>CM066993.1:94726148-97372398 GCA_033977485.1 Hydrangea macrophylla
AACTTGGGCAGAGCCGCGAAGCGTCTTAAAGAGAGCGACTAAGTCCGCGACTCATCCCAAGAAAAACGTCAAAGGCTACTGTTATTGGTAAAATTGTTCCTTTTTAGTTTCTGCAGTAACAATTTTAAGACGACTTTACATCTGCCATGGAATCTTCAATGCTCTCTGTTACCCATGACCTCAACAAACCCTTCAAATTTGAGGGCCTTCACTTTAAACGGTGGAGGATGAAAATGATGTTTTTCTTAATTACGAAAAAATTGCAATCTGTTTGTCTTTCTGAAAAACCCACTCTTTCTGAAAATCCCACTGTTGCTCAAATCAGAGAGTCTGACACATGGAATGAAAATGATTTTCTTTGCAAAAACTATATTTTAAATGGGCTCTCTGACAGTCTTTATGACTATTATGCAAACTGTGATTCTGCAAAAAAAGTTTGGGATGCCCTTCAGAAAAAATATGACACTGAAGAAGCTGGAGCAAAGAAATTTGCAGTCAGCCGTTATTTGAAATACCAAATGACGGATGACAAATCTGTTGAAGCTCAATCCCATGAGCTGCAACAAATTGCTCATGAGATAATTTCTGAGGGCATGGATTTAAATGATCAGTTTTAAGTTGCTGTCATTATTGACAACCTTCCCCCAAGTTGGAAAGATTTCAAAAATATTTTGAGACACAAAACCAAAGAATTTTCATTGGAAAGTTTGATTACTCGCCTTCGTATTGAGGAGGAGGCAAGAAAACAAGATTTAAAAGAACAGGTTCTTGTTGTTTCCAACAACAAGAAACCTCAAATTTTTTCTAAAAACAAAACCTCTGTTGTTCTGAAACCACCTTCAAAAACCATGAAGTTTCAAAATCGAAATCAGAACAAGAACCGCAACAACAAGAAGAATCAGAATCCGAAGCCAAATCAGAATAGGAACATACCCCCCTCAGGAATAAATGAAGCTGGACTGTTTGTTTGCTACAATTGTGGTAAACCAGGTCATATGGCTCGAAACTGTAGGAATCAACGACGAGTTGCTCCCCAAGCAAATCTTGCAGAAGAGCAGCTCGTTGCTATGATTTCCGAGGTCAATATTGTTGGTGGATCCGAGGGGTGGTGGGTAGACACTGGCGCCTCTCGCCATGTTTGCTATGACCGTGACATGTTCAAATCCTATTCTGAAGCTAAGGACAAGAAAGTGCTGTTGGGTGATTCCCACACCACTACTGTTGCTGGTATTGGGGAGGTTGAATTGAAGTTTACTTCTGGAAAGACTGTCATTTTGAAGGATGTCTTGCACACTCCAGAAATGAGGAAAAATCTTGTTTCAGGCTATCTTCTCAACAAGGCTGGATTTACTCAAACTATTGGGGCTGATCTTTTTACTTTGACTAAGAGTGGAGTGTTTGTTGGAAAGGGTTATGCAACTGAGGGCATGTTTAAATTGAATGTTGATTTTAATAAAGTTTCTTCTTTTGCTTACATGTTGTGTTCTTTTAATGTTTGGCATGCTAGATTATGTCATGTGAATAAAAGGCTTGTGAAAAATATGAGTAGTCTAGGATATATTCCACAATTATCTTTAAATGAATTTGACAAATGTGAATTTTGTAGCCAAGCAAAAATCACTAAAATACCACATAAATCTGTCACTAGGGAATCTGAACCTCTTGAATTAATTCATTCAGATATTTGTGAATATGAAGGAATTTTAACTAGAAATGGAAAAAGGTATTTTATTACTTTTATTGATGATAGCTCAAATTATTCATTTGTTTATCTTATGAAAAATAAAAGTGAAGCCATTGACATGTTCAAAATTTTCCTAAATGAGATTGAAAATCAATTTAATAGAAAAATTAAAAGATTTCGTAGTGACAGAGGACATGAATATGATTCTGATGAATTTATTGCTTTATATAATATTAATGGAATCATTCATGAAAAAACTGCCCCTTACTCCCCTGAAATGAATGGAAAAGCTGAAAGAAAAAATAGAACTTTTACTGAATTAGTAGTTGCTATTTTATTAAATTCAGGGGCAGCTTCTCATTGGTGGGGGGAAATATTATTAACTGTTTGTCATGTATTAAATAGAGTTCCTAACTCTAAAACTAATATTTCCCCTTATGAAATTTGGAAAAGAAGAAAACCAAATGTGGATTATTTTAGAACATGGGGTTGTTTGGCATATGTTAGAATTCCAGACCCTAAAAGGTCCAAATTAGCTAGTAGAGCTTATGAATGTATTTTTATTGGTTATGCTATTAATAGTAAGGCTTACAGATTTTATGACTTAAAGAATCATGTTATAATTGAATCTAGTGATGTTGATTTTTTTGAAAATAAATTTCCTTTTAAATTTAAAAATAGTGGGGGTTCAACATCATATGATATGCCTAGATTAGTAGAACCAAACGAATATGAACTAGAACCTAGAAAAAGTAAAAGAGCCCGAATCGCGAAAGATTTTGGGACCGACTTTTATACCTACAACTTAGAGGAGGATCCTAACACCCTCCAAGAAGCTTTGACTTCTATAGATGCTGATTTATGGCAAGAAGCTATAAATGATGAAATGGAATCATTGGAATCAAATAAAACTTGGCACTTAGTAGATCTTCCACTTGGTTGTAAGACAATAGGTTGCAAATGGATTCTTAAAAAGAAATTGAAACCCGATGGCACGATAGATAAATATAAGGCACGTCTTGTAGCTAAGGGTTATAGACAAAGAGAAAATATTGATTTCTTTGATACTTATTCACCTGTCACTAGAATTACTTCTATTCGTGTACTATTTGCTTTAGCTGCTATTCATGATTTAGTAGTACACCAAATGGATGTTAAAACGGCTTTTTTAAATGGTGAATTAGAAGAAGAGATTTATATGGACCAACCTGAAGGTTTTATTATTTTTGGTCAAGAAAATAAAGTTTGCAAATTGGATAAATCTCTTTATGGTTTGAAACAAGCTCCTAAACAATGGCATGATAAATTTGATAGTTTAGTCATCTCAAATGGTTTTAAAATAAATGAAAGTGACAAGTGTATTTATTACAAATTTGAAAACAATACTTGCACTATTATTTGCTTATATGTGGATGACTTACTTATTTTTGGATCAAATAATCATGTCATTAATGAAGTTAAATCTTTCTTATGTGCCAATTTTAATATGAAAGATTTAGGAGAAGCTAGTGTAATTCTGGGAATTAATATTACTAGGTCAGAAAAGGGACTTTCTTTAGATCAATCTCATTACATTGAGAAGATTCTAAAGAAATACAATTACTTTAACTGTAAACCAGCATGTACTCCATATGACCCTAGTGTAAAATTGTTCAAGAACACTGGTGACAGTGTTAGACAAACTGAGTATGCGAGCATCATTGGTAGCCTCCGTTATGCTACTGATTGCACTAGGCCAGATATAGCTTATGCTGTTGGAGTACTATGTAGGTTTACTAGTAGACCTAGTATGGAGCATTGGCATGCTATTGAAAGGGTCATGCGTTACCTAAAAAGGACGATGAACCTAAAATTACACTATCAGAAGTTTCCCGCTGTCCTTGAAGGATATAGCGATGCTGATTGGAATACCCTATCAGATGACTCCAAGGCCACTAGTGGATACATTTTTTGTATTGCTGGAGGCGCAGTTTCATGGAAGTCTAAGAAACAGACTATTTTGGCTCAGTCCACTATGGAGTCAGAGATGATAGCACTAGCTACAGCTAGTGAGGAAGCAGGTTGGCTGAGAAATCTGCTATCAGATACCCCTTTATGGGAGAGACCGATACCAGCTGTCCTAATCCACTGTGATAGTACCGCGGCTATTGCAAAAGTTGAGAACCGTTACTATAACGGCAAGAAGCGACAAATACGTCGCAAGCACAGCACTATTAGAGAGTTTCTCTCTTCTGGAGCTGTAAGAGTGGATTATGTACGGTCTGAGGAGAACTTGGCTGATCCTTTGACGAAAGGACTAGCACGAGAGAAGGTTTGTAAAACCTCGAATTGGATGGGACTAAAGCCCTTAGATAATTGAGTCACTTATGATAGTAACCCAACCTATAGACTGGAGATCCCAAGAAATAGGTTCAAAGGGTAATAACAAGTCATGAGTGATATGAGTGGAATCATGCTAATACCTATATATGGGGGTAATACTCCAAGTCCATCCCTACGAAGCATGACATCTTGAAGGACAGAAGGTTGAGTTATTTATAACTCTTAATGAGATCTAAACTCCATTTGGAGTGGGATACCTAGCTACAGGAGTATCCTTGTTGGACTCACCTAGGCGAATGTGGAAGTGAGGCCGCTTCCTATGAAATTTTGGGCAAATTCTCTAGATCATTCGCTATACTAGGATATAAGCACACGGTCGTAAAGTGCTGGTTTTTGAACTTCACCCTAGTAGGACTGTGTGTGTGGTGTTGTCTGAGATAGAGTTCAAAACTACGGTTACTCTAGTATAATCGGAAGCACTATCACTACGTAAATGTTCAAGTTGAAAAACACCTTTACTTATGCACAGTCTTATGATACGTTGCTCAATGATCTTAAATCAATTTTTAAAATACAAGTGGGGGATTGTTGAAAAGATGTGTATATTTAAAATTGGAGGGAAAGGTTGAGAGAAAAAACTTTGAAATTTGGTTTTGAGTTTTGTCTTATTCACAAACTAACCCAAATGATATTTTTGCTTGTCCCACATAGGAAAATTAGAGGAAGTGGGAAGGACATATATAAGTGGAGGTTGGAGGAAGGGTTGGGCCCCTTGGGGGTACCAAGTTTTGTGAAGGGGAAGGACCTAGGCCCAATTGGGTTTACCACAAAACACACACACGCGCGCGCGCCGCCGCCCCGCCCCGCCCCGCCCCGCTCCGCTCCGTTCCGGGCCGGGCTTGGGTTTGGGTGTGGCTGTGGATGTGAATGTGGATCCTACTCCTATATATCTTTTTATACAAAGTTTATTTGGAAAATAAATTTCTTATTTAATTAAAAAGAGTTTAATTTCAGTTGGAGACCAAGTCTCCCCACCAACCCCTCCACGTTTTTTTCTCTAACGTTTCCAGACTTCTCTCCACGTTCTGCAACGTTAACTTTCCCAACGTTCACTTTTCCAACGTTCAGAATATCTTCTTTATATATACACAAACTGCTTTCATCAAAATACACAGTTTTTACAGAGAGAAAAAGAGATACAGAATTTTAATACACAGTTTCATATACTGTTTCTGAGCAACGATTTCTGAAAAGGTGTGGGTTTTCCGATCTTCCTCCGTGCAAGGATTTTCGAGACAGAGGCGATTTCTGGGCTGCTTTATCCTGGGGACGTCGTGGCCTTCATCCGAACGAACTGCTTGCACAACTTGGGCAGAGCCGCGAAGCGTCTTAAAGAGAGCGACTAAGTCCGCGACTCATCCCAAGAAAAACGTCAAAGGCTACTGTTATTGGTAAAATTGTTCCTTTTTAGTTTCTGCAGTAACAGTGTGTGTGTGTGTCATTGAACTTTTAAAGGAAGGGAAATGACACACAAAATTCAAAACTTTTAATTTATCTTATTCTCTTTTCTTTTATGTTTTCTCATCATTTTTCTTATTAACTAAACAAAGAAAAATGTTTTCCTCTACGTTTTCTTTCATTACCAACAAAGCCTGAGTGAATGATTTGATCATCTCCAATTTCTTCATCAACGTTTAGTTCACTTGGGTCTAGAATATGTTATGCGCATAAGAAATCAATTTAGAAACTTAGTGGGAAGCTTCCAAGTTTTCGAAGCTTTATTAATTGGAGGAATATGATCATACATATATATATATATATGATTAGGTTGGGATTTTGAAAGTATTTAAGTTATGGAATTCTATCTTAATTAGCTTCTAGAAGAGAGACCCTCTTTTGCTATCATGTGTTTAAAATGTTTGCATGATTAAGAACTTAGCAGCTAATATTGAACTGCTTTGATAAAGTCATTTAATTCCAAGGGTTTATACTATGTTTTGAGTGAAAGATTAAGTATAAGGAGGATTTTTATACTTATTTTCAAACTGTTCCCTCTTGACTTCTTTTGTCATTTTTTGCTTTTAATTAGACACTTTAAATGGGCACAAAATTTTGCAACATTATATAATCAGGCACACCGCACACTTGGAATAGGATTCTCATTCTATATCTCCGAAAGTAAATTTAATTATAGCCGACTTAATTGTTTATAAAGCTTATATCTTTTAGATATGGACTTGATTTTAATTTGATGCACACTCATATCACATGCATGTTCTTTTTTTTTTTTTTTTTTTTTGTTAAATCCCAAATTTACCCTTCAACATTATAATGTATATAGTTTTGGGTTTTCCAAACAAGCTTCAAATATACTCACTAATGATACATGTGAAAAATGGATCATTAGCCTTTGTTTACAAAATTTTATAAACAAGCTGAATTGAAATATATACATACAGAAATATAAATGAATAGATATATGCATAAAAAAAAAATGTATATTTTGTTAAAATGGTTACCTTGGAATGAGGTCTTTCACTTACAGGGTTGGTTGGATGAAGAAGGCTTAAAGTTGGAGGTCAAGTACACAATTTGGACTAGCTAAGCTGCTAAGCACTAGCTTGTTTTCTTTTATTTGGGAGAGTTGCTTTAAATTTATTGTTCCACCATGCATGCACTGATGCTTAATTTCATGGGTATATATAGTACTAGTTGCTTTATGAGATGTGAATTTGGGAGACAATGAGCCTGGCAAAAAAAAGAAAAATAAAAGATTTTGAATGCTTTAGTATATAGTACATGTAAAAGTAACATATCAATATGGGCTATACTTAAAGAGGACTTATAACTGATTCGTACCGTACCCCTAGCTATATATCTCTAAAAAAAATGCTATGACCTTCAAAATTGACCCGCAAAATGAGCAAAAGAACTTGAGGTAGTGAAAGATTTGGAGTACGTGTTTGAATTTAAATTTCTCGAGCATGGCTCTAAATGGATGCACGTACAGAACTGCCAAAATGTTGGTCACAAAATTAAGTGTACATATATATATATATATATGAGGTTGTTAATTTATAACACGATGGTTATAAGTTAGCAGCATACAACAGCTTTTTTAGCGATGAAAAACATGTTCTTAGCGTCGAAATTTTTGTCACTAAAGGTTCCAACTTTTAGCGACGAAAAAATTTGTCACTAAAATCTGATTTTTCGTCGCTAAAAGTCTCTTATGCTGTAAGTTAGCAAATCCCTATATATATAGGGAGAGAATTTTAAGTACACTGGATAAGTGCACTTCCTATATATATATATACAAAGATTTTCTAAAGAAGATCACCTCTCCTTATTAAAGAGAAAGCCTCTATTATGGCCGACGGATTGTGTTTAAAAACTGTGAAAAATCTCAGTATATAAGGATCCCTCCACTACAGACCCATCTAATTAATTAAGAGGGATAATATTTGGGAGCCTGAGGTTGTTTTGAAGTTTTGAACGCTGATCTCTATGGACGTAACCTTATCGTACCGTCGAGGCTCACACTCTAGTTGCATATTTATCAAATATATATCTACGAAAATTGTCTAGAGAGGACATCATTTCTGTATTAAAGAGAGGGCCTCTATTTTGACTGTCGGATCGTGTTTAAAAACTAGATCTGACGGTCAAAACAGAGATATTTCTTTAATAAAGAGAGGAAACCCTCTTTAGAGCCTGACTATATATATATATATATATATGCATATTTGTCAAGAGAGGGGAAATATTGTGCTGATTTACTTGCTAATTTTGGGGTGAGTCAACTTAACATTTTGTTTTGTTAAACTCTCCCATTCAGGAACTTTCTAAGCCTCTGTTGGTGTTTCTATAGGAATTAGCTTCCCCATCAGAGCAAGCCTGTTTTCTCTAACAACATCTCCCCCCCCCCCCCCCCCCCCCCCCTATGTATACAATAAAAGGGACATACCTTATTTAACCACAAAAGAGAAAACAAAAGCAGTACTTTTAAATTAAAACTATTGAGAAATATATTAATCAGACAAATTAGATCATAATTTGGCTTAACTTCAAGGTAAATTACAACTATTTGCTCTAAAAACAGAGAATGTGTCTTAAAATCATAAGGCAAGGCTAATTTTACCTTTGGATCCAATTTGGGATTTGGCTAGAACTAAAAGTGCTGGACTTGCAAATACAGTGGAAATGGAAAACATATGTGTATTGAGTAATGATATGCTTCCCAATTTTTTTTTTTTTCAATAAGTGTTTTCCAATACATATGGTAGTGGATCCCTCTCATTAATTTAATGGTAGGATTACTTAAATATCAACCAATTAAAATTAACTGGACGCACCGCCGCATGCGTTGGTAAATACTTTTGGGAAAAATTTTCAAAAAAATAGCATTACTCTTGTGAAATAGCCTCGTGAGTGGGTATTTTAGCAAACAAAAGTAGCCATTATTGTATACCTAACTTTAATTGTAACTAAAGAGAAGTCTTGTTTTCTAGATGACAGTGAATACTAAAATAGCATGCCATATTGACATGGAGGAGAAATTATTCTACTCTATGTGACCATTAAGACGGCCACAATGATTTCTTTCATTACTGTAGGACTTGAATAATATCGCACTGAAAGTTATACGGATGCAATTGTCACACAAGATTAGTTGAAGTTATACGGATGCAATTGTCACACAAGATTAGTTCTTGTCATGGAGGAGATCTTTACTGTGAAAAAAGAGCAGTTATTAGACAAGAGACTTATCATGATGATGCTAAAATTTTGGAGAATGTAAAGTACACTAACTACCTAAATTGTTTATCCGTTGGGATGTCAATGACAATTTTAAAATCCAATGAAAACCCGTGTCTCTTATTTGTAATTAAAAAAGAATTTTAATTGTCCATATCACCTCATAACTTTTTTAAATGTTCTTATTTTTTAGATATCTCTGCCATTACTCAAATTTTTTAGGAGTCTTTTTCTACCCTTAACGTTGCCAAATAACTGAAACATTCACCCAGCTCATATGCAAAAGCAATAGATAGATATATTAAAGAGAGACTTGGTAATTAATTAGTGTCCTATGTAACAATTTTTACTATCAAATGAAACCATGAAAAAGTTTACTCTGTTACTACAAAATAACATAAATATTACACCAAATATGGCACCTTGTCATCGTCAATTGGCAGCTACCAAATAGAAATAAGTTTAATATATATATATATATATATATTGTAGTATAAATTTCCAAGTACAGCAATGCTAGGCACACACCTTCAATCACACCTCAAATCACATTTTTACTTTAAATGTAAATACTCTGTGTAGCACAGAGTATATACATTTAAAATATAAAATATAATTTAGAATATGATTGAAAGTGTATGCCTAACATTATTCTTCCAAGTATGTGGACGTACATGACACAGAAATAACAATTGTTTTGGGACCTACTTGCAAAAGCTAAAAGACACCATACCCAACCCCACCCTAGAGACCTTTTCTTTTTCCTTTTTTCTGTTCTGCTAGTGGGGACCCATGTCCGACCCTACAAACCGACCATCACACCCCCTCGATCTTTTGTTTTTTCAGTAATGCTGCAAACATAACATATTACACAATGTAAAGTATAATAGAATTTTGAATATATGTACTCTGTACTGTATAAGTAGTGTATAAAAAAAGTGTAAAAAAATTCAAATATCATAAGGAATAAAGCATTTAAAGTCCTATTATATTTTGTACTGTATAATATGTTGTGTCTGTAGCATTACTCTTTTTTTTTTTTTTTACCCTCTTTTATTAATTGCTAAAAATTCTAGAATGTTCTCTCTCACACACACAATGTGTAACTAAAATATTAAGAATGAAGTTCTGGTGCAATATCATATGGATGCTACTCGGTTTTGCGAGCTTATGGCACTTTTTATCTTATTATATATTCGTATGATAAGCACTCATTCTCACAATGGTTTAACCATCCGAACACCCAAAAAAATTGAGACCATTTTATTTTTTCTCAACCAATTTTGGTTCATCATTGCTCACTCACGTTTTAATTGAGTGATATGTGGATCATTCCAATAATTATGTTAATAGTACAAAGGCAAAATGAAAATGACATATAACACATGTCACTCAATGAAGACCTGAGTGAATATTGGTAAACCTAAAAAAGGTGAGCAAAAATACTCTAAAAAAGATAACGAAGTTTTAGTCAAAAGTTCTCTAAAATCGAATTTTTTTTTTAGTATTAATTAAAGTTCAACCCAACTTTTATTTAAGGGTTAACTAGTATTAAATCCTATTTAGTGTATCTTTGTTATAATAGACCCAACACAAAAAACTATTTAAAGATAGGTCCACAAAAATATTTCAGACCATTCTACCCCTAGTTTAATATAGGATTTTTAAAATTCAAATACACATTTATTTGTTTCCTGATATATATACATCTATATATGTATATGCAATTAAAAAGCCTAGCTATATATACAAGCTTTCTTCTCAAAACCTTCCTCCCTCCCTCTCTCTCTCTCTCTCTCTCTCTCTCTCACACACACACACACACACACACACACACACACACACATTCGGCCAGTTGCTATTTCAAGGACTATTTTCGGCGATCAAGCACCGACGAACATGAGTGCTTCGTTGGTGTAGAAAGAAGCTTCGTGGCTTGCATGATCAATGGATGACGGATATATTGGACTATTTATCATCGTCGCCATCTTCGCGGTTGAGTCCGAGATTCAGAGCGATGCATCCCGATCTGCTAGTGGCGTGTTAGGCTCTAATGGAGGCATCGCCGATCTGATATGCAAATTCACTATTTTCTGTTGGTCCTCTAATTTTCTGCAGATGCAGTGTAAAGTTATACACTAATGCTAGTTCTTGTACTCTTATATTAGTTTTTTTTTTTTTTTTTTGGATATTGGATTTGTCTGATTTTTAGTGTAAAAATATGTTGATTTTACATTTGTTCACTGATTTTCAATGTAAAAATTATAACTATCAAGATTTGACATTTGTGCTGTTTTTCAGTGTAAAAACTATAGCTAGTAAGATTTGATTCTTATATTATTTTTCACTGATTTGTTTTTGTTTTTTTTTTTATAGCAATGCATTGGAAAAATATACTATAGTGTAAAATTCTCCTCTTATAGTCATTCATAATGCAGTGTTAAAATTATAATGGCAATCATTAAGGACTCTTTTATATACTATATATATCTGTATAAAGTTATGAAATGCAGTGAAAATTTTACACTGATAATGTAGTGTAAAATTGTACACTGATTTCCAAAATTACATTGAACGAAAAAATTAGCAATGGATAATCTAACAAATATTTGACGTGGCACTAAAGATATGAAAATCATTAAAGATGTAGATGACAGCTTACCAAAACAAAAAGAGTCCACTACAAATTAAATCTCCATTCAAATGTGTATACCTACAATCATGGTAATTATTAGTTTGTTCCAAAAATAACTCCACAATTAATGGGATAAGAATAACTCCATATATAACCAGCTATATCCATATATATATGTAACTATTAATTGTGGATTGTTAATCCCTTAATTATAGGGATAACTTTGACTATATGTTGAATTATATAGATATATATCATCCTATATATATATATATATGTAAAGGTTAAAAATGTCATAAAAATAACCAAATTTGGGGGAATTTAAAAGGAATTGGGGATTTTGCATTGATTTGGACCTATTAGTAACATGATAATAAGAGTGGACCTAATCAAAAAAAGTTTAGTAGATGGGGATTTTCGGGGAAATTTCTATTTATTTAATTGAAAAGTTCACTTGTTATAAAAGTTACGTGAAATTCACATAATTTTAATAAAAATTTGAACTAGTTATTTGAAATCTCATATTAAAAAAAATAATAATAATAACATAACCTTTAAAACATTGGAACTTGTTCCAATTAAGTTTCATAAGTCTTGGAGTTTTGACAAAAAAAAAATAGATTATCTTTAAAAGTTAATTAATTTAAAATGAGGAACATTTTACTAAATTTCTATTAAAAAAAATTGTGATTTGTATGTGAAGAAAAAGGGACACATTCAGTGGAGCAACAAAGAACGCAATAAATAAATTGAAATCTAATTAAAATCAGTTGTGTCCAAGATTTAGTGCTGTTTGGTGAACAATTATTTGAGATTATTGAAAAAGTTGATTTTATCATTTTTTTTTCTATTAAAAATAAAAAGATTATGTCGAAAGCAACAAATTGATTGTACTATGAAAAGTCTAAAACAATCTCTAATTTCGAAGAACGCTAAACAACTTTTTTGAAAAATTCGTAAGAAAAAAATCTCTTTTAAATAAGCATCTTATTTCCACACACACACACACACAAAAAAAAAAAAAAAAAAAACTCAAACGATCTCTAAGTAGTGATTTTGTGCAATTTTTTGGTTGGAATTAATCTACGGTAAACAGTCTATTTCGTGAAATTATTTCGTCGTAAAGTAACTGCTTTCAAATCAACTAGTTTATTAATTCATGTTTGTCAGTGTAATCACTTAACATTTTACGAAAAAAAATTGGTCTTTGTCTCCTAACAAACGTTTCGAAAAGAATTTTCTTTTCTTTATCATTTATTCTTGCTAACAGCATTAATTTTAGGGTTAATTACACTCACTTTCCGTGTGTTTTTCCTTAATTACACGGACCTTTTTAGTATTTTAAAAAATTACACGGAACTTTCTTAAAATTAATATTCTATAACACTTTCTCTTCTTAAAATTAATATTCTATAACACTTTCCCCCTTAAAGTGTAAAAAAAATACTAGCCATAAGGGGCCGTGTAATTTCCCAAAATACGATGAAGGTCCGTATAATTAAGACAAAGCATTGGAGATGCGAGTGTAATTCTTAATTTTATTGCACTTTAAATCGATATATCAAGATCAATTGCTATTTGTGCGGCCTTTAAAGTTATACAGGTCTTTTTACAGAGTAAATTTTATGCTTCCCAGGTATATAAAATGGTTCTCAGACATGTGTTAGAGTGGGACTCCTTGATTTTAATTAAAGGATATTGAAGTGGTTGTACTATTATTGAATGTGTTTTCACTGGCACATGTGTTTGGGAACAAATTCAAAAACATAAAATTTGAAAAGCATAGCATTACTCTAGTGGGGGCTGATAAATGGTCTTGGCAAGACCACACGGGGACTTCCGGATTGGCAACCCCCAAATGGCTACCAAGGATTCACAAGTCTATCGAATGTGGTCGTACTGCCACATTTGTTAGAAACCACATTTGCAATACAAAATTTAAAAAGCACCACTTTTTTTTTTTTTGGGTTGTTGTTGGTGGGGGGGGGGGCGGAGTGTTTAGAGTAGTGTACATAATTGCGAGTGACCCGAGAGAAGGGATAAGATTTGAACCTTGATATAAGCATGGTATAAAGAATTCTTTTTATCAACTAGACAAGTTGTTGCTCTGGAAAGCACCACATTACTAAGGCTTAGGGTGTGTTTGATAACCCAATTAAGTGGTGAAAATGAAAACTTTCGGCACTTATTTGTTTTCAATGCATTTGATAACGTATCACTTAATTGAAAATGCAGCCAAAAATTCACTGAAAACTTTAAGTGAAAATTTTCTACTGAAAATATTCATTGAATGTAGTCTATTTCAGTAGTTAAAAATATGTTTTCAATACTACAAATTCAATCGCTTAAAATTTTTAGTACTTAAAATTCAGCACTTAATTTTCAGTTTTATCAAACGCACCCTTAGATTGACCCCCATGTGGCTTTTTAAAAGGAGTTTATAAAATTTATTATTAAATTATTTAATAATTTTATACAAGTGACACACTATTCTTCAAAAAGACAGCATAAAACCAATAAGCAATTTCAAGTGGAACTTTTAAAAGCTCCCCCCAAGTTCAAATTTTGCAAAACTCATAAATTAATTATCAAATAAATTAACATAAAATTATGCTTTAAAAAAATAGAAGGACAAAAATAAGCCCAAACTAAGCCTTAGACCTTATATTCTGTCCAAAAGAAAATTATATTCAAGTCATATGCTACGTACGAGGGATTGTGAATATGATCAAGAATTAGTCATGTTCATAATACTCCCTCTGTCTGTTTTTTTTTTAATCTTATATTTTATTTTGGAATATTTTAAAATTAGTGTTCATTTTTTTAAATTGGTATACAATTTTTAGGATGATGCTATTTACATTCTAAAACTATTATTCCTTGATATCTACACTAAGACAAAACTAAAAAAGTTATTATAATGATTAGGGACAATTATGAAAAATGGGTATAAATTTTTTTTAACCCCTTAATAAGTTGAGTTCCCAAAAATGGACTAAAAAAAAATAAAGGGTGTAACATTTTAGTCAAGAATCATTTTCAAAACCACAGTACTTCCTGGTCTTGCTCTGAAGTTAATCATTAATTTTGTAACCAAAGAAACAAAAACAAGTTCTTATCAGAACTCAGAAGGAAAGCTTTTGTCCATCGAATCTCACCTAATGATAAGACCAGTGATCGAGACTTGAAGACACGCGGCTACGATCCCGTGGTGCCCATAAAATGTATACTTGTCACACCAAATTTATTTGTTAGGGTTTTTTTTTGCTATTTGTTAGGGTTGGTATATAAATGTCACCCATTACATCCCACCTTTTTGTATACTACGGAGTATTATGTAAACATTGGTTTGGAGTGATTTTCAATTTTAATTGTTCTTATTTTGAATTCTTTTAATTGTTTATTCTTTATATGTAATTTTGTCTTTATTAATATATTGAGATGTTATGTTTAATTTGAAAAATTGAATTCTGTCTTTATTTGTGTTTGTATTTTTTTTTTTTGGGTAAATTACACTTTAGTCCATTAAACTATAACTTGTTTTCAATTGGGTCCATAAAGTTTTTTTTTTTGCAATTGGGTCCTTGAACTTCAAAAATTCATTCAATTAAACCCAAATTCTGACACTGTTAGCTTAAACAATTAGAAATTGACACGTATGTTGCGCGTAATGCTTATCTATCACATGTTAGGTTAAGACAAACACGGGAGATTGTAACCTGTGCAAAAAATTGCATTCAATCAGATCTGAAATCGCGTCCAATCAAATTCAAAAACACATTCGACAAGATCCAAAATTGCATTCAATTATACCCAAAATCACATAATTGTTTAGCATTCACAGTCTCCCGTGTTTGTCCTAACCTAACATGTGAAAGGTAAGCATTACGCGCAACGTACATGACAATTTCTAATAATTTAAGCTATCAGTGTCAGAATTTGGGTTTGATTGAATGAATTTTTGAAGTTCATGGACTCAATTGCAAAAAAAAAAAAAGTTTATGGACCCAATTGAAAACAAGCGTATAGCTTAATGGACTAAAGTGTAATTTGGCCTTTTTTTTTTAAGCCCAAACAAGGCACTAAAAAAATAGCAGGTTATGTTATTTGACAAACTAGTTGTGGTCTTGTTTGTCTTGTTTGTTTCCACTTTTTCCCAAACAAGACACTAAATCCATGGATCAAAAGTCAACAATTTCGGCTACCTTGTTTGGCAAACCGATTTTGTGCTTTGTTTTTATTTTTCGTTTTTGCCCAACAGGGCTTTACACACATATATTGGATCAATAGTCAACAATTTCGGTGCCTTGTTTGGCAAATCAATTTTGTGCTTTGATTTTTTATTTTTTGTTTTGATTTTTCCCAAACAAGACTTTACACACATATAATTTACACTTAATAAACTTAATTCATTTGTTTTATAAATTTATAATTTCATACAATTTCGTATCATTTTATATACTCATAATAAATATATAATAATAATCATAATACATATTTAAGAAATGCTTTGCAAAGTTAAAAGATAAATTGCAATTTATAATTACTAATACATCTAAAATCATAGTTTATCACACACACATACCTATAAATTTAAATCACACACACATATACATTCGTTTGTTTTTTTAAATATAATTTCATATCATTTCATAATCATCATAAACATATAACAATATTAGATTTAATAAGTTTAATTCATCATCATAAATATATAATAATATTACTTATATAAGAAATACATTGCAAAGTTAAAAGACAAATTGTAATTTATAATTACTAATATATCTAAAATCATATGTTATTACATACGCATTCCTATAAATTTAATTCACACACAACAATTCTATCATATGCATAATAAATATATATGAAATACTTTGCAAACTTAAAAGACAAATTATAATTTACAATTACTCATAATAAATATATAATAATAATCAATTTAATAAAATTAATTCATTTGTTTTTTAAATTTATAATTTCATACAATTCATATCATTCCAGTTTGCGTTTTAGTATTAAAGCCCGAGCCCAAATCATAGTATTTTATTTTTGGTATAAACAGAATTGTAGTATATAAACAACAATATTTTGAGTATCAAATCTATGTTTTCTTGGTTTAGATTTGAGAAAAACTATTCATCTATCAATTTAGTCCTATTTCATTAATAATATCTAATAATTATTCTTGTCACCAAAAAAAAATACTAAAATCTCGTGGTTAAAAACATTACATAAATATTGAGTCAGTTCATCATCATCACTCTCAGTCTCACTTATCGCCCTCGTTGGTATTATTTTGCTGCTTCTTTTGGTTTTTATGTTTCAGCTTTCGAGCCATTTCTGTCTCCTCGTCCCATTATTTCTTTGGGTCATATAGTAATTCCAATGTCATCTCCTTCCTCATTTCCCATGATTAATCATGTATCAATAGTAGAACAATTTGTTGCATTATGTGGTATACTTCTACTTTCGTTATCTAGGTTCGATAATCACTAGAGATAGATTGGTGATGACGTGACCCATAGAATTAAAATAGGCTGGCTTAAGTGGAGGAGCACTTCTGGCATATTATGTGTCACGCCCTGGATCCACACATATGATTCCAGGTCATTTGGCATGCCATCGATGCTCATCCAATTCATTAATAACTCTAACAGTGGAATAGAAACTTAAAACCAACATTGAGTATTCAACTCTTTTGAAAACAATACCCTAAAATCCGTATTATTTGAAAACGTAACTATATTTTGAAACGGATGAATTTATGTTGAAAGGGTCCTAAAGGTACCATGAGAACTAATCAAAATATTTAAATAATTTCCAGAAGAGGTAGAAAAAGAAAACATGCATGGGGTATTTCAACCGGTCGAACTGCCCCGCTCGATTGGTCGAATGGGGTCTGGGCAGAACCCAACCTCCAAACCACCGTATGCAAATTGTTGGCACTTTTTGCAAACACTGTTAATTACCGGTGCTTCTGTGTCAAACGTCGTTAATAAAACAATGCCTATTTAACCAAAATAAACTAAACCAAACCAAACCAAACCATCACAACCCAAACCATATCAAAAGTTTGTTAAACATTTGGAATGGAAACAAGAATATGTACAAGGCTATTATCCAACTCTATTACAAATTCCTTACTAAAACAAACTAAACAACATTCGATTACAAAACTACGAGATAAACATGATGAGTCGCCTTCTAAGTGAACTCCTGACATCTCGCGATCACCTCCCTGATTCCTCACCGACATTAACACCTGCAATGATTATTCAAATAATTACACATATATCGATTCATTTAAACTAACACTTAGTGAATAAATCAATGATGCACATGAATGATAAATATGCTCGCATTCACATCACTAAATTTCATACTAGTCTCCGGAGTCTCAAGTGTACGGTCCACACTCCTAGTCCGCGACTCCTCGACAATAAGTCCACACAACTAGGTAAGACCCACATTTCTTTTCTTCAAGCGTGCGACCTCTTGCCTAGAACAATTCCACAAAAATGGCTTGGTACACGCGCTCCTTTAACCCAAATAGCAACTAAACATGCTCAAAGCACACTTCACCATGCGATTGGGCCTACTTATCAATACAATCGCCCAATATGAACTAAACGACACAAAGCTATGAATTAAAACATGCTTTTCATGCAAAACAAGAATACTTGTCAAGATATCATTCCAAAACATAGTAGTTAAATCACTCACCTTCGATTAATGCTCCTAAGTCCCGTTCCAAGGAAAACCCGAGCACAAGGAACGTGTAGAAGTCCATCTAATACAATTCCTATGGATCAAAAGTTCGATTATCATCTTTTTATGAAAATCCTAGAAAATGAGTTTTCGAAAAACTTATTCAAACAAGCCCTAATGGATATCAAAACGACGGGCTTACCTCGAGGAGTCCGAATATCCGATAAAATATTTTGGTCCACGAACGGATCGCTGTATAAGTGCGTCACAAGCTCAGAGATTGAAATCCCCCTTTTCTCTCTCCTCCTTCTTCTTTAGAAGTCAAATAGGTTTTGTATACTAAAACATATCCCACACTTTAGTATATATAGCTTTTACTTTTCCAAATACCATTTAGCTCCACTCAAGGTCTTAAACATTCGAGTTAGCACAACTAATAGTAAACATCTAACTTTAGTAGTTTTTCACTAAATTCCATTTGGTTGCTAAAACGCGGTCCAACATGGTTTTTGCAAAATTACTAATTAGCCTACCAATTATGCAGCGTGTTAATTTGCCCTCATAAGGATACTAGAATTAATGCCAGAAATAAATTCCAAACCACATAAGAATACAGAAAGTGAAATACACAGATAAACATTTATTGTCAAATAAATATTTAGGGTATTCCACAATGATCGTCTCAATCTCGGAGAGACTTCACAACATCAAAACATCCATTCTACACTGTCTCAAAGGGTTCTCTTACACAGACACCCAAATTGACTCGTGAGTTATACCTTACTCACATGTGCCGCAATACACGTCACATCATATTATCATGCATGATAAATGAAATGAATTACGATAAACCCATACACGGGTGTTACATTATGTAACCAGAGAATACCAACAAAATTGAAAGGAAACTTTTATAGGATAACTATTAGGCCATGCAAGCTATGCCCTGCAGGATAGAATGTTGGGCAACTAAGAAACAACACATTAGCAAAATGAGCGTAGCTGAGATGAGGAGCTAAGATGGATATGTGGTAAGGCTAGGAAAGGCTAGGAAAGATAGAATTAGAAATTAGTACATTCAAAAGACTATAAGAGTGTCACATATTGGGGATAAGTTAAGGGAGAATAGACTTAGATGGTTTGACAATGTGCAACGAAGACCTGTAGATGTACCTGTGCGAAAGAGTGATAAGAACATAGTGCCTGGAATGGTTAGAGGGAGGGCCAGACGGCCCAGATCGAGACTGACTTGGGAGTATGTAGTGCAATAGGATATAAATATATATAATTTAAATGAGCAAATTGTTCTTGATCGTGCTAAATGGAAAAAAAATGATTCATACAACCTACCCCAATTGATTGGGACACAAGGCTTGGTTTGGTTTGGGTTATGTGATATAATTCTACACACCAATCAAGCCTGCATAACTTAATATAGATATGAAAGATTAGGTAAGAATTAAACATATCTGAAAGATTAGGTAAGAATTAAAAGCGTACTAAAGAAATGTCTCTAAAAAAATTGCTTAAGGATTATAAGAAATGCATAATAAATATCTTTGAAACTTTTCATAGTAGTCATAAACATATAGGATACGAGATGACCCTAAAATTTTGATTAAGAATTACAACCATGCGTAAGAAATGTCTCTGAAACTTTTGCATGAGAAGTCGAAGTATAACAATCACAAAACAAATAGCGAATGTCTCTGAAAATTTTCATAATCATCCCAAGCTTAAGAATGACAAACATGCATAAGAAATCTATCTAAAAAATTGCAAAGTATATATAGGAATCACAAGCATGCAGAATAAATTTCTCTTAAAATTTGCGTAACAAGCCCAAGCATAAGACTTATAATAATCATAAGTACATTTCAATAAGATAAATGTACAAACTAACGACTAATTTTCAAATCAACAGCTAACAACCTAACTTGCTTTAGAATCAACCGTTCGAGTCAGTTCATCATCATCACTCTCCGTCCCACTTTCCTCTATAGACCTATTTTTTTTAGAGATATGCTCAGAACTCCTCAGCAAATGTTGATTGGTCCATGACCTTTTTTTTATAGAAAAATTCTCTTAAATGTCTTTGAATTCTTTTTTGTTTTGTTCAATGACATATTTGGAGATATTCTCATAACTCCTCAGCAATTTCGATTGGTCCATTGACCTATTTTTTTTAGAGACATTATCTAATTTCATTTTATCAAGTGACATATTTAGAGACATTCTTAGAAGTACTCTAGAATGTTGATGGATCTAGTCACCTATTTTTTTAGAGATATTCATACCTTGATGAGAGTCAACTTTAATAACACATAGATATTCATATCCGTCAACTCAAGCACAACCACCACAGTTTCAAATGTCTCTGATCAAATTCAGAGTAGGAATTTTTATGATTTTCATATGTAATACCCTGTATTTTCAATAAATATTTAATGCAGAGAGATTCTATATACTTCCTTTGACCCTTCATGAAATTTTATCTTCGATCGATCGAAGCTCGTTCGAGCGATCGAGCGTTCCAGAAGTTCAAGCGATCGAGCCTTGTTCAATCGATCGAAACCCTACCGACCTGAATTTAATACGTGGTCCCCACTTCGATCGATCAAACCCTTTTTCAATCGATCTAACTGACCGATCTGAGTTCGATCGATCGAGGATCATTCGATCGATCGAGAGTGCAATTATCAGAATTCCAGTTTCTGCGCAAATGCTGCCACCTACACCCCATTCCCCCTATATATACATTAGTCTCGTGGGTGTTGTGTGTTTGCTGAACTTAAGAGTTTGAGAGAGAGAGAGAGAGTGGTGAGTTTTGTGTGTGTTTATATGTATATACATAATTTTATACACACACATACACATATATATCCGGGAGACCGAGAGAAGAAGAAAGATCAGAAGAAGAAGAAGAAGAACAAGAACAAGAACAAGAAGAAAGAGAGAAAGAGAGAAGGAGACAGGGAGAGACAGAGGCAGAGAGAGAGAAAGAGGAAGCCATTAGAAAAGCTTCGAAGCTTTCAACAGAGCCAAACGCGCCCTTAATGACTTTTGGTGAGTTCCAAACTCACTCGGTAACTTAGTTATGATGTTTTACATATTCTGGACGTATTAATTATAACCCAAACACCCCTAGCACATTCTGCACGTTCACTGGCAGAATCTGTGGAAGACGAAGTTCGACCGATCGAACTGAGTTCAATCGATCGAACATCCCTGAGTCTCAATCGATTGAGAATACTTCAATCGATCGAGACTACCTTCACTTTGATCGATCGAGAAGACTTCAATCGATCGAACAGCACTTTCTTCGAGCGATCGAGATGAACTAAATCGATCGAACCTAGCAGAACATGAATGTTTTTCCTTTCAGTTTATAATGCATAGTGCGTAGTTGTTTAATTATTATTTCATGTTCTTATTATGCGATATTATGGATTTCGGAGGTAATGGGATACGATAATGAGATTGAGATAACATAGTGAGTAACGTGGTCGGGTTCAGAACGTTAGTAATAGTACGACGCGATAACGAGATCAATTCGAGATGGTAACAATGGGTAGTATTAGATAACTGGGAGTTAAGTCAGTAAGATGATTGGTAGGTTCAGGGTTGTGTGAGTTGAGCTAATGATTCGCTCAGGTTGAATCCAATAAGTGTATGTCAAGGATTTAATCAGGACCGTGAGAATTATGGGTGCACAGTACTCGCAAGAGTTCTTAAAAGCGGTGAACAGTAAGAGTTCTTAAAAGCGGTGAACAAGAGTAGATGTGGCACGCCCATGATTTGAATTACCAGAGCTATGTATGTACAGTACTCGCAAGCGTTCTTAAAAGCGGTGAACAGTAAGAGTTCTTAAAAGTGGTGAACAAGAGTATGGGTACATCCATGGACCAGTCATTATATGAGAATAATGTATGGGTGCTCGCAAGAGTTCTTAAAAGCGGTGAACAGTAAGTGTTCTTAAAAGCGGTGAACAAGAGCACTGGTATGTTGTGCTGATATAATCAGTTCGAGATAGTCAGTTGGGTATTGTGAAGTCAATCTTAGAGTGGGATTTGATAAGAATCGATTAATGATATGTCTGAATAAACGAATGAGGAATATATTTAGTATCACTGTCATATATTGTTCATAATGGTAATTATGTTATTCCTATGAGACTGCGTTAGTTAGTGCTCACTCAACTTTCAACAAGCTGATGGCCTTTATTGCCTGGACATTCCCCGTCCAGACTATTCTGTCCTTTACAATGCAGATGACGGAACTTATGGCGATATCGATTACCCTGAAGGGAGTTACGTAGAGAATGGCCCCACTGATGCCAGTTATGCTGACGCCTATCCGTACGCCAGCTGAAGACATGAAGATAGATAGTAGTTTATATTACTACTTTTTCTTTTACTGTTGTACTTTGTAGTTTAACGGGTACTTGGGCATATGTTGTCTCCAGACCTGTTGCGATCCTGTGGACCGTACTCTGATGTTTGTAATAGATAGAACCGTGTTCATATTTCAGTTGTTTACTGTTCCTGTTTGGACTAGTACTGTGTGGTGTGGATATTGGTGACTTTCACTTGTCATTCCCTATGGACCCATAAAGGAAATTTATTTTTCTCTATTTATGCTGCTCCGGGGCGTGACATCATACTACTTGGTTCGTGCTCAAACAAAACATAAACTATAAAGGTCGACCCATTCTTTTTCAGAGACGTTTGAGCTAAATGAAATTAACACTGTGTTGAAGCTTGATATACATTGTTGGGTCTATTCTTTAACAACTTAAGCTTTTGGAGTAGTTGGTAACTTAACATGGTATCAGAGCCTTATTTGTGGGAGATCTTGGGTTCGACTCTCCATCCCCATTTTGTTGTGCATATTTTCACTTTGTTTTTTGTCTCCACTATGATGGAGTTTGGTTTGTTTGTTCTCCATGTTGCAAGTCGGGGTTGCACACATGAGAGAGGGTATTGAAGCTTGATATACATTGTTGGGTCCATTCTCTAACAGCTTAAGCTTTTGGAGTAGTTGGTAACTTAACACACTGCACAGAAATGTCTCTGTATAACACCCATGTACAAGTTTATCATAATTCATTTCATTTGTCATTCATGATAATGCAATGTGATGTATATTGTAGAACATGTGAGTGAATTGTAACTCACGAGTCAATTTGGGTATCTGTGTAAGAAAACCCTGTGAGACAGTGTAGAATGGATGTTTTGATGTTGCGAAGTCTCTCCGAGATTGAGACGGTCATTGTGGAATACCCTAAATGTTTATTTGAAAATAAATATTTACCTATATATTTCACTATCTGTATTATTATGTGGTTTAGAATTTATTTCTGACGTTAATTCTAGTATCCTAGTGAGGGCGAATTAACAAGCTACATAATTAGTAATTTCATAAAAATCATGTGGGATCGCATTTTATCAACCAAACAGAACTTAATGAAAAACTATTAAAGTTAGATATTCACTGCTAGGCGTGCTAAATCGAAGGTTTACGGCCTTGAAGAGAGCTAAATGGTATTTGGAAAAGTTAAAACTATATATAGTAAAGTGTGAGATATATTTATATACAAAACCTAATTGACATCTAGAGAGGAGAGAGAAAAAGAGAGATTTCAATCTCCGAGCTTGCGAACGCATTTATACAGCGATCCATTCTTGGACCAAAATATTTTATCGCATATTCGGACTCCTCGAGGTAAGTAAGGCCATCGTTTTGATATCCATTATGGCTTGTTTGAATACGTTTTTCAAAAACCCATTTTCTAGGATTCTCATAAAAAGATGATAATTGAACTTTTGATCCATAGGAATTGTATTAAACGGACTTCTACAAGTTTCTTGTGCTAGGGTTTTCCTTGGAACGGGATTTAGGAGCATTAATCGGAGGTGAGTGATTCAACTATGTGTTTTGGAATAATTTCTTGACATGTATTCATATTTTGTATGAAAAGCATGTTTCAATTCATAGCTTTATGTTGTTTAGTTCATATTGGGCGATTGTATTGATAAGGCCCAATCACACGGTGATATGTTTGACTTATGTCAAAAGCACGGTGAAATGTCTTTTGAGCATGTTTAGTTGCTATTTGGGTCAAAGGAGTGTGAGTACCAAACCATTGTTGTGGAGCCAATATAGGCATGAGGTCGCACGTTTGAAGAAAAGAAACGTGGATCTTACCTAGTCGCGTGGACTTAATGGCGAGGAGTCGCGGACTAGGAGTGTGGATCGTACACGTGAGACTCCGAGACTAGTATGAAATGTAGTGATGTGAATGCGAGCATGTTTATCATTCATGTACATCGTTGATTTATTCACTAACCGTTAGCTTAAACGAATCAAAGCATGTGTGGTTATTTAAATAACTATTGCAGCTGTTAATGCCGACTAGGAATCAGTGAGGTGAGCACGGGATGTCAGGAGTTCACTTCGAAGGCGACTCATCATGTTTATCTTGTAGTTGTAATTGAATGTTGTTTAGTTTGTTTTTGTAAAGAACTTGTAATAGAATTAGATAATAGCCTTGTACATATTCTTGTTTCCATTCGAAATGTTTAACAAGCTTTTGATATAGTTTGGGTTGAGATGGTTTGGTTTGGTTTCTTTTGGTCAAATAGGTATAGTTTTATTAACGGCGTTTGACACAGAAGCGACGATAACTAATGGCGTTTGCGAAAAGCACCGGCAATTTGAATACGATTTTTTGGAGGTTTGGTTCTGCCTAGACCCTATTCGACAGGTCGATCAACCGGTCGAGCGGGGCAGTTCGATCGATCAAAATACCCCCTGCATGTTTTCTTTTTCTACCCTTTTCAGAAATTATTTAAATGTTTTGATTGGTTCTCAAGGTACCTATAGGACCCATTTCAACATAAATTCATCTTTTTCTAAATATAATTACGTTTTCAAATTTATACGGATTTTACAACTCGGAGGGTATTACTTTCAAAAGAGTTGAATACTCAATGTTGGTTTTAAGTTTCTTCCACGGCTAGAGTTGTTTAATGAATTGGATGAGCCTCGATGTCGTGCCACATAACCTGGATTCATATGTGTGGATTCGGGGCGTGACACTCTTATTCTCACAACATTCAACTCGAGTTCAAACAAAATTTAATCTAGATATTCACACTACATAGAAATGGTATATAACATAAAAATCTACGAACACTTGTGAACACATAAGAACACTTTTCAAAGACATTCGCACATTTTTTTAGCTTTGTTTGGAAACCTAGGTCTGTAAACAATGACACTAACAGTTCCTAAACAATTCGAAACTATTAAATTCCACATATTATTTGAAGAAATTGAAGTTTTCCATGTTTTCTTCCCATTGTTAATTTTTTGTTTCCCTGTCTTGAATCGCCCTTCATAGTTTGGAATTGTCTGATTATCGGCTCTTCAAAGTGTATGAATTTGAAGTGTTTGATTCTCATGACTAAGAATTGTACGAATACAAAGTCTTTGATTCTCGCGATTGTCTAATTATTGCGTCTTCATAGATGAGCGATTTTTCCATCTTCAGATTCCATCAATTACCTCTTTGATGGTGCTTCAAACTCGACTTAGGGCTCTAATTCTTGCATCTTCCAGATCGAAACCCTAGTTTGACATATCAAACTAAGGAATGTTGTTTCGATTCTGTAGGATCACTATGGTTTTAGGTAGAGAAGTTTCAGCCAAGAGTGTTGAGTGTGAAAACATAATTTTTAAGGTCTGTTTGTTGGTGCGTATGTAAGTAATGGGGGTATTTTTTGTCTAAAAATATTATAAGGACTTTAGGAGGTATTAAAAAAATAGTTGGACCTAATTGGCTAATCGCTAATTAATAGGGACCTTAGCCCAATTTTTCCAACAAAAAAAGTTCATCCACTGATAAAAAGTGATCACTATAATATTTAAAAATGAGAGAAAATTTCGGTACTTACCAGATATCTCAAGCTAGATGAGTGTAATTTATCATATATTTTTTTTACAGATAATTATCATAATTAATGCGCACATCTATACTAAAGAGAAAGCAAGGGGTACCATGGAAACTTTTTCTACCATCAATAATTACACAAAAATCATTAAGTTTCTTTCCCTAATAAATAAGAGAAAGCAAGGGGTACCATGGAAACTTTTTCTACCATCAATAATTACACAAAAATCATTAAGTTTCTTTCCCTAATAAATGTATACAACAGACTAAAATGTCACAAAAAAATACAAAAAAACTACTTTTAACTTCCCCTAAAACATCTCCACTCAAAAAGTGAGTGAGCCCCTACTAGTAAATAGTAAGGGAAATTCTATTCACACCCAGCTAATTTACTCTCCACACCTATCTTTTAAAAATATTTTCTCATTACAAATATCCCTAAGTAAAATGACACACGAGGACAACTTAATAGAAGAATTTTGAAGAAATCGCTCCCTACACCCACCTACCTCAAGGAACCCTAACTCGCCAACACCTCTCAATACCATCTCTATAACATGTTGTAATTGAATGTAAATGTTTATATTTACACATATGCATATGTACTGGTCCCCAAATAATTCAATGAAGAGGGTGGTTACAAACCAAAAAACGTGAGAAGAAGGCTACGTAGAAAGTAGAGTAATGCTAGGTACACCTAGGGCAGTACTTGAGCCGAGCTTTTCGAGAGCCGAGCTTTAAGAGTTGGCATCCTGCTCAAGCTTGAGCTTTATCACGACCCATCCCACTAACGCGTGGAAATAGGACACGTGGCACACCACCAAGGCTCATCCAATTCCTTTAAAATAAAAGGCAGCGGAAAACATAAGTAAAATCCATTAAAATTTGAGTTATAAAAAGTTTTGCACATTTGAACATTTAGAAGAACATCCTGTTTTGGAACCAGTAATCCAGTCGACTGATCAACGTTCCGGTCAACTGGAAATGCAAGATACAGAGAGCCCAAATTCACAATAGTCCATTCAGTCGACTGTGCCGGGACCCAGTCGACTGACCCTTCAGTTGACTGATACTTGTCCAATCAATCGCTTTTGTCACAGAATCAAAATCAACAATTCATCAATGATCCAGTCGACTATGTCGGGGACCCAGTCAACTATTTTTCAATATATTCAAGCAGTGAGCAATTCAAACAGTCCTCCAGTCAACTGTTTCAAGGACCAGCTGACTATTTTACTTCAACTTACTACACATCCTGCAGAAATCCAAACGATGATTTTCAACCCAATTCCAACACCTTCACAACTAAAATACAACGTATTATAGTACAGGAGTTTGTTTACAAATTATAGTACTACGAAACTATCCTAAGGTTCTATTACAACATATTACAACTTTCGAATCCTATTACGAGTTTGGATTAAAACAAAAGTATAAACAAGTGTGATTCCCAGCATTCCTCGACCTTACTCATCTAGCTTTTTCTTGCCTTTCTTCTTCTCACCTGCAATGGAGTAAGTATCCACTGCTCAACTATATGCTGAGTGTACAAATTCTAACATATGCAATATATGATAAAAACATGCTTTAATCTCATAATTCACTATAAATATTTTCTAGACAGAAAAATACGCATTCATCTGGTAGCAGCAAGTCCAAGTCTTAAACCGCGATTCCCACGGCTAATCCAAGTCTACAACCGTTGCATCCCCAATGTCATGGCAAGTCCAAGTGTATAAACCATTCACAGTAGCCATCATCACTAAATTCTCAAACAACGAAAAGCTTACTCTGGCATGAAATTGTATACATCCCCCCTTTGACCCACATAAACAACTCAGCATGCTCGTAGAAAATTAGACATGCTCTTAACATTTAAGCGCGTGCATAATTAACGGGCCTACAATTAATACATGAATTTTTTCCGGATAACAATTTCGTCGTCGAAACCAAAACATGTATATTTCCTATATAACATAAGCAATAACTTCATACCTCGTGCGATTTCTTCCTAACTTTGAAGGATCGACTAGAGGCTCGAATAAACATCAGATCTCCGTTTATAAGCGATTCCTACAAGTTTTACTTGATTTTTTCCAAATTTCTAGAAATTAGATTTTCATAAAAAGTCGTCAAACGAGGCCTAAGAGGTATCAAAACGTAGGTCTTACCTCCAGGAGTTCAAATCTAAAATCTGGAGAAAAACTGACGATCGGAAGTTTGTCGATCGGCGACAAGAAGCTTGTGGGAACCAAAATCTCCTTTTTTTTCCCCTCCCTCCCTCTCTCTCTTTCTCTCTCAAGATATTTTAGACTTATGACAAAACTCAATTTTCTATTTATAGGCAATACTTTTAAAAAATTATGTTTACCTCCCCACGAGTTCTCGGAACTTCTAATTAACTCCTGAAACGTCGCACACCCACATGTTCTACTTTCAAGAGTGAATACTAAAAATTATAAAAGTTTTCGTCTAATTTCCGTTTGGGTCCAAAATAAGGATCCAAAAACTAATCTCTGTGGCATCTCTATACCACCTATCTTTTATGCAGCGTATCACTCATGTTCTCACCACAGTATTTAAAATGATCTACAACGATATCAAAATTTACCAAAAATTATTATTAAAAATAGGAATAATTACTATTCACAAAACACCAGATATTTCAAAAACATTTAAGCCATAGAAATGTCACTTATTCATGCCAATGCAACATGATTTACCAAGTTCTTGTGTCTTCACTGACACCTCACCATTGACTCATAGTCAACTCCATCTCAATTATTAATCAATATTAATAATTTCATATGATACCACAGATGTTTGTTAAAAATGTATGCAAATTCCGGAATGGGTGTGACAAGCTTGGCTCATTTATTATCGAGCCCAGCCGAGCTAGCTGTTATCGAACCGAGCCACGAGCCCTTGTTGAGCATCTTAACTCGTGTACACCCCTAGTAGCAAGTTTAAGTTTCCAACCAAAACCCACGGACCAAGCTCAATTGTTTGACAGTTGGCATATATAGCTAAAATAATTGCTTAACACGTGAATTTAGGACTATGCACATTATAATATACCAACATTCTTTCAATTTTAAATACTTTGCATTATGCATATATTATATTTTTCTAATTATCATATATATATATATATAATTACGCAAGCTCATATCAAACCTATTAAAGAGATTTTGCACGAGCCTACTATATGAGCCTTAATCGAACTGTTCGCGAGCCTTAACGAGCTGATCCCATGTGTGCTCAAGTTTGGATCATTTATTAAATGAGCTTTGTATTCAAGCTCGATCCTGACTCATTTATTATACGAGTTGAGCCAAGCCGAGCCGAGCTCTTATTGAGCCGAGCCATAAGCCCTTGTTGAGCGGATTAGCTCGTATACACCCCTAGGTACACCTAAATAGGGGAAAATATTCATTGTAACTGTTACATAATCCTACATGGTATCACAAACCAATAAGGACACTCTATTCAAACCATCTGACCCCTATTTCTAGGGGAATCCTCATCCAACTCACCTAAAAAACTTCCAAGTCAGCAAAATTTTGAATCTTATAAGAGGTGATAAAAGCCTAAGTGGAATAACTGGTATATCAAATATTTACTTCTAAACGGAACGCCGAAACAATCCACTTGCTGATGTAGATTTTCAAAATTATTCATCAGTTACCAAACAAAGTTTGAATTAATTTCAAAACTGCCATGACACATCAGCAGGTGAATAGTTTAGGTACACAAAACTGATGTACTTAACATTTTTCTAGAAAGTATGTATATATTTATTTGTTGACTGTGTATGCGTTTTGATGAAATGTATCAAAAAACACCAAAGTGATGAAAGGTTTGGTAGCTAAGACGCCCAAATCAAAGAACAAATCCAGTGCTTTTAAGATCATCGATGGTATAGCTAACATGAATTTGTATCGTTTTTGTATATACTTTCAGATTTACTATTTCTTAATTTAATGAATTTAAAAAGAAAGAGGTGAAAAAACATAGAGAAACAAAAATTGATAGAAAATGATGAGTGTAGAGATAAATTTTAGGGATTTTTTCAATGGGATAGTAGGTGTAGAAAGATAAAGGCCAGGGTTATCTTAGGGATAAAGTTGGGTGCAGATAGTAAATTGTTTTAATTTATATTAAAGTGGTATAGTAGGTGGGTGTAATGAGTAAAATTGGTGGGTGTGGATAGAACTCTCCAAAGAATAATCTTTTTCGAGGCAATACTTTGATATTCTTTCACCTTCTTTAAATACTTAAAGTAAGTCTTTGGGCACAAACAAATCTCACACACATTCCACAAACACCACAATGTGCCTATCTCTCTTCTGATGGGGTCCACTGATACTATAGGATCCACAAAGAAGAGAAATAGACACATTATGGTGTTTGTGGATTATAATTGTAAGATTTGTTTATGCCCAAAGACTTACTCAAATACTTAACACGATTTTAACACAAGCAATTCAATATGCACATTTAATAAACTTCAATCGTCCATTACATTCATATATTTGGGTACAGCTGGACACCTAATATAGTAATATATAGTTGAATGAACAAAAACTTAGGTGTTATTTGGGTATATATGGAGAGATGATTCCTCTCCTACTTCATGTGTGGTGTAATTTGCAGAAAGGGTGGGCATTCAGTCGGTTTGAGATAGTTCGGTTCGGTTTGATGAAAACTATACAGATAATTGATCGAAATAAAGATCAGTTAAGTCAATTCGGTTTCTGAAGTTATATTTCAATTTTGGTTTCGAAATTCGGGTGGGAAACCAACCGAAATTCTCTGGGGTCTTTTTTTTTCCTCAAAGAGTTGGAACGTTGAAGAACAATACAATACAATAAAACCTGACCTGGGCAGTGAGCACCATCCAAAGACTCCAAACAAGTAGTCAACTATGGAGAAAACATATAAGTAACCACTATACACATAATACATTGAAACCATGCCAACCCATCTTATTTATTTTCTAATAAAGTCATATCCACAAATTATACACATAATGACACAAACTAGAGAGAACAAGATGGTACAAAATGTCATAAGACTCATAAACACAATCATAAACTATACAAGCCCAACCATGAGCACACACGCGCACACACATACACATACATATACACACACACACATACACTCTCGTAGGTTCTCTGGTCAGTGAGAGTGAGAGGGAGTTGACTCAGTTGAGAATTTGAGTGAAAACTCCATACCTTGAGAGATGAGTGAGTCCGTGAGAGTTGAGTGATTGACTAATAATGCGTGCTCCGGTGAGAGTCAGGGAAAGAGAGTTTTCGATTAGCCATCTTTAGTGACCAATGAAACTTAGGGGGAGAGAGTGTCAGCAGCCTGTGGTAAGGAAGACTTCTCTGGCCGCTTGAGAGAGAGAGAAAAAAAGAGAGAGGTAGAAAATTTTGGAGAATAAAACCCTAAGTCGTCGATTAATATACTATATTATATAATATAGATATATACGCCTGAAATCGGTTTTACTACATAACCGAGCGGTCCGGACTACCTAAGATTTCTCGAGCGGTATATGCCCGAGACCTGACCAATATGTCAGGAAATCCGCGCGGGCGCGATCCGTCGCAGGGACAGCTCACCCAGGCCCCGAGGCATGATCCAAAATATTCCAGACAGTTTCCTATAATAAGTTAGAAGACTAATGAAAAGTGCAAATTGGTTTCTAATCCAATTACGAAACCCCCACAATTAATGCCAATCAATCCTAATTGGATTGTATTTCCTTATCCATGTAGTTTTCTTGTATGAGTAGGTCTTGCATCTATAAAAGAGACCACTCACCTCCCCCAAAGGGGGATTAACTTCTAGTCTGCATAGTACCTCTATAGCAATCATCATCACGGCGGGCCGAACTACGGTAGCTCCCAACTATTGTTGGTGTAGCTCCCCGACTTTTTTTTCAGTATAGTGAACGTGCTTAAACACATACGTGCAGGTAGGTTCCCTTCATTAACAGGGTCGAACCACATACAAAAAACCAGTCTCTCACTCTCTCTCTCTCTCTCTCTCTCTCTCTCTCTATCTCTCTATCTCTCTCTCTCTCTCTCTCTCTCTCCTTAAACTGCTCTAGTTTATCTTACAAAATTTTAGCATCATTAGCTTGGCGCCGTCTGTGGGAACACGACAGATTTCCCAAAAAATAAATCTCTTGACTGATTGTCATGCCTCCGAAGAAGAATAAGAAGGTTCCGCAGTGGGCTGACCGAGCTATTCTGCCGGCCTCGACGATCCTGACATCAAAGAAGATCACTGCGACCCTCGCATAGCTCTTGAAGATCCAACGTCAAACCCAGCAACAGATCGAAGCCCTACTGGTCCAACAAAGCAATCCTCAAGCGGCCGGGAAACAGCCTGGGAATGTTGTGCACAGTCAGGAATCGATCCTGACCAAACAACGTGCCCGATCCAACCCGTCCAGTGTGGAGGGCACCAGAAACATCAACGATAGGCATGCTGCCCGAGAGGAGAGGCAGAAACATATGGCTCGGGAATTCGTCCAGGGTCACTCGATCAAGAGCCGAGGTGTTCTTAGGCACACAACTAACCGGAGTCATAACCGAGCCTGATCCTAGGGGATAACACACTGCCAGGAGAAGAAAGCCTCTTCTACTGATACCGATCGGTAAAGTGTGATGGCCCGTATCAAGGATTTGGAGAAACAGATCGACGGAATGGCCAAAGACCTAGGCCAGAATCCTACTCAGGACCGTGTCAGTACCGAGACAGAGTCACCATTCTCTAGCTAAATCACGAGGTTCACCATCCCACAAAAATTCAAGCAGCCTCGTCTGGATTCATACAACGACTCGAGAAGCCCGGTCGACCTTATCTGGACCTATAAGGCTCAGATGGCCCTAGCCGCCAGCGCTGATGAGCTGTATTACCTGGCCTTTCCCAGCACTTTAAAAGGCCCGACCGCACAATGGTTCCATTCCTTGAAACCCCGATCGGTTAAAGATTTCAAGCAGCTAAGCAAGCAGTTCATCAACCAGCTCATCGGCATGAATAAACAGCCAAAGCCTGACATACAGTTGGTGGCTGTCAGGAAAAGAAATAATGAGTCCCTCAAGGAGTTCACCGACCTGTTTAACCAGGAGAAGCTCGGGATCTATGGTCTTGATGAAACTGTCGCAATTATAGCCTTCTGCTCGGAAGTTCAACAAACCAAATGCGCCACATCATTTTACAAAAACTGACCGAAAACCTTGGTTGAACTCATAGAGAGGGTTGGAAAGTATGTTGACATTGAAGAATTTCTAAAGACTAAAGACCCCCAGCACGTAAGCGACGAGCCTTCAAAAAATAAGCGAAAGAGAGATCAGCCCGAGGGGAGCAACGCAAAGAAGCCCGATAGTTCTGGCAGTTCTTTCAGTTCACAACGGTCCGGGTCCGATAGTCCCGACCTGACCTCCAGTTCTCATCGGTCTGAGTCCGGTACCCCCCGACCCGACCTCCAGTTCACATCAGTCTGGATATGATAGCCCTGACCTGTCCTCCAGTTTGCAGCAATCAAGATCCAACAATCTCGACCTTGCTTCCAGCTTAGAATAATTAGGAGCCCGGTGATCCTGACCTGACCTCTTGTCTCCAACAGACCAGACGAGTCCGACTACAATGGTACTTTCTCCCGACCATAGCACAAAGCTCAGACCGCCAAAGGGTTGCTACAAAGATTTGGATCGCCTATCAACTCCTTGACGATCCCCGGAGCACCCGAAAAATACCTCGGGTTTAACTTTCGAGGCACTAAAAAGACCTCGGGGTTGAAAAATACCTCAGGTTCAACTTTCGAGGCACTAAAAAGACCTCGGGCTCAACCCTGAGGTAACCAAAGACCACTGTTACGCAGTTAGAAAAAGACCTCGGGATCACACTCGAGGCACACAAAAGACCTCGGGATCACACACGAGGCACCAAAAAAACCTCGCGATCACTCACGAGGCATCAGTTTTGCTTAGGTCCATAACCTACGATGGGGGCAAATCCCCTTAGGTGACTAATGATAGTAAACTTCAAAAGACTCTGGAAATACCAACATTCTAGGTCGGTTACCTATAGTCATAGCATCTACAGACCCCCATCAAAAGCTTGGGGGGCAGGAAGGCACAATAAACTAAACAGGCAATTACACCGAGTATTTACAAGCCTTGGGGTTTAACTAAGTCAAACTCTTAGACAACCCGAACGCCTACAATACTTAGAGGCACCAGCTCCACTTGGGTACAAACCGACAATAGATGAAATCCTCTTAGGTTGGCCCACGATAGAGGAGCAAAAAGACCCTAAAGCAACACACTTTAGGTTGGCCCACCAACATTGTAAAGCTCTTCCAACAATCTTGACGAAGGTTGGCTGGGCGGAAGATAACCATCCTGGGGAGTTAACCATAAAAAAGACCTTAAAGCAACATGTTTTAGGTCAGCTTTTCGAACATGGTCAAATTCTTCTACCCACAACCATGACGAAGGTTTACGGGCAGATGATAACCATCCTGGGAGCTAACTCAAGCAAAAGACTCCGAATTAGGCTAAGTCTCAACTCCTAGCCAATTCCTGAGCGCTCAAACAATGGCAAGCGGCATCAAATGAGATTTCCAAACTTGCCCCGATGTAGCATCTAGCCAACCTTGGAAATGAGGGGCAAGTGATACGCCCAAAATTGGCTCTACTATATAACCGAGAGGTCTGGACTACTTGAGATTTCCCGAGCGGTATATGCCCGAGCCTCGACCAACAGGTCGGGAAGACCGCGCGGGCACAGTCCATCGCAGGGATAGCTCACCCAGGCCCCGAGGCTTGATCCATAATATTCCAAACAGTTTCCCATTGTCACGACCCATGCTGCTACGCACAAAAATAGGACATGTGGCACGCCATCAAGGCTTATCCAGTTCCTTTAAAGTAAAATAGCACCAGAAAACATAAGTAAAACTCCATTAAAATCAGAGTCATAAAAAGTTTTGTCCAATTGAACACATCCAAAAGAATCCTTTTTGAATGACAGAGGTCCAGTCGACTAATCGATGATCCGGTCGACTGGAGACCAGAAGCAGTGAGTGTTAAAGTTCAACAGCCCAATCCAGTTGACTGTGTCGGGGACTCAGTCGACTGGGACCCCAAATTATCAATCGACTAACCCTTGTTCGGTCGACTGGGTTACTAACCAAGCAGAATGTGATGTCCTGGGACATGATCCAGTCGACTATTTTTTCAACCTAGTCGACTGATCCCCAAACACAACAATGTAGTGTTTAGTTCTAAACAGTGATCCAGTCGACTGAATCGAAAACCAGTTGACTGATCGGCATCAGCACACTAATATTCTGTAGCATTCCAAGCTACACTCATCCGATTCAAAACCAGCACACCCACGATTGTACTAACGATTCAAAGCATAACTACACACATTTACTAGTGATTACAATACTACAAATTGTCCCAAAGATTTAGTTACAAGAAGTTACGAATTCAAAGCTCATATTACAAGTTTAGGAAAAAGGAACAAAACAAAATATAAACAAGAGTGATTCCCCGGCATTTCTCACCTTTACTCTTCTCGCTTCTTCTTCCCCGTTTTCTTCTCACTTGCAATGGAGTACAGCTCCACTGCTCAGCTGCATGCCGAGCGTACAAATTCTAATATATGCATATATGATAAAACATGCTTCAATCTCATAAATCACATCATAGTCTCTATGGAAAAAATACACATTCATCCGATAGCGGCAAGTCTAAACCTTAAACCGCGATGTCAATGGCTAGTCCAAGTCTACAACCATTACATCCCCAAGTGCCCTGGCAAGTCCAAGCCTTAAACCATGTACAGTAGTCGTTGCTACTAAAATTCTCAAACATCGAGAAGCTTACTCTGACATGAATTTATATAAGTCCCCCCTTTGAACCACATAGACAACTCAAAGTGCTCGCGTAAATTTAGACATGCCTTCCACATTTAAGCGCATGCATAATTAATGGGTCTAAGATTAACACATGAGTTTTGCCCGAATCACAATTTCGTCATCGAAATCTAAAACAGGTATTTCACCTATATAACATAGGTTAGGGTTTCATATCTCATACAATTCTCTCAAACTTTGAGGGAAGTACTATGGAGGCAAGGAAACGTCGGATCTTCGTTCTCAGATGATTCCTACAAGTTTATACCTGTTTTTCCTAGATTTTTAAAAATTAAATTTTTACAAAAGTTAGCCAAACATGGCCTAATGACTATCAAAACGTAGGTCTTACCTCCAAGAGTCTAAATCTAAAATCTAGAGAAAATCTGACGGACGAAAGGTCGGGGATCATTGTCGCAAAGCTTGAGGAATCAAATCTCCTTTCCTCTCTCTCCTCTCCGACGATATTTATAAAGTTTTGAAAGAAAAACAAATTCATCCACTCCTATTTATAGGAAAACTTTCTAGAAATCGCGTTTTACCTCCCCGCGAGTTCTCAAAACTTCTAATTAACTCCTGAAACGTCGTACACGTCCATTTTATGACTTTACGAGTGAAAATTATAAATTACAAAAGTTTTCGACTAAATCTCGTTTGAATCCAAAATTACGTCCAAAAACTAAATTCTGTGGAATCTCTACATAACCTACCTTTTATATATAACGTGTCACTCACGTTCTCACCACAGTTCTCAAAATGATATACAACAATATCGAGATTACTAGAAATTATACTACATAGGTATAATTCACTATTCATAAAATACCAGAAAGTCAATTAATATTTAAATCACATAAATGTCATTTAATCGTGCCATTGCAAAATGAACTTCCATGTTCCTGTGTCTTCATTGACACCTTACTATTGACCCACAGTCAACCTCATTCACAATTATCAAACAAAATTGATAATTCACAAAATTCCAAATGTGCATGATAAAACCATGAAATTTTAGAACGGGTGTGACACCTATAATAAGTTAAAAGACTAATGGAAAGTGCAAATTGTTTTATAATCCAATTAGGTAACCCCCACAATTAATGCCAATCAATCCTAATTAGATTGTATTTCTTTATCCATGTAGTTTCCTTGTATGAGTAGGTCTCTTGCATATATAAAAGAGACCAATCACTTCCCCCAAAGGGGGACCAACTTCTAGTCTGCATAGTACCTCTATAGTAATCATCATCATGCTCGGCCGACCTACGGTTGCTCCAAACTATTGTTGGTTCACCACAGGTCCCCGGCTTTTTACAGTATAGTGAACGTGCTCAAACATACACGTGAACGTAGGTTCCTTTATTAATAGGGTAAACCACATACAAAAAAACAGTCTCTCTCACTCTCTCTTTCTCTCTCCTTAAACTGCTCTAATTTATCTTACGAAATTTTGGCATCATCAATACATATAAGGTTCGAAAGTTCGGTTCGGTTCAGTTCGGGTTACTAAACCTCTACCGGTAACCGAACTATACTTAGTAACTATGGATCGGGTTTGAATCGAACCGAAATTCTCACCTAATACACCCGATCTGAATTAGATTTTTAAATTGGTTCGGCCCAAAACTTCGAGTCAGCCCGAACAATGCCTACCCCTAGTAATTAGTATTCCCTCTTGTACACCTCCTTTTTTGAAATAAATTTACCTTTTTTCAAACAAAAAAAAAAAACAATAAATGCCCATATCTTCTAAATAAACAACATACCACACTTATATTTAGGGTAAACTAATAGTAAGTCCTATTAGCCATATCTTATACATAATAGGCCCAACTACATAAAGTATTTTGTGTTAGGTCCACTAAAAATTATATGACCATAATGCCCCTCTTTCCAAATTCATACCATGATTATAGTATTTCCATTTAATGAAAATTAAACCCATTATATCCCATCTCTCCCTGTTTCTCTCTCTATATGCAAAACCCATCAGACCCTATCTCTCTCTCTCTCTCTCTCTCTTATTGCACTCTCTCCCTCTCTCTACTTTCTCTCTCTACATGTACAGTGCAATAGTCACACAATACTCATCTGTATCCGATCTTCTCCCAATGGACCAAGAAGTGTGCAGAGAGCTCCTCACCACCGTCGACTACTCCGACCATTTTACTCCTCCGCAACTGTTGTCACTGCCGGCGATGGATGATATTCAAGCCTTCAAGTTTTGTGATCAAATTCTGGTGTTCGGATCGGATCGGATCACATGTGTTCGTCCTCTTCGAATATATAGGATTCAGCTTTAATGGATGGTCGAAGCTCCGAGACAGAATCACTTTGAAAAGGAGATTTCGAGTGCGATTCGACGGTGGTCTCCGTTACGATTTAGTGTCCCATTTTTTGCTCACCCCATTTTATTTTCCAGATGATTCTTTCTAATTTTCCCCCTTTTCTTTGATGATTCTTCTTTTTATTTTTTTGCAATTTTCTATGGCGATAAATTCTACACTGTATGTAGTGATAAAAGGGTTTTTGGTTTGGAGTTACATGAGTAGTGGGTTTTTTTTTTCTAGTTTATTTATTTATTTTTTCTGTTTTTCTGAATTTTCAGTTTAGCTTTGTAATTTGGTCCTTCTTATGGTTGAATGTTCATGTGTGATGGTTGGTGTCCTTGGTTTGGATTTTTTGTTTGATCAAATTCTGAAAATTTGTTATTGTAAAATTTTGGAAAATTATTAGTGTAAAATTCTGAAAAATTGTTACTGTAATGTTCTGTAAAAATTGTTAGTGTAAAATTTTACACTGTTTCAGTAATTATGTATGTGTTAAATTTTACACTGTGTCTATTGTATCCTAATACGATATTATGTATGTTCTGACTTAGATGTAGTGCAAAATTCTACACACACACACACACACACACACACACACACATATCATGAATGGATAATTTAACACCAAACAGTATTAGGATGTTAAAATGACAATTCATATGGGCAAGTCAATATGTGATTGTGACCATGATATGTATATGAATATATATATATATATATACAAAAATTCAAACTAAGAGACTATGAGATTTTATATCATATATCAATTAGCTATAACTAAGGGATTGTTAAATGCAAATTCAAATTGACAGCTCATTCTCATAAATGCAAACTATATCCAACAAAAATTACTATGTGTATATGCATATATATATATATATATATATATCATATCCACGATGAGCATAATTTGTGGAAAGTAATTACAAATCAATTCAAAATTGATTACAAAATTAATTTCCAAATCATAATTTCGTATATACATATATGTATATAATATAATTCAAATTGACAACTCATTCTAATAAATGCAAACTCTATCCAAACCAAAAATTGCTATGTGTATATACATATATATATACCAGTCAGGCTCTAAAAAGGGCGCCCTTTTTTTCTTAAAGAGAGGACCTCTGTTTTGGCCGTCAGATCGTGTTTTCATTAATGGCAGTTTTGTCATTTCACAGTTTTTAAACACGATCCGACGGTCAAAACAGAGGCCCTCTCTTTAATAAAGAGAGGACGCCCTCTTTAAAGAATCTTTGATATATATACATATATATGTGTATATATCATATCCACAATGAGCATAATCTGTGAAAAGTCATTATAAATCAATTCAGAATTGATTACAAGATTAATTTCCAAACATAATTTCGTATATACAGATATGTATATAACATATGTAGGGGAAAATTCGTCATCTGAATAATATTAATTGGGGGCTATGGGTTGATATCATACTAGTTCAAAATAATTAGGGTCTATTAATACATACTTATATAGGATGGGACTAAAGCCGAAAACATTGGTATACAGGAATTTTCGGGTTTATTTCTATTATATTTATAAGTACATAATATATGGTTCTACACAAGTTCAATCATAATAGAAAATAAGACAAAAAAAATTTCCCGTTATTGGTATTGGTCAAGCAATGTGCCATGCAATGAAAATACTCCTAAAAAATAAGTGGTACATTGATTTTCTTGATCAATGTGTTCCAACTAAAAATTGAAAATATTGCGGAGTGGACCGATTGGATTTTTTATTGAAAGTTAATCTCAATTGTGTGTTTATCACTTGAGCTGAAAAGTTCGGACACAAACTTAGAAACCATAGAATTACTCTCTTTTGAGAGGACTATCATGTTCCCAAAACATACAAAACTAATTAGAAATATTTCACAAATTAAGATAAATATTTGAGGAAATACTTGAATTTTTCAATCCCATTTAACTTCTTCATTATGTTGTATCAAAAAAAATTGAAGCCACTACTCAAACCCCAAGTTATTTGAGCAAGTTGGGGTCATGTTCGAAAAAACTTTGGATCCAACCCAAAAGCTGTACATTTAGTCATGGTCAACCTCATGTATATTTATGTGGGACATATTGTCTAACACGCACCTCACGTGCAGCTTCTTTTTGTGTTTGTCAAGTGGATCTCTTTAGATCTTATCATCATGCAGCATTTTGTTGGGTCTGTCATCGTAGAGGTGTGGGCTATTTTTTTTCCCAAAAGGATTGGGAATGGGCCTGGCTCTGATTATGAAGAAAAAAATTTTTCCCCAAAGGATTGGGAATGAGCTATTGATACCATGAAAAACTTTGAATCCAACTCAAAACTTAAATTATCAAATAGAGAGATTGTATATCTAACCATAATCAATACTATATTTATTCAATGTATGACACATTGTCTAACAATATTTAGGTCATAAAATGGACGCACACACCAAAGAAAAGTGAAAAGACACTTTTAAGGGGTACCCTACCCAAAAACCATACTAGTGCCTTTAAAACCACAACCAACATGTCAATCTCAACACATGAGTGTCATTTTTCTGAGCTTTTCACAAAATTGCAAATGGTGGGACTCAGCTTTTAGGATCTGATCTTACTCCTCCACTGTACTGTTTCTTTCTCAAGAGGGACCACATTAGCTATTCCAAATCACCATGACCCCAATCTAGAAACCACTAACAGAACTTTTGACAGCACCACCAATACTTCCATTCTGATTTCTTGGCATACTAATTACCTCACTGTTAAGAAAATATCACATGCACCAAAATTAGTCGCCTAAATTATTTACTTAATGAGTTGTCATTAGTAATTTTAAAATTAAATGTAAATATTTGTCTTTTATTTTGTAATCAGAGAAGAGTTTTAATTGTCTATTTCACCTGGGAGCTTCTTAAGTGTCTCTAGCATTGCGTTCCTTTTGTTTTAAGTTTATTTTTCTGTACCAAAAAATGAAATGAAATAAGATGACGGGCCTAATGATATTGTATATATGATTGGTTTTCTATAAATTTTAGTAATTAAATGATTTAATTTTTCTGCATTTTCAAATACTTGAGTCCTTTAAAAAATTTTTGAAAACAATTATAAGCAGAATTGACATCAAGCCATGAACGAAAATCGAAACTAAAGTAATTAATTTAAAAAAAAAAAAAAAAAAAAAAAAAAAAAAAAAAGAAGAAATTTCAATATTTGGAAAAGAAAACTGATACCGAGCCTGACTAAAATACAAAGGTAAAAGGGCTGCAATTTGAATGGAAAGTCAGAGAAAAATATATAAAGGGTCACTGTAAGATCAGATTGGGGAAGCATTATTTATGTCATTTTCTCTATTATCTTTGTCTGTTACTCATCATTTTTTTCTTATGGTGATCGAAAGTGAAGAGAAAAATCAAGCAACCTAATAATTAGTACATAAAAGTTAGGCACTCTCTCCATATCAAGGTACAGGAAAGAGTTTTTTTTTTTTTTGGTAAGTTTATTGCGAGAAACTTCTCAAATGAGAAGGCGAGTTTTAACTGTTGGATGATAATTTAGACATAAGATTCTCAAGAATTTAGAGATGCATTTATTGTCAGATTCTTTATGCAATAGTTAAAACTCATCTTCTTATATGAGAAGTTGATCACTATAAACTTGTAATTTTTTTTTTAATTGTTCTTGAATCTTGAGATTCCTTTGTCTCTCTTTCCTCCCAGGGTCCTAATATTCTTCACTTTTTCATATCTAGGTGTCTGCAATTCGTTGCATGGATCTGACTGATAATTTTTTTTAATAATGCTAGATGCACTCTCAAATACACAATCAAATGCACAATCCTGCTTAAAAATGTTGGACTTCGTTCTGAAAAGCTTGCACACCCTGTACACCCCTTTTTTTGTGTACAGCCTTTTCAGCACGAGGTCCAATATTTTAAAGCAAAGTTGTGCATTTAGTTGTGCATTTGGGAGTACATCTAGCATTGCTCATTTTTTTTTTCAAGAATCCATAGTTTTAAATGATTCCCATTCTATGTGCATTTTACATACTCACCAATATATATTTTTACATCTATATAATAACCTACAAAAATATACTTATATTGAACCAAGTGATAAATTATGGGTGATGTTATTACCAGTACTCCATCATTGAATCAATGTATTTTATAGTACCACTCTTAAAATATGTGATATCATACATGTCATGCATTTTATACATGGCACCACATGTTGTAAGAGAGGTACCATAGTTTGTCTTGATTCAATGATAGAGTGACAATAATAATCCCCTAAATTAATACCTATCTAGCAACAAAGTATTTTAATGTCGACCTCATCACAAACGAATTGTATTAACTTTTTTTAACGAGTTGACAGAGTTTTTCTATATATTTAAAATTGAAACTAGTTACCTTCCTGTAATAGCAAAGCCCCATATACATATACGCACAGTATAAAAAAAAAAAAAAAAAAGATCTACGTATGATTGCCATACCATGATGGACATCGGAAATAGTTTCAATGCCATGCATTACATGTGAAAGATGTTTGGGGAAGGCTTTTCTTTTTCTTTTTCTTTTTCTCTCTCTTTTTTTTTTTATTTTTTTTTTTTTTATAATGGAAACCCTCTAATGTTGGGTCAAGGAATCTAACTCTATAAGATCAGTGACAACCACCTGCAAGCTAGCTACCAGTAATAGATATTTAAATTTATATGTAGTTAATTAATTTGTCCCAAACAAACTCCTTTTCACATTTCCCATTGTTGCATATATAGGTTGTATCATACATTTTCAAACAAGTTATAAATATTTTTGGAAATCATTTATATGCCAATGTAATTAGCAATTAACAAGTGTCAAATGTTTGTAACTTTTTAAATATATTCCAAACATCTATCTGCATAAAAGTACCTCGACCTTGCAATTATGTCAACCACTAATGAGTGCTGGAATTTAAAGTCTTGATCAAAATCAATATTCTTGAATAACAACCATCCTACTTTTTTTCACTTCCATAGTATGAAAATAATGAAATTATGAATTGGTCAGTAGGAGGATTACATGCTGTATTTGAAGAGCATTTTTGTTCACTTCAAACCTTCATTGAGTGATATGTGTTCTATTCTAATAATTATGTTAATAATACAGGGGTAAAATAAAAATAAAATAGGACACATATACGCCAAATGAATGCTTAGGTAAGTAATGGGCGGGTTAGCAAAAATGTTCTCCCGTATCCGTAGTTGTCGATGTTGATTTACAAGAAATTTTGGTAGTTGTACATCAACTCATCTACTTGACAAGGGATATTCTGCGATAAATTTTAGTCATTTAAGATATATCATATATATCAGTTACAACACTTTGGCACTATTTTAGTGACAAAATATTGTGACTTGGTGTCAAATAATTGTAACTTCGAAAACTACTTAATTCTTTTAAAAAAATGTCACACCCCGATTTTTGGACAACCAAATATTCAATCCAGAGCCTGTATCCGAACTAATATTCAATTACCAAAAATCACGAGAGCGACACCCTCCCATATACTAACAGAAAATTTATTGAAAACAATATTTAATACTCCTTAAATAAGGACATGTGATCTTGTGTTTAAAGAAAAACTCTTTATTATTAAACATGTATTCCCAAACATCCATTTCATTGTAAAAGAAATAAAGTTCCATTATAAATATTATATCACTTTTCAATTTAAAAAAAAACATCATTTTCATAAATAAAATGTCCACATACAGAGTTCAGCGGAAATAAAAATAAATAAGAATAAAATCTATACATTCATTGGTCAGAGTAACTACAACGTTCCCAATACCCAATATACCATATTTATTACAATTATACATACTGGCCCACAATGCCAGAAAATTAAAATACAATCAAGTACAACAAAAATAAGTACAATTCCAATAATAAACAACACAACGACCATCTCTTCACCCAAACAGAAGCTCCAACGAAAATCTCCAAAAAAAACTAAACCTGCACAAATACATTCGACTACGTTTCATATAGAAACGCCTCTGAATGTATAACACACTCGGGTCAGTCACATGACTGGTATGAGTTAAACAAAACAACAAGTCTTAGGGATCCAACTTGAACCCGTAGACAACAAATTACACTACAATACTGTTGGGTCAAGACAGGTAGTTCCACACACATATCTGGACAATAGAGTAGTTTCCATTTATGTGGTGGCAAGTAGTTTCTTGCCCAAAATCCAAAGTTACTACGAATTTCATACTTACCCATTTACTTATGGTGAGCCAAACCTGTAATACGTTAGTGGGCCCACCATCCTGCAAATTTAATGATCATAAACCAAGCAAACAATTCTGTATACAAACCGTCCACATTCTAACTCAAACATCGTATTCATTTTTCCACGCTTATCAGTCTTATGAAATACTCCATTGTCATTATTTATTAGCCTTTAATTTATCTTTGTGTTCCCTAGGTTCACCACTTGGCCACCCTCCATGGTACACCCACACATATATCCCATGTGTGCCCGGACATACTACTAACATCCACTCTGGTGCTAGTTTGGTTGGGGTATCAACCAAACTAGGTATACACACAGAAGGCCAGTCAATATGCCTAGACGTCTAACAAATAAGCCGAGCATAAGGCTTAGGCCAGCTTGATCACGAAGCCACTGGCAAAAGGGTACACTCAGCAAGTCGAGCTACCAAAAAAAAATATCACACAACGGGAGTGGTGAACACTAAAGAACTATGTTGCAATTATCACTTATCATTCGTATTATCCCAATAATTGTGAATTTCACATTTATCACATAGTTCCGTCTTATCATCCAATCACATCTCTAACTTTTAGATGTATTCCAATTTCTTACAATAAAGGGTTTTATCAATTAACCCATAACAATTCTTCCCTCAATAATTTCCAATCAAATTACAACATCCCCAATATACTATTCAACGTATCTAATTTACTCATTTTTCTCAAAATGACCACAAAATAAGATCAGTTATTTTAGGTACAATAATCTCAACCCAACATTCAATATTAGCATACATAAAGCACATAATAAGAAATTATATTCTCCAATTTGCAAGTTGAACTATATTGAAAACTGCTACTGTAATCTTAAATTTCTGCCCAAACGGTGCAGAATCAGGAAAAATACCATTAGACGAAAAACGTGCAGAATCACGTTTTACATGAGACTCGCGGACAGAATGTTCAAATTCAAAGCCACGATTTTCTAATAATTTTCTAAAGTTTCTGCGACTGTGTGAATTACACATAAAACGAATTTCACATATATTTTCTAACAAACATGAATATTTCACCTATAGTTTTGATCAAACTAACGATTTACATAACCCTTTCGAATACCCTAATGTCATGATCGCAAAGTCACACGAAGAGAAAGAATGTATCTAAATTACTTCAACATAGCAACGTGTATCCATCCATTACAAAGATTTGACCCTAACCATTAAATTTAACATGCACTAATTTACTCCCATACACATACATATATATACATACGTGTATATATATATACTCGGATACACAAAGTTTAACTCACCTAGTTCAATCCAAAATTGACAACCACGAATGCTCCGCGATTCTCCACGTGACCACGAATCCGGAATCCTTCTCCTTTCTCCTCCCTTTTCTTCTTCTTCTTCTTCTTCTTCTTCTCCTTCTCTCCCTCTCTCTCTCTCTCTCTCTCTCTCTCTCTCACACACACACACACACACACGTCTGTTCTTTCTTTTGGGTAGCTAGGGTTTTTAATATAAGATATATGTACACTACACACACAACACATGTCAATAAAACACACAAAAATATATAAATCCCGTTTTTCTTCTTGTGAGCTCACAAAAGAGACCTATATGAGCCCAGAATGCAGTACAAAGTGTTAAAATGAGTAGCCCAATGGGTACCCATGACCCCGGTACTAAGTTTTAATGTTAATTACATTATTTAACACATTCGCGGGCTTGTAAACACTATATAACAAAAATACATATCAACCCTTCATTTTATTTTTTTAACAAATATAAATTAATAAAATATAACTTCCAAACTAAACACGCTCACTCATGATTTAATTTATATGTCCACCAAACACTTAAAATTTTCCAAACACATGTCTTACATAGGCACACTCATATAATATTGCTAACTGAAAATAATGATTAAAATAATTATTTACATAGAAATTTTAGGGTTGTTACATTCTACCCTCCTTAAAGAAATTTCGTCCCGAAATTTGGGGTGCAACAAATACAGATAATTAATATGCATGACGTTAAACACACAATGAAAGCAATCCAACATCGAAGTGTCGCTATCGTTTAACTCCCGACAGTAATGAGACCTGGTACATCGAGCGAATAATCCAAACAAGGAAACACTCATGTATATACCCATAGTCTCATATAGTCGCTTGTTAAATTTTAACAGACACACAAGACACAACACCAGTAAGATAAAGCACATAATTTCACATAAAGCACTAGATATTAACCATTTATTAAAAGCAACAATTGATTAATTTCACAAAGATATGACTATGTGTATGCACATGTTCCCCTCTTACTGTGTCCCGCACAACACTTCATCGGGATATCCAATACTTACTTACCGCTCCAACCACATCTGAGAAATATTTACTGGCACTGAAGAGAAATATATCCTTGTCCGGTAATAATCAGAGTAATAATCAGAAATCAAGAAAATCCGTAATAATAGACGGTTGTACAGAACACCCATAGAGAATATGGCAGATTCGCCGATAGTATAAGAAGTCCAAATGCCCAATAAATGAAGTCCAATAATCAACTCAGTAGATAATAAAAGGGACAATAGAAATCCTGCTAATAAAATAATAAGTCTTCTGAGAATATCCAAATGCCCAATAAATGAAGTCCAATAATCAACTCAGTAGATAAGAAAAGGGACAATAGAAATCCTGCTGATAAAATAATAAGTCTTCTGAGAATAAGAGAATCCCGATACTCCAATAGAATAATACCCTTCTGAATGTTAAGTTAATACTGCCAGATAATAATAACTCGAAGAAGATATTCCAGTACTACTCCTGAACTCAACCGCCTGACGAAGAAAATTACATCTCCCCTCTACTATTTCATCCCATGAGAATTAAAATGATGCATGCTCTACTAATCAATATTAAATAACGTTACCAATACTCCTAATATGGTATACATTTAAAATCAACTAATTTTTTTTTTTTTAATAATAGGTACACATCTGTAGTTAACTTTTACATAAGTAAACACATAGACACACATGACCCGAACCCAATAAATCGCAAACCTATAACTCTGACCAACTCCTTAATCCACGTTCCGAGAATCACTTAGACTCGCTAAGCTAACTTTAAGCTCTGATACCAAACTGTCACACCCCGATTTTTGGACAACCAAATATTCAATCCAGAGCCTGTATCCGAACTAATATTCAATTACCAAAAATCACGAGAGCGACACCCTCCCATATACTAACAGAAAATTTATTGAAAACAATATTTAATACTCCTTAAATAAGGACATGTGATCTTGTGTTTAAAGAAAAACTCTTTATTATTAAACATGTATTCCCAAACATCCATTTCATTGTAAAAGAAATAAAGTTCCATTATAAATATTATATCACTTTTCAATTTAAAAAAAAACATCATTTTCATAAATAAAATGTCCACATACAGAGTTCAGCGGAAATAAAAATAAATAAGAATAAAATCTATACATCCATTGGTCAGAGTAACTACAACGTTCCCAATACCCAATATACCATATTTATTACAATTATAAATACTGGCCCACAATGCCAGAAAATTAAAATACAATCAAGTACAACAAAAATAAGTACAATTCCAATAATAAACAACACAACGACCATCTCTTCACCCAAACAGAAGCTCCAACGAAAATCTCCAAAAAAAACTAAACCTGCACAAATACATTCGACTACGTTTCATATAGAAACGCCTCCGAATGTATAACACACTCGGGTCAGTCACATGACTGGTATGAGTTAAACAAAACAACAAGTCTTAGGGATCCAACTTGAACCCGTAGACAACAAATTACACTACAATACTGTTGGGTCAAGACAGGTAGTTCCACACACATATCTGGACAATAGAGTAGTTTCCATTTATGTGGTGGCAAGTAGTTTCTTGCCCAAAATCCAAAGTTACTACGAATTTCATACTTACCCATTTACTTATGGTGAGCCAAACCTGTAATACGTTAGTGGGCCCACCATCCTGCAAATTTAATGATCATAAACCAAGCAAACAATTCTGTATACAAACCGTCCACATTCTAACTCAAACATCGTATTCATTTTTCCACGCTTATCAGTCTTATGAAATACTCCATTGTCATTATTTATTAGCCTTTAATTTATCTTTGTGTTCCCTAGGTTCACCACTTGGCCACCCTCCATGGTACACCCACACATATATCCCATGTGTGCCCGGACATACTACTAACATCCACTCTGGTGCTAGTTTGGTTGGGGTATCAACCAAACTAGGTATACACACAGAAGGCCAGTCAATATGCCTAGACGTCTAACAAATAAGCCGAGCATAAGGCTTAGGCCAGCTTGATCACGAAGCCACTGGCAAAAGGGTACACTCAGCAAGTCGAGCTACCAAAAAAAAATATCACACAACGGGAGTGGTGAACACTAAAGAACTATGTTGCAATTATCACTTATCATTCGTATTATCCCAATAATTGTGAATTTCACATTTATCACATAGTTCCGTCTTATCATCCAATCACATCTCTAACTTTTAGATGTATTCCAATTTCTTACAATAAAGGGTTTTATCAATTAACCCATAACAATTCTTCCCTCAATAATTTCCAATCAAATTACAACATCCCCAATATACTATTCAACGTATCTAATTTACTCATTTTTCTCAAAATGACCACAAAATAAGATCAGTTATTTTAGGTACAATAATCTCAACCCAACATTCAATATTAGCATACATAAAGCACATAATAAGAAATTATATTCTCCAATTTGCAAGTTGAACTATATTGAAAACTGCTACTGTAATCTTAAATTTCTGCCCAAACGGTGCAGAATCAGGAAAAATACCATTAGACGAAAAACGTGCAGAATCACGTTTTACATGAGACTCGCGGACAGAATGTTCAAATTCAAAGCCACGATTTTCTAATAATTTTCTAAAGTTTCTGCGACTGTGTGAATTACACATAAAACGAATTTCACATATATTTTCTAACAAACATGAATATTTCACCTATAGTTTTGATCAAACTAACGATTTACATAACCCTTTCGAATACCCTAATGTCATGATCGCAAAGTCACACGAAGAGAAAGAATGTATCTAAATTACTTCAACATAGCAACGTGTATCCATCCATTACAAAGATTTGACCCTAACCATTAAATTTAACATGCACTAATTTACTCCCATACACATACATATATATACATACGTGTATATATATATACTCGGATACACAAAGTTTAACTCACCTAGTTCAATCCAAAATTGACAACCACGAATGCTCCGCGATTCTCCACGTGACCACGAATCCGGAATCCTTCTCCTTTCTCCTCCCTTTTCTTCTTCTTCTTCTTCTTCTTCTTCTCCTTCTCTCCCTCTCTCTCTCTCTCTCTCTCTCTCTCTCTCACACACACACACACACACACGTCTGTTCTTTCTTTTGGGTAGCTAGGGTTTTTAATATAAGATATATGTACACTACACACACAACACATGTCAATAAAACACACAAAAATATATAAATCCCGTTTTTCTTCTTGTGAGCTCACAAAAGAGACCTATATGAGCCCAGAATGCAGTACAAAGTGTTAAAATGAGTAGCCCAATGGGTACCCATGACCCCGGTACTAAGTTTTAATGTTAATTACATTATTTAACACATTCGCGGGCTTGTAAACACTATATAACAAAAATACATATCAACCCTTCATTTTATTTTTTTAACAAATATAAATTAATAAAATATAACTTCCAAACTAAACACGCTCACTCATGATTTAATTTATATGTCCACCAAACACTTAAAATTTTCCAAACACATGTCTTACATAGGCACACTCATATAATATTGCTAACTGAAAATAATGATTAAAATAATTATTTACATAGAAATTTTAGGGTTGTTACATTCTACCCTCCTTAAAGAAATTTCGTCCCGAAATTTGGGGTGCAACAAATACAGATAATTAATATGCATGACGTTAAACACACAATGAAAGCAATCCAACATCGAAGTGTCGCTATCGTTTAACTCCCGACAGTAATGAGACCTGGTACATCGAGCGAATAATCCAAACAAGGAAACACTCATGTATATACCCATAGTCTCATATAGTCGCTTGTTAAATTTTAACAGACACACAAGACACAACACCAGTAAGATAAAGCACATAATTTCACATAAAGCACTAGATATTAACCATTTATTAAAAGCAACAATTGATTAATTTCACAAAGATATGACTATGTGTATGCACATGTTCCCCTCTTACTGTGTCCCGCACAACACTTCATCGGGATATCCAATACTTACTTACCGCTCCAACCACATCTGAGAAATATTTACTGGCACTGAAGAGAAATATATCCTTGTCCGGTAATAATCAGAGTAATAATCAGAAATCAAGAAAATCCGTAATAATAGACGGTTGTACAGAACACCCATAGAGAATATGGCAGATTCGCCGATAGTATAAGAAGTCCAAATGCCCAATAAATGAAGTCCAATAATCAACTCAGTAGATAATAAAAGGGACAATAGAAATCCTGCTAATAAAATAATAAGTCTTCTGAGAATATCCAAATGCCCAATAAATGAAGTCCAATAATCAACTCAGTAGATAAGAAAAGGGACAATAGAAATCCTGCTGATAAAATAATAAGTCTTCTGAGAATAAGAGAATCCCGATACTCCAATAGAATAATACCCTTCTGAATGTTAAGTTAATACTGCCAGATAATAATAACTCGAAGAAGATATTCCAGTACTACTCCTGAACTCAACCGCCTGACGAAGAAAATTACATCTCCCCTCTACTATTTCATCCCATGAGAATTAAAATGATGCATGCTCTACTAATCAATATTAAATAACGTTACCAATACTCCTAATATGGTATACATTTAAAATCAACTAATTTTTTTTTTTTTAATAATAGGTACACATCTGTAGTTAACTTTTACATAAGTAAACACATAGACACACATGACCCGAACCCAATAAATCGCAAACCTATAACTCTGACCAACTCCTTAATCCACGTTCCGAGAATCACTTAGACTCGCTAAGCTAACTTTAAGCTCTGATACCAAACTGTCACACCCCGATTTTTGGACAACCAAATATTCAATCCAGAGCCTGTATCCGAACTAATATTCAATTACCAAAAATCACGAGAGCGACACCCTCCCATATACTAACAGAAAATTTATTGAAAACAATATTTAATACTCCTTAAATAAGGACATGTGATCTTGTGTTTAAAGAAAAACTCTTTATTATTAAACATGTATTCCCAAACATCCATTTCATTGTAAAAGAAATAAAGTTCCATTATAAATATTATATCACTTTTCAATTTAAAAAAAAACATCATTTTCATAAATAAAATGTCCACATACAGAGTTCAGCGGAAATAAAAATAAATAAGAATAAAATCTATACATCCATTGGTCAGAGTAACTACAACGTTCCCAATACCCAATATACCATATTTATTACAATTATAAATACTGGCCCACAATGCCAGAAAATTAAAATACAATCAAGTACAACAAAAATAAGTACAATTCCAATAATAAACAACACAACGACCATCTCTTCACCCAAACAGAAGCTCCAACGAAAATCTCCAAAAAAAACTAAACCTGCACAAATACATTCGACTACGTTTCATATAGAAACGCCTCCGAATGTATAACACACTCGGGTCAGTCACATGACTGGTATGAGTTAAACAAAACAACAAGTCTTAGGGATCCAACTTGAACCCGTAGACAACAAATTACACTACAATACTGTTGGGTCAAGACAGGTAGTTCCACACACATATCTGGACAATAGAGTAGTTTCCATTTATGTGGTGGCAAGTAGTTTCTTGCCCAAAATCCAAAGTTACTACGAATTTCATACTTACCCATTTACTTATGGTGAGCCAAACCTGTAATACGTTAGTGGGCCCACCATCCTGCAAATTTAATGATCATAAACCAAGCAAACAATTCTGTATACAAACCGTCCACATTCTAACTCAAACATCGTATTCATTTTTCCACGCTTATCAGTCTTATGAAATACTCCATTGTCATTATTTATTAGCCTTTAATTTATCTTTGTGTTCCCTAGGTTCACCACTTGGCCACCCTCCATGGTACACCCACACATATATCCCATGTGTGCCCGGACATACTACTAACATCCACTCTGGTGCTAGTTTGGTTGGGGTATCAACCAAACTAGGTATACACACAGAAGGCCAGTCAATATGCCTAGACGTCTAACAAATAAGCCGAGCATAAGGCTTAGGCCAGCTTGATCACGAAGCCACTGGCAAAAGGGTACACTCAGCAAGTCGAGCTACCAAAAAAAAATATCACACAACGGGAGTGGTGAACACTAAAGAACTATGTTGCAATTATCACTTATCATTCGTATTATCCCAATAATTGTGAATTTCACATTTATCACATAGTTCCGTCTTATCATCCAATCACATCTCTAACTTTTAGATGTATTCCAATTTCTTACAATAAAGGGTTTTATCAATTAACCCATAACAATTCTTCCCTCAATAATTTCCAATCAAATTACAACATCCCCAATATACTATTCAACGTATCTAATTTACTCATTTTTCTCAAAATGACCACAAAATAAGATCAGTTATTTTAGGTACAATAATCTCAACCCAACATTCAATATTAGCATACATAAAGCACATAATAAGAAATTATATTCTCCAATTTGCAAGTTGAACTATATTGAAAACTGCTACTGTAATCTTAAATTTCTGCCCAAACGGTGCAGAATCAGGAAAAATACCATTAGACGAAAAACGTGCAGAATCACGTTTTACATGAGACTCGCGGACAGAATGTTCAAATTCAAAGCCACGATTTTCTAATAATTTTCTAAAGTTTCTGCGACTGTGTGAATTACACATAAAACGAATTTCACATATATTTTCTAACAAACATGAATATTTCACCTATAGTTTTGATCAAACTAACGATTTACATAACCCTTTCGAATACCCTAATGTCATGATCGCAAAGTCACACGAAGAGAAAGAATGTATCTAAATTACTTCAACATAGCAACGTGTATCCATCCATTACAAAGATTTGACCCTAACCATTAAATTTAACATGCACTAATTTACTCCCATACACATACATATATATACATACGTGTATATATATATACTCGGATACACAAAGTTTAACTCACCTAGTTCAATCCAAAATTGACAACCACGAATGCTCCGCGATTCTCCACGTGACCACGAATCCGGAATCCTTCTCCTTTCTCCTCCCTTTTCTTCTTCTTCTTCTTCTTCTTCTTCTCCTTCTCTCCCTCTCTCTCTCTCTCTCTCTCTCTCTCTCTCTCTCACACACACACACACACACGTCTGTTCTTTCTTTTGGGTAGCTAGGGTTTTTAATATAAGATATATGTACACTACACACACAACACATGTCAATAAAACACACAAAAATATATAAATCCCGTTTTTCTTCTTGTGAGCTCACAAAAGAGACCTATATGAGCCCAGAATGCAGTACAAAGTGTTAAAATGAGTAGCCCAATGGGTACCCATGACCCCGGTACTAAGTTTTAATGTTAATTACATTATTTAACACATTCGCGGGCTTGTAAACACTATATAACAAAAATACATATCAACCCTTCATTTTATTTTTTTAACAAATATAAATTAATAAAATATAACTTCCAAACTAAACACGCTCACTCATGATTTAATTTATATGTCCACCAAACACTTAAAATTTTCCAAACACATGTCTTACATAGGCACACTCATATAATATTGCTAACTGAAAATAATGATTAAAATAATTATTTACATAGAAATTTTAGGGTTGTTACATTCTACCCTCCTTAAAGAAATTTCGTCCCGAAATTTGGGGTGCAACAAATACAGATAATTAATATGCATGACGTTAAACACACAATGAAAGCAATCCAACATCGAAGTGTCGCTATCGTTTAACTCCCGACAGTAATGAGACCTGGTACATCGAGCGAATAATCCAAACAAGGAAACACTCATGTATATACCCATAGTCTCATATAGTCGCTTGTTAAATTTTAACAGACACACAAGACACAACACCAGTAAGATAAAGCACATAATTTCACATAAAGCACTAGATATTAACCATTTATTAAAAGCAACAATTGATTAATTTCACAAAGATATGACTATGTGTATGCACATGTTCCCCTCTTACTGTGTCCCGCACAACACTTCATCGGGATATCCAATACTTACTTACCGCTCCAACCACATCTGAGAAATATTTACTGGCACTGAAGAGAAATATATCCTTGTCCGGTAATAATCAGAGTAATAATCAGAAATCAAGAAAATCCGTAATAATAGACGGTTGTACAGAACACCCATAGAGAATATGGCAGATTCGCCGATAGTATAAGAAGTCCAAATGCCCAATAAATGAAGTCCAATAATCAACTCAGTAGATAATAAAAGGGACAATAGAAATCCTGCTAATAAAATAATAAGTCTTCTGAGAATATCCAAATGCCCAATAAATGAAGTCCAATAATCAACTCAGTAGATAAGAAAAGGGACAATAGAAATCCTGCTGATAAAATAATAAGTCTTCTGAGAATAAGAGAATCCCGATACTCCAATAGAATAATACCCTTCTGAATGTTAAGTTAATACTGCCAGATAATAATAACTCGAAGAAGATATTCCAGTACTACTCCTGAACTCAACCGCCTGACGAAGAAAATTACATCTCCCCTCTACTATTTCATCCCATGAGAATTAAAATGATGCATGCTCTACTAATCAATATTAAATAACGTTACCAATACTCCTAATATGGTATACATTTAAAATCAACTAATTTTTTTTTTTTTAATAATAGGTACACATCTGTAGTTAACTTTTACATAAGTAAACACATAGACACACATGACCCGAACCCAATAAATCGCAAACCTATAACTCTGACCAACTCCTTAATCCACGTTCCGAGAATCACTTAGACTCGCTAAGCTAACTTTAAGCTCTGATACCAAACTGTCACACCCCGATTTTTGGACAACCAAATATTCAATCCAGAGCCTGTATCCGAACTAATATTCAATTACCAAAAATCACGAGAGCGACACCCTCCCATATACTAACAGAAAATTTATTGAAAACAATATTTAATACTCCTTAAATAAGGACATGTGATCTTGTGTTTAAAGAAAAACTCTTTATTATTAAACATGTATTCCCAAACATCCATTTCATTGTAAAAGAAATAAAGTTCCATTATAAATATTATATCACTTTTCAATTTAAAAAAAAACATCATTTTCATAAATAAAATGTCCACATACAGAGTTCAGCGGAAATAAAAATAAATAAGAATAAAATCTATACATCCATTGGTCAGAGTAACTACAACGTTCCCAATACCCAATATACCATATTTATTACAATTATAAATACTGGCCCACAATGCCAGAAAATTAAAATACAATCAAGTACAACAAAAATAAGTACAATTCCAATAATAAACAACACAACGACCATCTCTTCACCCAAACAGAAGCTCCAACGAAAATCTCCAAAAAAAACTAAACCTGCACAAATACATTCGACTACGTTTCATATAGAAACGCCTCCGAATGTATAACACACTCGGGTCAGTCACATGACTGGTATGAGTTAAACAAAACAACAAGTCTTAGGGATCCAACTTGAACCCGTAGACAACAAATTACACTACAATACTGTTGGGTCAAGACAGGTAGTTCCACACACATATCTGGACAATAGAGTAGTTTCCATTTATGTGGTGGCAAGTAGTTTCTTGCCCAAAATCCAAAGTTACTACGAATTTCATACTTACCCATTTACTTATGGTGAGCCAAACCTGTAATACGTTAGTGGGCCCACCATCCTGCAAATTTAATGATCATAAACCAAGCAAACAATTCTGTATACAAACCGTCCACATTCTAACTCAAACATCGTATTCATTTTTCCACGCTTATCAGTCTTATGAAATACTCCATTGTCATTATTTATTAGCCTTTAATTTATCTTTGTGTTCCCTAGGTTCACCACTTGGCCACCCTCCATGGTACACCCACACATATATCCCATGTGTGCCCGGACATACTACTAACATCCACTCTGGTGCTAGTTTGGTTGGGGTATCAACCAAACTAGGTATACACACAGAAGGCCAGTCAATATGCCTAGACGTCTAACAAATAAGCCGAGCATAAGGCTTAGGCCAGCTTGATCACGAAGCCACTGGCAAAAGGGTACACTCAGCAAGTCGAGCTACCAAAAAAAAATATCACACAACGGGAGTGGTGAACACTAAAGAACTATGTTGCAATTATCACTTATCATTCGTATTATCCCAATAATTGTGAATTTCACATTTATCACATAGTTCCGTCTTATCATCCAATCACATCTCTAACTTTTAGATGTATTCCAATTTCTTACAATAAAGGGTTTTATCAATTAACCCATAACAATTCTTCCCTCAATAATTTCCAATCAAATTACAACATCCCCAATATACTATTCAACGTATCTAATTTACTCATTTTTCTCAAAATGACCACAAAATAAGATCAGTTATTTTAGGTACAATAATCTCAACCCAACATTCAATATTAGCATACATAAAGCACATAATAAGAAATTATATTCTCCAATTTGCAAGTTGAACTATATTGAAAACTGCTACTGTAATCTTAAATTTCTGCCCAAACGGTGCAGAATCAGGAAAAATACCATTAGACGAAAAACGTGCAGAATCACGTTTTACATGAGACTCGCGAACAGAATGTTCAAATTCAAAGCCACGATTTTCTAATAATTTTCTAAAGTTTCTGCGACTGTGTGAATTACACATAAAACGAATTTCACATATATTTTCTAACAAACATGAATATTTCACCTATAGTTTTGATCAAACTAACGATTTACATAACCCTTTCGAATACCCTAATGTCATGATCGCAAAGTCACACGAAGAGAAAGAATGTATCTAAATTACTTCAACATAGCAACGTGTATCCATCCATTACAAAGATTTGACCCTAACCATTAAATTTAACATGCACTAATTTACTCCCATACACATACATATATATACATACGTGTATATATATATACTCGGATACACAAAGTTTAACTCACCTAGTTCAATCCAAAATTGACAACCACGAATGCTCCGCGATTCTCCACGTGACCACGAATCCGGAATCCTTCTCCTTTCTCCTCCCTTTTCTTCTTCTTCTTCTTCTTCTTCTTCTTCTTCTCCTTCTCTCCCTCTCTCTCTCTCTCTCTCTCTCTCTCTCTCTCTCTCTCTCACACACACACACACACACACACGTCTGTTCTTTCTTTTGGGTAGCTAGGGTTTTTAATATAAGATATATGTACACTACACACACAACACATGTCAATAAAACACACAAAAATATATAAATCCCGTTTTTCTTCTTGTGAGCTCACAAAAGAGACCTATATGAGCCCAGAATGCAGTACAAAGTGTTAAAATGAGTAGCCCAATGGGTACCCATGACCCCGGTACTAAGTTTTAATGTTAATTACATTATTTAACACATTCGCAGGCTTGTAAACACTATATAACAAAAATACATATCAACCCTTCATTTTATTTTTTTAACAAATATAAATTAATAAAAAATAACTTCCAAACTAAACACGCTCACTCATGATTTAATTTATATGTCCACCAAACACTTAAAATTTTCCAAACACATGTCTTACATAGGCACACTCATATAATATTGCTAACTGAAAATAATAATTAAAATAATTATTTACATAGAAATTTTAGGGTTGTTACAAAAAACCACCATTTTTTAAAAAATCATTTTTTTTTCTCTCAGATGGTACTACATTCAATAATGCATAAGCTATCACATTTTAGCACCAAAATCACTAAGAATCTAAGATGTATGATACATCCTAGACCAGTAAGGTCGATGTATCATACAAGAGCGGAACCAGGGAATTTTTTTTTTTTTTTGGGTACCTGACTGAGGAAGTTATATATGAGGGTTCAATTTTTTTCAATTTTTTTTTTATTATCTATGTATACATATTTGATAATGAAATATATAATGTCAAATTATGTCTATTTAAGAATAATATTATCTTTGGGGTAATATTTATACATTATGGAGTTATTTATCAATAATGTATGGTTGTCAAATTAAGTTTGAAACACTTAATTGGGGTATACTAGACTACATTTAGGCAAAAATATTATATATACTAATTTTTTTATTTTTTCAAATTTAGAGAGACTAAATTACAACTTGACTAAAATATCACATATACGAAAATAAATTTCCCAAATTTTGGAGGGCTATAGCCGTAACTAACCTACTAGTACATCCAATATCATAGAATTTTCCCTATACAATATCAACTCCGTCCCTTGACTCTCCTTTTGCAGTACAAGGCTAAATGTGGAAAAGACCAACAGACAGTAATAATATCTGTAAAAAGTAAAAATAAATTAAAGCCAAAGGTGGTGAAAACAAGGGAAAAGAAAAATATGTCAGAATCAGATCTATTCTTGGTATCTTGCTCTCATCTCACCAGCTGGAAGTGGACGGTTGTGCAAATTTCGTCTCCACCCCACATGCCTAATCAGGCTAATCGCCTCTCTCCCTCCCCCAACAACTCTCCTAGGAGATTCCACTTCTCTCCACTTTCACCCATTTTCTTTTCAGTAATACTTAGGGCATAATCGAAGCCACAATCTTTAGCTAACAATTTTTATTTTGTGTTTATCTCTCTTTTAGTGGGCACTCTGAGGTCATTGGCACTATGTGACCCATCAAAAGAGAGATAGACACAAAATGAAGGTTGTGAACAAAAGGTTGTAGTTTTAGTTGTGCCCAAGTATTATCCTTTTCTATTTATTCTTTTATTTGGATATATATCACCTACACCCCTAAAGTTTGTCCTAATAACACATGCAACCCTTCGCGTTTGAATAATATCAATGATTAGTCTACCCTGACTTTTCAAAACGAGGAAGCATATACCCCTATGTTAACTTCACGGTAGGGCTATTGACAAAAAGTTGCAGACATCGATTAAAAGAATCAAGGACGTAACCGACCCCGAAAAAAAAAAATAATAATAATAATAAAAAAATTTACATGAAGAAAAAAAAGTTTTTTATATGTAATATGTGTAGTTAGTCCCTCCCAAATTTATAAATAAAAAAATTAAAAAAAAAAAAAAAAAAAAAACTTATGTGGAATACATCGGCCCAATTAAAATTAAACTCAACTTGAATATTTATCCTATTACTTTTTTTTTAAAAGAAATGTTAATATTAAAGCAGAAATTACTAATGTCAACTTGAATATTTATCCTATTACCCTTTTTTTTTTTTTTTTTTTTTTAAGGAATTGTTAATGCCAAAGCAAAAATTACTAATGTCAAAGCAAAAAGTGTCATTAAAAATTTTAGCGCCTGTTATTTTTTAGTCGCTAAAACTTTTAGCAACACTTTCTGCTGACATTAGCAATTTCTACTTTGGCATTAACATTAGTCTTTTTAATCACTTCGTAATTTAATTCAACCCATACTGTGTTACCATTAGTCAAGCTATACAAATTATAATAAGCAAACAAGCCTTATTATTTGAAAGAACCATAGTAAATCTTATATATAAAAAAATGCGAATAAATAGGCTCAAAAATCTGCCTCGGGAAAGATGTGCCCCAAACCCTCGCATAAATCCATTCCTTTGTGCACATGCGTCCAATCCCATGCCCCCTAATTAAAATTCCTTACTCCACCCTTGAAAAGAATGTTGTAATTTTTAAACTACACTTCCATGTATTTTGAAGGTCTGAAGTCTAAAGTAAATTTGTGGTGAGCATATACACATTAATATCTACATAGACTTAACTACATTTCACATCCTTCTAGTTTGCCTTTTGTATCAATTTGGTCCATTTATTATAGAAAGTGTCATTTTAGTCCTTGTAGTTTCATAAGTGTGTTATTTTAGTCCCTCAATCACTTTTTGTGACAATTTTTTACTTTCAGTGACAAAATTATTCGTCTCTAAAGGACTTATTGGATGTATTTGACACACTTATGAAACTACATGGACTAAAGTGACACTTTCTCAATTACATGGACTAAACTGACAGAGGTAACAAACTATAAGGGTGTAAAATATACTTACCCTACACATATCTATACTACACATGTAGAGAGAGAGAGACGTTTAATTAATGAATTTTGTGGCACGGTGATTAGTTCTTCTTGCAGTTTACAAAGTGGTTTCCTTGCTTCCTCTGGATCCCCAACTGTTGTTCCTTTTTGTAAATTAATGGATTGAATGATTAATTGACAAGTAATCATGGTGAGTTTCTCTTATTGCATGAGTCAAACTTTTCAATTTTGCTATATGTAGTATATTTCTTTTTTCTTTTTTTATATGTCATGGTATAAGATATTTACATAAGTCATAATATTTTAGTAAATAAAAGGTAAGTATAAGAGTACATTATTACATTTGACACTTTCATCGGGGCGGTGCAGGTTTTAATCGGGGGTATTCTCAATTACAACCTCTGCCCCCACTCCAATTGGGTTTCATTTTTACTTACAAAATCCGCTCCAACTCCTATAATACCTCCTCCAAATCTGTTCCATTAGGGATGGAATTCTAGTAGATTGGAAATTTTTGCCATCCCTACCCATACATATGCTTTGGTTTGGGTCATGTGTGAAATGGAATCAGATAGTAAACTAAAAGCTATTTCTAGCTCGAAAATATTTTTGTTTACGCAAAAAATAGCACACCAATGATCACCCAAGCATCCTATTGGCCAATACAATAAAACTTAAGATTAAACTCCCTTTTTTTTTGTGAACAAAAATGCTCTCTTCTAGCTCCGCATCTTGGATAACACTCTAGCTTCATTTGGGTCGGTATTTAAATTGGGTTGTGGCCATGCCTTCACCGACAAAGATGGAGACCGACGCATTTCAACCTAATCGTACTTAAATAATTGATGATTAAGAGGAAGGCATCGAATAGTAGTTCGAAATCAGTTCAATTTAAACAGTAAGCAAAATTAAAAAGTTGAACCCAAAAAAATTCATTAATTTAAAACCATTTCAACTCATGCAAACCCAACATTATTTGGGTTTCTGCTACTTTAATTATTTATGGTCCACCAACCACCATCAAATCCAACACCAATTGCAAACCCACCACAAGGTCACCCTCAATCGAAATTGTCAGTCCGTAAGATGAGGAAGAAGAAAGAAATATGCAACTATGCAAGGGCGAAAAATTATTTTTACCTTTTTTTTTTAAATTTTTTTGAATTTTTTTATTTTTATTTTACCAAAACACTGTTGTGTTTTTCAATGTTACGGTAGAAAGGTAATTACGTAGCTTCCGTTATAGCCGTTAGGAGACAGGTTATGTCATGGGGTGTCAGTGATGTTATTCAAACGCGAGTGTTATTAGGATAAAACTCAGGGGTGTAAATGATATATACCCTTTTTTATTTTTATATTATTAATTTATTAGTATTCAATAATCTAAAAAAATCGGAAAATACCATCCATTTTCTTTCTCTTTCTTGCCCACCTTTTGGTTCTATAAATCACCCCCTCTACAACACCAAAAACCTTCCTCTTCTCTTCCTCATCTATAGATCTTGGTCTCCAAGTTCTGCTGCCTCTCTCTCTCTCTCTCTCTCTCTCTCTCTAGATCTGAGGCTCTGTTTTCCCCTGTTTTCCCCTGTTTTGGCTTTGATTCCAAAAACCCATTTGGTTACTATGTTCAAAACCTCCAATTATCACAACAAACAAAGCAGATTCTTTTGTTATTGAGATCTAGGCTCTCTTTTTTCGGGCCAAAACAGAGTCTTTCTCTCTCTAAATTAAATTTCTTATGCTGCAAACCTTGTTCTTGATGTTTGAGATAGATGTCCCCTGTTCTCAGTGAAATCCTCCGTTCCGGGTTTATGATAAATTCCTCTCTCAGACGCAGGACCCACCTTGTTCAATCTTTCTCTGTTGTCTTTCTCTACTGGTTCTATGTTTTTTCATGAATTAATTCCCCTCACAGCTTGATCTATATATATATATATATATATAACTATATAAATAAATATATATATATATCGATATAAACTAGTATCTGGGTCTGCGTCTCTTTGAATAATAATAGTAGTTTAGAGATCTATATGGCCTCTTCAAGTGGAAATTCATCTGGAACTTCTCAGCTTCAAAACTCTGGTTCTGAGGAAAATTTGCAGGTTGTGATGGACCAGAGAAAGAGGAAAAGAATGCAATCGAATCGCGAATCGGCACGACGATCGAGGATGAGAAAACAGAAACACTTGGGTGATCTGATGGCCCAAGTGACTCAACTGAGAAATGAAAATAATCAGATCCTCACAAACATTAACATCACAACAGAGCACTCCATGAATTTTGAGTTTGAGAACTCTGTTTTGAGGGCTCAGATGGCCGAACTGAGCCAGAGACTTGATTCTCTCAATGAAATCCTTAATCACATGAACACAAATAATGGGTTTTTTGAGACTAATGATCATGATGATCTTCTTCTTCAGACTGGTCCTGAGACCTTCATGAGCAATTCATGGAATTTGATGTATCTTAACCAACCAATCATGGCTGCTTCTGATATGCTTCACTACTGATTTTTTGGAAGATAAAGAGGTCAAATGAGTAGAAAGGGTTAAAATGAATGATTTAATATTATTAATTATTAGTATTATTATTGTCACTATAGTTATTGTTATTGTTATCATCATGAGAATTGGTAAGGGAGTTGTAACCAGCAAAAGGGCTGTGGGACTGAGTGATTAGTCTGTCATGGGTAGACCATTTGATACGAAATGAAGAATTGTAGATTTAAAATATATGGAGTACTAAATTATATATATTTGGTAAGCCTCATTTATGCTGTTTTGTGATTTTCCATTTTATAAATGAAATGATCTTGTGGTCAATTGGATGATCTGTTTGACTAAATATAAATGTAAACAATACTTATGTGCTTATAGACATGATTGGTTTCTATACGTAATTTAGAGCATTTCGAATGGTAAATGCTTTTTTTTTTTTTTTTTCTTTTTTCTTGTTTTTTTTTGGTGTCAAACTTATAGTTTAACATTGGTTTTAATATTCTATTTTAGCACGTGTGCTCTAATGGTATATGTCAAAAGAAATACTCTTCCTTTATTTGCATTGGAAAAAATTGAGTTATTGGCATGTTAGAATGTCATATTATAGCATAAATTTTCAAAAATACATCTTCAATGACGTGTCAAAAGTCTTGCCAAATTAAAACAAGGACATCACTTTCATCATTCTCCGACCAATGAACATTTCGTATTGTTCCCTTTCATAAATATGGGACCCAAAAATAAAATAAAATAAAATAATAATTTTTGAGCATTGAGATCCACTTCTACGAGAGAGAACAGTACTAAAAAGCACCGAAAGTGTTGACCTTATAATAATGTCAAAAGTTATGCCAGATTTAATAACATGAGATTTGACATGTGCATTGGAAATCAATAATGCTATGTATATACACTTTTGTACCCACTTTTTGACACATTGTGCTTTAAATGCTTGTACCTTATGCTGTTTGAATTTTTCACACTTTTTTGTATATCACTAACACAGCGCAGGATACACGCATTTAAACAATGTGAAAAAATGTGTACAAAAGTATATACACCTAACATTATTAATTGGAAATACTCATATAACATGCACCCAAGTGCTATGTTGTTTTCAATGATCCACCAAAATATACACGACATGTATACACAATTCTAATAGAGTATGAGGTGGGTTGGCCATGTGATGAATTAAATCTTCTCATGTTTGATCAAATTAACTTGTTAAGTAATGAAAAGAAACACCCTCTGGAGATTTTTAATTTTGTTATGAAAACATGAGAGAAAAAAATTGCCTCTTGCCCTTTAGAAAAAGTCATCAACATTTATTTATATATTTGTGTAGGTAAAAGTCACCAAATTGTTGAAATTTAATATTGATTGTTCTTATATTTTCTTTAGTTTTTAATTGCAACATTTTGGTTGTACCTGCTCTGTGTCCTCACTAATCCTATATAGTTATAGAGTGACCAACAATGTGTTTACATAGTTGTTTGCTTCCTAGTAAAGTCCAAATACTTAACAAAAATACATAAATTATAGGATCGATCAGTTCCAGTTCATCAATGATTTTTTTTAACACAAATAATAATCATCAAACGATTAAGTTAAAAGGGTCATTGGTAAAACCTACACTAGCTAGTGACTTTTTATCACGAAAAGACTTGTGTACATTTAAGTACTGTACGTATTTTAGTACAATAAATGAGTCCTGATGCGTGATGGTTTGTTTTTATTTTATGTGGAATAATATTATAGGATAAATCATATGTCGTAACTCTACGATATAGTTCAAAAAAAAAAAAAAAAAAAAATGCACTGAATGCGGTTACGTTAGAGGATGCATTCTGTTGTAAATATTTGATTTTTGGAAAAGTAAGCTTTACCTTCCTACTGTTTTAAGCTAGAGATATTATATTACATCAGTCAGGCTCTAAAGAGGGCGCCCTCTCTTTAATAAAGAGAGGACTTCTGTTTTAGTCGTCGGATTGTGTTTTCTCTAATAGCAGTTTTGTCATTTCACAGTTTTTCAACACAATCTGACGGTCAAAACAAAGGTACTTCCTTTAATAAAGAGAGGTGGCCCTCCTTTAGAGAATCTTTGTATATTACATATAAAGGATATACTCATATATATATATAGATATATAACTCTACAAAGATTCTCTAAAGAGGGCTCCCTCTTTTTATTAAAGAGAGGGCCTCTGTTTTAGCCGTCAGATCGTGTTTTCATTAAGGGCAGTGTTGTCATTTCACAGTTTTTAAATATGATCCGACGGTCAAAACAGAAGCCTTCTCTTTAATAAAAAAAGGGCGCCCTCCTTAGAGCCTGACTGTATAACTCTATACTCTCGGAATTTCGCCCTCTCTATATATATTTTACACATATTTAATATTAGCATTGATATATGTACTTGAAAAAAAAAAAAGGAAACTTTAGTCAAAAGTCTTTTAAATTAGACCTTTTAATAGATCCAATCCGGTTTTTTTTTTTTTTTAAAATCAAAAGTCCGCATGTTATAAAACTTAAGTGAAATTTCACATAACTTGATAAAAAAATTAAACTAGTTATGTGAAGTTTCACATAAAAAAAAGTTATATGAAATTTCACATAACTTTTAAAAATATTTGAAACTCGATCCGATTAAGTTTCACTAGTCATGTAGTTCTGACCAAAATTAAAAACAGGTTGTCCTTTAAATTTAATAGGCCTAAAATGAGAGAATTTTTACTAAATTTCTAAAAAAGACAAAAAGACAAAAAATTACCTTCATTCCAAACAACCCATTAGCTGCCTAGCATCAGCATAAAACCAAATGAAGTGAATAGCATATAGATATACATATAATATATGGATGTAAGGAAAAGAGATCTGGATGAGGCAAAAGTGATCCCACATTACGATCATCATGGTAATAATTTGAGTGGCTGCATGATTTCGTCTACACAATCATGAAAATCAGAAATCAAATATGCGACTAAATTATTCTTTTGTGATAAGCTAGTTTTGTTTTATGCATAGAAATTAGAGAGATACTGATTAAAGAGATGACAACAAGGAATTCCTTTCTTTCTCTCTCTCTTCTATTGGTTGATGTGTTAATTAAGAAGATATATAAAAAGGCAAGTGAATTTTTTTTTGTTTTTGACTTGGTTCAGTGTATGTTGATTGAGCTTAATTTGGGCGTGCCATTGTTGACATATATGTTTGATTATTTTATGAGCTGTCTAAAAATATGAACTCCTAAATTAAACTTTTTAGTAATGTTTCGTTATTTTCTATTTTGTAATTGGTCTATTAATTTGTATAAAATCACAGATAATCTGCAGATATACCAATCACAAAGCTGAACAAGAAAAGTATTCCTAAACAACTGTAGTAATTAATGAAGTGGTGCAGGTCCACTCCGTTATTTTGGAAACTCTAGGTGAAAGAATTCTATAGCCTTGTTTGCGCCTAATTTTTTGGAAGATGAAGGATTAAAAGCCCGTTTGCCCTTTGGGAGGTCTCTGTACGTTTACCAAAATAATAATAATAATAATAATAATAATAATAATAATAATAAATTACAGTAATTTTTAATAAGCATTGTGTTTTAGCTTATATTTGTTGCTTAAAATTAATTTCTTTTTTCACATTTCTAAAATTTTGATTTTTCTAAAAATATTAAAAACTTGAAGCAACTTCTTTGATAATCTCAAATAATTCATTACCAAATGAGCACTAAGTCATCACAAGAAAGAGAGAGAGAGAGAGAGAGAGAAGAGAGAGAGAGAAGAAATGAGCTAACAATACTTATCACACGATTATTGTTTTATGTCAAACTCTTTACATTATTAGTATGATCATGTTCATTTTCTAAAGGCCTAATTGCACTTTACTCCCTCGTATTATACACGTATTTTCAATTAGGTACATAAACTTTTTTTTTTGCAATTGGATACATGAACTTTCATTCCCTTTCCAATCAGATACATTTGATGACGCCGTTAGTTTAAAACTAACGGAATTGCTTAGAATTGTCCTTTTTTTGCAATTGGGTACATGAACTTTCATCCCCTTTTCAATCAGATCCATTCCACCAAATTTTGACCATTTTTTATAAACCCCTTTACTACTTTTTGACATCAAAAGGAGAGAAAATCCCATCACTGGAATAGAAAAATGGCTAATTTGGAACCTCTTTTTTTGATTTTATGTCAAAACAGATAATTTTATCTATTGACAGACAAATAATATTGAGCTAAACAAAATAAGGCTGCAACGTATATTTTTTTGCAAAATTTTGAAGCCCATTGCGTTGATCTCGAACAAATACTTGAAATAAAAAAATCATCCCAAAAGGCCAAAAGATAAGAAAATTAGGATTGTTTAGCTCAACATTATCTATCTGTCAACAGATAAAATCATCTGTTTTGACAGATCAAATGAAAAAAATAGGTTCAAAATTTCACAAAAAAATATACGTTGCAGCCTTGTTTTGTTTAGCTCAATATTATTTGTCTGTCAATAGATAAAATCATCTATTTGGACATTAAATAAAAAAAGAGGTTCCAAATTAGCCATTTTTCTGTTCCAGTGATGGGGTTTTATCTCTTTTTGATGTCGAAAAGTAGTAAAGGGGTTTATAAAAAAATGGTCAAAATTTGGGAGAATGGATCTGATTGGAAAGGGGATGAAAGTTCATGTACCCAATTGCAAAAAAAGAACAATTCTAGGCAATTCCGTTAGTTTTAAACTAACGGCGTCATCAAATGTATCTGATTGGAAAGGGAATGAAAGTTTATGTATCCAATTGCAAAAAAAAAAGTTCATGTACCCAATTGAAAACACGTGCATAGTACGATGGAGTAAAGTGCAATTAGGCCTTTTCTAAATTATTAGTAGGAATTGCTATTTTACCACATAGGTGTGTGTAACAAAATAGTATCATGTTCATTTTCTAAATGGTCAAAAAGTTCTTGAGACCTTTTTTTTTTTTTTTGCTTGAAACCTCATTATAAAACAGTATCATGTTAATTTTCTAAATGGTCAAAAAGTTCTTGAGACCTCATTATAAAACAAAGAGGATTAAAATAGTCTAATGAATTATTTATTGACATTTCGATTGATCGATCGATCGAGAGAGTGAGCAGCCAAAATCCCAAAGCAGGATGCGAGAAAAGTTTACTCTTAATGCTGTCAATGATAATATTCTGCCATTAATAACTAGTGTATATTCTCCTCAACTTTTAAGCCCTTCAAAACTATTTTGGGTAATAGACAATAGTTTCTTTTTTTTTTTGGGAAAAATTGGTGAAAAGATTAAGATGAATTTTATTGGGATTAAGGATAATTTAAAATAGACATTGAGGATAAGTCCTCCCAATGTCTATAGATCAAAGTACCCGCATCTTCATCCTCTAACCCTAGTCAAACCCTAGCCACCATTACCACCACTCACGCCACCTTCGGCGACCTCTGGTGACCAGCCCTGCCACCTCCGACTACCTAACCCTCGAGTCACCGAACCTCCAGCGACCTCCCCTTGCCTCCACCACCATATCCCCCACCCTTTCTCTAGTCTCTATTAGTTTCATTTTCTTTCTCCAAATTGTGAGACTGGGATATATTAGTCATTATATATCGATTAGTTATAAAGAGAGAGAATAAAATTACAGTGGATGATCTTCTCACTCTAAACTTTCTCTCTAACCTTCTTTATCAGAAATCAGAAATCCTAAGTTAAATTTGACTTAGGATATCCTAATAAGTGAATTTTCACTTATGTTGAAGGTTAGTCAACGTTCAAAATGTTCATTCAACGATTGTTTGCAACTTGGTGAACCATGATGTGTTGTGAAAAGGGATTGGAAAAGATATCCATACTATTTTTAATTGCTTGATGAGATTAAAATCACAGAGTATTTTCAGTTGAGGACATTTGAAAATCTTAAGAGACATTTGTCCACCACGAGTCGCCGCAACCACCACCACCACCATCGCGAGTCACCTCGATTTACCACCTTGATCCATCACTACACCCATCACGAATTTTTGATGAGTTTCCACGAGCCACCAGCATCGTGAGTGTCCAGCGAGTTCTCCTAGGGATTGGTAGACATAACAAAAGTTAAGAGAAACTTATCTTAATATTCATCAATATTAAGAGAAATTTCTCTTAACATTTCATTGCACAAGCTATGTACTGGGGGAAGTCACTAGATTTCTGGCGAGGAGTGGTGATCGTCGAACCATAGGTGAGGCACGAGTGGTGGTCATCGGAGGACAACCATAACAATCAAATGGTGATGATACAACATAGAGCCCAATCATAACAGTTGAATGGTGATGATCTGTTTTGAAAAATCAAATCAGATCCAGATTTGGTTTGGTTGTGGTGATGGTAATGATGATGGTGATGGTATTGGTGGTGGTGGCCGACGATAGTTGATCGGGAGAGAACAAATCTCAATTATACGCCTTAACTCACATTTGTTAGTCGTTTTTATCTTGTTTTTATGTAATTTTACTCTATTTTCTATTTTCTAGCAGGTTTTAGAAGAAAACAGGTATATGAGGTTAAACAAGGTGAAAAAGCAGGAAGAAGGAAGCTGAAAAAGACACTTCGCGCGCGCGAGCCGCGGGCGCGAAAACCAGTAATTCGCTCGCGCGATCCGCTCGCGCGAGAACCCAGAATCGCTCGCGCGATCCGCGCGCGCGAGGTCCCCAATGTCGCGCTCGCGCGACCCGCTCGCGCGATATGTGTAAAAACCAAAGTTGCGTATTTCAGTGTTCTGAAGAGTCCTGTGCAGACGAAATTACCTGAAGACGTCCAGATTGGAATTAACTGCTGTTTCAGTGCAATACGAATTGGAGGAGACTTCTAAAAACCTTTGTACACTATATATATTGAGTTTTTATGATTTTTAAGGGTTACACACCTTGAGAGCAATTCATCCATACATACATTCAGCACTTTTTGAAGGCAAGAGGAAGGTTTCTAATGGCTTACATCAACTACATCTTCATGCTTTCACCTACTATGAGCAACTAAACTCCTCATCTAGGGTTTCAATGAAACCCTAGCTATGTAAAGGGGGATTCTACTCTTCTTTATTTTAAGATTTTATGTTTATGGATAGGGATTGTATGTTGGTGGATTTTATATAATCAGATTTTAATGTTAATAATCAAGAGTACTTTGGATCTATTCTTGTCTTAGATTTTTCCTTATACTTATTGAACTCAATAGTCCTTGATTTCTGTGATTGATAGGAGTATTTACATACAATGGTGCTTATGTGATTGTGATGTTTACTTCTTTTATAATCCATGCTTAGGAAAGATGAGTTATGCTACACCCTAGTTATAGGTAGATGATTCATGTGAACCGTAGATGGATTATGTTTAGATTAAACTAACGATATCTTCTTGACGATACTATTGGGCTTGTAGCTACAATAGATCATAACTATCCAAAACATAGAACTTAGAATAAGAGGTTTAGACCCTCAATGCATAGTTAGTGGTGGATTTGTAATCCTAGGTTCCATCTCCATATATTTACATTAATTTCCAATTTTGCATTTAAGTTATTTAGATTCAATTTTAGATCTTATTTACATAAATTCATAGTTTAATTCATAGTTTAAAATAGTAGTGATAATCAAAACCTAAACCAATTCAACTTCTGATTTTCTTACAACTAGCTAGATTAGATTTTAATAATTATAGGATTAAAAGTTAACAATCTCTGTGGGTTCGACCTGTACTTTCCACACTACAATCTTTCGAAAGTAAAGCAAAAAATAAGCATACTTTTATATCTTGATTCTGACGAGATCAATTTTTGGCGCCGTTGCCGGGGATTGAAATAACTTTTGCCGTTAATTATTAGAATCGTAATTTACTTAGTTAGTAAATATTAGTTTCCGTTTTATTTTCTTTGTTTTAGTTTCATTTTTAGAGTCGCTAAAATTATTCTTGTTCTACAGATCTCAAATCGTCAATTCTAGCAAGATCGAGTGGAGCAGCTGTGCACGTCAACGGAGCTTACGCGAACCTGAACAGAAAATTGCAATAAAAAGCAAAAAACAAGTAAATTCGCTAAGTTTTTAAATTTCGCATCAACCACTGTAAGTCAGGGCACTGAGACGCAATACTTGCATTAGGGTAGGTGTGGAGTGAGCACTGCATTAGCTAGGAAACCCGGGGCGCTGGGCTTGACGCGGTCATTGCATTACAGGATAATTTCATGCATCATATTAGCTTGTGTGCTTGCATGCTTGGTTATTAGCGTAGCTATTTTTGTTTTTATTGCTTTATTGAGTCAACCCTTAGTGTATGTTTGGAACTCGTTCAACTAATCCTAAATTAAATCCACTTGATCTCGAACTTGAACGAACACTTAGAGGCTTTAGGTCATCAGCCCAAGCTTCGAGAGCTTGGTTGATGTTGGACGACGAGTCCACACCTGAACCGTCATCTTCATTTGAATTAGAACTCCGTAGTACGCGTAATCGTTTAAGAAAAACTAAAACAATAAAAATCGAACCTATTCCGATGGCCGATTTTGGGAATAACCAGAATAATGGGAATAATCGGAATGAGGGGGATAATCTGAACATACCCCCACCACCACCATTAAAGGACTATTTCACTCCTACGGCCTACACGCCACCGTCGTGTATTGCATTGCCGGAAGTGACGGCAGCTCATTTTGAAATTAAATCCTCAACTATTGCGCTCCTGCCGTCATTTCACGGGCGTGTTAAGGAAGACCCTTATAATCACCTAGGCGAATTTCAGGGTATTTGTGCGACTTTAAAGATTCAGAACTTAACAGACGATGAATTAAAAATGCGCCTGTTTCCGTTTTCACTTAAAGATAAAGCTAAGTACTGGCTCCAATCGTTGGAGCCAAATTCAATAAGAACATGGGATGAGTTGCAAACTGCGTTCCTACAAAAGTTTTTCCCCATAACTAGAACGAATCAGATTAGAAAATCAATAACTAATTTTACAATGCAAGATGGGGAGACACTTTACGATACGTGGGAACAATTTAAAGAACTTCTCCGTTCTTGCCCTCATCACCAGATACCCAAATGGCAGCTGGTGCAAGTTTTTTATGAAGGATTGATTCCTGCCGTTAGAAATACCGTCGATGCTATTTGTGCGGGGACGTTCCTCCACAAGAGTGCCGATGAAGCATGGAAGATATTTGAAACATTAAGTGAGAACTCTATGCATCAAGCGGTATCCGTACGACCTGAAGGACACCTTCTACCTAATCCAAAGAGAGAAGCGAAAGTTGAGTCTAATCATTCTTACGAAATTCAAGAACTAAATAGAAAAATGGACCAACTTATGATGATGGGTCGCGTGCAAGGCCCACCTCCTTCGGCTGAAGTATGCCAGTTATGCTCAGATTCGTCACATTCAACATTAGCATGTCCGACCGCATCCCAGTTCCCGGAATTTGTCGAACAGCATATAAATGCGGTTCAACAATTCCAACGACCGAATTATAACCCCACGGGGTATAAACCAAACACGACATGGGGAACTCATCCGAACCTGTCATGGAACTCCAATAGTGAGAAGCCGTATTCGAAACCTGATACAACCAATTTTCCTAATGCGTACAAACCACAATCTAATCAGTATCAGCAGCCTCCGAATCAACCAAATCAATACCAACAGCCCTCCTTCCGTGCTAATCCTTCTAGGGATAAAACTTTCGAAGAGAGCGTGTTGGCATCACTAAAAACTTTAGAGGCCCAATCACAATCGCAGTCTCAACTTGTAAATTCCCATACGCAATCTATAGCAAAATTAGAGTCTCAAATGGGACAATTAGCTAATACATTGAATAGACGTAATGAGGGAAAATTACCAAGTCAACCTGTTCAAAATCCTAAAGGTCAGTATGAGGTGAGTTCGGCGAGTGATCAGGTTAACGCTGTCTCAACAAGGACAACTGAACGTCCCGAGGAGGTCGTACCTCCTCCCGAGGCTAGGAAAGATAAAGATAAAGAAAAGGAAAAGGGTGAAAAGGAAGAGAGTTCTACTCCAGTTTCAAAAGACGCTAACCCTTTGATATCAAATACAACATCTAAAGCGGTAAACCCTTCCGATTATGTACCTAGGATGCCATTTCCACCGAGCGGGGAAGCCCCGGCTCACTTCACTAGAAAAAGCACGAAACCGGAAGATATTCTTGAAATATTTAAAGAAGTCAAAATCAATATTCCACTACTAGATGCGATTAAACAGATACCCCCGTATGCTAAGTTCTTAAAGGATCTATGCACTCAGAAGAGGAAGTCTAGAAACCATCTATCTAAGAAAGTGTTCCTAACAGAAAAGGTTAGCTCCCTGTTTACTACTAACACTCTCAAATATAAAGACCCGGGTACTCCAACCATCGCTTGTCACATAGGTGATAAATACATTCAACGGGCTCTTCTTGATTTAGGTGCGAGTGTGAATTTGATACCCTATTCAGTTTATGAACATTTGGGTTTAGGAGAACTGAAACCGACTGCGGCCACCTTACAATTAGCCGATAGGTCAATTAAAGTGCCACGGGGGGTAGTAGAGGATGTATTGGTCAAAGTTGATAGATGTTATTATCCGGTCGATTTTATTGTACTAGACACCGAACCTGTCCTAGATGCTAGTAAACAAATTCCAGTCATTCTAGGACGCCCTTTCCTAGCTACGGCTAATTCAATTATCAACTGTAGGACTGGTGTGATGGATATAACTTTTGGTAACATGACTGTGCGTCTTAACGTTTTCAATGCATCTAATCAACCATATAGAGATGATGAAGAGGCAGACTGCTATGCCATAGACTTAATAGACGAATTAGTTGAAGAGGCAGCGCCTTTTATGTTGACTAAGGAAGCGTTAGAAGCATGCTTATCACATTTCAATTTTAATGATTTCAACATTGACACAAATATTGAAGATGTAAATACTCTATTGGAATCAGTAAATACGACTAATGCGCTTCCATGGAAACCTAAAGTAGAGGCTTTACCACCTCTTTCACATGAACCAGCATTACCATCCATTGAGTGTCCTCCGACGCTCGAACTTAAGCCGTTGCCGGATTCTTTAAAATATGCATTCCTAGGAACGAACGCAACCCTTCCTGTTATAATCGCGTCAAATTTAACTGAAAGTCAGGAAGTACAACTAATAAAGGTTCTAGGTACTCATAAAAAGGCGATTGGATGGACGGTCGCTGATCTAAAAGGAATTGACCCGTCAGTTTGCATGCATAGAATAAATTTAGAAGAAAATGCTAAACCATCTAGGGAAATGCAACGACGTCTCAACCCTAACATGAAAGAAGTGGTTATGAAGGAAGTGATTAAACTCTTAGATGCCGGTATTATATACCCGATCTCCGATAGTAATTGGGTCAGCCCAACTCAGGTTGTCCCAAAGAAGTCAGGTATCACGGTTGTACCCAAAGAAAAGGGAGTCCTTATACCCACCCGTCAAACTACCGGTTGGCGGGTTTGCATTGACTATAGAAAACTTAACATGATGACTCGTAAGGATCATTTCCCTCTCCCTTTTATTGATCAAATCCTAGAACGTCTGTCCGGTCAGAGTTATTATTGTTTCTTAGATGGATACTCTGGTTACAACCAGGTGCCCGTTTACCCAGATGACCAAGAAAAGACAACGTTCACCTGTCCTTTTGGAACCTTTGCTTACCGACGTATGCCGTTTGGCTTGTGCAATGCACCGGCAACCTTTCAACGGTGTATGATGGCAATCTTTTCGGACATGGTTGAGAAGTTTCTAGAAGTGTTTATGGATGACTTCTCAGTTTTTGGTCCAACATTTGACGAGTGTTTACAAAACCTTACGAAAGTCCTCGCCCGGTGCGAGGAAGCGAACTTGGTTTTGAGTTGGGAGAAGAGCCACTTTATGGTTCAAGAAGGGATCGTATTGGGTCACGTTGTATCCAAATGGGGTATTGAGGTAGATAAGGCAAAAATTGAACTAATTGATAAACTTCCACCGCCGTCGTCCATTCGTCAAATTCGGTCTTTCCTCGGTCATGCCGGCTTTTACCGACGATTTATAAAAGATTTTAGTAAGATCTCACGACCTTTGTGCAATTTGCTCGCCAAGGATGTGCCGTTTGTATTTGATAATGAGTGCCTCAGGGCATTTGAAACGTTGCGAACATTATTGTCCACGGCCCCGGTGATCCAATCCCCTGATTGGTCACTCCCGTTTGAATTGATGTGTGATGCTTCCGATTATGCCGTAGGGGCCGTGTTAGGTCAAAAGGTCAATAAAATCCCTCATGTGATCTATTATGCAAGTAAAACACTAAATGATGCGCAATTGAACTACACAACAACGGAAAAAGAATTACTTGCGGTTGTATTTGCCCTCGACAAATTCCGTTCTTATTTATTGGGTTCAAAAGTCATCGTTTATACTGATCATGCGGCATTGCGACATTTGCTGAATAAGAAAGAAACGAAACCTAGGTTAATCCGATGGATCTTACTCCTGCAAGAGTTTAATTATGAAATACGGGATAAAAAGGGTTCTGAAAACGTTGTAGCTGACCATTTGTCACGAATTTATATAGAATCTACCGATATAACCCCTCTCCAGGATTCATTTCCGGACGAGCAATTATTTGCATTATCTGCCGTAAATCGTCCATGGTTCAGCGACATCGTTAATTTCTTAGCTACGGGATATATCCCGCATACGTGGTCTCGTTTAGATAAAGATCGATTCTTCTCTCAAGTTAAACATTACTATTGGGACGACCCACTGTTGTTTAAACACTGTTCTGATCAAATTATACGACGTTGTGTTCCGGAAAGTGAATTCAAATCCATATTAAATTTTTGCCATTCTCTAGAATGCGGAGGTCACTTTGGTGGCCGTCGTACGGCCGCTAAAGTCCTCCAAAGTGGGTTATACTGGCCAACATTGTTTAAGGACGCACATGAATTCTGTCAGAACTGCGTACGTTGCCAACAAACAGGGAACATGTCACATCGTGATGCGATGCCGATGACCCCAATCCTTATCATAGAAATATTCGACGTTTGGGGCATCGACTTTATGGGCCCGTTTCCCTCGTCTTGTGGTTTCGAATACATTTTAGTCGCGGTCGACTATGTTTCTAAGTGGGTGGAGGCAGTAGCGACGAGAACAAACGACCATAAAGTCGTGGTTCAATTTATTAAAGATAATATCTTTTGTCGATTCGGTACACCACGGGCGATTATAAGCGACGGGGGTAAACACTTTTGTAATCGTTATTTCGAAGCCCTAGTCCGCAAATATTCGGTCACCCACAAAGTAGGAACCGCATATCATCCACAAACCCAAGGCCAAGTTGAAGTGTCCAATAGGGAGGTTAAAAGTATATTAGAAAAAACGGTACGTCCAGACCGTAAAGATTGGTCACAACGACTGACCGATGCGCTTTGGGCTTATCGTACAGCGTTTAAAACTCCTATTGTGATGTCTCCTTACCGATTAGTGTTTGGAAAAGCGTGCCACTTACCAGTAGAACTCGAACATCGATCATATTGGGCCGTGAAAACTTTTAACCAAGATATAAAAGCGGCAGGATGTCATCGTAAACTTCAATTGCAAGAGCTTGAAGAATTAAGAAACGAGGCGTACGAGAATTCAAGAATCTATAAAGAACGATCTAAAGTTTTTCACGATAAAATGATTTTAAGAAAGAATTTTGAGGTCGGGCAACGCGTCTGGTTGTTCAATTCGAAATTACGATTATTCCCGGGAAAGCTACGATCCCGGTGGGACGGTCCGTTTACTATAACGCAAGTGTTTCCGCATGGAGCGATCGAAATCCAAGATATGAACGGTGGAACACCGTTTAAAGTAAATGGACAACGGCTTAAGCCGTATCGAACCGAGGAAACAGAAGAGAGAGAAATTGAGTCTATAGATCTGGTTGATCCGGTCTATCTCGATTGAGCGCATGCATCGGTCGAGCTAGCGACGTTAAATTTAGCGCTTCTTGGGAGGCAACCCAAGCATTAGTGAGAATTTTCTTTAATTTTGTACACTATTTAGCAGTTTTTGGCCAATGTCTGAGGTTGTAAATACCCAAAAGATGAAGAGTTGGAATTACAGAATATTTATACAAGAAAACTGGAAAGAAAAGTGAGAAATTAGAATCTCGCGCGCGCGGACCGCTCGCGCGAGATATGCCCTTAGTGAAAAATTTTTGAAAGTTTAAAAAAGGACCCTCAGTTTCCTCTCGCGCCTGAAATCGCGCCCGCGAGGAACTCGCGGGAGCGGCCCGCTCGCGCGAAACTTCCCCTTAGAAAAAATTACTTTTAGCTTCTAAAAAGAAACCTCAGCTTTTCCTCGCGGAGGAATCCGCGCGCGCGAGGTTCGCTCGCGCGGTTCGTTCGCGCGAGGGTTCCCTCCCTTTAAATAGCGGGTTGAACCCTAATATTTCCAGATTTCTTCTCTCTCTCTTCCTCTGCGTCTCTCCCCTGCGATTCTCTCTCTCTCTTCTCTCTCCACCCCCAACCACCATACTTCCCCCCCCCCAAAACTTCCACGACCCACCATACACTTCCACGAACCACCACTACCACAAATCATCAGACACCCTCACTACCACCCATCAGCATCATCCTTCCACCACCAGGCCGCCGGACCACCATACGAGTCGCCGCCTCCGCATCTTACTAACACGAAAATTGCGGTCAAAGCTTCTAAAAAATTGCGAAACCACCATTGACAGGTACATACTTATACGTAACCATACACTCACTGATTATAGATTTAGGGTTTGTTATGGGGGTTTCCGAATCCACACACACACATACATAAATCTATATTTATATATCTATACAGATTTAGGTTTATATATATATTGATCCACACACAATTGGAACCCTAAAAGTTAATACTTGCCCAAAAACCCTAATTTCAGAAGTCCATATGTATATACATGTATACACAGACTAAGGTTTCCATATTTACATATTTCTACTCATAGTCACTCACCATAACCCTCATTATCAGGCCAAAAACACACGAATCTTTGATATTTAGAACACATATGTTTTGAACTCTGCTTGGTTATATCAACTTAGGGTTTGTAAAGTTCTTGATTTCTAGATTCCCGAATCTATCTAGTTATATATATGTAATTACTAATTAGCTCTTTATCCATATACTAATTTTGGGTATTTGGCATCTACAAACCCATACATTCTTAAACATAGGGTCATATACGCATTTGGATCTGTCTGCATAGTAATTTTGCTAACTGAACCCTTAAATCCTGACACTTACCACATTGATGAGTATATAGGGGTAAAGATTTGAAGTTTTTTGAACTCTAACCTGCATACTTACACACACATTCTGAAATCTGTTTGAATGATTCAACTTAGGGATTGTGACTTAGGGTTGGTGGGTTAATGTGAATTCAACATGTGGGCTAAATCAACACTGGTTACACATACTCACGGACTTTAATCAGGATTTGGGGGTTTGGACTTGTAATTTACCCTTGGGAAGTATGCACACGTACAGATTGCTACGCACATAAACAGTAGCCTCTACTGTAAGTTATACGGATAAAAATTTAACTATGCTATGCACACATTCTGAATTAGGAATTTCTAACCCTGCTTTAAAAAGGGTTATTTGACTATGCTGTGATAAGTCTAAGCGTGTATGTTCATGTAATGCTTGACGTCAATTGACGTAATTTCCAATGATATGCTTCAATACTGAATGGCCTTTAGTAAATAGAATCCAGTTTATCTCATTTTGTGATGACACAAGTGGTGTAAGGTGGCATCAACGTTGATTGTACGACTTCTTTAATATAACTTGAGAATTTTACATCCGTTTCCACCTATAATTCATTGAATGAATCCGCAATGTGGTCTTAAACTATTGGCCCCTTTCTCAAAATGAGTTAATAAGTTTTGTCATTAAGACAATGTTTAAATAAAGAAGAGTTCACTTACGTTACAGTTCACCTATAACACACTTGTGTCCTAATTAGTGCAGTCAGGTACGTTTTGAAATGCATCTTGGATACATAGTCTACCCTAAGAGGTTGTTATATGACCTCAGGACCATAAGTACTAATTCTATGATCGAATTTAACTTTATGATCACCTGTAGTTCTTTAGCTATTGTGGCACTAATTCACTATCAAATTAGTAAAGATAATTTGGATTTTGAAATTCTCTACTGACTTTGCCTAAATGTTTATCACCTTGGAGCGTCGACCCCCGGGTGACTTCAAGTTGAATCTTAACTAGAGTGAATTTCAAGCGGCTTAACTATATCTTGGCCTTTAGGAATTCCGCAAATACGGCAATATAACGGAAACTCGTTAATTAATAAATAAATGAAAATATAGTATGTAGATATATCACATTTATGTTTCAGTAAATGCATTTATTTCTCTACATGACTAATGAACACGCGGCAAGTACCCCGTGACTTGCCGCAAAGTGTGTGCCCTTGTTGGGACAGTGGGTGGGAAGGGGCTGACTCTTCTCACAGTTGCTGGGTGTTCCCCCGTGAACCCTAATTTCTTTGGAAATGTTGAATATATAATGATTGTGTCCCTTGACGGGATTGTTTTTCTTGCAGGTGACCCTTTCCCCATATCCCTTTTATTTTTCTTTTTCTCTGGGCATAGACCAATTTCAAAGCCCACATTTTCAAATTTTTTCTAAAAATTCATACAAACCTGTTTTAAATGACCAAAAGAACTGTCAGATCCGCTTCTTCTTCTCAACCACCGCAGAAAAAAGCCAAGGGAAAGGAAAAACAAACCGACCCTCCACCACCGCCCCCAGACGACCCTAACCCAAACGAACTAGGCCCTAAGTACGCCACCCGCGGCCTCAATTACGAGGCCGCTATAGATGCTGAGTACTTCGCGTCTGATAAAGACACGAAGTGGGGCCATAGTAACCTAGTAGCCCGAAAGCTGGCCCCACAGCTATATTTTAGAAACCCCGACCTCATCAGTTACCCCCGTATAGTCCGCCTATTCTACCAAAACTTACGCTACCACAAACGATCCCTCAGCCAACACGCCTTTATCTCCACTACTATAGACGGCCATGACATCACCCTAAACCCAGACAACATCGCCGAAATCCTCCAACTCCCCTCCCATTCTTACCAAGTCCCAAAATTGAACGTCCTCAACAAAGCCCACTCCTTCATTCATATCATTCAGGACATGTGTGGCGGCCGCTCTGGTTCGGGCCAATCTATTCGCCGATCTCATATGCCCCGCCAGATGTGGTTCGTTGACCATGTCCTTAAACGAAACCTGTACCCCCTTGGTCACGAGCAAGAACGGACCAAGGCAATCCACCACGCCCTCCATGCCATTTACCGTAGTGATTGGTTCCATCCTGGCATCGTTATTATGGATGGCATGCGCCATACTTCTCAGGCTATTGATAACGCCATCGACCCTAAGACCCTTCTGCCCTATCCTCGCACCATCACGGCCATTCTCCGGGCTAAGGCCTTTCCTATCCCTGCCGATGAGCCCATTGATGCACATATCCCGGAGTTCGCTTCCGCCGATTGGAAGTTGAGCCTGGATCGTTTAGATTTGGAGGTTAGGAGGGCACGTGAGGCAGCCCAGGCCCGTCGCGAGCAGGCGGCACAGCGTCCCCCTCCCCCGGAGGATACTCCTTATGCTTGGACATATGGGGACGTCTGTGCCTTCTGTGGAGAGACCCTGCGGCTTCAGTCCTATATGCGTTCATATTTTCAGCTGGCTCATCCGGACCAGCTGGCTGACATTCTAGCCCAGGGCGAGGCTGCATATCAGTCGGCTTTCCCGCGACCAGCACAGCAGGTGGCAGAGGAGGAGCAGGGTGAGGTGCAGGGTGAGGAGGAGGAGACTGGGGATGCTGGTGAGGATGACGATGGGAGCGACAGTGATGGGGATGGTGGTGATACTACAGGGCAGGGGAGTACAGGGCTGGAGCTGGCTTTGATTGAGGGGGGTGAGGATTAGTATAGGTTGGGTTGGGTGATTGGGTGTTCAGATATTTATTTTTCTCTTTTTCATGTATTTGGTTGGGGAGTTTTAGACATTTTCAGACATTCGGGCCTGTATATTATTTCATTTTGTTACTTTTCCTGTTTATTTAGTTTTTGTTAGGATTTTGCTGTACCCGGCTTCGACCGGGTTAGATTATTTCCTCTTATTTTATTGTCTTTGGGTCTGTAATTAATTTTGCACTTTTCTTTTGTTTTGTGGTTTGCTATATGTCTGGAACATTATAGTTACTTCACTGATGTTATTGTCATATACTGCTTATGATGCTTTACGTCATTACTTATCACAACTTCACAGCAATGAGTCAGTAATTAGTAATTATCAAACCCATTGCACGCTAACAGGAATTGCTTCGACTCAGGTTTGGGGGAAATTATGCTAAAATGTCCATTAACTATTCCGAATTATTAATTACAAGTGAATATGATTTAATTTTGATCAATCTGATTCCACATTAACCTATTCACTACGTTGACTCTTAACGCATGTAACTGATTATTAATTTAGGTTCATACATTCAAGAGTAGTTCATTTTTGGTATACATTATTATAATCCTGAATATTACCTATGTCTTTCATGCCTAATAACTTGCGCTAATTATATTTCAGTTGTGACGTTTTTTTTTGGTTTCAGGACATATCGCTACCACATATACATAGAGTTATCCAAATCCTCCTTTCTCCTTATCCTATTTTCACTATGGATCACCCGATGTCTCCTCCTACGTCACCTGATAGGTCTCCCAGTCAGTCCAGTTACTATTCTGACTCTGGTTCTTCTTCTGATACCTCTATACTTAGTCCTAGGATAGCCAAACCTGACGACCCATTCGGTCGTACCGGCTGGAGTCGTTGTCGTCCTCGTAGGCCTATTACCAGTTGTTCCGATTCTTCTGACGAGGATGACATGTTTGGCGATGACCCTACGTCTCTTGATGGCCCTTATGGCGCTCCTCCTACATCTTCTGAGTCGTCATCGTCTGAATCGGTCGAGTCCTCGACTGATGATGACGATGAGGATGTTGTCTCAGGCGTCGCTGTTATTTCTATATCTGACCCTATTGAGTCTAGTGTGCTTTCACCTGAGGTTACCTATCCATATAGGAACCTTCCTGATTATGTGCCGGACGTTGTTCGACAACGTCCGGGTCACCCTGACTGGTCCCCTGAGGACATTGCCTCTATATTCGCGCCGTATTCCGGTCCGGAGGACGATTGGGTGGATTTGGGTCCGAGCGTCGTTGAGGAGATTGTGGAGGGTCAGAGTTTGGATGTACATGATGTTGATGGGGTAGGTCCACCGTTCGACCCTGCGGAGCACCCAGAGTTGGAGCTTGTGGATTGGTACGCTCGATCTGGAGTACAGCCTCCATCAGGCATTTTCCGTGGAGTGGACGTCCTGGTGATATTCTATGAGGACTATATCCATGTCATTGTCATGTTTCCCTCTGCATAGGGACATGCAGTGATTTGGCTTGGGGGGAGTATATGGATATTTTCATTTTCATTTTAGTGTTTTGTTTAGTTTTATTAGTTTTATTCGTATAGTTTCTTGTTTTCGTACTTCAGTTTATTTTTGTTAGTTTTTCTTTTATTCGTTATTTCATTCAGTTGTTAGTTCTTTTAATTCTTTGTAAAACATAAAAAAAAAAAAATAATAATAATAATAGAGAAACAAATATTTTAGTAGTTCTGTAAATAAATAAAAATCAGTTTCTTAATACTGTTCAATATTGCGTTCCTTTTGATTATAATTACATTTCATTGAAATTTTGAGAATTAAAAGAGTATATAATCGAATGTCGACCGAATCTATGAGAAGATGTTTTGAGAATTATATATTATCGGAATCATTGTTGTATATCTTATACTTGCATATCTTGTCGCACTGCACGTAGTCATATGGATGTATATTAACCGTGAACTGTAATATACCTTGGATTTCTAAATAGTAATATTGTGGAGACTAGAACCCAGTGAGCTTTAGAGCCTATTATTCTTTGTGAGGGTTTAAATTTATCGAATCTCTTTGACACATCGCACTATCTCGTTGATTGGTCTCATTATTCCTTCATTTTGATTGAAAGTCGAGTGAATATTAGAATTACCATGTTTAAAAAAATATATTAAAAGTAGAGAAATTCTATTTCCTTTTATATCATAACATTGAAAAATCATGTAACTTTAGAAAATGACACTAGGCCGTTTGTTCTAATAAACCTTTTTGACCTTTGGCCTACCCATTATAAATATTTTTTATTTTATATCCCTTGTTAACCCATTTGAGCCGTTTTTAATTAAACCATTTCTTTGTTCACCTATTATCTTACCCACTCCGATATGGAGTTTGCCAATATTAAATAGTACCTACCCTATGTCCGAAAGTAGTTAGAGAATAGTTTTCATAAAGAAATTGGGCTATTAAACGACTGAAAAAAAATATGATGTATCGAGTAGTACAAGAAAATGATCTAAAAAAAATACATATTAATAGTTATTAAAAAAAAAATAATAATAAATATAGTTAAAAAAAAAAAAAAAAAAAAAAAAAAAGAAGAAAAAAAAGAAAAAAAGGATATGATCCTCTTGAAAAAAAAGTGATATAACTAGTCGTTGTAGTAAAGCCCTTGTGTTCCATGTTAAGGTGGCTATTTCTAGATACTTACGGACACTTTGAATCCCTTTTACCTTTCTTTTCTAAGCCTTAACCCTTGACCAATATTACAACCCGTGTAAAGTCCTAGTTGATTCTATAAAAATATGATTTGATATGTGACCGATAAGGAAAAGGAAGTAAAAGCATGGTGGTGATGATATTTACTTGACGATCGATATCTATTCGTGAGACTATTTTATTTTTGTCGTGTCGTACGTTGTTGAGAGTCATATGCGAATTTATTTGTCTTGCACAATAATTCTTTCTCGCATATATATACACAGATGAGTGTTTACACCTGTTTCAGAATGATTTTATGTTAGAGTGTAATAACAACGTGAGATTTGTAGTTGAAGCATCACTAGATAGTTATCTGATTTATATTCCAAGTTCATAGTTGCAGTGTATCCACTTGACTACCATTTCACACACATGCGAGTCTTCGATATATTCTATTGATTCTGGTGATATATGTTTTCGGATTGTTTTTCATAATATAGGAAGACATATGATTGTTTTACTCTTGATAATTTTAAAAGTTTTATCTGAGGTTGATTTTATCTAAAAAGGAATGTGATACTTAAAATTTTAAATAAAATCTTTACAAGTTAATAAATATGGTTGTGGGTGACTTGTTGACGAGAACCCTCACGAGACTTCACTCGTCCGACTAGGGACACCTAGAGGTTTAAAAGGCTTGTTGCACAAGCTAAGTGCAATCGTTATCCATACGAAAATGGAGTAGGAATTTTATTATTTGTAGTTTTATTTTCTTTTTGCTCGAGGACTAGCAAAATGTAGGTTTGGGGGTGTGATCGGGAGAGAACAAATCTCAATTATACGCCTTAACTCACATTTGTTAGTCGTTTTTATCTTGTTTTTATGTAATTTTACTCTATTTTCTATTTTCTAGCAGGTTTTAGAAGAAAACAGGTATATGAGGTTAAACAAGGTGAAAAAGCAGGAAGAAGGAAGCTGAAAAAGACACTTCGCGCGCGCGAGCCGCGGGCGCGAAAACCAGTAATTCGCTCGCGCGATCCGCTCGCGCGAGAACCCAGAATCGCTCGCGCGATCCGCGCGCGCGAGGTCCCCAATGTCGCGCTCGCGCGACCCGCTCGCGCGATATGTGTAAAAACCAAAGTTGCGTATTTCAGTGTTCTGAAGAGTCCTGTGCAGACGAAATTACCTGAAGACGTCCAGATTGGAATTAACTGCTGTTTCAGTGCAATACGAATTGGAGGAGACTTCTAAAAACCTTTGTACACTATATATATTGAGTTTTTATGATTTTTAAGGGTTACACACCTTGAGAGCAATTCATCCATACATACATTCAGCACTTTTTGAAGGCAAGAGGAAGGTTTCTAATGGCTTACATCAACTACATCTTCATGCTTTCACCTACTATGAGCAACTAAACTCCTCATCTAGGGTTTCAATGAAACCCTAGCTATGTAAAGGGGGATTCTACTCTTCTTTATTTTAAGATTTTATGTTTATGGATAGGGATTGTATGTTGGTGGATTTTATATAATCAGATTTTAATGTTAATAATCAAGAGTACTTTGGATCTATTCTTGTCTTAGATTTTTTCTTATACTTATTGAACTCAATAGTCCTTGATTTCTGTGATTGATAGGAGTATTTACATACAATGGTGCTTATGTGATTGTGATGTTTACTTCTTTTATAATCCATGCTTAGGAAAGATGAGTTATGCTACACCCTAGTTATAGGTAGATGATTCATGTGAACCGTAGATGGATTATGTTTAGATTAAACTAACGATATCTTCTTGACGATACTATTGGGCTTGTAGCTACAATAGATCATAACTATCCAAAACATAGAACTTAGAATAAGAGGTTTAGACCCTCAATGCATAGTTAGTGGTGGATTTGTAATCCTAGGTTCCATCTCCATATATTTACATTAATTTCCAATTTTGCATTTAAGTTATTTAGATTCAATTTTAGATCTTATTTACATAAATTCATAGTTTAATTCATAGTTTAAAATAGTAGTGATAATCAAAACCTAAACCAATTCAACTTCTGATTTTCTTACAACTAGCTAGATTAGATTTTAATAATTATAGGATTAAAAGTTAACAATCTCTGTGGGTTCGACCTGTACTTTCCACACTACAATCTTTCGAAAGTAAAGCAAAAAATAAGCATACTTTTATATCTTGATTCTGACGAGATCAATAGTGGTGGTGATGGTGTTGGTGGCAATCTAGGTCTGTTTTGGTGGTGGTGGCGGCGGCGATGGTGTTAGTTGATGTAGTGGTTACCGGAGGTCACCGTGGTGGTCGCCGGAATTCGCAGGTGGTGGTCGCCTGAGGTAGCCTGAGGTTGCCGGAGGTGGTGGACGGAGTTCAGGTAGAAGTGGTGGTAATGGTGGCCATGAGAGGATGAAGATGAAGTGGGGTAGTTTGGTAAGATGAAAATATTGAAATTGACTTGAAGAGTAAAAAGTTGATATTGTGAACTAGAGCTAAGAAATAGTCTTGGGTTTTTATCCTTGTAGAGGTTATTGTTAATGGGATGTCCTTTGAACTAAAGTTGCCCAACCATAGGAACCCTAATCCAAGCCTCCCATTTTTTTTATTGGGTAAACTAGGATTTAGACCTCAATTCCAGATTTTTCTAGAAATAGATCATCCATAAATTTGAATTTAGAAATCAGGCCACCTGTGTTACTAAAGACATAAATACCCCTCATTCATTTTTTGCGCACCTACAGTAGACATCCCTACATTATAGGATTTTTCAAATCTTCTCATTCAAAACCCATAAAAATCATCACCTACCATTGAAGAAACCCAAATTATAACACATGTACGGGTTTATCGCATTTCATTTCATTTATCTAACATGATAATGTGATGTGATGTGTATTGTGGCAAATGAATGAGTGAGTTGTAACTTACGAGTCAATTTGGGTGTATGTATAAAAGAACCCTCTGAGACATTGTAGAATGAATGTTTTGATGTTGTGAAGTCTCTCTGAGATTGAGACGTTCATTGTGGAATGCCCTAAATGTTTATCTGAAAATAAATATTTACATGTGTATTTCACTATCTGTATTAATATGAGATTTAGAATTTATTTCTGACGTTAATTTTTGTATCCTTGTAAGGACAAATTAATACGCTACATAATTGGAATGCTAACTAGTGATTTCGTAAAATCATGTGGGACTGCATTTTAGCATCCAAATGGAACTTAGACAAAAACTTTTATGGATTATAGATTCTCAATTGTGATGTGATAACTTAGGCATTTAAGACGTTTTGAGAGATAATCGGTAGATTAGAGAAACTTACGGGGAGTTAACCACAAATACGGAAAGTATTGCCTATATATCAAAAGAGATGACTTAGATATTTTCATAAAGTTTACTAAACCTAAATCAAAAAGGGGGGAAGGAAAGATTTTAGTTCTTTGAGCTTTACGACGACAATCGACGGACTTCTGCCCGTTTATTTTCTTCTAAATTTCATATTTGAACTTCTCGAGGTAAGGCCGTCATTTTGATATCCATTAGGTCTTGTTTGGATAAGTTTTTCCAAAAACTCATTTTTGGAAATTTTCATAAAAAGATGATGGTTAAACTTTTTGATCCATAGGAATCGTATTAGACGAACTTCTACACGTTCCTTGTGCTCAAGTTTTCCTTGGAACGGGATTTAGTAGGATTAATCGGAGATGAGTGATTCAACTGTGTTTTGGAATGATTTCTTGACATGTATTCATGTTTTGTATGAAAAGCATGTTTCAATTCATAGCTATAAGTTGTTTACTTCATATTGGGCGATTATATTGATAAGTAGGCCCATTTCGTACGATGAAATATTTGACTTATGTCGAAAGCATGGGGAAATATATTTAAGCATGTTTAGTTGCTATTTGGGTCAAAGGAGTGCGTGTACCAAGCCATTGTTGTGGAGCCGTTTTAGGCATGAGGTCGCACGTTTGAAGAAAGAAACGTTGGTCTTACCTAGTCGCGTGAACTTATTGGCGAGGAGTCGCGAACTAGGAGTGTGGACCGTACACGTGAGACTCCGGAGACTAGTATAAAATGTAGTGATGTAAATGTGAGCATATTTATCATTCATGTGCATCGTAGATTTATTTACTAAGCATTAACTTAAATAAATCAAAATATTTGTGGTTTTTCAAATGACCATTTCAGGTAGTAATGTCGGTGAAGAATCGAGGAGGTGATCATGAGATGTTGGGAATTCACTTAGAAGGTTACTCGTCATGTTTTATCTCATAGTTTTGTAATAGAAGTGGATAATAGCCTTGTATATGTTTCATTTCATTTCCAAACGTTATAAGGAATTATTTCCAAGTAACTAGATTTACGTTTTGTACTAACTTGGAAAAGCATGGATTGGGTTGGTTAAGTTATTATGAATCCGAACCCTTGACTTCGCGTTTTGAATGTTTACTTATCGACTTAATGTATTGGTTTAACGATTAAGGTAGTTAACGATCGCAAGGATCGCTTGACCTTAGGCACTATACTCATTAAATAATTGAGTAGTTAATGGAATGTTTGAGAGATTTCATAATAGGAACTTAAGAAATTCCAGGGGTGTAAACGAAAAATGGGAAAAAATGTATGCTTGACAACACAACATGCATTGCATGTGTGTCAAGAGAGTATAGACTCTCATAATTTATAGAAATTTTGAAGGAAAAGAAGAAGAGCTCACCGAGAGAGAAGACAGAACCGTCACCGACGACGTTTTTTCGCCGTTCCGTCGTCATCATTCGCCGAATTTATGATCCAAGACCACTTTTAGACTCGTGGAGCTAAAAGGATCACATGCACGTAATTTGTTTTTATTTTTGGCAACTTTTTTCCAGCAACCGTTCTTGATAGACGATATTTGTTGTATCAAAACTATGTAGGATTACTCGATCTAGAACAATAATTGGCTTTGGTTCTAGCTTGAATCGGGATTTTAGGAGCATAATTGCATATAATTTGAGGAGGTCGGTTTTCTAACCAAAAAGTGATTGTAGTTTAAGGTGTTCAATGATCTTATTTATGTTTGAGTTATAGAAATCATGCTTAGAAGCTATAGAATTGTTAAATTGTGATTTATATGTCAATTGTATGAAAAGTTGCTATGATTATGTGCTTAAATGCTTATATGTTTATGTGGTATTCAATGAGCACTGGGTAAATGGTTCATCGTTGGGAGTAATAAGGGTGGTGAAAAGGAAGAATCCGAGAAATACGGAAGTCCAAGGAATAGAAGTGACCACGGGACCAAGGGAGGTCTTCGGGTTTGAATGAATCATTGAACCAGTGACTCGGGGATTACTGATATGAATTATGCGTTATTTTTAGCATTGAACATGTTAAACATTCAATCATGTTTAGATTTCTCACTAAGCGTAATGCTTAAGAAAACTATTTTCCTTTTCTGTTGTGGTAAATAACAACCACCGCAGGTACGGAGCAATATCTGGAGAGGAAGTAATGTGCTCAGGAATGGGGGAGAGATTTGGGGCTTGTAATTATGTTTATAACATGTAATATAGTATAACTTGTGGATTAGTATCCTTAACTTGTGGTTTGAAGTCTTGACATGTGGTTGTAGAATTGGAGAGATTGAGAACTAGTTGGGACTCTATAACTTATGTGTTTAATGTATATTTGAGGAAACTTATGTAATTCTCTATATTAGTAGTTAGTTTTGGGCAAGAGGATGGAGGACTTGAGGGTTGCCTTTGTAAATCCTATGTATGTCTTTAAGTTGCATCTATGGATATGTGTAAGTTGTATGTTTGGATCATACCGGCAAGTCCGGATACATATGTTGTAGATTTAATCAAGTTCCTTTTTGTAAACAAATGTTTTACGAAGTTTGGTTCTCTTGTCGGGTGATTTATGTAAATGCTTGCTTAGTTAAATGAAAACTTGAGTTCAAATACTTAATTTGACTTAATAAAGTTGGAGTTTATGCTTAAGAATGTTTGGAAATGGTTTGATGTGGTTTCCCAATGTTCTAAGTTGTTGGTTTTAGTTTTAAGTTCATTTCCAACAAGATTTCATGAGTTACTAGCTTTTGACAAGAGTAGAACTTCAAAGCTTGTTTTGAACCAAAAAGGAGTCGTGTTCATGGTGGATTTGATTAAATCGTGAGTGTATGTATGTTTCACCTGCTTGATTAATGTTAAAATGTGTTTGGGGATGTGTTTGGAATGTTACTTGAGGATTCCATGAGGTTTGATGAAGTTTTGGGTATGTTTGGACTGGTATAGCAGGAGTTTTCTGTAAAAAAAAATTAGATTCTGCAGGAACCGGATCGATCCAGGTCATGAGCGGATCGATTCGGAGCACTTGGAGGGACCAGAAATTACATTCTGTCAAAACCAGATCGATCCGGTTTTGGGGCGGATCGATTCGCAGGTCATTTTGTTGCACTGTCGACTTTTACAGAAACGGACATAACTCACTCTAGAAAATTCGGATTTACACGCCATTTTTTGCATTAAAATTGGAACTCAAAGACCTATCTGTTGGTATAAAATTTACTATACTTTATTTATGACCATTTTGCCCTTAGACCCTGTTTTATCACAATAGAGTTGTTTTATGTTGTTAAAGACATGCAATTTTTAGTAATTCGCATGTTTCTTTGCAAATTAATGTACTTGGGCTCTTGTATCCTTGTTACACGTGTCCTAATCTGTACGAGGCAGGTTGGGGTGTGACAGGAATTTTGTTCAAGCTGTAAGTGAACAAGGCCAGATGAACGTTCAGGCTCCACCAGTTGAGCTTTGATATATAAATGCACCACCGGTGCCATGACATCAACACACGATCACAGAATAGTTCCACAACGGAGGCCGAATTTGTACCATGGATAAATTGATATAGACATAGCCTATCATTGGATGATGGATATAGAGAGACATTTCTGTACAATGATATGCACCGACGAGGAGAAAATTCTTGCGCATCTGATACATTGATATGAGAAGCATTAATTGGTGGAACAATGTGCTTGAACAAGGGAAACCAACTATGTGGGAGGCATTCAAAGACGAATTTAACAAGCATTTCTTTTCGCGATCGGCTCATACTCAAAAACGTCAAGAGTTTGCAAATTTGGTTCAGGGAGATATGATCGTGGGTGAGTATGTGTCTCGTTATAATGCTATGTTACGTTTTTCAAAATCTACAGTTCTGAGTGATGAGGATAAGGCTCGTAAGTTTGACAAAGAACTTACGGAGAATATTCGTATCCGTGTTGACACTTTGCAACACCTGACTGTCTCTCTAGATCTTATGTTGGATTAATTCCTAATAAATGGCCGGGGAGGGACTAATTCTTATATTTCTATTTTTTTTTATACTTACCTGGATGGTAGGACACACACATCACACATACACACACACACACACACACACACACACACACACATACACACACACCCATTCCACCCAACCCAACTCCAAAGTCCCACAACAAAGCCCAACAAGTGTCACTCATTCCAACTGACGACCAACAGGGACAAGCAAATGAATCCCCTAAAGAGATTTGAACCCTCAATCTCGCCACTGAGGAAAGACAGGCCATACCACCTGGGCTAGGCTCGCTTAATATATTAGCAATAGTTCTAATGTTAAGAGGTCATAATATAAACATGATTAACAATTCTATTTCAAAGTATATATAGGCCTTTATGTTCTCCATGCCATTGCATGGGATACGTTGCATATGATGTGGTATCCCAACCCAGCAAAATTTTTTTATGGATTCATCTGGCCCCCTATTTCTAGGGGAATGTTTCCATGACTTAGCAAAAAGGCCTTCTAACTTAGCAAAAATTTTAAACATGTCAGAGGGGATAAATTTCTACTTGGTATACTTGTTATATCCAATATTTACTCATTGGTATGTCTCTATATATGATTTGTTCATTATATATATTAATTTGCATGCACATAAGCATATAGGGTCGGGTAAAAGACATACGTAGTAGAGAAAACCCAACGGATTGTTGATACGGCGTTGTTATGAGCTCGCGAATGCCACGAATTGCTGATGCCCCCTTGTTGGTTTTGTGTACGTCCTTAAGATGCGTGAGAGATCGTAAAGTAGACTACTAGAGTCTTCCTAGCTACTCGTGTCCACGCTCTACATCCTAATGCTCTATGGTGATAGGCTGATAGCCTTAGAGAGGAAAAAAAAAGTGAGAGAGAGAGTGTGGCTGGTTCTCTGGGTTGTGTGAGTAACCTTTTTTTGTGTTATATATATATATATATATATGTTTGCACAAATATATACATGATCAAGGACTCCAAAGCTTAATCCACATAGAATTTCTTAGTACCTAAGCAAGACCCATTAGACCTTATTCAATATTATGTGGGTGATCTGGATGACCCACATACACTTACAATATATATACTTCATTTTCGATTAAAAAAAAATAAAATAACAAATCTAAACTAGAAAAGCAATTTACGGCAACGTTTTCAGATAAACATATTCTATACATAGTTCTACAAAGTGAAAGAGGGGAAAAAAACCTCTTCCCACTCCCCTTTGAGGAGATTTGAACCACTCCTCGCCCACATGGGAAAAAGAGGTGATACCTGGGCCACTATAGTCCTAGGTGTGTATTTTAGCCACTATAGTCCTAGGTGTATATTTTGCCCATGTATTTCAACATGCTTTTTCTCCTCCCACATAATAATTATACGTACATTGGAAAATGTTAACATGTGCCCATAGGGTACATGTTAAGGAAGTAAAAGAAATACATAGGTAAATCCACCCTAATGTAAAGATAGCCTAGATAGGTGTGAATCTCACACATTTATTTCTATTTTCGGTTATTTTTAACTCCTTAACATGTACTTTTAGCGCACATGTTAATAGAACCCTTATACAATTTAGGCTGAGGTATCAGCAGGGCCGGCCCTGGGCCTATTTTTCAAAGCAATCGCATGGGGCCTCGACTTTAGGCCTTATTTTTAGGCCTATTTTTTTCTTAATTTTTTTCTAATTTTTATGAAATTTATCATTTTTAGGCTTATTTTCTTCTAATTTCTATTAAATTTCTATGAAACTTATCATTTTTAGGCCTATTTTCTTTCTAATTTCTATGAAACTTATCATTTTTAGGCCTATTTTTTTTTATAATTTCAATGAAACTTAATATAGAGGCCTTATTTTTTTGGCCCCTTTGAAAATTCGCTTGAGGCCTCGGCCAATTTTGGTCATCTCAGGGCCGGTCCTGGGTATCAGTCAAACTTGCATTCAACCTTAGCAATAGCTTTCCTTATGACAATTGCAATTTTTTCTGATTGATTCGTTATTTTTTAGGCTTGATTTGTAAAAACTAGTTTGCCAACCAATCTCATATATCATAGTTTTTGGACTTTTATAATTATTTATAGACTTCAAAAGTTGTTGCCAAACGGGATCCTAGACTGGCAAAAGAGAGACTAAAAATAGAAAATAAGTATGTAACAAAATGGATGTATATATAATTAAAAAAAATATTAAATTAAAGAGGGTTAGGACTAATGGATGGGTTAATTTAGGTAGACAAGCAATTCTTTCTTATATCTGAAAAAAGAAAGATGAGCAAATCAACCGTCATGCATTTTCTATATTTTGATTGTGATTGTATAATATAAAGAGCTTTAGAAATGGGATTAATTACACTGTGTTTAAGGAGATGATGAAAGCATGTTTGGCCAATCATTTTATGAAAAGGTTCAACACTGGGCTTGAGAAAACTGTGTCATTTTCTAGGTCATATATAGTGCATGAAATTAATTAATATTTCAAAATGGCTCTATGATGGAAGAAAAGGTTGTGATAATATATACTCCCTCCGTCCCATTTTGAGAGTCCATCTTTGGGAACTCAACTTATTAAGGGGACAAAAAGAATCTACATTTACTTTCCACAATTGCCCCTAATCATTACAACAACTTTTTTAGTTTTGTCTTGGTGTAGATTTCAAGGAGGGATAATTTTGGAAAGTAAGTAAAAATTGTACATCAATTTCAGGAAAGTGGACACTATTTTGGGACATCCCAAAATGGAATAATGGATTCTCAAAATGGGACGGAGGGAGTAATAGCTAGAGAGCGAGGTTGGGAACTATTCCATGAGAATGACGGTTCTTTTATTTATTTTTTTTTCCCCATAGCAAATTCCAAAATAAACTAGAAAAAACATACAGAAGTAAAAAAAATACATCAAAAATTAAGAAACAATTTTTTTTTTTAACTGCACTATAAACCTCCCTAATCTCAAATAAATTTGTTTGTGGCCTAGCCAGATACTCAACCGGCTGAGGGAGGAAAACTAATAAAACAAATATTTTGATTCATAACTTTTAAAAAAAAGCCTTCAATAATTTCTAATTAAAATTCAGATGGTCTAACTATAATAATAGGATTAGTTGTTACAAATTTTGATCGAAAACGGTATTATCCAATTTCAATCACTCATACTAGATTTGTACAACATACTAATACACATATTTTACTATCCTTAATAAGTGAGAGATGATTGTGGTTGTGGAGAAAATATATGTACCCATTATTTTGATGGAGTATCACAAACTAATAAAAACTCATTATTCATACATATTTGTTTCATGTTTTCATGGAAAACATATGCTTTATATATTGATATGCCCCAAATATATCACCCCAATCATATACCGACACGTGGAGCCCAGGAATGGGTCAACCCCATTATCTCAGTCCACGATCAATCATCAGTGATCACAGCAGTGGAAAAATGGTGTGCATAACCCCATGATCATAACCCAAGTAATGTGTCACGACCCAAGTCTCACTCAGCACTTGGGTCGTTACATTCCACCCTACAGCAGCCCGCCCACAGCACTAGGGTCGTTACATTCCACCTCCCTTAGGGCCCAACGTCCACGTTGGCACACTTCCGGCTGGGTCTAGCTCTGATACCAAACTGTCACACCCCAATTTTTGGACAACCAAATATTCAATCCAGAGCCTGTATCCGGACTAATATTCAATTACCAAAAATCACGAGAGCGACACCCTCCCATATGCTAACAGAAAATTTATTGAAAACAGTATTTAATACTCCTTAAATAAGGACATGTGATCTTGTGTTTAAAGTAAAACTCTTTATTATTAAACATGTATTCCCAAACATATTTCATTGTAAAAGAAATAAAGTTCCATTATAAATATTATATCACTATTCAAATTTAAAAAAAAACATCATTTTCATAAATAAAATGTCCACATACAGAGTTCAGCGAAAATAAAAATAAAATCTATACATCCATTGGTCAGAGTAACTACAACGTTCCCAATACCCAATATACCATATTTATTACAATTATACATACTCGCCCACAATGCCAGAAAATAAAATACAATCAAGTACAACAAAAATAAGTACAACTCCAACAATAAACAACACAACGACCATCTTTTCACCCAAACAGAAGCTCCAACGAAAATCTCCAAAAACTAAACCTGCACAAATACATTCGACTACGTTTCATATAGAAACGCCCCCGAATGTATAACACACTCGGGTCAGTCACATGACTGGTATGAGTTAAACAAAACAACAAGTCTTAGGGATCCAACTTGAACCCGTAGACAAAAAATCACATTACAACACTATTGGGCCAAGACAGGTAGTTCCACACACATATTTGGACAAAATAGTAGTTTCCATTTATGTGATGGCAAATAGTTTCTTGCCCAAAATCCAAAGTTACTACGAGTTTTATACTTACCTCGGATATATATGGTGAGTCAGCCCTGCATAAAAGTTAGTGGGCCCACCATCCTGTAAATCGAATGATCATAAACCAAACAAACAATTCCGTATACAAACCGTCCACATTCTAACTCAAACGTCACATTCATTTTTCCACGCTTATCAGTCTTATGAAATAATCCATGTTCATTACTTATTAACTTTAAATTTATCTTTGCATTCCCTAGCTTCACCACTTGGCCACCCTCCATGGTACACCCACACATATATCCCATGTGTGCCCGGACATACTACTAACATCCACTATGGTGCTAGTTTGGTTGGGGTATCAACTAAACCAGGTATACACACAGAAGGCCAGTCAATATGCCTAGACGTCTAACAAATAAGCCGAGCATAAGGCTTAGGCCAGCTTGATCACGAAGCCACTGGCAAAAAGGTACACTCAGCAAGTCGAGCTACCAAAAACAAAACATATCACACAACGGGAAGCGGTGAACACTAAGGAATTATGTTGCAATTATTGTTTATCGTTCGTATTATCCCAATAATTGTGAATTTCACGTTTATCACATAGTTCCGTCTCATCATAGTCTAATCACATCTCTAACTTTTAGATGCATTCTGATTTCTTACAATAAAGGGTTTTATCAATTAACCCATAATAATCTTCCCTCAATAATTTCCAATCAAATTATAAGATCCCCAATATATTATTCAACGAATCTATTTTACTCCTTTTTATCAAAATGACCACAAAAAAAGGTCAGTTATTTCAGATACAATAATCTCAACCCAACATTCAATATTAGCATACATAAAGCACATAATAAGAAATCATATTCTCCAATTTTGCACGTTTAACTACATTAAAAACTGCTACTGTAATCTTAAATTTTTGCCCAAACGGTGCAGAATCAGGAAAAACTTAAAACACGAAAAGTGTGCAGAATCACGTTTTACATAAGACACGCGGACAGAATATTCAAATTCAAAGCCACGATTTTCTAATAATTTTCTAAAGTTTCTACAACTGTGTAAATTAAAAAAACGAATTTTCATATATCTCTTAATAATCATGAATATTTCACATATAGTTTTATCAAACTAACGAACTACTCACCTAACCCTTTCGAATACCCTAAGGTCATAATCACAAAGTCACACGAAGGGGAAAGAATATATCTAAATCACTTCAACCATAACAACGTGTATCGATCCATTACAAAGATCTAACCCTAACAATTAAATTTTAACATACACTACTTTACTCCCATACACATACATATATATACATACGTGTATATATATATATATTCGGATACACAAAGTTTAACTCACTTAGTTCGATCCAAAATTGACAACCACGAATGCTCCGCGATTCCCCACGTGACCATGAACCCGAGACTATTCTCCTTTCTTCTTCTTCTTCTTCTTCTTCTTCTTCTTCTTCTCTCTCTCTCTCTCTCTCTCTCCCACACACACACACACACACACACACACACGTCTGTTCTGGGATTTCTTATCTATCAATGGGTATTGGTATTCTATCACTATTGGTATTCTGGGATTTCTTATCTATCAACGGGTATTTTGGATTTCTTATTATGAAGCTGGTATTATCGGCTGATATTCTACTGCTGCATCTATCGTATCTCTCAACATGGAATTTCTATGCCTTATTATTTTTCGGGAGTGTATATTGAGCCATAGGTTTTCTTATATCTACAACAGCTTATTAATTTGGACGGGTATTCTTATTCATAGTGAAAGGTTCTGAAATATCTTGAAGCTATATATTTGAGTTGTAAGTATTGGGTATCTTGAGTAGTAGAAGTTCGGGACATGGTAAGAGGTAAACATGAGCATGTAATTAAATCATTGATTAAATGTGAGAATGTTAAATGCATAGTTCGTATTCACATGGTTTGCATCAATCTCTGTGTTTTGGAATATCTATTAACGTTTGTCGATTGACTATACGAGAATAAGGTATATATATGAGGGTTTCCTTGTTTGGATTATTCGCTCGACGTACTAAGTCTCGTATGGTTGAGAGTTAAAACGTAATCACAATTTTGTATGAAATTGCGTGCTTAATTTTTATTCATAATTGTTTTGTATATATAACGTTGCGTCAAATTTCGGGACGAAATTTCTTTAAGGAGGGTAGAATGTAACAACCCTAAAATTTCTATGTAAATAATTATTTTAATTATTTTTCCCGTTAGCAATGTTATATGAGTGTGCCTATGTAAGACATGTGTTTGGAAAATTTTTAGTGTTTGGTGGACATATAAATTAAATCATGAGTGAGCACGTTTAGTTTGGAAGTTATATTTTATTAATTTATATTTGTTAAAAAAAATAAAGTGAAGGGTTGATATGTATTTTTGTTATATAGTGTTTACAGGCCCGCGAATGTGTTAAATAATGTAATTAACATTAAAACTTAGTACCGGGGTCATAGGTACCCATTGGGCTACTCATTTTAACACTTTGTACTGCATTTTGGGCTCACATGAGTCTCTTTTGTGAGCCCATAAAAAGAAAAACGGGATTTATATATTTATGTATGTTTTATTGGCATGTGTTGTGTGTGTAGTGTACATATCTACTTATGCTAAAAACCCTAGCACCCATATTAAAACAAAAAGGGAAGAGAAGAAAAGAAATAAGAAGAGAGAACAGACGTGTGTGTGTGTGTGTGTGTGTGTGTGGGAGAGAGAGAGAGAGAGAGAGAGTATTTTGGATTCTATCACTATTGGTATTCTGGGATTTCTTATCTATCAACGGGTATTTTGGATTTCTTATTATGAAGCTGGTATTATCGGCTGATATTCTACTGCTGCATCTATCGTATCTCTCAACATGGAATTTCTATGCCTTATTATTTTTCGGGACTGTATATTGAGCCAGAGGTTTTCTTATATCTACAACAGCTTATTAATTTGGACGGGTATTCTTATTCATAGTGAAAGGTTCTGAAAGATCTTGAAGTTATACATTTGAGTTGTAAGTATTGGGTATCTTGAGTAGTAGAAGTTCGGGACATGGTAAGAGGTAAACATGAGCATGTAGTTAAATCATTGATTAAATGTGAGAATGTTACATGCATAGTTCGTATTCACATGGTTTGCATCAATCTCTGTGTTTTGGAATATCTATTAACGTTTGACGATTGACTATACGAGAATAAGGTATATATATGAGGGTTTCCTTGTTTGGATTATTCGCTCGACGTACTAAGTCTCGTATGGTTGAGAGTTAAAACGTAATCACAATTTTGTATGAAATTGCGTGCTTAATTTTTATTCATAATTGTTTTGTATATATAACGTTGCTTCAAATTTCGGGACGAAATTTCTTTAAGGAGGGTAGAATGTAACAACCCTAAAATTTCTATGTAAATAATTATTTTAATTATTTTTCCCGTTAGCAATGTTATATGAGTGTGCCTATGTAAGACATGTGTTTGGAAAATTTTTAGTGTTTGGTGGACATATAAATTAAATCATGAGTGAGCACGTTTAGTTTGGAAGTTATATTTTATTAATTTATATTTGTTAAAAAAAATAAAGTGAAGGGTTGATATGTATTTTTGTTATATAGTGTTTACAGGCCCGCGAATGTGTTAAATAATGTAATCAACATTAAAACTTAGTACCGGGGCCATAGGTACCCATTGGGCTACTCATTTTAACACTTTGTACTGCATTTTGGGCTCACATGAGTCTCTTTTGTGAGCCCATAAAAAGAAAAACGGGATTTATATATTTATGTATGTTTTATTGGCATGTGTTGTGTGTGTAGTGTACATATCTACTTATGCTAAAAACCCTAGCCCCCATATTAAAACAAAAAGGGAAGAGAAGAAAAGAGATAAGAAGAGAGAACAGACGTGTGTGTGTGTGTGTGTGTGTGTGTGTGTGGGAGAGAGAGAGAGAGAGAGAGAGAGAGAGAGAGAGAGTATTTTGGATTCTATCACTATTGGTATTCTGGGATTTATTATCTATCAACGGGTATTTTGGATTTCTTATTATGAAGCTGGTATTATCGGCTGATATTCTACTACTGCATCTATCGTATCTCTCAACATGGAATTTCTATGCCTTATTATTTTTCGGGAGTGTATATTGAGCCAGAGGTTTTCTTATATCTACAACAGCTTATTAATTTGGACGGGTATTCTTATTCATAGTGAAAGGTTCTGAAAGATCTGAAGCTATACATTTGAGTTGTAAGAATTGGGTATCTTGAGTAGTAGAAGTTCGAGACATGGTAAGAGGTAAACATGAGCATGTAGTTAAATCATTGATTAAATGTGAGAATGTTACATGCATAGTTCGTATTCACATGTTTTGCATCAATCTCTGTGTTTTGGAATATCTATTAACGTTTGACGATTGACTATACGAGAATAAGGTATATATATGAGGGTTTCCTTGTTTGGATTATTCGCTCGACGTACTAAGTCTCGTATGGTTGAGAGTTAAAACGTAATCACAATTTTGTATGAAATTGCGTGCTTAATTTTTATTCATAATTGTTTTGTATATATAACGTTGCTTCAAATTTCGGGACGAAATTTCTTTAAGGAGGGTAGAATGTAACAACCCTAAAATTTCTATGTAAAAAATAATTTTAATTATTTTTCCCGTTAGCAATGTTATATGAGTGTGCCTATGTAAGACATGTGTTTGGAAAATTTTTAGTGTTTGGTGGACATATAAATTAAATCATGAGTGAGCACGTTTAGTTTGGAAGTTATATTTTATTAATTTATATTTGTTAAAAAAAATAAAGTGAAGGGTTGATATGTATTTTTGTTATATAGTGTTTACAGGCCCGCGAATGTGTTAAATAATGTAATTAACATTAAAACTTAGTACCGGGGTCATAGGTACCCATTGGGCTACTCATTTTAACACTTTGTACTGCATTTTGGGCTCACATGAGTCTCTTTTGTGAGCCCATAAAAAGAAAAACGGGATTTATATATTTATGTATGGTTTATTGGCATGTGTTGTGTGTGTAGTGTACATATCTACTTATGCTAAAAACCCTAGCCCCCATATTAAAACAAAAAGGGAAGAGAAGAAAAGAGATAAGAAGAGAGAACAGACGTGTGTGTGTGTGTGTGTGTGTGTGTGTGTGTGGGAGAGAGAGAGAGAGAGAGAGTATTTTGGATTCTATCACTATTGGTATTCTGGGATTTATTATCTATCAACGGGTATTTTGGATTTCTTATTATGAAGCTGGTATTATCGGCTGATATTCTACTACTGCATCTATCGTATCTCTCAACATGAAATTTCTATGCCTTATTATTTTTCGGGAGTGTATATTGAGCCAGAGGTTTTCTTATATCTACAACAGCTTATTAATTTGGACGGGTATTCTTATTCATAGTGAAAGGTTCTGAAAGATCTTGAAGTTATACATTTGAGTTGTAAGTATTGGGTATCTTGAGTAGTAGAAGTTCGAGACATGGTAAGAGGTAAACATGAGCATGTAGTTAAATCATTGATTAAATGTGAGAATGTTACATGCATAGTTCGTATTCACATGTTTTGCATCAATCTCTGTGTTTTGGAATATCTATTAACGTTTGACGATTGACTATACGAGAATAAGGTATATATATGAGGGTTTCCTTGTTTGGATTATTCGCTCGACGTACTAAGTCTCGTATGGTTGAGAGTTAAAACGTAATCACAATTTTGTATGAAATTGCGTGCTTAATTTTTATTCATAATTGTTTTGTATATATAACGTTGCTTCAAATTTCGGGACGAAATTTCTTTAAGGAGGGTAGAATGTAACAACCCTAAAATTTCTATGTAAATAATTATTTTAATTATTTTTCCCGTTAGCAATGTTATATGAGTGTGCCTATGTAAGACATGTGTTTGGAAAATTTTTAGTGTTTGGTGGACATATAAATTAAATCATGAGTGAGGACGTTTAGTTTGGAAGTTATATTTTATTAATTTATATTTGTTAAAAAAAATAAAGTGAAGGGTTGATATGTATTTTTGTTATATAGTGTTTACAGGCCCGCGAATGTGTTAAATAATGTAATTAACATTAAAACTTAGTACCGGGGTCATAGGTACCCATTGGGCTACTCATTTTAACACTTTGTACTGCATTTTGGGCTCACATGAGTCTCTTTTGTGAGCCCATAAAAAGAAAAACGGGATTTATATATTTATGTATGTTTTATTGGCATGTGTTGTGTGTGTAGTGTACATATCTACTTATGCTAAAAACCCTAGCCCCCATATTAAAACAAAAAGGGAAGAGAAGAAAAGAGATAAGAAGAGAGAACAGACGTGTGTGTGTGTGTGTGTGTGTGTGTGTGTGTGTGTGTGTGTGTGTGTGTGTGTGGGAGAGAGAGAGAGAGAGAGTATTTTGGATTCTATCACTATTGGTATTCTGGGATTTCTTATCTATCAACGGGTATTTTGGATTTCTTATTATGAAGCTGGTATTATCGGCTGATATTCTACTGCTGCATCTATCGTATCTCTCAACATGGAATTTCTATGCCTTATTATTTTTCGGGAGTGTATATTGAGCCAGAGGTTTTCTTATATCTACAACAGCTTATTAATTTGGACGGGTATTCTTATTCATAGTGAAAGGTTCTGAAAGATCTTGAAGCTATACATTTGAGTTGTAAGTATTGGGTATCTTGAGTAGTAGAAGTTCGGGACATGGTAAGAGGTAAACATGAGCATGTAGTTAAATCATTGATTAAATGTGAGAATGTTACATGCATAGTTCGTATTCACATGGTTTGCATCAATCTCTGTGTTTTGGAATATCTATTAACGTTTGACGATTGACTATACGAGAATAAGGTATATATATGAGGGTTTCCTTGTTTGGATTATTCGCTCGACGTACTAAGTCTCGTATGGTTGAGAGTTAAAACGTAATCACAATTTTGTATGAAATTGCGTGCTTAATTTTTATTCATAATTGTTTTGTATATATAACGTTGCTTCAAATTTCGGGACGAAATTTCTTTAAGGAGGGTAGAATGTAACAACCCTAAAATTTCTATGTAAATAATTATTTTAATTATTTTTCCCGTTAGCAATGTTATATGAGTGTGCCTATGTAAGACATGTGTTTGGAAAATTTTTAGTGTTTGGTGGACATATAAATTAAATCATGAGTGAGCACGTTTAGTTTGGAAGTTATATTTTATTAATTTATATTTGTTAAAAAAAATAAAGTGAAGGGTTGATATGTATTTTTGTTATATAGTGTTTACAGGCCCACGAATGTGTTAAATAATGTAATTAACATTAAAACTTAGTACCGGGGTCATAGGTACCCATTGGGCTACTCATTTTAACACTTTGTACTGCATTTTGGGCTCACATGAGTCTCTTTTGTGAGCCCATAAAAAGAAAAACGGGATTTATATATTTATGTATGTTTTATTGGCATGTGTTGTGTGTGTAGTGTACATATCTACTTATGCTAAAAACCCTAGCCCCCATATTAAAACAAAAAGGGAAGAGAAGAAAAGAGATAAGAAGAGAGAACAGACGTGTGTGTGTGTGTGGGGGGGGGGGGGGGGGGAAGAGAGAGAGAGAGAGAGAGAGAGAGATAGAGAGTATTTTGGATTCTATCACTATTGGTATTCTGGGATTTCTTATCTATCAACGGGTATTTTGGATTTCTTATTATGAAGCTGGTATTATCGGCTGATATTCTACTACTGCATCTATCGTATCTCTCAACATGGAATTTCTATGCCTTATTATTTTTCGGGAGTGTATATTGAGCCAGAGATTTTCTTATATCTACAACAGCTTATTAATTTGGACGGGTATTCTTATTCATAGTGAAAGGTTCTGAAAGATCTGAAGCTATACATTTGAGCTGTAAGAATTGGGTATCTTGAGTAGTAGAAGTTCGAGACATGGTAAGAGGTAAACATGAGCATGTAGTTAAATCATTGATTAAATGTGAGAATGTTACATGCATAGTTCGTATTCACATGTTTTGCATCAATCTCTGTGTTTTGGAATATCTATTAACGTTTGACGATTGACTATACGAGAATAAGGTATATATATGAGGGTTTCCTTGTTTGGATTATTCGCTCGACGTACTAAGTCTCGTATGGTTGAGAGTTAAAACGTAATCACAATTTTGTATGAAATTGCGTGCTTAATTTTTATTCATAATTGTTTTGTATATATAACGTTGCTTCAAATTTCGGGACGAAATTTCTTTAAGGAGGGTAGAATGTAACAACCCTAAAATTTCTATGTAAATAATTATTTTAATTATTTTTCCCGTTAGCAATGTTATATGAGTGTGCCTATGTAAGACATGTGTTTGGAAAATTTTTAGTGTTTGGTGGACATATAAATTAAATCATGAGTGAGCACGTTTAGTTTGGAAGTTATATTTTATTAATTTATATTTGTTAAAAAAAATAAAGTGAAGGGTTGATATGTATTTTTGTTATATAGTGTTTACAGGCCCGCGAATGTGTTAAATAATGTAATTAACATTAAAACTTAGTACCGGGGTCATAGGTACCCATTGGGCTACTCATTTTAACACTTTGTACTGCATTTTGGGCTCACATGAGTCTCTTTTGTGAGCCCATAAAAAGAAAAACGGGATTTATATATTTATGTATGTTTTATTGGCATGTGTTGTGTGTGTAGTGTACATATCTACTTATGCTAAAAACCCTAGCCCCCATATTAAAACAAAAAGGGAAGAGAAGAAAAGAGATAAGAAGAGAGAACAGACGTGTGTGTGTGTGTGTGTGTATGTGTGTGTGTGTGGGAGAGAGAGAGAGAGAGAGTATTTTGGATTCTATCACTATTGGTATTCTGGGATTTCTTATCTATCAACGGGTATTTTGGATTTCTTATTATGAAGCTGGTATTATCGGCTGATATTCTACTGCTGCATCTATCGTATCTCTCAACATGGAATTTCTATGCCTTATTATTTTTCGGGAGTGTATATTGAGCCAGAGGTTTTCTTATATCTACAACAGCTTATTAATTTGGACGGGTATTCTTATTCATAGTGAAAGGTTCTGAAAGATCTTGAAGCTATACATTTGAGTTGTAAGTATTGGGTATCTTGAGTAATAGAAGTTCGGGACATGGTAAGAGGTAAACATGAGCATGTAGTTAAATCATTGATTAAATGTGAGAATGTTACATGCATAGTTCGTATTCACATGGTTTGCATCAATCTCTGTGTTTTGGAATATCTATTAACGTTTGACGATTGACTATACGAGAATAAGGTATATATATGAGGGTTTCCTTGTTTGGATTATTCGCTCGACGTACTAAGTCTCGTATGGTTGAGAGTTAAAACGTAATCACAATTTTGTATGAAATTGCGTGCTTAATTTTTATTCATAATTGTTTTGTATATATAACGTTGCTTCAAATTTCGGGACGAAATTTCTTTAAGGAGGGTAGAATGTAACAACCCTAAAATTTCTATGTAAATAATTATTTTTCCCGTTAGCAATGTTATATGAGTGTGCCTATGTAAGACATGTGTTTGGAAAATTTTTAGTGTTTGGTGGACATATAAATTAAATCATGAGTGAGCACGTTTAGTTTGGAAGTTATATTTTATTAATTTATATTTGTTAAAAAAAATAAAGTGAAGGGTTGATATGTATTTTTGTTATATAGTGTTTACAGGCCCACGAATGTGTTAAATAATGTAACTAACATTAAAACTTAGTACCGGGGTCATAGGTACCCATTGGGCTACTCATTTTAACACTTTGTACTGCATTTTGGGCTCACATGAGTCTCTTTTGTGAGCCCATAAAAAGAAAAACGGGATTTATATATTTATGTATGGTTTATTGGCATGTGTTGTGTGTGTAGTGTACATATCTACTTATGCTAAAAACCCTAGCCCCCATATTAAAACAAAAAGGGAAGAGAAGAAAAGAGATAAGAAGAGAGAACAGACGTGTGTGTGTGTGTGTGTGTGTGTGTGTGTGTGGGAGAGAGAGAGAGAGAGAGTATTTTGGATTCTATCACTATTGGTATTCTGGGATTTATTATCTATCAACGGGTATTTTGGATTTCTTTTTATGAAGCTGGTATTATCGGCTGATATTCTACTACTGCATCTATCGTATCTCTCAACATGGAATTTCTATGCCTTATTATTTTTCGGGACTGTATATTGAGCCAGAGGTTTTATTATATCTACAACAGCTTATTAATTTGGACGGGTATTCTTATTCATAGTGAAAGGTTCTGAAAGATCTTGAAGCTATACATTTGAGTTGTAAGTATTGGGTATCTTGAGTAGTAGAAGTTCGGGACATGGTAAGAGGTAAACATGAGCATGTAGTTAAATCATTGATTAAATGTGAGAATGTTACATGCATAGTTCGTATTCACATGGTTTGCATCAATCTCTGTGTTTTGGAATATCTATTAACGTTTGACGATTGACTATACGAGAATAAGGTATATATATGAGGGTTTCCTTGTTTGGATTATTCGCTCGACGTACTAAGTCTCGTATGGTTGAGAGTTAAAACGTAATCACAATTTTGTATGAAATTGCGTGCTTAATTTTTATTCATAATTGTTTTGTATATATAACGTTGCTTCAAATTTCGGGACGAAATTTCTTTAAGGAGGGTAGAATGTAACAACCCTAAAATTTCTATGTAAATAATTATTTTTCCCGTTAGCAATGTTATATGAGTGTGCCTATGTAAGACATGTGTTTGGAAAATTTTTAGTGTTTGGTGGACATATAAATTAAATCATGAGTGAGCACGTTTAGTTTGGAAGTTATATTTTATTAATTTATATTTGTTAAAAAAAATAAAGTGAAGGCTTGATATGTATTTTTGTTATATAGTGTTTACAGGCCCGCGAATGTGTTAAATAATGTAATTAACATTAAAACTTAGTACCGGGGTCATAGGTACCCATTGGGCTACTCATTTTAACACTTTGTACTGCATTTTGGGCTCACATGAGTCTCTTTTGTGAGCCCATAAAAAGAAAAACGGGATTTATATATTTATGTATGTTTTATTGGCATGTGTTGTGTGTGTAGTGTACATATCTACTTATGTTAAAAACCCTAGCCCCCATATTAAAACAAAAAGGGAAGAGAAGAAAAGAGAGAAGAAGAGAGAACAGACGTGTGTGTGTGTGTGTGTGTGTGTGTGTGTGTGTGGGAGAGAGAGAGAGAGAGAGAGAGAGAGAGAGAAGAAGAAGAAGAAGAAGAAGAAGAAAAAGAAAAAAGGAGAATAGTCTCTGGTTCATGGGCAAGTGGGGAATCGCGGAGCATTCGTGGTTGTCAATTTTGGATCGAATTAAGTGAGTTAAACTTTGTGTATCCGAATATATATATATACACGTATGTATATATATGTATGTGTATGGGAGTAAAGTAGTGTATGTTAAAATTTAATTGTTAGGGTTAGATCTTTGTAATGGATCGATACACGTTGTTATGGTTGAAGTGATTTAGATATATTCTTTCCCCTTCGTGTGACTTTGTGATTATGACCTTAGGGTATTCGAAAGGGTTAGATGAGTAGTTCGTTAGTTTGATAAAACTATATGTGAAATATTCATGATTATTAAGAGATATATGGAAATTCGTTTTTTTAATTTACACAGTTGCAGAAACTTTAGAAAATTATTAGAAAATTGTGGCTTTGAATTTGAATATTCTGTCCGCATGTCTTATGTAAAACGTGATTCTGCACACTTTTCGTGTTTTAAGTTTTTCCTGATTCTGCACCGTTTGGGCAGAAATTTAAGATTACAGTAGCAGTTTTTAATGTAGTTAAACGTGTAAAATTGGAGAATATGATTTCTTATTATGTGCTTTATGTACGCTAATATTGAATGTTGGGTTGAGATTATTGTATCTGAAATAACTGACATTTTTTTGTGGTCATTTTGATAAAAAGGAGTAAAATAGATTCGTTGAATAATATATTAGGGATCTTATAATTTGATTGGAAATTATTGATGGAAGATTATTATGGGTTAATTGATAAAACCCTTTATTGTAAGAAATCAGAATGTATCTAAAAGTTAGAGATGTGATTAGACTATGATGAGACGGAACTATGTGATAAACGTGAAATTCACAATTATTGGAATAATACGAACGATAAACAATAATTGCAACATAATTCCTTAGTGTTCACCGCTTCCCGTTGTGTGATATGTTTTGTTTTTGGTAGCTCGACTTGCTGAGTGTACCTTTTTGCCAGTGGCTTCGTGATCAAGCTGGCCTAAGCCTTAAGCTCGGCTTATTTGTTAGACGTCTAGGCATATTGACTGGCCTTCTGTGTGTATACCTGGTTTGGTTGATACCCCAACCAAACTAGCACCAGAGTGGATGTTAGTAGTATGTCCGAGCACACATGGGATATATGTGTGGGTGTACCATGGAGGGTGGCCAAGTGGTGAAGCTAGGGAATGCAAAGATAAATTTAAAGTTAATAAGTAATGAACATGGATTATTTCATAAGACTGATAAGCGTGGAAAAATGAATGCGACGTTTGAGTTAGAATGTGGACGGTTTGTATACGGAATTGTTTGCTTGGTTTATGATCATTCGATTTACAGGATGGTGGGCCCACTAACTTTTATGCAGGGCTGACTCACCATATATATCCGAGGTAAGTATAAAACTCGTAGTAACTTTGGATTTTGGGCAAGAAACTACTTGCCATCACATAAATGGAAACTACTCTTTTGTCCAAATATGTGTGTGGAACTACCTGTCTTGGCCCAATAGTGTTGTAATGTGGTTTTTTGTCTACGGGTTCAAGTTGGATCCCTAAGACTTGTTGTTTTGTTTAACTCATACCAGTCATGTGACTGACCCGAGTGTGTTATACATTCGGGGGCGTTTTTATATGAAACGTAGTCGAATGTATTTGTGCAGGTTTAGTTTTTGGAGATTTTCGTTGGAGCTTCTGTTTGGGTGAAGAGATGGTCGTTATGTTGATTATTGTTGGAGTTGTACTTATTTTTGTTGTACTTGATTGTATTTTATTTTCTGGCATTGTGGACCAGTATGTATAATTGTAATAAATATAGTATATTGGGTATTGGGAACGTTGTAGTTACTCTGACCAATGGATGTATAGATTTTATTCTTATTTATTTTTATTTCCGCTGAACTCTGTATGTGGACATTTTATTTATGAAAATGATGTTTTTTTTTTAATTTGAAAAGTGATATAATATTTATAATGGAACTTTATTTCTTTTACAATGAAATGGATGTTTGCGAATACATGTTTAATAATAAAGAGTTTTACTTTAAACACAAGATCACATGTCCTTATTTAAGGAGTATTAAATACTGTTTTCAATAAATTTTCTGTTAGCATATGGGAGGGTGTCGCTCTCGTGATTTTTGGTAATTGAATATTAGTCCGGATACAGGCTCTGGATTGAATATTTGGTTATCCAAAAATCGGGGTGTGACATAATGGGTAGCTTAGCCCACTACTACATAGTGGGATAGTGGAGATAGTGTTCCTAAAAAGTATAGACAGTTACACCTCAAGCCAATATATATACACAGCTAAAACTCACGTAGAGGTACAGGATCTTTCTCCATTTTTCATTCTAGTATACTCAAATTCGTTCATAATCTAACTTGATCATCGGAGGAGGCTGAGGGTACACCATTCGCCTTTTCTTTGCAGGTGTTCCAGGGACATCAACCAATCACCGTTCGGTGCAGATTTTTGCTACATCATATATATATATATATATATTCTTTTATAGAACACCGTATCCATTTGTATTATTGTTGTGCAGCGTGAACAAAATTTAAAACAAACTTTTATATATTACTACTACTAAAATGATTTAGATGGTTTTTACATTAAGCCACCTTACAAATTGTACAAGAAACCAATAGAATAATTGTACAAATTGCTCAAGTAATCATTAGTAAGCCACCTTACTAATGAGACAATACGAAAATCCATTAGAATTAATTTAGATTTTTTTTTTATTTTGCAATTTTAAATAGGTAAACAAATGTACAAGAGTAATGATATGCTTTTCAAATTTAATTCTTTCTCGAATTGCTAGTTGCACCACCAGTTGTTAGTACAATTATTAAAATCGTAACAAGCTTCAACTAAAAAATATATATATAAGACGGTGAACTAAAAAACATCAATCCACAACCTTCCATGTGACTTAAACCATTAGATTGGTCTCTTTAGTTTAACTGTTGAAATTTTATTTAATATGTGCCACTTAATAAATTAATACTCTTCTGCCCCCAATTGATTATACATTAAATTTCCATGTCAAACAGATAGGGAAAAAAAATTATTAGTCGAGCACTGACCAAAAGCTTTGATTAAACAATAATGCTAGGTATACACACTTTTTGATACACTGCGTTTTAAATGAGTGCACCTTATGCTGTTTGAATCTTTCACACTTTTTCACACCTTTTCTGTGCACCACTTACACAGCACATAGTACACGCATTTAAAACAGTGTGTTAAAAAGTGTGTACACCTAGTATTATTGTTAATTAAATTCACGTTCTTGGTTTCAAAAATGGCTTGCAGCGTAAAATGTAACACTTTGAAAATGACATAAACCTAAGTTACAAATAAGCCCACCAAACAATAGTATAAAGTAATCAAATTATTGAAATAAAAAAAAAAAAAAAAAAAAATCTTAAATTACTAGTTACTCCGTATAAGTTTTAAGTACTATTTTAATATCACCAATCAACGAATGATAAGTTGGGTCCAGCTAGTTACAAACAACATTTCTCAGGTTGAAAAATTAATTAAGCGCCTGTTTTGGAACTTATAAAACGGTTCATGTTTAGCCAAATTATTATTCTCTATCCAATAATATCAGGGACACAAACACTTTACACAAACACACTCTATCTCTTTCCTTGGTGGCACTGTGAAGTGCGGATAATTTTAGTGGACCCCATAGTGTCACCTAAGAAAGAGATAGAGTGTGTTTGTAAGTGTTTGTGCTCTAAATATTACTCTTCTCTATCTGGTTCTAATTATGAAAATCAGTCACTTTTTTTTTCCTTTTGATGTCAAAATCAGTATCACTTTAGTTTGACAAAAAAAAAAAAAAAATGTTTTAAGAATAATTTAAAATACAGTATGGAGTCGAACACAATTGACACACAAAAAAAAAACTATTACAAACGTTCCCTTGTAAAATACAAAATCGGTTTTGACCAAAAAAAAAACTACAAAACCGGTTTTCAGCATTCCAAAACAGCCTCCAAAGCTCCACAAGGCGTAACATTGGTTTGGCTGGGCCTGGCCCAAAAGGCAATCCGGACATGAGTGAAATGGCGTTTGCATGATTTCTGAATGGGGAGCAGGACCCATATCGTACAATTAATTAAAGGATTATTAATTATGCGGGCAATGGAATTTGAGACACGAAAACGCATTATGTGCAAGGCATGTAGTGCAAGTGTCCATACAAATATTTGTAGGGTGAGGTTAAATATACTATCTTTTTTATTAAATACACCATTTTTATTTATAAATTTTTTATTTTTTAACACTATATAATGGTGTATTTAGCAAAAAATGTGGTGTATATAATTCTACCCTATTTGTATCATCTTTAAATGAGACGATTTTTTATTTTGTTGCACATGATCAAACTTTTCAAAAATATGTTTTTACGGCTAGTATAACATGAAAATATTAAATTGGACCAATAGATACAAGAAAGACAAATATTAATTCATTGTGAAATAGTTAAAAGTCTAAAGAAACAATTTGAAGAAATAATTTCAACTCATTGGAACATGCATAAAAAAAAAAAAAAAAAAAAAAAAAGAACCTCCTCAACAATCAAAATCAAATTGGTTTTCAAAATTACAATATTTATTAATCAAGTTACAACTATTATGAGACTAAATTACATTATGTTGGCATTAAATTGGGATTGATGATTATCCAAAATTGTAGGAAAAAAAATCATCATAGAAACTCACTTTAATTGAAAAAATCGGCCTTAAAAAAAGTGTCCATTGTGCTAAGAACTAAACTGAAGTTCATGTGACGTTTTTAGATACCTTGAGATATCACATGATGTACTGATAAGGTAGTTACAACTAATGTGAGTGAGTTATTTGAGTTGGACTCACGACTCTACATAGATGGGTATCATTATTTTGTGAGTCCCGATGTGTGGATTCCACCAGAAAAAAAGGGATAATACTTGGGGCACAACTAAAGCCACAACCTTTTGCTCACAATCTCCATTTTGTGTCTATCTCTCTCCTAGTGGGCACTGTGGGGTATCTGGCACTGTGGAACCCATCAAGAGAGAGATAGACACAAAATGGAGGTTGTGAACAAAAGGTTGTGACTTTGATTGTGCCCCAAATATTACTCAAAAAAATAAGCCGAACAAACCAACAAAATAACATAAATTTTAGATTTGGGAAAAATCAGTGCGTGCGTGTGTGTGAATACGTATGTATGCGACTATGTGAGTGAGACTGTGTGTGTGACAGACAGACAGGGGTAGGGGTGGGGATGGGGTGGGGGGAGGGGGGAATCGATGAAGGAGTTTGGGAAGAAGAGAGACTTTAGCAGAATGACTGAATAATGGGATGTGTTTGGCTGATACCAAATCACAGGCACTAGTGAACTGCCCTCGCAAAATCCATACCTAACCCAGAAGTTGAGGGTAAAATGGTCTTTTAATAAGTAATTGCAAAAGCTTTTGAGGCTGTTTGTTATTGAGTTTGGGGGATGGAAAAGACACCTTTGGGAGCCAAAAACAGTGTATCACTGTTTGGTTTCCCAAACTGTGACGGCCAAACGCAGTTCTAAGGAGGGCAAAATCGCAGATATTGATTGATAAGCATGTAAGGACTTGCTTATTCACGACTTGCTTGTGTTTGGCCTCACCACGTGGAAAATGCTTTTGCTCGCCCAATTTTTGGTGCACCAATGCTCACTCAAGTTTTTCATTGGTCAATGCAGTGAGATCCATAATTTATTTAATAGTGTTTAATCCTGGATCCCACTGCATTGATCAGTGAGAGGCTTGGGTGATCATTGGTGTACCAAAAATTAGGTGAGCAAAAATGCTCCCCTCCACATGTGACAAAATTACATAATTACCCCTATTCTTTTCTCTCTATTACCTATCATGTCCTAATAATCCAAAATTTTCACCCCATTCCACGCACCGGTGCCATTGTTCAGCTATTGAAAGTAAACACAAATAAATAACTAAATTCAATTAAAGAAACAAAAATGTACATTTAAAGGAAAATTCTATAATACATCTTAGTGATTTTAGATATATAATACAATATCCTAGTAGTTTTTGGCTTAGTCCCACCAAATTATAATTAGTCTCAAAATATTGAAATTCAATTTACAACTTGGTGGGAGAAATTCAATATTTTGGGACCAATTTACAACTTGTGGGGACTAAATTGGAATGTATTATATATCCCAAACCATCAAAACCACAAGACATATTAAGAGTTAGCAATGTTAATACATATTGACATATCACAACATACAAATATTATAATCTAAGGGCACAATTGACTTTTGTACATTTAATGCCACGTTTTACTTTCTTGAAATCAAACATATTCATAAGTTGTTCAGACAACATAACCAGTTGCACAAGGTATCAACCAAACACCCAAATCATAATAAGCAGTTATACTTATTAACAAATTTACCAATCACGATCAAAATCTCGTAAGCATAAGAACAGACATATGGGCTCTTAGCCTTTTATTCTATTTTTCTTAAGGTTATGGATACACAGTCAGGCTCTAAAGAGGGCTCCCTCACTTTATTAAAGAGAGGGCCTCTGTTTTGGCCGTCAGATCCAGTTTTTAAACACGATCCGGCGGTCATAACAGAGGCCCTCTCTTTAATAAAGAGAGGGCTCACTCTCTGGAGAATTTTCGTGGATACATATATATTATTAATATTTTATCTAGAAAAATTGTCAAAAAATTCAAAAGGAAAAAATAATATATCCATTTTTTTATTTACGAAATTAGAGAAAGAAAAAAGCTATTTTAATTTTTTTTTTGTTAAAAACTATTTTTATGTCTAAATAATATATATTTTTTTTAAAAAAAAACATTAAGGCAAAGACAATACATTAAATTTATGTTTTTTTTTTAAATTTTTTTTGTGTGTTTAAGAAATCAGAGAAATAAAAAATTCAATTTAAAATCTATTTTAATGTTTTAATAATGTTATTTAAACAAATTAAAATAACTCAAAAAAAAGGAGCTTAGGTATCTATAGAATACTGTAATACCCTGTATTTTGGTATATTAATAAGACTGGTATTTCATTTCTATACTCGTATAAACTTTCTCTTCTTTTTGGTGAATTTTGATACCAATCGATTGATAAGTTTTCCCAATCGATTGACACTTTTCAGATACCAATCGATTGATAAGTATTCCCAATCAATTGCCATTTTACCGACTAAAATTGATTACGTGTCAACATTCCAATCGATTGCCATTCATCCCAATCGATTGACATTATTCCAATCGATTGACTACAAATATATGTTACCAATCGATTGACATAAGCTGAGAAATATTTTCTTCTTTCCTTCAGCTTTAAACGTGTGGCACTCTTAACCCCTATATATACTCGTTCATTTGTGGCCTTGGGGCACTTTGGCAGTTTGAGAGAGAGAGGCACACCTCTTGTGAGATATATACATACATATATCTATCTATATATCTATATCTATACACATACACACACACACACACTGCCTTGGCAGCTGGAAGAAGACGAAGGGAAGAGCAAGAAGAAGAAAGGAAGAAGAAGGAGAGACAGAGAGAGGCTGGACAGAGAAAGAGAAGGAAGAGAGAGAGGAAAAGCTTGAGTGTTCAAGACTTACACACCCAAACGCACCCTAAGTGAGTCCTAACTCACTTGGTCACTTTATTTGATGTATTTACAAGTTGTTATGACCTTTAGATGTGATAAGAGTATGATTTCTACGTTTAAATATGCTGTTTTTACAATCTGCTGGAGAAGACGTAGTATCAATCGATTGACATAATCTCAATCGATTGACATCAGTCGTTTCTCAATCGATTGAATAGGATTCCAATCGATTGACATCTCAATCGATTGCCATATTTCTCAATCGATTGATATAACTTTTTGTCCCAATCGATTGAACCTCTATTCCAATCGATTGGCATGATCAGAACATGGTTTTCCTTTGCCTGTTATTATATAAGGTTTAGTTGTTCGATTTCTGATTCGGAATTTCCATTATGCGACTATGGGGTAGACAGGAGTAATGTGACACCAAAGATTTATGGATAATGAATAAAAAGTAATATGAAGACGTGGGTGACATGTTGTTCTGATATAAATTTGATATCCGTTTTCTTTTAATCCGAGTAGTCAGGCCACATTGGGAATTGTCATGTGTCGATGTTAGAATGGAACGTAAGTAGGTTTGGTAAGTTCTGGGAATGGTACGTGGATGGACGATTGGTCATGATATGCTCTGAAAAGCGGTGAACCGGATACATGGTTCTTAAAAGCAGTGAGCTGGACCAAATAGTCCTAAGATAGACTGGATGATCTATGAAATGCTCTTAAAAGCGGTGAACATGACCATTGTTCTTAAAAGCGGTGAGCTGGGATCACTAGTAGATGACGTTGAGTCGTGGCAATAGATTGATATGCCTTGTTCGAAACGTTATATCCCTGAAATGCGGTGAACAGGATCATTGTTCTTAAAAGCTGGGGACAGACTGACGTGGAGTACATGACATGCGGTGAGCAGGATATATTGCTCTTAAAAGCGATGGACAGAATAAGGGTGTATCCCTAGAGTTAAACGATTGAGTCTGTTCATGACATCTGAGTATGTTGAGTTCGGTATTTGAATAACAAGACGATAAGGGTCGGTTTACAAGAATGAATAAAGGAACAAGATATGGATATAATAAGATGTTAACCCGTGTTTTCATAAGCTTGTGTTTACTTCAGATAACTGGTACTCGTTAGTTTATGCTCACTCAGCTCTCAGTAAGCTGACGGCCTTTTATTGCATAGACTTTCCCCGTCCAGAATATCCTGCCCCTTATTTTGCAGGTAATGACCAGTACACTGATGAGTGTTATCCAAAGGAAGGCCCCACCGATGATGGTTACGCCAGGGAGGATTATCCTTATGCCAGTTGAAGACTGAAGATTTTATAGTTAGATTACATTTCGGTTATTCTGTTGAACCTTTTGTTAGCGGGTACTTGGGCATTTGTTGTCTTCAGACCTGTTGTGATCCTGTGGACTACACTCTGATGTTTTGTAATAGATAGTACGGTGATTTTTATCTTCAGTTGTTATATGCTATTTTGGTTTGGACTAGTACTGGATGGTATGGATTATTAGTGACTTTCACCTGTCATTCCTTATGGACCCATAAAGGAAATTTATTTTTCTCTATTTATGCTGCTCCGGGGCGTGACAGGGTTTTTGGTATCAGAGCCTGAGTTTGGTACTCTAGGTTATGATACTGTCGTTCACTGATCATTCCACACCATCTGGTCCTAGTGTTGTTAAGATTCTTTGAGATGAGATATGAGTATAAGATAAGTTCGTCTTCCTGACGATAGATAGTTTCCTTTGCAGGATAGCATGGATCCGGAGTTTCACCAGTTTGTGACTGATGCTTATGGAGGACATATTATTCATGGAGATACCGTGGAGCCAGCTGACCCAGAGTTTTATCGTGAGCGTGTGTGCCAGATAGCTAGTCGACATTTAGAGGAAGACATGTGGAGAGTGCTTTATGTGACCGGGAGTACTCACCCGAAACAGATGCGCATGGATGCTTACCATACTGCGAGGGTCGGTAGAGACATTTGCCAGGAGATGTTAAGATTAGTTCGGAGTAAGCCTGAGATGGATGAGATTGAGTTGAGAGCCATTGAAGCCGGTCCACCAGAGCCCGTAGTTGCACCAGCAGCAGCAGCAGCAGCCCCACCATCACCAGTGCCCGTCCCAGAGCCAGAGCCTGAGCCGATTGAGGATGAGGAGGATCTAGAGCCTGAGGATGAGCATCCTGATGAGGACATGGACGGAGATGGAGAAGAGGAGCCGATAGATGACGAGGACCCAGTAGAGGATGAGCATGCAGACGATGCAGATGATGATGAATCTGAGGATGACCCCGAGGAGCCAGAGTTTGAGCCAGAAGATCCAGTACCAGACCCAGAGGCTATTGATGCAGACGTAGTAGTAGATGAGGAGGTGCCCGACGAGGAGATAGTTGTGCCAGAGATACCCGTTGTGCTTCAGATACCAGCTGGACCCATTATGCAGATGGCAGCCATGGCCGATATGGCAGTAGGATGGATAGCTCAGATGGTAGCACAGCCAGCAGATTTTGTTATGGGAGAGGTAGCTATAGCAGGAGCTCTTGACATAGCTGAAGGTTTTGCCGCAGTAGCTATTGATGTCGCTAACCAGGCAATAGCAGACATGATGGCGGACGATGATGCAGAGATGATAGAGGATTGGGATATAGGAGTAGTAGTCGGAGATCTTGTCGCACCAGTTGAGGATGATCCACTCGAGGAGATGGATATAGACCCAGAAGACGAGGCACCACCAGCAGGATCAGATGCTGACGACTTTTGAGTCAGGATCGACAGGGTGTAGATTTTGTTAGTTTATATGAGGACATGTTGTCCACTAGATTTTTGGGAGCTTGAGAGATAGCTATTGACCATAGCTTTGTATAGTATTAGCTGACTTTAGTTGTTGTAACCCTTGTTCCATATGGTACACAGTTTGACTAGTGTGTGCTATACGGTACATCTTTTGATATTTATGTACGAGCAGTACTTTTGTTATTGTTTGGATGTTGCGTTGTGCTGTGTTGTTTAGTAGAATTGTTAGTTTTGCTATTTCTTGTTCTATCTTGAGTTCGTTTTTACGAGAAGATTTTCAGCTGATCAATATATCTCTTGTAGGCGATACTCGTTATCATCATGGTAGGACCCTTGAGAAATCACCAAGCACGTAATGGAGCACCTATTCCGGAAGGGATGGATCCGACGGGAATTTTCGAAGCATTTCTGCAGAGGATGGAACATGTGGGGGATACATATAATCACTCCACCCACCAGAGACCTCTTGCACCCCCGCCACCAAGACAGACTGGAGATAAGTTGTTAGCAAATTTTCGTGGGTTACGTCCCGAAAAGTTCGATGGACTAACAGAACCATGGAAAGCAGAACAATGGGTCAGAGAGATGGAATTAATTTTCGAAGCGTTAGAATGCAGCGAGCAGGAGAAGCGTCGCCTTGCTACGTTTCAGCTTACTTATGCCGCCGCAGATTGGTGGAAAGCTGAGCGAGCCACTATTGGGATCGATGCCGCTAGAGCTATGTCATGGGAGACATTCAAAGGCAGATTTTTGGATAAGTATTTTCCAGAAGATGAGAGAGATCAACAGGAAATGAACTTTCTCAATTTGATCCAAGGAGGATGGAATGTATGGGAATACACAACACAGTTCGAGCGTTTGTCCAGATTCGCTCAGCATATGATAGATACGCCACAGAAGAAGATAAAGAGATTTCACCAAGGACTGAACCCCCACCTCAGACATATGATGGTTGGTCATCTGAACCAGTCGTATGAGGAAATTGTTAGATTTGCTACAGGATTAGAAAAGGATGCTAATCCAGTACAGCAACCACAGATAAATCGACCTCAGTCGTCACGAGGGTTTCAACAGAGGAATTTCCATAATCGACCACCGAGAAATACCCAAGGATGGAGACCTCAAGAAAACTTTCAAGGAAACAAGAGAATCTGGGAAGGAACCAGGAAACCGCAGCAGAGTTATAATCGACCTCAACAATATCGCCAGCAGGGGTCACAACCACAGGCATTACTGACAGCCCCGCCAAGCAACACTGGAGGTTGTTTTAACTGTGGAAAACCCGGACATATTGCAAGGAACTGCACTGCCCATAGACCTAATCGCAGGCCGGATATTGTCTGCCGCAACTGCAACAAACCAGGGCATGTGAGCAAGGATTGCCGTGCACCACGAGGAGGACACTACGGAGTCCCAGTGCAAGGAATCTAAGGACCTCCTAATCAGACAAGAATGAATGCTATCATTGCAGGAGAAACATGCTTTAATGCTGATGAGCAGCAACATTTGGAAGGTACACTTGTACTCTTTCATAGTCCAGTTAAAGATTTATTTGATACTGGAGCCACATGTTCTTTTATTGCTGTTAAGATTGTGCGTCAGTTGTGTTTAGAACCCCAGACACTTGAGTCAACACTGAATGCGGTGTCACCTTTGGGAGTGACAGTTAAGTTGAGTAAAGTGTATAAAGATTGCCCTTTGACTTTGGGAGATAGGAATCTTCCAGCAGACTTGGTAGTTCTGTTAATGTCAGAATTCGATGTTATCCTAGGGATGGATTGGTTAACTAAGTACAATGCCAATCTGGATTGCCCTACTAGGATGATTGTGTTTTCAATACAAGGAAAGCCGACGATCAGATTCCAGTGCCAGCCGACGAGCAATATGTTTCTTACCAGTTGTTTGGCTACAATTGGGGATACGAGTACGGAGCTTACGATGGATCAAATTCCTATTGCACGAGACTTTCTAGATGTATTCCAGGATATTAAAGGACTTCCATCGAAAAGAGAAATAGACTTTTGTGTGGAATTAGTACCTGGTACATTGCCTATTTCTAAGACTCCATATAGGATGGCACCAACCGAGATGTTGGAACTGAAGAAGCAAGTTCAAGAGCTTGAAGATTTAGGATTTGTTCGTCCAAGTACGTCACCTTGAGGAGCACCAGTTATATTTGTAAAGAAGAAGGAAGGAGCACTTCGACTTTGTATGGACTACAGGGAGTTGAATAAAGTTACGATTAAGAATAAATATCCACTACCACGGATAGATGATCTATTCGACCAGTTATAAGGATCTAGGATCTTTTCCAAGATCGATCTGCGTTCTGGATATCACCAGCTGTTAGTTCGACCAGAGGATGTATTGAAGACTGCTTTCAGGACGAGATACGGGCATTACGAGTTTATAGTTATGCCTTTTGGATTGACGAATGCGCCAGCAGTATTTATGGACTTGATGAATAGAGTATTCAGACTATATCTGGATAAATTCATTATAGTGTTCATTGATGATATACTGATCTACTCAAAGACAGAAGAGGATCACAAGGAGCATTTACAGGTTGCCTTGCAGACACTTCGAGATAGCAAGTTGTATGCAAAGTTCAGCAAGTGTGAGTTTTGGCTACAGGAAGTCAAATTCTTGGGACATGTTATATCTTAGGAAGGTATTTCGGTAGACTCATCTAAGATTGATGCAGTCTTAACCTGGAACAGACCGACGAATGCGACCGAAGTCAGAAGTTTTCTGGGTTTAGCAGGATATTACAGAAGATTCGTAGAAGGGTTCTCCAAGTTAGTAGGACCACTGACGAATTTAACAAGGAAGGAGACGAAGTACGAATGGATAGACAAGCATGAGGGTGCATTTCAGGAGTTAAAAGAAAGATTGACTTCTGCACCAGTACTCGCATTACCTAAGAGTGGAGAAAAGTATGTGATCTACAGTGATGCATCGTACCAAGGACTCGGGTGTGTGCTGATGCAAGATGGAAATGTTATCGCATATGGATCAAGACAATTGAAGGTACATGAAAAAAATTATCCTACACATGATCTGGAATTAGCAGCAATAGTGTTTGCATTGAAAATTTGGAGACACTATCTCTACGGAGAAAAGTTTGATCTGTTTTTCGATCATAAGAGTCTGAAGTATTTGTTCTCTCAAAAGGAGTTGAACATGCGACAGCGGAGATGGATGGAGTTACTCAAGGACTATGACTTTTCTTTGCAATATCATCCTGGTAAAGCAAATGTCGTAGCAGATGCTTTGAGCCGTAAACCTCGGCTAGTGATCGCTCCATTTCTAATTAGAGAATGGAGAGCATTAGAAGAAATTGCTGAATTTGATCTTCAGCCAGTGGAACCAATGAAAGGACAACATTTTGGATGTCTTATGGTACAACCGACTTTGATCAGTCATATCATAAAGGCTCAACAGACAGCAGAGGATTTAAAGTTATGGTTCGCCAAGATGTCAGCCAAGGAACCAGAAGTCTGGAGTATTAGTACAGACGGAGCTTTACGATGTAAGGGTAGACTCTGTGTACCTGATGAAGAAAATCTCCGGAAAGAAATATTGGATGAAGCACATAAGTCACGAATGACTATTCATCCTGGAAGTACAAAGATGTACAAGGATCTGAAGAGAAATTTTTGGTGGGAAGGAATGAAGAGAGATGTGGCAGAGTATGTAGCTCAGTGTCTTACTTGTAAGCAAGTAAAGGCAGAACATCAGAAACCACCTGGACTTCTACAGCCGTTACCTATTCCTCAATGGAAATGGGAACACATAACCATGGATTTTGTGGTAGGATTGCCGAAGTCACAGCAGAATCACGATGCTATATGGGTAATCGTGGATCGACTTACTAAGACGGCACATTTTATTGCCTATAGCATGACGTACTCAGTAGAACGTTTGAGCCGAATGTATCTACAACACGTTGTACGATTACATGGAGTGCCTGTATCTATTGTGTCAGACCGAGATTCGCGCTTTACTGCAGAATTTTGGAAGAGTCTCCAGACAGCGATGGGAACGACATTGAACTTGAGTTCAGCTTTTCATCCACAGACAGATGGACAGACTGAAAGAATTAATCAAGTGATGGAAGATATGTTACGAGCTTGTGTCATTAATTTTGAGAGTTCTTGGGAGATGCACTTACCTCTGATTGAGTTTGCCTATAATAATAGTTATCATTCGAGTATAGATATGGCGCCATTTGAAGCTTTGTACGGAAGACCTTTCCGATCGCCGCTGTGTTGGACCGAAGTCGGGGATAGTCAACTTCTTGGGCCAGAAATGGTACGGGAAACCAGTGAAAAGATTCAAGTCGTACGTGAGAAGATGAAGACAACCCAGACCAGATACAAGAGTTGTGCTGACAAGCGACACAAAGACTTGGAGTTTGCCATTGGAGATCACGTATTACTCAAGGTTTCACCTATTCGAGGAATAGTTAGATTTGGTCAGAAAAGGGGCAAGTTATCGCCACGTTTCATCGGACCATTCGAGATTCTGGAGCGTGTTGGGAAGGTTGCTTATCGCCTTGCGTTGCTGCCAAAGATGTCAGGAGTGCACAACGTTTTTCACATCAGTATGCTGAGGAAATGCGTTCACAACCCAGCGCACGAGATCAACTTTGAAGACATTGAAATCCACAGTAACGCTACATTCAATGAAGGACCTGTTCGCATTCTAGATCGAGGAATCAAGAAACTCAGGAACAAAGAGATTCCGTTAGTAAAGATTCAGTGGAAGCATCATGATGAAAGAGAAGCTTCGTGGGAGCTAGAGTCAGAGATGCGCGAGAAGTTTTTGTTTTTGTTTTAAATCTTGTTGCCTTTGATTTCAAGGACGAAATCTTTTGTTGAGTGGTGGATGATGTAATACCCTGTATTTTGGTATATTAATAAGACTGGTATTTCATTTCTACACTCGTATAAACTTTCTCTTCCTTTTGGTGAATTTTGATACCAATCGATTGATAAGTTTTCCCAATCGATTGACACTTTTCAGATACCAATCGATTGATAAGTATTCCCAATCGATTGCCATTTTACCGACTAAAATTGATTACGTGTCAACATTCCAATCGATTGCCATTCATCCCAATCGATTGACATTATTCCAATCGATTGACTACAAATATCTGTTACCAATCGATTGACTGGTGTCCCAATCGATTGACATAAGCTGAGAAATATTTTCTTCTTTCCTTCAGCTTTAAACGTGTGGCACTCTTAACCCCTATATATACTCGTTCATTTGTGGCCTTGGGGCACTTTGGCAGCTTGAGAGAGAGAGGCACACCTCTTGTGAGATATATACATACATATATCTATCTATATATCTATATCTATACACATACACACACACACACTGCCTTGGCAGCTGGAAGAAGACGAAGGGAAGAGCAAGAAGAAGAAAGGAAGAAGAAGGAGAGACAGAGAGAGGCTGGACAGAGAAAGAGAAGGAAGAGAGAGAGGAAAAGCTTGAGTGTTCAAGACTTACACACCCAAACGCACCCTAAGTGAGTCCTAACTCACTTGGTCACTTTATTTGATGTATTTACAAGTTGTTATGACCTTTAGATGTGATAAGAGTATGATTTCTACGTTTAAATATGCTGTTTTTACAACCTGCTGGAGAAGACGTAGTATCAATCGATTGACATAATCTCAATCGATTGACATAATCTCAATCGATTGACATCAGTCGTTTCTCAATCGATTGAATAGGATTCCAAACGATTGACATCTCAATCGATTGCCATGTTTCTCAATCGATTGATATAACTTTTTGTCCCAATCGATTGAACCTCTGTTCCAATCGATTGGCATGATCAGAACATGGTTTTCCTTTGCCTGTTATTATATAAGGTTTAGTTGTTCGATTTCTGATTCGGAATTTCCATTATGCGACTATGGGGTAGACAGGAGTAATGTGACACCAAAGATTTATGGATAATGAATAAAAAGTAATATGAAGACGTGGGTGACATGTTGTTCTGATATAAATTTGATATCCGTTTTCTTTTAAACCGAGTAGTCAGGTCACATTGGGAATTGTCATGTGTCGATGTTAGAATGGAACGTAAGTAGGTTTGGTAAGTTCTGGGAATGGTACGTGGATGAACGATTGGTCATGATATGCTCTGAAAAGCGGTGAACCGGATACATGGTTCTTAAAAGCAGTGAGCTGGACCAAATAGTCCTAAGATAGACTGGATGATCTATGAAATGATCTTAAAAGCGGTGAACAGGACCATTGTTCTTAAAAGCGGTGAGCTGGGATCACTAGTAGATGACGTTGAGTCGTGGCAATAGATTGATATGCCTTGTTCGAAACGTTATATCCCTGAAATGCGGTGAACAGGATCATTGTTCTTAAAAGCTGGGGACAGACTGACGTGGAGTACATGACATGCGGTGAGCAGGATATATTGCTCTTAAAAGCGATGGACAGAATAAGGGTGTATCCCTAGAGTTAAACGATTGAGTCTGTTCATGACATCTGAGTATGTTGAGTTCGGTATTTGAATAACAAGACGATAAGGGTCGGTTTACAAGAATGAATAAAGGAACAAGATATGGATATAATAAGATGTTAACCCGTGTTTTCATAAGCTTGTGTTTACTTCAGATAACTGGTACTCGTTAGTTTATGCTCACTCAGCTCTCAGTAAGCTGACGGCCTTTTATTGCCTGGAATTTCCCCGTCCAGAATATCCTGCCCCTTATTTTGCAGGTAATGACCAGTACACTGATGAGTGTTATCCAGAGGAAATCCCCACCGATGATGGTTACGCCAGGGAGGATTATCCTTATGCCAGTTGAAGACTGAAGATGTTATAGTTAGATTACATTTCGGTTGTTCTGTTGAACCTTTTGTTAGCGGGTACTTGGGCATTTGTTGTCTTCAGACCTGTTGTGATCCTGTGGACCACACTCTGATGTTTTGTAATAGATAATACGGTGATTTTTATCTTCAGTTGTTATATGCTGTTTTGGTTTGGACTAGTACTGCATGGTATGGATTATTAGTGACTTTCACCTGTCATTCCTTATGGACCCATAAAGGAAATTTATTTTTTTCTATTTATGCTGCTCCGGGGCGTGACAAATACAAAGTTGTAGATCATTTTTATCCTTTTTTTCCCGTTATTATACTTATTATCAAATAAAGAAAAGTATTTTTATTTAGGTGTGTTTGATAAGTTAACTAAGTGCTGAAAATTTTTTAAAAAATAAAAATAAAAATTAACGCTTATTTTTTTTTTCACAGTACGTTTCATAATGTACCACTTAATTGAAAAAATAACAAAAAATCTACTAAAAGTTTTAAGTGAAAAAATTCTACCAAAAATAATCACAGAATGTAGTCTATTTCAGTACATGAAACACTGTTTTCAGTTTTACAAATTGAACGCTTAAAATTTTCAACACTTAACTTTAGCACTTAATTTTCAATTTTAACAAATGAACCCTTAGTGTTTTTCTTCAATTTTTTTTTCGCTGCTAAACACAATCACATAATGCAATCAATTTCAGTACTTGAAATACTATTTATAATTTTGCAAAATCATATGGCCTAAAATTTTTAATATTTAAAATTCAACTATTGATTTTCAATTTTATCAAACCAACCTTTACTGTTTTTTTTCCCTTTTCGGCTAAACACGAGTCATCCTTATCTTGTACGAGTTCCCTCCAAATAAAATAACAAATTAAAAAAATCTTTTACGAGTTCATTTTAAATACTTAAAATAGCAATTTTAATCATTTTTAAAATAAGTGCATAAAAATAACCAAAGAGGGGGTTTTAAAAAAAGTGCATAGAAACAACCGGGGGGAGGGGGTTTTCTCTTTTAAGACTTAGAGCATCCATAATGGGCAAAGAAAATTTAATTTAAATTTAAGTTAAATTATGGTACAGGTTTGAGGGAGTTCACAGTAGTGTAGCTGGGCACACGGTACAGGAAAAGTCGTAAGAACACCAAACGGCACACTCAGTGCTGTGAGAACACCAAACGGTACACTCTATGCCGTGTCATGGGCTTGCTTAGGGGCTGTTTGGAAGTGTTGAAAAAATGTGAGATACACAAAAAAAAAAAAAATTCCTTAATTGCCAAAAAAAAAAAAAAAACCAAAACATGCACCAAACGGCACAACCTATGCCGTTTGGGAAGCGCACGGCATAGGGTGTGCCGTGTGGTGGTGAGTGGTGTAGCACACGGCATATCATGTGTCGTGTGGTATGAGACGGTGCACCATTTGTTGTATGGTCCCGTATGACCGAACTTAGCAGAACTTAGCCAAATCATAAACTTAAGTTTAGCTAAGTTTCACTATCATATACCACAATTATATCTACACCATTGCAAGCATTCCACTATCCTATACCACAAAGTTATCCTACAAAAACTACCTATTGTTGATGCTCTTAGTAGTATCATGTAAAATATTTTTTGAAAAAATAATTTTGGGAGAACATTTTACTTTGAAATAAATGGAGCGTTAGTTGTAACTTGTAAGTAATTTTTTGGGATAATGACATTTTAATCTCTTTTTTTGCAAAAATTAAAAGTCAATCTACTACTTTTTGAAATTAAACAGATGTCAACTCTTTTTAATAGAATTGAAAGCCATTAAATTTTAGAAACTGTTGGGAGCAACTATTTATAACGTCGTTACGTTGGAGAGTTACTCAGCACAAAATCGAAAGTAACTCAAATCAACATTGGGAGTAACTCAACACAACTTAGATAGGACTTCGGAATATGTTTACAACGTTTTAGTGCAAGTTTACATTCTGTGAATATAAAGTAAGCCGAAGCATAAACTAACTTATCAAAAGTTGATGTTTTCTTACTCCACTTTTGTTGATGATTGTTTAATTTAATTTTAATTATTATTGATATTTTTTCAATTTTACAAAAGTAGTAGACTGAATTTTAAATTTGTTACAAAAGGTTGACTGAAATCTAATTATCCCAAACATTTTTAGGATGAATTACACTGACGTCCCCTGAAGTATGAGCTAATTAGTAATTCCACGGATCTTCCAAAACACGGTGTCGTTTTGTTCTATAGGAATAGAATAGACTCGAAATGAGAATGAAAGTGGGATCTGAGTCTGTCTGGACTTAACTCAGAACTTCAAATTGGCTCTTCAAACTGAGTGATCCAAACCCTAGACCACGAACATCTGTTGCTCGAATCAATTGCGACCAGAGGTTTGAATTATATATATATGTGTGTGTGTGTGTATATATATATATACTGAATGTATATAATAAGATGGGGAAGCACTCGACGGTGTTGATCTCATTACAGAAGAGATGGCCGATGATGGTCCTTGTACTGTTCTCTCTATCGACTGCAGTCTTGTTCATCAAAGTTTCGTTCGGTTCGTGCAAAAATCGAAATTACGAATTGAATACAGAAAATCAGATACATAGTACCATCCAAGTCGGGAGCATTGCAAATCCGCTTAATTTTATGAAGAAGGCAAAGCTCGTTCTCTTGGTCTCACATGAACTCTCTCTTTCTGGTACATTTATTTTCTCTGTTTTGGTTCTCATTGTCTCGTAAGAATACATAAAACACACACTCTCTCTCTCTCTCTCTCTCTCTCTCTCTCTCTCTCTTTCTCTCTCTCTCTCTATATATATATATATGTACTTTTTTCAACATTGAACTTATTTCTCATAGGTGGACCTTTGTTACTGATGGAGCTAGCATTTCTCTTAAGAGATGTTGGTGCTAAAGTTGTTTGGATCACTAACCAGAAACCAATAGAACAAGATGAGGTGATTTACAGTTTGGAGCACAAGTTGTTGGGTCGAGGAGTACAGGTACTCTAAACCTCATTGTCTCAAAAGGCCATTGTAACTCTCTACAAGTTTTTGTCTTTTATGCTTTAGCTTACTTGCCTTCAATCCATTTTTTTTTTGTCCTGAAAGAGGAAATCTTGCAAAAAAAAAAAAATGATATGTTTTTTTTATTTTTATTTTTAATGTTGATAAATGAGCCTATGGTGTTTAAAGAAGTCAATGATCATTAGCAAAGATTTGGATCTTGCATATCTCTTTGTTGTCCTTGCATATTGTTTAGATTGGCAAGAATGCTAATTATCCATAAACTTCGACATCCCAATATAACAATTCCTTAATTGGGTCTGTAAATTTGGATCTTGCAGATATGTTTATTGGATTTGTTGGTTCTTATTATTATTCAGTAAATTCTTCATGCAAAATTACTTGTAAACTGGGGTTCGTTTCAGCTCTGTATAATCAGAGACTGCTATCAGTGGCCTCGATTCTTGAATTACTTTGTTGAATAATGCTCTAGAAACTGTCTTAAGGTGGTCTTCGTTTTGTTCTTTTTTGGTAGTACGATGAAATCACTATAATGGGACTAGTGGTATTGTTTGTGGTGGTGATGGTGGCACTAACCCTGGTGGTGGCAATGGTGGCTGTTGTGACAACATATTGCTTATTTGCTTGCCAATGTCTCATTTTTTAGGACGTATGGAAGAGCTAGTACTCTGTTGAGAAATCGAACGAAAGGTTTAAGCCTTCCAATTCCTTGGAAATCCCTTCTAAATCCCTCAATGAGATGATGCCATTGTTGCCACATCTGTTTTCACCCAAAAATTAATTTTGCTCTGTAGTGTTAGTGGTTTAGTGTTACTCCAAACTGTTTCTTGCTTGGAGATTTCTCAAATTTAGAGACATGCTACAAGATACAAAATTTGACCTTTTTTTTTTTCCTTACAGAATTTTATATTCAATATGGGTCTTGTTTGAAAGATCTCGACTTGCTGATTCCAAATATATAATTTTTTTCAACATTGGAGTTGTCGTTTGGAAGATATAGTATTTTGAAGTTTGAAAAGAAAACAAAATAAAAAATACATCGTGCTGACAATAGCGCTGATGTGCGTGTTTGTAAGGTTGAAGGGTTTTTTGTCCAGAAAAAGTCCAAGGACCTTAGAAGGAATTGCTAATTGGTTAAAGTTTATTGTCCAGGGACCTTAGACCAAGTGCCCAAAAAATTAATAAGCCCATACTTCTGTGTAATTTCTTATATAACTATATAAGCCTTTTGAAGTTTGTAGTTATTTACTTTGAATGTTGAAGGGCGTGCAATCCCCCAATTCGCTCGTTCACTGGTTGGTGATGTACGTAACTGCTGTCTGTTAAGAAAGGAAGGCTGTTCATTGCAAACAAAAAGGTTTATGAGGACTAGCCTTCAGACTTCTGAAGGATATAGAAGACTAATCTTAGATTTTGGTCTTCTTCCAGCTGAGTAAGCTTTTAGGAGAACATTCCATACATAATGCAACGGAAAAGCTTGCCGTAAAAATTTATCCCTCAAAGAAAAAAAAACATGGAAAAGTGAAAAAGCAACCAATAAATCGTCCTCTCTATCCTCCCTTTCTCAGTGTGCATGTGTAACAATTGCACCCATGATAATGGCGTTCAAATTTGATGATCTTCCTGAACACTGATTTATCTTATGGACTCAAAACTCCAAATTCCTCAGATTTTATGCTGTGTAAATCTCTGTCCTTTTAACTTCGTTTCTTCAAATCTGAACGGGTGATATGGTCTCTATTATGCACCAAGACCTCCTAATAATTGTGATTCCATTATTCTTCAGGTCTTCTCTGCAAAGGGGCAAGAAGCTATAGATACAGCACTTAAAGCTGATCTGGTGATCTTAAATACTGCTGTTGCTGGGAAGTGGTTGGATGCTGTTCTCAAAGAAAATGTCCCTCGCATTCTTCCAAAGGTTTTGTGGTGGATTCATGAAATGCGAGGGCACTACTTTAAAGTGGAGTATGTTAAGCACCTCCCTTTTGTTGCAGGTGCGATGATTGATTCACATACTACAGCAGAATACTGGAAGAATAGGACTCGCGAGCGTCTAGGGTATGCTCCTAGAATCTCTAGGGGCATTGCATGTAATTCAATTTGTGCCAATCTTTATCAGGATAGCTTGAAATATACACACAAATGCAGACACATGTAAATGTTTCACAGTTATAGTTTTGTCTTCCTTTTTATGTTGGTTTATTTGATATATGCAGAAATAAATATGCATTCTTAGAGAGCTCCTGGGATTACTGTGTACCTATATTGAATTTTCCTATGTTTGCTTGCTCTTAGAAATAAAAAGGGCGAGCCTTCACGTACAAGCATTGCTGCTGTCTGTACTTTGTACTACTTCCCACATCCTATTCTTTAGATTCTTTTCCTATCTTCTTGCTCAGGCAAGCAATGTAGAACTAGATGACCCAGTAGCACTTAGGAGGAGTGTTGTATTAGATGATAGTCATTGAAAGCATGTGATGGTGAAAACTCACTTACACCATACATTAAACAATCCAACAATGAATTGAGATATATATATATATATATATATATCCATCTCCGATATGAGGATATTTTGTAGAAGTCTTTCGGTTGTGCTGAAGCTTAAACATACGCCAGGGGTCCAATACTCAAAGACCTTAGGTAACTGCCATTGGACCATTGCCCTTCTTGTGCTGCACCAAAGGTGACTATTGCTCCACATTATGTCCTGTAAATAATTTATCACTTGCCATACCTGGGCGGGGTGATGAAAGTCGCATTCTTGGGTCGCCTACGATTCGACTTTAGACGCTAGATCGAGTTAATCTACCATAAATTGTATTGTTAAGTATGCTAAATTTTCAACTTAGCCATAGGTTGGCGAACTAGAGACATATATACTCTTGGGTGTATGATCTTTATGCCATGTTTCTTTTTGCTTTGGCGTGTTGTAGTAGGAGCACTTGGTTACTAATAAGGAACAAACTTGATAGAATTGAACTTGGCTACACAAAGAAATTACATGTTACATAGAAAGAATTAGATTCACGAACAGTTTCTTCCATCAATCAAAAAAGTTGACTTGACAAATATGGTCATTCATTTTATATGAAACCTTGATTCTTAACATAACTTTTACTGAAGCTTTATGTCACACTATGCAGGATTAGAATGCCTGAGACCTATGTTGTACACCTTGGGAACAGTAAAGAACTGATGGAAGTGGCTGACAACAGTGTGGCAAAAAGGGTTCTTCGTGAGCATGTCCGTGAATCCCTTGGAGTTCATAGTGAAGATATACTCTTTGCAATTATCAACAGTATGCTCTTCTAGTTGATGACATAATAAGTTTGTGCTCGGTTAGTTTGTTTCTGAAAATTAAAGATTCAGAAAATGTTACAACTTTTGCTATTGAAAATGATTGCATCTTCAAATTGTAGTAAATGGGCTTCATTTCTGTTTGCATGTCTAGTTGAGTTTGTTGGATTGACCTGGAATCATGGCTGACTAACTTGACATTCTGTGTTGCTATTGTCAATATGTTATTCAGCTCAACTTATATTCTTCACGAACCTTACATGTGTGAAATATATATTGCCTCGTACATATGTCCTTGATTCCTTCTATGCTTGGTGATTCTTAGTTTTGGTTTAGTGGATTTTTTAGTGCTTCTGTAATTGAATTGCATCCTCGATGCACCCATTGATCCGTCTTAAATTAATAAATTCTTAATGGACACTTCTGAGAAGGAGCTGTAATCGTGGCAGGCATTCCGGATCTTACATTCATCTGGCGGTCCTTTAGACATGTTTATAATATGAAGTTGTTTATAGAAATAGCATACAGGGCCGAAAGGCAGCCAACTAGGGTGGTAACGCAGAGAAATATATGGGCACATGCCTTTCCTTTTAGAGGAGAAGATTTTGGTGTAAGAGAAAAAAATTTAAGAATTGAATAAAAGTTTTCAAAGATATAGTCCTTTATAGTTCTTAAAATAGGAACAAATAGAAATTTGGGTTTGTTTCAAAGGACGAGGTCCTTATCGTGACAACATTCCTATTTGCCATGATGTTGTTACTATATCAGGGGTTAAATACATGTCCTTTACATATACCCTTTTTCTTTTGGTTCTGAGAAGCTTCGCATTCAATGAATTATTTTTTCTTGAATTTCTGAAAATTTAATGAACATCTCTCAACAATGATACACGAATTTAATTTGCCCATTTGATGGATTTTGAGAGAATATCTTACATTTTTTTTCTCTATCTGACAATTTGAACTTTGTCACTTCAGAAGACATTTCACTCCCATAAAGAGGCCACTCCTGTTTAGCAAGCTAAGTTTGTTTGCCCACCTTCAACTTGTATGATGGCACTTGTTAAGTTTTTATTTATTTGTTTGTTTTATTTTTTTTTACTTCCTTCACTGAGGCAGTCAAGCTTAACAATGTATGCTGCCAATAAAAACTCTTCGCTTTTGATATTTTTCTTTGTAAGCATGCGATTCTACTGTATATGGATTTGTGATTATACAATGCGAGTTATATACTTTTTATGTACACTTGGCATCACATATCTGCAGGTGTTTCACGTGGGAAAGGTCAGGATCTGTTTCTCCGTTCCTTCCATGAAAGTCTGCAATTCGTCAAAGACAAGAAATTGCAGGTGCCATCAATGCACGCCCTAGTAGTGGGAAGTGACATGAGTGCTCAGACCAAGTTCGAAACAGAACTCCGTAACTTCGTTGTGGAAAAAAAACTTCAAGATCGTGTTCACTTTGTCAGTAAAACTTTGAATGTGGCTCCTTATCTAGCTTCAATTGATGTTCTTATTCAGAACTCTCAGGTATTTTATGCTGATTTATGGTGTCTGGCAATCAAGTTATTTAACTTCGACCACTTCTTGTTAGATTAGTTGGAGAGTTTGCCCTTTTTAACTGACACTTCACTTCCACATGTTCTCTTTGTAGATTGTATATGAGTATGACCATTATTTAACTATGAGTTGACAAACAAGATTATTGTGTTAGTAGTGAATTTTTGGATGAAGTCAAAACGGATTTTTATGCTGGATCTCCTCTTGGTAGGATGAGTTTGGCTATTTCAGCTCACTTCACTTAAATGGTTCGTCTTTATAGATTGAATATGAGTAAGACCATTAATGATCTCTGAGTTGACAAACATAAATACTGTGTTAATTGGGAATTTTGGATGAAGTCAAAGGGATTTTTATTCTTATTTTCATGTGATTGGTATGTTGTTCTTAGTTAGAATGTTATATTTACATACAAGTAGATTCAAGCCTTGGTGAAATTTCAGTGCCATCTATGCGTCAGTGTCATATATGCATCAGTGTCGAGTTTCACTGGTGAAGCTTTAACTTCTTGATTCATGTTTAGGCCCGGGGAGAATGCTTTGGGAGGATAACGATTGAAGCTATGGCCTTTCAGCTGCCTGTTTTAGTAAGCCTCTCTAGTGCCTATAGAACATTACTTCACATTTTACGCTGCGTATATAATTTGTATATTCTTTATGTTAAACCTTATATGTTGGTGATCTTCAACTTTGCACGTGGCAACCAATTCTACTTATTGGTACACTGTCATCCGTTTTAGTTATTTCTATACAATCACTGAATTTCAACAAATCTGCAACAGTTCACTATTGTGTATTCCTTTCCGTTTCTCTCTTAATGCTCTGACATACCTTTCATTTTGATTGAGTGGTTGGTCCTTAAGACACGGTGATTTTGTTTGTATTTTTGGGCCTACATTTTCGGTTTGGCATTATGTAATTTGTAAACCATATTTGTATCAGGGCACAGCATCTGGAGGAACAACAGAAATTGTGGTGAATGGAACAACAGGACTGTTGCATCCAGTTGGGAAAGAGGGCTTAACACTGCTTGCAAACAACATTGTCGAACTAGCTCAACGTACTGACAAGAGGCTGACAATGGGAAGGGCGGGATATGAGAGAGTGAAAGAAAGGTTTTTGGAACGTCACATGTCACATAGAATTGCTTTGGTTCTGAACGATGTGCTGCGGAAGTCAAAGAACCACGCTTTTTCTTAGCTTGCAAAAACACACGTGATGAGCGCTTGAAAGATTTCATAATCTTGCCCCCTCTCTCTCTCTCTCTCTCTCTCTCTCTCTCTGCGAAATTTGTTGGGTCGGTCATTTCAGTTGTTTCAAATTTGATACTCAAAATATTCTTTTTGTACTCCATGTAACGGAAATTCTGTTTATTGTAAATGTGAGTCAGAAATAATAGCCATTTCCGCTGTTTTTGCAAGTCTCTTGAAGGTAATTTGGGAACCTTGGAATTTTTTTATTTTTATTTTTATTATTATTATTATTTTTTTTTCAGTTGAGAATTTCAGTCGGTTATGAGGGCCTTTTAACTGTTTTAAATTCAAAATCTGGCATTTAGTGTGTTTAGCGTACAAGAGTTGTGAAATACTAGTTGCAACTTAATTTCTGAGCATGTGTTCGCCTAGTGATAAGAGAACTGGGTACTGCAATTTATGTATGGCTCATGAACTTGATTGCTTCTCACTGGGCGAGAAATTATTGTGTGATCCTAAACCACCCGTTTAGACAGCTGGTGTGGTTGTTCGGACTGCACACCACAAGACAAAGTGGACAAGGTCAGACTTAAAAGTCATGGTTATAGCACAAATCTCGAGAAATTTAGCATATATATTCACGCTATAAAGCTAACCTTTGACCACTTGTTTTGTGTAATCTAAAGCACTATGATACTGGAACTTAATGAACACGAGTAATGCTACTCACACTCAGAAAAGCACATCAAAATGTACAACTTTGCTTAAAAAGATTGAACCTTGTGCTGAAAAATTTGTACACACAAAAGTTGGTGTTTTGTGTGTGCAGACTTTTTAACACAAGGTTCAACCTTTTTAAGCAAGGTTGTGCATTTTGGTGTACTTTTCAGAGTGTGTGTAGCATTATTGTAATGAACACTGTGAGACTAGGTTTTAAAAGGTTACCATGTTTAAGATATGGCATGAAAGCTCACTATGAGTATTGAAGGGGTAAAAACAGTTTGTATTTTCTGAAGTCAACTTCCTTGCTTGGATCAAAATTAAAATTTTTTTTTTCTTTCTTGCCTAGTCTCAAGAAATGAATCAAACCATGAGTAAAGTTTCTTTGTTTGAAATTTAAAGTTGAATTCTCAAATCACAACACAATGAGGTTTCACTTTTGTGCTTATTGAACAAGTAAATTAAAACGGTTGTCAACGAACCCCCCCCCCCCCCCCCCCCCTTTTTTTTTTTTTTGGTTAAATTTTATTTTTTTATTTGTGTGTGTGTGTGTGGAGAAAAAGGAAACTCTAGTAACTTGAACTTGTGGTTCCAAAAGGTAAAAATTATTATGGCAACAAATCAACCAGATAGGAAAATAGAGATTCTGCTGCCGAATAAACATTAATCAAGATTGGCGATTCTTAAGATCCATGCTGCCGGAATTGCGAAGCATGATGAGATTGACTACGAAGCCGTTGTGAAGCTTGCTGAGATAAGTCTAAAATGCATGTCCGTTTCCCAAAAAAAAAAAAAAAAATTATTTACGTCTATTATTGTCACAGTCCGGTCCCACAATAGCGGAACCGGAGCCCGTAGCACGCCACTGAGGCTAAACCAATTCATTAACGTTCCCAAATTTTGGTTTGAAGAACACACGCAGCGGAATAAAACAAGTCATTTTGAAAACCATCCGTCCAGTCGACTGATCCTCGGATCCAGTCGACTGATCCTGGTCCAGCAGAAAGTTGGATTTTAAAACACCATCCACTCGACTGGGTGTAGAAATTATATTACTTGTGCTTGCCGATCTTCGCAATGGAGGATATCAGCAGTCCGCACAGAACGTGATTATGTGATCCAGGGAGATTTTATAATCTCTATTTCATGTGTATATATATATATATGACTTCATATCTCTTTGTGTGAGGCTATATATGTATTTTTTTTCTTATATATTGCTATGTTGTAGGCTGCTCGGATAGTGAATGAAGCAGAAACTAGAATCAAGTGCATGTCAGAAAATTGGTCTTCAAAAGCTTCAGAATCCATTGACGAACAATACAGCAAAAAATGTACTTCAAAATATGCTTTAAAGCGTGTGCGAAACACTATAATCAAAATTGGTGTGCAAACGAGAATTCCGCAAATCTGTATTCAAGGTACAAAGAAACCAAACCTATCTGCAATTTGCACTATTGAAGATAGTCTAAAATATCCACCAAGAAATAAAATCCAGTTCTAGAATTCTGTTTTTACAGAAAACGGAATCTAGAAATATATATTTTATATAAAGAAAAACAACATAATTCAAACTCCTAATTTTCCATAAGGAAAGAAAGAAATGTATTCAACATCCAAATGATACTTGATCCATTCTGTATATGAAATGATTGGTGTCTCTTCATAGACATTTGCGTCTATTAGCCTTGTGACTGTTGGTCTAAAGGACACAACCTATGGATTTGAACTTCATTTTGCATTGAATCTAAATGGATGCTACCCATCGGTTCGAATTCAATCTCAATGGTTGCGACCCATCACTTCGAATTCAAAACTCACTCTTAGTTCCTTATTTTGAACATTCTTCAAAAATCCCCCACCATTTTCAAAATAAGTTTTGAAAAACAATGGCTGTAAGATTTATGTATAAGTAATGGTGTCATGCAACTTGAACCAATTACTATGTGAGGACTCATCAAAGCTAATCAGGAGAGCTTAGTAGACATTGTCTTTAAACTGGCAATCCATATTGACTAACCAGAGTCATCCCCACACATAAACCTTTAGTCTTAGTGGATATTCATATTAGCCGACACATGAATTAGGCCTTGTGTCTATACCTTGATTTCGTGAATGCTCTAGATGTCAAGCCTGGACAGGCTGGACGCATAGGAAGTGGCACCACTTCCACACTCATATAGGTAGACTTATCAGAAGTGTCCCTGTAACTAAAACACTCCAACACAATTGTTATAAATCTATTAAGAGCGTTATAGCCCAACCTCCTCCTTAACACATTACAGGTACTAAGCACTTATCATTGAAATGATTTATATGTATACATACATATATTTTATTTAAAGTGCTTACAATCACGACATATGATGTACTTTATTCGTTGAACCTGAGAACTTAAAATGTCAAGTGTCAGGTTGAGTTTCCATCAAGAGTGACCATATTCGTTGGACTTTAGTCCCATCCTGACCGATGTCTTAGACACCAAATTCTTTGCAAGTTCTTTGTGAACAGATATGCCAGATTTTGGCAGAACCTTACATAGTCCACATTTATAATATCATCCGTGAGTAACTTGCTCACGTAACTATGTCTTAGTCTAATGTGTATGGACTTACCGTTATACAATTTACCAGGGCTGGACCTGGCTGCATGCTGTCAAGTGGCTGCATCGGGCCCAGCCCATTATTGTGGGCCCTTTTTTTTCCTCTTCTTTTGTATTAGAGGTCAAAAGCCCATTTTGTAGGCTTTTTTCTTTTCCTCCGTTTCTCCAGCCTCTAGGAAAAACGCAAGGCCACTGCTTTTTTTTTTTTTTTTATCTCTCTCTCTCTCTCTCTCTCTCTCTCTCGACTATCAGTTCTGTCACGCCCCGACGTAGCATAAATAAGGAAAGCGTTTAATTTCCTTTATGGACCCGTAGGTCGCGACAGTTTGAAGGATCGATTCCGTCCCAAACGTCAAACAACAAAACATATAATCAGAGTAAAGCAATCAAGGCTTACAAAAATTTTCTATCTTATTACATCTTATGAACCGGGGTCAACTAAGGCACAGACCGCCTTGAAAATAAAATAATATCTTAGAGTCTGTTACAGTCATCCTTAAAACAAAACAGTTCATAACTTAAAACAGATAAACTTAAAGCATAAAATAAACAGTTTCTTTATTCCAGAAGCAACCATTCTCAATTAGCATAGTCGTATGATTCCTCCTGATTATAACCTGAAAAGCCTGAACACGAATGTCCAGGACACATCAATGTCGTCAGCTTCAAGAAGCTGGTGAGCATTAAAAACATGACTTTGAATGTAAAACATACCCATTTACCTTTTTCCAATTCAAGGTTAAATCCACAAGTTTATAATTATGATTAAAGAGCTCGTTTAGAAAAACAACCACAACATTATTTAAAGAGGGTAAATTCACACAGATGGGACCGTGTATGAGAACAATGCACCACACTCATCTTGTCGACTCTTTTCTCTCGACAGCCACAACAACCCACTATCCTACTCCTGGTATCTTTGAAACACTCAGATAGCCACACTTTAGCAACGGGGCGCCAGAGAGTGTCCAGTTTGCCTCACACTTTGGTCCGGGGTACCAGGGAGTGTCCAATGCCTCACACTTTGAATACCCTAACCGCCATGCAAATACCGGGGCAACCCCTCGCACAGTATCCAGACTCGAGTTATCAGGGAGTGTCCGTAGACCACACTTTAGCACTACCATGGGTGCCAGGGAGTGTCCGAGTTCGGCTTCACACACTTTAACGCTTCCATGGGCGTCAGGGAGTGTCCATATTTGCCACCGTCGCATTTCAAAGATACCCTCTCCACAAGCTCAACCACAACCACAACCACGACCACAACCACAAACTCATATTCAACCATAACCACATCCACGACCACAAACACAAACTCATACTCTTTCCACACTACCATTACTCTTTTCCACACAGACTGACACCCCTATGCATGTACCACTGACCCACATGAATGGTATGCACTTAAACAAAAATGCTGAATTAAAGGAACAACACGCGTACGGGGATTAATGAGTCATACTACAATGTTTTAATCATTCAAACATAACCAAATAGAGTTCTGATTAACCAAGTTCCCAAACAGAGCCTTAACAGTACTAAAAAAGTTGAACCAAACAGACCTTAAACACAAAACAGACAAAAACAGAAACTGTCAGAACTCGCGCGCGCGGGCCGCTCGCGCGAAGGGTCGCTCGCGCGATATGCCCATTTTCCTTTTTTAATATAACTTTTCTGTCTGCCTGAGGAAAGCAAGGTCGCGCGCGCGGATCGCTCGCGCGAAGGGGTTCTCGCGCGACCCTCGCTCGCGCGACCAGCCAAAATTTTCATTTATATAGAAAAACTCTTACGTCTGCCTGGAGACGCCTACCTCGTGCGCGCGGATCGCTCGCGCGAGGGGTCGCTCGCGCGGGCCGCTCGCGCGATTCTCGCGCGCGCGATCGTGGCGCGAGGTGAAGCTGAGGCTTCATCTTCTTCGTGGAGAATACCCTGTTTCAGCAAAACAGGGTCTAAATTGACCCATTTCCATTCTGTGAGTTACTAGGCCTTATAGTATATGATTCTCTTTGGTTTTTCACAAGGATTAAGAATCTATGATTAATTTAACACCATTTGATCCATAGCTCTCTAATTTTAGGAAAAACTAAAACATGTCAAAACTTCATTTTTAATATACTTTCTTATATGAACGAATTGGGTTCTAAAACTTCAAACATGGCATGTAGGATGTATAATCTATCATATTCATCTCTAAAAACGAATTTAGATTAAGGTTTGAAAATCTTGATTTTTGAAGCTCAAGCTTCCATGGACGAAATTGAAATGGAGGATTCTAAATTACAATCACATACATAGCAAACAAGTATAATTAACATTCTTAGTGAGTTAGAAATACTCACTGTGATAAGGAGATGTGTGTTTGTTGAGAAAGATAAGCACAAAAATAAAATACTCCAAGCTTTGGCTATGGAGTCTTGAAGCTTCCTCTCTCTCTATATAATTGTTTGAAGAACTCTCTGAGTTTCTCTCTAAACTCTCAGTGTTTCTTGCCAAAATGTGCAGAACCAAGTGTGTGTGTGAGTAGTGCTAAGGGGAGTATATATAAACTCACAAGAGTAGGAACTTGGGGGCCAAGTCCTGTGAACATTACTCAACAAATTGAGTTTAGTTCTCAATTTATCAAAGCTGCAGAAATACACACACAATTACATACGTATATACACTCTCATATAACTGAAGAGCCAACATTAGACTAGTAGGGGTTAAAGCAAGGGTGTTTGGGAATTTAGCTTATGGCACAACATTTGCACATATAAGTGGTATGTTCCCAAACAAGGCACAAGGCAATCATCACTTGCCATAATTGGAAATAAAGCAAATGTCCAAATCGGTCACTTCCAAAATCTGTGGAAGTTCACACATCGTGGACAGTTTTGAACATAAACTGGTATTTTCGGGGCGCGGTGGTCACCACAAAAATACAGGAATTCCATTTTAACGTAAGAATTGATTTTCTGGTTTTATAAAAATACAGTTTGAATCAAGAGTAAACTTTTCCTCCGTTTTTGAAATACAGATTTTGAAATCCATACAGGTATTACTAACTTTTGTAAAATTACAGTTTAGCCCCCCAATAAACTTTAAATGTGAATTAGATAAGAAATTAATATTCCAAACAAGTGACTGGAATTAAAGTAAAAGCAGACCATGCTAATTGAATTTAAATATGCCAATGCCAATACACATAAATTAAATATGGACATGAATTTTAAATTAAATGGAAATGCAGGTTATTACAAGTTCTCCAGCCAGGGCAGTCTTCATCGCTCTCTCAGTGACTCAGTCTCTCTCTTTCTCCAATCTGGCAGCCAGTAGGTATGAACCCTGGCTTCTTTTTTTTTTCCTTATTCTCTCAATCTCTCCCCTTTTTCTTAATCGTCTCTCTCTTCTTCTCAATTGAACCCTAGCTTTTTTTTTTCTTCCTTATATTTTCTCATGACCTTCTTTATAATTTCTTCAGATTTCTTATATTCCTTCATAATCTTTTTTTTTCCCCCTAGCTTTCTATTGATTGAAGGCTTGAAGCATCAGTCATTCATAATTTCATACTCAATCCGACAGGTATGAACGAACCCTAGCTTCTTCTTCCCCCCCCCCCCCCCCCTATTCTCTCAATCTCTCCCTTTTTCTCAATCGTGAATCGTCTCTCTTTTTCTTGATTGAACCCTAGCTTTTTTTTTTCCTTATATTTTCTTATAACCAAAATTTCTTCTGATTTCTTATATTTCTTCATAATCTTTATTTTCCCTAGCTTTCTATTGATTGAAGCATCAATCATTCATACTCTCATGGATTCATGGCAATTAAATTGGTAAGTATTGAATAATTAAAGTATTGAAACCTAGTGTTTTTATTTATTTTTTATTTTTCCCCTTGTATTTTCTTCTAATCTTCTTCCTAATTTCTTCAAATTTCAATAGTATTGAATCTACTGATTGAAGCATCAATCACCATTCACCGAGCACGGCAAACAGGTATGAACTCTGAAGCACTTTGTGACCCTTTTTTATTTTTTATTTTATTTTTGCCTATGAGCAATTTTAATTTCCTATGTTAGCATTTTTATTTCTTCTTTGCATGTGAGCAATTGTTGTGAGCATTGTTTTTTCTTTGTTTATCTAGGTATGAAAACATTGAAAAGATATGAATCTGGAAATGAAAAAAGGAAGAGAAAAAGGAGAGAACTTGAATTGATTAAAACTCAAAAAGGAGCTCTTCATAAGTTTTTAAAAACCAACATAAATGAAGAACATAGGAACTTGAAAATGAACATGAAGATGTGGCAAATGTAGAAATTGTAAATGAACACAAAGATGTGGTAAATGAAGAAATTGTGAATGAACCTAAAGATGCGGTAAATGAAGAAAATATGAATAAACTCGAAGATGTGGTAAATGAAGAAATTATAAATGAACACTAAGATGTCAAAAATGAAGAAATTGTGAATGAACCTAAAAATGCGACAAGTGAAGAAAATGTGAATGAACTCGAAGATGTGGTAAATGAAGAACATGTTGAAAGCAGTCCAAACATAGATGACCCAGGAAATCAGAAAAGATTGATCAAAGATTGAGAGATTTATTAGTTGAAAGAGGTCCTAAAAGAGATGACAACCTTGATTTTCCAAAGGATTCAGAAAGTAGGCATTTCTCTTATGCATATTACATTCGTCAATTATCAAACTGTGAAAAGCATGATAGGAAATGGCTAATCTATTCAAGTACTTTGGATAAGGTCTTTTGCTTTTGTTGTAAGTTGTTCAAACATAATGGAAACAACACTAAATTGGGCCAATTGGCAAATGAGGAGCCTGGGACTGGAGAAATCTTAGTAGCATGGTTAAAAGGCATGAAACTAGTAGAGAACACATTGTTCACATGAGGAGTTGGATTGAATTGTAGACTAGATTTCGACAAAAAGTAACAACCGATAAGAGTGTTGAAGAACAAATCAATAGAGAAAAAAAAACATTGGAGGCAAGTATTAGTTAGAATTGTTGTTGTGAAAACACTTGCTAAAAATAGTTTGGCCTTCCGTGGGGACAACGAGAAGCTTTATGAAGAAAATAATGGGAACTTTTTAAGTATAATTGAAATGATTGCCGAATTTGATCCTGTAACACATATTGTGGTCGGGCCATATGGGCACCCACATGTTATTGGACTGGGTCCAATAAGACTTGGCTTGGACACCAAGTAACGGGCTTTGGAGTTCCAAGCCTGTTAGGTTTTCATGTGCCTATATATATGCATATATATCACATGGAAAACTAAGAGAAATAATAATCTCAGCAGCCTCTATCTCCCCCACGTTAGTCTCTCTCTCTCTCTCTATACACTCGGTTTCTCTCTCTAGCTAATCACCAAGGAGCTTGGGATTTAACGCGTGACTGTCATGGGGATGGCTCAAGAAGCATCCTCTACGACCTAGGCGATGCATAAGAGAGTACACGGAGGCAACAAGGAGCAGCAGTTCGTGGGTGAAGACGCCGGGCTCGTAACAACACCGTTCGGCGATTCGTCAGGCTATTCCGCTAGGTAACGAACCTATACCCGACTCGTATGCTTGCGTGCTTATTATCTACATTGGTATCAGAGCCTGTAGGTTGTTGATTCGCCCGTAGATCACCCGAATTGAATCTTCCATTAAAGCTTCAAGCAAGCTTTTATCAAAACTTTGAAAATTGATTTTGTAGTGGGTCCAATACAAAACTCCAATAGGGGTCCAAAATTTTGATATGTTGTGTCCCATATAGTCCCTAGAGTCCCTCTCTAAAGTCCCATGGCCTGATTATCTGAAACGAGTGAGATATCGCAAACCCTTGCCATGACTTCCATTAAAGACAAATTTTCTAGCCTATCTTTAAGTATTTTTTTAAAGTTACACAAATTCGATTGGCTTGTTTCTTGATATTAAACTGTACTACTCTTCAAGAACTTTCCAATGATATATGATTTGTATTTTTTGAACTTAAAATAAAGCCGTGGCAAGCCCGCAAAAATTGCATACCGAGCAGCCAAAGGGCTGCGATTTTTTTTGGCGAAGAGAAGAAGATGAAACGAATTCTGCGTGGGGTCCATTCACGCATGTGGCGTGTAGCCCATATCCTAGTTAATTGTGTTATGCTTCTGTGCACACTTGGATTTTGGTGGGCCCATACTTGATCATGAGTTATGACTCATGTGACTCGTATGGTCATTGGCATGTGGATTTTCTCACACGCAGATAATTGGGCCGTGGGGCCCGAAGTGTTCATGTATGTGGTTTTTTTTTTAAACTAACCCCCTATTAGTTTTTTAGTTAATTAATAAGTTTTTTGGTTATTAACAAACTAAAGTTTTTAAAATAGTTTAAATATGTTTTAAATTATTTTAAAATTTAGAAAATTTGCTAAAAATTGGAAATTTTTTTATTTTTTCCCAGTGTTTAGTACACTGTAAGGGACTCTAAGATAATTTTTGTGTAAATTATCATGTATTTATGGTATTTTAGAGCATATAATTAATGTTTATGGACGTTTATTTAATTGCTTAAAATAGCCAAAATACACTATTAATTTCTGTAATTAATATGGGACATAAGGGACACTGTTTTAAGACCATGTAAAATTTTTTGGGACCCACAGGTAATTTTTGGTAAATTATCTCAATCATATTAATATTTTAGAGCATATAATTGTGTGTTTTTGTACACATATTAAATTGCTTAAAATATTTTTATTGATTATTAGTTCAGAGAATTAACACAATGTGTTTAGAACACAAGTGGTAGCTTGAGAAAATTATTTTAGTGTATTTTCTCGCTCTTTGGGACATATTTTAGAGCATATATATTGTGTTGAGTATGCAATATAAATTGCTTAAAATATAACCAATTAAAGTCGGTAATTCTTGAATTAAATGTCTAGTGTGTTTTGTACACTAATTGGAGACTTGAGAAAATTTTATGAATTATCTCATTTTTTGTTTTGGTATTTTAGAGCATAAAATTTATGCTTATGTGCATTTATTTAATTGCTTAAAATAGCCAAAATAGATTATTAATTTTTAAAATTAATATGGGGTGTTTGGAACGCCATATTAGACCACTGAAAATCTTTAGAGAACAAATTTCTTGAAATTTTGTATTTTTGGAGAATTTTTGTTGCTCATAGTTAATTTTGTTTAACTAAGATCAATTTATTATGTTAAATTGATCCAAAATATTTTTGGGCCTTGATGAAATTCCGAAAATTTTTATTTATAATGAAAATTTTGTTTTTCAATTAATTAAATTTTTCATAAGGTTTTAAATTGATTGTTAATTTAAAGGGCCCTTAATAAATTGGTTTTAAATTATGTTTTAAGACCTAAAATTAGGTTAAAATTAATGAAAAATTCAGGATTTTTTCATTGATTTTACTTAGCTTATGGGAGCTATCCGGGCTGTGCAATAGTCATTTTATTGCACGTTTTATTATTTTTAGAGGCTCATTGCATTGTTGGTCACGTTTAATTACTGTTGTTTGTGATTGGTTGACCCTATGACCTCTAATTCCTCCTCCTTAAGTGGAGTGACGGGTGAGTCCATTCATTTTATAATAAGACCACATGAGTGCTTGATGTGTGTGATTAATACATTTTAATCTGGCTTAAATGAATGGACAATAATTGACAATTTATAGAGCTTGTGCCCTCACGATGTATATTTAAGGCTGTTCTTGTAAATGTTTATGAACAAACCATCCCTATTTTTTATGGGCTATAAACGTAATGTGAGGGCGAGGGTTTTATTTATTGTATTGGAAAAGCCTACTTGTAAAGGGATGATTTTATTTGTTCATACATCATACACTTGAATTACATTAACATGAGCTCCAAGTTGTCAATTCGGACCCACGTGGGGGTCCATGCGCACTTTTGTTGTATGTCGTACTTTATATTTTGTGGATGATCTTAGATAGGTAATTGTACCATCTAATTGATGTTTGTTTAGAAAAATCAATTATAAAAGGTTTTCTTGATTTACAAAATTAAGATTTGATTAATGAGCAATAACGAATTTTTTGGTCTTAAATTGTAGAAAGGGAAAACTTATTTGTAATTGGATTTTAAAACAAACCTTATGAAATGTGCAAATAATAATGTCAATCCCTTGCGCATGTTCTCAAATATTATTCTTCAAATTTTTTGGATTTACAAAAACAAATGTTTTCCAAATCACAATTTGTCGATCTTTATAAAAGTAACAAGTTTAAAAGGGACTAATTTTTTGTAATATGGCACTGCAAAGTAACACACCGATAGGATGAGTAAGAGCTTATGGGTTCTATGCTTATTCTATGGTCCAACCCATTAAACCGAATAATGGGCCTCCGGCCCAATATCATTACAACCTTAATAGCCTATAATACTTGGCTCGAGAAGGATCATAGCACGCGCTTTGTGATAAGCAGCATGCACCATTATCTTGTTGTGAAGTATATGTACTACCCAATAGCCAAAGTATTATGAGATCAGCTCAAATTTGTTTTCGATGGCACATTCACTACTAGATTAAGCATCTAGTTATGAAGTTTGAAAAAGTAAAGGAAACGTTCCAAGTACACGATGACTGGACATCTAAGGTCGATGACAGGTATGATTCGTGATTTCAGAATACTCAGAACATCTTTACTGGCGAACTGCAGTTTCAGGCTATGATTAGTTCTTTGCTTGATTCGCGGGTCCATAGAAAACAAATCATGATCCACAACAGAAATGTTAAAATTTTGGTTTTGACATTTTCTGACATGTTGAGCTGAATGCGGAGCGCCAAAAAGATAAGGCAAACCGTATAGCTATACTCTTGACCACTACTTCTATAAGTGGAAGTAAGCGCAAGGCCAGTGGGCCTAAACACAATGTTAAGGGTAAACCCGCCTGGTGGCAGGGTGGGGCCAATAAGTTTGCGCCCAAGGCTAACAAGGTGGAAGAGCGCAATTGAGGGTGTTCTCCAGTTCGGTATTAATAGGATGGATACTTTTTGGTGGTAGTGTTACTAGGACATGGTTATCTAGGGATAACTACTTAATAGTTGTTTTATATAATTCTAGTTTCCTCTGTTATTCATTTATTATGAGACATAACATGCTGGACTTGAACGCATAGGATGTAATAGGATGACTTGATTAGCTCGAGAAGCCCTTTTTGGACCTACTCGCTGAGGTTGACCTGCCTATGTGTGAGTCTTGCTTAGTTGGCAAAGCATGTCGAAAGCCTTTTAGAGAGGCTATTAGAGCTACTCAAGCATTAGAGCTAGTTCACTCAGATATCTGTGGACTTGTGGTTGTAAAGGCACGTCATGGCGCCTCTTATTTTCTCACTTTTATAGATGATTTCGCGCGATGTGAGGATCACGAGTATTTATCTAATCAGTTCTGGGAACTATGTGAGGAAAAAGGGGAAACGCAGATAACTTTTCTATTCTGGAAACTCCGCAATAATATGGTGTTGTAGAAAGAAGGAATAAGACATTCCTAGATATGGCTAGGACTATGATGGCACAAGTTAACCTCCCAATGTTGTTTTGGGGGGACGTACTCTTGTTTGCTGCCTACATACTAGAGTGCCCTCTCTCAGTCGTTTCCCTCTACCCCCTTATGAGCTATGGAAAGGCGATATTGCGCCCGTGGAGCTCAGGAGGTTATGTTCACTATACCTCGTATAAGTGCGAGAAACTATGCTCAAGAGCTGGAAAGTATACCTTTATAAGGTATTATAATAGCTCGACAGGCTATGTCACGTGTAATGAACAAACGGGTATAGGTATGACAGAAATGGTGCTACGTGATATTGAGAATGACTTCCCCAGATTTGTATTACTAAGAGATATCTTGACCTCTATGAGTTGGAGGATGTTGAAGACAACATACCATCTTTAAGCGAGGGTGGGGAGATTGAGAATCCACATCCAATAATCGCTGTAAAATGTACTAGTCTCCACCCGAGTAGGAGTACATTGCTAGTCACTAGTGGGAGTGTACCAAATAGTGGGAGTGCACCACTAGGCACTCAAGATTCTCAGGTAGTACACTGTATGGTGATGAGGAAAAAGTTCCCTATCGCTGTTTTAAAATTGAGGAAGACATTTTCATATGTGTGCAAATGTGTGCACAAGTGGATGAGGATGAGCCTGCTTCTTTTGTTGAAGCGTTTTTCTTCATCTGCTGAAGCTGAGTGGATAGTTGCCATGCTAGATGAGATGAGCTCTATGGACGCGAATAAGGTTGGGAGTTAGTTGACATTTCGCTTGTGCGTAGGACTATTGGAGACAAACGTGTTTTCAAAATCTAACGCAAGGCAGATGGTTCAATTGACAAGTATTAGGCGCGCCTTGTGGCGATAGTTTATACCCAGAGAGGGTATAGACCATGGAAACATGTTCTCCCAAAGGGTGAGATCTGACTCCATTCACCTTATCCTAGCAATTGTCGCATATTTAGTTTTGGAACCTTTTTAGTTGGATGTTTAAACTGTTCTTTTCTCAATCGAGAACAGGACGACGAGATAAATATGGATCATCCCATTGGTGTTGTGACCAAAGGGAATGAGCGCAAAAAGTGTGTTGTCTCAAATGATCTATTTATTATCTCAAGTTAACAATCGTCTAGGCAGTGGTACAATGTGTGTACATTAAACAGTCCAAGAAAAGTGTTCTAATTCTTTGTATGTTGATAGCTGGGAGCGAGATGAGTTCCATTGTCGTCACTTGAGAGTGGTAGTCCTCTCTGTTTGAGATTGAGGATATGGGTGATGCCAACCACGTGTTGGGAGTTTAGATTGTGAGAGATCGTTCTCTGAAGCTTCTCTCGAGGTTTCTTGAAACATTTTTCACATGAAAAGTTGTAAAACCATAGACATCCCATTTTTTTGGGGACTCACCTTGACCTTAGATCAATGTCTTAAGAATAATGAGAAGAGGAAACAAATGTCCAGTTTGCCATATACGTCCGCAATAGGGAATCTGAAGTATGCTAATGTGTGTACTCAGTGAGATGTCTGCTATGCGGTTGGTCTAATTAGTCGTTGTCGTAGCAACCCTGGTCCTACCACTAGAGAGTAGTGAAAAGTATCTTGCGATATGTTCGCAGGACTGTGGACCTTGTCTTATGCTGTCCGCAATGGAAGCATAATATGTGGTGTGCTCTGCAGCGGTTTGAGGAGCTGTTTTGGTTGAAGAGTTTTTGCAGTGGCTAGGCTCTTCACCTCATAGTGATGAGGTTGTGCTCATCTACAGTGATAGCACGTAAGTCTGAGCATATGCGAAAGATTTCAAAAACCATTCTAGCACGTATCACATTTGAGATGTGGTTTGCGCAAAGGAAAGTTGTCTTAATGCACATCTCCATTGGGGGATTTGATGTGCTTAGACATGTTATTGTGGAATTAACATTAGTTGGTTTCCATATATATATATATATATATATTTGTTATAAATGGAATTAATGCACATTTTTTATATGTCACCGGGCTTGAATCGACCTGCTCACACGGGTGATTCACCTTGGCGCCGAGATAGCGAACTAGGACATGCGTGTCCATGGCGCTTAGATGGCGAGCAAGATGAGACATTTGTGTTCATGGCGCTTAGATAGCTAGCTAGGACATGTGTGTCCATAGCGCTTAGAAAGCGAGCTTGAACACTTATATCTACGCAGTGTAAAAACAGCGAGCTAGATATAAACCCTATTACTTTTATATGTCGCCTTAGATGGATCTAAGATGAGACCTTATACTTGGTCGAACATAGAGATATCCCACGACTCTATGTAGCCTGTTATAGCCGAATGTGAGTTTTCAGACGAGCGCCAGAAGTGGCGACTGTGCTGGAAAACTCAGGTTAGACGTTTTGTGTAACGTCTAGACTAAGATTCGTATGGCGTTACTTGTTTTTCCAAACACAGAGTGACATGCCCATTTTTATGGAAGAACGCCATAGCATACATTTCATACTGTATGTGCTTTTGCGATCGATTGTGCAGCAGTGAATGGATTCATCTTCATTGCTGTGTGAGCCATGTAGCATATCCAAGACATTGGTTATCCTACAAATTGGTTGCCTTCACGACTTGAGACTATGTCATGAAAAGGACGCTTGATGACAGCTACTTTAGCATGCTATCCTAGGACGACGAGACAATTCCGTTCTATGGGGCATGTCTGGGCAAGCGATCAAGTTAGTCTGATTGACATGTGGGCTCAAGGAAGACCATTCAATAACACACCATGTTTTTGTGACTCATTAGCAGGCCTACGATAATCGTATTTTGTTACTGATATGTCATGAGTACATTACATTGAGGTGGTGCAACATTTCTTTTCACCGAGGGATTGAGAATGCTGTGTCTGGTGTGGTTGAATCGTCTAAGGCATACACGAGAAGCTTCCGAGTGATGTGTCTTGCTGGTTTTGGTGATGATTTGACATTACACTCCTGTCGCTGTACTTTCTTTTCGTAAGGTCGCACGTTCTATTTCCCTGTATGATGAGATGAGAAATTCCGTTGTGTTGAGAGATTAGTTTTAGAACTAACCCTATGTGGGTGAGTGGGAGATGTAACACATATTGTGGTCGGGCTATACGGGCACCCACATGTTATTGGACTAGACTAGATTTCGACAAAAAGTAACAATCGATAAGAGTGTTGAAGAACAAATCAATAGAGAAAAAAAAACATTGGAGGCAAGTATTAGTTAGAATTGTTGTTGTGAAAACACTTGCTAAAAATAGTTTGGCCTTCCGTGGGGACAACGAGAAGCTTTATGAAGAAAATAATGGAAACTTTTTAAGTATAATTGAAATGATTGCCGAATTTGATCTTGTAACACATATTGTGGTCGGGCCATACGGGCACCCACATGTTATTGGACTGGGTCCAATAAGACTTGGTTTGGACACCAAGTAACGGGCTTTGGAGTTCCAAGCCTGTTAGGTTTTCACGTGCCTATATATATGCATATATATCACATGGAAAACTAAGAGAAATAATAATCTCAGCAGCCTCTATCTCCCTCACGTTAGTCTCTCTCTCTCTATACACTCGGTTTCTCTCTCTAGATAATCACCAAGGAGCTTGGGATTTAACGCGTGACTGTCATGGGGATGGCTCAAGAAGCATCCTCTACGACCTAGGCGATGCATAAGAGAGTACACGGAGGCAACAAGGAGCAGCAGTTCGTGGGTGAAGACGCCGGGCTCGTAACAACACCGTTCGGCGATCCGTCGGGCTATTCCGCTAGGTAACGAACCTATACCCGACTCGTATGCTTGCGTGCATATTATCTACAGATCCAATAATGAAAGAGCACACTCGTCGAATTAAAGAGAAAGAAATTCATTGTCATTATCTTAGTCACAAAATTCAAAATGAATTTATTCTTCGAATATTGGATGAGATCAAATGTGTAATCATTAAAAGGGTTAAAAAAGCAAAGTACTTTTCAGTAATTATTGATTGTACACTGGATGCAAGCCATGAAGAGCAAATATCCCTTATATTAAGATGTGTGAATGTTTTGACAACTCCAATAATTGTAGAAGAGTTCTTTTTAGATTTTTAAAGGTGCATGACACATCGGGGTAAGAACTTTTTGGTGAACTTGTCAATGTTTTGAAAGATTTTAAACTTGATATTGATGATGTAAGAGGACAAGGGTATGATAATGGTTCTAATATGAAAGGGAAAAACAAAGGTGTGTAAAAAAGACTATTAGAGATAAATCCTAGAGCATTCTACTTGCCTTGTGGTTGTCATAGTCTTAATCTTGCACTTTTTGATATGGCAAACTCTTGTTCTAAAGCTTCACTTTTTTGGAGTGGTGCAACGTATGTATTTGTTGTTTTCATTTTCTACAAAGCGGTGGAAAGTTCTCACAGATAATATTAAAGGTTTCACGCTTAAGCCACCATCACAAACTCGTTGGGAAGGTCAAGTTGAAAGTGTTAAAGCCATAAGATTCCAAGCTTCAGATATAAAAAATGCTTTAAATGACTAAGCAAGTACTAGTGAAGATCCCAAGACAAAGAGTGATGCCGAGTGCTTGGCGACGTATGAAATTGAGAATTTTAAGTCCCTGCTTGGCATGGTTATTTTGTTTGATATATTGAATGCTGTTAACAAAGTAAGCAAAATCATGCAAACAGAGGACATGCAAATTGATGTTGCTATAAATCTCTTAAGAGGACTCATTTCTTTTTTTGAAAGCTATAGAGAAAATGGATTTGAAGAAGCTATGATTGAGGCTAAAGAGATTGCAATTAGAATGGAAGTTGAACATGTTTTTTGTGAATGATGTGTCATTTGTAGAAAGAAGCAATTTGATGAGACTGCTAGTGAAGAGATGACACAATCAGCTGATGAATCATTTAGACTCAATTACTTCATATACATTGTTGATCAAGCCCTTTCTTCACTTAAGAGTAGATTTGAACAATTTCAACAATATAAAGAATCTGTTGGATTCTTGTTGAAGGTGGAGAGGTTGAAGTCTGCCGATATTGATAATTTGTAGTGTTCATGTAATAATCTTGAAGATCTCCTAAAACAAGACATGGTTTTTGATATTAATGGGGCAGAATTATGTTTTGAACTCAAAATCTTAAGAGAAGCTTTACCAAGAGGAACAAAAAAGGCAATTGAAGTATTGAATTTTATAAAGAGGCTAGATTGTTGTTTTCCAAACGCTTGGATTGCTTATAGAGTATTATTAACTATTCCAGTGACAGTTGCCTCTGCTGAGAGAAGTTTCTCAAAGTTGAAGTTGAGCAAGTCTTATCTACGGTCGACAATGTCACAAGAGAGATTAAATGGATTGGCTATGATTTCTATTGAAAAAAATTTGTTGGAGACTCCTGATTTTCCTTCTTTAAGTGATACTTTGCTGCTCAAAATGCAAGGCGATCACATTTAGTTTGATGTAAAGTTAGAGTTTTGATTTTTGGGGCTAAGGTGTTGTATGTTTTGGAACTGAGTTGAACAACACTAATGTAATTTATGTGCTTATCGTCTCATTTTAATGAAAATTATTACGTACTCTTATAAATTTTGCGCTTATGAAATTTAATAAAGAGGGACCCGCCTTTGAAAGTTCGCATGAGGCCTTAGAAAATTTCAGGAACAGGGTCGGCCTTGCCATTATCAAAAGAATTTATGAATAAAGAACAGATCATACCTGTAGTATATGCAAAAGCAAAAGACAATAGAACGAGTCAATTTAGTAAAGCAGGAGAAGAAATGACTTATTGATAAAGACATTAATTCACTGTCCTTTGTCCTTTAGCATAGAGACTTTGCTGAAGATGAATCCGCACAAATAATGTATTTAGATTGTTAGAAAATTGATCTTCAAAAGTTTTAGAATCCATCGACGAACAATACCGCAAAAAATGTACTTCAATAATATGCTTTAAGGCATGTACGAAACACTTCCCTAAATACAGTATTTGTCCCCACCATAATAAAAATTTAGGGTGCAAGCGGGAATTCCACAAAATCTGTATTTAAAGTACAAATAAGCCAAATCTATCTGCAGAAACAAAAGCCAGTTCTAGAATTCTGTTACTGCTGAAAACAGAATCTAAAAATATGCATATTATATATAGAAAAACAACATAATTTAAACTCCTAATTTTCCATAAGGAAGAAAGAGATGTATTCAACATCCAAATGATAATTAATCCATTCTATATATAGAATGCTTGGTGTCTCTTCATAGACATTTGCGTCTATTAGTCTTGTGACTATTGGTCCAAGGGATACAACCTATGGATTTAAATTTCATTTTGAATCGAATCTAAATGATTACGACCCATCAGTTTGAATTCAATTTCAATGGTTGCGATCCATCACTTCGAATTCAAATCACATTCACTCTTAGTTCTTTATTTTCAAAATTCTTCAACATTGCACACGCTACAACCGCTAATTTTGGAAAAGACTAGCTAGGACAAATTCAAATAGCGATTAAAGAATTTTCAGGTACAATTAATCTATGATGAGAAAATCAGTTGAATTTCTTCGGTTTTTCCGGGATTGGGGTAGCTCTAGATGTAGTCCTTCTGGTGAGTTTGTATTTCACCATATTCAAAATCTTGTAGAACCAGAAAGCGCTTACCAGCTGCAATCCCAAAGCCATTGCCTATACAGAAGAAAAAAAAAAAAAATCCAATGCCACATATAAACACCACATTACTAGTTAAAGTCTTGTGGGCTATGATAGCAATTGATTACAATTGCCAAGACGAGCAGATATAGAAAAAATGAACAAGTTATTAAAAAAAGGAAAAAAAAAAAAAAACCTTCCAAATGAGTGCATTTTGCTCACCCACCATTAATTATCAAGTGTCCCATTTTTGTCCCAATCAAAAATTGGGATAAACAAAAATGCATGACAAAAGATCCTTGACTCCCCTTTGTGGGTGCACCGTGCACCCATGTGGTTGTTGCAATTTGTGGTCTTGCAAGCACCACATGGGTGTTGCCCACAAAGGGAAGCCGATGATCCTTACCCAAAAATGCACTCCTTGCAAATTGGAGAGTTGAAGGCTCTGTTTGATTTATTAATTGTGCAAAAAATATAAAAGAAAAGAAGATATAGGATGAAAATTATTTATTGAATTTATTAAGTCACTTGCCTTCTTTTATTATTTTTTATTTTATTTTTTTAGATTCAAGCATGGAGAAAATTTTTGTTTATTTTTTTAGAAATAGTTTTTCATCTTATTCTCTCCTCTTTCCCCACCCCCCACTTTTGCACTAAATCCAATGGTGTGACTTTTTTTCCTTTTTTTTTTCCAATGGGGAGATTGAGGATTCGACTTCTCTTAGGGGAGTCTTTGTTTGCCCCCTTATTTGTTCTTTAGTCATAATGAGTGGTCCTTGTGTGTGTGTGTATCCAGCCATAATCCAACTAAATATTAAAAAAAAAAAAACCAATAGAGCAGTTTTTTTTTTCTTTTTAATATAGAAGAGGGGGATGATGTTCGAACCCCAAACATATGCATTGAATGAGATATATATATATATATATATGACAAACTCTTTGTCACTTGAACTATACCAACTTATACCAGAGCAGTATTGTTATACCTGTTTAGTCTGCACTAGTTGAAAATAATTTTACCTTGATGAGGAGTGGATTGTTTGCACTTAGCGTCACATATGTGAGATAGGGTGCACCCACCATCCTTGCAAGTGTGAAGATCACCGCAAATGAAATCTGTGGAATAGCATTCAAAAGCAACTATGACACTCTTCGTACACAACAATAACTTCTCATCACAATGTTTTGTACCTCTCCTTTCAAAGCTATAAGTTCACATCAAAACTCTTCCTATCCAACTAAAAAGCCAACCACTCGGTTGTAGCGAATTTGCCACATGCTCATTTTCTAATCGGGAGGTTGTGGGTTCTAAACACTTTATAGGCTAATATGATAAACAATTTTGTAGGATAAGCTTAAATCATATTCTGCGTTTTCAAATAAGTGCTCCGGATATTATAAATATTTACTGCAATAAATTTAATTTTTTTGTTATTGTACTTTTTAAATATTCGTTTCTATGTGAAAAACACGATTTTATGGATGAAACATTAATTTCGTGATTTCTTTATAACATTTAAATATTTATTTTTATATATATAAGTTTTACTTTATGATTTTTAAAGTATATTTTGAGTGTTGATATCTTTCACTCTCTCTCTCTTTTCTTTTATTTTTTTTTATTTTATACTTATTTAGATTATATCTGAACACACAGTCACCCCCCCCCCCCCCCCCATTAACCGAATGAAACTCAATCCCAAAGTCCTGCAATGGCCCACGACAAAGTCCAACTAGGGTCACTCACACCTTTTGAGTGTTGATAACTAAGGGCTCTCGCATGGTAATGTTGTGGTGTTTGGTTTTCGTTTTTTTTTTTTTTTTATTTTTTATTTTTATTATTATTATTATTATTTTCATTTTTTGAATTGATCAGAGTCAACTCCCAATACAAAAAATGGAAATAAAAACTGAAAACAAAAAATCATAACATTACCATGCGAGTAGGGGTGTATACGAGCCGAGCTTGCTCACAAGCTCAAATGAGCCGAACTTTCAAGTGTTCGAGAGCTTTTTTGCCCGTCCTTTTAAACTATATAATTTAATAATAAAACAATCATTTATCAAGTCTATTTACGAGTTATGTCATATTTTCTAAAAAATTATATAGTTTTATAATAAAAATAAATTAAGTCACTATACAAGTTCTTTATCAAACCTATTAACGTGTTTTTTACAAGCTTGCTCACGAACCTTAATTGATCGTGTTTACATACTCAAATGAACGAGTCGAGCCTAACCTTTATCGAGCTGAGCTTCGAGGCTCGAGCCTTTGTTGAGCGGCTCAATTCGTTTACACCCCTACATGCGAGCCCTAAATGTTTATGAATATTAATGTTTATGGTATTATGTTAGTTAATTTTTCGTGTTCAATTGCTCCTTTTTCGGCTTCCACCTCCATGGTAAAATTTTACTCCTGATTTCGGGATAAAAAGGAAATCTGGATATCTTTATATGGTAGATAGGATGCACCAAACGCAAGATAGGATAAGATTTTATCCTATCACATCCCCTTATTTTGCGTAACAAATCCACCATTTCTCTTACTGGCCAAAAGAAGAGTGCATTTTTGCTCACCCAAACCCTCGGTTGGATGAATGGGATCCACCACTTCAAGTGGATAAAATAGGCATGAATTAATGGAATAAAGTGGTGCGTTCACCCAACCAATGAACGGCTTGGGTGAAGAAAAAAAATGGGGTGAGCAAAAATGGGTAATGATATTGTAATATCTCGTATTTAAATTTCGCGTTTGTGATAATTAAATTTGCCAGATTTGATTTTTTCTTAGTATAATCTGTACCTGTGTGTGTGTATCATTGCATGAGTTCAATACACACAAGTATTTTTCCATTTGAACTTGGGCCCAAAGAAAGTCAGATTGTGCACTGTGTGTGCGTGTGTATGGTATTTGTGTGTGTATGAAGCTTATGCTTCACAGTTCTTGGTGACCAAGTATTGTAATCTATATATACACACCTATAGTTCTCTAAATCTCTCAACAACTCCTCTCAACTCTCTCTCTCTCTCTCTCTCTGTCTCTGTCTCTCTCTCGGGTACACACATGCACACATATATTGTTTATTCACTCACACTTATGGATCTATATACAAGCATATAATTATTTGTACCCATGCTAGAGTATGATTGAAACTCAAAGCTTGAGTCATTAAAATATTGTTGGGATCCTTTACATTTCTCTGTAATCCGAAATTGGGTAAGGTTCTAAACAGCCTCTTGTTTTTATTCAGATTATATATCACTGTATATATATATATATATATATAGAGAGAGAGAGAGAGAGAGAGAGAGAGAGAGAGAGAGAGTATTTGAATTTCAACTTAGGTTTTGGGTAAGCTTCTATGCAGCCCCTTACTTTGATTTCAGTTTGCTGTTAGTGTAGATAATGATATATATATATATATATATATAGATTATAGATATACCCTTAAGGGTCCAAAAATAGCGAGCAAAAAAACAGTCACAAAAATTTGATTTCTTTATACCAAATGAAAGGTCTCAATCCCATGAGACTCCATTTCGAATTTCAAAAGCTAATTCGCAACGATCGCGACGAACGGTCGATTTTAAATTTTGTCGTCTCTCGGTTTTTCAATTAATGCGAGAGCTATGATTTAATTCATAAAAATCTGATTCCATATTTGGAATCTACGCGGAAAAAGGAAGAATTTCATATATTGGAAAGTATATTTTGATTAAGTTATCAAAATGGGTAAAAATTAATCTTTGATTTCAAAACAGGGGAAGAAGAAGGAAGAAGACGATTCTGTGACATCTCGTGCGCGACCCGTGCGAGCGGCCCGCGTGCGCGACCAGGTCATTTTCCGAAAAACTGTTTTAAATTAAATCCGTGGCCTTTTTGTACAAACTCGCCCGAGCGGCCCGCGCGCGCGACCTCAGGCAATTTAATAAAATCTTCTGTTTTGTTATATTAAAGTATGTTATGAGCTAAGGGACCTTGTACCCTATGCTTTAAGAGTTGTACCTCACTTTAATAGTAGTTGTACTTGTGCTTAGAAATGTTGTACCTCACTGATATATGCGTATTATTGTATAATCAAGATTTGTAACAGATTGAGCAGTTCCGGTTTCTATTCTGAATACTTATTCAATCTCCAGTGAACGATAGTTCCGTATAACCCTCAATAAAGTTGTATAACATGTTAATACTGTGCTTACGTGTTTACTTGAGCTGCTATGCCTTGAGTGGTTACTTGAGTTGCTATGCTTTATGTGTTTACTTGGATGATTTCAGCATACCTATTGTGTTACTTTAAATTGATAGCATGCCTTAATAATCTGTCTTATGAAATATTGAATATGTCTGGATGCTTAGAGCTCGCATATGTCATAGCATTTCATAAGCATGAGCATGAACACGAAAACGAAAATCACAAAAATGATTTTGGGATGAAAGACCTTAGAGGCTTTCAATTTTTAAAAAGGGAAGATCGTAGAGGCTTCCAGGTTTTGAAAAGGGAAGACCTTAGAGGCTTCCGTGCATAAAACCCTCTAGGAGGGATTTTGTTTTGAAAAGATAGAAATCCCGGATTTGTGGGTAGACGTGTGAGATGGGTACCACTAGGAACTCGGATTGCGGGATGTGCTGTAAGAAACCCCCGTAATGTTGAAGGCTAGGCCTCCGTGTAATTCGTAAGGCCCAAAGTCCCGCACGTTTGAGGCTAGGCCTACGTGGACGGGAAGCCCATGGTCCGGGTAATAATATTGACGATCGAGGGTGAGTGTTTGAAATGACATGAAAATGGTTTTCATGCATTGACATTGGCATTCATTTCACTCACGCATGTTATATAACAGATGTTATTGTGTGGTTATATGACTATACGAGTCTTTTGGCTTATGGACTATTAAACATTTCTTTCAGGTGATATAGATAAGGGCAAGGCCCCAAGATTTGACAATGCTTCCACTATAGTTTGAAGACCCCGTGTGTGGGGATTACCATTTAAATGATGTAATAAAATTTGGTTTCAAAGAACCTATTATGTTTCATTGGACAAGTGTTAGTCCACCCGCTTTTAATAGTTTATTACCAAAACTCTGATTTTCAGCTACTTATGTTGAAAACGTTTGGTTTCAAGAAAGAATATTTTAAATGAAAACCAGATTTTCGATTTATAAATGTTTTCCAAATGAGAAACATATATTTCAGGTAACCCTTGGAGTCTAGGACTCGGGGAGTTACAGTTCGGTGTCAAGACCTACGGTTATTACTGTTATCGTTGAACTTCTGCTAGTAACTGATACCCCGTCGTTGAGATTCAGGGCGGGACGGGGCGTCACAGATATGGTTCCTAAATCCTAATCTCAAAAATACATTCCAAATGATGTGGCAGTGGGACTACCTACAATAATGATAGGACCACTTCAACATCATTCAATCAAAATCCAGTGAGTCCACTGCCACATCATTTGAGATGAAAATTTAGAATTATGATTTGGCAAGCATAGCATTACTCAGCAAAAATACATGAGTAATAATATGCTTCTCATATTTTTTTATCCCAAAAGTGCTTACCTAAAGATGTGGCAGTGGGGCAAGGTAAATAACTTCCAATCAAAATGCAACTGGTCCCAATGTATTAGACCTGGCTCCAATGCCACATCATTTGAGGCACTTTTGGGATTAAAATTTGGAAAACATAACATTACTCAAAATACATTCCCAAGTGTAGAACATTTCTAATCAAATTTCAACGAATCCCACTGTATTAGACCTGACCTAATGTCACATCATTTGGGAAGTACTTTTGACGAACATACATAGAGGGGGGACTCAAGACCCCCTTGATTTTGAAAAATATCATATATACCCTAAAAAAGAGTAAATTTTTACACCTAATCCCCCCTTCCAAATTAAAATAACTCTCTATTTACACTTTAGCAGTTTAGCCCCCCTCCCAAGTATGAAACATTCAAAACATTTTGGTCTCAATTCATAGTAACAATGTGTCATTTTATTGTATATTTGGTATCAATCAGTATTATATTTTCTAATTCCTTCATCCGTCCAAAAAAATTTGTATAAATAGACTCAAAAAAATTGCGTTGAGGGCATTGCCTCCGAACCCCTGTAAACTCGCTACCTCTTTACTCTTCACCTTAGCAAGTCCTCCAAACTCCAATGTCTTATACCGTCCCAGTACATACTATGTGTGGGTTTTTTTTTTTTTTTTTGGGGGGGGGGGAGGGGGGGGGAGGGGGGGGGGGGGAGGGGGGGTTGAAACATATATTATGTATGTGTGTCTGTGTGTATGCATCTTTCCTTCTAATAAAAAAAAAAGTATGTATAATGTATATATGAATGTATATATGTATGTATATACATATATACATTTTAATTTTAATATTTTTTCTTTGACTCACATCGGCTGCCAAGCTAAGGTCAGTGTCCTTGTATCCAAGCTCTTTGAGCCCCTCCCTCAAGTGGAGAAATGGACTTGAGATCTCAGTTATGCACAACGCTGCCACCATTTCTGATCCACACTGCACATAATTAAAATTACCCTCAAACTTATCTTAAAAAAAAAAAAAAAAAAGAAAAAAAGAAAAAAAGGAAAGAAAAGAAAAAGAAAAGTGTTTGGCCCCAAATAAATAAAATTACCAGTTGATAGGAAAGGCCTGCCCCAAATCCAACAATACTGACTAAATGATGGATGGAATTGTCAAGCTTGACTTGCTTGTCGAAAAGGCAACATATAAAATCATATATGAAATAAGCAAGAGACACACCAAGAATTTGCATCTGTACCATGTTCAAAATTATTCAATAGCGAATGACATATAATATCAATTACGGAGTACTACATTACAACTATATATATATATATATATATAAATATTTGTATTATTACCTGCTGGGGAGAAGATTTTGAGGCTAGAGGACAAACAGGGCAGCTCCAATCTTTTATAGAGAGAGAGGCTAAGATCACAACTAAAATTGCATGGATGGTGGAAATGATTCGGTTGCAGAAATCGAAAGAGCGCTTTGGGAACAGTACTATTCTTGTAAACAAAAACGCCGTTGTCCATGAAATAACTCCATATACAACTAATCTTTTGATTGAATCTTCCATTTCAAACTCTTTAATTCTTCCTCAAGTGAATGTGACCCAAATTCAATCTTGACCCTTCTTTTCATAAAATATGAATTTTAGAACACTAAGTCAATTAATGGGGGTTTAGCAAAAATGCATCACATAACTCAGAGTCTTGATGGGTTTTTCGGAATTTCTCAAGAAAAAGAGATAGACTCTACTATAGATCACAAACTCGAACATGTAAACAATGCGATCTTTAAAAGTATACGAATTGAATTCTCAACTGCACAGACAGACCACCACCAAATTGGTTTATTGCAGAACTTAATTACTCGATGTTTTTGATACAGAGAATAGGTGGTGCACGTTTACTTTTGTTTGGGTCAGAGGCTCAGAGCAAGTGGGCTATAGTTTTTTGGGATAATTAAATTTCTGTCAATTTTTTTTTTTTTTTTTTGTACAGAATTTAAAAGTTAGTCTATTACATTTTCTAAATTTAAAAAATATTAACTTCTTTTGTAAACTAAAAATGTCATCAAATTTTACATGACATTGTGGAGCAACTCTTCGAAACAAAGAGTAGAGCAAATCATTTTAAAGTCTGATGCAACTCTTCAAAAATCGGTAGCAAATCTTGATTGTTTCAGGGTGTTCTTCTTTATGGTCATACTGGGCTCCTGGAATTATTAGCTATAGCAATTGCCAGCAATGTAGATGTCAACTTTCCAAAGGTTAGAATTACTCTTTCATCTGCTTTTGTTGCCATGTGATGTGCATTATTTATTGGAAATTTAGTGAGTCTTTAACAAAAAAAAATTTATCTTTCTCATCTGTTTCTAGTTTGTTTCAATTGCAGACAAATTACATGGGGGAAAGTACGAGGTGTATACGAGAAATGTTTGGATATGCTAGTGATCACCAAGTAAGAATCTTGATTTGGTAGTTTGTTAAGTGTATTAGTAATCAAATCCTCAAAAGGGTGTAGTAGTTGTGATGGTTTTTCTTTTATTCCTCTAAGCCCTGCATCATCTTTGTGAATGAGATTGATGCAATCAAGGGAACAAGAAAGAATACTGATGGACTTAAAGTTAGTTAATTAGCTTGATGGATTCCATCCTGGGAATGGTACTTATCATCTATACGCCTCTAATAGTTGAAAGTACTTGCACCATTTATCTTTGGGTAAATTACACTGACACCCCCTGAGGTTTAGCTCTTTTACACAAACCTCCCCTGACATTACAATGACGTCCCCTGTCAGACTTGTCAGCTTAACACCGTCAACAGATTGGGTCCCCCTCCTAAAATTTAGCCCCCCCCCTCCTCTTAAAGTTTAGCACTTTTTTCACAAACCACCCCTCTTGGAATTTTATTGAATATTCCATTTTTAATCTAAGTTTCTTCATCTTTTAAATTAATTAAAAATGAGTTTCTCATTTTTTTTTTAAATGGGTTGATTATTTTAACTTTGGTCCTTCAATTTTGTTTTAATTTTTACCCAAATAAAAATTTTAGGTATTAGTTAATTTTACATACGAACATATATATATATATATATATATATATGGAGAGTTTAGGTGCACTAACTGCGAATCAGTGGGGCGACGGGACGGGGCGCGGATCAGCGGGCAGTCCGTAAGTTTTTTAGGCTTAAAAGTCCAGTGCACTGGGTCAGTACACTTGCCCAGTACACCTAAGAGCCTTTCTATTCATATATATCTATACAATAAGTTAGAGCGGTGTGGGTCCCTTACAAATTAGTAACTTTCAATCCGAGTCATTCAGACAAGTTTAGATATTTGAAACCGTTCGATCATTAGTCCACCAAAAATAGTAACATGCACACACACCAAATCAATTTTCAATTTACTCCAATACCTTCCAATTCGGCTCTCTCTCTCTCTCTCTCTCTCTCACACACACACACACACACACACCCCCAACCCCAAATGGAGAGACCCATATATCACTCATGACTCTTAAGCGTTTGTTTTTTTCCCCTTCCAGAAACTTTAAAAAAGGCCAACAAAGACTAAGTATAGATTTGTTAATTTTGCTTAATTTTTTTTCTTCCGGTTCTTTCCAAAATCTTAGAAAAAGTCTTTGTTCTTTCTTTTTCTTTTTTTTTTTCCCTTCTAAATGCATGGAAAGTACAAATTTTCAAAAGTTTCTAGAAGGAAAAAAAAAACAGATATATGCTCCGCATTTTTTTTTCCACCCGTGCTACTATATATATACTCACTGTGTGTTCACGCAAGAAAAAATATAGGTTGGGTTAAGGCCCATTTGGAAAATCAGTTTATGGGTGGACTTTTATGTGTTATGAAGCTAGGTTGCCAAATAGAGCCTGGGGTCTTAAATAAAAATAAAACATATAAAAGACATAGTCGTATTGACCTTTTTTCCAGGCCTTAGAAGGAAAAAAAGAAAAACAACAGGAAAAAAAAATAACATCCTTTTTTTTTTTAATCCATGTTTGAGTAATGGTAGCTAAATTTGGCTACTCTCTACAAAATTTTATTACACAGAGCCTTATAATCTTTAGAAGGATTAAAAGAGTATCATATATCTAGAACCTTCATACGCAATTTTATAAACATAAAAAAGATATCACTCAAATGCAATGACATGGACAATTTTACGCAAAAAGATTTGATCTTTTGAAGTATTGATTTTATTTTTATTTTTTTTCGTTTCGTGCCCACGGGTACGGGTCATTACTAGTATATATATATATATATATATAGTTAGGCTCTAAAGTACACTAGGTTTTTACTAAATACCTTGCATGTGTATGATATCAACTATATTAATCTACATATACCATCAAGTGTAAACAATTTGAAAAATAAAAACATTATGCTTAATTGATTTGAAATTGCACGCGTACCGAGATAACTCATACTTTTATATAGGTTATTATTATAGTATATAGAGGTACCATATAAGTCACGTGGCAATTGAAAATTCCGGTGGATTAGAATAATGATATGGTTTCAAACTTGGTTATCATATGTATTGATAGTTTTGCCACTTATATATTTAGGAATGTAATTTGGATTTCAAATTTGACAAGCATAGCATGACTTATAAAATTATGAGTAATGCTATGATGTATATTTAGAATTTAGTTCCCTACACGTGGTAACATTTGGTAATGAGATTACCTAAAAAAAAAATTTTAGACTGTTGTAGGTGGCCCTAATGCTATGCGTGGTGGATATAAATTTGGGAATTGTTACATTATTACAATATGACTTTCTTTAGAAGATTTGAAGTTTTAACCAAAATGTAATGCTATGATTTACAACTTTTATGGTAATACATTTTTGTACCTAAGATAACAAAATTTTGTTGAAAGAAAAGAATGAAGAGCTTCCATACCCACGAACAACAGAGGGAATATGGAAAAGTGGATATCAAGCTTTACATGTTTATCAACCTTAGTTGTAAAATCTGCCATGGCAAGAAGCCAAATCCCAATCGATATGAGCAGCCACAAACATTCCATCAATGAACCATACAAAGGAGAAAAAATTGCTTTTGGGGTGCCGGATACTTGTAGCAGAAAATAAATGGAGGGCAGCATGGTTCGCAAGTAGCTCCTGCCTTTCTAGCACTGTGTATGAATCAATAAGACATAAGAAATAACGAGAGTGAAGCAAAATAGAAAGCACCCAATGCCCAAGATGCTCGATTATGAAGATTTAGACTAAGACCACTTTCGAACCGTTGTTCAAATACAGCACAGACCACCTTAGTGGTCAAATTTCCAACACCAAGAGTAAACCAAAAAAAAGTTAATAATAAAATCACAATTGGAGTAATTAATTGAACTACACCATGAGAGAGAGAGAGAGAGAGAGAGAGAGAGAGAGAGAGAGAGAGAGAGGGTGCCATAGCAGAAGAAAATTGCTCTTAATTTTGAAATGCTCATTCTGTAGCATTGAATGCACTTTAGGCAGCTATGAAACCTTGCAATGCAATGACTATTTAACATATATCATGTAATTCGTCCCAGCAAACTCCATAGCAACCTCAGCGACCTACTTAACCTAAACGATTTCAGCTTCCTGATCGACCGTAGCTCCTTCCTGAATAACCCCAGCTCCTCCCTCAGCGACTTCCTGACACCACAGGATTGGAGCCTCAGCGATTTCCCTCAGCGACTTCATGTAATTGGAGCCTCAATGTTTCCACGATCGGGGCAGACACCTCGAATACAAGTGATACATCGTAGGATGACTGCACCTCCACGCGAAAGAAAAAGAGAGAAATATAAGTATAGCAACGGTCAGATTGATAGAGAGGAAGGCTATATATATATATAACATCCTATATTTTATATGTTAAAAGACTTAAGTAGGCTTTTCATATGTGACGATAAAAGAGTAGAGAAAGCACATAACACTATAACAAAAAATGATTTTTGCAAGGAAAAAATTCCTTGCTATATAGGTCACAATTTCGTGGCTAAAGCTTTTAGCAAGGAAAGTCTTTCGTTGCCAGATTCCTTACTAAAGGTTCGTCTCTAAAGACTCTAGCAAGGAAATATATTTTCCTTGCCAATTCTTAACTTTTAGCGAGGAATTTTTTTCCTTGCTAATGCTCAATATTTTTCCTTGCCATTAATCGTTGCGTTTCTTCCTACAAGTCTATTTAATTGTACTTGTAGTAGGATTTTGGGTTTAGTGGCATCCAGATAGTCGGTTATCTGAGTCAGCCCTCAAAACCTCAATTTTGGATGTTTTGGGGGTGTTTTTTGACATTTTAAGCTATGATATCCACCCCGAAAGTCCGTTATTTATTGTATTTCTTCCTACAAGTCTATTTAGTTGTACCCGAGGTGAGAGTGTGGGTTTTGTGACAACCAAATTGTCGATTATCGGACTCGACCCTTAAAACCTCGATTTTAGGTGTTTTGGGGTGTTTTTTGACATTTTAAGCTACGGAATCCACTCCGGGAGTCCATTATTTGTTCCATTTATTCATACAAGTCTATTTAGTTGTACCCAAGGTGGAAGTATGGGTTTGGTGGAAACTAGACAGTCGGTTATCCGGCTTGTCCCATAAAACCCTGATTTTTGGTGTTTTGGGGTATTTTTTGACGTTTTAAGCTACAGAATCCACCCCGAAAGTCCATTATTCGTTCTCAAGAGATTGGACATGCTCACTATCATGCTCACTATCCTGATCAGATGAGGCCATGGAACTAGATGAGGAAGAAGGTCTCATGCCGAGTCCCTTCACTATGCCAGATCGTGCACACAAACATTGAACAGATATATCCTTGGCACTTAGCGGTTTTGCATTCGGCTGCAATCTATGATCTTCCTTAAACTTTATCATATCCTTCTATCATATTTACAACAAATTGACATTCAATCAGTTCTAATATATAAATTTGAAGACTTTTAACTACTTATCAATAGAAAAGAGATTATATTTACATGTACAGTCCCACAGTTCAAAGTCACCCAATTGTTCTTTGTTTTACTGAAGTGACATGAGCGGCAAAATTCTGGCATATCGATAACTCCATGATTCTCTTCTAACTGATTGATGTTGTCAAAATCAAGTTCTTGTTTAAACCTATTAAAAATGTAGTACAATGGAAATAGGGTGTCGAGTCCACGAGGATTGGAATGCAACAATGCTTGTTGGGCGCTTAATAACCAATTATAATACGTGGAGTATTTAACAAACTAAGAAATAAAAATGAGTCTTTTTGACTTTGAGATTGGTTTAATTTGTATAAGATTATACTACAATGACTATTTAGAAAAAGAGAAAGTAAACTTTGAACAAAGCTAAGTTTAATTGCCAATTGAGGGTTTTGTAAATGGAGAAATTGAGGTTGGGGAGCATTCCTTCACCTTGGACCAAACAACACATGGCTTTCATACTTGTAGAACATTCTAGAGTAGAAAATTCCATTGTGACAAACTATCAAACATGTGGTAGTCAACCAACATGCTAGATAGATGTTCCAATGCAATGCATAGGTATATGGTTAGAGTTTAGAGATTTAACAACTTCCAATGTTTGACATTGGAAGTGGGGTCTCAAAACAACAAACCATACACCCATGAACTCTAGAAATGCTACAAAATGTGAGAGTCCTACAATAAAACACACATGGGTCCAATGGTGGGTTTATGATCCCTAACCTACATGATTTAGTTACTCATAATCATAATGACAACAATATTAAAGAGAGGAGAAGAGAAAGTATACCAACTAGAGAAATCCACAATAAATGCCATAAAAATTCCAAGATATTCTTCAACCAAAAGCTTTCAAGTATTCAATACATTCACACTCTCTTCTCTCTAACACTAAATGGAAGGAAATGTGGTAGATGAGGAGTAATGAAGAAGAGAGATGAGAGGATTTAGAGAGAGAGAGAGAGAGAGAGAGAGAGAGAGAGAGAGAGCTTACCACCTAAGAAAAAAACTAAGTAAAATACAAACTAACCCTAAATAAAAACCATCTCTAACTATATATACTCCCCACACAAAAATGGCAAACTTGTAATAAGAAGGGAGGAGAAATCATCATTCGCGGATCGATCCCTTTACAATGGCGGATCGATCCGCCTTTGATCTGGGGAATTACTGGCTTCTCGAGAAAACGCGGATCAATCCGCTCTTATATCCGGATCGATCCATTTAGAGATCATTGTTGCAGAAAGTTACATGAAGATCGCGGATCAATCCCTTCTAAATGACGAATCGATCCGGCCTTTTTGAATCTGATGGTAGCTTTCCATTAAACACGCGGATCGATCCCCTCTAAATGGCAGATCGATCCGCCTTTCCTGAAATCACTTTCTTTCCCTTTTTACTTCAAGAATGCCATAAGGGTTGGGTTCTACTACACCCAAGCTTGCATAATCTACAAGAAAGAGATCTTTATTAACTCAAAGAGAGTAACAACAAGAATAATCAAAAGCACAATTTATCCATTAAGTCTCCGGTTTAAGTAATAATTTGTGTCCAATAAGGGTAAAATCATGAAGTTAAGAATGCAATATTGAACACGAATCACCGATTCATTAGGTTTTCAAAGGATAAAGTTAGTAATTAACAATGGATAGTAATAAAATAATTTTAAAAAATAAAGACTGTGCACCAGCTTATGAGCCCTAAGTGCAAACGAACTCGAGCCGCATGAGTGATTGATCTTTGAACACACTCAATTGGCCGAGTTCACAGCTGATTGGCGCTGCATGGAAAATTAAACAATATATAAACATGAATGAATTTGTTCATAATCTTCAACCTTATCTATTGATTTTGTATACAAATGAATTTGTTACCAGAAATTTTGGGTCATTCCATTTATTATCAATTAAATCAATCCATTGATCACGGTTGCAAGATTTTGGGTGGTAGTTCCTGGCATATTCTTCACTCTTAGTTTCTCTCAGATTTTTGTAATACTTGTACAATCTATGACTCCAACCACTAAGTAGTGAACTACATTTTGCTTTCGTCGCTTTTTGGATAACCACCTCATCGCCTTGCTCGTTGAACTTATCCTGAAATGTACAATATTATAGATGATTAACTATAAAGCACATCTAGACTAAGTATATAAATAAATATAGAGTTGTTTTAACAACATTGAGGTGTTCAACTATCGGGAGGACTGAGGTTTCTGGTACTTTGGACCATCTTCGAATGCCCGGGCACTGTAAATTTTGTCTATTCTGTACGCCTGTGGTGGCAGCAACAGTAGTAGCATACAGCCCCACCGGCTGCCTAAACTCTGTAGGGATGAGCACTGGAAGCTTGCCTTCTTTCTCAATTTGGAGGTCAGCCCAAAGGCCTCGGCTAGGCCCCCGTCTATTGGTCAATGATCCTATTTAATAGTTAACATATAATATTGATTCGGCTAATTAATGAAAAGATCAAATAAAATATATTGCTAAGTGATAAATTTGAGTAATTTTGATGAAGTATCAGCGCTGCTAATCCGTGGCTCATTGACTGACTCCACCATCTCCTCGGTGTGAAGGATAGACCCCTCCAACAACATCATGAACACCCATATCAGTGGGCATGCTATTTCCCTCAAGTTAGGCATCCCTCTCCTGAACTGGTTGGGAGACCGAAGGCTCAAAAAATGTGAGGCGGCGTGTTTGCGGCATCTCACTTACCTGAAAAGGATATAATGGAATAAAAAGAGATTGTAATTCCATTAAATCGAGATAAATGACATGTTATAAAATTTAATTTCTGTAAATAAAAATTAGTTGCAACCTGTAAAGCAAATACACATATAATACCTCGTGTTCTAAAGCGTCAAATGACTCATCATCTCCACTGTCTGACGGTATATAGTCATCATCAGAATGAGTATCCCCAACTTTGTCTTCCCTTTCTTATTCTTGCATTTTTGATTGTCAGGCCCATTAAAAGAAGCTGGAAAATGCGTTAACCCTAAGGCCTTTATTCTCTGTTTGTTCTCTTTGATATTTTTTTCCCCTTTGCTTCTCATATAGAAGGTTACCGGCTAAGAAACCTGGTTTGACCCATTTTTTCACGTCTTTGGGCATTTCGTGCAACTATCAAATGGTTATTCACGCAATTACATTTTAGAACATACATATCACAGTCATTACATTGAACTAATTAAAAAAATCATACATGGAACTTAGCTCCTAGGAATTACAAGTTGGGTTACCTAACTTTATGCAATAGAATATGGCCAAAACATTAATTTTATTGAATAGAATACTACAACAAGTTTTACATGTTGGGACCACAATAACTTTGGCTCTTAGGAAATCAAATAGCATATGCAAGAAACAGAGTGGGTCAAAAGAAATGGTAAAAAATGAAACATCATTGTGTAAGCCATGAAAAACATGCAACCAATCTACAAAGCCCTAGCATTAAAGGGTAGCAATGAAACTAGACAAAAACCCAATAAAGTGAACTAATTAATTTCCATCCAACATCTAAAAAGATTTGAATTTTCAGAAATTAAATTTTCATTGCCAAAACAATCCTTTTAGCAAGGAATTGGATATTTCGTTGCGAAAGAATTCATTATAGGCAAGAAAAATGCTATTTTGTCACAAAAGACTTCACTTTTAGCAAGGAAATATGACTTTTGTTGCCAAATGTGTATGTCTTTCAACCCTTTGGCAACAAAATACAATTTCCTTGCTAATACTATACTTTTAGCAATAAAATTCATCTTTCATTGCCAAGATTCGTTGCAAAAACTCATTTTTGTTGTAGTGTAAGTATGCATTTTTTACTACTCAGTCAATAATCTGCATAATTCTATGAAGTGTAGTTTTTTCCTCAAGAAACTTTATAATTCTTGAATAATTTTGATGAAGGCATCCATACTTATAAATAATAGTTAGTACGGTCAATGGCTAAGATTATTATATAAGGGGCTATCATCCAATGGAATAGAAACTCATAATAATGTTTTAGAAGTTTTGGACATCATAATAAAGTAACCTTTGTAGAAGGTCACTCTACTTATAATATTCTGTACAAGTCTCTAAAAGACTCTAGAGAATTCAATGATTCCCTTTAAGTCTAGGGAGTTCCGAGCATTCTGTACAAGTCCATGCAAAACCACCTATAGGTGAGATTAGAAGTTTGAGATAACATCTTGGAACAACATTTTTTTTTTTTTGGTTAGATCTCTCTTTTTCTTTTTTTTTTTTCATATCCTTTTTTTTCTTTTTCGTTTTTAAATATATATATATCTCTCTCTCTCTCTCTCTCTCTCTCTCTCCAGGTTTGAAGGACAACATAATAGCTTATCAGACAGAATTACTATCCTACATGATCCTGCCTTATCATGTCTTATTCGCCAATTTTATCCAGCCTGTCAAAAAAGCCTAACAGAATAGAAGGCTTAATAAAATTTTTATGGGGCTTAACTTAAATATAACTTTTTTTTATCAGGTATATAAAGAATTTTTCAAAACTTAGGGTTTTGGATGTTGGTTCTTTAAAAATTCTCAAGTGTAATTTTATTTGCCAGTGATGTGTGACTAATGTATTTCTTGTACTAGCATCTTACTTTGACTTTCTTTACGTCTAGGTATTTTTTGGAACTGTAAATTTGACAATCGAAATGTCATGTGCTTCCCTCTAGCAGGAAGCTGACATGTGGAAGCCTAGTCTAAGGATAAATTTTTCTGTTGGAGCTTTAGCTATGCCGGTTGTCTGTTTTTTTCGTACTCTTTTTTCTACTTAGTCAAATCTGACATGGAAAAAACTTCACCTAAGTTTGTTCATTATTTTTTACCTTAATTATCTTGTAATATATGTATATAAAAAATTATTTTACACGTAAAACTAGCAAATAAGAAAAGAAAAACCACCCCTCTTGGAATTTTACTGAATATTCCATTTTTAAACTGAGTTTCTTTATTTTTTTAAATTAATTAATAATTAGTTGATTAGTTTAAATCTTGGTCCTTAATTTAATTTTAACTTTTACCCAAATAAATATCTTATCTACTGCATTAATTCCACATACAAACATATCCTTTTTTTTTTACTCCGTTCATTTAAGGAAAAAAAAAACCCACTTCAACTAAGTTTTTTCATTTTTTTTTTACCGTAACTATCTTGTATTATTTGCATTAAATTTTTTTATTTTATAAGTAAAACTCGCAGATAAAAATTAAAAAAAGAATTTAAGCATATGACACAATTTTTTTTTAAAGTATTATGGAGGGTAATAATGGGTTTCAAAAAAAAAATTCTTTAGCTTTTATGGAAAAATTAAGCATATAAACACTTTTAGTATTAGAGGGGTAGAATTGGTATTTTGACAAAAAAAATAACTGCTGACATCATCCATTGTCATCCATGTACTTAACGACCATTAACACCAGGGGGTAATTTGTTAACAAATATAAAATATGGAGGGAGGTCTGTGTCATGTCAGAAACCTTAAGGGAGGTTAGTGATAAAGCGCTAACTTCAGGGGGTGTTAGTGTAATTTACCCTTTATCTTTTAACAGGAAAATGTTGGATTTTATTCCTGTCAACATCATGAATGCATACGGGGAGCTGCTCCCGAACCCACGTGGGGTTACAAAGGCGACCTTGGTCAGGAGCCCCGTCTTTACATGATTGGCTAGACGCACCAAATTGTCCAACCACCTACATTGATGCCTAATTGGGGCTTAAAAACAAGATTTACTGCACATTTGAGGCACAAACAAATTTTTTTTTCCCTCTTTGCGCCGTGTCTCAGTGGTGTGACACCCATTCCGCGACTATGTTATTATTATATTTAGCATGTATTATTAATTATATAATAATATTGAAAATGCATTTGTGATGAGGGTTTTGACCCACTGATTCTGGGTATCCGTTTGGGAATCAAAATGTGGCCAATGTGGTAGTCTCAATTAGGACATGCGTTGTGAAGTCGTTGTGTGATGGGATGGTAATGTGGAATCACTTTTATGTGTTTATTAAGGGCTTATGCTAAATATTTATAATGTTGTTTTATATCATGTTAGTTAGTGAGGACCATTTCTGTAGTTAGTTTTGGGGTACCTTTGTGAGTATGAATTGGACACGCTATATAATTAGTAGGTTAATTAGCAACTTCATAATATATTTTATAGGACCATTGATGGAACCCATGCGAAACATAGACAAATACCCATTTAAGTTTATGATAGTTGTAATACAGTTCATAACTTGTAGGGGTATAATTGTAATACATTAGAACTTATGGGGAGGTAAATGCAAATAGTAAAACTTGAGTTAATATACATGTGACACACGGGGAGGCGACTACATATTCGGACTCGTGGAGGTGAGTCTAACACGTAGATACCAACTTGGTTAAGTTCTGCGATAGTATTTTCTGTGACCCATTTCGAGAGGTTTGCTTATAATCTGTAATTTTGATATATGATTTGTACCCGGTGAGTAGAGGGTAAATAATCTGAAATTAGGAGCGAATTATACAAGGTGAGTGATACCAATTGGAGATTATTAGATTGATGCCCTATTTTGGCTCATTTGAATGCTAAACATGTCTAATTGTATAATTTAGCTTGTTTAGTCAATGTTGGACAAATTCATGTGGTTAATTGGGCTCAATTGTATGTTAAAAGCATGATGTGATAAACTTATGCGGGCATGTTAAGTTGTCTATTTGGGTCAATGGGGTACTTGTGCTGGTTACTCTGTGTGTTGGATATCGGGCTGCCAGAGGCTTTTTGGGTGCTACACGTCTGAAGAAAGAGGCATTGGTGCCTACCAGTTACGTGGATTCAATGGTGGAATTGTGAACTGTGTTATGTGTGTCAACACATGTATTCCCGGCGACTATAGCTTAATGTACTGTGATGGATCATAACTTGTTAATTCACGTTTCTAATTATTGTCATTCACTAAGCAGATAACTTATATATCGTGGTGGTTATTGAATAACCATTATACATAAGCATGCTAGTGGGTAGTGGGGACCCGAAAAAGTGATTCAATGTCACACCTGTTCCAGAAAAATATATTATTTTAAATGCATAAGCGAATTTCTGGAAATTATTGATGTTGATTAATAATTGAGATGAAGTTGATTGTGGGTCAACGGTGAGTGTCAATAGAGAACACAGGAACCATGGAAAATCATGAGGTATTGGATTGACTAAATGACATTTATATGATTTAAATGTTATTTGATTTTATCTGGTTTATGTGAATAGTGCAATATACATGTGTAGTGTAATTTCTTTAATTTTGATCTTGTTTAAGATCATTTTGATTGTTTAGAGATAACCAATGTAATACGTTACATAAAAGGTAGGTTATTTAGAAATTCCACAAAATAGTTTTCGGAACGTAATTACGGTGATAAACAGAACTTAGACGAAAATTTTTATAATTTATAGTTTTCACTCGTGAAGCAATAAATTGGACGTTTAAGACGTTTTGAGGAATAATTAGAAGTTTAGAAAAACTCGTAGGGAGGTAAACATAATTTTTGAAAGTGTTGCCTATATATAGAAGTGACAAGATATTTTTTACCAATGTAATACATTACATAAAAGGTAGGTTATTTAGAAATTCCACGAAAATAGTTTTCGGAACATAATTATGGCGACAAACAGAACTTAGACGAAAACTTCTATAATTTATAGTTTTCACTCGTGAAGCAATAGATTGGACGTTTAAGACGTTTCGAGGAATAATTAGAAGTTTTGAAAAACTCGTGGGGAGGTAAACATAATTTTTGAAAGTGTTGCTTATATAGAAGTGGAAAAATATTTTTTACGGTGATGCTATTGCTACTCCATTATTGAACCAAGACACTCCATGGTACCACTCTTAGAGCATGTAGTGCCATGTATGTCATGCATTGCATACATGGTACCACATGCTCTAAGAGTGGTACCATGGAGTGCCTTGGTTCAATGATGGAGTGGAAATAACAATTCCTATTTTTTATTTCAACTTTTCTTAAAAAACTAAATCAAGAGTTGATTTATTGCTCAGAGCTTCTTGACGCAAATCGATGAACTTCTGCCCGTTTGTTTTTTCCAAATTTCAGATTTGAACTCCTCAAGGTATGAGCTACTTTTTGATACCTCTTAGGCCACGTTTGGCTAAGTTTTACAAAAAATCCTAATTCTATAAATTTGGGAAAATATGTGTAAACTTGTAGGTTTTGCGTAGAATTGGAGATTTGACTTTTAATTGGGTATCTAGTCGTTCCCTCCAAGTTATACGACGATAGCTCGAGGTATAAATTTTTAGCCTATGAGACATAGGGAAATTACATGTTTTGATTTTCAACAACGAAATTGTGATCCGAGCAAAAACCCATGTGTTAATCTTAGGCCCATTAATTATGCATGCGCTTAAATGTGAAGAGCATGCTTACTTTTACGCGAGCACGTTGAGTTGATTATGTGGGTCAAAGGAGAGTTTATATAAATTCATGCCGAGGTAAGCTTCTCGATGTTGGAGAATTGTAGTAGCAATGGCTACTGTGCATGCTTTAAGACTTGGACTTGCCATGGCACTTGGGGATGCGATGGTTGTAGGCTTGGACTAGCCATTAGCATCGCAGTTTAAGGCTTGGACTTACCGCTACCGGATGAATGCGTATTTCCTACCTAGAGACTATTTTATGTGAATTATGAGATTAAAGCATGATTTGTCATATATGCATATGTTAGAAATTGTGCACTCAACATATAGCTGAGCAATGGAGATTTACTCCATTGCAGGTACGATGAATTGAAAGATGGAATGCGAGGAATGAAGCCGTTGGGATCATTCGGAGGAATCGCGGTATAGATTCTTGTAACAGAATCATAGAAGCTCTGGATTATTATTGGGCTGATGTAATATTCTTTTGAAAACCTTTTTAAGTTTTTTGGAAGCAACTCGGAACTCTTGAATTCGCGTCTTGATGTTTAACACGTTAAATTTCATGTTTTATGAATTTGTTGTAGCACTTATGAGATTTGATCCAATCGAACCTTAACTTAATTAGTTAACATTTTTCAAACTTAGGCAAGTTGTTATACTTGTCCTTATAACTTTGGTAAATGTTGAAAGGATTGAAATATGTTTGAAGTGTTGTAATTGGTGAAAGTTGGCTGATGCCTTAGCAAAATTTTGCTGCTAGAAGGAATTCTGCTAAAGAGTCATTCAACCGGTCGAAGGGGGTTGTTCGACCAGTTGAAATACCCCCTGCATGTTTTCTTTTCTACCCCTTTCAGAAATAATTTAAACGTTTTGATTGGTTCCTAGGGTATCTTTGGGACCCCTTTTAACATAAATTCATCTTATTTGAAATACAATAATGTCTTCAAATTTATCCGAATTTTACAACCCTGAGGGTATTGTCTTCAAAGGAGTTGTGCTCAATGTTGTTTTTAAATTTTTTTTCGCTACTATAATCTTTTAAATGGATTGGATGAGCATCGGTGGCGTGCCACGTGTCCTATTTCCACGTATAGTGGGACGGGTCGTGACATTTATTGGTATCAGAGCAATAGGTTTTATAAAGAAGTTTATGGAATGCGATATATGAATAAGTATAGAACCTTGGGGGACAAGAGACGACGTCTTGAGTTAATACGGTGTGAGATCACTTATAGAGATGCATATATATGAGGAACATGGTATGTAAGCTCATGTCACATCATGGTAATTCAATTGAATTGCATAGCAATAAAAATAATGATTCGTATACATATTATATAGCATGCCATGATATACATTGTCATATGTATTGTGTTAATGGATCGGTGGAATCATTCGGACGTAGAACTGTATGGTGCGATGAAGTTTTTTGTGGGTCATCATAGACCTTGTGTGATGATATAAGGGAGAGATGATATCCTAGTAGTGACGAACCGTTAAATTTTTAAATGAAAATAAAATGATTTTTGATCGAATCGGTGGATGTTTTCAACGATAGTGATGAGTGTTCTTTGTGGGTTTTAGCCGAGAACGAAGTTTGAAGAATGAACGTTAGAAGAGATTTCTTGTAGTTCTCATGGGGAACAAAAGTAATTATTTGTAGTTGAATTTTGGAATTGGGATTGATTGATAAGAGATCTGTTTCAGACATGGGTTAAATGTCGGATTGGATTGAATCTCTGAGATTTCATGCTCTCTGTAGTTTCCAAAACAGTCGACTGGATCCCTGATTTCAAAATGAAATATTTTTTTAAGTGATTAAAATGGGAAAACTTTTATAATTCCGTATGTTATGGTTCTTATGTGACACCTGGAGGTATTGTGTGTGCCTTGGTGACGTGCCACGTGTCCTAGAGCCATATTTGTGATTTCAGGGTGTGACAAGTGCCCCATTTGCAACTCCATTTGCTTTCACCTAATGGTATAATTCAATGGTGTTTTGATTCGTGAAATTGATTACATTTTCTTCACTTTTTTTTGGTATGCAAAAATAGATTCTTTCATTTACAATTTTTTTTTGGTACGCAGAACGGGATTATGTGGTCTAGGGAGATTTTACGAAGGTAATCACTCATTATGACTTCATATCCCTTTGTATGTGACTAAGTATTTAATTTTCTGGAGTGACAATTGAGAGGGAAAAGTGAAACATACATGTCATATCTTTTTGCTATGTTATAGGCTGTTCGGGAGACAGAATGAAGCGAAGAAATTTGAATCAAGTGCGCACTACAATGCTGATTTTGGAAAAGACTAGATCAAATTCAAATAGCCATTAAAGAATCAATAATGTTAGGCACACACTCCAAATCACACCTCAAATCACACCCTTGCTTTAAATACACGTACCCTGTGTTGTGTAAGTGGTGCACAGAAAAGTGTGAAAAATTCAAACAGCACAGAGTACATGTATTTAAAACATATAGTGTGATTTGGGGTGTGATTTGGAATGTGTGCCTAGTACTTCTCTTAAAGAATATTTAGGTACAATGAATGATGAGAAAATGGAGTAAATCAATTGGCTTTCTTTGTTTTTTCTGGGATTTGGGAAGCTCTAGATGTAGTCCTTCTGGTGAGTTTGTATTTCACCATATTCAAAATCTTGTAGAACCAAAAAGCACTTACCAGCTGCAATCCCAAAGCCATGGCCTGTACAAAAATATTTGAATGCCCATAAAACACCACATTAATTACCAGCAAATATATCTGGAGGACAAAGACATCAACTTGATACCAATACCAATAGACAGTGACATCAACTGATCAGCATGATCAACTTGATACAACAGGTTAAAAAATAAAAACCTACAAGTTGGGGCCTTTTTAAGTGTAGCTTTTTGTTTACTCTAAGAGTCATACTTGAGACACAATTATTTCACACAACTTTTATTACATAACTCAAAAGATATGTCTATCTCTCTCATGTGATGCCACTGACATCTTTTGAGTTATGTCACTGTGTTTGTGATAAAAATATCCAGCCAATGCATAATTGACACGTAAGAGTTTATGTGGCAGGATAATTGGTGGACCCGAATGAATACTGAAACTGTTATGAGCAGTTGTTGCTGATTCACGTCGTTAAAATATTTAACCGCTAGAAGACACGTGTTGATCATCAAGAAGTAACTGAAGAACAGGTGTCAATTCAAGGATATAACAGGTGTCAGAGCAGTTATCAGTTTGAAAATAGGAGGGAGTATTCAAACAGAGTTGTTGGGGACCCTCGACGTCTATAAATAGAAGGATTGTGCATTCAAAAGGGGATCCTTCGATCAACATCAACATATATCTCTCAATACTCTTACTGTATTGTTATTTAGATATTTAAACTTAGGAATAGAACACCTTCGAAGTCATCTTCAAGGTTAGATTTTAGTTTGTTTAATTTAATTAAAGTAGTCTTTTACTTTATTGCTTTCTTTACTGTTTTATTAGGAGTAATTATCTTAGAATCAGTTTGAAGTATTTCAATTAAGTGCATCTTTACACGGTTAAAGTCCTGTTTAAGGCATCGAACATCACCACAATTTTCTTGGTGAGGCGCAGTTTGGATCATATACATTGGCAATTTGCTTGCCTGGCACGCTCGCACACACTTATATAATTTTCCAACCAAACATTTTTGGCACGCCCGGTGGGACATAAGTGTCAAAAGATGACAAACAGAAACCTTCGAAGTAATAGGTCTGTTGATAACGCCAATGTTGGTGTTAATATTACTGAAACTGGTGGTTCTCCACACCAAGATCCTCAGAGTAGCAATACTGGGAATCATGCAGTTAGTGAAAACCTAGAAATAGGAGTTGAAAATTTGAATTCAATTCCAAATAATGGGAATGTTGGTTCAGAAAGTCAACATGATTTGGTAAGTCAATTAACACCAATATTTGATCACTTGGGAAATATGATTCAGAATGTTAATGTTCTAATCACTTCTCTTAACAACAGTCTACCGTAATTTTCACCAGCGATGGTGCCGAGTCGAAATCCCTCTATGATTCGACAGAATGAAAGAAGTCATGGTCATGGTTTATTTCAGTCAAATCCTATGAATCATACAAATGGGCCTCCTTTTAGGCCTAATTCACAAGAAAGTTTTTATATGTCTGTCCCTAATAATACTTTTCCAGTATTCGAAGGGATGCAAGGAAACCATGTGAATGGTCAGGATCATGTTTATAGAACAGTAAATATTGAAGAACCAAGGCCTAGAGAAAACATAACAGGCCAGAATAGGAGAATAAACAACAATCCTGTATTCGAACCAGAGCCTACTGGAATAGGAGTGGGTCGAAGGAATGAAAATCTTAGGAGGATGGATAATAATCCTCAACTGCCTCCAATACCACCAATGAATCCCCCTTTTGGTCAACCAGGTCATCAACAACCATTTAATATGGTTGATAGGAATGACATGATCAATTTAATCCATGAGGTTTGTGGACCCATGGCTCGGGGGGTACAAACTCCAGTTTATAGGAAGCCTTATCCTGACTGGGTTGATAGGATCGAATTCCCCAGGGGATTTAAATTCCCCACTTTTTCCATGTTTGCAGGAGATGAAAGCCAATCCACAGTTGAACATGTAGCAAAATTTATCAGTCAGTGTGCTGATGCAGGAAATAATGAATATCTTAGGCTTCGTTTGTTTCCTAGTTCATTAACAGATACTGCATTCGCTTGGTTTACTAATTTAGCCCATAATTCGATCTATAATTGGGCACAAATGGAAGAATCTTTCCATACTCAGTTTTACCAAACAGAACCAGAAGTATCAATGGCTGACTTAGCCAGACTATGTCAAAAGCCTGATGAGAAGGCTACTCAATTCATAAATAGGTTCAAAAGGGCTAGAACAAAGTGTAAAATCATTCTGCCTGAACCTGAATGTTAAGTTGGCTCAGAATGGTCTCGAATTTAGACTAAGAAAGAAATTCGATGCTTTAGAGTTTAGAGATCTTGTTGAATTGACTGCTCGAGTCTCTAGATATGAAGCCTTGTTGGAAGAAGAAAGTGAAAGAAATGCTTCTTCAATAAAGACATATTATAAAGATCCTAATTATGAGATAGATGCTGCAGAAATAATAGGAAAAGAACCTTTCACATGTAAGAGTCTTGTGAAGAAAAATGTTTTTGCTGAAGTTTACAAATCTCAAGGATCGTTTAAAAAATATTCATTTGATGTTTATAAGTTAGATGAAATTTTTGATCATCTATTAGAAGGAAAAATCATTAAACTATCTGATAAGACAAAATTGCCTTCTAATGATGAATTGAAAGGTAAGAAATACTGCAAATGGCATAGTTCTTGGACCCATTCAACTAATAATTGTACTGTTTTTTGAGACAGGATTCAAGATCTGATCAAGAAAGGGAAATTGAAATTCCCTGAAAAACAAATGGGGATTGATGAAGATCCATTCCCAGCAGTTCAAGAGGTGTCAATCAATGTCCATGATATTTCCTTCGAGGCTCTGGTCAAAGAAAGAGAAAATGCAAAGTCAGAGGACCAGATGAAGAGACTCAAAGAAATAACAAGGAAAAACCCTGAGTTATCAGTTTTCAACCATGAATATGCAAAGAATTTATGCATTGGTTGTGGGAAAAGATATGTTGAAATCTATGATGAAAGGATTGGAGTCAAAGTAGGCAGGAAGAACAAACAGCCTTTGTTCGAACAAAAGAAAGTGAGCACTCCTTATAGACCTCCTTTCCAACCAATCATGAATGTTAGGAGAGGGCAGTTTAGAGGACCAATCTATCAAGCCTCAACATATACTGGACCTATGACAGCAAGGTATGCCTCAAGACCAGTGGCTCCTTTTAAAGCCAATTTTTCAAGGAATTTCCATGTTGATAATTATGTTCGACCATCAAGGAACATGCAATATGTGAGGCCAGGATTCTCTCATATACCAAAGAAACAGTATGGGGGACAGAGAGAAAGGCAAACTCAATTCATACCATCAAAATTGGTACCAGCACATGTGGTGCAGGCTGAAATAGACATGGGGGCATTAAAAGAGTCATCAGAAGTTGGTGAGACATCACAATCATGTGAACCTATATTGGTATTAGGAGTGCCAAATTGGTTTGTTCTGCAAGATGACAGGATAAAAAATATGATGGAACAACAAGGCCCTCAAAATAAAAATAGGATGATTAAACCTCCTCAGGTTGAAAAGAATACATGGCATGTACTTCAACATCCCAAGGAAAAGAACCAGAATATGGTCTCTATGATAAACAGAACTCAATAAAGGAGATTGCAGAGGAAATTCACCATGTGGAAAGAATTTTCTAATATGCAAGCTCGGAGTCAAGAGTTAGGAAATGAAGTCAAAAGAGACTCCAGTGAAGTTTCAAAGCCTAATCCCAAGTTCGATCGAAATACCAAAGGAGATACTGATACTATGTCTGAGGAAAGTATCATTAAAGCCAAAGTATTAGAATTGAAAAAGGCAATGAGTATTGATGATGGGAATGAAGCAATGACAGTGGTAGGATCCCAAGTTTTGGGACATGTTGAAATAAAACCTGAAAATGAAGTGATTATGGAAAAGAAGATGCTTATTCAATTTAGCACATTTCCAGAACAGATGGAAGTTAACACTGCCACATTCATGTTACCAAAAATCTTCGAGGCAGCAGAAGATCAACAAATGGATGGAGAAATGGAAATGGAAGTATCTACTGAGGATATATCTGAGGTAAATCTTCCTGAGTTTGTTTTTAGTGATTGTAATTTTGTTTATTCATTCGAAGAACCATCAACAGAAATGACTAAGCATCTTAAACCATTATACATAAAGGCTTGTTTGAATGGTGTTCTTTTAAACAAGATACTGGTTGATAATGGTGCTGCTGTTAACATTATTCCTCAAAATACTTTGAAAAAGATCAATAAACAAAATGCAAAATTGATACAGACTCATATTATGATATCAGGATTTACTGGTGATAAGAAAAACACCAAATGAGTAATACCAATTGAAACCATAGTACGTTCGAGTAAATCCAAAACTGCTTTCTTTGTGGTAGATGCTAATCCTAGTTATCACACCTTATTAGGAAGAGACTGGATTCACGCTAATAAATGTGTTCCTTCTTCAATGCATCAGAAATTGTTGCTTGTGAAGGAAAATTGTGAAGTGGAAACAGTAAAAGCTAATGTTCAGCCTTTTCATACAAGTTCCAATTGTGTTGAAGCTCAATTGTACCAAGATAATGTCAAGCCAATTGAACTAAAAGAATCAGAAGATGAATCTCCAGAAGAAAATTGGGACATTTTGGCTGAAATGCCATTTGGTTCTTTGGAACCATTGGGTGATGATAAAATGATTTAATGACTCATACATCTATGGAAATAGGAGATATAGAAGAGATCATTCGACTAGTCTTACACAAGCTAATGATGGCAAATTTAGAGTCAAGAATTGAGAAAGACTCGACCATAAACTGGTCAAAATATGTCTTTGAGGAAGATTCACAAGAGTTAAAGGATATTGGCAAGGAAGAATTATCCATATTGCCAGAAAATTCAATACAAGAGGTGTCACAAGACCCTTTATTAGAAATCAATTTAGGATCAGATCAACAAAAGAGAGTTATTTATTTAAGTTCCAAACTTGGAAAGGATGACCAGTATAAATTGGTTGAGTTGTTAAAGGAATTTAGAGATTGTTTTGCTTGGGATTATGATGAATTGCCAGGACTCGAAAGGAATTTAGTAGAACATAGGTTGCCTATCAAAGCTGGCTATAAACCGGTAAAGCAACAACCTCGAAGGATGACTCCAGAAGTCACTATGAAGATTAAAGAAGAAATTGAAAGATTGCTCAAGGCAGGATTCATTAGAACTGTCAGGTATGTTGAATGGCTTTCGAATGTTGTTCCAGTTATGAAGAAAAATGGTAAATTAAGAGTTTGTATTGATTACAGAAATCTTAATTTGGCCACTCCTAAGGATGAATATCGTATGCCAATAATTGATTTATTAATTGATAGATCTGCTGGAAATACTATAATGTCCATGATGGATGGCCATTCAGGGTATAATCAAATATGTATTGCTGAGGAGGACATTCATAAGACTGCATTCAGGTGTCCTGGTAGTATAGGTACCTTCGAGTGGGTACAAATGCCTTTTGGTTTAAAGAATGCAGGGGCTACTTATCAAAGAGCTATGAATGCTATTTTTCATGACATGATTGGAACCTTTTTAGAATGTTATATAGATGACATAATTGTTAAATCCAAAACATTCGATGATCATCTTATTCACATGAAGTCAACATTTGAAAGAATGAGATTTTTCAAACTCAAGTTAAATCCACTAAAATGTGCCTTTGGAATTAGTACTGGAAATTTTCTAGGATATTTGGTACATGAAAAGGGAATTCAGGTGGATAAGAATAAGGCACAAGCAATTATTCAAAGTAAACCCCCTTCGACCAAAAAAGAATTACAAAGATTCTTAGGACAAGTCAATTTTATTCGAAGGTTTATTTCCAATACTGCTGGAAAAACTCTGATTTTTTCTCCTTTGTTGAAATTAAAGGATTATGAAGAGTTGAAGTGGGAAGATAAACATCAAACTGCCTTTCAAGCCTTGAAGGATTATTTGGTAAAGCCACCAGTGTTAATGCCTCCAAGAAAAGATAGGCCTATGAAGTTATATATCTCAGCAGCAGAAGCATCGATTGGGGTTTTATTAGCCCAGGATAATGATGATAAGAAAGAGCAAGCTGTGTATTACCTTAGTAGGTTTTTAAATTCTGTTGAATGCAAATATTCCTTTATGGAAAAATTGTGTTTGTCTTTGTATTTTGCAGTTATGAAATTAAGATATTAACTTCTTCCTACTGAAGTTTATGTGATTGCTAAGTTTGATTTAATTAAATATATGTTGACCCGACCTATTCTGAGAAATCGAATTGGTAAATGGATTTTGGCATTATCAGAATTCTATTTGTTTTATGTGCCACAAAAGGCAGTAAAAGGTCAGGCCTTGGCAGATTTTTTGGCTGATCATCCAAATTGCCTCGAAACAGAGGGAAATTATGAGATTGGACAAATAACTATTAGTCCATGGAAATTATGGTTTGATGGCTCAAAAACTGAATTTGCTGCAGGCATTGGTTTTGTCATTGAATCTCCTGAAAAGATTAAAACCAAATATGGCTATAAATTAGATTCGAATCAATGTACCAACAATCAAGTTGAGTATGAAGCTTTAATCATGGGTCTCGAAACCTTGTTGGATCTTAAAGCTACATTTGTAGATATATTTGGAGATTCCCAGTTGGTCATAAATCATATGAATGGGGCATATAAATGTATGAGTAGTGCATTAAAAGTGTACTATGAAACTACATTGGATTTATTATCCAAATTCAACAATGTGAACCTGTTGCATGTTCCTAGAAGTTTTAATGAAGAAGCCAATGATGTAGCTCAGAAGGCATCTGGATTTAAAATAAATGATGAAAATATTAAAATGGAACAAGTGACTTATAGGAAATTATTACCAGTATTGGTAGATAGATTATCTTCTGTTGATATCTTAAATGTAGAAGTTTATGATGATTGGAGAAAGTCAATCATTGATTATCTCTCAGGATGCAATGAAAAACCTGATCGAGGTATAAGGTTGAAATCTGTTAATTACATCTTATATAGTGGAAAATTATTTAAAAGAGGGAGTGATGGATTATTATTGGAATGTTGAAATAATCTCGAAGGATTAGAAGCTATAGCTCAAATTCATGAGGGATTATGTGAAGCTCATCAATCTGGAATTAAGATGAGATGGTTGCTTAGAAGACATAACATTTATTGGCCAATTATTTTGAAAGACTGTATTGAGTTTGCCAAAAGATGTCAAGAATGTCAGAAGCATGGTCCTCTGAAGTATTTACCAACTGTTGATCTTCAATATGTGGTAAAACCTTGGCCTTTTAGAGGTTGGGCCATAGATGTGATAGGAAAGATCAGTCCTCCTTCTTCGAAGGGTTATGGATTCATTATTTTAGCCACAGATTATTTTACTAAATGGGTAGAAGCAGAACCTATGCAGACTGTGACTCAAACAATGGCTGTAAAATTCCTAGAAAATATAATTTACAGATTTGGTATCCCACAAACCATGGTATCTGACAATGCTTCTATATTCGAAGGAGATGTGATTGCATTTGCAAATAAATTGGGAATTACAATGTCAAAATCAACCCCATATTATGCTCAATCAAATGGACAGGCTGAAGCCACCAACAAGGTCATAAAAGAAAATATGGCTAAAGTTATAAAAAGTAATCCAAGGGTGTGGCATGAGATTTTGCCAGAAGTTTTATGGGCATATAGAACTTCAAAGCAAATAAGTACAGGTGTATCTCCTTATGCTTTAACTTTTGGACATGAGGCAGTTCTGCCTATTGAAATAAAGATTAATTCTCTTCGAGTTATGAAGCAGAATCAGTTATCTTTGGATGATTATCAAACATCCATGGATATTGAATTGGAAGATATTGATGAAGAAAGAATCAAAGCTCTTAATAATATTTTGATACAAAAAAGAATAGTATCAAGGGGATATAATAAAAAAGTACAACCAAGAACCTTTGATGAGGGAGACTTGGTATGGAAAACAATATTGCCTATTGGATCTAAAGATCCAAAGTATGGAAAATGGTCCCCTAAATGGGAAGGTCCATTCCAAATTCACAAGGTTTTCAAGGGTGAATTTTATCATCTAAAAAATTTGAATGGATTTGTTCATGTTAGAAAAATCAATGGTAAGTTTCTTAAGCAAGATTATCCCACTATTTGGGAAGCAAGGAATCTAGAATAAAGGAATGCAGCATTCACAAAGTAAGAACATGTATTCCACATTCAAAATTAAGGTACAAAAACCAGATGTGGGTACATTCCAGAGTCCTATTGGTGTAAATTTTTATACCAGTTTACTTATAAATTGGGCTTTTAATCTGAAATTGTCCCAAGACCTAGTGTACAATTTTGATTGGCTAAGAATAAATTTCTGCCTTGAAATTGATTCTTGGTTCTTCAAAGGTTTCGATTCAATTTCCATCTTCAGAGCTAGCAGCTTTGTTTCAGCATTCCCTTGCTTCACCTTCAATTTGGCCAGTTCAGTTTCTGCAATTTCCAGCTTCTTTTTAAGCTTTTCAACTTTGCTTGAAAGCTTTTCAATTACAGTGTTGCTCTCACCAAATTCTGCTAACAACTGGTCCATCTCAAGAGTCTTTTCTGTTGTGTATTCCATGTCAACCTCTAGTTTCTTTCTTTCTTCGATGACTTTTTCTAATAAAAAGCAGTCAAAATCAAAGGTGGACATCAATGCAGAGATGGTTTCTTTGTCAGGAACAGTTATGGCTGAACTATCCAGCATGAACTGGCACAAGATTTTCATAGCTCTTTGCACTTCTTTGTACTCGAATACTTCAAAAGAGACTTTACTGAATAGTCTCAATGTAGCAAGTTCAACTACTGGATCTATAGAGGGTATCTTTGGCTTGCTTTGACCTATCATCTATTGGAAAAATTCCTGGACATTGGTCACAGTGGTATCTCCCATCTTCAAAACAGACTTTAGACCTTCTTTAAAGTTTTTAACTTCTTCAGGACTCAGATTGGGAGGAAGAGACAGGTGAAATTCCTCAGAACCTGAGACACTTGGGGTAGCCTGAGGTTCGAATGAAACTGATGTTGGAGCAGTTTTAGGGTCAGAACTTGTACTTGGCTTTGAAGAACCAGCCTCAGTCTCAGGAACAGATTCAATCTGGATAACAAAGGATGAACATTTTAATTAAAATGTGTTTGTGTATATAAAAATATATATCAGAAAAGTTTAAATAACTTACTGTTGGTTGGTATTCAATTAATGGAGGTTGAGCACTGGATGAAGGAGACTTATGAACCTCTGGGATGTCAAAACTCTGGGATGATGGTTCTGGAATAGTTTGGGGTGATTCAGGTGCAGGTTCTACCTTCGAAATAGGAATGGCTGGAATGGGAACTTCTTTGTTGATTGTTGAACCAGTAGATGGTTCAATTGTTATTTTGGTTTTCTTCTTTCGAGATAAAGCAGGGACATGGCTAACTTCTTCCTCTCCTTCAGACTCAACATTTTCTGATTGGGGAGTTGAGCTTTCTGCTGGAAGGACCAATTTTCTTTTTGGCTTTAAGGGTGGAGGAACAAGAGCTGAAGTTTTAGAGGTCTTTGAAGAGAGTGGAATGTTTGGCTTGACCTTCGAAGCTCTAGTTGTTGGTGAAGAGCCTTCCCCAATTGCCACTCCTGTGTTGTAAAATTCAAAACAAGTATAAATCAGGTTTTTTCTTCATCATTTAAGAGGAGAAGGGTTAAATTTGAATTTTTATTACCTGGCTGCCTCGAATCAATGTATCTCAAAAGTTGGCACTTGTCCATTTCTACTGACATCAAATTTTTCCACCAACTTGAAAAGGCGGGGGTGCAAGTGGTGTAAACTGGTAGGGAAGTGAACTCCAAATTGCTGACTTTGTTCTGATAAACTACCAATGCAGCAGTTACCACTGATTCTGGCACCTTCGAGTGAGTTTTATAAGCCATAAGTATATTAGCTTGACTCCTGATTGGGAAATGAATTGATTGAGTAAGCCCAAATTGCCTCGAAAACTGATTGGGAAGGTAGAGTTCACCCTGAGATTTGATGCTAAGGGTATTCCCAAAGAACAAATCCATAGTGATCAAGAAACTGCCCCATGCAGCTTTTAGTTCGAGAACACTTGCTGCTCTGTCCAAAATTTGACAAAGCCAATGGGGAGAAAGAGGAGATTTGTCTTTAGAGCTATAGAGGACAGCAAATGGTTGGAACAGTTTGTTTGGCCTTATTGCAGAGAGATTGAAAAAGAAAGAGATGGATTCTTTGAAGGTCTTCTCAACATTTGGCAATAAGGCAAAAAAGATCCCATGAGCAACAGTGTAGGATAAGGGTCCTAAGTTATGAATTTCTGGAAAGTAAGCATATAGCCATGGTTGTAAAATCCAGAAAGGACCACCTTGGGTAAGAATGAAGGGGTCGAAGCACAAATCAGAAAAGGACCTATAGAGAGATCCTAGAACAAAAGGTGCTAAGGCTAACCTTCGACCAGCAGTCAGAGCTTTGGCAATGTTAGAAAACTCGAGGACAACCCTCTGAGAAGAAGTACAAAATAGATGCTTCGAAAGCCAATATAAGAGGAAGCAGTAATATTCCTTGTCTGTCACTGCTCCTGATGATTTTTTATGGGTAGTCAGGAAGTTTGTATACCCTAATGATTTAGAATCAGTGTTGATTGGAGGACTATCAGATTCAGCCATATAGGGGTGAGCATCTTCCCCATGAGACAAAAACCCTAATAAATGACAGATGTCTAGAACAGTGGGACCTATTGGATCGAATCAAAATTGAAAATGGTTGAAGATAGGGTTCCAAAAACAGAGGGCTGTAGCTAATAAGTTAGGACTAGATTCGATGGGAAATTTTGAAAGGTTAACAGCATGGTAAATCCCCGTTGTGATTAGAATCTCTCTTTTGTTCTCTAAGATTCTATCTACCCATTCAGGCCAATCCTTTGCGGATTTAGGCCAATGTCGAAACTTCCAGTCATACTTGGGGTTTGGAAGATCTTGTTGGTAAGTCAGGCGTTGTTCTCCTAATTTGGGGTAATAGACATGGAGTCTCAGGCTTGGTGTGCTCAGGCAAGGACCTACAGCAATTGAGGATTCATGGTTAGGAAAAGCAATGGGAACGAGAATATCATGGATCAGGGAAGTCTCTTGCCCTTGCAAGTAACGCTCTTGTTCGTCTTTGATGATTTGTTCAAAGTCATCGCAGATTTTCTGAAGTTGAGTGTTATCACCAGATTTTGTCATCTTTAGAAGTGAAGAGGTTGGATTGCAAAGAAAATGGTAAGAAAAGAGAATAAAGTACGAAGGGAATAAATAGAAAGTAAAATGAATTTGTAGAAGTCAGAAGGCTTGTTTTTCCCTTTTGCTTGTTTATTTATAGCCTTTGGTGACGTTTGGAAAAAGATGCATTTATTGAAAAGTAGCCGTTAGATTCGGTTACTCCTTTTGGACCGTTGCATCAAAAGAAAAGATATACTGGTTCAGAATGAACTAATAAAAATATGAATTTTTCATAATTCATTTCATTAAAAAGGATATGCGGTTACAGTTCATAAACATAATTGGTAAAAATGGGAAAACCCATAAGTAACTAAATTGTGAAACATGGCCCAGTAATAGGCAAAGTATTCTGCTTCTAGCTCTATTTTGAGGCATAGGTTCCTGGCTTGTAAAGCTAATTTATCTTCGCTTCGAAGTGTGAGATAAGCATTCTTGAGTTGTTCTTCATACTGATTTAGCCGCGAGTTGATCTTGAATAAAGCTTTGCGAAGATTTCGAAGTTCCTTGGCTAATGAAGTCTTGCCTCGAAGAGACATGCCAACAGTTTTGGCTTCTTCTTTAAGATATGCAATTCGACTTTCAAGGTCAGGTTTCGAGTAATGAGAAACACTGCTTTCTTCATCAGAACTGCCACAACCATAGATGTATTTTTCCTTGAACTCTGAGACTTCATCAAGAAGTGCATTGGGTACTTCCTTAAGGCTCTCATAAAGATCCATTAAGTAATTCAAATGATGGGCACTTTTTTGGTGATGAGAATACCATCTTATATGAGGAGCCAAGGTTCGAAGGGTGAAATCCATTTGGGTTCGAACAATGGTTGAAATATTCCATTCATGGCACAAGATATGGCAACTCCATTCAAAATTAATTCGAGCCTTTGGATTTTGTAAAATGGAGAAGGGAAGATGTGAAAAGGCAACTAGAAGCCTTTGAGCTTGGATGATCAAGCAAGGAGAAGGTGACAAAATGGGTAGAGTATGTTCGAAAATAGGACCATACCTGCATAATTGGTCTAATTTCAAAAAAGGGTCACCAATATCGTCAGTAGGATCCACCACTTGAACTTTGGTGTCAGGAAAGCCTAGTACAGAATGATCGAAGAGATGTACTCTCTCTTCATAATCTTTCTCAAAAAGTTTGCATTTAGAAAGGAAGGCTGAGGAGTAGTGCTCATTGGAAAAATCCTCATGAGATGCTCTTACATATATGTGAATGGGGGGTCTGCCTTGAGGAATTAAGATATTACCTCTTTAAAGCCTCTCACCAGGAGGACTGGTTGAGGAGATCAACCAGGCATTCAACAGATTTTGCGCTCGAGAAAGACGATTCGAAAATGGATAGTATGGTTTTATTGTCCTGCTTCGAACAATCCCTTCAGTTTCAGGATAGTCAAAATTTGGATGAACAACTGAAGGCATTGTAACTAGGGTTTCGAGCTTCATACATTTATGATATCATACTCCTTCACCATAGGAAATAGGTTGTTCCCAAGCAGGAGGAAGTGTTTGGTTATTATAAATCGATTTGGAAGAGCTCGAAGAAGAATTTTGCCCTGTTGAAGAAGCACTTGGTCTGTTCAACATTTCATGCCAGTTTCCCCACTTCGAGTAGGTGAAGGGTTCAGTAGGAATTTCACGGAGATCATTATTGGTTCGAGAAGAAATTTCAGGGCGTTTGGTTGATAACATCACTTCTTCGGGAAGATCTAGAGGAAAGTAGTTATTGGTGTCGAAAGAAGATTGAGAAGAAGACATGATTAATAGAGCAGATTCGAAAGAACAAAGTAGATAGAAGGTTTCAAGGATCAAGCAAATATGATATTTTGTGCAATTTATAAACATTTGGCATGATCTGTCCATGATCACCATTATCTTTTTTTTTTAACCAAAAGGAAAATGGCGCAGGGGGTAATGTTTGTGATAAAAATATCCAGCCAATGCAGAATTGACACGTAAGAGTTTATGTGGCAGGATAATTGGTGGACCTGAATGAATACTGAAACTGTTATGAGCAGTTGTTGTTGATTCACGTCGTTAAAATATTTAACCGCTAGAAGACACGTGTTGATCATCAAGAAGTAACTGAAGAACAGGTGTCAATTCAAGTATATAACAGGTGTCAGAGCAGTTATCAGTTTGAAAATAGGAAGGAGTATTCAAACAGAGTTATTGGGGACCCTCGACGTCTATAAATAGAAGGATTGTGCATTCGAAAGGGGATCCTTCGATCAACATCAACATATATCTCTCAATACTGTTACTGTATTGTTATTTAGATATTTGAACTTAGGAATAGAACACCTTCGAAGTCATCTTCAAGGTTAGATTGTAGTTTGTTTAATTTAATTAAAGTAGTCTTTTACTTTATTGTTTCTTTACTGTTTTATTAGGAGTAATTATCTTAGAATCAGTTTGAAGTGTTTCAATTAAGTGCATCTTTACACGGTTAAAGTCCTGTTTAAGGCATCGAACATCACCACAATTTGCTTGGTGAGGCGCAGTTTGGATCATACACATTGGCAATTTGCTTGCCTGGCACGCTCGCACACTTATATAATTTTCCAACCAAACACACTGACATCACATGAGAGAGATAGACATATTTTTTGGTGACATCACATGAGAGAAATAGACACATCTTTTGGGTTGTGTCCCAAAAGTTGTCTGAATGGTTGTGTCGCAAGTATTACTCGGCATGGATAATACTAGACCCACACCCAAATTTCACACTCATCCATCTACACCCTGATGTAGACCAATGGAGTGAGGAGAGAGACTGTGGAGTCACACCCATCCATCCACACCACAAGGTATAGCAAGCAAACAGCTCATTTTATAATGCGGGTCAAACGTATATACCACATTCCAATTGCCCTAACGAGGTAATTTTTTTTTTTTTTTTATTTACCTATCTGGATGACTCACGCCACACATACACCCACACACACATACACTATCCAAGTAGTTAGAACCCAAGAGATCTGCCCGACGGGAGCACAAGGGGCATTCTACAATGAAAGGAGGGAAAATCCCTCCCACTCACGCCATGGTGAGATTCGAACCCTCCACCTCCCACTTGGGAGAGGTGGAGTGATGCCACTAGACCAAAGAGGTCTTGGGGCTTTATTACATGAACTATTACACCGTGTAATTTCCCATGTTTCTATGGGGCTTTATTATAATGCGCCACAAATAGATGTGGTGGATAATTTCTTGTGCTTGATAAGGTATTAAATGTTGGCTTTGTGAGTATCCTAAAATTTGAGAATTTTTTTTAGTACATATGATATTTGTGCTCAAATGTAGTCTAGTCCAGTCTAATTAACTGTTTTAAACTCAATTTTTGACATCATACATTATTGATAAATAGACCCAAAATGTATAAATACTACCCCAAAAGATAATATTATTCTTAAATAGACTTAATTTGACACCATATCTCATTATAAAATAGACACCAAATTATTTTTTTTCGAGGGCATCCCCGGCCATATAGTTTCCTTAAACACCCTCCCCCCCCCCCCCCCCCCTTAAAAAATTCCTGGCTCTGCATAAGCTTGTGCATGTGATCTTCTATCATAGTGGTTTAGGATGTATCACACATTTCAAGTTAGTACAAAAATAACTTTGAAAATCAGTCTAAATTTTTAAAATAAAGTGATTTTCAAAGTTACATTGTACAAACTTAAGATATAGCTAGTTACAACCAACAATCATTTTAGCACCCAAAACATTGAGTATGTATATATGATATATATGATACATCTTAAAACCAGTGGGTTGTAGTATCATAGAATTTTCCTTTTGTGCACTACTTTGAAATAATTTTTACCTTGATGAGGAGTGGAATATTGTTTGCACTAGTTAGAGTCACATATGTGAGACAAGGTCCAACCCCCATTCTTGCAATTGTGAAAATCACCGCAAATGAAATCTGTAGGAAGAGTATCATATTATAATTAAATTTGAGTCAAGTATTCTCATCATAATTAGCTCTGCATGCACAACAATAAGTTCTTCTCGATCTTATTAGCCAAAAATTAAGAGAATATATATATATATATATATAGGGATTTGCTAACCTATAGCAAATGAGGCTTTTAGCGACGAAAAACAGGCTTTTAGCGACGAAATTTTTCATCGCAAAAAGTTGAAACCTTTAGCGACAAAATTTTTTTCACTAAAAACCTATTTTTCGTCGCTAAAGAGGCTGTCGTACGCTGCTAACCTACAACCATCATGTTGTAGGTTAGCAATCCCCATATATATATATATATATATAAATATTCTTTTTTCAGTAGACTCACATCGGCTGCCAAGCTAAGGTCAGTGTCCTTGTATCCAAGCTCTTTGAGAACCTCCCTTAAGTGGAGGAATGGACTTGAGATCTCTGTTATCCACAATGTTGCCACCATTTCTGATCACACTGCACAAAATTACAAGTATACCCTCAGACCCCAAAATCAATACTTCTATATTATCAATATATATATATATACACATATGAAAGAAGCAGAGGAGGAAAAAAAAAAAAAAGAAAGAAAGAAAGAAAGTGTTGAACCCAATTAATTAAATACTCCGTATTAAAATTAAAATATATTACCAGTTCATAGGAAAGTCCAGCCCAGATTCCAACAATGCTGACTAAATGATGGATGGAATTGTCAAGCTTGACTTGCTTGTCGAAGAGGCAACATATTAAATCATATATGAGATAAGAAAGAGTCACACAAAGAGTTTGCATCTGTACACAATGTTCAAAACCCAATAGCAAATTAATGAGATATATATATAGATATTAATTACCTGCTGGGGAGAAAAAATTGAATATATATATATATATAGATAGATAGATAGATAGATTACCTGCTGGGGAGAAGATTTTGAAGCCAGAGGACAAACAGGGCAGCTCCAGTCTCTTATAGAGAGAGAAACTAAGGTCACAATTAAAGTTGCATGGATGGTGGAAATGATTCGGTTGCAGAAATCGAAAGAGTGATTTGGGAACAGTAACATTCTTGTAAACAAAAACGCCGTCGTCCATGAAATAACACCATATACAACCAAGTTTATGACTGAATATTCCATTTGAATCACTAATTAGCTTCTTGGTCAAGTGAATGAAATTACCCAAATCAATCTTAACCCTTTTTTTTTTTTTTTTGCTTCTAGAATATATATATATATATATATATATATATATGAATAAACTTAATCTAGCTTGATGAGTTTTTGGAAAATTCTCAAGAAGAAAGAAGGCGAGAAAATAGAGGTGACTCTGACTCTGACTCTGACTCTACTAATTAATAGATCACAAACTCGAAGATATAAACAATGGAATCTTTGAAAAGTATAAGAATTGAGTTGTCAGCTGCATGAGACAGACCACCACACTGGTTTAATTGCCGCTGAACTTAATTACTACGGCGTACTATATTTTGTTAAACAATATATGTGGTGTGGGCACGTTTCTTTAATTAATTTGTTTGGGTCAAATAAAGCCACCTGTATATAGTTTTTTTTTCTTTTTTTCAAAATTTTACTTTGATCCTTTGTATTTTTGAATAATACCAATTGTGGACAACTAGTTACAAACTTTACAACTGTAACTGAATCTTTGGCCATTGTTAATCTTGTTAGTTGTTACACAATGTCACACACACACACACACATATATATATATACACACTAGTTATATACACTAGTTTTGGAGCACGTGCGTTACACATGGATGATATTCCTTTTGTTTTGTATTTGTAATTTAAATTTAGTAATTTGTTAAATTTAATATATGAAAATATTGAACATTATAAATATATATATATATATATATATAGAACTTATACATGATGTGCAATTCTAATAAAATTCTTGTTTTGCATGCATGTAATATTACTATATTCTTATAATCATTCCAGTGAAAAACTTAAAGAACCTTGTTTGATTGTACTGTTAGCTATAATGCTAATTCAAGTCAAGTTGAATTAGTTGTTCTTTGTACTCATCATAATTATTTGAGTGAAAAACTTAAGAACCCCTATACTACTCTGATAAATTGACAATAGGTACCAATCCTGAAGTCGCAGAGGATAGGCTGGTAAATTTGTCATCGTCATTCAAAAAGAAGAAGAATGATAAGTTGCCTTATTTCTTGGGGAATCCATTTCTAGTTGGATTGATTGCTAACCATTTAAAAATACCAACACAAATATATAGTTTAATACATGGAAAGAGATTGCGTTCTTTAGTTCCATTCCATGCAAACCAAATGGGTCCTAAAGGTTTATTAGATAATGGAAATTATTTTTTAAAATTCTTTGACAACAAAAAAAGATAGTGGGACATCCAAAATAGAAAAGGTGCATGGACACATATTTAGGGACGGGGGAGTATATGTTTCATGCAATTTTATTTTTAATAATGAAGTTTATATAAAAAAAAAATTCTAATGAAGTTGAGAAAAAGCATAATGTATTGCTATGAACTTAATTGTCCTTGTATGTAATTAGAAAATAATATTATGAAACAAAAAATGTAGCTAAATAATTTTGCTAAACTACAAAAAATAATAAATAAATTGCAAGAGTACTTTTAGAGAATCTAATACCTTTGCAGTCTTCTAGCTACAATTTCGTATAATCTATATAATATTGGAGCTCAGTGTGTGTCCAGTCATATTTTTTAAGGTGTTTTGGTGTGTGTACAGTCAGCACTTAACCAATTAAACTGTGCCACATAAGCTCCCTCCTCCAATCTCCGCTCCGCCTTCACCTCCACCTCCACCTCCATCCATCACCGCCTCCCATCCCCTAATGTTCTCTTCACGATTGCCACCACCCCTACCACCAGAGGTGCCGAATCGGATCCCCTATCCCTCACACAGATTCTCGCTCACCCGCATTCGATCGTTCACACAACTCCTAAGCTTTTTTCCGATTAGGTCACTGCAATATGTGAATATGGGTAACAGATCATCACTATTTTATCTCTCAAGAACCTTCACCATCGAGGACCACCGCCACCGATTCACTGCCCCTAACACCTCACTTCCCGCACCTATCTCTACCACTGGTTAGCAATTTGTCGGAACATCACCACCAGCCCGCAGCCATCTCCTCTCTCTCAGGTTATCCTTTAATCTCTCTCACAGGTTTTCAAATCTCTTCATCTAATTATAATGTTAGGGTTTTCAATGTTTAATTTGTGTTAGAAACAAATCTCTTAAATTTAGGGTTTTCAATGTTTTCTGTTGGAAACAAATCTCAAAAATTCCTCACACCATCTTGCATTTGCTAATTTCGTAATCAGCTGGGTTTTTCAATTATTATTATTAAATTTTTTTTTTGCAGCCTCGGGTTGTTATTGTGGCTTGAGCAGAGGTTAGTGATAATTTCCAGGTTATTACAATTGTTGTGTTGGTTCAAACATATTTTTTTTATAATTTTTGTCTCTCACCCTAATTCTCAATGTTCAATGTACCCTTTTAATAAATTTGTAGCCATAGATTTTATTTGTTCCTCCATATTCATAATCAAAGAATTATGTTATAGATTGGCCAAAACATCCCATAGCTAGAAGGAAAACAAAGAAAAGAAAAAGACACTATGGAGTTCTTGACCATATATGTAGGTTAAGGTTTCTTGACCACTTCGATGGAGTTTGTTTAGAATCAGATTTTTTTTTTTGTTTGTTAAATTGAACCTTTAGAATCAGTTATCCGCCCTTTGTGATGTAAATCTTTGACCAAAACACACACAGATTCGCAAATACTAACCCATGAAGAGTCTTATTTTGTTTAATTATTCAGTTTTTTTTTCTTTCTTAATTTCAGCTACTCTCTTTCAAGGTATTATTGATTATTGTACTTTTTATTGTGTTGGTTTAGAAACCCAATCAGAAGAAGAAGATGAAGAGCAATAAGAGGAGGCAAAAGAAACCAATGAAAGGGGAAAAACAAGAGGATGACCTACATCAGTTTTTGAGCCAAGTAAGACTTACCATTAAGGTTTTAACATTTTCTGATTTGATTGATTCTCTTTTGTGATTCATATTTACTAAATTTACTACTTTTGAGCATCAACTGATATTTTTCTTTGTTATCTCATTTGGGTTTACAGGCTCATGAATTGATTTACTTCTTTGGATTATTGGCTTATTTTGGTGGAAATTTCATTTGCATAATTGGGGATTTCTAAGGTAATTAATATCCTGAATGCTGAAATTATATACTTTTGGATTGATATTTTTTGTTGTTCTCATGCACTATCCCTGTTCCAGTCCCTCCCCTCATTGAAGTTTTCAATTCAGTTGAATTGGATGATAATGCAATTCAAAGTCCTTCCTCTTAGACAACTTTACTATTCTAAAAGGAGAGATGAGATAATGCAATGAATCTATTATAATTTATTTTGGTTTTATTCAATTTCTAACCTCAATTTTCCCCAGAACTATTTTGATGTCTCTATTACTCTCAAAAGATTTACTATTGGGCTATAGGACTGTAAACTCTTTGTCTAATTTTTCATGTTGAGATGACAGGATATTTTGTTTCCTATTAGGCTTTCTCAAAATGTTTTTTAGAGCAACGGAAATACATTGGACAAAATCCCATTTGGGTTGTTATGAGTGTGGTTGTTCTGTAGCGTGGTGGTGTTAAAAGGGTTTGAGAACATTGAGTAATTTCAAAATGCTAAAACAGAATTTTATATTTGAATATTATCCATCTATTTGTTAACGTTCATTTTAACATGGACCATATGGCTTCCAGATTATCCCTCATGTTCTTTTGTTAGTTCTCTCAGCAACCTTGATATTTGAAAGGAAGAATCCACATTTTATTATATAGATTTGGTGTTTCAGGAATTTTTTTTTCTTTTCTTTTGTTTGCAAGGATAAAGCCTGTGGCTACGCGGTCCATTCGCCTTCATGTACACACCATTACTACGATTGTTTGATTTGAAGTTAATTTTATGTTGTAAATGTACGGACCAATGACTGTTTGGTTAATGACTGTTTGGATTTATTGCTTTTGGTTAAATAGCCATTGATTGTGACACAAAGATTTGTTTGGTTAGGCTTAAGCAATTTTTAAGGTATTGGTTTTTGGCCTAAGCGTTGTTTGGATTTTGGCTTTCGCCCTAGGAATTGTATTATGAAGTAACATGTAATTAGTCATCGACTGAATGCACTGATGGTTTGAATGGTTTGGTAGTGCCCTCGGGCATGGTTGTAAGATACTATAACACGGAACCCACAACCACTACTCTTTACTCTTAATGATTGAAGATTTAGTTGATTTTTTCTAATTTTTATTTATATATAAAAAACTGTAAGTAAATTTTTTTTTTTGCTTAGTGCCCTTACGCATGGGAAATTGTGGTACCTATTATGTTTTTATTTATTTGTTATTAAATACAATGGAATTGTGTTGAGCTCCGAAGGCACGAGGAGTTGACTATTGACCAATCATGTACGTAATTTTTTTGGTAGCTTGCTCGAAGTGGCTTTAGCCACGGGCAATATCTAGTAATTACTAAGACACGTCAAGCTACATAAACATGATTATATAAAGAATTACTAGTAAATTTATATCTAATCTAAAATGAGTCTATTTTAAAATATATTTAAAGTACGACATTTCCCATTTTGAAGTACGTTATTTCCCACAAAGCTGGTGCAGCCTTTGATTAAAATGCTCAAGTATGTCACAATTTAAGATTTTCTTATTTATTTTGTATTTTTAATATTATTTTTTTAAAAAAATAAACATACTTGAATGTATATAAATTAAATCTAATTAAAAATAATGTAAAATGGATGAGATACTATAGTCAAATTAAAAACTATTTGTAAGACAAAGAGTAGTATATCAAATATCAAGTACTAGAATTAAATATTATAGTAACAAAGCTTTATCATTTAGTCAAGTCATATGCACTTTTTTCAATCATAATAAGTTCTAACTTAAGATTTTTAATTTCAATGGCACCTTATTTAATTTTAAATCCAATGATAATCACTAAATACCATTTGTTTTCTGTTTCTAAACTGTAGCTTTTATGTAGTTGTACAGTTTAGAAAGATATTAGTTCATCTCAAACTAAAAATTGGCATTCTTTATTATACTATGTTTTATCTTTGGAAAATGAACAGTTAAGAGTCAATTTTATGGACAATGCTATTCGCACTCCATTGATTTTTAAATGCACTCCATGGACTGCATTGAATGCATGGTATGATAAGTTATCAGAGTGGTACCATGAAGTACATTAATTGATATTTAGAGTACTAATAGTAATTCCTTTTTTTATTTATGTTTCATAAATAAGTATTATAATTCTATATTTAAGTAATATAAATACATGAGCTATTAGAGTCCAATTAAAATATCATTTTAAGGTGAAAGACGGAATGTTAATTTTTAAATAACTAAAATGATAATGTACATTTTTCTGATTTATTGTTTTTTAGTAGTTACTATAGACCACACAAGAAAAGTAATTGATAAAGAGACAGAATTTTCAAAGTAATATGATGTTATCAAATTCAACAATAGCACATTAGTAAAACAAAGGGATAATTAAAATTCAGTCATGTGTCAGTAGAGTATTTAAAAGTCAGTCAAGTGCTTTATTGAAATTAAAAATACATCAACTTTGGTGTAAAATAACTAAAATACCCCTCTTTGGTCTCTTATCTCTCTCCTCACATGACCGCCACCACCACCACCGGCAGCCGCCACCGCCACCACCACCGGCTATCGTCGTCGCCACCACCACCGGCCATCGCCGCCGTCACCACGAGCCACCACCACCACCGGCCACAGTCGCCACCAAAGGGCCACCACCACCACCACCACCACCACCACCATGCACCCCAACCTCTCTATCTCTTCTCTCTCTCTCTCTCTCTCTCTCTCTCTCTCTCTCTTTTCACAGCCACCACCACCACCACCACCAACAACACCAACCCAAACTCAAACCCCAACCCTCCTCTCTCTCTATCTATATATACATATCTAATATATGACCACCACCACCCCAAGCTCTTTGTATCTCTTATCTCTCTTCTCACCACCACCACCATAACGGGCCACCTCCCTCATCCACCACCACCACCACTGCGAAAAGAAAAAAAAAAGAGTTACAGGAAGGAGCAACTCACCAAACGTATCGGGAGCAACTCACCAAACGGAAGGAGCAAATCACCAAACGTGTTGCGCCTTACGTTTGGTGAGTTGCTCCCAATACGTTTGCTGGGTTGCTCCTTCCGTTTAATGAGTTGCTCCTTTGGCTTGGACAGTTGCTCCAAAATTTTTAACTCTTTCATTTTTCTTTTTCTTTTTTTTCCCGTTTGGTGGCCACCCCTACCTCTCTCTATCTCTTATCTCTCTTCTCACCACCACCACCACCATAACGGGCCACCTCCCTCATCCACCACCACCACCACTGCGGAAAGAAAAAAAAAAAAAAAAGAGTTGCAAGAAGGAGCAACTCACCAAACGTAAGGAGCAACTCACCAAACGTATTGGGAGCAACTCACTAAACTGAAGGAGCAAATCACCAAACGTGTTGCTCCTTACGTTTGGTGAGTTGCTCCCGATACGTTTGGTGAGTTGCTCCTTACGTTTGGTGAGCTGCTCCTTCGATTTAGACAGTTGCTCCAAAAACTTTAAATCTTTCTTCTTCTTCTTTTTTCCTGCAGTGGCGGTGGTGGATGAGGGAGGTGGTTCGTGGTGGTGGTGGTAGTGAGAAGAGAGATAAGAGATAGAGAGAGGTAGGGGTGGTGGTGGCCTTAGATATATATACTCATGTATATATATATATAGAGAGAGAGAGAGAGGGGGGGTTGGGGTTTGAGTTTGGGTTTAGGTGGTGGTGGTGGTGGTGATGGTGGTGGCTGTGAGAAGATAGAGATAGAGAAAGAGAGAGAGAAGAGATAGAGAGGTTGGGGTAGGGGTGGTGGTGGTGGTGGTAGGGGTGGTGGTGGTGACCCTTTGGTGGCCACGGTGGCCAGTGGTGGTGGCGGCGACAGTGGTGGCCAGTGGTGGTGGCGGTGGTGGCCGGTGGTGGTGATGGTGGTGGCGGTGGCTACCGGTGGTGGTGGGTGGTGGCCATGTGAGGAGAGAGAGAAGGCCAAAGAGAGGAGTGTATTTTAGGCATTTTAGACAAAAAGTTGATGCATTTTTAATTTAGTGACTTTATATACACTGAATTTTATTTTCAAAAAAGCACTTGACTGACTTTTAAATACTCTACTAAAAGTAGACTGAATTTTAATTATCCCTAAAACAAATAACTGAAATTCAATCTAATCATAATGTGCAATCAAATCACAATGGTATCAAATTGAATGAGTACCAAAATAATATTCAAGTATTGCTCTACTGTACCATAATATGCGTTAATTATTGTGTTAATAAAATGGCCCATTAGATTTCTACTATAATTCTGTAACATGCAAACTTAAAACAATTAATATTCGATTGGAAATTAAGAGTTTAAAAATATTTTAATCTTTCAATTAGCTAGGTGATGTTTGACAACTGCCCTTATGAGAGAAGAGAACATCATTAATGATCATATTGAAAGTGATATACTTTAGCAGTACAAATTTGAGATGATATAATCTGGTACCCTAAACATTTATGCAATGATTATATGTCACGACCCATTCCGTTAATGTGCAGAAACGAACACGTGGCACGCCACCAAGACTCATCCAATGCATCAAATAACAATACACAGCGCAAAATAACTTAAAAACACCTTTGAGCATATAAAACTTTTGGAAACATTGCCCTCTGAGTTGTAAAATCCGTGTAAAATTGAAAACGCAATTATATTTCGAATCGAATGATTTTATGTTAAAATGGGTCCCAAAGGTACCCTAAGAACCAATCAAAATATTTCAAAAATTTTCGGAAAGTATCGAGCAAGATTTCTAGCAGGGGGTATCTCGACCGGTCGAACGACCCCCTTCGACCGGTCGAATGACCCTTTAGTAGAATCCTTACCAATGCTGCAGAATTTGCTAAGGATCAAACAACCTCTACTCCAAACCTTCTACCAAACATACTTGTAATTGATTTAACACTTCACCATCCATACTAGGCTTTCAATAACATCTTTAAGACATGATAAACTACGAAAATAAATAATAACGGAACAAGCTAAGGCTTGTTTCGCTTAAAACATAAAAGTTCTATTACATTCCTCCGAAACGCTAAATTTACAAGTTAAGCTTTCAAAACACGAATCCGTGAGTTTGGATTCATTACAACAAAACCAAAAGGAGTTTTAATACATATTGCAACCTTATAAATCCATTCCAAAGCTTAAAAGTGTAGTCTCAAGTCCTAACTTCCAAAATTTACATTTTCGACAAAGGAATGGAACACAAAAACATATACAAAGTGATTCAACCCCGTCGTCCCCACGGTCTCACTCTTCGCGCTTCTTCTTTCCTTTCTTCTTGTCACCTGCAATGGAGTAACGCTCCACTGCTCAGCTATATGCTAAGTGCACAATTCTAACATATGCTTATATGACAATTCATGTTCTAAACATTTAAAACACATCAAAATAGTCGCTAGGGTGAGTAGTATGCTTCCATCCGGTAATGAAACTGATGTCACGGAAGGCACACCTCTTCCATGCATCCCGTACACTGGTTGGGCCTTCCTCCATACTAGGTACCGTGTCCTGGTTGGACCTTCCTCCATACCAGACACCACACTATCAATTGTTAAAATCCTCAAACTTCGAGGAGCTTACCCCTGGACGGAATTACACTAAACCCCCCTTTGACCCACATAACACAAAACATGCTCATATAAACATTTGTACGTGCATTCATCGCATTTTCATGTGCATAATTAATGGGCTTACATAATACATGAATTTCGCCCGGATCCAAAATATCAAGTTCAATGGTTAAAATATGGAATTTCCTATAATTCATAGGCTTAGAATTCATACCTCGTGCAAACGTCCTATAGTTTTGAAGGATGAACTAGGGGTTCGATTTAACGTCGGATCTTGAATTCAAGCGATTCTTACAAGTTTTTACGTGTTTACCCCAAAATTCTAACGCTAGGATTTTTATAAAAATCTAACCAAACATGGCCTAATATATATCAAAACGTAGGTTTTAACTCCACGAGTTCAAATCTCGAATTTGTAGAAAAACATGTGGACGAAAGGTCGTCAAACGGCTTGCAAAGCCCGTAGCAACCCAATCTCCCTTTCTCTCTCTCTCCCAAGATATTATATGAATTTTCTATCTAATGACAATTTCAACCCCTCCTATTTATAGGAAAACTCCGCAAAAATTATGTTTACCTCCACGTGAGTTTCTTAAACTTCTAGTTAACTCCTGAAACGTCGCACACGTCCATTTTATGACTTCACGAGTGAAAGTTATAAATTTTAGAAGTTTTCGACTAAATCCCGTTTGGGTCCAAAAATACGTCCGAAAACTAAATTCCGTGTAATCTCTACATAACCTACCTTTTATATGACGTATCACTCACGTTCTCACTACAGTTCTCAAAATGATATCTAACGGTATCAAGATTATCAGAATTTTACTCTACACAGAAAAATTTACTATTCATAAAATACCAGATAATCAAAAACATTTAAATCATGTAACTATCATTTAATCATACGGATGCCTCGTGATTCTCTGATTACCATGTCCTCAACCGACACTCCACCGTTGACTACAGTCAACTACTTATCCCAATTATCAAATAACATTGATAATTTATGAAATTCGAATATGCATTTATAAAACAATGACTTTCTGGAATGGACATAACAACTCTCCCCCCCAAAAAGGAAGTTTGTCCCCAAACTTATACCTTATCGATCGAAAATACTCACCCTCATCTCTTCCTCATTCTCCCACGTAGCTTCCTCGATTGTGTGACTGTGCCACAACACTTTTACCATTGGAATTGCCTTCGATCTCAATACTTGTTCCTTCCGATCCAAAACCTCTACTGGGCGTTCTATATAAGATAAGTCTTCTTGGATCTGCAATGGTTCCGGTACTATGATTTTACTCATATCTATCATACATCGTGTCACACCCCAACCCGCCCCCGCGAGCTAGGACACGTGTAACAAAGCCAAGGACCAAACAATTATTTTTAACGTTCCAAAAATTAACATTTTGACTGAAATACCAGGGGTAAAATATCATTTTATCAAATAAATTAATAAAAATTAATAAAATAAAATTTTAAAACCGTCAAATGGTACTTGGGCAAAGTTTCCCCTATTACAGCACCATTCACCCTGTTTTTATAAACTAAAACATTTCAACCCCTGTAACATTTTCTTTCATTAAATATTCCCAAAACACTAAAAACCCAACTAAAATATATAAATACATTCTAACATACTAAAGAATTAAAACATATTTTCTAATACATTTTACATGTATTCCATAACTAATATACAATAACTCCCAAATCATTTCCAACTAGCAGCTTAAAAATAAATAAAAATAAATAATACAAAACCCATCTTAGTAAACCCAACCCCGCAGTCTCGATCATTTCTCATTGTGGTATTCATCTGAACCTGCGTGGTCATTAGCCACAAAAATCGAATAAGCTTTCGCTTAGTGAGTACGTGGTGCTAATCATGCAACTGGAATATTTAATGATTCATAATACCAATTAAACATCACAATAATAAATGGTCGCAGGCGTGTCAAGTAACCAATCACCATCGTTCTGGACCCCAGATTCCGGGCCATTCTCACTTGTCGTCGCTTTTAAAGCGATATCACTCACTCTCATGTAGCCAATTCGTTGTGGTCGTCACCACCGTCCCCTTTTCTCTGAGGACTTCATCATCATCCCCCTTATCTCTGAGGAATGGGCGTCCCTTATATACGGGCTAAATAATGGTGATTATCACTTGAGACCCTTTGACCCACATAAGCACATAAGCAATTCAACATGTCAACATGGCAATTTCAACATTTCCAATATGTTAATTGCTAATTAATCACATGCTTTTCTACTTAATCATAATTAAGCATTTAAAACAATTAGTAATAATAAAAAAAATATTAAACATCCAATTTTGGGATTAGGACACTCACCTCACAAATAGGTCCCAATTAAGCTTAGAATTTCCAAATCCTTCACAAAACTAGCTCCTAATGATCCCAATGATTATCCTATACAATTTTGGTAAACTAAATATTACCAACCCATTTGGGTCACGAAAAATCTATCGATTAAATTGAAAATAAATTATATCATAAGGTTAGACTTACCCCCACGAGTCCAAATATGACTTTGTATCGCAATTTAAGCAACGTACAACGGAGTTATGACGGTGGGAAGGTCGAAACCCTCCCTTTCTCTCTTCTCTTTCTCGGACTGCTTCTTCACTGCTTGCTCTCTTTTTTTTTTTTTTCTCTTGATTCTTTCCTCACTTGCTTTTGATTAACTAATATAATATAATATATATATTTATATATATCCACACACAACCGTGGCCCGCCGCCAAACACAACACACTGCACCACATTTTTTTTTTCTTTTCTTTTAAAAGGCGAGTCACCTTTTCATGAGGTGTCAACTAACTAAAATTTCTATTAATTGCACTTATACCCCACAATTTCTAAACTCCTATTATAATATCCAAAATAATTATATTACTATCACAATATCTAATGAATCTATATCTATATTACGAGTGGGCCCCAAACGTGGTCCCAAATATTATATGAAGGCACTAATTAACCTACTAATTATGACATATGTCCAATTACGCCCTCACAAGTGTACCCAAACTCGTCTCATAAATAATCATGAATAACAATAGAATATTAAAGCACTCAATATTTCATCAATTAATTAATCATATGGCATCAACATGTATCATAATGTACACATTTACATTTACATGTCTACCATTTAATCACATAAATGCACATTTATGCAATTTATATTATCCAAACCTCTCTTGGGTCACACTTTCATATCTGTCCCACTTCTAGTGGAACTTTCAACTGTGCCCTTTATCAAGCACTTATCACATCGGGGTAACTGGAACTTACCCAAATCATCACATGGGATTAATTATACTAATTAATGTATGCAAAATAATTATTACTTCCATTTTTTTCGGGTACGGGTATTACACATCGTCTCAACATCGATACGTGAAACATATTGTGCACATGCTCCAGCTCAGATGATAGGGTTAATCGGTAAGCCACCGGGCCTACCCTCTCTAGGATCTCAAAAGGTCCTATAAATTGCGGGTTAAGTTTTCCCCGTTTCCCAAATCGAACAATGCCTTTTGAAGGCGATACTCGCAAGTATACAAAGTCTCCTACCTCGAATGTCATCGGTCGTCCTTTTGAGTCCGCATAACTCTTATAACGACTTCGAGCTACCTTAAGTCGCTCCTGAATCAATCTTACCTTCTCAGTAGTCATTTACACCATCTCAGGTCCTAACAATCTTCTTTTTTCGGTCCAACAAACCGGTGATCGACACTTAGGCCCATACAAAGCTTCATGTAGTGCCAATCTAATACTTGACTAGAACCCATTGTTATAAGCAAATTCAATTAACGGCAAGTGGTGCTCCCAATCACTCCCAAAATCTAGAACACACAGTCGAAGCATATCCTCCAAGGTCTGAATCGTCCGTTCTGACTGCCTATTGGTCCGAGGATGAAATGCGGTACTGAAACTCAACTTCGTACCCATAGCTTCTTGCAAAGTACCCCAAAACCTCGACGTAAAGCTACTATCTTGATTCGACACAATCACTGTTGGAACCCCGTGTAGCCTTACAATCTTTTTCACATACAATTCTGCTGAAGGCTTAGTCGTCTTGATCGGTAGGAATGAGCTGACTTTGTCAACCTATTAAATATGACCCAAATCTTGTCGTTCTTATTAGAAGATCGCGGAAATCCAGAAACAAAATCCATCGTGATCTCATCCTACTTCCATTCTGACACTAGTAATGGTTGTAACAGCCCCGCAGGTAATTGTCTTTCTGCCTTCACTTGCTGACATGTCGAACACTCAGAAACATACTTAGCCACTTCACGCTTCATACCTTTCCACCAGAAGTTTTCTCTCAAGTTCCGGTACATCTTATTACTTCCCGGGTGCACTGAATATCTAGTACTATGTGCTTCCTCTAGGATTCTATCTTTCAAGCCTTTCACATTCAGCATACACAACCGACTTTCAAACATCAACGTCCCTTGTTCCAATACAAAATCATGTCGTTTTTCCAAAGGTATCTCGTCTCTCATTTTGCATAGGTATACATTGTCAAATTGTACCCTCTTGATCTCATCAATAATATTAGGGTGTGCTATGATCGCCATCATTAAGCCACCACTGGTTTCTGGAATTACATCCAACTCTAAATGTTCCATTTTCCTTACTAGTTCTTTCTGTTGTGTTAGCTCGTCAACTAAGTTCATTGGCGTCTTCCAGCTTAACGTGTCAGCTATGACGTTAGCCTTCCCCAGATGATACTCTATAGAAAGATCATAATCCTTCATCAACTCTAACCATCTTCTCTGCCTCATATTCAGGTCTCATTGAGTGAAAATATACTTCAAACTCTTGTGGTCCGTGAAGATCTCACACTTTTTTCTGTATAGGTAGTGTCTCCAAATTTTTAAAGCATGAATCACTATGGCTAATTCAAGGTCATGAGTCGGATAGTTAACCTCATGCGTCTTCAACTGTCTAGAAGCATAGGCAATTACTTTACCTCCTTGCATAAGCACACATCCCAAACCCTGATGTGAAGCATCACTATAAATTATGAATCCTTCGGTTCCAAATGGTATCGTCAATATCGATGCTCTCGTCAAACACGACTTCAACTCTTAGAAACTGTCTTCACATTCCTGACTCCATTCAAAAGTAATACAATTTCTCATTAACTTTGTCATCGGTAATGAAATCTTCGAGAAATGCTCAATAAAATGGGTAGTATCATGCTAATCCCAAGAAACTTTGGATTTCAGATACGGATGTCGGCCTTTGCTAATTGGATACTGCTTCTACCTTATGAGGATCAACTGAAACACCGTTCTTGTCAATTACATGACCAAGAAAAGTAATGTTAGGCAACCAGAATTCACATTTCTTAAATTTTCCAAACAATTGCTTCTCTCGCAATCTCTGAAGTATCAACCTCAAGTGGTTCTCATGTTCTATCTCACTCGGCGAATAGATAAGAATGTCATCAATGAACACTATCACAAAGTCATCCAAATAATCCTTGAAGACTCGGTTCATAAAATCCATGAACGCGGTTGGTGCATTTATAACTCCAAATGGCATGACTAAGAACTCATAACGTCCGCAACGGGTTCTGAAAGCAGTTTTCTTGACATCTTCGGCCTTTACTTTCAACTGATGATAGCCCGATCTCAAATCTATCTTGAAAAATACTTGTGCCCCACAAAGTTGATCAAATAGGTCGTTAATTCTAGGTAATGGATACTTGTTCTTGATAGTCAGTTTGTTCAACTCTCGATAGTCCACACGCATCCGCATTGAACCATCTTTCTTCTTTACAAACAACACTGGCTCCCCACGGCAACACACTAGGTCGAATAAAACCTTTGTCAAGTAGTTCTTGTAGTTGAACTTTCAGCTCCTTTAATTCCACTGGTGCCATTCTATATGGTGCCTTGGATACGGGTCTTGAGTTTGGCATTACTTCAACAGTGAATTCAATTTCTCTCTCAATCAGAACATCTAGCAAGTCTTCAGGAAACACATCTGGATATTCTCACACTATTGGAATGTCTTCTACTTTCAATTCACTCGATGTCGTGTCAGTCACTAAGCACAAAAATCCCTGGCATCCTTTCCTCAATAATTTACCCCTTGAATAGCCGAAATCAAATACGGCGGCAGTGTAACTCCACTCCCTAGGAAACAAAAGTCCCCATGAACCAGTGATCGAAAATAAACCTTTTTCCGTTTACAGTCTATCGTGGCTAGGTTAAGGGCTAACCAATCCATTCCTAAGATCACGTCAAATTGGTTCACAACGATAGGTATAAGGTCTACTGTTATTAACTTCTCACCTAGTTGGATCTCACAGTTCCGGTATACCGTATATGTCATTATTGACTTACTAAGAGGTACGGCCACGAATAATTCATACCCTAACGGTGCAGATTTAACATTCAAATGTTCAACAAAGTCATGCGATACAAATGAATGCGTAGATTCTAAGTCAACGAGTATGCGTGCTAAGTGCAAACATACAAGCAGCATACCTGAGACCACTGTCTCTGAAGCAGCCATATCTCCTGGATTCATCTGAAATGCTCTCCCTTGACGTTGCTCTATCCTCTGTCCCCCATCATTGGGTTGTCTAGGCTTCGAACCACTAGAAGCCATAGAATTAGTAGCTTGCTGAGAATGTTTTCTCGGCCAATCCTTGACTCGATGTCCAATGGTACCACAATCGAAGCATTTAATCTGTGAAGCTGGTATAAAACTTACATTGTTTGTGCCTTGGATTTTATTCAGAAAGTTTGTCATAAAGCATCGGCCAGTATGTGGTCGATTACAAAGTGTGCACAACGGTATATTACTTGGTGTACTCCTCGTATTACCAAAGCTTAAACCAGAGCCTCGTACAAACGGTCTCTTGAAAGATTTGCCTTGATTCCTGTCTTCACCCTCATAACCTTGTTTGCCTTGCTGATTCTGTCTCGATCTTTCCATCCCGCTCTCGACCACAAGTGCCGTTTGTTGCACTGCTGCCACAGTCGAGTGCTCATAGGTCTATACTCTCAAACGGATATTTTTCCTCAAACCTTCTTCGAATTTCCTTGTCTTATCTTCCTCCTCTTGTACTGAACCCTTGCCAAATCTTAGCAATGCATTGTACTTGGAAGTATATTCTGTTATAGTCATATCTCATTACTTCAGGTTATCAAATTCTCGCTTCTTTGCATTTTAGGCGGCTCGCGGAAAGAATCGGCGATTGAACTCTGCCTTGAACCCTTCCCAAGAAATCGGTGCTCCTTGATCTAGCACATTTATCAAATTCTCGCTTCTTTGCATTTTAGGTAGCTCGTGTAAAGAATCGGCGATTGAACTCTACCTTGAACCCTTCCCAAGAAATCGGTGCTCCTTGATCTAGTACATTCACCCACCAATTCTGGACTTTACCCTTCAGTACGTCACTTGCATTCTCCAATTTCTCCCTATCGATCATCGGAATAGATCGAAAGATTCTTTTTATGTCCATGATCCAATTTTCTGCGAGCGTTGGGTCGGGTGTCCTATGAAATTCCATCGGTTTCTTTCGAGCAAACTGTTCGGATACTGATCTCATACCCCTATTTTCAAGCCCATGCACCACAGTTATCGGTGTTGGTTCCAATGGAGGTGTTGGAGGCAAACGCTCCGCTATATTCCTGATCATGTCTCCCATATTTCCCATTATTTCTGCCATTTGATTCATACGTCAAGTGTGTGGCGACAGATCTCGCTCTTTGTCACTCGTGATGTTACAATCCTGTAATTCTCAGTGCATAAACACGATGCATGTATTACAATATATATATATATAACCATATATGTGCAACAATATACATTTGCATTAAACATCTCTACAATATGTGGGTGCAATCTAGAATATATGGCAAAAGCGCTCAACACTTCACTCGTCGTCTAACGTTCCCAAATTTTGTACCTCTAGCTCTGATACTAATAAATGTCACGACCCATCCCGCTAACGTGCGGAAACGGACACATGGCACGCCACCAAGGCTCATCCAATGCATCAAATAACAATACGCAGCGGAAAACAACTTAAAAACGACCTTGAGTATATAAAACTTTTGGAAATATTACCCTCCGAGTTGTAAAATCCATGTAAAATTGAAAATGCAATTATATTTCGAATCGAATGATTTTATGTTAAAAGGGGTCCCAAAGGTACCCTAAGAACCAATCAAAACATTTTAAATTTTTTTGAAAGGTATCGAACAAGATTTTTGGCAGGGGGTATCACGACCCGTCGAATGACTCCCTTCGACCGGTCGAATGACCCTTTAGCAGAATCCTTACCAATGCTGCAGAATTTGCTAAGGATCAAACAACCTCCACTCCAAACCTTCTACCAAACATACTTGTAATTGATTTAACACTTCACCATCCATACTAGACTTTCAATAACATCTCTAAGATATGATAAACTACGAAAAGAAATAATAAAGGAATAAGCTAAGGCTTGTTTGGCTTAAAACATAAAAGTCCTATTACATTCCTTCGAAACGCTAAATTTATAAGTTAGGCTTTCAAAACACGAATCCATGAGTTCGGATTCATTACAATGAAACCAAAAGGAGTTTTAATACATGTTACAACCATATAAATCCATTCCAAAGCTTGAAAGTGTAGTCTCAAGTCCTAACTTCCAAAATTTTAGATTTTCGACAAAGAAATGGAACACAAAACCATATACAAAGTGATTCAACCCCATCGTCCCCGCGGTCTCACTCTTCGCGCTTCTTCTTTCCTTTCTTCTTATCACCTGTAATGGAGTAACACTTCACTGCTCAGCTATATGCTGAGTGCACAATTTTAAACATATGCTTATATGATAATTCATGTTCTAAACATTTAAAACACATCAAAATAGTCGCTAGGGTGAGTAGTACGCTTTCATTCGGTAATGAAACCAATCCCGTGGAAGACACACCTCTTCCACGCATCCCGTACACTGGTTGGGCCTTCCTCCATACTAGGTACCGTGTCCTGGTTGGGCCTTCCTCCATACCAGATACCACACTATCAATTGTTAAAATCCTCAAACTTCGAGGAGCTTACCCTCGGACGAAATTACACTAAACCCCCCTTTGACCCACATAACACAAAACATGCTCATATAAACATTTATACGTGCATTCATCGCATTTTCATGTGCTAGGTACCGTGTCCTGGTTGGGCCTTCCTCCATACCAGATACCACACTATCAATTGTTAAAATCCTCAAACTTCGAGGAGCTTACCCCTGGACGGAATTACACTAAACCCCCCTTTGACCCACATAACACAAAACATGCTCATATAAACATTTATACATGCATTCATCGCATTTTCATGTGCATAATTAATGGGCTTACATAATACATGAATTTCGCCCAGATCCAAAATATCAAGTTCAATGGTTAAAATATGGAATTTCCTATAATTCATAGGCTTAGAATTCATACCTCGTGCAAACGTCCTATAGTTTTGAAGGATGAACTAGGGGTTCGATTTAACGTCGGATCTTGAATTTCAAGTGATTCTTACAAGTTTTTACGCATTTACCCCAAAATTCTAACACTAGGATTTTTATAAAAATCTAACCAAACATGGCCTAATATATATCAAAACGTAGGTTTTAACTCCACGAGTTCAAATCTCGAATTTGTAGAGAAACATGTGGACGAAAGGTCGTCAAACGGCTCGCAAAGCCCGTAGCAACCCAATCTCCTTTTCTCTCTCTCTCCCAAGATATTATATGAATTTTGTATCTAATGACAATTTCAACCCCTCCTATTTATAGGAAAACTCCGCAAAAATTATGTTTACCTCCACGTGAGTTTCTTAAACTTCTAGTTAACTCCTGAAACGTCACACACGTCCATTTTATGACTTCACAAGTGAAAGTTATAAATTTTAGAATTTTTCGACTAAGTCCCGTTTGGGTCCAAAAATATGTCCGAAAACTAAATTCCGTGTAATCTCTACACAACCTACCTTTTATATGACGTATCACTCACGTTCTCACTACAATTCTCAAAATGATATCTAACGGTATCAAGATTATCATAATTTTACTCTACACAGGAAAATTTACTATTCATAAAATACCAGATAATCAAATAACATTTAAATCATGTAACTATCATTTAATCATACAGATGCCTCATGATTCTCCGATTACCGTGTCCTCAACCGATACTCCATCGTTGACTACAGTCAACTACTTATCTCAATTATCAAATAACATTATTAATTTATGAAGTTCGAATATGCATTTATAAAATAATGATTTTCTGGAATGGACATGACATTATACTCCACAATTTTACATTGTTGCTAACACCAATTTTAATTCCTATAAAAAGGATATTGGGAGTATTAGAGTTAGCTATTAGTGTTATTTTTATTTGGATTTAGGGTAGTTTAGTCTTTTTCATTCTTAGGTTTACTAAAATCCCCATTGATATAACCCCATATCCTCTTCCTCTTCAGAAAATTTTTCATCATATAATTCCAATATACAAAATTCTTTCCATCGAGTTTAACACTAAACGCTTGAAGCAAATCATCTCTTTCAGCAACCATTGCGAAAACGAAGCAATTAAATAACACAAAACAAACAAAACAAAATCAAAGACAGATTCAAAAAAAGACGAGCCATAATCAGTGACAGATCCAAAAATGAACGTGCATTAGTACGAGATCCAAAAACGAATCTGAATCAGTGAGAAATCCAAAAACGAACTAGAATCATGCGAAGAACGTGAGTGAGATTCGAACTTGCTCTGATACCATGTGAATATATCATATAATCAAGAGAACAACAAAGCCCCCATATATATCCACCATTAACCTCCTCTTTTTCATGTTTAGCGAGAGAAAAAAAACCCTCCTCAGCACTTTTCCGTGAGATAGCCAAAAAAACACATAGAATTTTCAACCCCCCATATATATACACGAAACTTATGGAAAAATATCACTTAAAATTATACTATTCCGACAAAAAAAAATGGTCGGAACCCCCGTAAAAACTGTGCCCCCACTGAATTAAAGTCCTGGGTCCATTACTGACCACCACCACCACCACCTTCATCGCCATTTGCAAGCAACACTAGAACTACGAGAGCCACCACCAATACCAGCTTCGTTCGCCACCATGAGCCACCACCAACACCACCTTCACCTTCACCTTCACATTTGCGCGCCACCACGTGCTGCGGCCACCACCACCATTGCGAGTCACCTCGATCCACCACTAGCACCACCTTGATCCACCACCACATCCATCACGAATTTCTAACAAGTTTCCATGAGCCACCAGCATTGTGAGTGTCCAACGAGTTCTCCTAAGGCTTGGTAGACAGAACAAAAGTTAAGAGAAATTTCTCTTATTATCAATGAAACTTAAGAGAAATTTCCCTTAACTTTCATCAATATTAAGATAAATTTCTCTTAATTTTTCACTGCACATGCTATGTATTGGGGGAAGTTGCTAGATTTCTAGCAAGGAGTAGTGGTCGTCAAACCATAGGTGAGGCACGAGTGGTGGTCATGGGAGGTGTCATGGGTGATGGTCGTCGGAGGTAGCATGTGTGGTGGTCATCAAGGTTTCATGGGTGGTGGTTGTTGGACATGGTTGAGGTGGTGGTTGCTGCAGTTCGCAGGAATGAAAGTCACCAGAGATCAGGTGAGGCAGTGATGGTGGTCGTCGGAGGTGGTGGTGGTCACCGAAGGTGGAGGTGGTGGTGGTGGTCGTCGTTGGAATGGTGAGGCAGTGGTGGCGAAGACACAAATTTATCTTGTCCTTCCTAGTAAATCACTTTAAATTTTGGATTTAAGAGTAATTACGAATACTCTACTGTCCTTAATAGTAAATCTCCCTTAAAAAAAAATCATTGAATAGGATATTACGTGGGGAACAAAAATTATACTATAAGTATGTAATAAAAACAAATTACTTATATATGTATATATATATATATAATATAGGACTCTAATGGACGGACTAAAAAAAAAGTGGTATACCAAATTTATTAAAACTCCAAGAAAAATTACTTAAGTAAAAGCGCATCGTTTGATAAAAGTGTAAAGTACTTTTGCCCAATGGTACACTTATATGTATTATATATTATATATGGATTATATATATATATATATGTGTGTGTGTGTGTGTGTGTGTGTGATTTGACATAACTTGTATTTTCCAATAGTTTTATTTGGGGCATGGTAAATGCTTTTCAATACCCTCAATTGAAACGGATTGATCACAATTCTTCTCAACTAAAATTGATGTAAAAATTGACTCGTGGGGCATGGTAAATGCTTTTCAATACCCTCAATTGAAACGGATTGATCACAATTCTTCTCAATTAAAATTGATGTAAAAATTGACTCCGTACAATTTATAGTAGAGGGTCCAAAACTAGAGGATATTGAAATGTATTTAAGTCTTTAATTAATATTCTAAAAATTGTCCTCAATGGTTCGATGGCTTTGACTGTTACAATTATTTACAATTGAAATCACATCGGTCTTAAGTGAAAATTTTGAGGAAAAAAAAAAAAAACCAAACCTTTGACCAGCTTGGTTTTTATCTGGTCTAATCCAAATTTCAGATAAGGACAATAATACTATAAATCTAAATTGACCACATTAACACAAACCATCAAAAGGTTGCATAAAGGAGAAGAGAATTAAAAAACTTAATTGCTCCAAAGTCGACTATTATATAGTAGTAATAAGTTTCCTACTTCTATTGGCTTTGAATAATATTAATTTCATATCTCATTTTCAAGTTCTGAAATGGTTGAGAAGTCCATTCAAGCTCGTAACTTTAAAAAAAAAAGGAAAAAATTGCTGTGGCTTAGGAGCAGCTTATTTGGATAGTTGCCGCCCGACTTCATTTAGTTTTCATTGAATACAATACATGTGGTAGGTGGTAGGTACTCCGTCTCGGATTTTCATTAATTTCTTCTAGTTAGTTACTTTAAAATATATTTTTTTTTGTTCAGGATAATTAAATGTTTAAATCTGTGTGGTGATAATCCATTGCGGTGGCAATAGGGAAGTGACGTTAATGCATAGGTACTAGGTTACTAGGCAGTACCCCAAACTTATGGTTAATATATTTTTCTTTTTCTTTTTTTTTTTTTCCTTTTTCCTTTTTTTTTTTTTTTTTTTTTTAACGAAACGTAGTTTCTCTTTGGTTGGCATATTTAGAACAGAAAAAAGAAATTAACGAAAAATTATTCCTCTTGTGTTTTTTCTAAAATTTTCTTCCCTACTTTAATAACTTTAGAAATATCTAATATTAAAATTTAATTAGTAAAAACTCAAGAAAAGAGGAAGAGAATTTACTAATAAAATTCAAAAAAAAATTTACCTTGTTTTCGATCCTTTCGAAACTCAAGAAAAGCGGAAAAAAAAAAAAAAAAAAACTGTTCTTCACCTTATTTTCTTTTGCTTTTCCTTTTCCTTTGTGTTTCTCTCATTATTTTCATTATCAATCAAATTTTTGTTCAGTATTTTCTATTTTTCCCCTGCTCTAAATGCAAAAACCAAAGACAGCCTAAACCACCTTCTTTTTGGCTGGTAAGGAAAAACCACGCTTGTAGGTGAGTAAATAATAGATTTGGGATGCTTACGTGGATTTGATTTTTCCTAAAAATTGAGGATACAAATGAATAAATAAAGAATTTTGATTAGATAATAATACAACATCAACAAAAAATAACTATTATAACGAATTTTTATGTATGGTTTAAACACTGAACAATCACCCACAACTCATACGTATTATTTAAGCCCAAATAATACTAGTAAGACTCAAACCTAAGCGGTTTGGAGTTTTTAAACTTAACTGTATTTAGTGTTGTGCGGGTTAAACATCAGTGTCCACAATTCGTTTGACTCCTAGATAATAATTGTGATTGGCTAGTTGGGGATTTATCTTCAAAATACAAATATTTATTGAATAAAATAATAATTAAATAACGACGAAAAAATATATTTTCTTATCGAATCGCGAATCGCATAATCTTATCTCGAAATGGTATAACATCGCTTGGAATATCGTATCACAAAAAAATCACATAGTTGAGTTGAGTGCGGACTAGGTCACTCTCTTTAAGACGATTTGCGCCTCTCACAGTAGTCACCAGTGTATGAGAATAACACTTCGCCTCTAGAATACTACAACCCAGCTCTACACAATTTGAGAAAGACCGAAACTTCTCCCAATATAAAATATAATATATACACACATAATAAAAGTAGTAGTATATTAGCATATATGGACTTATCTTAATATGTGTTGAATAGAGAATAGAACCCAAGCCTTATATATATAGGCTCAAGAATATGGCCGTTGGAAAACCCATATTAATTGAGGTTTAAACCCAATTAACTAGCCTCAATAATCACATGTGTAATATATGGGCTAATAAGTTTTCTCTTTAATTAGGGTAATAAAATGATTATCTCTCAATATAAAGATGGTTTATAATATAATCACTTAGAGTAAAATAATTATATTAAAGTATGTATAAAATCTTTTTTTTTATTAAAATATTCCAGCAATCACTCACTTATTTTAATAAAAATAAGAAACAATATATTAGGGTAAAGATAAAATATTACTATGCATCAGGAAAGTGGCTCATTCTTTAAACATTCACTTAGGGTGCGTTTGATAAAACTGAAAATTAAGTACTGAAAATTAAGTGCTGAATTTTAAGTACTGAAAATTTTAAGTGATTGAATTTACAGTACTAAACACAGTTTTTCAAGTACTGAAATATATTGCATTCAGTGATTATTTTCAGTAGAAAATTTTCACTTAAAGTTTTCAATGATTTTTTGGCTGCTTTTTCAATTCAGTGATATGTTATCAAACGCACTGAAACAAAATAAGTGCTAAAAGTTTTCATTTTCAACACTTAATTGGGTTATCAAACACACCCTTAGTGTTTCAGTGTTCCTGTATTAAAGTCAGAGTGGTTTAGCCTTTAAACAATGACTACTTGAGGATACGTAGAAGTGCATTACACACATGACACTCCAGGTGTTCTCTAAGCTTCATAAGTTATCATGTTATACGGCCTTGTGCTTTATCCCAGTTTTTATGAGTGCTCCACAGACTAGCTAAACTTCATAGGAAGCGGCCCCACTTCCATACTCATATATGTGAGTCTATCAAAGATGTTCCTATATCTAATACATCCCACCCATAAGGGCTATAGAGCTATAGAATTCATTAAGAGATAAATCTCAACCTCCCTTGAATGTTACAGGATCACATGCACTTACACCATAGGGTTGGATAAAATGTCATTGAGACTTTAAGCTAGAGTGTATATCCATATTCAAACCACTCTATGATTCGTTTGACATTTTAAACCTAGTTTTTGAGATCTCTAGTCCTTAGGTAGGGTATCCTCAAAGGTTATTTATTACAAATTTTTGGTTTTAAGTCACATCCCCCTTGATGCACTTCAAACATTTGCCTCTAGCTAAAGTTTTTACTCAATTTATTTTACACGTGTGTATGACACGTAGCAATGGTTTGGATTTCAGCACCATGCCTCAATGGAGGTGCTACCACATAGATAATTCTTTACACCCATAAATACATTTAATCGCCAATATGTTACACGTATATGCCATATGGTGGATTTAGTAATCATTGTATAATTTCTCAAGACTCCACCATTCACAATAAAATTAAACTAATAATTTTGAGAATATAAATTATTCTCTAAATAATGCCTTACCCTTAAGGTAAACCAAAAAATCACTTGAAGTAATTGAACCATAGAGCAATTTTCTTTTCTAATTGGAATAATGAACTTAGGCATATTTTTCATGTCACCACACGATTCACCGCAAACTCTTTAAATTGAGGAAACATTTTTTTTTCCTCTCCACATCACCACCATAAAAAATTGAAGTAACTCACAATTTTGGACCCATTGAATAAATATATGTATTTCATTACCAAAAACATTTGGAGGTAAATAATAATATTCGAACCTCACCATTTGCTCAAAATTTCTTCAACCATTTAAAATACTAACTCACTTTTTTCAGCAAAATAAATATACATCTCAAATTACATATCTTTTCAAAATGATTTAAAAAAACATGAACTTCTTCTCAAAATGAATATACCCTTCTTTTTTGGAAGATCCAAAAACACATACATTCATAATTTCAAAAAAATTATTTAAGATTCTCAAAAACATTGCACACCCAAAATAATAATTTCTCCAATAATTTAGCATTGTAATAACTGAGGTTAACCCTAATCTAATCAAGAGAATCCAAACTTGTAACTTATTTTGCAAAATTTATAAACTCTTACTTCTCAAACAACTCACATCTCTTTCAAGAAATTTCAGTTGTCAGGAAGCTTTTTATATACTCATACATTAGTCTCCAAAATTACAATCTCAAAATTTCCAAAAAGCTTCCAAAGCATATTTTGCAAAAAAAATCTCATATTCTCTATTCTCAAGATTTTTTAATGAAACTTCATCAATCTTTCCTTCATAAAATACTAGGATAAAGTACTAATTTGAGATCTATATATCACACCAAATGAGCATACATTTGTAAAAATAAATATACAATTTATTGCCTAAAATCCTTCTTTTGGAAAAACTCCTTTATCTCAATTTTTTTCATAAGAAAAGAAATGCACAAGCATTGGGCCTCTAAAACAATTTTGTTCAACGAAAAATATAATATTCTAATGAGCAAAATAATTAGTACACACTACTCCATGTAGTTAAAAGTTCAAATCAATCCCAACATAAAATTAGCATGTTCCACAAGTATAACTTTTTCATGAATAAACATAAATTAGAGAAGCCCATGTATATATAGACAAATGCATAGATATAATATGGCTAGGCCAATTGTGGCACAACAAAATATATGAATTAGAATTGCTAAACAAATATTCTTAGGAAATACTTTAAGAACTACGTGAATAATAATAATTCTATCAAGCACACTTGTCCATATCCAAATAAAATCAACCAATTATTCATTTCAAGAGAATGAATTTTTTCATAAATATACTAATTAAACCCCCACTATTTCCTCCATAGGTATCATGTATCTCTCTCGGAAGCAAAAATGTAAAAATAAAAAAATAAAAAAAAACAAAAAAAAAAAACATACCTCTAGTATGGAGAGAGTTAACGCGAGAAGGAAATTAAACATTTTACCGTATACTCGCTAATTTGTGAGATCTCCATGTCACTATTCAATTTATCACTTCACGCATTTCAAACAAATACATCAAATTCAATTGGTGACAATTGATAAAAAAAAATTTAATAATAATAATAATAAAAGAAGAGAGATGAATCGTCTTAAAATTGTTGGGGATTTACCTCTAAAACACAAATATTCATTGACTAAAATAATAATTAAATAACGACAAAAAAAATAGATTTTCTTATCGAATCGCATAATGTTACCTCGAAATGGTATGACATCGCTTGGAATATCGTACCACAAAATACATAGTTGGGTTGAGTGCGGACTAGGTCGCTCTCTTTAAGACAATTCACGTCTTTCACGGTAGTCACTAGTGTAGGAGAATAACACGTCACCTCTAGGATACTACAACCCAGCTTTAGGCTGTGATCATCTCCAATCGACACAATTTAGGGAAGACCGAAGCTTCTCCCAACACCTTTCTTTGTCCAAATATAAAATATTATTTATACACACATAATAAAAGAAGTAGTATATTAGCATATAAGCCATCACATGGACTTATCGAATATGTGTTGTATAGAGAATAGAACCCAAGCCTTATATTTATAGGCTCAAGAATATAGTCGTTGAAAAACCCATACTAATTGAGGTTTAAACCCAATCAACTAGCTTCAATAATTACATGTGTAACATATGGGCTAATAAGTCATCTTTTAAGTAGGGTATTAATTAAAATGATTATAACTCTCAATATAAAGATAATTTATAATATAGTCACATGAGTAAAATAATTATATTAAAAAAATATATATATATATATATATAAATTTTTTTTATTAAAATATTCCAACAGCTAGCAAGTACCAAGTTGTCTCTCATGGTCTTGCTACCAGTTTTTGGGGTCATTTAATTTTGTAGATCGAAGATAATGCCATCTATGATCTCATTTGGGATCCCTATGGGGAAGAAGACAAGGAAATTTTTATTTTTATTTATTTTTTTAGAGAATTTTTAAAAAAGCTATGTAACAATTGCTATTGTTAGAGATTTTTGTAAAATAACATTTGCTTCAGTTTGTCTACATTTAAATTGATCTCATTTTAATTTTTGGGAAAATTGGCTAAAAGGTCATCAAGAAGGGCTTTATTGGGATCAAGGACAACTTAAAATACACATTGGGTATGAGTCCTCCCAATGTCCATAGACAAAAATACCCTCACCTTCAACCTCTAACCCTAAACAAACCCTAGCCTCCATTACCACTACTCCACACCACCTCCGACCACCACCCCTGCCACCTCCGGCCACCACCCTCGCCATCTCCGGCGACCACCACCCTCATCTACGGCGACCACCACATGGCCATCTCCAGCGACCACCTCCATTGCACTTTTTGACCACCACAACGCCACTCCTAACCACTAGTGACCACTCCCTACCACTCGATTGACCTCCAGCCACCACCCTCGCCATCTCCGACGACCACCACCCTCTCAATCTCCGACGACCACTCAGTAAGTCAAATTCGACTTAGGATAAATTCGACTTAGGATATATCCTAATTAAATGAAATTTGTCTTACAAATTTCTCTATTCAAATGGGACGGTGGTGATGGTGGTGGTGGTGGCGGTGGAGACTGGTGGTGGTGGTGGTGGATTAGGGACGGTGGCGGTAAAGACTGGTAGTGGTGGTGGTGGAGGTGGAAGTGTCGGTGGTGGAGGTGGACTGAGATCAGTCATCGTAAGAGAAATTTCTCTTAGGATGACTGAGATCAGTTTGGCCATGATTTTTGTGTGGCCGGCGGTGGTGGTGGCAATGGAGGGGGAATACAGAGAGATGGTGGTGGTGGTGGCTATGGAGGGGGAGGAGAGAGAAAGTTAAAGAGAGAAGAGAGTTGGGGTAGTGGTGGTGGCTCCGGCGATGGCTCCGGCGACGACGAGGACTGCTCCGGTAGTGGCTCCGGTGGTGGTGGCTGTGTTGGTGGTGGCTATGGAGGGAGGAGGAGAGAAAGTTAGAGAGAGAAGAGAGATGGTGGTGGTGGTGGCTATGGAGGGTGAGGAGAGAGAAAGTTAGAGAGAGAAGAGAGTTGGTGGTAGTGGCAACGGCTCCATCTCCGGCGACGACGGCGACAGCTTTGGTGGTGGCTCCGGTGGTGGCGGTTGTGATGGTGGTGGCTATGGAGGGAGGAGGAGAGAAGGTGGTGGTGGTGGCTATGGTGGGGGAGGAGAGAGAAGATGGTGGAGGGAGGAGGAAAGAATATGGAGAGGGAGGAGAGGGAGATGTTGGGGGAGGAGAGAGAAGATGGTGGAGGGAGGAGGAGAGAATATGGAGAGGGAGGAGAGAGAGATGTTGGTGGTGGTGGCAATGGAGAGGGAGGAGAGAGAGATGTTGGTGGTGGTGGCTATGGAGGAGAGAGAAAGTTAGAGAGAGAAGAGAGATGGTGGTGGTGGTCTCTTAGGATTCCATGGGCATTTTTACCATTTAAAATGAAATTTAAAATTTTATAGGACTAAGAGGGATAGTTTAAATTTTAGAAGATTTTAGGAGGGAAATTTTTTTTAGAGTGTGTCCTTGTATGAGTGTTTGATTATGACTTGTCCTTTAGTCCAACTTAGCCCAACCTTAGGGGCCTTACACCAAGTCTCTTAATTTTTTAAATTTTTTTAACTTTTGGTAAAAATCTATTTTTGAAAAAACTGTTAAAGTTTATTCCCAAATGCACTCAACTTTTTTTAATAATCTCAAATAACTTGTTAGAGCAACAACTGTGGTGTAGCTAAACTAGTTTAGTTACCATATATGGTCACTGCATTGGTGTAGCTTAAAATGAAAACTAAGGTAAAAAAAGGGTAGAAAAACTTAAGTTTAGCCTTCTACTAATTTTCTTATCATACGAGCAAATGGCAATCACTTTGCCGGTAGAGTCACAAGTAGGCAAAGACAATGTCGGCTAGTGGTTTGACTGTTTTTTTTTTCCTCTTCAATAGATAAGGACCGGAAAAAAAAAATTTAAATAAATACCAAACGGGCTCTGAGACTTGAGTCTTCTGTTTTTGTTGACTTATGCTTTAATAAGAGTTTTTGATCTGCCTAGACTAAAATTGTTCAACACAAAATTTCAAGAGAGAAAATTAAAACCTCACACTTCTTTTATCAGCGAATTAAAATCTCACATAATTATGCCAAAAGCATCTCCAATGCAAAATGCCATTTTTTTATTTTGTACGCCAAATCCATATTTTGCCATTGCTACAGTGCTGAAATACAATTTTTTGACATCTCTACTCCAATGGTACTTTCTAAAAAGATGCTATTAATTAGTAGTTGTAGTATGTTTTGTCACTAGTCCTTTAGAACGAGTGCAACATACAAATTATAATGCAAAGAGAAACCTAGATATCCAATGGACTTCTATCTATCCTCTCAAAAAATAACAATGCTATCCTTTGTGCCAAATTTGAGATGAAAGATAGCAAGTGCATTAGACAAGTGTTTTTTAGCATTTAAGGATAGAAGGTGCACTAGAGAAGCTATAATGGAGTAGAATTGGGTTACCGTGCTTGGCAAGTGATATTGATTTACATCAGAAAGATTTTGAAAATGCTGGGCCATCAATGATCAAACCACCATCATCGGAGGCCAGTAAATATGCTAAAACCTAGACATGAAATTAACATTAATGGGTAGGAATTGGGTAGATTAGGATTAGTGAAATCCAAACATTTTTCAAGTAGACTTATTGCTGGTTGCTAGTATCCAAGATTTAGCATTCAGGATCGGTTCCAAAGGGGTTCCGATTCCTAAGCCACCAATGGAGTGCGGTTGGGCTGCAGCACCCTTGTGGAATTGACAACACAACACATTCAGAAATAAAAAAGTTGGTGTGCTGTCAAAATCACAAAATTGCTGCCAACCCAGTGTGCAATTGAGGATCCACAGACTCTAAAGGGACTGACCTTAGAGGTGTTCTGTGTCACAAGAAAATAAAAAAATTGTCCACAAATAAGAATACTCCATTCACAAGGAAAGAGTGTAAAATAGTTCAAAACTTGGAACAACAATTTTAAAGAAAACATGAAAACTAAGTTACCGATTAGGTAGAAATGTGTATTTAACCATGTGTTAGGCCTAATAAATTACATATGATAATCATTTGACGAATATAAAGTATAACCATGCAGAATTTGGAGACCAGGCCCCAGGGGATGGCCAAGTGGTAAGGGATTTCATCCCACGTGTAGGTGATTGCGATTTGAGTCTCATGGGGTGAGAGTTTACGGATAGGAAGATCACTACCTCCTCTTGTGTAGTGCGTTAAAAAAAAAATGTAGATTTTGCAAGCATAATGAACACATTGAAGTGTCTTTCTCAATACATAGCCAAATTAAGTAGAACTGTAGAAGGCTTTTACAACATCTCAAAGTTCTAAGAAAGTAGTAGAAGAACACCACATAAACATATATTAAACCACATAGATATAATTTTTAAAAAACTATATATCAGTTAATTCGACGGCAATTCTTCCTAATCTCGCCATTAAAACCCGTGAGAGGATTAATTTTCCCCATTTTAACCATAGAATGCGCGAACTGGCTAAAGAAGAGACTCTCATCCTCAGCATAGCTCTTAACAAGCTGTGTAGTCTTTCCAACATTTCCGGTAAGAAGCACTTCATCAGAAGTGAGAAGTCCTTTTCCCCACAATATGAGCTTGAAATATGTGTTATCAAATTTTGCAGGTGAGGCAAAATCCAAAGGAGAGATGATGTTGTCGCCACCGGTCTTTGGGCACACTGATTTCAACCCAATGAAGTAGTTTTTCTCAAGAGTTTGGTCGGGTTGGTTGTTCCCATTTTGGTTGTACAGCCTCTGCTTGAATGTTGTACATCTTGCCACCCCTATGGTATGACTCCCTACAACCACCAACACCAAACAAAGATTTCAAAATGAAAAAACAATACTCCTTATCTTTCATTGCTGGCCTGAAAGACTTGTGCGTGTTGGTATTTACTCCTCCTATTTACATGATAAGGCATGTCACAATGGCCCGGGTGTCAATTGGGCTTGGTCCTGTGGGCTGTTTGTGCAGTCTCCGGGCAGGGTAAGGCCCATCCTCGGGCTCTATATGCAGGCTTGGGGTAGCTGGGTAGGCCCAAATCCTACTCGAACCTGAATGGGCTAAGCCCGAACTGATCCATTTTTTGGTTAGCAAGTGTGGGCCTCAGCCCAAATTTACATGCCTTGATGATAGTTGGAAACTACAAGTCAAAAACATAATTGGGCCAGGCCAAGGTACGTGGGTAAGGCCCTACACCCTATCCAAAGGTGAGCAACAAGGACTGACCTGGCCCACCTTTGGTTTTAGGCATGTTTCAGGCCATACATGGGCCTCAGCCCAAATTTACATGCCTTGATGACGTTGGAAACTACTACTAATAGTGAAGAACGTATATATTGGGCCGGTCCGTGGTGGGAAGGCCCAAGCCCCATTTGAATGTGAACAGGTTAGGACTGGTCTGGCCCACCTTTAGGTTCGGGCGGGTCTCAAACTGCGCATGGGCCATCTTGATCTTGGAAAGTAAAAAATTGAAGAAACATAATCCAACTATGATCTTGGAAATGAAATGGACCTGAGAGTGCAACAAGGTCTGCTTCATCGAGGCCTTGGCGGTTGAAGGCTGTTATAAGGTTCTGAATGGTGGAATTTGGTGCCGGAATGTTTTTGTTTGCGCCACTTAAACTCGCGGTCTTTGAGTCCCTCCTTCCCAATGGCAGTTCCCAGTTTGGTCCATCACTCTGTTCCACCAGCTTTCATTAATTAGACAATAGTAAAAACAAACTAGACATGTGCTTCACCCCAGCTAATATGTGAATGTGAATTACTACGGGCTCCACGCTAATGTAGTTGTTTTTTGTTTTCATTTTTTGTATTAATGTCTGACTCTAATTTAGCACAAAAAAATGAAAACCAAAAACAACTGCGTTACCATGCGAGCCCGACATGTATCAATATGCAAGGACGGAGCTATAGAAGGACAAGGGGGGACTCGAGCCCCCACTTGATTTTTGAAAAATATTATATACACCCTAAAACATGGTGTATATTTTTACATTTAAGCCCACCTTTCAAATTAAAGAAAAAACTCTCTATTTTACACTTTAACCCCCTCCAAAGTATGAAACATTCAACATTTAGGTCTCAATTTGTAGAAATAATGTGTTATTTTATATTACATTTGGTGTCAATCAATATTAAGTTTTCTAATTTCTTCGTCCGTCCCAAAAATATGTATAAATAGACCCAAAAAAATTATCTGAGGTAAACTCACTACCTCTTCACCCTACAACTCCAATGTTCTATATGCCTCCCTGTCAATATGCATATATGTTACATACAGAGAGATTTAAAAAAATATATATATATATATATATATATATAAAAATAATTGAAAGAGTGTTTGAAATTGAAAATGTCATTCCAAAAACACACTCTTTTAGCTTAGGTTTCAGAAGTCAGCTTACTAGTACGGTGGAGCCCCGAGCAGCGAGGGCAAGAATGTCTGCACAAGAAACTGTCTGAGGGCACACTTGTTCTAGCTTGGCCTTCATCTCATCAATTACTTCAAATCCTCTTAAAGAATTAATGTTTGGTCCTGCCCTCTTTTCACTAGCTATAGTTGCACTGTTGTCCAACAACACTGATGCATCGCAGCCCTTTAAAAATACAAACAAGTGTTAAACATTAACTTCATTATGGTCCCATTTTTTAATAATTTTATGCATTTTTACAAAAAATATGTATGTGTGTGTGTGTGAGTGAGTGAAAACTATGTTTTAAGTGTATGACCTGCACAAAGCAGTCATGGAAGTGAAGCCTGAGAAGAGAGGCAGCCATTCTAGGCTCTCTGGCAATGGCCTTATCCAAGACTGACATCACAATGTCATTAGCTTGAGGACATGAGTACTGATAGAACCCTGGGAAAAGACCATAATACCCTCCCCTAAATGGTTGATTGTTACCCCAGTTGAAGTCGAAGCCTGGGAAAGCTAGGGACAGAGTGGAACACAGAGAAGTAATCACTATGAGATGAAGAATTACTTTGGAAGAAGCCATTGATAATTAATTCAGAACTATAGGAATAAGTTTTTGTGATGGGACTTACTTGTGTTCATTAATTAGATGTTTATATATAGAGAGCTCATGATGTGATCAAATCAACCACTCTCTACCACCAAATCCTCTCAAAAATGCCTCTTATGGGAGTCTATGACCTTTTCAACTTCAGTATTACACACCCGTTTTGGGAAATGGGTCAGAGAGAGAGAAAGAGAGAGTTGGTATTGATAGTGTTTCAGGTTTCAGTTTCACCTGCTCCAAGAAACAAATATGGGGGTAATATGTCATCCCATGTTATGGTCTTGAGCTTTATTACTTTGCTTGATTAGTCTTCAAGTCCTGCTTTAGCTTTATATTCTGAGATTTGGACAAGCATGAAATCATGGCAATGAAACCTCTCAGTGTCAACTATAGAATACTCAGCATGTTGTCTAGGTATTGACCCTTTCAAGCACTTTTTGTAAACGGTTATAGACCATGATCCCAAGAAGCTAATGTTGTACAATAGTGACATTTTTTCTTAGTAGAGATATATATATATATATATATATATTCAAAAATAAATAAATAAAAATAGGGTAGAGATAAATAGAGAAACATGATACTCTGAGAATTGTTTGATAAAGAAATTGAGGAATATGAGGTTACGTCAACCACTAGTTCACATGTGATGCGTGAAAATGACATCTCTAATTTTAGAGTAATGTTTGAGGCACACTCTTACACACTTAAAAAGTATCCACATCTTGAGGTGGACCAATAAAATGAGAGATAGAGACTGCGAGATCTATTGTCAGTCTCTTCTCATTGATCCATCTCAGGGTGTGGATGCTTTTTGGGTGTGTAAGGGTGTACACGTAGCATTGTTGCTAATTTTAAGTGTGGAAACAAGTAAATTGTACTTTTTTGTAAGACAGTAAAAACTGTATTATAATGCATCTATGAAATAAATTGAACATGCAAAGAGAGGTTGCAATTAGTGAGAATAAGACATTTTCAAATGTTATTCCAAAAGCATCCTAGTTAAGTTTTCAAATTTTGGGTAAAAATTATAAATAACAGGATTACTTCTAAATTTTTTTGTTTTTTGTTTTTTGTTTTTTTTTTGTTAATTTTCGAAAAAAAGGTTAATTTAACGAAAAAGACAAACGGCGCTGTACAAAAGTACAAGGGCCATTCCCCATAATGTACAATATATGCAAAAAAAAAAAAAAAAAAAAGCATCTAGGCAATGCAGCATAGGGTGGGAAAATCAAAGAGACGAAATTTTCCAGAATCCACTTCTCTCTCTCATCCTACAAAGCAATCAAAATGAAGCTAATGAGCAATGGTTGCAACATAGAAAGATCCAAAAGTCAAAGCAGCGGTCCAAAACATAACTCCCCACAATGGGGAAATGGCCCCTCTCTCAATGTGCTGGGGAAGGTGGGGATCATATTCTTCCATTTAGCTTTGTATCTGTAGGGATATCTGGTGACATATCTCTTGAAATATTCTTTCCTTAGGCTTAACTTCAAATTTGAAACTCCGAGCATTCCACTCTTGCCAAATGCTATAGATAACCAAACCTAGGCACATTTTAGGAACAATTTGCCGTGGTGTCTTCCCTTTCCCCTTGTTCGCTGTCCAGACCACAAGAGCATTCCATGAAGGGGCGGTGTAAGAGATTTCCAACCTATTCAGAACTCCCTCTACATTAATATGTTTGACAACATGGTAGCAGGGTTTTGAAATTTTGCATTGGATAAAAAAAATTCAAAATTTTATTATTCGAAGTCTGATTCTGACCATTTCTAGTTACAAGACCTCAGTTGCACAGTATTAACTAAACTAGGCATAATGCCCAGCAAATATAGGTTCATTAAATTCCCCCAAAACCAGTTCTTTTGACACCTCCAAGATCAGATAAACTACTCAACATCATTCTCAGTTCAGATGTCTAAAATAAAATACTAACTTCATTACAAAAAAAACAAAGAGCTTTCTTTGATACTAATTACAGATTAAGAAAGTGGAGGCCTAATTAAGCTCAAGAATCATTAATTACCACCAAACTCAAATCTATTCCATTCTTTCACTACTCTGCATGGTCTGTGACATCTTCCCTTGTATTCGAGTAGCCTGAAGAGTCTGCAAATTCCTCTTTGTACATTTCTTCAATCATAGGTTTCCACAGTCTGACTCGAGCATTTATGAACCAATTTGAAATCTGAGACAACCATGATCAAAACCCATAAATAATAGATATCAATTTCAGGCTTATTTATCAAACAGAACAATATATGCAGATTCAGGATATAGAAAGCAGAGGAATTACTTGGTTCTTAGTCAATCTTGTCTGTGAAGCCAATATTAGCTTTTCAGAATCATTCGGATAACTGCTAAACAACCATTTTTAAGTATCAAGAAATCACCACAACAAGAAACTTTTAGGCTCCATTTGGTTCTCGGATTTAGCGAATGAAAAGGCAACGGAAAAGGAAAGGAAAGCGAGAAAGAAAACAATTTCTCTCGTGTTTCTTTTACTAGTGTTTTCATCCATGCTCAAGTAAAATTGGAAACTTGGAACTTTTCTAAATATGATCGAAATTCAAGAAAGAGAAATGAAAGTGATTCACACAGTTCACACATTTGAATTTTTTTTTCATTTTCTATCTCTTCCTTTCTATTTTCTCAACCGTTTTCCCTATTAACAAACAAATAGAAGTGTTTTCCTATGTATTATTCTCTTTTCCTTTCCCTCACCTTTTCCTCATCAATTCATGAACCAAACAAAGCCTTAAAGGGTTAAAGTGCTTACGGATTAAGAAAATGCTCGAAAAGCCAAGAGCGAAGGATTGATACGGAGGTCTCTGGCAATCCCCGGATAGGTCTCCAAGCCAACCGTTGGCTTTGTATCATTCTATTATGTCTAGTCTCTCGATCAAGCAAGCCTATTTGTGACAAACCCGTGTTGAGTTTTGGAAAATCCTGTGCAAATTTTAATTTTGCTGCATTAATTTGAGATACGATTGCATCTCTTAAGCAGCAGAAATGTCTAGACATGGCTTGAAGTGCTAAAGCAGTGTAAGATTTGCTTGCTCCTAAACCAGCAATAACCTCAAATGGTGAAGCCACTTCTTCTATATGATGATAATACTCTTCATATCTTCTCTCAACCTTAAAAAATTGAGTCCACAACAAAATTAAAACAAGTAAGAAGAATGATCTTCAAGAAACAAACCATTAAGTTGAAATAATTTATAAGGTCCGGATCTTAAACGGACCTTAAAAACGGACCTAAAAGACAGAGTGTGTAAAGAGTGAGAATTTCTCATAAAAAAGGTGAGAAATTTCAGAAGTGAGAAACTTCAAAGAGTTATGAGAAATTCTCACTCTTTACACAGTCCGTCTTTAGGTCCGTTTCTTAAGGTATGCTTAAGATCCGGACTGATAATTTATATGTCTTCATTTTCTTTTGACTCACCTCTTCCAACAAAGCAATAAGCTTTGCTATTTTAACTTCAATTTCATGTTCCTCAGCTGAAAACCCGTTATTTCGAAGCTCCAAGTTTAGTTCAGAACAAATTCCGAGAGATCCTTTTCTGCTGTTCCGCGATAATCTTCTCATGTATTTCTCATTACTTGAATTTAGGGATTTCCCACCAATGCTGACAGTTTCTTCAAGAAAGGACTGAGCAGGTCTTAAATATTTCGAATTAGCAATAACAAGGGCAAAAGAGTATGATCCATAAGAGGTCGAACAAGATTGACTAAATGGGGCCGAAGGTGACGCAAAAGAAATTTGAATTCCTGGGTTACAAGCTCCTCCAAATTCTTCTCCAGAAACCAAGTAATTGGGGCATATCAGATTTGAATTCAACGAACGTTCCCTGAATTCGATCGAAGGAGCAAGAAGACTAGAACCAATAGATAGTGAGATCCTTTGGTGTTGGTGATTAGTCTCATTTGAAGCTCCAAGAAGATCCATCAAATGGGTGTTATGGTTTATCTCATTTTCCTCTGCCATTGGAGGAGCTTGAACAATGTCTATTGATCTAGACATTCTTTCACCAAGGGACTCAATGCTGGGCAGTACATCAAGAGACTGGGGATATGAATTACTGCCTCTTAAATCAGTTCTGTAAGTATAGAAATTTTGGTTTGAAAGTTGGGTTTCTGTAGAAATAGAGTTTGAGTTAATGAATTGGTGTAGAATACTTGAATTTGGATCAGGAGGCGAGTCCCGTGAGACCATAGTAGCCAGATAAAGAAAGGAAATAGCTAGCAAAGAACTGAATTTTTTGATCCACAATTGAAAAAGAATGAGAATCTAGTAATTCAAGTTTATGGGTAAACTGAGGATCATCACCAAATTTTGCAGCATATCTTGATAAAGCAAGGAATAAACAAAGATGAAAACTAAAATTTCCAAGAATTCAAACCTGTAATTACTATTCTAGAGAAAAGGGTTTTTGGGGTAAGTAAAATAGGGCTCCCAGAATATGAAAGACTGAACTGGAAATCTGCACTTAAAACAGCAATCAAAAAACAAGATAATGAGAAAACCTACCATTCAAGAAGTTCTCAGAAACTAAGACTATCTAACAGAAACAGAGAAAATAAATGTACTATGTATCTAAGCATGAGGAAAGAAGATCTAAATAAATGAAAAGTACATTTCTTAATTACTCTTTGACAACTAAGTACAACCTATGATAGGCATAGTTAAAAGAACTAACAGAATACGAAAAGCAATGAAAATATACCCAACTTGAGAACAACACATTCAAAGGAGGAAAGCAAAATTCTCTGAAAAGGTCTAGCAATGTCTAAGGAGAAGAAAGCTGTAAAACATAGAACATAGGCCTCTGAAAATCTCCACAAATAAGTGAAAGCTAATTAGCCCAAGTGAAAAATGCTTGAATATGAAAGGGGAAAAAACTGGTCCCCCTCTTCCCTGACACTCAATAACAACCAAAAGCATTAACCCCTCAGCTTTAATGCCTACTGGTGCATTTCTTTGGGATAATCAAAAAGTACTCTCTCTCTCTCTCTCTCTCTCTCTCTCTCTCTCTCTCTCTCTCTCTCTCTCTCTCTCTCTCTCTCTCTCTCTCAGAGTAGGACTGAGGAGGAGCCCTAAAAGATAAAAATGGTTCTGCTAAATGGGTTTCTGCAGCCTGTAAAAGAAAGAGAAAAGTGTGCCATCTTTTGCAAACTCCCAGTTTTAAGATAGTCTACTTGTGAATCTGTGACCATATGGGAATATCTAACTTTTTCCTGTCAGCTGTTCATTTCTTCCATAGAGATGTTGAAAGGACACTGAATTTATCAATCTCTCAAGGGAAAGAGTAAAGAATAATATAAATTCCTATACTATGCACAGAGAGAGAGAGAGAGAGAGAGAGAGAGAGAGAGATTGAATTTTTGGTTTGGTTTGGTTTGGTTTGCTGAAGAGATTGATTGATTCTAAGTGAATTTTGGTTTTGGTTCATTTGGATGATTACCATCTTTCTTCCTTTGGCCTTCCAGTTGTCACACTCTAGTTCCCTAGTTGTGTTGCTTAAGAGCACACGATGGTCCACTCACATATTAAAGCTTCTGCACAATCTGAAGAGTCACAGTACATTTTAAATGAAAATTCAGCTTCCTTTGTTTTTTCAAAGTTTGTCTTGACAAAACAATTTCCTCCCAACCACGACCACCTAAGCCTAGATGGAAGCGAGTCTCAATAGGGGGCGTTATACACTCTTAGTTGAGGATTCGAAACTCCATTTTGGCAAAAGTGATTGTGGCCAGAATTCTTGGCCTCTTAAGGGAGGCTAGGGTTTCGAAAACCCCCAGGGGCCGTGTAAGATAGTTGGAGGAATGGACTTCAAGATGTAATTTTAAAAATGTCCAATTTGGTGTGACTTCAAATCCTACCGCTTGCTTGCCACCCTAATTTACCTGGTGCGTGTGTTGTGGGGTCGGTGCATGTGCCATGGGTTTGCCCCTTGTTCTACTCCAATAAAAACGACAATGGGTATCGATCCCGAAGTCGCGGAGAACTGGAGGGGGGATTTGTCCTCGTATTCCAAAAACATTTACGTCCCCAATGTACATAATACTATGCAAAAGCATACATTTAGTTATCTTTTGATAACAAGAAAAATGACAGCCAAAGCACAAGTCCAATACATGCACTATCTCCAAATGAACTCAAGCATAAATTTACTATTATTTTCTGAAAGCTAATTTCTCAAAATTATTCTGTATAATAAAGAAAACATTTGGCCAACATATGAACACTTCTAAATAATGTGATGATTAAAAGTAGCAAGATAATAAATCACACGATTACAAATTGAACATATATGACAAGCTAAAAGTTAATTCACATACTGAAAGGACCATGTCAAGGGGCCTACATAATTCAGGTACTGTCTATTGGCAGTTTGGACGTATTTATCTTGCTTTTGACAGCAACCAACAGATATGCATGCAACTGACCTAAACCTTGTCCTGATCCATACAGATATAGGTAAAAGAAAATGAATTATCAAATTCTTATACTACATTCTTTTCAAAAGAGATCTTACATCAAAGTTACAATTTCATGTATACAAGTCCTTATTCAACAAATTACACAAGAATATATGAACCTTATCTTACAATTAAGCTAAACTCAGAACAAATCTCCACTATATTACAAGCGGGTATTAATACCCATATTCACACAAAAAAAAAAAAATTACGCTGCATTTTTTTTTTATTGTTATTCAATTTTCCAGCAAAACGCTAATTATTAGGTCCAGGAATATGATTCCTTTTATTTTTCCTTTTTCAACTAAGATTTTTTCTTTACAAAGTTCGAAATTTTCATTCTTAGCATTTTGTCATGCCACAAAATCAGGTAACAGGTGAGGGTCACCAAACCTTTCTCGTGGATTTACAGGATTCGTGAACTGGTAATCAGCTGTATCAGGCCCCATGTCTTGTTTTAATTGCGTCCAACTAGATGTAGAAAATGTGTCCTGTTCACAATGCCGCAACTGCAACTCAAGTGACACTTGATTGCCAATTCCAAAACTACCCAGTTGCGAAAAATCATATGTAGCAAATGAAGCCATAAGATTCCCATCACCACTCTGGTTTGGTGGGATAATCTCATCTGGAAAAAGGTCAAGGCCATCCACATCAGGTCCATCATTTATTTGTTTATAAGGGGTGGAATCGGAATTCGAATCGTTGAATCGACCCGAGTGGCCACCATAAGCAGCTGTGGATGTCGCACTTCCCTGCAATTCTTCCCCCCTATCGTCAGTTGCCCAAGACTTATCTCTTGCTTCTTTGGATGCATTCTCTGGTGAAGACTTTGAATCTGCTTCTAAATCACCAAACTCCTCTTTGTGCATCTCTTCAATCATGGGTTTCCAAAGACGCACACGTGCATTTATAAACCAATTTGCAACCTGGTCCAAAGATGATATTAATCAGTATGCCGGAAAGGTAGAACAATAAGATAGGTTCCTATTGGATTCCATGATATTGTTTTGAGAAACTCCAAAGACAACAATTGGCAAACATGTTTAATCTTGTGGGGTTGTAAAGAGAGTACTGAACATCAAAGCTCAACCTACAGAAAGCGAAATTCCACAATGGCCTTTCAAATGTACTAAAAAGTCATGTTTGACAATGTACTCGTGCAACTCTGTTGGAGATAAGATATACATATCTTGTCATAGTTGTTTTGACATCAGAGATAACTCAGATAAGAGATAAGTTCGTTAGAACAAGGATAGATAATAGACTGATTCTATCCTTAAGATCATGTATGCCTGTATACATAGGTACTATCACTGTATGATCCGGGTTGAGCAAACATAACGAATATCTGCTGTCCCCGTGAACGTAGGCCTTTACCCGAACCACATAAACATTGTTATTCCTCTTTTGGTTATTTCCTTTAGTATCTTTCACTTTATATTTCATTTAAATTATGACCAAAATGTTACAATCTCTACCTGGCTTCTGGTCAAGCCCGCCTGCCTCGCTAACATGATTTTCTCTGACTCTTTTGGGTAGCTATAAAAAGGGGGGAAAAAAGAAGAAGAGAAATAATCAGGACAAGTTCTTAAACAATTGGCAAGTAAAGTAAATGCAGAGAATGATGTTCTATAACATACGGATGAAGAAAATGCTCAAACATCCAAGCACGAAGGATCGAAACAGAACTCTCAGGCAACCCTCTTTGTGGCCTCCAAGAGTGTCGCGTCATACCGAGCTGCTGAAGAGCCATCTGTTGCCTGAGTTCATGTTCCACATAACGGAGCCGAGATAACCCTCCGGCTCGACCATTGGGTATGGCGTACTCCTCCCCTAAGCTTTGCCTGATGACTTGAATCTGACTATTGATCGTATCACGTAAGCAGCGGAAATGACGGGAAATTGTTTGGAGGGCAAGTGCCGTGTATGTTTTAGCGGTCCCACTCCCAGCTGTCATTTCAAATGCCGAGACCACAATTTGCATCTGATGGTAATATTGTTTGTATCTTCTGTCTACCTAAAACATAACCATAATATCCAGAATTCTTCAGAACTGCAGCCCAAAACACATACATACACACACTCTCTCACCAGCGTACATGCAAAAAACAAAAGAACAAAAAGTAACATATTATTTTTTTCGTAGTCTACAAATGTCAATCACTTTGTAACACCAAATTGTGCTTCATCTCCAAGCAAAAATAATGCATTATATTGATCAAGGAATGAAAATATAATTTATAGACGGGTGAAATGAATGAAAACACTTGAAAACTCAACAAAAACAGATTCAAATAATCAAAAGGGAAAAAAAAAATAGCACCTAGCCAAATTTTCATCCAGTTGTACTAGTACATAACTATAGATAAGGTTTTCAACAATAGGCAACTAAGGCAAGATAAAGAAAGAAAGAAAAAAAAAACCAAGAGGATGAAAAAAAATATATCAAAGTCCAAATAGAATGAGCCACCATCTACTAGATATAGGCACCAAAGCAGAGATAGAAATCACAGACACAGAGACTGGAAGTAAGGAGCTTACCTCATCCAACATGGACAAAAGTTTTGTCATCTTTTTCTGCAAATCCTGTCGTCCTGCAGGTGAAGGTTCACAAGAGGATTTGGTAGTTGATTCATGTGGATCCAAAGACATCACATTTGATAAGGTAGGCATAGAGCAATTTTTAGATTTAACATGAACTGGGCCATCGAGACCAAACTCATGCTGCTTCAGTGAACTCCGAAAATTAACAACTTCGTCGAGCAATTGTTGTGCTGCCTTGAGATATTTGGAAGTGATAATTCTGCTTGCAGGATCCGATAATTCACAATGATTTGAACAATATTGCACATCTTTGGGGCTTATTGAGTCTTGAGGGTTGTCTAGTCTTTCCACCTTGAATGTACTTTCAGACCCTCCAGTTAACTCTAGCGACAAGTATTGTGCAGTACAAGGTTCATTTAGATACATGATATTTCCAGGAAAATGAGGTGATTCGGGATAAGAAGCAAGCTTTTGTTCCGGTAGAAATGTTGGAAATGCGTCTCCTTGATTGCTTATACTTGAGGGATATGTAGCCATCATTATCTACTGCTACCTCAGAAAATGCCAGTTGAAGAGCCGCAATGCCTGATAAAAGAGGTAATCAACAAACCAAGCTAAACGGCGAAAAGATTAAACTTGCTTTTAAATATTAGCATCAATTTCAAAATTTTGATCATGTGCTCAGTGCTCACAATCTAGCAACTTCACACACTACAACAGTATGAGATCTAGTTACATTATGCCCAACATTTGGGAACTTCTATTCTATTCTCTCTCCTTCAAGAGCTGCTAACGGTGTATTTCGCTCTTCAAGGGAAGAAAAGCTACTCAAAAATGCTGTCCCACGTGGTGACTAGTTAAAGAAAATTTTTGGCAACAAGTTCACCTTTCTGGAGGGATTCTGATCATTACTAGCATCATCTTCAAAGATTGTAAATTAGTATCAATACAATACACAGAAGAACCGTATCGTAAAGTCATCATGATCATGAACACAACCTAAATTCTAGAGTAAATTAGAGAAACCCCACCATTTTCTAAGAGTAGAAAAGAAATGAATAACCAAAACCTTGAAAAACCTGATCTAAGAGTAAGAGATATCTGCCAAAAAATAAATAAAAACTAGAACAAAAATAGAACCCAATTATTCAAATTCCATAAATTGGAATCCCAAAACAAGGAATCCACATTTCATTATATTCACAATTTCAAAAAATAAAATAAAAAATCTTCATTTCTGTTCTTATGAGCTTGTCCTTTCTCACAATCATTAGCAGCAAGAAAGTCTTGTTCATGCATATGAAATTCAAAAACCCATACGCCAGAACGAGGATTCATGAATGCCTGAATGGAACTTTATTTCAAACACAGTCTACAATCACAGCCATCATCATCTTCATCATCATCATCATCAAAGAAGGCAACAACTACAGAAACATCTACAAAATATATCACCCAGGAGCTAAAATTTCAATAAGAAAAAAGAAAAAGAAATAGAAAAAGAAAAAGAAAAAGAAAATAGATTTTACATGTGTGTGTGCCATTAAACAGAATTAACATGCAGTACATGATACAAAACTCAAAACCACACGATAAACACTATAAAGAATAAAACTTTGTCATAAACAGAGTACATCAAACCTCAATCAAGTACTAAAAATAAAGGAAAGGTGTCAGAAAAGTACCTATAGAAAACAATAGTTGACCCCTCTATTGATTAGAAAGCAGAGAACACTCAGAACAGAACCCAATCGGCTGATTCAAAATTCCACCCAGAATGGAGACAAAACACCTTCCTTATATATCAAAAACGACACCCATAAAATATTTATTTTTACAAGTAAAAAAACAATTACAGTAATTGTTAATTACTAGAAGAAAAAAAATGGCTAACAGCAACCTCCTATAATCCTATTCCTAATTTGATGATTAGTATATTCTCTATCAATCATTCCACCTTTCTCAAGTGGGGACAACAAATACGTAGAAGCCCTGAGGTCCACAGAAAACTAGATATATATATATAGTCTATATAGAAAGCGTGAAGAAGCCCTCAAAAGGAAATCGCGTGGACATGGTGGCGGTTGTTGTGTTTTGCTTGAGGGTTAGGGCTTCTAACGCTAACCACCAGTAGGTAGACCTAAACCCTCCTCTTAAACCTCCATTTAACGCAATAGTTTCTGGTTGCATCTCTCTCTCTCTCTCTAGTTTTCTCCCACTAGCAGTAGCTAATAGTTTTATTATCCACTTAACTGGGAAAAATAAAAAATTTCAGCACTTGATGTTTTTTCAAAGTTTTTGATAAAGTATTACTTAATTAAAAAACTAGCCAAAAAATTATTGAAAATTTTAAGTGAATTTTCTACTGAAAATAATCACTAATTGCAATCTATTTCAGCACCTGATAAATTGTTTTCACTATTACAAATTCATTCGCTTAAAATTTTCAACACATAAAATTCAGCACTTAATTTTCAGTGCTTCATTTTTTATTTTATCAAACCAATCCTCAATTGTACACTTAGCTGTGTATTATGGAATGAGTTACTTTTCAGAGGAAAACTTACTAAATACGCACTCAGTTGCTCTCTGCATATAATTAAGTAATTTTTAGAATAGAAATACTCCTATATGGTTTAGTCCGCAATATCCCCCACCTTTTTAAAAATTAATCCATCCCCAAATCTGTGTACAGTAATTAGTCCCTAATTAGAACTCTAAACTAGAATCGGTCCTTTTTCCCCTAGTTTGGTGGCATTTTATGGACAAAAATATCCCTGTTTGGGCGTGTATATGCATTCAAAACACAAATAAGGTTTATGAATTTTAGACAGTTACTGATATGGAAAATATGACCCCTAGAATCAAGGATGTTTGCATATTTTAACCGAGTAATGCCACATTCACACAATATTTCACACAAAATTCCACAGAATGCAATCATGTCCCTTGATTTCGGTGGATCCTATGTGAGACCCATGTGTGTTCCCCACATGGGATCAACTGGAATCAAAGGCTAAGATTATTTTGTGTGAAATTTTGTGTGAAATGTTATGTGAGTCTAACATTATTGATTTTAACCAACCATGATTTATAAACTTCTCTGTTTATACGTTGTGAGAGAAGTTAATTATATGCTGAAGTTATATTTTGTCAATCTATGGTTTGAATGTTCATAGCTTGAGTAGAATAATTGTTTGCATCATCACTTCATTGGATATTTAGTGAATCTTATCATTTTGTTAAATTGATTAAAAATGTGAGAATTTCTCATTATTCAGGTTTTTTCTCCTTATCCATAGATACTCAGCTGCATGCGTTATGTAGTTTTGGAGGGGAGATCGCACTGATCAATGTACCGAAAGTATAAGGTTTTGTGAACTTGTCCGATTTGTTGATGGAAAGTGGCCATATCTTAAAGAGGATGAGATGACATTAAGATATGGTATTCCTAGATACAGTAAGTGTATTTTAGATTGTGATGAATCAGAACAAGAAGCTTGAAGGCCGATGTTCTCGATACAGATTGATGCAAGAAAGAGAATTATATATCATAAATTTGAGAGAAGCACAGTCTCGAGTTCTGGTATAGAGAGAGGAGTGAGAATTCGCACCTAAAAAGCAGAATTTCTCACCGAAAAGTGAGAAATTTGTATTAAAAATGTGATAAATTTATTTTTAATTTGTGAGAAATTACTCGTCGTATCCGTTTAAAAGGTGTGAATTTTATTTTTTTTCTTGAATTCTTCTCGGAAGTTGTTAATTGTTGATAAATTTCTCATCAAATCCTTGCTATGTGTATACTTATTTCTGTTTTTAAAAGTGGGTTATTCTACCCTTCTAGTATAAGTGCGAAATTTTTCATCCTTATATATATTAAAATATAAAATTCTCACTATTTTCAATACTTAGTTAATATAGTGAGAAATTTCACACTATTAAGCGCAATCTCAGTGATAATTTTCTCACTTTTTTAAGTATAAAGTTCTGCATACGTAGCAAAATTGTGAAAAGTTTGTGAGAAATTTCTTTTTGTCCCTTTCTCTCTCTATTTTTGTCTCTTTCTCTCTCTATGTATATATATAGTTTTATGGGTTTTGAATTTCAAAACGAGTAATGCTAGGCACACTTTGAAATTCACACTGAATTTGACACCATGCTTTAAATGCCTATACCCTGTGCTGTATAAGTGGTACACAGAAAAATGTAAAAATTCACACACCACATGGACATGTATTTAAAACATAGGATGTCATATTCAATGTGGATTTCAAAGTGTGTCTAGCATTACTCTTTCAAAACCCTCATTATGAGGAGTACATATTATGTGTGTGTGTGTGTGTGTGTGTGTGTGTGTGTGTATAGAGTCAGGCTCGAGTACGCACTAGGTGAACGCACTGGGCTTTTAAGCCTAAAAAAAACCGCGAGGCGCCCCACTGACCCGCGCCCCATCCCGCCACCTTGCTGACCAGCGATTTTTTTAGGCTTATAAACTCAGTGTGTTCACCTAGTGCGCACTGGAGCCAAACTGTATATATATATATATATATTTCTAAAAATAACTAAATGAGGGTATTTTGATCCTCAAAATAAGTGAGGGATCTATTTCTAATTTTATTTTAAAAAAGGACCTATTTCTAGTTAAGTGTATATATTAGGACTAAATGCTAGTTTACTCTTTTTAGTAATGGTAAATGTACAACTCTCAATGCTAAAAAAAAATGCTAGGCACACAACACATTTCACAACAGGGCTTTAAGACTTAATTTGGCCCCCACGTGGTGTTTCTCCTTTTTTAAAACACAATTTCATGTTAATTTATTTGGTAACTAGTTTATGATCTTTGCAAAAATTGAACTTCGGGCTTTTTTGGAGGGAGCTTTTGAAGCTTTTAAAAGCTCTAGATTGAAGTTTTTAAAAGTTCAAGTGTGTATAAAATTATCAAAGAACTTAGAGCATCTCCAGCAGACTAGTTATTTTAACTTTTCAGACAAAATAGCTAGTTAGATGTAGTTTTTTGTGCTCCAGCAGGCTAGCCAAATGGCTAGCTATTCTAACATTTATCATTTTGACTAGACAAATTAGTTTTTTGTGCTCCAGCAGGCTAGCCAAATGGCTAGCTATTCTAACATTTATCATTTTGACTAGACAAATTTGTCTAGTCAGGAATGACTCTCTATATTCTCTCTCCAAATTTCAACCTTTAAATCTTCCATTAAAATTAAATGTTACAAATCTCAACCGTAGAAAATATAGTAAATTAAAATATCTAGATAAAATAAAAAGAACTACTGGAATTGAAGGCTAAATATTGAATAGCTAAAATAGTTTTTGTTTAAAATAACATGTTATGTACTATTCCACTGCTGGAGATGCTCTTAGTAATAAACTCCTTTTAAAAAGTCACGTGGGGGCCAAACTAAGCATAAATGTGTTGTGTCATGTGCTGTTTGAATTTTTTACATTTTTCTATACACCACTTACACAGCACATGATACGTGCATTTACAACCCTATTGTGGAATGTATTGTGACTTGTGTGCCTATCATTGTTGAAAAAAAAAAGGGGGGGAAATACCTTTTACCCCCCTATGGTTACACCCATTTTCTCATAATCCCCTATGGCTCATTTTGTAACACTTAATCCCCCTGTACTACGGACTGAAGTGAGACTATTAACTTTTCTAACAGAGAAAAGGAAATGACGTTAATACCCCCAAGCCCCTATACATAATCTTTAGGGAAAAATACATTTTACACTCTTATGGTTACACTCATGTTCTCATAACCCATGTGGTTCATTTTTGTAACACTTAACCCCCTGTACTAAGGACTGAAGTGGGACTGCCGTTAGAAAAGTTAACAGTCTCATTTTAGTCCGTTAAGTGTTACAAAATAAACTACATGAGGGTTATGAGAAAATGAGTTTAACCACAGGAGTAAAAGGTATTTTCCCACAAAAAAAAAAAAAAAATGTACGCCTCTTAAATGCAAACAAGTGGACAATGAAAAGTAATTCAGTGGGTGTAATTACTAGCGCTCCAATATTGAAGAACAATTTGCAATTGACTTCACAAACGTTTCTAAATTTGATGATACTACTTAGGGGTGGGATGTTATTGGCTCTGTTCAGTCGGCTTTAGGAGGTTTTAAAACTGATCAAATGATTTTGGTTTCGTTGATTTTGTGGTGTTTTCTGTTTGGTTTGATTTTCCCACAACACTATTTTTGTGAAAACCGACCAAATCCACCGATTTTTTGGTCCAATCAAGCTGTCTTTTATTGAGACCCCTAATACTATTTCTCAAAAATTACTTTTGTGTTAAAGTATTGTAACTTGGTGTTAGATTGTTGTAACTAGGTGTGAAAGGGAAAACCGAAAAACCAAAAAATCGAATCGAACCGTCCGGTTCGATCGGTTTCTTTGAATGTGTGCAGTGTAAAACCAAAATCGAATCGAAAAATTTACACACTCCTAACCGAACCGAAACCGATCAGTTTCACCAAAATAACGCACCGAATCAAACCGAATCATTTACGCCCTTAGTAACCATGACTATTTTTTTAAAACCTACTTTGCTTTTGAAAATGTCAATTTTGTATATAGTACAACATTTTAGCATCCAAGTACAATATTTTAGAACCAAACCTACTACTATGATGTACTAAAACCACCAGGATGGCAGGATTCATCAAAGAATCTTCCTTGATTTGGTATCTCAGTTGGAGCAATTCCAGGCTAGGTGGCTCGACAAATTGATACTAAAATAGGTTTGCTATTTTGGTTTGAGTTGGTTGTAGATGCTTTACTTTCTAATTCCTGCAATTGATCTCCACATCCATTTTTATATTCCCAATGATACCAAAAATAAATAAATAAACAAATAAATAAAAAGCAGGATGGCTATGAATCAAAATTGTATATTAAGCTTTACTTTCTGTCAAGCAATCATTTTCTACTCACATACCAACCAGTTATATTTTATTGCCTTGCCCCCTACCAGAACGTACTCTAAGTCTCTAATGTATAAAATCTTTATAAAAGATTTATACAGTCGGTGGGGGAATACATATATAGAAAAAAGCTGTGTAAAATGTTTTTCACATTTTTGCTGAGTAAGAAGGTTCAAACCAAAATATTTAGTGAACATGTGACAATTGTGAAACATATGAGATCAATTAATGGAATGAAATTCATTGAAATTTGAACTTGTAGTTAAGATGTTTTCAAGCCCTTCTTCAGGCACAGCAACGTGATCTTAATCAGTAAACGAAGGAACTGCTAGTTATATAAATGTCATTCGTTAGATCAATCCGATAAACTAGATAATTTTTTTTTTTTTTTAATCTCTTACCTGGATTATCGCTGGACACACATACACACCAAACCCCAAAGCCTCACAAGTGCCCAACAAGGACTACTAATTCCTATTGAAGAACAAACAGGGGGCAAAAACTCCCCCTAATGGGAGTCCAATCCTTCCCCTCCCCCCCACTGGAAAGAGGAAGGTGATACTACTAGACCAAATGGTCATTGGCATAAACATGATAATTGATAATTGAGTTTATTAAAACTGGTTAATCTTGAACAACATTCATTCAATGGCGTCGGACCGTCAGTTGCAAAATAAGTATATCTTGAGTGAAAGAGTTCTTGGTGTACTACCTAAAGGTCTACTGTTCGAGTCTTGGAGTGTCCTCCACGCAAAGTGCAATCTATGCATCAAATCCATCTGTGTTTTCTTGGAGACACTCCGCGCAAGCGTAAGCTATGCATCAAATCCGTGTGTGTGTGTACACACACAAGCATAAAAAAATATCCTAATGAGCAAAGGGTATGGAAACCCCTACCCAAAAAAAACACAAGTTACAAATAATATACATATGCTTTGCAACTAATTTGTGCCCATATAGAATTGTAGAACCTTCATTAAGTAAAACTTCTTCATTGCAGCTCAAAAATACAACAAATAAACAGGTCAACTATCATCGCAGATCATGAAAGGAGAACTTCCAAATTGTCAACAAACAAGAAAATCAGAAAAGCCTGTGCCACAGAAAAACATTCACAAGATGATCCAAGTTAGTTCGAGTCTTGCTCCGCCTCTACTTGTTTCCCAAATTCTTTCAGTGCAAGTGAATATATCGCTTTTCTTCTCATCGATGTTCCTTCAGCAACCAATTTTACTGCCTAAACACACAATAATTTCTCCAGTTAAAATTTGATTGAGCTTCAACATTTACTATTATCAATGACAGCAGAGAAAGGAAAAGAAAATTTGATTATACAAAGACCTATATTTACTATGAAAGAAACAATTAGGATTAAGCCCTAATCTCAACTTCTTACCTGTTTTCACTAGCAGGTGATAGAAGACTCCCAAATAGTAAAAGGTAAATGCTACATATCAATTTTGCATGCTTAGACTAGGGGTGTATACAAGCCGAGCCGCTCAACAAGCCCTCGCAAACATGTTCGATAAGGACTCGGCTCGGCTCATATACACCCCTAGTTAGAACAAAGTGATAGAGAGAAATCTGAAAATATAGTTATTCCAATTTACCGCGGAAAGACTATGCCCTTTGGAGATCGAGTCTCTCAGTTCAACAAGAAGCTGAGATTCAGATGGAGTTTCAACTGGACAATTAGCCTTTCCTTCAATCAAGAGTGTGATTTCTCCTTTCGGTTGGTGTGTTGAAAATGCTTCTTTTGCTTCTTCCAAGGTGCCCCGCCAAAACTAGTGAGGCATAATCATCTTCATTAGTAACGCAATATCTACATACAGATACATATACATACACATATATATAGATATATATATACATATGTATATATTACTCCACAGTAACTTCAGTCTTCTCTATTGATAAAATGGTTTAGTTCATCCCCTTTTTCTGAATTGAAGGCTAAATAATTTAAAACAAATCGATTACCATGACTGTGGGTGTTGGCAAATAATTCAACAAAGGTTTACCTCTTCATGTATTTTTGTCATCTCCCGGGCTATGACACATCGCCTTCAATGTAGTCCAAGTAAACAATCGTAACCAATAGTCAGGAGTTGTAAAATTCACAGACCTCAAAATTAAGTCAAGGAAAAAAAAAATTATACAGTATATATATATAGCTGTTGAATCCAATTTTAATTAAGGGTATTGAAGTAATTTCATAGATTGAAAACTGGATCCAGCGGCTGTAAAGAGAAGTCCTCACTTTAACAAAGTGAGAACTCCCTGATGAGAAGGGTTCTTTATATATATATATATATACACAGTTATAATTAAAAATTACTTGTCTAGCAAAAACCATAATACTCCCTCCGTCCCAAGTTGCTGGGCACTATTTCTATTTTGGGCTGTCCCAAAATACTTGTCCATTTTGAAAAGTCAACACACCAAATTTTTTATCTTTCCTATTTTGCAATTTCTTTTTTCACAATTCCCACAAATCTTAGTTTATAGGGAAACTAAATTAAGGGTAAAATTGGAAACTAAGAATATTTAAACATGAAAACAGTGTATTAATTATGTTCCCTTAAAAAGTTGGGTTCCCCAAAAGTGCCCAGCAATTTGGGACGGAGGGAGTATATTCTAGACTTCTAGATAGCTATTTATAATTGGAAATTTGGAATCCATTAGAGAATGGTAAGTTGTAAAAGCCCTTGCAAGCAAACACACGCATTATGGACATAGAATCTACTATTAGGATACCGCAGATATAAACTTTTCTTTTACCACGAAATTCTACCTACAGTCGCCAAAATGCGAACAAGCCTCCTCAATAAACTGATGAAGCTTATGTGGAGGAACAAAAAATACTTGAGTCGTTGCTTCATTTGCAGAAATAATCAGCCTCTCTCTTCTTGAACTGGTATGCCTAGGTAGAAATCCAACTACAGCCAGCAAACACCACACATGATATTATTATAACTCACCTGATTGCAGATGTAGCGAAGAAAGAAAATTGGGTGCTATGTAGATCACATATATGATATATGTAATTGATATCTATATAGACTATATACATACATTTATATATATATATATCAACAATGCTAGGGGCACAAACGCTTTACACAAACACACTCTATCTCTCTCCTGGGTGGCACTGTGGGGTCCAGATAATTTCAGTGGACCCCACAGTGCCACTCAGGAGAGAGATAGCGTGTGTTTGTGTAAAGTGTTTGTGCCCCAAATATTACCCTATATATATATATATAGTTTGCATATTTCCAAGAAAAAGTTTGTCACAAAGTATGAGTGTCAAAAAACGAGTAACGCACCAAATGTGAACTCATCAGTGGCCAAACCCGAGGCAGAAATTGCAGCTACCAAAGCAGAAGGACCAGGGATAGGAATAACAGGAATATTTTCATCTACACATAGCTTTGCCTGCATCAACAATCCAATGACTAGTTTATTGTTCATCTAGTATTGTAGAGGTTCAATCAAGTTTTGAGAAATCATGAATCAGAAGTTACATCTAAGATTATGATTGAATACTCTCACAAAAGACATTCCAACAAATTGTTCTTGGTAATTTAGTAACCCATCATTGTTGTCACCATTGATCTTTCACAAAGAGTAAATTTAGGTCTTGTAACATGAAAATGACAGACAGAACATAGCTAAAGTAGAAGAGATTACATGCTCACCAATTCCGAACCAGGATCACTAATGCCGGGCATTCCTGCATCACTGATCATCGCCACAATTTCACCTTCTTTCAATCTCTTTAACACTGCTTGTTCTCTCTGAGACTCATTGAACTTGTGATAACTCAGCTGAAAATCTAAAGCACACAATTAGAAATAACGGAAAAAACAAGAACCCATCATTGAAATGGATGCATTGAAGCTATAAGAACCTTACCAGGGGAGTTCTAATATTGTAATGATGAAGCAACTTCCCCGAATGTCTTGTATCTTCTGAAAGTATCACATTAGCTGATTTTAAGACTCGCAGAGCTCTGCATCAAAAACACAAAAAAAAAAAAAAAAAAAAATCATGCAAATCTGCAGATAAATATACGAGCTTTGGTTCGGTTCTGAAGTAAAGCAAGAAGGTAAGCTATTCAAAATTGAAAATTAGGTAAAAATGGAAGTCACATTATATCAGAATCATATTTTACAATTTATCATTTGTGTACCTTAAGGTGATATCTTCAAGATTCCCAATTGGTGTTCCTACTAGATATAAGCCCGGTTTCAAAGCCCCCTGCAAGATGAAACGCTTCCAATCCAATCAACATACGCGTTTAGAGGTTCAAAAATTGAGTACAAAATCCATAGAAGACACCCAAGTGACAAAATTAAGTTTAAGTTCGTAATCATATCGAAATATCTATTAAAACCCAATTAGAATCATACTGCCCAAATACTGTTGGTTGAAGAAAGACTAGTAAATTAGGGTTTTTCCATATCACCTGATTAAACCTAAAACACCACCATCAGTGTTTGCAGAAGCTCAAATATAGTGGGCGATAGATTGAAACAAAAAATTTTGCTTCGACTATTCACTGAATATTCTCTTTTCGTCTATTTCAATTTCTTCACAATTAAAACTGAAAAGGGCAAAAGAAAAAATATTTAAAAATAAGAAAAAGTGTGAGAAGTTGAATCTTACTTGTTTTGAGGGTTGTTGGGTGAGTAGGTCGATGGATTCAGTGAAGCTATCAGAGGTGGAACAGAAGCAAATGGCGATTTTTGTCGAGTGAAGAGTGGAAGACAGAGAGACTAGACTGGGGGAAGTAATTGCTAAGTTTGGAAGACTAGGCCGCCACGGATTAGCGGCAGAGAAATATGCTACTGCCATTGAATGGAAGCGGCTTATCCACATTGCTGCGTCTCTCTCTTCTCTTCTCTCTCTCTCTCTCTCTGGAACAACTGTCACAGGCAGTCAGCTGAGAAAAGATTTTGACCACTTTGGTACGTATGATACTGAAAATAAAAATTTTTAGCAATTAATTTATTTCAGTGCATTTGATAGTGGTATCTAAATTAAAAAAACAATCAAAAAAATTACTGAAAATTTAAAATGAAATTTTTTTACTAAAAAGAATCTTTTGCAAGCTCAATTGCTTAACTTTTTCATTTTTCAGTGTTATCAAAAGGATCTTCATTTTGATTAAGGGCTTGTATGACTTGTATTTACAAAGAGTATTTTTTCTCACCATATTAGTCTATTATTGCTCTCTGAGGCTTTTATTGAATAACATGTGTCTCATTTTACTCTTATTTTGCTCTTATACTGTCACGCTCCAACCCGCCCCCGCGGGCTAGGACACGTGTAACAAAGCCAACAAATTAAACAATCATTTTTTTTAACGTTCCAAAAATAACATTTTAAGGTGAATTACCAGGGGTAAAATAACTTTTTATCAAATAAAATAAAGTTTTAAAATCATTGAATGGTTCTTGGACAGAGTTTCCCCCTATTACAGCACCATTTCCCCCTGTTAAACAAGAAATTAAAATACCAAAATATCACCAAAACATTTGAAAAATACTTTTAAAACTTCAATCCACAATTCATATTACAAGGATTTAATAAAAAAAACTAAAACATAAACTTATCTCCGAAAATCCAAACACTAGGAATATAAATACCCATCTAAATCCATTTACATATAAACATATTACACAAAAAAACAATAATCTCGAGCCATCATAGAATCCCCAAAATTCAACGCTTCTCACTGTGATGTTCGTCCGAACCTACGTGGTCATTAGCCACAAAAATTGATTAAGCTTTCGCTTAGTGAGTACGTGGTGCTAATCATGCAATTGGAGTATTTAATGATTAATAATACCCATTAAATATTCACATCAATATATGGTCGCAGGCGTGTCAAGTAATCAATCACCATCGTATTGGACCCCTGATTCTGGGCCATTCTCACTTTGTCGTCGCTTTAAAAGCGATATCACACACTCTCATGTGACCGTAGTCAATTCGTTGCGGTCATCACCACCGTCCCCTTTTCTCTGAGGACTTCATCATCATCCCCCTTTTCTCTGAGGAATGGGCGTCCCTTATATACGGGCTAAATAATGGTGATTATCAATTAACACCTTTTGACCCAAATAAGCACATAAGTAACTCAACATGTCAACATGGCAATTTTAACATTTTAGACATGTTAAATAATAAATTATCACATGCTTTTCTACTTAATCATAAATTAAGCATTCTAAGCATTTAATAACAATTAAAAGACATTAAACATCCAATTTTGGGATTATGACACTCACCTCACGAATAAGTCCCAAATAAGCCTAGAAATCTCAACCTCCTTCGCAAAACTAGCTCTAGATACTCCCAATGATATTCCTACATATGTACATCACATATAGGTATCACCCCTTAAAATGGGTCGCGGAAAAACATTACCAAAACTGAAAAAGAAAGACATAGAAATAACCTTCACGAGTCCGAATATGACTTCGGTTTGTGAAATAGAGGTCACACGGCGAAGTTACGGCGATAAAATGGCGCAAAACCCTTTATTTTCCTTTTCCTTCTCTCGGTGACTAACTCTCTGAAACTCTCAACACTAGTTTAGATTTTTTTTTCTTTTTTTTATTAAGCTAGCCGACTTACATAGATATAGGATATGTTATAACTTCGTTGTAATTCTATTTACACCCTCATATATTTCTAAAGTCTTATTATGAAGCCCCCTAAACTTTATATTAACCACCAAATATCTAAGTGGGTATGTGTCTATGTCACGTATGGGTCCCAAAAGTGGTCCCAAATATTTTATGAAGTTGCTATTTAGCCTACTAATTATGAACCATATTCCAATTCGCCCTCACACGGGTACCCAAACTGGTACCATAAAAGGTCATCACAAAAAATAAAATATTCAAAACAATTAAACAATTATTCATTTAATCACATAAATGCAACTAAATGCAATTTATCTAATCTGGACCTCCCGTGGGTCCCACGTCATATCTATCAAATTGTGCCCTTCTCGAGGCACTTATCACATCGGGATAACTGGAACTTACCCAAATATCACATGCAATTAATTATACTAATTAATGCATGAAAAAAATAAATATTACTTTCATTTTCTGGGTATGGGTATTACATCTCTCCCTCCCTTTTAGTAAAGTTTATCCCTTTTCTTACCTCAAGAGTCAAATAGGTGAGGATATTTCTCTCGAATTTCGTCCTCACGTTCCCAAGTTGCCTCCTCTACTGAATGATTGCGCCATAACACCATAACTAGAGGAATGACTTTAGTTCTGAACACCTGATCCTTCCTATCTAGGATTCGAACTGGTAGTTCAACATAAGTTAAGTCTTCTCGAACCATTAACGGTTCCGGAGTGATACGGTGACTCGAATCTGATAGACAACGTCGCAACATAGAAACGTGAAATACATTATGAACATTAGCCAGCTCTTCTGGTAATTCCAACCGATATGCAACTGGACCAACTCTATCCAAGATTAGATAAGGCCCTACAAACATCGGACTTAGCTTGCCTCGCTTACCAAATCGTGTGATACCTTTCGAGGGCGATACTTTCAAATAAACATAATCACCTACCTCGAATTCCAGCGGTCTTCTACTTATATCCGCGTAGCTTTTGTAACGACTCTGTGCTATTTGTAGCTGTTGTTTAACTAACTTGATTTTGTCGGTAGTAATTTGCACAATTTCAAGACCTATGAGTTGTTTTTTCCCAACTTCTGTCCAACAAACCGGTGATCTACATTTTCGACCGTACAATGCCTCGTAAGGTGCCATCCCAATACTCGTCTGGAAGCTATTATTATAAGAGAATTCCACTAACGGCAAGTGGGTTTCCCAATCTGATTTAAAATCCATAACACAGCCTCGAAGCATATCTTCCAGAATCTGAATAACTCGCTCGGATTGGCCGTCTGTCTGAGGATGAAAAGTTGTGCTAAAATGCAAAGTCGTCCCCATTGCCTTTTGCAAACCTTCCCAAAACCTAGACACAAATCGTGTGTCTCGATCTGACACAATTGATACCGGTGCCCCATGTAATCTAACAATTTCTCTGACATAAAACTCTGCTAACTTTGTCGGATCACGAGTCTTGATTGGCAAGAAATGAGCTGATTTAGTCAATCGGTCAACGATCACCCAAATACTATCATTAAACTTAGGAGACCGTGGCAAACCTGACACAAAGTCCATCGTGATATGCTCCCATTTCCATTCTGGTATCTCCAACGGTTGTAATTCACCGGCGGGTCGTTGATGTTCTAGTTTTACTTGCTGACAAGTCGTACATTTGGCCACAAACTCGGCGACTTCCCGTTTCATACCACTCCACCAATACACTTCCCGTAAATCTCTATACATCTTGGTACTCCCTGGATGTACGGAATACCTCGTATTGTGAGCTTCTTCCATAATCTTGTCTTTCAACTCTTAGATATTAGGAACACACAGTCGATTAACATACCTCAATACATTATTCTGAAAACTGAATTTCGGCCGTCTACCCTCAGGTAATTCTTCAACTATTTTCTTGAAATTTGGGTCCAAAAGTTTACTCACCTTGATTTCTTCGATTAAGCTTGGTTGTGCCATGATAGCCGCCATTAAACCACCCTGGATTCTGGGAATTACTTCCAATTCTAGCTGTTTAAATTCTTTTACCAATGTTGCTTGAGCTGTTAAAGAAGAAACCAAATTTTCTGACGACTTTCGACTTAACGCATCGGCAACCACGTTAGCTTCACCCGGATGATAATGGATCTTCAAATCATAATCCTTTATCAATTCAAGCCATCTTCTCTATCTCATATTCCGTTCTCTCTGGGTAAATAAATATTTCAGACTCTTGTGATCGGTGAATATCTCACACGTTTCCCCGTACAAGTAGTGACGCCAAATCTTTAACGCAAAGATCACTGCTGCCAATTCCAGATCATGAGTCGGATAATTCTTCTCATGTGTCCTTAACTGCCTCGAAGCATAAGCTATAACTTTACCCTCTTGCATTAAACACATCCCAGGCCCTGATGAGAAGCATCACTATATATATTGAAACCTCCAGTACCTGACGGAATAGCTAATATCGGCGCTGAGGTTAACTTATCTTTCAACTTCTGAAAACAGTCTTCACATTCTTTACTCCACACGAAAGCCACATCCTTCCTCATCAATTGAGTCATCAGAGTCGCAATTCTAGAAAAGTCTTGAACGAACCTTCTATAGTAACCAGCTAACCCCAAAAAGCTTCGAATTTTAGAAACATTTGTCAGCCTCAACCAATTCTTAACAGCTTCTATCTTTTGTGGGTCCACAGAGACACCATCTTTAGAGATCACGTGTCCAAGAAAAGAAACATTTGTCAACCAAAATTCACTTTTCTTTAACTTCCCAAATAGTTGCTTTTCTCTAAGTCGTTTCAAAACCAACCTTAAGTGTCGTTCATGTTCTTCTTGACTTCTGGAATAAATCAATATATCATCAATGAATACTATCACAAGTTCATATAGATAAGTCTTGAACACCCTATTCATCAGGTCCATAAAAGCGGCTGGTGCATTCGTAACCCCAAATGGCATGACAAGAAATTCGTAGTGCCCGTACCGAGTTCTGAAAGCTGTCTTCTCAACGTCTTCAGCTTTAACCTTCAATTGGTGATACCCAGATCTCAAGTCAATCTTAGAAATACTTGTGCCCCTTGCAATTGATCAAATAAGTCATCAATACGCGGCAGTGGATACTTATTCTTTATAGTCACCTTATTGATCTCTCGGTAGTCAATACACATTCTCATTGTCCCGTCCTTCTTCTTCACAAATAAAACCGGTGCACCCCACGGTGAAATACTAGGACGAATGAACCCCTTATCTAGTAAATCTTGCAGTTGAGTCTTCAACTCTTTTAACTCTACCGGAGCCATTCTATACGGTGCCCGTGAAATTGGTTGAGTTCCTGGCATCACATCTATCCCAAACTCAATTTCCCTCTCAATCAACACACTAGGTAGATCTTCTGGAAAGACGTTTGGAAATTCTTTCACTACTGGTATATCTTCTAATTTCAGTTCAGTATTTCTAGTGTCAAGTATACTACACAAGAATCTCCGACATCCCTTTTTCAACAAACGGCAAGCTCTGACCGCTGACACCAAATAAGGCGGTGATGCTACACCTGTCCCTTGGAAACAAAATACATCTTGATTGGGCAATCGAAATGTTACTATTCTATTCTCACAATCGATAATGGCGTGATTTGCAGATAACCAATCCATCCCCAAAATGACATCAAAATGCTAAATAACCAATGGCACTAAGTCAATAGTCAAACCTCTACCATTCACATCAATCCCACAAGCTTTAAAGACACCCGAACTTACTAGTGGAGCTCCCGATGGAAGTGAAACAGACAAATCAAAATCTAGTAGTTCTAAGGGTTTATCCAAATATTTAGCAAATGGGTGTGAAACAAAAGAGTGAGTTGATCCTGAATCCAGCAATACTCTAGCAGGTTGTGAACAAATAGGAAGTATACCTGAAACCACAGTGTCAGCGGTAGTGGTCTCCCCAGGCTTGAGCTGAAAGTACCTTCCTTGTCGTTGCTCCCTCCCTTGAGATTGTTGCTGAGGTGGCCTCTGGCTTGGTGCACTTCCCACAGATGAACTAGAACTTCCTGGTCCTCTCTTTGGGCAATTACGCTCCCAATGCCCCAGGTCACCACACAAATAACACTGTATTCTGCTATCATCTATATCTTGTCTCGGAGTAATACTTTGTCTTGGCACATTCTGTCTTAATAGATTGGGACAATATCTTGCCACGTGTCCTGGCCGTCGACAGTTGTTGCAAATGATAGGAGATAAGTTGCACATTTGCCAATGATACCTACCACAGATCTGACACCTGGGCTTGTTGCCCCCACTTCCTGACGAACTCCCCAAATTCGGTCTCTTGGAACTGCCCTGTCCCTAAAATTGACTACCTCCCGGTCTCTTAAATTGTTGACTTTGCCCGGATGACAATACACCTCGCTCAGCAATTAGGGCCACGTCTAATACTTCTGAATACTTAGGTAGCCGGAGTACATCCACTTTTCCCCTAATCTTGTCTCAGAGTCCTTCCTCGAATCGTCTTGCCCGAATGAACTCATTTGGAATCAAATCCACTGCAAATCTTGCCAAACTTGTAAATTGGGCTGCGTATTCCCTAACACTCATATTACCCTGACTGAGATGAGAAAACTCTCGGGCCTTCTGATCACTAAACGATCGAGGAATATATTGCTTTGAGAACTCCTCCATAAACCCATTCCAAGTAGTTGGTGATCCTTGCCTTAGTACTGATGTCCACCAGTTTTGTGCTTCTTCTTTCAGAGTATCTGAGGCAAACAAGACCTTCTGTTCCTCTGTACATGGCAAAGCACGAAAAATTCTCTTCATATCGGTCAACCAATGGTCAGCCTTCATCGAATCAGACTCTCCTTTGAATTGGCTTTTGCTTGTAGAACATGGCAATAGTTGTTGATTCTGTTCTTTGTTCTGGGTTTGATGAGCTCGGTCCCTCCTCGGTAACTCGAGTTTCAGCCACTTTTACCAACTTTTCCATAACTATTTCAATTCTGTCCAATCGGGCCGAAGACGGGTTCTCACCTCCAGACATCCTTGCCTGGCACCCACAACAAAGTATATATATATATACATGTTACTTTTAAATAAATTACAATGCATGCTAAATAACATTTTAAAGCATGCTAAATAAACATGGATGCATGATCGTATTACTACGTATCATTGTGTTCACACTCACGCATCGTCACTCGTACCCAAGGCTCTAGCCTATTGCTCTGATACCAAAAATTGTCACACCCCAACCCGCCCCCGCGGGCTAGGACACGTGTAACAAAGCCAACAAACCAAACAATCATTTTTTTTAACATTCCAAAAATAACATTTTAAGGTGAATTACCAGGGGTAAAATAACTTTTTATCAAATAAAATAATAAAAGAAATAAAATAAAGTTTTAAAATCATTGAATGGTACTTGGACAGAGTTTCCCCTATTACAGCATCATTTCCTCCTGTTAAACAAGAAATTAAAATACCAAAATATCACCAAAACATTTGGAAAATACTTTTAAAACTTCAATCCACAATTCTGATTACAAGGATTTAATAAAAAAAAACTAAAACATAAACTTATCTCCGAAAATCCAAACACTAGAAATATAAATACCCATCTAAATCCATTTACATATAAACATATTACACAAAAAAAAAAACAATAATCTCGAGCCATCATAGAACCCCCAAAAGTCAACGCTTCTCACTGTGATGTTCGTCCGAACCTGCGTGGTCATTAGCCACAAAAATTGATTAAGCTTTCGCTTAGTGAGTACGTGGTGCTAATCATGCAATTGGAGTATTTAATGATTAATAACACCAATTAAATATTCACATCAATATATGGTCGCAGGCGTGTCAAGTAATCAATCACCATCGTATTGAACCCCTGATTCTGGGCCATTCTCACTTTGTCGTCGCTTTAAAAGCGATATCACACACTCTCATGTGACCATAGTCAATTCGTTGCGGTCGTCACCACCGTCCCCTTTTCTCTGAGGACTTCATCATCATCCCCCTTTTCTCTGAGGAATGGGCGTCCCTTATATACAGGCTAAATAATGGTGATTATCAATTAACACCCTTTGACCCAAATAAGCACATAAGTAACTCAACATGTCAACATGGCAATTTTAACATTTTAGACATGTTAAATAATAAATTATCACATGCTTTTCTACTTAATCATAAATTAAGCATTCTAAGCATTTAATAACAATTAAAAGATATTAAACATCCAATTTTGGGATTAGGACACTCACCTCATGAATAAGTCCCAAATAAGCCTAGAAATCTCAACCTCCTTCGCAAAACTAGCTCTAGATACTCCCAATGATATTCCTACATATGTACATCACATATAGGTATCACCCCTTAAAATGGGTTGCGGAAAAACATTACCAAAACTAAAAAAGAAAGACATAGAAATAACCCTCTCACCTTCACGAGTCCGAATATGACTTCAGTCTGTGAAATAGAGGTCGCACGGCGAAGTTACGGCGATAAAATAGCGTGAAACCCTTTATTTTTCTTTTCCTTCTCTCGGTGACTAACTCTCTGAAACTCTCAACACTAGTTTAGATTTTTTTTTCTTTTTTTTATTAAGCTAACCGACTTACATAGACATAAGATATGTTATAACTTCGTCGTAATTCTATTTACACCCCCATATGTTTCTAAAGTCCTATTATGAAGCCCCCTAAACTTTATATTAACCACCAAATATCTAAGTGGGTATGTGTCTATGTCACGTATGGGTCCCAAAAGTGGTCCCAAATATTTTATGAAGTTGCTATTTAGCCTACTAATTATGAACCATATTCCAATTCGCCCTCACACGGGTACCTAAACTGGTACCATAAAAGGTCATCACAAGAAATAAAATATTCAAAACAATTAAACAATTATTCCTTTAATCACATAAATGCAATTAAATGCAATTTATCTAATCTGGACCTCCCGTGGGTCTCACGTCATATCTATCAAACTGTGCCCTTCTCGAGGCACTTATCACATCAGGGTAACTGGAACTTACCCAAATATCACATGCAATTAATTATACTAATTAATACATGAAAAAAATAAATATTACTTCCATTTTCTGGGTATGGGTACTACATATACTATCAATCATAATTATTGAAATGAGACACGTGTCACTTAATGAGGCTTTGGTGAGCAATAGTGAACCAAAATTTGGTAAGCAAAAAAACTCTCTTTATACATCTTTCTAAAAGGTTATTGAGCCGACTATAATTTGATGAGTCAAAATCAAACTCAAATTTCATACTCGTTTAACACATAAGTCAAGCTAAAACATATTTACATACATGGTCTCAACTTGTTTAATAAACAAGCAAAAATTTCAGATATCGATTAATAAACAAGTCAAACTCAACTACCCATGAGCTTGACTCGACTATAGTCATACCACCTTAACGTATCCAAAAACTCTTGAGTGATGTAGTACGACTATTAGATTTTTCAGTGGGAAACAAATTTTACCAATAATAGTGTATTTTTAGTACATCATATGCGTAGACTTGCACATTTTTTAGGGGTTTAAGCTAGGTTGACTAGGTTGAACCATAACAAACTCGGTTATTTAAAGGATACCAATTGGGTTAAACACAGGTTTTTTTTTTCCTCAGAAAGATCATGCATTAAGAGGAAAAAAGGGGAAAACCATTTCCCCATTGATGGATATCCTCATGAACAAAAACAGAGGAAGGAATATCATCAATAGGGATAGGCTCCGATCGATTACAATTATGAGCCCACTGGGCAAGGTTATGCATTACAGTATTCGCGGATCTATGAATTTTTCTAACAATCCAAGAGTCATTAAGAAGAGAAAGATAAGACCTACAATCTCCAAGAGTCAGAGTCGTCCCAGTCACAAAGAGGAGAGCAAACGAGGAGAGAGTCCTCTTCCACAATTAGGTAATTAAAACCTTTTGAAATAACTTCCTTAATGGCACAAGCTGTCACACCCTGCAGTTGCAAACATAGAGAAAATAAATTCCTTTTTGGACCCGTAGGCCATGACAGTTGAAAGTCACCACATTGTCCACAACCAAAGTCAAACTATCAGAGTAATGATTCAAACCACGCATTGGAAAGTTCTAAGGTTGATATAAATAACTGAAGTTCAATACTAACAATTACAAAACTAAAGTGTATCTGCAGAAACGTAAATAAAACATTACGGCAACACATACCGATTACAAACTTAACTATTACAACGGTCTCTAGAAACATAAGCATAAACTATCAACAACAAGCTCCAAGTCTTCAGCTCGCGTAGTAGTCATCTCCAGCATTGCCTCCGTCATCGTAGGCTCCATCCTCGTAGCCCTTATCCATGTATGCATCTCATGCATACTCATAACCCTGGCCAGCTGGACGTCGAATATCTAGCGGCATAAAACACCAATAGCTACGAAAGCCAAGTGAATGCAAATATTAACAGAGTATCTATAGATTGCAGCATATATAAACAGCATCATTAAAAGGATCATCTCATCTTATCGTTCGCATGCATGTATGCACTGACTCAATATCTAACTACGGACGTCGTCCCAATCTCTCAATACACAACATAGACTCTTGGGTCCACATTAATCAGACACGTAGTCCCATACCCACGGTCTGTCAAATCTGACACATACTCCCATATAACTAGCCAAAAACCCCGATATACATTGGCCAACACGCCCCTGATATACTTTGGTCAACACGCCCCGGATATACTTTGGCCAACACGCCCGACACGTTACAACCGACGTGCTTGATACCTTACAGCCAACACGCCCAGCCAATACCTTCAATATATTACGGCCACTACGCCCAACCAACACGCTCAATACATTACGGCCAACACGCCAAGCCAATACGCTCAATACATTACGGCCAACACACCTAGCCAACATGCTTAATACATTACGGTCACACGCCCAGCCAATACGCTCGATATATTAGACCACTACGCCCATCCAATATGCTCGATATATTACGGCCAACACGCCCGATACATTACATCCAACACGTGTAATACCCGTAAATTGCTATATCAATAAAATGAATCCCCGTATTTGTTCGTATAATTTCCAGTATTTTAATTTCATAATCCCAGGAACCAGATCATATGCGTGTGCGCATTTATTTACTATTAACTTAGACTGTAAATTACGAACCCGGACTGACTCGGCACTTTAACCCGTAAAATCTATATTTATTTAGACTACACGGCACATAGTTCTTAGCGATGGCAAACTCCTACAATTATGGGAACACTAGTACAATGGGAATCTTTCCTAAATTGGGTGTGTACTACCACCTCTTCCCTAAATCCTCGGGGTATTTCCATTACCCAAACAAACCCCCTCCCTACCGCCGGGTTTTACCCCCCCCCCCCCTCCCCACACACACACACACACACACACATCCCCACTGCCGACTTCATGCCCTTCTCCCTAAGATACCATTCTAATCAACCTCCCTCAGTCACTCTCAAATCCATCATGAAGACTTGAAGAACAGATACACAAAATTTGTGTACATATATGTGTATATGTATAGGTGTGTGTGTGTGTGTGTGTGAATATAAGAGAGAGAGAGAGAGAGAGAGAGAGAGAGAGAGAGAGCAACCAATATTCTCACCATCTCTCTGCCTCACCTTCAAACCTAAAAAAACCTCTGCCTCACCCTTACGCACACACAAGACTCAAGAAGAAGAAACAAGGAATACGCAGAGAGAGGCTGGCCGGAGGAGGGAAGAGAGAAGGAGACTCGAGACTACACTGAGGTATATAAACCCAACCCCTCTACCTTATTCTATGTTTATGCATCTCACACACACTCTCGAACCATATGTACGTAACCAAACAGAGCCTAAAGCTCTGGACGAGCTTAGGCGGCCATTGAAACTCCCTCACCATAGATTTATTTTTCAAACTCAACCATAACCCCTAAAAGCTAGACCAAACGAACCCTTATGGTCCCAATAAGGCCCCCCGCTAATAGCTTTTGGTTTGAGACTCGTTAGGTAGGCCATGCATAGCATTATTCTTTTAAAATTGAAAAGAATAATCACATCGTAGGAACCCTAAATGAATGAAACGTTGTTCCAGCTCCTAGTATGTGATTAAGGGTCCCAAACCGGTCCTAATGGCGTTGGTTAGAGCAATTTCTATGGAGTGGATGAAAAGATATGAGCATTTGAAGTTTTCCGGTGAAATCGAGCTTCGCCGGCGGCGGGTTGTCTCACCGGAGAAGACCCGACCAGTTTTTTAGGGTTATATCATATTTAACTTCGGGTCGGGTCTGGTACTGTTATGGGTGGGTTTAGCTGTTTGTCTAAATGGTTAATGGTTCGGGTTATAATAATAAAATGGGTAGCGGGTCGGACTTTTTAAGTTGGATCAAGCTAAGTGTGTTAATGGGCGACCCGTGAGTACGGGCAGGATATGGGTTTGACTCGTGGGTCTTTGTTTTAATCTTTATTAGTTGTAATTAACCCATCAATCCTTAGTTAAGTTATTTTTATACTACTAATTAATCTGTTAACCTAGATTGGTAAGTTTAATAATCTGTTTTAAGAATAATTAGCATTTAATTATCCTGATAATCATGATTAGTGTTTACATGTATTAATTATTATTTATTATGTATTGATAAACAATTATAATTAGTTATAAATGATTCTAAAGAGTTTAAATTATTTCAAAAATAGTTTTAAATATCTAAAAATGGTTTTAAAAATATTATAAATTATATTTTAATAATCTGAAATATTATTTTCAGTATAACCTTATATTATGAAATAATAATGTAATTCTTATATAATATACTTATTATTTATTTTTGTTTCTTATAAATAATAAGTAATTGTTTTAAATTAAAATAATTAGGTAATAAATACCTAATGACCAATTTCAAGACTAGGAAAATTATTTAAATTTTTCTATGGTCTAAGTGCCTTTATGTCATAAATTATTAATGATAAAACCCATACTTTAGTATTTCTGATAATTACTAATCGCTATTTAAGTATCCGTTTGGTAATATTTAAATCATTTAAATACCAAACGAACTCCGAAAATTACGAGAAAAATATCACTAGCCTAATTTAAGGCCTAGTATTTAATAAAAATAATTATAAGGGTCAAATGTCTTCCTAAATTATATTTTATAATTATGGGACCCTGCAGTCTATTATAAGACGATTAGAGCTTCGATAATTCATAATAAATAAACCGCAGCTTAGAAAAATACGCGGTCAGTTCCCAGAGTCTTAGAATAATGTCTAGAATATTCCCTTAAAGTTTGGCGACCTTTTGGCACGGTAAAAAATACAGCTTATCTTTAGGGCCCAAACTGGTATAGAAAACCCAACCTTTTATGCGACGGACTGCGATTTGAGTCTAGTCAATGGCGTTAGACTTAGAATGATATCCAGATCATCATGTTGAAGTTTAGGACCCACCCGGCACTATTACCATTATGCCTTTAATTTTAGTACGTATATTAATCAACGTTCTATGGATTTATATGCTTGGTAGGAACTACCGCTACGCTTGTTTTTACGCTCCCGCTTTGAGGTGAGTCGTCCTAACTCACTTGGTATATTATAAAATTATTCTTGTGAATTATATTTATACCCAGTACGTCTTGTGTGGACGAAGCTGATAAGTACGAATTACGTGAATGTTGAGATTGGTTCTTATACATTGAACTCATGTTAGTTTGCTATACTCCACGTTTAGTTAATACTTGTTGACATGCCTGCTTATCATGTTTTCACATTTATACAATCACATGAACATAGTCGAGTCACGACGTCAATGTTGACGTCCGCATGGTTAGTTAAAGAGACTATCCCAGTCATTATGTCATACATGTTGAGTGGACCGCGGAGGTTCAAGAGTTGAATGGATTTGAGTTAGTAGATGAGGTTACACCGCCCTGGCCCACGAGAGAGATCAAGGAGTAAGTTGATGATATCGCTTTAGTCCACGAGAGAGGCTAAGGGATATATCTAAGAAAGAAATGTAGATGATATCGCTTTAGTCCACGAGAGAGGCTAAGGGATATATCTAAGAAAGAAATGTAGATGCTATCACTTTAGTCCACGAGAGAGGCTAAGGAATATATCTAAGAAAGTATGTTGATGATATCGCTTTAGTCCATGAGAGAGACTAAAGGGTACACCAATGATATCTCTTTAGTCCACGAGAGAGGCTAAAGGGTATACCAATGATATCACTTTAGTCCACGAAAGAGGCTAAGGGATACATCAAAGGAAGTAATGTCAATGCTACCGCCTTGGTCCATGAGAGAGGTCAAGGGGTACATCATTCATAAGAAGAAAATACTGTATCAGGGCTGTCGCTTGGCCCACGAGAGAGGTCAAAGGGTATGCCGACTCTATGGTCATAGAAAATTGGAGTTACGGTTAAAAGTGGTTGAGTAAAGTCGAATATATTGATACTGCATCATGTCATCATACAACCATGTTATATGCTCATTAAATGTTGTCCAAGATATTCGTTGTACTTGTGTATTGTTATTTGTATTAGGAGTGATCGGTTAAGATGATCTCACTTAGCTTCAAAAGCCAACGGTTCCTTCCCTACCCTGGACATTTTACGTCTAGATTATGATGAGGAGAATAATCAAGGTCACCCTGAAGATGCATATAACTATCCTCAAGATGGGAGCTATCAGGAAGGCGATCCTGAGGCAGACTATCAAAAAGAGTTTGATAACGAAGGTTACAGGTTTGCCAGTTAGAAGGAAGACTCTGGCGTCGATCGCTCAACTTAAGAACTACCTTTTGTTGATGTAATAATTCAGTGGCGTCGATCGCTCAACTTATCTTTTGTGGTTTTCATTTGGAACTTCAGTAATAGCTTAAGTAGCAAAACACTTTAAGTTCCCCCATGAGTACCATTAGATGCTTTTGCAATTCCTTACTCTGATATATATTATGTTAGTATGTTACAAGGACAGGTCAGTTTTATGTAACTCCTCATTCCCTACGGGTCCAGAAAGGAAATTTTAAATTTCCCTATTTTTGGCTACTCCGAGGCGTGACAACACGCCCCAACACGTTCTGGCCACCGCGCCCCAACTTAACCAACTTAACACGAAGTCCCATATCATATAATCTCTTAAGTCCGACACACAGTCTCGATCCTATCCCAGCACCTTGGGATCCCACACCTGACATCATACGATTTTAACGACCGCATTCATACGCACAATTGTAAATAATATCGACTTCTACAATCGACAGACCCACTACTATGCACGTCGGTTTCTCATTCTGATTTACAACATTATACTATTTATTCCATTGTTCAATGCATTAAATTCATTACTCCACGTGTGTATTATTCTAATTCGGTTTTCCAACAATCAATGTATGATAATAAACAGGTTAACAGTTCATCCGGTATAAAACAACTAAACATTTAGCATTCTGATATGTTCGATCGATTGAAGTCATTTTGATCGATTGAGATAAAGCTAGGTTCGATCGATTGTTTGAAGTTACTGCGATCAATCGATTGAGAACGGGCTGTGTTCGATCGCTCGAACGTTGTTCGATCGATTGAACGCAGTATGATTTCAGAATTTGAACTGGACCATTCACGAACGTTCAGGGTCCGTTCTTTCTTGCCGAAACACATATAAACATACATATCTACGCTACTAAGTGAGTATAGACACTCGCTGTGAAGTTCGGCGACGCCGGTGAGCTCGGGGTGGCCGCAAGTGGTCTCTCTCTCCTCTTTTTTCCTCCTCTGCTCCTCTATCTTCTTCTTCTTCTCCTTCCTCTCCTTCTGCTTCTTTCCCTTCTTCCTCTTCTTCTTTGAGAGTGTGGGAGGGAGTGTGTAATATATATATATATATATACGGGTGTGAATGTGTACATATATAATATATAGTGTGTGTATATAACTATATATGTCTCTCTCTAACCCTTTCCAAGTTCAGCAAATAGGTTTTGTGTGTGTGTAATAATACATATATATATATATATATATGGAGGAAGAGAAGTGTAGGTGGCAAAACACGTATATAGCTAACACAGGGTTCGATCGATCGAAGTGAGTTCGATCGATTGAGAATAGGTCAGTCAAGGATTGATCGATTAAGATGGGTTCAATCGCTCGAGAAAAGAAACACGTCATCAATTCAGGACAAGCACACTGAATCTTATTTATATCAAAATGGTATAAAAGTACAATGAAAATATAGGGTATTATACAAGCAGCCGCCTTGGCTTCGGCAACCGTGGGGTCAAGAGCTTCCATCCTCCAAACGCGGGTAAAACAGGGTGTGGACACCTCATCCATCATGATCACAGTAAGGGAAGAAGCATCTTTGCGAATAGCCACATCAAAATTGACCTTGATCCAGTTCAGAGGTGGAGGGATCCAAATAGGAGGGTCTGGTCGAGGGGGTGGAAGTAGGGACAACTGGGCATTCCAGTGCTTTGTAGCCAGGGCCTTGATTCTAGTCTTTTTTTTATGTGAAAAAATGTTCTTAAAGGATACAATATGTTAAAAAAAAAAAAAAGACTTTGATTTGATTTGATTAAGTTTCACTAATTATGGACTTTTGATCAAAATTAAGAACATATTGTATCCTTTAAACACAATTAATCTAAAATGAGGGATTGTTTACCAAAATTTACAGAATTTATTCCCTTTTATTTGCTGACATTATCACATTAATTATCATAGCACAAAGAATAAACGGTACCATTTTTGAATAAACTGACACCTGATATCCAGTTTTAGTCGTCTTGCCCGAATGTTTTCCTTTCGGCCCAATTCATGCTCTCTAGGCCTCTTGTATGTGCTAAAGTCAACATCCAAGGCCCATCTCTCGGGCCCAAAGCTACGTAGTCTGTATAAACAATGGAATCAATACTCTGTAAACCCATCTCTGAAAGTCCAAAGTGGTTGCAAATAAGGCCTCCACTCCAGTGCTTGCTTGGCTTGGGACTTGGGTTGATTATTCAGCTTGGTATAAATTCCTCTGTAGTGTCGTGTGACCATCCATATACATAGATACAATATGCATATAAATGCTTGTACTTTTTTTTTTTTGCTAAAACTAAATACTTTGTACATAGTTATGAATATTTCTGCTTTCTTAGGGTTGTCGAGTTGCTCCAAACTCCCAAAAATTTGCTTGTACGTCGATGGCGGTGGGACACATTAAAGTCCCGTTTTATAATAAAGCTTGGTTTAGAGGCTGATATTAAGTTTGAGTAATGCTATGTTTTCCCAATTTTACATTCCAAATAGTAATTAAACATTTATAACTATATTGTTCAAAAAAAAAAATTAACGTGAACCAAATGTCCCATTTTGTGAATTGTGGAAAAGTTGACTGAATACACTGACTACACTGTTAGGAAAAAAAAACGAAAGAAAAAAAAAAATCAAAAAAGCCATCTCTATATAATTAATATGAAATTAAACAATATAATAATTTTCCCCTGTTACCCTTATGTACAATAATAATTTTAATAACTCTAAAGGTTCGTATACGTGGTATTACACTATAACTACCACAAGCTAACTAGCTATTACTTTCACCTCTATGAAGCCACGTTAGAATTCAAAGTAGGTTCAAATATGCGCTGGCCAGTGGCTAAAATGCGTCTTGGGTCAAACTCCATTTTCCTTTGGTAAAACTGGGCCCACTTATCTCCAAAGTGGTCCATCCATTGTTGTGGTGTGGTGTAATGGGGCAAGTACTGCTTGACGTTGATCCCTGCATCATCACAGAAGCTGAGGATCTGACGGTTCTGATTGTTCAGATACTCCAAAGTTTGTGTCTCGTCTTCTGTATCCAATGCAGACCTCAACAATGCCACCAAGTAAAACACTTCCTCGTTTGGCGTAACCACTGAGGTCCTCTCATCCCACCTATAAAATACATAAATACAATTCATATATATAACATCAGGCTACAAGACATAACAATAATTTGGGTTTTAGAGCAATGCTTTAAATTGTGTGTGACTGGTAGTTGTGATTGGATATTTTGGCCAAATTTTGGGGGACCCAAAATTTTATTTATTTATTTATTATTTGGTGCTCCAGAATCAGATGTAATGTGGTAGTCTTAATCAATGATAGATAAATCATACATCATGTGACATGTCAAACCATAAGTTAAATTCTTTTTTGAGCATAAAATGAAAAACTTAGCACAATAAACAAAATTATAAAACTCTCACGTGGTTTGACACACAAAAATGAAAAGCTTAGCATAATGGGTAAACTTAAAAAAAATATATAAATAAATAAATAAATAAATTTGTCATATGTGTATTTTATTTATTTTCTCTAATGATTCGGACTGCTACATTACATTATGAGTCCACAGTATAATACTTTCTCATACAATAATTTCTCCGAAAACTAACGGCAATGTTTCTGGAACTACTCCACATGGTAAAGCAGGACAAGGTTACTATCCCATCAATGGGACCCACAAAAGAAAATCTTCCCTTACACGAGAATCTCCCCCATGGACCATCACTGCCGTCCGATGCATGTTTTGTGTTGGGTTTCAGTCAACAGAAAGAGAGAAAAGTCGTTTATGTTAAGCCAAATATGAGTGACTGTACGTATGTATGTGGTATATTAGGTGTCTGCATGTCAGCCACGTGTTGGGTACAAACATGCCACATATCATTATATCAACAAGTCCCATAAGTTTAGGCTTTTAGCTATGGAAAATGATAGAGGCACAACAAAAACCCACAACTAATTGCACAACCTGCTTAAAATTATTGGACTTCGTGCTGAAAAAGCTGTACATCCATTTTTTTTGTCTTTTTGTGTGTACAGCTTTTTCAGCACGAAGTCCAACAATTTTAAGCAGGTTGTGCAATTGGTTGTGGATTTTTGTTGTGCATCTATCATTGCTCTTTAGCTATATCTATATCTATATATATATATATATATATGCTGGCCAAACAAACAGTATTTGGAATGGATAATGTGATTTTACATCTATATATATATATATATATAAGTTTGTATTGAAACCCATGACCCTCAACATTATGACACTCGAGTTGAGAGGTTGCTATCCGACTATGTCGTATTACAGATCAATATATAAAACCCATGTATAATAATATATGAGTAGTACTTGCATGCATGTAATGTGTGCACAGTAAAAAGTACAAAAAGGCAAAAATGAGATTTGAGAATCGCAACTTACTTGTTTTTGTTCATTGGGTAGATAAGAATTGGTCCACTGGTTTTGTTGCCCAAAATGCCCTTGAACACCCCTTTGTCGAAGTCAGCAATTTTTGATTTGGGTACAAATAGGTTGAGCCATGGGTGTGGAACCTCCCACAGTCCCTTGGACCGGAGCTTCAACTCGGCCTTGTGAACCCGGTCCAAGAAATCCACATAAGGAATATCAGTTGTGAACACCGAAGCAGGTATAAAATATAATTCCTTAAGAAGTGCCTCTACGTCCTGCGTAATATATAGAATACCCAATTAGGCCGTTAGAAAACACACTTTTTTTTATTTTTTATTATTTATTTTTTTATACGGTTATAAAACACACTTTTAAGGAATTAAAATACTATTCAAAGTACCCAAAAAAAAAAAAAAGAAACTGCTACCAAACAGTCCCTTTTGTCAGGATAACTTTGATTTTAGTAATATTTATTTAAACAGTATTATTAGAGGGGAATAATTTGGTGGGGGGGACGGCTTAGATTTAGTAATATTTTAAACTAAAAAATATTGTTATGTTTGTGTTAAATCTTAGGATCAGATGGGATGCTAGATCACAGAAGATCTTCTATGTTATCTTGTGTATGTACTTTAATAGCTCATAGTGGTATAAAATAATCATATTGAAGAGTAATCACAATCATATAATCTAGTAGTAGTACTTAGGCACCCTAAACGTCACGATTAAATGGCAATGACATTAACTAAAATACAAATAGGGACAACGATGCAAGTGGCATTGTTCTAGCTTCAAAAAAAGAATAAAAAGGTTTTAAAACTAGGAATAATTCTTAAGTATGTTTGATAGCAACTTTAGGAAATAATGAATTTTAAGGGCCAATGGTTATTGTCTAATGACCCACATTAGGGTATATATGGAACATAGTCCAAGAAACATTTACATAGGGAGGTGCTCTCTGTGTGCTTTGTGTTGTTAAAAGGTGATGCTTTCCATGTCACAAATCTATCCTAGCTAAGTCCCAAGAGATTTAGAATTAGTGAGAGAGAGGGACTTGTAAAATGTTTGTACGCTAAGTGGGACAGGTCTCAGTAGGTCGCACACCAGGACCTAGGTGTCATGAGATATTCATGTTGAATATTTGTGAATACAACCATTAATTTCTAAATGAAAATTAAAAAGTCTAGCTAGCTAATGAAATTAATTTGTGCCGACATGCATAAATTAAGTACACTTACCTAGTCGAAAATGGCAACTTTGTGTCGTAAAAAATTAAAAATTAGTGTACAAAGCTCCCGATATTGCGCAATCTCAGGATGATTAGATGAATGAATTGAAATCCTATTATTAATTCATATTCAAAAATATTGTTAACACATCCTCTCCCGTGACTTTCGGGTCACAATATGTGGTATATTTTTGAAATGCAAGGCATTCATTGAGAGCCACTTGTTTTTTTTAAAGCTAGAATTAACTTCAAGTACAATAGATGATTATTGATCGGTTAATTTTTAAACAACGAAAAATCAAGTGCCAGTGGTTTGTTCTTCATCTTATAAGAAAGCGACAAACCGAAAAAATTCAAAAACAGCTTACAATTATCATGGTTATATATTGGTGACAATCCCATAGACTCGAACGTCATTAGCCGCCTAACTAGTTAGTCTAGTCTAGGCTGTCCCACCTATAATAACTTTATTAACCAAACATAAAATAATCACAGTAAATTATTGTAAATAACAATGACAATATAATAGTAATCTTTTATATATTTTGATTCCAATGTTTAAATACGACTGCGTGTTATATGTACTTGGCATTGCTTTTCTTTATATATATTCACATGCGCCGCACATGAGCACCATCTAATTTTGCTCACACACATATTTATATGAGTAATATTACGTTATCAAATTTATATCACCAACTTAATTGGTTCCCAGCAATGTGTCGGTCAGTCCACTTTGAATAATGAGTACACTCTCGTCCCATTTGAATTTTCATTGGTACTTATAATGTGTGGATTCACTGTCACGTGTGTAAGAATTAGGGGTGGACACGAGCCAAGTTGTTTAATAAGGGCTCATGGTTCGGCTCGTCCAGAGCTCGGCTCGGCTCGGCTCATATAATAAATGAGTCAAGCTCAAGCTTGAATAGCAGGCTCGTTTATTATTAAACGAGCAAAGCTCGAGCACAATTGGGCTCGGCTCAATAAGGCTAATGAACAGCTCGGTTAATGCTCGTTTTATAGGCTCGTGAAAGGCACGTTAAGAGGCTCGTTTAAGTGCTCGTTAAGAGGCTTTTATATATTAATAATATATGTCTCGACTAGGGTTGTACATGAACTGAGCCATTCAACAAGGTTCGCGGCTCGGCTCGTAAAATAAACGAGTCAAGCTCGAGTTTGAATAGAATAGTTTAATAAACGATACTCAGCTCAATAAGGCTCGCGAAAAATTCGATTAAGGCTTGTGTAGCAGGCTCGTGAAAAATCTCTTTAATATGTTTGATAAGGACTTGTTTAAATATATATATATATATATGATAATTATAAAAATATGATATATGTATAATGTAAAGTATTTTAAATTGAAAGAATATTTTATAAATATATATATAATTATAAAAACTTAATATATGTATAATATGATGTATTTAAAATTGACGTGCATAATCCTAAATTCACGTGTCAAGTAATTGTTTTAAGTAAAATATATACATACATATATATATATATATATATGTGTGCCAACTGTCAAGCATTGAGCTTGGTCCGTGGATTTGATTGACAACTTAAACTTGCTACTAGGGGTGTACACTAGTTGAGCCGCTCAACTAGGGCTCGAGGCCGGCTCGGCTCGATAATAAACACGTCAAGCTCAAACTTGAGCAGGATGTCAACTCTTAAAGCTCGGCTCGAATTCGAAAAGCTCGGCTCGAGTACAGCCCTAGTAAAAATCAAATTTTGGAATATGAGAACGAAAATAATATTTTATTTTTATATATTATACGTATAACGGTATAAGTAATAATCAGGATTTACATACCTGATCAATGGTATCAGCAGTGGATTCATCATAGTTCTTGGTAATCTCTAAGCAATATAGTACACCTCCATTAGCACCAAGTGATGATATCTTAACAGGGTTTCGAGGGCTAAAAAAAGAGGACCTCCAGTTGTTAATTAGACCTTTATCTACAATAACAAAACCCTCAACATAGTCGAATTTTCGATCTTGTCCATGCAGAGAGATTAGATGCTCTTGGTCTTGTGTAAAAGCTGAGAAATTGGAGTATAATACTCGGATCCACCTAACCTGTGAAATTATAGAAAAACACAATAAAAAAGAGAGTAAGGTGCCGTTTGATACTTAATTTAATTTGTTGTATTGAAAATTTTAAAGGAAATAATATTTCAAGTGTAATAAATAGACAAAATTTTTTAACTTAATATGTTCAGTAGGTTTTGACTGTTTTTTGGTTTAGTTATACAATATATTATCAAATGCACTGAAAAAAAAAACATAACGCTAAAAAATTTCATTAATTTTCAGAACATAAAAAGAGTAATGAAAAATTAAATATCACATTAAAGGCCAAAAATAAAAAATAAAAAAAAAAAAGGAAAAAAAAACAGAAGAAAGTACACGTCAACAACATTGCCAGCTTTAGAGCAGCCGTTTGAAAGGGGTTAGAAAGCCAAATTTAGATTCGAATAATACACACAGAGTGACACTTGGGTGGTAATATATATATATATATATATGAGATGTAGACTTATATATTATGCATTATGTTAGTTCTTTCTTGCTTTATATAGGTTTGAACTTTGATCGTTAGCAAATATACTAATTCTTGCAAGAGTAATGTTAGGTACATCTAAAACATACACTTAAAAAGAACATAAACTGATGTGGATCTCTAAAATGCTTCATATATTTGGTAATTAAAGAGTATTTTAGGAGATCCATATTAGCTTTATTTTTAGCTGTATTAGTAGTTTAGAATATCCACGTCAGTTTGTGCTCTTTTAAGTGTACTTTTTAACTGGACACAGCATTACTCTTCTTGCAAAGATGTGTCCCATTATCGATCCAACCATAACCCATTTCACACAATTTTAAATAATTTCTCACACACGCTCACACACACACATATCTATATATACAACGAGATCAAGTGTCGACCCTAAAGAGTGGACCAAGGGACAGACCACTTTTAGCGACGAGAATGCCGCTTTTAGCGACGAAAATTTTCGTCATTAAAATTTTAGCAACGAAAACTCTCGTTACTAAAAACGAGATTTTCATCGCTAAAAGTTGTCCGTCCCTTGGTCCAATCCTTAGAGTCCGCTTAAGATCGGACTGTACATATATACATATAGAGAAAATAATTATATTGAGAGAAAGTGACAGTATTACCCTTTGGGGTGCTGGTTCAAGAGCAATTCTAGCTCTAGTGATGATCCCAAATTGCCCTAGGCCCCCAAGAACAGCATGAAAAAGTTCTGAGTTTTGTTCTCGTGAACATGTCATGAGCTCACCTTTGCCTGTTAGTCATGTACAAAATCCATGTCATCAAACTATTATTGAAAATATTATTATTTGTACTAGCTTTTAATTAACTGCTCGTATTATAGGTATATATACACACATGCGCACTTATCATAAAACAACCCGTGTAACTTTTTACTGCCGAAAGTATAATTAATTAAGACAACACTAATATATAATAATACTAATAATTGAAAAAACTAACAAATTAATTTAAAGAGCTGAGAGAAGATTTGTGATAAACCTGTAACAACATCTAGCTCATATACATTGCTAATCTGGGGGCCATGATTAAAAGCTTGTCCACTAATTCCTGCATTGGAGAGAGTACCACCCACGGAAAGGTACAAGTAATCAGTCCATGACTTGGGTGCGAGTCCATACTCTAGCGTGGACCTCAACACATCTATCCACAGCTCTCCACCCCACGCGTCAACATACATCAGCTTCTCCGAAACCCTCGGCGAAGCCGGCTTCCCCGAGCCGAGCCGACTTCCCCTCGAGCCGCTCATTTGAATCACCACGCCATTGGATGTTTGGGCCTGACCGTTTAAGGAATGTCCGTGGCCTCGAGCCGATACTTTGAACCCATGAACCGAGTCGTAAGCTGAACTAACCAGCCGGCCTATGTCATCAGCCGAAGCCGGGTGAAGAACGGCAAGAGGCTCTGCTCGTTTGAACCGGCCAAAATCAAGAGAAGCCGTTTCCACGTCGGATGGGTCGACGCTGAGCTGACCGTCGACTCCGAGCCGTAGAAGCTCCATGGGGTCCAAGGTTAATCCGACGGTCACGATTAAACGACAGATGGCAAACGTTAACAGAAACTTAGCTGCCATTTTCTTGTGGTTGCCTTGCCTAATGTGTGTGGTCGCTTATGTTTTTGCTTTTTTTGCTGTTTGGTGGCCTTATTTATAGGGGGAACCCAAAAAACCCAAAAAAAAAAAAAAAAATCTGAGGTGAAGGATAAGTAAACTACGCACACCGGCGAACGGAATTAAGTGACACCAACACTAATGGATTGAAAGGGAACAAAATCTCTGTGGCACCAGAGCATGGGGAGTCGTGCCGCTATCGTAAGCCGGATTGCGCTTTAAAGATTTACTACGCACCATGCACAGATTCTCTCTCTCTCTCTCTCTCTCTCTCTGTCTCTCTGCTTTTCTCTTTCACGTTATCAGAGAGTGATGGAAAGCGAGGAAATATAGAATGGAGGGAATTGTGGTTTCTCTGTCTTCTCAATCTCTGTGTTTCTCTCTCTAAGAAAAGGCCTCTCTGACTGACTCTCTCTCTCTCTCTCTCTCCTCTCTGGAATTCTTTTCTTTCTTTCTTTTGTGTCGAGGATATAAGATACAAGTTCTACATTTATAGGACAAGAGAACTATGTTGGGGGTGGAATTGTCTGAGACAAGTAAGTGTTCACGTGCGAGGGATGAGGTGACACGTGTGAAGAGAAGGAAGTTATGCAGTGTGTGGGGACTACGTAGCCTCCATGAGTTGGGGGCCCACTTAGGATACGGAGGATCCGTGTGGGGCCGCGAGCAAGAGGTTCACGTGGTTGCAGAGAAGGGACGATGTATTTATCTTGTGTAACAAAAAAAATTAAATAATGATAGGATACACAACAAGCAACACATTAAACGATACGCTAGTTTTAAATGTATGTATTCTGTGTTGTGTAAATAATATACAGAAAAATGTGAAAAATTCAAACAACACATGATATATGTATTTAAAGCACATTGTATCATTTGGTGTGTCGTTTAATGTGTATCTCTATTATTGTTGATAAAAATTCTCTAGTATCTCCCTCCACAAAAAAAATAAAAATAAATAAATAAATAAATTAAATAACACTCGCCTCTTTTGAGATTTATGACCTAATTATACGGATCTCTCTTATATAACACTCACCTCCCTTATCTTAACTGTTTACCACACGGTGTTAATACAATGGACGATTTTACTATATTATCCCCCAGTTTGTGATAATTCTGAGTTGAAAATTCAAATAAGGTAACAAAGGAACTGAAATACTTTCTATAACTTGTATGTACATGTATCAATACATATACAATGTAGATGTATAGATAGGGACAAGAAGAGGTCGTCAATGAACATATACCTCTACCACAATACCGATCATCCTTTCCAAACTCTTCTTTCTTCCTTTTCATTTTTGAAACATCACCTTTCCCCCTTGTCGTTGTTAAATTAGAGCATTTACCTTAAAATTAATTGACTACGAGTGAAATAGTCCCTTGACCTTATATACTGAGTAGTTATATTATAAGTGTTCGATGTGAGACAATTTTAACACGCCTCTGTATGTGTGGCATGACTAAGCCAAACATATATTACCGAGATAAGGTAACGTGGAGCACACGTGGGTAAATTGAGTCCAACAATAGCCTGCTTTGATACCATGTTAAATTGGAGCATTCATCCAAAACCAATTGGTTATGAATAGAGTGACCCCTTAAACTTATGTATTTTATTGCCAGGTTATAAGTTCCCAATGTAAAACAATCTCAACATCAATCGTAGTCATTTTTTAACCATAAAATGTTCCTTCATCTCATATCCTTTGCCAACCACATAAATACTAATTAAGTTATATTCATTCCTCCAAATTAAACGGAATCTAAAATTTACCCAACATTGGTACGAAAATTGGACATTTACATTTCTGTAATTTTTTCATCAGAGCAAACTTGGAGCTAGGTCAATTACTCCATCAGATCCAATCGAAAATTAGGGCAAAGAAGAAGAGCCCAAAGGAAGGACTAAGGAGAGTCATGCAATAGTGCATCGGCTGACACCGTGTAATTCACTTGGAGAGTTCCAATTTGGAAGAAACAAAAATTAGATTTTTATCTACTTTTTTGACTACTTGCATTTAATTGCCATATGATACTTTGATGTGATTTTATTTATTTATTTATTTATTTATTTATTTATTTTTTTTTTTTTTAAGGGTGGGCGGAGAACGGACTTGAAGCTCTAAATGGGTTTTCCATATTGAACACAACTTCCTCATATAATGCAGTTTGGATGTGTTTTGGTGCTCTGTCCTCGAGATCTCACTCATTTTCTCTATGAATTGAGTTACTAAATAAAACACAAGATTCCAAATATGGTTTGAATTCAGCACGTGTGGTTAATTGTTAATGAATTGCTAGAGTACTACGAGTGTAACAGCTAAAACCATAAAAATCGAACAAAAGTAGATTATACGAAGTTACCAACAGTCTAAGTTTGGGCAATTATCAAAGGTAATGGTGATAGAACCTATATGGGCGCTGGTGATTATTAGCACACTGAAATATTGAAGCAGCCATGGAGATTGATGCTGTATGGTGATAGTTTGAATGCTCCCGGTGGTTCCAAGGTGATATTACGTCAGTAAAATAATATACTCACAAATTTAGAATTTGTGCTCATGTAGATGAGATTTTTAAAAATCTTGGTGGGTAGATTTTGTCATTCAATGAGGGTATTTCAGTCTTTTCAGTCATTGACTAGTCAAGCATGGGCATTTTCGACAATAAAGCATTTTATAATGGGTGATCTTCTTTGCTCTTTACACCCAACATTTAATGAATTTTTTATTTCCACTTTACTCTCGTACAAAATGACATATAAAGACAAATGAACAACATGTATCTAAAAATTTTACCCGTTACACCCACTTACCTCAAAAACCTTAATTCCCACATTTCGTCCACAACAAATAGGTATTGGATTGTATTTGAACATACACACACACACACACACACACACACACACACACACACAAATACACATATATATATATATACAAAATACACAAAGTTGTATATACATAGACAAAGACATATATATATATATATACATGATACACATCTACATGTATATACAATTTAAAAGACCTTAAACCAATATCTGAGTTTCGAAAATCCACTAATTCTATGTATCCATTTTTCTTACCATGATACATAAATCGATTCAATCCTTGTAGTAGTTGGCAAGGATTAATGGACTTTATTTGCATGTATTTTAAAGAGTGGATTTGTGTACATATTGGCCATGATATATAGTTTGTATATCTATCTAATACACAATACATATTTGATTAGGGATCAAGACCCTTTTGTTTGTATGATTATTGTACGATGTTATTGTTTGGTGGAAATACAAGAGAGGAAGAGAATGGTGAGTGTAGTGAGTAATAAGAATGGTTTTGAGTTTTTGGGGTTAGGGTAATATTCTTGGAATGAATATGGGTGTAAAGAGCAAATTGTTTTAACTTGTGTTAAAATGGTGGATGTAAAGAGTAAGTGGATGTACAAAGTAAAATAGGTGGGTGCAGATAGAATTCCCTTTTATAATAGCTTATGTCAGCAACTTCCATAACGGAAAGAACGGGTAAGTATCGGAGGAGTGAGTGTTACACAACCTCAAACCTCAAGAGAGGTTAGTGTAATTTTTTAATATACAAAGGAGGTCCGTATAATTAAATCATAACTCAGGGAAGGTTACTGTAATTTATCCAAAAAAAAAACACACTCAGACGACGACGTTGCGTATATAAACTTGTTGGTAAATATGGGGGTCATAATCACAATAATTATATTATAAATTTCGAACTCCCCAGGCAATCTAACTTTAGATTACGGTACTATTATCTTGTAAAAGACGAGACATTAATGACAATAATAGTTATTAGTTAGTAACCAATAACGAGTGAGCAATGTTGTGTTTGGGTCATGAGTTTTGGTCTTGACATACTACTAATTAAGCAGTTTAATTCGGGTATCTTACAAATAATCCAGATTTTTGTTTGGACTGCACAAATTAAGTTTTTGAAGTTTAGTGTTATGTGGATTGCGTTGCCCAACGGTCCCATTTGATCCAAAATTAATGACATGCTTTTTATTCACTCACATGGACTGTTATTTTGTCACACTCTAGGTTGCATATAGATTGGACTTGGGGATCAGTGAGTCTTTGTACCATGAATCATACTGGTACCAAAACGATAAAACTAGACACATTACCCTTTTTTTTTTTTCTTGTCAATGTAATATTTGAATTGATATATACGTACATACACGGGCAGATGTAAAAATTTCAAATTTAGGAGGCGTGGTAGGGGTGAAAATAGAAAGTTGAGCTCGCCAGTTCAGGGTGATCAAATTTACAAGGAAGGCAAAAGCTTAAATACTAATGCTATCAAATTATATCTTTCCGTGTGAATGGTATTAGGCCTGTCAATGGATCGAGTCTAGACTCGGATCCGATTCAGATCTGGTTCTGTTAGACGGATCTGAGCATTTTTTAAGATCCATATCCAGATCCGGATTCGAATCCGTATTTTATGCTAAAAAAATGGACCGGATATAGTTTTGTAATATCCGGTCCGCCTAAGACCCGGATCCGAATAATACTTATATATATAAATATATTTACATATATCTACATACTATATATATAATATAATAATGTGTATATATATAATGTATATACATACTGTATTATATTTAATATATTAGTCATGTATATACAAATATATTTATATATATACATATTATATATATATGTATATACAAAAATAGTATAGATATACACATTATACATTATTTCGGATCGAATCCGGATCCAGATCCGGATTTGGTATATTTTGATGGATCCGGATATGGACTGACTTATAACAGATCCGAATTCGAATCCGAATCCATATATAGTTTAGCGGATCTGGATCTGAATGCACTAGATCCGGTCCGAATTCGACCCGTTTACAGGCCTAAATGATAACCTAATGCTATAACAACTAACACAAAAGCTTAAATACTTATAAAATATGAAGTTCTCAGATAACATTGAAATTTGTTTAAAATTTGGGTGGGGGAACACTTAATGAGTTTGTCCTTCACTAAAGTCTGCCTCTGTGTGCACACACATACACACACATATATATATACACGTACATATCACATATGTCTACATATACCCATGTAGAGTTGCAATAAAAATTATAACAATTAATTTTCCAAATTATAGGCGATCACGTGGAATGTGTTATTATGGCATATTGTTTTATATATTAATGGTGAGTTCATAAATATTTGTATGAACACCAGTAGTACTATTGCTTGAATTTTGGGATCAATCTACATCTATGTTGTGGGCCATGAATTAAGAAAAGTCCACAATATAAGTCGTTGGCTACATTATCTCTGCAATCTGCATTAGGTCTAGGCTCCTTGATATCTTTCATATTTTATATATGAACTGTAATATATGTATACAAATACATTACATAAGAGGAGAGGATTCATTACACTTCATTCCTAATATCGCCATGTGACACATGCTCCTTTTGCATTAATTTTTTCTAGGCTTTATTTGGTTTTTGAATTTTGTGAGGGAAAAGTGGGAAGGAAAAAAGAAATAGAGAAAATTATTTTCCTTTATTTAGTTTATAAGAAAAATGATGAGTTATGAGTCATTTACCCTCCTTTTTTGTACTACTATATTTTAGAAATTTTAATAGTACTATTTAAGCATTAACGAAAATACAACAAAACATGAGGGAACCAGTGCTTCAAAGCGTTAAGAAAATTTTCATGTAATCTATCTTCACCATGATAGAATAAGTTACTGATTGCGGTGTGAATGCTTCACCACATCTCGAGATCATGTCAAGTTTTTTTACTTTTTTTTTTCTAAGAAAGAAAGAGTATATGCTAATTTGCTATATAGAGAACCTGTTTGACTTGTTTTAATTTAATAGTATTTTAGATTTAACACTAATTTTATGTGTAAAAATATTTACCTATAGCGCATATAATTATGTAGAACCGATTCTTGCAGTTCTCAAATCAGTACCCTTGAAAATTTTAAAAGATTTTAGATACCGTGTACTTGCAATTTTTAATGTTACGGCACGTTTGAAGTTAATTGTCTCACATCAGTTAGATACTGTAACAATTTAATTTGCATATGCTGCATGGAAAAAAAAAACACACACACACACAATAGCAATGGTTACCATTTTTCTACAAGGAACGTGCGCTGGAAGTTCACCAGTCAAGTCATTGTTTTCACATGAGGGACATGCTTGCTTCTAATCGTGCTTGAATATGTTTTGTTTGCTTGCTTACCAGACAAGCGAAGCTTCCAACTTTGATTTTCTAAGAGCTATTTATAATATGTTATACATCATGAATATATATATATATATATATATATATGAATAACATATGTCTCTCCCTAAAAATATAATAAGACTAATAACCAGATTATGTGCAAGTACAAGGTAACTTTAATTAACAAAATACACACACAACGACAGCCTCTTATTTCCATGCTTTCCAGGAGGTTAGCAGCCAGAGAACTATGTCCTTTCATTAATCATGTCTCAACTAATCACACATTAGTCCAAATAAAAAAATCTAATCACAAATTAGTCCAAATTGTCCTATGTATTACTCGAATTAAATCAGTAACTTTTTGTTGGATGATATATATATATATATACAGTACTATGCCCCACCTGTCATTACCGGTTGGCTGTTTGTAACCATGAAAAAGCAGATAAGATGGGATGTCTCACTTGTACCACCGTTACATACATACACAGTTAACACACTCACAGACACCCACATGTACATCAGTAAATTCTAGAATTATTAACAACAATCTTAGAGTCATAAATAAATCTCGTAAACACTTACACTCATAGTCTATCTCCCTCTTAAGTGCTACTATCAGTGTCACCCAAGAGAGAAATAGACTGTGGGTGTAAGAGAGAGATAGACTATGAGTATAAATATTTGTAAGATTTATTTATGCCCCAAATATTACCCAAATATTAATGCATGGTTCAATTTCTTATGCCTTGCATGTTGTGCCAATTACTGAGTGCTTGTTTGGTAACTAAATATTTTAGTCTCTTTATCAATTAATTTTTTACAATTTTTTTTTCAGTAATTTTAAATGCTAAAAAAAATAATTCAAAAGAAAAAAAAAAATCTAAAAAAACTTAAGAATCTTCAACTTTCACAATAATACTAAACGATAAACATCATTTTGAAAAGAGTAATAATTCATGCACATAGAGATCTGGGTCATTAATTTCGGTGGATCTCATGTATGCAGACATGAACCCCACCAAAATGAATGACCCAAATCTTTATGTGCACATTTTATGTGTCATAGCATTACCCTTTTAAAATATCCCTGTAGAACAAATTCATTTTAAAAAACATAACATAATGAAATCTTTTATTCCCACAGAAAAATCTTAGATGGATCTTAGTACGGTCTCTTCAACAACCTAAATATTTTTTTGGGAGACGCGATCCTCTATTGCCTGAATTTTACCATCATATTTATAACGGAGTTACTGATATCATTTTTTTTTTTTGAAAGAACCTCAACGGATCGAGGACAGTTGTATTAAAAAAGTAAACTTAGTACATCCAAAAAAGGGGGACATGTTACCTTACCCTCAAAAAGCATCCAGCAAACAAGCAAATGTGACCCAAAAAAAACCAAAACAGTGTATTTGCTAGAACCAACTAACAGATTAATGAAAAGAAAGAGGGGACCTGATCATCACCGAAAGCAGATGGGTGAAGCAGCCCAGATCAAAGAGAAAATAGTGTGTATCCCAGTATAAGAATGTTACTGACCCAACATTGACATCCTACCAAGCACAGGATTTCAGAGGAGGGTCAATAACTGTGAATATTTTTATCAAAACCATGCTTCCAAAGGAGCAGTCCTGTGCACACCAGATTTGGCCAAAGAATCAGCGATCGCATTTGCACTTCTTGGAATATGGATGAATCTTGTTTCGATATTCATGGAGAATTTAATATACTGAGGTTCTGAGAAATTGTATTAGCAACATGATTTTGCTTCCAAGGAATGGATTCCAGAAATGTGACCCACGAAATGGCCACAGACGAATCACTCTCAATTTGCAGTTCCGCGCAAGATTGAAGACAATTTTCAACAAAAATTAACTCCCATTTGCAGAGCTTGTGAGATTGCCATTAGCTCAGCAATGTTAGAGTCCATAATTCCGACATGAATCGAAAAAATGGCCTGAAAAAAGCCATTACTATCCCTTAGAACTCCCCCAATCCCCGAAGGTCCTGGTTTACCGACAGAAGAACCGTCAACATTAAATTTTAAAATGCTGTTACCGGGTGGAATCCAAGCCCGAATTTCCTTAAGCTTCTTTGGCTTCGAGATGATGCATCATTGTGTAGTATGTCTCAGAAAGTCATTACATGAGATAAAGAAATTTGAGGAAGTAGATTTTACCACCAGAATAACCTAACATTGTTGACGAAAACATGATTTCTTCATAACATTTCGAAAAAATCATTGAAAATGATATCATTGCACCAAAGCCAAATAGACCAACAGATGACTAAAAAGAGGCATTCCCAAGCAAGATTGACTTCATAAGATGGGCAAAGGGAGTCCCAATGGTTCCACCGCAGTGTGAAGGAGGCTGTGCAGAAATAAAGGCTCCACCAATTAAGCCATCCACACCAAATGTTCTAAGAGACATGACAGTGAAGAAGGAGATGATCCATTGTTTCATCCTCAATACCGCACAGGGCACATGTGAGATCCTCTTATGACAAAGGTAAGAAAGTCCGTAAATTTTGTTTAACCATGATTTTTCCTTGTAGAGCTTGCCAACAGAAGATTTGGACTTTAGGGGGATAGCTCGATTTCCATAGAAGTCGTAAGTCGGAAGGGTGGTAATGGAGTTGAGTCTCCAACAAGAGGCATAAATTCTTTACAGAGTAAAGTCCCTTTGCGTCGAGCTTCCAAATAATTATATCTTGCCTTGATTGACATAATGTAGTTTGATCAATGAGAAACTTGAAATTGTCCCATTGTTCGATTTCCCACCCGAAAAGGGGTCTTCTTAGCTCAAAATTCCACGTCCATGTTGTACCGGTCCAGTAGCCGTAGTTCGAGACAGTCCCAAATTTGTTATTCGACAGAGCATACACTCGGGGATATGCCACACTCAAGGGTCCATCCACAAGCCAAACATCATGCCAGAATTTGATCATGGAGCCATCTCCATGGCTGAGACCCAAGCCTTCTATGATGATAGACTTGTAAATGGAGTCTGCAGAAAGGAGTTTTTGAATAGTCTTCATGAAGTAAGAAAGGTTTGAGCTTGTAGGAGTGCCCCACCATGGAGAATCTTGATTCATTGCGTACTTGGAGCAAATAATCTTCCTCCAAAATGCATCTCTCTCTGATCCGAAAATCCAAACCCACTTAAAGAGTAAGGCCTTATTTTTGTGTTGGAGATTTCCAATTCCCAGCCCCCAGAGTATTTACTTCGACAAACATGTAGCCATTTTACCCAATGATGTTTTCTTTGCTCCAAATTTTTGCCCCATAAAAATTTTTGCTGCAACTTTTCAATTTCCAGACTCACCGATTTAGGCATTGAGAAGAAGGCCATAAAGTAGATGGGTAGACTATTGAGGACAGCTTTGATGAGTGTGCATCTTCCAGCTATGGACAGATGATTCATTTTCCAACCACATAATTTATTTCTGACTCTTTCGACCACCGGTTTCCATGTTAAGATTCGATTTGGGTTCGCTCCAAGGGGGAAACCAAGGTATTGAATTGGGAGAGCAGCATGATTACATTTGATTATTTCTGCCCATTCTTGCACCAGGTTAGAGTCGATACCGCACCCGATCAAACTACTTTTTAGAAAATTGATCCTGAGCCCAGAGATCGCTTCAAAACATCTGAGAATTCTTTTTAGTAGAATCACCTTATTCAGATCGGGATTGCAAAAAAGAAGAGTGTCATCCGCAAATTGTAAATGAGTTAAGGACATACCACATCCACCTTCAGTAAGCTCCACACCTCTAAGTAATCCTTGATGCACCGCCTTTTGAATAAGTATATTGAGACCCTCAACTGCAATATTGAAAAGAAATGGAGAGAGGGGATCACCTTGTCTAATCCCTCCCGTCATTGAAAATTCTTCAGTTGGAGATCCGTTGACCAGGAGGGAGATAAAGGCTGATGACAAGCATTCCTTGGTCCATTGAGTCCATTTGTAGCCGAACCCCATGGAATTATTGTAGACACCCTATTTTGACTTCGGGGCAGGCGCGACAATTATGAATGTCTAATAGGTATTCCCAGTTTACATAATCGAAAGCCTTTTCGAAGTCCACTTTGAAGATTATACCACCCCTTCTAGATTTCTTCATTGAATCAACAACCTCAGAAGCTAGTAAAATGCAATCCAAAATTTGTCTATTTTTTATGAAAGCCATTTGGTTCTCGCCCACCACGAAGGGCATAACCCCTTTGAGCGTGAGAGCTCATGTCTTTAAGAGGAGCTTGTAAATACAGCCAATAAGATTTATAGGCCTATAATCTGTGATCCGGGCTGGGTTAGATTTCTTCAGTAAAGTAATGAATGAGTGATTGATTCCGTTAGGGATGATACCATTTGAATGAAAGTCATCAAAGAACTTCATGAAATCCAGTTTAAGAAGCTGCCACTTTGATTGAATGAAAAGCATTGTGAATCCATCAGGACCTGGAGATTTGTTGCCATCGCAATTTGCTAATGCCAATTCTACCTCACCCATTGTGAATGACTTTTCCAATATGTCTCTTTGCATTACATTGAGTGTTCGAAAACCTTCGCAATTCAGCAAAAGTCTAGCCAGTTGAGGGGGCTGAAAGAGATTCCTAAAGTGAAGAAAAATTGTTGATTTGATGTCCATAGGCTCCGACAAGTCTCTCCCTTCTACTGAGAGTCTGTAGATGTAGTTTTTGCGCCTTCTATTGGCGGCTACAATATGGAAGAATTGTGAGTTTTTATCCCCCAGCTTGAGCCACTGCACTCTGGATTTCTGACGAAGCTTTGCTTCTTGCAGTCTGTAAGCTTGCTACAGTTTTACATACAAACTTAGTTTTTTCTCGACTCTGTCTGCGTCGAATGGATGCTTTTCCTGTTCCATTTCCATCGCAAAAATAATCAACTCCAGCTTCTTAATGTTTGGCTGAATAGAAGAGGAATGTCATTTATTGATTTCCTTGATTGCACATTTTGAGAGTTCCAGCTTGTTAGAGATGGACAGTCCAGGATTGCCGGAGCAGCCAGAGGATTGCCATGCTTTCTCAATCGCCAAATTAAACGGTTTGTACTCAAGCCAAATGTTGAAGAGCTTGAAGGGAATGGGACCCCAATTGCATAGTTTATCTGATAGTACCCAATCTAATATCATTTTTATCGGAGTAGGATAGAGGGCAAATCCCAAGCACATTCACCGACCGCACAACACACGCACCAAGTATATAAGTTAGGATGACAAGTGAGTGGTAAGATTTAGATGGATGTCAAGCTTTAAATACAATTCATCTAGTTACTTTAAAATTTATTATTCTAGCTCACATGCATACTTCGACCCTTGAGAGTTAAGGGCTTCGAACTGCTGACCTCTCACAGAGACTAAGAACTCTGACCACCTCATTAGCTAGCCCAGCTGGTTAACAACCTAAATATTGTTTTTATATAGACCATGACTTTGAATATTATGAAAGCTTTCCTAATTATCTTTTTGGGAGTTGTGTCCAATAAGACGTTTCACACTATGTAACTTGAAGACCAAGACGGTTTTTATTTATATATATTTTTTACTCTTGACATAGGCAAAGCTTGTTGAAGATTTGATAATTACTAGTACTTGATAGGAAATTAATACTTCAAAAACAAGTTTCGAATGTCATTTTCGAATTTTGGTTATGTAGGTGACAGTATTGTATTGAAGCGTTCAACGATAATTTTCTTGGATTATATATGACGTTACTTATAGATTCCTTTAGGATTCTTTTTTCTTTTTTCTTTTTTCTTTTTTTATAAGGGGAAATCGAAGATTCAGCATATAATCTCTTGAAAAGTTGTCACAATATCTATTTAGTTTAACCTTTATGCGATGGCCAAACTCAACTTGATGACTAATGACTCTTTTTGTTATTTTAGTAGCGAAAAATATTAGGCACAAAATATATTTTATAACACATTTTACAGCATGGTTTTAAATGTGTTGTATTTTGTGTTATTTAAATTTTTTACACTTTTCTATACACCACTTACACAACACAAATACATGCATTTAATAACTAAAACACACGCACACTTAATTGGGGTAAGGTTTAAAATGAAAGGCAAAACTCTCTTGCTTTTCTCTCAGTACGTCTATGTAATGTTTCAGAGGGTAATTTAGTCACATGCGCAAGTATTGCTTATATCAGTCATAACCCAGCACATCATTGTAATTATTGAAGTAAAAGCACTGAGGTGCTGGCCGAAAAAAGAAAATCCTATAAGGATAAAATCAACACAAGAGATTATGATTTAACTTATAGCTTTAATTTGCACTTCATAGACAAATGGCGCAAGCTTCCATAGTTTACAACAAACAACCGGGGTAATACTTGGGACACACTTAAAGTTTGGGGTATACCTTTGTGTCTCAAAAATTGTGTTTTTGGGTGTGTCCCAATATCTTAGATTGTGTTCCAAAAATTACATCTTTAAGTATATCCCAAAATTTTAAATTATATTCCAAAAATTATGTCTTTTGAATGTACATGTCATAATCTTTACTCAACTCGTCCCCCTCAATCATATTTCCAACTCATTTCCCTACTCCTTTTTTCTCTCTCTATAAGTTTATCAATATTACTGTATGTACGTACTATGAAATTTTTTTTTAAAAAAAAAGCTTAAACACATAAATAAGTCTTCCTACATAGATATATTCTAGCTAGTGGGTTGCTAAAGTACTACTATTGTTCTCGTATAATCCTAATCATAGAGATCTATAGATAAAATACGCACACATGCATACGGATTGGGTATAGGTATCTTACCTAGCAAAATTACCCAACGGATCGAATACGGCGTTGTTACGAGCACGACAAGATCTCTCACGAACTGCTGTTCCTACAAAGCCTTCGTGTACTCTCTTGCAGGGGCGGAGCTAGGAATTTTGGCCAGGGGGGCCTAGGCTATACGGGGGTTTCGGGGGCAGTGCCCCCGAAAATTTTTTTTTGGGGTTTATTCATACATAATTGACAAGTTTTTTAGGGTCTACTTGTCTATAATTGTGATTTTTTGGGAATATGCTTATAATATAAGTCTATTCGGTGACACGTAAATATTATATAGTGTCTTTCAAAATTTTAAGGGGGTCTATTTCTAAAACGCATAAAATTATCACACTAAAAGTGTAATTTATAAAATTTTAGGCGCATTTCTTTTGAGTTGTATATACCGGTATATCAATATATATGTAGTTGATAGCACTAAATTGGGCCTTGGACCCCTTTGAGGGCCTACACATAAGTTGAGGGAGGCCTAAACATAATTTGAGGGGGGGCCTAAACATAGTTGAGGGGGGGGCCTAAATGTAAAATACTTAAAAAATTTAGACTAAAATTTTAATTTTCAAAATCTCAGAGGGGGCCTGGGCCCCCCCTGGCCCTACACTGCCTCCGCCCATGCTCTCTTGTGCTTCTTATCGATCGTAGAAGACACTACTCGAGTGGTCTCCAATGTATTCACGTGCTAAATCCCAAGGTTCTTGATGATGGTTTTAGAGAGAGAAAACGTGAAAGAGAAGAGAAAGAGAAAGAGATAGGCCGACTTTTACATTGTGTGTAAGGGTGTAGCTAGAATTGTCTGTGCTATATACATATATATAGATACACAAATCCTAGTTGCTCTAGGACTCCAAAGCCCATCCCGTAGGATTGCTTTGTGCCTAACCAAAGTCCATTAGACCCTGTCCAATGTTATGTGGGTGCACCAATGACCCACAATATTTCTTACCGGATCTAAGAACATAGCATCTACATAATTATATATTACTATTGGATCTAACTATGTCATTGGTATATATCGATCAGATTCGCGAAGAGGAAACCTTTTTTTTTTTTTAGTCTAAATCTCCGATGTCCGGAACTACATTGGGCTCCGACTAATCTGGATCGAGTCCTGTCCAATGCTTGGGCCCTTCAAAATCAAAAAATAAATTAGATGTATTTATCCAGTAAGTCATAAATAAAAAAAATTAATTAAATTAATCCTAAATGTACTGAACATGTACTGCTGCGAAAATAAAAATGTAAACGTAAAAGCTTCAATAACCTAAGATGGAAGCAAAATAATTTTTTTTCTTCTTCCTTTTTTTTGTTTATTTATTTATTTATTTTGGATCTTTTCTTGTTGTTTTCACTTCTGTTTCTTCAAGCCCTTTTCTCCTATTTTTTTTATTTGTCTTACTAATAACTTATTTTTAACATCATAACACATGATATATTGGAAGAATTTTGTCATTTTTTTTACTTTTCTTTTATTTTTTTCATATTTTTTTAAAATCATTTTTTTCTTTTCTTTTGTTCTTTTGTTCTCTCTCTCTCTCTCTCTCTCTCTCTCTCTCTCTCTCTCTCTCTCTCTCTTTTAAGTAATTACTTTTTGTTTTAACATCATAGCACATGATACATTCAATTTTTTTTCTTTTTTGTTTAACTACATATAAACTTTATACAAATATAATTTATTTTGCTAAAATTAAGAGAATGGTTATATGTACTACACACATGCCTATACATTGAATTTTTTATTTTGATATAAGATTCATTTCCAAACATTTTAGTCCAAACACAAGGTCGAAAATCTGTTATTCTGACTTGGAAGCCTTAATTCATGTATGCATTGTTTCTATACGAACAAGTTGAGTCACTTGAGTGACTCGCATTCATGCAGACTAAAAGCAGGGCAGTTACTAGAGATCTGGTTATTTGACCAGCCTAAATTCAAGAGCAAAAGGAGGTCAATTCACATGTTGTGCTAGCCTGGATGAAACCGACAAGTTGTGCTATAACAAGCTCAAAAATACTATTAATAGGACCAAAATATTGAGTATTTGTTATGAGATGTTCTTCAGCTAAATTGAGACCAAAATATTGAGTATTGTTATGAGATGCTCTTAGCTAAATTGGTCTGGTCATGTCACATGTGTTTCTCTACAATATCCAATATTAATTTTCTCAAGTTTAATTATTTTATGCGTGTAAAAAAATAAATATCTAACCATGTGTGTGTGTTTGTGTGAATTAAATTTATAGGTATGTGTGTGTAATAAAATATGAAATTTCATTTACATTTAATTATAGCTCTAAAAAGAAGAAGAAGAAGAAGTTAAAGTTCAAAGAAAATGGAAATGTGCATTTTGTGCAACATATATATGGTTTTAGATGTATTAGTAATTGTAAATTACAATTCATCTTTTAACATTGCAAAGTATTGCTTATATATGGATTATGTGTATTATATATACATATATATATATATATATTTATTATGAGTGTGTGTATAATACAGAAATATAAAATTAATTTTATTCCAAAATTAGAGGTTGTTGTTTGCGAAACAAAAAAAACATGAAAACAAAAAAACAAAGGCCAAAAACCGGTTTGCCAAACATGGCACAATCGGTTTCACGACTGAATTTGTTTTTTTTTTAATTATTTTTTTTCATTTGTTAAAAAAGTGATGTGGGCCTATAAATTTAACTTACACACAAGTTTAGACATTTAATTTTATTGCACATACATGCCTTAAAAAAAAAAAAAAAAAAACCCTATAATTGGTTGTCCCAAAATATTTTGATCACATACAAAGCCTATAAATTTCATTTTATATTTGGATATTACCCACAAGCTATAAAAAAAATTCCGTTTTTTTTAATAGGCATGTGTGTGCAATATAATTAAATGTCTAAGCATGTACTCCGTATGCAAATTTAATTTATAGGCACATCTCACTTTTTCAAGAGGAAAAAAAAAAAAAAAAAAACCAAAATCTTTTGTGAATAAATGACCAAAAAAGAATATGGATATGCATGGAATTGTATGGGGTTTCTAAGGGGAAATGGTAATAATGAACAATTCAAAAAATGACAAACAATGATAAAATTGAAATTGTAAATCACATTTAGCAATAAGGACAAAATTGAAATTGAAAATCGCATTTACCCTTTTTTATATATGATGAGATATCGATATAGATTTATATAGGTATAGAAAACAAATGTTAGTGCTTTGTTTGGGAAAACCAAAAAAAAGAAAGAAAAACAAATCAAACAAAACCAAATAAGGCATAACCCAATTGGGGTTGCGTTGTGCCTTGTTGTGGTTAGTGGTTTGTTTGGAAAAACCCAAAAATAAAAATAAAAACTAAACTAAACAAAGCACCAAACAAAACAAAACAAAACCAAACAAGTTAGTGACTTGTTTGGAAAGAACAAAAAATCATACAAACTACAAAGTCGAAAAGTGATTGTGCCAAACAAGGCGCGCACAGCCTACAATTATTGACTTTTTGGTTTTTTGAATCAATTTGTAAATATTTGTAATTATTGCTTGAAAAGTTGATTGAATCATCATTTCTAGATTAATTTAATTTTAATAGTTGAACCAAATTGTAAATATTTGTAATCATTGTTTGAAAAGTTGATTGAATCATCATTTCTAGAATAATTAAATTTTAAAAGTTGACCTTATAGTAATAAGAGTTATCTTGTGGGTGAAATGACCAACCTACCCTCACAAAATGACAAAAACTCAAAGTAATCATTAAAAGAAAATAGAATAAAAAAGAAAACTGAGGGTAAAACTGTCATTTCAAACAAATAAAAAATAACAAATTAAAACAAAATTAAACAAAATTAGAATTGAAAATCAAAGATAGCCTCTTTTATACAGAGGTATAGATAGATTTAAAAAGAAAACCATTCCAAAATTTCTCTGTGCTTCCTAACAAGTGGGCGACATATAATTTGTTTTGTATTGATGATGCCATATAAACACCAGGCATCAGCTTCAATGTTATGGATAGACATAAATTCTGGTGCAATAGTTTAGGAAAATTCGCATCTATGACATTCTCAAATCAATCAAATGGGTTCATTTTATATTTACATATATTCATATAGATCTTTTGGAGGGCCCAGTAGTGAGATTTATGAATCATTAGCCACTGTTTGTATATGTAAAATGGAAAGGAAAAAAAAAAAGAAAAAAGAAAAAGATCTTATGCCTTTTATTTTTATGACATTACACTACTAGACTAGTAGTTCGATAATTAGTAGTGACCACAAACGAACGAGTGTAGGCTTTAAGTTTTAACCTTTTTTCCTTGGAATTGAGAAGAACTAAAGAAAGGAAAAATAAAAAAACCTACTCAGAAGCAGCATAGATTGGAAGATATGTATTTGTAAAGATTTCCAAGATTATCATTTCCCTTTCTATCTCCGATTCTCAATCTTTGATTTTTACATCGATGATTATCACATGATTTTAAGATGTAATGAATTACGTACATAAAAAATTCACTTTGGATCATATCTATGAAAAGGCAGTTTCATGATTGTTTAGACTTTTATATCATATATATATATATGTATATATTATGTAAGGAGAGGCTGTTAGGTGCACTAGGTTAGACTCAGTGCATTGGACTTTTAAGCTTAAAAAATGTCAATGTACTTACCCAGTGCACCTATGACTATTTCCCTTTATATCTATATATATATATATATATATCCCCTTTTCAGAGCGACTCATATGCCAGTAAACTAGTTATACTAGGCCTGGGTCAATTAGGAGGGCCTAATTCGTTTTGATATAGTAGAAATTTCTTGGCACATTTCGTGAACCTTGGCACGTCATCAAACCACTTTAAATATCTGTGTCTTTAATTTTTCAATTATTCTTTATTTTCTTGTGCATATGTTTCGATCCAACATAGCCACTATATAAGTCTATTAATGGAGTAAATATTCTGTACAATGTTGATACCACGTCATTGTTATCACCACACTAATGTACATGAGTATTGGGCATGTCTTTTTTGTTAAAATTAGGAGTGACACATGCTTAAATCTAAACATTATTTAGTGAGGCTGTCACACTACGTCAGCATGCTAACGTAACGTGACGCCCCAATAACATGAAGCCATGTGGCCATTAAGATGAAGTGGGACCATGACTTATTGAAGTGACATTATAATAAGTCATGACCTCCTATTTTCGGGGGCAAATTTTTTCCCCTCGTCATAAACTCCTAATTTCAGTGGCCAAATAGTCCCATGTGATTGGGGAGTCACACCACGTCAGCATGATGATATAATGTGACAGGCTCACTGAATAACTTCTCAATATATAGTGAACTTTCGTTGGTTCTGATCCCATGTCAACAAATTATCAGTTGCAATGACTATTTTCTCCCATCAATGAAATGAGTTTATATCCGAATACAACAATGTTAGGGTGACAACCACTTTTTGCAAATGCTTACAAACACATTATATCTCTCTCCTAGGCGACACTGTGGGGTCTATTGAAATTATCCGGATCCCACAATGTCACCTAAAAGAGAAATAGAATATATTTGTTAGTGTTTGTAAAAAGTATTTGTCACCCAAATATTAGGCGAATATGATGCTCATAGATGGACTTTGATTGTTGTTTTGGAATCTGAACTCGTGTTGTTTCTATTGGGTAATTAATTGTCGGAACAAATTTTGATATATAATCCAATCCAATGACTAATATTATCGACCTGTAACACTTTATTAATTATGCCTACAAAGTTTTTTTACGCCTTAATGTCTTATAAGGTACTGAATATTTTTTTGGATAAAAAAAATCTATTGTACCTACTATGCTAACGTCAGAGATCAAAAAATTTTAAATAGTTTTTTTTTTTTTGGTTGACGTTTATTTTTGAAATGTCTCTCAAACGAAAATTGAGAGATATTTCGGGACAAATGTCTCTGAAATTTCCTTGTTTTTAAGAGAAATGTCTCCGTATCCGAAAAATTTGGAGACCCTTTGGGAGAAATGTCTCTAAAATCGAATAATTCAGACACATTCATTTTTAAAGACGTTTCAAAAGTTCAAGTCGGCAAAATTTTTTTTTGTAATTAATTTTTTTTAAAAAAATTTATATAAAAAGAAAATTGAACGTTGGCATCAGCGTGACAGGTACAATAGATGAGGGGTAACTTCAACTGTAAAAAAAAAAAATAATAAATAAATAAAAAATAAAAAAATAAATAAAAAAAGAAAAAGAAAAAGAAGAAGAAAGAATAGACTTTAGCTACCAAAAAAAAAAAAAAAAGTGTAAAGAGAAAAAAAGGTGTCCTTTTGGGCCGAAGAAATTTTGGGCTGTCATTTTAACTTTATTGATCCAATCTCAAAGACCTTAGTCCAATTTTCCCTTGTTTAATTTAGTTCTACTGCGTATAATGTATATCCTAGAGTATGATATATCATGTTGATCCTAACTATAGATCATCTTAATTCAATGGTAGAGATTCTGTTATTGCAAATATGGTTTGGGTACGAGAGAAATTTTGTAAATGATTGGGTTGGTCAGCATTGGACAAAATTTGTTTAATTGGCAATGAGTTGGGTATCGTTTTCCATTGGTCAAATTACACTTTAGTCCATTAAACTATGACCTGTTTTCAGTTAGGTCTATAAATTTTTTTTTTTTTTTTTTTTGCAATTGGATCCGTGAACTTCAAAAATTCATTCAATCAGACCCAAATTCTGACACTGTTAGCTTAAACTATTAGAAATTGTCACGTACGTTGTGCGTGAAGCTTACCTGTCACATGTTAGGATAAGACAAACACAGGAGATTGTGAATAGTGCTAAAAATCGCATTCAATCAGATTTGAAATCGCGTTTAATGAAATTCGAAAACACGTTCGACTAAATCCAAAATTGCATTCAATTATATCCAAAATCACATCATTTTTTAGCCATTCACTGTCCTCCGTGTTTGTCTTAACCTAACATGTGATAGGTAAGCATTACGCACAACGTACGTGACAATTTCTAATAATTTATGCTAACAGTGTCAGAATTTGGGTCTGATTGAATGATTTTTTGAAGTTCAAGGACCCAATTGCAAAAAAAAAAGTTTATGGACCTAACTGAAAACAAGTGTATAGTTTAATGGACTAAAGTGTAATTTGGCCTTTTCTATTCATATTCGAATATGAGTTCGGATATGGATTTTAATTAAGGTAATCCAACCGATATCCAAATACAAATAGACATATCCAATTTTCTTAACAAATTGGATTTATGTTTCACAGATCCGGTTTTCACACATAGCCCTATGGTTGAAAAATAATTTGCATTGGACATAACTTTTTTAATTCTGTTCTGAGGTAATTATTTTTATCCAGTTCGCTGGAATTGATTTTCAAACCGCAAATTGGATATTACTTGTTTGGCACCCCCGAAGTTTTAAAAAAATTCTACATTTGCACTAATTTATTATTATTATTTTTAACAAATAGCCTCTCTTGAAAATTACAATTAGCCCCCCTGATATTATTATAAAACTGTCACACTAAACTCCTTTTTCTTATATTTTTGTGGCTAATTATAAAAGACATCCTCACTCTAGTGTTCTCTTTTTCTTTTCTATGATTCTTCCTGGAACCAAACAGGGAGGTGCCTTCTTTTTGTCTGTCTCCTATGAATACATATATGTAATTAATAAATAAATAAATAAATAAATACACATACACAGCACATAGAATACACAGCACATAGAATTGTACAAAACCCGGAGAACTTTGCTTCTGGTCGGTTAAGTTACCTTCTTTACTAAAAAAAAGTGGGATTCTCTCAGGTCACCCTTTATCCCTTCTAAAATTTTTAATGAGTACAATATCTTTTGTATCTCTTTTCGATCAGTCCGTCAATTTGTCTTTCTTCAGAGTTAAAACCCAATTTTTTTTTTTTTTTTTTTAAATTATGGAAAATCTCACAAAATAGTCGAGTAATTTTGATGGTATGATACATTCATGTGTTTGGTATATATACTAATAAACAAGGTAACATTGTGTTATAATTTCTGGTGCCACTTGGTAGTAAGTATCATTTAGCCAATTTTTTTAAAGCCTCATTTAGTAGTAACAAAATTGTAACCAAGTGCCATTATGTAATCACTTTTAGTGTACTTATTTGGTTGAATCATAAAAGAACCATTTTTATTTTTTCCTTTTTTTGCAATTAACTAGAGAGTGCGTATCTCTCTCTCTCTCTCTCTCGCTCTCAAAGTGCAAAGAAATGAGAGTTTTTTATGTACTCCGAGGATACGTACATGATCGGCCCTGAATCAAGGCATCCAACAACCAAGTCATGGTTGCTTTGGGTCTCCAATTTCATAGGTCCCTCAATCAAATAAAACTTTGCATATCAATATCATATAAGGGTCAATGGACTGAGGTGGTTGGTAAGGGGAAAACTAAGACTAATGCATCTATGGATTGACATATTGATGCTGGTTCATCTAGTCTCTATGGTTCTACGTCTGGAGCCCAACCGATTAAAATTAGTAACTCTTTTAATCAGTTAATTCCATATGTGTATGATATTAATGAGCCCGTGTCTCTTGTGGCGGTGCATCACCATGATAGCTTGGATACTCAAGTGGAGGAGGATTCCTTTGAGGTTGAGGGTGATAATGAGATTTTGGATAATAAGTTTGATACAGATTTTGTTAGCCTCATTTCTTCCAGGCAGAGGAAACGGGAAGCTAAAATGAAATTTAGTGACACACGTCCCAAGGGCCGCCACAGATCTTGATGGTGTCATAGGGCCATGTTTTGTCGTTTGTTGTCCATCATCCATGCTTTGTCTTGTTTATTTCTTTGGATGTGGTTTTGACTTGATTTTCCTCTTTGTTTGGTAGGGATGGGGATCTCTCTCTTCGCCTTTGGTGAAGATAGTATCTCATCCCATGTCTGATTTTTTAAATCTTCGATGACTTGTGCTTGTTGTATATTCTGGGGTATGCCCCTTGTATTCTCTGTAGATGCCTGCCGTTTGGCCTTTTTCTTTTATTCACCCTATTCCGAAAAAAAAAAAACCCATCTTCCATGTTTGCTTCAGGCCCTCAAAAAATGGGGCAGCCATTGTGAGGGTATCATGTGGAATAATAAAAATGTGTTATTTGGATGAAACCCACAAAATAATGACTCTCTATATGGAGAGTCGTGAGTCCCACTCAAACATCCCACTCAGTGACTCAGCATATTACGTGATACCTCAATTTATCGGAAAGAAACAGAGGCATTGTGGACCTACACAACTGTCACTTTGTAGATAAAAGATGCATTAGTAGGAAAACAGGGCAACTTTTATGTTGGTGCATGAGGGAGAATCAGCCCTTTTTTCTCACTGACACCAATTATATATTTTAGATTTGATTCTTCTTTTCTCCAGTTAATATGGTAGATGCTATTATATTAGGAGACCATAGTGACCTTATTTACTAGATATCCAAATTCCCATAGACTTTTGAAAGAAAAGTAAGAGATAGTGCATGGAATGTGAGAAAGGTGAAATTAAAGGTTGCTATCCGTTAATTTACAGCTCATGCCGAAGAATTTAAAAGTTGCTAACCATAAAAGTTATTGGTCATGATCTCAATGCATGCCAATTGTTTCCATTATCTTTAGACTAGTACTCATTACATTCTTGTGTTTTATTTATTTATTTATTTTGTGTTTTCCTTGACTTGTACGTACCATAGTCATTATGCTTCTATACAAGTATAGTATGCGTGGCCACATTTTCTAGGTTACATCATAAGTGTAATGGTCTGTTTGCGAATGCATGGAACAAGATCAAATTGAAAGAAAATATTAGGTACACAATGAATTGCACAATTAATTGTATATGCGCACAATCAATTACATAAACGTGCACATTTATGCAATTGATTGTGCACCAAGCATTACTCCAAATTGAATGCCACTCTCATTTCTCCACTTGTTTTATAAAAATATAGGAAAATGTTAATGCCTAAGCAAAAATTGTTAATATCAAAATAGAAAGTGTCGCTAAAAGTTTTACCGGCAAAAAATAACTGTAACTAAAACTTTTAGCAAAAATTTTGACTTTAACATTAGCAATTTATGCTTCTTTGATATTAGCATTAGTCAAAATGTAAAACTACACCATCATGTTAGTTTGATAAAGAGCTTATTTTAAAAACAATAATGTTACAGACACAATACATTGCACAACACAAAACACAACAAGATTTTAAATGCATGTACCCTGTGCTATGTAAAGGGTATATAAAAAAGTGTTAAAAATTCAAATAACACAGGATACAAGGTATTTTAAGTCCTATTATATTTTGTGTTGTGCAATGTATTGTGTCTCTAATATTACTTTTTTCAAAGCGTTGGTTTTGACACCTTTCAAGTCCAGAAGTGTGGTGGGGGCCACAACAGTCATTTTATTGGGCTGATTATCGGCCTCTTAATTGACCCCTCTTTTGTTCTTTCTCTTAGTGTGCCAACCCTAGCTAACTGGAGTTGAAAATTTCTTAGCATTTTCAACCAGCTCCTGACATATTCATTTTGGTTGGAGACCAATTAACAGTAATTTTTGAAACACAATTTTTTTATAACTTTTACACAACCTCTTTAAAAGATGTGTTTATCTCTCTCTTGTGATATCACTAGACTCCACATGACACACGAGGACTCATCTTTTAAAAAATTGTGTGAAAGTTATATAAAAGTTGTTTCCCAAAAATTACCCACCAACCAAAAAATCTCACAAGATTGGGATAACTCCCCTAGACCATTTGATGAGATTTTAGGCGTCAATCTTTAATGTTTGAACCAAAAAAAAAAACCACCATGGAAGACTGTTTATATATTCTAATTAATAACAAATTTTTAGATTTTGAGCAAGTATTATACTCTCTCTGTCCCATTTTAAGAGTCTCTTTTGGGAATTCTAACTTATTAAAGGGACATCTTGATTTTTGTGAGATTTTCTAACTTTCCAATATTGTCCCTTTTGAAATTCAAAATTCTAGTGTTACATCAATGAAAGAGATAAAAAAAAAGTTGCATGCAATAAAGGACAAATTTGAAAAGTGTGTATTAAAATACTTTGACTTTTTAAATAAGACTGTTAAATTGGAACATAAAAAAATGGGCAATGCTATTGTGAGAAGCTTCTCACATGAGAAGGCGGGTTTTAACCGTAGGATGAGCATCTAGCCTTAAGATTCCCAGGAATCTGGAGAGAATCTTAAGGCTAGATGCTCATCTAACGGTTAAAACCCGCCTTCTCACATGAGAAGCTGCTCATAATAGCATTTCCCTTTAAAAATAGTATAAAAAACACTTTAAATGAAACAGAAGAAGTAATATTTTAAAACCTAGTTGAAATGTATGATGCAAGCACTAAGATGATATATCATAGAAGATCGCACACACACACCTGTGTAAATGTATTTGTATGTACATATGTCGTTTCACTTATTTACGGGATCTTCTATGATGCGCACATGTGCAATACATGTGTACGTAACAATCCATTTCATCTTCCCTAATTGTTTGTCGGAAAATGCCATTTTCAGATCAGATATAAGATCTCCTAAATCTATTGTACAAGTGAGACCACTCAGAATGAAAAATGACACATGATAGAATTAAATGATTTTTTTTTTTCCAACTTTCATAAAAAATCTTGTCTGATAACAACTGTGTATACACATGGCCTCATTTACATACATACATATAAGTGCTTCACATAAGTAGTTGTAAATGTTCATATTTTTTAGTATATTTTTCGGAAAAAAATATACTTAAAAAATGGGCTATATATTTTTTTTAGTATATATTAAGCTGAATTAATGGAAATGGACACATTTTTGGAAAGAATGGGCTACTTTGATTTTTCTTTCAAGGATCTCTATGTTATTTTCTCATTATTCACACACATACACACATGAATATGAATATATATACATATATATATATATATATGTGTGTGTGTGTGTTTGATATTGTACTGGTTTAGGGAGATGGGAAGGACTTTTCAAGATTTCCTCAAAAGAGAAAACAACGAAATTATCACAAACATGTCCAAGGGAGATGCAAAAGCACATGGCCATGGATATGATCCATTTACGGGTGAGATTAGAAGTCCCTAGCTACTGACTTTTGAGGCAAGTTGGCACTTATATATTTCACACACACACACATATATATATATATATATATATATTCGAAAATTCTCTAAAGAGGGCGTCCTCTCTTTATTAAAGAGAGGGCCTCTGTTTTGACCATCAGATCATGTTTTTATTAAGGACAGTGTTGTCATTTCACAGTTTTTAAATACGATAAAAAAACCAAAACAAAAGCCCTCTCTTTAATAAAGAGAGGACGCCCTCCTTAGAGCCTGACTGATATATATATATATATATACGGAACCCTTCTTATGAGGACTCCATCACTTTGTTAAAGTGATGACTTAGCTTCTGTTTATAGCCTTTTAATGAAAACTGGATCCAAAGGCTATAAACAAAAGTCCTCGCTTTAACAAAGTGAGGGAGTCCTCATAAGAAGGGTTCTGTATATATATATATATATATATCTCTTCTCACCTAAAAGAAGCTAAAATTCATATGGTTCCGTGCCAATTCTCAAATTGATTTCTCCAATTTCGGTATTTCTCTAATTGTTCTGTCCTTTACGGTAATTGCATAGTTACTCAAATACTATAATATCCCTTTAGTATACCATAATTACTCGTACGTGTATACAACTACATAAGGATATATTAATTTAGGTGAGGCTAATTCTGTCATTTGAACAATAATTACATTCAAGTCGACTAATAATTACATTCAAGTCAACTTTTGAAATTATATTTAATATAATAATGAGAATTCAATCAACTTTGACTTAAATATTTCAGGTTCAATCAACTTTTTCAAAAATAATTACACTTCACTTCAAAAAATAGTCAACAAAAGGGGTTGTTGACTTTATATTTTCATATAGGTCAAAATTTGTAAGAAAAATTACAAAATGATCATCTTTTGGCACAATATTAACACATAGGTCATTTTTTGTAAGAAAAATTACAGAATGATCATCTGTTGGCAAAATATTTACACGCATGTCAATGTTTGTAAAAAAAATTACAAAATGATCATCTTTTGGAGCAACGACTTTTTCTCTTTACAAAAATGGTTATAAAAACCAAAGAAGCTAATATGAGAACGATTAGCTTCAAAATAAAATCAACAAAAACGTCTGCTTACATCATATATACATACATGTCAACTTTTGTAAGAAAAATTGCATTACCTTTTGACCCAACTGGCTTTTTTTTTGTTCTCCTTTACAAAATTCGTTGTAAAGGCCAAAGAAGCTAATATGAGGGGATAGACATGTGCGAAGCACGTGCCTATAACATAAGTCAATTTTGGCATGAATATTTCAGGTTCAGTCAACTTTTTCAACCTTAATTACAAATGGCTTCAAAAATAAGTCAACACAAATGGCTGCTGACATCATATTTACATATAGGCCAATTTTACAATATCATTTTTGGGATAGCGGCTTTTTCGCTTTCCCCTTCACAAAAATGGTTGTACAAACCAAAAAAGCTACTATGAGGGGATATGCAAGTGCAATTTTTGTAATAAAATTACAAATTGATCATCTTTTGGCACGACGAACTTTTTCCCTTTGTAAAAGCCAAAGAAGCTAATATGAGGAGATAAGCACGTGCGAAGCACGTGCTTGTCACCTAGTATATATAAAGTTAGGCTCTAGTGCGTACTGGATAAGTATACTAGATGAACGCACTTGACTTTTAAACCTAAAAAAACTGCGGGTCAATGGGACGGGGCGTAGATTAGTTGGGCGCCTCGCGATTTTTTTAGGCTTAAAAGCCCAGTGCATTCACCCATTGCGCTTACCCAGTGCGTAGTAGAGCCGAACTCTATCAGGCCCGGCCCTGGGCACATGCAACACATGCTTGGGTTTGAGGGATCCACCGTACAAAAGGGCCCCAAATTGCTCTCTAGCCCTTATATGTACATATGTTATCTTTGTTCATTTGACTCTTGATACATACTATATTAACTAAACCTTTGAATTCTAAAAAATACCAATAAATAATGTTGTTAATATTGTATAAATATTTAGAATATTCTTGTATAGCTGTGATTAGGAGATATAGTATAATTACCGTAATTAGTGAGTTGTATTATTTCCTCTTTGGTTTTCTTTCCCCTTTTAGTTCTCTGTAATTGTGTATATATAGGGCCTTCCTCATTGTGAGAGATATACATAAATTTTCTTTTTCTCCCAACTCTTTTGACATGGTATCAGAGCAAAAGACTTGGGACTAATCTTTTTCTCACGCTCGTATAACAGCCTCGCTGCCTTTCGTATCTCGATCACTCTCGGCAGCCATTGCTGCATCTCGAACTTCTCGTTCTCATCCCTAGCCGACTTTACTGGACTACCTCGACACTCGTTGGACCTTTCTGCAACCTTCCAAGTCTCTTGCAGCACTGATTGGAGCCCTTCGACTTCTTCGTGTTCACACAGATTTACAATCTGTGATCTACCCTTTTTTTCTGGAACTTGCAGATCAGCCCCAGATTTTTGAAAAATTTCAAATCTGCCCCAACTTTTCTGAAAATTTCAGAGAAGCCCAGTATCTTTGACTTCGTTGATTTTACCACTATTATGGGTGACCAAATTGAAACCAAGGACTCTTTTAAGGACTCTCTCTTTTTGGGTCAATGATGAGTACTAAATTAAAGGGAGTCAAAAGAAATCTTGACTTTGTTTGTTCCTTCTAGCTGTCAGCTTGCAGATATCTTCACCAAAGCACTTTCCAAAGATGCTATTGACACTATATGTGGCAAGCTGGGAATGATTGACATCTACTCTCCAACTTGAGGGGGAGTGTTGTTAATATTGTATAGATATTTAGAATATTCTTGTATAGCTGTGATTAGGAGATATAGCATAATTATCGTAATTAGTGAGTTGTATTATTTCCTCTTTGGTTTTATTTCCTTTTTTAGTTCTCTGTAATTGTGTATATATAGAGCCTTCCTCTTTGTGAGAGATATACATAAATTTTCTTTTTCTCCCAACTCTTTTGACAAATAACTCACAAATCAAACTATAATATATAAATATACTTGCAAATATGTGTAAATAGACCAAAAAAATTTACTTCGGGGCGTTGCCCCCAAACCTCATTGTGTAATGGGCACTAGAGGTGTCAAACAAGCCGGGCCGGGCTGGGCTGGGTCCGGTCAAAGCGGACCCCGATCGGGCTTCAGGTCGGGCCAGGCCGAGCTTCACCAAACATCGGGCTGGGCTTGGGAGTGGAGGGGGTGTGTCCGCTCCAGACCGGTGGCCCGGGCCGGACGGGCTAGCGAGCTTTCTTCAATTTTTTGAATGGGTGGTGACGGGCTTTGGGCCCGGCCGGGCTTTTTCTCCATTTTGGGTCGGGCCGGGCCGTGCCATGGACGGAAGTATGGGTGTCCACCCCGGCCCGGGGTATGTGAACCGGGCCGGGCTTTTAGCCCAAAAAAAGCGGGCCGGGCTCAGGCCGGGCCAGGCCAACCCGGCCCGATTAACACTTCTAAAGGGCACCGGTCTACTAATCTTGCATAAGGTCCCTAATATATCAAGACCGGCCCTGAACTCTCTCTCTATATATATTTATATGTATAAACACCTATGTATATATATATATGTGTGTGTGTGTGTGATTTAAGTGTTGGGAATAAACTTAGATTTTAATTATTATTTTGGATTATTGGAACAATCGAAAACTAAGGACATGTTTGGGCGTCCACAAGTTTGAATGAAATCATTCATCATTTACAAAACATTTCGATATAAAAATTCATAATTTTGAATGATATCATTTAAGAAAATGGTAGCTATGTTAAAAAATTGTACTTAAATTCATAAATTATATCGTCATAAAAGAACTTAGAAATGACAACATATTTGAGGTTCACTAATTTTTCTTTTTAATGAACAAATGAGTTTTTATATTAAAATCATTTAAAAATCATAATTGATCGCATTCAAATTCCTACACGGCCAAACTGGCCATAAGGGTGTTAGAAAAGCTGAAGGGTTGTCCATGTACAAAAATTGGTCATTTTTTTTTTGGGTACGACAATAGAATTCATTAATAATGGAAAGCATCACCCAAATGAGATTCAACCAATATATAAATTCATTTGGGTGCCGAAACAAAGAAGCACCCAAAGTACACATCCTCCTCAGCCCCGAAACAAGAGAAAACTAGCTATAAAAACCGCCCCGAACAAAAAGAAAAATTAGAAATGCATGGAAACCCAAATAGGAAGCACAAAAGAGCAAGACTAGACCCACACAGCGAATCACACATTTTTTTTCATACATAGCTTTAAATGTTTGTATCTTCTGTTGTTTGAATTTTTTATACCTTTTTGTGCCCCACTTTACAGCACAGGGTACATACATTTAAAGTTATGTGTAAAAAAAATGTATAATTCACTATATGAGTCTAGCATTTTCCAGCATAAAAACATCGCTAAAAAAAAACCCGGTAAGAAACCCCGCTTAATTAGCCCAGTTGAAGAATAGATAGAGTAATTTCCATAAGAAGTCTCCTATCAATATCAATGTACTTCCATTGTTTTTAATCAAGTTGAGTAAGAAGCTATCCTCCTCTATCAATATTTTGTGCATTAGCATGTGTTAGTCCACCATATATTTTCCAACATTAAGTTATATCTATAATATATATAAATGTACCAATGAGTATAAGTATTTTACACTTTTATCAATCGGTGCACTTTTACTTAATTATTTTTTTTAGAGTTTTAAAAGTTTAGTATACCACTTTTTTATTTGTAACTATTTTTTTTAGAGTTTTAAAAGTTTAGTATACCACTTTTTTATTTGTAATGTGTCCAATCGTAGCCTTTTTTTCGTTAGATATAATATGTGCTATAATTATACTAGGACTCCTAAATTGATAAGAACCATGCCTTGCCTTTCATCAATCAGTACACTTTTAATTAAGTGATTTTCTTAGTGTTTTAATAAGTTTAGTATGCCACTTTTTTTTAGTCTGTCCATAAGAGTCCTAATGTTTTTGTTTTCTTTGTTCTATTTTCTTTTTTATTAGTACTTATTTATTACGAACTATTGGACTCTCTAACCCATTATTTTTCAATATATTTTTTGTGAACTCTTTCTTTTTTGACTCATGATTGTTACCATCACTTTCTTGTATTTAATTTTAGGACTCTTAATTAACTAAAAACAAAAGTAAACTTACTTATAGTTCTAGGACTCTTAACTAAAAGTAGCTCTAATATTGTGGACTCCATTTTTTTTTTTTTTTGCTTGCTCGCGTTTTTTAAAAAAATAAAAAAATAAAAATTGGTTGCTTTAGAGATTACACTAGATTTTTGGTTTTAAGACTCCAACTAAAACTGGAACCCACAACACTGCCGCAAGTTTTTTTTTTCCTTTGGACCCCATGAATTGGCAATACTTCCTAATATTAATCCTTACAAATATAGGACTCTGTACTCAAAAAATTGAATTGGGTTGAGTGAACTTATCCAGTGAACTGGATTTTAAGCGTGTGTCCAATCGTAGCCTTTTTTTTGTTAGATATAATGTGTGCTATGATTGTACTAGGACTCCTAAATTGATTAGAACCATGCCTTGCCTTGCCTCACGTTTGTTGTCTATTTACCTTTTTTTTTTACATCATCAATCTAACAGCCAACGCTTCTTCATGTGGGCCACAATTCGTGTCTTTCTTTTTTTCCCCTTTAACATTATGAGAACAATTGCTACTGAAACTAGATCAAATCATGGGTTTTTCTAAGTCGCATTCTATAGGACTCCTATTCAATTGTTTATTGAATTTATTTTTTTTTTTTTTTTAAGAATTACACGATTCCAACTAAACTAAAACTAAAAAACTATCCTCCTCCTCCTCCTACTACTACTACTATTATTATTATTATTATTATTGTAAATAACGAGCCCTAAAAGATATAGACTTTAATTGGATTTAAGAAAGGGATATTGGATGATAGATCCCTTAATATTAGGTGTATTAGCCAAAAACTCACACGATTTGACCATTTTTTATAAGTCCCTCCCTTGCTACTTTTTCAATTTGGCGAACAGCCCTTCGCTACTTTTGTAATTCAGTAAAAGGTCCTTTGTTTCTAAGCAAAAATGTCTAACACAATATTATCTGTCAACTTTAAACCACCATAACTTAATCATTTTTTATTTATTTATTTATTTTTTGCATTTCTGGGCTTTTTTTTTTTTTTTTTTTTTAATTTCATGCATTTGGTTAAGATCTATGCATTAGACTTGAAAATTGTACCCCCAAAAAAAATGTAATTTTGAACCTCATTTTTCGATTTTATCTATCAATATAGACAATATTATCTGTTGACTGATAGATAATATTGACGAAAATAACCAAAATCTTCTCATTTTTTTGGCATTTTTGGATGATTTTTTTTCTTCGTATTTCATGTATTTCCTCGAGATCTATGCATTGGACTTGAAAATTTTACAAAAAAAAAAAAATAAATAAATAAAATAGTAAGTTGCAGCCTGATTTTGAGATTTAATATGTCTTCAACAAGTAATATTATCTGTTTGAATTAACGACGATAACTTTATCAATTTTTGGGCTTTGTGGGTAATTATTATTATTTTTTTTTTTGAATTCATGTTTTTTTTTTTCGAGATCTATCATTAGAGTTGGAAACTTTATAAAAACATGTAATTTGCAGCCTTATTTTGGGTTTTTTTCTGTCTGCAAATAAATAATTTTATTATTTTTTGGACTTTTTGTGTGTTATTTTATTTTATTTTTAATCTCATGTTTTTTTTTTTAATGATCTATGCACTTATGGTGCCAATTTTACAAAAGAAATGTGTTTTTGTTATTTGAGATCTATGCACCATACACCTAATTTTTCAAAAGAAATATGTTTTTGTTATTTGAGATCTATGAATTTATGGTGCCAATTTTACAAAAGAAAAGTTTTAGCTTGAACGTGTTTTATTTAAGGGTGCTATAGCCGAAGGCCCCATTTAAAAATAGCTCATGCTACTTTTCTTTAACTCATTAGGTCCTTTTTATGCCTAAATAACTTCAAATTGCTATAATTTTTGTTCTACAACTCTGTTTTTTGTAAAATTTGATTTTGGAATCAGCAAAATGATATGTATCAAACGAGATTAATATTGACAAAGAAACACTGAGAAAAAAAAAAATAAAAATTAAAGAAATATGAAAAATTGTGTTTTTTCACATAAATAAAAAATATATATATTCGTTTTGTAAAATTGGCACTATAAGTGCATATATCTAAAAAAAATACAAGAAATCAAAAAAAAATATCACCCAAAAAGTCCAAGAATTGAGAAAGTTATCGCCGTTAACACAAACAGATAATATTATCTGTCTAGAGACAGATAATATAATATTATCTATTAGACAGTTAAAATCTCAAAATCAGAACGTATCTTTTTTGGTAAAATTTCCAAGCACATTGTGTAGATCTCGAAGAAATACATAAAATACAAAAAAAAAAAAAAAAAAAAAAAAAAAAAAAACCACCCAAAAAGGCCAAAAAAAAATAATAAAATTATGGGTGTTTAACTCAATATTATACGTCTGTCCACAAATAACATTATCTATTTGACATATAAAATTGAAAACAAGGTTCCAAATTACTTTTTTTGGGTACAATTTTGAATTCCAATGCATAGATCTCAAACAAATACATTCAATCCAAAACAAAAAAAATACCCAAAAATGCTATTAAAAAATGAGTGAATTAATGTGGTTTAAAGTTGACAGATAATATTATCTGTGGAATAATCAAAACTTGAGAGTTGTTATCAATTGGGATAAGAATTCCAAAACAATGCTTATAGAATATTTCAGTATGTGTTCCAAGAGTGAAAAGGCCGGAGCACTTGTGTATAGTGATTTCCAAAGTACTATGCGTGGGATACTAAAAATAAACATTGGTATAAATGAAAGAAAGGGGAGTGATTGGTCGAATAAACTGAGCAAATCCGGTGGAAGGTGAGAGATTATTTGAGAGTACTATTACTTCAAGTCAGAGGACCAACATCATATGAGGATTTGTTAACAGTTAACGATATCAGTTGTCAAATTTTTTTTTAAGATTATCCACAAAAAGAAGCTTACTTGAATCTGATCAAAGTATTTTAGAGTGCTTAAATGAGGCAACCATGTTCCAAATGCCTCATGCCCTTTGCAGATTATTTACAACAACATTCATTTATTGTGAATCAACTAATGTAAGGAAATTATGGGATAAACATTTTGAGGCAATGTCTGAAGATTTTAGATGTGATGATAATTCAATGAAGTTGCAAATTTCGAAGACCCTTACAAGTTTGAACTTTTACTTGAGAATTATGACCTGCCAAGTATATAGCATGATAACTCTCACTCTGAACAAACTTATCCAAGAGAAATCAGAGATGAAATGTCAATTGATATTCATCCAGAAGATTGTTACTCAAAGTCAAGTTTAAATATAGAACAACAAATAGCATTCACAGAGATACTAGACCGAGTTAATACTGAAAGAAGCGGTGTATTTTTTTTTATTGATAATCCTAGAGGAACTGGTAAAACATATCTTTACCGTGCCTAACTTACAACCATAAGATCACGAAAAACGATAGATTTTGCCACAACAACATTAGGAATAGCTACTGCGACGATGCTTGGTGGATGAACTGCACATTCATGCTTTAAAATACCCATCAGTGCTAATGAGATCAATATGTGCAACATACCAAAACAAAGTGGAACAACAAAGTTATTATGTGAATCAAAATCAAAGTTAATTATTTGGGATGACGCACCAATGGCAGTAAGTTTGGCTATTCAAACAATTGATAGAACATTGAAAGACATCTTAGACAATCAAGAAGCTTTTGGAGGAAAAGTTATCGTGTTTGGAGGGGATTTTCACCTAAGTATTACCAGTAGAGCCTCGAGCTACAAGAGAACAAACTGTTAACGCAAGTCTGGTAAAGTCATATCCCTGGCCAAGAATAAAGATGTTAACCTTTACAAAAAACCTGAGAGTAGGAATTGGTCCACAATTTAGCCAGTTGCTTCTACGAATTGGAAATGACGATCGATGAACCAACAAATAATAATGATGTGATTGTAATTCCAAATGAAATGGTGATTGAATACGTCAATGACTCAATGATGTGTTTTTAGAGCAACAAATTATAGATTGCACCTTCTCATCTCTGAATCAAAACTTTAAATCACTAGACTACATGACAAATCTAGCAATACTAGCGACCAAAATATGAATATGTGGACAAATTGAATGAGAAAATGATTAGTCTTTTTCTAGGTGATGCCAAAACATTCATAAGCTTTGATGAAACAATTGATGACACTTGCAACTATTATATATGAAGAAGAGTTTTTGAATTCTTTGACTCCGAATGGCCTACCTCCACATAGGTTGATTTTGTAGGTGAATTGTGGATTATGATACTAAAAAATTTAAATCTATCAAATGGTTTATGCAATGGGCCCGCATAGTGCGTACAATATTTTTGTGGAGCAACAATTAAAGTACTTTTATATGATCTTTTTATTTTATTTTATTTTATTTTATTTTATTTTTACTTCTAGATTAAAAAATTTAATTTTTTATTTATTTTGTGAGTTCTGACCAAATTTAACTGCTTTGATAAAACTACAAACTAAGTACTTAAAAGTATTGAATTTTATGTGCTAAAATTTTAATTACTAAATTTAACCCAAAATTTTTGCATGTTCTTTTTGACATTTAATTGCTTTAATATGTATGTCCTCTTATTAAGAACAGAATCACCCTTAAATTTAGTTTAACCATCTGTTTGGTATTCCAGTTAGTGTTAAGTGGCACACTGAAAATAATAAGGGCTAAATATTTCTTTTACAACACTAAATTAAGTTATCAAACATATCCTTAACATGAGCCACACTTTTAGCCGGTTGGAAAAGAATCTATATGCCTAGCTCCTTACTAAGGTTCAAACACTGCCCCCTCTCCTTCACTGGTCCCCGGAACTTAAGTCCTCACATAAGACCACTACACCAAAAGTGTCAAATTAACATTGAAAATTTGTTAGTCATGAAGTTCTCACCACAAACTATTCTCAAGGTTAAAGATATTTATAAATGTGCACCAATCACGTGCAACGCACGTGTTGTATGATTAATATATATATATATATATATGTGTGTGTGCGCGCGCGCATCAATATGCACATTTAGTCGAATATATACTACAATTAATTGTTTGTAACTTTGTTGGTTATTAAGAATATTTATCATTTATATATAGTACTACACATATGAATATACCAAAAGAAAAATTAGATGTATAGATAATTTGAATGTGTTATGTTCCTCCATGAAAATGGTAGGTAGGCCATGTCTGGGAATAAAATCTGCCAAAATCTTGGATGTATTATTAGTGAATAAATAGTACCAGACCACTGTCATCACTTCCGCATCATGATGTAGAATTTCGGGTCCCTTGTTAAGGATATAGAATGATCCTCTATTGTACTATTCTATTAGGCTCTTTCACTCATCTCTACCTTAAGACAGATTGTACCATTTTCTAATGTCCATTTTGTTGGTGTTTCTTGACTCCATATCTAAATTATTTTTGTCTCATATCTTCTTCTTCACCCTCGTCTTTTTTTGAGTGAGGGGGGGTGTATTTGATGATTTACATTTTCTTCATGTCATAAACCATGTGGATATAGTTTTAATAATTCAAAAGTCACAAGAAAGTTCATTCTTTATGAAGTTTGTTACTTCAAATTTCAAAAGAACATCACAATACACATAATGTTTTGTGATTAGCACAAATTTAGGTGTTGTTTTGGAAATCTAAAAATCAGTTCTATTTCTCATAAGAGAATTGATTCTAAATATTAGTGGATTTGGGGGACTGGGCATAGTACGAGGATACCTTGCTATTTTTGGTGCACTGTATATTGAAATTGATGATAACGTCTCGAGTTAATTATCGGTAAGTGTTTGGTATTTTTTTTTTGTTAAGGTCTCACAATTGTGTGAGTAATCTACAAACCACACTTAAGGAACTTTATTCAAATGTGTTCCATTTGTCTGTATTAGATAAATATAATTCCTATCCCATTTGAAAACAGTATTGCCAAGTTATTTGTCAAACCAATTTGGTCCAGTCTTTATAACACAAGATAGAGAAATTAAAGAGACTTTTAATCCTATTGTAAGTATTTCCAAAACAATGATATAAAACAATAGGAGATATAGTTCAGGACCGGTTCTGAGGTGACAAACAAGATCTTCGAAAATAAATATGTATACAAATACACAAATTAATAAAAATCCTATTTTGGTACATGATCAGTATAGGGTGGCCATAAATAGATACTAATTGTCTTTATCTATTGTGTGTAGTCAAATTAAGCTAACTTGTGAGTTGCTTAACATCAAAAGGGTTTAAATCAAGAGTGAAGATTGTGACACACCAAAAGATATAATTTTTGGGATTTAATTCAAAAGATGTGTTTATATTTCTCTTGTACCACAACTTTTGGGACACAATTCAAAAGATGTGTCTATATCTCTCCTGTACCACCCCTGCACAAGAAAGATATAAACACATCTTTTAAATTGTATCTCAAAAATTGTGTCTTTAATTGAGTGTCCCAAGTATTACCCATAAATCAAATTAATCAAAAATCTTTCTGCTGAAGCCTGGTAGGTCTGGTCGCGTGGGCCCTCCTTTATACCCTTAATCGCGGAGAATACATTTGCGTCACGTACCAGCTATTGACCTACTAGAATTTTACTTTCTTTTCTTCTTTTTATTTTTTCTATTTAATTATACACTTGGGATTTTAAAATGGGCATGTTTCATCTAAATCTTGATTGGTTGGTATGACAGCACATATGTATCTAATTATTGCAGAGTTTTGCGATATCATTGTTTCAATATTTGATAAGATCCAAAGTTTTAATTACCATACACTATGTTTGAGAGTTTTAAAAATGAGAGAAAAGAAGATAAAGTACCTTCCTTTCTTTAGCTTTTTCTCATTTGAGAGTTTTAGTAAGAGAGAAAAGAAAAGAAATGAGAGAAAACTAATCTCTCCAAATTAGAAAGAAAATGAGAGAAAAGAAAGTAGAGATTAATGAATATTTCTTAATACACATTAGTTTAGCTTTGTATTTTTTATTTATTATTACATCTATATCTTAAGGCCACCATAAATATACAATATATGTTAACTTATGTGAACAAACTTTTTATCTCTCTTCTTATCACAAGATTCATCTCTCCTCTCATTGATTTGGTTTTAAAAGAAATAACATAAGTTATTAGAGGATTTTACTTGAAGCTTTTGATGGGTAAAATTGTAACTTTATATATTTTTCTTTTTGTTTCTTTTTAACTCGCAAACAAAAGGAAATAATATAATTTTCTCCTCTTCTAAACTCCCAAACGGACCAAACCTTATATTTCTATAAAATAAAATCATCATCATTTCTCTTCTTTTCTTCTCTTCTCACTTCGGACTTTCTCTTCTTTTCTTTCCTCTCCCAAACTCCCATAACATAGCGTTATTGTTTTCAACTTCTCTACTTGTTTTCAACAGTCTTGCAAAATGATTGTCCAATGCATGTATTTCTTTTTTAACAAATATTTAGAAATGCTACGCTTGAAACAATAGTTAATATATATACAATTCATATATTTGTATATCTACATGAGTAATACTTGTGACACAACTTTTTTAAAAATGTGTCTATTTCTCTCATGTGTCACTGTAGGGTTCGGTGACATCACAAGAGAGAGAGAAAGACATTTTAAGAAGACTGTAAGAAAATTGTGTCCCAAATATTACTAATATCTACACACATAACAAGTGGGGTGGTGGGGTGGCTTTCACGACATTCGTGAGTCACCATGTTGGTTTTTTTTTTTTGTTTTTTCCTCCCCTTCGTCTACCACTGCGACACAAAGAGTTAATCTACTTGGCCAAAAAATCACTTTGTTCTCTTCATAGGAAAAAAAAAAACTGTAAAATTAATCATTAAATATTGAACTAAGTTTATAGAGTTTATTGCATCTTGTTTGAGAAAATTTTCTGTTTTATAAAATCATAGCAGCTTGTATATGTTCTGGTTTTCAAAAACCAATATGTAAAATCCAAGTCATAAGGCTCTAAAAGCCACAAAAGCCCAGTTCCCCCTTTTAAAATAGAAAAGCCCAATGGGTCCCAAATTAGCTCTGCACTTAATTCGTGAGTGGTGGGTTTAGTAATTCTTCTTGGAGAAATGCAGTGAGACCAGATCAAATACAGTGGGATTAATTAAATTTTGATTGGAAGTTATTTATTAATTAGCCTCACTGTCATATTTTTTTAAAAGCACTTTTGATATAGAAATTTATGAAGCATAGCATTACTCTCCTTCTTGTGGTTTTTCACTGTGGGCTTATGAAGGAATTGGCATAGTACAAAAACCAAGTTAACCATAGCAATTAATTACACTACCCAACAATAGAAAGGGGGGAAAAGATTGAACGATATACTTAAATCAATATATATTGGACAACATTCCAGTGCTTTGTCATGTTTTAAGATACTATTGGTCCACTTGTGTGCCACATAGATGCACTGCCACACGTGGACTACAACATTCCAGTGCTTTGTCAAGTTTTAAGATACTATTGGTCCACTTGTGTGCCACATAGATGCACTGCCACACGTGGACTACTCAAAATTCGAAAAGTAAAAAAAAGTACCCAAGTCTTTCCATATAGGTAATGTGTCTCGGTATGCGTGTGTGAGACATACATACAAATTACTTGCCATAGTCCATACATTTAGCTTCAGTGAGAATGTCATCTTATTTTGATCAAATTAAATACAGATTAATTATAGAAAATTTTTCCTAAGAGAGTAAGGCTTTTGCTGTCCTTGACTTCCTAACCAGAGTTGCGTGTGGACTCCAATGGCATCCAAGTACATGCCACTCCTTCCATGGAAGCCAACTATTTTACCCTCCGTCGTCACCGCGGAAGTGAAAAATGTTCCTCTTTCCTCACCATAAGGCCCACACTTCTTTCTGCTGGTATATATCGTTATAGACTTTATAACTTTCTGCCCTTCCTCTCCCCGAATGGGATCATAAAATCCACATATACTGCTGACCACTTCATCAGGGTACTCAAATTTTATCTGAGAAAAAAAATTATATGAACAATACTAGGGAAATTGGACATGGTTCGGCAATTTTCTCAAAATCACGACACTCAAGGACAGTAGCTAAAAGGGTCTAAAGAACAATACCCAAGCTGAGATAAATTTATTACCGGAATAGTACTAGCAGGTCCTCCACCTTCACCACCATGCTTCGCTGACCAAACAGATTGTCCATTTCGATCATACTCTATTTGTATTGAGCAAATGGCTTCACTTCTTGTCAAATGTATCTGCTTGATCCCTGAAAACACTCCATCATCCCATGCTCTCCCTCCATCCCCACCCCATGGTCCTGGTCCGCCTTGTGCTGGTTCTTTTACCACCCTACATGCCAACTGAGAAAAAAAAAAAGTTTTAACCATTTTCAGTTCTTAATCCTCATATACTTACGTCTACATATACATTGACACAGATATGTATATACACCACCACCAGGTACCTGATCTTCTTTTCGTCCTCGTGTTGCTCCAAGTAGTTTATTAGACCCTTGTGAATTATCAGCCTCAGTACTGATGGGCACTCCAAGTCCAAATTGGTTTAAGGATTTGGATGGGGAGTGGATTGGCGGCATGACTTTTCCTTCTACAACATGAACACCTATAGCATCGACAAACAATCCCTTCCTCCCATGGAATCCAACAATCTTTCCTTCTCTCAAATTGGTGGAAAATGAATTCCCTTGTTCTTCTCCAAACGGTCCATATTTGGTTTTTGTAGTGTGGAAACTAAGAGACTTAATGACTGTTGGCCCCATGATCATTGTGGGCCCATATGAGCCCGTTATATGCGTCAAGATTTCATAAGGAGAGTCAAATGTAATCTGTGGAGTAAGGAACATTAACAATTGTCTGAGTTTAAACTTCAATTTCAAAAAACATCATTCAAGTTAACGGAAACTAGAGGTTGATTTACCTTGTCGGATTTAAATCCTCCATGGCCTCCATTTTTTGTTCCCCATGTAGCTTCACCATTCTTTTCATACAAAACTCGTATTGAAACAATTCCCACATTACGCTTTAAATGAATCTGTCTAATGCCTGCATAGACTCCATCATCGAAGACGGTCCCACCGGAACCCCCCCAGGCACCATAGGTCACAACGCCTTTCACATTTTTCAACGGCACTCTCTCAAGAGAGCTAGAAACACGAAGCATCTGAATTATGACCCTATTAGTACATAAGACATTTTAAGTAAGACCAGAACATCCAAAAGAAAGACTTCTCACCTTGTCCTTTGATTCTGTCTCGTTTGAATCTTTAGAACTTTGCCTAGAGAGATCGCTTGGTAGAGAGTTACTTTGACCATCTTTGTGTCTAAAAGAAAGACTCATATCATAGTTTTGGAGCGGTTCTAAATAAGCTCCAATTGCATCAAGATGCCAGCCGCATTTTCCATGGAACCCAACAATTTTGCCCCCGGACATTGGGAATGTGAAATACATTCCTTGTTCTATACCATAGGGCCCATATGTTTTCTTGTTGCTTTCAAAAGTTAGCGAGCGGATAAAGACCGGCCCGTATTCCAGTAAGCTACCGTAGTGTCCGTGTATTGAAGTAAGAAATTCATTTGGGTACTCAAGCTTCACCTACAAGAAGTTGATCATGTAAATTTTGTAAAAGTTTATGCTGCGACCCTGTACGGTAATATCGATATTAATATGCTTGGGAATTGGGATATAGAGAGAACTAGAAACGAAAGAGTAGCAGAAATCAATGGAGATATAAACATGATAGAGCGAGTTATTTTCTATAGAAGGTGAGAAACATGGGTCCTCACATGCAAAACACTATCTCCTACTTTCAATTAAATTAAAAATGAAGAAAATAATGAAATTGTAATTGGTGATGATCCAAGCATACCCTTGGCATTTATGTGGAGGCACTTTCTGTGAAGAATGACTTTTATCTGGACAATTCAATTGACTTGAGACTTGAGAGTAGTTTCAGATGTCTCAATGGCCAAGTTAATGATTTTCTAGTCAGTTCTAAATTATTTATCTCATCACAGTCTCCCACATTAAATTTTGCATCCATGTCATGTTCCTATTACTAGTAAATAGGAGCCCTCATTTGTGCCATATTTAGTATTTTATTCTCGGAGAAACCAAAATGTTAAACCTCAAACATAGAGTAAAGGCTGTTATACTGCAAATTATACCATAAAATCAAGCCAGAGATTAGAAAATGCGCAAAAAACTCAAATAAGGGGACAGTGGACTTACCTTGTCAATTTTGGGGCCTCCTGTCCCGCCATGTTGCTCTGACCACACAGGCGTTCCATTCTTATCGTACTCAATCCTAATGGAGTCGATACCAGCTCCATGAGCAATCACTAATTGCCGTACCGTAGAAAACACTCCATCTTTCCAACGAAAGCCATCTTGTCCTCCCCATGGCCCCACAGATATGGTGTTCTTCCCATGATCTTCTAAACTCTGAAACAACATCATTCAAGGCTGTTGTACTGTTAGAAGGGGGGGGGGGGGGGGGGGGGGGGGGGAAAGAGTTGGCATAAACTTACTAAAAATGAAGGTTTTGAACTAGTTGTTACCATTCTTCTTCAGTGACCGATGAGAGAGAGAAAGGAATGGAGAATTAATGTCAGAGAGATGGATGAGTGTTTGTAATAAGCGGATTGGATTTTGATATGTTAATATTTAGGGTGAGTAGAGGGTGCGGTGCTTCTGAATATGTCAAAGAAGCGAATTCTGGTTTCCACTATGGAGGGAAAGGATTGAAAGGAAAGAGAATGAGATCCCCCAAAAGATGAGGGAGAATCCTTATAAAGTTACCTTTTCTGATCTAGAAGAGTACTGTGGCATCAAAACTCAAAAGAGAAAATAATGATGACACCATTGTTTTTACATGAGTGAATTATACTCTAACCCATTAAGTTCAGTGAAAAACATATATTGATCCCTGTACTTCTATTGTTCATAGTTCAAGCCCAAGAGTTTTATAAAGTATTATAAGCTATAACGTGTAACGAGAATAGCATTTTGAACATACTCTACCAAGGACCCTCACATTGAATAAGAAACTCATCTGGGTCCTCCAGCTTGATCTGCAAGCATCATTAAGACATTGACAAATATTTAAAAAAAAATATATCATTCATGGGACAATGCTTAATTCGAACACCTTACATGTGAAAATTATCATAATCAAGGTTCCATTTGCATTAAGTGCCTTTAATTTATCCATCTCCCTACATCTAATGCATAAAAAAAGAAATGGAGATGCTTAAGAACAAGAACTTCTAATGGCATGTTGGGCAATTTCAATGTTAAGGACTAACCTAGGATGTCTCTGATCCAGTGTTTTAAGCATGGCAGACCAACACAATGTAGTTAAGGGAAGCAATGCTCAGCAATTTTTACAAATTTCAGGTTATTTTAGTACACACGGAAAATTAAGAAAACATAGAAAGTAAAGCACATAAAATGTCACGTTAAGTGAATCCTTCTCACCTAATCTTTCCTTGCCAACCAATGTTCTGGTCAATTTGTACAATTCTAGTAACTTTCTTTTATCTACCAATAATCATTACAAGAGCAATGCCCAGTTTTGAAATGGTGTAAGCACTTCGAGTCGCTCAGAAATATTTCACACTCATACGTCTTGGAAATAAACTTTAATGTCCTATGGCAGTCTCTACACATTCTTAGGCTTTTCACAATCCTTATAGTTTGAGATGCTTTAGAAGAGCCAATCAGGGCAAAAGCAGTTGCAAGTTTTTCACTGTGGACCCCAACAATTTCTTCATTCTCTTCATCCTCAATGCCAAGTTCAGCATGAGAATAGGGTTTCTTGATTTTTTCTGACACACTTTTGATCCAAGAAAATAGAGTTTCAGCATTGGGTTTAGACTTGTCACCTGCAACAAATGTATGCACCTTGTTTTCAACTTCAATCCAGCTCAATCCAAATGATTCTCTAGTCTCATTCCTTTTCCCCAGTTTTCTCACTTTTAAAGAATCATCGGAAATCCCACACAACACATAAGTTTGTAGAACTAACCTCTGATTGAAAACATTTGCCGGATCAAGTTCAAGTAATTTTTCCCCTGCCTGGACTGCCAATCTAACATTCCCGTGAATCCTACAAGCAGTTAATAAGGCAGCCCAGATGGAGAGATCGGCTTCTACAGACATGTCTTTGATGAACTCAAATGCTTCTTCAAGCCTACCCGAACGCCCTAGCAAATGAATCATTGCTATATAATGTTCTAAACTCGGTAAAATATAATAGTCGTCCGTCATGCTAGAGAAAACTCGTTTTCCGTCATCAACCCTTTTAGCGAGACCGTATGAAGAGATAATACTAATAAAAGTACCTCTGGTTGGTTTAAGTCCCACCATCTTCATCTTATAAAAGAGGTCAAGTGCCATAGACGAACAACCATGTAAAACATAGCTGGCAATCATTGTGTTCCAGGTGATAATATCTCTAGTCGACATTCTGTCAAATATGGTTTTTGAATATGCTATATTACCACATTTGGCGTATGTGTCTACAAGACAATTTGCAACGGATACCTCGGACTCTAAATTTCGGCGCAATACACAACTATGTATCTCTTTTGCCTTTTTCGCTGTGATTAAATTGGCACAAGCAGGTAAGATGCTCAAAATGGTAACTGCATTGGGTCTAACATTGCAGGACTGCATATGTCTAAATCTTCCAAAAGCGATATCTTTCTGCCCATTTTGCAAGTATCCAGCAATAAGAGAGTTCCACGATGCAGTATTACGCTTGATGTTGCCTTCTGATTCCATCCTTTGAAATAGATCCATGGCTTGATCTTCGTCCCCGTTTTGTATGTACCCAGTTATCATCACATTCCACGTGATTACATTAGGTGATACGTTTGATTCTTGCATTTTCACGAAAAGATCATGAGCTTTCCCACAGTAGCCGGCTTGGCAATACCCTGCAATCATTGAGTTCCAAGTGTAAACATCTCTCTCTATGATCATATCAAAGACCCTCCGAGCATCTTCGAGTTCTCCACACTTGGAATACATGTCAATGAGTGAATTCCCAACTAGTACATCTTCGGAAAATCCTATCTTAGCTGCAATACAATGGAGTTCCTTACCCTTAGTTAGAGATTTAAGAGATGCACACGCAGAAATTGCATTCATGAGCGTAATTTCATTTGGTTCAATTCCTGCTAAAAGCATCTCCCGAAAGAGTTCCAATGCCTGAATTCTCCTATTATTCTGAGAATACCCTGAAATCATGGAGGTCCAAGTGAAAACATCAGGAGTTATCCCAAAATTCTCCATCTCCTCCATCATCTCCATGGCAAGATCAGAGTAACCCGACTGGTTATAACTCGTTATCAATATGTTCCAAGTTACCAAACTCGGTTCAAACCCATCATTTTTCATCAAATTGAATATTTTCCGTGCCTCTCCGATTTCACCCTTTTGACAATACCCAGTTATAACTGAATTCCAAGACACTCTGTCCTTCCCCTCCATATTCTCAAAAAACCTCCTCGCAGAGCTTAGCTTTCCACATTTTGCATACACGGCCAAAATCGAATTGCTAACACGGACTTGGCTAATCCCACAGCGAATTACTATAGAATGTAACAACTTCCCGGTCTCAACATCCCCACAATTCCCACAAGCCTGTAAAATCTTTGGAAATAGAAAATCGTCTGGAACGATACCGTCTTGCATCATCGATAGGAAAAGGTCAACAACTTCAATCCACCTCTTCTCTCTTGCACAAGCACCAATCATGGCCGACCAAGTAAACAAATTTCGCTTCCGCATTTCGTCAAACAGTTTACGTGCATCGCCCAAAGACCCACACTTTGCATACATGCCAACCAATTTAGTATCAACAAATGGGTCATTCATTCTCAGCAAATCAATATGTTTATGGAGCTTTCGGCCTAAATGAATTGAATTTGTATCAATGCAGGACTGAATCAAACGGGTAAAAGTAACGGGTCTTACCTTTGACCCGAACAGGGTAATAGAGTCAAGTGCAGCTATGGCTTCACTGAGGTTGCCATTTTTGCAGAGGTAGTTCAAATGGGCGTCAGTGGTTCTTGGGTCTGGTTTTTGGTGGGTCTTTTTGAAAGAAACTTTGTGTTTGAGGGGCTTTGGAGAAAATTCGGAAGGTGAGTCTTGTCTGAAGGGTGGTGTTGTTGATGGAGGAGGTCTAGTGTTGCAAGGGATGATCAGACTCTCCATTGATGAATTCTTTCTTCTCCTTTTTTTCGTTTTTGCGTTTTTTCTTTTTTTCCTCTTTTGATTTTAGCTTTGGCTTCGGAGGTAACGTTCGGATTGAATTGTTGCAGTGATGTGGAAGCTGCAGCGCCACATAACTTATGCAGTACTAAATTCTGGACAAAATTCTAGGATTATTTTTGTTAGAAACATAACATATTTTATAACACATTTCACAATAGAACTTTTGAAAGGCTGTGGAATCAGGTTTAGATGCCACATAGAATTTTTGAAATGTAGTTGGGATGCTAATGTGGAAGGCTGTGGAGGCTTCATTTGCTTCAGACTTTATATATATGAGCACTACTAGACTCACACAGTGAATCACACATTTTTTTCATACACAAATTTAAATGTATGTACCATGTGATGTATAAGTGGGACACAAAAAAGTATAATAAATTCAAACAGCACAAGGTACAAATATTTAAAGCTGTGTGTGGAAAAAGTGTGATTCACTATGTGGCTCTAGCATTTTCCTATATATATATATATATATAACAGATTATATAGACACCCCCTCATGTATTGCATTTTTTCACTAATACCCCTAAATAAATAAATAAACTCAATCAATTGACTCCTCAACTATTATAATTTTTCACTAACACCTTCGATTAGGTTTTCGTTCCAAGAAAAAAAAATGAGTAATTTTGTATCATGTTATCAACACATGGGGAAAAAAAGTGTTAATAACATGACATTTTTGTCTCTCCTTTGAATCGTTGAAAATTTTAGAATAAAATTGCCTGAATTTTTGTGTACAACAAAGGGAAATTATGTGTGCAATAAGAAATATTGTCTTAAAATTTCCAACGGCTCAAAGGAAAGATAAAGAAGTTTCATGCTAACATTTTTGTATCATATGTTACTCACATGATACAAAAATAATAATTTTTTGGATGGAATTCTAATAGAGGGGGTGTTAATGAAAAATATAATAATTGAATGGGTCAAGTTGTCGAATTTTATAATTTAGGGTATATGAAAAAATGTCATAGTCAAGGGAGTATTACTGTAATTTACCCTAAGTTAATTAACTTTACTGATAAATGTTGTACTAGTCTGCTAAAATATTATGAAGTACCATTTACAAGATAAGAGTTTTCAATAGCAACTTGGTTCTTCTAAAGCCTATTGATTTTCCAAGTTACAACATCACTTGGTGTCTAAACGTTATAATTTTTTTTTATCCAGTCTAATTGTTATACTTGGGATGTGTAAAAGTTGAGTAATGCTATGTTTTTTAAAGTTTTATTTGAAATTGGTTCTCAACATATGCGGTAATGAGTTCACTTGATTTTTATTAGAGGATGGTACATGAGTCACAACCATTATTAAAGGTGGTCCGTGGTCCCATTGCTACATGTATTGGGAAAAAAATTTGGAATACAAAATTTGATCAGCAGTGCTTTACTCATAAAAGTTCCCCTATGTGTTGTTTGCTCTTGTAGATAGGGGTGGCAGTTTTCAACCCGCCACGGCAATCGACACGACTCGATATAAAATAAACGGGTTTGGTATAAGGGCACTGGTCATAAACGAATCGACCCGTTTGACACGCTTAACAAAATAGGTTGGGTCACACTTTAAGCGGGTCAACCCGTCTAATCCATTTGACCCGATTAGGTGCGATTGGAGCATTTTTTTTTTTTTTTTTTTTAGTTCTAAAAATATTTTTTAATAATCTGGGGGTCTAAAATACAAATAATATAAATAAGAATAAAAATAATTGATTTATGTTTTTACCAAATCCATAGTGAAGGTTTAAGAAAGCATGCCCAATTCACAAAACAGATTACTATCCACATCTCAAGCTCATCCAATTCTCCCATTACTTCTATTTCCGGAGTGGCATTATGGTAACAATTCAAATTTCAAAAGATACATGAAATTTTAAACGACATTTAATCATAAATTTCTCATTCATACACAAAAAATTAAGCATCAACCTTTTCTCTTTCTTGTTTCAATCTCGCCATGTTATTATTCAATCTCCCTTAATTTATGTCATGTTGTTTACAATTTCTTCCAAAATTAAGAAGTAGCGAAAGAGGTCTCAAAGTCACCTTAGTAGATTTCATTGTTCTGATATTCTCTCTTCTCCAGTTTACATATAGGGTTCTCGAAGTCTACATTTGATGTTGTAGTGGATCTGACTTTCTGCGCCACAAGTTCTCCATTGTTCAAGCTTTTTTCGCCATGATACAAGCGTGCCACAAGTTCTCCATTGTTCCAGCTTTTTTCGCCATGATACAAGAAGCGTGTGCAAGAGGATTTTTGAAGACTCAAATCCCAAGAATGTTGGGTTGTATTGCCATAATAATGGGATTATCAACTTAGAAGATGTGGAAATCATTTTGGATGGAATAAAACTTTTCCAATGTCCTTGGTGCGAGTAGAAGTTGAATCGCAAGAAGTTGAAGATGCATTCAAAAATGGATGTGGTGCTCACTAAGCAGAGAAATAAGTGGGCGATAATGGAGTCTCGGGTCTAGATTGGTACTTGGTACGTAGTTTGGTTGACGATTGAATGTGTTCTATTCCTACTAATCTTGTAGCCATTGTCTTGGGTGATTCTTCTCTTAGCGAGATTGGTTGAGTAACTATAGTATTTTGATTTATTTCTTTGGGCAATGCTAGGGGCACTAACAAAATCCACTAACACTTACTAACACACTCTATCTCTCTCCTAGTAATACTGCGGGGGGGGTCCGCAGTAGACCCCACAATGCCACTAGGAGAGAGATAAAGTGTGTTAGTAAGTGTTAGTAAATTTTGTTAGTGCCTCAAATATTACTCTATTTCTTTTTGATTGTATTCCTTGGTTCATTGAGAAACCAATGGAAAGCTTCATCAAATTTTCTTGTCATTATTTATTTATGTTTTATTTTTATTTTTTTTTATAAATCATCTAATTTCCATGTCTGATTGAGGTTATTTTTTAGTTTCCTTAGGGTGATTTATATTAGATAATTAAGAATACATTTGTCACAGTCCGGTCCCACAATAGCGAAATCGGAGCCCGTGGCACACCACCGAGGCTAACCCAATTCATTAACGTTCTCAAAAATTAGTTTGAAGAACACACGCAGCGGAATAAAACAAGTCATTTTGAAAACCAATCCGTCCAGTCGACTGATCCTCGGATCCAGTCGACTGATCCTGGTCCAGCAGAAAGTTGGGTTTTAAAACACCATCCAGTCGACTGCTTTCTACACCCAGTCGACTGGGGCTTCCAATTTTCAGTCGACTGGTAAAGTCCGGTCGACTGAAGTTTGGCCTGGTCAAAAAAATATCAGTTTTGAAAACCATGATCCAGTCGACTGTATCGGAGACCCAGTCGACTGATCCTCTATGAAACGAGGCAGAGAGTTGCTAAAAAGGAGGCTCCAGTCGACTGTCCAACAAACCAGTCGAATGATCCCCTTACAGCAGCACATTCTGCAGCATTTTCAAGTTTAAAAGCTTTTGAAATCAAATGGGGATCAAACACACTCTTCCAAAAGTACTCCAAAACAATTCTAACTGTATTAACATATTACCGAAGCACAGTTACAACATGCTACTAACTATTACAACATCTTAGATTCGTTCTAACATGCCAAGTTAAACATAACTAAAACCATAAGAATTCTTATTACAACATTCCTATTGTCTCAAAACTACAAGATTTAACGTTCAAGTTACCTTCTAAAAGAACTCCCAACCCACGTGCTCACTTCTGCGATTCCTCGCCAGCATTAACACCTGAAATGGTTATTTGAATAATCACAGATATTCGATTTGTTTAAGCTAACGCTTAGTGAATAAAACAACATATGCACATGAATGATAAACATACTCGCATTCATATCACTACATTTCATACTAGTCGCCGGAGACTCACGTGCCCGTCCATACTCCCAATCTGCGACTCCTCGCCAATAAGTCCACGCGAAAGGGTAAGACCCACGATTCTTCTCTTCAATCATGCGACCTTAATGCCTTTATCGGCTCCACAAAATGGCACGGTGACCACGTGCTCCTTCTGCCCCAAATAAGCAACTTAACATGCTCAAATACATATCACCATGCTCGCGGTAATCAGAATATTTCATCGTGCTATTGGGCCTACTTATCAATATAGATGCCCAATATGAACTACACAAGATATCTCTAAGAATTAATACATGCTATTCAAACATAACATGAATACATGTCAAGAAACCATTCCAAAAACATAGTTGAATCACTCACCTCCGATTTACGCTCTTAAACTATGATCCGAAGAAAACCCGTGCACAAAAAACGTGCAGAAGTCCGTCTAGTAAAATTCCTATGGATCAAAATTCCATTTATCAACTTTTATGAAAAATTCTAGGAAACAACTTTTCGAAAAACTTAGCCAAACAGGCCCTAATAGGTATCAAAACGAAGCTCTTACCTCGAGTAGCTCGAATATGAAATATGGGAGAAAACAGACCGACGAAAGGTCGTCGTTTGGCGTCGCAAAGCTTGAAGCAACAAAATCTCCCTCTAGCCCCCTTCTTGGAATTTAGGTTAGAAGTTATGAAAATATCTCAACCATCTCTATCTATATATAGGCAAAAATCTCGGGAATTACGTTTACCTCTCCACGAGTTTCCAAAACTCCTAATTAGTCTCTGAAACTTTCTATACAGCTTAGTCATAGCTTTACGAGTGAAACTTCAAAATTATAAACGTTTTCGACTAAGTTTCGTTTGGTCGCTAAAACGCGAATTTCTACATGACGTTTCCGAAGTTGCTAATTAGCCTACCAAATTAATAGCGTGTTCATTCGTTCTCACCAGGATACTAAAACTAACAACAGATATAAATTCTAAAATAGAAAATAATACAGATATTGAAATACACAGGTAAACATTTATTTCCAGATAAACATTTAAAGTATTCCTCAGTGACCGTCTCATACTCGGAGAGACGTCACAACAACAAATTCTCAATCACCACAGTTTTAAAGGGTTCTCTAATACAGACACCTAAATCAACTCGTGAGTTAAAACTCACCCAAACATGTGTCATAAGACACACCACATCACATTATCATGCATGACAATGTAATGCAAATGCAATAACACAAATGTGGGTGTTATAATACTCTCCCCCTTAAAAGAAGTTTGTCCCCAAACTTGTACCTCATGTCTCGAAAAGGTGCGGATACTGAGTACGCATCTCATCTTCTATTTCCCACGTCATCTCTTCCGTAGTTTGGCTACGCCATAACACTTTCACTTTGGGTATTACTTTGTTTCGCAAGACTTGGTCTTTTCGATCCAATATCTCTACCGGATACGCAACATATGTCAAATCACTCTGAATCTCATTCGATATCGGAGTCATAACTTGATCTCTATCCTCCACTAAGTGTTTACGTAACAATGACACGTGAAACACGTCATGCACTTGAGCATACTCACTCGGCAATCTTAAACGATAAGCTACAGGTCCAACTCTCCCAATAATCTTAAAAGGTCCTATATACCTCGGGTTGAGTTTCCCGTATCTACCAAATCTGGTTATTCCCTTTGAAGGTGACACCTTCAAAAACATCAAGTTTCCTACATCGAATTCCAACGGCCGTCTGCGCTTGTCGGCATAACTCTTATACCTACTCTGGGCTGTCAGTAATCGTTGTCTAATTACCTTTATCTTATCCGTCGTTTCTTGCACAATTTTCGATCCTTCAATCATTCTTTCTCCCACCTCTGTCCAACTAATCGGTGAACGACATACACGACCATATAAAGCTTCATAAGGAGCCATCCCAATACTCGACTGAAAATTGTTGTTATACGCGAACTCAATTAACGGTAGGTGGTCTTCCCAATCACCCTGGAAATCAAGTACACATAACCAAAGCATGTCTTCCAAAATCTGGATTACTCTCTCTGATTGACCATCGGTCTGAGGATGAAAAGCGGTACTAAAATGCAATTTGGTACCCATTGCTTCTTGCAAGGCTCTCCAAAACTTTGATGTAAAGCTACTATCCCTATCCGAAACAATAGAAATTGGGATACCATGTAGTCTTACAATTTCACGAATATATAACTTAGCTAACGTCATTGGCTTAGTTGTTCGGATTGGTAGGAAGTGCGACGACTTCGTCAAACGATCAACGATCACCCAAATAATAGTGTTCGATCTCTTCGACCTCGGAAACCCACTAACAAAATCCATTGTTATGTGCTCCCATTTCCACTCGGCTATCGGTAACGGTTGTAACAATCCCGAAGGTACTTGGCGTTCGTCCTTTACTTGTTGACAACTAGTACAACGCGAAACATAACGTGCTATCTCTCTCTTCATTCCCGGCCACCAATAAACATGTCTCAAATCCCTATACATCTTGGTACTTCCCGGATGAACGGTATACTTCGTATTGTGTGCTTCTTCTAGGATGTTCCGTTTCAACTCCTTCTCGTTAGGCACACAAATTCTACCCCTCAATCTTAAAACATCATTCTCAAAAGTAAATCCCGGTTGTTTGCCCATCGAAATCTCATCATAAATCTTCTTCAAAGTCACATCTTGAAGTTGTTTCTCCGTGATCTCGTGAATCAATAGCGGTTGTGCCACTATCGTCGACATAAAACCACTTTCAATCCTCGGAAGCACTTCAAGTTCTAAGTTCTCCATATCTCTTATCAATTTTTTCTGAGAAGTCAAATCTGATGCGGTATTGGTTGGTGCCTTACGACTAAGAGCATTGGCGACTACATTCGCCTTGCCCGGATGATATTGAATTGACAAGTCATAGTCCTTCATCAACTCTAACCATCTCCTTTGCCTCATGTTCAAATCTCGTTGTGTAAACATGTACTTTAAACTCTTGTGATCCGTATAGATCTCACATTTCTCCCCGTATAGGTAATGACGCCAAATCTTCAATGCAAAAATCACAGCGACCAATTCTAGATCATGTGTTGGATAATTCTTCTCGTGCGGTCTAAGTTGTCTCGATGCATACGCAATGACTTTATCACCTTGCATAAGAACGCAACCTAAACCTCTATATAAAGCATCACTGTAAATAATAAATCCTTCGGTCCCTGACGGGACGGCTAATATTGGTGCTTTCACTAGTCGGCTCTTCAGCTCTTGAAAACTTTCTTCACATTCTGAACTCTAAACAAAAGCAATATCTTTCCTCATTAACTGTGTCATCGGCAATGCTATACGCGAAAAGTCTTTTACAAATCTCCGATAATACCCAGCTAATCCTAGGAAACTTCGGATGTCTGTTACATTCGTTGGTCTCACCCAATTGGTAACTGCTTATATCTTTTGAGGATCCACTGAAATTTCTCTCGCCGACACTATATGTCCAAGAAACACAATCTCTGTCAACCAAAACTCATACTTCTTCAATTTACCGAATAATCTCTTTTCACGCAATCGTTGTAAAGCTAATCGCAAATGATGCTCGTGATCTTCCACGCTTTTGGAGTAGATTAGGATATCATCTATAAACACAATGACAAACTTGTCTAAGTAATCCTTGAAAACGCGATTCATTAAGTCCATGAAAGCAGCTGGTGCATTAGTCACTCCAAACGGCATAACCAAAAATTTAAAGTGACCATATCGAGTCCTGAAAGCTGTCTTCTCAACATCTTCCTCTTTGACTTTCAACTGGTGGTAACCGGATCTCAAGTCGATCTTCAAAAATACTTGCACTCCTTGCAACTGATCAAACAAATCGTCTATTCGCGGCAACGGATATTTGTTCTTGACGGTCAACTTGTTCAATTCCCGGTAGTCAATGCACATACGCATTGTTCTATCCTTCTTTTTTACAAACAAGACTGGAGCTCCCCATGGTGAAACACTCGGTCGGATAAAACCCTTCTCAAGTAGTTCTTGTAACTGAACCTTCAATTCTTTCAACTCTATCGGTGCCTTTCGGTACGGTGCTTTAGATATCGGTTGTGACCCTGGTACTACTTCTATGGTGAACTTAAGTTCTCTTTCAATCAATACGTCGGGTAACTCATCAGGAAAAACATCTGAAAATTCTTGAACTACTGAAATGTCTTCTATTAGTGGTCCAAGAACTCGCGTATCGACAATTGAACATAAGAAACCCGAACAACCCTTCTTCAACATCTTACTTGCTTGAATTGCCGATATCATGTACGGCGGTACGATCACTCCCTTACCCTGAAAAGTAAACCCTTCTCGCCCTGACGGATAGAAACTAACCCGTTTCTGTTCACAATCGATTCTGGCTTGATTAACTGACAACTAATCCATATCCAAGATAACATCAAAGTAATTCACTGTCAGCGGAATCAAATCAACGCTCTAAACTTTATCACCTATCTTGATCTCACATGACTTGAATATCGAAGAAGTAACTAGCGGTTCACTACTAGGCAATGATACACACAAGTCATATCTTAACGGTTCTGACTTAAAAGTTAAATGCTTAACAAAATCACGTGATACGAATGAATACGTTGAACCAGAATCCATAAGTATACGTGCAGGATACGAACAAATAGGAAGAATACCTGATACGATGGTATCATCCGTATTCCCCGGCCTGAGCTGGAAGTATCGTCCTTGTTGTTGTTCGACTCCCTTTCCCTTATCCACTCGCTGTGTAATAACCTGCATTTCCATTTAATTCTAAATTACATTTACATATGTAATTGGCAATTGCATTGTCATATTTAATTTCACTTGGTATTGACTGCTTCATTTAATTACATTTCTCATGTTCTAATTATTATCCCTTGTGTTATTTCATATTAAAATTCTTTTGGGGTCAAATTATAATTTTATAAAATTTAGCAATACCTGTGTGGATTTCAAAATCTGTATTTCAAAACGGTGGAAATATTTCCTTTTTGACTCAAACAGTATTTTTATAAAACCAGAAAACCATTTCTTACAGTAAAATGAATTTCCTGTATTATTGTGGTGGACACCGCGCCCCGAAAATACCAGTTTATGTCCAAAACCGTCCACGCCACGTTAAACTTGCACAGCTTTTGGACTTGACGTGATACATGATATGACTATGGCTTTATATCCAATTAATATTTGCAATCATTTGATAGTGCCTAGTTTGGTTATGACCCATTTGAATGTGTGTTTGTTGTGCCAAAAGCCACATTTCCCAAACACCCCAGATTTTTTTTGCCCCCCTACTAGCCTACTTGACTCTTGGTGGATTGATTGAGTTGAAGCATCAGTGTATGTATACACATTTATATATATTTCAGATGTATTAACCTTGTTAATCTGCAGAATTGTTTTAAGATTAGTGTGTTTAGTGTTGGTTAAGCCTTGGTGAAGAGACTTGGCCTCCAAGTTCATCTCTTTGGCCCTCTCTATATGTACACCTTCACACTAACACCTTCTGCACAAGCTCATTCAGAGAGTTTGAGAGGGAGAGTTTGAGAGAGAGAATACACAGAGAATTTCAGGAACTAAATAGAGAGAGAAAGCTCAATCCTCCATAACCAAGCTTGAGTTGGGATTGCTTATCTCTTATTTCTTTCTCAACAAACATCTTTGCTTTTGATCTAAGTGAGTATTCTAAACTCACTAAGAATGTAATTTCATGCCTACTTTCTGTGTGTATAGCTTATCTTGTGAATCCCCATTCAAACTTTTACGTTGATTTGCTATAGCTTGAAAAAAATCAAGATTTTCAAACTCAACCAAAATCTGTCTTCTTAGATAATAATGAAGGTTTATGGTACATATAGTCCATGGTTGAAGTTTTAGAGCTTCATTTAACCCCATGAGAAAGTATATAAAGAAATTAGTTTTGACATGGTTTGGTATTTCATAAAATTCGTAAGCTATAGTTGAGATCTTGTAAAATTGATCAAGGATTCATAATCCTTGTTGAAAAACAAAGAAAATCATATATTACATGTCCTTTATAATTCCAGAATTGAAATGGGTCAATTTAGACCCTGTTTTGCTGAAACAGAGTAGTTTCTGCGGGGAAGATGAAGCCTCTGCTTCATCTCGCGCCACGATCACACGCGCGAAGATCGCGCGATCGATCTTTTGCGCGAGTGGCCTGCGCGCGCGATCCTTGTTTTCACAGGCAGACAGAAAGTTTTATATATATATAATGAAATATAGGCAGATCGCGCGAGCGAGGGTCGCGCGAGAAACCCTTCGTGCGAGCGATCCGCGCGAGTGACCTTGGCTGATTCAGGCAGATAGAAAAGTTTATATATAAATGAAAATATGGCATATCGCGCGAGCGGCCCGCGCGCGCGAAATCTGTCAGATTCTAGTTTTGCTTGTTTTATGATAAGGGACTGTTTGGTTCAACTTTTTAGTACTGTTAAGGTTCTGTTTGGGAATTTTATTAATACAGAATGCTATTAGTTATGCTTGAAATGATTAAGGCAATGAATTGCAAGTTAATAATTCCCGTACGCGTGTTATCCGTTTAATTCCGTATTTTTACTTATGTTTAAGTGTATATCATTCATGTGGGGTCAGTGGTACATGCATGTGGGTGTCAGTCAGTGTAGAAAGAGTAATGGTCAGTGTGGAAAGAGTATGAGTTTGAGTTTGTGGTTGTGGTTGTAGTTTGTGGTTGTGGCTGTGGTTGTGGTTGTGGTTGAGATTGTGGCGAGGGTATCTTTGAAATGCGATGGTGGCAAATATGGACACTCCCTGACGCCCATGGAAGCGTTAAAGTGTGTGAAGCCGAACTTGGACATTCCCTGGCACCCATGGTAGTGCTAAAGTGTGGCCTACGGACACTCCCTGATACTCGAGTCTGGATACTGCGTGAGGGGTTGCCCCGGTATTTGCATGGCGGTTAGGGTATTCAAAGTGTGAGGCATTGGACACTCCCTGGTACCCCGGACCAAAGTGTGAGGCAAACTGGACACTCCCTGGCGCCCCGTTGCTAAAGTGTGGCTATCTTAGTGTTTCAAAGATACCAGGAGTAAGATAGTGGGTTATTGGGTTTTGTCGAGAGAAAAGAGTCGGCAAGAAGAGTGTGGTGCATCGTTCTCATACACGGTCACATATGTGTGAATTTACCTTTTTAATAATGCTGTGGTTGTTTTTCTAAACGAGCTCTTTATCTTAAATATAAACTTGTGGATTTTAATGGGAATTGGAAAAATGGTAAATGGGTATGCTTTACATTCAAAGCTATGTTTTTAATACTCACCAGCTTCTTGAAGCTGACGACGTTGATGTGTCCTGGACATTCGTGTCCAGGCTTTTCAGGTTATAACCAGGAGGAATCGTACGACTATGCTAATTGAGAATGGTTGCTTTTGGAATGAGAGAAACTATTTATTAATTACATGCTTTAAGTTTTAAACTATTTTGTTTTAAGGATGACTGTAAATGACACTAAGTTTTATTTTGTTTCAAGGCGGTCTGTGCCTTTAGATGACCCCGTGCTGTAATATGTAATAAGTTAGAAAATTTTTATAAGCCTTGATTGCTCTGCTCTGATTATTATGTTTTGTTTGTTACGTTTGGGACGGAATCGATCCTTCAAACTGTCGCGACCTACGGGTCCATAAAGGAAATTAAACGCTTTCCTTATTTATGCTACGTCGGGGCGTGACAGGATTTAGTGGTATCAGAGCCAGGTTATGATTTATCTCAAGATAGTTTAGCCAGGTTAGGGTTTGCCAGTATAGACCCGATTCCACATTCCATTAAGTGTTACATACCCGATGATACGACAGGGAGGATAGACTCAGAACCCAAACGCCTAAGATTATTCTGTTCTGACTTAAGTAGTACCTTTTCAGGTATGGATCCAGCTCAGCCCCTGTTTGTACCTGATGCTTTTGGAGGGCATTGGGTTACTGTAGGAGCTATAGTACCGGCTTCGGCGACCCTTTATTTCACTGCTGTTGGGCAGCGTGCAGCTGCTACCGTCGAGCTAGACCTCTGGCATCAGATTCATATATTAGGACTGGTCGACCTATCTCGTGCTCGCCTCGAGATTCTTTACTTCATAGAGATCCAGCGCTTAGTACTCGTTGAGATGGTTCGCTTGGTTAATAGCGATGCCTTCTATCTTCCCCTTGAGGTTCAGGTTGTACAAGCCCACCTTGCACAGCTGGAGGTACCTCCACCGGTCGTCCCTGCTGGTGAGGATGACGGTGACGTTGATATTGTGCTCGCTTCTATTTCCGAGGAGGATGGCTTAGGATGGGACGACTTTGCGGTCGACCTTGAGGAGGCGCTTGCACTTGAGCCAGCCTTGCCTGAGGCAGATGTCCCTGGACCTGCTTCACTGATGACCTCTCACAGCTGTAACTTTGGGGCAGGCCCCTCCCATGTTCAGCGACTGCATCAGGCCGACTCGCTTGACCTGTTGATGGCTACCTACGGCGATGACTGACCGTTTAGATATCGCCTTGTACATATTAACTACTTTTGACTGTTAGCTCTATCTCTTTTTGCAAACTGTAATTACATGCATTAGAGTGTAGGGCAATGACCCATTTTGTAACATTAACTCTTGCATGCATCCTAACCCATACAGGTAGGGTAGGCATTGATCTGACCATACATGCTTTTTGTATCAACTTGACAAGAAGTTATATATATAAGATATACTCTTTTGAATATTGTCGTCATTTGAATTACTTCATAGCACTGTTGCATGCATGTTCCTCATTCTACTATCACTATCATGCATAGAATGGTTGGAGGACTGAGAAGAAACAGGAACCTGATCGAGGGAGCACCCGAGGCTGCCGATCCTACAGGGATGTTCGAAGCATTTATCAGACGGTTAGAAAGAATCGGTAATACGAATGACAATCGACGAGATCGTCAAACTGGAGACAAATTGCTAGAGAGATTCCGTGCACTAAGGCCCGAGCAGTTTGCGGGTACCGCGGAACCCTGGAAAGCGGAACAGTGGTTAAGACAGATGGACCACATGTTCGAAGCTGTCCAGTGCAACGAGATGGACAAGAGAAGATTGGCTACGTTTCAATTGATCGATGCTGCCGCAGATTGGTGGGATTCGGTCATAGCTACTATCGGGAATGGAGCTGCAATGGGGATGACGTGGACTGCGTTCAAGGGGAGATTTTTGAAGAAGTACTTCTCGGCTACGGAGAGGCATAGAAGAGAGAAGGAATTCATGGATCTGACGCAAGGAACCAAGTCGGTGCAAGAGTACACCACACAGTTCGAAAGACTGTCTCGTTTCGCTCCACACCTGGTTGATACTGAAGAGAAGAAGATCCGTAAGTATAACCAAGGGCTGACACCGCAGATTCGTCGCCTGACTCTCGGCCACCTAGATAAATCTTTTGAAGGACTTGTTGGTTTGGCTACCGACCTGGAAGAGGATGCTCGAGTGAACCGTAAGCAATCTCAGAGGGGTAATTTTGGGAATAGACCACCAATGAACTGTACCCAAGGGCAGAAGAGGAATTTTGACGGAAGTAAGAAGACCCAGGCTATTACCTATCCAACTCAACCCCGAGTAGGAGAAGGGAGTAGTAGTGGAAAGTGCTTCAACTGTGGCAACCCTGGTCATCTGGCTCGTGATTGCAAGGCACCAAGGCGTGCTGCTCAGCAAGGGATAGTCTGCTTCAACTGTGGTGAACCAGGTCACATCAGTAGGTTCTGCACTGCCCCTAAGCAGGTGACTTATGGTCAACAGGGTCAGACTCGCTTGAATGCTGTTATCCTTGATGCCGCTGGATATGATGGAACTGCGTATGAAGAAGGAGATTATGGAGAAGCTCAACCTGATCAGTAAGCAGTGGAAGGTACATTAACTCTGTTTAACTCCCATGTTAAAGTGTTATTTGATACGGGTGCTGCTCTTTCGTTCATATCTGTTAATACAATTCGGAGATTGGGTATCTTACCTCATCGCTTAGAGAAAGCTTTGAAGGCTACTTCGCCATTAGGAGCCGCAGTCAGTTTAGGACACGTGTGCAAGGATTGTCCTCTACGGTTAGGAGATCGAGAAATCCCTACGAGATTGATTGTTTTATCGATGAAGGAGTTCGACATAATCCTAGGAATGGATTGGCTCTCTCAGAATCAAGTGAAGTTGGATTGTGCGAGGAAGAGAATTACATTCCCCGACAATGAGAATCAACCCTTTGATTTTCAATGTAACCCTACGGGAGATATGTTCCTCACGAGATGTTTAGCTAACATCGAAGTCGTCAGTACAGAGGTGACAACTTCATCTATACCTGTAGTCAAGGACTTCGAAGAAGTATTTCAAGACATTTCTGGTTTGCCGCCCGAGAGAAGTATAGAGTTCTGCATTGAACTTATATCGGGTACCGTACCGATCACGAAGGTTCCCTACAGAATGGCCCCCACAGAACTATTAGAATTGAAGGAACAAGTTCAAGAGCTCGAGAACCTAGGTTTTGTACGTCCAAGTACATCACCTTGGGGAGCACCAGTGTTGTTCGTAAAGAAGAAGGACGGGACACTCAGATTGTGTATCGACTACAGAGAATTGAACCGCGTGACTATCAAGAACAAGTATCCTTTGCCTCGGATCGACGATTTATTTGATCAACTACAAGGAGCTACGACATTTTCCAAGATCGACCTAAGGTCGGGATATCATCAGTTGAGGGTACGAAAAGAAGACATACCTAAGACTGCTTTCAGAACTCGATATGGTCATTATGAATTTCTGGTGATGCCGTTTGGAATGACGAACGCCCCGGCAGTGTTTATGGATCTGATGAACAGAGTGTTCAAGCCTTATTTGGATCAATTTGTCATCGTCTTTATTGATGATATTTTGATCTATTCTAAGTCAGGAGAAGAACACGAGCAACATCTGCGGATTGCGATTCAAACGCTTAAGGACCATCAGTTGTATGCCAAGTTCAGTAAGTGTGAGTTCTGGTTACAAGAAGGGAAATTTTTGGGACACAAGGTGTCTTCTCAATGAATTTCAGTGGATTCGTCCAAGACCGATGCTGTGTCAAACTGGGTTAGACCAAGCAACCCTACAGAAGTTCGGAGTTTTCTTGGACTCGTAGGCTATTACAGGAGATTTGTTGAGGGATTCTCTAAAATAGCCGCACCATTGACGGGATTGACGAAGAAGAATCTGAAGTTTGAGTAGACAGAGAAGCATGAACGCGCCTTTCTGGAGTTGAAAGAGAGACTCACTACCGCACCAGTACTATCAATACCCAAGCCTGATGAGAAGTTCACTATCTTTAGTGACGCATCATATCAAGGACTGGGGTGTGTACTTATGCAAGATGGCAGAGTTATAGCCTATAGATCTAGACAGCTGAAGCCGAATGAGTTGAACTATCCTATTCATGATTTGGAGTTGGCAGTCGTAGTATTTGCACTCAAGATTTGGAGACACTATCTCTACGGTGAGAAGTTTGATTTGTTCTTTTGAAATACTTGTTCACACAGAAAGAGTTGAACATGAGGTAACGCAGATGGATGGAGCTGATCAAAGATTACGACTTCACGTTAGAATACCACCCGGGTAAAGCCAATGTGGTTGCTGATGCCCTGAGTCGACAGACTCGTGAGACGATCGCCACCTTAATGGTGAGAGAGTGGCGAGCGTTGGAGATCTTGGCGGAGTTCGATGTACAGAGTGCTGAAGAAGGAAAAGGACAATTGTTCGGATGTCTTATCCTACAGCCTGTTCTTATCGACCACATTATTGGAGCTCAGAAAGAAGATGAGAAGTTTCAAACATGGTTCGTGAAGATGTCAGATAAAGACCCAACAAAATCAAAAGTGGGAGTCGATGGAGGATATCGGTGCAGAGAGAGACTATGTGTGCCGGATATTGGAGAACTTAGGAAGGATATTCTGGAAGAAGCACATAAGTCAAGATATACAGTTCACCCAGGAGGAACTAAGATATACAAAGATTTAAAGAGAAATTTCTGGTGGGAGGGTATGAAGAAGGATGTGGCCGAATTTGTATCCAAGTGTTTGACGTGTCAGCAAGTCAAAGCTGAACATCAGAGACCTTCGGGACTGTTGCAACCGCTACCTGTTCTTGGTTGGAAGTGGGAGCACATTACGATGGATTTTGTAGTGGGATTGCCTCGATCGCAGCAGAATCATGATGCTATTTGGGTAATCGTTGATCGATTGACGAAGTCAGCTCATTTCATTGCTTACAGTATGACATACCCGGTAGAAAAGATGAGCCGGATGTACATACAACAAGTTGTGCGACTTCACGGTGCACCTGTGTCAATTGTGTCAGACCGCGATGCACGTTTTACTTCTGGATTTTGGGAAAGTCTGCAAGAAGCTATGGGAACCTCGCTCAAGATGAGTACTGCTTTTCACCCTCAGACAGATGGACAAACTGAGCGTGTTAATCAGATCATGGAAGATATGCTTAGGGCTTGTGTTATCGATTTTGAAGAATCTTGGGAGACCCACTTGCCGTTGGTTGAATTTGCCTATAACAACAATTATCACACGAGTATCGGGATGGCTCCGTTCGAAGCATTGTACGGACGACCATGTCGTTCCCCTTTGTGTTGGGCAGAAGTTGGGGATACAGAATTGTTGGGACCAGATTTGGTTAGAGAAACCAACGAGAAGATTTCCTTGGTCAAGGAAAGGATGAGAACCGCTCAGAGCCGGTATAAGAGTTATGCCGACCGACGCCGGAAGGATTTGGAGTTTAGTGTTGGAGATCACGTGCTTCTCAAGGTTTCACCGACATGAGGAGTACGCTTTGGTCTCAAGAGAGGGAAGTTGGCTCCACGTTTCATCGGACCGTTAGAGATTTTGGAACGTGTCGGGAAAGTAGCTTATCGACTGGCGCTACCACCGAAGATGTCTGGGGTTCACAATGTATTCCATGTGAGTATGCTGAGGAAGTACATACGAGACCCCTCGCATGTGGTTAGTTATGATGATATTGAGACGAGTCATAACGTTTCTTACAAAGAGAGACCTGTGAAGATTTTAGATCAGAGTATCAAGAAGTTGAGAAATAAGGATATTCCGTTGGTGAAGGTTCAGTGGAATCACCACGACGAGAATGAAGCCTCGTGGGAAGTCGAAGCTGATATGAAAAAGAAGTACCCGGAGTTGTTTTAGGACTAGTTAGTCTTGATTTCGGGGACGAAATCCTGTTTAAGGGAGGAAGGGTGTAATAACCTGCATTTCCATTTAATTCTAAATTACATTTTCATATGTAATTGGCAATTGCATTGTCATATTTAATTTCACTTGGTATTGGCTGCTTCATTTAATTACATTTCTCATGTTCTAATTATTATCCCTTGTGTTATTTCATATTAAAATTCTTTTGAGGTCAAATTATAATTTTATAAATTTTAGCAATACCTGTGTGGATTTCAAAATCTGTATTTCAAAACGGTGGAAATATTTCCTTTTTGACTCAAACAGTATTTTTATAAAACCAGAAAACCATTTGTTACAGTAAAATGAATTTCCTGTATTATTGTGGTGGACACCGCGCCCCGAAAATACCAGTTTATGTCCAAAACCGTCCACGCCACGTTAAACTTGCACAGCTTTTGGACTTGACGTGATACATGATATGACTATGGCTTTATATCCAATTAATATTTGCAATCATTTGATAGTGCCTAGTTTGGTTATGACCCATTTGAATGTGTGTTTGTTGTGCCAAAAGCCACATTTCCCAAACACCCCAGATTTTTTTTGCCCCCTACTAGCCTACTTGACTCTTGGTGGATTGATTGAGTTGAAGCATTAGTGTATGTATACACATTTATATATATTTCAGATGTATTAACCTTGTTAATCTGCAGAATTGTTTTAAGATTAGTGTGTTTAGTGTTGGTTAAGCCTTGGTGAAGAGACTTGGCCTCCAAGTTCATCTCTTTGGCCCTCTCTATATGTACACCTTCACACTAACACCTTCTGCACAAGCTCATTCAGAGAGTTTGAGAGGGAGAGTTTGAGAGAGAGAATACACAGAGAATTTCAGGAACTAAATAGAGAGAGAAAGCTCAATCCTCCATAACCAAGCTTGAGTTGGGATTGCTTATCTCTTATTTCTTTCTCAACAAACATCTTTGCTTTTGATCTAAGTGAGTATTCTAAACTCACTAAGAATGTAATTTCATGCCTACTTTCTGTGTGTATAGCTTATCTTGTGAATCCCCATTCAAACTTTTACGTTGATTTGCTATAGCTTGAAAAAAATCAAGATTTTCAAACTCAACCAAAATCTGTCTTCTTAGATAATAATGAAGGTTTATGGTACATATAGTCCATGGTTGAAGTTTTAGAGCTTCATTTAACCCCATGAGAAAGTATATAAAGAAATTAGTTTTGACATGGTTTGGTATTTCATAAAATTCGTAAGCTATAGTTGAGATCTTGTAAAATTGATCAAGGATTCATAATCCTTGTTGAAAAACAAAGAAAATCATATATTACATGTCCTTTATAATTCCAGAATTGAAATGGGTCAATTTAGACCCTGTTTTGCTGAAACAGAGCAGTTTCTGCGGGGAAGATGAAGCCTCTGCTTCATCTCGCGCCACGATCGCGCGAGCGATCTTTCGCGCGAGCGGCCCGCGCGCGCGATTCTTGTTTCCACAGGCAGACAGAAAGTTTTATATATATAAAATGAAATTTAGGCAGATCGCGCGAGCGAGGGTCGCGCGAGAAACCCTTCGCGCGAGCGATCCGCGCGCGCGACCTTGGCTGATTCAGGCAGATAGACAAGTTTATATATAAATGAAAATTTGGCATATCGCGCGAGCGGCCCGCACGAGCGACCCGTCGCGCGAGCGGCCCGCGCGCGCAATATCTGTCAGATTCTAGTTTTGCTTGTTTTATGATAAGGGACTGTTTGGTTCAACTTTTTAGTACTGTTAAGGTTCTGTTTGGGAATTTTATTAATACAGAATGCTATTAGTTATGCTTGAAATGATTAAGGCAACAAATTGCAAGTTAATAATCCCCGTACGCGTGTTATCCGTTTAATTCCGTATTTTTGCTTATGTTTAAGTGTATATCATTCATGTGGGGTCAGTGGTACATGCATGTGGGTGTCAGTCAGTGTGGAAAGAGTAATGGTCAGTGTGGAAAGAGTATGAGTTTGAGTTTGTGGTTGCGGTTGTAGTTTGTGGTTGTGGTTGTAGTTTGTGGTTGTGGCTGTGGTTATGGTTGTGGTTGTGGCTGTGGTTGTGGTTGTGGTTGAGATTGTGGCGAGGGTATCTATGAAATGCGACGGTGGCAAATATGGACACTCCCTGACGCCCATGGAAGCGTTAAAGTGTGTGAAGTCGAACTTGGACATTCCCTGGCACCCATGGTAGTGCTAAAGTGTGGCCTACGGACACTCCCTGATACTCGAGTCTGGATACTGCGTGAGGGGTTGCCCCGATATTTGCATGGTGGTTAGGGTATTCAAAGTGTGAGGCATTGGACACTCCCTGGTACCCCGGACCAAAGTGTGAGGCAAACTGGACACTCCCTGGCGCCCCGTTGCTAAAGTGTGGCTATCTTAGTGTTTCAAAGATACCAAAAGTAAGATAGTGGGTTGTTGGGTTTTGTCGAGAGAAAAGAGTCGGCAAGAAGAGTGTGGTGCATCGTTCTCATACACGGTCACATATGTGTGAATTTACCTTTTTAATAATGTTGTGGTTGTTTTTCTAAACGAGCTCTTTATCTTAAATATAAACTTGTGGATTTTAATGGGAATTGGAAAAATGGTAAATGGGTATGCTTTACATTCAAAGCTATGTTTTTAATACTCACCAGCTTCTTGAAGTTGACGACGTTGATGCGTCCTGGACATTCGTGTCCAGGCTTTTCAAGTTATAACCAGGAGGAATCGTACGACTATGCTAATTGAGAATGGCTGCTTTTGGAATGAGAGAAACTGTTTATTAATTACATGCTTTAAGTTTTATGTTTAAGTTTTAAACTGTTTTGTTTTAAGGATGACTGTAAATGACACTAAGTTATTGTTTTGTTTCAAGGCGGTCTGTGCCTTTAGATGACCCCGTGCTGTAATATGTAATAAGTTAGAAAATTTTTATAAGCCTTGATTGCTCTGCTCTGATTATTATGTTTTGTTTGTTCGACGTTTGGGACGGAATCGATCCTTCAAACTGTCGCAACCTACGGGTCCATAAAGGAAATTAAACGCTTTCCTTATTTATACTACGTCGGGGCGTGACACGCTGTCCTACCTTGGATCCACTCAGCATACTCGATGCCCTGGTACTCATTCCCGGTTGTCTCTTACTCGGACAATTCTTTGCTATGTGTCCCGGTTGTCCACACTCAAAACATTTTCCTCTCGTTTCTGGGTTGTAGCTCTTCATATTCGGAAAGGTATTTGGTGTGGTCGAGTTTGCATTCAAAGGACAATTTCGGGATATGTGTTCTAACTGTTTGCAAAAGTAACAGGTGCTCAATTGGTAGCAAGTTCCTCTGTGTCGCAGGTTACATGTTGGACACAACGGTCTCGAGTCCTCCATGAACGTACTCCCTCCTTGGTTACTCGCATATGATCCCAAACCTTGCGTAAACGGTTTCTTCGCATTCCCTTGACTCTTACCCCGACTGTCATTTGCTCTCTTCCCTTGTTGTCCCTGTCGGTATCTGTCGACACTTTTCTCAGCAATACGAGCAGCTTCCTCAATGAGAGAAACGGTTGGGTGTTGTAACATATCCACACGGCCACAGATATTCTCCCTAAGTCCTTCCTCAAACTTACGAGCTTTATCCCTATCAGTCAGAACGGTAGTTTTCCCAAATCGTAACAAGGCATTGTAACGGGATACATACTCACTCACAGTCATGTCTCCCTGAACCAGACTTGCAAACTCTTGGCGTTTCTGAGTATAAGCAGATTGCAGAAAGAAACGTTTGTTGAATTCTTCTTTAAATGCTTCCCACGTGGTCGGCTTCCCTTGTTCAAGTACGTTGTTCCACCAATCCAATGTTTCGCCCATCAACGTATCGGATGCGCATAAAATTTTATCCTCATCGGTACATATTACCTGACGGAAATGTCTTTCCATGTCCATCATCCAATGATCGGCCAAGTCTATGTCAACTTGTCCATAATACAAGGTCGGTTTCCGCTTATGAAACTGTTCCATGATTGTGTGTTGAAGTCGCGGTGCCAGAGGAGGCTGAACGTTCATCCGTTCTCTTTCACTTACTGCTTGTATGAAATTTCCCACCATATTCACTATTTGGTCCATCCGCGAATGTGGTGACAATTCTCTTGGCGGATCAGTCATAATGTTTCAAATATTCCCCTGTTGAGTTCAATGCATAATGACCATGCATGCTATGCCACAATATAGATATATGTGCACAGTTCATCACAATCAACAAATGCTAACACATGAGGCATTCCTACAATGATAACAATTATCTTCATAGTTACACACTCCACTCGACGTCACTCAGCATATATAACGTCACTCGTTCCCAAGGCTCTAAACTTAAGCTCTGATACCACTAAATGTCACAGCCCAGTCCCACAATAGCGGAACCGGAGCCCGTGGCACGCCACCGAGGCTAACCCAAATCATTAACGTTCCCAAAAATTAGTTTGAAGAACACACGCAGCGGAATAAAACAAGTCATTTTGAAAACCAATCCGTCCAGTCGACTAATCCTCAGATCCAGTCGACTGATCCTGGTCCAGCAGAAAGTTGGGTTTTATAACACCATCCAGTCGACTGCTTTTTACACCCAGTCGACTGAGGCTTCAAATTTTCAGTCGACTGGTAAAGTCCGGTCGACTGAAGTTTGGCCTGGCCAAAAAAATATCAGTTTTGAAAACCATGATCCAGTCGACTGTATCGGAGACCCAGTCGACTGATCCTCTATGAAACGAGGCAGAGAGTTGCTAAAAATGAGGCTCCCGTCGACTGTCCAACAAACCAGTCGACTGATCCCCTGACAACAGCACATTCTGCAGCATTTTCAAGTTTAAAAGCTTTTGAAATCAAACGGGGATCAAACACACTCTTCCAAAAGTACTCTAAAATAATTCTAACTGTATTAACATATTGCCGAAGCATAGTTACAACATGCTACTAACTATTACAACATCTTAGATTCATTCTAACATGCCACGTTAAACATAACTAAAACCATAATAATTCTTATTACAACATTCCTATTGTCTCAAAACTACAAGATTTAACGTTCAAGTTACCTTCTAAAAGAACTCCCAACCCACGTGCTCACTTCTGCGATTCCTTGCCAGCATTAACACCTGAAATGGTTATTTGAATAACCACAGATATTCGATTTGTTTAAGCTAACGCTTAGTGAATAAAACAACATATGCACATGAATGATAAACATGCTCGCATTCATATCACTACATTTCATACTAGTCGCCGGAGACTCACGTGCCCGTCCATACTCCTAATCCGCGACTCCTCGCCAATAAGTCCACGCGAAAGGGTAAGACCCACGATTCTTCTCTTCAATCGTGCGACCTTAATGCCTATATCGGCTCCACAAAATGGCACGGTGACCACGTGCTCCTTCTGACCCAAATAAGCAACTTAACATGCTCAAATATATATCACCATGCTCGCGGTAATCAAAACATTTCATCGTGCTAGTGGGCCTACTTATCAATATAGATGCCCAATATGAACTACACAAGATATCTCTAAGAATTAATACATGCTATTCAAACATAACATGAATACATGTCAAGAAACCATTCCAAAAACATAGTTGAATCACTCACCTCCGATTTACGCTCTTAAACTATGATCCGAAGAAAACCCGTGCACAAAGAACGTGAAGAAGTCCGTCTAGTAAAATTCCTATGGATCAAAATTCCATTTATCAACTTTTATGAAAAATTCTAGGAAACAACTTTTCGGAAAACTTAGCCAAACAGGCCCTAATAGGTATCAAAACGAAGCTCTTACCTCGAGGAGCTCGAATATGAAATATGGGAGAAAACAGACTGACAAAAGGTCGTCGTTTGGCGTCGCAAAGCTTGAAGCAACAAAATCTCCCTCTAGCCCCCTTCTTGGAATTTAGGTTAGAAGTTATGAAAATATCTCAACCATCTCTATCTATATATAGGCAAAAATCTCGGGAATTACGTTTACCTCTCCACGAGTTTCCAAAACTCCTAATTAGTCTCTGAAACTTTCTATACAGCTTAGTCATAGCTTTACGAGTGAAACTTCAAAATTATAAACGTTTTCGACTAAGTTTCGTTTGGTCGCTAAAACGCGAATTTCTAAATGACGTTTTCGAAGTTGCTAATTAGCCTACCAAATTAATAGCGTGTTCATTCGTTCTCACCAGGATACTAAAACTAACAACAGATATAAATTCTAAAATAGAAAATAATACATATATTGAAATACACAGGTAAAAATTTATTTCCATATAAACATTTAAAGTATTCCTCAGTGACCGTCTCATACTCGGAGAGACGTCACAACAACAAATTCTCAATCACCACAGTTTTAAAGGGTTCTCTAATACAGACACCCAAATCAACTCGTGAGTTAAAACTCACCCAAACATGTGTCATAAGACACGCTACATCACATTATCATGCATGGCAATGTAATGCAAATGCAATAACACAAATGTGGGTGTTATAACATTCAAGGGCAAAAACATGTAGAGAGGCCCAAGGAGCCCTAACCTTGCAAATTTTTTCAAAAGTTCAATTGTGTACATGTAATTTGTAGAATTTTGAAATTAATTTACTCTTTTGAAAAGTGGTTCATGTCTATATATAATACAACACATATATATTTTGATAAACCATAAGCCAAATGATTAGAATAAGAAGTAAATGTTGCAAACAGCATGATAGAGATTAGTTGAGAGATTTGGAAGAAGATTGTATTAAGGTGTGTATGAAACATTACAATATGGTGCCTTTATATAGGCCTAGAGATGATCCCAATAAGGAGAGATAAACCTAATTCAGAAGGAGAACAATTGGGGGTATAATTAGAGGTATATTGAACATAGACAATATGAACCTAGACTAATTATTGTAATAACCCCCCTCAAACTCAAGGTGGAAAATGGAAACAACTTGAGTTTGAAAACTAAATCCTGAAGTCGTCTTGGAGGTAGAGCCTCTGTGAAGAACAATGAAGAGAGTCTGACGGTGTGGTTGATAGTCTAGTTATAGAAGGTGCTTAGGGAATGGTGGCCAGAGGTTCGGTGGTGGCCAGGAGTGGTAGACGAAGGTCTAACATAGTAGGTGGTCAGGTGGTCGAGGTGGTGAATTAAAGTCCGATCGGTCAGAGGTCCGACGAAGGAAGAGGCCGGGTGGTATGAGATCCGATCGATTAGAGGTTCGATAGAGACTGAGTTGCTGAGATTGAGATCTGGCCGATTGGGAGGACCGATAGAGAGGCTAGGTAGATGAGGTAGAGATTCGGCCGATCGGGAGGTCCGATAGAGACGCCGGTTGATGGGGTTGAGATTCGACCGATTGGGAGATCTAATAGAGAAGCCAGTTGGTGTGGTAGAGATCGGGCTGACCGGGAGGTCCGATAGAGAGGCCGGTTGGTGAGGGTTGAGATGATTGGTGAGGTAGAGCTCCAGCCGATCGGGAGGTCCAATAGAGAGGCTGATTGATGAGGTTGAGATCCGTTTGATCGGGAGGTCCGATAGAGAGGCCAGGAGGTGTTATGAGATCCAGTCGATTAGGAGGTCTAATAAAGAGGTCAGTGGGTGTGGTAGAGATAGGTCGGTTGGTGAGGGTTGAGATGATTGAGGTCTGACCGATCAGTGGGTGGTGGTGGTGGATTTTGGTTTGATGATGTGTAATGGGTGGGGCCAATGATGAGAGGGAAGGTCGGGTGGTGTTGTAGATTGTGGTGATGAGGGTAGATAATAATGGGTTAGGCTAGCTAGAAGGTGTCTAGTTCGATGGTGATGTGACAGATTGCTGAGTGATGGTGGCGTGGCGGATGGGTGTTGATTGGTTGATCATTGGGTTGTTGATGATGTTTGGGTATTTGATCAGATTAGGGTTGATGACGGAGATTGGGTCGGTGAGTGACAAATTGGTGATTGTGGCTGATTGTTTGGATGTGGTGATGAGGTGAAATGGTGATTTGATGAAGGTCTTATTTGGTTAGTTGGATTACAGCGGATCGGGGAGTAGAATGTATGATTTTTTAACTTGACTAAGATCCGGCGGGTGACATGATCGTCCCTCACAGATGGCAGCTGAATACGATAGAGCTGTAGCCAAGGTCCAGGAGCTTATAGCTCTGATACCATGATAGAGATTATAAAGATTGAGAGAGAATGGAAAAAGATTGTATTGAGTTGATTTATAAAACATTACAATATGGTGCCTTTATATAGGCATAGTGATGATCCTAATAAGGAGAGATAAACCTAAATCAGAAGGAGAACAATTGGGGGTATAATTAGAGGTACATTGAACATAGACAATATGAACCTAGACTAATTATAACAAATCAAACTTCCTAACTCTCAAACATGACAAAAAAATTGTAGTTAATTGTAATCTTTATGATACAAAATATACCCAGAAAAATATGTATAAATAGGTCCAAAAAAATTGCCTCGGTGGGTCAGCCCTCGAACCCCCGTGTGCTCGTGTTTGCTAGTCTATTTAGTAACTCGACCCCCCAAATGCAAATTCCTGACTCAACCACTACATACATTATTACATAACTAAAACTTTTCAATAAATAACCTCATTTAAAATACTTTATAAAATTGTAAATGGGCTTATTCAAATACATGGGACATCGTAACAGATCAGTACTCTTTTCACAAGTGATGAGATTATATTAATTTGTGTTTAGAACCTTTTTCCATCTTTTATACGTGAAATGGGAATATCGCTTACGCCTTCAAGACATACTAAGTTGTGCTAATTATATGAAAGGAATATTAGCTTCTTCTTTTTTCCTTTTTTTTTTTTTTTTTCCATATTGTGAGGAACTTTCTAAACATGTTTTGTATTGACATTGCCCGAAATTTAAGAGTAATTGGTAGAGGAAGAGTGACTTATTAAGACTGGATTAAGATGGAAATTTTTTTATTGAACTACAAATTTGTTGGGAATTGGGCTAAATTTCTAAAAGACTGGAATGTCGTTCGAGCAGGCTGCCCGAGCGAGGCTTTGCCGGAGCGGACCTTTGGGCGACGGATGAGTGGATTGGAAACTGAAATGTCGCCCGCATAGAGAACCGCGCGAGCCGGCCGTGCGAGCGAGCACAGGATTTCTGGGTGAGAGTCAATTTTCCTAAGTTGATTAGGATATCACTTTTGGATAAGTTTCCATAGATGAATAAGTCTCTTAATTATATAGAATTACTTGGGGGAAGTATCTTAGTGGACAAGTATTACCATATGTGGGTAATCTTATCTAAACTAGGATTTAGAAATGTAATCTATATAAATAGGAGCCATAATGAAGAAGAAGACTATCTTAGAGAGAAAATCAAGGTCTTTGAGGGAACTCAAGTAAGAGAGTGTGGAGTTTTGGCTCACCGGTAGGCGTGGCCCAATCGGGTGCCTACCGAGGTGATGGTGAAGATCTGTGCAGAGAGTGCAAGGAAACTGCATTCATGATTGGTGGAGGTGGGATTGGAAGCCTTTAATGTCCAACAAGGCAGAATTAGAAGCCTTCAATGTCCAACAAGGTAAAATTAGAAGCCTTTAATGTCCAACCACCACAAATAAACATGTCTTTTGTGAAGGAAATAATCCGGGATGTAGGCATGATTGGCCAAACAACGTAGAAATCTTTGTGTTCTCTCTTATGTGGTGTTATTTATTCTTGTGTGTGTGTGATCTATCTTGCTCTTACTATTTATATGTGTGAATTCTCTCTTGGATGTGATGTGATCTTGCTTGGGGGTTGACCCTCCCGCACAACAAAATTATGGTTTATGGTTGCTACTTTATTTATTTGGGGAAGGAGCTCTTTGCCATGTTTGGGTGCTGACATTAATTAAGGCCTTTGAAATATTGAACAATTAAGGGTCCTAAATTCTAAGCATTATATTATTAGTAATGCTACTTTTTAAGTCCAAAGGCCCTCAAACACACCCTTATTGTTTTTGCCATTAGTCCTAATTTTACAAGTTATAATTAACAATCAACTATAATTAGGGTTTGTTTGGTTCACTGATTTGGTGACGGAAGTGAGAGAATGATTACTAAAAACAGAAAAATTAATTCTCTTGTATTTTTTTCTTGTGTTTTCCTCTATGTTAAGAATATATATACATATACAAAGATTCTCTAAAGAGGACCAACTCTCTTTATTAAAGAGAGGACCTCTGTTTTGGTCGTTAGATTGTGTTTAAAAACTGTGAAATGACAAAACTGCCATTAATGAAAACACGATCCGACGGCCAAAACAGAGGTCCTCTCTTTAATAAAGAAAGGGCGCCCTCTTTATAGCCTGACTGTATATATATTATATATATATATATAGGTAGCTGGTAAGGGCATGTGCATTTTTTAGTTTGGGCACCTCTTTTTAAGTTAAAAAATTAAATTTTTATCTTTTATTGTAATTAGTAAGGGCACCTCACTTATTGTACTATATATATGGGTAAATTGCAAATTACACTCCACTAGTTTCGTAAATCAGTGTAGTTTTGTATTTATTTATTTATTCCTATTTTGTTTCTTTCTTAATTTCTTCTTTCTTCAGCTTATTATAAGTTTTAGTCCTCCTCTTTTTTTTTTCTTTTTTTTTTCTTTTTTTTTTTTGGGTTAATTAGGATTAGGTGCCACATTAGATACTTTTTACTTGATTGGGCTAACCCGTGAACTAGTTTAATGAAATGCCCAACGAAATTTAGTTGACCAAAATAGTCTTTTGTGTATTGTTAGCACGCGCACATGCACTATCCGACATTCTGCATTCAAAAGGAACGCATATGGACATGCACATGCCACGTGTATAGTTAGGTTTTTTTTTTTAAGGAACACGTGTATAGAGAGAAAGAAAGAGAGAGAGACAGAGATCGCCATCGCCATCGCCATCACCATTGGCGATGATCGCCGGCCAGCACCACCATCGTCGTCGATTACCATCACCATCGCCGTCATTGCCACCACCACCACCACTATTGCCATCGCGTCTCCACCACAACCGTGGATCGCCACCACTATTACCATCACTATCCCATAAATAACTTATAATCTTTTAAACAATCTGATATACTTAAAATTTATAATAATCTGATAATATCTTATAATCTTTTAAACCACATGATAATATCTTGTAATCTTTTAAATAATCTGATACACTTAAAGCTGGACACGCACTTGTACACTAATATCAAAGTGAAATTGATAAAAATAAATAAAAAAAATTAAGCTTATAATACAAAACTTCCGTGAAAAATTTATGGGATAGATTATGGGGTCATTTTGAGCCAAAAATAATGTGATATTCTCATTGTACCCTTGCTTATTTTGTAATTGGGTGGATTTTGCACAATTTGAGGACTGGAAAGGGAGTAAATTGCCAAAATTGAAACTATAGGGACCAAACTGTCACAACCCTTAAACTATTGGAGTGTAATTTGCAATTTACCCATATATATATATATATATATAGTACAATAAGTGAGGTGCCCTTACTAATTACAGTAAAAAATAAAAATTTGATTTTTTAACTTAAAAAGAGGTGCCCAAACTAAAAAATGCACCTGCCCTTACCAGCTACCATATATATATTGTGTGTGTTTTCAAATTTATTTATCACTACATTTTCTTATCTTTCCTACTTTCTTCACTTTCCTGATTTGGTGACAGAAGTGAGAGAATGATTACTAAAAAAGGAAAAATTAATTCTCTTGTATTTTTTTTCTTGTGTTCTCCTATATGTTAAGAATTTTTTTTTTTTTTTTGTGTGTGTTTTGAAATTTATTTATCACACTACATTTTCTTATCTTTCCTACTTTCTTCACTTTCCTTACTCACCAAACAAAGAAAAATATTTTTCTTACAAACACAAAACCTAACAACTTATAAAACTTCATAGAGAAAAAAAATAAAATAAAATAACATAAACCACAATATTTTTTATACAAAAAATCCTACCGGAAAAGAAATATATAAATGGACCCAAAAAATCACCTCGCGTAGTTGCCTCCGAACTCCTTCATGGCTCCGCTACACGGGGCCGGGGCCTTACTTAAAGAGCTCGCATAAAGTCCCATATGTTCAGAACCAGCCCTGCCTTAATGGGAGAGTAAGAGTGAAAAGGAAGTAACGAGTAAATAAATAGAATTTTTTTCTTAGGAAGGAAAACTAGTAAATATTTTTAAGACACTTTTGCAATTAGCATTGGTTTTAAATCAACACTTCAGATCCGGGATTTGCTCTAAGACAGTGGACTACTGTAAAGGCTTCCCAATAGATGAGAAGATGAGTAAAGGCCCCGTTGTCTTAGGGTTCATTTGGATTCTAGATTTGCTTAGAATAAACAAATTAATAAACTTTTAAACTATAACAGTGCATGTGGGCATGGATTTATAACCTATTATACTTTCTTGTAAGTCGTAATTTTTTAAAATTATTTCTTCCATTCAATTATACGGTTGAACCGCGGATTAAAAATTCCCTCCCCCCAGAAAAAGGGTTGAATTTGACAAATAGAGGTAAACCTCACTAGCATTTTCGAAAACCAATGGGGCACCCAACTATATATATGATCACTCTTTTGTTATTTTTTTTTTTTTTTTATGTTTTTTGATCAGAAATATGGTCACTCTTGCAATACAAAATTACTTGGTTCTTATTTTTGGCAGCGAATTAGTTGCAAATCATGAAATTTTTGTCTAAGTAAAGAGAGAATCAATTATAAAACGTTTAATTGTGCGGTATGCCAGGTTAATATAAAATAAGATTTATGTAATTAGTTAGTTTGTATTTGATAATTAACAACTTGTTTCCTCCAAGCTAGATTATATACTTATTAGATAATTTATTATCTTGTTAGAAAGATTTCAGAAATTAGTCCACTGTTGGTGAAATTATTCATTGAGCCCGTTACATCACGTCAGCATATTGATGTAGGGTGACTATTTATTCTAAATCAAACACTTGCCCCCTATTTTCAAGGGATCATGACAAGTGGTTACTAAAATTTTAATATATTTTTTTTTTTAAAATTTGTCAACTGCTTGTCATGATTGATCACTATAAGTGGGGGACACATAGATGGTTTAGATTAAAGGGATAATTAACTTTCACTCAATTTTTTTGTATAGAATTTAAAAGTCAGTCTATTGTTTTTTTCTAAATTAAAAAAAAATATTAACTTTTTTTTGTAAAATTAAAAATTCATCAAACTTTACATGATAATGTGGAGTAACTCGTAGAAACATTGGGAGAAACTCTTCAAAACGTAGGGAGCAACTTGTATCAAAGTCGGGTGCAACTCTTCACAATGTTAGGAGCATGTCTTTCAAAGTTGATTGAATAAGTGTAGACTGACTTCTAACAAAAAAAAGTTGATTGAAATACAATTATCCCTAAATTAAATGGTCACATCATGGCATAACAGTCTCACTGAATAACTTCTCTATTGTTGAGCGTCAAACCCTGAGAACATCGCACATATAGTGAGCATGTTTGGGGTAGCTTATGCTTTGCGATTTCTTTTGTCATAATAAATTTTAATAATTGTAGTGTTTGGATAATATATTGTAAAAGTAGTTGTCGTTAAAGAATAGATTATTAAAGTGTTTGGTTATATAAACATAAAACTGATATATTTTGAATGACCAAAAGACAATTGTGCCATTTGTATTGTATTGTTATTATATTAACATGAAATATATAGTTTACTTGTTAATAGAAATAGAGAATTTATTACTCCCATTTATCACTTGGCGGAGATCATAACTATGATCTCACAATGAGAGTCTGTTTTGTTTGCTAGTGCTAGGTGTGCATGAAGGATATGCGAAATGTAGGGGTAAAAAAGTTATTTTAGTGGTCGATTCAATGCCTTGCATAAGCGTGTTCTGACCATAATTCGGGGGTCACCAACTTTCCCCATTAGCGTTGAAACGCTATTTTGGCTCGAAAATTTTGCAATTACGTTTGCAATTGGAACGCCCAAACAATTCCCTTTTCATGATTGGCAGCTCATAATAGCTTTTGGAACACCAATCGTGGTGCCCAAACAGGCCCACTAATGTGATGCATGAAATAATTTATCGGTCGACCATTTAAACGTAAGAGGAAACATTAGTTACTATATGATACATATACGAGCTAACATGTCACACTCCGATTTTTGATAAGCCAAATAATTAGCTTATAACTAAATCTAGACTACTATTCGACTGCCCAACTATCAAAGTGAACACCACGAAATCCATCCTAATAAATTTTTTTAATGGAAATAGATGTTTTTAAAAACCTGGTTAAAACATTTGTAATAAATCTCCATTTATGTTTTAAAAACAAAACCACCACATTTCCATTTTAAAAAAAAAAACACTCGTGCGGTTCCGAAAATACTCAAATATATTTGATTAAAGCTACAACTACTAAATCACTTATATTGAAAAGCGGAAGCTGAATAAACATTTCTAAATTCTCATTAAGAATAAAAATCTTTTCATTTACAATTAAAGCTTTGAAAGAATAACCTCTATTACAACCTTTGGTCAGAGCTACTAAACGTCCCAATACCAACTACAATAATGGCCCACAATGCCAAATAAATGAAAATAGCAAATGAACAGTAAAGGTCTTCATGCCCTCAAGCAAATCCATGCAATCCAATAGTCATACCGGCCTACTCCTTAATCTGCAAAACGGCTGCGTTTCCTGAGAAACGCCCCCGCAAGATAAATATCACACGGGTCAGCATTGTATAACAACACTGGTACGAGTAAACATGCTTCAGTCTCAAGGATCACTCGTGATCTCCTCAACTCCAACTCAACAATAATCAATTAACATAATAATACCCAATAAATTTTCTTGAGGTTGGGAATCCGCTGGATTCCCTCCCTTTCTTGACCACTAACACATACAATGTTGTAGGCAGAACTGTACTTCCACACGTGAGTGAGGACAAGCGGTAGTTTCCTCGAGTCACGGCGGCAGTTTGTTCCAGTCACAAAGTAAACGAAACACTTACTCTTAAATGACATGGTGAGCCAAAGCCTACATACAATGGTTAGTGGGCCCACCATCCTGCAACTCGAGAGTTAGCACAAATCCTTAGCATCATAATAAGCAATTCTTCAATACCAAATCATTTAATCAATTTTCTTCGCATTATACCATGGTAACCATTTCGAGTTTTCAATTTTATGTTTCGTAATAGTTTATCCATTTGTATTTGACGCACTACAACCACTGTCATTTTTTTTTCTTGCCATAGGTTCACCACTAAGGTCACCCTACTCATGGTCAACTTACTTTTTATGAACGATTCATTATTCAATTTTCTAGCTTCACCACTTGGTCACCCTCCATGGTACACCCACACATATATCTCATGTGTGCCCGGACATACTACCAACATCTACTCTGGTGCTAGTTTGGTTGGGGTATCAACCAAACCAAGTATACACACAGAAGGCCAGTCAATATGCTTAGACGTCTAACAAATAAGCCGGGCATAAGGCTTAGGCCAGCTTGATCACGAAGCCACTGGCAAAAGGGTACACTTAGCAAGTCGAGCTACCAAAAAAAAATATCACACAACGGGGAGCGGTAAATACTAAAGAACTTGAAATCACTTTTTTTTTTTTACCATCTACGTTAATTCACACAAGTACCATTCATGAGGATTTAATCACGTCATTAACCACTTCGAAAATTTATCATTTATTACATGGATTATCATTATCCGATTATTCACAATAAGGCCCTTGCGCCAAACTTCTATTCACGTCTCTAACGTAGTATTTCCACAATCATCATTTAATACCGCACATAGCATAAGTTATAGCATTTAAAATCGGCATTCAACAGCACTATTTAAAATTGTTCCAAATAAATCTTATATTAAACAGCCCCAAAACTAGCATGGGTTGAAATTGTTCTTCATAATAATACCGTACAAAGAAACATCTCTAACAATTTTCATAAACATAATTCAAAATTTGGAGTTAACATTTACTGCTACTGTAATATGAATTTTCTGCCCAAACGGTGTAGAATTGAGAAAAATACCATTAGACGAAAAACGTGCAGAATTGCGTTTTACATTGACTCTTGCGAACAGTTTTATCATAAACAAAATGTATGAATTAATACGAATTATTTTCTAAAACAGATCTGAGAATTTTCTTCAATTTTACCCAAATCCGAATTTGTGTTAGTCTTCTTTTTTTTTTCTTCAATTTTCTAAATAACTTATATCTAACATTTGATATATATATGTATATATATAAATGTATATGTATATATCACTATAGATCCGTATTATATAAACACACATCCATACGATTTATTCAAACTATAATGAACACAAATCAAAAATCAATCAAACTACGAATCAACCTTACAAATCTAAATGTTTACTCACCGAATTGGGAAAAGCAAGATGATGTTGACGATGGTGAACTCCCTTCTTTTCTCTTCTCTTCTCTTTTTCTTCTCCTTCTAGGTGGCTAGGGTTGCCTCTTCTATCTTTGTCTCTTATTCTCTCTCTCTCTCTCTTGAGGCTGTTCTCTTTTTTTTTTTCTTTCTAACCCTAGGATATATTATCTATCTATATACATATAATACACACACAATACATATATTACTCACACAAATATTAATAATCCCGTTTTTTCTTTTTAAAAGAGACACATATGAGCCCAGAATGTAACACAAACCACTAAAATGGCTAGCCCAACGGGTACTCATACCCCGGGTACTTAATTTCAATACCAGATACACTATTTGACACATTCGGGGGCCTGTAAATACTATATAAAAAAATATACATATCAACCTTCATTTTTTTTAATAAATTTAAATTAATAAAATGTAGCATTCAAACTAAAGGGCTCACTAATGATTTAATTTATATGTCTACCAAACACTTAAAATTTTCAAACACGTTTCTTACATAGGCACACTCATATAATATTGCTAATTGAAAATAATAAGTAAAATAATTATTTATACACTTAGAAATTTTAGGGTTGTTACATAACACACATAAATATTCAAACATGTAAACACGCACTAGTCTTATACCAAGAGATTCTAAACAACTTTGTAATGCATAATAAAAATAATAGAAATGCAATGATGAATAAATGATTATAAGCAAGAAGGGGAAAATAAATTATCCAAACAAATTAAAAGAAATCAATCTAAGATACTTGTTCATTGTAACTTAAACTTAAACTTGGAAATATCACTTAATAAATAAACTCCGAACAGTAATATTAAACTAGTATTCAAAACTTATTCCTTCTCTATTTTGATTTTCTTCTTCATGGCGTGTTTCCTCTTTCCATCACATTTCTCTGATGTTTGTTTCTTTTTCTTGTAACTTTGAATCATTTCATCATCTTCAATAAGAATAGGTCCCTTATCTTCCACCCACTCAAGTGATTGAACAATGATACTTTTATCTGGTGTGAAAATTGAGGCATTTGTTGGTAATTTGAAGTAGAATTTGTATTCTTCTAATTTGCACGAACACAAATTTCTATAGAACTAGGACACATGACATCCCTGTGTCTGCAGTAATAATGTAATTTGATGTTTAAAATATAATTCATACAACAATATGAAATTTGGTTTGAAAACATCATATATGTTCCTCATTAATGGAAGCTATATATTCTGCCATTAGACATCCTATTAAAATATATGTTGCCTCCTCAAATAGAACAACAATGATTCTATCATTATTATTAATAGTTTTTAGCCTTATCATATACCTTGAGTATTAACAAATAGAGTTATCATTCTTATAAACAAGTAATAACAAACAATGTTATTTATCGATATAAAATAATTTTGTTACATTGGAATATGTTCTATTTTGTTCTTTACACACCTTGTGCATTCTTTTCCGTCTTCAGTTTTGATCATTTTTGTAATACCCTGTAATTTCGGTATATATTAATACAACGAGATTCTATATGAATACCTTGACTATACTTATAATTTCACTTTCAATCAATCGAAGTGTTTTCAAGTGCTTGACAATTCATTTATCAATTGATCAAACATTTTTTCAAGCGATCGAAACCCTACTGACATACATTTATGACGTGGTCCCCCTCCCAATCGATCGAACTGTTTTCAATCGATCGAACCTGGCAGAACTGTTCTCAATCGATCGAGAACTCTTCAATCGATCAAAAATGTCAGAATTCTTATCCTAGTTTCTGCACTGGAATGCCACCTTGCACCTTACCTTTCCCTATATATACATGTATTTCGTGTGTGTATGTGTGTGTGTGTGTGTTGGTTGCTGAAATCAAGAGTTAAGAGAAAGAGAGAGAGAGAGAGAGAGAGTTGTGGTTATATATATACACATATACATATAAATATACATATATACACACATGATATATACTGTATATATATTCTGTAGGGGAGAGAGAGAGAGAGAGAGAGAGAGAGAGAGAGACAAACCGAGAAGAAGAATAAGAGGAATATAGAAAGAGAAGATAGAGACAGAGAGAGACCGAGACAGAGGAGAGAGAGAAGAGCAGCCTCCATTAAAGCTTGAAGCTAAAGCTTTGCTAAACACGCCTTAACAACATTCACTGAGTTCTAAACTCACTCGGTAGCATTAGTGTATTGTTTTACAAGTTTTTGGATGTAACTATTGGACCCAAACACACCCCAGAGCTCTGGACGTTCACTTCCCAGAACTTCTGAAGAAGATGACTTTTAATCGATCGAACTTGATTCAATCGATCAAACTTTCAATCGATTAAACCTTATTTTTCCCAATCGATTGAAATGGTTTCAATCAATTGAACTTTACAGAACATGGTTGTTTCCTTTGTTTATCATATATACTGGTTAGCTGTTCATATATCAATGTATACTTCCATTATGCGATATTGTGGAATAAGGAGACAATGGGATGTGGTAATGAGAGGACATTGTGAGTAAACGTATTCGGGATTGGACATTAATAATGATTGACTCTAATCGAGTATGTTAATCCATTGATTTCAATCAGAGTAGTCAAGCCACATGGGAGTATCACATATCAATAGTAGTATAAGCGATAAGTAGGTTTGTTAAGTTCTGGGATGGTTACTGGAGACATGTTTTTCCTAAACACAATAGACAAGGTGGTTGGAAAATAGGTATTCTCAACGTGGTAGGTAGACGAATGTGTCTATGACATGCAGTGGTTGAGAAATATGTAGATATCGATAAGTCGTGGCAATAGAATTGATGTGTCTTTGCTCAAAGTGTTAAATCCCTGATATGCGGAGGACTGTGCATGTCCTTAAAAGTAGGGGATGGACTAGCGTAATATCTATTGACGCAGTAGACAGACGAATGTGTCTATGACTTGCGGTAAACTAGGAACATGCATTCTCAACAGGGTAGACAAAGCATTGGTATATCCAGGAGTACTACAATCTGGTCTGTTTAATCCATGAGTCTGATGTATGAGCTCGTGTATGAAAGATGTGAGTAACTGATTAATGAGTTAGAATAAACAAAAATATATTATTAGTAGAACTATATTTGTCACGCCCCGGAGTAGCAAAAATAGAGAAAAATAAATTTCCTTTCTGGGTCCATAGGGAATGACAAGTGAAAGTCACTAAATATCCACACCACACAGTACTAGTCCACAAGACAGACAAGAACTGTAACGAAATCAACTGAAATATAAAAGCAGTATCACCATTACAAAGATCAGAGTGTGCTCCTCAGGATCACAACAGGTCTGGAGACAACATATGCCCAAGTACCTGTTAAACAAAACAAAGTTTGACATAATATAAACTAGATATAACTATCTTTAGATCTTCACCTGGCGTAAGGGTAGTCGTCAGCATAACAGCCTTCTTTGGCATAACCAGCATCAGTGGGGCCACCCTCTGCATAATCCTACTCCGGGTAGCATTCATTGCCGTAAGTTCTAATACCTGCATTGTTAGGGACAAGGTAGTTTGGACGGGGAATGTCCAGGCAATTAAAGGTCGTCAACTTACTGAAAGCTGAGTGAGAACTAACTAACACAGTCTCATAGAAATAACGTAATCATCAGTCATGCACGATAATAAGTAGTGATATTAATAATATCTTTTCTCCTTATTTTTTAGATGCATCATTAACCAATTCTCATCATCTTCCAACTCTAAGACTGATTGTACCAATCCCAGCTGACTATACCGAACTGATTATATCATCATAATATACTAGTGCTCTTGTTCACCGCTTTTAACAACTCTTACTGTTCACCATTTTAAAGAACTCTTGCGAGCACTATATATCGCTCTCATATACCAACTAGTCTATGGACGTATCAATACTCTTGTTCACCACTTTTAAGAACTCTTACTGTTCACTGCTTTTAAGAACTCTTGCGAGTATCGTCCGTTCATAATTCATATGCATTAGTACTTCTTGCTAGCACAATACATAGCGCTCACATCCCACGCATATGTGTTCACGACCAACCCATGATACTGACACACTGGTATTGATGGTCACCAATACCCCACTGACTCAATTACTAGGATTAACCAATGTTACCCACCATCATAACCCAAACCTTATCTCGTTATCGCGTTGTAATGTTACTAATGTTCTGAACCTTATTACGTTTTCTCACCGCATCATCTCAATCTCATTATCGCATCCCATAATATCGCATAATAGAAACATGGAACATTAATTAAACAGCTAAGCATTATGAATTATAAACTAAAGAAATGAAACATCCGTACCCGAGAAAAGAGTAAATTAATATGTTAATATGCATTAATTCATATGATTAATGTATATAATGGTTAAGGGGAGGCTTTGGACTCGCTCGTATGAAAAGTGTTCAGAAAAGGACACCATATGGAAAACTCCCTAGTGAGGTAGGACAGATACTGGAGTGGGACCCAATGAAGGGCTAATTAGTAACTTGCATTTTAAATTATTAAATGCATTTTATATGATTATATAGATATTTGCTAAGTTGTTTCCATATTATATTGTTATGTGTTAGCATTAGTTTGGACACCCAAATAAGGGTATAAATGAAAAAAGACTTATAAGTAGTACGTGCGATAGCAACTTCACAAAATATTTGGGACCACGTTGGGACCCATACGAAACTTAGGCAAACACTCATTAGATAATTGGGTAATTAATGGAATGTTTGGGGATTTCATAATAGGAACTTATTAAAATCTGGGGATGTAAATGAGAAGAGGAGAAAATTTAGGCTTTGACACCTCAACATATGTTTGCATGGGTGTGTATGTGTCAAGTGAGGGTGAGAGACTCTCAATTTACAGAAAATTAAACAAAAGCAAGAGAGAGCTCACCGAGAGAAAAAGATGGAACCGTCACCGACGTCGTTTTCCGCCGTTCCGTCGCCACCGTTCGTCGAATTCGCGAACCGAAGCCATTTTTAAACTCGTGGAGGTGAGACAATCATTTCTATACCTCTAATTTACGCTTTAATCGATGAATTTTGGTAGCTCATACTAATCGATGAGACGCCATCTACCGAGTTCATGTAGGAATTTCTTCAGAGTGAACTTTGGGCTGGGAATTTGTGAAATTTTGCATTTCTTGGACTAATTTTTGGTAGAACTTGTAGAAGGTGAGTTCTCTAAATTCATTGTTGGGAGTAATAAAGGTGGTGAAGAGGAAGAATCCGAGAAATACGGAAGTCCGAGGAATAGAAGTAACCACGGGACCAAAAGAGGTCTTCGAGTCTGAATGAATCATTGAACTGGTGATTCGGTGATTACGGATATGAATTATGCATTAATTGTAGCATTGCACATGTTAAACATTCAATCATGTTTAGATTGTTGACTAAGCAAAATGCTTAAGAAAACCGTTTTCCTTTCTATTGTTGTAAATAACAACCACCGCATTACGGAGCATTATCCGGAGAAGAAGTAACGTGCTCAGGGATGGGGGAGAGATTTGGAGTTATTATATGTTCTTAAACTTGTAATATGATATAACTTGTGGCTTGAAGTCCTTGACTTGTTGTGACACCCCGCAAAAATAAGCGTATTTCCATTGAAAAATAGAATGAATTACACTTGATTCTTTAAAATAAAAACACAAAATTTCTTCAAAACTCCTAGCAGGTCCATATTCTCAATGGATCTCCTATATCATCCTTAACCTTATCTCCCTTCTAGGTTTCGGTTACCGGCACTGCCTGCATCTAAAAACCACACCGGGAAGTATACAATATAACATGAATAATAAAGGCTCAAAAGGATAATGACAATCAAATACATAGAACGACATCAAATCAATTGACCAGTCTCACAACCCAACTGCTCACACTACCCAAACACTCATACCAATAGCATCATACCAGGTTCTTCTTGGTCACATAGCAAAGAGTCACCTTACCTCACCTCACCTGTCTCCAGTACGTCGGTCCCTAAGGCCTGTTGGACTGTTGGTAGGTGCTCCTTGCTCATGACCCTTTAGTCCCATAGCACTTAGCAATAAACACATACTCATTGATTCTAAATGAAAAGACAACATAACTGCAAAAAGAGCACAAGCAGAGATAACAAAAAAATATTTTGGAGAATTTAGAAAGCATATTGTACACAACCAGGTACCTATAAATGATGTTGAGCAGTTCCCAAACACTTCTCTTCTTCTTCTTCCTCTAACTTGCTCTTAGAATTCTCTTTGACCTCTATGAAATTTAGTGTAAAAGAAATGAAGCATAGTATCCATATTTATAGGCTAAGCTTCTTGGTGGCCAAAATGAATTGGATGGCCAGGATTGGTTAGCTTAGGTTAGGTAGTCTATTTGGTGGTCAAGATCATTTAGGTTAGGTAGTCTATTTGACGGTTCAGATCATTTAGGTTAGGTAGCAACTAAATATTTTGCTTAGTCCCCAAGTCGGTTGGATTTGAACTAAATAGTTAGGATTCAACTAAATGTGAAAAGTACTGAAACCGATATATCTTCTAAACGGAGATCGAAAAATCTTAACTTCCAACACGAATACCAAATCATTTAATCTCACGCAACTTTCCCAAAAAATTATATTTTCAGTTCATGACTTATAAAATTGGAAAAATGACCAAAATACCTCTATGACCAATTTTCGCTAAAATCGCACACATAGTCTAAATCGTCAATTTAAACATGAAAATACGAGTTACTACACTTGTGGTTGTAGTATTGGAGAGAATTGGAGTTAGTTTTGGAATTCCATGACTCATGTGGTTAAAGTATATTTGAAGAAACTTATGTAATTCTCTATGTTAGTAGTTAGTTTTGGGTAAGAAGTTGGAGGATTTGAAGGTCATTTGTAAATTCTATAAATGTCCTTAAGTTACAACTATGGATATGTGTGAGTTGGTTGGGAATGGACTTATTCGGTAAGTCTGAGTATGCGTTGCAACTTTTTTGGACAAGTTCCATTTTGTAAACGAATGTTCTATGAGGTTTAATTTCCTTGTTGGAAGGTTTTATGTAAATGCTTGCTTGGTTAAATGGAAACTTGAGTTCAATTGCTAACTTGATTCAAGAGAGTTGGAGTTCATAATCTAGATGCTTGGTAATTCTTAAGAATGTTTGGAAATGGTTTGATATGGTTTTCTAATATTCTATGTTGTTGGTTTAGCTTTGGGTTCTTTGCCAACAAGATTTCATGAGTTATTAGCTTTTACCATGAGTTAAATTTCAAAACTTGAATTGATTCAGGAGGATGTGTCTATGAGTTGGTTTGATCCAAATGAGGTTATGTTAATGTTTTGAATGTTTGAAAGAGCTTGAATGTGTGTTTGAAAATGTTTTAGTGTGTTTGAAAGAAGTTTTGAAATGGTTTTTCCAAGTTCCATAGAATTTGATTTTGATTTGGTTTGGTGTAACTTGCAACTAGATTTTTTTTAGCAGCAACAGAATGGTTTCTACAGAAAGTTAGACTGAGCGAACTCTGGTTAGATTGAGCAAACTCTGGGCAGAATTATTTCTATACAATAGTTAGATTGAGCAAACTCTGGGCAGAAATTTTGCTGCAGAAAGTTAGACTGAGCCAACTCTGGGCAAAACTGTTCCTGCAGAAGTTGGATTGAGCACAAAATAATTGTGCTTGAGCTAACTCTTGGAGAATGCTTGAGCAATTTGGGCACACTCAAATTCAAAATTTAAGTGATCATACCTTGGTCTAGGGAGTTCGTAATCACGCACCATTTCCAACGTTGGATTCATTATTTGAAGAACTATCTTTTAAGATGACTCTTTACAATTTTTTTTAAAAAAATGTCCATTTTACCCTTGCGATTGTTTTGATTTAATGAAGTTACTTTACATGTTAATATTTGTTTTCTTTGGGAAAAATCCTTTGTTACAAAGTTTAATCCACACGTGGCGGGTTGGGGTGTGACAAGGAAACAACCAAGTTCTGTGAAGATTCGATCGATTGATGTCCTCTCAATCGCTTGAAGAAAGTGATGTTCGATCGATTGAAGTGTTCCCGATCCATTGAAGTCAAGGCGGTCTCGATCGATTGAAGTGATTTCGATCGATTGAGACTTAGGTGGTTTGATCGATTGAACTCAGTTCGATCGCTCAAACTTTGTCTTCTCCAAATTCTGGCAGTGAATGTCCAAAATACGTTAGGGAGTGTTTGGGTTATTTCTAATACGTCCACAATACGTAAAACATAATAACTAAGCTACTGAGTGAGTTTGGAACTCAACGAACGTCGTTAAGGGCACGTTTGGCTCGTCAAGCTTTGAGCTCTCTCTCTCTCTCCAATGGTGGTCTCTCTCTCCTCTGCCTTGTCTCTGTCTCTTTCTCTCTCTGTCTCCTTCTTTTGTTCTTCTTCTTCTTCTCTACTTCTCTCTCTCTCTCTCTGTCTGCATATATATATGTGTGTGTGTGTGTATATGGATGTTTGTGTATATATAAATAAACACAAGCATGCACACTCTCTCTCTAACTCTTTCAAGTTCAACAAACACCCTACACACACGAAATCAGTTTATATATAGAGAATGGAAAGGCCAGGTGGCTGGTTTTGCGTGAAACCTAGGAATCCTAATGATTACAAGTTCTATTGATCGAAGGTAGCTCGATCGCTCGAACGCAGATCGACGAGTTTAGATCGATTGAAAAGGGCTTTGATCGATTGAACTAGGGACCACGTATTAAATTCAGATCTGTAGGGCTTCGATCGACTGAGCAGGGTTCGATCGTTTGAACTTTGGAATGCCCGATCGCTCAAACAAACTTCGATCGATCGAAGGTAAAATTTCACATATGACCAAGGGAAAATATATAGAATCTCTGTGCATAAATAAGTGTTGAAAATACAGTGTATTACAATATTTTATGTCCTGCATAACTGGTAATCAATATACCTATGATACAGTGTTAGTTGGTATTCACTCAACTTTCATTAAGGTGACAACGTTTATGTCTGGACATCCGGTGTCCAGACTACCATGTTCCTAACCCTGCAGGTGACGATCACTATCAGGATGGTTACTACGTAGAGGATGGTTATGCTGAAGATGGACCTAGAGAAGAAGGCGAGGATAGACAAGACTACTACGCTGACGATTACGTCTACGTCAGTTGAAGATAAAGATAGATATTTAGTTTTTTTTTTTATATTTTTGTTGAACTTTGTTATAATTGGTACTTGGGCATATGTTGCTTCCAAGCCTTTTATATTTTCCCGCTGTCACGGAATCTGATATTGTAATAGCAAGGGTTTGTGTAATATATTCAGCTTGGTTATATTATTGTCTTTATTTTATTAGTTGAGTAGTATTGTATGGTGTGGGCAATTGAGTGACTTCACCTGTCATTCCCTATGGACCCAAAAGGGAAAAAAAATTTCCTCTATTTTTGTTGTTTTGGGACGTGAAAATTTTCTTACCACATGATTTGCACGCATCATATCATGGTTGGTCTTGGTTGTAAATTCTTTCAACGATTGCTTTAAAGTAATACAACACATTCTTTTTCTTTTTCTTTTTCTTTTTTCTTTTTTTTTTTTTATAACAAAAGGTTAGTATTAGAATAATTGAAGTTGAAATCTCGTGTTACGAATTTATGGTAACATTACCTATTGTAAAGACTGTGAGTTAGATAGTAACGCTCGAACTTGACTTCTTTTGCATCACTCAATTTGGTTTTGAATGTTTGTAATTCTGAGTTTCTAGAATTCTTGGATGATTTGAACCTGTGTTTTTTTTTTCCATCCAAAGCTAAATGAATATATACAATTCTCCTATTAATATCCACATAGACATGGTTTTATTGTAGATGGATATCAGATCAGTGATTCAACAAAGTGTAGCGATATGGTTTCTAAAATTAATTTGAATCCCAGCATTGACTCTGAATCGGTTTTTTAGTTGTTGTTGGTATTGATCGGTGTGACAGTGCATTCGACAACCAAATTGGAATTTTAAAATTTGGAAGCTTAGCAGTATTCTTCAACAAAAATACAAAATTGTGCCATCCAATTGAGTCAACAAAGAAATTTATGGCCCTAAACATGGCTATTTCAACAAAGAAACTACAATATTTTACAAATTCGAGGACTAATCGTCATTACAAATGTGACCTAAACATACACATAAATAGTCATAACCAAATTCTGAATTATATAAAACTGAGACACTCCAGTTTTTGCTTCTAAAGCATGGAAACCTAAAAATAGAAGAAAACAATGTGCGAAAAGTCATAATTAGGGCATGAATAAAACTATCCAATATTAACCATAGCACAGGGATGGCATAAAAAAAGTACTCCCTCCGTCCCTTTTTTTGAGTCCTATATTCCATTTTGGGATGTCCCAAAATTAGTGTCCACTTTCCTAAATTGGCATACAATTTTTACTTACTTTCCAAAACTACCCTTCCTTGAAATCTACACCAAGACAAAACTAAAAAAGTTATTGCAATGATTAGGGGCAATTGTGGAAAGTAGGTGTAGATTCTTTTTGTCCCCTTAATAAGTTGAGTTCCCAAAGGTGGACTCAAAAAAAGGGACGGAGGGAGTAATACTTCAATCTAGGTCATTATTATTAGAGTCTAATGATATGTTTCATTAATTTGAATATCAAGTTTGATTCCCAAATGATTTTTCCTTTTATACCATTTTCTTGCACAATAGCAAATGTTAAGTGTACCACAAACCTATGTCCCACTATCCTACGAAACTTAACTTTACCGTAAGTTGAGGTATAAACTATACACCATTGTAGGAGTAAAACTTCAATTTATGTACGCTGTTGTACATCGTCCAACAATTGTGGATGCTCTTAGGTTAAATTGCTTTTATCGATTTTATATTCTCCAAATCTAAAGGTCGTAAGAGGAAAGTCATGAACGGCTAGTGTAATACCCGTACCCGGGGAAAAGGTTTAATTATCTCATAATATGCATTAATTAATATAATTAGTGTATAAAATGGATTAAGGGGAGGCTTGGACTCGCCCGTGGAAAAAGTGTTCAGAGAAGGACACCATATGGAAAAGTCCCCAGTGAGGTGGGACAAGTATTGGAGTGGGACCCAGTGAAGGGCCCGGATAAAATGAAATTGCATTTTATATGTTAAATGCATTTATGTGATTATATGAATATTTGCTTAAATGCGTTCATATTATATGATGATTTATGTGTTCGCATTTGACACCCAAATAAGGGTATAAATGAAAAAGATTTAAAATTAGTAGGTGCGATAGCAACTTCACAAAATATTTGGGACCACATGTGGGACCCATACGAGACTTAGACAAACACCCGTTTAGATAATTGGGTAGTTAATGGAATGTTTGGGGAGTTTATAATAGAAATCAGAAACTTTAGGGGTGCTAAATGAAAATTTGGAAGCATGAGTCACTCCTACAATGCTTGGGAGAAAGACACCTAGTGTCTTCTCCATTAAACCAACATGATCTAAAGAAAATTTGGGAGAGAGTGTGAGGAAGAGAGACGTTAGAAGAGGAAGAGAATGAGAAAAATCAAGATATCTCCCAAATCTCCAAGAATTGATCTCCAAACCTTCAACTAGGACTCCATTGGAAGGTATGTATGGATATGAACTTACTAAACCCTATTTGTTGAGGTTTCCATTGATTTCTCATGTTAGATAACCTAGACCCAAATTGGGGATTTCTTGTAAAACTTGTAGGAATCACTCCGGAGTAGGGTTTGGGCAAGAATTGTTAAAGAATTCACTTGTTTGGGGTAAAATCTATAAGAGGTGAGTGACTCTAATCCATGGGTTGGATGTAAATCATGTTAAATGTGTTAATTTATATGTTGATATGTTGAATTCTTGTAAATTAGAGCATGGACATGAGAATTGGGTATATATGAACTTGTTGATATATGTGGGTTTGGTTGGTTTACTTTAAATTGGAAGTTTAATATGTGTTAAATGATTTGTGAAGTGCCATGTTGAGGATTATGTGTTATGTGGGTTGAAGAAAGCCTAATGTTGATTTACCGTGGATTTACTCCATAATAAGGAGACGTGGAAAAACCCAACGGTGTAAGGGTACTCACCACGCTAACTGTGTAAAGGTGTGTGGGTGGCGACCCAGCTGTGGAAGGGTATGTGAGATGGTGTGAATTAGAGGTGCTATATGCACATAAGGGAAAAAGGCAAGAGCGACGACACGGTGAATTGATATTTGGTCTTTGGAGACTAAATGATATGTTAATTGTTGATTTGTGCATTGGATATGACATACACTCATCCATGTGATTAGTTTTACTCACTAAGCAAAAGCTTAAACAAATATTATTATATGTTGTGGTTATTGAATAACCACCGCATGTACGGCACGAGAGGAGGAAAGGAAATGACCGGCACGTCGAGTTTGGGTTTGGGAGTTGTAAATATGTTAATAACTTGTAATATAATGTAACTTGTGGGTTAGTATCCTTGACTTGTGGATTAAAGACTTGACTTGTGGTTGTAACCATGGAGTTAGTTTTGGAATCCTACGACTCATGTGTTTAATGTAGATTTGAAGGATCTTATGTAATTTCTATGTGAAAGTTGTAGGTTGTATGTTTGGATCATTCCGGCAAGTCCGGATGCATGGGTGGTAGATTTTGGTCAAGTTTCCTTTGTAAATAAATTTTTTTTTGTGAGGTTTGATCCTCTTGTTGGAAGGTTTATGTAAATGGTTGCTTGGAGATGGTTTGAAATGCTTCTCTTAATGGTTTATGTTGTTGGTTATAACTTGGGTTCATTTCCAAGAAGGTTTCATGAAATCTTAACTTTTGCTAAGAGTTGAACTTCAAACACACTTGATTTGATTCAAAGGATGTGTCTATGGCTTAGCTTGATCCAAATAAAGTGATGTTTATGTTTTGAGTGTTTGGAAGAACTTAAATTGGTGTTGGAAATGTTTCAATGTGTTTCAAATGATGTTAAAATGGTTGGTTAAGGTTCTATGAGGTTTGGGTTGGTTTTGGGTATGTTTGGACTGTTTAAACAGGGGTTTTGCTGTCAAAAATGGCTTCTGCAGAAACCGGATCGATCCAGACATTGAGCGGATCGATCCGGAGCATCTGGAGGAGCCAAAGTGGTCATTCTGTCAAAACCGGATCGATCCGGTTTTGGGCGGATCGATCGCTGGTTCAGTTTCAGCACCGACGGCTTTTACGGAAACAGACATAACTCACTCTAGGAAACTCGGATTCGTGCGCCGTTTTTTTGCGTTGGAATCGGGACTCAAAGACCTATCTTTTGGTATAAAATTTTCTATACCTTATTAATTACCATTTTACCCTTGGGGGCTGTTTTGTAACAATAGAGTTGTTTAATGTTGCTAAACACATGCGATTCTTAGTAATTCGAATGTTTCTTTACAAATTAATGTACTTGGACTCTTGTAGCATTGTTGCACATGTCCTAATCCGCACGAGGCGGGTTAGGGTGTGACAGCTAGTCACCCCATCCAAATAATGAAACAAAAAATATCCTATGTCTCATGTTATTATGGGATACCAATATGTATTCTAAACAATTATTAATAAGGTAAATCATAAAATTCATATATATAGATATATAGATACACATATACACATGTATAAATAATGTAAGAGGTCGACTAAAATGGGTATGCTTCATAAATTTGATATATATATACACACACATACATATAAATAATATAAGTTGTTGACTTAAATGGTATGCTTCATAATTTTAAATGTCAAATTTGGCTACCAAATTATCAGTCCATTATAGCAATTTTGAAAAACTAAAGCGTTTTAATGTAAATATACACTATTTTAGTAATTCAACAGTAGTGATATAATTTCTAAAATTTGAATCCTGATGCTGCCCAAAAGAAAAACCGTCTGGAAGTCCGAGGACCTTTATATTGATGGTCAAATGGTTTCTTAGTTGTGACCAAAATTGTACCGTGCGATTGATTCAACAAAGAAATTTATGACCAAAAACATGACTCTTTAGCATTGATAACAACACTTTTTTACACCTTGGAAGGACATTCTTAAAATATGCAACCACCTAACATTACAAACTCCAACTAAGCAAAGAAAATAATTCTTACCTAAAAGTTGAACTATGCAAAACTTTGTACACTCCTGTTTTAGCTTCCAAAGCAAGGAAACCTGAAAATAAATGAGCATATTGTACAAAAGTTAAAATCATGGCATGAACAGGCTTATCCAATATTAACCATATCCAATATCAAGCCATAGGCTATGGACTGCATTAGAAAGTAAAAATTAAAAATCAAGTCATTTTTCTCAGAGTAATTATCAACTTTAGCTCCCATATAGAATTTTGAGGGACCTGACTCAAGCGAACATGAATTCTCAATTTTTTATATTTTTTATTTTTATTTTTTTATTTTAGCGTAGAGCATTTGCAAAATAGGTACAAAGAAAAGGGTATGTGGCAGCTCTGAGATGCCTGTTAGCAAAATTTGGAGGGATCTTTGGAGATGGAAAGTCCCTAATCGTTTGAAATTCTTCCTTTGGAAATGCATCCAAGATAGACTTCCCTCAAGGAATCTCCTTAAAATGAGAAACATTTTTCCAGATTCCTCTTGTATGAGATGCTCTTTTTGGAAAGAAGATACTATTCATATTCTAAGGGATTGCCCGAAAGCTCATAGCCTTTGGACTTTGATTTTGCCTTCTGCTATTGATAATTTAAATCTGTCTCTCTCTAGTTCCAACTGGATTCATGAGAGGATGAGTGATCCCAATATAAATGCTTTCATTAACATTCCTAATGATATCCTCTTCATTGCAGGTAGTTGGCTCTTGTGGAAAGAAAGGAATAATTTGGTGTTCAGAAGGATAATAAATCAGGACAGACAAATTGCTAAAATGGCCATAGAGCTTGGATTGGACATTTTGAAAGCTTTCTAAAGAAATCATGTGCATAATATTATTGTTCAAGGAAATCTTATTCGTTGGCATCCTCCTAATGTAGGTACCCTTAAACTTAATACCGACGGGAGCAGCAGAGGAAACCCCGGCCAAGGCGGATTTGGAGGGCTCATCAGAGATGACCAGGGAAGATGGAGAGCAGGCTACTACGGATACATCAGAAACTGTACTAGCCTATATGCCGAGCTTCACAGCATCAAAAAAGGCCTCGATTTAGCTTTTCGAGAAGGAATGGAGAATATTGTGGTGGAGACAGACTCACTCAATGCTTGCCAATTAATTCGGAATCAAGATGATAATCACCCTCTCAAAGTGATCATTGAAGATTGCAAATGTTTAATTAAGCTATGTAAAGGTTGTATAACGCATGTTTTTAGGGAAGGAAATAGGTGTGCGGATATCCTTGCGAATTTTGGGGCCGACCACTTGGACTCTCTTGTTTTGTTAGAGACCCCGATTAGGGAACTTTGTATGCCTCTCATGGCAGACCTTTGTGGTCCTAGTTTCTCGCGTGGGAGCTAGCTTTCTGCTTGTTTTCTTGCATACCAAAAAAAAAAAAAAAAAACAAAGAAAAGGGTATATAATTGGTTGAGCATTCAAAACAGAAAATTGGAAGGTCATATCGATTGTTATACAAAAAAAAGTCCTTAACAAATCAAATACTTTTCCCACCATTTAATTCAGTAATAACTTCGTAGCTCTTTTATGCCTCAATCTCATACAATGGTAACCTCTTGAGAGGATCTATAATCCTATGGCTTTGATACACAAATTATTGTCTATTAGTCAAATGTTAAACACAATATACGTGAAACTTCCCAAAGATAATACCCATTTTACAAGGTTAGCCAACATATACCAGATTTTCAGTGAAAATAATTGTAAGAAATAAAAGGTAAATAATCAGCAGAAAATACCATAAGAAATGCCTTTACACTCAACTATGTTAATCTATCAATTAACTTTATGGTCCTAAAGCTACAAAAATAATGAAATTCCTATTTTTAACATACATATTTAGAACACCAACATACAAAGTTTGTATTGCTAATGAGATCACTGTTACCATTATCATGTCTCTATGGGATGACAACATATGTATCTCAAGAATTGTTAATAATACATGAAAAGACGAAAAGCACGCCAATTGTTTTTCAGCATTATTCCAATTGAATTTCAAGTTTCACAAATCCCAATAAAGATTGCATTCAAGGCCAATCCATAACCTCCCAACCTAGTGAAACAATTGATAACTAACACAATGGTTGTTCTTGACAACATGTTTTATTCTTTTTCAAAGGTATGGAGTACACAAGGAGAAGTAGTGCTCTCGTACCCTATAAACCCCCAACCCTTTATATATTGAACACATAGTTCTTGACTATTGCATGCACCACCCAACTAATAATTGTATAAGTTTATTTAGAACAATGTGAGATATTACAATTAGATGAACATAAGAATAATACTTCACCCATAACCTTCACACAACTTTCTATCCACAACCCACAAAAGTGTGTCTATCTCTCACTTGTGTCATCATGTGATGTCAGTGGACCCTATAGTGACACTGGAAAGATATACACACTTTTGTGGGCAAGGGCGTATGTGGGGCCAGGCTGGCCTTGGCTATAGCCCAGTGTAAATTTTCAGGGAAAAAATTTTATATTGTGTTTTAGCCCAATTGATAGATTCAACCCAATAAATTTAAACAACTCTGTAGGCCACAGGCCCACAGCCCACCCCTTAGTCTAAGCCACTCTTTAAACATGTGTAAATAGACCCAAAATTTTTATATAACTACATATGTTGTACAATATTTTTACTAAGTCTACGTGAATATGTAGTACAAAATTTCATTAATAGACTCAAAAATTCAGAAAATATACATAAACAGACCCCAAAAAAAATAAATCAAGGGCATTGCCCCCGATTTCCCGAACCCCCATGGCCCCACCACTATTTGTATGTATAGCACACTCTAACCTAGCATCCTGGATACGCTATTGTTTGTGGGTTGATGAAAAATTGTGTGAAAATTGTGGGTGAAGTTTTACTCTTAACATAATCTAGAAACTTTAACCAGAAGAGAATCTAAAAATATTGAAGTCTAATACAATAATATGTAATGTATTTTGGTAATGCGGTACTGTAAACATAGGGGCACATGTGTAAGTGTAATACAGATCTACATGCACTACCCTTCAATGTAAGTACACTTGCATGGATATATGTATTTATGAAGTCTAAACATATGCCTATACCCCAAAATGAGGCTATTACCACTCCAACCAAAAAATTAAGGGTAAGTATCACTTCCAATGATTTTCAGCATTTTTCCAATTGAATTTCAAGCTTCACAAATCCCAATAAGAATTGTATTCGAGGCCAATCCATAAACTCGCAACCCTGGTAAATGAATAAATAAATAACACAATGCTTGTTCTTGACAACCTTTTTTCTTCTTTATCAATATTATAGATTACACAAAGGGTGGCAGTGCTCTCCTACCCTATAAACATGTACCCAACCCTTTATACTTGAACTACATTCCATAAAACTTTAAATTTTGAATACACTTGTGAACAGAAAGAAATCCAGAAATTAACTAATCAAGGTCGCAAATTAAATAGGCAATCGAAGGATTTCAATGCATCAAATTTAAAGAAGGAACTGATTGGAAACTGTCATTGAAATTCTGCAGATATATCTTGAGATTCAAACAAATAAATAAAAATAAAAAATTTTACCTCAAGATGTGGCAAATAGGCCGTGGATATCAAGTCTATTGATCGTACCTGCGTCCTCTAATGTGGGTTCAAAACACAAATTTGTATTTTAACCAAACCATTTTTACTTAAGAGGGAACAAGGAATTGAGGTGATAACTCAATTACCTGAGGACATGGGAATTGAATGCCCATTCCAAACCTTGGTTGCCGCTATCCAAACATAGCCTACATGTCAAAAGATTAGACTCTCTCTATATATATTCCCCTATGCAATACAAACCCATGGCTAGATTTATCTAGGGAACGAAGTCCATAGATGGACACCACAATATGAAAGAGTATGAAAACAATGTGTATATATCTCAATGTTTATAAGAAACTGCCCCAAATGTTATTTGGCCATGTTATATATTTTTGGAAAGAATCAATATATGTGCACATTAGGAACATAAGTTGTGTATTTCGTAAGTGTTTCCTAATATTAAATTACTAGTAATTGCCCGTGCCCGTGGGCACGGCGCAAAAAACCACCACTGCTTATAACCGCATCTGCATATAATCATGGTTCCAAATGTAGACTTGCTAATTAGCGAAAAAACACACTTGTAATAACTTGCTAATTGGCGAAAAAAAAAACTCCCAGAGGACCAAGCTGTCAAGCTATAGAGCTAGGGGGTTCAAAAAAACATTCAACATATTAGATAGCACGGAAGAGATGAAATTTACTTATTTTAGTCCTCTCGATCAAGTAGATTCAATGATGTGATTTAAGTGTCCACTTGATAACCCATCATTTCAAGTTTTTGAATAAGTTGAAATTGAACCCTTTTCGCAATAACTTGTTAAAGATTTTTTGAAGTATCAAAAAAAAAAAATTAATAATAATGCTATGATTCTTAAACTTTGAATCTCAAATGCCTTCTTAAATACATTTGAGAAACATTTGGGATTCAAAATTTTGTAAGCATATACTCGAGATTAAAATCATATAAAAACTTCACATTTCTATTACCTCCAACTCCAACATAAAAAAAATTCAAGCTCATTAACTCACAGCAAATGATTGAATAAAAAATGTAATGTTACAATTAACCCATCAGAAGAATAATATCTACAGGTGGAATAAAATCCAATCACATAATTAAATCAAAACATGGGTTTGATTATTTATTTATTTATCTAGAAAAAAAAAACAATAAATCAAGTTACATGTCACGCCCCGACGTAGCATAAATAAGGAAAGCGTTTAATTTCCTTTATGGACCCGTAGGTCGCGACAGTTTGAAGGATCGATTCCGTCCCAAACGTCGAACAACGATAAACAATAATCAGAGTAGAGCAAACAAAGCTTACATATATTTTTCTAACTTAATAAATATTACAGCACGGGTCATCTAAAGGCACAGACCGCCTTAAATTAAAACAATAACTTAGTGTCTATTACAGTCATCCTTATTACAAAACAGATTAAAACTTAAAGCACATAACGGAAATTTCTCTTTCCAGCAGTGGTTCTCAATTCGCATAGTCATAAGATTCCTCCTGGTTATAACCTGAAAAGCCTGAACACGAATGTCCAGGACGCATCAACGTCGGCAGCTTCAAGAAGCAGGTGAGTATTAAAAACATGACTTTGAATGTAAAACATACCCCTTTACAAATTTTCTCTTTTTAGGTTTGTAAAATCAATGGTTAAATCATGGGAAGAAATCAATTATAAAAAATATAACAGGGAATATATTTAAAAGTCGTTCATTCATTAAAACATATGACCATGTATGAGACGATGCACCACACTCATCTTACCGACTCTTTTCTCTCGACAAACACAACAACCCACTATCTCACACCAGTATCTTTGAAATACTCCGATAGCCACACTTTAGCACAGGGGTGCCAGGGAATGTCCAGTTTGCCTCACACTTTAGTCCGGGGTACCAGGGAGTGTCCAATGCCTCACACTTTGAATACCTAAACCGTCATGCAAATACCGGAGGAACGCTCACGCAGTATCCAGACTCGGGTATCAGGGAGTGTCCGCAGGCCACACTTTAGCACTTTCATGGGTGCCAGGGAACGTCCAAGTTCGGCTTCACACACTTTGACGCTACCATGGTCGTCAGAGAGTGTCCAGTTTTGCCACCTTCGCATTTCAAAGACACTCTCACCGCAATCTCAACACGTCACACTTTGGTACACAACAACCAGGGAGTGTCCACAACATAATCTCAATCTCAATCTCATACTCTTTTCCACACTAACCATTACTCTTTTTCACACTGACTGACACCCACATGCATGTACAACTGACTCCACATGTATGTCATAAACCTTAAACATAAAGGAATTCGTTAAATTAAAGGAACAACGTACGTACGGGGATTAATAAGTCACAATTCATTGTTTTAATCATCTACACATAATCAAATAGGATTCTGCTTTAATTTATTTCCCAAATAGAGCTTTAACAGTTCATAAAATACCACCCAAACAGTTCCTTAACACAAAATAAGCGAGAACTAGAAACTGCCAGAAGTCGCGCGGGCGGGCCGCTCACGCGATATGTCGCTTGCGCGACCTGTCCATTTTCCTTTTTATTTTAAAAGCCTTTTCTTTCTGCCTGAAATCAGCCACCTCGCGCGCGCGGGTCGCTCGCCCGAAAGGTCTCTCGCGCGACCCTCGCTCGCGCGATATGCCTATTTTTCATTTTCTTACATAAATCCTTCTGTCTGCCTGGGGACGCAAGGATCGCGCGCGCGGGTCGCTCGCGCGGGCCGCTCGCGCGGGCCGCTCGCGCGATCGCGCGCGCGAGATGAAGCAGAGGCTTCATCTTCTTCGTCAGAACTGCTCTGTTTCAGATTTCAGGGGGTCTTTGACCCATTTTCAATTCCGGAAGTTACTAGGCCTTATTATATATGAATCTCTTCGTTTTTAAATGAGGATTAAGAATCTACGACTAATTTTACATGATTCAATCTATAACTCTTGAATTTTATGAAAGATTAAAAGATGATAAAACTTAATTTCTAATACACTTTCTCATGTGAACAATTTACGGTCTAATACTTTAACCATAGACTATACATACTCAAATCTTTCATATTTCATTCAGAAAACAAGTTTTGATTAAGTTTGGAAAATCCAAGTTTTTGAGCTATAGAGTTTCAAACGAAAATTCATCAATAGTGATTACAAATAAAGCTACTTAAAACAGTAAATACAATCTGAATTACATCTTAGGTGAGTTTAGAATACTCACAGATATTAAAGCAAAGAGATTGTTGAGAAAGAATGGAAATACAAGAATCCAATAATCAAGCTTTGCTATGGGGATTGTTCTTCTTCTCTCTAGAAACTCAGCAACTAAGAACTCTCAAACTCTCTCTTTTAACTCTCTGAATATTCCAGTGCAGAAGGAGTGTGTCTATGGTGTAAATATAGAAGGATGAGAGAGGTGAACTTGGGCTACAAGTATTTTTAAGCTCACTTAATAAACTCAAATTTGGTTTAACAATTCCTTGATTGCACCTTAATTTCAGTATATGTGCATACGTATATGCACTGATGTATAATCTCATAGTCCTACAGATCACCCAAGAGCCATGTAGGTGTATAGGGGTCAACTTGTAAGTGTTTGGGAATTTAACTTATGGTACCAATTTAACACATACACCCAATGTATAGACAAACAAGGCCCTAACCCATCATTGCAAGATTAAATGATTAAAAAGCATTGGTCATGTCTTCTTTACGTCCAATCCCAAAATCTGTGCCAGTTTAACACGGCACGGACAGTTTTGGATATAAACTGGTATTTTCGGGGTGCAGTGGTCACCCCAAAAATACAGAAAATTCATTTTAACTTAGGAAGTGATTTCCTGGTTTCATAAAACTACTGATTGAGTTAAAAGAGAACATTTCCACCTTTTTGAAATACAGTTTTGAAATTTAGCACAGGCGTTGCTAAATTTTATAAAATCGCAATTTGACCCCAACCAAAATTCTTAATTTGCAATAATTCAAGTAATAAAATTTAGAATATGAGAAATGTAATTAAATAAAGTAGTCAATACCAATTAAATATGGAAATGCAAATAAATGAAAATACAGGTTATTACACCCTTCCTCCCTTAAACAGGACTTCGTCCCCGAAATCAAGACTAACTAGTCCTGAAACAACTCCGGGTACTTCTTCCTCATATCAGCTTCAACTTCCCACGAGGCTTCATTCTCGTCATGGTGATTCCACTGAACCTTCACCAACGGAATATCCTTATTCCTCAACTTCTTGATACTCTGATCTAGAATCTTCACGGGCCTCTCCTTGTAAGAAACGTTATGACTCGTCTCAATATCATCATAATTGACCACATGTGAGGGGTCTCGTATGTACTTCCTCAGCATACTCACATGGAATACATTGTGAACCCCAGACATCTTTGGTGGTAGCGCGAGTCGATGAGCCACTTTCCCAACACGTTCCAAAATCTCAAACGGTCCGATGAAACGCGGAGCTAACTTCCCTTTCTTGAGACCGAAGCGTACTACTCCTCGGGTTGGTGAAACCTTAAGAAGTACGTGATCTTCAACACTGAATTCTAAATCTTTTCGACGTCGATCGGCATAACTCTTATATCTGCTTTGAGCGGTTCTCATCCTTTCCTTGACCAAGAAAATTTTCTCGTTGGTTTCTCTAACCAAATCTGGTCCCAACAATTATGTATCTCCAACCTCTGCCCAACACAACGGGGGACGACATGGTCGTCCATACAATGCTTCGAACGGAGCCATACCGATACTCGTGTGGTAATTGTTGTTATAGGCAAATTCAACCAATGGCAAGTGTGTCTCCCAAGATTCTTCGAAATCGATCACACAAGCCCTAAGCATATCTTTCGTGATCTGATTAACACGCTCGGTTTGTCCATCTGTCTGAGGGTGAAAAGCAGTGCTCATCTTGAGCGAGGTTCTCATAGATTCTTGTAGACTTTCCCAAAATCCAGAAGTAAAACGTGCGTCACGGTCTGACACAATCGACACAGGTGCACCGTGAAGTCGCACAACTTGTTGTATGTACATCCAGCTCATCTTCTCTACCGGGTACGTCATACCATAAGCAATGAAATGAGCAGATTTCGTCAATCGATCCACAATTACCCAAATGGCGTCATGATTCTGCAGCAATCGGGGCAATCCCACGATAAAATCCATGGTTATGTGCTCCCACTTCCAACCAGGAACAGGTAGCGGTTGCAACAATCCTGACGGTCTGTAGACACCCCAATTTTGACCTAACGTCGAATTTAGGAGAGTGTCACCTCCGTATCCGATGATGACAAGGACCGAAAAATTGAAGTATTCCAAGCTCTTCAGAAAATCTCCAAAACGCGATAAAATTTCACAGAAAGAGGAAAAATACCAGGTATTTAGGGGAATTCAGGAAAAAGACATGATTTTTGGAAAGGATCTTCAAAGATAATTTGTTTCAAAAAGAGAAAAAGACCTAAAAAGGGGAATCTCACCAAAACACGGTACACGGCGGATTCCGCGGCACTCCATGAGTGCCGCGCGGCAGTCAGAGAGTGCCGCTGCGGCATTCTCCGAGTGCCGCCACAGAATTCTGACTGCCGTTCACTTTTTAAGTCTGTATTTTGCAGTGCAATACGTATGCGTATGCAGATAAGAACAAAAAAACTGATAAAGTAAGACTGACAAAAACGCGGCAATTAATTAAATGACGCGGCAGTTGATGAGAGCCGCGCGGCACTCACGAAGTGCCGCAACGGCAATTGTTGAGTGCCGCAACGGCATTCACGGACTGCCGCGCCAGGTTTCTGACTACCGCGCTGGGCAGCAGTCTGTCTAAATTCAGAAAGTACACATTGTACCACCAAATGAGATGTTTACACATGTCTTTTACTCCGAATTTACTGAAATGACCTAGGTATTTTTGTCTATATAAGAGGAGGTATCTCCATTGAGAAACACATGCAAAAAAAGAGGAGGGAGGAAACACACAAAAAAAATATACTTCCATTCCACCAACATTTTTAGAGAGAAAAGAGAGTTTGGAGAGCTTGAAGAAGAGTTTGGAAGATCTTCAAAGGAGAGAAACTTTGAGGATAGTTTGGAGGTGACCCTCTAATCTTAGTTGTGTTTTCTTTCTTTTGAGCTTCTAATTTACAAGTCATTTAGTTTTTCTTGATTAAGTTTTAGAGTTTGTTAAGTAAACTTGGAAGTCCTTACTTCCTAGTTCTTTGATCCTTCTTCTATTTTTCTTGTTTATGTTCTTCTTTTGAGATTCTTGGAGATCTTCAATATCTCCCTTGAAAGCTCTTGAGTTTGATGTTTTGAATCTCATGTAAGCTTATACTTCACATGGGAGTCAAAGTTTGATCATCACTTTTTTATAAGTAAATAGATGGATCCAAGTCCATGCTTATGACTTGAGTCCTCTAGCTTGATGTTTCATGGAATCCCTTCTATATTCCTTGGAGACTCATGAGTATTAGTCATATCTTCATCTCCAATGACCATCAAGTGGTAGGAGAAAGTATTTTGGGTCTAAACTCATCTCTATGGTTTGGATTCATCATCTTGAGATTTCATGAAGTCTATTCATACTTCATTTGAAATCTACAAATATAAAAGTCTTTAGCCTCCAATGACCATCAAATGGTAGGAGAAGTGATTTGGTTTAAACCCAACTTCATGGTTTAATAGTTGGGATTAACAAATAAAAGTTGAACTTGACAAATGAAAACAGTGAGTTCACAAACTGTTTTTGATCAAAGATTTTTAGTTCGAAATCTAACCGTTGAAATCAAGTGAAACCAACGGGAAAGTGTCAATAACATAATATTCTACCACTGTAATTTTTGTTTTAAGGTGGTTTTATGTTTAGAAGGGTTTGATCATGGGTTTTGTGAGTCAACCACAATCTGCCCAGAGTTTCAGAATAGTTTCAGAACAGCAAGTCCATTTTGAAATTCATAAATCAGAAGTCTAATGGAGTTTTTGGGGTCTCTAATAATTTTTTCTGGGTACCTTAATGTGTTAGGAAGATCCCCTAAAAAGAATGAAGCATTTCGGATTATTTTACTATTTTTAAAAAATCAAACAACATCTCTGGACAGAGAGTTGTACATCTCTGAGTGACGTCTGGTTCTTGTCCTTTTCCCGGAGATCTAACCGTTGAAACCTTGATTTTCTTTTTGATTTGGAAACTAGACTGACAGAGGCATCTTGTGTCCAAATTTCATCAACATCAAACCATAAGAGACGTGTTTTTTATTTCTTTTAAGCTCTGGTCTGCTCTCTGCAATTTTCAGAGTTTTTATGACACATTTGACTTACTTTGTAAATAAGGGCCTAAATGGCTTTCTTATGATCTAAGGCTTAAACCATGCTTTAATAATGATTAGTTGAGCTTGAATTCAAGGTTTAAAAGTATCTCATAGTTTATCCTTGTCCATGTACATATTCATCCATATGGTTTGGCACTTGTAATTATGACTTATTAGCTTTGGATTTAATTACATTAGATAGATTTAAGCTAGAAATTTAGGATTGTTATTTCTAACATCATATTTTGCATATCATGTGGACTAACCCTTTGTTTTGTAGCGCTATTAAGGTATGATTTCTAAAACTCCTTTTTAGTTTATCTTAATTTCTTGATTTTATTGATTCTTCGACTTAATGCGCGACACCTTAGGATTAGGTTTTGCCTTATGTGTATATGTGATTAGAGACTCTTTTTTTAGGATTTTCTTTTGTTCGCATGCATTGCACGTTTATTATCGCTGCTGGATCCCGGGTAAGTTCACTTGTTCTCTATTGCATATCATATCGCTTGTTACCTGAATTATGTGGCTTTTGAATGATATTTTGTCAATTGTAATTTTACACCCTTTGGACATGCTTTTGTGATGTATATGTATATATGTATTAGTTGAGGGCATGCTTAGATTAATAAATTTGATTAAAAGGATGTTGAGTAGAGGCCTATCGCAAGATAGGATGAGAGAGGGTGTTTTAGTCCGATGGGCTCCTTCCTCTCTCATTCCATAATCCCCGGACCTAGTTAATCTCTGGTTTCTAAAAGATCAGTTTGCTTTTAAAATGGTTTCTTAATTTTCCTTTTAAAAATTAAGTGGCGACTCATTTTGTTTTTAGAAATTGATTTTGAAAAGCTGTGGGTAAGTCAAACCTGCGATATCCACAATCTGGCGACTCTGCTGGGGATCGAACCCAGAATCTCTGGTTTCGCAGACCAGAATTCTGATTTTGGGTTCACTTGAGGATTAGACTTGAAAACATCCTTTTAATCGAATTAATCAATCTTCGTGTGCCTGTTGCATTTCACTTGCATGTCCAGCCAGTCGATTGCACGGAACTATGACCTTGGAGACTCGGGGCAACCCGGTCGGTCAAGTCATCATGGGACTGTGTGATCACCCTTGATCTCGTACCATGATTTGGTATATGAAGCATCCTATCGGGTGTGTGTCAAGGGTCCCTTATTTGACAAAAACCCAGCCTTTGCATAGTAGTTTCTATAGAACATTTCAATCTTAGGAAATCAATTCTTGATTAGGGTTATGTGGTAGGAAATTTTGTATGCCCGGAAAGGATTACTTGAGATGATGACGATACTTGCTTGATGAAAGATGAATAATCTTTTAATCACCTTTTAGCAATTTCTCCTCGTGTTACATGACATTTTGGAGATCATGCCGAACCTTGATTATAAGATTATACTTCTTATATCATGTTTAGTTAAGCATCATTGACCTTGTATGCATCCAAATTTATGAAAAGTACGGTAATAATCCGATCATGTGATCCTTCTACCCCGAAAGAATTTTAAGACCATCTTTGAAAGCAAGTGGATTTTTGTAATCTTTATTCCAAAGTTTTCAATTGCTCTTTCAAAAAAAAAAAATCTTTGGAGTTCACTTTTGATTAAAGCTCCAAACTAATCTTTGGGAATTGTTTTTGGAAGAAATGCTTTTCAAATAAATTTCAATCCAATCATCTTCATTGAGAAATGTCTTCACATCCTCATTTTTTTTTTAAATAAAAGATTCAAAATCCTTGAGAATCATTTTTGAAAGATCTCATCATCTAAAGAAATGCTTTTCAAATGAATTTTGAAAATTTTTGAATATCCAACCTTTGAGAGGGTAGTAGGATCACAATGAAAGGTGAAATTGGCGCATTTGACATGAATGAGGATTTTATGTGCTTATGTGTTTATGTGTTAGGATTAGATTTTTCGTTTCTTTGGCATATAGAATAGGCACGCACACACACATGCATTGCATCCGTGTGACATATGAATCATTCATGAGCATTTCACTTGGCATAAAAATTTAATAAAATCAATAGAAGTATAAGATTCTCTTGAGAAAATCAGTCAAAGTTGATTAAAAGATAAGTGTTGTTTGGTACAGAGATTCAAGCATGAGATTATTCAGGAAGGAACACATAGTAGGAAGAGAGATGTTTATGCACATATGTTGCTAGTAAGGTGATAGTGTTTTGAAATACTGCTGTGAAAGCAAATGTGGATGCTCCTGGGGACCTAATAATTTGAAAATCGTCTGTGACACTCCAGTTGAGACCAAATCGAGTCCAGTCGAGTCTTCTGGTCAGTCTGTTATCAAGTTTGTTTTCAAGTCTTTGTCAAGTTTATCGAGTCGAGTGATATAATCCTCTTTCCCTACTAGTTGAATAAAATCTCATTTGCTTGATTCATTGTGCCAAGCCGTGAATTTATGGATCATTAAGTCAAAAAAAAAAAAAAAAAAAAAATTTACTTTTCTCAATGATCACGGAAAATACTTTGTTGATAAATCTTTGCATTGAAAAGGATCCCCAAGTGATCAAAGCAAATTTTGTGCCAAAACCATGGAGAAGTAGAGAATTGATTAGCTTTACTTTAAGAATTTAAAGATGCTCTTGCTCAATCTTGAAAAGATGAACTTGGAACTTGAAGCTTGCTCACCATCCCCTTCTCTCAAATACCAAACCTAAAATATGAGCCCAACCAGTCTAAAGCCATAAACTGGATCCTTGATGGTAGCCAGACATTTTAATGAACTTCTTATTCCAAAAAAAGAAAAGAAAAAGAAAAGAGCTCGCTAGGATGAAAACCCGGAAGGGCGCCTAGGCAAAAGTTAGAGCACAAAAAAAAAAAAAAAAAAAAAAAAAAAAAAAAGAAAGAGCTCGCTAGGATGAAAACCCGGAAGGGCGCCTAGGCAAAATTTAGAGCAAAAATAAGATACGTGTTGATCTCAAAAAATCCTAATCCTAGCCAGTCAAAATCATAGAAAGAATAAGAGATAGTAAGGTAGAGAAAAGAAAGGAAAAAGAAAAGAAAAGGCAGAGAATAGATTGAGAATTCTTGAGCACTTCAAAGTAGATCATTGGCACATGAACTATCTCAAGGCTTTGTGTTGTTCTAAACAAAGAAAAGATGTTGAAAATAAAAAGAGAGACTTATCAGCTTCAAAATTTTCGTGGGAGGCTCAAATCCTAAGTGAGCCTAAAACAATACAGAGATATCTTTGAAAAATAAAGATTTGAAGAGCTGATATTACTTTAAAACATGATGAGAGTTGTAAAGATTAACTGGCTAGTGAAAAGGTTAAAGAATCAACCGTCAAATACAAAAAGAAAAAAAAAAGAAAAGAGGAAAGAAAAAGAATAAAGGAAGAAGTAGTTCATCATGCTATACAAGGGCTACCACAAGTGACATGCACTCCCTAGACCCAAATGGCAACATGGCTCGAAAAGCCCACCAATTCTTGAAGCCTTATTCTTTCAAGACCTCCAGAATTGATGAACTACGCTTTGACCTGATTCCCACTTGGGGATACGTAGGCAACCTGCTCGGTTCGGTCATCACCCCATCATCTCATGCTATCTTTCATTCAGGTCTTGCCCGAACTACTTTGGACCTGATTCCCACTTGGGGATAAGTAGGCGAACCTCCCAAGGTTCTCGGTCCATAACCATTCCTAAACCGAAAGCATCACCCTTTGCACCTTTGGTTTCCTTCCTTCAGACTAGGGGCAAACTTGTGTTTGCCTAGAGCCATATATGTATTGCCAAACCAGGGGCAAACAAAGTTTGCCCATCAGCATTGGGTTTCCCGCTTCAGCCCACCACATTCATGATGACTATCTCTAGGTTGGGAGTAAATGCACTGCAGGCATCCTGTACCATCATGTTCTCAAAACCCTTGGATGAGCCTATTTGCCCTTAAGACTAGGGGCAAACTTTGTTTGCCAAAATCCCTCTGTGCCAGAGGTAAGTTCTCAAGTAATCAAGTTTGTTTTGAAAGGATCGAAATAGAGTGCCTTTAATTCTGTAAGCTAAAGCACTAATTTGAAGCACACTCTAGATAGGCAAAGAATTCGCTAAATCAAAAAGGGGAAGTTTTCAAAGTGTCGGTTTATCAGCAAAACACTGCCATTCGTAAGATGATGAATAAATGAAAAGTGAGATGATACATTATTCGCAATGAAAGCACATTTGATTCATAATGAATGTAGAGTTTGAGTCAGTCATCTTGAGTAACTAGCTTTGTTAGGTATGTCCTCCTTTGATGAGTCAATAAATGGTCTCAAGTGTGTGGGTTTAAGATGATGAATAAAGATTTGAAAAGTCTCCATGAGCATCCTAAGAGCAATACGAGCAGGGGTTTTGAACACTATCACAACATAGTGCTAAAATGGCAATATAAGAAGAGTCCAATACTAGGGGCAAAGGTGACTTCCCTCTTTGACGAAATCGATGTGTTTCTTCCAAAGGTCCGCAAATGCAGAAAATTATTCTTTCTATTAGCTCCGTTCAAATTCTTTGCATCTGAAAACTCCTCAAATTTTGAAAAATTAACTCTGTGAGTCCGCGGACTCCCGAACTTTTGTGAAATCAATTCTTTGAGTCCGAATGACTCCGAATATTGAAATTTGGTTCTTTAAGCACGACGAGACTCTTGAACAAGCATTAGCCCTCAATGGCTGCTTCTCTTCATAAACATTAGTCCTCCATGGCAGTTTCTCTTCAACCTTGTATTAGTCCTCAATGGCAGCATCATCGGTGTTAGTCCTCAATGGCAACCTAGCATTAGTCCTCAACGGCATCTTAATTAGTCCTCAATGGCACCTTGCATTAGTCCTCAATGACATCTGCATTAGCCCTCAATAGCAACCTTGCATTAGTCCTCAATGACAACGTCATTTTTGTTAGTCCTCAAAGGCAACCTTGGTCCTCAAAGGCAACCTTGCATTAGTCCTCAATGGCAGCATCATTTTTGTTAGCCCTCAATGGCACCTACTATAGTCCTCAATGGCAATTTCTGTTAGTCCTCAATGGCAATCCCTGCTAATCCTCCCGAGCATCTGCATTAGTCATCAATGGCAACCTCGCATAAGCATTAGTCCTCAATAATTCTTCGAGTCTCATTCAAACTACCGATTTTAAAATTCTTTTGAGTTGAATTGACTCCAATGTTGTAAATTGAAATTTTCGTTTAGCCGAGTCGACTCCAAGTTTTGAAAATTGAAAAGAATTTGAGTCTGAAAAGAATTTGAGTCTGTTCGACTCCAAGTTTTGAAAATTAATTTGAAATTGAGCCTGATTGACTCCCAATCTTGAGAAAACATATCTGACGGGGCCGAAGGGCTGCAGATTGTTAAGAGAAAACATATCTGCCGGGGCCGAAGGGCTGCAGATTGTTCAGAGAAAACTCACATCGACACCAGAGTATAAGGCGCGTAGCGCATCTCAGTCGATCAGATGATTTTTGGAAGACACCGGGGTATAAGGCGCGTAGCGCATCTCAGTCTTTCAGCGTGGTTCCTGATTTGACACCGAAGTATAAGGCGCGTAGCGCATCTCAGTCGATCAGATGATTTTTGGAAGACACCGGGGTATAAGGCGCGTAGCGCATCTCAGTCTTTCAGCGTGGTTCCTGATTTGACACCGAAGTATAAGGCGCGTAGCGCATCTCAGTCGATCAGATGATTTTTGGAAGACACCGGGGTATAAGGCGCGTAGCGCATCTCAGTCTTTCAGCGTGGTTCCTGATTTGACACCGAAGTATAAGGCGCGTAGCGCATCTCAGTCGATCAGATGATTTTTGGAAGACACCGGGGTATAAGGCGCGTAGCGCATCTCAGTCTTTCAGCGTGGTTCCTGATTTGACACCGAAGTATAAGGCGCGTAGCGCATCTCAGTCGATCAGATGATTTTTGGAAGACACCGGGGTATAAGGCGCGTAGCGCATCTCAGTCTTTCAGCGTGGTTCCTGATTTGACACCGAAGTATAAGGCGCGTAGCGCATCTCAGTCGATCAGATGATTTTTGGAAGACACTGGGGTATAAGGCGCGTAGCGCATCTCAGTCTTTCAGCGTGGTTCCTGATTTGACACCGAAGTATAAGGCGCGTAGCGCATCTCAGTCGATCAGATGATTTTTGGAAGACACCGGGGTATAAGGCGCGTAGCGCATCTCAGTCTTTCAGCGTGGTTCCTGATTTGACACCGAAGTATAAGGCGCGTAGCGCATCTCAGTCGATCAGATGATTTTTGGAAGACACCGGGGTATAAGGCGCGTAGCGCATCTCAGTCTTTCAGCGTGGTTCCTGATTTGACACCGAAGTATAAGGCGCGTAGCGCATCTCAGTCGATCAGATGATTTTTGGAAGACACCGGGGTATAAGGCGCGTAGCGCATCTCAGTCTTTCAGCGTGGTTCCTGATTTGACACCGAAGTATAAGGCGCGTAGCGCATCTCAGTCGATCAGATGATTTTTTGAAGACATCGGGGTATAAGGCGCGTAGCGCATCTCAGTCTTCCAGCGTGGTTCCCGTTTTTGAGAATATAACGGATTTATATTCCCGGTTCTCGCAACGGATTTGCGTTAACCCTCGTTTTGAGAATATAACGGACTTATATTCCCGGTTTTCGCAACGGATTTGCGTCAACCCTCGTTTTTGAGAATATAACGGATTTATATTCCCGGTTCTCGCAACGGACTTGCGTCAACCCTCGTTTTTGAGAATATAACGGATTTATATTCCCGGTTTTCGCAACGAATTTGCGTCAACCCTCATTTTTGAGAATATAACGGACTTATATTCCCGGTTCTCGCAACGGACTTGCGTCAACCCTCGTTTTTGAGAATATAACGGACTTATATTCCCGGTTCTCGCAACGGACTTGCGTCAACCCTCGTTTTTGAGCATATAACGGATTTATATCCCCGGTTTTCACAACGGATTTGCGTCAACCCTCGTTTTTGAGAATATAACGGACTTATATTCCCGGTTCTCGCAACGGACTTGCGTCAACCCTCGTTTTTGAGCATATAACGGATTTATATCCCCGGTTTTCACAACGGATTTGCGTCAACCCTCGTTTTTGAGCATATAACGGATTTATATTCTCGGTTCTCGCAACAGATTTGCGTTAACCCTTGTCTTTTGAATATAACGGACTTATATTCCCGGTTCTCGCAACGGATTTGCGTTAACCCTCGTTTTGAGAATATAACGGACTTATATTCCCGGTTTTCGCAACGGATTTGCGTCAACCCTCGTTTTTGAGAATATAACGGATTTATATTCCCGGTTCTCGCAACGGACTTGCGTCAACCCTCGTTTTTGAGAATATAACGGATTTATATTCCCGGTTTTCGCAACGAATTTGCGTCAACCCTCATTTTTGAGAATATAACGGACTTATATTCCCGGTTCTCGCAACGGACTTGCGTCAACCCTCGTTTTTGAGAATATAACGGACTTATATTCCCGGTTCTCGCAACGGACTTGCGTCAACCCTCGTTTTTGAGCATATAACGGATTTATATCCCCGGTTTTCACAACGGATTTGCGTCAACCCTCGTTTTTGAGAATATAACGGACTTATATTCCCGGTTCTCGCAACGGACTTGCGTCAACCCTCGTTTTTGAGCATATAACGGATTTATATCCCCGGTTTTCACAACGGATTTGCGTCAACCCTCGTTTTTGAGCATATAACGGATTTATATTCTCGGTTCTCGCAACGGATTTGCGTTAACCCTTGTCTTTTGAATATAACGGACTTATATTCCCGGTTCTCGCAACGGACTTGCGTCAACCCTCGTTTTTGAGAATATAACGGATTTATATTCCCGGTTTTCGCAACGGATTTCCGTCAACCCTCATTTTTGAGAATATAACGGACTTATATTCCCGGTTCTCGCAACGGACTTGCGTCAACCCTCGTTTTTGAGAATATAACGGACTTATATTCCCGGTTCTCGCAACGGACTTGCGTCAACTCTCGTTTTTGAGCATATAACGGATTTATATCCCCGGTTTTTGCAACGGATTTGCGTCAACCCTCGTTTTGAGAATATAACGGATTTATATTCCCGGTTCTCGCAACGGATTTGCGTTAACCCTCGTTTTGAGAATATAACGGATTTATATTCCCGGTTCTCGCAACGGATTTGCGTTAACCCTCGTTTTGAGAATATAACGGATTTATATTCCCGGTTCTCGCAACGGATTTGCGTTAACCCTCGTTTTGAGAATATAACGGATTTATATTCCCGGTTCTCGCAACGGATTTGCGTTAACCCTCGTTTTTTTGAGAATATAACGGATTTATATTCCCGGTTCTCGCAACGGATTTGCGTTAACCCTCGTTTTGAGAATATAACGGATTTATATTCCCGGTTCTCGCAACGGATTTGCGTTAACCCTCGTTTTCAAATCAAAAGCGCTCTCATGACTTCTGTGACAGAATCTCGCATAGATAATCTTCCCTGACTAACACGCCACGAAATGCGCGTCATACATAGGGAAAATGTGATAAGCATGACATTTACATAACCAGGTTAATTCAGAAAGCACCAGATTGCTTGAGCACGTGCATCACGATAAGATAGGTGCATTCATCCGTATGACTATTTGCGCTTGTGTGTGTTTGACCCTTGACCCGAACTACGTCTTGGTCTGATTCCTGAACGGATACGTAGGCAGCTCATCATCGAGCACGACCAGCGTGAACCATTGCCCCGCGCATGTTCTCTTTTTGCAACGCATTTTGTTTTTACCTAAATTCGACGGTCTGGTCAAAGGCTCGTCTTCACACAGGCTTCGACATTCACTTGTGGTACGCGTTGCTCCACAAGCTCTGCCGAAGAGGGGCAAACTGTAGACACCCCAATTTTGACCTAACGTCGAATTTAGGAGAGTGTCACCTCCGTATCCGATGATGACAAGGACCGAAAAATTGAAGTATTCCAAGCTCTTCAGAAAATCTCCAAAACGCGATAAAATTTCACAGAAAGAGGAAAAATACCAGGTATTTAGGGGAATTCAGGAAAAAGACATGATTTTTGGAAAGGATCTTCAAAGATAATTTGTTTCAAAAAGAGAAAAAGACCTAAAAAGGGGAATCTCACCAAAACACGGTACACGGCGGATTCCGCGGCACTCCATGAGTGCCGCGCGGCAGTCAGAGAGTGCCGCTGCGGCATTCTCCGAGTGCCGCCACAGAATTCTGACTGCCGTTCACTTTTTAAGTCTGTATTTTGCAGTGCAATACGTATGCGTATGCAGATAAGAACAAAAAAACTGATAAAGTAAGACTGACAAAAACGCGGCAATTAATTAAATGACGCGGCAGTTGATGAGAGCCGCGCGGCACTCACGAAGTGCCGCAACGGCAATTGTTGAGTGCCGCAACGGCATTCACGGACTGCCGCGCCAGGTTTCTGACTACCGCGCTGGGCAGCAGTCTGTCTAAATTCAGAAAGTACACATTGTACCACCAAATGAGATGTTTACACATGTCTTTTACTCCGAATTTACTGAAATGACCTAGGTATTTTTGTCTATATAAGAGGAGGTATCTCCATTGAGAAACACATGCAAAAAAAGAGGAGGGAGGAAACACACAAAAAAAATATACTTCCATTCCACCAACATTTTTAGAGAGAAAAGAGAGTTTGGAGAGCTTGAAGAAGAGTTTGGAAGATCTTCAAAGGAGAGAAACTTTGAGGATAGTTTGGAGGTGACCCTCTAATCTTAGTTGTGTTTTCTTTCTTTTGAGCTTCTAATTTACAAGTCATTTAGTTTTTCTTGATTAAGTTTTAGAGTTTGTTAAGTAAACTTGGAAGTCCTTACTTCCTAGTTCTTTGATCCTTCTTCTATTTTTCTTGTTTATGTTCTTCTTTTGAGATTCTTGGAGATCTTCAATATCTCCCTTGAAAGCTCTTGAGTTTGATGTTTTGAATCTCATGTAAGCTTATACTTCACATGGGAGTCAAAGTTTGATCATCACTTTTTTATAAGTAAATAGATGGATCCAAGTCCATGCTTATGACTTGAGTCCTCTAGCTTGATGTTTCATGGAATCCCTTCTATATTCCTTGGAGACTCATGAGTATTAGTCATATCTTCATCTCCAATGACCATCAAGTGGTAGGAGAAAGTATTTTGGGTCTAAACTCATCTCTATGGTTTGGATTCATCATCTTGAGATTTCATGAAGTCTATTCATACTTCATTTGAAATCTACAAATATAAAAGTCTTTAGCCTCCAATGACCATCAAATGGTAGGAGAAGTGATTTGGTTTAAACCCAACTTCATGGTTTAATAGTTGGGATTAACAAATAAAAGTTGAACTTGACAAATGAAAACAGTGAGTTCACAAACTGTTTTTGATCAAAGATTTTTAGTTCGAAATCTAACCGTTGAAATCAAGTGAAACCAACGGGAAAGTGTCAATAACATAATATTCTACCACTGTAATTTTTGTTTTAAGGTGGTTTTATGTTTAGAAGGGTTTGATCATGGGTTTTGTGAGTCAACCACAATCTGCCCAGAGTTTCAGAATAGTTTCAGAACAGAAAGTCCATTTTGAAATTCATAAATCAGAAGTCTAATGGAGTTTTTGGGGTCTCTAATAATTTTTTCTGGGTACCTTAATGTGTTAGGAAGATCCCCTAAAAAGAATGAAGCATTTCGGATTATTTTACTATTTTTAAAAAATCAAACAACATCTCTGGACAGAGAGTTGTACATCTCTGAGTGACGTCTGGTTCTTGTCCTTTTCCCGGAGATCTAACCGTTGAAACCTTGATTTTCTTTTTGATTTGGAAACTAGACTGACAGAGGCATCTTGTGTCCAAATTTCATCAACATCAAACCATAAGAGACGTGTTTTTTATTTCTTTTAAGCTCTGGTCAGCTCTCTGCAATTTTCAGAGTTTTTATGACACATTTGACTTACTTTGTAAATAAGGGCCTAAATGGCTTTCTTATGATCTAAGGCTTAAACCATGCTTTAATAATGATTAGTTGAGCTTGAATTCAAGGTTTAAAAGTATCTCATAGTTTATCCTTGTCCATGTACATATTCATCCATATGGTTTGGCACTTGTAATTATGACTTATTAGCTTTGGATTTAATTACATTAGATAGATTTAAGCTAGAAATTTAGGATTGTTATTTCTAACATCATATTTTGCATATCATGTGGACTAACCCTTTGTTTTGTAGCGCTATTAAGGTATGATTTCTAAAACTCCTTTTTAGTTTATCTTAATTTCTTGATTTTATTGATTCTTCGACTTAATGCGCGACACCTTAGGATTAGGTTTTGCCTTATGTGTATATGTGATTAGAGACTCTTTTTTTAGGATTTTCTTTTGTTCGCATGCATTGCACGTTTATTATCGCTGCTGGATCCCGGGTAAGTTCACTTGTTCTCTATTGCATATCATATCGCTTGTTACCTGAATTATGTGGCTTTTGAATGATATTTTGTCAATTGCAATTTTACACCCTTTGGACATGCTTTTGTGATGTATATGTATATATGTATTAGTTGAGGGCATGCTTAGATTAATAAATTTGATTAAAAGGATGTTGAGTAGAGGCCTATCGCAAGATAGGATGAGAGAGGGTGTTTTAGTCCGATGGGCTCCTTCCTCTCTCATTCCATAATCCCCGGACCTAGTTAATCTCTGGTTTCTAAAAGATCAGTTTGCTTTTAAAATGGTTTCTTAATTTTCCTTTTAAAAATTAAGTGGCGACTCATTTTGTTTTTAGAAATTGATTTTGAAAAGCTGTGGGTAAGTCAAACCTGCGATATCCACACGGTCTCTGATGTTCGGCTTTGACTTGCTGACACGTCAAACACTTGGATACAAATTCGGCCACGTCTTTCTTCATACCTTCCCACCAGAAATTTCTCTTCAAATCTTTGTACATCTTCGTCCCTCCGGGGTGAACTGTATATCTTGACTTATGTGCTTCTTTCAGGATATCCTTCTTTATCTCTTCATCACCTGGCACACATAATCTATTTCTGCACCGATATCCTCCCTCGATTCCCACTTTCCATTCTGTCGGGTCTTTCTCTGACATCTTCACGAACCATGTCTGAAACTTCTCATCTTCTTTCTAAGCTCCAATAATGCGGTCGATAAGAACAGGTTGTAGGATAAGACATCCAAAAAGTTGTCCTCCTTCTTCAGCACTATGTACATCGAACTCCGCCAACGTCTCCAATGCTCGCCACTCTCTAACCATTAAGGAGGCGATTGTCTCACGAGTCTGTCAACTCAAAGCATCAGCGACTACATTAGCTTTACCAGGGTGGTATTCTAACGTGAAGTTGTAATCTTTGATCAGCTCCATCCATCTGCGTTGCCTCATGTTCAATTCTTTCTGTGTGAACAAATATTTTAGGCTCTTGTGATCAGAGAATAAATCAAACTTCTCACTATAGAGATAGTGTCTCCAAATCTTGAGTGCGAATACCACGACCGCCAATTCCAAATCATGAATAGGATAGTTCAACTCATTCGGCTTCAGCTGTCTAGATCCATAGGCGATAACTCTACCATCTTGCATAAGTACACACCCTAATCCTTGATATGACGCGTCACTAAAGATAGTGAACTTCTCATCAGGCTTGGGTATTGCTAGTACCGGTGCAGTAGTGAGTCTCTCTTTCAACTCTAGAAAGGCACGCTCATGCTTCTCTGTCCACTCAAACTTCAAATTCTTCTTCGTCAACCCAGTCAAAGGTGCAGCTATTTTAGAGAATCCCTCAACAAATCTTCTGTAATAGCCAGCGAATCCAAGAAAACTCCGAACTTCCATAGGGTTGCTCGGCCTAACCCAGTTTGACACAGCATCGGTCTTGGACGAATCCACAGAAATTCATTGAGATGACACCTTGTGTCCCAAAAATTTCACCTCTTGTAACCAGAACTCGCACTTACTGAACTTGGCATACAAGTGGTGGTCCTTGAGCGTCTGCATCGCAATCCGTAGGTGTTGCTCGTGTTCTTCTCCTGACTTAGAATAGATCAAAATATCATCTATGAAGACGATGCCAAACTGATCCAAATAAGGCTTGAACACTCTGTTCATCAGATCCATAAACACTGCCGGGGCGTTCGTCATTCCAAACGGCATCACCAAAAATTTGTAATGACCATATCGGGTTCTGAAAGCAGTCTTAGGTATATCTTCCTTCCGTACCCTCAACTGATGATATCCCGACCTTAGGTCTATCTTGGAAAATGTCGTAGCTCCTTGTAGTTGATCAAACAAATCGTCAATCCGAGGTAAGTGATACTTGTTCTTGATAGTCACGAGGCTCAGTTCTCTGTAATCGATGCACAACCTGAGCGTTCTGTCCTTCTTCTTCACGAATAACACTGGTGCTCCCCAAGGCGATGTACTTGGGCGTACAAAACCTAGGTTCTCGAGCTCTTGAACTTGTTCTTTCAATTCCAATAGTTCGGTGGGGGCCATTCTATAGGGAACCTTCGTGGTCGGTACGGTACCTAGTATAAGCTCAATACAGAACTCTATACTTCTCTCGGGCGGCAAACCAGAAATGTCTTGAAATACTTCTTCGAAGTCCTTGACTACAAGTATAGACGACGCTATCGCTTTTGTACTGACGACTTCAATGTTCGCTAAACATCTGGTGAGGAACATATCTCCCGAAGGGTTACATTGAAAATCAAAAGGTTGATTCTCATTGTCGGGGAATGTAATTCTCTTCCTTGCACAATCCAACTTCACTTGATTTTGAGTGAGCCAATCCATCCCTAGGATTATGTCGAACTCTTTCATTGAGAGGACAATCAATCTAGACAGGATCTCACGGTCTTCTATCCATAGAGGACAGTTCTTGCACACATGCCCTAATCTGACTGCAGCTCCTAATGGCGAAGTAGCCCTCAAAGCTTTCTCTAAATGATGAGGTAAGATACCCAATCTCCGGATTGTATTAACAGATATGAACGAAAGAGCAGCACCCGTATCAAATATGTAATAACCTGCATTTCCATTTAATTTAAAAGTTCATTTAATTTAAAATTCATGTCCATATTTAATTTATGTGTATTTGCATTAGCATATTTAAATTCAATTAGCATGGTCAGCTTTTACTTTAATTTTAGTCACTTGTTTGGAATATCTATTTCTTATCCAATTCACATTTAAAGTTTATGGGGGACCAAACTGCAATTTTACAAAAGTTAGTAATACCTGTGTGGATTTCAAAATCTGTATTTCAAAACGGTGAAAATAACTTCTATTGACTCAATCAGTATTTTTATAAAACCAGAAAATCAATTCTTACGTTAAAATGGAATTCCTGTATTTTTGTGGTGACCACCGCGCCCCGAAAATACCAGTTTATGTTCAAAACTGTCCATGTTGTGTTTAACTTCCACAGATTTTGGAAGTGACCGATTTGGACATTTGCTTTATTGCCATTTATGGCAAGTAATCATTAGATAAGCCTAGTTTGGTTGTACTTTCATATTGTGTATTAGTTTATGCCATAAGTTAAGTTTCCCAAACACCTTAATTTGCCCCTACATACCTATATGACCCCTAATCAATTGAGACTTCATCCTATTACTTCTTCAGATTGTGTATGTATTTCGTAGGTGTGTATATTCTGGGTAATTAGTTAATTTGATAAAACAAATCAATTGTTGAGTGTACATCAAAGAACTTGGAGCCCAAGTTCTCCAACTTGCTATTCTATTTATACATCACATTACACACTTCTCAACCACATAATTGATCAAGCACAGAGAGTTTTAGAGATAGTTCATAGACGGGAAAAATTCAGACCAATATAGAGAGAAGAGCTTCAATCCTCCATAGCTTACAAGCTTGCATTTGGAATTTCTATATTGGGTTTCTTTCTCAACAATTACTTCCATCTCTAATCTCAGTGAGTATTATTAACTCACTCCCAATGTAATTCTATACTTATTTACTGAGCATGTGTATGTATAATTGAAGCACCATTGCTAAATTCGTCCATGGAAGCTTGAGCTTCAAAAATCACCATTTTCCAAACTCAATCATAATTCGTTTTTAGAGATGAATATGGAAGATTATACATCATACATGCCATGTTCGAAGTTATAGAGCCTAATTCGTTCATATAAGAAAGTATATTAGAAATTAAGTTTTGACATGTTTTGGTTTTTCATAAAATTGGAGAGTTATAGTTAGAATCATGTTAAACAAATCATAGATTCTTAATCCTTGTTTAAAAACAAAGAGATCCATATATAACATGATAAACATACTTACAGATTTGAAATGGGTCAATTTTAGACCCTGTTTTCTGAAACAAAGCAGTTTCTGCGGAGAAGATGAAGCCTCAGCTTCACCTCACGCCACGATCGCGGCGCGAGGATCGCGCGAGCGACCCCTCGCGAGAGCGGCCCGCGCGCGCGAGGTAGGCGTCTCCAGGCAGACGTAAGAGTTTATATATATAACGGAAAGTTTGGCTGGTCGCGCGAGCGAGGGTCGCGCGAGAACCCCTTCGCGCGAGCGATCCGCGCGCGCGACCTTGCTTTCCTCAGGCAGACAGAAAAGTTTATTAATAAAAGGAAAATGGGCTTATCGCGCGAGCGGCCCGCGCGAGCGACCCTTCGCGCGAGCGGCCCGCGCGCGCGAGGTTTAGCAGTTTCTGTTTTTGTCTGTTTTTCTGTTAAGGGACTGTTTGGATGAAATTTATATACTGTTAAGGTTCTAGTTGGGAAATTTAGTTGATCAGAACTCTAATTGGTTATGTTTGAATGAGTAAAACATTGTAGTATGACTCATTAACCCCCGTACGCGTGTTGTTCCTTTAATTCAGCATTTTTGTTTTTTTGTTTAAGTGCATACCATTCATATGGGTCAGTGGTACATGCATAGGGATGTCAGTCTGTGTGGAAAAGAGTAATGGTAGTGTGGAAAGAGTATGAGTTTGTGTTTGTGATCGTGGTTGTGGTTGTGGTTGAGTATGAGTTTGTGGTTGTGGTTGTGGTTGTGGTTGAGATTGTGGAAGAGGGTATCTTTGAAATGCGACGGTGGCAAATATGGACATTCCCTGACGCCCATGGAAGCGTTAAAGTGTGTGAAGCCGAACTCGGACACTCCCTGGCACCCATGGTAGTGCTAAAGTGTGGCCTACGGACACTCCCTGATAACTCGAGTCTGGATACTGTGTGAGGGGTCGCCCCGGTATTTGCATGGCGGTTAGGGTATTCAAAGTGTGAGGCATTGGACACTCCCTGGTACCCCGGACCAAAGTGTGAGGCAAACTGGACACTCCCTGGCGCCCCGTTGCTAAAGTGTGGCTATCTGAGTGTTTCAAAGATACCAGGAGTAGGATAGTGGGTTGTTGTGGCTGTCGAGAGAAAAGCGTCGGCAAGATGAGTGTGGTGCATTGTTCTCATACACGGTCCCATCTGTGTAAATTTACCATCTTTAAATAATGTTGTGGTTGTTTTTCTAAACGAGCTCTTTAATCATAATTATAAACTTGTGGATTTAACCTTGAATTGGAAAAAGGTAAATGGGTATGTTTTACATTCAAAGTCATGTTTTTAATACTCACCAGCTTCTTGAAGCTGACGACGTTGATGCGTCCTGGACATTCGTGTTCAGGCTTTTCAGGTTATAACCAGGAGGAATCATACGATTATGCTAATTAAGAATGGCTGCTGTTGGGACGAGAAACTGTTTATTATATGTTTTAAGTTTATCTATTTTATGTTATGAACTGTTTTGTTTTAAGGATGACTGTAACATACTCTAAGTTATTATTTTATTTTCAAGGCGGTCTGTGCCTTAGTTGACCCCGGTTTATAAGATGTAATAAGATAGAAAGTTTTTGTAAGCCTTGATTGCTTTACTCTGATTATTATGTTTTGTTGTTTGACGTTTGGGGCGGAATCGATCCTTCAAACTGTCGCGACCTACGGGTCCATAAAGGAAATTAAACGCTTTCCTTATTTATGCTACGTCGGGGCGTGACAAAATAACACTTTAACATAAGAGTTAAACAAAGTCAATGTACCTTCCACTGCTTGCTGATCAGGTTGAGCTTCTCCATAATCTCCTTCTTCATACACAGTTCCATCATATCCAGCGGCATCAGGAATAACAGCATTCAAACGAGTCTGATTCTGTTGACCATAAGTCACCTGCTTGGGGGCAGTGCAGAACCTGCTAATGTGACCTGGTTCACCACAGTTGAAGCAGACTATTCCTTGCTGAGCAGCACGCCTTGGTGCCTTGCAATCTCGAGCCAGATGACCAGGGTTGCCACAGTTGAAGCATTTTCCACCACTACTTCCTTCTCCTACTCGGGTTGAGTCGGATAGGTGATAGCTTGGGTCCTCTTGCTTCCGTCAAAATTCTTCTTCTGCCCTTGGGTACGATTCGTTGGTGGTCTATTTCCAAAATTACCCCTTTGAGGCGGTCGAAATTCAAATTGCTTCCGGTTCACTCGAGCGTCTTCTTCTAGATCAGTAGCCAAGCTAACCAATCCCTCAAATGACTTATCTAGGTGACCGAGAGTCAAGCGGCGAATTTGGGGTGTCAGCCCTTGGTTATACTTCCGGATCTTCTTCTCTTCAGTATCAACCATGTGAGGGGCGAACCGAGACAGTCTCTCGAACTGTGTGGTGTACTCTTGCACCAACTTGGTTCCTTGCGTCAGGTCCATGAATTCCTTCTCTCTTCTGTGCCTCTCCGTAGCCGGGAAATACTTTTCCAGAAACCTTCCCTTAAATGCAGTCCACGTCATTCCTGTACAGCTATGTTCCCGATAGTGGCTATCACCGAGTCCCACCAATCTGCGGCGGCGTCGGTCAATTGAAATGTAGTCAATCTCCTCTTATCCATCTCGTTGCACTGGACAGCCTCGAACATGCGGTCCATCTGTCTTAACCATTGCTCGGCTTTTCAGGGTTCTGAGGTACCCGCAAACTGCTCGGGCCTTAGCGCACGAAATCTCTCCAGCAGTTTGTCTCCAGTTTGGCGGTCTCGTCGGTTGTCATTCGTATTACTGATTCTCTCCAAACGTCTGACAAATGCTTCAAACATTCCCGTAGGATCGGCAGCCTCAGGTGCTCCCTCGATCAAATTCCTGTTTCTCCTTAGTCCTCCAGCCATTCTATGCATGATAGTGATAGCAGAATGAGAAACATGCATGAAGCAGAAATGTAAGGAAATTTAAGCGATGACAACAACATTCAAAAGAGTATATTTTATATATAACTTCTTGTCAAGTTGATACAAAAAGCGTGTATGATCAGATCTGTGCCTACCCTATCTGTGTGGGTTAGGACGCATGCAAGAGTTAATGTTACAAAAATGGGGTCATCTCCCTATCTGCTAATGCATGTAATTACAATTTGCAAACAGAGGTAGAGCTAATAGTCAAAAGTAGTCAATATATACAAGGCGATATCTAAACGGTCAGTCATCGCCATAAGTAGCCATCAAAAGGTCAAGCGAGTCAGCCTGATGAAGTCGCTGAACATGAGAGGGGCCTGCCCCAAAATTACAGCTATGTGAGGTCAACAACGAAGCAGGTCCAGGGGCATCTGCCTCTGGCAAAACTAGCTCGAGTACTAGTGCCTCCTCAAGGTCAATCGCGAGGTCGTCCCAACCTATGCCATCCTCCTCAACGTCCTCGATAATAGGGGAAAGTATAATGTCATCGTCACCATCATCCTCAACAGCGGGGATGACTGGTGGAGGCATCTCTAACTGGGCAAGGTGAGCTTGCACAACCTGAGCCTCAAGAGGTAGATAGAAAGCATCGCTGTTAACCAAGCGAACCATCTCCACAAGCACTAAGCGCTGAATCTCTATAAAGTACAGGATCTCGAGGCGAGCACGGGACAAGTCGACCAGCCCTAACACATGAATCTGGTGCCAAAGATCTAACTCGACGGTAGCAGCTGCACGCTGCCCAACGGTGGTGAAATAAAGTATCGCAGAAGTCGGTACTATCGCTCCCATAGTAACCCAATGCCCTCCAAAAGTGTCAGGTACAAAAAGAGGCTGAGCAGGATCCATACCTGAAAAAGGTACTAACTTAAATCAGGAAAGAGATAATCTTAGGCGTTTGGGGTTCTGAGTCTATCCTCCCTGTCGTAACATCGGGTGCAAAGCTTAAGCTAACAGATCGTGGAATCGGGTCTAAACTAGTAAACCCTAACTTGGCTAAGCTATCTTGAGATAAATAATAACCTGGCTCTGATACCACTACATCCTGTCACGCCCCGACGTAGCATAAATAAGGAAAGCGTTTAATTTCCTTTATGGACCCGTAGGTCGCGACAGTTTGAAGGATCGATTCCGTCCCAAACGTCGAACAACGATAAACAATAATCAGAGTAGAGCAAACAAAGCTTACAAATATTTTTCTAACTTAATAAATATTACAGCACGGGTCATCTAAAGGCACAGACCGCCTTAAATTAAAACAATAACTTAGTGTCTATTACAGTCATCCTTATTACAAAACATATTAAAACTTAAAGCACGTAACGGAAATTTCTCTTTCCAGCAGTGGTTCTCAATTCGCATAGTCATAAGATTCCTCCTGGTTATAACCTGAAAAGCCTGAACACGAATGTCCAGGACGCATCAACATCGCCAGCTTCAAGAAGCTGGTGAGTATTAAAAACATGACTTTGAATGTAAAACATACCCCTTTACAAATTTTCTCTTTTTAGGTTTGTAAAATTAATGGTTAAATCATAGGAAGAAATCAATTATAAAAAAAATAACAGGGAATATATTTAAAAGTCGTTCATCCATTAAAACATATGACCATGTATGAGACGATGCACCACACTCATCTTACCGACTCTTTTCTCTCGACAAACACAACAACCCACTATCTCACACCAGTATCTTTGAAATACTCCGATAGCCACACTTTAGCACAGGGGTGCCAGGGAATGTCCAGTTTGCCTCACACTTTAGTCCGGGGTACCAGGGAGTGTCCAATACCTCACACTTTGAATACCTAAATCGCCATGCAAATACCGGAGGAACCCTCACGCAGTATCCAGACTCGGGTATCAGGGAGTGTCCGCAGGCCACACTTTAGCACTTTCATGGGTGCCTGGGAATGTCCAAGTTCGGCTTCACACACTTTGACGCTACCATGGTCGTCAGGGAGTGTCCAGTTTTGCCACCGTCGCATTTCAAAGACACTCTCACCGCAATCTCAACACGTCACACTTTGGTACACAACAACCAGGGAGTGTCCACAATACAATCTCAATCTCAATTTCATACTCTTTTCCACACTGGTCATTACTCTTTTTCACACTGACTGACACCCATATGCATGTACAACTGACTCCACATGTATGTCATGAACCTTAAACATAAAGGAATTCGTTAAATTAAAGGAACAACGTACGTACGGGGATTAATAAGTCACAATTCATTATTTTAATCATCTACACCTAATCAAATAGGATTCTGCTTTAATAAATTTCCCAAACAGAGCTTTAACAGTTCATAAAATACCACCCAAACAGTTCCTTAACACAAAATAAGCAAGAACTAGAAACTGCCAGAAGTCGCGCGCGCGGGTCGCTCGCGCGATATGTCGTTCGCGCGACCTGCCCATTTTCCTTTTTATTTTAAAAGCCTTTTCTTTCTGCCTGTAATCAGCCACCTCGCGCGCAGGTCGCTCGCCCGAAAGGTCTCTCGCGCGACCCTCGCTGGCGCGATATGCCTATTTTTCATTTTCTTACATAAATTCTTCTGTCTGCCTGGGGACGCAAGGATCGCGTGCGCGAGATGAAGCAGAGGCTTCATCTTCTTCGTCAGAACTGTTCTGTTTCAGATTTCAGGGGGTCTTTTGACCCGTTTTCAATTTCGGAAGTTACTACGCCTTATTATATATGAATCTCTTCATTTTTAAATGAGGATTAAGAATCTACGACTAATTTTACATGATTCAATCTATAACTCTTGAATTTTATGAAAGATTAAAAGATGATAAAACTTAATTTCTAATATACTTTCTCATGTGAACAAATTAAGGTCTAATACTTTAACCATAGACTATACATACTCAAATCTTTCATATTTCATTCAGAAAACAAGTTTTGATTAAGTTTGAAAAATCCAAGTTTTTGAGCTATGGAGTTTCAAACGAAAATTCATCAATGGTGATTACAAATAAAGCTACTTAAAACAGTAAATACAATCTGAATTACATCCTAGGTGAGTTTAGAATACTCACAGATATTAAAGCAAAGAGATTGTTGAGAAATAAAGGAAATACAAGAATCCAATAATCAAGCTTTGCTATGGGGATTGTTCTTCTTCTCTCTAGAAACTCAGCAACTAAGAACTCTCAAACTCTCTCTTTTAACTCTCTGAATATTCCAGTGCAGAAGGTGTGTGTCTATGATGTATATATAGAAGGATGAGAGAGGTGAACTTGGGCTACAAGTATTTTTAAGCTCACTTAATAAACTCAAATTTGGTTTAACAATTCCTTGATTACACCTTAATTTCAGTATATGTGCATACGTATATGCACTGATGTATAATCTCATAGTCCTACAGATTACCCAAGAGCCATGTAGGTGTATAGGGGTCAACTTGTAAGTGTTTGGGAATTTAACTTATGGTACCAATTTAACACATACACCCAATGTATAGACAAACAAGGCCCTAACCCATCATTGCAAGATTAAATTATTAAAAAGCATTGGTCATGTCTTCTTTACGTCCAATCCCAAAATCTGTGCCAGTTTAACATGGCACGGACAGTTTTGGATATAAACTGGTATTTTCGGGGCGCAGTGGTCACCCCAAAAATACAGAAAATTCATTTTAACGTAGGAAGTGATTTCCTGGTTTCATAAAAATACTGATTGAGTTAAAAGAGAACATTTCCACCTTTTTGAAATACAGTTTTGAAATTTAACACAGGCGTTGCTAAATTTTATAAAATCGCAATTTGACCCCAACCAAAATTCTTAACTTGCAATAATTCAAGTAATAAAATTTAGAATATGAGAAATGTAATTAAATAAAGTAGTCAATACCAATTAAATATGGAAATGCAAATAAATGAAAATGCAGGTTATTACATTACAACTAAAGATTTTCTTCCAAATCATATCTGATACCTTTCCAGTGGGCTGTCTAGAATCATATCTGCACAAAAGCCCAATTCCAACGGAGTGTTTGGTTCATTGATTCACAAAGAAGCTTTAAGAAAATGCTATTTCACTTAAAGTCTAAAACATACAACATAAAAGGCAAAATGAAAGAACAAATCAGCAATGAATCATCCCAAACTACTTTCTCCTAGATTTTTTTTTTTTTGGTGATACATGAAAGGTCAAAAGATTAATAAAAAATTAAAAATCTGAAAGTTTACTAATTTGTTGGGTTGCTAGAGCAGATAAATTATAGTAGTTGAAGAACTACTATAAGCACGGATGATAGACCATACCAATTGTAGCTGAAGATGCAACTCCAATTTAACTCCCTTTGACAAATACACATGCAGTCCTTAAAAAATGAAAGTAGAACACTGAAATGGCTTCACATTCATTCAGAATGACAAAAAAAAAAAAAAAAAAAAAAAAAAAACAGAGTAGCAACATGTGTTTGAATACAAAGTTAAAAATCCCAAAAGAGTTTTTTTTTGGCAAACTAGAAAAAAAAAAACAAAAAATAAAAAGAAACCACCAACTCGAGCCCTAACAAAATTTCTCACCAACTCGAGCCCACGTAGCCAGAGAAGGCTGTTAAAAGAAACCACCACAACGAAAGGAAGGTTAAGCAAAAAATAAAAATGAAAAATAGGATATTGCTTTAATAATCATTGCTCACTTGTGTATTGCTTTAATAATTTCCAAACAACCTTAGAATTCTCTGTTTATGCAACTACAACTTTCAATATGGCAAACGACTAATTAGACTTCCCCCTTTCAACAACATCATATGTTGGAGTTTGGGTGTGCCCTGTGTATGTGTTTGAGTCTGTGTTAGCAAAGTGTGAGGGAGAGGGAAAGAGTCAGGTCTGAAAAAGAGCCAAGAAAAAGCTATTTTCTCGGAACTCAAACCCAAGCATTATACTCTTTCCGTTTAACCAAAAAAAAAACGTGCACTATAGGGGTACATAGACATAGGCATACAAAACATTTACAAATCACGAAAGAAGAATTAGGAATTTTACCTGGAGAGCAAGCGTTAAAAGGCCCTTTTTTTATTATTTTTTAAGAAGGATTGGTGGTCACAGCCGTAAGAAGAAACACAACCGTTGAAAATCTGAAACAGTTTGGTTCAACACCACATACTTGAGCGACTTCGAAAATCTGCAAATACTTCAAATCAACAACCCGAGGAGTTAAAACTGTCCAAATAGAAGCAGAGATGTTTGAGGTCCTAAAAATTCACCTACCCAAATAGATGCAGCGAGAGAGAGGTTAAAAGTATCTCACATTAGAAGTGCTGAGATCCAGTGGTTTGCGCATAGGTAGTGTAGTTCTAGTGGGTTGCGTCATGCCAGCCGTAGGATTAAGCAATCCAACGGTTCACATGGTCCAAAATTAGTGGAGGGCTAAGATCCAAAAAAAAAAAAGGATTTGCTCAAGTGTTAATTATGCAATAATATCTGTTTTTAACTCTAAAGACTACAAAACAGTAACTCTTCCTCCTCATGCATGCTATCTTGAAATATATATATATAAATAAAATAAAAAGAGCATACTGCAAGCATAATCAGAAGGTAAACACCTAAAAAGGCTTAACATTCTATTCACTGCCAGATACCACCAAAGAACATTGCTAAACACCGAAACAATCACACCACATAGATTGATGTAAATATAATGCATATATTAATTGGAGGGCCTGATTGATAGCTTTTCTAAATTGCCGTCTAACTCTTCATAAGGAAATTTACAGTAAAAATGAGTCCCTTTATTGTGTTTGTTACGTAATCAAAACTTACTTGGCTAGAGAAGTGAAATGGGCATTCTTCTTTCCTCCATGACTATATACACAGAAAAAAAACAATGAAAATAGCTTTATTTCCCCAGTTTCTTTTCCCCTCAGTAGATTAGACAAAAGCTTATGAAAGCACAACAAAAAAATTGGATTGCTCAAAGCAGAGTACTTAAACAACAAAAAGAGAGGATAGAAATACAACAAAAAGAGAGGATAGAAGATTCTTAGATACTTCCACCTGATAATTAATGGTCAAACCCATGAAAAAAAAATCACTGACACAATTAAACCTTCTTTGATGATGAATTGCACCTCAGCCTCTGCATGCTCTTGACTTCTCAATATCAGCTTAACCTCTGGATTAAAAAAAAAACATGATAATCCAAAATCAGGTGGCATTTTTCCTGAATTTTTCACTGCTCTAATTTAAAACCCCCAAAACACAATAAATGCCAATTGAAAAAAAAATGGTCTTTCTTACTTTAGGTGACTCAAGTAATTTTAGCAATCAGTGCTAAAATTTTCCCAAATTAAAGCACAGTAGATAGACCCCTTGAAATTTCCCCTAAAATTTCCCCTATCAGTAGCTTGCCCCCTTGGATGGGCTGTGTATGTGTGTAGACAGAGGAAAAAAAAAGCATTTTAAGTAGGAAGCATGATAAATCAAAGACCAAAAAATGAAAAATAAAGACAGATGATTGGGAGAAAGAGAGGTTCACAGAGACACCCACACACACTGTTTTGATTGGGAAAAATGAAAAAGAAGGAGAAGCAGTGGGAGTTAGATAAAAGGAGCTGGAGCTACAGCTGGAGCTGGAACCGGAACCGAATCTACTCAGACGACGCAGGCAACGGCGAAACACACGACGGCGATGGTGGCGACGTGATGGTGTGAATGGGGGTAAGGTTTAGGGTTTGGGTTTGGGTTTGGGTTTGGGTTTGGATGTGACTCTGTGAGGGTCCTGAGGAGAGAGTGAAGTGAAAAAGAGAGTGAGAGCTGGAGATGTGAGTGTGTGCGTGTGAGAGAGAGAGAGAGATTGAATTTCAAAATTCAAAATGGCTGGGACTATGGGTGTTCGTGAGAGTCTAAGAGCAAAGAGAGAAATGTCTGGATTGGAGTAGGGGGACAGGGAGCAGAGAGCGTGGGTGATAGTTTTGAGGAAATCCAACGGTCTAAACTGTCCCAATTTAGTGGACGGCTGTGATCTCTTCTCAGCCAAAAAGCAGTCGTCGGTTATTATATAGATTATGGGAGAGGGAGTGTTTGTATGAGTGAGTTTTGGGAGGATTAGGACCATTTGATGAAGATCAAAGGGAGGAGGTTATAAGAGCCCCTATTTTGTCCTCAAAATTGTTGTAGGATATAATATAGATGTATGTATAAATAACATTAATCAATGTAGACGGCCCCAAAAAAATAAATACCATACTAAACTTATTAAAATTTTAACAAAAATTAGTTAAGTAAAAGTACACTGATTGATAAAAGTGTAAAATACATATGGACATCGATACACTTATATATATAGTATTAAATAAATATAAATTATAGATATAGATATATAAACTGTGAGTGTGGTCAGTTGACTAGGAACATATCACATGGTTTCAAACATATAGACCATACATACAACCCCCCTTTGTGAAAGAACAGAGATAAATTAAAGGCACACTCATGACAAAAATTGTATAATTGTCACCGGAAGAGATTAAAAAAAAAAAAAAAGGGCTACTGTTCAACATGTGAGCAAAGCTGTTAGCATGGCCGGCCCAAAGAGGGGCCAAAGGGGCAACCGCTCCGGATCATCAAAGTTCACAAAATTTTGAGAGCCCCTGTGTATAATTAGATTTTTACCTTGCGATTTTTAGTATTTTACATTTAGACATCCCAATGCCCAATTTAGTGTCATCTACATATATATTGATATACATGTATATAAAACTCAAAAGCAAATGCCCTAAAATTTTGAAAATTACACTTTTGGTGTAAAATTTTATTGAGTTTTAGAAATAGGCCCTTCTAGAATTTTGAAAAATACCATACAATGTTTAAGTTTCACAAATAGACTCATAGACCCCAAGAAAATGACCAATTATGTATAAGCAAATCCTAAAAAAATTGCCAATTAAATATAAGTAGACCCCAAAAAAAATCGCCTCTGGGGCGTTGTCCCCGAACCCCCATATATATAAGGGTCTCCATTATAATAGTTCGTCCCGGGCCTCCAAATACTCAGAACCGGTCCTGACTGTTAGCAACATGAACATCTGGATTTCAAGGTTGCACCGAGGTAATATATATATATATATATATTTATTTATTTCCTATTCTTTTCTTTAGATCGAGCTTTCTTAACTTTCAAAGACCCTTTCGTAATTTAATATCATGAATTTAATCCATTTCAATTACTGGTATTGATCACGTACAAGTTCATAGTTAACAATCCATGTTTTTACATATCTAACGACAATTATGAAAGTTGCTGATTATTGTGTTCCTCAATAGGCTGTTGTTGAAAGTTCGTGTAAAGCTGACTCTAATTTACTCATTTGTTGAGAAAAGAGATACGTTCTCTATTTGAAAGCACTTATTTATTATCCTTTCTTTGTTGGATTTTCTCAAGTTGCTTTTAACAAAGGTGTCACTCAAGCACCCATCTATTTACTTTTGCCGATGTTAATGAGTTTTTCTGCATTTATTAAGGATTTGTTTGATTCTTAAATTTTATGAGGAAAAATAAAAGAAAATTTGGTGAAAAATATTTTATTTTGTTTGGTTAGTAAAGAAAATGATAAGGAAAATAGGAAAGAAGAGAGAAAAACTTGAGGAATAAATTAGAAGTTTTGAATGTTGTGAGTCATTCCTCTTCTCATATATATATATATATATATAACAATTCTATTTTAGAAACTCTTAATTTTAAATTTTCCTTTTTTTGGGTTAACTAGTATTAAATCCTATTTAGTGTATCTTTGCTATAATAGACCCAACACAAAAAACTATTTAAAGATAGGTCCACAAAAATATTTCAGACCATTCTACCCCTAGCTTAATATAGGATTTTTAAAATTCAAATACACATTTATTTGTTTCCTGATATATATTCATCTATATATGTATATGCAATTAAAAAGCCTAGCTATATATACAAGCTTTCTTCTCAAAACCTTCCTCCCTCTCTCTCTCTCTCTCTCTCTCTCACACACACACACACACACATTCGGCCAGTTGCTATTTCAAGGACTGTTTCCGGCGATCAAGCACCGACGAACGTGAGTACTTCGTTGGTGTAGAAAGAAGCTTCGTGGCTTACATGATCAATGGATGACGGATATATTGGACTATTTATCATTGTCGCCATCTTCGCGGTTGAGTCCGAGATTCAGAGCGATGCATCCCGATCTGCTAGTGGCGGTGTTAGGCTCTAATGGAGGCATCGCCGATCTGATCTGCAAATTCACTATTTTCTGTTGGTCCTCTAATTTTCTGCAGATGCAGTGTAAAGTTATACACTAATGCTAGTTCTTGTACTCTTATATTAGTTTTTTTTTTTTTTTTTTTTTGGATATTGGATTTGTCTGATTTTTAGTGTAAAAATATGTTGATTTTACATTTGTTCACTGATTTTCAATGTAAAAATTATAACTATCAAGACTTGACACTTGTGCTGTTTTTCAGTGTAAAAACTATAGCTAGTAAGATTTGACTCTTATATTATTTTTCACTGATTTGTTTTTTTTTTTTTTTTTTTATAGCTATGCATTGGAAAAATATACTATAGTGTAAAATTCTCCTCTTATAGTCATTCATAATGCAGTGTTAAAATTATAATGGCAATCATTAAGTACTCTTTTATATACTATATATATCTATATAAAGTTATGAAATGCAGTGAAAATTTTACACTGATAATGTAGTGTAAAATTGTACACTGATTTTCAAAATTACATTGAACGAAAAAATTAGCAATGGATAATCTAACAAATATTTGACGTGGCACTAAAGATATGGAAATCATTAAAGATGTGGATGACAGCTTACCAAAACAAAAAGAGTCCACTACAAATTAAATCTCCATTCAAATGTGTATACCTACAATCATGGTAATTATTAGTTTGTTCCAAAAATAACTCTACAATTAATGGGATAAGAATAACTCCATATATAACCAGCTATATCCATATATATATATATGTAACTATTAATTGTGGATTGTTAATCCCTTAATTATAGGGATAACTTTGACTATATGTTGAATTATATAGATATATATCATCCTATATATATATATATATGTAAAGGTTAAAAATGTCATAAAAATAACCAAATTTGGGGGAATTTAAAAGGAATTGGGGATTTTGCATTGATTTGGACCTATTAGTAATATGATAATAAGAGTGGACCTAATCAAAAAAAGTTTAATAGATAGGGATTTTCGGGGAAATTTCTATTTTTAGAATAAAGGAAAACACAAATGAAAACCCAAGAGAACTAATTTACATTTCCCTTTACTTTTCCCTAGTGGAATCCAAAAACCATACAAAGCCTAAAAGTGGGTAATGTCATATACTTATCAAATACTGTAAGGAAAGATCCATTTTGGAAGAAGTAATGCTATACTTTTTAAATTCCAATCTCAAATGATGTGACACAGTGATAGTGAGCTAGCTAGCCCACTGAATTTTGATGGAAAATATATTGAAATGACCTCGCAGTAATCCCACACTATTACATCATTTAGAATATAAATTTGGTAAGTATAGCATTATTCTTTTGGAGGAGATAGTAAACAACATGATTTTCTTGCTAACATTGATATCAGCCTATTGTCATAAAGTTAAAAACAAACTCTTTTAAGTGATCCAAAAACAAAAAAACATGTACGGAGTACTATTTAACAAAAAAAAATTAGAAAGTAAAATACATTTTGATAGTACTTCTATATTTAAAGCACATGTTAGTTCAATTGCTGCACCGCACCGCACCATCTGTACTTGAGCGAATCTCTTAGCCATCCGGGGTAAATCAGTAAATGCGCGTGGCACCCAAATACTAGGAGGTACACATATCGAATTTTACAAAATAATACTAGTACAAAACAAACCTGAGACGGTCAAAGCATTAAACAGGGTCGTTCAATTAAATGCTCTCAAATCTCACTGGCAATTATTTTTTTACAAAAATATAGGAATACACACCGAACGACACAATAAATGATACACCAGCTTTAAATTCATATACTCTGTATTGTATAAGTGATGTACAGAAAAGTGTGAAAATTTCAAACAGCATAGGGTACATGCATTTAAAGCACAATTTATCGTTTAGTGTGTATCTCTATCATTATTAGTTTTCCGTAAGAGATTGTAATCTTTTAAATCTTTCTTAGTCTGAATATTTTTTTTTAATTATCAAACCTGGCGAGAAGATCAAGGATTAAACTCGGTCGTTTAAAAATTTTGCTTTCAAATCTTTTTATCTCGAATCAATACAAGCATCAGATAAAATAAAAATACATGAGAAAATAACAAAAAAAAAAAAAAAAACACAGAAAAGCATCTAAAGTCACACTGTAATCCTCTCATCTCCAAAAATATCTCGAATTGTGACACCGCTAGAAAGTTGTGGATGAAAAGAAGCTGCCAACAACACTACACAAAATATCACCTCAAAAGCATCGCAGTTACAACAAGAGCCAATTCAAACTCGAGATCTGACAAAAAAATGTTAGAATCTGGAAGAAAAAAAAAAGCAAGATCTAGGCACAAAAACAGTGAAATCTAAGGATCTACAAGAGAAAACAACGAAAAAAAAAAAAACAAAAGAACACAAGAAAACAAACCCCCACAGAGAGGGGACAATACCCTTATAAAAAGGGACAAATTATCACAAAGAGGGACAAACTCTCCCCGAGAGAGAGAGAGAGAGAGAGAGAGAGAGAGAGAGAGAGAGAGAGAACGAAAAGAAGGAAAAATCAGGCTCTCCCATGGTGGAATACCACGAGAAAGTCCAGATCAGCAGAGAAAACGAAAAAAAAATGAGAAGTTAGAGAGAATGGAGAGTTTTTCTCTCTAGAAAAGAAAATGTAAATCCCATTGTATGTCTCTTTCAACAACAACAAAGAGGGTAATACTTGAAACACATTCAAAACACAATTTTTTGGACAAACTTAAGAGATCTCTATCTCTTTCCTGTGTTACTATGGGGATCCAGTGGGATATAGACACATTTTTTGGATTGTGTACCAAAAGTTGTGTCTTTGAGTATATCTAATCTTTTTTTTTTTTTGGGAATACGAGGACAAATCCCCATATCTGTCCTCCGCCACTTCGGGATCGATACCTATTGTCGTTTTTATCGAAGTAGAACAAGGGGCAAATCCCAGGCACGTGCACCGACCCCACAACACACGCACCAGGTAAATCAGGGAGGCAAGCTAGCGATAGGATCTGAACCCACATCAAGCTGGACATTTTTAAAGTCCATCTTGAGATCCATCCCTCCAACTTGCTTACACGACCCCTGGGGGATTTCGAACCCCTAACCTCCATTTGGGGGGCCAAATCCTTAATATTTACCCATGAGGAGTTTCGAACACAAGATCAAGAGGGTAGAACACCCCCGTCTTAGTCCGCCTCCCCACTTGGGCTACCAAGGATTTAGTTAAGTATATCCAATTTTTACTCACAACAAAAAGAATAAAGTTTAAAATACACCCAAAATTCACACATTTAAGTCCATACCATAAGGTGCACCAATAAAAAAACAAAGAGATTATGGGATCACCGTCAATGTAGAGTTTACTAATAATGTGTCTCTTTCTTTAGACTATTACACATACACGCAACATTAGATTTTGATAAGTACATGCATTTAAAGTATGAGATGTGATTTGGGATATGGTTTAGAATGTGTGACTAGTATTTTTGAATTTTGAGTGTGAGCTCAGCACATATTACTTTATTTAATTCAAAATTTGAATTCTTAACAATAATAGTCCGTACTTATTAGAGTTCAGCATGGTGGAGAAGAATCCAAGAAACAGAGTGGGCTGTCTTTTGCTTAGTGGTAGTAGATCTCAACTGTCCTCTCTCTCTCATTCTCTCTTTCCCTCCACATATACAGATCACAGTGCTAGAGATAGAGAGAGAGAGCTCTTGAGAGTGAGAGAATTAATGGAGACTAACTCAGTCTCCAAGCTAATCATCTGTTTGAGCATTGCCATATTAGTACTGGGTACTCAGCTGATCCAGTGTTCTGTGACCTACGATAAGAAGGCTATAATCATCAATGGCCATCCGAGAATCCTCATCTCAGGCTCCATTCATTATCCCAGAAGCACCCCTGAAGTAATTTCACATATACACTGATACACACTCACACACACACACACATATGTATAGATAGATATTTAGTGTTAATTTAGCTGACATTTTGATGGGTTGATGAAATGGGGCAGATGTGGGATGATCTAATAGTAAAGGCCAAAAAAGGAGGTTTAGATGTTATAGATACATATGTGTTTTGGAACCTCCATGAACCTTCGCCTGGCAATGTGAGATCTCCATTTTCTCTCTCTCACTTCCAACTTTAATTCTACACTGTTTATTCACTTCATTAATTACTCACTGCAGATTATTCGTATTTTAAACTTAATTTCTCTTTCTGGGTGTTTTTTTTTTTTTTTTTTTCCAGTATGATTTTGAGGGTAGATACGATATTGTACGGTTCATAAAGACGGCGCAAAAATCTGGGCTATATGTTCATCTCCGCATTGGACCTTACGTTTGTGCAGAATGGAATTTTGGGTAGCTAGAATTCTCTCTCTTTGTTTTATTTGCTTTTTTATTTTTTTGTAGTAGGCTTTTACTAGATCGGTGTGTGTTGCTGTTTTCTTTGCAATTACAGAGACAAAGCTTGATTTGCAGTTCTCTTCTTGTTTTCTTTGGGAATTTTGTTCAAATTGTAACAATGACTGGTTAATTCTCTCTCTCTCTCTCTCTCTCTCTCTCTCTCTCTCTCTCTGTTGCAGAGGGTTTCCTGTGTGGTTGAAGTATGTTCCTGGAATCAGCTTCAGAACAGATAATGAGCCTTTCAAGGTATCTCATTCCATCTATTCCCTCTGTCTTTCTCATTTGACTTAAAAACACTCAAAAGTGTTTCATTATTCTTTTTCTTTGTTAAAAATGAAATCAATTATATGTCAATGTGTTTGTGGTGATTGTAACTATACTTTTTCTTCATATTAATTTATTTATCCTTTTTTGCTTTTTGAGGGGGTTGGTATTGTAGTAGTTTGATTTAAAAATAAATTTTTTGATGGGTTGTTTGCTTTAGACTTCATTGTAGAACTATCTCACTAAGGAGATAATAATGTTGTAAGCCTTTTTTTTTTAACCCTATTGTGAATTTGAAGGCCGCAATGCGAGGGTTCACCCAGAAAATTGTTCAGATGATGAAGAGTCAGAGGCTGTTCCAGTCCCAGGGTGGTCCCATTATTTTATCCCAGGTATGAGTTTCTCTTTTAGTTGGATTTCAACTTTCAAATAAAGAATCCCAAACAATGATTTGGTCGGTAGATGCCGAATCATAACGGTTCCGCCATTTTTATTATGTTTCCTAGATTGAAAACGAATATGGATCACAAAGGCTCGCACTTGGAGCTGCTGGTGAAGCATACATGAATTGGGCTGCAAAGATGGCTGTGGGACTAGACACAGGAGTCCCTTGGGTAATGTGCAAGGAAGATGATGCCCCTGACCCTGTTGTGAGTTATTACTTCCTGCCAGATCTTGTTACATAGTTCTTTATTTATGTCTTGTATACATATATATATATATATATCACTCAATAGTGGGTGTGTAGCTAAATTTTGTTGTTCTTGTTTGGCTCCTAGATCTTGGACATTTACTCAGTATCTTAGTAAACTCCAATTAGCTTCGACAATGGGGAGTTCTAATTTTTTATTATGGTAACAGATAAACGCATGTAACGGTTTTTACTGCGATGCTTTTTCGCCCAACAAACCCTACAAGCCCACTATGTGGACTGAGGCTTGGAGTGGCTGGTAAAAATATTTCCTTTACCATGACTTAAATATTTGAGATCTTTTACTCACCTCATTCATCTGTTACTGTACTACTATCTTTCTTTTGGTTATAAGGTTCACGGAATTTGGTGGCACAATTGACAAACGGCCTGTTCAAGATTTGGCATTTGCTGTTGCCCGTTTCATACAGATTGGAGGCTCATACATCAACTATTACATGGTTAGTTATTTTGTTCACAGATTCATATGACTTAGTACTCACCGCATAGATCAGTAAATTTCCGTTTCGCGCCTCTACTGATTTAGCTGTTTGTGGCAGTACCATGGTGGAACAAACTTTGGGCGGACTGCTGGAGGCCCTTTCATTACAACCAGTTATGACTATGATGCTCCAGTTGATGAATATGGTGAGAAATTGAGCTCATATAGATAACTATAGAACTTGTCGAACATTTTGAAGAATTTTTTGTAATTTTTAACCTATAATCCTAGCAATCTATTATATACCAATGAGTTTTGTTACTTTTGTACATGATCCGGGAAATTCTTAAAAAGCCCATTACCCAGTGGTAGTGCTGCTTACGCAAGTTGCTAGGACGGGTAGAATGGACTATGGAGACATGCCCAACCTTTGGCATTTTTCATAAAGTGGGATATGATATACGCAAGTTGCTGTGAATGAGTATGACGTTATGGAACATGTATAATAGTCTGAAACTACAAGTACAACACATTCTTAACTTATATTCTTTATGTCACAAAACTTCCAAAATTGATCCAATTCCTATTTTCCCCCATGATCTGGAAAAATGATCCCATGTGACCATCACCGTCCCACATGAGATCCTAAAAAATAATTAAATTGTAACGGGCGTCACAAAGATGTGACAGCCACATGAGTCTCGTCAATTTTAGCCTCAAAACCTTTATTATGGTTATTTTAAAACTTTAAACTCTCATATATGCGACTAACCACTTTTCTGGGTGCAGGTCTGATTAGGGAACCTAAATATGGCCATCTAAAGGAGCTCCACAGGGCAATTAAACTGTGTGAACGATCTTTACTTTCTTCAGATCCTACTATCACTTCACTCGGAAACTCTCAGCAGGTCAGTCGTTTCTAACATGGATCCTTCTTCTTCTTCTTCTTCTTCTTCTTCTTCTTCTTCTTTATTATTATTATTTTTTTAATAATTCATCTAGCAATCTGACAGTTTCCATCTTATATGAACTATGTAATAATGATACTAACTAAACTATCCTCATCTTCCAGGCTCATGTATTCTCTAAAGGAGAAGGAAATTGTGCTGCTTTCCTCTCAAATTTCGACCCTGTATCTGCCCAAATGGTAATATTCAATAACAGGCACTATGACTTGCCTCCTTGGTCCATTAGCATCCTTCCAGATTGCAGACATGTGGTTTTTAACACAGCAAAAGTAAGTAAAGTTCTCTCGATCTCATTGCAGTCTGTTCTCTTGGGGCCTGTTTTCGCGTCCTTGAATGGAATTATTGCATTTGCACTTTCATATAACTCTTGTAAGGCCCAGCCCATTCAACTCCTTAAAACTCAGGTGTTAAGGAGAGGGGAACTAAAACCTTATAAACCGCACAGAAAGGGCATAAATGGGCAATGTGGGACCTTCCAACACACCGCTTGAACCACAGGAGACGGACACTCGGTATACCCTGGACCACGGCAGCCAGACACTCGACACGCCGGAAGACAAGCCCAACCTGACTCTGGTACCACTTGTAAGGCCCAGCCCATTCAACTCCTTAAAACCCATGTGTTAAGGAGAGGGGAACTAAAGCCTTATGAACCGCACAGAAGGGGCATAAGTGGGCGATGTCTGGAGTATCCAACCCAAAACCAATTGGCAATGGGTGGTGTAGCCCCATGATCTTATATATTAAGTAGTGAGGCTTTAAATTCCCAGTGTGGGATTATAATTTCAGCACGCCCCCGCACGTGTGGCATGACCGAGAGCCAAACACATGGATTAATGAGATAGGGTAACGTGGAGCACACTTGGTCAAACTGGACGTGACAATAACCTTCTATGATACCATGTTGAATTGGAGCATCCAACCCAAAACCAATTGGCAATGGGTGGAGTAGCCCCTTGAATTTATATATTGAGTAGCAAGGTTATAAGTCTCCTTTGTGAGACAATCTCAACACACCCCAGCACGTGTGGCATGACTGAGAGCCAAACATGTGGATTACTGAGATAGGGGAACGTGGAGCACACGTGGACATTGGGCCTAACAATAACCTACTTTGATACCATGTTGAATTGGAGCATCTAACCCAAAACCAATTGGCAATGGGTGGAGTAGCCCAATGAACTTATATATTGACTAGCAAGGTTATAAGTCTTCGATGTGAGACAATCTCAGCAACAACATTTAACTAAAAAAAATTGGTCATCTTCAATAGTTCCCTTTTAAAAATGTGCTTATTTTGAAATTAGTCCTTAAAATCATGAATTTTGATGTTCCAAGAAATTCTCGTGCATTCTAGTTACTTGTATGATTGTTGTATGATTGTGAAGGTCGGTACTCAAACTTCACAAGTGCAAATGTTGCCAACTAATTCCGCGTTGCTCTCGTGGGAGACCTATGATGAAGATGTTTCTTCTTTCGTGGACGGATCAACACTGACAGCTTTTGGACTACTGGACCAGCTAAATATCACCAGAGATAGCAGTGATTATTTGTGGTACTTGACGAGGTGAGCTTGGTATTTAATAGTACCACTGAGTACATAATGCTGCATTTGGTAGTGAAGCGACTTTTTTCTGTAGTATATGTAATGTAGCAATATAGATATACTTCAGATATCGAGAAGAAAAAGAATAAAATATGCGTGGAGATGGAAATAGAAACATGATAATTTGGGAGTTATTTGCTATATAAGTAAGCAGCATTAAGTTAGGCAACCCCCAACTAGTGTCCTCGTATGCAAACCACTAGCTTTAAGCATAACTTAAGAGCAGAAGCAAGTTTGACTTGCTTTGTTGAAATTGTAAATATTAAACAATTTTAAATTGAGGATAGTGTAACTCTAATCAGTGAGAAATTGAGAATGCATTCGTTCTAAAAGTTCTCATACCAAACGCACTATAAGAGCTGACGGGCATAGTCTTATTTGGTGCATGTGGTCTGACCTCCACCTTTTCTCCCAATCCAGTGTTGACATTAGTTCATCAGAATCATTTCTTCGAGGAGGGAAAAAACCCACTCTCACGGTGGAATCAAGAGGCCACGCAGTACACGTCTTTATCAATGGACAGTTTTCAGGTATCATTTTTCGACTAATATTCCTATTGCAATTGACTTGATGTTTGGTTGCTTTTGGATTTGAGCGAAAACTTCTTTTCTTTTTCGTTTTTCCAAAGTTTGGCGATAATTACTATAATACGTATGATGTGAGTGAAAAGTTATAATTACAGGGTCGGCTCATGGTACCAGGAAGAACATAAGATTCACATTTACTGGATCAGTCAATCTGAATGCTGGAACAAACAGAATTGCATTACTCAGTATAGCTGTTGGATTACCGGTTAGTGGCCATGAATCGGTTCTGTAATCCAGCTTTTGTAGCCAACTTGATTCTGCAAAATCCATCTGGACTGTTTCCATCCATTTAAAGCTCTGTTTGGTTTTGGTTCATGAATTCAGTGAGGGAATTGAAAAGAAAACACTAAGGCTTTGTTTGGTTCTTGGGTTTCGTGAGGGAAAAGAAGACGAAACCGAAACATAGAGGAAAATATTTTCGTATGTTTGGTTAATAAGAAAAACAATGAGGAAAATAGGAATGAAAAGAGAATAAGTTGAGAAATAAATCCGACATATTGAATGTTGTGAGTCATGTCCCTTACTTTATTGTACACTACAATTGTATTTTAGAATCTTTTATTTATAGTGTTCTTTAAGCTTGAAGGAAAGCTCAAGGGAAAACATGAAGGAATTAGTTTTCCTTCTTATTTTGCTTTCCTTCTTCTTTTCTCTCATGAAATCCATGAACCAAACTGACCCTAAGGGACACATTTTTCTATGTTTGTTTAATAAAGAAAATAAAATAGGAAAAAGAAACAAATTAAAAATGTTTAATGTTGTGAGCCACTTCCCTGGATCTTTTCTGGCATACATGTTGTGTTTTGAGAATTTTTATTTCAAACATAATTGAAGTATATATCAGGAGAACTGTAAGGGAAATAGTTTTCCTTCTCGTTTTCCTTTCATTCTCTAAAACCGAGAACCTAACAAAACCTAATGGGGCAGCAGAGGCAGAACCCGAGATTACTTGGTTTAAACATTACATTCGCCCTTCAATATATCTATATAATATCCCATTAACTTAATTCTGTTATTGACATAAAATTAAATGCATGCATTGCTGTTGAAGAACAATGGGGTGCACTTTGAGACACGGAAAACAGGAATCTTGGGGCCAGTTCTGCTGCATGGTATTGACAAGGGAAACCAGGACTTATCTCATCAGAAATGGACCTACCAGGTAGGACAAGATATGCGCATTTGGTCCCCACATTTTGACTATAAATTGTTCAAGGCATAAGTTTGCGTCTTATGTTATACACTTACTTGTATAGGCTGGCCTGAAAGGAGAGGCAATGAATTTGGTTTCTCCGAATGGAGTTTCTTCTGTTGAATGGATTGGAGGGTCACTAGCCGGCAGAGGGCAACACCCTTTGACATGGTATAAGGTAATTATTTACTAAGAATATATCCATATACGTTTGAGCAGAATAAAATGGTAAACGAGAATATTGGTGCAAAAAATAGGCTCGAGTGTTGGAAGTTTTCTTTTTTGGAACTTGCAGGCATATTTCAATGCACCCGACGGAGATGAGCCCTTGGCTCTGGACATGATAAGCATGGGGAAGGGTCAAGTATGGATCAACGGGCAAAGCATAGGAAGGTATTGGACCGTTTATGCAGAAGGTAACTGCGGGGCTTGCAGTTATACTGGGACATACCGAGCTCCAAAGTGCCAACTTGGTTGTGGTGAACCAACTCAGCGATGGTAAAACTTTAATATTGACTCTTAATGGCCCATTCCGCAAAAAGCACTCTTGCGAGTGAGATTTCTATGCACAAAAGTGCAACAAGTCAACCGCAATCGCGATTTTGCTAAACAGTTTGGCAACCATGATTAGAAGCCAAATCCCACGATTGGACTTCCAATCAGGTTTCTGAAACGGGCCCTGGACATATCAGTTGGGCCTGTCCTGTTTGGGAATGCTTTAAACAAGATTAGGTTTAGAGCCAGTCACACTTAATCTGTTGTTTTTTTTTTTTATGAAAACTAGTATTGCGTTGGTTTGATAAAGAATGAGCTCTTGAGTACTTTTAAATCAGGCATAGACTCCTACGTAACCAAAAAGCATCTACACAAAACATCAAACACTTTAAAAATACTTCTTTTTTTTACCAACATAACTGGCTCTTCTATTACCCAAACAACTTCGGAATCTTTGTACCCTAACAATATTCTGATTAGGATTGGGCTTTCAATTACAACTCCCAGACCAGCCCTGACAGGGGCGGACATATAGAGGGCAAAAGGGGGGCTGAAGCCCCCCCACCCCCCAGGCTTTTCGAAAATTGCACACTAAGCTTAAAAAAAATTACAGTTAAGCCCTCCCTAAAAATTATAAAAGCCCCCCTTGGCATTATAATTTTGTCATATTAGGTCTAAAATATACCCAACATATGTATAAATAGGTCTAAAAGCCCCCTTGACATTATAAAGTTTGTCATATTAGGTCTAAAATATACACAAAATATGTATAAATAGGTCGAAAATTATTATAAATTTGTCATATTAGGTCTAAAATATATGCAAAATATGTATAACTAGGTCCAAAAAAAAAATTCCGGGCACCGAACCCCCGTATCAAGCCCCCCCTAAAAAGATTTTCTAAATCCGCCCCTGACCCCTGAACATATATCACTGAATCTTTGTACAACAATAATCTGACTAGTTCCTTTCCATTTATGGATATATTCAGGTATCATGTTCCGAGGTCTTGGTTAAAGCCACAACAAAATTTGTTGGTGATATTTGAAGAACTAGGTGGGGATGCTTCAAAAATAGCTCTGGTTAAAAGAACAGTGACAAGTGTTTCTTCGACTGCAACTGATTCCACTGGATCCAATTCATAAAAACAAAATGGAGACAATAATAAAGAGTACTTCAAGAACTTCTTAAAAGCGATTTTGTGTTAATTGTACAGTGTGGCAACAAGTAAGGTAGAAGATAGTTTAGTATTTTTGGAGTTTCAGGGATGAATTGGATAAGCTACATAGTCCATTACCTGGCCTTTTATCCGGAAATGGTCACCAGCAATAATGTATGCTGTGATAAGTGACAAATAATGTGTTCGATTATTCTTTCAAACGCTTTTTTTAAACATTATTGAGGAGAAAAACTAACAATGGAGAAGCAGATTGAATGCGTGGTAGAGTTATTGTTGACGGATATGTAAGTAATAATGTGTGGAAGACAAATAGTTTGTTCGCTTTATGGATTCAGATTCTTCCAATAAATTAGAGCGTCTATGACGCAACTGCTATATTTGTACTATGACACGTGTATTAAAAAGGATCTCCAACGCTGTGCTATACCTCCTCGACAACGAGTTGACTGATTTCCAACCTTTAACGGACTTAGGTTATTTTAAGTAGCCACTTTTTCCACTTCACGTATACTTTTCGTGTGGACTCATTGGTAAAGCAACTCAATCCATATTTCGAGTCCGTACTTCTTTTCTATAGCTGAAAAGAGGAATGGTAGTGGTGCCAATAAATGACATTTTTTTATTTATTTTTTTAAATGCTTATGCACCAGTGGAGCATAGATGTCAAATTATAGTATCCAGTCAGTGCAACAATTTCAAAATATAGGTTTGGTCGGGAGAAAATTGCATTTTGCACCGCACAATGCACATGTTCTTACCGCCCCTCTAACAGAGATTGCCATTTCAATGATTTTTTTTTTTTCCCTGAAAATATCATAAGAGTGAAGTCACTTGGTTTTACCACACTACACACTAATTAGGCTTAGTTTGGCCCCCACATGGTGCTCCTTTCTTAAAAGCACAATTTAATGTTAATTCATTTGATAACTAATTTATGAGCTTTGCAAAAATTGAACTTAGGGTTTTTTTGGAGGGAGCTTTTAAAAGTTCTAGAATGGAGCTTTTAAAAGCACAAGGTTGCCTTTTGATTTCATGATGTCTTTTTGAAGAGTAATGTGTCACTTGTATAAAATTATCAAAGAACTTAGTAATAAATTTCATAAGCTCCTTTTAAAAAGCCACATGGGAGCCTAACTAAGCCTTAGTGATGCATGCATCGAAACCCTGGGGCCCATCCCCGTCTGGAGTAGTTTTAAGGATCACTTCTCTAAGATTGAGCTACAGTGCACTTCCCTTAGATAAAGCTGATTAACTTCATAATCCTTTCACTTCTATTTTAATTACATCATTACTTAACGTTATATTAATTGGGTCACCCTCTTTATGTATGATGGATATGGAAGAGTGCTGATTGGCTATGCAACATAATGTCGTCGTTCTTTTAAGTCAAATTTTGGAATCAATGCATTACTTCTCTTAAATATATCTCGAGAAAAATCTATTTATCAAGCCAACACAATACTTATTTTCCATACGAACCAAATAAAAGTGAGGAGTGGTTTAAATGTATTCTTGATTTGAACATCCCCACACACAAGCCCCCTAAATGTATTTTTTGATCATTAACTTTTATGTAATAAAAAAAAAAAATTATCAGACAAATTTTAGAACTAGATTTTTTTTTTCCTTTTTTTAGTAGTTATATGCCTCCCCCCAAAGAACCATAAGCTTCCCCAACACCATCACTAATTTAAATTTCAAATGCCAATGGCAATGGGCTACACCACCAATCAATAAATAAAAGTAGCATTCAAATACAGCATAAAATCGTTTATTAATCAAGATAAACCAACCAAAACAAACACACACAACGTCACATCAACAGACACCATCTTGCCAAGTGAGGCAATGAGCCACAAATTTCATTATACATATTGGATTCTATAAGATCCATAACTGCACCACGATAGCATAAAAACATGACTATAAAGGTTACCGAGGTTCATATCTCCTCCGAACATAAGCTCAAGCATCAGCTTAAGAAGCATGCTTTGCAATTGTCAGCACCAGTGTATCTTTATTTGCTCCAACAAGCTTGTCCACAAGCTTTCCTTCTTTCAGGAATATAAAAGTTGGCATTGCCTCCACTTCCCACTCCTTAGCAACGGCCTGCAAAGTGGATATATAGTATTTTTAGCCAAAAAATTAAATTGAAACAAGAATTACTCACCACTGATTAAATAAACCATTTTTTTTTTTTTTTTTGCCGACAAGGTACCCTCCAAGGACATGTCAAATGACCCGATCCTCCATACACAATCATGTCTTGAAAGCAAGACATTTGAAGATTAGTCCCAAATGTCTTATGATCTGAGAGCTACCTAGGTGGTGTTAATAAATCTAGCTTGAATGAACAAATATCAAAGAATAGAGACAGCCTACAGTCTAAGAATTGTTTACCTCCACTTCATCCACATCCACCTTGAGGAAGGTGACATGGGGCATCGCGCTAGCAAGCTCAGTAAAAACTGGGGCAATGAGACGGCAGGGAGGACACCATGCAGCCGTGAAATCCACCACGATCTACGTAATAAAAATATGTTATTTACATTTTTTTTTTCCTTGGAAGCAAATGAGCAAGATCTCCTCTGCAGGAAAATGCATGAAGAAGCAAATGGAGCATCCTAGATGTTGCTAATTGTCTACATCATCAAATATTTCAAATCAAGACCTGTTGCTTCCTTTTGTTTGCCATGGGCCTGCCATTTGAGACTCCTCCCCATGATAGTAATATTACTAAATACCTTGAATGTATGGAAGGGATAGAATTTAACAGCAAAAGTAATTGAAACCATGCAAGAAACTTGCTGCACATAGATAAAAACTACTCACCAAAATTTGACCACCACCATGCTAATAGATTAGGGGACATGCAGAAAAAAAAAAAAAAGGAGAAAATGCAATGCAGAAAGAAATAAAAAAGAAATTCAGTTTTTGGGGCGGTTACCAAGAACACATGACAACAATGTCAGACTATATGAGCCCATCTTTATCAATGGTATACATGCATATCTATATGGAACATTGAATGAATATATGTGAGCCTATTCGAGCATATAGGATCATACCCACAAACTTACTCGAGCTGAGCCAAAGTTTTGTTCAAGCTCAACTCAGTTACAAAGGAGCTTGCAATGAGGCTCGAACTCGACTCATCCATTAATTGAACCGAGCTTGACTCAACCACTGAAACCTCTTAAATCTACATGGATGACTTTTAACCATTTATTAGACAAATTCCATTTTGTTTAGGAGTTTACATGCCACTGTGGCATGCCAGAGCTTCCTAAACAGCGATAATTATGGAAGTTCTATATCACTTCCACTGAACAAGATGAAGTTCACATATTTTTTCATATAAAATAAAATAAAAGAAAACGATGGTCATTTGGGAAAGAGGGAGAAAAAAAACACATTGAGAGAAGATAAATCAGTGTGGTTAATTTCGTAAAAATATGATAAGACAGCATGGGGATGGGGCTTTAAACAAACAATAACCCTTGCTTGGGATATATTTAACCCCGTGTTCTAAAAATCGGCCTACGCGGTGTCCCGCCGCCTGGATTTCCTCCTAGGCGTTTGGAAAATCGCCCAATATATTAGGGGGGGGGGGGGGGGGGGGTCCAGGCGGGCTGGGGAGAGATTGTAATTTTGTTAAAATAAGAAGGGAAAAAAACAATTACATCTAACATTAGTGTATATATATACACTTAGGGCTCGCATGGTAACGTTGTGATTTTTGGTTTTCAGTTTTTGTTTTTCATTTTTTGTATTGATCACAGTCAACTCCCAATACAAAAAATGGAAAGAAAAACTGAAAACCACAACATTACCATGCGAGGCCTTAATGTTTAAGTTAATTATTAATAGATCCCTAATAGTTTTAAAAATATTAAAAACCTTCTCATAATGTTTACTTATTTCCAAAAAAACACCACTAAACCTTTATATAGATATATTATTTGGACCCCAAATCAATAATTCTTCTTAAACACACCACATAACTGGTATATGAGTATATCTATCTATTATATAATTAACTTTATTGAAAAGAAAAATCCACCTAGGCTCCTAGACGCTAGCCCCCCCCCCCCCCCCCCCCCCCCCAAACCACCCGCCTAGCCCCTAGCGATTTTTAGAACATTGATTTAACCTTAGTGCTATTTCCTTAACTCATAGGTAGAAAAACCGTAGAGTTAAAGGTAGACCATTGACCAAAAATAAAAAAAGGGGATCGAAAGATAATGAAGTGAATGTTCATGGTCACTTCGCAATTCGCATAATGCGCCAAGCCTGTTGGCCGGCCTAGTAACCTGAAGAAAGGACCTAACAACAAAATCCAAATTGTTTAAACCGAAGTTACTACAACCAAGAAAGTGGTGACTTACAAGCCAACCACACTGTTTTGTCCAACCAATATGGGATATCACACTTCCGATCGAGAAATAATCTGGCACCTTACAAAATGGAGCTTAGATCTCTGATGGAAATACCCTTCGGTAGATTGCCAGCATCTTACAAAACAAATAAAGCACTTCCAAAATGTGAACCACAGATTGCATAGTTGATGTTTTGGTTCAATAATTTAAGTCCATTTACCACCTACGACAACATCTCCTATACAGCTTCAAAGCCCAAGTATGATCACTAACTTCATATTATTCATGTGCATAAATAAAACTATCCTGAAGTCCCATAGGTTCGAATTAATCATGATGGACCCACATCACCAGCAAGAGCACTTAACTAGATCCAGTAAATTAAATTCACAAAACCCAATTAAAAAAATATATACATCCTCCAAGGTTGAATCAATCATTTTTTAAATACTCAATTACATAAAACCATCAAGAAAAAAACTAAACCCATCTTTTGAATTCAACAAAATTACCTAAAGGCAGTGGCGGACCGACATAGAGCCCAGGGGTGGCACAGGCCCCCCTGGACTTTTGAAAATTACGAAATTATATGTAATATTTTACAAATTTTACAAATAGGCCCTCCTAAAATTCACATAGGCCCCCCCTGGACTTATAAAAATTCTTGATTTATATACAAAATTTTACAGATTTTAGACACAGGCCCCCGTGGACTTTTGAAAATTCTAGATTTGTATGTAATATATTACAGGTTTTAGAAATAGGCGCCCTAAAATTACACGATTTACCCCAAACTAGGGGTGTTAAACTAATTTTATAATTTTACACATAATTGTGTATAAGTAGACCTAAAAAAATTCGCCTCGGGGGCGCTGCCCCCGAACCCCCGTATAATTTAGGCCCCTGACCAAAAATTCTGGTCCGCCCCTGCCTAAAGGCATAACTAGCAATCCAATGTGTACCCAATTAAGGAATTAGAATTCTGAACAGAAACCAAAACAATCCAGAAAACCAACAAAAACCTAAAAATCAAAGCGAACACATCATACTAATTGATTCATTGAAAAGATCAAAGCATAAATAATAAATAAATAAATAACCCAAAGATTATAGAGACGATTGTTCATCCGACACTTTTAAAGAAATTAGGGAAATGGAAGAGAAATAGTACCAGTTTCTTGGACTCATTTCCCTTCTGAAACTGTGCTTTCCACTCCTCGACGGTGTGGCAACCGATTACTTTTGCACCTTCTGAAGCCATTGCTGCTACTGATCTCTCTCTCTCAAAAATCAAATCAAATCGAACCCCTTGAAAAATGTGCCTTCTCGATGAAGGTAAAGATTTTCAGGCCTCTGTATTAATAGAAAATGAAAAGAAACCTACTGTTGTTTGGCTCTCAAAAAGATATTCGACGCGTGTTTCCACCCTGACAATGTGACATGTACACATACGTCAATTGATATTGACTACCTTCTTTCCGAACACAATCCTTTACACAATTTTTCCTATACAACTACAAGTAAAAAAAATATGAGTAATATTTGGGACACAAACTTCATACAACTTTCATACAACCTCTTCAAAAGATGTGTCTATCTCTCTCATGTGATGTCACTGGACCCTACAGTGACACAGGAAAGAGATAGACACATCTTTTGGGGAGGTTGTATGAAAGTTGTATGAAGGTTGTGTCCCAAGTATTACCCCAAAAATATATCTATTTCTCGCCCGTGATATCGTGAAAAAGCAATACTAAATGCACTACGATTTGTACAAAGAACAAGTCCAAAAAACATGTCTAATTCTCTCCTGTGATATCAGGGAAGAGCAATGTTACATGCACAACAATTTGTATAAAGATTTGTATAAACATGCAGCACAAGGTTGTATCTTGTGCAGAGGGTGTGCAGGCTTTTTAGCACAAAGTCCAATCTTGTGCTGCATGTTTGTACAAATCGTTGTGCGTCTAGTATTTTTGATCAGGGAATCCCACAATAACACATGAGAGAGATATATTCGTCTTTTGGATTGTGTAAAAAAAATTGTATGAATGGTTGCATCCCAAGTTTTACTCGCTTAATTTTTTTAATTTTATTTCAGAAGCTGCTTAGCTTAATAAAGATACCCAGTTAAGTACTATATGTATATATTATGTAGATATAGAGTTCGACTTCAGTGGGCACTGGGTGAACTCACTAGGCTTTTAAGCCTGGAATATCCGCGAATCAGTGGGGCGGCATGATGTGACGTGGGTTAGTAGAACACTCTACGAATATTTTAGACTTAAAAATTAGGTGCGCACTGAAGTATAACTCTATTTATATTTACCTACAATTGTCTAATAAAGATCGTCCTTATAGATATACTGAGATAGGTGGGAAAAAAAAAAACATACACACGTATACACAAAGTAGAACCATTTTTTTGTTTGTTTGGCTAGTAAAAATAAAATAAAATTTTATGAGTTCTTTTTCATTCTCTTTGCTTGATTTATTAATACAGTTTACAAATCTATAACTTTTATGTTCCGGAACTATGAAGAAAAGTACTAAAAAATAAATATTTCAATAAATGATTATTTTAATGACTGAATATCATAAACTAATAAAATCTCCTTGTTTTGGCCTATGTCATTAGTAAACGAGTTATTTCCATTACATCAACCTAAGAAAAATGATTTTACTCTATTACAAGCGAGCATTGATGGTCGGCAGCTTCTTGGGTTTCTGCATGGGGTACAATTTGGAACGGAAATTTCAATTTTGATCCATTTCGAGCTGAAAAATTCCGAGTTTGGCTACTAAAAAATATTTCTGAATTCCGAAAATTTTCGAAAAAATCGGAACGGAATCGGAATTATTTTTAAAATTCTGAAATTCCGTTCCGAATATTCCAAAAAATTTGTTCTGAAATTCCGAATTATTCCGAAATACTTCTGATATATTTCCGAAATATATATACAATTATATTTAAATTTTATAATTGATACATACAATAGTATTGTACTATTGTCAAAAAATAAGGGGTCTAAATATAATTTCTCAAAAAATTGTGTACTAAAATCAAAAGATACCCATTTTAGAACTTCATAAGGGGTTTTAGTGTTTTAGAAATTCATTCATGTCATCATATCAAAGTTCCAACTCATATTAGGGTTTTAAAGTTCTCTCAAACTCACATCGCCGCCGCTGCTATCTCATCAGTCATCACCATCGCTGTCTCTCTAACTGGGTATTGTCCCCTCTCTGTCACACCCCAATTAGCCCCAACAGATTAGGACACCTGTAACAAGACAATACGCACCCAAGAACACACGCTAATTAGGAAGAAATGTGAAATAAACCACTTTTAAGAACTTTATTATAACAAAACAACCCCAAGGGCAAAATGGTCATTTATAAAGTATAGCCAAACTTTATACCAAAAGGTAAGTCCTTAAGTTCCGGTTTCAACGAAAAAACGGCACATGAATCCGAGTTTTCTAGAAAGAGATACGCATTTTTCTATAAAAATGGACAGCAGCTAAAGTAGGGGCAGATCGATTCACCCTTTAGGGCCGGATCGATCCCCAATGGTATTTTACCAGCAGAATGTCCTCGAAGAAGGCCGGATCGATCCACCCATTATTCCCGGATCGATCCGGGTTCTTGCAGAACAGATCCTGCTATTAAAAATCCTGCTATTCCAAGTTCAAAACTCACCAAAACATATCCAAACCATATGGAAACTTCATAAAACTATGGAAAACCATTCCCAATACACTTCCAAACATTTTTAAACATAAATCAAGCATGTACCACATATCCACAACTACAATTAGATCAAAATAACTCATGAACTCGACCCCTTTTTGAGTCAAAAACAAGTTTTAAAGCTTGAAACTCAATTCCTATCAAAAAAATTCATAAAACTTTTTGGACATGAATTCAAAGCTATAGCCAATATCACACATACAAATAAAACTTGTCTACAATACTTACGACACATCCAGACTTGCCAAAATGATCGAAGTTAACAACTTACTCATATTCAACCAAAACATGGAAATTCACCCAAGTCCTCTAAGTTAACCCCCAAAACTACCAAATTACAAGTTAAAGATTCAAACTCCACGAATACAACCAAAACACTAACCTTGTCATAGAAAAAACTATAATTAACAACATTTTACAAGTTTAAAGGAGGTTCATAAGTACAAATCCCAAATCTCCCTCATCTCTCCCATCGCACGTCATTTCCTCTCCGGATATTGCTCCGAACCTGCGGTGGTTGTTATTTACCACAACAGAAAAGGAAAACGCTTTTCTTAAGCATTACGCTTAGTGAGCAATCTAAACATAATTGAATGTTTAACATGTGCAATAATACAAATAACCACATATCTCGTAATCGTAATCGCCGAGTCACCAGTTCAATGATTCATTCAGACCCGAAGACCTCCCTTGGTCCCACGGTCACTTCTATTCCTTGGACTTCTGTATTTATCAGATTCTTCATCTTCACCACCCTTATTACTCCCAACAATGAATCATTTCCCGGTGCTCATTGATTACCACATAAGCATATAAGCACATAAGCATGACAACTTTTCACATAATTGACATGAAATTCACAATTTAACAACTTTATAACTTCTAAACATAATTTCAACAACTCAATATATATATATATATATAGAAATATTGAACACCTTAAACCACAATCACTTGTTGGTTAAAAAACTCACCTTACTTAGATTATACCCCATTTAAACTAGAAATACAAAATTTCCTTAACAATTCTTGCTCAATTCTCTCCTCGAAGTAAATCCTACAAGAATTCGGCAATCGCATGTCACCGATTAGCGTGAGCTACCAAAATTATGATAATTAAAATATAAATTAAAGGTATGCAAACGATCGTCTCACCTCCATGAGTTCGAATATGGCTTCGGTTTGCGAATTGGATGTCGAACGGCGACAGAACGACGATTCTACGGCATCTACATCTCGTATTCTCATTAATCTCTCTCTCTCTCTCTCTCTCTCTCTCTCGTTTAATTTCTGTAAATTAGGAGAGTTCTCTCCTTTACTTGACACATAGCCAACACATGCAATGTGTTGGCACCAATTTTCCATCTCTTCCATTTATACCCCCATTAGTTTATAAGATTTCATTATGAAATCACCCAAACAGTTAATTAACTACCAAATTATCTAATGAGTATTTGTCTAAGTCTTGTATGGGTCCCAAAGTGGTCCCAAATATTTTGTAAAGTTGATATCGCACTACTAATTATGAATCACTTTTCATTTATACCCTTAAATGAGTATCCAAACCATTACCAATTGCTAACATATAACATTATAATATCAAAGCATTCTAAAACAAAGATTTATGTAATCATATAAATGCATCTAGTCACGTAAATTGCAAATATTATTATTCGGGCCCTTCACTGGGTCCCACCTCCAAACCTGTTCCTCCTTACTAGGGACTTTTCCACAGGAGATAGGGGTGAAATCGGTTCAGTTCGGTCAATTTTCAGAGAGAATTATACACCGAACTGATCAATCGGTTTTCTGTACATCTAAAACCGAATAGAACCGAACACCTACAAAAATCAAACCAAACTGACCAAACCAATATCAGTTCGGTTTGGTTCGGTTTCGATTTTCTGTCATTCAAAGTGGCAAATCCCAAATCAAAACAAAAGTTCTAAATGAAATAGATACATGTATGGATTATATATCAAAACCACAACCAAATTGATTCACAAGTCTCAAATCAAAAAAGAAACCCCAAATCAGATTAGAAAGAAAGAGAGGAAAGATTCAAAGATTAAAAACACAGGCCCAAAGAGAGAGAGAGAGAGAGAGAGAGAGAGAGAGAGAGAGAGCTTTAGAGCCTAATGAACCTCTATTTCTGGATCTAGAAAGAATCGGGTGGATGATCTCTATACCTTCGAGTTGAAGGCTTCGACGTCAATAATGAGGGGGTGAGAGGAGAGACGATGAGATGAGATCTATATATGTTAGTGACTGCTGAGTAAGAATGTCACACCCTAACCCGTCTAGGGCGGATTAGGACACGTGTAACAATGCCACCAAGGCACGTCCCCAACACATATAACATAAAACAAGTCTTAAACTCTCTTTTAAACTCTTTATAAAGCTCATTTGTATGCAATTAACCCCAAGGGTAAAATGGTCATTTTGAAATTTTAGTCAAACCCAATGTCAAAATATAGCATTTTTCATTTAAAAACCAATGGTGAAAATGGCTCGTGAATCCGAGCTTCCTAGCTCAAGTTATGATGTCAAAGCATGATTATTTGGAAAACACACCAGTCTGGTTGACAGGACAGAGAGCTCTTTTGCGGAAAATTCTGCAGCAACTCGCTCAACCTGGTTTACAAGTTTAAACCCCACAAAAAACATGCCTAACCACTTGGGAACACCTCAACAACTTCCACAACATGTCCACAAACATAATTAAATATTCCCACACATTTTTTAAACATAAACCAAGCATGTACCACATATCCACAACTAGAATTGGATCAAATTAACTCATGAACTCAACTCTTTTACATGAACTTGCTAGAAATGGATTCAAGCCAAATCAATACTTCTCCAAACTTTGCAAAACTTTGAAAAACATATCAATAATCTATACAAGTTTTCTCTCTCTCCCAAAACAAATGTATTAAACTTCAAATGAGTTAAGCAAGTAATCAAAACCAAGTTAGCTTTAAGAACCACCATATACATAACCTCCCCGGAAAACATTACAAACCATTCAAAACATTTGATTACAAAAAAAAAACTTGAATAAAGTCTACAACCCATGTATCCAGACTTGTCGGAATGATCCAAACATACAACTTACGCATAAACCGACCAATCACAAAGAAATTTACATAAGTTCCTACAAATTTACATTAACCATATGAGTCATAGGATTCCAAAACTAACTCCATGGTTTCAACCATGAGTAAAGACTTTAATCTACAAGTCAAGGATACTAACCCACAAGTTATACTATATTACCAGTTATAAACATAATTACAAGACCCAAATCTCTCCCCCATTCCCGACCACGACACTTTCTCTCTGGGTATTGCTCTGTACCTGCAGTGGTTATTTACCACAACAGAAACAAAAAACTGTTTTCTTAAGCATTACGCTTAATGAGAATTCTAAACATGACTGAATGTTTAACATGTGCAATGCGACAATAAACATATAAATCATATTTGTAATCGCCGAGTCACCGGTTCAATGATTCATTCAGATCCGAAGACCTCCCTTAGCCCCGTGGTCACTTCTATTCCTTGGACTTTCGTATTTCTCAGATTCTTCCTCTTCACCATCCTTATTACTCCCAACTAATAAATCATTGTCCCGGGCTCATTGAATACCATATAGACATATAAGCATGTAGGCACATAATCATAACAACTTTTCATACAATTGACATGTAAATCACAATCTAACAATTTTATATCTTCTAAACATAGTTTCCACAACTCAAAATAGATACAAAAACATTGAACATCTTAAACCACAATCACTTTTTAGTTAGAAAAACTCACCTTAGCAAGATTATACCCAATTATGCTCCTAAAATCCCAAATCAAGCTAGAACCAAAGCCAATTCTTGTTCTAGAGTAATCCTACATAGTTTTGGTACAACAAATATCGTTTATCAAGAATGGTAGCCAGAAAAACATTGCCGGAAATGAAAACAAATTACGTGCATGTAATCATCTTACCTTCACGAGTCCAAAAGTGGTCTCGGATCGTAAATCCGGCGTCGAACGGCGAAGGAACGACAAGAAAACGGTGTCGAAAACCCGTCGTCTTCGTCTCGAGAGCTCTCGGTTCTCTCTTTTGTTTAATTTCTGTAGATTTGTTTAAGACAAAGCTCATCTCTTGACACATACACATGCAATATGTGTTGAGGTGTCAAAGCTTTGTGTTTCCACTTTTTCATTTGCACCCCCAAAATTTCTTAAGTTCTTATTATGAAATCCCCTAAATCCTCCATTAACTACCCAATTATCTAATGAGTGTTTGTCTAAGTCTCGTATGGGTCCCAAATATTTTGTGAAGTTGCTATCGTACCTACCAATTATAAATTATTTTCAGTTATACCCTTATTTGGGTATCCAACCTAATGCAAGTTGCTAACACATGTATTATCATATAATATAAAAGCATTTAACAAATAGTCATGTAATCACATAAATGCATTTAATCACGAAAAATGCAAATATTTTTATTCAGGCCCTTCACTGGGTCCCACTTCCAAACATGTCCCTCCTCACTGGGGACCTTTTTTTTTCCAACTAGTGTCCTTTATTGAACATTTTTCACGGGTGAGTCCAAGCCTCCCCTTATTCCATAATATATACTAATTATATTAATTAATGCATATAACATGATAATTAACCCTTTCTCCGGGTACGGGTGTTACATTTCTCCCTCCCTAAAAGGGACTTTGGTCCCCAAACTTACTCTTACCTCAGGTGTCGAATAAGTGTGGGTACTTTGCTCGAATCTCGCCCTCCCTAAAAGGGAGTTTGGTCCCCAAATTTACTCTTACCTCAGGTGTCGAATAAGTGCAGGTACTTTGCTCGAATCTCGTCTTCCCGTTCCTAGGTAGCCTCTTCGACTGAATAGCTTCGCCATTGAATCATAACAAGTGGAATCACCTTGGTTCTGAATACTTGATCTTTTCTATCAAGAATTTGTACTGGATGCTCCACGTAAGTCAAGTCTTCCCGAATCTCTAACGGTTAACAAGTTTCGAATCCGACATATAACGTCGAAGCATTAACACGTGGAATACATTATGAACATTCGCCAACTCTTGTGGCAATTCCAACCAATAAGCTAACGGTCCTACTCGATTAAGAATCAAATACGGCCCAACATACCTTGGGCTGAGCTTTCCTCGTTAACCAAATCGTGCAATGCCTTTCGAAGGCGAAACTTTCAGAAACACATGGTCACCAACCTCAAACTTCAACGATCTTCTACCCGTATCCGCATAACTTTTATAACGACTCTGAGCCGTTTGTAACCGCTATTTAATCAATCGAATTTTATCAGTAGTGATTTGAACTATCTCCGGCCCCAAAAGCCGTTTCTCTCCAACTTCTATCCAATAAACCAGCGATCTACACTTTCTACCATACAGTGCCTCATAAGGCGCCATTCCAATACTACTTTGGAAGCTATTGTTGTAAGAAAATTCAATCAACGGCAAATTAGTTTCCCAATCTGCTTTAAAATCCATAACACAAACCCTTAACATGTCTTCTAAAATCTAAATACCCTCTCGGATTGACCGTCAATCTGGGGATGAAACGCAGTACTGAAATGTAAAGTTATCCCCATAGCTCTTTGTAAGCTCTCCCAAAATCTTGATACAAATCGAGTATCACGGTCCGACACTATCAAAACCGGTGCTCCATGAAGCCGTATAATCTCCCTGATATAAATCTCTGCAAGTTTTGATGGATCTTTGGTTTTGATTGGTAAGAAATTGGCTGACTTAGTCAACTGGTCAACAATAACCCAAATGCTATCATTAAACTTTGTAGATCCTGGAATCCCGATACGAAATCCATTGTAATATATTCCCATTTCCACTCTGGTATCTCTAAAGGGTGTAGTTCTCCCCCGAGTCGTTGATGTTCCAGTTTTACCTTTTAGCAAGTCATACATTTAGACACAAATTCTGCGACTTCTCGCTTCATACTACTCCACTAGTAAATTTTTCACAAGTCTCGGTGCATTTTGGTACTTCCCGGATGTATCGAATATCTGGTATTGTGAGCTTCTTCCATAACTTTATTTCTCAAATCTCCAACTTTAGGTACACATAAGCGATTGATATACCTTAGTACACCACCTTGAAAGCTAAATTCCGGCCTTCTACCTTCAGGTAGTTCATCTACTATTTTCTTGAATTCTGGATCTAGAAGTTGATTAGATTTTATCTTAGCAATAAGACTCGGTTGTGCAACAATCGCAGCAATCAACCCACCTTTAATTCTGGGAACCACTTCAAGTTTTAATTGTTCAAATTCTTTCACCAACCTTTCTTGTCTGGTCAAGGCATAAGCTAAGTTTTCCGACGACTTCCGGCTTAAGGCATCGGCGACCACATTCGCTTTTTCCGGGTGATATTGAATCTTCAAATCATAGTCTTTCATCAATTCCAACCATCTTCTTTGTCTCATATTAAGATCTCTCTATGTAAATAAATATTTCAGACTTTTGTGATCGGTGAAGATTTCACAAGTTTCCCCATATAGGTAATGTCTCCAAATTTTTAAGGCGAAGATTACCGCCGCTAACTCCCAAGTCATATGTCGGGTAATTTTTCTAATGAGGTCTCAATTGTCATGAAGCATAAGCTATCACCTTGTCATCTTGTGTTAACACACATCCCAAGCCTTGGTAAGAAGCATCACTATAAATTCGAAAATTTCCGGTACTTGTTAGAATTGTAAGTATCGGTGCCGTTGTTAACTTTTCCTTCAATGCTACAAAGCAATCTCCACACTCTTTATTCCATTCAAACGGTACGTCTTTTCTCATTAACCTTGTCATCGGAGTCGCAATTCTAGAGAAATCTTTGACGAATCTTCTGTAGTATCCGGCCAACCCCAAGAAACTTCGAATCTCGGACACATTAGTCGGTCTTGCCCAATTCATAACGGCTTCAATCTTCTGTGAGTCTACAAAAATACCTTCTTTAGAAATTACGCACCCTAAAAAAGTGACACTTGTCAACCAAAATTCGCAAACTAGTCTCAAGTGTTTTTCATGCTCCTCCGAACTCTTCGAGTAAATGAGGATGTCATCAATGAATACTATCATAAACTCATCCAAAAGATTTGAACACTCGATTCATTAAATCCATAAAGGCGGCAGGTGCATTGGTAACCCCAAATGGCATCACTAGAAACTCATAGTGTCTGTATCGGGTCCTAAAGGCAGTATTCTCTACGTCCTCTACTTTGACTTTCAACTGATGGTACCCAGATCTCAAATCTATCTTCAAAAATACTTGAGCCACTTGAAGTTGATCAAATAGGTCGTCAATGCGTGGCAACGGGTATTTGTTCTTGATGGCTACCTTGTTGATCTCCCTATAGTCAATACACATCCACATTGTACCATCATTCTTCTTCACAAATAGTACCGGTGTACCCCATGGAGACATACTAGGTCGGATAAAGCCCTTTGTCTAGCAACTCTTGCAACTGTATCTTTAACTCTTTCAACTCAACTGGTGTCATTCAATATGGTGCTCGTGAAATTGATTGAGTTCCCAGCATAACATTAATACCAAACTCAATCTCTCGATCAATTAACACACTAGGTAACTCCTCTAGAAACACATCTGGAAATGTAACTCCTCTAGAAACACATCTGGAAATTCTTTAACTATTAACATATCCTCAAGTTTCAAATCATTACCCCTAGTATCCATAATACTACACAAGAACCCTCGACAACCTTTCTTCAACAAACGACATGCTTCAATAGCTGACACTATATACGGCGGTGACACAACACCCTTGCCTTGAAAATAGGACATATCTTGATTCGGAATACGAAATATGACCCCTTTGTTCTTACAATCAATATTTGCATAGTTTGTCGCTAACCAATCCATACCCAATATAACATCAAAGTGCTGAACGATTAATGGTACTAAATTGATGGTTAAACTCTTACCACCTATATTTATCTCACAGTTTCTAAACACCCCTGAGCTAATCAACGAAGCCCCAAATGGTATTGCAACAAATAGATCATAATCCAGAAACTCTAATGGTTTATCTAGATACATAGCAAAGTTATTGATCGGGAGAGAACTAATCCTAATAATACGCCTTAACGAGCATTTGTTAGTACCTTTTTATCCTGTTTTTGTATATTTTTACTTCGTTTTCTATTTTCTGACAGGTTTTGGAAGAAATCACCTAAACCAGGCTAAACAGGGTGAAAAAGCACAAAGAAAGAAGCTGAAAAAGCCAAGTCGCGCGCGCGAAGAACAGAGAATCGCTCGCGCGAAAGTCCCAGAATCGCTCGCGCGATCCGCGCGAGCGAGGTCCTAAATGTCGCGCTCGCGCGACCTGCTCGCGCGATATGTGTAAAAACTAAAGTTGCGTATTTCAGTGTACTGAAGACTCCTGTGCAAACGAAACTGCTGAACGACGTCTAGACTGTAAATTACATCAGTTTCAGTTCGTTTCGGGTTAGGAAGGCTTCCAAAACTTGTTGTAAATCTATATATACCCTATTTTATTACAATTAAAGGGTTAGACATTATTAGCAATTATTATACACACATACTTCCAGCCATTGAAGGGAGGGAAGCATGGAGAAGAAGAAGAAGACCAAGGGTTTCCATGGCCTCCTCCATCAACTACTTGCCATCCATCACTTCCATGGACGGCTAGATCATAGATCTAGGGTTTCAATGGAGCCCTAGACGAGTAATAGGGTTTTATTTATGTTTTTATTTTAGTTTATTGTGTATGGATGACAGTCACATGTTTAGAGGATTTTTATAAATAAATCGTACTTCTATTGATTAAATCATTACTTTCAGAATTTATTCTTGTCTTAGATCTATTTTGACTGTGATGTGCTCAACGATCTATTCTTGTTGTGCTTGTTTAGATTGTTTACATGTGATGGTGCTTTATTGATTTGTGCTATCAAGTATCCGAATAGTCCATGCCAAGGTTAGACGTATTAGATCACAACCCTAGTTTAGTGTGGGATAATTCGTGCTAACCGAAGATGGATTATGTTGGTGCTTGAACCATGAATATCTTCTTGTCGGAGGAATTGGGCTTGTAGCTACAATTCCCCATTATCATCCAACTTAATAAGCTAAAGTAATTCATAAATATTCCTATTATGAAGCTAGTGGTGGATTTGCAATCCTAGGTTCCCTTAAACATTATTTAAAACACTTTTAATTGCTTTCATAGTTTAGATTTAGTTTTATTGTTATTAGTTTTATTAAAAATCAAATCAAAATCTGTTTTTCTTAATTAATTAGATTTAGGTTTTAAAATTAAAGCGCGGTAGTCAATCAATCTCTGTGGGTTCGACCTTTATTTCCACACTGCAAATCTTTTGAAAAGTAGAGAATACTTTTATATCTTGATATTGACAACATCAGTTATGTGATACGAATGAGTGTGTGGATCCCGAATCCATAAGTACATTTGCTAGGTGTGAGCAAATGGAAACCATACCTGAAACTAGGGATGGCAATGGAGTGGGTTTTCTGGGTTCCCCGCCCCGCCCCTAATAGGTAGGGTATGGGGGTGACTTTCATGGGGTAGGGTCGGGTCGGGTATGGAGGGAGGGCCTTCAACCCGAGTCGGGTTCGGGTCGGGTATAGGGGCAAAACCCCCGAACCCGCCCCGATTATACTTATTATTTACATTAATACCCTCAATTCAATTGAGTATTACATATTTTCCCTGTTAGTCTAAATAGTTGGAAGTGAAATTAGGGTTCATTTTTTCTATAGTTAGTCGGCGCCTCTCATCTCTCTCAGCAGTCACCTCTCAAAACTCCAAGAAATCAAGAATCAACACTCTCATGGTCTCATCTCTGTCAAGGTTACATGAATCAAGACTCTCATCTCTCTCAAGACTCTCCTCTCTGGCCTTCTCTCAAACCTCTCAAACCACCACTTAAAAACCCTAAACTTAGATTCAGTCCAATCTCACAATTGTCTTCTCTGAAATTTCTAGACCCCTTATCACAGAGCTTTTTCTTTGTGCTATGTTTCAAGCTTTAGCAACAAACCCAATGTTCCATTGTTGTTCTTCAATCGAAGATCAGATGAAGTCTTCATCAGCTCCAGAAAGCTCCAATGAAGATTCGAATTCAAAGGATTTTTGGTTAAGACATTCAAATATGGGTCAATGTTTGCAATATGCTTGGTATCTACTGAATATCTTCTTCAACATCTATGATAAACAGGTTTTGTTTTCTCTTTCTCAAACTTTATGTATCAAATTCGTATGTACTAGACCTTGAAAAGTGTTCTTTTTTTTGTATCAAATTATCAATACTAACATATACCCAGATTATTATAAGCATGAATTTATTGTGTTTGAATGTTGTTTAAATTTATTTTGAATCTAAATTTTGTTTGATACCCAGATTATCAAAAAATAAAAAATAAATAAAATAAAAGAATAACAATCTAATCGAGGCAGAGCGGGGCGGAGTCGGGTCCCCCAGTTGCAGTCGGGGTCGGGGTTGGGAGGAGGTCCCCCTCAGGGCGGGGCGGGGCGGGGTGGGAGTTATTCTAAGCGGGGCGGGGGCGGGGAATGGGGGCCCCGTCCCATACCCGCCCCGTTGCCGTCCCTACCTGAAACCACAGTGTCAGCTGAAGCAGTTTTCCCCTACCTGAGCTGATATGACATTGCCTCTCACTGCACTCTCCTCGGAGGTTGAGTAGTCCTCAGTGTAATGGCACTAGCCATGTATGAACCAGAATCGGAAGCTCCCTGACGCTTGGTTGGACAATCCTTAGCTTGATGTCCCAATTCCTTACAAGTGAAGCATCGACCCCTCATATCTACATTCTGATTTGGACAGTTCCTGGCGATGTGTCCCGGTTGTCGGCAAATGTTGCAAGTGATCGGATTCGGAAGTTGATTGCATCGGCCCCAATGAAATTTCTGACAAGTTTGACACTTCGATGTATTTCCATCGGAACCACTACCAATACTAGCTAATGATCCTCCTGAACTCTGCCTTTTTGAACCCCCTTGACTACTGAACTGGTTTGACCCAATCCTTTTATTTTGTTGACTTGGTGGTGGTGGTACGTTTGAAGTGTACCCGAGTTCCCTTTCAGGGATAGAAGCAATATCCAATGCCTTAGCATAGGTCTCTGAACGGAATACGGTCACTCGCCCTCGAATGTCACCCCGAAGTCCCGCTACAAACTTCCTTGCTTTCACCTTCTCAGTCGTTACAATATCCCCGGCAAACCTCGCCAAACTGGTAAATTGTGTTGAGTATTCCCGAACTGACTTCCCCCCTTGTACCAATTCCATAAACTCTTGAGCTTTTTGATCCCCAAATGATTCCGGAAAATACTGTTCGTTGAAAATTTTGAGGAATTGATCCCAAGTAGTCGGTTGACCGGGTCCCAACTTAGTATGCCACCAATATTGCGCTTCATCTTTCAATGTATCGGCTGCAAACAACACCTTTTGTTCCTCTTACACGGTAATACCCTGAATTTTTTTTCCATATTTGAGATCCAAAAATTTGCCTTCATCGGATCGGCTTCCCCACAGAATATGTTCAGCTTTTGTTTGTGGAATTTTGAAATGGTAACAATGTCTTCCCTCGGATTCGGATTCGGATTCGGTTGTACCGGTCTCTCTTCGACCACATGAGTTTCGGCGACTCGTACCAACCCTTCGATTGCTCTTTCAACCCGTTCCATTCAGTTTGAGGTGTCACCTCCAGACATAATGCCTAGCACCCACATATAGTACACACATGCTCGTTACTTTTAAATAAAGACATGGCATGCTAATCAACATTAAAAAAAAAATAGGCTAAGTAAATGTGTATGCATGTTTATGCAACTACGTGTCATTACGTGCACACTACGTGTCGTATACGTCTCTCGTCCCCAAAGGCTGTAGCCTAATGCTTTGATACCAAAAATTGTCACACCCCAACCCGCCTCGAGCGAATTAGGACACATGTAACAATGCCACCAATGCACGTCCCCAAACCATACAACATAAAATAAGTCTTAAACTCTCTTTTAAACTCTTTATAACGCTCATTTGTATGCAATTAACCCCAAGGGTAAAATGGTCATTTTGAAATTTTAGTCAAACCCAATGTCAAAATATAGTATTTTTCATTTCAAAACCAATGGTGAAAACGGCTTGTGAATCCGAGCTTCCTAGCTCAATTTATAATGTCACAGCATGATTAATTGGAAAACACATCAGTCCGATTGACCGGACAGAGAGCTCTTTTGCAGAAAATTCTGCACCAACTCCCTCAACCTGGTTTACAAGTTTAAACCCCACAAAAAACATGCCTAACCACTTGGGAACACCTCAACAACTTCCACAACATGTCCACAAACATAATTAAACATTCCTACACATTTTTTAAACATAAACCAAGCATGTACCACATATCCACAACTAGAATTGGATCAAATTAACTCATGAACTCAACTCTTTTACATGAACTTGCTAGAAATGGATTCAAGCCAAATCAATACTTCTCCAAACTTTGCAAAACTTTGAAAAACATATCAATAATCTATACAAGTTTTCTCTCTCTCCCAAAACAAATGTATTAAACTTCAAATGAGTTAAGCAAGTAATCAAAACCAAGTTAGCTTTAAGAACCACCATATACATAACCTCCCCAGAAAATGATTACAAACCATTCAAAACATTTGATTGCAAAAAAAAAAAACTTAACTAAAGACTACAACCCATGTATCCGGACTTGTCGGAATGATCCAAACATACAACTTACGCAAAAACCGACCAATCACAAAGAAATTTACATAAGTTCCTACAAATTTACATTAACCACATGAGTCATAGGATTCCAAAACTAACTCCATGGTTACAACCACGAGTCAAGACTTTAATCCACAAGTCAAGGATACTAACCCACAAGTTATACTATATTACCAGTTATAAACATGATTACAAGACCCAAATCTCTCCCCCATTCCCGACCACGACACTTTCTCTCTGGGTATTGCTCCGTACTTGCGGTGGTTGTTATTTACCACAACAGAAACAAAAAACAATTTTTTTAAGCATTACGCTTAGTGAGAATTCTAAACATAACTGAATGTTTAACATGTGCAATGCGACAATAAACATATAAATCATATTTGTAATCGCCGAGTCACTGGTTCAATGATTCATTCAGACCCGAAGACCTCACTTGGCCCCGTGGTCACTTCTATTCCTTGGACTTCCGTATTTCTCAGATTCTTCCTCTTCACCACCCTTATTACTCCCAACTAATGAATCATTGTCCCGGGCTCATTGAATACCATATAGACATATAAGCATGTAAGCACATAATCATAACAACTTTTCATACAATTGACATGTAAATCACAATCTAACAATTTTATATCTTCTAAACATGATTTCCACAACTCAAAATAGATACAAAAACAATGAACATCTTAAACCACAATCACTTTTTAGTTAGAAAAACTCACCTTAGCAAGATTATACCCAATTATGCTCCTAAAATCCCAAATCAAGCTAGAACCAAAGCCAATTCTTGTTCTAGAGTAATCCTACATAGTTTTGGTACAACAAATATCGTTTATCAAGAATGGTTGCCAAAAAAACGTTGCTGGAAATGAAAACAAATTACGTGCATGTAATCCTCTTACCTTCACGAGTCCAAAAGTGGTCTCGGATCGTAAATCCGGCGTCGAACGGCGAAGGAACGACAAGAAAACGGTGTTGAAAACCCGTTGTCTTCGTCTCGAGAGCTCTCGGTTCTCTCTTTTGTTTTAATTTCTGTAGATTTGTTTGAGACAAAGCTCATCTCTTGACACATACACATGCAATATGTGTTGAGGTGTCAAAGCTTTGTATTTCCCATTTTTCATTTGCACCCCCAAAATTTCTTAAGTTCTTATTATAAAATCCCCCAAACCCTCCATTAACTACCCAATTATCTAATGAGTGTTTGTCTAAGTCCCGTATGGGTCCCAACGTGGGTCTCAAATATTTTTTGAAGTTGCCATCGTACCTACCAATTATAAATGTCACAGCCCAGTCCCACAATAGCGAAACCGGAGCCTGTGGCACGCCACCGAGGCTAACTCAATTCATTAACATTCCCAAAAATTAGTTTGAAGAACACACGCAGCGGAAAACAAACACATTTTTAAACTAGGGGTCCAGTCGACTGGGTCTGGACCTCAGTCGACTGAAGAAAGCAGAGAGTTTTCAAAAAGGTTTAACAGACCATCCAGTCGACTGAGACTAGGGTCCAGTCGACTGGGACTCCAACCTTCAGTCGACTGAATTTCCCCTTCGATCGACTGAAGCAAGTAGAACCAAAATGAACACAAAACCTACAGAGGTCCAGTCGACTGAGGCAGGGCCCAGTCGACTGCTTTTGCCATATTAAAAAGCAGTAGCTAGCAGGCACAAGGGTCCAGTCGACTGAACACTGAAGCAGTCGACTGCTCCCCTGACAGCAGCCCAATTCTGCAGAAAACAAGTTTCAAAAGTTTTTTAAACAACCAAGTGTTAACCACACACTCCAATCTCACATCAAAGTAATCCTAGCTGTATTAAAACATTACCAAAGTATAATTACAACGAGTTACTAACTATTACCATGCTTTAGGTCCACTCTAACATACTAAGTTAAACATAAGATAAAACCATTCAAAATCTTTATTACAACATTCCTATTGTCCCAAAACTACAAGATTAACGTTTAAGTTGCCCTCTAAAAGAACTCCCAACCCACGTGCTCACTTCTACGATTCCTCGCCAGCATTTACACCTGAAATGGTTATTTGAATAACCACACATATTCGATTTGTTTAAGCTAACGCTTAGTGAATAAAACAACATATGCACATGAATGATAAACATGTCCGCATTCACATCTCTACAATTCATACTAGTCGCCGGAGACTCACGTGCCCGTCCATACTCCCAATCCGTGACTCCTCGCCAATAAGTCCACGCGAAAGGGTAAGACCCACGATTCTTCTCTTCAATCGTGCGACCTTAATGCCTATATCGGCTCCACAAAATGACACGGTGACCACGTGCTCCTTCTGACCCAAATAAGCAACTTAACATGCTCAAATACATATCACCATGCTCGCGGTAATCAAAACATTTCATCGTGCTATTGGGCCTACTTATCAATATAAATTCCCAATATGAACTACACAAGATATCTCTAAGTATTAATACATGTCAAGAAACCATTCCAAAAACATAGTTGAATCACTCACCTCCGATTTACGCTCTTAAACTTCGATCCAAAGAAAACCCGTGTACAAAGAACGTGTAGAAGTCCGTCTAGTACAATTCCTATGGATCAAAATTTCATTTATCAACTTTTATGAAAATTTCTAGGAAACAACTTTTTGGAAAACTTGGCTAAACAAGCCCTAACATATATCAAAATGAAGCTCTTACCTCGAGGAGCTCGAATATGAAATATGGGAGAAAACAAACTGACGGAAGGTCGTCGTTTGGCGTCGCAAAGCTCTAAGCTCCAAAATCTCCCTATGACCCCCTTTTTGGAATTTAGGTTAAGACTTGTAAAAATATCTCAACCATCTCTATCTATATATAGGCAAAACTCTCAGGAATTACGTTTACCTTCCCACGAGTTTTCAAAACTCCTAATCAGTCTCTGAAACTTTCTATACAGCTTATTCACAGCTTTACAAGTGAAACCTCAAAATTATAAAAGTTTTCGACTAAGTTTCGTTTGGTCGCTAAAACGCGAATTTCTACATGACGTTTCCGAAGTTGCTAATTAGCCTACCAAATTAATAGCCTGTTAATTCGTTCTTACCAGGATATTAAAACTAACAACAGATATAAATTCTAAAACAGAAATTAATACAGATATTGAAATACACAGGTAAACATTTATTTTCAGATAAATATTTAAAGTATTCCACAGTGACCGTCTCACATTCGAAGAGACGTCACAACAACAAATCCTCAATCACTACAGTTTCAAAGGGTTCTCTAATACTGACACCCAAATCAACTCGTGAGTCAAAACTCACCCAAACATGTGTCATAAGACACGCCACATCACATTATCATGCATGACAATGTAATGCAATGCAATAACACAAATGCGGGTGTTATATAAATTATTTTCAGTTATACCCTTATTTGGGTATCCAACCTAATACAAGTTGCTAACACATGTATTATCATATAATATAAAAGCATTTAACAAATAGTCATATAATCACATAAATGCATTTAATCACGAAAAATGTAAATATTTTTATTCAGGCCCTTCACTGGGTCCCACTTCCAAACCTGTCCCTCCTCACTGGGGACCTTTTTTTTTTTTTTTTTTTTCAACTAGTGTCCTTTATTGAACACTTTTCACGGGCGAGTCCAAGCCTCCCCTTATTCCATAATATACACTAATTAAATTAATTAATACATATAACATGACAATTAATCCGTTTTTCGGGTACGGGTGTTACAAAGAGAGATGAGGGGAAGAGGAAGAAGAAGATGAAGATGTTTGGGGCGGCTCTTATTAGGGTTTTCTTGGTTTTTGTTTTGTTTCTTGGGCTTAATAAAATTCAAGTTTGTTTCTCACTTTCTTGGGTGAAATAATACAGTTCTTTTCTTGGGCCAAGTAAAAAAAATAGACTATTTTATTATATCTAATTATCTATAACGTATATGTATAAGTCTTTTTTTGTTTTTTTGTGCCTTGTGCCTTGGGTGAAGTAATCTTGGGCCAAATAAAATCAATATTTTATTATATCTACAACATACATCAGTACATGTATCAGTCTTTTTTTTTTTTTTTTTTTTTTTGTGATTGGAGTCATGGGTGAATTAAATTCAGCTACTTTTTCATGGGTAAGTAAAAGTTAATTTAAATTTTCTCTTTCTCCATTATTACTATGTTCGGCCATGTGTATATAACACCTATTTTGTCGGCTAACAGATTTAGGATGCCACAAGCATGTCAAATCTCGATAATTAGAAAGATCGGATTTTCAGAGATTGCCTCTAACTCTCAAGAAGTCAAAGAAATGACCAAAATGCTTTTAAAAGCCCAAAACTCTCCGGATTTGCCTAGAATCTCATAAATCATTCAATCCCGTTCAAAATAAAACTAAAAATAATAATAAAAAAAGATCTTTTTAAAAGATAAACATTTGAAAATGTCAGCTCGTAGAAACCCCCAGAAGTCCCGAAAGTTCCCGAAAAGTCCCCGTTGACCGATTTGACTAAGATTTGACCAAATTTGACCAGGGTTTGACCAAAATTCAAAATTGACTTTTTGGCATTGAAATATTTTTATCAAATACTAGAGGTCAATAGCTTTCCAACGGTATATCGCACATAATTTCTGGATCTAAAACGAATTTGTTATGAATTTTTTAAGGTGGAAAATGCGATCAATTCGGCTTTTATTGCGAATACCGCAAAACTTTCCAAAGTGACCTAACTCCAAACTATTTTTTATGGAAAGTAAGCCTCAATGTCTTTCCAACGGTATATCACAATCTCAATTTGGATGTCGTATGAATTTTCTGTGAATTTCAAACGAAATAGGACCGTTTCGCGAATTCCGGGAGTTCTGGGGGCCTAAACGCAAAATTTGGTCAAACGGGGGGTTGACTGCCGCGGAGGCACTGGCCCACTACCGCGGCGGCAGTGGTCAAATGCCGCGGTGGCAATCTGAGTGTTTTTTTCTTTTTTCTTTTTTTTGTAATTTTTAGTTAATTTTTGGGTTTTAATTCAAATTTTCAACAAATAAAACGACATAGTTTTGATATTCTGAACTTTATGGACCAATGAGAGACTTTTTCTAATCCCAATTATCTCCCCAAATTGGCCTATAAAGGAGACCCATTTGCTTCCATTTGGGGAGGAACTTGGAAACCATTAGAGAGAGATATAGAGAATTAGGGAGAAATAGAGAGAGGAATAGAGATTTTCTTCTTCAAAATCCAATCCACATATGAGTTACAATTAGTTATCTCAAAACTAAACTTGTGTTTTTAAGCTTTCAATCTATTTTATTTACATTCTTTGAGTTTCCAATGAGTTAGAGAGATGAACACACATATATACACATATATGAGAGGTTGAATGATTGTGGTTCCACCATTGATAAACTATGATTATATGCTTGTTTTTCTTTCCTAATCTCATTTCTTTTTATTTTTCTTTATCATACTTGCATTTCCCCTTCTCAACCCCATTCCTATTTTGATTTCTTTACATCCTAGCATAATCTCTTCTTAACCCCCATTTCTATTTTGGTTCATGTTCATTTGCATAATTTATCCCTTAACCTCATTTCTTTTTTACTTTTCTTTGATTATTTACTAGTTCATCATCATCATCTAGATGATGACATAGTGGTTGAGGTGAGTGAATCATCATGGATAGTAGCTCTTGACCTCAAAAACATGTTTGATAGATGATGATTCTAACTTCAATACATTCCTATGTATTCTTGAAGTTAAGTTCAAAATAAACAATGCTCTCCAATAATCTTGGAAGTTCTTGATGATAAGTTTGATGTTAGTTTCCCAAGTAGTTTTAATCCCCTTTTAGTGCTGGAAATGTGCTTTCAAAACCCCTCTAAAATCCCCAATATTTGGATTTCAAGAAATAAACCTTGTTTTCTCAAGAAATCTTCAAAACAGTGAGTTCTTCAATTTTAAAATATTATTCTGTGTTCAATACTCAATGAATGGATGCAAGACCACTTGTAAAGTCTTCCTAACTCATTAGAGAACACCCATGATTTTTGGTTTGACTTGGAAATACTTGGAAGAGTTCCATTTTGACCTAAACATTCATTCCAGACATTCTGTTTTTACTATCACAGCAGATTGGTTGACTTTCAACTTGTTTTCCAAAAACTTTTCCAAAATAAGTGGTCCCAACTTATTTTTCCCTTGAACTTCAGTGTCTTGTGGAACTTTCTGTATAATATGGGCCTCTAGATGTTTTGTTTTCATTTTTTAAGATTTTTCAAAATTTCAGTCGACAGTACGAACTCTGTTTCTGAATAACCTCTCTTGTTTATATGATTTCTCTCAATCTGTAATAGTTATTGTAGTTTGTCTTTTTGATATGTGTTCTAGACACAATAAGGATAATCTCCATAAAAAATCATGAACTAAAAATATTTCTAACCTCACTTTTCCATTTTTACAAAATCAACTCACTGTTCTATCCACTATTCACAACTAGCATGATTTGAGTTCTTTCCTTTGATTTGATGCTTACATGCACTCCAAATTAGCTCATATCTTAGGAAGTAGTTCATATTACATTTGTATACATCCTATAATAATTTTCTTCATACATTCATGCATACTCTAGACTTCTAAATCACTTTAGAAAATCCATGTACACAAACACACTACTTCCTTTGCACATTCTAGGATCATACATTGCATCCATGCAAAATTTGGAGTTTTAGTGACTCCTAATCTAAGAAGATTATAAGGAATGAAGTTGATCACACGTTCATGCTTTCCCTCGATCACATCTTCCTTTCTCATCCGTCCCAGGGATTGAGAGGTCTCCTTTTCTCAAAGATTAACATGCATCATTCTAGCTTGCTAAGCATATTTTATTTTCTTTGATTATTTGTTTCAAGAACAATTCATGTCCCCTTTAGATTAGAAAAACTTGATTACTTGATATGTGATTAGACAATTTTTCCTAGGTTTGTTTGTGTGATCTTTCAATTTACATTGTGTGATATTTGGCTTAGATCTTATGAATGATATATTAACTTTTGATCTTCCATTTTCAATATTATTATGCAATGTAATATACTATCATAGTATTAATTGTCGAACCAAACATAGTATAAGATGATTATTTGGATGCTAATTGAGGCCCGTCGAGAGACGGGGTGAGTTGAGGGTGTTTTAGTCGCGACAAAGGCTCCTTCCTCTCTCGTACCAAAACCCCGAGCCAATTTCTTTGGTTATGAAGGGCTGGTGCCCTTTATCCATATGGTTGAGTCAAATTAGGTTTCTTGGTTCTTTAAAGACCAAGTGGCGACTCTGTATCTGTTTTCAACAGACCTTTTTCAAATCAATTTCAAAAAAAAAAAAATCAATTCTGCGCGTCCACATGTATATAGAGAATCGGATCGGTTCGGTACGATTACGGTATATATATTTTTCAACCGAAATCGAAAATTGAATTTTGAATTTTCCCAAAACCGAAACCGACCGACACATGGTTATCACTGAATCGAACCGCACCAAATCAATCAGTTCGGTCGGTCAATTTGGTTTTTTTTATTTTCCTTACATCCCTAACGGGAGAATCCAAGCCTCCCCTTAATCATTATATACACTAATCACATGAATTAATGCATATTAACATATTAATTACCCCTTTTCCCAGGTATGGGTGTTACATTTCTCTCTCCTTAAAAGGAAGTTTGGTCCCCAAACTTATTCTTAGCTCAGGAATCAAAGAGATGCGGGTACTTGAATCTCATCCTCTCGTTCCCAAGTTACTTCCTCAACGGAATGGCTACGCCATGGAACCATCATCAAGGGAATCACCTTAGTTCTCAACACTTGATCTTTTCTGTCAAGAATTTGCACTGGATGCTCCATATAGGTCATATCTTCCCGAATCTTTAACGGTTCTGGGATGATAACATGTTTTGGATCTAACACATAGCGGCGAAGCATCGATACATGGAACACATTATGAACATTCGCTAACTCTTGGGACAACTTCAAGCGATAAGCTAAGAGTCCTACTCAGTTAAGAATCAAGTATGGTTCAACATATCTCGGGCTAAGCTTACCTCGCTTACCAAAACGTGATATGCCTTTCGAAGTCGATACTTTCAGAAACACATAGTCACCTACCTCAAGCTCCAATGGTCTTCTACCCGTATCCACATAACTTTTATAACGACTCTGAGTCGTTTGCAACCGCTGTTTAATCAATTTAATCTTATCGGTAGTAATTTGCACTATCGCTGGTCCCATAAGTTGTTTTTTACAAACTTCTGTCCAATAAATCTACACTTTCTTCCGTACAATGCCTCATAAGGCGCCATTCCAATTCTAGTTTAAAAACTGTTATTATAAGAGAACTTGATTAAAGGCAAGTGAGTCTCCCAATCGGCCTTGAAGTCCAATACACATACTCTCAACATATCTTCCAAAATTTGAATCACTCTCTTAGATTGACCATCAGTCTGTGGATGAAATGCAGTACTAAAATGTAAAGTTGTCCCCATAGCCCTCTGTAAACTCTCCCAAAATCTCAACACAAATTGAGTATCACGATCTGACACTATCAAAACCGGTGCTCCATGAAGTCGTATAATTTCTCTGATATAAATCTCTGCAAGTTTGGATGGATCTTTAGTTTTGATAGGTATGAAATGGGCTGACTTAGTCAATCGGTCGATAATAACCCAAATACTATCATTTGACTTTGTATATCTTGGAAATCTTGAGATGAAATCCATTGTAATATGTTCCTACTTACACTCTAGTATCTCTAAAGGATGAAGTTCCCCTTCGGATCATTGATGTTCCATTTTCACCTTTTGACATGTCATACATATAGCAACAATTTCTGCTATTTCTCGTTTCATACCACTCCACCAATATACTTCTCGCAAGTCTCGGTACATCTTGGTACTACCCAGATGTACTGAATATCTGGTGTTGTGAGCTTCTTTCATAACTCTATTTCTTAAGTCTCCACCTTAGGCACACATAAACGGTTGATGTATCTCAGAACACCATCATGGAAGCTAAACTCTGGCCTTCTACCCTCAGGTAATTCATCCGCAATCTTCTTGAAATTCTCGGTCTAAGAGCTTTTTAGTATTGATTTCACCAATAAGACTCGGTTGTGCCACCATTGCAGCCATTAAACCACATTCAATTCTAGGAATGACTTCAAGTTCCAATTGTTCAAATTCTTTTACTAGCTCATCATGTGCTGTTAAGGTATAAGCTAAGTTTTCTGACAACTTCCGGCTTAAGGCATCGACCACATTCGCTTTTCTCGGGTGATAGTGAATTTTCAAATCATAATGTTTCATAAGCTCCAACCACATCCTTTGTCTCATATTAAGGTCTCTCTGAGTAAACAAATATTTTAAACTTTTGTGGTCGGTGAAAATTTCACATGTCTCCCCGTATAAATAATGCCTCCAAATCTTCAAAGCGAAAATTATTGTCGCTAACTCCAAGTCATGTGTCGGATAATTCTTCTCGTGAGGTCTCAATTGTCGTGAATCATAAGCTATTACCTTGTCATCCTGTGTCAGAAAACATCCCAAGCCTTGGTGGGAAGCATCATTATAAATTCTAAAATTTTTGATGCTTATTGGAATTGCAAGTGTCGGTACTGTTGTCAACTTTTCCTTCAATGCTAAGAAACAATCTTCACACTCTTTATTCCATTCGAACGATACATCCTTTCTCATCAGCTTTATCAATAGAGTCACAATCCTAGAAAAGTCTTTAACAAATCTTCTATAATATCCAGCTAACCCCAAGAAACTTCGAATCTCTGACACATTTGTCGGTCTCGACCAATTCATAACAGCTTCAACCTTTTGTGGGTCCATTGAAATACCTTCTGTAGAAATTGCATGCCCTAAGAAAGTGACACTTGTTAACCAAAACTCGTTTTTCCTCAGCTTTCCAAATAATTATTTTTCTTAGAGTCATTGCAAAACTAAGCTCAGGTGTTGTTCATGCTCCTCTGGACTCTTGGAATAAATAAGAATATCGTCAATGAATACAATAACAAACTCATCCAAATATGATTTGAACACTCAATTCAATAAATCCATAAAGGCGGCAGGCGCGTTAGTAACCCCAAACGGCATCACTAGGAATTCATAGTGCCCGTAGCGAGTCCTGAAGGGTGTCTTCTCTACATCCTCAGCTTTAACTTTCAATTGATGATACCCTGACCTCAAGTCAATCTTTGAAAATACCTGAGCCCCTTGAAGTTGATCAAATAGGTCGTCGATACGTGGCAACGAGTACTTGTTCTTGATTGTTACTTTGTTGATTTCCCGGTAGTCAATGGACATCCGCTTTGTACCATCCTTCTTCTTCACAAATAATACCGATGCACCCCACGGAGACATAGTAGACCGAATGAAACCCTTGTCTAATAACTCTTGCAACTGAATCTTTAACTCTTTCAGCTCAACCAATGCCATTCGATATGGTGCTCGTGAAATAGGTTGAATTCCCGGCATAACATCAATACCAAACTCAATCTCTCGGTCAATTAATACACTAGGCAACTCTTCTAGGAATACATTCGAAAATTCTCTAACTACAGGAATATCCTCAAGCTTTAAATCGGCACCTCTAGAGTTAAGAATACTATATAAAAACCCCCGACAACCCTTCTTTAACAACCGACATGCCTCACTGGATGACACAATATACGACAATGCTACAATGCCCTTGCCTTGAAAATAGAATACATCTTGATTCGAAATACGGAATACTACTCCTTTATTGTTACAATCAATGTTTACATGATTAACCGCTAACCAGTCTACGCCTAGTATAACATCAAAATGTTGAACAATTAACGGTTCTAAATTAACTGTTAAACTTTTACCACCTATATTTATCTCACAGTTTCTAAACACCCCTGAGCTAATCAACGGAGCCCCCAATGGTATAGCAACCGATAAATCATAGTTTAGAAAATCTAATGGTTTATCTAAATACTTAGCAAAGTGATGTGATACGAACGAGTGTGTGGATCCCGAATCTATAAGTACATTTGCTAGGTGTGAGCAAATGGGAACCATACCTGAAACAATAGTATCTACTGAAGCGATCTCTTTCGGCCTGAGTTGGTATGACCTTGCTTCTCGCTGCTCTCTCCTCAGAGGTTGTTGAGTAGGTCTCGGTGTAATAGCACTAGCCGCGGAAGATCCAGAACCTAAAGTTCATTGGCATCTAGTAGGACAATCTTTAGCTTGGTGCCCCAACTCCTTGCAAGTAAAGCATCGGCCCCTCATATCTATGTTCTGGTTGGGATAGTTTCTTGCCATATGCCCCAGTTGACTACGAATGTTACACTTAATAGGATTTGGAAGTTGATTGCACTGTCCCCAATGAAATTTCTGATAAGTCTGACACATCGACTTGTTTCCACTAGAACCACTGCCACTACTGGCCAATGAACCCCTCGAACTCTGCCTCTTTGCACTACCTTGGCCGCTGAATTGACTCAATCCCAATCTTTTGCTTTATTGACTCGATGGTGGTGGCATGCTTGGAGTAAACCCAAGATCTCTTTTAGCGATAGAGGCAATATCAAGCGCATTAGCAAACATCTCTGGTCGGAACACAGTTACTCGCCCTCGTATGTCACCCCAGAGTCCTGCTACAAATTTTCTTGCCTTCACTTTCTCAGTCATCATAATGTCCCTAGCAAATCTTGCCAAACTCGTAAATTGCGTCGAATATTCTTGGATTGTCTTTTCCCCTTGTACCAATTCCATAAATTCTTGAGCTTTTTGATCCCCAAATGATTCCGGAAAGTATTGTTCATTAAAAATCTTAAAAAATTGATCCCAAGTAGTCGGTTGACCGGGTCCCAACTTTGCATGCCACCAGTACTGCGCCTTATCCTTTAATGTGTCGGCAGTAAATAAAACTTTCTGCTCCTCCGTACACGGTAACACCCTAAAGATTTTTTCCATATCGAAAATCTAGAAATTAGCTTTCATTGGGTCAGCTTCCCCACGAAATATGGTTGGCTTTTGCTTATGAAATTTTGAAATGGTGACAATCTCTTCCCTTGTATTTTTGGGTTTGGTTGTATTGGTCTATCTTCGACCACATAAGTTTCAGCAACTCAAACCAATCCTTCAATAGCTCTTTCAACTCGTTCCATTTGGTTTGAGGTGTCACCTCCGGACATAATGCCTGGCTCCAACATTATTACATACAGACACACACATACACACACGTTACTTTACATAAACACATGGTAAGCTAATCAATAATAAAAGCATGCTAAACAAACACGTATGCATGTTCATGTAGCTACGTGTCGTTGTGTGCACACTACGCGTTGTACGTCTCTTGTCCCTAAAGGCTCTAGCCTACTGCTTTGATACCAAAAATTGTCATACCCCAACTCACCTCGGAGGATTAGGACACGTATAACAAGACCATACGCACCCAAGAATACACACTAATTAGGAAGAAATGTGAAATAAACCATTTTTAAGAACTCTATTGTGAAAAAATAGCCCCAAGGGCAAAATGGTCATTTATAAAGTATAGCCAAACTTTATACCAAAAGGTAGGTCCTTGAGTCTTGGTTCCAATAAAAAAAACGGCACGCGAATCTGTAGACACCCCAATTTTGACCGACCGTCGAATTTAGGAGAGTGTAACCTCCATATCCGATGATGACAAGGACCGAAAAATTGAAGTATTCCAAGCACTTCAGAAAATCTCCAAAACGCGATAAAATTTCACAGAAAGAGGAAAAATACCAGGTATTTAGGAGAATTTAGGTATAAGACATGATTTTTGGAAAGGATCTTCAAAAATAATTTGTTTCAAAAGGGAGAAGTCCTAAAAAGGGGAATCTCAAATAAAAACGGCATACGGCGGACTGCCGCGGCACTCACTGAGTGCCGTACGGCAGTCGGAGAGTGCCGTTCCGGCAGTCACCAAATGCCGCCAACAATTTCTGACTGCCGTTCACTTTTAAAGTCTGTATTTTGCAGAGCAATACGTATGCGTATGCGAATAAGAACAAAAAACTGATAAAGTAAGACTGACGAAAACGCGGCAATCCATTAATTTCTGCGGCATTTGATGAATGCCGCGCGGCAGTCGCGTAGTGCCGCGACGGCAGTCATGAACTGCCGCCGCGGCATTCACGGACTGCCGCGACAGTTTCTGGACTGCCGCGCTGGGCAGCAGTCTGCCTAATTTCAGAAAGTACACATTGTACCACCAAATGAGAAAATTACACCTGTCTTTTACTCCGAATTTACTAAAATTACCTAGGTATTTTGCCTATAAAAGAAGAGGTATCTTCATTGAAAAGGAGAGAAAAAAAAAAGAAGGGGAAACACAAAAAAGACTACCATTACACCAACATTTTTTGGAGAGAAAAAAAGAGAGTTTGGAGAGTTTGAAGAAGAGTTTGGAAGATCTTCAAAGGAGAGAAACTTTGAGGATAGTTTGGAGGTGACCCTCTAATCTTAGTTGTGTTTTCTTTCTTTTGAGCTTCTAATTTACAAGTCATTTAGTTTTTCTTGATTAACTTTTAGAGTTTGTTAAGTAAACTTGGAAGTCCTTACTTCCTAGTTCTTTGATCCTTCTTCTATTTTTCTTGTTTATGTTCTTCTTTTGAGATTCTTGGAGATCTTCAATATCTCCTTTGAAAGCTCTTGAGTTTGATGTTTTGAATCTCATGTAAGCTTATACTTCACATGGGAGTCAAAGTTTGATCATCACTTTTTATAAATAAATAGATGGATCCAAGTCCATGCTTATGACTTGAGTCCTCTAGCTTGATGTTTCATGGAATCCCTTCTATATTCCTTTGAGACCCATGATTATTAACTATATCTTCATCTCCAATGACCATCAAGTGGTAGGAGAAAGTATTTTGGGTCTAAACTCATCCCTATGATTTTGATTCATCATCTTGAGATTTCATGAAGTCTATTCATACTTCATTTGAAATCTACAAATAAAAAAGTCTCTAGCCTCCAATGACCATCAAATGGTAGGAGAAGTGGTTTGGTTTAAACCCAACTTCATGGTTTAATAGTTGGGGTTAACAAATAAAAGTTGAACTTGACAAATGAAAACAGTGAATTCACAAACTGTTTTTGATCAAAGATTTTTAGTTCGAAATCCAACCGTTGAAATCAAGTGAAACCAACGGGAAAATGTCAATAACACAATGTTCTACCACTGTAATTTTTTTTTTAAGGTGGTTTTATGTTTAGAAGGGTTTGATCATGGGTTTTGTGAGTCAACTACAATCTGCCCAGAGTTTCAGAATAGTTTCAGAACAGCAAGTCCATTTTGAAATTCATAAATCAGAAGTCTAATGGAGTTTTTGGGGTCTCTAATAATTTTTTCTGGGTACCTTAATGTGTTAGGAAGATCCCCTAAAAAGATCCAAGTGGTTCTCATCTTTTTGCTATTTTTAAAAAATCAAACAATATCTCTGGACAGAGAGTTGTACATCTCTGAGTGACGTCTGGTTCTTGTCCTTTTCCCAGAGATCTAACCGTTGAAACCTTGATTTTCTTTTTGATTTGAAAACTAGACTGACAGAGGCATCTTGTGTCCAAATTTCACCGACATCAAAACATGGGAGACGTGCTTTTTATTTCTTTTAAGTTCTGGTCTGCTCTCTGCAATTTTCAGAGTTTTATGACACATTTGACCAACTTTGTAAATAATGGTCCAAATGACTTTTTTATGACCTAGGGCTTAAACCATGCTTTAAAAATGATTAGTTGAGCTTGAATCCAAAGTTTAAGAGTATTTCATAGTTTATCCTTGTCCATGTACATATTCATCCATATGGTTTGACACTTATAATTAAGACTTATTTGCTTTGGATTTAATTACATTAGATAGATGTAAGCTAGAAATTTAGGATTGTTATTTCTAACATCGTATTTTGCATATCATGTGGACTAACCCTTTGTTTTGTAGCACTATTAAGGTACGATTTCTCGATCCCTCTCTAGTTTATTAAATTTCTTGATTTTATTTGATTTTTGACCTTATGCGCGACACCTCAGAGTTAAGATTTGCCTTATGTGTATACGTGATTAGAGACTCTTTTTAGGATTTTCTTTTGTTCGCATGCATTGCACGTTTAATATTGCTGCTGGACCCCGGGTAAGTTCACTTGTTCTCTATTGCATATCACATCGCCTGCTACCTGAATTACGTGGCTTATGAATGATATTTTTGTCGTTAGCAATTTTACACCCTTTGGACATGCTTTTTGTGATGTATATGTATATATGTATTAGTTGAGGGCATGCTTAGATTAATAAATTAAAAGGATTTTGAGTAGAGGCCTATCGCAAGATAGGATGAGAGAGGGTGTTTTAGTCCGACGGGCTCCTTCCTCTCTCATTCCATAATCCCCGGACCTAGTTAATCTTTGGTTTCGCAAAAGATCGGTTGCTTTAAAATGGTTTCTTAATTTTTAAGTGGCGACTCATTTTGTTTTTGAATTTGATTTTGAAAAGCTGTGGGTAAGTCAACCTGCGATATCCACAGAATCCGAGTTTTCGAGAAAGAGATACGCATTTTTTCGTAAAAATGGACAGCAGCTGAAACAGGGGCGGATCGATACACCCTTTATGGTCGGATCGATCCCCAATGGTACTTTACCAGCAGAATGTCCCCAAAGAAGCCCGAATCGATCCACCCTTTATTCTCGAATCGATTTGGGTTCCTGCCGAACAGATCCTGCTATTAGAAATCCTGTTATTCCAAGTTCAAAACTCACCAAAACATATCCAAACCACATAGAAACTTCATAAAACTATGGAAAACCATTCCCAATACACTTCCAAACATTTTTTTAAAATAAATCAAGCACGTACCGCATATCCACAACTACAATTGGATCAAAATAACTCATGAACTCAACCCCTTTTTGAGTCAAAACAAGTTTTAAAGCTTGAAACTCAATTCCTACCAAAAGTTCATAAAACTTGTTGGACATGAATTCAATGTGTTAGCCAATATCACACACACAAATACAACTTGCCTACAACACTTGCGACACATCTGGACTTGCTTAAATGGTCGAAGTTAAGAACTTCTGCATATTCAACCAAAACATGGAAATTCACCCAAGTCCTCTAAGTTAACCCCCAAAACTACCAAATTACAAGTTAAAGATTCAAACTCCATGGATACAACCAAAACACTAACCTTGTCATAGAAAAAACTATAATTAACAACATTTTACAAGTTTAAAGGAGGTTCATAAGCACAAATCCCAAATCTTCCCCATCTTTCCCATCGCACGTCATTTCCTCTCCGGATATTGCTCCGAACATGCGGTGGTTGTTATTTACCATAATAGAAAAGGAAAACGGTTTTTTTAAGCATTACGCTTAGTGAGCAATCTAAACATAGTTGATTGTTTAACATGTGCAATGCTACAAATAACCGCATATCTCGTAATCGTAATCGCCGAGTCACCGGTTCAATGATTCATTCAGACCCGAAGACCCCCTTTGGTCCCGTGGTCACCTCTATTCCTTGAACTTCCATATTTATCGGATTCTTTCTCTTCACCACCCTTATTAATCCCAACAATGAATCATTTCCCAGTGCTCATTGATTACCACATAAGCATATAAGCATGTAAGCACATAAGCATGGCAAATTTTCACATAATTGACATAGAATTCACAATTTATCAACTTCATAACTGCTAAACATGATTTCAACAACTCAATATATATATATATATATAGAAACATTGAACACCTTAAACCACTGTCACACCCGTTCCAGAAATTTTATGATTTTGAAAATGCATCCTTTGAGATTTTGAAATTATTAATGTTATTAATAATTTGAGTTGAGGTTGACTGTGAGTCAACGGTAAGGTGTCAATGAGGACACGGGAACATGGTAGTTCATATGGCATGAGCATGAGTAAATGGCATTTATATGATTTAAATATTATTTGACTTATATGGTATTTTGTGAATAGTGAATTATACCTGTGTAGTATAATTTCTGGTATTTTCGGTACTGTTTGTTAACATTTTGAGAACTGTGGTGAGAACGTGAGTGATACGTTAATTAAAAAGTTAGGTTGTGTAGAGATTCCATAGAATATAGTTTTCGGACGTTATTTTTGGATCAAACGAAACCTAGTCGAAAACTTTTGAAATTTATAGTTTTCACTCGTAAAGGCATAAAATGGACGTGTGCGAAGTTTCATGGGTTAATTAGAAGTTTGAGGAACTCGTGGGGAGGTAAACGCAATTCCCGAAGAGTTTTTCTATAAATAGGTGGGGGATGAGATTTCATTCTCATCCAAAACTCACAAATATCTAGAGAGAGGAGAGAGAAAGGAGATTTGGTTGCCACGAGCTTGCCGGCGACATACAACGACCTTCCGTCCGTCAGATTTTCTCCAGATTCAAGATTTGAACTCGTGGAGGTAAGACCTACGTTTTGATACTACTTAGGCCGTGTGTTGGCCAATTTTTGTAAAAATCTTAATTCTAGACTTTTGGGAAAAACAGGTATAAACTTGTAGGAATTTTCTCAAATTCGAAATCCGACGATTATTTAGCCTCCTAGTCGATCCTTCAAAGTTTGGGGAAAATCGCACGAGGTATGAAGTCCTAACTTATGAAATATAGAGAAATGCATGTTTTATATTTCGACGACGAAATTGAGATCCGGGCGAAATCCATGTGTTAATTGTTTATGCACGCGCTAAATTGTGAAAAGCATGTCTAAATTTACGCGAGCACGTTGAGTTGTCTATGTGGGTCAAAAGGGGGTCTTATACAAATTCATGCCGGAGTAAGCTTCTCGATGTTTGAGAATTTGAGTAACGACGGCTACTGTGCATGGTTGTAGGCTTGGACTTGCCATGGCACTTGTGGGGATGTAATGGTTGTACGCTTGGACTTGCCATTGACATCGCGGTTTAAGGCTTGGACTTGCCGCTACCGGATGAATGCATATTTTTCTCCCTGGAGACTATTGATATAATTTATGAGATTAAAGCATGTTTTGGTCATATATTGCATATGTTAGACTTGTACGCTCAGCATATAGCTGAGCAGTGGAGATGTACTCCATTGCAGGTAAGAAGAAAGACAAGAAAAAGCGTGATGAGTGAGGCCGTTAAAGAACGTCGGGGAAATAATTTGTTTATACTTTTGTTTCATTTTCCTAAACTTGTGTAAGGATTGGGAATTCGTAAAATGTTGTAATAGATCTTTGGATTAGTTCGTTGGTATTGTAATCTTGTAATTGAACGCCTGTAGTTATGTTTTAAATGTTGTGTTTGGCGTTGGTTGTGATGGTTTGTGGATAATTGAAGCATGAGTTATTATTTTCACAACAGGGCTGCCCAGCAGGGGAGCAGTCGACTGGACCCTATGTCAGTCGACTGGATCCCGTGTGATTGAGACACTGAAAGTGAATAGTAAGAGAAGTAGTCGACTGGACCCTGCATCAGTCGACTGAGACACTATTGATTTTGGCTACTGCTTCTAATAATGGTAAAACCAGTCGACTGGACCTCCAGATCAGTCGACTGGACCCCTTTTGAAAATGTTACATTTTGGTTCTGCTTAGCACAGTCGACTGGGGATCTTGATCAGTCGACTGAGCAGTCAACTGGGTTTCCTGATCAGTCGACTGGACTTCTATTGAGAACTTTAAGTTTTGGTTTCTGCTCAGTACAGTCAACTGGACCCTAGGAGCAGTCGATTGAACCTCTGTTTTCAGAACTGATTCTTTTGAATGTATTTTCACTTGGCCAAAACTTTTTATAACTCAAATTTTCAATGGATTTGTCAACTCAAAGGACAATGTTTCCTAAGTTTTAAAATACCCAGGGTTGTTTTAACGTTCTTTTCGCTACGTATCGTTAGAGGATGTTTGGATGAACCTTAATGGCGTGCCACGTGTCCTATTTCCATGCGTAGCGGGATGGGTCGTGACAACCACAATCACTTGTTAGTTAGAAAACTCACCTTACTCATATTATACCCAATTTAAGCTAGAAATGCAGAATTTCCTTAACAATTCTTACTCAATTATCTCTTCGGAGTAAATCCTACAAGAATTCGGCAACCACATGTCACCGATTAGCATGAGTTACCAAAATTACGATGATTAAAACATAAATTTAAGGTATAGGAACGATCGTCTCACCTCCACGAGTCCAAATACGACTTCGGTTCGCGAATTGGACGTCGAACGACGATTCTACGGCGTCGGCGTCTCGTGCTCGTTAATCTCCATCTCTCTCTCTCTCTCTCTCTCTCTCTCTCTCTCTCACTTTTGCTTATTTTTTGTAAATTAGGAGAGTTCTCTCCTTTACTTGACACATTGTCAACACATGCAATGTGTTGGTACCAATTTTCCATCTCTTCCATTTACACCCCCATTAGTTTCTAAGGTTTCATTATGAAATCCCCCAAACAGTTAATTAACTACCAAATTATCTAATGAGTATTTGTCTAAGTCTTGTATGTGTCCCAATGTGGTCCCAAATATTTTGTGAAATTGCTATCGCACCTACTAATTATGAATCACTTTTCATTTATACCCTTAAATGAGTATTCAAACCATTACCAAATGCTAACATATAACATTATAATATGAAAGCATTCTTAAACAAATATTCATGTAATCATATAAGCGCATCTAGTCACATAAATTGCAAATATTGTTATTCGGGCCATTCACTGGGTCCCACCTCCAAACTTGTCCCTCCTCAGTGGGGACTTTTCCATGGGCGAGTCCAAGCCTCCTCTTAATCATTATATATACTAATCACATGAATTAATGTATATTAACATCTTAACTACCCCTTTTCCCGGGTACGGGTGTTACACACACACACACACACACACACACACACACACACACACACACACACATACACATTCTCTCTTTCTCTCTCGCTCGCTCGCTCTGTCTCGCAGTCTGTGAGTGTAACTATGTATTGTATATTTGTATGTATATTGTCGACTTTGTAGTTCATCTGGCAGTGTATGTATAGTATATTTGTATGTATATTGTAGTAGATCTGGCCGTGTATATATTGTATATTTACAATTGAAACTTCCCTCTCCAGCAAGACCACCTTTATAACACCCACATTTGTGTTATGTCATTTGCATTACATTGTCATGCATGATAATGTGATGTGGCGTGTCTTATGACACATGTTTGGGTGAGTTTTGACTCACGAGTTGATTTGGGTGTCTGTATTAGAGAACCCTCTGAAACTGTGGTGATTGAGGATTTGTTGTTGTGACGTCTCTCTGAGTATGAGACGGTCACTGTGGAACATTTTAAATGTTTATCTGGAAATAAATGTTTACCTGTGTATTTCAATATCTGTATTATTTTCTGGCTTAGAATATATTTCTATTGTTAGATTTAGTATCCTGGTGAGGACGAATGAACACGCTATTAATTTGGTAGGCTAATTAGCAACTTCGGAAACGTCATGTAGAAATTCACGTTTTAGTAACCAAACGAAACTTAGTCGAAAACTTTTATAATTTTGAAGTTTCACTCGTAAAGCTATGAATAAGATGTATAGAAAGTTTCAGAGACTAATTAGGAGTTTTGGACACTCGTGGGGAGGTAAACGTAATTCCCGAGAGTTTGCCTATATATATGTAATAACCTGCATTTCCATTTAATTTTAAATTACATTTTCATATTTAATTGGTAATTGCATTGTCATATTTAATTTCATTTGGTATTGACTGCTTCATTTAATTACATTTCCCATGTTCTAAATTTTATTCCTTGATTTATTGCAAGCTAAGAATTCTTTTGGGGTCAAATTGTAATTTTTACAAAAGTTAGTAATACCTGTGTGGATTTCAAATCTGTATTTCAAAAACGGTGGAAATGTTCTCTTTTATTTCAAGCTGTATTTTTATGAAACCAGAAAATCACTTCCTACGTTAAAATGAATTTTCTGTATTTTTGTGGTAAACACCGCGCCACCAAAATATCAGTTTACTTTCAAAACTGTCCGCGTTGTGCTAAACTTGCACAGTTTTTGGACATGACGTAAAGTATGACATGATTTGTACTTTATTTCTATTAATGGAAACTCATCATTTGCTTAAGCCTTGTTTGGCAATGCTTGTAGTGTGTGTGTATTCCTTGTGCCATAAGCCATAATTCCCAAATACTTCTAACTTATAACCCCTACAAACCTATGGTTACCCCTTCAAAATCTGTGGAGTTAACAATCTGATGGTGTATATACATATACGTATGTATATCAACACACATCTGTGGTCATTATTTAGCTAATTAAAACTAATTCAATTTGTTGAGTGTGAGAGGTGGTTCTTGGCCCCCAAGTTTGATACTTGCATATATACACTCACATACTCTCTTAAACACACACATCTGTACATTTGTTAGTTCAGTAAATTGAGAGAGTTGAGAAGAAAACACAGAGAGTTCTACAGAAATTATATAGAGAGAGGAAGCTTCAAGACTCCATAGCCAAAGCTTGGAGTTGGGTCCTTAATTGCTTAGTCTTTCTCAACAAACTGTTAATCTTCTTATCAGTGAGTATTTCTAACTCACTAAGAATGTAATCTCATACTTATTTGCTGTATATTGGTTTAATTTTGTCAACCTCCATTGATGATTTTACGTATGAAGTTCATAGCATGAAAACCATGAATTTCTAAACTCAATCAAAATTCATTTTTAGAGATGAATATGGAAGATTATACATCCTACATGCCATGTTTGAAGTTATAGAGCCTAATTTGTTCATACCACAAAGTATATTAGAAATTAAGTTTTGTCATGTTTTAGTTTTTCATAAAATTAGAGAATTATGATTTGAATCATGTTAAATCGACTTTGGATTCTTAATCCTCATTCAAAAACAAAGAGATCCATATATTATATGACATATATAGTCGCAGAATCGAAATGGGTCAATTTAGACCCTGTTTTGCTGGTACAGAGCAGTTTCTGCGAAGAAGATGAAGCCTCAGCTTCATCTCGCGCCACGATCGCGCGCGCGAGAATCGCGCGAGCGATCTTTCGCGCGAGCGGCCCGCGCGCGCGATCCTCGTTTCCACAGGCAGACAGAAGAGTTTATATATATATATATATTGAAATTTAGGCAGGTCGCGCGAGCGAGGGTCGCGCGAGAATCCCTTCGCGCGAGCGATCCGCGCGCGCGACCTTGGCTTTCTCAGGCAGACAGAAAAGTTTATATTATAAAAAGGAAATTTGGGCATATCGCGCGAGCGACCTTTCGCGCGAGCGGCCCGTGCGCGCGAGGTCTGGCAGTTTCTATTTTTGTTTGTTTTATGCTAAGGGACTGTTTGGTTCAACTTTTCAGTACTGATAAGGCTCTGTTTGGGAAATTTAGTTAATCAGAACTCTATTTGGTTAGATTTGAATGATTAAAACATTGTATTATGACTTGTCAATCCCCGTACGCGCGTTGTTCCTTTGAATTAGCATGTTTGCTTTCGTTTAAGTGCATATCATTCATAAGGGGTCAGTGGTACATGTATGTGGGTATTAGTCAGTCTGTGTGGAAAAGAGTAATGGTCAGTGTGAAAAGAGTTAGAGTTTGAGTTGAGTTGTGGTTGTGGATTGAGTTGTGGTTATGTTTGTGATTGAGTTTGAGTTGTGGTTGTGGTTGAGTTGTGGTTGTAGTTGTGGTTGTGATTGTGGTTGTGGAGAGGGTATCTTTGAAATGCGACGGTGGCAAATATGGACACTCCCTGACGCCCATGGAAGCGTTAAAGTGTGTGAAGCCGAACTCGGACATTCCCTGGCACCCATGGTAGTGCTAAAGTGTGGCCTACGGACACTCCCTGATACTCGAGTCTGGATACTGCGTGAGGGGTTGCCCCGGTATTTGCATGGCGGTTAGGGTATTCAAAGTGTGAGGCATTGGACACTCCCTGGTACCCCGGACCAAAGTGTGAGGCAAACTGGACACTCCCTGGCGCCCCGTTGCTAAAGTGTGGCTATCTTAGTGTTTCAAAGATACCAGGAGTAAGATAGTGGGTTGTTGTGGCTGTCGAGAGAAAAGAGTCGGCAAGATGAGTGTGGTGCATTGTCGCATTACACGATCGTCTGTTTTTATGAATGAACGACCTTTAATATATTCCTTGTTGTTTTATAAATGAATTCTTCCTGCGGTTTAACTATTGATTTATACAAATTGAAAAATGGAAAAAGGTAAATGGGTATGTTTTACATTTAAAGTCATGTTTTTAATACTCACCAGCTTCTTGAAGCTGACGACGTTGATGCGTCCTGGACATTCGTGTTCAGGCTTTTCAGGATTTAACCAGGAGGAATCATACGACTATGCTAATTGAGAATGGCTGCTTCTAGAATGAAGAAACTGTTTATTATATGTTTTAAGTTATGAACTGTTTTGTTTTATAAGGATGATTGTAACAGACACTAAGTTATTGTTTTATTTTAAGGCGGTCTATGCCTTAGTTGACCCCGTATCATAAGATGTAATAAGTTAGAAAATTTTTGTAAGCCTTGATTGCTTTACTCTGATTATTATGTTTTGTTGTTCGACGTTTGGGACGGAATCGATCCTTCAAACTGTCGCGACCTACGGGTCCATAAAGGAAATTAAACGCTTTCCTTATTTATGCTACGTCGGGGCGTGACAATATAGATAGAGATGACTTTAGATTTTTCTACAACTCTTAACCTAAGTTCAAGAAGGAGTCCATAGGGAGATTTTGTTGCTTCGAGCTTTGCGACGCCAAACGACGACCTTCCGTCAGTCTGTTTTCTCCTAGATTTCATATTCGAGCTCCTCGAGGTAAGAGCTTCGTTTTGATATATGTTAGGGCTTGTTTGGCCAAGTTTTCGGAAAAGTTGTTTCCTAGAATTTTTAATAAAAGTTGATAAACGGAATTTTGATCCATAGGAATTGTACTAGATGTAATTCTGCACGTTCTTTGTGCACGTGTTTTCTTTGGATCATATTTTTAAGCGCGTAAATCGGAGGTGAGTGATTCAACTATGTCTTTGGAATGATTTCTTGACATGTATTCATGTTTTGTGTGAATAGCATGTATTAATTCTTAGAGATATATTGTGTAGTTCATATTGGGCATTTATATTGATAAGTAGGCTCAATAGCACGGTGATATGTTTTGATTACCGCGAGCATGGTGATATGTATTTGAGCATGTTAAGTTGCTTATTTGGGTCAGAAGGAGCACGTGGTCACCGTGCCATTTTGTGGAGCCGATATAGGCATTAAGGTCGCACGATTGAAGAGAAGAATCGTGGGTCTTACCCTTTCGCGTGGACTTATTGGCGAGGAGTCGTGGATTGGGAGTATGGACGGGCACGTGAGTCTCCGGCGACTAGTATGAATTGTAGAGATGTGAATGCGGACATGTTTATCATTCATGTGCATATGTTGTTTTATTCACTAAGCATTAGCTTAAACAAATCAAAATATCTGTGGTTATTCAAATAACCATTTCAGGTGTAAATGCTGGCGAGGAATCACAGAAGTGAGCACGTAGGTTGGGAGTTCTTTTAGAAGGCAACTTGAACGTTAATCTTGTAGTTTTAAGACAATAGGAAGGTTGTAATAAGAATTCTTATGGTTTTTAGTTATGTTTAACTTGGTATGTTAGAATGAATCTAAAATGTTGTAATAGTTAGTAACATGTTGTAACTGTGCTTTAGTAATATGTTAATACAGTTAGGATTGCTTTGGAGTACTTTTGGAAGTGTGTGTTTGATCGCCGTTCGCATTCAAAAGCTTTTAAACTTAGAAAACTCTGCAGAATGAGAAGCTGCCATAAATTAGTCGACTGGTTGAGAAAACAGTCGACTGGAGCCTCTGTTTTCAGCAACTCACTGTACCTTTTATTTGAGGATCAGTCGACTGGGTCCTCGACACAGTCGACTGGATCATGTTTTCAATTCAGATATTTTGTTCAGGCTAGACTTCAGTCGACCGGACCGTATCAGTCGACTGAAAATTTGAAGCCCCAGTCGACTGGATGGTGTTTTAAAACCCAACTTTCTGCTGGACCAAGATCAGTCGACTGGGTCTTAGGATCAGTCGACTGGACATTTAGTTTTCAAAATGACTTGTTTATTCCGCTGCGTGTGTTCTTCAAACTAATTTTTGGGAACGTTAATGAATTGGTTTAGCCTCGGTGGCGTGCCACGGGCTTCGGTTCCGCTATTATGGGACCAGACTGTGACATTTAGTGGTATCAGAGCATAAGTTTAGAGCCTTGGGAACGAGTGACGTTATATATGTTGAGTGACGTCGAGTGGAGTGTGTAATTGTGAAGATAGTTATTATCATTGTAGAAATGCTTCATGTGTTAGCATTTGTTGAGTGTGATGAACTGTGCACATATATCTATATTGTGGCATAGCATGCATAGTCATTATGCATTGAACTCAACAGGGGAAATATTTTAAACGTTATGGCTAATCCACCAAGAGAATTGTCACCGCATTCGCGGATGGACCAAATAGTGAATATGGTGGGAAATTTCATACAAGCGGTAAGTGAAAGAGAACAGAGGAACGTTCAGCCTCCACTGGTACCTCGACTTCAACACACAATCGTGGAACAGTTTCATAAACGGAAACCGACCTTGTATTATGGACAAGTTGACATAGACTTGGCCGATCATTGGATGATGGACATGGAAAGACATTTCCGTCAGGTAATATGTACTGATGAGGAGAAAATTTTATGCGCATCCGATACGTTGATGGGCGAAGCCTTGGATTGGTGGAAAAACGTGCTTGAACAAGGAAAGCCAACCACGTGGGAAGCATTTAAGGAAGAATTCAACAAACGTTTCTTTCCACAATCTGCTTATACTCAGAAACGCCAAGAGTTTGCGAGTTTGGTTCAGGGAGATATGACCGTGGGTGAGTATGTTTCTCGTTTCAATGCCTTGTTACGATTTGGGAAAACTACCGTTCCGACTGATAGGGATAAAGCTCGTAAGTTCGAGGAAGGGCTTAGAGAGAATATTCGTGGCCGTGTGGATATGTTGTTGGGTTTGTGCCCTCAAACCATTACTTTATGTATGAGACATTAGCATTATAATATATTGATATCAGCTTTACATTTCAATGTGTATGTTTCTTTCATGAGATGATTGTTTTATCCTTAAGTATCATAGTAAGCAATTCGTGTGTGTATGAGATACACACAAGTGAGATACGAATTACTATTCTTTGATACTTAGAATATGTCACAGTGGATGATGAGACTGGATACCTCATCAGGTCTACACTGTAGCATAATTAACTACCATTGGATGGAGTGAATAATTTCAATCACTAGAGTGTAGTTCTTAGTTGATATGCTAGTCATTTGTGTTATGTCATTTGCATTACATTGTCATGCATGATAATGTGATGTGGCGTGTCTTATGACACATGTTTGGGTGAGTTTTGACTCACGAGTTGATTTGGGTGTCTGTATTAGAGAACCCTCTGAAACTGTGGTGATTGAGGATTTGTTGTTGTGACGTCTCTCTGAGTATGAGACGGTCACTGTGGAACATTTTAAATGTTTATCTGGAAATAAATGTTTACCTGTGTATTTCAATATCTGTATTATTTTCTGGCTTAGAATATATTTCTGTTGTTAGATTTAGTATCCTGGTGAGGACGAATGAACACGCTATTAATTTGGTAGGCTAATTAGCAACTTCGGAAACGTCATGTAGAAATTCGCGTTTTAGGAACCAAACGAAACTTAGTCGAAAACTTTTATAATTTTGAAGTTTCACTCGTAAAGCTATGAATAAGCTGTATAGAAAGTTTCAGAGACTAATTAGGAGTTTTGGAAACTCGTGGGGAGGTAAACGTAATTCCCGAGAGTTTTGCCTATATATAGATAGAGACGACTTTAGATTTTTCTACAACTCTTAACCTAAGTTCAAGAAGGAGGCCATAGGGAGATTTTGTTGCTTCGAGCTTTGCGACGCCAAACGACGACCTTCCGTCAGTCTGTTTTCTCCTAGATTTCATATTCGAGCTCCTCGAGGTAAGAGCTTCGTTTTGATATATGTTAGGGCTTGTTTGGCCAAGTTTTCGAAAAAGTTGTTTCCTAGAATTTTTCATAAAAGTTGATAAACGGAATTTTGATCCATAGGAATTGTACTAGACGGAATTCTGCACGTTCTTTGTGCACGGGTTTTCTTTGGATCATATTTTTAAGCGCGTAAATCAGAGGTGAGTGATTCAACTATGTCTTTGGAATGATTTCTTGACATGTATTCATGTTTTGTGTGAATAGCATGTATTAATTCTTAGAGATATATTGTGTAGTTCATATTGGGCATTTATATTGATAAGTAGGCTCAATAGCACGGTGATATGTTTTGATTACCGCGAGCATGGTGATATGTATTTGAGCATGTTAAGTTGCTTATTTGGGTCAGAAGGAGCACGTGGTCACCGTGCCATTTTGTGGAGCCGATATAGGCATTAAGGTCGCACGATTGAAGAGAAGAATCGTGGGTCTTAGCCTTTCGCGTGGACTTATTGGCGAGGAGTCGCGGATTGAGAGTATGGACGGGCACGTGAGTCTCCGGCGACTAGTATGAATTGTAGAGATGTGAATGCGGAAATGTTTATCATTCATGTGCATATGTTGTTTTATTCACTAAGCATTAGCTTAAACAAATTGAAATATCTGTGGTTATTCAAATAACCATTTCAGGTATAAATGCTGGCGAGGAATCACAGAAGTGAGCACGTGAATTGGGAGTTCTTTTAGAAGGTAACTTGAACGTTAATCTTGTAGTTTTGAGACAATAGGAAGGTTGTAATAAGAATTCTTATGGTTTTTAGTTATGTTTAACTTGGTATGTTAGAATGAATCTAAAATATGTTGTAACTGTGCTTTGGTAATATGTTAATACAGTTAGGATTGCTTTGGAGTACTTTTGGAAGTGTGTGTTTGATCGCCGTTCGCATTCAAAATCTTTTAAACTTAGAAAACTCTGCAGAATGAGAAGCTGCCATAAATCAGTCGACTGGTTGAGAAAACAGTCGACTGGAGCCTTTGTTTTCAGCAACTCACTGTACCTTTTATTTGAGGATCAGTCGACTGGGTCCTCGACACAGTCGACTGGATCATGTTTTCAATTCAGATATTTTGTTCAGGCTAGACTTCAGTCGACCGGACCGTATCAGTCGACTGAAAATTTGAAGCCCCAGTCGACTGGGTGTAGAAAGTAGTCGACTGGATGGTGTTTTAAAACCCAACTTTCTGCTGGACCAAGATCAGTCGACTGGGTCTGAGGATCAGTCGACTGGACATTTAGTTTTCAAAATGACTTGTTTATTCCGCTGCGTGTGTTCTTCAAACTAATTTTTGGGAACGTTAATGAATTGGTTTAGCCTCGGTGGCGTGCCACGGGCTTCGGTTCCGCTATTGTGGGACCGGGCTGTGACAACCTTGGCCAAAAGCCTCCTTACCTCATGAAGTAAACTTTAACGACTGTTGGGGCCAATATGGTCAAAAATGACTATCAATAGAACTGTTACCCTTGTTCCCCTTCTTCAATTGGTACTCTATTTAAAATTTTGATATAAATATTGTAAGCTTCATCTTCTTTTTGGAGTTAACTTCTTTCTCTCTTTTTTCCCACATTTAGTTGATTTTTAGTTTAGTTCATCTCCAAAAATTTAAGTGATTATGTTTGGCATTGTGTTTGATTTTTATTATTTTTCTCTACATTGCAATTTCTCATTAGGTAAAAGCTATGTTTATAGGCATACATGATATATTAAAGATAGAGATAAGACTGCATCTACCCTTATTTCTTTGGCATATATCCAAATACCATTATAACAGATTATGATAAGAGATGTATTTCTTATCTCTAATGTCAAACAGTGTGTATATCTTATCTCTACCAAGTGTTACCAAAACAATCCATATCCAAAATCATTATATTCTTAATTTTCTTTACGGGTATTGTATTTGAACACAAGTTAGTGCATCGATATTATAATCGCAATGACTATAATTTATAAGCAATGGAGTTCATTTTTTGTTTTTTTTTTTCACTGACTATACATAGTGACATAGTGACTATTTTGATTCATAATTTCATACATATTTTTCACTGTAATGCTTCTGAAATTTTGATTATTTCAATAGTACTAGATCCACGGTATAAAGTTGATTATGTGACCTTTTGGTATAACGAATTTTAGGGTGACGATTCTTTTCTTTCCGAAGAGACAAAGAGCAAAAAGGCTAAAAGTTTTATTGCTTGTTTCACTGCATCGATGTCACGCCTGTATTTCAAGTATTTGGCAGAAGCTACATCTTTTGTTGATATTGCTTCAAGTAATAAGTTGGATGGTGATAATGCCGTTGCAAATGACAAAACTAGCAAACGTTCTAGAAAGAAGGATAAATTTAGGGCTGATTTAAAGAGGAAGGATCAACTCGATGCCATGAAAGACTTAAATAAATACTTGTGGGAAGGGATAGAGGAAGAAGATCCTCACTTCGATGTATTGGCTTGGTGGAAAGGGAAACTTGCAACATACCGCAAGCTTACAATCATGGCCCTGGACATATTATCAATTCCTATTACATCAGTTACTTCTGAGTGTGCTTTTAGTACTGCAGGTCGAGTACTTGATCCATTCCGAAGTTCCTTGACACCTAATATTGTGGAGTGTTTGGTGTGCACCAAAGATTGGTTATGAACTCCAACACCATCGGTTATCATTGAAGAAAAACTTGAGGAACTTGAGGAAATTGAAAAAGGTAAATTGTATATGACTTTTGTTTAATTTTTTCCTTTAAATGTTTTTAATGGTAAGTTTAATACATACGTGAATTTTTGTGTGTTTGTTCATTATAGCTACAGCCCAAGATTTTGGAGCCTTATCGGTTGGGAGTGGTCCGAGTGAAGTGCAGAGTTAAGGGCTTGTTGCTAAAATGGAATAGGCTATGACTATAAGTCTATGAGTGTTGTTCTATTTTCAAGTATTTTAAGTTGTGTTTAACAAACATATTAAGCATTTTGAATTTGGTATTTTCTTTTTCTTTTTCTTCTAGATTGTGAGTGCTCTCTTGGTGGATATTAAATTGTTATATTTGATATTATGTCTTATGTTATGCTTGTGGATGTGATGTGAGATTTTAATTACGTAACAGGTGATGTGGTCTATGTGATTGGTAGTTAAGTTGCCCTTTTCTATAATGCTAATTTGTATGCAGTATGCACTATGCAGTTTTTTTATCTGTATGGCGGAAAATTCCGAAAATTATGAATATCCTGAAAAATCTACGAAAATGCTCCGATTCCGAAAATTCCAAAAATTTGGAATCGGAATGGAAAATAAAAATTCTGAATTTTCAGAATCAGAATCGGAACAACTTTAAGAATTTTAAAATTTTCATAATTTTTTATGATATATTTCTGTTCCAACCGAAACACGCCCCTAATTGCTGCCAACAATCATTTTAACCATTATGACCACATCTAGCTTCCAAAGATACCAAAAATTAAGGCCTCAAGTTTTCACATCCAAAATCTCCATCATGTCACCTCATGAAATAAAAATTGATTTCCACCACTCAAAAGAGAAAGGGTAAATTACGCCAACATCCCCTTAACTATGAAATCTTTTCAAATGTTCCTTGAATTATAAACTCAATAAATTGACCCAATCAACTATTATATTTTTTTATTAACACCCCTTCGCTTAGGTTGACTTCTCAAAAAATCAATACTTTTTTATTATGTTACCAGCACTTGATATAAAAGTGTTAACACCAAGACATTTTTACCTCTTCTATGAGTCGTTAAAAATTGTAGAACAAAATTGCCTATAAATTTGTGTACAACAAAGAGCAATTATTTATGCAACAAAAGATAATTTTGTCTTACAATTTTTAACAGCTCAAAAGGAGGGATGAGCAAACGTTATATTGCTAATATTTTTGTAGCATATCTTGCTTACATAATACAAAATGTCAGTTTTTTGGGATAAATTTTTAATGGAAGGTATGTAAGTGAAAAAAAAAATGTAACAGTTAAAGGGGATTAGTTTGTCGGTTTATTTTTTAAAATTTAGTAAGTATTTAAAAAAAGAGTCATAGTTAAGGGGATGTTAGTGTGAATTAACGTAAAGAAAAAAGACAAATGATTTTCCACCAAAAATCTTTGTTTGACAAGGAGAAGAATTCCACCGTAACAAAGACATGAAAAAAAAAAAAAAACATTTCTTATCCTATGAAGATTTTTAAGTTAAATTCATTCATTGAGATTGAAACTTTGAAATTGATGACCCACACCACATACGAATTGCAAATTTTCTCCAAATGATAGCCAACGTGCCACATAAACGTCCAGATAAGACATTTCCACGTGTCATCCTCTCTTCCACATCAGATCACAGTCCCCCATCTTCTCTCTCCATATTATCCACACCACACCACACCAAACCAAACCATATTTACACCACAAGATTCATACTGATCTATTGATATAGAGAGAGAGAGAGAGAGAGAGAGAGAGAGAGAAACACAAACATATACATACATAGTACTATATAGCAATTAGTAGCAATGGCAGATTCTGCTTAATTCTTCTTTTACCCCCCACCAAAAAAAAAAAGAAAAAAAAAAAGATGTCATTTTTCTCTATCTAAAAAAATTTGTTCTTTCATCACTGAACTGAACTGAACGAACACTCAAATGTCTCTTCCGCAACTCCTACCCTCTCCATCTTCTTCATCCCTGACACAAAAATGTTCCTTAAACCACAATCCCTTAAACCCTAACCCTAGATCTCTTTGCTTCACTCCATCTCTCCGCCGCCACCACCGGCGGCGGAAACCTAGTTCCCTCCGGTGCTCGGCCTCTTCCTTCTCGGAGAAACACCACACCGGTTCTCCACGATCCGACGACGTCATCGAGCTCCCTCTGTTTCCTCTCCCTCTCGTCCTATTCCCCGGCGCAATCCTCCCTCTGCAAATCTTCGAATTCCGCTACAGAATGATGATGCACACTCTCCTCCAGACCGATCTCCGGTTCGGCGTCATATACTCCGACTCCGTCACCGGCACCGCCGACGTCGGCTGCGTCGGCGAGGTCGTCAAGCACGAGAGGCTCGTCGACGACCGGTTCTTCCTGATCTGTAAAGGTCAGGAGCGATTTCGAGTGACCAAACTGGCTCGGAGCAAACCCTACCTGGTTGCGGAGGTGACTTGGTTGGAGGACCGGCCTTCCGGCGACGGAGAGGAGGATTTTGAGGCTTTGGCGATTGAGGTGGAGACGTATATGAAGGATGTGATTCGATTGTCGAACCGATTGAACGGGAAGCCTGACAAGGAGGCTCAGGACTTGCGCCGGAATTTGTTTCCGACGCCGTTTTCGTTCTTCGTTGGAAGTACTTTCGAAGGCGCCCCCAGGGAACAGCAGGCGTTGCTCGAATTGGAGGATACGGCGATGAGGTTGAAGAGAGAGAAAGAGACTTTGAGGAATACTCTTAATTACTTGACAGCAGCATCTGCGGTTAAAGATGTATTTCCATCTTCGTGAATTATAAGGGAGAGGGGGAGAAAGGTTGGTTTGTTTTGGAATTGAAGGGTACAGAGAAGAAAGAGTTGGGAGGACAGTGAGAAAAAAAGGATAGGTAATTTTATGCTTCCTCTGTATGAACTTGTAAATTTTGATGGTTACTACTGCCTAATATAATTTGCTTCAATATGCTTTTAGTTTTCATCTCTCATATGTGTTGCTGCTATATATGTTTGAACACTTTTTGTATCTGCTCATGTATGATTTGCTGGCTTGGTTGGTAGTGCACTTATGATAATTTATACTAGTATTCTCTAAATTTGATGTAAAAGCTCAAATTGATACTGAATTAGCAAGGTGGGGAATGTCCATATCAGTCTTGGGCGAGTGGTGGTTAGTATCAAATTCTGCAATGAGTTATTTATTCCGATGCTTATTGTTGGAGGTCCCCCTTAAATTACAAAGTTTTGTTGATCAATGATGGTGTTTTTAGAGAAAGCTTGAAAATTGGGAAAAGGGTATGTTTTGGTTTTTCAGAACAAGTATGTTAAAACATGTTTATGAAGCAAGAGATAAGAACTAGTTTTTCATGTTCACATATTTGTGCTCTTGTTTTGTCATTGCTCTGTGAGTACTCAATCTTTTTTTTCTAATATAAGGTTGTTGGAAGCAACTGAAGTGAAAAGGAATTTGACAGCTGATTTGTGAAATTTTTTTATGTGCCCTGTATGCTTTAGGCATTGAAAATTGAGACATGGATGCACCTTAGTCATTGGGAAAATGTTATCCATAACATGCAATCGCCGTCTTGATAAACAGTAGTCGATTTTGTGACCATAGCAATGGTCTTGCCCCAGCAAACTGACTTGAGCTGTGTAACATAACAATTAATTTTTAAGTTTATTAGGTATGGAAACTGGATTCTCTCTTAGTTCTCAAAAAAAAAAAAAAAGAGAAATATTCAAGAGTAGGAAAGAATGTTCAGCAACTCAGATATCTGACAAATACCAACTTTAAGACAAAAAAATATAGAACACACTGTTAGCTTTCCCCCCTTCTTCTTGCACCTTGTTAGATCCAATATCATCTCATTTTTGTGATGTTTAAGTACAACTTTATCAAATGTTATATCAGTTGGCAGCTCAGTTAAATGTTCACATATAATTTGGCAAGGTTGGAACTAGTTCTGTGAAGTTTGGTTGAAGATGATGATGTGCTATTTCTGTGAGATCTAGGTGTAGGACATTGTCACCGCAACAGTTTGATTTCCATCAGTATGATGATAGTCCAACTGAATGGGGTAGCAACCATTCAACATTTTCCGCGTGGGAGGCTTATTTAATTTTGTGGGTTCTTCCTTGGTTTCAGATGTAGTGATTAGTTCCCAAGTTCTGTTTCTAGTAATTGGAGAAATGGTTCTTATGCTGTTTGTTTGTTCCCTTTTTTTCTCTTTGTTCTTCCCTAAACACAAAATGAGAAAAAAGAGTACTGGGCAACAAGTGCCTTGTATAAGCATTTAGGCTAGGAGTACTTGCCCCATGTTGCTTTGGTAGGGATAGCAATTTGTCTGATTAACTCGGGGTGCCACACTCCTAATGGGACGGATTTGGGAGTGGCTAATAAGGTTAGGGGGTGTGTTTGGGAAATGTCTCTAAAACCCGTGTGTGGTTCGTCTCTGGGACTGTTTTGTTGTAGGAACCCACTCCATCATTTTATTTATTTTAGGTTTCCAGATTGCCTCACTTGTATCTTCTCTCAGCTCTCGATATGCATCTCATCTCCCTCTCAAAAAATCTCTCCCCCCCACTCCTCTCAAATCTCTCTCTTTTCCCCTTCTCTAGTCATGAAGTGGCCTTTGCTTCCCAAGGTTGTGATTTAACCTTTACCTCAGTTCACTACCGCATGGAACTCCAAACTGTTCGACAACATGCCCGAATGATAGCAACGCCCTCAATCATTTCAACTTCTCGCATCCATTCGTCAAGTATTTTGAGTTTTCCCATCAGATTACCGCTTTTTCGTAGTTTGAAATAGAAGAAGACTACCCGACAATGGGTGGCCTGTTGTCCTGATCTTCTTGGGGGAATTTGATCACGCATGATTATATACAATAGATATAGATGTACAAACATCTTACTGTTTTGGATTTTTTCTGCTACTTGTTGGTTCCTGAAATATTTATGTTATGTTGGCTTTCTGTTTAGCGTGATTGATTGTGAAACTATTTTGACTTTCTGGGGGAGAGGAGGGATGGTATGTAGTAGTTGCGGTCAGGGTTGGGATTAGTTACACTCCGGCCAGGAGTCCCAGGGCAGGGCAGGGTGACTACATTTTTGGGTGGGGTGGGGAGTGGGGTTGCCCACCCCATTGCCATCTCTACTTTGGCTAGTGTTGTAGCTAGTTTGTACAGTCCACTCACTATTCACAAGTTTATACAAACATTTGATTCTGCAACAAACACTTAAAGTCCAACGAGTGTGCCCGTGATTCAGTTTGTGGCCTGGAAATGTTTTCCATGCATCCAAGAAGCACAACCCTTGGTTATTCAATTTCATCATGTTGTTGGAAATATATTGGTTAGATCAAGAGTAATTGTTGGATTTGAGATCTTATGACTATAAATCAGTTTGACAGTTGGATCTTTTTCTATAGTTAGCTGAAGGTTGGTGTTACAGTACTACTTGTTTTGTGAGTTAGATGAAAAGGAAGCTAGTATTTCATGGAATGTTACCAACTTTAAATTTATTTCGAAAGTTAATCGGGGAATCAACTCCAAGTAGGAAAAGCATCCTCAAGTGCATTTTTACATTGAACTTTAAACTAAAGCTGAAAAATTCCTATGTACTCTCTCCTCAAATGGATACCGTTTGTATTACTTTGATTATGTTAGTTTTGGGTAATCTCTCTCTCTCTCTCTCTCTCTCTCTCTCTCTCTCTCTCTCTCATACACATTTGCCTAACCAAAAGGGTTCTCCCCACTACGGAGAATCATTTGGGGAGCCCATTGGAGCTCCAAAAAAGCAGTTTGGTTATCTAAAATAGCTAGTGAACTACGACAGAGAACATGGTTGGAGATGGTCTAGTTATTCGTGTGTTGATGAGATACACTGAACAGCTTCCAAGTGGTTTCTAACACGGGTGGGCGTGGCTATGTAAAATTGCTTCCTCGGTGCCTTTTCTTCAGAAATATGAGGCAAGTCTCTGGAAAGGGAAGCCGAATCGTTACGTAAAACCAGTACCAAATGTACACAACACAAGTTTTGTGAGATAAGAGTATCCAAGAGATGATAAATTTTGATATGACTAGAGTCTAGACAGTGTTATTTCATGGTACTCTTGCAAAGTAATTAGCATTTTGATATCACATAAGAAATTTGCAATGCAATAAAATAACCAATCTGTTTTTCTGCACCATTATTCAATAAGAAAAGTTATCTCTGTGTGACGATCACATCCGTTTTTCTACTGTGATTTGAGCATTCAGTAGGTTGAAATATTTTCTCCTTGAGTTATTACGGCACTTGTAAAATAAGACTTTATAAAGGGTAGGAAAAAGAATAAAACCAATTCATTAATGTGTTCAGAGTAAAGTACTCTTACCGCTATTGCAACTAACAGCTTTGACCAAAAAAAAAAACTTTGTAGTGTTTGGGTAACGTGTTGTAAAAGTGGTTATGGTGGCAAAATAAATTATGTAAAGTGTTTAGCTATCTTTGTTAAACCACCAGATTTACAGGTGTGATTTGTACAGTCAACCAGATTTACTGCTGTGATTTATACAAATTGAGATGTGATTTATACAGATTGATTGTACATTAATTATGTACATAATGTGATTGATTGTATTGTTAATTAGCATAATTATAAGCTTGATTTTAGGTCTTAATTTCTTTTTATAAACTCTTGTAAATTCTATATATAAAGACCACCTAATAGAGAAGAATATACAAAAAATAATTCTCTTACATGGTATCAGCCTAATATCGATCTCCACCTCCTTCATTTTCTCAGGTAAAGCTTTCTCTGTTGTTCTCTTCCTCTCCAGCAAAGCTCTGCAACCCACCTCCATCTCTTCTCTCTGCCTGACATTTCCATATCAGCCCCAAACCTTTCGGCAATTTCCATATCAGCCCCAACCTTTTTGACATTTCCGGATTAGCCCTTGTTAAATTTACAAATCAGCCCCATATCATTTTTAAACTTACAATCAGCCCTCTTACAACACCATGTCTACTACCACCACGCTTGCTGCCTCACTCAATATCCCCAACATCACCCACCTTGTCATGGTCAAACTTTCCGATGACAATTTTCTCTTATGGTATCATCAAATTAAAGCCTTTCTCTATGGACAAAACTATCTCCGGTTTGTCGATGGCTCCTACCCATGCCCCACCACTGACCCGGACCGCTCCACCTGGCTACGCGCCGATAAAACTCTTGTTAGGATCATCTCCACCACTCTTTCAGAGCCAATGCTGGCTACTGTTATTAGCTGTGATTCCTCCGCAGCCATTTGGACTCTCATTCAATATCACTTTTCTCAAAAGTCCATTGCCATTTCTTCTCTCTACCGAAAAAGACTCACTAGACTGGCCCGTGGTGCTCGTCAAATTACAGACTACCATCATGAAGCCAAATCCATTGCTGATGCTCTTGCTGCCATTGGAGAACCTGTCTCCAACAAAGATTTAGTAAATGATGTTCTTCATGGTCTTGGCCCTGACTATGACATGCTTGTCACAATTATTGAGAGCTATGACTCTCTGCCTGAGTTCTGCATCCTTCGGTCAAGGCTCTTGAACTATGAAGCCCGACACCAGCCTTCTCTTTCTCCTTCTCGTCAACCATCTGCTCTCCTTGCCTCTCAACATACACCAACCCACAGTTCTGCTCCTCAGTACAATTACCGTCACAAAGGACAGAAGAACAATGGACGTCAGTACAGCAACAGTCGGAACTCCGATCCCGGTATCCTTGGCTCTAGGCCTTACCAACCCACCATGGCCCAGTGTTAACTCTGTTTCCCAGTGTCAACTCTGTTTTGGCTATGGACATTCTGCTCGCAACTGCTCTTGATTACCCACTTTACTCAGCCCTCGGTTTGAATTCTGCATTTGCTGGACTCCCCCATATCCACAAGTCAATCACTCTAGATTCTCTCCAGCCTATCCATCCATGCCTTCTTATGATCCTAGCTGGTATCCCGACACTGGTGCCTCCACCCACATGATTGGCAATCCTGCGCTGCTCCAACAACGCGCACCCTACACTGGCCCTGACATCGTTCAACTTGGCAATGGTGATCAACTTCCTATCACCTATACGGGTAACATGGCACTTCCTCTTGGTTCCTCTTCATTCCTTCTTAATAATATCTATGTTGTTCCTTCCATGTGCAAAAACTTACTTTCCATTGCGCAATTCGGTCATGATAATCACGTTCTCTGTGCCTTTGATGCTAATCATTTTTATATCTTTGATCTCATGAGTGGGTCATTTCTCTATCAGGGCCTATGTAAGGACGGTCTCTACAAGCTAACCTCAATTCCATCACGTTTTCAGGCTCTTCATTCTTCTCATAGCTCTTCCTCTCTCTGGCATCAACGGCTAGGTCATCCCTCAGCCAAAGTTATCTCCTACTTAGGCTCGAAGAAGCACTTGTCTCCCACTTTTAAAAATAAATTTTCATTCTGTAAAGGATGTGCATTGGGTAAATCCACACACCTCCCCTTCTCTCTATCTAATGAAATAAAAAGTACTACTTCATTTCATTTAGTTCATTCTGATGTATGGCAATCTCCCATTCTTTCTGTCTCTGGTTATAAATACTATGCACTTTTTACGGATGACAACACTCGTTATACATGGCTCTTCTTTATGAAAAGAGATCTGAAGTTGTTGCTGCAGAAACTGTAAAAGAACAATATTACCAAATAATAGTAGCCTTTGACGGTTTTCTTGGGATGAGTCACAGACTATGTCGCTCTCTTTAAGACACTTCGCGGCTCTGCCCAAGTTGCGCAAGCAGTTCGGATGAAGGCCACGACGTTCCCAGGATAAAGCAGTCCAGAAATCGCCTCTGTCTCGAAAATCCTTACACAGAGGAAGATCGAAAAACCCACACTCTTTCAGAATTAGTTGCTCAGAAACTGAGAAGAAAACTGTTTTTGAAAAAGTTTCTATAACTCATTTTGCTCTCTGTAATGTATATATATTTTTTGTGAAAGCAGTTTCTGTATATATAAACAATATATTCTGAACGTTGGGGAAATATTACGTTGCAGAACGTGGAGAGAAAAACTGGGAACATTGGAGAAAAAATCTGGAGTAAAAAACGTGAAGGAGTTTTTGGGAGATTTGGCCTCCAACTGATTTAATCCAAATAAAACTCTTTCTGATTATGAAAAATATTTGGACTCTTTTTTATTATAAAAATTTATTTTCCAAATAAATTTTGTATAAAAAGATATATATATATATATATATATAGGAGTAGACCCAACCTAACCCACACCCAAGCCCGACCCGGAATGGAGCGGAGCGGGGTGCTCGCGCGTGTGTGTGTTTTGTGGTAAACCCAATTGGGCCAAGGTCCTCCCTCTTCACAAAACTTGGTACCCCCAAGGGGCACAACCCTTACTCCAACCTCCACTTATATATGTCATTCCCACTTCCTCTAATTTTCCTATGTGGGATAAGTAAAAGAACATTTGGGTTGGTTTGTGAATAAAACAAAATTCAAAACCAATTTTCAAAAATTTTCCCTCAAACTTTCCCTCCAATTTTAAATATACACTATTTCCAACAATTCCCCACTTGTATTTTAAAATTTGATTTAAGATCATTGAGCAACGTAACATAAGACTGTGCATAAGTAAATGTGTTTTTCAACTTAAACCTTTACGTAGTTATTGTGCTTCCGATTATACTAGAGTAACCGTAGTTTTGAACTCTATCTCAGACAACACCACACACACAGTCCTACTAAGGTGAAGTTCAAAAACCAGCACTTTACGGCCGTGTGCTTGTATCCCAGTATAGCGAATGATCTAGAGAATTTTGCCCAAAATTTCATAGGAAGCGGCCTCACTTCCACATTCGCTTAGGTGTGTCTAACAAGGATACTCCTGTAGCTAGGTATCCCACTCCAAATGGAGTTTAGATCTCATTAAGAGTTATAAATAACTCAACCTTCTGTCCTTCAGGATGTCATGCTTCGTAGGGATGGACTTGGAGTATTACCCCCATATATAGATATTAGCATGATTCCACTCATATCACTTCATGACTTGTTATTACCCTTTGAACCTATTTCTTGGGATTTCCAGTCTATAGGTTGGGTTACTATCACAAGTGACTCAACTATCTAAGGGCTTTAGTCCCATCCCTTTCGAGATTTTATAAACCTTCTCTCGTGCCAGTCCTTTCGTCAAAGGATCAGCCAAGTTCTCCTTAGACTGTACATAATCCACTCTTACAGCTCCAGAAGAGAGAAACTCTCTAATAGTGTTGTGTTTGCAACGTATTTGTTGCTTCTTGCCGTTATAGTAACGGTTCTCAACTTTTGCAATAGCCGCGGTACTATCACAGTGGATTAGGATAGTTGGTATCGATCTCTCCCATAAAGGGGTATCTGATAGCAGACTTCTCAGCCAACCTGCCTCCTCACTAGCTGTAGCTAGTGCTATCATCTCTAACTCCATCGTGGACTGAGCCAAAATAGTCTGTTTCTTAGACTTCCATGAAACTGCGCCTCCAGCAATACAAAAAATGTATCCACTAGTGGCCTTGGAGTCATCTTAGGGTATTCCAATCAGCATCGCTATATCCTTCAAGGACAACCGGAAACTTCTGATAGTGTAATTTTAGGTTTATCGTCCTTTTTAGGTAGCACATGACCATTTCAATAGCATTCCAATACTCTATACTAGGTCTACTAGTAAACCTACATAGTACTCCAACAGTATAAGCTATATCTGGCCTAGTGCAATCAGTAGCATAACGGAGGCTACCAATGATGCTCGCATACTCAGTTTATCTAACACTGTCACCAGTGTTCTTGAACAATTTTACACTAGGGTCACATGGAGTACATGTTGGTTTACAGTTAAAGTAATTGTATTTCTTTAGAATCTTCTCAATGTAATGAGATTGATCTAAAGAAAGTCCCTTTTCGGACATAGTAATATTAATTCCAAGAATTACACTAGCTTCTCCTAAATCTTTCATATTAAAGTTGGCACATAAGAAAGATTTAACTTCATTAATGACATGAATATTTAATCCAAAAATAAGTAAGGCATTCACATATAAGCAAATAATAGTGCAAGTGTTGTTTTCAAATTTGTAATAAATACATTTGTCACTTTCATTTATTTTAAAACCATTTGAGATGACTAAACTATCAAATTTATCATGCCATTGTTTAGGAGCTTGTTTCAAACCATAAAGAGATTTATCTAATTTGCAAACTTTATTTTCTTGAGCAAAAATAATAAAACCTTCAGGTTGGTCTATATAAATCTCTTCTTCTAATTCACCATTTAAAAAAGCTATTTTAACATCCATTTGGTGTACTACTAAATCATGAATAGCAGCTAAAGCAAATAGTACACGAATAGAAGTAATTCTAGTGACAGGTGAATAAGTATCAAAGAAATTAATATTTTCTCTTTGTCTATAACCTTTAGCTACAAGACGTGCCTTAAATTTATCAATCGTGCCATCGGGTTTCAATTTCTTTTTAAGAATCCATTTGCAACATATTGTCTTACAACCAAGTGGGAGATCTACTAAGTGCCAAGTCTTATTAGATTCCAATGATTCCATTTCATCGTTTATAGCTTCTTGCCATAAATCAGCATCTATAGAAGTCAAGGCTTCTTGGAGGGTGTTAGGATCCTCCTCTAAGTTGTAAGTATAAAAGTCGGTTCCAAAATCTTTCGCGATTCGGGCTCTCTTACTTTTTCTAGGTTCTAGTTCATATTCATTTGATTCTACTAATCTAGGCATATCATATGATGTTGAACCCCCACTAGTTTTAAATTTAAAAGGAAATTTATTTTCGAAAAAATCAACATCACTAGATTCAATTGTAACATGATTCTTTAAGTCATAAAATCTATAAGCTTTACTATTAATAGCATAACCAATAAAAACACATTCATAAGCTCTACTAGCTAATTTGGAGCTTTTAGGGTCTGGAATTCTAACATATGCCAAACAACTCCGTGTTCTAAAATAATCCACATTTGGTTTTCTTCTTTTTCAAATTTCATAAGGGGAAATATTAGTTTTAGAGTTAGAAACTCTATTTAAAACATGACAAACAGTTAATAATATTTTCCCCCACCAATGGGAAGCTGCCCCTGAATTTAATAAAATAGCGACTACTAATTCAGTAAAAGTCCTATTTTTTCTTTCTACTTTTCCATTCATTTCAGGGGAATAAGGGGCAGTTTTCTCATGAATGATTCCATGAATTTTATACAAAGCAATAAATTTATCAGAATCATATTCATGACCTCTGTCACTACGAAATCTTTTGATTTTCCTATTAAACTGATTTTCAATCTCATTTAGGAAAATTTTGAACATGTCAATGGCTTCACAACAAATGAATAATTTGAGCTATCATCAATAAAAGTAATAAAATACTTTTTTTCCATTTCTTGTTAAAATTCCTTCATATTCACAAATATCTATATGAATTAATTCAAGAGGTTCAGATTCCCTAGTGACAGATTTATGTGGTGTTTTAGTAATTTTTGCTTGGCTACAAAATTCACATTTTTCAAACTCATTTAGAGGCAATTGTGGAATATATCCTAGCCTGCTCATATTTTTCACAAGCCTTTTATTCACATGACATAATCTAACATGCCAAACATTAAAATAACACAACATGTAAGCAGAAAAAGAAATTTTATTAAAATCAACATTTAACTTAAACATGCCCTCAGTTGCATAACCATTTCCAACAAACACTCCACTCTTAGTTAAAGTAAAAAAGATCATCCCCAATAGTTTGAGTAAAGCCAGCCTTGTTGAGAAGATAGCCTGAAACAAGATTTTTCCTCATTTCTGGAGTGTGCAAGACAAGCTTCAAAACGACAGTCTTTCCATAAGTAAACTTCAATTCAACCTCCCCAATACCAGCAACAGTAGTGGTGTGGGAATCACCCAACAACACTTTCTTGTCCTTAGCTTCAGAATAGGATTTGAACATGTCACGGTCATACAAACATGGAGAGAGGCGCCAGTTTCTACCCACCACCCCTCGGATCCAACAACAATATTTACCTCGGAAATCATAGCAACGACTGCTCTTCGGCAAGGTTTGCTTGGGGAGCAACTCGTCGTGGATTCCTACAGTTTCGAGCCATATGACCTGGTTTACCACAATTGTAACAAACAAACCGTCCAGCTTCATTAATTCCTGAGGAGGGTATATTCCTATTCTGATTTGGCTTCGGATTCTGATTCTTGTTGTTGTTGCGGTTCTTGTTCTGATTCCGGTATTGAAACTTCATGGTTTTTGCAGGTGGTTTCAGAATAACAGAGGTTTTGTTTTTGGAAAAATTTTGAGGCTTTTTGTTGTTGGAAACAAGAACCTGTTCTTTTAAATCTTATTTTCTTGCCTCCTTCTCAATACGAAGGCGAGTTATCATACTTTCCAATGAAAATTCTTTGGTTTTGTGTCTCAAAATATTTTTGAAATCTTTCCAACTTAGGGAAAGCTTGTCAATAATGACAGCAACTTGAAACTGATCATTTAAAATCCATGCCCTCAGAATTTATCTCATGAGCAATTTGTTGCAGCTCATGGGATTGAGCTTCAACAGATTTATCATCTGTCATTTCGTATTTCAAATAACGGCTGATTGCAAATTTCTTTGCTCCAGCTTCTTCGGTGTGATATTTTTTCTGAAGAGCATCCCAAAACTTTTTTTTGCAGAATCACAGTTTGGATAATAGTCATAAAAACTGTCAGAGAGTCCATTCAAAATATAATTTTTGCAAAGAAAATCATTTTCTGTCAGACTCTCTGATTTGAGCAACAGTGGGATTTTCATAAACAGTGGGTTTTTCAGAAAGACAAAAAGATTGCAATTTTTTCGTAGTTAAGAAAAACATCATTTTCATCCTCCACCGTTTAAAGTGAAGGCCCCCAAATTTGAAGGGTTTGTTGAGGTCAGGGGTAACAGAGAGCATTGAAGATTCCATGGCAGATGAAAAAACGTCTTAAAATTGTTGCTGCAGAAACTGTAAAAGAACAATATTACCAAATAACAGTAGCCTTTGACGGTTTTTTTGGGATGAGTCGCGGACTAAGTCGCTCTCTTTAAGACACTTCGCGGCTCTGCCCAAGTTGCGCAAGCAGTTCGGATGAAGGCCACAACGTCCCCAAGATAAAGCAGCCCAGAAATCGCCTCTGTCTCGAAAATTCTTGCACGGAGGAAGATCGGAAAATCCACACCCTTTCATAATTAGTTGCTCAGAAACTGAGAAGAAAACTGTTTTTGAAAAAGTTTCTGTAACTCTTTTTGCTCTCTGTAATGTATATATATTTTTTTGTGAAAGCAGTTTCTGTATATATAAACAATATATTCTGACCGTTGGGGAAATATAATGTTGCAGAAGGTGGAGAGAAAAACTGAGAACGTTGGAGAAAAAATCTGGAGTACAAAACGTGGATGAGTTTTACGGAGGCTTGGTCTCTAACTGATTTAATCCAAATAAAACTCTTTCTTATTCAAATAAATTTTTTATAAAATGATATATATATAGGAGTAGACCCAACCCAACCCACACCTAAGCCCCAGCCCGGAACGGAACGGAGCGGGGCTGGGTGGCGGCGTGCGCGCGTGTGTGTGTTTTGTGGTAAACCCAAATGGACCTAGGTCCTCCCTCTTCACAAAACTTGGTACCCCCAAGAGGCCCAATCCTTACTCCAACCTCCACTTATATATGTCCTTCCCACTTCCTCTAATTTTTCTATGTGGGACAAGTAAAAGAACATTTGGGTTGGTTTATGAATAAGACAAAACTCAAAACCAATTTTCAAAAGTTTCCCTCAAACTTCCCCTCCAATTTTAAATATACACTATTTCCAATAGAAGTCATTGCACATTTTCAAAACTTTGTCGCCTATATCCACACTCAATTCACCATCGTCTCTCCTGCCCTCATACTCCTGAACAAAATGGTCTTGCTGAAAGAAAACATCGCCACATTGCCAACATGGCTAAGCTTGATTTTAGGTCTTAAACGGGCTCCACGGGCATGGTTTCAGCACCTCAACAGTTTTTTCTTCCAATTTGGTTTTACTCAGAGTCGTGCCGATCACTCCCTCTTCATCTACCGTTCAAGATCTGCAGTAATGCTTCTACTCCTCTATGTTGATGATATTATTCAGACTGGTAATCGACCTTTCTTAGTGACCTCCTTTATCACTAAATTTGGCAAAGAATTTGAACTCAATGACCTTGGTCCTCTTTCCTACTTCCTGGGTCTTGAAGCCACCTTCTCCCCGGATTGCTTACGCCTTTCTCAAACCAAGTATACAGTTGATCTTCTGCATTGTTTTTTAATGACAGATTGCAAGCCATGCACCACTCTAGTCTGTACCAAAACCCAGCTTTCTGCTCATACAGGTGATCTACTCCCCGATGCCACTGAATATCGCCAACCGGTGCGTTCCCTACAATACCTCACCTTTACCCGACCTGACATAGCCTATGCGGTCCACCATGTTGCACAATTTATGAGTCAACCCCGTTCCCCCCATCTTATTGCAGCCAAACGGATTCTTCGTTATCTCAAAGGATCTCCCGAGTTTGGCCTCATGTTTCGCCGCTCCTCCAAACCATTGACCCTCACAGCTTACTCGGATGCTGATTGGGCAGGTTGTCCCGACTCGCGCCGATCCAACACTGGTTTTTGTGTTTTCTTGGGCACCAACCTCATCTCTTGGACTGTCAAGAAACAACCAACTGTCTCTCGCTCCAGTGCCAAAGCAGAATACCGTTCTCTTGCCAATGTCTGTGCAGAATCCACTTGGGTTTCTCATCTTCACAAAAGGCCTTCACAAACACCGATTCACTCTACTTCGATCCAAACTCGTCTCTCCAGGACAGTCGAGTTTGCGGGGGTATGTTAAACCACCAGATTTATAATTGTGATTTATACAGATTGAGCTGTGATTTGTACAGTCAATTAGATTTACTGTTGTGATCTATACAAATTGAGTTGTGATTTATATAGATTGATTGTACCTTAATTATGTACATAATGTGATTGATTGTATTGTTAATTAGCATATTATAAGCTTGATTTTAGGTCTTAATTTATTTTTATAGACTCTTGTAAATACTATATATAAGAGCAACTCCAACAGTCTCGCTAGTTTGTCAAAAATGCTAAAATAGCCAGCCAAACCCACAAATTTCTCCTCCAACAGACTCGCTTCTGCCCTCGCCAAAATAGTAGCCACGAAATGAATTGCCAGATCTGGCGAGTATCTACTGCTCGCTACTCTTCTCGATCCAAGTGCAACGGTCAAATAATTTTGAAATCCAACGGAAATAAAATCCCACAATATCTCAACAGAGCCCCTCCAAATCTATAAAATTTGATAGAGTAGTATAAGTATACCACAAACCTGAACCCTTTTTTTTTTCTTTTTTCTTTTTCCTTCGTCCTCGCCATAGCTTGTCTGCAAATCAGATCACTATGTCGCCTCGTCGCCTCGTCGCCGTCACCTCGCTTTGCCAGAGCATCTCCGGTCATACCCTTGCCTCGCCTTCACCAGCGTCGTTGACTGTCGTCCACTGCCTTTGAATCTCTGATTTTGTTTCGATTAGCAAGTATACTTTGTGTTTCTCTCTCTTCCCCCTCCCTCTCTCTCTCTTCTTGGTTAGACAAAACACAAATATTATTGGGAAGTGTAAACGTGTATCGGTGTAATTAGTAATCTTAGAATGATGGGCTGGTTCTAATTGGAAAAAACTTCAGTCAAGTTGCTTCAGTGTGGTTGGTCAAGTTCCTCTCACATGAACAGTAAAAACAGTGTGGACAAAATTATAATTTTACACTATTTTTATTATTCATGTGAGGGGAACCTGACCAACCACACTGAAGCAACTTGACCAAAGTGTTGTCCGTTCTAATTATGAGTACTATCTAGTTTGACCTTTTTATCCTTGAAAGTTGTGTTTGGAATCTTTATGTGAACTAGATGATGATGCCAAAAATTGGTAAGAGTAAAGTAGAGCAATTTAAGGAGAGAGAGAGAGTGAGAGACTATTTTTTGTATGTGGTTCGGCCCTGTTAATGAAGGTACCTACGTCCACGGGTGTGTCTGAGCACGTTCACTAACAGATCACCGGCGGGCCTGGTGAGCCAACAAAGAGGGGCGGCACTACCAGTAATACTGGCCGGGTGTATGCGTATAATGGTGAATTATAGAGGCGCTGTGTAGACTACAGAATTGGCTGCCCCCTCAATGGGGGGTGAGTAGTCTCTTTTATAGATGCAAGAGACCTACTCATACATGGATAAGGAAATATAATCCTATTAGGGTGTGATTGACACCAATCAAGTAAGTTTCCTAATTGTATTAGGATTGATTGACATTAATTGTGGGAGTTTCCCAATTGGATTAGGAAATAGATGCACTTTCCATTAGTCTTCTAGCTTGAGTAGGAAACTGCCCATAATTTTGGGCGTATCAGCTGCCCCCCATTTCCAAGATTGGCCAGATGCTATATCGGGGCAAGTTTGGAAATTAGTTGATGCCATTTGTCACTGTCTGAGTGCTTGTGGAAGCTGCCTCGGGGCTTCTGAGCCTGGTGAGTCCTCGGGGACTGGCTGAGAGTTGAGACCCGGCTTAGCTCGGGACTTTAGGTGCTCGGGAACTGACCGGGAGTTGAGACCCGGCCTAATTCGGAGTCTTTGAATGCTCGGGAAGTGACCGAGAGTTGAGACTCGGCCTACTTCGGAGTCTTTTTTGCTTGAGTTAGCTCCCAGGATGGTTATCTTCTGCCCGTAAACCTTCGTCAAGGCTGTGGGTAGAAGGATTTTACCATGTTGGACAAGCCGACCTAAAGCGTATTGCTCTGGGGTCCTTTTTACTGTTAACTCCCCAGGATGGTTGTCTTCTACCCGGCCAGCCTTCGTCAAGACTGTTGGGAGAAGAGCTTGACCATGTTGGTGGAGCCGACCTAAATCACGTTGCTTTAGGGTCCTTTTACTCCTCTATCGTCGGCCAACCTAAGAGATTTTAGTCACCTCTATCGTCGGTCTGGACCTAAGTGGAGTTAATGTCTCTGAGTACTGTAGGTGCTCGGGTTGTCCAAGATTTTGACTTGGTTATCCGCGAGGCCTGTAAATACCCGGTGTGATTACCTGTTTAGTTCACTGCGCCATCTTGCCCCCCAAGCTTTCGCTAAGACGAGGGTCTTACAGAGGCTATGATCTGTAGGTAACCGACCTGGAACATGGTGGTTGCAGGGTCTTTTGAAGCTTGCCATCATCAGCCACCTAGGAGGTTTGTCTCCATCGTCGGCTGGACCTAAGCGAAGCCGGTGCCTCGGGCGTGACCCCGAGGTCTTTGGTGCCTGGGTTCGGAGCCCGAGGTCTTTTAGCGCCTGAGTTCGGAGCTCGAGGTCTTTTTAGTGCCTCGGGGTTAGGCCCGAGGTCTTTGGATGCCTCGGGGTTAGGCCCGAGGTCTTTGGGTGGCTCTCTGACAATCGGTGGAGCCTCATGTGCTGATCATGCAAGTACCACTGTAATCGGGCTCATCTAGACCGATGGAGGCAGGGGGTCGGATCAGGATAGTCGGGCTCCTAATTTTTATGTGCTGAAGGCAAAGCCGGAACTGCTTGATCCTGACCGATGTGAACTGGAGATCGGGCCGGGGCTGCCGGACTCAGACCGCTGCGAACTGGAGGTCGGGTCGGGGCTGCCGGGCTCAGACCGCTGCGAACTGGAGGTCGGGTCGGGACTGCCGGACCCTGCCTGCTGTGAGCCGAAGGAACTGTCAGAATTCCCGGGCTGATCTCGCTTCCGCTTATTTCTGGAGGACTCGTTGCTTTCTTGCCCGGTGTCTTTGGTCTTCAGAAACTCTTTAGTGTCAATGTATTTTCCAACCCTCTCAGAGAGCTCGACCAAAGTTTCCGGTCGGTTTCTGTGGAACGACGCGGCGCACTTGGTGTGTTGAACTCCCGAGCAGAAGGCTATGATGGCGATTGTCTCGTTCAAATTACGGATTTGAAGCTTCTGTTGGTTGAACCGGTCGGTGAACTCCTTGAGGGACTCATTATTCCGTTGTTTGACTGTTAGTAGTTGCATGTCTGGCTTTGGCCGCTCATGCATACCGGCGAACTGGTTGATGAACTGCTTGCTGAGTTGTTTGAAACTGCAGACCGATCGGGGCTCCAAGGAGTAGAACCACTGCATGGCCGGGCCTTTCAAAGTGCTGGGGAAGGCTAGGCAGTGTAGCTCATCGGAGTTAGTGACTAGAGCCATCTGAGCCTTATAGGTTCGGACGTGGTCGATCGGGCTTCCCGAGCCGTTGTATGAATCTAGCCGAGGCTGCTGGAATTTGCGCGAGATAGAGAACCTCGTGATCTGGCTGGAGAATGGTGACTTTGTCTCGGTATTGGCTTGATTCGGAACACAGTTTTGACCAAGCTTTTTGGCCACTCCGTCGATCTGTTTCTTCAAGTCCTTGATTCGGGCTTCCACTCCTTCCCGACCGGTATCTGAGGAGCTGGTCGGGTTGGTGGAAGAGGCTTCTTCATGGCAGGGTGTTGTCCTCTGGGATCGGGCTCGGCTATGACTCCGGGTAACTGTTCGCCTAGGGACGACTTGGCTCTTGACCGAGTGACCCTGGACTGATTCCCGGGCCATACGCTCCTGCCTTTCCTCTCGGGCAACACGCCCACTGTTGATGTCTCTGGCATCCTCAACATGGGACAAGTTGGCTCGAGTCCGTTGTCTGGTCAAGATCGGTTCTCGACTGTACGCAATGTTCCCGGGTCGTTTCCCGGCCACTGGAGGATTGTTTTGCTGGGCTAGCAGTGCTTCGATCTGTTGCTGGATTTGACGCTGGCCCTCCAAGAGTTGTGTGAGGGTTGCGGTGATTTGCTCATATGTCGGGACTGCTGCAGTCGACGCCGGGGCCGAAGGAACATCCCGGTCGGACTGCTGCACAGCCTTCTTTGGTGGCATATTGATCAGTCAAGAATTTGTTGATGAGAAGAATTGTCGTTTCCCACAGACGGCGCCAAGCTGATGATGCCAAAAATTGGTAAGAGTAAAGTAGAGCAATTTAAGGAGAGAGAGAGAGTGAGAGACTATTTTTTGTATGTGGTTCGGCCCTGTTAATGAAGGTACCTACGTCCACGGGTGTGTCTGAGCACGTTCACTAACAGATCACCGGCGGGCCTGGTGAGCCAACAAAGAGGGGCGGCACTACCAGTAATACCGGCCGGGTGTATGCGTATAATGGTGAATTATAGAGGCGCTGTGTAGACTACAGAATTGGCTGCCCCCTCAATGGGGGGTGAGTAGTCTCTTTTATAGATGCAAGAGACCTACTCATACATGGATAAGGAAATATAATCCTATTAGGGTGTGATTGACATCAATCAAGTAAGTTTCTAATTGTATTAGGATTGATTGACATTAATTGTGGGAGTTTCCCAATTGGATTAGGAAATAGATGCACTTTCCATTAGTCTTCTAGCTTGAGTAGGAAACTGCCCATAATTTTGGGCGTATCACTAGATTTGTTCTGATTTTTTATTAGTGATTATACTGTTTTTTTAATATTGATTTAGTTGATTTTTGATTTTTTTTTTACCATTTAAATATTACCATTGTAATTAGAAAAATTAAAATCTAAAGGTAAACAATTATCATTGGAAATGATCATTGGAATGAGGTCCCTTTAGTAAAAAATAGTTGAAGTGTGTACAATTCACAATTTTAAAAATTATGGCATTCAGTTAAAATAGAGAGTCTTGTTGGAGTAAGTGTCACAAAATAACCAATTAAAATAGAGAGGATGACAAAATGACTTGCTATTTTAACTTTTACTGCTGGAGTTGCTCTAAAGGCCTCCTCAGATAGAAGAATATATAAGAAATAATCTCTTACAATCTTAATGAAAGAAGTGATTTTTAGCGACTAAAGAAAATTGTGCCGTTTTATTAGAATACTAGTATTGTATTAGTATTGTACTATTGTATACATAGTTAATTTATTTAGTAACATAAGTAATTAAATAAATATATTATTTACAAGAAATATATTACATACAATATGTAAGTCAAAAAAATAAAAAGTGCAGTTTTGCTCACCTAACTCTTCCATTGACTAATACAGTGGGATCTATGAATTTTTACTATTAATTAATCCTTATTTAATTCTGGATTCCACTACATTAACCAATGAGAGAGTTGTGTGTGCAAAAATGTATTCAAAGATAAAATGAATCAATTTAAATAAAATAAAAAAATTAAACCAATCAGAGAAGGCATGTATGCTGTTGTTTTTGAAAAATTCCCAAAATTTGCTTCATTCCATGCATGTCCCACTTCGACTAATAAGAGAAGGTAAATGCTGTTAATAAAAGGATGCTCAAGCATCTGTTAGTGTGGGTGAAAGATGGAGTCCTCACTCCTCACCAAGAGGCAGTTGGCCTGAGTGGAAAGGGGCTATGGTCGCTTAAGTAAGGGTATCAAGTTTGAGTCCTTGTGGATGCAGAAAACTATCTTGGGAGAGGTCTCCACTTTGGCGCCCGACCGTACCTCAGAAGATTAGTCATGGGCGGAAGGCCTAGGGATACCTTGGGAAACCAAAAAAGAAAGATGGAGCCCTCCATTTTCCATCGTTTTGGACCCCAATTCTTGTCCTTTAGTGAGGTCATGCACGGCACACTTGTAAATGTCAGGGGCACCTTTGGAATTGACTCATAGCTATGACCGATTAGTTGACCACAATGGGGCCAAAGCTAATGTCGATCAACTTCGCCCAATCGCTGGTCAAAGCACTAGTCAAACCCATTTGGACAAAAATTGCGATTCAAAATTGGTTGCCAAACAACTCATAATTGCGTTTGTTTTTCAAAAGCTATCAAATCGTAAGCTATACGCCCAGCCGGACCGCCTCACTATCGTTTAAAGGAAATAGAATGGATGATAATTTATATGTATACTATATAGGCATATGAAATTACATGTACAGTGCTTAAAAATGAATAAATAGCATTTGATAGAAGTTTGATATCAAGGTTTACAAGTTTTTTTCTGAAACTTTAAACTTCAAAGCTCGAAGTTGCAAGTTTGGGTAGAAATGTTTGTTCACCTACCTTGGCAGAAATGTTTTACTTTGTGTATTCGTAACAAAGCAACTCACATGTTTGTTTTGTGGATCTGATGGTTATTTCTCTATTATGCTATGTTTTGACGTTCATGATCCTTTACCTTATTGCCTTTTGGTATCTTTATTCTTTTTTCTTTCCTTTTTTTTTTATAAATTGCTTGGTCACTAGATACTGCACAAGTCATATTTCGTAATACTATTCTAATATTTTTGTTATGTGTATTTTTATTTTAAACTGTTTCTATTTCGTGGGCAGATTTTTGCTCACCCATGCGGCGATGTCTCCACTGAGTGATATGTGTCCCATTCCATTTCTATGTTTGCCCCTCTATTGTCAACAAATCAATGGAGTGGAACATATCACCCAATCGAGGCTTGAGTGGAGAATGGGTGAGCAAAAATACTTTCTTTTTCTTCGTTAACACTGTGCTAAACGATGTTCTTTGTAGCTATGCTTCCCAATGTGTATCTCAAATGTGATTTCCAACACGTGTCACTGGAACCACCTTCAATAATGGTGAGACCACTTTTAATATCTTCCAATGAAAATCAAGTGAGCTCACTGTAAATGTATAGCATTACTCCTCAAAATATATTGGGTACTGAGTTATGTCTTCACTCTCTTTTCTGGGTATCTGTTAATATTTCTAATTTTCTAGGTTTTTTTTCCCGGCTGAAGGGTACCCTTTAGGTGGAGAGATGGTAATATGAGCATCGTAAATGGGACGTCAAACTGTTCTCTTGTTATCACCTCTATGTCTATTTGTAGGGGGCTATGCCAAACTGTTTTATTCCTGATGAAAGATAAGAAATGAGTAGAAACAAGAATAGCTTAAGGATTGAAAAAAAAAATAATAATAAAAGAAGAGAAACATGTACGTTATGTGTACAGTGTTCGCACTCGTGCTTTAAAGTTTAAACTATATTAGAAAGTAATAACTTATGAAAATTGGCTGAAAAATCAACTGAAATAAGAACAATAATCAAAGAGAAAACAACATATATATATATAGATATGTGTATGTGTGTGTGTGTATAATGTATATAAAGGATTTATACTCTTGCGTAATTGTCAGATCGCTAAGTATAACAAAATAGGAAATGTATTTCCCATCTGCCTGCTTAAACATGGTGGTTATTGACACAGAATACTATTTTTGTTCAACCAAAGTTCTTTTTCAATCCAGCATAGTTGGAACATCCCCATATCGGTTAGTTGCCAAAAAGAAAGACCACACTCAAAAAGGTAATAACAATAAAGAGTCTACTGAGAAACTATGGAAAATAAACCGAGTACATGTGATACAAGTAGCAGCCACACGCAGGCAACTCGACAACCATAGAAAAGGAAAAAAGAAAAAAAAAAAAAAAAAAATGAAGCAAAAAAACAGAAAGCTTTTCAGGCTTCCTAAACCAGTAATGTGGCTGGCATTATTCAGTACAAGTAATTTATTTCTGAAAATCCAAACTAAGTGTGCTGGGTACAGATCGAAGAGCCAATTGACATTTCAGACACCAATAGATGTGTTGACAAAATCATTACAGAAGCATAGTAGTTATGACTCTTCTACAACAACGCCAATCTCACCTTTCTCCAGTAAGTCATAGAATGCCCTAGTTTTCCTCTGCTCATTCCAGTGATGCATCTTCCATAGGCCACCTGCAGCCAAGCCGAGCGCGAGTCCAATAAAAAGCTCCTTCACCACACTCGGTCCTTTCAAGGTGGCATGAGCAACCCTGTGGCCAGCCATTTATACTTCTTTGATCAAAAGGATGTGAACCTGCAACTAACATGCAGATCATCTTTCCCTTTCAATATTACATGAATATTATCCATGTCAATATAACACAGAAATCAGTTAAAAGCACCAAAAAGCATTTTCCAGCAATTAAGAATTACTCAAAACTCCAACATAAAGAAAAAAAGAAAAAACGAAAAGGTGAAATGGGAGAAAGAAAACCTACTTGCTACGATGATATGTAACAAATTAACATCAATTGCAGTTGTAAATCAATCTCTTAGCTGTGGCTAGCACATGTTTTCCACAACGAGGCTTGAATTGTATCCTACTATCATGTGTACGCATACCATTTGGACAGACACATGGGGTCTGAACCTCAATAATTCTGGCTTAATAATCTCAGATATTTGGCTGAAAATGAGACAAAAAGACACAGATGTTGAGTAAAATTTGCCAGAGCAAATTGATAGAGCGAGGGGTTGGCAGAACAGGGCTGCAATTTGACTAGCTGGTATCGCAACTAAAATGCAATAAAGTCTAGCCCAGTCAACAATACAAAATCCTATCAATGTTGATTCTGTCAACCAAAAGCACTACAGATTGGGTTTATCCAGTTGAATTAGCTTTCAATTAACCTTAAGAATTATGTGTTCGAGTAGATTATAGTAGTCAAGTTTGAATGCAGAGCCAAATAACACATAAGTGAACACAATGATGTCGGAGAATTAAAACATTGTGGTTGGTCAAACATAAAGACATCCACATTTACACTTCATGCCATGACACAGATCATAATGTAGATGAATTCTTTTCCTTGTTCACCTACCTTAAGGCTTTATTCGGTTCATGGGTTTGGTGAGGGAAAAGAGTGGGGAGAGGAAAACCGGATGGAAAACTAGTTCCTTTTACCTTACGGATGGGACTAGTTTTCCATCTTGTTTTTCTTTCCCCTCTCTTTCCCTCACGAAATCCATGAATCAAACAAAGCCTAAATGCATGAAACATGCCATGAAATGCTCTAAGTTCATTCTCACCACGCTTAGAACGCCATTTAAAGTCATGTCGAAAGTCGAAACTAACCTTAACTAACAAAGTAACACACTGACGCAGATGAACAACCTCCTTGTCATTGAGAAATAGGCTGACACAGGGACTTAAAGATAAACATAAAGACAAGTACTAAATTGACTAACTAGTAAGTTAACTACGACGGCAAAAACTATTCCCAAAGAACATATTTTCGCAATAAACTCTCAATGATATCAAACTAACATAAAAACTGCAGATTATTAGTTATTTATTTAGATTTAATAAGATCAACACGCACCCACATCCCAACCAGAACTTGAACCTAGCTTCTTCTCCTCCAGGATAGGTTCGAAGTCCCATGCAACTTGCAAGCTAACACCTAGACCCTACCAGTTATCTAAATTCACATTGAACCATAGTGCTTTTAGTTCAATCACAATGAAGGTGCCTTTTCTAGTTGTTCTGTAAGAAACAGTTTCCATTTACTGCCAAACTGCTGAGAGTACATAGAGAACCATATTTTCTGAAATGATAGAATTTAACTTGGAAGAGCACTCTCTTGGTCACAGAAAATTTAAATATGTAAAGCAATAAGCGGAAGATGCAACTTTAAAAAAGTGGATTGGCTCAAATCCACGCAACCAACCTTAAAGGAGCATTAGGCTTTGAAATGAAGACGACGCGCAACTAGGTTGGCGAGCAAATGAGCATTGTTGGGCTGTCTAGCCATGAACCATCTACGATGTGTCATTGAACTTCTATACGTGAAGCATGATAATATTCGTAGATCTATGATGAACATACACCAGTAGTAGCACAGTATAGGGACTTGGAGACCACTTGTTCATTGTCTATTTGCTATAAAAGTTTGGTCGAGCACAACAAAGATGAGCAACTAGTATGCATATGAAGAGGAATGAAGATAAAGTTTAATGCATTAAAAAGAAAAATACGAGGCATGTGAAACTACAGAAAGAAGATGGGGGAAAAGCTGAGACAGAAAATAGGGTAAATTACCTTTTACCCCCCAACGGTTAGCCTTTGTGGCACTTTACCCCCTTCTAGTTTGCAATGTAACACATAACCCCCTTGAACTATTGGGTTACGTATAACTGTTAGTATTGCCGTCCACTTTAACGGCGCACGTGCGATATTGCGTGTGGAACTTCAGCCAAGAAGTTTGGTGCCAAAACAAATTTATGAAATGACCAAAATGTCCATTTCTTCGTCACTCTCACCTTCTTCTTCTCTCTCTAGCTTTCCCTCTATTCAATGACCAATTGAACAGAACAAGAAGAAGAACAGCCTCATGAAACCCAGTGCACAGCAAAGAAAAACAAACACTGGATTTTAATTTTCAACTAAAAACCACTAAAAATGAGATCACATATGATATTCACCATTCTTTCTCTCTCTTCTTCTTACCCACCGGAAAACCAGACCCAGCCGCCGACAGATCAGTCCTTCTGGCCTCCACTCCGCCGTGGGCGGCCGATCCCTCCTCTAGAATCTCTCCGAGCCGACCCCATTCTCATGGGCGATCCTTCTTCTATCACAGAGCTCCTCCTACTAGGCAAGATCTTCAAGTTTGTTTTGATACACAGACATATACATATATATATATGTATATAACTAGAACCCTTCTTTTCTCTGTCGGATCTTTCATTCAGCCATGTAATTGTCATGCCTTGTTGGTAATCTATGTTCCAATTAGATCATCAAATTTCTAACTACCCAATTGGAGATTGAAACAGGGTTTCTAATTACACAATTGGACTGATAATACAAAATCGATTCCGTAATCAAAATCTAAAATCCGTAATAATTTATCAGATGATCCAATTTTGGGATGTGGGTACTGAATACATACTTATAGCAAAGTGATGATCTCTCTCTCTCTCTCTCTCTCTCTCTCTCTCTCTCTCTCTCTCTCTCTCAGCATGGAAAAGCTAATGGCCGAATAATTCTTCAGCTAAGCTAGAGTTATGTTTGGGAAACCTTATAAATATTGATATTGATCCGAATGGCAACTTATATAGTTAGGAGGGCACATTTGACTTTTCACATTTGGTGTAAGTGAAACTACCAGTTTACTTAGCCCAAAAGTTTTGGGGAGTTATGTGTTATATTACAAACTAGAAGGTATTAAGTGCCACAGGGACTAACCATAGGGGGGTATGGGGGTAAAAGGTAATTTACCCTAGAAAATAACAGGGCCAAGAGAATGAAGCGGAGAATAGGATGATCATCCAAAGCCCCAACCCAACCTCCCTGCACAACTTCAGAAACACCAAAAAAACAGCCCCGGATTTGGGGGTGAGACAAAAATAGAACATCTCCACACTTCTCTTTGGGAATGCAAGCAAAAGGACCAAAGATGATCTTTCTTGAGTAGTTCTCTAGTAAACCCACAACAAAGAAAAAGGGTTATCCTATGGTTAAATATTCCTCCAAGATGTGCTGCAACAATTCGATGCCTATAAAAACCGTCCTCCCAGATCAATGGAACTTCCAAGTTAAACTTATACTATCTTTGAGTAATACTACCACTATCAATATCAATGTTCTAAAAATCGCTAGGCGGTGGAGGGGAGGCCTAGCGCCTAGGGCCCTAGGGGGAGACTAGGCGAAAAATTAATTTTTAAAACAAAATTAATATTAATATAGAGACGTATATAAACAAAACTCACAATTATCAACAAACTAAATTTATAATATCTTCTCCATTTCATCAAACTGACCGAAACTTTTCGGTATCGTGGTTGACCGAAACGAAACGAAACCCCACCACCAGGAATCACGAAATGAAGTCTCGTTTCGGTGGGTGTGTTTCGTCCAATGTTTCCAAGGAAACGAGAGTAATCAATCATGTTCAGAGAGAGAGAGAGAGAGCCACCCCATGTGAAAACAACTGAAAAGTAAGTGGGTTTGTTTCAAATTTCAATCCATTTTGGAATCAATCAAAAAATGATGGGGAATGAATAAATGCAAAATTGGGGAAAACCAGAGAGAGAGAGAGAGAGAGAGATTCTCTGGAAAAGTGACGAAATCGATTTTGAGGGTTACCTGGTTGAGGAGTCCCTTCGTCCGATCTGGACTAGGTTTCCCTTGCAGTCACTCACTCTTCTTCTTCTTCTTGGCCTTCGCTGGAGGCTCCTGCCCTTGCTTTTGGTTGGTCTCTAACTCAAGTCTCCTCTCTTTTCCGTATCTCATAGACTCATCTATACAAATACAGAAGGGGAATGGTGACAAAGAAATTTTCTTTAACACCAAAAATTACATTAAAATCTACACAATTTATTAATTAAATTTTCTCACTAGCTATTAAAATGTTATTTGAAATAAAATTTAAATACCAACCATCGTCTTGATGCTTGCACTCACAGAGTGAGTAACAACACTCTAGTATATAGAGTTGTTTTAACTATTAAGTTGTGTATTATACCGGTTAGAGTTTTATTTAAGGGCAAAATACACTAACCTCTCTTGAGATATCTGTTAATTACAGGTACTTCTCCTGTAGTTTTGAAAATGCCAGAGACCTTCCCTCTGTTCACATTCCGTCAATTTGGCCGTTAAAATTTGTGTCAATTACTATTTTACTCCTTCACTACACTCCACTATATGTGTGTGTATATATATACTACTTTTTGTTAATAATGGTTGATTTTAATGGGACCACTTTTGTCAAATGGGTTTTTTTTCTGGTAACAACGGTTGATTTTAATGAGATCACTTTTGTCAAAATGGGTCCACTTTCTGTTCACAATGGTTGATTTTAATGAACCACTTTGATCAAAATGGGTTCACTTTCTATTAACAATTGTTGATTTTTATGGGTCCACTTTTAGCCACAATAGTTTTTTTATTTTGTTTTATTATATTACATCACATATTATTTCATGAATCAATCAATACAGATAATAAGAGTGAAGTTGCAAATTTGCAATTTCATGAAGGGCAATGCTAGGGGCACTAACAACATCCACTAACACTTATTAACACACTCTATCTCTCTCTTAGTAGTACAACGGGGTTCACTGTGGACCCCACAGTGCCACTAGGAGAGAGATAGAGTGTGTTAGTAAGTGTTAGTGGATATTGTTAGTGCCCCAAACATAACCCTTTCATGAATCAATCGTGTTCATATGTATTTTATGTTTGAACATAAAACATAAGCTGAAGCTTATACTTCTGCTCAAATGGATTCTCAACATCAATCCCAAATTTAACGAGAAAAGACATCCAAGGAATAAAAAAAATTGAAACAAGCCATCAAATTTTGTACTACATTGGACCAGAAGCTGAACCTCAGCTTGATTATTGCGCTTGACTATCCTCCTATCCAAAATAGCAATTGGTTCTAGCAAAAATTGCCCTTCTGAGCCTACCGGAGGAAAGTGAAGACAAATTTGCACATTAGCCCCAATCTTCTTCTTCAATACAGAGACATGGAATACAGGGTGAACTTTCGCTTGCGGAGGCAAATCTAACAAGTAAGCCACCTTCCCAATCCTTTTTATCACTTGAAATGGACCATAGAACTTAGGAGCTAGTTATATTACATCACATATCATTTCATGAATGTAACACCCGTACCCGGAGAACGGGTTAATTATTGTGTTAATATGCATTAATTAGTATAATTAGTGTATAAACGGATTAAGGGGAGGCTTGGACTCGCCCATGTAAAAAGTGTTCAGAGAGGGACACTAGTAGAAAAAGTCTCCAGTGAGGTGGGACAAGTATTGAAATGGAACTCAACAAAGAGTAAATTGGTAAATTGTACTTTTAAATGATTAAATGCATTTGTACGTGATTATACGAATATTTGTTTAAAATGCTTTCATATTATATGTTGATATATGTTTAGCATTTGGAGTTAGTTTAAACACTCCCATAAGGGTATAACTGAAAAAGTTCATAATCAGTAGGTGCGATAGCAATTTCACAAAATAAATGGAACCCACGTTGGGACCCATACGAAACTTAGACAAACACCCATTTAAATAATTTGGTAGTTAATGGAATGTTTGGGGGATTTCATAATAAGAAGTTAAAAACTATCGGGGGTGTAAATGCAAAAGGGCAAAAATGTGTTGACAACACATTGCATGTAATGCATGTGTGTCAAGAGGGTGAGCATACTCTCAAAATTAGACAGAAAATCAAAGGAAAAGAGAGAGCTCGGAGAGAGACGACGAGATTCCGTAACTCCGACGCCGTAATTCCGCCGTTCCGTCGCCGCCGTTCGCCGGATTTACGATCCGAGACCACTTTTGAACTCTTTTCATGTAAAATTCTATGTTCATCCTAGTTTAACCAAGGTTTGGGCTTGTATGTCTTATTTTGACTCAATTGAGCTTGGGTACTAGTGTAAAGAGTTTAAGGGTATTCCAATGTGTATTTGAGTTATGTTCAAGAGGTTTTATAAGCTTTCAAAAGTGTTTAGGTGAGTTTTAGCTTCAAAATCTCGTGTGAGCAGGTTGAAAGTTGCTGCTGCAGAAATGGTTCTGCAGAGGGGCTTTCGACCGGTCGAAGGGACCCGTTCGACCGGTCGAAAAACCCACTGCTAGCCCTTTAATTCTAGATGTTTTCATGTTTTGTTTTAACTTTTAAAAGGCCAAGAGGATACCCTTGGGGTCCCATTGACCTATAAAAACTTCACTTTCAATTACAAAGTTTGGTAGGTATTTTTCACGGAATTGCCTAATTGGCACAAGTTATACTAGTATTATTCAACTCAAGCTTGTTTAATAAAGCTTCAAACTCCTCCTCAAAGTGTTTTCATGTATATGCTAGTTCTTGGCAAGAACATGAGTTAGTTACTTGCTTGAATTCAGTTGGAATGAATTGAAATCTTCCAACGGTTGCGTAATTTGATGAGTTTTTGATGCTTTTGTGCACTTTTCGGTAGTTCTAAGTTGGTTGGGAAGTAGCCCCAAGTGACTTGTGTGTTTGGGGACTTCTTAGAATGTTAAATGGGAGAAAATATGGTTCAGAGGGTATCTGGACCGGTCGAATTGACCCGCTCGACCGGTCGAATGCCCCTCTGCACAAGACAGTGATTTCAAAGGTATTTTTCGTCGCCTTTTACGGAAACGGGCATAACTCTTTGTAGAAAATTCGAATTCATGCGCCGTTTTTTGCATTGGAACCGGGACTCAAAGAGCTATCTTTTGATGTAAAATTTTGTCATATTTTATTAATGACCATTTTGCCCTTGGTCTATTTTATCTCAACATAGTAGTTTTAAGCTACTTCAAATCATGTTTTTCCTTCATAACTAACATGGTTCTTGCTTATTAGTGTATTTTGGGTGCGTATGGTATTGTTACACGTGTCCTAATCCGTGGGGGCGGGTTGGGGGTGTGACAATGAATCAATCAATACAGATAATAAGAGTGAAGTTGCAAATTTGCAATTTCATGAATCAATCGTGTTCATATGTATTTTATGTTTGAACATAAAACATAAGCTGAAGCTTATACTTCTGCTCAAATGGATTCTCAACATCAATCCCAAATTTAACGAGAAAAGACATCCAAGGAATAAAAAAAATTGAAACAAGCCATCAAATTTGCTTATATCTACAACGACCGCTACCCTTTTGCGACGTCATTTTCCGCCATTATCAAAATAAAATTTTGAGAATCTTCCCTTATCTCATGAAACCAGTAGAAGTGCAAATCATTGTTCTATCGTAGTAACCTTTATTTGATGGGGGATTTAGACAGTAGGGCCTTCATAATTACTCTTAAATCCAATATTTAAAGTGACTTACTAGGAAGGACAAGACAAATTTGTGTCCTTGCCACCACTGCCTCACCACTCGGCGACCGCCGCCACCACTGCCTCACCACTCGGCGACCACTACCTCTACCTCCACCTCCACCTCCAACGACCACTACCACCTCAGGCGATCTGATCTCCGGTGACCTCCACTCTTGCGAACTGCAGCACCCACCACCTCAACCACGTCCAACAACCACCACCCATGAAACCTCGACCACCACACATGCTACCTCCAACAACCATCACCCATGACACCTCCGATGACCACCACTCGTGCCTCACTTATGGTTCGACGACCACCAATCCTCGCCAGAAATCTAGCGACTTCCCCCAATACATAGCCTGTACAGTGAAATATTAAAAGATATTTCTCTTAATATTGATGAAAGTTAAGAAAAATTTCTCTTAAGTTTTATCGATAATAAGATAAATTTCTCTTAATTTTGTTCTATCTACCAAGCCCTAGGAGAACTCATTGGACACTCACGATGTTGGTGGCTCGTGGAAACTCGTCAAAAATTCGTGATGGATGTGGTGGTGGACCAAGGTGGTGCTGGTGGTGGATCGAGTTGACTCGCGATGGTGGTGGTGGCGGTCGCTGGAGTGGTTCTGGTAGGAAATTCATGATGGATGTGGTGGTAGATCAAGGTGGTGCTGGTGGTAGATTGAGGTGACTCGCGATGGTGGTAGTGGCGGTGGCTCGTAGTGGCGGTCGCTGGAGTGGTTCTGGTGGCAGTCGCCGGAGTAGTTCTGGTGGTGGCTCGCCGGAGTGGTTATGGTGTTGCTTCCAATAGGAGTTTAGACTTTTCAACAAAGTAACATATCTTTTGGACTTTACACTTTTGAGAGTTACTTGTAGGGATTTTTCAATAATTTTCTACTATTTGATTTTCATTTATTGTCATTTTGTATAAGGGTATACTTTGTGATGAGAAAATTTCATTAAAAGGTGAGTGTAGAAAGTAATGAAGGTGGGTGTTAATAGAATTACCCTTTAATTAATTACGTATCTCATATAGAGTTTTATTAATGGTGGGGCTATTACCACTACAATTTTTGCTAGTTACATTAGATTTTTGTGAAAATATCCAAATTATCCTTTCTCTCCCCTAAACCTCAAGCCTGCCTCTCTCTCTCTCTCTCTCTCTCTCTCTCTCTCTCTCTCTCTCTCTCTCTCTCTCTCTCACACACACACACACACACACACACACACACACACTACAATCAAATAATTATAGCTCTTTGAATTTTTTACTTCTCAGCTCATCTGAAGAATGACAAAGCTGTAACTCCAGCAATATTGCTGAGCTTTTTCAAAACCTCAAAAGCCAGTTTTGGGGACACTTCAACTTTGGCACCATTCAGTTAAATAATACACTATGCATACAGTCAAATTATTAGCTTTATATATGCAATTAATCATATAAAGCTAATAATTGATCATTTGAGAGATATATGTATGTAATTATATCAATAATATATTTTTTAAATTGGAAATACATGATGATTTATTCATCAATCTACAGTTAAACAATTCATAGAATACAGAAAACATTTCATAGAAAAAAAAAGTTACATATAAGCACGTAAGGAGCTAATAAGACATCTCTAAAATACATATGGTTGTTTATCTAACAAATTTACATCCAATCGGCTGTAGAGTGTCGTGCGGGTGCATAAACTAGTTCAGGCTTCTAGTATTCACCAAGAGCAACATTATATGTTTTATAGATATGGTGGCAATATTCAGTTCAACTCATGTAAGCACAAAACTATGCCTCATAATCAGTCCTAAACCCCTCATAATCTCATCGACTACACCCGAATTATTTGGCAGCAAATGAAGCTGTCAAAGTGTTGCTTCAAACGTGACACACCGCTAGCCTTTATTATTTGTGACAGTAATTATATTGAACATGGTTCCGATTATCTCCAACTTGCTCCTCCTGCTTTCAACCAATATCCCGTTCTTGTTTTCTTCTTCTTCTTCTTCTTCTTCTTATTCTTCTTCTTCTTCTTCAGTTGGTTGTGAAATGACATCTTTATTTTTGAAGACATTCCTACAACTATAATTAAATTATATTAATTATTTTGAAGACATTAAATTTAGTAAGATATTAAATTTGCTGAATTTATAAATGCTCATTATAAATTTAAGTATGAATGAGTAATTTTATAAGGGCTAGTTAAAGAAAATGACAGTTTATAGTTTTTGTATAGGCATAGGTCCAACAAAAAACCACTTTAGTGAAAAGTCTCTGCACTTTTATATATACACTGCACTTATATTTTAAAATTTCACAAAACTACAAATTTAACAAAAGTAGTTTTGTGAAATGTCACAAATTCACAAAAGTACTGTATGTAAATGGGGAATTTTCACAAAATTGTAGATTTTAAGGCCCTTTAGACTCTTAAGTTCAGAACTAGGGACTTAACACTAATTATCCCTTTTTGGAATGAGAAAAATAAAATAAAACAGAAATGAAATAGTGATGCAATACTTGGTTTAGTGCTACTACCTAAAATCAAGTCTTTTCACTTGAGTGAAATGGGAAAATGTTCAATTTAGCATTTGTTTAGTTATTGGACTTTATGAGAGAAAAGAAAAGAAAAGACTGTTATCAACTTGTATATGTGTACCCTACTACATGGGATTATATCTACAGTGGAACACCTTCGACCGATCGAATGGTATGTGAGCAGAATTCCTCTTTTGCTGCAGCACCGTTCAGACTGCTCTCATAAGCTAAAATATTTTAATATAAATAAATAAACCAATTAATAAAAGAGTGGGGCTATTCCCACCACCATTTTTGGCTATTTACACCACAGTTTTGTGAAAATGCCCAAATTATCCTTTCTTCACCTAAATTCCAACCAAGATCGAACTTCTCTCTCTAGCTCTACTCTCTCTCTCTCTCTCTCTCTCTCTCTCACACACACACACATACACACATACACACACACACAAGTAAATAATTATAGCTCTTTCAACTTTTTACTTCTCAGTCCATATGAAGAATGACAAAGCTATAACTCCGGCAATATTGCTGAGCTTTTTCAAAGACTCCAAAGCCAGCTTTGGGAACACCTTAATTTTGGCACCATTCAAATTAGGCTCAATACCTGAAGAACTGCAATGATTTGTTAGTATTTTACAGATTTCTTTAATGTCTTCAGTGATTTGGCTGTTAATATCATCTGGGTTTTTGTCATTCATATCAATTATGATTTAGTTTGTTATTTGAGCTTTGTGGATTGATCTGTATGGTTGAAGAACTATAAATGGATTGTGATTGTGAAAAAATAGAAACACGGTTGGATTTTTAACTTGGGGGGTTGAAGTGTAGATGAAATTTTGATCTTTGATGGGTTTTTTCAATGAACCAATTTCAAAATTAGATGTAGATAGAAGAAAGAAAAATGGATTGAAGGAAGATCTCATCTCCCGAAATGGTAATGCCCCTCAAAACCCCATATATCATTTGCAAAATTTAATCTCCAATCGAGGGGAAATCAAACTTGGAGAGAAATCAAATCTCGTCCTTGATACGTGAAAGATTTCTATCATGCCATGCATACATTTAGGGATTAGTCAATTTCCATTTGCTATGTAATAAACATAATTTCAGGTCAATAAGCATGATTGCATTTTCCATATTTTCCCTTTTAATGCATTAGTTTTCATAAGGCTATATACACAGCCAGAGTATGTTGAGCTAGGAATGAAAAGAATAATACAAGCCTTCCTTCTCGTATCATTCTTTCTCCCTCTCTCTACACGGTTTTGTTTATATCAATGGTATCAGAGCCGTAAGATCTCATGGACACCCGTGGGAAATCCGACACTAAGTTCCACAATGAAGTTATCGAAATTTTGGCTCGTCACGAGTCGAGTTTCAACCAAATTAACAACACCCTTCAATTGGTCCTTACCAAATTGCAGGCTCTACGTGTCACTCGCACCCAAAACCATGTCTCTGATATGGTCAATGTTAACCCATTTGCCCCCAGCAAAACTTTCTGCCACGATCACCCCAACCGTTCGACCACTTGTGCAACAAATTCAATACCGCCCTTCAATCGGTCCTTACTGAATTGCAAGCCCTACGAATCACTCGCACCCAACACCTTGTCCTCGATATGGTCGATATTAACCCATTCGCCACCAACGAGTCTTCCCACAACACTCGCCCCAAAAGAAGGACGTCGCCCACTCACCAACCACCACCCACCCCCTTTTCAACCTCAAATTATCTTTTCCCAAATTCACTGGTGATGAACCCACTGGTTGGATACATCAGGTTGAACAACACTTTGAGTTCCAGAATATTGCTCTCAATCAGAGCGTCCACACCCAGCAAGCCAAGCGAGAAAAAGGCATGGTTGGTGAATACAAAGTCTTGGTTTTGCTGGACTCAAGCAATACACACTGTCACACTTCTTTGTAAAAAAAAATTAAAATGGAAGTTTGTGATCCCGTAGTTCTGAAGGTGGCCAGAGGAGAGTTAGCTAGTCAAGACACATGTAAAGGGGTTAAAATTGTGGTCAAGAATTGGGATCCTTGTCACACCCGTTCCAGAAATTTATGATTTTGAAAATGCATAATTTGAGATTTTAAAATTATTAATGTTATTAATAATTTGAGTTGAGGTTGACGTGGGTCAACGGTAAGGTGTCAGTGAGGACACGAGAATATGGAATTTCACATTTTGCATTGGCATGACTAAATGACATTTATATGATTTAAATGTGATTTGACTTTATCTGGTATTCCTGTGAATAGTAATTATACATGTGTAGTATAATTCTGGTATTTGGATACTGTAGTATACCATTTGAGAACTGTGAGACCTAGAACCAAATAGGGTAATTTAAATTAATTAGTCAAGCGAATGCGATGCAAAAAATTATATATATTTTATTTATTTATTTATTTTATGGGCATTTATATTTGTGATATGGGGGTTTATATTGTTAATTATTGATATCTTGGGGTCCTAAAGCGATATGGGAAAGTTCGGGAACTTAAATGCATGTTTTAAAGAATGTTGGGGTGTTAAACACAATTTTTAAAACATGAAAAAAATCAGTCTTTAGGAAACATACGTATGTTTCATTCACTGTATGTCTTGAGGGTTTACAAAAAAAAAAAAACAAGAAGAAGAGAAAAGAGAAAAGAAGAACAAGAGTTTGGAAGAAATCTTGAAGCTTAATAATCAAACTTCAATTGAGCTACAAATATCAAGTTGAAAAGGGAAGAACAAGTGGGTATGTCTCTCTCTCTCTCTAGGGTTCTTTGCTATTTGGGGGTTTTAGAGGTTGGTTTTTGAAATCTGAAAATTGGTGTTTAAATTCATGTTTAGACTTTGCTAAGATGATTCTTGGGTTATATATATATGATGTGGTATGAAGCTTACATGTTAAAATTGAGTTTTGGTGAAGTTTGAAAAATGGGTTTTTTTTAGGGTTTGTAAAAAATCCGAAAATTGAAAGTTTGGGTGGTTGATTTTTGTTGGATTTTTGAGTTGTTTGAGTGTTTATATATGCTTTATATACCAGTAGGATCCTTGGTTTCAAGTTGGGTAAAGATTGGTTGTGAATTAGGGGTTTCACCATTGTTGTGTTCTTGAAGCTTTCAAGAGCTTGAAGAATAACTTTTGGATATTTTTGTAAATTCGGAAATAAATAGTAAACGTCATTTTTTTGCCAAAAGTCTCGCGATGCTGACTGGAATCAACGATCTGGAACTTTTTCATGTTTTAAGTTTTTCCATAAAACGTCATCTAGTGGGAGACTTTGGCCAATTACAGTGGCAGCGAATTAATTCATGTATTGAGATTAAATTGTTATGTTTAATCCATGTTTAATGATAAAGCATGTATTGAATGATTATGATGTTGAAATGATGTGTACAAAGTGAATCACAATGAGGTGAAGGATTGTCACAAATGAAAACGCTATATGCGATGTTTTGAGTGAGAAATCTGGGAGGACATGGGCTGCTTTAAAAATAATTAAAATTGGCTTGTAAAATCAATATTTAAGTGTCATTTTGATTATAAATTATGCTTATTAGCCTATATATGCGATAGAACCTAATTATGTAAGATTTCAGGTTCAGAGGCAAGTGGAAGCGCCCCGAAAGAGCCGCCGGAGCGAGCGGAGTAAATCGTTGCACTTATTTTCATAAAGACTCGAGGTGGGTTTTTCTGGAAACCATAATAATTTAGTATGGACATTACTTGTTGAGTTTATATTTTAGTTGAATGAAAATCTTAAGTGGGTTGTATGAAATACATATATTGGGCATGGCACGAATATTCTATGTCATGCACATGCATAGCGAAAGCGATAAAAATCCAAGTAGCGAAACTTGGAAACGGCCAAAAGAGCCGAGCGAAATGGGCCCGGGTGCGTGCGTCATTCATTTATGGGAATGCATTGCATTAGCGTATATGTTTAGTTGAATTAACTTGGATGCGGATTAGGTGGTGACTTGAATGTTTATATTGCATTATCCTTGGTTTTCTTGCTGTGAGCCAAGGGTTGCTCACACCCATACAGACATTTTTGCAGGTATTGCGGTGTAGGCGCCACTGCCATGAGTCTCGAGTCGTGGTGTATGTTTAGGATGTATGTGCGTCGTTTAGTTTGACATGTTGGAGTTGTAAACATTTGAGTTAAACTTATGTTGTAAATGGATTTCTATATGTGTATTTTGGTTGATGGTTGGGGTAATGTTTATGATGTATATATTTGAGGTTGGGTTTGTATATATTTTGAACTTTGTCATCGTGTTAGTACGGACCAATGTGTATGACGGATTTATGCGATTGTTTTGGAGGTTCTGGATTTATAATACATGTTGCGTTCTAGAGAAATCCATGTTTTAATCTTGGTTTAAGGAATAGGAATATGTTTATGATATTTATGGTGATGTTTAGTTGTGTGTTAGAGGCCTAAAATATTGTGTTTGAAGTGAGTTGAGATATCCCTTCTGTGTTGGAAGTTTGGTAGTTTAAAAAAATGAGTTTTGAGTAGAAAAAAAAATTATTAATATTAATATTAATAATAAACTTTGATTCGTTGGCTTTTACGAAAACAGGCACAGTTTTCTCTACAAAACTCGAAACCGCACACCGCTCGAACCGTTAGAACCGTGTTTCAAATATATATATTTTTTTTGATATTATATTTGGGCAAAAATTTTAAAATGACCTTTTTGCCCTTGGGATTAAGCTTTGGCATAGACTTTATTTAGTAGTTTTTTTTTTTATTTGCGTTTAGTGGAGTTTTCGCGAGCGTTCCGGCCACAGCGGGTCGGGGCACTATAGCTTGGTATCAGAGCCTAGGTTTATAGGTTCTGTATGTGTTGTTGTTATTGTGTTTAGGTCATGGCAGTGGATTAGGCGTTGAGTTGGGTTGTATGGGTTCTCGTTTGTGGACTAACAATAAATGTTATTATTATGTTTGCTTTGCTAACTTGTGTTATTTACAGAAATTGCGAAAAAATGATTCCGGGAGACCGATCGGAAGGCCAAGAGGGGGAGGGGACACATCATCCACCGGGTAATCAAGAGGTCGAACAATCACGACCGACGGGACAAGGACAACCTTCCCAAGCAGAACACATGATCGAGTCAATGACGAGATATTTTGGCTCAAAAATTGAAGCAGCAGTTGCAGGGTCTAGTAAGAGTAAAGAGGAGCCGGGGAGGTTGTACGAAAAATTTATGAAGTATCATCCGCCGACATTTTCGGGAATGGGTACCCCATTAGAAGCTGAAAAATGGTTCAAAAAGATGGTGGACATATTCGAAGTTATGCAAATCGACAATGATAACCGTGTGATGCTAGCCGCATTTACATTCACTGACAGAGCAGATTATTGGTGGAAGGACTTGAAGGCCCATTTGAAGACGCCGATGGTGGGGAGAAGAGAACCTAATGAGATTACTTAGGAAAAATTTGAATTAGAGTTCAACAAGAAATATTTTACTGAAACATACCGTAATGAGAGGCGGCGAGAGTTTATAAATCTTGTGCAAGGCCGAGATGTGACGGTGGAAGAGTATGAAGCTCAGTTCACGGCTTTGTCCCGATTTGCAATGAGGTTGGCAGAAGATTAATATGAAAAGTGCAGAAAATTTCAGGACGGTTTGCAATTCTCGATCCGATCGAAACTTTCAGCGCTGGATATACGAAACTATCTCGAATTGGTGGAGAGAGCGAAGTTGGTTGAGAAAGATGTACGAGAATCCATGACCTTTCGAGAACAACAAAAGCGAGGAAGGATCGAAGTGAGTGGGCCTAGCCGTCGGGGTCCAAGACCGAGATTACAAGAGGCTCCGGGTAGAGGTCGAGGGTTTGTACAACCACAACGAGGCGGAGGATCAAGCAGTGCCAGTGGATCGGGTTCAGGATCTATGGACCACCTTCAGGCCGTAGTGGTTCTTCAGGGGGTGTTACTTGCTACCGATGTGGGACTCCTGGGCATGTTTCTCGTGATTGCCCGATGCCCGATAGGCGAGAATGCTATAAGTGTGGGCGACCGGGTCATATGGCAAGAGATTGCACTGTGGTGACCGAGGCCGTATCCTCAATGACTGTTTCGTCAGGCAGGGGTCGAGGTCAGGGGCGAGGACAACCAAGAGGGGGTTCTAGCACGAGTGGTACTGGAGGACAAGCTCGAGTTTTTGCGAGGACAAAGAAGGATGCGGAGGCGACACCGCAAGTAGTGACGGGTATGATTCTAATTTCAAACTATGTTGCATATACATTGTTTGACTCGGGTTCTACTCACTCCTTTATATCTATAAACTTTGCAAAAAAATTTAACGATTATTTGACTGAGTTGAGAGAAAAGTTAATAGTATCTACGCCATTGGGAAATAAAGTGGAGATTAAGTGGGTTTATGAAGGGTGTGTGGTACAAATAAAAAATCATGGAATGGGGGTGAATTTATTGCCGTTAGATATAGAAGACTTCGATGTTATTCTGGGAATGAATTGGTTGTCAACGTATCACGCGTCAATAAATCGTTTTAATAAAGAAGTAACCTTTAGAATCCCGAATGAGGCCGAGTTTGTATTTTGCGGGGAGCGACGGGTAATACCAACGAGTTTGATTTCAGTAATAGACGCGAGACAAATGTTAAAAAAAGGGTATGAATGCGTTATTGCGTATGCGATTGATGCGACGAAAGTAGAAATGCAGATAGAAACAGTTCCGATTGTGAATGAATATTCAGACTTGTTTCCCGAGGAATTGCCAGGTGTTGTGCCAAAAAGAGAAGTAGAGTTTACTATTGATCTAGTTCCTAGAACTATGCCGATATCGATTCCACCTTACAGAATGGCACCAGCGGAATTAAAAGAATTGAAAATACAGTTGGAAGATTTGTTAAAAATGGGATTTATTCAACCCAGTGTGTCACCATGGGGAGCACCAGTATTGTTCGTTAAAAAGAAAGATGGGACCATGCGATTATGCATTGATTATAGGCAATTAAATAAGGTGACCATTAGAAACAAATATCCGATGCCTAGGGTGGATGATTTGTTTGATCAGCTTCAAGGAGCAAAAATATTTTCGAAAATTGATTTGAGATCGGGCTATCACCAGCTTAGAGTCAGAGAAAGCGATGTAGAGAAGACTGCGTTCCGAGTCCAATATGGTCATTTTGAATTCCTTGTAATGCCATTTGGGTTGACAAATGCGCCGGCAGTGTTTATGGATTTGATGAACAGAGTGTTCAAGCCATTTTTAGATAGCTTCGTGATAGTGTTCATTGACGACATTCTGGTATATTCGCGCAGTGTTGAAGAACACAAAAATCATTTGAGATTAGTATTACAGAAATTGAAGGAAGAGCGATTATACGCTAAATTAAGTAAGTGCGAATTCTGGCTAGATGAAGTAGCATTTCTGGGGCATGTAGTTTCTAGTGATGGAATTAAAGTTGATCCCAAAAAAGTTGAAGCTGTGTTGTTGTGGCCGACACCAGTGAGCGTTACAGAAATTCGAAGTTTTCTGGGATTAGCAGGCTATTACCGTCGATTTATCAAGAACTTCTCATCGATTGCACTACCGTTGACTAAGCTGACCAGAAAAGGGGTGAAATATCATTGGAGTAGAGAGTACGAAGAAAGTTTTCAGGAATTGAAAAATCGATTAACACAGGCGCCAGTATTGACTATTCCGACAAGTACAGAAGGCTTTGTGGTATACAGCGATGCGTCTCATCAGGGTCTGGGTTGCGTTTTGATGCAAAATGAAAAGGTGATAGCATATGCGTCAAGACAGTTAAAACCACATGAGTTGAATTATCCGGTGCACGATTTGGAATTGGCGGCGATTGTTTTTGCATTGAAATTGTGGAGACACTATTTGTATGGGGAAAGTTGTGAAATCTTTACTGATCACCAAAGCTTGAAGTACTTATTCACGCAGAAGGAATTGAATTTGAGACAGAGGCGTTGGCTTGAACTAATCAAAGATTATGATTGCACGATTCATTATCATCCAGGGAGGGCGAATATAGTAGCCGATGCGCTAAGTCAAAAATCTCAAGGCCTACTTTCTTGTATCCAATGCACTGGGGTTGATTTTATTCGAGAGATGAAAATAATGGAAGTTGAACTAGCAATGTCAGACACTGAAGCCTTTATAGCGCGATTCCAAGTGAGACCGATTCTAGTGGATAGAATTCAGGAGCTACAAAATACTGATTCAAGGTTGATGAAATTTAGAGAAGAAGTGATAAGTGGAAAGCGAAAAGACTTTATTATTCGAGTCGATGGAGTTCTCTGTTATGGAACTCGAATGTGTATACCCCGAAATAAGGAGTTGCGAAAGGAGATTTTAGAAGAAGCGCACAGTTCAGCGTATGATATGCACCCAGGAAGCACTAAACTTTATAAGACAATCAAGGAATACTATTGGTGGCCAGCGATGAAGAGAGAAATAGCAGAATTTGTGGCTCGATGCTTGGTATGTCAACAAGTAAAAGCTGAACACCAGCGACCGGGGGGCTTGTTGCAACCACTACCGATTCCCGAGTGGAAATGGGAACATGTTACCATGGATTTTGTACGAGGACTTCCGCCAACACAAAAAGGTAATGAGTCAATTTGGGTCATTGTTGACCGATTGACTAAGTCAGCACATTTTCTACCTGTGAAAGCAATGTTCACTCTTGATAGATATGCAAGAATCTATGTGAATGAAATTGTCCGATTGCATGGAGCCCCAATATCTATTATTTCCGACCGCGACCCTAATTTTACCTCACATTTCTGGAAACATCTACAAGAAGCGATGGGAACTAAATTGAAATTCAGTACTGCGTTTCACCCTCAAACCGATGGACAGTCCGAGAGAACAATTCAAACACTTGAGGACATGTTACGAGCGTGCGTAATGGAGTTTTCAGGCAATTGGGAGAATCATCTACCATTGGTCGAATTTGCGTATAACAACAGCTATCACAGTAGCATCGGTATGGCACCATTTGAGGCTCTTTATGGGAGGAAGTGTAGGACTCCTATATGCTGGGGTGAAGTGGGCGAAAGTAAAATTGAAAGCAGAATATTTGGGCCTGAGATTATTCAGGAAACGGCGAGTAAGATTGATATTATTCGTGAAAAGTTGAAAACCTCTCAGAGTCGGCAGAAAAGTTACGCAGATACTCGTAGGCGAGAACTTGAATTTGATGTGGGCGATCAAGTGTTTTTGAAAGTCTCACCATGGAAAGGCGTTATGCGATTTGGGAAGAAAGGGAAACTATCTCCGAGGTACATTGGGCCTTACGAAATTATAGAGAAAATCGGAACTGCGGCATATAAATTGAAATTACCAGCCGAATTGTCGCGACTACATGATGTGTTCCATGTCTCAATGTTACGTAAATATGTCAAAGATCCATCGCACGTGATAGAATCAGAACCATTAGAGCTTGATGAGAATCTAACGTATGAAGAGAAACCGGTTCAAATCTTAGACCGACAAGTGCGGCAGTTGAGGAGCAAAGAGATTCCTATGGTGAAAGTTTTGTGGCGAAGTCAAGCGATCGAGGAGATGACGTGGGAAACCGAGAAAAGCATGCGAAAGCAATATCCGTATCTTTTCAATCACGGTACGTAATTTCGGGGACGAAATTTATTTTAACGGGGGGAGAGTTGTGAGACCTAGAACCAAATAGGGTAATTTAAATTAATTAGTCAAGCGAATGCGATGCAAAAAATTATATATATTTTATTTATTTATTTATTTTATGGGCATTTATATTTGTGATATGGGGGTTTATATTGTTAATTATTGATATCTTGGGGTCCTAAAGCGATATGGGAAAGTTCGGGAACTTAAATGCATGTTTTAAAGAATGTTGGGGTGTTAAACACAATTTTTAAAACATGAAAAAAATCAGTCTTTAGGAAACATACGTATGTTTCATTCACTGTATGTCTTGAGGGTTTACAAAAAAAAAACAAGAAGAAGATAAAAGAGAAAAGAAGAACAAGAGTTTGGAAGAAATCTTGAAGCTTAATAATCAAACTTCAATTGAGCTACAAATATCAAGTTGAAAGGGGAAGAACAAGTGGGTATGTCTCTCTCTCTCTCTCTCTAGGGTTCTTTGCTATTTGGGGGTTTTAGAGGTTGGTTTTTGAAATCTGAAAATTGGTGTTTAAATTCATGTTTAGACTTTGCTAAGATGATTCTTGGGTTATATATATGATGTGGTATGAAGCTTACATGTTAAAATTGAGTTTTGGTGAAGTTTGAAAAATGGGTTTTTTTTAGGGTTTGTAAAAAATCCGAAAATTGAAAGTTTGGGTGGTTGATTTTTGTTGGATTTTTGAATTGTTTGAGTGTTTATATATGCTTTATATACCATTAGGATCCTTGGTTTCAAGTTGGGTAAAGATTGGTTGTGAATTAGGGGTTTCACCATTGTTGTGTTCTTGAAGCTTTCAAGAGCTTGAAGAATAACTTTTGGGTATTTTTGTAAATTCGGAAATAAATAGTAAACGTCATTTTTTTTGCCAAAAGTCTCACGATGCTGACTGGAATCGACGATCTGGAACTTTTTCATGTTTTAAGTTTTTCCATAAAACGTCATCTAGTGGGAGATTTTGGCCAATTACAGTGGCAGCGAATTAATTCATGTATTGAGATTAAATTGTTATGTTTAATCCATGTTTAATGATAAAGCATGTATTGAATGATTATGATGTTGAAATGATGTGTACAAAGTGAATCACAATGAGGTGAAGGATTGTCACAAATGAAAACGCTATATGCGATGTTTTGAGTGAGAAATCTGGGAGGACATGGGCTGCTTTAAAAATAATTAAAATTGGCTTGTAAAATCAATATTTAAGTGTCATTTTGATTATAAATTATGCTTATTAGCCTATATAAGCGATAGAACCTAATTATGTAAGATTTCAGGTTCAGAGGCAAGTGGAAGCGCCCCGAAAGAGCCGCCGGAGCGAGCGGAGTAAATCGTTGCACTTATTTTCATAAAGACTCGAGGTGGGTTTTTCTGGAAACCATAATAATATAGTATGGACATTACTTGTTGAGTTTATATTTTAGTTGAATGAAAATCTTAAGTGGGTTGTATGAAATACATATATTGGGCATGGCACGAATATTCTATGGCATGAACATGCATAGCGAAAGCGATAAAAATCCAAGTAGCAAAACTTGGAAACGGCCAAAAGAGCCGAGCGAAATGGGCCCGGGTGCGTGCGTCATTCATTTATGGGAATGCATTGCATTAGCGTATATGTTTAGTTGAATTAACTTGGATGCGGATTAGGTGGTGACTTGAATGTTTATATTGCATTATTCTTGGTTTTCTTGCTGTGAGCCAAGGGTTGCTCACACCCATACAGGCATTTTTGCAGGTATTGCGGTGTAGGCGCCACTGCCATGAGTCTCGAGTCGTGGTGTATGTTTAGGATGTATGTGCGTCGTTTAGTTTGACTTGTTGGAGTTGTGAACATTTGAGTTAAACTTATGTTGTAAACGGATTTCTATATGTGTATTTTGGTTGATGGTTGGGGTAATGTTTATGATGTATATATTTGAGGTTGGATTTGTATATATTTTGAACTTTGTCATCGTGTTAGTACGGACCAATGTGTATGACGGATTTATGCGATTGTTTTGGAGGTTCTGGATTTATAATACATGTTGCGTTCTAGAGAAATCCATGTTTTAATCTTGGTTTAAGGAATAGGAATATGTTTATGATATTTATGGTGATGTTTGGTTGTGTGTTAGAGGCCTAAAATATTGTGTTTGAAGTGAGTTGAGATACCCCTTCTGTGTTGGGAGTTTGGTAGTTTAAAAAAATGAGTTTTGAGTAGAAAAAAAAAATTAATAATATTAATATTAATAATAAACTTTGATTCGTTGGCTTTTACAAAAACATGCACAGTTTTCTCTAGAAAACTCGAAACCGCACACTGCTCGAACCGTTAGAACCGTGTTTCAAATATATATATTTTTTTGATATTATATTTGGGCAAAAATTTTAAAATGACCTTTTTGCCCTTGGGATTAAGCTTTGGCATAGACTTTATTTAGTAGTTTTTTTTTTTATTTGCGTTTAGTGGAGTTTTCGCGAGCGTTCCGGCCACAGCGGGTCGGGGCGCTACAAGAACTGTGGTGAGAACGTGAGTGATACATTAATTAAAAAGGGTAGGTTGTGTAGAGATTCCACAGTATATAGTTTCGGACATTATTTTGGACCCAAACGAAACCTAGTCGAAAACTTTTGAAATTTATAATTTTCACTCGTAAAGTTATAAAATGGACGTGTGCGAAGTTTCATGGGTTAATTAGAAGTTTGAGAAACTTGCGGGGAGGTAAACGTAATTTCCAGAATGTTTGTCTATATATAGAAGTGAATGAGATTTCATTCTCATCCAAACTTCCAAAATATCTAGAGAGAGGAGAGAGAAGGGAGATTCGAGCCAACGGACTTTGTGACGCCGATCGACGACCGTTCGTCCGTCAGATTTTCTCCAGATTTCATATTTGAACTCGTGGAGGTAAGATCTACGTTTTGATACTACTTAGGCCATGTTTGGCTAATTTTTGTAAAAATCTTAATTATAGGAATTTGGAAAAAACAGGTATAAACTTGTAGGAATTTTCTCAAATTCAAAATTCGGCGATTAATTGACCTCCTAGTCGATCCTTCAAAGTTTGGGGCAAATCGCACGAGGTATGAAGTTCTAACTTGTGAAATATAGAGAGAAATACATGTTTTATATTTCGACGACGAAATTGAGATCCGGGCAAAATCCACGTGTTAATTGTAGGCCCGTTAATTATGCACGCGCTATATTGTGAAAAATATGTCTAAATTTACGCGAGCACGTTGAGTTGTCTATATGGGTCAAAGGGGAGTCTTATACAAATTCATGCTGGAGTAAGCTTCTCGTTGTTTGAGAATTTTAGTAGCGACGGCTACTGTGCATGGTTGTAGGCTTGGACTTGCCATGGCACTTGTGGGGATGTAATGGTTGTAGGCTTGGACTTGCCATTGACATTGCGGTTTAAGGCTTGGACTTGCCGCTACCGGATGAATACGTATTTTTCTCCCTAGAGACTATTGATATGATTTATGAGATTAAAGCATGTTTGTTATATATTGCACATGTTAGACTTGTACGCTCAACATATAGCTGAGCAGTGGAGGTGTACTCCATTGCAGGTAAGAAAAAAGACAAGAAGAAGCGTGTTGAGTGAGGTCGAGGAACGTCGGGGAACCACCTTTGTATATGTTTTTGTTTTAGTCCTAAAACTTGTGTAAGGATTGGGAATTTGTAATAGGTTGTAACAGAACTATAGATTAGTTTCATAGTATTGTAATCTTGTAATTGAACTACTGTAGTTGTGATTTAAAATGTTGAAATTCAGTGGTAGTTGTAGTTGTTATTGAGGTGGAGAAACATGAGTTGTAATTATTTTCATACAGGCTGCCCAGCAGGGGAGCATTCGATTGGACCATGGATCAGTCGACTGAATCCCGTGGGGATGAGACACTGAAAGTGAATAGTAAGAGAAACAGTCGACTGGACCCCTTTATCAGTCGACTGAACACTGTTGATTTTTGGCTACTGCTTCTATTAATGGCAAAACCAGTCGACTGTACCATAACTCAGTCGACTGGACCCTTTTTGAAAATGTTGTTGTAATACCCTCAAATTTCCTATATATATATAATGGATCCCTAGATTTATGTCTATACTTCTGAGTCTATGTCCGTAACTTATTTTTGTAGCCTGTACTAATATATGTATTATATATTCAACGGTATTCAAGATTTTAGTATTCATAGTATCTAAATCGCTTTATTAATATGATTTTAATTGCTAGGTCCGATCCTGTCACGCCCCGACGTAGCATAAATATGGAAAGCGTTTAATTTCCTTTATGGACCCGTAGGTCGCGACAGTTTGAAGGACCGATTCCGTCCCAAATGTCGAACAACAACCATAATAATCAGAGCAGAGCAATCAAGGCTTATAAAATTTTTCTAACTTATTACATCTTATGATACGGGGTCAACTAAGGCACAGACCGCCTTGAAACAAAACAATAACTTAATGTCTATTACAGTTATCCTTAAAACATATAAGCTTAAAGCATATAATAATTAAACAGTTTTCTCATCCGAGAGCAGCCTTTCTCAAATAGCATAGTCATACGATTCCTCCTGATTGTAACCTGAAAAGCCTGAACACGAATGTCCAGGACGCATCAACGTCGTCAGCTTCAAGAAGCTGGTGAGTATTAAAAACATAACTTTGAATGTAAAACATACTCATTTACCTTTTTCCATTTTCAATTTTGTAAAATCAATCGTTAGACCACAGAAAGAATTCTTTTTATGAAACAACGAGGGATATCTTAAAAGTCGTTCATTCATAAAAGCATATGTTCGTGTATGAGACAATGCACCACACTCATCTTGCCGACTCTTTTCTCTCGACAGACACAACAACCCACTATCTCACTCCAGTATCTTTGAAACACTAAGATAGCCACACTTTAGCAACGGGGCGCCAGGGAGTGTCCAGTTTGCCTCACACTTTGGTCCGGGGTACCAGGGAGTGTCCATTGTCTCACACTTTGAATACCTAATCCGCCATGCAAATACCGGAGCAACCTCACGCAGTATCCAGACTCGGGTATCAGGGAGTGTCCGTAGGCCACACTTTAGCACTACCATGGGTGCCAGGGAGTGTCCAAGTTCGGCGTCACACACTTTAACGCTTCCATGGGCGTCAGGGAGTGTCCATATTTGCCACCGTCCATATTTGCCACCGTCGCATTTCAAAGATACCCTCGCCGTAACCTCAACCACAACCACAACCACAATCTCAATCTCAATCTCAATCTCAAACTCTTTCCACACTGACCATTACTCCTTTCCACACTGACTGACGCCCACATGCATGTACCACTGACCCCATATGAATGACATGAACTTAAACACAAAGCAAAATGCTGAATTAAGGGAACAATGTACGCAGGGGGATTGATAAGTCATAATACGTTGTTTTAATCTTTCCAACATAACCAATGGTATTCTATTTTAATAAAATTCCCAAACCGAAACTTAACAGTGCTTTAAAATTTATCCAAACAGTCCCTTATACGAAAACACACAAAAACTAGAAACTGCCAGAAGTCGCGCGCACGGGCCACTCGCGCGACAAGTCGCTCGCGCGGGCCGCTCGCGCGACCTGCCCATTTTTCATTTTATTATAAAAACCTTTTCTTTCGGCCTGAAATCAGACACCTCGCGCGCGGGGGTCGCTCGCGCGAAAGGTCTCTCGCGCGACCCTCGCTCGCGTGACCTGCCTAAATTTCATTTTATTATATAAAACTTTCTCCGTCTGCGTGAACCCGCGAGGCTCGCTCGCGCGATCGTGGCGCGAGATGAAGCAGAGGCTTCGTCTTCTTCGTCAGAACTGCTCTGTTTCAGCAATTCAGGGGTCTTTTGGCCCATTTTCAATTCTGAAAGTATATAGGACATGTAATATATGATTTTCTTTGTTTTCCAACAAGGATTAAGAATCCATTATCAATTTAACACAAATCAAATAGCTCTTGAATTCCATGAAAGACTAAAAGTTGTCAAAACTTAATTTCTAATATACTTTTTCATATGAATGAATTGTGTTCTAAAACTTCAAACATATCATCTATAAGGTATAATCTTCTATAATCAACTCTAAAAACAAGTTTTGGTTAAGGTTTGAAAAATTATGATTTTGAAGCTCAAGCTTCCATGGACGAATTTAGCAATGGTGGTTCATGTTTACATATACCCAATCAGTAATTGAATATGAAATTACAACCAAAGTGAGTTTAGAATACTCACTGATTGATAAGAATGTGTGGGTGTTGAGAAAGATGAGCACAATAAGAAACTAACTCCAAGCTTTGGCTATGGAGGATTGAGCTTCCTTTCTTTCTAAAATTTCAGCAAGATAACTCTCAAGCTCTCTCTTTTCTCTCTGTATTATGTGTGTGCTGAATGTGTGAGTTATGAGTGTGTGAGAGGGTATATATAGAGAGCCAAGGAGATGAACTTGGAGGCCAAGTCTTGTGTGCTTTACTCAACAAAATCAATTTGGTTTTTAAATCCTGATTTTGATTATCAATTATACAAGCTGGAGAATATACACAGATGCATACATACGTGAACGTACTCTCAAAATTTGAAGAGGCAACTTAGGCCACTAGGGGGCAATGTAGATGTGTTTGGGAAATGAAGCTTCTAGCACTAGTTAACACACACAAAAATACATCAACCAAACAAGGTATAAGCAAATCATTACTTGCCATTAATAGAAATAAAGCACAAGTCATGTCTAACTTTACATCACTTCCAAAGTCTGTGGAAGTTTAGCACAGTGTGGACTGTTTTGATTATAAACTGGTATTTTTGTGACACGGTGTTCATCACAAAAATACAGAAAAATAATTTTAATATAGGAAATAGTTTTCTGGTTTTTATAAAAAAAATACTTATTGAATCAAAAGAAAATATTTCCACCGTTTTAAAATACCGATTTGAAATTCAACACAGGTATTTCTTAATTTTACAAAATCGTAGTTTTGACCCCCAAAAGAATTTCAAATATGAAATTAAGCAAGTAATAAATTCTACACATAAGAATTGTAATTAAATAAAAGCAGACAATGGTTATTAAATAATGCAAAATACAGATTAAATGAAAATGCAGGTTATTACAGACCCTGTATACTAATATTATATATTTTAGTAATCGTTACATTATAACTATAGATTGTAATGTATTTCATAACCGATAGATTATATAGCTATCGATTATTTCATATACTCGTAGTTACTTAATTCTATAGCTATATGTTATATATATACATATTCGTAGTCGCTAAGATTACAATGATAAGTTACATTATATAGCCATCATCGTTTAATTTTATAACTATACGTTATATGACATTTCATTGGCCCCTAAATTATAACCATAAGTTATATTAGATATGTATACCCGATGTCGTTTTTAATTCTGTGACTATAATTAGGATTATTATTATTAATATTAATTTTATTATAGACCCAGACTGTAAGTTACGAACCCGAACTGACTTATCGCATTAACTCGTAAAATCTGTATCAACTTAGACTATATGGCACGCAGACCTAGACAAGCATAGGATACCAAATTAATAATAGTACACCCAAAACTAACCCATACCCATTGGTTAATAATCCTACCCCAACACCCCTTTAACCCACGGATTCCCACCCCATACCCCCTCAAAACCCATTGGACAAAAGCTCTTCCCAAACACCTCCCTTAACTCCCGGATCTCCACCCTCACCCTGCCACCCGTCCCTCTCACATCCCCGGGCCCTTCACTTCACTGCCAACCACCCACCGCCAAACACAATTAAGCACACACATGAGTTGTATATATGTATGTTGTGTGGTATATTTATATTATATATATTTGGAGTGTGTGCATGTGTTAATATATATACATACATATGTAGAGAATTGGGAGACCCAACCCGAGAAAGAGAGCTAGAGAGAGACCACCGAAGGTTAGAGAGAGAGAGAGAGACGCCGGAACCGAGCCGAGGCCGAACCAAGGCAGGTAAAGCCGCACACCCTCTCTGTATTTTCTATATACACACAGACCCTCACACACTCACACGCACACCCCGGACGGACCTTAGAAGCACCAACCATGGCCGGTGGCCATTAAAGCTCAAACGGAGCTCGATTTTCGGACTGACACCAAATCACGTAAACTCAATGCCAAAATGACCCTAATGACTCCCTCAAGCTTCCCGATGAACTGCTCGGAGGACAGACCGCGTTTGGTCGACCTACGATTGAATTATTCTTTTTGGGTTGTGACTGTTTTTGCCCCCGTACAGACAGACCGTTAGGATTTAGGATTCAAGACCTATACCGTTGGATCGGGCTCGTCGAGACACTCAATTTCGACGTAAAATTTGCGTATTTTGGTTAAGAAGTGAGTGACATATAGTCGATTGAAGTTTTGTATACAATATGTATATATATACGAAATTATATATATATATACACGCAGTCAACGAGGAAGAAAAAGGTTAGCTGATTTGGCTAAGGCCCGTTTGGGAAATCTGCTTGTGGCTCAACTTTTGTGTGTTAGAAATCTAGTTGCCAAACAGAGCCCTACATATTAGATACTACCTCCGTCCCATTTTGTGTGTTCATTTTTCCTTTTTGGGATGTCCCAAAATTGTTGTCCACTTTCCTAAATTAGTATATAAATTTTACTTAGTTTCCCAAACTACCATTCCTTGCAATCAATACCAAAACAAAACAAAAAAAGAAAGTGCAATGATTATGGGCAATTGTGGAAAGTAGATGTAGATTCTTTTTGTCCCCTTAAATAGTTTGATTCCCCAAAATGGACACATAAAATGGGACAGAGGGAGTATTAATTGGCTTAGTTATTAATATTGCCTTATTTATATAGTTTTAATAATAGTTAAAATAAATGTTAGTATGTTTTAAATTCTGGAATAATGTTATCTAATATTCTTTTATTCTGAAATCACATTATAATATATTATATTTATTATTTATTTAGTCTTAAATAAATAATAAAATAACCGCTAGTAATTATTATACGTTTTAAAAATATATATATATATATATATACACTTTTATAGTAGGATCAATTAGTTTCTAATATTCCGAAATATTATATTAACCAATATCCTTATATGCTTGTACTAATTATATAACATACTTATTATTTATTTGGTCAAAATAAATAATAAGTAATTATTTTAAATTAAAATCATTTGGTAATAAATACCTAATGGCTAAGGCTAATATGTAGAAAATCATATTGTTGATCCCAAGGCCTAATGACCTTGTTTTATAAATAATTTATTTATAAAATCCCAAACTTTAGTATTGATGTATTATGGTCATTATTTATTTGGATTTAAATAAATAGCAAATATTAGTTTTAAATTATGATAAATAGATAATAAATATCTATTGGCCTATTTTAAAATCCGAGAAATTTTATATTATATCCTAAGGACATAAAGGACTGTTTTATAGTTTAATAAATTATAAAACTAAACTTTGTTATTTTAATCAATTATATGGAGTCGTTATCATTGTTTTAAATTATTTTAAATACTAAATGAACTCTGAAAATTATGAGAAAAATACCCCTAGCCTATTTTAAGGCCTAATATTTAATAAAAATATTTATAAGGACTAAAGGTCTCCCAAAATATATTTTGTAATTATAGGACCTCGTAGACTATAATTATATAATTAAGACTTCGATAATTTGTAATAAATAAACCGTAGCTCAGAAAAATGCACGGTCAATTCCCAGAGTCTTAGAATGATGTCTAAAACATTCTCTTAAAGTTTGGTGACCTTTCGACTTGGTCAAAAATACAGCTTATCTTTAGGGCCCAAATTGGTATAGAAAACCCAGCCTTTTATGCGTCGAACTCCGATTTGAGTCTAATCAATGGCGTTAGACTCAGAATGATGTCTGGATCATCATGTCGAGGTTTAGGAAGCCACTCGGCACAATTACCATTATGCCCCTGATTTTAGTAAGCTTATTAATCAATGTTCTATGTAATTTTATACTTTGTAGGAACCGCTACGCTTACTGTTATGCACCCGCTTCGAGGTGAGTCGTCCTAACTCACTTGGTATATTATAGATTTACTCTATGTGTATTATGTGAATATCCAGTGTGTCCTGTGTGGACATGACTGATGAATATTATTTATATGTACGTTCAGATTTACTGTTTATATGATGGACGCATGTTTAATTATCCAAACTCCATGCTTAGTTATTAATTGTCGTTATACATGCTTATTATGCTTCACAATTATACAATCACATGGACATTCATATGGGCGTGATCAAGTCATGATGTCAATGTTGACATCTACATGGTTAGTCAAGGGGACTAACCCAGTCATATTGTCATACATGTTGAGTGGATCGCAGAGGTCCGAGTGGTACAGTCAAGTAAATGGGAACAACAATGAAACTGCTATAGGGCCCTGTTAGGCGACGACAACCAGAGTTTCCATTGAAATCATTGAAGTAATGCATGAATTGATGATTGATACGTTATAGGGCCCTGCTAGGCGACGATAGCAATGTATCCATCAGAATACAATAGTTACCTTTCAAATGCTATAGGGCCCTGCTAGGTGACGATAGCGCTGTAACTATTCTATTCTCCCGGCAAGGTCACGAGGACCTAAGAGGCCAATGATTACACTCTTTTTAAAACCAAAACTGCTATAGGGCCCTGCTAGGCGACGATAGCAACGCAATCATTCTACTTTGAGCTAACGGCGTTACACTGGTAATGTAACAAGTCACATGAGTCAGTTGTGGTGTCTGTGGTTGAGTAAAGTCGAACATATCGATGGTGCTTCGTGTCGTATCTCATTCATATTACTGTCATAAATTATATGTATTGAGATAATGCTTATCAAATATTCAAGTTCGAGATATTTGTTGTACTTGTATATTATTTTTGTATTAGGAGTGATCGGTTAGGTCAACTCACTTAGCTTCAAAAGCTAACGGCTCTCCTTCCTGCCCTGGACATATTACGTCTAGATTTCACAGGTGATGACTATCAAGATGAGGTCTACCCACAGGGACACGACAAATGAACAAGTTGAAGCGAATGACTCCGATATAGTTATATTTAGTATTACTTAATTTGCTTTATTGTCTTCTGTCTGAGGTAATGCTTTAGATATGTATTGTACATAGATCGCCCTAGACTGCCTAATAGATCTTTTATTTAGACTCATGATGTAATAACCAGATCCCAGACATTTACATTCTATTGAAGAATACCAATAGATGTTTTTATGCTTCCGCTTACTCTGTTAACCATGTGTAGAATGTAGAAAGGATAATCAGTTAATGTAACTCGTCATTCCCTATGGGTCCAGAAAGGAAATTTTAAATTTTCCCTATTTTTGGCTACTCCGGGGCGTGACAGTTGTATTTTGGTTCTGTTTAACACAGTTGACTGGGGGACATTGATCAGTCCACTGAACTACTGTAGATTCTAGCTACTGATCCAAATAGTAACCAGTGCAGTCGACTGGGTTCCCTGATCAGTCGACTGGACCTCTGTTAAGAATTTAGGGTTTTGGTTTCTGCTAAGTACAGTCGACTGGACCCTAGGCACAGTCGACTGAACCTCTGTTTTCAAAACTGATTCTTTTGAATGTGTTTCCACTTGGCCAAAACTTTTTATAACTCTGATTTCAAGGGAATTTCAATTCAAGGGTAATGTTCCCTAAAGTTTTAAAATACTCAGGGTTGTTTTAAAGTTCTTTCCGCTGCGTATCATTAGAGGATGTTTGGATGAGCCTTGGTGGCGTGCCACGTGTCCTATTTCCACGCGTAGTGGGATGGGTCGTGACAATCCTGGTGGAGTTACAAATGTTCATTTTGATTGGACTTCAACCTTGTGGACAAGGTTGATTTTATGGGGAAAGGATTGATACGTGCAAGATTTCTATCATGCCATGCATACATTTAGGGATTAGTCAATTTCCATTTACTATGTAATAAACACAATTTTTAGGTCAATAAGCATGATTGCATGTTTACATATTTTCCCTTTTAATGCATTAGTTTCCATAAGGCTATATACACAGCCAGAATATGTTGAGCTAGGATATGAAAAGAATAATACAAGCCTTCCTTCTCTTATCATTCTTTCTCTCCCTCTCTCTATACGGTTTTGTTTATATCAGTCCTCTCTTTCTCTCTCTCTCTCTCTCTCTCTCTCTCTCTCTCTCATTTTCCCTTATTTCAATTCAACCCAAATTACCCCCAAATAACCCCAAAATCAGTCCCAAAGAAGTGTTACATGTTTATGGGTGTGACCGTGTGTTTTTCAATTATGTTAAAAAAAATAATAATAATAAAAGAAAGAAAGAAAGGAGTTGCGCAAATATATGTATTTCAATTCTCTGTGTGTGTTTACAAAAACCATGATACACTTTGCAGATTAAACTTGCTTCAATTTTATGATGCAAATCCAGAAAACTTTGGGATTTATCCATTCTCAAATTTTATGTAGATTTTTTCATTTTAGCTTAAGAAAGAGAGATAGGGATAATTGGAATTTTCTCAATAAGTTTCTGTAGATCCTTTTTTTTTTTTGGATCACAAACAACATTTCATTTCAACAAAACAAGGCAGATCCCAACTAGCATTTCATTTCAATAAGTTTTTGTAGATCTAAGAATTTTAAAATACACAATAGAGATCCACAGAGTATAATTCTTTGATTGGAGAGAGAGAGAGAGAGAGAGAGAGAGAGAGAGAGAGAGAATAGACACTAACGAGAGATGAGAAATGTGAAACACAGAAGAGAGAAAAATAGGGATATAGTGAGAGATTGGGTCTTGCTTTAGGGGGATAAAGGGTAATTTAAATATTTTTACAAAAATGTGGTATAACTAGCAAAAATAGTGATGGGAATAGCCCCACCCTTAATAAAACTCTATATAAAATATATAATTAATTAAATAAAACTCTAATTAGTGTAAGAAGTAACTTAATATTTAGTTATTTGCCATTTTTTCGGAAAAAAAAAACTTAATATTTAGTCCTAATACAGACACCTAGCTAGAAGTAGATACTTTTAAAAAAATGAAGCTAGAAATAGGTCCCTAATTTATTTTGAAGATCAAAACACCCCACATCGATGCATATCGTTGACTTTCCTATATCATAGCATTTCGAAAATGGAAATTAAAATTCCATAAATCATGTTCCTTCTAAAATCATGCTATTCAATGATATATTTGGGAAAAAAATAAAGAAATTCTAAATCAACAAAAGCTTCAACGATTTGGAGGCAATTGAAGGTGAGCGACGACGGATGGATGTGGTTGGAGAAGATCGTCGACAGTTAGGCGATTCGCAGAGATCAAAGTAGACTGAAGAAGATCAAGCGATTCACATATACTCACAAATTTGGTTGCAAAAATTTTCACGATTTGGTAGAAACTCAAGATTCGTTGTTCGTTTTATGTTAGAATTTTTATCAAAATTTTCTCATTTTTTGGGCTTTGATGAAGATGACAAAGACAAGAAAATATGATGATTCGTTAATTTGATGGTTCGTATTATGTCAAAGTAAGAAATTTTGAATCTACTCTCCGTGTGAATGATTGAGTTTGTATAAAATTGAGTATTTCTCACTTCTATTTTAATTAGGTATACAAATTTGTGTATTTCTCATTTTCTAATTTAACTGAGAAATTGTAGGTGATAAATGTGTCGAAGTGAGAAATTTCTCATCAAATATTTGAAGTGAGAAATCTTTGATCTAATCTCTATGTGACTAGTTGAGCTTGCATAAAAGTGGGTATTTCATCACTTCTGTTTTTGTTTGGTATAAAAATTTGTTTTTTCCTCGCTTCTAATTTAACTGAGAAATTGTACATGATCAATATGTTGAAGTAAAAGTTTTCTATTTTTTGCGTGGTGTAATTTTTTTTGCTTTTTTCACTTTTAATTTAAATAAGAAATTGTACATGCTCAGAATGTTAAAGTGAGAAATTCTCACTAAATGACTGAATCATATATAGAAAACATCCCACCGTAAGTTCACTACATTTCTCACTTAATACACTTAATAGTGAGAAATTCTCACTTTCAATTCCACTACATTATTTACCAAAGTGAGGAGACTTTTTGATTTTAGCAAACAAATTTGAAAGTTGAGTAAAATAAGGAAACTCTTTGATTTTAGTAATATTTATTCTCTTATCCATGATCTCCATGGATTACACTTGCTATACCTGTCATCCACACGCCTTATTTGTGCTGGTGGTATATATGTACATATGTACATCTAATCATATGTGCAATTTTTAATGCTCTAATAACAAATTTATCACTTTTTAAATGAAAAAAAGGTGAAATTTATCACATTTTGAATGGATATAATATAAAATTTCTCATAACTAAGTCACTTCTTCCAACAAGCTTATCACAAAATTCTTAGATTATAAATTTCAGCATGATTTCGCACTATATTGTGCATTACGGTTATGAATTTTGCACTATGTTATGAGGATTTCTCACATTTTTATTAGCAACTTTCAATCTTCCAGACAAAATTATATGTTATTTTTATGATTCGAATCAATAAAACATACAAATCCTTTTCTACAATAAACAAATTACATACAGGTTTAAAATGCATCGTTTTGAACTACAATCAATATGATTTTTGGTATAAATCTCATTATCCATGATCTCCTAAAATCCGATCCAGGTTTCATGTTAAGTACCTACTTTAACTTTATTTGTATTTCACACATTTCATATGTATAAATATATATATATATATATATACACACAGTTATGAATAATGTATGATAATGATATAATGGTTCGGATTTACACTAAACATTTAAGAATAGAAAATAATTATTGATTAACTTATAAATTAAAAATTAATTTCTATACATCAAATTAAGTCATATCAATTTTTATTAATAATCATAATCAGAGACCAAATCGTGTAATGCACTACTTAATAGTTAATACGGCGTACATACCAACCAAAGGTCCAAAAGCAAGGGCAGGAGCCTCCAACGAAGGCCAAGAAGAAAGAAGAGTGACTGTCTGCAAGAGAAACCCTAGTCCAGATCGGACGAAGAGACTCCTCAACCAGGTAACCCTCAAAATCAATTTCATCACTTTTCCAGAGAATCTCTCTCTCTTTCTCTCTCTCTCTCTCTCTCTCTCTCTCTGGTTTTCCCCAATTTTGCATTTATTCGTTCCCCATTATTTTTTGATTGATTCCAAAATTGATTGAAATTTGAAACAAACCCACTTACTTTTCAGCTGTTTTTACATGGGATTGGTCTCTCGCTCTATCTCTGAACTTGATTGATTACTCTCGTTTCCTTGGAAACATTAGACGAAACACACCCACCGAAACGAGACTTCATTTCGTGATTCCTGGTGGTGGGGTTTTGTTTCGTTTCGGTCAACTACGATACGAAAAGTTTCGGTCGGTTTGATTAAATGGAGAAGAATGAATTATAAATTTTGTTTGTTGATAATTGTGAGTTTTGTTTATATATGTCTCTATATTAGTATTAATTTACTAACTACTCCAAAAGCAAGCTTAAGCTGTTAAAGGAGGCCCAACAATGTATATCAAGCTTCAAATACCCTCCCTCGCGTGACGTGGAGAGCAAACAAACCAAACTACATTACAGTGGAGACAAATAATAAAGTGCAAATATGCACAACAAAGCGGGGATGGAGAGTCGAACCAGGACCTCCCACAAACAAGGCTCCGATACCATGTTGAATTGGAGCATCCAAACCAAAACCAATTGACAATGAGTTGAGTAGCCCCTTGAACTTATATATTGAGTAGCTAGGTTATAAGTCAGCGATATAGCCCCTCGATCTTATATATTGAGTAGCTAGGTTATAAGTCAGCGATATAGGACAATCTCAACAATTTTGTTTTAAAAATTAATTTTTCTCCTAGTCCCCGCCTAGGCCCCTAGGTGCTAGGCTCCCCTTTAACCATAGGATAACCCTTGTTCTTTGTTGTGGGTATACTAGAGAAGTACTCAAGAAAGATCATCTTTGGTCCTTTTGCTTGCATTCCCAAAGAGAAGTGTGGAGATGTTCTATTTTTGTCTCACCCCCAAATCCGGGGCTGTTTTTTTGGTGTTTCTGAAGTCTTGCAGGGAGGTTTGGTTGGGGCTTTGGATGATCATCCTATTCTCCGCTTCATTCTCTTGGCCCTGTTATTTTCTAGGGTGAATTACCTTTTACCCCCCTATGGTTAGCCCCTGTGGCACTTTACCCCCCTCTAGTTTGTAATGTAACACATAACCCTACTAAACTATTGGGCTAAGTGAAACTGTTAGGTTTGTTTCACTAACACCAAATGTGAAAAGTCAATTGTGCCTTCCTATCTATATATAAGTTGCCACTCAGATCAATGTCAATATTTCTAAGGTTTCCCAAACAAGACTCTAGCTTAGTTGAAGAATTATTCGGCCATTAGTTTCCATGTTGAGAGAGAGAGAGAGAGAGAGAGAGAGAGAGAGAGAGAGAGAGATCATCACTTTGCTACAAGTATGTATTCAGCACCCACATCCCAAAATTGGATCATCTGATAAATTATTACGGATTGGAGATTTTGATTACGGAATCGAATTTGTAATATCAGAGTCCAATTGGGTAATCAGAAACCCTGTTTCAATCTCCAATTGGGTAATTAGAAATTTGATGATCTACTTGGAACATAGATTACCAACAAGGCATGACAATTACATGGCTGAATGAAAGATCCGACGGAGAGAAGAAGGGTTCTAGTTATATACATATATATATATATGTTTGTGTATCAAAGCAAACTTGAAGATCTTGCCTAGTAGGAGGAGCTCCGTGATAGAAGAAGGATTGCCCATGAGAGGTCGGCTCGGAGAGGTTCTAGAAGAGGGATCGGTCGCCCACGGCGGAGCGGCGGCCAAAATGGCTGATTTGTCGGCAGCTAGGTCTGGTTTTCCAGTGGGTAAGAAGAAGAGAGAGAGAAAGAATGGTGAATATCAGATGGGGTCTCATTTTGAGGGTTTTTATGAAATCAAGTGTTTAATTTTCTTTGCTATGCACTGGGTTTCATGAGGCTGCTCTTCTTGTTGTTCTGTTCAACTGGTCATTGAATAGAGGGAAAGCTAGAGAGAGAAGAAGAAGATGAGAGTGAAGACGAAATGAATATTTTGGTCTGTTTTGGCACCAAACTTCTTGGCTGAAGTTCCACACGCAATATTGCACGTGCGCCGTTAAAGTGGACGGCAACACTAGCAGTTATACTTAACCCAATAGTTCAAGGGGGTTATGTGCTACATTGCAAACTAGAAGGGGGTAAAGTGCCACAGAGGCTAACCACGGGGGTGGGGGGGAGGGGGCCAAAAGGTAATTTACCCTATTTTCTATGTCTCAACTTTCCCCCATCTTCTTTCTGTAGTTTCACATGCCTCGTATTTTTCTTTTTAATGCATTAAATTTTATCTTCATTCCTCTTTATATGCATGCTAGTTGCTCATCTTTGTTGTGCTCGACCAAACTTTTATAGCAAATAGACAATGAACAAGTGGTCTCCAAGTCCCTATACTGTGCTACTACTGTTGTATGTTCATCATAGATCTACGAATATTATCATGCTTCACGTATAGAAGTTCAATGACACATCATAGATGGTTCATGGCTAGACAGCCCAACAATGCTCATTTGCTCGCCAACCTAGTTGCGTGTTGTCTTCATTTCAAAGCCTAATGCTCCTTTAGGATTTGTTGCGTGGATTTACTCATGCCAATCCACTTTTTCTAAAGTTGCATCTTCCACTTATAGCCTTACATCTTTAAATTTTCTGTGACCAAGAGAGTTCTCTTCCAAGTTAAATTCTATCATTTCAGAAAATATGGTTCTCTGTGTACTCACAGCAGCTTGGCAGTAAATGGATACTGTTTCTTACAGAACAACTAGAAATGGCACCTTCATTGTGATTGAACTAAAAGCACTATGGTTCAATGTGAATTTCGAAAACTGGTAGGATCTAGGTGTTAGCTTGCAAGTTGCATGGGACTTCGAACCCATCCTGGAGGAGAAGAAGCTAGGTTCAAGTTCTGGTTGGGATGTGGGCGCGTGTTGATCTTATCAAATCTAAATAAATAACTAATAATCTGCAGTTTTTTTGTTAGTTTGATATCATTGAGAGTTTATTGCGAAAATATGTTCTTTGGGAATAGTTTTTGCCGTCATGTTTAACTTACTAGTTAGTCAATTTAGTACTGGTCTTTATTTTTATCTTTAAATCTCTCAGCCTATTTCTCAATGACAAGGAGGTTGTTCAGCTGCGTCAGTGTGTTACTTTGTTATTTAAGGTTAGTTTCGACTCTCGACATGACTTTAAATGGCATTCTAAGCGTGGTGAGAATGAACTTAGAGCATTTCATGGCATTTTTCATGCATTTAGGCTTTGTTTGATTCATGGATTTCGTGAAGGAAAGAGAGGGGAAAGAAAAACAAGATGGAAAACTAGTTCCATCCGTAAGGTAAAAGGAGCTAATTTTCCTCTCCCCACTCTTTTCCCTCGCCAAATCCATGAACTGAACAAACCCTCAAGGTAGGTGAACAATGGAAAAGAATTCATCTAGTGGTTGGCAGTTCATTATGATATGTGTGTGTCATGGCACGAAGTGTAAATGTGGTTGTCTTTGTGTTTGACCAACCACAATGTTTCATCATTGTTTTCACTTATGTGTTATTTGGCTCTGCCTTCAAACTTGACTACTATAATCTACTCGAACACAGAACTCTTAAGTTTAATTGAAAGATAATTCAACTGAATAAACCCAATCTGTAGTGTTTTTGGTTGACAGAATCTACATTGATATGCGCTTGATGGCAAAACTTACGTGCTAGTGGATATATTTCTTTCTACTTGTGTTAAAATTTTCTGAAATTCTGGAGAACATATTTATATCTATTCAGTGTAGACTTTTGACCAAGTAGTTTGAATTCTTTTTAATTTGGAAGGGGTGTGAAAATTTGATGTAACCTGGCTCTTCAACGAATTTCACTGGACACGTGGAGGTCAAAATAACGTGTTTTATTTATTTATTTATTTTTATTTTATATCCGTATATGACAGAAAAACATAGAGAGGAGAAATGAGAGAAAACGAGCTAAGGGGAGGAGAACATGTTCCAATCCAGGAACTAGAGAGAGTATAGGAGAGAGGGAGAAGATATTCCAATCCAGGAACTAGAGAGAGGGAGCAGAGAGGGGGAGAGAGAGCTCCAAGCTCTTCCAAAAATATATCAAATTTCATTCATCTTTTTTTTTTTTTTGACTCCTTGATTAGCAAATAACAAAGCCTATTTATAGGCTAAGAAAACAAGAAAATGATAACCATAATTCAAAACTAATCTTATCTAAGAACAACCTAATATTATTCAAATTCTAAAACCAAATCTATCCAAATCTAAAAGATTGCATCATTGTCCAAACATATTTATTCTAAATCTAATATTTAAACTAAGAGAAAACCACATGATCTTCTTGATGGCCCCACATCAAACGGAATACATCAAAATTGTAAGAACATTTGGAAAGTTTGATGGTCCTAATTCAGCAACATGAACAAGATTGAGTTGGTATCTCGAGGCAACAAAGCTTTGTCCCATTTACTTGAAGTTGGCTACTGGAGGGCTATTTTGCAAAAAACTTGGACCACTAGACTTAAGAAATAGTGAAATAGGATTTTGTATTGTTGACGCCAAATAGTTAGGACCATTGTTTTCAAAACCGGACCGGACCGGCCGGTTCGACCGGTTAAACCGCCGACCGGTCGGGACCCCGGTTCGGTTTGCACCGGTAACCGCTAGAAACAATAAAGCCGGGAAAAACCGCCGGTTTGACCGGTTAAACCGGAAACCCGTAAAACCGGTAACGGTTTTTCGTACAAACCGGGTCCGAAAATTTTGAGCGGCAAGATCTTTTTTTTTTGGTCTTTTCTTTTATTACTTATTATATAATTTATATTTTTGGTCTCATCTCTTCTAACTCTCTCAGACTCTCTGTCTCTCATTCCTCTCTAGTAAATTGACTGAAAATTAGGTCACCCTCATTTCTCAAACACATTTTCTTCAGCCCCTTTACACAGCCCCACTCCAATGGGGTTCCTAGCCACCACCGCCACTCCACCGGCGTCCGTCGGTCTCCTCTGTCGCCGTGCTCTCTCTCTCTCTATATATATATATATATATATTGTTGATGCTGCTAGCGTCATCTCCTCTTCCGTTGCCCTGCTCAATCACTTCGTCTCTATCCTCTCTCTCTAAAAGGTATGTTTATGCTTCTTGGTTATTTCCCTCTTTTCAGTTTGCTTGCATCTGATATTTGATTTGGGTTGATCGAGATCATTGTTGAGAAAAAATGTGGTATTGATCTCTTGTGTGGATTGATTTGACGAATGGTTGAGTTTCTACCATAAGAGATACAGTAGGATAAAGAAATATACTATCAATGGGTGTTAGTTTGGAAGACAATTCTTGTATGCCTTGTACCTGTTTGTCAAAATGTACGAGAGGACATATGGTTCCTTTGGGGCTTATTTTTCTCTTTGATTTGAGTTCTTGAATGTCTAAATTTAGATTTTATACAATACTTTGACACTGAATATTATATGAAACTGTTATAATAAATTTTTGAATTTTTCATATAATGTTTATGTATTTTCTTTTATTTAATACTATTTTTTATGTATATAAATAAATATAATTATGACATCACGGTTTGATACCGCTTGACCTGACGGTTGAACCTCTAACCCGTGACCCGGTCATTTTTCCGGTTCGATGAACGGTCCGGTTTTCAAAACATTGGTTAGGACTAGACTTTATTACATTTTAGTTGCGATAGCTAGTCAAATTGCAGCCCTGTTCTGCCAACCCCTCGCTCTATCAATTTGCTCTGGCAAATTTTACTCAACATCTGTGTCTTTTTGTCTCATTTTCAGCCAAATATCTGAGATTATTAAGCCAGAATTATTGAGGTTCAGACCCCATGTGTCTGTCCAAATGGTATGCGTACACATGATAGTAGGATACAATTCAGGCCTCATTGTGGAAAACATGTGCTAGCCACAGCTGGTATCTCCATATCATGACATTGTTTGAAGTTTAAATGCTCATTTGAAAGCTTTTTTTTTTTCCTCCCTTGGAAGAAATTGATTTACAACTGCAATTGATGTTAATTTGTTACATATCATTGTAGCAAGTAGGTTTTCTTTCTCCATTTCACCTTTTCGTTTTTTCTTCTTTTTTTTTCTTTATGTTGGAGTTTTGAGTAATTCTTAATTGCTGGAAAATGCTTTTTGGTTCTTTTAACTGATTTCTGTGTTATATTGACATGGATAATATTCATGTAATATTGAAAGGGAAAGATGATCTGCATGTTAGTTGCAGGTTCACATCCTTTTGATTAAAGAAGTATAAATGGCTGGCCACAGGGTTGCTCATGCCACCTTGAAAGGACCGAGTGTGGTGAAGGAGCTTTTTATTGGACTCGCGCTCGGCTTGGCTGCAGGTGGCCTATGGAAGATGCATCACTGGAATGAGCAGAGGAAAACTAGGGCATTTTATGACTTGCTGGAGAAAGGTGAGATCGGCGTTGTTGTAGAAGAGTCATAACTACTATGCTTCTGTAATGATTATGTCAACACATCTATTGGTGTCTGAAATGTCAATTGGCCCTTCGATCTGTACCCAGCATACTTTCTTTGGATTTTCAGAAATAAATTACTTGTACTGAATAATGCCAGCCACATTACTGGTTTAGGAATAGGAAGCCTGCAAAGCTTTCTGGTTTTTTGCTTCGTATTCTTTTTTTTGTTTTTTCCTTTTCTATGGTGTCGAGTTTCCTGCGTGTGGCTGCTACTTGTATCACATGTGCTCGGTTTATTTTCCATAGTTTCTCAGTAGAATCTTTATTGTTATTTACCTTTTTGAGTGTGGTCTCTCTTTTTGGCTACTAACCTGATATGGGGATGTTCTAACTATGCTGGATTGAAAAAGAACTTTGGTTGAGCAAAAACAGTATTCTGTGTCGATAACCACCATGTTTAAGCAGGCAGATGGGTAATACATTTCCTATTTTGTTTTACTTAGCGTTCTGACAATGGTAAGCAAGAGTATACATCCTTTATATATACTAGGTGACAAGCACGTGTTTATTCTCTCGTATTAGCTTCTTTGGCTTTTAAAGGGGAAAAGGGAAAACGTTGTAGTGCCAAAAGATGATCAATTTGTAATTTTATCACAAAAATTGCACGTGCATATCCCATTATATTAGCTTCTTTGGCTTCTACAATCATTTTTGTGAAGGGAAAAAGCGAAAAAGTCGCTGTCCCAAAAGATGATCTTGTAAAATTGGCCTATATGTAAATATGATGGCAGCAGCCGTTTGTGTTATACTTATTTTTGAAGCCATTTGTAATTATTGTTGAAAAAATTGACTAAACCCCATATTCAGGCTAAAATTGACTTATGTTATTGGCACGTGCTTCGCACGTGTCTATCACCTCATATTAGCTTCTTTGACCTTTACAACGAATTTTGTAAAGGAGAACAAAAAAAAAAAAAAAAAAATGGGGTCAAAAGATTTTGCAATTTTTCTTACAAAAGTTGATATATATGTAAATATGATGTAAGCAAACGTTTTTGTTGATTTTATTTTGATGCTAATCGTTCTCATATTAGCTTCTTTGACTTTTATAACCATTTTTGTAAAGGAAAAAAGCTGTTGTTCCAAAAGATGATCATTTTGTAAATTTTCTTACAAACATTGACATGCGTGTAAATATTGTGCCAAAAGATGATCATTCTATATTTTTTTTACAAAAAAAGACCTATGTGTTAATGTTGTGCAAAAGATGATTATTTTGTAATTTTTCTTACAAATATTGACCTATATGAAAATATAAAGTCAACAGCCCCTTTTGTTGACTATTTTTTGAAGTGAAGTGTAATTATTATTGAAAAAGTTGATTGAACTTGAAATATGTAAGCCACAGTTGATTGAGTTCTCATTATTATATTAAATATAATTTTAAAAGTTGACCTGAATGTAATTATTAGTCGACTTGAATGTAATAATTGTAGAAATAACAAAATTAACCTCACTCAAATTGATATATCCTTATGTAGTTGTATACACATACGAGTAATTATAGTATACTAAAGGGATATTATAGTATTTGAGTAACTATGCAATTACTGTAAAGGACAGAGCAAATAGAGAAATACTGAAATTGGAGAAATCAATTTGAGAATTGGACACAGAACCATAGGATTGTTAGTATTGGCCTATATGAAAATATAAAGTCAACAACCCCTTTTGTTGACTATTTTTTGAAGTGAAGTGTAATTATTTTTGAAAAAGTTGATTGAACTTGAAATATTTAAGCCACAATTGATTGAATACTCATTATTATATTAAATATAATTTCAAAAGTTGATCTGAATATAATTATTAGTCGACTCGAATGTAATTATTGTACAAATGACAGAATTAATCTCACCCAAATTAATATATCCTTATGTAGTTGTGTACACGTACGAGTAATTATGGTATACTAAAGGGATATTATAGTATTTGAGTAACTATGCAATTACCATAAATAATAGAACAAATAGAGAAATACCAAAATTAGAGAAATCAATTTGAGAATTGGGCACGGAACTTGTTAGCTTCTTTTAGGTGAGAAGATATATATATGTTGTTTTCTTTCTTTGATTATTGTTCTTATTTCACCCGATTTTTCAGCCAATTTTCATAAGTTATTACTTTCTAATATAGTTTAAACTTTGATTATTATATGTAGGGAGATGATCTAAAGTGAACTGGATTGAGTAAATTTACCCAGTGAACTAGCTTTTAAGCCTAAAAAAACCTGCGGGTTGCCCCGCGCGCCCCGATGATCCGCGGGGTTCTTTTAGGCTTAAAATCCAGTTCACTGGGTAAGTTCACTTAACCCAATTCACTTTAGATCCTCTCTCATTCTATATATATATATATATATATATATATTAATATGATGATGATGATGATGCTGCTGCTGCTGATGAGAACATAACAAGTTGCTTTAAAAAAAATATATGTAATGTCCATAATAAGGGGTCACATACATCTATACTAATCGACCGTAACACCACCTTATTAACATAGTGTGACAGTTTTGCCAAATAATTTCTCAGTGAGTGGTGTTACATTCCACATCTAAATTCACATTCAATTCTACAACCAACACGTTTTGGGTGTAGAATTAAGGCTCTGTTTGATAAAATTGAAAATTAAGTATTGAAAATTAAGTGCTAAATTTTAAGTACTGAAAATTTTGCGTGATTGAATTTGTAATACTAAAAACAGTATTTCAAGTACTCAAATAGACTACATTCAGTGATTATTTTCAGTTAAAAATTTTCACTTAAAGTTTTTAGTGGAATTTTGGCTGATTTTTCAATTACGTGGTACGATATCAAACGCTCTACAAATAAATAAGTGCTGAAATGTTTTCAATACTTAATTGGGTTATCAAACATACCCTAAGTGTGCATTTAGATATGTAACACCCGTACCCAGGGAACGGGTTAATTACTTGTTAATATCCATTAATTAATATAATTAGTGTATAAAATGGATTAAGGGGAGGCTTGTACTCGCCCATGTAAAAAGTGTTCAGAGAGGGACACTAGTTGGAAAAGTCCCCAGTGAGGTGGGACAGGTATTGAAATGGAACTCAGTGAAGGGTAAATTGGTAATTTGCATTTTTAAATGATTAAATGCATTTTTATATGCTTACATGGATATTTGTTAAGTTGCTTTTATAATATCATATTAATATATGTTAGCATTAGCTTGGACATCCAAATCAGGGTAAAAATGAAAGAGATTTAAAATTTGTAGGTGCGATAGCAATTGCACAAAATATGTGGGACCCACGTTGGGACCCATATGGAACTTAGACAAACACTCATTAGATAATTGGGTAGTTAATGGAATGTTTGGGGGATTTCATAATAAGAACTTAAGAATTCTAGGGGTATAAATGAAAGAGGAGGAGAATTATGGCAATGACAACACATTGCATGAAGCATGTGTGTCAAGGGATGAGAGAGTCTCTCATTTACAGCAGAAAATCAAAAGAAAGGAAGAGAGCTCCGGGAGAGAAAGACGAGCTCGAGAAGTCGACGTCGAAATCTCGCCGTTCCGTCGTCGCCGTTCGTCGGATTCACGAATCAAAGCTATTTTCGGACTCGTGGAGGTGAGACGAACGTTTCTATACCCTTAATTTACGTTTAAATTGCTGGATTTTGGTAGCTCATACTTAACGGTAAGATACCGTCTACCGAAATTCTTGTAGGATTTACTTGGTGAGGAAATTGAGCTTAAATTAGTGAAATTCAGCACTTCTATAGCTTGAATTTGGATATAATCTTGCTTAAGGTGAGTTTTCTACACCTAAAACTGATTGTGTTTAATGGGTTCAAAGTTATATGTGATGTTAGAAATGATAATTCATGATTAGGAATTATAAGAATGGTTAATCAAGTGAATTCCATGTCAATCCTATGAAGATTATATGTTGATACATGCATATATGTTTTATATGTGCTTATTTGTCTATGTGGTAGTCAATGAGCACCGGAAAAATGGTTCATTGTTGGGAGTAATAAGGGTGGTGTAGAGGAAGAATCCGATAAATACGGAAGTCCAAGGAATAGAAGTGGCCACGGGACCAAGGGAGGTCTTCGGGTCTGAATGAACCATATAACCGGTGACTCGGCGATTACGGTTGTGTTTTATATGTTAAATATAGCATTGCACGTGTTAAACATACAATCATGTTTAGAATGCTCACTAAGCAAATTGCTTTAGAAAACCGTTTTCCTATTTCTGTTGTGGTACATAACAACCACCGCAGGTTCGGAGCCGTATCCGGAGAGGAAATGACGTGCGTTGGGATAGATGGAAGAGATGGGGGAGATTTGGGGCTAAAGTATGTGAACTTCTTTGAACTTGTAAAATGATGTAAATTATGGGTTATTTTATGTTAATGATAACACTTGAGTGATAGGAAAAGAGTTTGGATTCAAACTTGTATTTTGATGGTTGGAAGTAACTTTGAGAACCAATGTGTTATCTCTCTTGTTTTGCTCAAGTGAAGTAAGTTGGTAGTTAAGACCATCTCGGCAAGTTCGGATGTGTCGCAACTGTTATAGACAAGATTTGGTTGTATAAATGATGTTGGTTGTAGCTTGTGTTCATATCTAATGAGCTTCATGTATTTTTGGGTGAGAATTGAGTTTCAAAGTTTAAAAGTTTGTTTTAGTTCAAATGAAGTGAGTTCTTGGTAGATTTGATCAAATGGTGAATGTGTTTGTGTAATCCATGCTTGATTTAAGTTTAAAAGTGTTTGGAAATGTGTTGGATATGCTTTCCCAAAGTTTCATAAAGTTTCCATGTGATTTGGTTATGTTTTGGCATTTTTAAAACTTGTAGCAGCAAGAATTTAGCAGCAGAAACCATTCTGCAGGAACCGGATCGATTCGGGTACAAAGGGTGGATCGATCCGGGGTTCTGGAGGGACATTCTGCTAGAAAAATACTAAATTGGATCGATCCGGATTTTGTGGGCGGATCTTGTTTCCAGCAGCCGTCCACTTTTACGGAAACGTGCATATCTCTCTGTAGAAAACTCGGATTCGCGCACCGTTTTTTTTTATTGGAACCGGGACTCAAAGACCTATCTTTTGATATAAAAATTTGATATACTTATTAATGACTATTTTGCCCTTGGGTAGGTTTTTGTCACAATAAAGCTCTTAAAGGTGTGTTAAATCATACTTTTTATTCCTAATTAGTGTATTTTGGGTGTGTATCGCCTTATTACATATGTTCTAATCCGCTAGGGTGGGTTGGGGTGTGACAAGATATGAGTGTTGCATTTTGGCTGATGATACTTTTGAGCTAGTGGGCTTACTTAGAGTGCCAAGCAAGCCTACACGAGTGCAACTTGTATGAGTGTACATACTTATTAACTAGTCGATAACCCGTGCTATGCACGGGTTGTACATTATATGAACCTCTTACTAAATAGTATAACAACTAAATTCCATAAAGCTAATTGTATCAGTTTTTTAATTAGTCAAAACTTCACTACATTATGTATTTAAAAAAATAGGATAAATATCACCCACCTCCTCTAAGGTTTGGCCTTAATACACATATCTCCCCTAATGTTTCAGGAATCTCACTTACCTCCCTTATTTTTAAATTTTAGTATAGTGTTCTCCTCCCTTCAACAAATCGTTAGAAAATTTAAGGGAATCTAACACTAAAATTCAAAAATAAGGTAGGTAAGTGAGATTCCTAAAACGTGAGAGGAGGTATATGTATAAATGCCAAACATCAGTAGAGGCAGGTGATATTAACCCTTAAAAATGTAAAATAACAAAAATCTCTACACAATTTAATTCAAAAGAGTTTATCAGAATTTGAAATCCAATTTACACATAATTAGTACAATAGTAAAATGATATTAAGGATAATATCAAGCCACCATACGTATAAAAATAACTTAAAAATTCAAGCCATCACATTCCCTAATTAGCACAAAGCAGTAGAGAAGCATATGCAAATCACATCAATTCTTTTTTTCCTTTTTTCTTGTTTCTTTCTTTCTTTTTTTTTTTTTTTTTTTTTTTTTATAACCAAAAGAAGAGAAATTTTTATTGCATCAACATCAAGATTACAATCATTATTTGCTTGAGCCATAATCCAGGTAAGAAAAGAATTTGTCCAAGAATAAACACCAAATCAAGCAATCAGATGGGCAAGCTAATTTCCTTCTCGTGGAACATGAACTCATTTGAAAGTAGATTGGGTAGCCATCATGCTAATGCAATCCAAAAGAAGAGTTTCAGTGGTAGCATTTTGAAACTGTCGCCTGGGAGATGTCATTGACTAATTGAAGAGCGTCAGTCTCAAACATTACTCCACATTTCCTTCTGGTTTACACTCAATTTACCCAATTTTTTAATTATAACCCATCATTATATGAGAAACCCATTGAGGCATTTAAAGAAAAAGACCTACATCGCAAATGCACATAACACTTAGACACTATACACATACGTATAGACAGGGAAAGAGAACCATTCCAAAAATAGGAAAATAATCCCTGACAACCACACCTATTGGACATCAATTGTATTGACAAAAAAAAAAAAAACAACATATCAAATCGCAAAAATTTCAAGACATGAAAAAAAAAAAATATGAAAACCCAATTTAGAAGTCTTCTTCCAATTGAATCTTCAATGCTATATATGAGCGGCGATTCGTAATCACGCCAACAATCGAAACAAAGCAACCAAAGCTTCAAGAAATAGCCACGAACTTATGCATGGACTGCTGTAAAGCAAGGGGTTCATGGACAGATGAAAACAATGCAGAGAGAAGAGGAGTTATGCCAATGCCATTCTACGAAATTCAATTGAAAAAGGGCCATGAAAACAACAGACTGAGTGAGGAGGAAGAGAAGTAGGCATGAAATTTACTTTTTGTTTCTTCTTTATGGTCAGTGGTGAGATATATATATATATATATATATATATATATTGAATTAGTGAATGCTCATTTATGTTTTGAATGCTCCCAAATGACCCTTCAACTTTGCAAATGTTATTTCTTGTTTAGAATGCTCCCAGGTGACTTTTCAACTTTGCCAATGTGAATATATCAAACAGCTTTTGAGAGAGAGAGAGAGAGAGAGAGAGAGAGAGAGAGAGAGAGAGAGAGATGTGTAAGATGAAGAGACACTCAAAAATGAACAAAATTTAAAAAAATAATAATAAATAAGAAAGGGGAAAAAAGCAAATAATAGAAATATCTATGTGGAAAAAAGAAAATGATATAAGGTGCCATGTGGCGCTCTATATGAAGGCTTTTGGCCTTGAAATTTAGATATACTAGCATATAACTCGCGCTATGCGCGAAAATTTGCTTTTTGGTCATTATAAAAAAAAAAGGTGGGTATTGAATATTAATGAAGTGTAAGGGTGTGTTTGATAACCTAATTAAGTGATGAAAATGAATATTTTTAGTACTTTTTTTTTTCCAGTGCATTTAACAACGCACCACTTAATTGAAAAAATAGCTAAAAAATCACTAAAAACTTTAAGTGAAAATTTTTAACTGAAAATAATCACTAAATGCGATCTATTTCAATGCTTGAAAAACTATTTTCATTATTGCAAATTCAATCGTTTAAAATTTTCAATACTTAAAATTCAGCACTTAATTTTCAATATTTAATTTTCAATTTTAGACCCAAGAAAGGCAGAAAATGGGAAAACTCCAAATAGCATGAAATCTTGTACCATGCCAAATTACAACCCATAATTTGGAAGCTGCGGTTGATTTTCTCTATTAGTAAAAGCAAAGCAAATGTCTACTACCAAAACCCAGAGGAGAGCAAAGAATCTATCCAAGAAATAACAAAATCTCAAAGAATTCACTAAAAAGCTAATTAAGCAATAAATAAATTTAGCATTAAAAAAAGGGTTTTGTTAAAATGTGCCTTAAGGGCACATGTTAAGACTCTAAAAGTGGAAATAAATAAGGGGTACAGTGTGGATTTCAATGTCCAGTGTGGGGTTCAGTGTTTGTCTTCCTTGTTTATTTCCACTTTTGGAACTTAACATATGCCCTAAGGACACATGTTAACAAAACCCCTTAAAAAAAAATTAGAGGAACATAGGCTCTCTAATGAAAGAACATAATTCATACTTGGTGAGTTCAATTCCCGATGATTGTGAGCAAAAATATTTCGATCGATTCATAAGACAGTACCATACTTATTTGGATGTTTCAGAAAGGCCAACCATTAGCAAGAATCAAACTGAAAGATAGAATATCAATGAATCCCAGCAAAATGAACAAATATAATTTTCTTCATACTTAAATAAAACTAAAATGTAAAAATAAAAAATAAAAATAACAATAGTAATAATCATAATTTGTAATTTATACAGAAAAGAGATATAATTTATTTTTAACTTTGTTTTCTGCTCCTTCCTATTATACACGTATCAACCAAAAAAAAAACATTTTTTTTTGGCTTTTCCTTTTCTTTTCCTCACAAAATCCAAGATTCAAAGCGGGGCTTAAGAAGCAAGAATTACAGTACTAAAAAAATGAAAAACAATAGAACTCACACACTTGGCACCACTAATTATTTCCACCTGGTCCTAATCACTTGGTTCATAAAGTCATTAATCACTCTGACATTTCTGTTTAAGAGAAGCTTCATAACCCATGTTTAGAAACGTATTCAGATTCCAAAACCAAAATGACTATGTACATATTACCAATAAGCCAATGGGTTTGAATCATCAAAAGCCATAATAAATTCACTACCTTCTTTGCTTGCTTGATCCATCCAAGCAATTCAAGTCCACACCGACCAAACACAACTTTGAATGTAGAACCTTGTCACTGCATACAAAATATATAGGAAAATAAAAAGATATTACTATAAAATGCGACAGAAATTTGAAAAATTGATAAACCAAAACCCAAAAATGAAACCTTAACCACTGCAGGAGATAGATGACATAGAAGAAAGAGAGAATCAGAGGATTGTGTTATTTGGAAGATGAATTATTCATTTAAAGAAATGTTAAAACTTTCAATTTGCATTTAAGAGAGAGAGAGAGACAGAGAGAGAGAGAAACGTTTCAACAATTTTCACATTTAAGAGAGGCGTTTAAACTTCTGGAACAATGAATGACACTGCCACGTGTCATCACAAGGTAAAACTACGCTTTAACCTTCCACTTTTAGTTATAGTATAGTGATATAGTGATAGTGATATAGTGATAGTGAATATAATAGATTTGTTAAATAGAGGACTATCATTGTAATGCACTCTCAAGTAAGAATGCTAAAAGACACTTCAGTATCTCACAGAATATGTCAAGTATTAATATTTTTAGTCAATTTTAGAATTTTCATTAGTTTCGAGAGAAATGTTAATGGTTTTACTTTAGTCTGAAAATTACATCACTTTTGAAGTATAGGGGTAAAGTAAAAATAAGTAACCATAAGGGATAGTATGTAATTAACTCAAAAAAAAAAAAAAAACAACTCATAAAATTCCCGAGAGACCTTGCCTATTTTGCGAAAAAAATTCCTGAGAAAGACAAAAACAACTTCGCGGATTGGGCAATAACACAAACATATTACACAAACACTCTAATTCTCTCATGGGTTATACTGTGAGATCTGATAATTTTAGTAGAGCCCACAATACCACCCTGAAGAGGAGAGAGATTCTGTAAGGTGTTTTGTGGCCGCAAACATTAATATCCGCCAAACGGCCCAAACCCAAAAAACCAAAAGTTTTTATCTCGTAACCGACAATGGGTCGCCGACAGGTGTGATCCAAAAAAGCCCGATGGGGCTATTCACTCACTATAATCTCCCAAATGCTTCAAAGCTTTTTCTCACTAGTCAGTAGTCACTGCCCCCTCTACCCTCTCTTCTCTCTCTCAAAATGCTGTCTATAATTTCTTCCCAATCATCATCATCTTCCTTTCTCACCTTAAACCTTCGTCAAGATTCAATTGTCTCTGTATCATCGTTCTTCTCCGACCGTCTTCGCTCTAAAAGGTAATTGTGTTTTCTTTCCAAAATTGTAGGAATTGTTTACTTCCGTTTTTCAATTCCAAATACGAGTTAATTTCGTATTGTTACAAAAATTGTGCTATACTTTGATGCTTTTTTTTATATATATATATATATATATATTTTTTATAAGAATTTGTTTTATGGTGAAGCTTTATACTGCAATTTCTTAGTATTTTGGAAATGTAAATTCGTAGGTTTTGAAGTTCCATTGAATTTTTACTACAACTTTTTAGTGTCCCTGGTCTGAGAAATGCTGCCTGTGAACTGAAAATGTTAGTTTTATCAAATGCTTCCAATTCTGTTGATGGCTCCACTGTCCCTCATAAGAAAATTTGAATTTTAATACTTAACCTTCTAATGCTAAAACAAAGTTAATTGGATGTAAAATTTGTTGCTGGATATATGTATCTGGTTTTTAAGCTTTATGATCTATCAACCTTTTACTTGTGCTTACTTACCTTAAAAAAAAAAAAAAAAAAAAAAAAAAACTTGTGCTTACGTTTAGGGCCTTCTATACTAAAATATGGAGTCACTGTCCAAATTTGCTTCAATTGCATCATTCCAATTTTTATGCTCCAACAATATCATTATGGAATAATTCCAAACCTTCTTTTCTGTCATATAGTTAATGTTCATTACAATTTGAATTATGAAATTGTTTTTATAAAGTTTGGGTTTCTGTTGCCACTTTTTGGTGAATCCTTCCATTTTGATATTGAATTTGCTCATTAAAATTCGTAATATTTGTTTTACTTCTACACATCTCTATTTATGTCACAATTTTTTATGCAGTCTAGAATTTTTGTTTTTAAATTCAGTATTGAACAAGCTGACAATGTTAATTTACTTTCCTTTTTTTTTTTTTTTTTTTGGGCCTCCACCTCTGTACAGGTTTACTTCACAAAGATGCAGTTCTGAGACTTTTCGGTATTCTACACTAAGGTGCAGGCTCGCGGGGCCCAAAAAACCTCCTTCCCCGAGCCTTGATACACTGATAAGAGAACCTCACAAATATTTTGATCAGGTCATCATCACCGTACGAGCAGGAGATGGAGGTCATGGTGCCGTTCTTAGTATGCCTCACCAAAAGGCGCCTTCAAAGTCACAAGGAAAACACGAAAAGGAGAAAACAAAGAAGAGAGGTTCATATAAAAGGGATTTCGACGGGTCTCTTATATTACCAATGGGTGGGCATGGTGGGGACGTGATAATATTTGCGGATGAGGGAAAAAATACATTATTGGAATTTCACAAGAAAAGCCGGTTCAGCGCAAAGCGCGGGGGTAATGTCGACGCATTAGGTGTTCTGACATCTCAGTTACGTAATGGACTTGCTGCCTCAACACTGCGTATTCCAGTGCCTGTAGGTTTGTATGTATATATAGAAAATTAGAGATCTGCTATATCCTTTATTACTCTCAGAATTTGCAGTATATCAAAGATCAAAAGATGCAAAGAACATGATGGATGATCTACATTCATGAGGAGAACAAAACCATGTCGCCATTTTGTTTTATCAGTTTCTGTAACGAATGACAGGTACAGTTGTAAAACATAAACGGGGGAAGTTTTTGGCAGATCTATCGAATCATGGAGATGAAGTTCTTGTTGCAAGGGGTGGACAAGGAGGGGTAAGAGATCTTTATAATGAACATTAGTGAAATTTTGAGAGGATTTAGTTTGTTGCATATGCCTAGGTGGAGCGTTCTGCTACTATTCACTATCATAACCCTTTCCATCAACATTTTCAGATGATGAGTGATTGATTAGGTTAAGATTATAAAGGTTGCTTTTAGAGTACTAAAATGTAAGGCTGTGTTTGGGTCCTTTGGGAATGCTTAAATAGGGTCTGGTTCTGTCTCAGTCTCTCTTTGTGTCTAGTTTATTTGAGAACCAAGGTTACGTTGTTTTGCCAAAGAACCACTTTTGAGTGAGATTAGACTGGGCACGAAAACCTGTACAAGAATTGGATATTCACCGAACACTTGAATTTATAGAACTGGTTCACTTGTAAACCACAAAATCGGTTCTTTGTCTTCCCAAATTGCCCCTAATACGTGGATCATAAGATTCCTTTGGCTTGATTAGAGGATCAGTGTATTAACATGCTCAGCCTTCCAGCATATAATTGAACTTGTCTGCTCAACCTTGATTTGTAATTTGGTTTCTGTTGTGCTTGTGGCAGATTAGCTTGGTAGAAATGCCGGAGCATAGTAGAAAAAAAATCATGGCTTTAACCACGAATGTGTTGAGAGATGACAGTGATAAGGTAAATATCAATGATGCTCCTAAATATCCTGAGAGACTGCCTGACTTAATTTCTTTTCCGTGGATCTAATCTAGAATCCTATTATATAGGGGAGCACAAATTCATTGATAAGCTCCTGTTTCTTAGTCACATATTATTGCCACTTAATTCCTTACTATATAGTCTTACAAAATCTCTTGAATGTCTATCCACACAAGTTATGCTGCTCAGACGAGTGATATAAAAAAAGTTAGTTTTTAACTATATACAATTTCTGCTCAAAACGAAAATCCAAACACACACACACATGAAGGTTAGGAAAATTACCAAAGCTTACCTAGAAAGCATTTTTCTGGTTCGTTGAGTGAATTGGTCACTGTTTGATCTCTTCTGAGAAAATGTTGTCCTTGCATGGCAGTATATATTTTTGGTTTTTAGATATATTTTTCATATTTTATGTTCTTACTACAATACTACTATTAATATTGTTGTTGTTGTTGTTATTATTATTATTATTATTATTATTATTATTATTATTATTATTATTTGTATGTTCTTTTCTCCTAAAATGTTCACTTGAAACTCTCAACTCTAGTTAAATAAAGAAAAAAGTTCTAAAGTAGTAGTTACCATCTTACTTCCAATGAGAGCTGAGTTTGAATTAGAAACGTGGCAAGCTAAGGAAAGTGCACGTGGCTTCGTTATTCCCCCTCTCCGCCCTTTTTTGTGCAATATTAACATGGTTGATGTCACACCTGGGTTTCCGTTTTTTTCCTTCTGAAGCATGACATGTCTAGTTTTTTCGTTGCAATACAAGAACCTTTTTATGAGATAGTGAGGGAGGTCAATTACTCCTCTTAATTGCTACCCCTATTCGCCTCTCCATTATAGCAAATAGATTTTCTTGTTTGACCAAGGATGGAAATTCTCTTTCGTTCCATGTTAGCAATTGATTGTCCGTGAAACTTTTTAACAGGACATGTCTTTACGTATCAATAAAAAACACAGTTATGATATCATATCCTCGAAGCCATGTGGTTCATATTTGGTGAAAATTCTAGCATATTTTGGGATTCAATCAATTGCAGCTTTTGTTGGGCATTTTGGGTCTTTTGTAAATAAAAACAATTTGATGGATGATTTATGAAAGGTTTATGAATAAAAACAATTTTGGGATTCAATCAATTGCAGCTTTTGTTGGGCATTTGGGTCTTTTGTAAATAAAAACAATTTGATGGATCATTTATGAAAAGTTTATGAAGAAATGAATTAAAAGAATAAAAGACCTTTAGATCTGCATACAAACAATTTCAGCCTGTCGTGTTTCGAGGCATCAGTTTATCGGGTTTCCTCTTGGTTAAAACCCTAGCTTGCTTTCATCTATGATCACTCGAGCTCTTCGCCTCCATTATTATCATCAGCAGCTTTACTATTGACTTGTTTGTGTGCTTCTTGACCATCTTCAATTGGGTTTCTTACTTTCTTGGTATGTAATTTAAAAATAGATTTGTTTTACATTTTTAATTGCTCCGTCGATTGCTTGTTACATCATGGATTTTTCTGATTGCTACATGTCAATAGAACTTCTAATTTTTGTTTATTCATTTGAATTAAGTGCGACTACCTTATTATTCCCACAGTCAAAAATATTTCATGTGTATATATGGAATTCATGATGCACAAATCACAGTACTTGTTTTGGTAAAATTACCACTTCCGTGTCATTGTATATTTAATCTATTTTCGCAGACAGTCCACTTACATACTAGCATGTTTCTCTCTAAGGTTTAAAACAAGATTTGCCTTTTCTTTGAGAAAGACCTCTTATCATTTTCACCTGGTTGAAGGTTTTGGTTCTTGGTCAGCCCGGGGAGGAGGTTAGTTTGGAGTTGATACTAAGAGTTGTTGCTGACGTTGGCCTTGTTGTAAGAATCACTTACTTTGTGGATATTTTCCCCGTACACATTTCTATGTATTGTATTTAAAGATGTATTTAAGCACATATACAAACACTTCCAATGGATACTTATGTTGCATGCGCACATCCATTATTTATACTTGCTTTACACTGTTGCATACATGATTCAGATCACTTTATTAGTTACCCACTCTGAGGTCTTTGAGACACCTTGGTCCTGGCACATCGGATTTGGTGAGATTATAATCCGACATCGGGAATTTAAAGCCTTGCTACTCAATATATAAGATAATGGGGCTACTCCACTCATTGCCAATTGGTTTTGGGATAGATGCTCCAATTCAACATGGTATTAGAACAGATTATTGTCGGGCCAGTTTGGTCACATGTGCTCCACGTTACCCTATCTCAGTATTCCACGTGTTTAGCTCTCAGTCATGCCACACGTGCGGGGGCGTGTTGAGATTATAATCTTACATCGGGAATTTAAAGCCTTGCTACTCAACATATAAGATAATGGGGCTACTCCACCCATTGCCAATTGGTTTTGGGTTGGATGCTCCAATTCAACATGATCAGTATTGTGTGATACACGAAGATATGCTAGAAATAAAAAAATGATAGTATCAAAGCAAATTACCATCAGGTGGACAAAGTATATCAACTAACTTATAGAAGATGGTTATATAAGCACTTTTTTACTAGTCTGTTGTGCCTTGTTTAGTGTACAAAGGTTGGGAGAAGAAAATGACTCTTATTTAGAGTTATTAGGTGATGGACAAGGAGCTAATTTTAATGGACAAGCTTGACATATTTGTATGCTAGACATCATGTAAGCGGGAGGATGTGTCTGGCATTTGATACAACTACCAAAACGAGATCTTCGGATGAGACTAGAAAGTCATTTGGCAGTACCGGAGAAGATAACGTTGTTTTGCTAATTCTTTGTAACGCGTTGTGTTCTTTTCTTGAACGCATCTATAACATGATATTTGGCCCTCTCTTCATGGTATTGGCCGATAAAATGGGCTGCTTATGTCTTCCTTTTTTTTTTAATTCTATTTATCTGAAACAGGTTATTAGGATCTGTTCAATCTTACCCTGTTGCAGATGTTATCCTAAGTGTGTTTCTGTAGTTGATTGGGTTTTTGAGGAACTAAACACAAAGTACTGGTTTGAATCTAGATCTGATTTGGAGGAGCTAAACTCAGAGTTCCTGTTTGAATCTAAATCTGTTGGAATGTGCTCAACCAGTTAACCTGGCTGGTTAAAGGAGCTGATTTACCGCATAGACTGGATCGACCCAGGCTAACCTGGTTATGTACTTAAATATCTTTCTTAATATTGTATAAGATAAAGATATGAATGAATATTCCTTAACAAGTATTATGGATGCAAATATCCTATTAGAATAGCTTTGTCTCTCTTAATCTGACTTACACCTATGTCAGATCCTTATGTATACTTGTTAATGAATTGGTTTCAAAGCCTTCTGGGGGACTATCAAAATAATCGGTTAGGAACAATATTGATACGATGAAATCTTATATGGATGCCACATAATCCGGATGGTGAGGTTTTTTTCTTCTTCTTCTTTTTCTTTCCCCTAAACAGTTATAACATATCGTAATGTTCATTTAGCCTTTCTTTTTCGTTCCACTAACTTGGGGAGTTTTGATCGACTACTATCACCTTGGTTCTTCAGATATATGTATATAGTGATTTTTGGTTTGTCTTTGAGGATTAATGAAATCCCACTTACTAGACTAGGGCATCTAGTGCACATGGCTTATTATCATGCCCTTGATGTAGTTCCAAATTCATGATTGAAGATTCATCCACATTACTTGGCTTGTTATTTAGTATCATTTCATGGTTTTGTGAACTGCTCAATTATTGATGCTGCTGACATATATCGGCTTCATGAGTATTTCGGTCTTTATATTGCTCAAGATTTACGTGGTCATTGTTCAGGGACTTCCAAATGCGGGCAAATCAACCCTATTGGCAGCAATAACACTTGCAAAACCTGATATTGCTGATTATCCTTTCACAACCTTAATGCCAAATCTTGGACGCCTTGATGGAGACCCTAGTTTAGGGGCGGAGAAATATTCATCTGAAGCCACTCTAGCAGATTTGCCTGGTCTTATTGAAGGAGCTCACCTGGGGAAGGTATTTTTAGGTCTATGTAGCACAAATACAGACACTGGACATGGATACGACACGACAAATTTCAAGTATGTAGGACATGGACATGGCTAGGATGCGGCAAATTAGGAAATAATTAATTAATTAATTATATAATATACAGTGACATGTCCACTTCATTGCCTAGATTTGTAAATAAACCGATTCCTTATCTCCCATTATATAGTCTTTAAGTCTTTCACCTCAAATTTATAAAACTAGAAAGTAAAAAAAAAAAAAAAAGGTTAGAGGAGCCACATGCCGGGCCCGGCGGCCACTCCGTTGTCGGTTGCGTGTCCGACACGTGTTTGGTGTTGGTTCGAAGTTAATAATTGCACTTTTTTCGCATGTCTAATGAATGTTGGTGTCCCATACGTGTCTGAAATGGACACAGAACCCCAATTGAACTGGCCGTGCTACATAGTTTCAGGTTTTGCATCCTGTTCAATGGCTTATTTATAACCACTAAGAAGCTGGTATTTGATGTTGTCTTGTAGGGTCTCGGTCGCAATTTCTTAAGGCACCTGAGGAGGACTAGGTTGTTGGTGCATGTGGTTGATGCGGCTACTGAGAACCCTGTGAATGACTATCGAACTGTAAAAGAAGTAATATTCTCCCACATCATGCCATTAATTCCTTTGTTATATTTACTATTTATTTTTCTTTGGTGTAAATTCTCTTTTCCTTCACTTGAATATTTGGATGTGATGTACTGTTCATACCGTTTCTGATAATTATTTGACTAGAATTGATCCTATCCAAGTAAATGAGTTGCTTAGAATCAGATATATAAGGTTTTACTCTCCGAGCTTGCCGATGCATGTATTTTTCCTTTTTTTGTGTGTGTGTTTTTTTGTGTGTGTGTGATAATGTGCATCGTTAAAGAAAAGAGGGTTGTGGATGATCTGTCTTACCAAGAAAGAAAAAACAAGAAGAAACCTGATTAGACCTTTGCTTTGAGAGAAGTCCATGTGGGCTGGATATAACACAGCCGGTTGAAGCTTTATTTAATTCTACTCCCTTCTTGATGGATTAAGCAAATGCTTCTTTTTTTGTGATTTCTCCATTTCCTTGGGAGGCATTATTCATATGTTATCTGCCACAATTGTTGATGCAAGTACAAAGCCTAGTATTTTCTAGAATTACTAGCTTTTATTTTTTCTTTTTGATTATGTGACGACCCACCTCCCCGTCTAGCAACAATATTGTTCGCTTTGGGCCTAAACACAATGAACTTCCCAGGGGGTCACCCATCCTTGATACTGCTCTGGCAGCACCACGCTTAACTGTGGAGTTCTTTCGTGTTTAGCTCCCTCACGGTTTTAAAAGGCCTTGTTGCATATAGAGGGGCGATTAATCCTTATAAACTAGTCCAGGAACTTCACCCCAGGCGATGTGGGACAAGCCCCCACACCCGACCTCACCTCATCCATCTTGGCCTTTCTGCCTCAGGAGTATTGGCTCTTGGTCGTCACAATCCACCCTCCTTAAGGGCCACACGTTTTCGTGTGGGACCCGTCCCACACTTCCAGCTGGGTTTCCGCTCTGGTACCATTTGTAACGACCCACCTCCCTGTCTAGCAACAATATTGTCCGCTTTGGGCCTAAACACAAAGAACTTCGTAGGGGTTCTCCCATCCCTGATACTGCCTGGCAGCAGTACACTTAACTGTGGAGTTCTTTCGTGTTTAGCTTCCTCACGGTTTTAAAATGCCTTGTTGCATATAGAGGGGCGATTAATCCTTATAAATTAGTCCAGGAACTTCACCCCAGGCGATGTGGGACAAGCCCCCACACCCGACCTCACCTCATCTATATTGGCCTTCTTGCCTCGGGAGTATTGGCTCTTGGTCGTCACAGATTATGAGATATAAAAATTAATGGAAGTATTTGCCTATTTTTTTTTGGGCTAAGAAGTACTTGCCTACTTGGCTGATCAAACTCGTCCCCTTCTTATGTGATCTCATATACAATCCTTTTCTCTTTTATTCTTTCCACTTTCGTATATGTGAATTAATATGGATTTGGATGTTGCAGGAACTACGGATGTACAATCCCGAATATCTTGAGCGGCCATATGTTGTGGTGCTAAATAAGATTGATATTCCTGAGGTATGCGGTTTAGTCGGTGAAATCAATGTTTCCTATCTTAGTTAATAATTTGCTCAAGCTATCAAGAAGGGTACCTGAATGTTAACCGAAAATACTTGTGGGTACAGGCAAAGGATAGGCTTCTATCTCTGACTCAAGAAATATTCAGAATTGGGAGTGATGAAGTATCTTCTCAACCAGAGACAAGCTCTCAAGATGCAGCTCAATTGCTGTCCAGTGAGGGTGAACTTGTAAATGTTCTTTCAATGGGGGATGTGGATAGTCAGGTTAAAGAAATTGAGGACTATCCACGCCCCCTCGCTGTTGTGGGCGTTAGTGTCTTGTAAGTTAATTACTGTGCCTTTTCCTTGTTTTGGGCATTGTCATATGTGATCTGCTTGCTGCTTTCTATTGCTTTAATGAATTTATAGTTTCATTTGATTGATGCTCCGGCAAACAATAGTTTGGAGGAATTTACAGCAGTAAATAGACAGTGTTTTTAATGTCCTTTAGCCATTTATCTGCTGTAATTATTAGAAGTAAAAGTTGTTTTCTAATGCTCGGGGGCTTATGTGAAATCAGCCTCCCGAAGCTCAGGGTCTGTTCTCTGTGGTTGGTATAAGTGAGTTTTTTATACATGGATTTTCTTTTTCTTTTTGCTAACCCCTGGCTGGTCAAAAGAGGTAATCATGGAGTAGTGGGAAGGAATTATAACTAAAACTTCTATAGCCATTGGTTTAAGAAGGTTTGTGGTTTTGATGGAAAATGAGCCTAGGAAAAATAGGTTCATTGTTTTTCCTCCTTGTGTTAGCACTTTGAATAAATTTTTCTGGAGAAGATCTTTTTTATGCTTCTAGCACGGTAGCACCATATGTAATATGATGTTTTCATGTTTCTCTTCATATTTGACTTCTATGAAGTTTCTTTCTTTTCTAGAGCTGCTAAAATCATGTTGTGAACTATACATATGTTGAAAGCCTATTTTATTTCCAGAAATCATATATGTAAATGTATTTGTGCTTATAATAAAAATCGCGGGAAATTGTTGGGTGCGATGGGGAAAAAACTTGGGCTGACATGCATGAGAATGTGAGTTTGATCAGTCCACAGCAGTGTTGTTTCCATTCTATTTACGAATCTGTTTTCCTGTGGAAAACGAAGCTAAGAGTGTTTTTTTGAATGTTTTACTTGCAGGAAAGGAATTAGGGTAAAGGAGATGTTGACGGAGATAAGGACAGCCCTACGGAAAATGCGGAGAACCTAACCAGACAGTGGATCAACTAACTGCCCGAACCATGACAACTTCGACAAAATTCTGACATACCAGTACTTTTACTATCTTCTTCGATCACCACCCCCATCTTTGGTAATCTCGAATACAGAGAAATTTTGATCACTTTACACATTTGTATATTCAACATTCCGCGAGCCCCAACTTGTCCTCCGCTAATTTCCCAGTTTGGTCGCCTTGAGGTTGGCACCCACAAAATTTTTTTGACCTCTCATTCAATCTGTATACTGGTTTTGTTTGATAAGTTGGTGTAGTTATTTGTTTGTCTCCTGTGTGCCGGCAATTTTCGCTTGCCTTTTGTTGTACGGTGTATATGTACGATAGATGTATACGTATGCCTACCGACAATCTTTGGAGGGTGGGAATTAAGTGCCAAAAAAAACCTTTACTATCTGAGATCTTATAGTCCATTTATCTGAATCACTCACATTTTCTTGCTGAATTGATATGGTAAAAACAGATATTATGGGGAAAAAAATAAAGGGATTGATCCTTTTTAGTGATGTTTATACCAGTTCAAATGTGCTAGAGGTGGATTTTGATTATATCTGGTGTTTTGACAACCACAAAAAACTTCAGAGTACCTTTCTGGGTGCAGCTTCGGTCCCAATGTACCCTGTTAGAAGTTGATTTCTTTTTATCTGAGAATCAACATGTCATAACTTAATTCTTTTGAAACTTGGAAACAGTGTCTCAGCTTTTTGTTCTCTGTTCCTAGTAATTCTCACCCAGTTCTCAGAATTTGATATCATTTCATGTGTGTATACACTATGTTGCCAAACCAATTTGTCAAAATGTTTCAAATTTTCAACTCAAACGCCTCCAAACAAGTGGCCCAGGTAGGCCCACGTATCAAGGTGGGTTTGCACACTGTTAAGTGCCAAGTTTTGGGAGTCCCACTGTGCATGCCAGTTAAACTTATCCTCTCCCCTTTGCCTCACACTGACATCACCCCCATAGTTAATGCACGTGAGCCGTATTCCTCCCCTCTCTCTCTCTCTCTCTCTCTCTCTACATGTATATACATACATATTTCTGTATTTTGCTCCCCTTTTTATTGCCAGCTGAGCTTCAGAACAAAAAGGGCGCCAAGTGTGCCTAAGAGGAAAACAGAGAGCTTTACTGTGGACACGCGAAATCAGTTTAAACCCCCGCAACAGACACGTATTAGTGTATTTCTTGATTTTCCCATTCAAGTTCTTATCCCTCTTTAGTATAAATAGTTGAAAAAACAACCCAACTCTTGAGCTCATCACCAAGTAACCAACCCTCATTTCTCAAGCTTATCTGTTTAGAGAGGGAAAAAAAAGGGAAGGGGGGGGACGAAAATGTTGAAATCGGCTGTAGATTCTAGAGAGAGAAAGCAGGTGAAGAAGCCTTCTCAAGCAACATCAAGAAAAGGGTGCATGAGGGGCAAAGGTGGCCCTGAGAACGCTTCCTGCGCTTACAAAGGTGTCCGGCAGCGGACTTGGGGCAAGTGGGTGGCCGAAATCCGAGAACCGAACCGCGGGGCCCGCCTCTGGCTGGGGACTTTCGACACCTCCCAAGAAGCCGCCATTGCTTACGACAACGCAGCCCGTAAGCTCTACGGTTCGGACGCTAAGCTCAACTTGCCGGACTTATACTTGAACCCAAACCCACCTCATGATCATTTTCCAAACACTTCCAACAATATTCAGATGGATAACCAAGTGGTGCATGTCCATCACAATTCAAGCAGTGGGTCTTCATCTAATAATAATAGTCCATCTTCAGGTGTAACAAATGAGCCCATGGTCTGTGACAACAAGAAGTCAACTTTCAACTTTTGTGTGGGAAATTTTCCAAACAGCGAGAAAGTTGGACTAAATGAAGTGGGGAGTGATGGCTTTTGGGGGAATCTGAACGTTAACTTGCCCGAGTTCGATGATTCATCGATTTGGGCTGAAGTTACTGCGGCGATGGATTTTCAGGCGGTCGGAGACCTTGGGGTTTTCGCCGGTAATTTTGCTGATACCATGCAGTATCCATGGGGAGCTTAAAAGGCTTTTGTGGAGTTGGATATATATATATATATATATATATACACACACATATCCACTACATACATATATAAGTGTATATTGTGAATAATGACACAACACAATGCCTTTATGAACCAAAAGAGAGAAAAAAAAAGAGAGAAGAGAGCAGTGGCAATATAAGTAATATATATGAGATGTTGCATTGTTGTGAATATAATTAAGTATCGTCCAGCTATGGACTGGGAGTAGATACTGCAAAACAGTGGACACGGGCATAGTTGGATTTTTCTGGACTTGTACCGTGGGCCTTTATATATATATATATATATATATGTTTGACGTACTGTGTTTGTATAGTTGTGTCATGTAATAACGTGTATATATGACATATACATATATATATATATAGAGAGAGAGAGAGAGAGGAGAAGTATATAATAATAAGAAGTACTGTATAAGGTTTTAGTAGTTTCTACATGTGTACAGTGTGCAATTTACTCTTCAAATTCTATTTTCATCCATTTTTTTTTTTTTTTTAACACAAGACCTCCTTAGCCCTTTATCTTTTCTTCTCTTCCCTCCCTTTGAATAAAAAATTAACCTTAACATTAATTTCATGTCACTTTGTTAAATTGGGTGTTGGTGTATGGTTGTAAAATGGACCATAAAAAATCATCTGACTTTGTTAAATTGAGAGTAATAAAGTAATCACAAGAAGTCTAATAAATAATTTTGATGGAATCTAATAAAATAATTTTATTTCAATGTTTTCTTTTACTCCTAGTATTTATAAATACTTTTATGATGTTAATGAGGTCAATGGCAGAGAGACTTCAGTAACTATTAAGAACAAAAGTACAGGAATGTCTATTGTCCATTTTCACCCGTGGAGTAATATTCCTCAACATGTGACACATATTCCCGGATAAGAGATTTTCTTAATCCTTCAAGTAGAAAATTAATTATATATTAATTCAAAATGGCTTATAGAAATAGATATGGAACTTAACAATTTAGTTAAATAACAACTGTCATGAATAAATGTTAAAACAGAAAAATGTATGAAATGGTATTCACAGTTTAACAAGCATGAGCGAAAAGGCAAAGAAAAAATAAACAGTGGAGAAAAAGGTCCCAAGACTTGTATTTAAACTATAAACCATAAACTTTTTTGCTGGACCTGTTGTGCACCTAGTCAAGGAAGCAAAACAACAATTCTCTTTACTCTCTCTCTCTCTATATATATATACATATATTTTGTGATTGCTAAAGAACAATTCTATTTACTTAGTAATAGAGAAACAATAACAGTAACAGGGTCTCTTATCAAAATGCAGCAAAAACTGATTCTTCAAATGATTTCCAGTATCTGTTGTGAAGCCATAAAGAGTCGGATTCGACAGCATAGTTATCTTGATTGCGGTGCCAACTGAAATAGGCATGACTCCTGTTCTTAATATCTAAAATACCATGACCGAAACTGGCTTCCCGGTAGGCCGAGTATGGTGGCTGTGGCTCTGTCATTCTGCAATATCAAAAGCTTCAAACCAGTCAAATTTCATTATATACCCATATACATCAAAAGTGTTTTTTTTCCTGTTCAAATGTGGTGTTTGTGTGAGGACAGAGATGAATATTTAATCAGAAAGTAGCAATCTTAACAAAACATACTCGGTAGCTAGTCCCTCTTGGTTTCCACCATCTCCAATGGTTATGTAAACAGGGGCAGAATGGTCACTTATGGGAGTACACAAACCATTAACAACATTGTAGGCAGTGTTGGATATGCGTTCCTGCAATACAAATACATTCTCGCGTTAAGTCTAAACCGAATAGGTAACCGTTATAATACCTGTGGCCCAACTCATTTTTTTTTTTTTTTTTGATCACTCAAAAAGCAAAACGTAGAAAACAAGACTCAAAATGTGCTTTAAGATTGAAGATAGTCAATAGTTTTATATAACCAAGCGAAGAAAGACCACTTACTGATCGTTCATAAGCGTGGACATGACCAGCAAAGACGACGTCAACTTTGTACTTCACAAACCAAGACTCGTACATCACTCTCATGGTCTCTCCTTCCATGTAATGGTTTACATAGCTACTGTAAAGTGGACAGTGCATTAGAACGATGAGCCACGGAGTTTCAGATCTGTTCACTTTGGGTAGCTCCTTTTCTAGCCATTTATACTGAGGAGTGTATTTTCCTGCAAATAGAAGATTCGGGTAGTTGTTCAGAATATCTTCACATCAACTGAGTATAATTTTTATTTTTACAAGAGGTTGTAAGTCATTACTTCAGCTTCCTTTAAATGCTAATACAACTTCGGGCCTGTTTGGGTATGCATAAAATAGAACCAAATACATTACAGCCCCACCCTCATTATCCATGTGATTTTTCTGAGAACAAAGATTATGTTACAAGAACCTGCTTTAAAAGTGATTTTAGATCGTGTGCAATAAAAGGGCATCTACTAAACATTTAGATGTACAGATTAGCCTTAAATGATCCAAAAAGCCCTTATAAAGCCCTTACATTGCAAATGGATATTAATTAGGTCCCACTTGTTTTCAAGGGAAGCCCTTGAATGAAACCTCACACACACACCTTTGTCATTTACTGAAATCACATTGAAATCATGATATTGACAACTTTTAGGATGTGGATGAACTTCATAATGTGAAAGAAATTCTAAGTGAACAAGTGTTATTTCCATATCATAATAAAAACAGTCGAGAGATGATTATAAGCTCTCTTTGAAAATAAAATAAACCACCTCTTTCAGGATGATAAACTAAAAATCTTATTCGATCCCTTGTCTTATTGATTTGCACATAAGTAGTGGATTTTGAAACCCTTCAACACAAAATGTATTGTAAACTTTGAAGATCTCCATCCAAACACAATTTACGGGTTCTTACCATAAGCTGAGTAAGAAGACATGACAATGATGTAGGCTGACGCTCTCTTAATTGAGTACCAAAGAGGAGATGTACTATCAGATGCTTTGTATGGCACAAAATAACGGTTTTTATAAGGCTTGAAGGGTTTAGATTCACCCTGCAACACAACCATCACTGTTGTTACCTTTGAAGCCTTTGCAACAGTCAACACAAAACCAGAACTCCCACAGAAAGAAGAAGATTTAAGCACCAAACTCCCAGCTAGTGGAGCATTCGATTCAAGAGCAAGTTAAAATAAACTAGAAAAATAGTTTACTGAAGCTTAGTATATTTCTGATCGAACATGAGTTATCTCGATGGGGTTATTACATCACCTGACATAATAAATTTAAAGTTCTCCAAAGTTTGCAAAGAAAAATGCTGGTGCAATAAGAGTCACTTGAAGAAAGGGATGTTGTGTGTCAGTGAGTATATTTAGAAACGAAGGAAAAGGGGAATGAAGGAGAGTTGGGGAGGGAAGAGAGGATGGAAGAGCGTAGAATCACTAATTAGGTACGATGGAAGAGATGAGAGAAAGGAAGTGGGAAAGTGGGACACATTTCCCTCCAGGTTCACATTTCAATCCTTACAAAAGCGTACGGATTGGCAGAGAGAGAAAAAAAGCTTCCCTCCCCCGTTGAATTTTTTGCCCTTCAAAGAAAATGGTACTTTCTCTATGCAAGAGATAATGGTGATACAATGTACACTTTTTTCCTTCCTCACTTCCTTCTTAGTTAAACAAACAAAAGGAGGGAAGACTCCCTTCCTTTCCCTAGGATACCTCTTCCAGTCCTCCTCCCCTCCCTTACAGTCCTACCAAATGTAGCATTAAGGTGTACGAAGTTTTCAAAAGTGAGCATGTCTTTAAAGTGTAGATAGTCTGATATGGAGAAAACAGTCCGATATAGAGAAACGCTTGTACACATCAAGTTCCAGAAATTGACTGCTAAATGCATAAAAATTGATAAATAGAAGATTAATTTTTATTTATTTTTTAATTTTAAATATATATATATATATATTTTAATGTAAATCGTGGTATTCGGATGAAATCATTGCAATATTCAACCTACTCAAAATTAAGCCTAGATATTAAGGGGAAAACATTCACTAGAACTCGGAATGAGAGAGAGAAGAAGCATACAATTTTAGGAACAAAATCAAGTTCATGATTCCCTGCAGTCCAAATCCAAGGTTGGTAAGCAGCATTTCTCTCAATAAATCTCCCCCATGTATCCCACCTTGTGTTGTCATGGAATGGATAATCATCTGCATAAGATAGGTCCCCAACGAACAATAATGCCTTTGCTTTCGCGGGGTTCAACTCGTAGTGAGTTAGAGTTCTATTTGAATCATAAGTTTGTCCGAGGTCCCCTATAAACAATGATCATTGAAGTGAGGTTCACTGAAGAAGTCCGTATTTATGCTCTGTTGGTCAGTGATTTTCACCAGACAACATGAAATATAAGATAAAACTTTTCGGATGTTTATTCGATTCATGGACAAAAAAAAAAGAAAAAAAAAAGAAAGGGAAGGAAAACTACTTCCAGAGTGTTTTCTCCACGCTTAGATAACATTAGAAATATAAAATGTTCAACATATGATAGGAACTCAAAAATGGAAAAATGAAACGAGGAAGGAAGTGAGTCACAAGATTCATAATGTTTTATTTTATGTTCCCTATGTTTTCTCTTCTTTACTTTGTACACATTTTTTCCTTGTTAACGAACCAACATAGAGTGTTTTCCTCAGTTTTTTTTCTTTTCCTTTAACTCATTAAATCCACAAACCAAACAGAGCCTATGAGTGCAAGACTGATAACAAGTTGCCAAAATAAAATCATTCACAAGCAAAAGCAACCAAATTGACAATAAAATGGTCAAGAAGGACCAAATACCTATTAGGCCAAAAGTATAAGAAACATTAGGGCCAACTTTTGGAGGAGTTGTAAACCAAAACTGTCGTGCCGTGTTTCCAATCCCAGCCACATAGTAATATTTGGTGTCATACTGCACCACATAAGAAAATACTTCACGGTCAAATACTACATACATATAGTTTAGATTGATCCGAAGAAACCTAGTTACAAAGAGTAATGCTATGCTTCCCAAATTTGAATTCCAAATGCTTTATCAGTTGTATGTGTACCACGGACCACTGTCACAACATATGGTACTACTGTTAAAGCATTTGAGAACCATAGCATAAGTCTACTACAAATGAACCTAGACTCCTCAAAAAGTAGTATCTACCTCCAAATTATTGATGGTGCAGTGATGAATGTAACCAGAAGTGTAATTGAAATACTTGTAGGTAAGGACTTTGCAATCTGAGGAGCTGTTCTTGAGCTGGCTATTTTCAGTCCAGTAGAGCACTGTACTTGAACCAGGTTCATCAGGAGTGATCCAAGAGACAATCATACCCCTACCCTCATGATCCCCTTGTGTTATATGAACCTTCATATATATATATATATATATATACAAACACTTGAATTAAAATTCAAGCCTCAACCCAACACATTCATTGTGGGAACAAGCCAATCATAAAGGTGGGTGTCTGAATTAGGTCATGAAAATGAGAAATTAAGAGCAATTTATTTAATAAAGCAACTATGGGGTTTTTAGCAAAGAATCTTGTAGAAAACTCGTATTTTCATTATAAAAAATGCCTAGTACACCGGTCTGGGACACCTAAATTGTTAACTTGCTATGTATCAGTTGCCATTTTGAAATAAAATCTAATTTTAAATTCTTTTATTTGTAATTAAAGAAGAGCTTCACATAAGCACCTATCTTATTGAGGTGTCTTTAGCAGGCGTGTACCTAGCATAACTCTTTCATTATATGGTCCACCAGCTAAGCCTAATAGAGGTATTTAGTTAAGATTAAGTTGAGGTGGAGATTTCAAAAAAGTTCAATTTTCTTTTCTGTCCTCAGCTTTCTCGGCAACCAAACAGGGGATTTTAGAGGGTTTATAGAAAAATCACACCCAGAATAAATTTTTTATTTTTTTTAATACAAAAATGAACAAATCGAATTGAAGAAGAAGATAAAAGAGAATTGGAAATCAAACCTGTTGGGGCGCATTGTACCCAGGAGGCACTTGAAATACATCACTGTCTATTGGCATATCCACACTATTCCCATTATTTCTAACAAAGCTACTGGTTAACCCACCATTACACAACTCTATAGGATTCAAAATCAAGCCCACATAAAGAAAGAAGGAAATAACATAGACCCTCTTCAAAACCATATCTTTCTTCAACCCAGATGCAAATTATAAGTATCAAAACGCACCCCACCCCTTCAAATGAGTTTCAAAAAACCTGTTATTGAAATTCCATATCTATAAATATAATATACATAACCACACCAATATTCAAGCAGAAGTTGTGAGACTGTGAGGAATATTCGGTATTTGATACGATTTTTTGCCATCTTCCACAACCACAAGCTTCTACCTACGATTACGTGTGTTGCTTGTTATGTATGTATGAAAATGCTAGACGAACGACACTTTGTTTTTTTTTTTTTTTTCACACATCTATATCTATATCTATAATCTATTTATAATCTATGTCTATAATCTATAATATATATATATATATATATATATATCAGTTCTTATCTAATGAGGACTCCCTCGTTTTATAAAATGCACACCCCTTACTTCTCTCTCTATTCATGTCTCTCTTACCTATTTTACCTCTCATAGATCTCAATTTTTTGCTGAGTTGAAAGAATTTTTTGCTAAGTTGGGGAAAGAATCCCCTGGAAATAGGGGGCTAGATGAATTTATACAAACTCTTATTGAGAGAAAAGTGAGAGGGGAGTCCTCATTAGATAAAAACTGTATATATATATATATATATAAACAAAGATTCTTTAAAGAGGGCTCTCTCTCTTTATTAAAGAGAGGACCTTTGTTTTAGCCGTTAGATCGTGTTTTCATTAAGGGCAGTGCTGCCATTTCACAGTTTTTAAATACGATCCGACGGTCAAAACAGAAGCACTCTCTTTAATAAAAAGAGGGCGCCCTTCTTAGAGCCTGACTGATAAACAAAGATTCTCTAAAGAGCCTGACTGTATATATAAAAGTGCACTGATGGCCTTAAGTGTTTTGAACTTTTATCAATCAGTGCACTTTTGCTTAAGTAATTTTTTTTAGAGTTTTATTAAGTTTAGTATACCATTTTTTTGGTCCGCCATAAGAGTCCTACAATAGTACAATTTAATAACAACATTAGGAATAACCCCATTGTCACATCATTTAAGAATCACTTTTAGCGTATAATTTGTGAAGCATAATACTACTCTTTTAGGATTGGTGTATATTGATTTTGTTTTTATATTAATATATATTAAGAATTAAAATTTGTCACATTATTTAATTGTTATTAAGTATCAATAAGAACTTGACTTCTTCTTCTTCTTCTTCTTTTTTTTTTTTTTTCCCCTTTCTGTAGCATAATAACATTTTCTTTTTCAATATTTTTTTTTCCTGGTGATTATAAGAATCCATTTAATTCTTTCTTTTTTGCGACATATAAGAATATTTACCTTTTATGTGTATATATATATATATATATAACTAATGCGCACAGTTTAGCACACTTGTAAAGAAAAAAAAAAAACTATCACTTATATAACATAAGCTTAATTACAGTGAAGAAAAGAAATAAAAAAGAAAGAAGATATATAGAGCAATGCCATGCTTATCAAATTTTGTATTCCAAATGATTTATAAACTCATGTGGTAGCAGGGCTACTTTTAATAATGGTGTGATTACTTCAAAATCCTCCACTTAAAATCAAGTGAATTTCACTGCCACGCGTGTTTTTGAAAAACTTGGATTACAAAATTTAGGAAGCATAGCATTATTCAAGAAAATAAGATGAAATAGTAGAACAGTTAGGAATAGTATTTACTACCTGGGGAACTACATATATATTTCCTGTGAAATAATGGTATGGATCTCGAATTTATATCTCAAAATTTGGTTCAGCACCGATCCGCTTAAGTGTTTCGAGCTTTTTCAATTGGTGCAATACTTTTGCTCAAGTGATTTTTTGATAAAGTTTTAATAAATTTGATATGCCATTTTTTTTTTGGTCCGTCTATAAATCAAAAGTCCTACAATAGTACAATTTAATAAAAACATTAAAGTGTTATAAAAAAAGTACTAAAAAAATAACAACATTAAAGCATTTTTTTTTCTTCACAACTACTATATGGTCAGTGGCCTCAAAAGAAGAAAAATTGACTCACGTTGGACCTGAAATTAATTTTTCCCCCTTTTTTAGTACACTTCTATGATTAGGAATTGACATCCATTAATCTAACATTCACCTTGATTTTGGTTTGGGATTTTTAGTTTAGTAGACTTCTATGATTAGGAATTGACATCATAATCACCAAAGTTTATTTTAAATTTTTTTTATGTTTTTTGTTCAAATTGTTGCTTCATAACTTTGCGCACTGACTTGAGCTAAACTTGTAGGTATTTATTTATACATATATTTACTTTGTTTTAGAGATTAGTAATTTGGATCTTTTTCTTTTTTTTTTTTTTTTTTTTTCCCGCTAGAATAGTAAATTGGATTTATTTACTAACTTGTAGTGCAATTAAGAATTTAGCTTTTGTTCATTATTCTGTTTTCTTCCCTCCAAACTAAACTCTCATCTTTCCTTTCTTTTATGGGTTTTGCTAATATGTGCGCTAAGGGCATATGTTAAAGTTTTAAAAGTGAAAATAAATAAGGGATACATTGTGGGCTTCAGTGTTCGATGTGTGGTTCAGTGTTTGTCTCCCTTATTTATTTCCACTTTTGAAATCTTAACATACACCCTAAAAAAACACATGTTAACAAAACCCTTGTTTTATTTATCTTTTTTATTTGCATGGAAAGAAATCAGTCTTAATACGTGAATGGCTATTAGATTGCGTTAGGCTAACCTAATTTTTTGTTAGGATAATGACAATGAGAGTAAAGGTCTGTTTGATAAAACTGAAAATTAAGTACTGAATTTCAACAACTGTAAATTTTAAACGATTGAAATTGCAATAATGAAAACAGTGTTTCAAGTATTGAAATAGAATTCATTCAATGATTATTTTTAGTAAAAAAATTTCACTATCTTCTCATTTAAGTGGTACATTATCAAACGCACTGAAAAAGAATAAGTGCTAAAACTTTTCATTTTCAGCACTTAATTGGATTAGCAAATACATCCTCAGTCTTTGGGCACAAACATGGCCCACAAACACTACAATGTGTCTAGCCCTCTCCTCTGTGGATCCCATAGTGTCAATGGACCCCAACAGGGGAGAGATAGACAAATTGTGGTATTTGTAGATTGTATTTGTGAGATTTGTTTGTGCCCAAAGACTTATTCAATGACAATTGTGAATTTCAAAGTAAATGCTTCTCTAAAACATATTAATTTTTTTATTTAGCTGATACTCAACCATTCCAGTGGATATATATATATATATATATATATGGAGAGAAATGCTAAATCCACTACATTCTACAGCATATCTAAAAGAAGCACATTTTTTTTACCCAAAAAAAAAAAAAAAATTCATTTGTTACTCAAATATATTTTCGTGGTTCTTATGTTAGATGGTTGTCCATGAGAGTCATAGTAATTAGATTAAAATTATAAAAACTTTTGTTTATTGGAGACGCAGAGTTGTTAGTATGGCCCCTGAGAACAAGAATTTGGAAATTTTTTTTTTTTTTGGTACTCATTCTCCCATCAAGTTGGAAATTAAACTTCTGTGTAAGTCATAAACTACTAAAAAAAAATTATTAATTGACTTTTTGAAACATAAGAACTCAACTGATACTCAGCTACTAGATTACACGATTTCATTTTTGTTCTTTTTCCTACTATCTTTTGATTCCTATTTTTTTCCCAATGTTGGCCCATCCCACCTAATAATTATACGTTTATTATTATTTTTTCCCACATATCTATAACTATAATCTATCTATGTATATCAGAAATTTGTAATCATCTATCTATGTATATCAGAAATTTGTAATCTAAGTATACCAGCCCCTTAAATGTTTTACAAATTTTTTTTTTTTTCCAGTCTGTTAGTTCTAATGAGCCCTAATAAACCATAAGGCATATTGTTTTGTTCTTCAATTGTTTCTTATTCTTTTTTTGCCCAACTACTTCTAATGAGTGAGTACCAATAAAACATTAGTCCTACTTTCTTCTTCTTTTTTTTTTTTTCCTTAATGGACTCTATTTTCCTCCTTTGTCTGAAGTTCCTAATATTTGCTTTCCTATTACTCCATTCGTCCCAAAATAAGTGTGGACGTTTTCTTTTTTGGATGTCCTAAAATAAGTGTCCATTTTTAAAAATCAATTACAAAGTTTAATAAATTTCCTATAATAACCTTACAATAAAGACAAATAATCATTTGAGTAAATTGAAAATACAAACTATGAAATTTTACGAGTCTAAATAGCAACCCAAATCTACCCGAGTGATTAAAAATCTAATCGAAACACTTGTGTTTTGAACACAGGCCAAGTAACACGTGTCACAACTCTAATCGACTAAAATTGACCTTAGTTAAATAACCTAATCTTAGATAGCAAAATATCTAATTATATGTAGTATATTATATCACAAACAATTGTTTATTAAATGATCATGTTCTAATACCGAATTCTAACACCCTATTTTAAGTTAAGGGTATATTTGATTTATAGATTTAGTGAGAAGGAAAAAAAAAAAAAACAGAAGAAACTGTTTGAGGAGAAGGAAAATTTCTTTACTAACATTCAATATGTCAATACAAGACCAAACATGATAGTACATCTACGGCTAGACAAAGGTACCTATTTTCCTTTCTGTACCTATTTTCTTTTCTTTTATCACTCAAATTTGTTTGCTTTTTAATTGCTATTTGAGTCTTCTATTGTTTTAACTGTAATACGTTATTTATACGAACCATTTTATAAAATTAATAATTTAAAGCACCAATATGGTATGTTAACAATTGAAATAGTGTGGCAGCCAATTTGAGTCTTCATTGGAATTCATTTTGTATAAAGTTAATAATTTAGAGCAACCAATATATTATGTTGGAATTCAATTAGCATGACATTTTCAATTGATACCTTTTTTCTTTTATTTTATCACTCAAATTTGTATAGGTTTTAACTGCTATTTGAGTCTTCTATTGTTTAATTGTAATACGTTGGAAATTTAAATAGTGTGACATTTTCACCTAGGCTCGCCTTCATCAAATTCATCTAGGGCTCATATTTTTGGCCAATTTTAGATTTTTCATTAGCTTTGAGGTAAATTTTAGCAGTTTCACTTTAGTCCAAAAATGTACCTTTTTCTTTTCTTTCATCACTCAAACTTGTATAGGTTTTAATTGCTATTTGAATCTTCTATTGTTTGAGCTGTAATACGCTATTTTTACGGACCATTTTATAAAGTTAATAATTTAGAGCAGTCAATATGTTATGTTAAAAATTCAAATAGCGTAGTCTTCTATTGTTTAACTGTAATATGTTGGAAACTTAAATAGCTAGCATGACATTTTCACCTAGGCTTGCCTTCATTGAATTCATCTAAGGTTAATATTTTTGGCCAATTTAAGATTTTTTATCAGTTTTGAGGTCAATCTTAGCAGTTTCACTTTAGTCCAAAAATGTACTTTTTTTCTTTTCTTTTTATCACTAAAACATGTATAGGTTTTAATTGCTATTTGAATCTTCTATTGTTTGAACTGTAATACGTTATTTATGCGGACCATTTTATAAAGTTAATAATTTAGAATAGCCAGTATGTTATGTTGGAAATTCAAATAACGTGACATTTTCATCTAGGCTCGCCTTCATTGGAATTCATTTTTTATATAGTTAAATAATTTAGAGCATCCAGTATATTATGTTGGAATTCAAATAATATGACATTTTTACCTAGGCTCGCCTTTATTGAATTAAACTAGGGCTAAATATTTTTGGCCAATTTTAGATTTTGCATCAATTTTGAGGTAATTTTTGGCAAATTTTAGATTTTTTATTAGTTTTGGGGGAAATCTTAATAGTTTCACTTCATCCAAAATCACAAGGGTTAAATATCCACTTTTGAAGCACAGGGAGGGTAAAGTGAAATTAGGCCTAACCATGAGGGGTAAAATGTAGTTAACCCTTTTATCAATCCAAAGAAAGTATTTATTTATTTAAGATCTTCATTAGTCATCAAGTGCTATAACATTTAGAGTAATTGAACACCACATTTAAGAATCATAACATTATCCAATGAAGTTTGAATGTTTAAACTTAGACAACAAACAGCATAGGGGTGTCCTTTTCTATACCTAGGATCACATGGTAACTCATACAATAATCTCTAACAATCTTATAAGATTTACTTTTACAAATCCAAAACATCAAGAAGATCAATATAGGGCCTGATGGTTAGTTACATCAAACAAAAGTGATTTTTATTGTCCAAAAGACAATTATGCTATTGTGTTGTATAGCCTTTTTTTTTTTTTTTTTTCTCTCTATTAGTACATATTTTTTATTGTATAAAAAAATGAATTAGTTCATTAAAAAATCAAGTATTGAATAAGTAGTATTTATATATGGTGATTGAAAATCTACTTCAAATTACCGACAAATGGCAAAGATTTCTCACCAAATAAACGAATCATTGTTCAATCACTTGAACGGGTGGAAGACTTGGGACCTATTGTTATTGAAGACGATAAAAACATCCAAAGTTACAAGAAAAGGAAACAAAGGTCAGAGAAAGGTGATAGAAAAGAATAACGCGCCGTGAAGAATAAAATCAAAATTGAAAAGGAATAAGTTTTGAATATATATATATATATATATATAAGTATTTTGTTATAGTCTTTAGAGTTTCTTTACTAAAGGATATTTCCAAATTTATGCTATAATAAACAAGTATTTTATATTGCTTTCTTCTGTAAGAATAATATATTTTTTCCTTCTTACTTACACTCAATTATTCATCAATCACCTACACATAATTATGAGTGGCAACTAAGATTTTAAATTTGGCTCATTGTGATGATCTTATTACAAATCATATTCATGGTTCTGTACTTTTATTAATTGTACATTTTATTTCTCCTTCTTAGTATTCCAATTGCCTTAATTTTTAGTCCATAGTACTCTTTCAATCAACTTACTTTGAGTTATGACTAAACTTTTATTTTTACTTATTTTTACTCATTGTAGTTGTAATTCCCAAAAAGGAAACTTTGTCTTTAATAACTATTTTAACAATATGAGCACCAACTACGTGCAACGCACGTATTGTATTACTAGTAGCTTTAAATGTGTGTACACTGTGTTATATAAATAGGACTTAAAAAAGTGTAAAAAAATTCAAACAACACAAGGTATATATATTAAAAGCTGTGTGTAAAAAAAAAGTGTGATTCACTTTATGAAAATGCTATATGTATATTCATCGAGAAAAGCACACCCGTAAAGTCGGTGACACTTTGACTTGTAGAGAGCTGTTCTATTCTTCAAGTGTACGTATGGTCGAGATAGAGCATTTATTCTTATTTTTTATTTTAAACGAGAGAAAAAGGGTTGGAGGGGTCAATGTAAGACGCAATAACCAAGAAATCTGGTTGATCAAAGATACTAAACATCATAGTGGGAGTCTTTGTTATCATAAGACCAATTGCAAGCCAAAATGCAAAGAGAGCTCGGTGTTGACAAAGAGTAATACTAGGTACACATCTCAAATCACACTTCAAATTATACCCTTACTTTAAATGTATGTATCCTGTGCTATGTAAGTGGTGCACAAAAAAATGTAAAAAAATTCAAATAGCACAAAGTACATGCATTTAAAACAAAAAATATAATTTAGAGTGTGATTTGAAATGTGTGCCTAACATTTCTCGTTGACAAAGAGCATCCTATACTACTCGAATTCAATTGTAAGGTATTTTTTTGGGTGTATCACATTGACTCATTGTGTCAGCTGTTCCATTTTGTAATTACCCACTACTCTTCGAGGAGGCAACTTATGTTTTCATTCCTGAATTTTTATGCAATTAGTTTTTGATCCCCCACCCAAAAAAAAAAAAAAAATCAACCTTTAGACCTACATGTCTAGAACGAGAGAATGGGTCACCCACCTCGAGAGAGGTTAGTGGAACTGTCGAAGAATAATGCTATGCTTTTCATATTTTAAATGTGGATCTCAACACATGTATTAATAGAATTACTTTTAATAAAGGTGCGACCACTTTAGCATTCTCCAATAAAAATCACGTAAGCTCACTGTCGCATGTATTAAGACTAGAGGTGTAAAGTACCAATATAACTACTGTTAATAATGGTGGGACCACTTTAGCATTCTCCAATAAAAATCACGTAAGCTCACTGCTGCATATGTTGAGACTAGAAGTGTAAAGTACCAATAGGACTACTTTTAATAATGGTGGGACCATTTTAGCATTCTCCAATAAAAATCACGTAAGCTCGCTGCCGCATATGTTGAGACTATAGGTGTAAAGTAGGCCAGGCCACGCCAGGCCACAAAAATTGGACCCACACAGGCTGTGGGTTGGGTCGGGCTTGGCCAGTGACCCATGCGGGTCGAACCAGGCTGGGTTTGAAAGTTATGTAGGTGGGCCCAACACGAACTACTTGGCACGACCCAATTGGGCTGGGCTGCGGCTGGGTTGGGCGGTGGACAAGGTTGGTGGTAGGGGTGAAAACTGTTCGGTTTTGTTCGGTGCGATTTTTATTCAAACCAACCAGTTTCAGTTCGATTCGGCTTAATGTATATTTTTGGTTCGAATTTTACACTGCATGAACTTTTTGAAAACCGATAGGTTCGGTTGGTCTGGTCGATTTTGTTACGCCCCTAGTTAGCGGGCTGTGTGTGGGTTGGTGGGTTAAGTTGGATTTAGGTATAAGTTGTGTAATTTTAACTCATATATTATAATTTATAAAGTGCTTATACATATAAAGTGCATAATTTATAACTTATGTCTTATAATTTATAATTTTAACTCATATATTATAATATATAAAGTGCTTATACATATAAAGTGAATAACTTATTAAGTATTAGTGCTTAAACATATAAAGTGCATAATTTATAACTTATATCTTATAATTTATAAGAAAATTTGTGGGTTGGGTCGGGCTGGAGTGGGTAGTGGGTTGGTGGGTTGGGTCGGGTTAGGTAGTATGTTGGGCTGGGTCGTGGGTTTTGGGGGTTTTAGGCTGGCTGGGTTGGTGGGCTAGAAAGGGTGAATCGGCTCGCCCACCTTGGAGGGTTGGGTTTTAGCGGGCTGGGTTGGACTGGGTTGAGCCTTTTTTTTTGGGCTGGGCAGTGCCGGGCCCGGTCACCTCTAGTTGAGAATCATTTGAGATACAAAATTTGAGAAGTGCAGCATCACTCTTAGTTAAAAGGGTGCAAGAATGATTGTTGTATGAATATTCAATAACGGTGGAACCACTTCAACATTACTCAATAGAGATTTCAAGGAATAGTCAATGTGGTGAAGAACATGCAAAAATTTAATTTAGATTTGGACAAAGCTACGTGATAATTTCTCTTGGGAGCTTATATTTTTATTATTTCTTTTCACCTATATATTGTCCACAAGAGTTAATTTTATGACAATGATGACAAATTTGGAGTGCTGTGACATCCACATCTCATTTGGCACTCTAACAGAACACTATTGTTACTAGTATTTAAAAAAAAAAAGTATATTTATTGTAAGTGTGATACCACTTATAATGTGTCAACTTATTTATTTTACAAATAGAAGTTTAAAGAATTTAGAAAAACAATATATATATATATATATATTGAGGTGGTGGTGTTGTTAACAACTCACCTCTTTGATCTAGAGGAACTCTATGATTGCTGGACCTAGGGTTTGGATGGTGGGGTTTTTATATATTTTGAATTTGTCTGGCCCATGAATTTGGGGATTTTCTTTGCTACTATTGTGTTATCATTTTTTGATGTAAGAGTTTCAGATGGTAATACAAAAACAATTTTCTGTCTTCGTAAACAACATTAATCCTGATGTTGTTGATTCGAAATGGTTATTTGAGATTTTTGAAAAATGTGGTAAGGTGTCAGAGGTGTTCCTTCCCATCAATAAGAATATGGGTGGGATGAGGTATGGCTTTGTCAGATATCAGGAGAAGTAATCAGCTAATACAACAATTAAAACTTATAATAGGGTGTGATTTATGTATCATCGATTGGGGGTCAACATGGCTAGATTCGATAGGGGGATGGTCCCTGCCAGGGATTTTAATAGAAGGGAGAGAGGATATCAGGTAATTGGTAGTCCTATAGTTGGATCTTTGGATGGTGACAAAATAGGTCGGGTCTCTGGACGTTCCTTTTCTGAAGCTTTAATTGGCTCACAGATCACTAATATTGTTAAGAGGGTAGAGACGCAATCAAAGGATACAATCAAATCCTGCTTGGGCACTGTTAATCGAGATCTTACTGAGATGATTAAGAATAGCGTGGTGGGAATTTCTATGAAGAGGGTGGAGGGTTATTTTCTGAAAGAATGTTTCATCAGAGAAGGTGTTTTTGACATTGAGGTCAAGACAATCTCTAAGAGGGTTTTTTTGTTGACATTTGAAGATTGTGGTTCTTAAAGCTATGGAAGAAGATAGATGGATATGGCTTCAAACTTGGTTCACTAGAATCGAACACTTGAACGATGATTCCTTAATTCTACCAAGATCGATGTTCATGATTGAAGTGCTCTAGAGTTCCAGTGTTAGGATGGTCAAAGGATACATTTAACAGTATTGGTGGGCTTTGGGGAAGATTGATATTGTCACAGCTTGGTCCCACAATAGCAGAACCAGAGCCCGTGGCACGCCACCGAGGCTAACCAATTCAGTAACGTTCCCAAAAATTAGTTTTAAGAATACACGCAGCGGAAAGAAAACAAAACATTTTGAAAATCAGCAGCCCAGTCGACTGCACCTCGTGCCTAGTCGACTGATACTGGTCCAACAGAAACTTTGAATTTAGATCATAATCCAGTCGATTGTTTTCTATGCCCAGTTGACTGGGGCTTTAAATTTTTAGTCGACTTGAATTAATGAAGGATTATGACTTGAAGATTCAGTACCATCCGGGTAAAGCTAATGTGGTTGCCGATGCTCTGAGTCGAAAGTCGTCAGAAAATTTGGTTTATTCTTTAACAGCTCAAGCAAAGTTAGTACAAGAATTTAAACGATTGGAACTTGAGGTGATTCCCAGAATTCAAGATGGCTTAATGGCAACTATCATAGCATAACCGAATTTGATTGATGAAATCAAGGTAAGCCAGCTTTTGGATCCAAATTTCAAGAAAATAGTTGAAGAGTTACCTGAGGGTAGACGGATAGAATTCAGTTTTCAGAATAATGTATTGAGGTATATTAATCATTTATGTATTCCTAATATTCACGAGTTGAAAGATAAGATTATAGAAGAAGCTCACAACACGAGGTATTCCATGCATCTGGGTAGTACCAAGATGTATAGAGATTTGAGAGAAGTGTATTGGTGGAGTGGTATGAAGCGGGAAGTTGCCGAGTTTGTGGCTAAGTGTATAACTTGTCAACGAGTGAAGATAGAACATCAACGACCCGTCGGAGAAGTACAACCGTTAGAGATACTAAAATGGAAATGGGAGCATATCATTATGGATTTTATAACAGGTTTACCACGGTCTCCTAAGTTTAATGATAGTATTTGGGTGATCGTTGACCGGTTTACGAAGTCAGCCCATTTCTTGCCAATTAAGACTCATGATCCAACAAAGTTAGCAGAACTTTATGTCAAAGAAGTTATCAGATTACACGGGGCACCGGTATCCATTATGTCAGATCGGGATACACGATTTGTGTCTAGGTTTTGGGAAAGTTTGCAAAAGGCAATGGGGATAGCCTTGCACTTTAGCACAACTTTTCATCCTCAGACAGACGGTCAATCCGAACGAATTATTCAGATTCTGGAAGATATGCTTCAAGGATGTGTAATGGATTTCAAGCTAGATTGGGAAACCCATTTACCATTGGTAAAATTCTCTTATAATAATAGTTTCCAAACGAGTATTGGGATGACGCCTTATGAGGCATTATATGGCCGGAATGTAGATCACCGGTGTGTTGAGCAAGTTGGGAAAAAGCAACTTCTAGGACCCGAGATCGTGCAAATCACCACCGACAAATTCAAATTAGTTAAACAACGGCTACAAGTAGCTCAGAGTCGATATAAGAGTTACACGAATACTGGTAAAAGACCATTGGAATTCGAGGTGGGTGATTATGTTTTCTTGAAAGTATCATCTTCGAAGGGCATAACATGGTTCGGAAAGCGGCAAGTTGAATCCGAGGTATGTAGGACCTTATTTGATTTTAGATAGAGTTGGTCCTGTTGCACATCGGTTAGAATTGCCACAAGAGTTGGCTAACGTTCATAATGTATTTCACGTTTCAAATTTACAGCGTTGCTTATCAGATTCGAGTCACTGTATTACTCCAGAACCATTAATGATTCAAGAAAACTTGACTTATATTGAACATCCAGTTCGAATCCTAGACATGAAAGATCAGGTGTTGAGAACCAAAGTCATTCCTCTGGTTATGGTGTTATGGCGTAATCACTCAGTAGAGGAGGCGACTTGGGAACGTGAAGACGAGATCCGAGAAAAGTATCCTCGCTTGTTTGATTCTTAAGGTAAGAAAAGTTTGAGGACAAACTTCTAAAAGGGAGGGAGAAATGTAATACCTGTACCCGGAGAAATGAGATAATATCTGCTTAGCATGCATTAATTAGTATAATTAATAGCATGTGGATAAAAGGGCACAGTTGGACAAATATGAAGTGGGACCCACGAGAGGTCCGGATGAAATAAATTGCATTTAGTTGCATTTATATGATTAAATGAATATTTGTTTAATTGCTTTAATATTTACTGATGGTTGCAATATTTTATGGTGCCAGTTTGGGTACCCGTGTGAGAGTGAATAGGAACCCGATTCATAACTAGTAGGTTAATTAGCAACTTTTACAAAATATATGGGACCACGCTTGGGACCCACACGTGACATAGACAAATACCTACTTTGATATTGGGCAGTTAATACAATTATTTAGGGGATTTCATAATAAAGCTTAAAGAAATATTGGGGGTGTAAACATAAATAGACAAAGTTTGGCTAGGAAGCCTAAGAGGATGACACCTCTAAATATGACTCACCTTCCTCTTCATTACAATCAACAACATAGAGAAAAGAGATACAGGAGAATTTTGGCCATTGACGGAAGCTCCGTTGTCTTCGTCGTTTCGTCACCGTCGGTACACCATTTCGCGAACCGGGACCGTATTCGGACTCTGGGAGGTGAGAGGATCGTCTCTATACCTTTTTTTTTTGTTTCAGTTTCTTAACATTTTTCTGCGACCCTTTTTGAGGTGACGATACATATACGTGATATTTGTATATAGGATTATTATTGGAGTTAATTAGAGCTAAAATTTGAAGGAATTTAGGATTCTAGGCTTTAATTGGAGCAATTTGTGAGGTGAGTACTCTAATCCTAAATTGGGTGTTAAATGATGCTTGTATGATATTAAGTATGATTATATGCTTAGTTCTTGGATTAATAGATAAAGCATGTGTTAATTTAAGCTTAATATGTCAAATTTGCGAAAATTGCTATGTGATATGTTTGACGTTTATGTGTTTAATTGGGTCAATAGATGTCAAGTAATAATCGCCATTATTTAGCCCGTATTAATGGGACGATGCTTTCCTCAAGAAAAAGGGGATCGTGGTGACGACCACAGCGATTTGACTATGGTCACGTGAGAGTGTGTGTTTTTGCTATATGCGACGTTGAAGTGAGAAAACGGCCGGAATCTTGGGTCCACTGTGATGGTGATTAGTTACTTGACATACTAGCGACTAGGTTTATCGTTGTGTTGCTTATATATTGCATATGCACATTTCATACTCCAATGGCACGGTTAAAGTATTCATTAGCATAAGTTTAAAACAAAACTGTTTTTTGTGTGGTTATTGAATAACCACCGCAGGTACGGATCGCGACGGGGAAAAGAAGTGATCGGGAATCTGGGCGAAGGGTCCTTTTTGTTTATATTTTCATAGACTTGTAATTATGTTAGTCTTGGTGGAGTTGAGGCTCTTGTTTGTAATATTGTAGTTGTAAATGGTTTTTGTTGGAGAACAAGTTGTATTTGCAAACTTCTTTTGTAGTTGTAAAATGTTAAGCACCACCTTTTAATGCTTTAAGATGTGGGTTAAAACTTGTAATATGTTGGGTGTTCTTTCCTTGAGTTTGGATTATGGGACATTTGAACTCATGTTTTAAGATATGAAGTTGTGTTTGAGCCTTTGGACTCATGTTGAGTATAGCTTTGATAAAAGGATGCAAATTTGTTCTTTCAAATGAACATTCATGGACTTTGATGATTAAGTGAACTTGCAAATATTTAGAAATGAGATTATAGAACCTCGTATTGATGAATTTTGGTTAAAACAAGTTGTTGAAGGCTTTTGAATTTATTTTGATAACGAGATTTCTATTTTCTCTACTACTTGTGTGAAATTAGAGAGTTTATGATTAGTTTTTCATTTGATTGAGAGTTGGGTTATATTTAAAGTGTTTGTGAGGGCTTAAATATGTTGTTGACATGTTTATGAGTGTTTGGAGGATGTGTCCAAAAGTATTGGGAGGTTTGGAATCATAAAAATGGAACTTGAATATATTTTGAACTATTTAAAAGGGTTTTAGCAGCAGAGGAAACACTTCTGCAGAATCCGAATCGATCCAGGTCTGGTGTGGATCGATTCGGGGCATCTGGAGGAGTAGAAAATGAATTTTTGCTAAAACCGGATCGATCCGGTTTTGGGATGGATCGATCCACTGGTCTGGTTTTACCCCGTCGGCTTTTACGGAAACGAACATAACTCTTTCTAGAAAATTCGAATTCGTACGCCGTTTTTTGCATTGGAACTGGGACTCAAATACCTATCTTTTGGTATAAATTTGATATACTTTATTAATGACCATTTTGCCCTTGGGACTATTTTGTGTCAACGAAGATATTTTATGAACTCTAATCCACGATTTTCTTAGTGAATTAAGGGTGTTTTGGCGTGTGGGCTTTGTTACATGTGTCCTAATTCTCCGGGATGGGTTGGGGCGTGACATATACTAACACATGCTTTTCATATCACAACATGAATACATGTCAAGAAATCATTCCAAGAACATAGTTGAATCACTCACCTCCGAAAAATGCTCCTATAATTCATTCCAAAGAAAACCCAAGTATAAAGAACGTGCAGAAGTTTGTCTAGTATAATTCCTATGGATCAAAAGTCCAAATATAAACTTTTATGAAAAATTCTAGAAAAATACTTTTCAGAAAACTCAGCCAAACATGGCCTAATAGGTATCAAAACGAAGCTTTCACCCCGAGGAGCTCGAATATGAAATCTAGAAGGAAACAGATGGGCAGAAGGTCGTCGTTTGGCTTCAGAAAGCTTTAAGCTCCTAAATCTCATCTTTTGGCCTCCTTAGAAACTTAGGTTGTAAGCTTTGTGAAAATATATCAAGCCATCTCTATCTATATATAGGCAATACTTCTAGAAATTGTGTTTACCTCCTATAATTCAATCCAAAGAAAACCCAAGCACAAAGAACGTGCAGATGCTCGTCTAGTATAATTCCTATGGATCAAAAGTCCAAATATCAACTTTTATGAAAAATTATAAAAAAAATACTTTTCGGAAAACTCAGCCAAACATGCCTAATAGGTATCAAAACGAAGTTCTTACCCCGAGGAGCTCGAATATGAAATCTAGAAGGAAACAGACGGGCAGAAGGTCGTCGTTTGGCGTCAAAAAACTCTAAGCTCCTAAATATCCTCTTTTGGCCTCCTTAGAAACTTAGGTTGCAAGCTTTGTAAAAATATATCAAGCCATCTCTATCTATATAAAGGCAATACTTTCAAAAATTGTGTTTACCTCCCCACGAGTTTTCAAAACTCCTAATCAGTCTTTGAAACTTCCTACACAGTTAATTCATAGCTTTATAAGTGAAACCTCAAAATTATAAAAGTTTCCGACTAAGTTCCGTTTGGTTGCTAAAACACAAATTCTTATATGACTTTTTCAAAGTTACTAATTAGCCTACCAAATTAATAGCGTGTTAATTCGTCCTCACCAGGATACTAAAACTAAAAATAGAATTATATTCTAAACTAGAAATAATACAGATATTGAAATACAAAGGTAAACATTTATTTTCAGATACACATTTAAGCATTCCATAGTGACCATCTCATACTCAAAGAGACATCACAACCACAAAATACTCATTCACATCGTCTCAGAGGGTTCTCTAACACAAACACCCAAATTGATTCGTGAGTCAAAACTCACTCATATGTGCCAATATGCACAATACATCACATTATCATGCATGGCAATGCAATGAAATGCAATAACACGCATACGAGTGTTATAGATATGTAATGTAATAGAGACAATGACGTGCGATCAATTTCAATGACTTTATCCTGGTGACCATTGATGAGGATGAAAAAGTGGATGAAGTAATTGAAGTTGTAGTGAATGGGTATGCTTGTCGTGTCAAAGTTAAGGAATTGGAAGGGGACCCTATAAGCGCTTTGGAGGATTTTGTTTTGAAGACTAAGTCTAATGAGTCAACAACCAGGTGTAGCAAGAAAATGACCCTGAGCTGAATATAGGGGAATGTTGAGAGACGGTGAGGTGGCTTTGGAGCGAATAAATGAAGAGATTATAGGATATTTTAAGGTTTCAGTCGAAGGTGGCTCCTCAAATGAGCCTTTTGAATGTGTTGGGGTTTTAGTGGCCGAGAAAGAGAACACGTATCAGATGGAAGTGCAGAATTTCTTTAATATTTTAAAAAACGCAGTCCAATCTCGACATTGTATGGCTAATAGCATGGAGGGGATCGATCAGGTGAGTGAAAGTCATATGGATAAGGTTGTGGGTAATAATATTGATGGTAGTGCTCAATTGGAAGAGAATGAGGGCTCACCTCAAAAACCAGTCTCCCAATTACTAGGAGGTGTTTTGGATTTGTGTTGTGATATTGGTGATAAGGGGGTGAGAGTCAATGTTAATGATTCAATTGAGTCGATAATCATTATTGTTCCTGAAACTCCTACGTTTGGATTAAAGGGGGTGAGGATGAAAATGAGTCCAGTGATCATGATACAGATATCGTTGGTGAGGGAGACCTCTTTGATAGTGGAGTGTCAGAGTGGGAAATGGACGTGGAGTCAGAGGATGTTACCCTTGCTGTGACGAAGAGTCGGATTGAGGAGGCAAGGCAAGGCGAGGTGAGGCGAGGCTCAAGAAAAGGGTTGGGAGAAGAAAAGCTATGGACTTAATTTTTGATAGCTGTGGGGAGGGTATTCGCTGGTCTAATTATGGCAATTCTAAAGAGAATAAACCTATTAAATGCAACTTAAAGGAAATGTCGTGTTGTCAATGGAAGAGGCATGTTCTTTGATTGAGGCAGGAACCGTGGGCTCGATATCTGAAGAAGGCAGGAGGAATCGTAATGTAGTGATTCTCAGGGAGGTTCATAAGACGTGGAAGGTTGGGAAAAAAGCTCTGGGTTTGACTTATGATGGCGATGAAGGGGAGATTACCTCCAAGCTTGTGGAATTGGAAAATAGGGATTGGGACGAGTACGAGAGATGTCATTTAGGATCTTAGTCTGCTTTGATCAGTCCTCATCTAGATGCTTTTTGGATTGTGGGCCGGTATGCCTTTGCTCCATCTCCGGGGGTTTGGCTTGCTCTGTCTTCAAGTTTCAGTTCAGTAGTTTTGAATGTTTCTGTGATGTTTTATAGGCGACTATGGCTTAGGCTCTTTTGTGGTTAGAGGTTTTTTTTTTTTTTTTTTTTTTTTTTTGGGTTGGTTTGCGATTGGATTTTGATCTGTTTCCTCAGCTTAGTTGTGTCTTTGTAATGTGTTGTGTGAGGATTGTTAGATTGTAAGCTCTATTGGGGTTGTGGTCTGTTTTGGCGTTGTACGTTGTTTTCGGAATGTCGTTTTGCCTTTTGGCATCTTAATTAAATCTTGTCCTTTGCTATTAAAAAAAAATGGCATTGAGTAAGAAGGGGAAGGATGGAAGAGTGCATAAGAGGTTCTATCTAGAACGCCATTGTATTGGCTAAATGAAATAAGGGTAAAATAGTAAACTCATGTTATCTGTGAGGGTTGTTAGTAGACAAACATTGATAGGGGAGGTCGATCAATGTCATTTTTCAAACCACAAGAGAGATCTCTGTATTTAGGCCTTAAATCAAGGGAGGTCAGTGTAATTTACCCTATTTTTCTTTTCACCTATATAATGTCCACATGAGTAGTGAAGACAAAGTTGGAGTGTTGTGACATTCTCATTTTAGCACTCCGACAGAACACTATTTTTACTAGTATTTTTTTTTAAAAATGAATGTTTTTTGTAAGTGTGACAGCATTTATAATGTGTCAACTTATTTTACAATAGAGTTTAAAGAATTTAGGAAAACATTTTTTAATTTTTTTTTTTTTTTTTTTTTTTTTTTTTTTTTGAGGTGGTGCTTAGTTGTTAACAGTTCATCAGTGTTGATCGTTGAGGACTTGTATTTCAAGTTCTAATTGTGAGTTTTTATTATTAGCCTCTAATATCGTGTCAGTAATATTTCTTTTTTTTTTTTGCTGAGAGTGTCAGTAATATTTCAGTTGTGCACAGACTTAGAGCTTAAAAATATAGCTTGGATGGATTATTATTCATTTACAAGCATGCTAAACATATCACTAGTACAATTGCTCATACATTTTTACAAATATTCGAAAATCTCATATTAATTAGCAAATTCTTGAAATGTTTCCAATAACTCATCAATTATTCATGTATTTTCCCTTGACAATGCATTTTTTTTTTTTTTTTTTTTAAAATTTGTTTACGCTACATAATTTTGTGATACATAGTAATTATTATTAGTTGCCATTTATTTATTTTTTGGGTCACAAACAACATTCATCATTTTCATTTAATAGACAAACGGATTTCAAATGGAACCAGTACAAACATGAGATGAAAGAAAAAGCAACAAAAATCCAAAGGACAACAAAAATCAGAAAAAACAAACTCATACATTTATTATTAATTGCCATTTATTTAGGTGTGTCTTTCACGAGATTATCAAACGACTCCATAAGATGGGGGCATTTTTGTCTTGACAAAGGATTTCTCAAATGGTTTCCGACATATATTGTGAAGCCATGATTTCCAACATCTATTGTGAAGCAATAGAGAGTCAGCATGAACAGGATATCCATCTTGATTGCGGAACCAACTAAAATGGGCATAAGTCCTGTTCTTAATATCCAAAATGCCATGACCAAAGCTAGCTTCTCGAAATGCTGAGTATGGTGGTTGTGGCTCAGTCATGCTGCACATAGAATTGCAAATCACTAGTCAAAACTATTATTTTAACTATGCATAAAAAAAAAAAAAAAATATGTATTTTCTCTTCGCATAACGTTAAGGTTCCTCTATTGTGACTTAAATTTTACGAAATCAAAGTTGAGTATATTTAATCAATGTAAACCCTACTGTGGTGAAAATTTTGTGTACTACGTAGATCATTATTTATTTATTATTTTTAATTATGGTTTTTTGATTATTTATTTATCAAAACATATTTTCTAGATTTTCAATTGAAAGCATATAAAAAAAAAAAAAGTGTTCAATTGTAATAGAACAATATTGTTAATGAAAAGAGAACATATATACTTGGTCACCAAGCCCTCAAGATTTCCTCCATCTCCAATGGTTATGTAAACGGGGGCAGATTCGTCATTCTTGGGAGTGCAATCTTTGTTTGTAATGTTGTAAGCAATATTTGACATACGTTCCTGCATGTAAATGAAGTATCTTTTGGCATTAATTTTTGGTAACTGAGGAAGCTGCTACATTTAGCTATATTTGGTTTGCAGATTTATAAATAAAAAAGAGAAGAAATGATAATTAAGGAAAAGATTCCTAGTGTTTTAATTTCTAATTAAATAAATTGAGTTCAAACGGTTCAAGGGGACAAGCATGGTGACCGCCCTGTAATTATTAAGCCATCCCCCTAGCTGTGTTCTTGGATCCGTCCCTCTTTAGTTCAATAGTTTTCGAAATATAATATTAGCAAACTCCAACAAAGAGGAAGCTAGCTAACTCATAAAGGTCAAAAAATTATACTACGTATTTTTGTATTTTATATATATATATATATATATATTCTATTTCTTTATTAACCAAAACAAAATACTAGTGTTTTTACTCAATTTTTTTTTCACTAGTACTTCCCCAAATTCGTGAAACAAAACCGATAATCTGGTTAAATAAAACATGAGTCTATAAACTACTAAAAGTAATGGCATTATGAAATAAACTCCCCCATATATAAACTGAAACTGAGAAACCAGCTGATCGAATAGCTAGGCACTTACTGATCGTTCATAGGCATGCACATGTCCATTAAAAACGACGTCGACTTTGTATTTCACAAGGTATTGCTCGTACATCACTCTCATGGTTTCCCCTTCCATATAATGATTCTCATAGCTATTATACAACGGCCCGTGCATTACAACTATGAGCCATGGAGTTTCACTTCTGTTCACTTTGGGTAGCTCATTTATGAACCAAAAGTACTGAGGAGTGTATGTTCCTAATAATAAAACATAAACAACAACAACATCATTCAAAGTATATACACCTTTTACAGCTTCAGTACTATCATGGATTTTACTCTACAAATTGTGATTTAATGTGATGTAGTCTTGTAGAACATATTAAGGAAAGAGATACACCAAGACCGACAATTCCAGAAAAGCCCACGACGAGCTCTGTTGTGATATATGCTGCTTTTCGATCAGTTTTTTTTTTGTACAATATACTCGAAAAGTGCAGTTTCCCCCCCTCCCCCTTTTTTTTTTTTGGGGGGGGGGGGGGGGGGGGGGGGAGGGGGGGGACTGACTTAGTTTTCAAATTCTAAGTCTAAAAAATTTTGTCTTCTTTTATTTCTCTTAGGAATTAATCCTAGTTTTCAAATTTGAGAACGGTACGTGAAATTGTTTGAATGTTCCAACACTTTAATTAGGAATCCAATTCATAATTTCGCAATTGACAACGATTTTGAGCAGCATAATTTACAAATTAAAGGAGTTGTAAGTTTTACGGAAAATTATATATCTTTCTATTTGATAATTATGTTCCTTTCATTGGTGGAATGCAATGATCATATAAATAGCTTCTACTACGTCAGAATATATAAGACTATTCAAAATTTCCAAACATGTTATATATTAATCCTTACCATAGCTCGAATAAGTAGACATGACAATGATGTATGCTGAAGCTCTCTTAATCGAGTACCAAAGAGGAGATGTGCTACCAGATGCTTTGTATGGCACATGATAACGATGTGTGTAAGGTTTGAAGGGGACAGGTTCATCCTGAAACAGATTCACAATTACTCGTATTAGTAGCCAGGTCTGGGATTTTCTGAAATGTGTAATCTACATATATATATATATATATATATATCTGAAAGGAATTGAAAGAAATTGGGAATATTATTCAAGTTACTAGCAGATGTCTCTAAGATGCAGATTACCACAACATACATAGATATAGAAATCCTAAGCTACTAAAAAAAAAACATAAATTATAAGGAAAACAAATCTATTACTAGAGACGAAAACTAGATATATCTTCGGACAATCTAGAAGGTCTAAACGAGCAAAAATAAATTGGTTTTTTTTTTTTTTTTTTTTTTTGGGACAAAGAAAGGTATGAGATACAAGAATGCATACAAGTTGAGGAGCAAAATCAATTTCATGGTTGCCAGCACTCCAAATCCAAGGTTGATAAGCTAGATTTCTCTCTACAAACCTCCCCCATGTATCCCATCTGTTATTGTCATGAAATGGATGATCATCTGCATATGATAGATCCCCTACATACAACACTGCCTCTCCTTTTGCCGGGTTGTTCTCATAATGAGTTAATGTTCTATTTGAATCATAAGTTTGTCCTAGATCACCTGCACATCAATGTAGCAAGTGAATTCGTATTTATTTATAAGATATCATCATCAATCTTTCTGTTAGATTAATGTGACATCCACTGTGATTTGAGTATTTATTTTTATTATTATTTTTTTTTTGTGGTAGATGGGACCTGGCCAAAATCGGCTGCCACATGAATGAACTTGTAACCACTCAAAAAGGAATAAGCAAATCATCAACTAGCTAGCAGAACCATAACTTTTATAGGTTCAAAGAGAATACCTATGAGACCAAATGTGTAAGGAACGTCAGGGCCTACTGCTGGAGGAGTCCTGAACGAAAACCGTCTTGTCGTGTGTCCAATCCCAACGATATAATCATATTTGGTATCAGACTGCACAAGTCAAAAATTGCTTCATTGTCCAAGTTTTGTATTATTGAGAAATTCTGTCTAAAATGAAATAGCACTACCTATCCCCCCTCAAAAATGAAATGACACTGTAAATCTTCAAAAGTAGCAAATCCAATTGATTCCAGGAAAAAAAAAAAAAAAGGGGGGGGTATATCTAAATGTACCCAAAATTTAATTTCTCTCTACACCCGCATCCTGCCTTGAGGAGCAGTATATGCAGCATCCTTTGTTGTACATGTGGGTATAGAGAGAAACATGTCTGCTGCATTATTAATACAAACACTCGGGAAAGAAAGTAATTGCCATCGACCATAAACTCCTCAATAGGAAGCACAAACCTCCAAGTTCTTGAGAGTGCAGTGATGAATGTAACCAGAAGTGTAGTTGTAATACTTGTAGGTAACCATCATTCCCTCTTCCTTATGTTCGAGACCTCTCATAAGATCAAAGTATATCACTGTATTTGATCCAGGCTCATCAGTAGTGACCCAAGAGACAATCACACCCTTCCCCTCATGGTCCCCTTGTGTTATGTGAACCTTCAAGCACCAACACAAACACACTCACTATAACTAAGAAAAGACTACACCAAATACATTCAATATATATATACCAAAGCAAGCAAATGGATATTTATAGGCTCCGTTTGATTCATGTATTTAGCAAAAAAAAAATAACACAAAAGAAAGGACTTTTTCCCTTACGGTTATAGAGGAAACAGTGAGGAAACTAGGAAGTTTGAAAAAAAAAAAAAAAAAATCAAAGAAAAGAGGATGAAAAACCAACGAAAATTATTTTAGTTATCATTTCATTTCAAGTATTTCTTGATTTTCCGACTACTTTTATTAGAAATTATTAGTATCTAAAACGATAAAACACTAAATAAATCGCCGTTACAATTTCTTGGCACCAAAATAGGATGAATGATACAACTAAAATCAATGTAGCTAATAAAGCTTTCCAAAACCGAGCATAAGACAATCTTTTCAAAGCAAACTTTCATAATAAAGTACTTAATTAACCAGCTAAAGAAAGGATAGAATTTTGAATCTTGAATATGATGTTTTCATTTTCTGGTCTCTGGTGTACCCAACCCAACCAAGCCTAATTAAAACACATTAGTGTAATGAGGTGCTTCCAATTTCCTGAACCAAGAAAATAGCATAAAAGAAATTGTATCCCTCAATTTTCTTGGCAAACCAAACAAGATATGAAGGGAATTCTGTGCTGTTTATCCAAGAATCACAATAAGAAACAAATTTACAAGACAAAAGTATAGTTTTCAATTAGGTAAAAAAAAACAAATAAACCAACCTGTTGGGGAGCATTGTACCCTGGAGGCAGTTTAAATACATCACTGTCCAGTGGCATAACATTACTATAGTTATAATCTCTAACAAAAGTGCTAGTAATCCCACCATTACACATCTCTATACCAATCAAAACCAAACCAATAACAAGATGACCAAAGCTTGCGCAGACCCACTTCAGACTCATCTTTTTTTTTGTAATTATTTTACTTTCAACCCAGATTTCAAATTATTCCTCGCCACAAGTTATGAAGTCCTACTCTTTGAAACTCTGAATTTATAGAATAAAAAAGTAAGGGCTATTTTATTTTGTACTTAATTTATATTTTTTTATACGCTATGTTCAACCTCTGTACAACTAAGAAGACTACATCACACCTATCAATTGGGAATTTTTGACAGAGACGAATTTTTAGATAGACACAGTTGTAAATATAATAAAAATCTTAAATTAATTAAATTGTTTTTGAAGCCAAAATTTTTTAAATTATTCAACATCTATTTCTTTTTCCAACTTAAAAACAAAACAAATAGTACAAAATTTAAAATTATACTAAAATGCATCTTTAAAACAAGTTGAAAACTAAGAGTATAATGTAGTTTGTGGAGCATATATAGTTGAAAATTGGTAGACTTGGTATAAGGCCCCTAAGGTGGGGCTAAGTTGGACTAAAGGACAAGTCATAATCAAACACCCATACAAGGATACACTCTAAAAAAACCTTCCCGCCTAAAGTCTTCTAAAATTTAAACTATCCCTCTTAGTCCTATTAAATTTTAAATTTCATTCTAAATGACAAAATTGTCCATAGAATCCTAAGAGGCCACCACCACCATCTCTCTTCTCTCTCTAACTTTCTCTCTCCTCCATAGCCACCACCACCAACATCTCTCTCTCCTCCCTCTCCATAGCCACCACCATCACAACCACCACCACCATAGCCACCATCTTCTCTCCTCCTCCCTCCACCATATTCTCTCTCCTCCCCCACCATAGCCACCACCATCACCTTCTCTCCTCCTCCCTCCATAGCCACCACCATCACAACCACCACCACCGGAGCCACCACCGAAGCTGCCGCCGTCGTCGCCGGAGCTGGAGCCATCGCCGTCGCCGTCGCCACTTGTCACGCCCCAGAACCACTCAGATGATCCTAGGACACGTGGCACGCCACCAAGGCTTAACCCCAGTCATTAAAGTTCCAAAATAAGTTTAAAATAACTTAAACCAAAGAAGCTCAACAATAATAATAAAAAAAAAAATAAAAACAAAATCCCGTCTTTGCAATCAGCCAAAATAACCCTGTTTTAACAAATAGTAACTTCTCAAATAACACTACCAAATCATAGTCATGAGCTCCCAAAGTCCAAGCAAGAGTTTTTTTTAAATACTTTAAGAGAATTATTAAATATAACAATTTACAACCAGCCCAATAAATAAATCTCCAAGTTCAAACGTCCCAATCTAATAACATTAGTCATAGAAACACTACGATAAAACACAATCCCAACTAACACAGTGTCACACCCCGATTTTTGGAAAGACAAATATTCAATTAAGTGCATACCCTAATCAATATTCAACCGCCCAAAAATCCAAGGATGACAACCTATACCCAATTTTAAAAGACTATTTTAAGATAAACTGAATTTAATTGCTTTCATAAACCACATGATTTCTATTTAAACAAAACTCATTTATTATCAAACTCATTCCCAAAAACCTTACAAGAAAAATCCACGTTTCAAATTTTCTTCATTCTCATTTATTACAAAATGAAAACCAAACGTTTCCCTTTACATAGAAATAATATAATTTTCTCCATCGAATCACAATAAAAGTATCTAGTTATAATAATAAACGGAATAATTTCAACACTACACTATCTCAGGTCAGATCTGCTAAACGTCCCCAAAAGTCCAATAATACAACTGAAATATAACTACATCTAATACAAGTTCTCAACCATGGCTCACAATGCCAACTAAAAAAAAGAGTATCATATAGTAATTAAAGAATAAAAAGAAGGTATTTTCAACTTCACGAACAGATCGGCTGCTCCACAATGAACTCCAACTATACTATCCTGCTCATGTCATCCGACTACGTTTCAAACAGAAACGCACCCGAATGCATAACACACTCGGGTCAGTCACATGACTGGTATGAGTTAAACAAAACACAAGTCTTAGGGATTCAACTTGAATCCGTAGACTACAAATCATACTACAACATTCTTGGGCCAAGACAGGTAGTTCCACACACATATCTGGACAATAGAGTAGTTTCCGTTTATGTGGTGGCAAGTAGTTTCTTGTCCGGATAAAAACAATTGAATACTTACCTTTCTTAACTATGGTAGGTCGATACATGCAAACCATTAGTAGGCCTACCATCCTGTACAAATAGAACTTAACACAATAATATAAACCAATAATAAGGTGTTATTAATTAAAATGATTTTATCTCTAACAAAGAACTGGAATTAGACAAAACTTAAAACACGAAAAATGTCAAGAATAAAATTTTCAAGGAATGACACGCGTCCTCGTTCATAAATTCTAAATAGATAATTCAGAAATTATTATTAAAATTCAGCTCTTACATAGACGATGTTCAGCAGATTCTGAAAATCGATGAAAATAGTGTTAAGATGACGTTTTTAGAAAAAGTGTAAAACACGAAAGTTGTTCGGATCGTCGTTTTACTTCAGTTTACGCAAAACGACCATAAACTATGAATCTAAGTATCCAAAATATTCAATTTACTAATCTGGTCCAGTTTATTATCAAATTATTACGTTCCCAAAAATGGTACGTTACACATAGAATGCTAGGTTTCAGCTAACGGACACAACACCGAAATTATTTAAAATCCTGAAAACTACACGACTACCAATTCCTAGAATTTCATATAACTGAAAATCATAAACCACATTACAACTGTAAATCCGCAAATAAAAAAAAACACATAATATTCTATCCAAATTACACCTTATGTTCACCACCTCGGCCACCCATCCATGGTTCAGCCTTCACATATATCCCATGTGTCTCCTAACGTAATACTAACTCCCACTCCGGTCCCAACTCCCATGGGGTATCACTGGGATTTGAGTATCCACCGAAAGGCTAGTCCTTACGTTCTTGACGTCAATAAAGCAATGTCTAAATACACATGAAATAGACCAACAAGACGGGCATAAGGCTTAAAAATGAAGAGACGGGTCATCCACGTAGTCGCCGTCTAATCACACAAGGACGGGTCATCCACGAAGTCGCCGCCTAAAATTATAAGGAGTAGTGATGAACTATAAAGACTTTTCTAACGTTCATACATCCACGTTTTTCACAAAACTCAACTTTATAAGAGATTCATATATCTCAAATCAAATTTCCGTTAAAATCATATTAACAGCTACATGTTCACACAGATTCGTAACTCTTACAAAATTGCACAGTCACAATTTTAGAAAACTCAACTATACATGATAACTCATAGCTCCCTGAGTACAAACAAATTAATTCATATTAACGAACACGAAATCACACCAAAAATGTGATATGGCAAAAACACTTATTTTAATATTCATAAAACTGTTACTGTAATATAAATTGTCTGCCCAAACGGTGCAGAATTGGGAAAAACACCATTAGTCGAAAGTTGTCCAGAATTGCGTTTCCTACAGCCTTACGCGAACAGAATCACGAAAATTGGAACGTATGATTTATTGTGAATTTTCTACTCAAATCTGATCCGTGAAAACCCCAAATCCGAAAATTGAATAATTGCTCAAATGCATATTCAATGCTCATCTATAAATCTCAAATCACAACTTCAATCATTGTAAAAAAAAAAAACTTAAATCTCATAATCCATAACCATACTAATTTAATATTCTATCTATTTAATTTCAATCAAACGAGATTGAAAGAAAATAACAAGTTAACTCACCAATTTAGGGCTTCAAGGTTGATGATGATTACACAAACAAAAGGTTGAGGTTCCTCTTTTCTTCTTCTTCTTCTTCTTCTTCCTCCCTCTCTCTCCCTCTCTCTATCTCTCTCTCTCTCTCTCTCTCTCTCACATACGTCTGTTCTCTAGTTTCTTCTCTCCTCTTCCCTTTTTTTTTTGTTAAATGGGGGCTAGGGTTTAATATATGTGTATATATATTTCACACCCAACACTTATAAATAAAACACACACAAACATGTGAATCCCGTTTTTTATCTAAGGGCCTCACAAAAAGGCTTTATATGGACCAGAAAATGCATTCTAATGTGACAAATAATTAGCCCAATAGACACCCATGACCCCGGGCACTAAATTTCTATGTTAAGCACACTACTTCAACATTTTTATTAGGTGTCACTAAGATATATACACATAGTTAATGTCTAATACTCGAAAATAATAATATAAAAATTACTAAAAGTACTTAGAAAATTAGGGTTGTTACACACAGTCCAACCATATATTATAGAAGTTAGGTTACAATACAACTAAAGTATAAAGTTTAACTAAAAATATTACATAAGTCTTAAACCAGCCAAAATATGACTCGTACTACAATCCATATTAAAACCGATTAATTACAACTATATTGCAAGCTTTAAACTAAAAAGCAAGTAACTATTAACAAAATTACAACAATTTCCCAAACCCTAGCCAAGCCACTTCCCAGCTTACTTCCCCGATTCCTCGCCACGATCACCTACGATGGTTATTCAATAACCATTACAATATATAAGCTATATGTTTAGGGAGTAATGCTAATCATGATTATGGATAATTGACATGCTCAATTCAACACATTGCAAATAACTATAGTCTCTGGCAATTACTAGTTCACTCCCACCACTACCGGCTAGCCCGCGGCTCCACTCCCCAAGCCCACGTGACTAGTCATGACCCACGCCCTCACACGTGCGGTCCCATAGGCCTCTGGCGGTCGTGGTAGTCACCACAAAGATTACCTCATGGTGGTATAGAACTAGCAATTTCCATTGACCCAAATAGGCAACTCAACATGCTCATTTAATCATTGCACCATGCTTTCACATATAAATTGGACCTAACTTAGCCACATGAATTTTGCCCAATTATAATCTAAATAAATTAAATTAAACAAATTAGGCATGATTTGGCATCACAATTGAATCCAACATGGAAATCATCCAAATATCAAAATTAATATCACTCACCTCTTGGGTTTCGCTCCTAATCTTGAGATTAAAGTCCTATTATGAACCAGGTACAAATCCTATACATAAATTACAAGTTATGAGCTTAAAACCCAAAAATGGTCGCGGAAAAACTGTCACAGAACCTAATAAAATTGGTACTAAAACGCTTGTCTCACCTCCAGGAGTCCGAATATATAGCCTGTTTTAAAAACCGACGTCGTTTGGCTCGTCAACCGTCGTCGAGAAATTTGTCGTCATAATTATCGTTGATATACGTATCGTATACTCACTTTCTGAAAGTCTAATTGAAGAAGATGAGAGTGACTCATCTTATACGTGTTGTGTTATATGAATTTTTCCAATTTTAGTATAACTTGCACATAATTTTACTAGTTTTACAATTATACCCCCGTTAATTATTAAATTGTATTAAAACTATCACAAACCTAAATGAGTATTTGTCTATGTCTCGCATGGGTCCCATAAGTGGTCCCATATAATTATATGAAGTTGCTAATTAGCCTACTAGTTATGTAACGTGTTCAATTCGTGCTCACAAAGGTACCCCTAATTGACCAAAAAGTGGTCACTACCTAATAACATGATATTATCAACAATAAAATAATAAATCATTTAAGCCTTAATAAACATATAGGCACATAGGGTGTTCCACATATAATGTCCCATCTCAACTGGGACCATCAATACATATCCCAACTTGGGACTGCCACACTGGCTAAATTTGGGTTCCTAACTGGACACCCAAAAACAACTTAGTGGGTTAAACCCACTTCCAATATGTGTCACATAACACTATAATTACCATTAACTCATGATTATGCATGCTAAAACAGTATTAAATATAAATCCCGGGAGCGAGTGTCACATGCAAACCGTGTCACGCCCCGGAACCACTCAGATGATCCTAGGACACGTGGCACGCTACCAAGGCTTAACCCCAGTCATTAAAGTTTCAAAATAAGTCTAAAATAACTTAAACCAAAGAAGCTCAACAATAATAATAAAAAAAAATAAAAACAAAATCCCGTATTTGCAATCAGCCAAAATAACCTTGTTTTAACAAATAGTAACTTCTCAAATAACACTACCAAATCATAGTCATGAGCTCCCAAAGTCCAAGCAAGAGTTTTTTTTAAATACTTTAAGAGAAATACTAAATATAACAATTTACAACCAGCCCAATAAATAAATCTCCAAGTTCAAACGTCCCAATCTAATAACATTAGTCATAGAAACACTACGATAAAACACAATCCCAACTAACACAGTCCAACCATATATTATAGAAGTTAGGTTACAATACAACTAAAGTATAAAGTTTAACTAAAAATATTACATAAGTCTTAAACCAGCCAAAATATGTCTCGTACTACAATCTATATTAAAACCGATTAATTACAACTATATTGCAAGCTTTAAACTAAAAAGCAAGTAACTATTAACAAAATTACAACAACTTCCCAAACCCTAGCCAAGCCACTTCCCAGCTTACTTCCCCGATTCCTCGCCACGATCACCTACGATGGTTATTCAATAACCATTACAATATATAAGATATATGCTTAGTGAGTAATGTTAATCATGATTATGGATAATTGACATGCTCAATTCAACACATTGCAAATAACTATAGTCTCTAGCAATTAATAGTTCACTCCCACCACTACCGCCTAGCCCGCGGCTCCACTCCCCAAGCCCACGTGACTAGTCATGACCCACGCCCTCACACGTGCGGTCCCATAGGCCTCTGGTGGCCGTGGTCATCACCACAAAGATTACTTCATGGTGGTATAGAACTAGCAATTTTCATTGACCCAAATAGGCAACTCAACATGCTCATTTAATCATTGCACCATGCTTTCACAAATAAATTGGGCCTAACTTAGCCACATGAATTTTGCCCAATTATAATCTAAATAAATTAAATTAAACAAATTAGGCATGCTTTGGCATCACAATTGAATCCAACATGGAAATCATCCAAATATCAAAATTAATATCACTCACCTCTTGGGTTTCGCTCCTAATGTTGAGATTAAAGTCCTATTATGAACCGGTACAAATCCTATACATAAATTACAAGTTATGAGCTTAAAACCCAAAAATGGTCGCGAAAAAACTGCCACAGAACCTAATAAAATTGGTACTAAAACGCTAGTCTCACCTCCAGGAGTCCGAATATATAGCCTATTTTAAAAACCGACGTCGTTTGGCTCGTCAACCGTCGTCGAGAAATTTGCCGTCATAATTATCGTTGATATACGTCTCGTATACTCACTTTCTGAAAGTCTAATTGAAGAAGATGAGAGTGACTCATCTTATACGTGTTGTGTTATATGAATTTTTCCAATTTTAGTATAACTTCTACATAATTTTACTAGTTTTACAATTATACCCCCGTTAATTATTAAATTGTATTAAAACTATCTCAAACCTAAATGGGTATTTGTCTATGTCTCGCATGGGTCCCATAAGTGGTCCCATATAATTATATGAAGTTGCTAATTAGTCTACTAGTTATGTAACGTGTTCAATTCGTGCTCACAAAGGTACCCCAAATTAACCAAAAAGTTGTCACTACCTAATAACATGATATTATCAACAATAAAACAATAAATCATTTAAGCCTTAATAAACATATAGGCACATAGGGTGTTCCACATATAATGTCTCATCTCAACTGGGACCATCAACACATATCCCAACTTGGGACTGCCACACTGGCTAAATTTGGGTTCCTAACTGGACACCCAAAAACAACTTAGTGGGTTAAACCCACTTCCAATATGTGTCACATAACACTATAATTAACATTAACTCATGATTATGCATGCTAAAACAATATTAAATATAAACCGCGGGAGCGGGTGTCACACCACTACCACCAACTCTCTTCTCTCTCTAACTTTCTCTCTCCTCACCCTCCATAGCCACCACCACCACCATCTCTCTTCTCTCTCTAACTTTCTCTCCTCCTCCCTCCAGAGCCACCACCAACACAACCACCACCACCGGAACCACTACCGGAGCAGTCCTCGTCGTCCCCGGAGCCATCGCCACTACCCCAACTCTCTTCTCTCTCTAACTTTCTCTATCCTTCCCCTCCATAGCCACCACCACCACCATCTCTCTCTCTCTTCCCCCTCCATTGCCACCACCACTGCCGGCCACCACCACCGCCAGCCACACGAAAATCATGGCCAAACTGATCTCAGTCATCCTAAGAGAAATTTCTCTTACGATGACTGATCTCAGTCCACCTCCACCACCGACACTTCCACCTCCACCACCACCACTACCAGTCTCTACCGCCACCGTCCCTAATCCACCAACACCACCATTCTCCACCGCCACCACCACCACCATCACCACCGTCCCATTTGAATAGAAAAACTTCTAAGACAAATTTCACTTAGGATATATCCTAAGTCAAATTTGACTTACTGAGTGGTCGTCGGAGATTGAGAGGGTGGTGGTCGTCGGAGATGGCGAGGGTGGTGGCTGGAGGTCAATCGAGTGGTAGGGAGTGGTCACTAGTGGTTAGGAGTGGCGTTGTGGTGGTCAAAAAGTGCAATGAAGGTGATCGCCGGAGATGGCCAAGTGGTGATCGCCGGAGATGGCGAGGGTGGTGGCCGGAGGTGGCAGGGGTGGTGGTCGGAGGTGGTGTGGAGTAGTGGTAATGGTGGCTAGGGTTTGTTTAGGGTTAGAGGTTGAAGGTGGGGGTGTTTTTGTCTATGGACATTGGGAGGACTCATACCCAATGTGTATTTTAAGTTGTCCTTAATCCCAATAAAGCCCTTCTTAATGACCTTTTAGCCAATTTTCCCTTGAAAATTAGGAGTTCAATGAATAAAAATTTGTGGAGCATATATTATTAACATCATACCAATGTTTGCACCCAAAAAATACATTTTTTAAGTTAAATTTGTATAAGGCCGATTGTAATATTTCAATCGGATTGAGAGACCGATTGCAGAAATTAGGGGCCAAGTAATTGGGTCAAAAGAGTTTTGAATCGGGCTGGCTACATTCGGACTGACACCATTTCATCTGGCCACTATACAAAGTGGGCCCTGCTTCAATATGGCTGTATTATATCACCATCGGGCTAGCACCCTTGCTCGCTCGGACTTGCCATCATATGATCAGACTGACCAATGTAAAGGATTATAGCCCGATTACAAGTGTGTATCGGACTGAGAAGGCATGGGTAATCTGGTGGGCCTGAGGGTGGTTGTTAGCAAAGGTGTAAAGCTTCAATATCAAATCTGCTTCAATCGGGCTGCATGTGATGTCAACGGGCAGCCTCGGCTTTGTCATCGGGCTGATTTGGTCCGCTGCTACACGTTGTCAAGTTCAACTTCAGTATACCATTTGACTCTAGGGCAGGCCGTTTACATGTCCAAATGGGCTTCCATTTAAGGCCCATTATTAATCTGCCATCATTTGGTCATATAATCATATTCAACCATGTGGTCAAAGCATTTTGGGCATGACACTCAATGCAAATCGGTGGATATCATGTATTAGTTCAATTCAATGCCAACGGACTTATGTTTCATTTTCCATCGGACCACTACTTTGGTTGGACATTCCATATTTGATCTTCTCACTTTTGGAAAGTGATATGGTTGGCCACGAATAGAAGTATATCATCATTTTCCATCGGACCACTACTTTGGTTGGCCATTCCATATTTGATCTTATCACTTTTGGAAAGTGATATGGTTGGCCACGAATAGAAGTATATCATCCCTAGAATATCTTTAGATGATATTGTCATATTTTTGAAAGATATATGGTTGATTAATGTTACCATATCTTGATAAGGTACTTAATTCCTTTCCAAGTCTATCGAGGTTTGGAAACATTATCAGAATATGGAATATCTTGATATGATATTTATCTATTATGAAAAGATAATATTATTTGATTAGGGAGGTGTATCTTTTTACTTGCGTGGGAAGTCAGCCGAATGAAGCCACAAAATGGACCAGATTCAAGATATATATATATATATATATATGTATATATTCGAAGAGATATAGCAGCTTTTATCAGATATGGAGATAAAAACTGGTATTTTTTACCAGATAAGTATATTCATCATATTTCCTACCTTATCTAGAAGACCTCCATGGCTGCTATAAATCAGCAGGCAGGCCAAGCTATCAATTGACTCTGCGTCACCTCGACAAATGCATCCAAAAAAGCATTCTTAGCACTCTAAGCATTCTTATTATTTTTCTTAGGCTTTCTTAGCTTTTAATTACATTCTTGTAATTTCTCTTCTTTTTAATTAAATAAAAGTTCATTTTATTTAATTTCTTGTCTTCATCACTTGCTAGACTTGTGTGCTTCAACACTGTCTAGGGACCTAGAATAAGGGTACTTTCCTACTTATTCGCACAATCGCATATTATAAGTTAGATTCATGAAACCTTGTGTATCACTCACACAAGTGCTTTTAGGAAATTTTGTCTTTATTAGTTTGGGTCTACCTAACAAGGCTCTGGCACGCCCGAATAAATAATTACAGCAAACAATTTGGCACGCCCGGTGGGACCGCCGAGTGATGAATCATGTTCACCGAAGCATGGTTGCAATTCTACTACAACCAAATTGGTTGGTGTAATGAATCAATCAGCCAACTTCAACAAGAGATTAATCATCTCAAAAATGATAAATCTGCTACTTACAAGGCTTTATGGGACAAGCCGTGGGATCCGCAGTACCCAAATCGGCACGCCATTATAGCCCCATATGATTTTGTCATCCATGATCTTTACGAAAAGATCTGGTGTTTTGAGGCCGATGTTGAGTATTTTACCAAGGTATCGGCCACCTTCAAGTGAGTGGAGCTGACTGTCCATCCCCCCAATGGAAACTCTTTCATGTCTCGGGATGAGTTGCTAGATGGTGGTTGGAAGCAAAAACCAATCGGCTTATCAGATTTGCAGGTTGAAGAACAAAACGAATCGGTTGCTGCTCGAGAAAGCCGTAGTGGTGTCCTTAATGACATCGCTCTTCAACTTAAATTCCTAAAATCACAACGGCCCGAGAAGGCCGATGTTATCACTCTAAATCAAGAGACCGATGTGACTTTGGTCATCTAAATTCCACGCTGTCCAAACCGCTCGGGGGGCAAAACGGCGAAAAAATATTTTTTGATGAAGAACCGAATAGTCTTATATCGGTCATAGAGCCCCTCCCTATTGAAGAAGATGGCGATAAAGGGCTCGGGGGGCAAGCTTCGCAGAGACCTATTGAAATTAAATCGGTCCATGAAGCTTTTGAAAATATTTCTTTGAGGAAACTCACCCTCAAGGAATTGTTCAAATTTTTCGGTTTCCTTGTTGTGACCGATTATTATTATTTTTTTAAGCCAATTAATTATTTGGCTTGGGTTGATTTACATCCACGATGGCTGTGTGGATGTCACCAAAAGCTAAATGTTATTTGGTGGCTATTTTTACAACAGTGGTACTATCAAAGGACTGAAAAACTGAAGACCGATTTTGAATATTAATTCAGTTAGAGTAGTGATTCGGACTGAAATACCAAACCGAACCCAAGAAGAAAAAATTGGTACGTCCAGTAGTATTAATTGAATATTTCTGTCGTATCAGATTGGGCTATGTGAAATCTTAGTGATTGTGTAGTGGGTCCGGCCGGAGGAAAGACTCGTCACTTTCCCTAATTAACGAGATTGCTAGTGACGGAAAAGGTAGCGCAAGGGGTCAAATTGTCATGATGGGACCTATGCTTAATTCCGTGATTTGTTCAAAGTTATGGAACTCCATGAACTGTTCGTGGCCCAAGGAACTACAATGTTGAAGAAATATATTTTATTTTATTCAAAGGGTCAAGTCAGTGCAATTGGTTCTATGAACATGGCATATTGTGCAAGATATTGTCCAATGCTTATTAAGTTTCATGAACGGTCATCATCTGACTGATGTCACCGGGCTGGCTGTTTTTTGCTCTGGACAAGAAAATTGATTATTTGGAATTCACATTGGCAAACAGTCCTCGGTCATTAAAAAGTTCGGACGAAACGATTAGGCCGAGTGGAAAATTTGGCTCTCCAAAAATTACATTGTTTTTTTCATTTTTAAAGAGCCAGGGGGGCATTGTTTGCACCCAAAAAATACATTTTTTAAGTTAAATTTGTATAAGGCCGATTGTAATGTTTCAATCGGATTGAGAGACCGATTGCAGAAATTAGGGGCCAAGTAATTGGGTCAAAAGAGTTTTGAATCGGGCTAGCTGCATTCGGACTGACACCATTTCATCTGGCCACTACACAAAGTGGGCCCTGCTTCAATATGGCTGTATTATATCACCATCGGGCTAGCACCCTTGCTCGCTCGGACTTGCCATCATATGATCAGACTGACCAATGTATAGGATTATAGCCCGATTACAAGTGTGTATCGGACTAAGAAGGCATGGGTAATCTGGTGGGCCCGAGGGTGGCTGTTTAGCAAGGGTGTAAAGCTTCAATATCAAATCTGCTTCAATCGGGCTGCATGTGATGTCAACGGGCAGCCTCGGCTTTGTCATCGGGCTGATTTGGTCCGCTGCTACAGGTTGTCAAGTTCAACTTCAGTATACCATTTGACTCTAGGGCAGGCCGTTTACATGTCCAAACGGGCTTCCATTTAAAGCCCATTATTAATCTACCATCATTTGGTCATATAATCATATTCAACCATGTGGTCAAAGCATTTCGGGTATGACACTCAATGCAAATCGGTGGATATCGTGTATTAGTTCAATTCAATGCCAACGGACTTATGTTTCATTTTCCATCGGACTACTACTTTGGTTGGCCATTCCATATTTGATCTTATCACTTTTGGAAAGTGATATGATTTTTTCTTCTTTTTTATTTGTTTATTTTGATTTCATATATTTCTTCGAGATCTATGCAATGGAGTTGAAGATTGTACAAAAGAAAATAATTTAGAACCTTATTTTTTGATTTTATTTGTCAAAACAGATAATATTATCTGATTTGATAGATGATATTAATATTATCTGTCAAATTTAAACCACCATAACTCACTTGTTTTTTAGCCTTTTTAATTGATTTATTTATTTATTTATTTTATTTCATGCATTTCTTTGAGATGTATGCAACGAAATTAAAATTTGTACAAAAGAAAAGTAATTTGGAACCTCATTTTTTTTTTAAATTTTATCTGTCAAAACAAATGATATTATTTATTTTTACAGATCATATTAATATTATCTGTCAACTTTAAACTACCATAACTCACACTTTTTTTTTTTTTTTTTTTTTTTTGCATTTCTTCGAGATCTAAGCAAAGTAATTTGGAACCTCATTTTTTTATTTTATTAGTTAAACTTGATGATATTATCTGTTTTAACAGTTAAAATTATTATTTGTCAACTTTAAACCACCATAACTCACTCTCTCTTTTTTTAATCCTTTTTGAGTGATTTTTTTTATCTCATTTATTTCTTTGAGATCTACACAATGGAGTTAAAAATTTTACAAAAGAAATTAGTTTGGAACCTCATTTTTTGTTTTATCTGTCAAAACAGATGATATTAATTATCTATTTTGACAGATAATATGTCAACTTTAAACTACCATAATTCACTCATTTTTTTTTCTCTAAAAAAAAATCACTCATTTTTTAGCTTTTGAGTGATTTTTTTTATTCCTTGTATCTTTTTCGAGATCTATGCACCCATAGTACCAATTTTATTAAAGAAATATGTTTCATATTTGTTTAGTTTTTAGTTTTGTTTTCCAATATTTTCATGGTCAATGTTGATCTCGGTTGGTAGAAATCATTTTGCTGATTTCAAAACATCAAATTTTATGAAAAGCAGACTTGTAGAACAAAAGTTATATCAATTTAAAGTTATTTAGACATACATTAAATGACCTAAAGTCAAAGAAAATTGACATAAATTTTAGCTTTGCACGATTTTATTTGAGGGGGCTCTGGCCAAAGCCCCCAACATTCATTTCATCGTGGTGATTCCAAACACAGTCTTACAATATGCAAAGAATATTGCAGTAAGTATTGCATAGACTTGCAATTTGCAAAAGCCACCTAAAATTAATTGGCAATGATAGATGCACATCAAAAACCCACAATCAATTGCACAACCTGTTTAAAATTGTTGGACTTCGTACTGAAAAAGCTGTACACACAAAAAGACAAAAAAAGGGTGTACAGTTTATTCAGCACGAAGTCCAACATTTTTAAGCAGGTTGTGCAATTAGTTGTGAGTTTTTATTGTGCATCTATCATTTCTCAAAATTAATTTATGAAGAATCTAGGAGAACATCACTTAGCTGAGAAGGAAATAAAGAACTCTCTTTGAAGGAAAGGTTTAGTTGATTAGATCAAATGCACCTGGTTAAGCTATCCTTACAGATCAATTCCCACCAATACATGATTTCCTCCATTTTTCAACTACTTTCTTCTTTGTTTTTTGTTTGACTTGCTACCAGAGAGAGAGAGAGAGATGTAAAATAAAATTTTCTACTATTTTCTAAAATGCTCAAATACCATAAGAGAAACAAAGAAGTTGAAAATAAGAAATAGAAAATAAATTGGAAAATAAAATCCAAAAAAATTCTTTTAGTTTTTACCTTCCTATTTTCTTCACTTATATTTTTTCATTGATAACTAAATAACGAAAGCAGTCTCTTCTATATTTTATTTCTTTTTCTTTCCAAAATCGTTGAAGTAATGGGTGTTGAATATCTCAGTAAGATCAATGGTTACCAAACCTGGGGTTCGCAGTAGCGTTAACTTGAATACATTATCGGCCCGTTTGGTTCACGGATTATTTTAGGTGGATTCTGATTACTAGGAATCATAATACCAGTAATCACTTTACTAGGAATCTGAAGCCCTGCAGAATGTTTAGTTCACCAATAGAATTCTAGCTGGATTTAGAATCCAGTGTTTGGTTGGGTCTAGGAAAATGAAATGGAAATATTGTTAAATACCTAAGCTACTCTTGAAGGCTAAAAGAATGTATGAGTTAAAATCAAATTGTCAACCCTCTAAAAATGGAGGGTGATTATAAAAAATAATGGTATAAATATAAAAATCAATAACATATAAAAAATGAGATAAATAGAATAATTAAGACATGAATATGAGTCTAAACTATTACATGTAGTTAAAATATATTTAAATAATAATAAAAGATATATTATATTTTTAAGCATAAAATGCAATGTTTCAAGCATAAGAAATCATCATAAATAATCTTATCTACCAATCTCTCCATTTTAGAAAATAATAATTATTATAATCATAAATTTCTTCTGATCACATTATTTGTTTGTTTAATAGTCTAATAAAGACTAATTTAGGTATTATGAAAATAATAAATCAAAACCCCAGTAATCCTTAGGAATACCACCTCTAAGCTAGGATTTAGATTCCACCCTATTTTCCACCTTTGGGTGGATTCTAAATCCAGTGGGACCCACAATTCATTAAATATTCCATGAACCAAACAAAGAGATATTTTAAGATTACTAGTAATCTTCGGGTGGAATCAAAATCCACCCTAAGAATCCATGAACCAAACGGGCCTTATACTTTAATCCATTAAATTATATGCATGTTTTTAATTGGGTTCATAAACCTATTTTTTTTTCAATTAGGTCATTCAACTTCAAAAATTCATTCAATTTAACCCAAATTCTGATACTGTTAGCTTAAATTATTAGAAATTGTCACATACGTTGCGCGTAATGCTTACCTGTCACATGTTAGGTTAAGACAAATACGGGAGATTGTGAATAGTGCAAAAAATTGCATTCAATCAGATTCGAAAATCGCGTTCAATCGAATTCGAAAACATATTCGACTAGATCCAAAATCGCATTCAATCATACCCAAAATTGTATGATTTTTTAGCCATTCACAATCTCCCGTGCTTGTCTTAACCTAACATGTGACAGGTAAGCATTACGCGCAACGTACGTGACAATTTCTAACAATTTAAGCTAACAGTGTCAGAATTTGAGTCTGATTGAATGAATTTATGAAGGTTAAGGACTCAATTGAAAAAAAAAATAGTTTGTGGACCCAATTGAAAATATGTGTATAGTTTGATGGACTAAAATGTAATTTGCCCTACATTATATACATCATTGATCAGACTCTAATTTGAATCAGATTAATATTTGAGATCCACTAAATCGGACAATTATTCTATGAGTAATGCTATGCTTCTCAAATTTTGAATCTCAAATGCTTTTCAAATACATGTGGCAGTGAGATCATTTTCATTAATGAAGGGACCACTTCTTCCTCCAATCAAAATCCAGTAGGCTCACTGCCATATATATTTAGGAAGTATTTGGAATTCAAAATTTAGGAAGCATAGCATTATTATTTGTAACACCCGTACCCGGAGAACGGGTTAATTATTGTGATAATATGCATTAATTAATAAAATTAGTGTATAAAATGGATTAAGGGGAAGCTTGGACTCGCCCAAGTAAAAAGTGTTCAGAGAGGGACACTAGTTGGAAAAGTCCCCAGAGAGGTGGGACAGATATTGAAATTTAACCCATTGAAGGGTAAATTGGTAATTTGCATTTTAAGTGATTAAATGCATTTTTATGTGATTACATGGATATTTGCTAAGTTGCTTTCATATTACATGTTAATATGTGTTAGCATTAGTTTGGACACCCAAATAAGGGTATAAATGAAAAAGATGTAAAATTAGTAGGTGCGATAGCAATTTCACAAAATATGTGGGACCCACGTTGGGACCCATACGAAACTTAGACAAACCCTCATTAGATAATTGGGTAGTTAATGGAATGTTTGGGGGATTTCATAATAAGAACTTAATAAATTTCAGGGGTGTAAATGGGAATAGTGGGGAATTGAGGTGATGACACCTCAAACACATGCAAGCATGTGTCAATTGAGGGAGAGTCTCAATAATCTGCTGGAATTAATCCAGAGAAAACAGAGAGAGCACCGAGAGAAGACGAACACCGCCGCCGACCTCGTTTTTCCGTCGTTCCGTCGCCGCCGTTAGTCGGATTCGCGAACCAAAGCCGTTTTCGGACTCGTGGAGGTGAGACGAACGTTTTTATACCTTTAATTTATGTTTACTTTGCTGGATTTTGGTAGTTCATATTTGACGGTGAGACGTCGTCTACCGAAATCTTGTAGGAATTCACTTGGGGTAGAAATTAAGCTTGGATTGGGAGTAATTCAACACATGTTAGCTTGAATTTGGGGTATAATCTGTGTATAAGGTGAGTTTTCTACACCTAAATCTGATTGTGTTTAATGGGTTCAAGCTATATGTGATGTTAGAGATGTTAATTCATGATTAGGAATTATAAAGATGTTAATTGTGTGAATTCTATGTCAATTTTATGAAAATCATATGTTGATACATGAATATGTGTTATGTGCTTATATGTCTATGTGGTAGTCAATGAGCACCGGGGAAATGGTTCATTGTTGGGAGTAATAAGGGTGGCGAAGAGGAAGAATCTGATAAATACGGAAGTCCAAGGAATAGAAGTGACCACGGGACCAAGGGAGGTCTTCGGGTCTGAATGAACCATATAACCGGTGACTCGGCGATTACGTTTATGCTTATGTGTTATTTGTAGCATTGCACGTGTTAAACATACAATCATGTTTAGAATGCTCACTAAGCAAATTGCTTAAGAAAACCGTTTTCCTATTTCTGTTGTGGTACATAACAACCACCGCAGGTACGGAGCGATATCCGGAGAGAAGGTGACGCGCTCGGGAATGGGGAAGAGAGTTAGAACTTGTAAATATGTTTTAAACTTATATTATAGTGTAACTAGTGGGTTGAGGTTCTCAACTTGTGAATTGAAGTCTTGACTTGTGAATGGGATAGATGGGAGAGATGGGAGAGATGGGAGAGATGGGGGAGGTTTGTACCCCATGCTTGTAAATTACTTTTGAACTTGTACACAGATGTAAATTATGGTTTTACTTAAGTTGATGTTCATATTTGGACCCTAACTTGTATTTTGGAAAGGTTGGATGTGAATTTGAGAACCAATGTAAGATTCCTTTTGTTTTGCCAAGTTGATGCAAGTTAATGGTTAGGACCATTTCGGCAAGTCCGGATGTGTCGTTAGTGTCTTGGACATGTTTCTTTAGTGTTTATAATGTTAGTTATGTCCTTGAGTTGAATTCCAATAAGTTTCATGTATTTTGGATGAGAATTGAGTTTTAAAGTTGAAAAGTTTGTTCTTAAACCAAATGAGATGAGTTCATGATTAACTTGATCCAATTGTGGGTATGATTCTATGATCCATGCTTAACTTGAGTTTAAACATGTTTAGAAATGTGTTGGAGTTGATTTCCCAAAGTTTCATAAGGTTTCTATGAGTTTTGGTTATGAATTGGTAAGTTAAAAACTTGTTTTGACAGCAAGCAAAATTTAGTAGCAGAATTGTGAAGGGATCGATCCGCGGTTTGTGAAGGGATCGATCCGCCCTTTTTAGGGAGCATTCTGCGAGAATGTCAAGTATATGGATCGATCCGCCCATAATGAAGGGATCGATCCGCCTTGTATTTTTCCCCAGCATGTCCGTTTTTACAGAAACATGCATAACTTCTTCTAGGAAACTCGGTTTCGCGTGCCGTTTGTTGCGTTGGAATCGGGACTCAAAATTCTAACTTTTGGTATAAAAATTTTACATACTTTATAAATGACCATTTTGCCCTTGGGGCCTATTTTGTAACAACAGAGTTGTTTAATGGGGTTAAACACATGTGTTTTTTAGTAATTCATATATTTCTTTACAAATTAATGTAATTGGGAGCTTGTAGCATTGTTACACGTGTCCTAATCCGCACGAGGCGGGTTGGGGTGTGACATTATTATTCTATATATTAGGCGTACATTTCGAGGAATAAGGTAATAATCTCATGAGATATGATGTAGCATAACACTAAATAAAATTCTAATTTCTCATGCTTGTTTTAATAATCTCATATTTGTTCTTCACAAGGAGAAATATTCACATCTAAGAATGTTTGAATTACCACGCGAGCATAGTTTAAGTGGTAAAGAGCTTGACATTTAAGTCACCTCCAAAGTATTAGTTTGAAGTTCAAACCTCCTCCTCCCCTATATCATCCAAAAAAAAAAAAAAAATGTTTGAATTAAAGCACATGACCAAAACTCAAATTACTTGTATGAGTTCACATTTACTCACCCTGGGTGAGCATAATCCAAGCACCCTATTGGCCAATGTAGTGGGATCTAGGATTAAACAACTAGGTCTCACTGAATTAGCCAATGGGGTGCGTGAGTTATGCTCACCCAACCATCTGAGTCTCACTGCATTGGCCAATAGGGTGCTTGGGTTATGCTCACCCAACCATTAAATGGGTGAGCAAAAATGCACTCTTACTTGTATACCAAGCCCTCCTAAAATCCAAAGAATCCTTTCACTAGCATGTGCTATTCGCGAGGTTGGAACTACCAAAGTATTTCCAAATTCCTACATCAACATCTTGGTATAGAGCTTATATTCAATATATAATAAATTAACTCACACTTAAAACTCTTAACAAGAAGTAAACCAAAATATTATACGAACATCTGTGACAGAGTTTACGATGATTTCACGTGGAATTGAGATCTCACTATATAATAACCAAAATGATATAACACCATTAAGGCCTATGTTTTAATGTTTAAAATGTAATCTGGTCTCACTTTTTATTTGATTTTTTGAGAAGCATGGTAATATTAGTTTGATAAACTATTAGTTTTTAGAAATGTATTGGACTGAAAACGAATTCATTTTAACAAAATATTCATTCAATAAACATAATTTTTTAAAAATAATTCATTTATGAACTACAGAATCTTAATTACCTTTTCCAAACCGTCCCTTATTTTTCAATTGAGAGCACTGAGTACACAAATCTAAGAAAGAAAGGGATCTCAAAGTCTCACTTTCACAAGAGTCCGCTCATCTAAGAACTAAATAGGAGACTCTCAAGAGCCCACATGAGTTGGGACTAGGGAGTCCACAACGAAGGATTAGGAACTCAACTTAACCCCCAAGAGATTTGGTCTTGGGCTTGACCATGGATGTATACCAATTACTTACGGAGTTTTATGCTTTTGGTCCACTGCCATAAAGTCAGGATCTATTAGTGGTATTAAGGGGTAAAGTAATGCTATTCTTCCTAACTTTTTTTTTTTATAAGTGTTTTCCACCCTTATGACTGTGGGTCTAATTAATTTTGATTGATTGATTGATATTTAAGTAATTTTATTATTATTAAAGAAGATTTCACTGTCACATGTGTTAGAAAACACTATATAAAAAACAAATATAAAATTGGGAAGCATAATATAATTCTAAAGGATGTGACCTTGTTATTGCAATCTGACCGATCCACATGTACACATTCATACACATGGATCAATCAAATTGTAGATTTTGTACTCAAAATGGGAAAATCGAACAGGCCCTAAGCAAACCAAAAGCGAACCTTAACTTGTCATTTATAAAGAGGCTCGTGTTGCTTCAAAAGCCAAAGTCACATTTGGAATATCTTCGGCTTTTGTGTCTATGCATAAGCAAGCATAACTAGACGCTCTAATTACAAGGGTACAATGAAAATTATGAAAAAAAATTATTAAAACTAAAAATTACTTCATAAATTACGTTTGGGTTGAAGCATTTATGCATCTGTTTCAACCAAAATGTGCTTTTAAGATTATAAAATGCTTCTTAAAATTTAGGCAAACATATATACTACTAATATATATTTGCATTTACATTTTGGGTCCCCAAGAGGCAAAACCTACATTGAAGAAGTGATTTCAAATAGGGATAATTTTTTTTTTGAAGATAATGCGTAGCATATGAAAGGTGGATTAAAAGTCCAAAAGTCCAAAATTTCCTCATTTGTAGGACTGCTACTAAAGTCGTGACTTTTTCACTTAAAATTATGAATTCTCAATTTTAGGCAAATTTTATCTTTTTTAGACAATGTAGATTACTAATGGCTTAGTTTGGCCTCCATTTTGGAGTTTCTCCTTTTTTAAATCACAATTTCATTTTAATTCATTTGGTAACTAGTTTTTGAGCTTTGTATAAATTAAACTTAAGGCTTTTTGGGGGGAGCTTTTAAAAGCTAGAATTAAGCTTTTAAAAGCTCAATGTTGCTTTAATTTAGTTTCATGATGTCTTTTTGAAGAGTAGTGTGTCACTTGTATAAATTAAATTATCAAACAACTTAGTAATAAATTGCAAAAGCTCATTTTAAAAAGCCACGTGAGGACCAAGCTAAGCCTATATCCATGGGACAGTTTACCCAAAAAAAAGTAGAAATTCGTGGGAGATGCAAGAGTGATTAAAGGAGTAATGCTAAGACACAACACAAAGCATTACAGGGCTTTAAATGCATGCACTCTGTGATGTATAAGTGGTGCATAGAAAAGTGTAAAAAAAAAAAAAATCAAACAGCACAGGATACAAGGCATTTAAAACCATGTTGTGCTTTGTGTTGTGCAATGTATTGTGTGTGTAGCATTACATGTGATTAAAGTTAGTAACCAAAGAAAGCACATAAATGTAGGGGTGGGCACATTTCGGGCCAACCGAACTTTCGAACCGAAACCGAACTTTCAAATAATTTTAGTTCAGTTTGAAGCCGAACCAAAGTAAATTCGGTTTGAAACCGAACCGAACTTACAGTTCGGTTTTCGGTAGAGTTTTTCAGCCCGAGAAACCGAATTTTCGAAGTTTTTATTATTATTATTATTTATTATTTTTATTTTTTTATAAATAGATTTAGGGTACTTCATTAGTTTTACTAATATCCTGTTGAAGTTTGAAAGACATTTTTTTTTTCTCTTAGTGAGTAATAACAAAATACAAACTGTAACTATTTGAGTTGTTCTTTTGTTCTTGATTATTAAATGGTTTTTTTTTTAGATCTAGGGTACTTCATTAGTTTAACTAATATTCTTGATTATCAAATGGTTTTTTTTTTAGATCTAGGGTACTTCATTAGTTTAACTAATATTCTTGATTACCAAATGGATATCTTGAAACTTAAAAGACATTTTTTTTTTCTCTTTATTGAGTAATAAAAAAAATTATAAAATAAAAAAAGAAAAAAAAAAAACTTCGGTTGAATTTCAACCCGAAGTTTCGAACCGAACCCGAACTTTAATTTCGAAACCGAACCATATTTTCGAAGTTTATTTCAGTTCGGATTTCGGTATCGAAATTCTCAACCCGAACCGAACTTTTCGATTCGAAACCGAACCGACTGTTTGCCCACCCGTACATAAATGTAACATATACACTTTCACAACTATAAAGACTAATTTTGGTATTTTAAAAATAAAAATCCCAATAATATTTGAGAATACCAATGCAAAAGTAGGATTTAGAATCCATCATATTTTCCATCTTTGGATGAATTCTAAATCAAAGGGAGCCCATAATTGTGTAAATAATCCATGAACCAAGTAAGGTAAAATATAAAGATTACCAGCAAAACAGTGATGTTAGGGTGGAATAAAAAAATCCATGAATCAAAGGGGATGTTAGTGAATACCGGCCAGCAAAAAGCTTTTGGGCCAGCAGATTGCAACTGTGAATGAATGGATTGAATCTCATTCATTAGATCTGTTCCTACGTACTGTTAAACCATCAAGGCCGAATGAACATTATTTGTTCCAGTTTGGCGAAAATGGTTGGGCGGCAGTTTGAATCATTCTTAAGTCGACGACCTTGTCTCTGTCCTAATTACTCCGTATAATAAATGATATAATTACTGTCTGTATATATCTATAATTTTCCTTGTTAAGCAAACCATTTTTGTGGCCACGTACTGTATGTGTGCCCACACTTACGATAAACGAAACACATTAATTAATCATGCCGCCTGCAACAAAATATACTAACCATATGGCTAAACAAACATTTAAAGAAACTTTCAAACATTAAGTTGAGACAAGAATTTGATAAAACTAAAGTAGTTAATAAGTTAAACTAACTGTCATGCACCCAAGGACACCCTGGGCGGGCCGGGCCCCGCCCCCCACCACACACACACACACACATTCGTAGAATCATAAATAATACTATATCATGCGTATGTATCACCATCTTTATTTATCAAACACTGATCTTTTATAAATGAGAACTTACTTCAAGATACTTTAGTTGGGGGGGAATCAAGAAGCGCTGCTTTAATTTACAGATATAGTCTTCAGTCGAGGGAAAATACAAAGCCTCTCATGGGTATAATTGTTGACGAAAAGTCTTACATTGAGCCATCCATGGACGACAAGAAGCTACATGATAAGGTATTATAACAGTAGTTGGGTTTTTTTTACCCCCTTTGGGCAGCCAAATCTTAAACAAATTTTCACAGGACTAACACGGATTTATGGTTGGTTTTGTAGGAGTTAAGCCTTTCGACAACCATGGTAAGCAATGGTTGTGTTGATTTTAGAGGGAGAATTGCTGATAAGAGAAAAACTGGAGGATGGAAGGCCACATCGTTCATTATAGGTAGGGGTGAAATCGGTTCGGTTCGGTCGATTTTGGGGGTTTTTTTTCACCGACCGATTAGTTCGGTTTCGGTCGGTTTTTTCGATTTTAGGCTTAATTTTCGGTTCGGTTTTCGGTTTTACACTGCACCTATCTCATGAAAATCGACCGAACCGATCGGTTCGGTTCGGTGGTTCAGTTTGTTCGGTTTTGCTTTCACCCCTAATTATAGATGATAAACGACTTACCTTTTGCAATCTCTTACATACTCTATTTATATTTTTATAGTCATAGGGCTGCAACTCAATCAACGTTAGTCCAAATCGAAATTAGAGAAGGCTTGGGCACTCTTATATAGTTTCATGATGTGATCGGATTAAAAATATATAGGATGTGCTTGGTAGGCCTGTCAAACTTGAACCGAATACTTAATATATATATATATATACAGTTAGGATCTGAAGAGGGCGCCCTCTCTTTCTCTCTTTATTAAAGAGAAATAGACGTCTGTTTTGGCCGTCGGATTGTGTTTTCATTAAGGACAGTTTCATTTATAAGGACAGTTTTGTTATTTCACAGTTTTTAAACACGATCCGACGGCCAAAACAGAAGCCCTCTCTTTAGTAAAGAGAGGACGCCCTCTTTAGAGAATCTTTGTATGTGTGTATATATATATATATACAAAGATTCTCTAAAGAGGGCCACCTCTCTTTATTAAAGAGAGGGCCTCTATTTTGGCCCTTGGATTGTGTTTAAAAACTGTGAAATGACAAAACTGCCATTAATGAAAGCACGATCCAACGGTCAAAATAGAGGTCCTCTCTTTAATAAAAAGAGGGCGCCCTCTTTAAAGCCTGACTGTATATATATATATATATATATAGATACTTTATAGCCATGTGTACAATAAATTGAACTAAGGCTACGCTTGAATTGGTTCGGTCAAACTCTAGACAACCTTGACTAACTAAGTTAAATTTGGGATATAACCGTGGACCGACCCAGATTCAACGGCCCAAAATACGAAAAATTAGTTCACGTGAGTGTCACAATATCGTCCGACAACTATTGTGATTTTCCATCACTACGAGAACCACAAAAAACTCAGACTATAGTGAGCGTCACATGCCCTGACGAACACATGAGATAATTTCTCCCAAAGTGCAACCTTAAATAGGAGAAATTATTACCACTATGATTTGAGCATTATATTGGTCGCACGTACGTGAATCCTACAGTAATAAAGAGATCACAATGATAGTACTCACATGGAATAATTTGCCCTTAAATTAAATAGGCATTTCATTGCACTAATACACATCAATAAAATTAATTTTTATTTTTTTGGTAGTAAATGAGGTGGCTGAGAGGTTGGCATTTTTTGCAATTGCGGTGAACATGGTGGCTTACCTAGTTAGGGAGATGCATCAGTCACTACCTAATGCTGCAACACATGTGACTGATTGGATTGGAGCTGCCTATGTTCTAACTCTCCTCGGAGCATTCCTAGCCGATGCTTATTTGGGCCGATTCAAAACCATTATCATCTTCTCTTGCGTCTATTCAGTGGTAAGTACCATCAAATACGAATCCAACAATCTAAAGCCCACGTGAATTGTGGGCCATTTTGCTAATCTCCCTAGTTTGTTTTGAAAATTTAAGAGAGAATCCCATTGAAAACAAAGAGGAGGAGAAAAAAATAATTTTTTAGAATTGTTTTTTTAATTTTATGTTTTTCACTTTAAAACGGCAAAGTGATCATTTTAAAAAAATTTAAAGTAATGGTCAACGTAACTAAAGGGATGCGAGTGTTACTTGTACGTAATTTCTGAAACGTACCACGAGTGGTTTTTATAATTATGACATATTTTTGAGGAGGTCATTGTAATTTGTAATTTACCAAAAAGAAAAAGAAAATACATATAAAAAATATTCAATACAACAGTTATTTTAATAATGTGGTATAACAAACCAATAGGATATATATGGAGCATCATTTATACTCTTATATACCCTAAATACAAAGAAAACCCGCAAACACAATGTATTAGTAAGGTTATACATATGATGTGATATCACCAAGAGAATTTTTATTTATTTATTAATTTTTTTTTTTTCAAACTTCCCCAGGGATTGGTAATGTTGACACTATCGGCCTCCATGGACAGCCTACGACCACCAAAATGCACAGTACGACCATGCCAGCCAGCCTCTGACAACCAAACGGCCTTTCTCTATGGGGCACTCGGCCTCATTGCGCTTGGCACCGGCGGCATCAAGCCATGCGTCTCCTCCTTCGGGGCCGACCAGTTCGACGAGTCTGACGAAAACGAGGTACCCAAAAAGTACGCATTTTTTAACTGGTTCTTCTTCGCCATCAACATGGGTGCACTTTTGGGAATCACTGTTCTGGTCTACGTGCAACAAAAGAAGGGTTGGGCTTGGGGCTTTGGGGTCCCTACGGCGGCCATGTTCTGCTCTATTTTGGTTTTGCTTGCCGGAATTCCGTACTACCGCCACCAGAAGCCGATGGGGAGTGTGTTTACTAGGTTTTTTCAGGTGGTGGTGGTGGCTGTGAGGAACCATATAAAAGGGGTTAGAGTTGGAGATCATGGGGTTGCGCTTTATGAGGTGAGGACTAAAGAGTCTGCTATTTTTGGAGCTCGCAAGCTCTCTCATACTGAGCAATTCAAGTAAGTGTGTGTGTATATATATATATATATATATGTATGGAGTACCATTTTTTTTTAGCAATGAATGCTAGATGCATAACGATTTGTACAAATATGCAGCACAAGGTTGGACCTTGTGCTGAAAAGTCTACACACCCCTTTTTATGTGTGCAGGTTTTTCATCACAAGGTTAGGGACGGATCTAGACAATCAATTTAGGGGGGGCTTGATGTATGGGGGTTGCCCCCGAAATTTTTTTTTGGACCTATATACATATTTTGGACATTTTTTACGCATATTTTAGACATATTTATACATTTTTGTGTATATTTTGGACCTTCTATACATATTTTATAATTAGTACAAAAACTTAAGAGAAAGGGACTTAGTATGATAATTTTATAATGTCGGAAGGGCTTAGTAGGTAATTTTCACAACTAGAGGGGGCTTGAATGGAATTTCAGAGGGGCTTAAATGTAAAATATTTTTACTTATAAGGTAACATTTGTAAATTTTGAAAATCTAGGGGGGCTTGAGCCCCCTTTGGCCTTTAGTACATCCGCCCCTACACAAGGTCCAACCTTATACTGTACGTTTGAACGAATTGTTGTGCGCCTAGTGTTTTTTTTTGGGCATATTATCACTCTCCAATGGTTACGTTATGTAAGTAGAGATTATCTGAGTGTCTCGTGACATACTTACGTGGTGTCCGTAACCAATATTAATGGAATCCATACCCCATATATGGTCCTACTTTAGGTGTAGGTCTCATCTCAAACAACCCATTCGTATTAGCTATATGCTATCATGTAGGCATGGCCGCATGCCACATGCTAACCTCAATGTACATACAAATATTTTTAGACTCTTTGATAATACAAGAACCAATTTTGTATTTTTTCAAGAAAAAAAAAAAAATACTTCTTCCGTCCCATAATAAGTGTTCACATTTCCTTTTTTAGATGTCCCACAATAAGTGTCCGCTTTCCTAAATTGGCATCTAACTTTTACTTACTTTCCAAAACTACCCTTGTAATAAAGACAAAGTAGTATTTATTTGTGATCTCAAAACAAATAAAAAGTCAAACACCTATCACATCTAAGGGTAAAATTGAAAAATGACCCTTTAATGAACCAAAAAAACTAATATAATACAACTTTCTTAAACAATGTGCAAAATGGAAGTGGACACTTACTATGGGACGGAGGGAGTATAAAGAATAATTGATTCTACATAAATACTCATTCTGTCCCAAATTATGAGTCATTTATTCCATTTTAATTTGATATCCTATTTTAAGAGTCATTTTTGAAAAGTCAATGTATTTTTTTTTTTAAAACTTATCTAGATTCGGACTAGATATACACACACACACACACACACACTCCAGCCCGAACTCAACCTCAAAGCCTCACACTTGCCCGCAGCAAAGTCTTACAATGGCCACTCATTCCAACTGAAGAATAACTGGGGGCAAGCAACTAAAACCTCCTAAGGGGATTCGAACCCTCTCCCTCCCCATTGGGAAGAAAGAGGCTATGCCAATTAGACTGAAATCCGCTCGACGAAAGTCAATGTACTTTAACTACACATATCCAAGTTTAGCCTTTATTATGTAGAACTCTACCTTGGGAATTGTTTGGCACACATTTTTTGACACATTTTTTGACACAAAGTGTCATTCGGCCATTGATTGGCACATGCTTCACTGTCGAAAGCATTTCGACCATCGAAAATCAATGATCGAGATGTGTTCGGTGGTGATGCCCACAGCCAATTGACACTTTGTGTTAAAAAATGTGTGTGTGTGTAGCACTACTCCTCTACCTTTACTTTTCAAAAAATGAAAAGTTGAAAATTTTCACTAAAAACAAAAAGACTTTCTTAAAAAATTGGAACTCTCAAAAGAGACTATCAATATAGGATAGAGAGAGTAAATATTTTTTGATTGCATAGGATTTGGTGCCTAATTCAAAATGGATAAATCTTGGGGCACATAAGAATCTTTCATAAAAAGATACATAGACTTTATGTGTCTATCTCTCCTCTCTGTGGACCTCACAGACACTGTGAACCCCACAGTACGTATCAATAGACCCCATCAGAAGAGAGATAGACATGCATTGTGATTTATGTATCTTATTTATATGAGATTCTTATGTGCCCCAAAAATACTTTAAGAGATATTTCTTTATATAAGCATTTTCAAATTGCTCTAAGGCCATTGGTCTATTTCTCCGCATTATATATGAATCCTAATGTTAACACACTATGTGGTGTGATGGATACACTAGATAACTTCTTTGTGATATGGGCTAAGAAATATAGGTTTGTGCCCAAGCCAACCTACTTTAAATTTGTGGATAGACCTATTCACAAAGTAAAATGATGTGATGGGCCTAAATTTCTTTGTACAACTCTCATGGTTCACATATGCTGTGTTTGTAGATTCTTGGACAAAGCAGCTGTTGTAACAGACCCTGAATTGGCCAACACAAAGAACCGTTGGAAGATATGCTCAGTCACACAAGTTGAAGAATTCAAATCCTTCATTAGAGTCTTACCAGTATGGGCCTCAACCATAGCTCTCTCCATCTCATTTGCCCAACTCTCAACATTCTTCCTAATCCAAGCCACCATAATGGACCGAAAGCTGGGCCCACACTTCCTCATCCCAGCAGGCTCAGTCCCGGTCTTTGCGGCCGTCAACGCCCTAATCCTCGTCCCCGTCTATGAAAAATGGATGGTCCCGATCCTCTGCCTCCGCACAGGCCACCGACGTGGCATCACGTCGCTCCAACGCATGGGCATCGGACTATTTGTCTCGATATTCGCGCTAGCCTCAGCTGCCGTGATAGAAAAGAAACGACGCGACCATTCTAACCCTCAAACTATGAGTGTTTTCTGGTTGCTTCCACAGTTCTTTCTCATCGGTAGTGCCGAAGTGTTTACTTACGTCGGCCAGTTAGAGTTTTTTTACGATGAAGCCACCGATGGCACACGGAGCATTAGTAGTGCTTTGTTCCTTTGTGAGATTGGGATTGGAAGCTGGTTAAGCACTGCCATTGTTAAGATCATCGAAGCTGCTACTGGAAGAGAGGGAAAAGGGTGGTTAAGGAATAACTTGAATCAAAGCAGGCTTGATTACTTCTACTGGATTTTGACCGCGATTAATGCTTTTAATTTCTTGGTTTACTTAGGGGTTGCTATGAAATATAAGGGCAGAGATGGTGTTAGTGGGACTGTAAGAGATGAGGCAATGGTTGAGTTGGATAATCAAGTTAGATCGACAAAAAGATGATCAAGGCGATCGATATTCAAAGTATGTCGCTCGGATCGACAGTGTTTTTACCAATAGGGAAACAAAATCATATATTTGTTCTAAGTTACATTTTTATTAAATCTGTCCCTATGGTATGTTCTATTAATTATGTATACTTTTATGATATGTTCTTTGATTCTATCTGAATCATATATTGCAAATTGTCTTGCTCCTGAGCTAGCAACTCATTAGATTGTTAATTAAGGAAATAAAATTCGTTATATTGTGTGATGTAAATGTGATTTTGTACGTCTATGCTAGCCATATGTGCAGGCTGTTAATCGTGCCGAATTGAGCTAGACTTAGGTGAGCCCGAGCTAGGCTCAATGTGCCAGAGTGGGCTTCGGGCTGAGCTCAGGCAGTTCCGAATTAAGACTTTGGCAACATATTTTATAATTTTTATAAGTCCAAAAAAGCATGACTATGAACTAACAATAGCAACCAATTGTTACTTCATGAACAATTGAAGACAAAAATGAACAAATTCAACAATCAAAATCCAATTCAACAAATTCAATAATTGCAATACATGAGCTAAATTATGAATGATATAAATTTACACACATGTACACTAAGTTAAAAGGGTCATGTTGACAACGGGCCGATCTTATATAAGCCCAAACTCAATCAGAAAATCAATTCGGGCTTGAATCATGTCCAAACTCGACTTGGCTCACTCTTGGCTCGCTCTCATATAAAACTCGGCCCAAAATTTAACGAACCAAACAATCGAGCTTCCAATTCTCCCACCTACATATGTGCCCAAGTGAACCAATACGTGTACATATAGTCCTCAACATTGTGAATCTGTGATGGAATAACTTCATAAAGATTAATAGTAGCCCTTTATTATTCTCCAAATGTTCCCTTCTTTTTCAAGTGATCTCCATTGATAGAATTGGTAAATAGCATAGTTTCTATGGGATTTCTATGTTCCTAGCTACTTAGCTAGTGTTATTAAGTAGAACATCTGTAGTGGGTACAATAAATTTAAATAAAATTGAGCTTAAGTTTGTTGTATAAGTGTGCGCTTGTAATGGTGTAGCTTTCAAACGGCACTCCCAAAGTCGCTTCAGACAAAACGACACCGTTTTATATGAAATGTAACATTTATACACACACACACACACAAATAAATAAATAAAATTGCCCCAAACGGCTTACATTGTGCCGTTTGGGAATTAGACGGCACAGTGTGTGCGTCATATAGAAGATTGTTTGGCGGCGGGCGGCTTTGTGTGTCGTTTGGGCTCTCACGACACACTTTATGCCGTATGCCTTATATAATAGTAAAATTTAAGTAAACAACAAAATTAAGTTTTAGACTCTCACATACACTATCGTATGTCTTGTATAATAGTAAAACTTAAGCTTATAACGAATTTAAGTTTCACTAAGTTTTATTACCTACGTTTAATGTTTAACCTACACCACTACAAATGTACACTGTAAAGTTTCCTTATGTGTCCTTATGTGGTATCAAACCATCCAATAGTTCGTAACCTACACTCATGATTCCTATTTTTTAATTCACATCCGTTAATGTGCTTGCGTTTTTGTATATACATCTCATTGATCAAGTAACATCATGATTAAACAAAATCAATTTGAGTGACAAATTCAAATCACTAATTGCAATTAGAATCCTTCTGAATGAGTATTTTTTGATGTCATATGAAAATCAACATGCTTTTCCATCTTTAGAAAAAGACAGTACGTTATCAATGTGAGTGGGTCCGTATGTTTTACATGCCACAATAATTATATCCATTAGCTTGATAATTAAATTTGCATATATCTTTTCTCGTGAATCAAACCATAAATTAATATATTAATATATAAAAACCATATTGGATATGCATAATCCATCCCGAAGAGGCCCCACATCAAAGGTAATGATCATCACATCCATCATTTCTCTTTCCTTCCCTCTTCTTTAGCCACTCTCCTAGTGAGAGAAAACTATTAAAAAAAAAAAAAGCCCTAAAAAAAAGAGAACTTCATAGTTCATACACACACCAAGCACTTTTTTAATATAGGCATATAGGACTTGTTTGTTTGATACAAGCACTGTTGTCAAAGGTTATATAGAGCTGTGCTGGTCAAACATTTTCTGTTGACTGAGGGAGTAATGGTTGAGCCAGGGACGACTTGATGTGACTTGTGGTCCTGTTGTTCCCGTGGTCCGCGGGGGACTGAATCACAACCTTTTGTGCTGCTAAAAACTTCTTTTCTTGGCTTTTGCCCCACAGGACGAAGTACAACCCTGTTATGATCAACACCGCACCGATAATCCTGTACATCGCACCCAATAAACAACACTTCCATGTGAGATTACATCAAAATACTCTAATAATTCCGTATCAACGACCCACATTTTAACAATATTACTAAGCTACAACTCAATACTTTTATATATGTATTCCTAATTTGAATCTCAAACTTATTTTTAAGTGACTTGCTAATTGTACCATATATTGTACCAGTGATATTTGATCATATGGTACAAAATATTTCAAAGTCAAATTTAAGAAACATATATATATACAGATAGAGAGAGTTCAAATTTTAAGCGGATCTTAAAAAACGAAACTAAAAGAGACGGACCGTATAAATTTTGAGAAATTATGAGAACTTCTCACTATTTACACAGTTTGTCTTTTTAGTTCATTTTTTAATGTCTCACTATTTACACAGTGTATCTTTTAAGTCCATTTTTTAAGATCTGCTTAAGATCTAGACTGTATATATAAAATTCAGGTCCTTGCTCCTCATTTAAACTAAAATGAGGAAACAGTAAATATTGGAACACACCTAAAGACACAATTTTTGAAACACAAAATAAAATATGTATCTATATCTCTCCTATGATGTCACTAAATCTTAAAGTGATACCGAAGAGAAATAAATATATCTCTTAAATTGTGCCCTAAAATTTATATTTTTAAGTGTGACCCAAGTGTTACCCAATATAATTTGGTCATTTTGAGCAGGCATAGGTGGGGGATACACTTACACAAGTGTCAATCATCCACACCACAAGTAAATCCACGGTTGGGAATGTACATGTGGTGTGGGGTCAAAGATATGCATGATTGATTTGGTACAGGGACCCAGGAAGATATTCAAAGATCATTATATATATATATAGAGAGAGAGAGAGAGAGAGAGAGAGAGAGAGAGAGTACCCTCCCAAGTAGAACTGTTCGCCCAAAGCAACGGAAGCCATAATAGCGACAACAAGGGTCTGAACAGGTTGATACACAGCCACGAACACGGGACCCCCTCTGTCAATGCACCATATCTGTACAGCGAAGGCAATCCCTGATGCTACCACTCCCTGCAATTACATTTTCCAAAACACACATAAATTGGAAGTCCTCTCGTGTCATTTTCAATGTACCCCGGCCACTCTCCCCCCTAACTAACTTATGTACATTTTGACTTACATTTATGTCACATATCATACCAGACAAAAATAAAATTCCCAGTATATAGTTTCGCTAATTACATTTATCAATTTTTTCTCTATAATTAATGTTGGTCTAAAAAAAAGATGATGATATAGTAAGTAACTTCAATTTTTAATTCTTGAATGAAAATTTGATCTCAATACAATAAATAAAAATATTATTAAATAATTATTTATTTTTCATTCATAATTATAGAGTGTTTGCACATGAGATAAGTGACTCATAATAACATTGTCCATAAAAATAAAATAAAAAATTAGTGGCCAGTTGCATTTAATCACGAGTAATGCTACACACATACCTTTTGTTACTCAATTTTAAATACAAGTACTTTGTGCTGTGTAAATAATATATAAAAAATATAAAAAATTTAAATAATACAAAATATATATATTTAAAACATAGTGTGGCAAAAAAAAAATTTCTGCCAAACAATTCCTTGTAATCATGCTTTTGATATTGTCTCGCTAATTTGGTTCAAGTTGAGCTGTTCATTTTGGGACAAGATTACCCTTTTACCATTTTACAAATTTGCATGAAAGGCTTTAACAGTCCAGCCAAGTACATAGCGTCTGACAAGTGACAACTCATTTTCATTATAAAAGTGAACTTTTGTGTATGCTTTCTTTATAAAAAATATATATATATATATATATGCACACAGATCGAACAACATGTGTTATCATTTGTAGTGTACACAATGATCTGTGTCTATGCGTGAATTTATATGTAATCATGTTACTCCACCGACTAGTTGCTGGTCAGAATCCATGCTTGCAGACAGAGTTGACTCAGCTTTCACTACCATTTGTCTCAAAGTTCTTTTCTGGGGTATAATAACAGTCTTCCATGTGTAACAGCACTAAACGAAGCCGCATGGATCTTTAAGGACAAGTTTGTTACTTGAACAATTAAATAAAACAAGGCCATTTTGGTAGTCCATGCAGTTAATTAAATAGTTTCTCGAAAATTTTCTCTTAAACCCATATAATGAACTAAGAAAGAAAGGCCATTTTGTTTAATTTAAATTAAATTAAATTAAAATACTGCACTAGCTAGATCCTCAAATTAATCAATGAGAAATTAAGATGAGTGATATTGAATAATTTGAGTGTAGTGATCGAGTACTCACCGCATAGAAGACACTGAAGAGCTCACCACCAGAGTGAACAAGCCAAGCCTGTGGGTCCCTCTCAACAAAAGCAGCAATAACAAGGAACTGAATGACACCAAAGAAACACTGATAAGAGGTGATGGAGAGTCGGGCCGGGTACTTCTTGAGAACCGGTGCCTGCAAAACGAGCCAAGCGGACCAAGACAAGCAATGACCGATTAAGAAGATGCAACCGAGTGTCCAGTTCTTTCCCTTTGCGTCTCCAAGTGAAAGTGAACTCAACATTGGTGACACTACGTGTAGTGGTACTGGACTTGGGCTGTATATGGTTGGACCCTTGTATAATGTTATAACCGAAGCTCCCGCCACACAAAGAATTGTTCCCGCCACCTTTGAGATCCCATCTTTTCTATTTAATCGTACTTGTTCTATCCTGAAAATTTACATTAATGGATATATAAATACATATAAATTAATATTAGATGGAGTATTTATTTATATATCATGACACAACAAAAAAAAAAAAATTTTTTTTTTTTTTAATGCATGTATCATGTATGTATATAAACATATATAGATGCTTCCTCCCTCTCTCTGACGCCGCAGATTAGTGAACAAGTTTATTAATTCTTTGTGGAGAATTTTTTGAACCTAGCTCTTATTAATTATTGTCATTCTTTTAAGTTTAAAATTTCAGTATCATTTGTTATTTTAAACTTAAAAATATTGGACAAGACTGGAAGGATTCCAAACAAGCCCCATTCTAATATAATTAACTACACTTAATTATACATATAATATATACACACACACACACATATATATATATATAGTTTGTGTGTAACTATATATAAATATATATATATATATAGGAAAAGTGAGATCGATGTGCCTGAGTATTGCTGCCATGAGGAATGTAATGGCTGGAACAGAGTTTTGAATTGCAGAAGCAAAGGTGGGCGATGTGTTGTCCAATCCCAGCAAGTAGAATCCTTGGTTTGCAGTTATTCTGTCATGCGATCGAATGAAAATAAATTAAGATTAGGTTTAATTAGATAAATAATACCTATATATATAAATTAATGTATAATATACGCTTTCTATATTTGATATATCATACCCGACAACTGCAAGAAAGAACAACTGGGCGACAAAAGAAAGAGTCATGGGCGGCCTCTCCTTCCTGATCAATTAAATCCATACAAAAATGTTTTATCATTTCAACCATATATGATCATCAATGACTACTACATATATATATATATGTTTGTATATTTACAATTAATATTTAGTGGTTGATTAATTAAATTAAATTAAGTTGAGAAATGACAGTACGTACTTTTCAAGAAAATAGGCGAAGGGTACGAGGAGAAGGAAAGCTAGGATGTTCCTATAAACAGGGAAAACAATTTTGCTAATGCCCATGTTAAGGGCAGCTCTTGAGACAACATGAAACCCAGCGTACCCAAATTGCAAGGCCAACATGGCCAAATGCAATTGAAACTTTTCTGGTATGGAACATATTCTTTTGGCAATGCCGCCTGAGCCACTACTAGTAGTATCTGCCATTGCACAAGCAGACGTACACTAAGGTTTAGATCAGAGAGCGAGAGAGAGACAGAAAGAGAGAGAGAGAGAGAGAGAGAGAGAGAGAGAGAGAATTAAGAGAGATTAATTAAGAGAGGTACTACTGGGAACGAAGAAAATTAACCAAGGGTTGAGATGTGGAGAGGTAAGGCTAAGAGTAGGGAGATATAAATATAGTTGGGGAAAGGATCGATCGAGAGACTGTGTGTTGGAGAGGGTAGGACCCACATGAGGCCCTAAAAAGACGTTATGTCAACTGTTAATAGCCTTCAAATGTTTTTGGTTGTCTCCCACATTCTCTCTCTCCCTCTTTTCACCTCCCTCTTAGGCCTTAGCTGATAAGACAACCCCCATCGCACTAAATAAGAAAAAGAGAGAGTAGCAAATGTGCTATATAGGTGTTTGAATATGGGTAAATTACACTGATTTCCATTGCCTTAAAATTTAAGATCTTTCTCGTGGTTTGTATAATTATATATACTTGTTTTTTATTGATAGAATAGTTGAGAGAAAATGAAGAATATTGTATTATTGTGTGTGTGAAACATTATAATATGGTGCATTTATATAGGTTTAGAGATGATTTTAATAAGGAGAAATAAATTTAATTAAGAAAGAGAACAATTAAAGATAGATATAGGGTACATTAAACCTATAGACATGTAGATTAATTATTCTAACATCCCCCTCAAACTCAAGGTGGAAAATAGAAATAGCTTGAGTTTAAAAATTGAATCCTAGAGTCGTTTTGGAGGTAGAGCCTTTGTGAAAAACAACGGAGTGAGCCGAAGGGTGCGGTTGATCGTCCGATTGTAGAGGGTGCCTGAGGGAGTACTGGCTAGGAGGTGGTAGATGAAGGTCAAACAGAGTAGGTGGTGGGTGGTGAATTATGGTCTGGTCGGTCGGAGGTCTGACGGAAGAAGAGGCCGGGTGGTGTGAAATCCGGTCGATCAAAGGTCCAATAGAGACCAGGATGAGGTTGAGATCCGGCCGATCGGGAGGACCGATAGAGAGGCCAAGTAGATGAGGTAGAAATCCAGCCGATTGAGAGGTCAGATAGAGAGGCCGATTGGTGAGGGTTAAGATCCGGTCAATCGGGAGGTCCTATAGAGGGGCCGGTTGATGAGGGTTGAGATGATTGGTGAGGTAGAGCTCCAGCCGATCGGTAGGTCCAATAGAGAGGCTGGTTGATGAGGTAGAGCTCTGGCCTATTGGGAGGTCTAATAAAGAGGCCGTTTGATGAGGTAGAGCTCCGGCCTATCGGGAGGTCCGATAGAGAGGAGGCGGGTGGTGTAGGTGGAGGTCTGGTCGATATATATCGGAGGTCCGATAAAGGGGGTCGAGTGGTGGTGGTGATGCTTGAAGTTGGTGATGGGGTGTGTTTGGCTCAGAAAGGTAATGGAATACTGAAGGGCTTGTTTGGTTGGAACAATAAAATGGTTGTTTGATTGGTTTAATTGCAACGGAGAGAGTGGAAGGTATGATTTTATCTTGATCGAGGTCTGACGGGTGACATAATCGTCACCCGCCTGTAGCGGCAGAATACAATAGAGGTTAGTCAAGGTCCAAGAGTTTGTAGTTCTGATACCATTAGGGGTGCAACTCGGGCGGGCTAACCCGTGGTCAATCCGGGCCCGGCCCAAAAATTACCGGGCTTGGGCCCATGATACTTTCACCATGGGCGGGCTTGGGCAGAAAAATGCAAGCCCGAATTCAATTCGAGCCGGGCTTGGGCAGAATTTTGCTAACCCCTGAAACCCGAGCCCGAGCCCGAATTCTATATATGTATTATTTTTTACATTATATTCTAGTATTTTTTAGTGATAATAATACACTATTAGATATTATTCTAGCACTAAATTAATATATGAATATTTTTTCTCAAATCTAAACAAAAAAAATAGATTTGATACTCTACATATTATTGTTTACATACTAAAAATCAATTTGCACAAAAAAAAAATTTGTAATTCGGGCTCGGGCTCGGGTTGGAGAACTAATTCACAAACCGGGCTCGGGTTGGCAAATTCGGGTTTATGTCGGGCTCGGGCTCGGGCTTAGGCTTGGGCAGGGGCGGAGGCTTAGAAGGGCCAGTGGGGGCACGAGCCCCCACTCACTTTTTGGCAATTAAAATTTTACCTTACATGTGTTATAGGTTTTACATTTAGGCCCCCCTCAACTTATGTTTAATTAGGACTAGGGGTGTAAGAAAAAACCGCAGACCAAAAACCGACCGCAAACCGACCAAACCGAAAACCGATTGGTCGGTTTTCTAAATACATGTTCAAGCTAAAACCGACCGCAAAACCGACCGAACACCTAAAAAACCGACCGATCGACCGCTTTACACCTCTATTGGTCGGTTTTTATACACCAAAAAAACTGAAAAAAAAACGACCGACCGACCGATTTACACCCCTATTTAGGACCCCCCTCAACTTATGTTTAAGTCTCTCCAAGGGGTCTAAGGCCCAATTTAATGTCATCAACTATATGTATATTGATATACAGGTACATACAACTCAAAGGAAATGCGCCTAAAATTTTTAAAAATTACACTTTTAGTGTGATAATTTTATGCATTTTAGAAATAGACCCCCTTAAAACTTTGAAAGACACTACACAATATTTACGTGTCACCGAATAGACTTATATTATAAGCATATCCCCAAAAAATCACAATTATAGACAAGTAGACCCTAAAAAAATTATCAATTATGTATAAATAGACCCCAAATTTTATTTTTCGGGGGCGCTGCCCCCGAACCCCCGCATAGCCTAGGCCCCCCCTGGCCAAAATTCCTGGCTCCGCCCCTGGGCTTGGGCAGACTGCTTGAATTCGAGCTCGGGCTTGGGCAGAGCCAAAACCCTTTGGGTCCCGCCCGAGTTGCACCCCTAGATACCATGTTAAGATATGAAGAAAGAATTGTATTGAATTGATATATAAAACATTACAATAAAGTACCTTTATATAGGCCTAGAGATGATCCTAATAAGGAGAGATAAATCTAATTAAGAAAGAGAACAATTAGGGATAAAATTAGGGGTATATTGAACTTAAACAAAATAAACCTAGATTAATTATTCTAACATTTATAATGTTTGAGATTGAGTAATACTTTATCCTTTCGTTAGTGACTTGATTTTTCTATTATATGGATATAAAAATATTTTTATCTAGTGGTTATCCAATTAATTTTGCATACGTACCATTTCCTTTTGTTAGGTTTAAATTTCTAATAAATGACTAATTATGCAAACGAAGATAAGGTTCTTATATTTTGACTTTATTTCGGGATAGTTCAGTGTAATTTATCCATATTTATGTGGGTGTAGGTGTAAAATAAGAGGTTCTGTTTGGCAGCATGCGGATTAATGATGATAATTGAGGAAGGACGAGCCAGCATCGATGGATAGCACGCACGAGGGGGAGGTGGGCACTCACTCAATGCCCCATGAAAACCCTTAAAACCCCACCACCACCACCGCCTCCGACCACTACACTAACTACACCTCTACATCTCTTGTATTTTTCCATATATCTATACACATATAGTGATACATATACATTTTGATATTACATATATGCTTTGGAAATTCCTTTTTTGCTTATAAATATCTATAGAATATACTTTGTCCAATATGCTACTGATTTATTTGCAATGGCCGTACAAGTACCACACATTCCCATCAGTCTCTCAGCCATTCGTGTTGTTAAATTATTCTAAGCCACACCTCCCCATTATCCGGTGAATTGCATTAATTAATATTAAATACACTTACCAAAATTAAAGTTAGTTTAGGAGCACTACTTTTAAATATGTCATACCATCAACAATGCTACACACACTCATTCAATCATACCCAAATCACATCACATGTTTTAAATGTATGTCCTTTGTGCTTTTCAAAAAATTATGAGCCCTATGTGAAAATTTCACACAACTTCAAAGTATATACATTTAAAAACAGGAGGAGTGTGTGTAGTATTGTTGGTCATACCATACACCTTACAAGTCATCTGTCAGGTGGTACCCAGTAGGACACTGAACTCAAAACTTAACCATCAAGAAGCAAGAAACCCTTTAATCACAATATTTCCAAAAAATTAACGAAATAAAAAATAATAATCTATTTCTACATCTCATATTGTACTGTTATGAAATATGATTATTTATGTAAACCATTAATTACATCATAGGACACACAGATGTAGCTAAGAAAATCTACATACATGATGTCCTTAGTGAAGATCAATACATTGATGGTGAATTTCACAAGATTGAGTAGGATGACAAATGGGAGGAGTTGGTAGGGAGTCTCTCGATCTATACCAGTTCCCTCACACGTAAGTGTACAGAATTGCGCTCTCTCTCTCTCTCTCTCTCCGATTCCTAGAGAGAGAAGCGATTGAGGTTTTCTCCCTCAAACCCTTAACAGCAACCGCAAAGCCTCCTCCCCTTCCTCCACAGTTCCCCTCCTTGGCCTCCTCCCCCTTTCCCCTTTCTCCTTTGTTGTCCCAAATCTAATTAAGGCCTTGTTTGGTTTTCGTTCCCTGAAGCTCTTCCCATTCCTTTTGTGAAGGTTGTTTCCGTGTGCTTTCCTCATATATGAAGATGTTTTCTTGCAAATCTGATGTTGTCCTGACCGGAGTTGGGATTCTCAAGCCAGTTCCGACACATCTAAGTTTTCTCTCCAAAGAAAGTGGCAATCGCAACCCAGCTCCTACCTGTCTAGGGTGGTACTCTGATATTCCGATAGATAGGGGTCTCCATAGCTTATAAGCATGTGGGTACAAACTCTCATTGGTCGCCTCTGATGCACGAGGATGTGTTCATGTGTTTTCCTTTTTTTATTTTCCGCATGAGGAGGGAATCTTGCCCCTCACTTGCTTTTCTGTTGTTGCTGGTCAAAGACTATTCATGTATTGTAGGATATATAGTCCTTTTTGGCTTCTTGTACTTGTATTTGTTTTAATGATATGAATTGCTGTTTTAGCAACAAAAAAAAAAAAGTGTACGTTATTGAGAAATATTCTACCACTGTGACTTAGAAGAGTCAAATAAATACACTTCTTATAATATGCCATAATAGTTAGCTATTTATATACTTCTGGTTTAGTAAATAAGATAGAAATCTTGTGGGGCTCTAGAGAGAAAGTGAGATCTATGAGTAAACTAGTAAATTGATATAGAAATCTTCAGGAGAGAGAGAGAGAGAGAGAGAGAGAGAGAGATCTATGAGTAAACTAGTAAATTGATTGTGTAATTTCAACGGACAAGTTTTGACAGGGATTTAATTACCAATTCTACCCAAATTCTTATAAGGTTTTGATTTGGAATTACCAAATTCGCCCATACTCCTACTATCCCTCTTCCTGACTATTTCACTAGGGATAGAGTGGGTCAAGAGTTTTTGCCATCCCTATCATGCAGTCTTTTTACTGGCTTTAACTCTTGATCCAAAAGGAAGAGAAAGAAAAATAAAATAAAAAAGAACACCACTTTGATACTTAGAGGTCCATAGTACAAAAAATAGAAGCTAGGCAACATGAAAAAAAAAAAAAAAAAAAAACCATCTTTTCAAAGCCAATTATTTTTATTTTATTTTATTTTTTTGGTCAAGTGACTAAGATTTAATGGGAAGTTCTTAATTAAGAGTCATATCTTAGCATAATCAATTGAAATAAAGAGTGTTTTGCTTTTTGTTTAAGATACTAAATCCTTTTTGTTAAGGAACCTAATGAAGTGTTTCCACTAAGGTTCCCACTCCCAAATTTGTTCAAAGGTGGGCTATGGTCTAATATCAAGTCCCTTCACTTTAAGGGACATGCTGTCCCCGCTCAATTGAGACCACCATCATTCCAAATTTTTGAAAATATTTAAAAGAAGCTATAAGGCCTGCCCAAGAAGAATAATATTAGCCTTTTGATCTTCAAAAGTGCTCCTTCTAATTGACAGCAATGCTTTTCCATACATGTAGACATGTGCATGTGTGTGTATATAAATATGTATTAAGTCTAAAGTAGAGGGGGGTGAAAGAGAATGACTGGCCTGACCCGGCCGGTATGAACCGGTCGGACACCACCCTGACCAGTCCAGGTTGTAAAATCGATTGTCATCTGCCTATCTTCATCCTCTTTTGGGTCACATAAGTACACAGACTGACAGCTATAAACAGATTTGTTTTGCACGAGAGAATCTTCGGGCCAGCTTTAGCTAGCCCGGTTCTGAGTCGACTCATATGACTCTGGCTCTCACTTCAAAGCGAAAAATAAAAATAAAAATAAAAATAAAAAAAATAAAAGTTACATCATTTTGTGAACATCTCTTTAATTCAATCGGCTAAAGAATAATCTCATGTCACATGAGATGTTACATCCTTTTGTGAACATCTCTTTAATTCAATCGACTAAAGAATAATCTCATGTCACATGAGATGTTACATCCTTTTGTGAACATCTCTTTAATCCTGACTATTTAGTGACTCTAGTGTTACTCTTGGTTAAAAGCACTAAAACAGTCCAAATATTTGTCACCGCAATCACTTTCTTACTAAATACCCAATTATAATTCAAAGTCACGTTTGAGGCGTTCACAAGTATAGCCAAACCGGCTTAAATGATTAGATTGTGAAGGAATATTATTTGTTTCCCCTTTGAAGCTTAAACTTTCAACATTTGTTTGGATCATAGGTTAGAAAGTAATAAGGGATCCAAAATTTTCAATATAGTGGGACAGAGGAAAGAGTACATACCATATAGTGGATTCTATTGCACACTGTATATAAATAGTAGACAAGAAGAAAGTATATATATACCACTCGAGTGTGTATAGATGTGATACTTATCCCTTGAGTGGTCATAGCCGAAAGGTTTCCTTTTTCTCCCTAAATTCAGAAATACATCCTCTGTTTCTTGAATATGGAATCTTTCTATATACAAGTGTTACCTATTTCATGGACAAAATACTCAGTTGTTAAATAACTCAATGAAATTGAGAACATTATAGTAATTCGCAAGTGCCCAAAAGTTATTTTGATACCCTTTGTAAAGGTGGTATGGACATTATAGCATGGGTCTATAGATTTGCATATAATTAGTTTTTTTTTTTTTTTTTTTTTTTTAACTCATATAGATTGTCAACGGTATAATGAGTTTTTCCCAAGGATGTATCACCCCCAATCCATGTATAGTCTTAGCCTTTCTTTTTGGATCGTGTTCACGCACACAGATAATTACTAATATATATAATTATATATTTTTACTCCTAGCAAATAAACAAACCCACAAGAGTAGCACATACCAAAAACAAAAGGAAAAAAAAAAAAAAAAAAACCTATTTTCACCATGTCCAAGAAAACCATCCAAGCTACATAAACTACAAGCTAGCTAGTTGATAATAAAGTGACCAAAATCACCATAATTTTTAACTTAAAGTGTCCAAATGCATTAACCTATCATTTTCATCATCATTAACACTATGTTGAGCAATTTCAAGACAAATAACGCTTGTGCTTCCATAACTATATATGTTGCCGTCTAATTTGTGCAGAGACAAATGCTGTTCCGCTCATATTGGCCTCCATCGATAAGTCACAGTCACTACTGGAGATTCGTTGCTGTAAAACCCTACCTTTAAGAAAGTCAATTGACACTAATACATATAAAGGTGGTGTTAAAGATACTTGTTCAGAAACTCCAAGACTTGTGAAATCAAATTTGAGCCTTGCTGTCCAGTGTAAGGTTACCATCATGTTTCACTAACTGAATTAGTGCAGGCTCTCGTGGATTCATGGATGGAGAAGTTATTGTATGGTCCTAAAGCACATGGCACGTGGTGGTTCCGGTCAGAGACGGACCCACAGTGGGGGCAAACGGGTCAACTGTCTCCACTAAACTTTCGAAAAAAAAAAATATATTATATGTGATAGTTTTAAAAGATATGTAGACCTTGATCAAGAATTTTTGTTAATTCGGAGGCTTTTTATAAAGAGTAATGATATGCTTTCCAAATGATGTGGTAGTGGGGCCAGGTCATTTGAGAAGCACTTTTGAAATAAAAATTTGAGAAGCATAGCAATACTCCTTTGTAAATTTTAGACCTTTGAAAAACTGTCACGGATTTAATTGATGACTTGTTCTCACTCTTAATTTTATAGCATTATATATTGTGTATATATATATATATATGTACGGTGTGAACTTACCGAGTGAACATATTTTTTAGCCTATAAAAAATTCCTTGGGCTGTCCCGCTAACCCACGGGTTCTTTTAGGCTAAAAAACATGTTCACTGAATAAGTTCACTCAATTCTATTCACTTAAGAGCCTCACCGTATATATATGTAGTATATGTTATTATATAATAAAAGACAAAATAAAAACCACCTAGAATCCCATGGTGTCCCACGAGGCATTTTCTAAAAAATAAAAATAAAAAAATATTCTCACGCAGATGAAGTTTGAAATTTCGCAAAAGACCTCGAAAGACTCAAAGACCCCATATCCACCATTAATCTCCTCTTGCTCCTATTTAACAAAAAAAAGAAAGTTTCTTGCTCCTTTTCCATGAGATAGAAAAAAAAAACACAGAACTTCCAACCCCCTAGATATACACAAAACTTATGAAAAAAATCACATGTAATTATACTATTTTTACACAAAAATAAAAATAAAAATTTGGTCGAGGCGTTACCCCCGAACCTCCATAATAACTTCACCCCCACTGAATTAAAGTTCTGAGTCCGCCAATTATCCCGGCCAATAAGGCGTTATTATGTGTCTAAGTGTGGGTTTTGTCTTCTATTAGTCGGACCATTTGATCATATATCAGTGTCTTATTAACTTACACCACCACGTAACTATGATCCTAGAACACAAACTAATTTCTCGGTGGGGTGTACTGATCCATTCCCCATGTCTTGATTTGCTATATGGGACTGTCGCAATGTGAGATTGTAGTTCTTGTCCTCCTCCAAATTGCAACTACTAAAAGGAGTAGAGACTTTGGGTACAAATACTCCACAAATAAATTATATTAATATTAGTGGGAGACTGTTATATGGTAAAGTTATTTGCCACACATAAAACAAAAAGATATCAACGATGTCATATCAATATGACAGTCTCTCACTGATGTTTATTTATAGAGTATTTGTACTCAAATCTTTACCCTTACTAAAAGTAATAGCATTTTAAAGTTTGTGAGGTTGGATTAGAATTGAGTAATTATTTCTTACTCAGTTTCTTATAAATAAAAAAAAAACATAACTGGTCTGACAGATAAAGTTCTCAAATTAGGCATTGATATACCCAAATTTGGCTCTATCCTATGATCGAGCGGTTCAAATCAGCAGCTAGTCCATGTCCCGGGCAAATCATGCACAACTCTACAGAAGCATCAGCCCGAGCGGTTCATCTATGACCCAGCCAACAGGTCAGGAAAAACTGCACAGGCACATCCCACCGCGGGAACAGCCCATCCGGGCCCACATGCATGATCCCGAGCTTCACAGGCGTGATCTCGAGCATTACGGGCAGTTTCCTACTCAAGCTAGAAGACTAATGAAAAGTGCACACTATTTCCTAATCCAATTAGGAAATCCCCATAATTAATGTCAATCTATATCAATAGGATTATATTTCCTTATCCATGTATGAGTAGGTCTCTTACATCTATAAAAGAAACCTCTCACCCCCCATTGAAGGGGCCGCCAACTCTCTAGTCTACACAGCACCTCTATAAATTCACTATTACATGCATACACCCGGCCGGTATTACTGGTAGTGCCGCCCCTCTTTGTTGGCTCACTAGGCCCGCCGGTGATCTGCTAGTGAACGTGCTCAGACACACCTGTGGACGTAGGTACCTTCATTAACAGGGCCGAATCACATACAAAAAATAGTCTCTCACTCTCTCTCTCCTTAAACTGCTCTATTTACTCTTACCAAATTTTGACATCATCAGTTTGGCGCCGTCTGTGGGAACACGACAAGTCTTCTCATCAACAAATCTCTTGACTGATCATCATGCTACCAAAGAAGGGTAAGAAGGTTGCGCAGCAGTCCGACCAGGATGTTCCTTCGGCCCCGGCGTCGACTGCAGCAGTCCTGACATCTGAGCAAATCACTGCAACCCTCACACAACTTTTGGAGGGCCAGCGTCAAATCCAGCAACAGATCGAAGCTCTGCTAGCCCAGCAAAGCAGTCCTCCAGTGGCCAGAAAACGACCCGGGAACGTTGCGTACGGTCGGGAACCGATCTTGACCAGACAACGTGTCCGAGGCAACCCGTCCCGTGTTGAGGATGCCAGAGACATCAACAGTGGGCGTGCTATAACACCCACATTCGTGTTATTGCTTTTGCATTACATTGTCATGCATGATAATGTGATGTGGCGTGTCTTATGACACATGATTGAGTGAGTTTTGACTCACGAGTTGATTTGGGTGTCTGTATTAGAGAACCCTTTGAAACTATTGTGATTGAGGATTTATTGTTTGTAAAGTCTCTCCGATTATGAGACGGTCACTGTGGAACATTTTAAATGTTTATCTGGAAATAAATGTTTACTTATGTATTTCAATATCTGTATTATTTTCTGGCTTAGAATATATTTCTGATGTTAGATTTAGTATCCTGGTGAGAACGAATTAACACGCTATTAATTTGGTAGGCTAATTAGCAACTTCGGAAACGTCATGTAGAAATTCGCGTTTTAGCGACCAAACGAAACTTAGTCGAAAACTTTTATAATTTTGAAGTTTCACTTATAAAGCTATGAAAAAGCTGTATAGAAAGTTTTAGAGACTGATTAGGAGTTTGAAAAACTCGTGGGGAGGTAAACATAAATTCCCAATAGTCTTGCCTATATATAGGAAGTGATGACTTTAGGTTTTTCATAAGTTCTTGACCTAAATTAAAAAAGGAGGCCAAAAGGGGGCTAGAGAGAGATTTAGGAGCTTAGAGCTTTGCGACGCCAAACGACGACCTTCCGTCAGTCTGGTTTCTCCTAGATTTCATATTCGAACTCCTTGAGGTAAGAGCTTCGTTTTGATACCTATTAGGGCCTGTTTGGCTAAGTTTTCCGAAAAGTTGTTTTATAGAATTTTTCATAAAAATTGATAAATGAAATTTTGATCCACAGGAATTGTACTAGACGGACTTCTACACGTTCTTTGTGCACGGGTTTTCTTCAGATTGAATTATAGGAGCGTTATTCGGAGGTGAGTGATTCAACTATGTCTTTGGAATGATTTCTTGACATGTATTCATGTTTTGTGTGAATAGCATGTATTAATTCTTAGAGATATATTGTGTAGTTCATATTGGGCATTTATATTAATAAGTAGGCTCAATAGCACGGTGATATGTTTTGATTACCGCGAGCATGGTGATATGTATTTGAGCATGTTAAGTTGCTTATGTGGGTCAGAAGGAGCACGTGGTCACCGTGCCATTTTGTGGAGCCGATATAGGCATTAAGGTCGCACGATTGAAGAGAAGAATCGTGGGTCTTGCTGTCACACCCCAACCCGCCTCGTGCGGATTAGGACACGTGTAACAATGCTACAAGCTCCCAATCACATTAATTTGTAAAGAAATATACGAATTACTAAGAAACACATGTGTTTAACCCCATTAAACAACTCTGTTGTTACAAAATAGGCCCCAAGGGCAAAATGGTCATTTATAAAGTATGTAAAATTTTTATACCAAAAGTTAGAATTTTGAGTCCCGGTTCCAACGCAACAAACGGCACGCGAAACCGAGTTTTCTAGAAGAAGTTATGCATGTTTCCGTAAAAACGGACATGCTGGGGAAAAAATACAAGGCGGATCGATCCCTTCATAATGGGCGGATCGATCCATTTATATTAGTCTCCCGCAGAATGTCCCCTTGGAAGGGCGGATCGATCCCTTCACAAATTGCGGATCGATCCCCTTCACAAATCTGCTGCCAAATTTTGTTTGCTGTCAAAACAAGTTTTAACTTACCAAAACACAACCAAATCACATGGAAACATTATGAAACTTTGGGAAAACAATCCCAACACATTTCTAAACATGTTTAAACTCAAATTAAGCATGGATCATAAAATCATATTCACAATTTGATTAAATCAACCATGAACTCATTTCATTTGAAATACAACAAACTTTTCAACTTAAATTCTCAATTCTTATCCAAAATACATGAAGCTTGTTGGAATTCAACTCAAAGTCATAACTAACATTATAAACACTAAAGAAACATGTCCAAGACACTAACGACACACCCGGACTTGCTGAGATGGTCAAATCCATTACTTGCACCCTACTAGAACAAAACGAGAGAGATTACACATATGTTCTCAAATTTACCTCCAACTCTCCAAAATACATGGTTGTGACCCAAGTTCACTTCCAACAACTTAAATATGAACATTAACATAAAAGACACCATACTTTACATCATTTTACAAGTTTCAAAAGAAATTTACAAGCATGAGGCTCAATCTCCCCCATCTCTCCCATCTCTCCCCATCTCTCCCATTCACAAGTCAAGACTTCAAGCCTCAAGTCGAGAACCTTAAGCCACTAGTTACATATAACACAAGTTTAAAAACATATTTACAAGCTCTAATTCTCCTCCCCATTCCCGAGCACGTCACCTTCTCTCCGGATATCGCTCCGTACTTGCGGTGGTTGTTATGTACCACAACAGAAATAGGAAAACGGTTTTCTTAAGCAATTTGCTTAGTGAGCATTATAAGCATGACTGAATGTTTAACATGTGCAATGCAACAATCAACATATAAATCATATTTGTAGTCGCCGAGTCACCGGTTTAATGATTCATTCAGACCCGAAGACCTCCCTTGGTCCCGTGGCCACTTCTATTCCTTGGACTTCCGTATTTCTCGGATTCTTCCTCTTCACCACCCTTATTACTCCCAACAATGAACCATTTTCCCGGTGCTCATTGACTACCACATAGACATATAAGCATATAAACATGCATCAACATATGGTTTTCACAAAATTGATATGAAATTCACAATCCACCAATATAGTAACTTCTAAACATGATATCCACAACCAAAGTTATACAAGGATTCATTGACCACCTTAAACACAATCATTTTTAGGCTAGAAAACTCACCTCACTCACAGCTTATACCCCAAATCAAGCTAATTATGCAGAATTCCTTAGTAATTCTTGCCCAATTCTTTCCCCCGGAGTAATTCCTATACAAATTCGGCAACCTCGGTCACCGATTGGCGTAAGCTACCAAAATTACAGCGAGTAAAACAGAAATTGAAGGTATAGAAACGACCGTCTTACCTCCACGAGTCCAAAAGTGGTTTCGATTTGTGAATCCGACGAACGACGGCAACGGAACGGCGAGAATTCGGCGTCGGTGACGTTTTACGTCTCTCTCGGTACTCTCTCTGTTTTCTCTGGATTAATTCCAGCAGATTGAGAGTATTAACTCTCTGTTTTGACACATATTGCATGTGTAGATGAGGTGTCTTCACCTCAATACTCATTATTTCCGTTTACACCCCCGAAATTTCTTAAGTTCTTATTATGAGATCCCCAAACATTCCATTAACTACCCAATTATCTAATGAGGGTTTGTCTAAGTTTCGTATGGGTCCCAACATGGGTCCCACATATTTTGTGAAATTGCTATCGCACCTACTAATTTTACATCTTTTTCATTTATACCCTTATTTGGGTGTCCAAACTAATGCTAACACATATCAACATGTAATATGAAAGCAACTTAGCAAATATCCATGTAATCACATAAAAATGCATTTAATCACTTAAAATGCAAATTACCAATTTACCCTTCAATGGGTTAAATTTCAATACCTGTCCCACCTCTCTAGGGACTTTTCCAACTAGTGTCCCTCTCTGAACACTTTTTACTTGAGCGAGTCCAAGCCTCCCCTTAATCCATTTTATACACTAATTATATTAATTAATGCATATTATCACAAATAATTAACCCGTTTTCCGGGTACGGGTGTTACACTTACCCTTTCGCGTGGACTTATTGACGAGGAGTCGCGGATTGGGAGTATGGACGGGCACGTGAGTCTCCGGCGACTAGTATGAAATGTAGAGATGTGAATGCGGACATGTTTATCATTCATGTACATATGTTGATTTATTCACTAAGCTTTAGCTTAAACAAATCGAATATCTGTGGTTATTCAAATAACCATTTCAGGTGTTAATGCTGGCGAGGAATCGGAGAAGTGAGTACGTGGGTTGGGAGTTTTTTTGGAAGGCAACTTGAATGTTAACCTTGTAGTTTTGGGACAATAGGATGTTGTAATAAGAATTTTTATTGTTTTAACTTATATTTAACTTCGTATGAAAGAATGGATTTTAAACCGTTGTAATAGTTAGTGACATGTTGTAATCCTGCTTTAGAAATGTTTTAATTCAGCTAAGATTACTTTGGATTGAGTTTGGATTGAGTGGTTGATCATGGGTGAAAGTTAGGAAGCTTTTCAACTTGAAATTCTGCAGTTTTGGCTGCTGTCAGAGGAGCAGTCGACGGGGCAGTCGACGGGATAGTGCAGTTAACTATTTTTCCCTTATTATGGTAAAAGCAGTCGACGGGGCAGTCGACGAAGCAGTCGACGGGACAGTGCAATTGAGCTATTTTTCTTATTTTTGGCAAAAGCAGTCGACTGGGCCCTGCCTCAGTCGACTGGACCTCTGAAGGTTAACGTGTTCTTTTTTGTTTCTGCCTTCTTTAGTCGACTGAGGGTCCCGACCCAGTCGACTGAACCTCTGGTTTTAAAATTGTGTTTTGTTTTTCCGCTGCGTGTGTTCTTCAAACCTAATTTTGGGAACGTTAATGAATTGGTTTAGCCTCGGTGGCATGCCACGGGCTTCGGTTTCGCTATTATGGGACCGGGCTGTGACACGTGCTGCCCGAGAGGAGAGGCAGGAGCATATGGCCCGGGAATCAGTCCAGGGTCACTCGGTCAAGAGCCGAGTTGTTCCTAGGCGAACGGTTATCCGAAGTCATAGCCGAGCCCGATCCCAAAGGACAACACCCCGCCATGAAGAAGCCTCTTCCACCAACCCGACCAGTTCCTCAGATACCAGTCGGGAAGGAGTGGAAACCCGAATCAAGTACTTACAGAAGCAGATCGATGGAGTGGCCAAAAAGCTTGGTCAAAACCATGCCCAGAATCAAGCCAATACTGAGACAGAGTCACCGTTCTCCAGCCAGATCGCGAGGTTCTCCATCCCGCGCAAATTCAAGCAGCCTCGCCTAGATCCCTATAACGGCTCGGGAAGCCCGGTCGACCACATCCGGACCTACAAGGTTCAGATGGCCCTAGCCACAAACTCCGATGAGTTACACTACCTAGCCTTCCCCAGCACTTTGAAAGGCCCGGCCATGCAATAGTTCTACTCCTTGGAGCCCCGATCGGTCTGCAGTTTCAAACAACTCAACAAGCAGTTCATCAACCAGTTCGTCGGTATGCATGAGCGGCCAAAGCCAGACATGCAGCTACTGACGGTCAGACAACGGAATAATGAGTCCCTCAAGGAGTTCACCGACCGGTTCAACCAACAGAAGCTTCAAATCCGCAATCTGAACGAGACAATCGCCATCATAGCCTTCTGCTCGAGAGTTCAACACACCAAGTGCGTCGCATCGTTCCACAGAAACCGACCGCTAACCTTGGTCGAACTCGCAGAGAGGGTTGGAAAATACATTGACACTGAAGAACTTCTGAAGATCAAAGACCCCGGGCAAGAAAGCGACAAGTCCTCCAGAAGTAAGCGAAAGCGAGATCAGCCCGGGAGTTCAGACAGTTCTTCCAGTTCACAGCAGTCCGGGTCAGGCAGCCTCGACCAGACCTCCAGTTCACAGCGGTCAGAGTCCGGCAGCCCCGACACGACCCCCAGTTCACAGTGGTATGAGTCCGGCCACCCTGACACGACCTCCAGTTCACATCGGTCAGGATCAAGCAGTTCCGACTTTGCCTCCAGCACAGAAATCTGGATCCCGACAATCCTGATCCGACCTCCTATCTCCATCGGTCTAGAAGAGCCCGACTACAGTGGTACTTGCTTGATCACCACATGAGGCTCCACCGATTGTCAAAGAACTCATACAAAGACCTCGGGCCTAACCCCGAAGCATCTAAAAAGACCTCGGGCTCTGAACCCAGGCACTCAAAAGACCTCGGGCTCAGACCTCGGGTTCCGAACCCAGGCACTAAAGACCTTGGGGTCACGCCCAAGGCACCGGCTTCGCTTAGGTCCAACCGACGATGGGGGCAAACCCCCTAGGTGGCCGACGATGGCAAGCTTCAAAAGACCCTGCAACCACCATGTTTCAGGTCGGTTACGCACAGATCATAGCCTCTGTAAGACTCTCGTCTTAGCGAAATCTTAGGGGGCAAGATGGCATAGTGAACTAAACAGGTAATCACACCGGGTATCTACAGGCCTCGCGGATAACTAAGTCAAAATCTTGGACAACCCGAGCACCTACAGTGCTCAGAGGCATTAACTCCACTTAGGTCCAGACCGACGATAGAGGTGACTAAAATCTCTTAGGTTGGCCGACGATAGAGGAGCAAAAGGACCCTAAAGCAACGTGAGTTAGGTCTGCTCCACCAACATGGTCAAGCTCTTCTCCCAACAGTCTTAACGAAGGTTGGCCGGGCGGAAGACAACCATCCTGGGGAGTTAACATAAAAAAGGACCCTAGAGCAATACGTTTTAGGTCGGCTTTTCCAACATGGTAAAATCCTTCTACCCACAGCCTTGACGAAGGTTTACGGGCAGAAGATAACCATCCTGGGAGCTAACTCGAGCACTCAAAGACTCCGAATTAAGCCGGGTCTCAACTCCCAGTCAGTTCCCGAGCACCTAAAAGTCCCGAGCTAGGCTGGGTCTCAACTCTCAGCCAGTTCCTGAGAACTCACCAGGCTCAGAAGCCCCGAGGCAGCTTCTACAAGCACTCAGACAGCGGCAAGTAACATCAAACTGATTTCCAAACTTGCCCCGATATAGCATCTGGCCAATCTTGGAAATGGGGGGCAGCTGATACACCCAAATATGGCTCTATCCTATGATCGAGCGGTTCAAATCAGCAGCCAGTCCATGCCCCGGGCAAATCATGCACAACTCTACAGAAGCATCAGCCCGAGCGGTTCATCTACGACCTGGCTAACAGGTCGGGAAAAACTGCACAGGCACATCCCACTGCGGGACAGCCCATCCAGGCCCACATGCATGATCCCGAGTTTCACAGGCGTGATCTCGAGCATTACGGGCAGTTTCCTACTCAAGCAAGAAGACTAATGGAAAGTGCACACTAGGGGTGTCCACGGGTCGGGTGAGTCGGGTTTAGCCCTCACCCGATCATCCACCCGAATAGCAGTCGGGTTAGACCTTCTCCACCCGTGATCCACTCATCATCCATCGGGTTCGGGTGATTTCGGGTTCGGGTGGTTTCGGGTTGGGTCGGGTGAAACACGACTAAAAACAACAAAGTGAAGAAAAATTGTACAATGTAAAGCACAACTAAAATTCTGAGGAACAACAATTATAGATCTGTAAAATAAAAACAATTATACATTCAGTTAAGTAAAAACAACAATGTGTAGATGGTAGATCTGTAAACCAAAAAAAAAAAAAACACACACACACACACAAATTGTAGATATGAAGAAAAACTTAAGAATAATCGCTATAGAGCTGTAAAACACACACAAATTATATACATACATATATATACATGCACATTCAAAGTTTTATTGCATAGTCAGTACTTAAAAAATATATATTTTTAATCATGTTGTGTACAGTCGGGTCGGGTTGGGTGTAGTCGGGTGTTTGAAGGGAGAAACCGACATCCATCCGAAACATGTTCGGGTTTGACTTGTGAAACCCGTGACTCAACCAAACAGTCACGGGTGGGGTCGGGTGGGGTCGGGTTCGGTCGGGTGGGGTCGGGTTTGGTCGGGTTCGGTTTTTGTTGGACAGCCCTAGTGCACACTATTTCCTAATCCAATTAGGAAATCCCCATAATTAATGTCAATCTATATCAATAGGATTATATTTCCTTATCCATATATGAGTAGGTCTCTTACATCTATAAAAGAGACCTCTCACCCCCCATTGAAGGGGCCGCCAACTCTCTAGCCTACATAGCACCTCTATAAATTCACCATTACATGCATACACTCGGCCGGTATTACTGGTAGTGCCGCCCTTCTTTGTTGGCTCACTAGGCCCGCTGGTGATCTACTAGTGAACGTGCTCAGACACACCCGTAGACATAGGTACATTCATTAACAGGGCCGAACCACATACAAAAAATAGTCTCTCACTCTCTCTCTCCTTAAACTGCTCTATTTACTCTTACCAAATTTTGACATCATAGGCATGAACTCTAATCAAACGCTTCACATATAGATCTTGTCACTTTGAACCATATGGGATTGTTTAGCTTTCCATGTAGACCCTTCAGAGGTTCCAAACTGTATCACATTATCACTAAGCACACCAGGTTGCAAGATAAAGGGTTACCAACTTACGACCTCTCTCTCAAATTTAACAACTCAACCCTTTGGTCCCTCATAAATCAAAGTAACAACAAAAAGAATACATGAATATATTTACATATATATATATATATATATATGTCTATCGAAAATTTTCTAGAGAGGGCACCATCTCTTTATTAAAGAGAAAGCCTCTATTTTTAACAGTCAGATCGCGTTTAAAAACTGGATGTCAAAACAAAGGTCCTCTCTTTAATAAAGAGAGGGAGCCATCTCTAGAGCCTGATTGATATATATATATATATATGGAATATATATATGGAGTGGATATATATATATGTATATATATACTCCTCCGCAACTATGCTTACGCATTTATATCGTCAACTTTTCATCACCTGTGGATACCTACCATATCGCTCAGGCACGCTGCTGTATCTCATTTTTGTGCATTTTAGTTTTACTCTTTAGAAAAATAAAAAATAATAAAAATAAAAATAGGCGGAAAAAATAAAGAACAATTAAAATTCAACTTACGTCCTCGTACAAAGCAGAATGGTAAAAATAAAATTCATATCAGCAAATTCCAAAAAATTAAGACAACACTCTGCTTAGCGCAGTCACAACCAGAGCTGTTTTTTTCTTTTTTTCCCCACACAAGATTGGAGCAATATCAAGTATACACCACACCCCACCTTAGAGTAAGTTAAGTTAGTTTTGTGGAAAAAAACAGTCCCAATGGTATAATTGGTAGGGTAACTTACGTAACTGTATGGTATAGGAACCTAAGTTTACCCTTCAACTAAAATTCTTTCACTACAGACGAGCCGAGTCTGCTAGCCCATCCTAGCTGGCATCCCTTTGGCCGGCTTTATTATACACCACTGTAAAATTTCCTTCTTTCTATAGAAGCTTAACTTCTATTTACCCTACAGATAGTTACACCATTGAAAATGCTCTAACGAAGCAACTCACAACTCTTTTAAAGCAGTTTGAATCAATGAACTACATCAATGCCCTGTAGTTCTTACCAAAAAAAATATCTCAGTACCCTGTAGTTAAGACCAACACATAAGATTCTCATTGCAAAAAAGCCACAACACAAGTACCTAACTATTCACTAGGTCAGTAGGCGAATCATCAGGGTAAGGTTTAGGTTAACCATTTTAACCAAGTTTTCACTTGCCAAATAGGCATGTGATCCTCACCTCTTTTTCTCTATATCTTTTGCTTTTCTTTTTCCTGATGAGAAAACAACAAGAATATAAGTTCCAAAAGCGCTCTCTATCTTTGATAATTTTAAAAAAAAAAAAAAAAAAAACCGAAAAAAAGAAAGCTGAGATATTAAAATAAAGCTATAGCTCCCTCCTTTGGGAAGATCCCCCTAGCATTACGTGGTTTGGCTCCTTTCTGGGTTCTACCTGCTAATCGAGTAACGCACTACCTATTCTTTATTGCTTTTGCTTGGCTCTTTTGGCACCTAAAGTGATTCCACCATTTACAAGCACTATAACACAGACTGAGATCCAAAGGCCAAAGATATTTAGTGAAGACAGTCGGTAAAAGTATCTTCAATTAACAGAGCTAAAGTGATTAGACGGGTTTGCGATTATTAAACAAGTTGCATGTACACTAATTGTAAGAATTAGACGATCAATCACTAATCACCATCACCATCCCCATCACCATCACCATCACCATCACCATCACCATCGAGTTTGTATTTTTGACTGGAAAACGTTTCTTGAAAATTACAGCATTAGTAGTCGTCAAAATTGACTAAGCAAAGGAGGGCAAGCTTCTTTCTTACTTTCCGTTTGCCTTTTGTTAGGCTCCGTTTCGTTTGCACGTTTAAGAAGGAAAAGAAAAAAGGACTTACAAAGGAGGAGAAAAACCCATCTTCTTTGTGCTTTCCTCACGCTTAATATATATTGTAGAAATAAAGGAATTCAATTGTTATGGGGAATCAAGAAAGATGAGGAAAGTAAAACGTTAAATTCAAAACTATTATTCATTTTTCACCGCGCTTTTCTTCATTCTATTTTCATCACTGTTCTCCTAACTAAGCAAATAGAAAAAAGTGTTTCCCTTACTCTTTTCTTTCATTTTCCCAGAGAACAGTGTTTTCTTTCACTTTCCCCCTAGAGTGTAGCTAGACTCAAAAGTATTTGGTTCACTTTAGAGGAATTCACCCTCAATCACAAATTATTTATTTCGCTAGTCAATTTACATTGGCTTTACACATGCTCTAGTATATATAGAAAATACAACAGACCTTTTGAATATTTGGACACCAACAACATACAATGATAAAGATTATAAGTTGCTTCCTGTATAACGTCCGAATACATAAATAGATCTATGTATTGTAAAACCTGCTATCCCATTTATGCATGAGCAATTCAAGTATCTCCACTAATATCTCTATATAAAAAGTGAAACATTCAATGATATAGATTATAAGTTGCTTATTGTTGCTATCCCACTTATGCATACGATGCTTATGAGCAATTCATGTATCTGAGAGTATCTCCACCACTTTATAGAAGTAAACATTCCATGTATTTGCTTTCCATGTTACCAGATGCAAAATAAGGCAATGAATGCCTAAACAATCAGTTCTAGAATTACAATTCTTAAGTGGAAGAAAGGGTATAAGGTAAGAAATAGGGTTAAAGATGCCCGGGAAATTGCTAAAACTGATTACTAATATTTGTGGGAAGAACCTCAATAATTGTAACCTCAATGTGAATGTAGAAATTCTCCATAGTGACAGGTTGGCAAAGCAGAGGAACAGGCCTAATATTTGGCATTATTTGCACACTAAGAAGCACGGACACGAATACGGCCACACAGATACGACATGGCGACACGGAAAATATTTATAATAAATCTATGTAACCATGTAACATAAAAATAACACTCTATTCATAACTCCGTTGTTAAAGGCGCGTCTAAGGCTCAGGCAAGCTCAGCCTTTGCACCTTGCCTTGCCCTAGGCGAGGCCCCTTCAAAAAGGCCTGCCTAGGCACACCTCTCTTGCGCCTTTTTATAAATGCCCAAGGCGCAAAGCCCCGCGCCACAATAAAATTATGCATCAATAACTTAATTAAGTATGAAACTATCATACTCAAATAATATCAACTTTAGACCCAACTCATGACCCACCTCTTATTAGCTTTGGACCCATACGAAGACCCATTAGGTCATTCCAACTTGCAAAATACAAGGGTCACTTTTGAAAATTGAAGAACATTCTTCTTTTTTACCAACACTAACAATCGTATTGGCTCCCAAATTTAGCGAAAGAAAAGCCTAATTGTACAAATAATCTACATAAGAATTAAATTTAACATTTTGTGATAGCTTCACATGACCTGATTAGGTCTTCACTGTGTTATTCTAAGGTTAACTATTTTGTGAAGCATCATGGAGACAACTTACTAGCTAATCCAATTGAGCTAATAGGTCAAAATGCACATTAGTTCGATGTTTTAGCAAATTCTATGTATATTTTAATTGTTGAGTTTTTCTATTTGCTTAAGCATATCTAACTTATAAGTTTTCTTGAAGTGCGCCTCACTTCGCACAGGCTCGCGTTTTTTCTGCGACTTGCGCCTAGGCCCCAGGAAGCATTTGTGCCTTAAATAACTATGATTCATAATATAACTAAGAACTAAGATGTTAAGTAAATTACCTCCAAACAACAACACAACATGAAAATATCATAACAATACTACCACGACTTATTCCTTCTATATATAAGAAAATGTTATAACTTTTCAAAATAAACCCCTCTTTGATAAACTTATTTTACATATTAGGGCTTTCGCCCCAAAAATTCAAGACTTCTCTTAAAAATAAAAATAAAAATAAACAAAAAACAAAACATGTCGGGAAAGTGTCGGATTTCAAAAATAAATTAAAAAATTTCGGACAAGTTTTTTTGTGTGTCCGACATGTGTTGGAGGTGTGTCACCCGTGTGTCGGTGTCAGAGGTGTGTCGGACACAAATACGGCACGGCATTTGAATTGTTGGTGCTTCCTAGTTTGCACAAAGTAGCTATTTCCCACTCGAATCCTCATTCTCATGCTTGACAAAAGAACTATAATATGTTTTCAGAATGCTGTTGCACACTAAAATCACAAATTATTTCATTTTGCACAATAAATCCCAAACTATTTCATTTTGACAGATGTAGGTTTCTTGTAGCATTGTGTGTGCAACAGAGCATGCACAAGCATTGTTCGATCACATAAATGGAACTTGCAATTTCCATATATGACTCAAAAGCTACACCACTTTGCAGGTTTAGAAAGGAACAGTAGACCAATGTAACAAGGTGATATTCATATAAAACATACATAACCAATGAAATAGCATTAATAAAATATGAAAGAAGGAAAACAGGTAAAAATAATAAGTAGCATAATCAGTAAATAATGTCCATCAGATTCATTTAGCTTGAAAATGGAGTTGCTGAAACAGGTGCACTCCAGCAGCCAGAAGCTAACTACAGAACAACAACCCACTTAACTAAATGAACATATTCATCTGATTTAATTTGAATAGACCTTTGATTCAAGAGATGCCACTAGGGTAGGACCACTTCTATAACTCATCAATACAATCTTGACAAAATTTCTCTCTCTTCATTTATTGGTTACCCACTTTTGACATCCACGTTCATGGGAGTGACAAAGCCTCCATTACCACTCCCTTTAAAATGCACCATATAGAGAGAAGGGTCCCATAACTGGGGTACCCCAGGCCACCATTCCTAAATAAAGTTCAAGTTCAAGTTAATCCGTTAACCGATGGCTCATTTAAGATGGTAAAGGAATCTCTGAACAAAAGATGCCGTAAATATCTTCCACAATCAACAAAGAAGATTCCTAGTTGGTCATTTTCAATATCCTCATCGTTATTCGCGTGCGTTGAATGAATTGGCTACAATTGGTGGCCATTCATGATTCAAAAAAAAAAAAAGGGCTCTCATGCTATGCATGTTTATGTTCAACTCCCACTCAATGAGACATCAATGTAAATTTGAAGTCCAATTTGCTAGAATTTGATTAGCCATATCAAGGAAAGAGCCATGCATTTAAATAGCTAATACGGAGGTAATTATGCTTCCTTATCCCATAGTAAGTAAGCTCTTACATTCTAACAAAAATGTCAGTGCATGCACAAAGCATCTTTAAACAGAAAGTGCAAGTGCCTTCAAGAAGAAATGCAATTTACATAGACTACCTTCAAGACAAGAAGATGAGTCACTCACCTTTAAGCAAAAACAAAAGGTTTAAACAATCTTCTCAGACACTCAAAAATACCTTAACAAAACATTAGCCTTCTAGAATACGAGTTTTACTCGAGTATTTCCTGAGAGACAAGTTTTCTGAGTGGTTAGAACTTTAAATTAAGGTCTCTTAAGTCCTTTTCTCCTCAAGTTGCTCATAAATACACTGCACGGAAATGGAAATACTATAAGATGTGGCTTTTTCCGAAATTTCTTTACTAGGTAATGCAGCAAGTAAAACCTCGTACACTTGCTGAAAAGACTGTAAAAACTGATCTGCTCCAAGCACATTTGACGGGAAAATTCCCATTTGGAGACTTCGACATGGATCAGCAAGCACGATGGCATTGATTCACAAGAATAAAATGATCTGGTTGACGTAAATGCCGCACCAACAAGGAAATGCGCGTAATGATAATATTCGAGAAAAGGGAGTAGTGGTATCATAAGTTTTTCGAATAGTGAGTGTATATGTTCATATAGTGGCTATATCTACTCTCTAGTCAATCAACTCGGTTTAATCCCTGTCAAAGCGACAATATTATATATATCTTGAAAGGAGGCAAGACGATCCTTGTCAAGGAGAAATTATATATCTTTTGAAAGGATCTTTAAGGCAAGAGAGTCTTTAAGCCTTGTAATATCTCATTGCCAAATCTATTGGCTAAAGAAATGATGCCACAGTTAATACTGACCTCATCACGGAAGCTTAAATTTGCTTTCCTGGGCAATATTTGTAAGTCCATGACACTGACATGAAGAAATTGTATCCTACACGGTAAGTGAGGTAAAATGGGCGTTCAGAAAGAACGCCACGGTTGACACTGACCTCTCTTTCGTCTTTTTTCCCTCTCTATATCTCAAGTATATCAATGTTGATACATGTATAGTACTACGGGAAAAAAAAAAGTCACTTCTGTACCAAATGGAACAACACATTGTCATGTCGCACTTGCTATCCACTGGCAATCTTGTCTTTTGGTAAATGTTGCAATCTAATAGGTCAAGATTTGGACTCCATTTTCACAATGTTCTTCCAGCTGATGTTAGCGTTGTTCCTTTGCTTGTACACACACTTGGGAAGTAATTTCTCAAAAACAAAGGACTATTATAATATCAACGCAATCATAAAAATTATTTTGTGAACTTACATGCCCAAACTTTTATTCCCCATTTTTTATTTAACCCACAATCAGCTGCTCCACAGCGTTCACCTCATACTATTTGCTTTATCTAAAAAATTGCAGCAGCAAAAGCTTAATTCCAAAGCACCTACGTTCTTCAGCACCCAATATCATCCAAAGAATTAAGTTGTACCAATAATTGAAAGAATAATGCCTTCCATGAAAGTTGTCATGGACATCATGGTTCTTGGATTTTGCTCCTTGGGATTTTACTTTTTATTTTTCTTTGTTGTAAGTTCGACACATTTTTAGAATCTTTTAATCATTGCTCTCGTCTACTGAAGCTTTTTTATTGGGTGAACAATGTCTTATTCATGTTACAAATTAACTACATACTCGTAAAACTGGTGCTACAATACATATCATGACAAAAGGTATTTATTATGTTGAAATCCTCCAAGAGAAAATAACATAGACACCAATCGTTTTTCGTCTTGCATGCTTTTACATCTTTGCTGCTTTCAGTACCATATCTTCCGACTAATTAATATAATAGTGCTACAGTGACCTTTTCTTCTTAATATTCACTTTTCCATTTAATACTTGCCTATCAAATAAATATAATTAACACTATTGTAACCCAACTCTGAGAAACAAAGAAGCTCAATTCAATCCAAGGAATATGGATACTGAATTAATACACACAACTGTTAGACCAACAAAACTTTACCTGTCAGCTAGCCTATTAAAACCCATGCATACGACCAAAACCCTGATTTGCATAAATATGCACCTTCCAGCTGCATTTCAAGTTTTGTGATTCGGGACAAAAAAAAAAAAAACAAAGTACAACGTGCTCTAATTGCAAAATAACCCATAATCATCCATTGTAAGGGTCATAACATAAGTATGCCATGAGAAAATTTTACAAATTCCTCTTCCAATTTTACCAACTTTAACCCAAATTGATCCAACAACTGAACATTTTTACTATGACAGCTATCGATAATTATTATGCGTCAGGAGTCAACTCTCTTCAACTCATAAACAACTAACCTACTTCCACAATCATACTGGTCCCCAATTGGCCAGAATAACTCCCTCGTCGCCCTCACATACCACTTCACCTTTTCTGCGTAGAATCTCTCCCTCCATTGCGATAACTGCAAACTCTTACTTGCCTGCCACACTACTAGGCACTAGCACAACAGTACCAGCTAATGCAAGGGACTCAGCATAGACTGTGTTGATACTTCCTTTCATGTGCCTAGACATAATGCCCTAAATAAAACTCTCAAGTCGGGTAAAAACTCCGAACCTGATAAAGTGCCCGACAAACCCAATCCAACCTTGAGTTCCCTTTTTGTTTAATTTGCTTCTCTCGGTGATATTTACTTCTGTGAGTTCAAACCAAATGGTTTTGAAGTAAGCTCCAACTTGGGGTTGACCTAGGGTCCTCTCTCTCTTTCTCTCACTTTTTGGGTTAGGTGGGAGGGGGTTTAAATGAAGTTCAAACCCAGACATGGCTGAAAAGCACAACATCTGAATTCATTGTGCAAGAGTTTGTTCATCCTTTGGATCTTTCGTCTACACTTTGAATACTTCAGGTTGATAGTACTCCCTCCGTCCCAAAATAAGTGTCCACTTCCATTTTGCACATTGTTTAAGAAATCGTATAATATTAATTTTTTGGTTCATTAAATAGTCACTTTCCAATTTTACCCTCGGATGTGATGGGTGTTTGAATTTTTCTTGTTTTGGGACCACACATAAATGTTACTTTGTCTTTATTATAAGGCTAGGATTGGAAAGTAAGTAAAAAGTATATACCAATTTAGGAAAGTGGACACTTATTTTGGGACATCCAAAAAAGGAAATGTGGATACTTATTTTGGGACGGAGGGAGTATTATTTTAATGTCAAAGTAACCAGACTATATATATGCGTGGGTTTGGATTGGTGTCAAATCGGATTGTTTACTCCACTTTTTCATAATACATCCCAAAAAGAAAGCACGGACTCTTCTTAAAGGTCGAAGAATCCACACTCGATGCGCACCTGCACTGACGTGAATTCTTCTCGTATGTGACAGGGTGTTTTTCTAATTATTCTTTTAAATAAAGTGACTTTAACATATTGTAAAAACTTTGGAGTCAATTTAAGAATGTTGAGAGCTGGATTACACATGAAAAGGCTAGTATTGCTTATGTATGCTCGCTATTTGTCAATTGGCATCATTACAAGACAATGTATAGTTTGTTAAAGTATATTTTTTAATTATTTATAAAAGTACTCCTGCACCCGTATTTTTGGAAAATTGACGAATCCCCCGCATCCGTATCCTCGCACCCACACTGGTGCTTCCTAAACATTGATATCTAACACAAAACAAATATCTGAGAAGAAAATTATCTAGTTCTATATGAAGTACGTGGCGTTGCAGCGTTCTTTTGCAATGTAATTCCAAGAGAAACAATGTTGGTTTGATAAGACATATCATCTTCGAAAGATTGTTAAGCTATGCTATATAGTGGTATACTACCTTTTTAAGGGACTATTGTTCTATCTGGTCTATAAAAATGATACACTACATATGAAGTTAAGAGAACGTGGATGAGTTATATAGAAGACTATTGTTCCATATATGCATCCCCTTGAGTATATTCTGGTCACTGTGGAAAGAGAGGAACATGAAGGCTTTCATCAATGAAGCAAAGAACCTGGCCATCATAAAAAATGGCGCTTTTTGGTCCATATTTTAGTGGCTTAGGATGTATAGAGATTTTAATAGCTTGAGCTTCTTGGAGTTTTTTTATTTTTTGTCCTTACAAGACTCAGTTGTTTACTTTCTCTTCTGGTATACTTCTAGTATGCATGTACTTATTTTCTCTTCATTTACACTATAATTTACCTTACCGATCACATAAAATTATAAACTACATAGGAAGTCGAGAGGCCATGGACATTATTTGCAGACAATTTTATTTTGGTTAACTGATGTTAAGAATTTACAAGATAAGATGATTCCATGCAGAGAAAGATTGATTCTGATAGAATGGGGAGAACAACTGAGGAAATAACTATACTGAAACAAAAGCTGAAGACAAGTGACTGTGGAAACGTATATCAATAGGACCAATTAGTGCAAATAACTTTCAGTTATACATGCATGTTTTTCTACTAACTTTTCGGAATATAAAAAAGAGCTTTTTTCTACTAACTTTTGTTATACACACGCACATGCTTACGGAAGGACAGACTGACGAATATAACACACCAATCAACAAACATCAAAATTATATACAACAACTAAAAGGTAGCAATGCCTACCAAGGAACCCAACCGTAAACCATGTACCTATTCAATTATCCTTTTATATCTTATGGTACCCATAAAACCCTTTACGTACGTGCATGTGCGAGTGTAGCTTGGAATGCATATGTTTTTCAAAAGTGGATATGAGGGCGTGGGAGGGGCGGATACATACCTAAACTTTATCATTCTTGCATGAAGTGACTGCCCTCATAATAAAATCCATAATCCCTCAGTTGTCAGTCGCTTTTTCCATTGCATTAAAATAAAAGAAGATTCACCATTGGCTTCATGGTAATAAAGTGAATCGCATGTATACAAAGTGTAACTGAGCTTTAAACGCACAGTAAACTAAATGACAGACCTCATTGAGTAAGTAGTACTGTACATCTCTAAGCCCAATAACAGTAACACTGTAACAGACAATTGGTAAGCAAATTTGAAGAAAATATGTGCCATATTTTTTTGCCTCTTTACCTTTCCTAAGTGTAACAAGGAATGTTAATTGCTGCTCTTGAGGATTTTGTAAAGAACGGGACGCCGCCAATACGGAAAGTTCCAACTTCATAGATAAGTATTATTCTAACTTGTACATCAGATATACAATCAGGGAAAAAGAGTAATTATTCGGCACCTGTATTCTCAACAGCTTTCTTGTATTCTGGCTTGAGCTCATACGCTCCTTGGTTTGTTCCCCTCTTATTGTATATGCATAGCTCACTTAGAATCTCTTTCAACAATTGTTGCAAAAGAAGGGGGAAAAAATGCCCAAATTTCCTGACAAGTTAAATCCAGTCAAGTGATATTATCAACTACATAATAAGGTAGCACAATCTAATCATCGTCCTTACATGGCCACTATAAGATTACTCAATGAGACTTACAAAGGGCAAGTTTTTGTCTTATCACGATTAAAATCATCCTCAAACAATTTAATATAATACGTTAGGAAATTCTGTTAAAGTATTTAAAATAGTCAATCCACTCAAAAATGATGCTTTTTTTCTAATTTTACACACCACAGAGAGCACAATAATCCAGCCAGCTAAAGTCCTTGACAAGTAATAGATTCCAGGAAAAAGATGCCACTGTCTAAAAGTTATGCAAAAGAGTACTTGCAGGAGACACCGCAGGTTAATCTGTTTCTTGGACTAGCTGCTTTAATGCCCAATTAGGTTGTCTTTCGTAAAGCTTAAACACGATATTTTCAAGTTCTCCACGATCCCTTCTAGTTGTTTTCACATCCGACCCCTTAATGGGTCCTGTTTTCTTCTTATCCTGGACGAGAATTGTCAAAGGGAAACGACATACAATTTTTGGTACAAAATTGGAGAGCGTAAATGTGTATAGATAGCTATCAACGCAAAGAGATATGAAAAATTCATTAAGAATAGTGTTCATAAATTTATACAACATGACAGTTGTACAAGTTACTTCTTAACATATTAATTAATTAAATGTGTAAGAGATGCAAATATGTCAGTTTGTGCACAAACGAAACTCAATGGCCTCTTTTTCATGCCCACCTTAACAGCTGCTAGTAGCTCAATCCCAGCACTAATGCATGTGAGTGGCCTAACATGCTGCATAAAGAGAGAGCCATTTATGCCTAAAAAAATCTTGTAAGAGCATCCACAATGGTGTGGATGAAACCACAACTTAGGGCATATTTAGATTTTCACTGTTGCAGTGGTGTGAAGCGTACCACAACTTTGGTTCCGTAGGATAGTGGGACCTAAGTTCAACATAGGTTAAAGTTTGTAGTGGTACCACCAAACTGCGGAGGGTGGACTGTTTGGCAACCAAACGGCCAAGGGATTGTGGTTTGGCGTCAAATGGTCAAGTGTTAACCATTTGGTCGCCAACTGCCAGGCTTTGTAGTAGCAGCGCCAACGTACTGCCTATCAATGGCTTCAAATAAATGTTCCATTTTTTGTTTATATATATATATATATATATATATATATATTTATTTATTTTTTGCATTCTTTCCGATAATCCAAAAAGTGTAAATTAATTGTAATGCAAACACATGCCGGGAAAAGCAACCAATAAATACATATCTCGCCAAATCCACAAGCATCAGAACCAGATGTGGCGATCATTGGATAAAATTTGATTGATTATTTGCATCATCCACCATGAATCAAATGTTACTGAAGTTAATATATCTAACAGAGCTCACTAACTGCATTAACAGTCTCACTAACCTAAATAATAACTGAGTAATTTTCTGAGAAATGGAGATGAAAAAGGAAGAATTAGTGCTTGAAAAGTTTCGATAAGCGCGCTAGGGGTTTTCCCAGCGTGAATTAGAGGTTCTCAAAACAATGTAGTGAATGCAGAACCCTGAGCTCCATTGATCACCATAATCTTACTGGGGCGGAGTTACAAGAAGGGTGGTCAAATTATCCATAAAGCAGCAAAGATAAATCCTAGTAAAGTATGCAGTTGGTCAGGAATTTAGTCAAATTACAGCTTATAGGACCCTTGTAATACAGGTTTGAGGAAACAGGGGACAACTATCAAAGAGCTTGCAATAAGGCTTTAGAGTGTATATATATATATATATGCAGAGAGAGAGAGAGAGAGAGAGAGAGAGAGAGAGAGGATACCTGGAAAGAATAGGGATCTCCTGGTCGGAGAGGATCAACGGAGACGACGACAATGGCGACAGGCTCAGAGTCAGCGGCGGAGGAGGAATGGGAGTGCCATGGCTCTCTCTCGGTCGCTCCTTTTTCTACTTTTCTCTCTCTTCTGCTGAGACGCCTGAAAATTTGAATTAGAGGACTGAACCGGCCACATCTGAAACACGGGTCAAGTAAGAGACGGAAGATTAATTAATTACGGGAGTGGTGCTAGAGACACACCACAAAGCACACCTCAAAGCACACCTCATGCTTTGTGTGCATGTACCTTGGGCTTCCCTAGCGGTTCCCAAAAAAATGTGTGCCCTGTGTAAAAAAGTTCCACAGCCCAAGGTACATGCATTTAAAGCATGATGTGCTTTGGGGTGTGCTTTGTGAAGTGTCCCTAGCATTATTGTTAATTACGGTCCAGCTTATGTCAGTTTACGACTTAAGAGTGTTTGTTTCTCGTGAGCGACTGAGCGGATTGGTCCTAGGCGTGGCAATCGTGTCGTGTTGGGTCATAATCGTGTCGTGTCATAATCGTGTCATTTCTAAACGTGTTAAAAACCTAAACCCATACCCGTTTAATGTAATTCACGTGTCACCCATTTAACCCACCAAGCCGCGTACTGAACAAGCCGTTTTCTCGTAACCTTTTTTTTTTCCTTGTATAACATGACATATTTAATAGATTGACTTCATGTAATAAAAAACCAAACATAGAGGGAAAAAAATGAAGAGGCACGATTCCAAAAACACAAGTCTTCACACCTAATGTACCAACTACCAACAAGTCAACGACACTAAATTTAAACTAATTCAGTACAATATAACAATATCTAACTATTATAAAGGTAGGACTGTAATACTCTTAACTCCATTTTTTCCTCCAAAAAAAATAAAATAATAAAATAAATAAATATTACTTGCTTTTAAAAAAAATGTATTTCAAAAAAAAAAATATTTTCAAAAATACCCTCTATAATCGTGTTAAACGGATTGACCCAATTAAAACATGATCCAACCCGTTTATTAATCGTGTTAAACAGGTCGACCCGTTTATGACCCATACACATATAAGCTAAACTCAAACCCGTTTAATTCGTGTCAGATTCATGTCGTGTTATCGTGTCGTGTCGAAAATTACCACCTTTAGTCCTAAAATGGAATTTTAGCTCTCCACAGTCCACTACTAAAAAGTTCACTGACGCAAATTAAATTAAATTGGGACCACCTTTTAACTACACATCATCAAACTGAAACATGTCATTATTGAAACGCCAACTTCAACGCATGGGACTATACCTCTTGCATGGGCGTATCGAGGATCTCTAGAAGGAAGGGTACTGGGGCTAACATTAAAAAAAGAACAAGAAAGGAAAAACGTTGCATTAAAGAAAAAAAAATAAAAAAGGTTTTTCCTTAGCTTTTTGCACATAAATACACACACATACATTTATGTGGCATTAAAGAAGTCAAGTTCCAATGGCGATCTTGAACGTCGGTGACATGCTCAATAGCGATTGTGTTATGTTGCGGCTCTTTCTTATGGTGTGAGAATAGATTATGTAAGTGTTTGGGTATTTAGATGAATTGATTTTGAGTGTCTAAAAGCCCTTCTATTGTAATATACTATATTACTGCTATATACATAGTTTTTTTTTTTAAATGCATATCAGTAATTGTTAGTAAAAAAAAAAATTAAGTATTTAGATAATTAATTCGGAAAATATATTGTATATATAATATCACATCATTATGTTATGAATAATTGTTAGTATAATATATGTATATTAATGATATAATTAATTAATAAATTCATTAAATGAATAATGTGGAAACTGCATATCAATACGTTTTACTGCTGGTGATTGTTTATATTATTTTGATATTAAGTATTCGTGTAGTGAAACAATTGAGAATGTTAATAAATACTGTAACATCTTTTATACATCAACACATCTCTAATCATCATTAGTTCATATCATTATATAGAGTCTATTGGAGTCAGTCACAGTCACTAAAGCCTTACTCTTCCTTCTTTGTCCCACATCGACCAACAATAAAAACATAAGTAATTGAATCGCAAGGTATCAGCCAACAATAATGCTATGGGCAATGCTACGGGCACTAAGAGATATAGTGTGTTAGTAAGTGTTGGTGGATTTTGTTAGTGCCCGCACAATCATTAGAAGAGAGATAAAATGTGTAAATAAGTGTTGGTGAATTTTGTTAGTGCTCCAACTATTACTCTAATGCTATACGCACCGAAAATATGTACCGAATTCGGTGGAGACCACACTTTTGACAACTTTAATTGCCTCCCATACATGGTTGGGTCGGATTTTTCTAAACCCATTTTGTCTCCCAAACAGGTTCTATATCAGTTTCAAAATTTGAAAACTTATGGCTGCTGGGCTGGGCGCCTGGGCTACAAGGAGTATGTATGGTGTATGGGCTGGGCTAGAAGTCAGAGGTAAGAGAGACTGAGAAAATTTTGCGGCCTCAACATTTTAGGCTACCTCTTCAGGTGAGGTCATGTGTGGTGGTGTCTTGAGGAAGTTCAGGAAGCGATTTTGAGCTCTTTTTTTTTTTTTTTTTTTTTTTTTCGGTCCATTTATATATTTTTTTTCGATAGTATCTTGTATAAAAAAAATAATAAATTTGCAGTTTCTTTTTTTCTACAAAGCTTTTTAGGCGTTTTTGAAAGTTGTGAAAGTTTAAATGTTTGTAAGAAAAACATTTTGGTGAGTAAGGAAATTGAAGAAAGTAGGAAAGACAAGAAAGTATAGTGATAAATAAAATTAGAAATTGTTTGGACCATAAATTATTTTTATATGCATTAGTATATAAAGTCTTATTATATTATATTATTATATAGTATATTTATTATTGCACATGGAAAAACAATTCAAATTGGTTGGTGGTTATTTGGAAGTTGATTGAAAGACACTTGGCATTACAAGGGGAGATCAATATTGGTTACTTGAAGATCAATGGTGATGCTGAAGACGGAAGTTGCTTGAAGACACTTGTCATTGTAGGAGCATCTCCCACCAATTGGTAGTTGTAGGAATTTGAATTATTAGTTATTATAGTTGGAGGAAAATGTAATTCAAATTCAAAGTAGTTGTAGACTTTTTCTATAAATACTTGTGTTGTACTCCTTTGTAATGGTCCTTGACCAAACAATCACATCAATACATTATGTAGTATTTCTTCAATATATCATTTACTTTCATTAGGCCACCATGGCCATTTTACTTTGTATGTAGTTTAGTTTCTAGCACTAGATTAGATTCTAGTTAATTAGTTTCTTAGTCTACGATTTCATTTACTCTTTTCCATAGTTTAATCACCACTTCGAAGGCATCCTTCGAACTCTACCATCTTCTTTTTCTTATTTCACCGTTGGACACTACTTTCATTTATTTCATATTGAAGACCTTCGAAGGTCCACAATCGATTGGGTATTTGAACTCGAACTCTCTCTTTCTCATCTCCTTTTCTTTACAAATTGGTCGCTTCTAAGTCCTCTTAATTGAGGCAATCGAACACTTCAAACACGAGTGTGTGTTTCAAGGGCTTGATCTTATATGTTTTTGAGAGTTCAAACAGAAATACAATAAAAAAATATCTTAGAAGGGAAGAAAACATAAGAAAAAATACAAGAGAATTAAATTTTATTTTTGTTTAATCATTCCCTTACTTCCCTCACTAAATCAGTCAACCAAACAAAGCCTAATATAGTTGACTGTTAATTTTAATTTGTAAAATTCGAACTAATGGAAGAACAATAAAGGTGTGTTTGGGGGCCTTAAATTGTCCAATATTTAAGGGTCCATAGGCGGTGCCCTACTTTTCCAAAAGGCAGGGTCGGCCCTAATGCAGCAGAGACACTCTGATCCGGCTCTGATTCTTGTTTTGGTCAAAAGAAGTGATTCTGTATCAATGTTTTAAAATTTGGGCCGGTCATCGAACCGAAAAAATGACCAGGTCAAGGGTTAGTAGTTCAACCGTTGGGTGAACCAGAGTTAAACCATGATGTCATAATTAAATAATAAATATATTTATTTAGAAATACTATTAATAGAGTAATGCTATATTTTCCAAATTTTGTATAGCAAGCATATATGATAGTGGACCTATTAGATTTTGATTGAGAGGAAGTTGAATTTGTTCCAGTATTATGTAATGTGGTCCAAATGGCATAAATATAAAACCAAAGTACCAAAAAATAATGATAATAAACAACCAAAAATTATAAATAAGGTACTCCCTCCGACCTATTTTATGTGTCCCTCTTTCCTTTTTGGGATGTCCCAAAATTGTTGTCCACTTTTCTAAAGTAGTGTGCAAATTTTACTTATTTTTTCAAACTACCCTTCTTTGCAATCAATACCAAAACAAAACAATAAAAGAAAGTGCAATGATTATGGGCAACTGTGGAAAGTATGTGTAGATTCTTTTTAGGAAAATTGGTGAAAAGGGCATTAAGACAAGCTAAATTGGAATGAAGGTGTCACACCCGTTCCAAAAAATTCCATAGTTTATCATGCATATTTAGATTTTGTGAATCGTTAATGTTATTTGATAATTGAGGATGAGGTTGACTATGAGTCAACGGTAAGGTGTCAGTGAGGACACGGGAACATGATGGTTCATTTTGCATTGACATGAGTAATTGACATTTATGTGATTTAAATGCTGTTTGACTTTCTGGTATTGTTGATGAATAGTGAATTTATCTGTGTAAAGTAAATTCTGATAATCTTGATGTTCTCATATATTATTTTGAGAACTATGGTGAGAACGTGAGTGACACGTTATATAAAAGGTAGGTTGTGTAGAGATTCCACATAATTTAGTTTTCGAACGTGATTTTTGGACCCAAACGAGATTTAGTCGAAAACTTTTGAAATAGATAATTTTCACTCGTAAAGTCATAAAATAGACGTGTGTGACGTTTCATGTAACACCCGTACCCGGGAAAGGGGTTAATTATAGTTGTTAATATGTATTAATTAATATAATTGGTGTCTAAAATGGATTAAGGGGAGGCTTGGACTCGCCCGTGGAAAAAGTGTTCAAAGGACACTAGTTGGAAAAAGTCCCTAGTGAGGTGGGACATGTTTGGAAGTGGGAGCCAGTGAGGACCTGAATGAAAAAATTTGCATTTTATGTGATTAAATGCATTTATGTGATTACATGAATATTTGTTTAAATATTTTCATATTATATGATGATATATGCGTTAACCATTGGTATTAGTTTGGACACACAAATAAGGGTATAACTGAAAAAGTTCATAATCAGTAGGTGCGATATCAATTTCAAAAAATAAATGGGACCCACGTTGGGACCCATACGAAACTTAGACAAATACCCATTAGATAATTGGGTAGTTAATGGAATGTTTTGGGGATTTCATAATAGGAACTTTATAAATTTTGGGGGTGTAAATGCAAAGTGAGAAAATTGAGGCTTAGACACCTCATGTAAAGTTGCATGGGTGTGTGTTGTGTCAAGGAAGAGAGTTTAGACTCTCATTGCTGAAAATTAGAACAAGAAGAGAATAAGAGAGCTCGGGATTGAAGACAGAACCGTCACTGACGTCGTAATTCCGTCGTTCCGTCGCCACCATTCGCCGGATTTACGATCCAAGACCACTTTTGGACTCGTGGAGGTAAGACAATTATTCCTATGCCTTTAATTTATGTTTTAATTGTCAGGTTTTGGTAGCTCACACTAATCGGTGAGACGCCGTCTACCAAAATCTTATAGGATTCACCTTGGAAAGAAATTGGGATAGGAATTGGTAAATTCAGCACTTCTCTAGCTTGAATTTGGGTAGATCTTGCTAAGGTGAGTTTTCTACACTAAAGAATGGTTGTGTTTAGCTATGTTCAAGGCATCAATGATGTTAGAGATGATAATTTATGCTTATTAGCCAAGAGAATGTTCTTGTTGTTTTGATTATTCATGCTTAGAAGACATGGAGATGTTAAAATGTGAATTGCATGTCAATTTAGAAATTTATATGTGCCTACATGTTTATGTGTTTATATGTCTATGTATTATTCAATGGGCACCGGGAAAATGATTCATTGTTGGGAGTAATAAGGGTGGTGAAGAGGAAGAATCCGAGAAATACGGAAGTCCAAGGAATAGAAGTGGCTACGGGACCAAGGGAGGTCTTCGGGTCTGAATGAATCATTAAACCGGTGACTCGACTACAAATATGATTTTATAAGTTGATTGTTGCATTGCACATGTTAAACATTCAACCAGGTTTAGATTTCTCACTAAGCGTAATGCTTAAAAACCCGTTTTCCTATTTCTGTTGTGGTACATAACAACCACCGCAGGTTCGGAGCTATATCCGGAGAGGAAATGACGCGCGATGGGAGAGATGGGAGAGATTTGGATATTGAGTAGATGGGCATCCTTTGGAACTTGTAAAAAGGTGTAAATTATGGTTTCTTTCATGTTAATGTTAATACTTGGGTTGTAGAAAAGGAATTTGGATCCTAAAGTTGTAATTTGGAGAGGTGGAAATGAGTTCGAGAACTTATGTGCAATCTCTCTTGTTAATGTTCGAGCTGCAACGTACTTCGAGCAACCGGTAAAATTATTATTTATTGTCTTATGAGTAATTCGACTGTCACAAGGGATACAGATTTATTATATCATAGCAATTCTTGAGTAATCAAGGATAATATTGGGGAATCTCTAGATCTCAGATTTGGCTTTGGTATGCCAGGAGTAAGAGAGATAGAATTGGAATGGTGCTTGAGTAGTATTGGTTATAAGGGCATTGCTACGGGGTGGAGACTTGAGTTGAGTTTTCTGTATGGTGTGGGTACAGACTTCTTTCCGTATATGATGTATCATCAGGTATTATACTAAAGAAGATTCTTTCCGTATAAATTTAGGTGTGTTATTCAAAGGGTCTTCTATTATCAATAGAATTCTGGAATTCTTACAGTGTTGGTACGTGATATCTAAGATTATGGTATTCTGGAATTCTTATAGTATCAATATTATGGTTATTTGGTTGTACTCGGGCATTCTTATGTCTATATTCCGGGAACATCTATCATATTACGGATATTTCGCTTCTATTTTGTATATGGTGATGTACTGATTTTCATCAATGGAGAGTGTTATTCTTTGGTTCGAAGACATGCTATAGTTGTATGAACCGTCTGAAAGTATTGGAGGGTATCGAAAATCCGTAAACAGAGGAAAGGAAATGTGAAGTATTATGGGAGATATATGTATATTCTTGGACTGGAGTGGTAATTCAGACATCTACGAATTTACAGTTTATTGGAAAGATATTCAGAGGTTACATGGGTATGCATAGAGTGTTGAGGAATCTCTCAACTCGATATGTTAAGCTTCTATTAGGGTATTCTTATTATCTTTCTCTAGCGACTTTCTTCAAAAGGAGACATGAATGAGTATAGGTTCGGTAAGAGATTCCCATATGGTGCATGTTCATGGTGCATATGGAGCATAGGCGCAGTTCACGTATGATGGAATCAGTTGTAGCCACAGAACCATGTTCAAAGAGATAAGTGTGGTTGTAATCGAAGTAAAATTTTGTATCATAACTTTGTGTACTAAACTTTGGAGTCGACGAATCGTTTTCACTTAGACTAGATAGTGTTGCGCAATAGACTTGGCTTCTACCTTGGACGATTTTACATAAGTACTAGTGGTGGAGTTTAATTCTAGCAATTTCATATTTCAAAAGGAAGTATTATAGCTTTGATTTGTGAATGTATGGGATGTTTTGTTTTAAACAAAAAGGGTGTTTAAATGAAAAGGGTTGAGAACTATCTCCAACTGAATTAGAATGACCAGAAAATGTTTGGAGTTTACCCCATTTGAAAAGGGAAGTTTGAAATCATTTTATTAAAAAAAAAAAAAAAAGGGGAGAGGGGGGGGGGAAGGTATAATCCATAATTTCTCTAACTTGGTGACAATTTTTCAAATATATATATAGTAAAAAAAAAAAATTCAAGTTTTTAATTTAACCATGGCATGGTTTAGGAAGTTCGTTTCCACTCATCGCTTTCACCGTTAGGTTTCTAATTTGAAAAGCTATGTTTTGACATATAGTGTGAATCAAATGTAAAATGATTATTTACTTTGGAGTTACTTTTTGTATAGGAGAATGTTATTATTTCACATGTGGTTTAACGGTACCAAGGAAATTGAATTGTTGCATTGGTAATAATGGAATCATCATTAAAGGTTTTAACCGAATGGCATCGGTGAAGTTAAAAGAATTGGAAATCCGTTGGTAAGAAACATTTAGTGAGGAAATGCGTGCAATCAACCATGTCACAGGAGAGCACTGTTGTGAGTATATACAATGCATATAAATAAACTATGGTGGGTAATTTCTTTGTGAATAGATAATGGGTTTAGTGGGTGACAGGTATATAGCACCAATATTTTTTTTCCTCCTCGGAATGAGTTGAAATGTATTAGTTGAAAAGAGGGGACCAGTAGAAAGATGAAGCTTAACATCCGATAGGGTGAGTATGAACTTCTTGAGATATGTATAAGGGTAAGTTCAGATTATATTCAGGTATGTATGGGGTCACAATCACTAATAATGTAATGGGATGAGTATCGTGTTCTCGAAAGTACTACGTGGAAGAATGGAGTTTCTATGGGTATCGATAAGAATTAAAACAATGACTCCACTAGTAGTATGGGTACGGAAGAATTTATTCGCAGTAATGAAGTTCATTATGGAAAATTGGGTATATACTGAAGCGATAATTACTCATACTTGCAGGAGATTGGAATTCTATGAAGAAAATTATCGGACACATCATTTAATATTTCAGGCATAACTTAGTGCCTGGAGTTTGACAACGTTCTTCTTATGAACAAGAAACTGGTATGGCATGTGAGTAGGGTACTATTTGGGTATTTGATAACGCGAAGTTAAAAGTTGTGGTAAATCGGGATCAATGGCGTTTGGTATATGCATTTCATGTTTTTATGTTTTGACATTGTGTAACGGATTCGAGTCATGTTATTGTTATAGAACCCTTGATAGTTTGGGAAGATCTGGTATGTGTTGAACAACCGGTGCAAATCCTTGATATGAAGGATCAGATTATAGCAAACCAAGGTGATACCACTTGTGATAGTACAATGGCGAAGTCATTCAATTGAGGAAGCTACTTGGGAGCGGGAGGATGAAATCCAAGCAAAGTACTAACATCTCTTTGATTCTTGAGGTAAGAATAAGTTTGGGGACCAAACTTCCTTTTACAGAGGGAGAAATGTAACACCCGTACCCGGGAAATGGGGTTAATTATAGTTGTTAATATGCATTAATTAATAAATTGGTGTGTAAAATGGATTAAGGGGAGGCTTGGACTCGCCCGTGGAAAAAATGTTCAAAGAAGGACACTAGTTGGAAAAAGTCCCCAATGAGGTGGGACAGGTTTGGAAGTGGGACCCAGTGAAGGGCCTGAATGAAAATATTTGCATTTTATGTGATTAAATGCATTTATGTGATTACATGAATATTTGTTTAAATATTTGCATATTATATGATGAAATATGTATAAACCATTGGTATTAGTTTGGACACCCAAATAAGGGTATAACTGAAAAAGTTCATAATCAGTAGGTGCGATAGCAATTTTACAAAATAAATGGGACCCACGTTGGGACCCATACGAAACTTAGACAAATACCCATTAGATAATTGGGTAGTTAGGACCATCTCGGCAAGTCCGGATGTGTCGCTAGTGTCTTGGACATGTTTCTTTAGTGCTCATAATACTAGTTATAACATTAAGTTTATCCCCAGCAAGTTTCATGTATTTTGGTTAAGAGTTGAATTTCAAAGTTTAAAAGTTTGTTTTAGTTCAAATGAAATAAATTCTTAGTGGATTTGATCAAATGGTGAATTTGTTTGTGTGATCCATGCTTGACTTGAGTTTAAAAAAGTTTGGGAATGTGTTAGAAATGGATTTGAAATGGTTTTCTAATGTCCTATGGAGTTTGGTTTGGTTTGGACATGCATTGGTACTGTTTTGACAGCAAAATTTAGCAGTAGGAATTGTTCTGTAGGTCGCAGATCGATCTGGCTTTATGAAGGGATCGATCCGGCTTTTTAAGGGAACATTCTGCGAGAAAAACAAGGTAATGGATCGATCCGGGTTTTATGAAGGGATCGATCCGCTTGTATTTTTTTCACAGCACGTTTGCTTTTACGAAAACGTGCATAACTCTTTTTAGGAAATTCGGATTCGCGTGCCGTTTATTGCGTTGGAACTGAGACTCAAAAATATAACTTTTGGTATAAAATTTTTACATACTTTCTTAATGACTATTTTGCCCTTGGGGGCTGTTTTGTCACAATGGAGTTCCTTTAAGTGGTTTATCCATATTTTCTTTCTAATTAGTGTGTGTTTTGGGTGCGGTTACTCTTATTACACGCGTCCTAATCCGTCGGGGTGGGTTGGGGTGTGACATTTCAGGACTTAACTAGGTGTTTGAGAAACTAGCGGGGAAGTAAATGCGATTCCCGAAGAGTTTGTCTATAAATAGAGGGAGGTGAGAATTCATTTCTCACAAAACTTTATAAAATATCGTTGGAGAAAAGAGAGAAAAGGATATTTGATTCCTCAAGCTTTGCGACGGCGATCGGAGACCTTTCGTCCGTCAGATTTTTTCCAAATTCAAGATTTGAACTCGTGGAGGTAAGATCTTCATTTTGATACCACTTAGGCCATGTGTTGGCAAACTTTTGTAAAAATCTAATTTCTAGATTTTTTGGGAAAACCCCTATAAACTTATAGGAATTATCCCAAATCTGAGATCTGACATTTAATTGGCCCTCTAGTCGATCCTTCAAAGTTTGAGAGGAATCGCACGAGGTATGAAGTTCTAACTTGTGAAATATAGAGAAATACATGTTTTATATTTCGACGACAAAATTGTGATCTGGGCAAAATTCATGTGTTAATCTTAAGCCCGTTAATTATGCACGTGCTTAAATGTGAAAATCATGTCTAAATTTACGCGAGCACGTTGAGTTGTTTGTGTGGGTCAAAGGGGGGGAGGGGGACTTATACAAATTCATGCCAGAGTAAGCTTCTCGATATTTGAGAATTTTAGTAGCGACGAGTACTGTGCATGATTTTAAGGCTTGAACTTGCCAGGGCACTTGGGGATGTAATGGCTGTAGGCTTGAACTAGCCATTGACATCACGGTTTAAGGCTTGGACTTGTCGCTACCGGATGAAGGCGTATTTCTCTCCCTAGAGACTATTGATGTGATTTATGAGATTAAAGCATGTTTTGTATTATATTGCATATTCTAGAACTTGTGCACTTAGCATATAACTGAGCAGTGAAAATTTACTCCATTGCAGGTAAAAAGAAAAACAAGAAGAAGCGTGAGGAGTGAGGCCGATGAGACGACGAGAATCACTCTTGCTTATATTTTTGTTCCTTTCCTAAACTTGTAATAAGATCCTTGAATTCGTAACATGTTGTAATAGACATTTTACTAGTTCAGTAGTATTATAATCGCTAGTAAACACCTGTAATTATGTTTTAAATCGTTGGTTTACTCATGTGTTTGCATTGGTTTGGAAATTGGAGGAGTGTAGCTTGGTGCAGAGATTTAGTGTGCTGATGCGAATCAGTCGATTGGTTTTTGTTTCAGTCAACTGGATCGGTGTGTGAGACTGAACACTGCCTTGATATGTGTCACACCCGTTCCGGGAAAATCATGATTTCAACTTACATATTCGAAATTCGTGAATTATCAATGTTGTTTGATAATTGGTGTTGAGGTTGACTATGAGTCAACGGTAAGGTGTCAGTAAGGATACGAGAATTCGGTAACCGAGATTTCATTGGCATGGTTAGATGACATTTATGTGATTTAAATGTTATTTGACTTTCTGGTATTTCATGAATAGTAAATTATACCTGTGTAGTATAATTTCTGGTAATTTCGATATTGTTATATATCATTTTGAGAACTGTGGTGAGAACGTGAGTGTCACATCATATAAGAGATAGGTTGTGTAGAGATTTCACATAATTTAGTTTTCGGACGTATATTTGGACCCAAACGAGACTTAGTCTAAAACTTTTGAAATTTATAATTTTCACTCGTAAAGGCATAAAATGAACGTGTGCGACGTTTCAAGAGTTAATTAGAAGTTTTGAGAACTTGCGGGGAGGTAAACGCGATTTTCGATAAGTTTGTCTATAAATAGGTGAGGGTGAGATTTCAGTTCTCACAAACTTTATAAAATATCGTTGAAGAGGAGAGAGAAAAGGAGATTTGTTGCCACAAGCTTTGCAACGACGATCTGCGACCCTTCGTCCGTCAGATTTTCTCCAAATTCGAGATTTGAACTCATGAAGGTAAGATCTTCATTTTGATACCACTTAGCCATGTTTGGCAAACTTTTGTAAAAATCTAAATTCTAGACTTTTGGGAAAAACCCAGTAAAACTTGTAGGAATCGTTTGAGATTTGAGATCCGACGTTTAATTGGCCCTCAAGTCGATCCTTCAAGGTATGGAGGAAATCGCACGAGGTATGAAGTTCTAACTTGTGAAATATAGGGAAATACATGTTTTAAATTTCGACGACAAAATTGTGATCCGGGTGTAACAACCTGCATTTCCATTTAATTTTAAATTACATTTTCATATTTAATTTGTAATGGCATTGTCATAATTAAATTCAACTTGTATTATTGCTTTCATTTTAATTTCAATTCTCACATGTTAAATCTTAATTCTTGACTTAATTTCTATTGAAATTTTATTGGGGTCAAACTGCAATTTTATAAAATTTAGCAACGCCTGTGTTAAATTTCAAAACTGTATTTCAAAAAGGTGGAGATGTTTTCTTTTAATTCAATCAGTATTTTTATGAAACCAGGAAATCACTTCCTATGTTAAAATAAAATTTTTGTATTTTTGTGGTGACCACCGCGCCCCGAAAATACCAGTTTACTTCCAAAACTGTCCGCGCGGTGCTAAACTTCCACAGATTTTGGAGGTGACTGATTTGACAATTGCTTTATATCTAATTAATGTTGCTAATGATTGTATAGGCCTTGTTTTGGTTGATACAATTGTGAGTGTACATTGCTAGTACCATAAGCTTAAACTCCCAAACCCTCCAATTTGCCCCCAACTAGTCTACTTGACTCTTGAAGGATCTGTGAAGTTAATTGTAATGTATCTGTGTATACACATTGATTAGGTGCTGAGTATTGGTTTGATTCTAACCAAACTAATATCGTAGAGTGATGAAGGCTTTACTTGGCCTCCAAGTCCATATCAATTTACTCTCTAGATATGTATATACACTACCCACACTTTGTGAACACATCTGCACATTCTCACAAATCACACTGAGAGAAAAGAGAGAACACAGAGAGTTAATACAGAATTCATATAGAGAGAGGAGGCTTAATCCCCATAGCCAAAGCTTGGGTTTGAATCCCCTATTTACTCTTCTTTCTCAATACACTCTCTTTATCCTTATCATCAGTGAGTATTTTAAACTCACTTTTAAATGTAATTCATGCTTAGTTACTACTTGAGTATATGTAATTGTTAATCTCCATTTATGATCACACGTTGGAATTTCAAAGCTTAGAAACTTGGATTTTTCAAACTTAACCAAAATCCATTTTTAGAGATGATTATGAAAGACTATACATCATATATACTATGTTTGAAGTTTTAGAGCCTAATTCATTCTCATGAGAAAGTATATAAGAAAATTAGTTTTGTGATCTTTTAGTTTTTCATAAAATTCTTGAGTTATAGATTGATTCATGTAAAATTGGTCTTAATCCTCATTGAAAAACAAAGATTTTCATACATTACATGCCTTATTTACTTTCGGATTCGGAAATGGGTCAAAAGAGCCCTGAAAACTGAAACAGAGCAGTTCTGACGAAGAAGACAAAGTCTCTGCTTCATCTAGCGCGCGCGAGCGGCCCGCGCGCGCCAGCGGCCCGCGCGCGCGAGCTTCGTGTTTTCGGGCAGACAGAAAAGCTTTATATAGAAAATGAAAAATGAGCAGGTCGCGCGAGCGAGGGTCGCGCGAGAGACCATTCGCATGAGCGACCTGCGCGCGTGAGGTGGCTAATTTCAGAAAGAAAGGTTTTTATAATAAAATGAAAATTAGGCAGATCGCGTGAGCGACCCGCGCGAGCGACCTTTCACGCGAGCGGCCCGCGCGCGCGACTTTTGGCAGTTTCTGGTTTTTGTGTGTTTTCGTATAAAGGACTGTTTGGGATTAATTTTAAAAGCACTGCTAAAGTTCTGTTTGGGAATTTTATTAAAACAGAATACTATTGGTTATGTTGGAAAGATTAAAACAATGTCTTATGACTTATCGATCCCCGTACGTACGTTGTTCCTTTAATTCAGCGAATTCCTTAATGTTTAAATTTCATGACATACATGTGGAGTCAGTGGTACATGCATGTGGGTGTCAGTCAGTGTGGAAAAGAGTAATGGTCAGTGTGGAAAGAGTATGAAATTGAGATTGAGATTGTGTGGTGGACACTCCCTGGTTATGGTGTACCAAAGTGTGATGTGTTGAGATTGCGGTGAGAGTATCCTTGTAATGCGACGGTGGCAAATTTGGACACTCCCTGGCTCCCATGGTAGCGTTAAAATGTGTGACGCCGAACTTGGACACACCCTTGCACCCATGGTAGTGCTAAAGTGTGGCCTACAGACACTCCCTGATACCCGAGTCTGGATACTGCGTGAGGGTTCCTCCGGTATTTGCATGGCGGTTTAGGTATTCAAAGTGTGAGGCATTGGACACTCCCTGGTACCCCGGACCAAAGTGTGAGGCAAACTGGACATTCCCTGGCACCCCGTTGCTAAAGTGTGGCTACCTTAGTGTTTCAAAGATACTGGAGTGAGATAGTGGGTTGTTGTGTTTGTCGAGAGAAAAGAGTCGGTAAGATGAGTGTGGTGCATTGTCTCATACACGATTATATGTTTTAATGAATGAACGACTTTTAAATACTTTTCCCGTTGTTTTATAATTGAATTCATTCCGTGGTGAAACCGTTGATTTTTACGAACTTAAAAAGGAAAATTTTGTAAATGAGTATGTTTTATATTTAAAGTTATGTTTTTAATACTCACCAGCTTCTTGAAGCTGACGACGTTGATGCGTCCTGGACATTCGTGTTCAGGCTTTTCAGGTTATAATCAGGAGGAATCTTATGACTATGCTAATTGAGAATGACTGCTTTTGAAAGAGAAACTGTTATCATCATTACATATTTAAGTTATATGTTTTAAGTTTTAAAATGTATGTTTATAAGGATGACTGTAATAGATGATAAGTTATTGTTTTGTGTTAAGGCGGTCTGTGTCTTAGTTGACCCCGTATCGTAAGATGTAATAAGTGAGTAAAACTTTTGTAAGCCTTGATTGTTCTGCTCTTATTATTATGTTTTGTTGTTCGACGTTTGGGACGGAATCGATCATTCAAACTGTCGCGACCTACGGGTCCATAAAGGAAATTAAACGCTTTCCTTATTTATGCTACGTCGGGGCGTGACACCGGGCAAAATCCATGTGTTAATCTTAGGCCCGTTAATTATGTACGCGATTAATTGTGAAAAGCATGTCTACTTTTATGCGAGCACATTGAGTTGTCTATGTGGGTCAAAGGGAAGTCTTATACAAATTCATGCCGGAGTAAGCTTCTCGATGTTTGAGAATTTTAGTAGCGACGGCTACTGTGCATGGTTTAAAGCTTGGACTTGCCAGGGCACTTGGGGGATATAATGGTTGTAGGCTTGGACTAGCCATTGACATCGCGGTATAAGGCTTGGATTTGCCACTACTGGGTGAAGGCGTAATTTTCTCCCTAGAGACTATTGATATGATTTATGAGATTAAAGCATGATTTGTCATATATTGCATATGCTAGAACTTGTGCACTCAGCATATAGCTGAGTAGTGGAGATTTAATCCATTGTAGGTAAGAAGAAAGATAAGAAGAAGCGTGAGGAGTGAGGCCGTTGACGAACCCCGGGGAATCACCTTGTTCATATCTTTTGTTCTCTTTTCCTTAAACTTGTACTAAGAACTTTAAATTCGTAACATGTTTAGTGTGGAATCTTGGGAGAGATTGTAGTATTGTAATCTCTAGTAAATTTTAGTAGTTACATTTTAAATCGTTGGTATACAATCGTGTTTGTGTTGGTTTCGAATTGGAGGAGTGTAGTTTGGAATAGTGCAGAGAATTAGTGTGCTGATGCGAATCAGTCGACTGATTTTTGTTTCAGTTGACTGGATCTGTCACGACCTATCCTACTACGCATGAAAATAGGACACGTGGCACGCCACCAAGGCTCATCCAAACAATCATATAAATATACGCAGCGGAAAGAACTTTAAAACAACCCTGGGTATTTAAAACTTAGGGAACATTACCCTCTGAGTTTGTAAAATCCATTGAAATCGGAGTTATAAAAAGTTTTGTTCAATCCAAAGTGTTCACAAGAATCCATTTCAAAATACAGAGGTTCAGTCGGCTGCCCAGTCGACTGTACTAGGGTCCAGTCGACTGTGCCTGGCAGAAACTAAAACCCTAAATCCTCAACGGAGGTCCAGTCGACTGCTTTTCTATTATTAGAAGCAGTAGCCAAAATCAACAGTGGTTCAGTCGACTGATGAAGGGGTCCAGTCGACTGCTTTTCTATTATTCACTTACAGTGTCTCAAACACACGAGATTCAGTCGACTGATCCTGGGTCCAGTCGACTGCTCCCCTGCTAGCAGCCCTGTGTTGTAAATACTAACAACTCATGCTTCTTAATTCAACACCAAATTCAACCACAATTGATTTCCAACATTCAAAACATAAATACAGATGTTCAATTACAAGATTCCGGTACTACGAAACTAATCCATGATTCTATTACAACATCTTACAATATTCAAATCCTTACACAAGTTTAGGATTTAAAACAAAACATATACAAGTGTGATATCCCCGGCGTTCATCGGCCTCACTCATCGCGCTTCCTCTTATCTTTCTTCTTACCTGCAATGGAGTACATCTCCATGCTCAGCTATATGCTGAGCGTACAAGTTCTAACATATGCAATATATGATAAAACATGCTTTAATCTCATAAATCATACAATAGTCTCTAGGGAGAAAAATACGCATTCATCCGATAGCGGCAAGTCCAAGCCTTAAACCGCGATACCAATGGCAAGTCCAAGTCTATCAACCATTGTATCCACAAGTGCCATGGCAAGTCCAAGTCTATCAACCATGCACAGTAGCCGTCACTACTAAATTCTCAAACATCGAGAAGCTTACTCCGGCATGAATTCGTATAAGACTCTCCTTTGACCCACATAGACAACTTAACGTGCTCGCATAAATTTAGACATGCTTTTCACAATTTAGCGCGTGCATAATTAACGGGCCTACTAATAACACATGGATTTCGCCTGGATCACAATTTCGTCGTCGAAATATAAAACATGTATTTCCCTATATTTTACAAGTTAGAACTTCATACCTCGTGCGATTTCCCCCAAACTTTGAAGGATCGACTAGGAGGCTAAATAAACGTCGGATTTCGAAAAGTCTAAAATTAAGATCTTTACAAAAATTGGCCAAACATGACCTAAGTGGTATCAAAACGTAGATCTTACCTCCACGAGTTCAAATCTGAAATCTGGAGAAAATCTGACAGACGAACGGTCGTCGATCGGCGTCGCAAAGCCCGTTGGCTCCAAATCTCCCTTCTCTCTCCTCTCTCTAGATATTTATAAAAGTTGTGGATGAGAATGAAATCTCATCCACTTCTATTTATAGGCAAACTTTTCGAAAATTGTGTTTACCTCCCCGTAAGTTTCTCAAAACTTCTCATTCACCCATGAAACTTCGCACACGTCCATTTTATAACTTTACGAGTGAAAACTATAAATTTCAAAAGTTTTCGACTAGGTTTCGTTTGGGTCCAAAATAACGTCCGAAAACTATATTCTGTAGAATCTCTACACAACCTACCTTTTCAATTAACGTATCACTCACGTTCTCACCACAGTTCTCAAAATGATATAATGATATAAAAGATTACTAGAATTCCCACAACACAGATAAAATTACTATTCAACAAATACCAGATAAAGTCAAATAACATTTAAATCATATAAATGTCATTTAGTCATGCCCATGCAATATGAACTTCCATGTTCTCGTGTCCTTACTGACACCTTACCGTTGACCACAGTCAACCACTTATCCTCAATTATCATATATCAATGATAATTCATAAAATTTCATATCATGCATGATTAAACTATGAAATTCTGGAACGGGCATGACAACTCTCCCCTCCAAAAAGGAAGTTTGTCCCCAAACTTTACCTCATGCGTCGAATAAGTATAGATACTCATTCCTCATGTCTTCCTCACTTTCCCATGTAGCCTCTTCCACCGTATGACTTCGCCATAGCACTTTCACCATTGGAATAGTCTTAGTTCTCAAAACTTGTTCTTTGCGATCTAGAATCTCCACTGCTTGTTCCACATAAGTCAAGTCCCCCTGAATTTGCAACGGTTCAGGTACAATGATCTTATTCGCATCTGTCATACATCGTCTCAACATCAACACGTGAAATACGTTATGCACATGTGCCAACTCTGATGGCAAGGCCAATCGATAAGCCACTGGACCTACTCTCTCTAGGATCTCAAAAGGTCATATGAATCTCGGATTGAGCTTTCCCCTCTTTCCAAATCGCACAATGCCTTTTGAAGGCGATACTCGCAAATATACGAAATCTCCCACTTGAAAATTCATCGGTCGTCGTTTAGAGTCCACATAACTCTTATATCGGCTCTGAGCTACCTTGAGTCGTTCTTGAATCAATTTCACCTTCTCAGTAGTCACCTGTATTAACTCAGGTCCTAATAACTTCCTTTCTCCAACCTCGGTCCAACAAATCGGTGATCGACACTTACGGCCATACAAAGCTTCATATGGTGCCATACCAATACTTGATTGAAATCCGTTGTTGTACGCAAATTCAATTAACGGCAAGTGGTGCTCCCAATCACTCCCAAAGTCTAATACACACAATCTCAACATATCTTCCAAGGTCTGAATCATACGTTCTGACTGTCCATCGGTCTGAGGATGAAATGCAGTACTGAAACTTAGTTTCGTACCCATAGCTTCTTGCAAACTTCCCCAAAATCTTGACGTAAAACTACTATCACGATCTGATACAATCATAGCTGGGACTCCATGTAGTCTTACAATCTCTTTCACATACAATTCTGCTAACTTGGACGGTTTAGTCGTCTTGATCGGTAGAAAATGAGCTGACTTGGTTAATCGGTCAACTATAACTCAAATCTTATCATTCTTATTGATTGATCGTGGAAATCCTGAAACAAAATCCATCGTGATCTTGTCCCATTTCCATTCCGACACTGGTAAAGGTTGTAGTAACCCCGCGGGTACTTGTCTCTCTGCCTTGACCTGTTCACATGCCGAACATTCGGATACAAACTTGGCAACTTCACGCTTCATACCCTTCCACCAAAAGTTTTCCCTCAGGTTTCTGTACATCTTATTACTTCCCGGGTGCACTGAATATCTCGTACTATGAGCTTCTTCTAGAATTCTCTCTTTCAAGTCTTTCACATTTGGTATACATAATCGATTTCCCAGTTTCAACGTTCCTTATTCCAACACAAAACCAGATCGCTTCCCCAAAGGTATCTCATCCCTCATTTTGCACAAATAGACATCGTTGAATTGCTCTTTCTGAATCTCATCAATAATATCTGGGTGTGCCATGATTGCCATCATTAAGCCACCACTAACCTTCGGTATCACATCCAAGTCCAAACGTTCCATTTCTTTTACTAATTCCTTTTGTTGCGTTAGCTCGTCGGCTAAGTTCCTCGGCGTCTTTCCGGCTTAATGCATCGGCGACTACATTCGCCTTTCCCGGATGGTACTCAATCGAAAGATCGTAATCCTTCATCAACTCCAACCATCTTCGTTGTCTCATGTTCAAGTCCCGTTGGGTGAAAATGTATTTCAAACTCTTGTGGTCTGTGAATATCTCACACTTTTCTCCGTACAAGTGGTGTCTCCAAATTTTCAAAGCATGAATTACTGCGGCTAATTCAAGATCATGGGTCGGATAATTAACCTCATGTGTCTTTAACTGTCTCGAAGCATATGCAATTACTTTACCACCTTGCATCAACACGCATCCCAACCCTTGACGCGACGCATTACTAAAGATCACAAATCCCTCGGTTCTGGATGGTATTGTCAAAATAGGTGCTCTCGTCAACCGTGACTTCAATTCTTGAAAACTGTCCTCGTATTCCTGACTCCATTCAAATGTAACTCCCTTTCTCATCAACCTTGTCATAGGCAATGAAATCTTCGAGAAATGTTCAATAAAACGGCGGTAGTATCCCGCTAATCCCAAGAAACTTCGAATTTCGGATACGAAAGTCGGCCTTTGCCAATTTGATACAGCTTCTACTTTGTGAGGATCAACTGATACTCCATTCTTGTCAATCACGTGACCAAGAAAAGTAATGCTAGGTAACCAAAATTCACATTTCTTGAATTTCCCAAATAACTGCTTTTCCCGCAGTCTCTGAAGTATCAATCTCAAATGATTCTCGTGTGTTATCTCACTTGGCGAATAAACAAGGATATCGTCGATGAACACTATCACAAAATCATCCAAATAGTCCTTAAAGACTCGGTTCATAAGATCCATGAACGCAGCTGGTGCATTGGTAACTCCAAATGGCATAACTAAGAACTCATAGTGTCCATAACGCGTTCTGAAAGCTGTTTTCTCAACATCTTCGGCCTTCACTTTCAACTGATGATAACCTGATCTTAGGTCTATTTTGGAGAATACTTGTGCCCCACGAAGTTGATCAAATAAGTCATCAATTCTGGGTAGTGGATACTTGTTCTTGATTGTCAATTTGTTCAGTTCCCGATAATCCACACACATTCTCATTGAACCATCTTTCTTCTTTACAAATAACACTAGAGCTCCCCACGGCGATACACTTGGTCGAATGAAACCCTTGTCAAGTAACTCTTGTAGTTGAACTTTCAGTTCCTTCAATTCTACTGGTGCCATTCTATACGGTGCTTTGGATACCAGTCTTGAGTCTGGTATAATCTCAATAGTGAACTCGACCTCTCTCTCAATCAGAACATCTGGTAGCTCATCAGGAAATACATCTGAATATTCTCGCACTATCGGAATGTCTTCTACTTTTAATTCAGTCTCCGAGACATCAGTCACTGAACATAGAAATCCATGACATCCCTTTTTCAATAACTTTCCTCGGATAGCTGAAATCAAGTACGGCGACGGTGTAACCCCACTTCCTTGAAAACAAAAGTTCCCATATACCGGTGATCGAAAATTAACCTCTTTCCGTTCACAGTCTATCGTAGCTTGGTTAAGGGCTAACCAATCCATTCCCAGTATCACATCGAAATGGTTCACCACAATCGGTATAAGGTCTACGGTCATTAACTTCTCACCTAATTTGATCTCACAGTTCTTATATACAGTAGATGTCATTATCGCTTTACTAAGTGGCACAGCAATAGACAAATCATATCCTAACGGTGTCGATTTAACGTTCAAATGTTCAACAAAAGCATGTGATGCAAATGAATGCGTAGATCCCGAGTCAACAAGTATGCGTGCTAAGTGCGAACATACAAGCACCATACCTGAGACTACTGTCTCGGAAGCAGTCATATCTCCTGGGTTCATCTGATATGCTCTTCCTTGACGTTGTTCCGTCCGTTGTCCTCCGTTATTGGATTGTCTAGGCTTCGACCCACTGGAAGCCATAGAACTAGCTCCTTGCTGAGGATACTTCCTCGAGCAATCCCTGGCTTGGTGCCCAAATACTCCATAATCATAACACTTGCCTCTCATGTTGGGTGTTAAATTTGCACTACCCCCGCCTTGGCTCCTGTTCTGGGGTTTGGTCATGAAACATCGGCCTGAGTGTGGTCGGTTGCAAAGTGAACACAACGGTATGTTACTTGGCGTCCTCCTGAATTCACTGAAACTAGAACCAGAGCCTCTTTGAAACGGCCTCTTGAAAGATCCGCCTTGGTTCCTATCCCCACTCTCATTGCTAAGTTTTCCGTACTGATTCTGCCTCGACCTTTCCATCCCACTCTCGGCCACTAGCACCGTTTGTTGTACTGCTGCCACAGTCGAATGTTCGTAGGTTTCGACCCTTAAACGAATATTTTCCCTTAAACCTTCTTCTAATTTCCTTGCTCTATCTTCCTCCTCTGGTACTGACCTTGCCAAACCTCAACAATGCATTGTACTTGGAAGTATATTCGGTTACAGTCATATCTCCCTGCTTCAAGTTATCGAATTCTCGCTTCTTCGCATTGTAGGCAGCTTGCGGAAAGAACCGGCGATTGAATTCTGCCTTGAACCCTTCCCAAGTAATCGGTGCCCCTTGATCTAGTACATTTACCCACCAGTTCTGGGCTTCACCCTTCAATACATCACTTGCATTTTCCATCTTCTCCCTATCGGTCTCATCGGGATAGATCCGAAGATTCGTTCCATGTCCATTATCCAATGTTCTGCGAGCGTTGGGTCGGGTGTCCCATGAAATTCCATCGGTTTCTTGCGAACAAACTATTCAGATATTGATCTCATACCCCTATTTTCGGGTGCATGCACTACAGTTATTGGTTCCACTTCAATGTGAGGTGTGGGAGGCAGTCGCTCCGATATATTCCGTATCATTTCCCCCATATTCTCCATCATTTCTGCCATTTCATTCATTCGTCGGGTATGGGGTGATAACTCTCGGTCATCCATGATTACAATCCTGTAGTTCTCAATGCATAAACACTATGCATGTACAACAATAACAATGTCATGTATGTAAAACAACATCCATATGCATCAAACATCTCTAAGATGTATGAATGAAATTTAAAACATGTGACAATTCACTCAACACTCCACTCGTCGTCGAACGTTCCCAAAGTTTTGTTACCTCTAGCTCTGATACCAATAAATGTCACGACCCATCCCACTACGCATGGAAATAGGACACGTGGCACGCCACCAAGGCTCATCCAAACAATCATATAAATATACGCAGCGGAAAGAACTTTAAAACAACCCTGGGTATTTAAAACTTAGGGAACATTACCCTCTGAGTTTGTAAAATCCATTGAAATCGGAGTTATAAAAAGTTTTGTTCAATCCAAAGTGTTCACAAGAATCCATTTCAAAATACAGAGGTTCAGTCGACTGCCCAGTCGACTGTACTAGGGTCCAGTCGACTGTGCCTGGCAGAAACTAAAACCCTAAATCCTCAACAGAGGTCCAGTTGACTGCTTTTCTATTATTAGAAGCAGTAGCCAAAATCAACAGTGGTTCAGTCGACTGATGAAGGGGTCCAGTCGACTGCTTTTCTATTATTCACTTACAGTGTCTCAAACACACGAGATCCAGTCGACTGACCCTGGGTCCAGTCGACTGCTCCCCTGCTAGTAGCCCTGTGTTGTAAATACTAACAACTCATGCTTCTTAATCCAACACCAAATTCAACCATAATTGATTTCCAACATTCAAAACATAAATACAGACGTTCAATTACAAGATTCCGGTACTACGGAACTAATCCATGATTCTATTACAACATTTTACAATATTCAAATCCTTACACAAGTTTAGGATTTAAAACAAAACATATACAAGTGTGATATCCCCAGCGTTCATCGGCCTCACTCATCGCGCTTCTTCTTATCTTTCTTCTTACCTGCAATGGAGTACATCTCCACTGCTCAGCTATATGTTGAGCGTACAAGGTCTAACATATGCAATATATGATAAAACATGCTTTAATCTCATAAATCATACAATAGTCTCTAGGGAGAAAAATACGCATTCATCCGGTAGCGGCAAGTCCAAGCCTTAAACCGCGATACCAATGGCAAGTCCAAGTCTATCAACCATTGTATCCACAAGTGCCATGGCAAGTCCAAGTCTATCAACCATGCACAGTAGCCGTCGCTACTAAATTCTCAAACATCGAGAAGCTTACTCCGGCATGAATTCGTATAAGACTCCCCTTTGACCCACATAGACAACTTAACGTGCTCGCATAAATTTAGACATGCTTTTCACAATTTAGCGCGTGCATAATTAACGGGCCTACTAATAACACATAGATTTCGCCCGGATCACAATTTCGTCGTCGAAATATAAATCATGTATTTCCCTATATTTTATAAGTTAGAACTTCATACCTCGTGCGATTTCCCCCAAACTTTGAAGGATCGACTAGGAGGCTAAATAAACGTCGGATTTCGAATTTGAGACAATTCCTACAAGTTTATACCTGTTTTTTCTAAAAGTCTAAAATTAAGATCTTTACAAAAATTGGCCAAACATGACCTAAGTGGTATCAAAACGTAGATCTTACCTCCACGAGTTCAAATCTGAAATCTGGAGATAATCTGACAGACGAACGGTCGTCGATCGGCGTCGCAAAGCCCGTTGGCTCCAAATCTCCCTTCTCTCTCCTCTCTCTAGATATTTATAAAAGTTGTGGATGAGAATGAAATCTCATCCACTTCTATTTATAGGCAAACTTCTCGGAAATTGTGTTTACCTCCCCGCAAGTTTCTCAAAACTTCTCATTCACCCATGAAACTTCGCACACGTCCATTTTATAACTTTACGAGTGAAAACTATAAATTTCAAAAGTTTACGACTAGGTTTCGTTTGGGTCCAAAATAACGTCCGAAAACTATATTCTGTGGAATCTCTACACAACCTACCTTTTCAATTAACGTATCACTCACGTTCTCACCACAGTTCTCAAAATGATATAATGATATCAAAGATTACTAGAATTCCCACAACACAAATAAAATTACTATTCAACAAATACCAGATAAAGTCAAATAACAGTTAAATCATATAAATGTCATTTAGTCATGCCCATGCAATATGAACTTCCATGTTCTCGTGTCCTTACTGACACCTTACCATTGACCACAGTCAACCACTTATCCTCAATTATCATATATCAATGATAATTCATAAAATTTTATATCATGCATGATTAAACTATGAAATTCTGGAACGGGCATGACAGGATCGCTTTGTGGAATTGAACACTACTTGATATGTTTGGGGATCAGTCGACTGGATTGCGAAAAAACAGCCGACTGGATGGGGTCCCAGAACACCATTTTCTGTTAGAATAGAGTATCAGTCGACTGGACAGTTTCAGTCGACTGAAAAATTTGGGCACCAATCGACTGGGTCCCCGACACAGTCGACTGGACCGGGCTGTTGATCTTTTAAATTTTTTGCCTTTGGATGGTCAGTCGACTGGGTTCCCGATCAGTCGACTGGACCTTTGTTTTCTTCAAAATATATTCTATTAGAAGTGTTCCAATTGGCAAAACTTTTTACGACTCTATTTTTAAATGGATTTGACTTATGTTTTCGCTGTGGTTTTATTTTAATGGAACTGGATAAGCCTTGATGGTGTGCCACATATCCTATTTTCGCGCGTAGCGGGATGGGTCGTGATAATATGTTAGGGAATCAATCGACTGGGTTGAGAAAACAGTCGACTGGATGGGGTCCCAGAACACCATTTTCTGTTAGAATGAAGTACCAGTCAATCGGATGACTTCAGTCGATTGATAATTTTGGGCACCAATCGACTAGGTTCTCGACACAATCGACTGGACCAGACTGTTGATCTTTTTAAACTTACTACCTTTGGATGGTCAGTCGACTGGGTTTCCGATCAGTCGACTAGACCTCTGTGTTTCTTCAAAATGTATTCTTTTGGGAAGTATTCCAACTGACAAAGATTTTTATAGCTCTGATTTTAAATAGATCTGACTTATATTTTTTCCGCTACTATTTTACTTTAATGGAACTGGATAAGCCTTGATGGCGTGCCACGTGACCTATTTTCGCGCGTAGCGGGATGGGTCGTGACAGAAGGACACTTAATAAAACAACTTGGTTTTTACTCCTAATTTTTTGTAGACCAAAATTTCCTCATCTTGATCATCTAACCTTACTATCAAACCCTAGCCACCATTGCCACTACCCATGTCTAGCCTTCGGCCACCTCCACTTCCACCTCCGGTGACCACCACTACCATCTCCGGCGAACTCCGACGACCTTCGGTGACCGCCACTAGCACCTCCGGCGACCATCCACCATTGCCACCACCCATGCCTAACCTCCGGCCACTACCACTTTTACCTTCGGCGACCTCATACGACCTCCGACACCGCCACTAGCACCTTCGGCGACCATCACCCATGCCACCTACATTCAACAGTTCTGACCATCTTAATAGAAATTTCTCTTAAGATCAACTAGGCATGGAGATTTGTGTTTGTGTTGGTGGTGCTGGTGGTGGCCGGCGGTGGTGGTGGCAATGGAGGGGAAGAGAAAAAGATGGTGGTGGTGGTGGCTATAGAGGGGGAAGAGAGATAAAGTTAGAGAGAGAAGAGAGTAGGTTGTAGTGGTGACGGCGACGGCGAGGATGGCTCCGGTGGTGGTGGTTGTGATGGTGGTGGCTATGGAGGGAAGAGGAGAGAAAATTAGAGAGAAAAGAGAGATGGTGGTGGTGGTGGTAGTGGCTATGGAGGGGGAGGAAAGAAAAAGTTACAGAGAGAAAAGAGTTGGTGGTAGTGGCGACGACAACGGTGACGACGACTCCAGTGGTGGCTCCAGTGGTGGTGGTTGTGATGGTGGTGGGTATAGAGGGAGGAGGAGAGAAGATGGTGGTGGTGGCTATGGAGGGGGATGAGAGAAGATGGTGGCTATGGAGGGGAGGAGAGGGGGTAGTGGTGGTGGTGGCTATGTAGGGGGATGAAAGAGAAAGTTAGAGAGAGAAGATAGATGGTGGTGGTGGTCTCTTAGAGTTCCACGGGCAATTTTGTCATTTAGAGTGAAATTTAAAATTTTATATGACTAAGAGGAAAAGTTAAAATTTTAGAAAACTTTGGGAGGGAAAGTTTTTTTATAGTGTGTCCTTGTATGAATTTTTTTATTATGGCTTGTCCTTTGTTCCAACTTAGCCCAACCTGAGGGGCCTTACACCAAGTCTCCCTTCTTTTTATCCTCTTAAATAATTGAATTACCCAAGAAAAACACATAAAATAGGACGGATGACGATGCTTGCACCCACGATGGCATGATCAAGGGAGTAACGAACAAAGGATGAAAAATTAGATCTCATGATGACCAAAGATAAAAGAAATCATTGCAAATTGAAGGCCAAACATGATGTATTTAGATCTTTTCCATCTGAAAGTGGAATTGCAGATGAAGGAGAAGGCAAGAGATGAATGGCCAGAGATGAAACACCAGATCTGATTTTGAAAATAAATATCGAAAATAAATAATATTCAAAAAGTAAAAATAAAAAAAATACATGTCTGTTACATTCTTACATTTTTGTAGTAACTTTTTTCACACTCATTGTAATCGCCTCTCTCCCACTATATATCTTATTTTTTCACATTTTCTAATTTAATTTTTTTTTCAGACTTCCTGAGTATTTTTAAAAAAAAAATTCAATGATACCTGTGCATATCACGAGCCAACACTAGTATACATATATACAAAACGGGTAATTTACAAAAGGCAAAATAGTAATTTGGTAATTCAATTTAACAAAATGATAATTTGGTTATTCAATTTATAATTGCACACCCTTTCAACTTTAATAAATTACAAAAGGTAAAATAGTAATTTTAATAATACAATAAAATAGTATATGTACATATACTATAATAGTATAATTATACATATGCATACAAGGGTAATAACAAAAGGTAAAAGGTAATTTGATAATTAAATTTATATTTGTACACACTTTAAATACATTAAGAATAGTAATAAATTATAATGTGTATGTATGTATGTATGTATGTATGTATGTATATGCATATGTATATATACATGAACACAAAAGGAAATTTACAAAAGTAACTTAAGACTTGATTGGTGTCACACCCCAATCCACCCCCGATGGATTAGGACACGTGTAACAAGAGTAACCGCACCCAAAACACACACTAATGAGAAAGAAAATGTGAGTAAACCACTTTAAAGAACTCTATTGTGACAAAATAGCCCCCAAGGGCAAAATGGTCATTAAGAAAGTATGTAAAATTTTTATACCAAAAGTTAGAGTTTTGAGTCCCGGTTCCAACGCAACAAACGGCGCGCGAATCCGAGTTTTCTAGAAAAAGTTATGCACGTTTCCGTAAAAGAGGACATGCTGTGAAAAATACAAGGCGGATCGATCCCTTCATAAATCGCGGATCGATCCATTTACTTGAGTCTCTCGCAGAATGTCCCCTTGGAAGGGCGGATCAATCCCTTCATAAATCGCGGATCGATCCCTTCACAATTCTGCTACTAAATTTTGTTTTTGCTGTCAAAACAAGTTTTAACTTCCAAAACACAACCAATTCACATGGGAACCTTATGAAACTTTGAGAAAACATATCCAACACATTTTCAAACACTTTTAAACTTAAATCAAGCTTGGATTACACAAACACATTCACAATTTGATCAAATCAATCATAAACTCATTTCCTTTGATCCAAAACAAACTTTTCAACTTTGAAACTCAATTCTCACCCAAAGTACTTGGGATTTATTGGGAATCAACTCAAACTACAACCAACACCATTTACACAACCAAACTTGCCCATGACGCTTGCGACACATCCGAACATGCCAAGATGGTCTTAATTACTGACTTGCACCATTTGAGCAAAATAAAAGAGATTATACATAGATCTACTTTTCACTTCCAAATACATAGTTATGATCCAAATTCATTTCCAACAACCCAAGTATGAACATTAATATAAAAGAAACCATAAATTTACATCATTTTACAAGTTCAAAAGAATTTCACAAGTATGAGGCTCCAATCTCCCCCATCTCTCCCATCTCTCCCATCCACAAGTCAAGACTTCAAGCCTCAAGTCGAGGACCTCAAGCCACTAGTTACACTGTAACATAAGTTTAAAACATATCTACAAGTTCCAAAACCCTTCTCCCCTTTTCCCCGAGCACATTACTTTCTCTCCGGGTATTGCTCCGCACCTGCGGTGGTTGTTATGTACCACAACAAAAATAGGAAAACGGTTTTCTTAAGCAATTTGCTTAGTGAGCATTCTAACATGACTGAATGTTTAACACGTGCAATGCTATAATTAACACATAAAAACACAATCGTAGTCGCCGAGTCACCAGTTATATGGTTCATTCAGACCCGAAGACCTCCCTTGGTCCCGTGGCCACTTCTATTCCTTGGACTTCCGTATTTATCGGATTCTTCCTCTTCACCACCCTTATTACTCCCAACAATGAACCATTTCCCCGGTGCTCATTGACTACCACATAGACATATAAGCACACATATACATGTATCAACACATAATTCTCATAAAATTGATATGAAATTATCAATCCAACAATATAATAGCTTCTAAACAAGGATTAATATCTCTAACACCACTTGAAGCCTTGAACACATTAAACACAATCATGTTTAGGCTAGAAAACTCACCTTATTCCCAGATTTTACCCAAATTCAAGCTAGAGGTGTGCTGAATTTCACCAATTCCAGCTCAATTCCTACACCACAATGAATCCTACAAGAATTCGGTAGACGACGTCTCACCGTTAAGTATGAACTACCAAAATCCAGCGAATTAAACATAAATTAAGGGTATAGAAATGTTCGTCTCACCTCCACGAGTCCGAAAGTGATCTCGGATCGTAAATCCGACGAACGGCGGCGACGGAACGGCAAGATTTCGACGTTGGCGACGGTCCGTCTTCTCTCTCGGTGATTTCTCTTTTCTTTTCTTTTAATTTTCTGCAGAAATGAGAGGTTAACTCTCTTGACATACACATGCATTGCATGTTGTGTTGTCAAACACACAAATTTCTTTATTTCTCTTTTACCTCCCCGGATTTTCTTAAGTTCTTATTATGAAATCCCCCAAACATTCCATTAACTACCCAATTATCTAATGAGTGTTTGTCTAAGTTCCGTATGGGTCCCAACGTGGATCCCACATATTTTGTGAAATTGCTATCGCACCTACAAATTTTAAATTCATTTCATTTATACCCTTATAACACCAATACTACACATATATCAACATGTAATATGAAAGCATGTAAACACATATTCATATAAATACATAAAATACATTTAATCATTTAAAATGCAAATTACCATTTTACCCTTCGCTGGGTTCCATTTCAATACCTATCCCACCTCACTGGGGACTTTTCCAACTAGTGTCCCTCTCTGAACACTTTTTTACATGGGCGAGTCCAAGCCTCTCCTTAATCCGTTTATACACTAATTATACTAATTAATGCATATTAAACATAATAATGAACCCGTTCTCCGGGTACGGGTGTTACAATTGGTAATTCAAAATTCATTAAAAGATGTCTTAAGGCTCTAACAAGCCTTATCAAACAAGTTGTAATCTACAAAATTAATTTGAGGTTTGTTTGGTAATACAAAGGTTCCTTGAAAAATGCCTTAAGACTCAAACAAACTTTGCCAAACAAGATTCAAGTTACTATTCATAGTAACTTGAGGTATATAGATATGATATGAAATTACCAAACAACCAAATTACAAACCCAAAATGACTATTAAGGTCAAATTAATTTGACATCTAGGGAATATTTCTTTTTAGGTAAAATGACCATTAAAGTCAGAGAAATTTGACATCTAAAAAATATTCTATCTTAGGCACTTTTATAGTATAGTATAGACATTTTGATAACAAATCCTTGCAATGTGTTAGCTAGTCATTAGATATTAACGTTTTCTATGTTGTTAATGCAATAACAATAGCAATATTGAGTGACCAACATATACTCACTTGTCAGTAGGTGTCGGTCGATTTGGTCAGTTTTTTTTTCCTCATGTTTTGAAAACCGATTGAAGTGGTCAGTTTCGGTTCAATTTTTAGCTATGAGTAATTTTAAAAAGAGAGCATTTTTGGTCACCCATTGCTCACTCAAGCCTCCAATGGATGACATGTGTCCCATTTCAGTAATTATGTTGATACACATGGGCAAAATAGAAATTAAATGTGACACATGTCACCCAATGAAGACCAGAGTGAGCAATGGGTGACCCAAATTTAAGTGAACAAAAATTCTCTCTTTTAAGAAAATCATCTGAATTACTCGGTGAGTAATATTTGGCGCAGTAACAAATTTCACTAACACTCACAGCGACACTCTATCTCTCTTCTAGTAGCATTGTGGGATCCACATTGAATCCAAAGTGCCACTAGGAGAGAGATAGAGTGTGGGTGTGAGTGTGAGTGTTAGTGGAATTTGTTAGTGCCCCTATCATTATTATTACTCGGTTCAATCAATTGATTTTTTGTTCACCCCTACTTGCTAGAATCTTACACTATTACTGTTAACTAAAACCACAAAAGATTTTTTTTCAAGAAGATATCTATTTCATCGTATGAACTATCTAACAGCTAGTTAGCATATTACGAAAATTTGTTATTGTAATATCTCAGGACTCTCTTAGAGCATCTCCAATAATAAGTGGTATATTAGATATGTCAAATTTATATTTGGCCTTGCTATACTAAAACATTATAATTTAGTACACGTGTTCTAACGGTTCATTTTTTTAAAAAAAAAATTCCAAATTACTATAACATAGCACTTAAAAACACCACTGTAATAGGATGCAAAAAATAATGCTAAATTATAACATATCACACTCCAAAACATCACTCAAATGGGGTGTAAAAAGTTATGCTACAATTAGACAATGCCAAATATGGTGCCATATTTGACACAAGATATAATTACATTGCCAAATAATTGCACCATCTTTGATACACCATTGAGTGGTGTTTTTACGAGTGATATTGTAATTTCACAATAGCACTCTATTTGGCACACCCATTTCGAGATGCTCTTAAGTAAAGACCCATAGTATATCTAAAAGTTTTCAGGGAAGTCCATTGCAGTTAGCTTTTTTTTTTCTTGGCCTAATTGTACTTTACAACCTTATATTATATTCGTATTTTTAATTGAATATATATATATTCTCTCTCTCTCTCTCTCTCTCTCTCTCTCTCTCTCTCTCTCTCTTTTCATTATTATTATTACTAGCATGTAACCCGCGCAATGCACGAGTTTGTTTTTATGTTATTTGTCATGTAAAATGTGGAATATTGAGGGTGAAATTTTTTAATCATAGTTTGCCCCTTTTTTTTTTGGTAAGAGGGAATTGAATCTGCAAGGTTTCTTTGAGTCTGGTAGTCCTCTTCAAGAAAATAGCACTAAGAAAGACAATAGGAAATGGTTTTCCTTCTTTTAACATTGCTACCTCTTTCTCTTTCCTGATTATTTTGGCATCATGTGCCTGATAAATGGACAACCCCCTTTTGTGCAATTTATGAGTTCAGATCTTCTAACTCGATCAAAATAGATGGCAATCATTTGTAACGTTAACTGAAGAAAACTAAGAGATTTAACTTGTAACAGGAAAAACTCAAATGTTGCTTGAGTCAAAATTGGCAATTTGGAATAAACAATCAAAAGTTGCATTTAAGACAAACACAAAACATTGATTAGCAAAGTAAGCAAAAACAAAATTTTTGTATCTATTAAGAGTATAAGATACATAGCTTGAAACTGAGATTATTATTTTTACTTTTGTTTTATATAGGGAAAACTCATATTTCATTATTGCAAAAAACATAACTGATTAAAACGCCATTCCATAAAACACGGTGTTGAACATCCAGAGGAGCCTCTTGCAGCCAGACTCCTGTTTCATTCACCTTTTTTGCATACATGGCCAAGGCATGGGCTACCTCCAGTTACTGGTGACATAGCTACACTTTTGACTACCCACAACCACCAAACCCTTGAGTTCCTTTACATGATCCACAAGGTGACCACTGACCATAGTGTGCCAATGAAGGGGATCGAGTTTGAGTTCAAAGTATGCACAACTTAATCAGTTCCAATAGACGGCAATAAAATCACCCGCACTTACTTATTGATCAGTACTCCCTGGAAAAATGTACTCCTCCCTAACCAGTGTTTGAAAGAGTTGCAATCTCAGCATAAATGCCTCTGTACCCGGAACAAATGTCCTGGCCGGACTGCACTACTCAAAAGATCTTTTATCCTGCCTCTGGTGGTAAAACCAAAGATATTTCACACAACTAAAAAACCTAAAAAGTTTTTTTGTCAAATTATATGCCTAAAAGTTTGTTGTTCTTTTCCGCCTCTTCTCTGATATTTTTTTATCCTGCCCCTTTTGACATATCAAATAGATTTCTCACTAAGTCACCAAATCCACTTGAAATATTTATATAGCTGGTAGAGTGGAAGGTCATAAATCAATTTTAGGGTATCAAGTCAACACTTTAATAAAGGAAACAAAAATAATTAGGAAAGTCATATAAGTTCTTCAAGACGTGTTATCAAAGATATGTGCTTGGGATGGCATTTTCAAAATATTTGCTTACACTTAAGTCAAAGATCAAGACATTGGGAGTTGACTGAATCCCATGCTACTTAACTTCTACAACTAATTAACTCTCTGTATATATCTAATGTGTGTTAATATTTATGTACAAAATACGAATTGCAATAAAAAGTCAATGCAATGAGTCATTTTACACTAATATAAAAATATGGCAGCTACTTGAGAAGTTGTAGAATGTCTTACCCTGGAACATATACTTGAAGCTACTTCAATGTAATACAATTTCGCGAATGTACACATGTTCATTAAGTTTTGTTTTGCAAGTCCAACCAAACTAAAACACCATTAATCTTTTTCTTAATAAATTAAAGAAAACGAATAAAAGCTTGGAAGTTGGAACCACGTCAACTCAGTTTCATTTTGAATCAATTTTGTGAATATTTCAATGTAGCGTGTCAAATTAGTTTATATCAAATTCTAATGAACAGTCGTCAAATTTATGCCTATGAAATAGTGATTTGATTTCAGTCACTTTGGCATAACTTCATCAAATTTATATTCGAAATTAAACTAAACGAAGCATACATAATGGAGCTAATGGATCATTCAAGACTCAAACTCAATCCTTATTTCGAATTTATAACCACTCTCACCTGATCTTTTTAGACTCTCTTTATGAAGGCAAATAACCAATTTTGTAATTCATAACTCATAAATGAACCTGTAACACCCTGTATTTTCATTTTCATTTATAAATAAATATTGCATTTCATTTCCATGTGTATTTGGTTTTATTTCTTTTTATAAATTTTTGGTTGGGGTCAAACTGTAATTTCTTTAAATATAAAAATACTTTCAATGGTTTCAAAAGCGATATCTATATTTTTGTATAAACGGGGAATTTAATTCCTACACTAATAATTTTCTGTATTCTATTTTCAACCGTAAAATACCAGTTTTGATTTAAATCTGCGTCTATACCACGACTTGGGTGTGGGAGCACGTGAGCTCAACCACACCGGGCGAAACCCACTTGTTGCTTGGAGCCCAAATTTCTCAGTTTATATATATATACGTTGCTCTCTCTCTCTCTCAATCACACAGTCTCTTATATCTCACTCTCAAAACTCTATGCTTCTCTCATTCTCTCTCAATCTCCCTCAATTCTCTCAAGAACACACACACATACATACATAGTTATATATATATATATATATATATCTCAAGATCACATACAGAGGCGTAGAATTGGACGACGGAATCGACGGCGGAAAACTCTCGGTCTTAATTCTCTGTGTAATTAACCTCTGTGAGTATTATAAACTCACTCACAATGTTTATATATGTATAATTCAGTGTTTATGTGAGTGTATATGTGTATATATATGTGATACACCATGGAAGCTTAAAATTGTAGTTTTGTAAAACTCAACCAAATTCAATTCCGTGAATTGATTATGGAAGATCTTTGTCCCAATAGGCTACGGTTCAAATCCTACGTTGTAATTCATCAGTATCGCGACGTACCGTTGATTTAAAGTTTTGACACCCTTACTTTAATCGCGAATATCTAGAGATATAATCCGTAATTGTTTAAATTGATTGCATATTCGTAATCTACGCGGAAAACTGAAGAGATCCATATATTGCACGACATGTTTGAGACAGAATCTGAAAATGGGTAAAATTCAGTTTAAAACCAGAAAACAGGGAAAAACGAAGAAGATGACATTCTGCAAGAATTCGCGCGCGCGATCCGCTCGCGCGACTTGTTCTTCCCCTTCGCGCGCGCGACCCGCTCGCGCGATTTGTTCTCCCCTTCCCTCGCGCGACCCGCTCGCGCGACCAGGCAGTTTTGAGCAGTTTCTGTATTTTTATATAAGGGACTGTTTGGAAAAGGTTTTAAAAGTTTTTAAAGAACTGTTTGACAAATATACTGTTTTAAAGGCTCACTGTTAGAAACTTGGACTTGTAAGAACGTTTCAGACCGAGATTTATGTTGAACGAATATTCAGCTTTGAGATAAATAACTATTACTGCAAACTGTGAACATTGACATACATATTAGGGTCGAGGTTGTGTCAACATGCATGTGTGTGAGAAAGCGTGAAAAGAGTAAAGAGTGGCGTTTTGGTGTGCGACCTCAATATCGATCGGATATTATTCCTGGTATTGGAGGCGACAGTGTTGGGTTACGGCTTAGATATCGATCGAATATTATTCCTGGTATCTAGGGCGCTTGTTTCGGATATCGATCGGATATTATTCCTGGTATCCGAAATGATGGTATTGAGTTACGGCTTAGATATCGATCGGATATCATTCCTGGTATCTAGGGCGCTTGTTTCGGATATCGATCGGATATTATTCCTGGTATCCGAAATGATGGTATTGAGTGCGGCTTAGATATCGATCGGATATTATTCCTGGTATCTGAAGCGGTGGTATGGTGTGCTGTTTTGGGTATCGATCGGATATTATTCCTGGTATCTGAGGTAATGGTTTGGTTGAGTCGGTTTTTGGTTGAGAGAAAAGAGTCAGAAAGATGAGATGTTACATTGTTCATGCACGGTTGCATATTTATTGCTTACTATATTCACCAGTTACTTATGTTGGAATTGGAACCTTGAATATATTACTGTTAAAGTTTGGTACCGTTGTTTATTTGCTTATATATACATTGCGAGCACATGTTTATTTTACTCACCAGCTTTCATAAGCTGACGGCGTTGATGCGTCCTGGACTATTTGTCCAGATTTTCAGGGTCAGGAGCAGCCAGGGTATTTCGACTATGCTAGTTAGAGGCAGGGGATTTTCCAGGAGGCTGTTTTATATTTCATATGTCTTTTAATTTGAGGTTGTAATAGACTTTATGATAGATTTGAATAAGGGCGGTTTGTGCCACAAGACTTGACTGATGTAATAGTTTAGTAAGTTTTAATTTTGGAGGATTATGTTTATTAGTATCCTTTGCTCTAGAAATGCTATTAAGATATTTTGTTGTAGGGACAATTGGTCATACTCACTTGTCACGACCTACGAGTCCATAAAGGAAATTAAATGCTTTCCTGAATTATGCTACGTCGGGGCGTGACAGAACCAGAGATATAAATTTAGAGGTTTGGTGAACCTCCATTTCTTGTATATAGATCCATGCCAAATTTTTTTATTTTTTATTTTTTCCTTCATAAAACTGATTATTTGTCAACCAACATTATATTGGTTATTATAGAAGTGAACTGGGATCAACAATTTTAAAGATTCCCAAACAGGAACTTAGAAAGTCAAACCAACAATCTCAACCCAAAAACAATGTTAATTTGCAAACTCAGTGCTTCTGTTTTTTTGCCTCATTTTCTTTTCCTTCTAGAACACAACTTCTAAAGCAATTCTCCTTGAACATTGATTTGGTTTTGAAAATCACCCCCATTGATATCATTTTTAGTCAAAAATTGACGAAGTTAGTTATTGATATATATACACACATGTATATATGTCTGCCAGATATAAGGCATCTAGTACTACAATCAACATTGATTAACTTGGAGCATGACTCCAACATAAGAATCCATATATAACATCACTTTGATGAGAGTAAAACAGAGCAACTTTATCACAAGTTGAGCAAAACACAATAAGATTATAAAATATGAAGGAAAAACGAAAAAAAGAAAAAGAAAAAGGATAACATGAGAAATTGTGACTTTGATGCCACATACTTTGCATAGTATCTTGACTACCAAAAACCATGAACTTCACATTTTGAAATATTATGCTGGTTAAAAACACAAGTAAAGATTTACCAGTATAATTTCAAAAAGAAAAGAAAACAGACTCACTTTTTGTATAGATCCCCATGATGGTATCACACTGATCTTGAACTCCAATCTGTGTCTCTATCTATTTGATCATCAGATGATGCTAATGTCACGCCCCGACGTAGCATAAATAAGGAAAGCGTTTAATTTCCTTTATGGACCCGTAGGTCGCGACAGTTTGAAGGATCGATTCCGTCCCAAACGTCGAACAACAAAACATAATAATCAGAGTAAAGCAATCAAGGCTTACAAAAATTTTCTAACATATTACATCTTATGATACGGGGTCGACTAAGGCATAGACCGCCTTAAAATAAAATAATAACTTAGTGTCTGTTACAGTCATCCTTATAAAACAAAACAGTTCACAACTTAAAACATATAATCAATAAACGGTTTTCTCATTCCAAAAGCAGCCATTCTCAATTAGCGTAGTCGTACGACTCCTCCTGGTTATAACCTGAAAAACCTGAACACGAATGTCCAGGACGCATCAACGTCGTCAGCTTCAAGAAGCTAGTGAGTATTAAAAACATAACTTTGAATGTAAAACATATCCATTTGCCTTTTTCCATTTTTCAAATTGTATAAATCAATAGTTAAACCGCAGGAAGAATTCATTTATAAAACAACAAGGAATATATTAAAGGTCGTTCATTCATAAAAACAGATACTCGTGAAATGAGACAATGCACCACACTCATCTTGCCGACTCTTTTCTCTCGACAGCCACAACAACCCACTATCTTACTCCTGGTATCTTTGAAACACTAAGATAGCCACACTTTAGCAACGGGGCGCCAGGGAGTGTCCAGTTTGCCTCACACTTTGGTCCGGGGTACCAGGGAGTGTCCAATGCCTCACACTTTGAATACCCTAACCACCATGCAAATACCGGGGCAACCCCTCGCACAGTATCCAGACTCGAGTATCAGGGAGTGTCCGTAGGCCACACTTTAGCACTACCATGGGTGCCAGGGAATGTCCGAGTTCGGCGTCACACACTTTAACGCTTCCATGGGCGTCAGGGAGTGTCCATATTTGCCACCGTCGCATTTCAAAGATACCCTCTCCACAACCACAACCACAACCACAACCACAACCACAACCACAACCACAATCACAATCTCAACCACAAACTCAAACTCAACCACACTACCATTACTCTTTCCCACACAGACTGACACACACATGCATGTACCACTGACCCCACATGTATATCATGAACCTTAACATGCGGCAATTTACTGGAATATAAATACAACATGCGTACGGGGATTAATAACTTGCAATACAATGTTTTAGTCATTCAAACATAACCAATAGAGTTCTGGTTAACTAAATATCCCAAACATAACCTTAACAGTACTAACAGGTTGAACCAAACAGTCCCTTAATAGAAAACAGACAAAAACAGAAACTGCCTGACTTCGCGCGCGCGGGCCGTTCGCGCGAAATGTCGCTCGCGCGGGCCGCTCGCGCGATATGCCCAATTTTCATTTTATATATATACTTTTCTGTCTGCCTGGGAAAGCAAGGATCGCGCGCGCGGATCGCTCGCGCGAAGGGTTTCTCGTGCGACCCTCGCTCGCGCGATCTGTCCAATCTTCATTTTTATAATAAAACTCTTCTGTCTACCTGTGGAAACGAGGATCGCGCGCGCGGACCGCTCGCGCGAAAGATCGCTCGCGGGGGCCGCTCGCGCGATTCTCGAGCGCGCGATCGTGGCGCGAGATGAAGCTGAGGCTTCATCTTCCCCGCAGAAACTGCTCTGTTCCAGCAAAACAGGGTCTAAATTGACCCATTTCGATTCTGCAACTATATATGTCATGCAATATATGAATCTCTTCCTTTTTCAACAAGGATTAAGAATCTATGATTAATTAAACATGATTTAAACTATAGCTCTCCAATTTTATGAAAAACTAAAACATGTCAAAACTAATTTTCTTATATACTTTCTCCTGTGAATGAATTAAGCCCCAATACTTCAAACATAGCATATGTGATGTATAATCGTTCATAATCATCTCTAAAAACAGATTTTGGTTAAGTTTGAAAAATTGTGATTTTTGAAGCTCAAGCTTCCATGGACGAATTTAGCAATGGTGTTCCAACTATACATACACAAAAATCATAAATCAAGCATAGAATTACATTGGGAGTGAGTTAATAATACTCACTGTGATAAGGAGATGTGTGTTTGTTGAGAAAGATAAGCACAAAAATAAAATACTCCAAGCTTTGGTTATGGAGTTTGTAAAGTCTCTCTCTCCAGAAATTCTCTGTATTAACTCTCAGTGCTCTTTCTCTTTTCTCTCTGTGTTTTACAGATTGTGAGAATATGTTTGTGAGAGTGTTGGTTAAATAGAATTTCATGGACTTGGGCTCCAAGTCTCTTCACATACACACTACAAATTGCTTTGTTTTCCAAATGATTGAGCTGGAGAATATACACACAATTACATACGTATATAGCATATAAACACAGATGATAATAAACTCTCCAATAGACCAAGAGCCAAGCATAGGGTTATAGGGGTCAAATAGTGTTGTTTGGGAATTTAGCTTATGGCATGACAATTACACACACACTACAAGCACAACCAAACAAAGCACATCCAATGATGAGTTGCCATAAATGGAAATAAAGCAAATGTCCAAACAGTCACTTCCAAAATTTGTGAAAGTTTAGCACAGCGCGGACAGTTTTGAACATAAACTGGTATTTTCGGGGCGCGGTGGTCACCACAAAAATACAGAAAATTCATTTTAACTTAAGAATTGATTTCCTGGTTTCATAAAAATACTGATTGGGTCAAAAGAAAATATTTCCACCATTTTGAAATACAGATTTTGAAATCCACACCGGTATTACTAATTTTGTAAAATTGCAGTTTGGCCCCCAATCAAATTTAAATGTGAATTAGATAAGAATTTAATATTCCAAACATGAGACTGAAATTAAAATAAAAGCAGACAATGCTAACTGAATTTAAATATGCCAATGCAAATACAAATAAGTTAAATATGGACATGAATATTAAATTAAATGGAAATGCAGGTTGTTACAGCTAAGATTGCCACTGTAGCAGTCCATCAAATTAAACTTTGTATCGAAAACTTCAACTGCTTTATAAAATTATAAACCGAAAATCCCAAATTGAGATCAACATAGAATATGGAAATTACCTTTCAAAATATGTGAGATGGAAAATAATCATCGCAGGCTAAATGCAAATAAAAACAATGGGCCCTTTCATGAAATATCCCCAAGATTATGGCGTATATCATATACCAGCATATATAAGTCGAAACCCAAGCGAAGAATGCGACGATTCAATGGAGAAAATCATATTAAAGTTTGTGAGAGGATCGACAACATGAGAGGTTGAAAGAGTGATGATCTGATTTTGGGGATGATGATTGTGATATGTGGAGAGAGAGAGAAAGAGAGAGGGAGGGAGGGGAAGTTACATCGTCTTTAAGTTACAAAGAGAAAGAGTTTGTGAGTGTTTACTACAGTATTTAGGTTGCATTGAATGTTTAAGAGAAAGAGTGACACGCAGTATTAGAATAGAAATGCCACGTGTCAGCAGGAGGTCAATTCTGGGCTAAACTCTCCGATATTAGATATTACATATAGATTATTATTTTTTAAATTTTCAATTAAACCTTTGAATTTCAAAATTTCATTCGATCAGACCCAAAGTATGATATTGTTGGCTTAAATTAATAAAAATTGTCACATGAGTTGCATATAAGGCTTACCTATACAGGTTAGGTTAAGACAGATGAAGGTGATTGTGAATGTGAATGGTGCTAAAAATCGCATTCAATCAGACCCACAATCACAATCAACGAGATTTGACATCATATTCAATCAGCTCCCAAATGGCATCATTTTCACGCCATTTACAATTATTTTCGTTTGTCTGAACCTAACTTGTGACAGATAAGCATTAAACACAATTCACGTAATTATTTTCATTAATTTAAGCCAACGACGGTAGACTTTAAATCTAATTAAATAAAATTTTAAAGTTCAATGATTTAATTGAAATACGAAGAAGAAGAAAAAAATCCAATTCAAAACACGAGTATAGTTTGAGTGTAAAGTGTGCCTTTTTTCTTCAACCAAACAAAAGAGAGACCAATATCACTGTCATTTTCACACTACTTAATTCAACCTTTGAGACGTCATTCATGATGTATCAATGAAAGAGACACCTATATAAAATCAAAGTTTGGAATGTATGGTTTGGAAAATTCTATGATACATTTTTGTAGTTGTGGATGTATGATGTATCGTATCATAATGTTTTTAGTATAAAATGTTGTAACTTTTCTAGCATGTTTTAACTTTGAGTTTTCAAAGTTAATACATGTTGAGACCAAATTTGGTACTATCTTAGAGCATCTCTAATAAACTATGCTATTTTCAACATGTTAATTCTATTTTTGGTATTATTACAATATCAAATGCTATATTTTAACATTACTGTTCTAATATTACATGTCATTTCAAATGCTATAATTTCCAATTACTACTTTGACTACCATTATTTTGACTCTTGTTACATGGTTTTTAGAGAAATATAGTGCAAAGAAGAAGAAAAAATTCGCAAGACCCACATAACAGAAATTGGGTAGAATATTAAATTTATAAAGTTTTTATTAGGGCAAAAATATTATTTATATAACCATGAAAGAGCTATTAGGCTCAAAATTCTAGCCGTTGCAAATCAAATTCATGTGTTAGGCTCAAAATTCTAGCCGTTGCAAGTCAAATTCAAGTGCGTTTTTACCAAATTATCCCAGCCATTGGTGTTCAAAAAAGCAAATGATCACAGTAATTCATCCTCCAAATTCTAGCCGTTGCAAAATTGGCACATGCCATTTGTCATGCCAAAATTTGGCTGGACAACATTTCATGCCAAATTTTGTATAATAGCATGGGGTTGGAGCAACCATTTCTACTTTTCATGCTATAATATAGAATTTGCATGGCAAATAGCATAGGGTTGGAGATGGTCTAAATTGAGATGTATGATACAATAAAAAATACTAGGATATATCATTGAAGATTCCTAATTTCCTACAACATGTTGATTCTTTTTTATTTATTTTTGATCTACCTATGGATACACACACTACCCCAATCCAAACACAATTACAAGCCCAACAAAATTACAAATCATACTTAAGTACAAGAGGCCAAAGAGGGAAATGACAAATCATACAACATGTTGGATCTACTTATACTATTTTGCAATAAAATTACTGCACTTTTGTAGCTAATTGGAATGTATGATACAACTAAAACCTAGTAAGATGTATCATAGATGATCCAGGTTGCTTTTTGGCGAGTGAGACCATAAGACTTAGCAGAAAACAGGGGGTACAAAGGGCATTTCAGGACTACAATAATTAGCATCGCAACAAATAAAAAAAAAAAAAAGGGTTTGATTGAGTGTGACTGCTTTGTTTTGTAGGTCAGCTAGTTGGCTGATAATATCAGCAAGACCAAATGTACACGCGTCAAAATATCAACAGTCCATTCCCCAACTACTCCCACAAACACAATCTTCAACCCCCACCCCCCCGGAGCCCATAAAAATGGTCCAAACACACTCATAGCAGGAAAAAATATCACTCAACTTTCTTCTCTTCACAATTTCTCACTTTTCTCTCTCCTCATGGGTGTCCTCTCTCTCTCCTCTCTGCTCTCTCTCCTCCTCCTCTCTGCGGCGACGGCTGCCTCCATCGTTGCTCTCGATGAGTCCGACGATCCGTTGATCCGTCAGGTCGTGTCGGACGTCGAAGACCAACTGCTGAACGCCGACCACCACTTCTCTCTCTTCAAGAGCGAGTTCGGCAAAACCTACGCCTCCCAGGAGGAGCACGATTACCGATTCTCCGTTTTCACGGCTAACTTGCGCCTCGCCAAGCGCCACCAGCTGCTCGATCCCTCCGCCGTACACGGCGTCACCAGGTTCTCCGACTTGACTCCCGAGGAGTTCCGCCGGAGCTATCTCGGATTGAAGCCTCTTAAGGTCCCTGTCGATGCTCACAAGGCTCCGATCCTCCCGACGAACGATCTTCCGACCGATTTTGACTGGAGAGATCACGGTGCCGTCACCGGCGTCAAAGACCAGGTATAGTTATAAAATATATACATACATGTATATAGGTTGGCTGTGATTGCTCGATGATATAGATGCACAGTTAATTTATGGCTGATTTTGGTTTAATTGAGATGAATTAGGGTTCTTGTGGATCGTGCTGGTCTTTTAGCGCAGTTGGCTCCTTGGAAGGAGCTCACTTTCTTTCTACTGGTAACCTTGTTAGCCTAAGTGAGCAGCAGCTCGTGGACTGCGACCATGAGGTTTGCATTTTATTCGCGTTGACTTTCAATTGATATCCTTTGTTGATCTTTAATGTTTGTCTTTACTGTGTAGTTGTAATTACTATGTGCCTAATAGTGATTTGATGTCGTTAGTCATTACTATATGCTCGTGGAGTGGTTTAATTGATGAGTGTTCAATTGAGCAAGGCACACCGAGTGTTGTGTGATTCATATATAAACACAAATATCTGGTGTCGGTGAGTTTGTGTGTGTGTGATTATGCCCATTGCTGTTCGTATCTTGTTTTTAACGTTAATAATTTTGTTGCGGAACCAATTATTTTCGTCCACTTCACTGATTCAATCACAATACAAATTTATTGAACGATTTAGGTTCAAAGGGTTTGTGATGCAGGTTGTGCCCTAGCTAAAGTAGGTGTTAGTGGATGAGTCTTTTGTACATTTGTTTTATCAGGTCATGTAACAGCTTGTTGAAATTCGGCATGGTATCACCTATCCCGAACCTAACAGTTGTAAGAGTTCCTAACACATTAAAATGCAACACTTATTTTATAGAGTTCAGACTTCAGACCCATAAATAGTACTATAATCCTGGGCTCTCGAATGATCCAAACCACAAATATTAGAAGAAACTTCAGGTAGTCCAAAGTAGGCATTACTCCAATACTCCCTAGCATCTTGATATGGGCAAGACCCAAACAAGAATTGTAGAGCGAGATAGTTAGAGAGAAGAGAGACGAGAAAATAGAGAGATAGCAAAGAGGCAGATAAGAGAGGGATAGTTTGTAGTAGGGATGTGCTTCGGCCGAAATGGATCGAAAACACCCATTTCGGAAAAAAAAAATTCCAAGATTTTCTGAAGTCAAAAATGCATTCCGAATTCCGTTCCGAAATTTCGGAAATTCCAAAATTATTTCCGATTCCGAAATTTCGGAAATTTCGAAATTTCATCAGATTCGGAATTTTTCGGAATATTTTCGGAATTTTTCGGAATATTCGGAATTCAAGCTTAATGGGATTTCACTTGAGACTTGTAGGCCTTTTATAGAAGCACATTACATCCTATTTTTTGTGTTTTTTTTATGTAGGATGAACACAATTTTCGGAATATTTCAAAATATTTTCGGAAAAATTTCGGAAAATACAATTTCGGAATATATTCGGAAATATTTCGGAATATTTTTGGAAAAGTTTCGGAAAATATAATTTCGCAATATTTTCGGAAATTTTTCGGAATTTTCGAAATTCTAAAAACAATTCCGATTCCGATCCGATTTTTTTTTTCGAAATTTTCGGAATTTGGCAATTCAGAATTCGGAATGCATATTTAGTTGCCAAAATCGGAAATTTTCGGATCGGAATCGGTCGGAATCAGAATTTCCGTTCCAAATGACACCCCTAGTTTGTAGGTATAATCATCTCATGCCCTCTTCATTCATTTCCTTCACTATTTAAAAGACTACTGTTGGCCCAAAAGTGGAAACCTTAGAGGGGGGTGAATAAGGTTTTAGCGGAAATTAACCTTTTAAAAATTAATATCAAATTAAACACAATCACAAATAATAAAGTAAAGAGATAAGGGAGGAGAAACTTGCAAACCGAGTTTTTCAAGTGGTTCGGCAATCGCACCCCGCGGCCTACGTCCACCCCTCAAGAACACCTCTTGAGGATTCCTTTAATCCCGGAGCACTTACGGATGTGCACCAAACCGTTACAAGAGCCTTCAATCTCTCCCAAAGAAGAAAACCTCTTCTTTGCAACCAAGGGTTACTAACCCTCAACCTTTACAAATTGTTTGGGTACAAATTGAGCTCTCTCTCTCTAGAGTGGATAATACAATTTAAAGCTCACACAATAACTCCTTAGTGAGTAGATGATACAAATAAAAGCTCACTACAATTTACTCTCTCAACAATTACAATTAAAATCTAGAGCAATTGATTTTTCACTCAAACTAGGGCTCAAATGGGAATGATGATTAAACAAGATGTTTGAATAATTTGGTTGATGTTTTCTACATGTTTATGATCCTTAAAAACATCCCTATATATAGCTTTTTAAAGATTATAGCCGTTGGAAGTGATTGGGTATGTTTAAAGCAACATTTGGAGGGTTAGAAAACTAGCCGTTAGTGTATTCAGCACAGTCCAGTCGACTGGATCGAGGGTTCAGTCGACTGGGAAGTTTACAGCAGTGAATAGGCCATTTCAGGGCTGTCCAGTCGACTGAAAAGTTCACCCAGTCGACTGATTTCATAAACCAGTCGACTGGACCCTTAAAAAATCAGTCGATTGATTTTAAGCAGATTTTGGCAGACTGACACCTCTTTACTAAAACGGCCATAACTCCCTCTACAAAACTCGTATTCGCGATCCGTTTGAAGATTCGGAAACTAGATTCAAATACCTTTCCAACCATATAAAACTCAAGATCTAATTCCTTACCAATTAGATCAGGTTTGCATTTGAAGTTGACCTATCTGCGCAAAGGTACTTTCTTTTGACTTAGCCACTTTGAAAACTTTTGTGAAATGAATTTATTGAGTGGTCTAAGTATGTTTAGGTCCTTGAACATATTTTAAAGTGTGTGAGCAAGGATCCTAAAGTCCAATTAAAGTTACTTGAGCCCCTATGAGTGATTGATCAAAATGCTTACACGTAAATCCTAGTCTTCAACAAAGAATGAAAAATTCTTCAAGTATTCAAGCTTGATCCTTGTTGAGCTCCCTCACTCTTGGACTTCACCACATGCTATCTCATGATCTCAAACAAAGTTAGACATTTAAGTACATGAATCAAGAGATTAACATAACGAAAATGACATGATAATTGATTGAAATAGAACCAATGAAAGTATGCAATTATCACTAGATTTGTCATCATCAAAACAAAACAAAATTAATGCCTTAAATAAATTCTAGGCTAACAACTACAATAACTAATCATGCATGCAAAAGGAAAATGTGACAAGTGGAGCCATAATCCACGAAACAAAGGAAAACATGCAAATGCTAATACCTAGAATTAAGGAACTACATACAACTAATTACATATAACATCTAGATAATGGCATCATGGAAACAATGGAGACCAAGTCATCACTGCATGGTCCATGTACTACATGACATCATGGAATTCACGTATCAATCCTCCCCTCTCGCAACATCCTTGACCGCAAGGAAAAACTCAGACTTAGAAACACGAAATTTCAGAGATAGGGTCAGGTGGGTTTGGTTCGGGAGGTGGGTCGTAGGTGAATGGGAAGTCTTCAATCACGAGGAGTTGGGAATTGCTCCAGCGATGGCCAGGTATGTACTTTTCGTAACAGTAGTAACAAAGGCCTTTGTCCCGGCATGCTCTAGCTTCTTGGCCGGTGATTTTTTTAAATGGTGTTGAGGAGGTGGTGTTGGAGGAGTTTAGTTTGTCGGCGGGTGGTGGACCAAGGATACCGGCAGTAGAAGAAGTCGGTGGAATACAAATTTGTGGTGGACTAGGGGGAGTTGATGAACGGGGAAAAATGGTGGATTTGTTTTGGAGGGTATTGCGTTCTTCAATTAGTCGGGCCACGCCAATGGCCTCGTTCGTATAAGGTTCGAGCCTTCGAGGTGTCTTGAGTTTCACATCTAGATGAACTTCATCTTTGAGACCGACTATAAAACACCCAATCAAATAATTCGCGGGTAGAGCATCAACGAGTTGGGAGAGTCTTTCGAACTCTTCCCGGTAAGCGCCCACGGTGGTGGTTTGCTTAAGCCGAGTGAGGGTTTCGGAAGGGTCGTCGAAATCAGTGGGTCCAAAACGATAAAGCAAGGCAGTGGTGAAATCACCCCAATTAACTGGCCCTTTGAATTTGGTGTACCATCAGTGCCATTGCAAGGCAATGCCTTCAAGGTGGAAAGAGGCAAGCTGGACTTGTTGAGCGGGGGCTATACGTTGGAATTCAAAGTACTGTTCGACCCGATATATCCAACCGGTAGGATCGTCTCCTGTGAATTTTGGGAAACTAAGCTTGAGGTTGGTGGGTGGACGGTTTGGGTCTTGGGTGAGTGTTTGGTGGGAGTTTGAACTTGAGGCGAAGGGATTGATATTGGTATTTTCGGGGGTGAGACGGAGTTGTAGTGTTTGTAACTGGGCAAGGATGGCTTGAAGGGAAGTATGTACTTCATCGAACTTCGACTCGTGACGAGCCAAAATTTCACTCACTTCATTGCGGAATTCGGTGTTGGATTTGCCATGGGTGTCCATGGAAGCGTTCGGCTTTGATACCACTGATATGGGCAAGACCCAAACAAGAATTGTAGAGAGAGATAGCAAAGAGGCATATAAGAGAGGGATAGTTTGTAGGTATAATCATCTCATGCCCTCTTCATTCATTTCCTTCACTATTTAAAAGACTACAATAACTAATCATGCATGCAAAAGGAAAATGTGACAAGTGGAGCCATAATCCACGAAACAAAGGAAAACATGCAAATGCTAATACCTAGAATTAAGGAACTACATGCAACTAATTACATATAACATCTAGATAATGGCATCATGGAAACAATGGAGACCAAGTCATCACTGCATGGTCCATGTACTACATGACATCATGGAATTCACGTATCACATCTATCTCAAGTGTTAGTTGTCTCCACCAAATAACACGTGGATTGAACTGAAACAAGTGGTAATCACTAATCAGCCTTTCAATTGCACTGGTATGAATTTGTAATAGAGTAATACAAACAACTAGACTATAACTTAGAGCCCAAATCATCTGCCAAACATAGCATACCATCGTATGGTCTGACTGAGAACTGAGCACAGTATGCTTATGAATGTATCACGAGAATCTTTATTGTAAAGGAAAGAGTTGATCTTATGTAGAATTGGTATTATTGCAATCTGGGGTTTGACAATTTTCTGAATATCAAAGTGCATGTTGTACTGAATAAATAAAACTTGATCCGTTTGGTTGAGGTTGGCTTGGGGATGACTGGATGATAGTGTGACTAGTACTTTACTACTTCTGTGTAATTTTGTCTGGGGATTAGCTTTTTCCTGCCTTTTAAGTAACCAATATGGGCCATGGACCCTATTTTGATAGATGATCTCTCTCTCTTGTTGTTCCTTGGTTATGCATTATCTACACACTGGGAAATGTGAATTTGGTCTTCTTTTTTTTTTTCAATAAGCTTCGTGGGTATTTGATTAATGTGAGGCTAAGTTGTGTAGCTTGTCATGTACCTTCGATGAAATATGGTGGTTGAATCGGTTTACACTAAATATTGGCTGCTTTCTTGTAGGGTTTTATGTGATTGTTGTTGCTCTCGTATTTTTAATTTGAGAATTGTGAATCTTTCATTCTCTACCGTTTACTTAGATATGCAACAACTCTCTATGAGGCTCATACATCATTTCCTATAGTTTGATAAAATGTATATAACATCTGCTATGCAATTTTCAGTAAATGCCGGCTTGATTGAATAATGAACACCGCCATATTTTGCTAACAGAAGTTTGTCATCTTTGTAGTGTGATCCGGAAGAATATAACTCATGTGATTCAGGGTGCAACGGTGGGTTGATGACGAATGCCTACGAGTACACTCTCAAGACTGGTGGTCTTGAACGTGAGGAAGATTATCCTTACACTGGCACCGACCGTGGCCCCTGCAAATTTGACAAGACCAGAGTTGCTGCATCAGTATCTAACTTCAGCGTTGTTTCCCTTGATGAAGAGCAAATCGCTGCAAATCTGGTTAAAAATGGTCCTCTATCAGGTAGTTAGCTCAGCTGTCTTTGGATCCACACAGGCTTTTAACATTCAAGTCTACGGGTCTGTTTGGGAATGCAAAAACAGGGTTAGGTTCAGACATATTCTCATTCTCTCTATGACTTATAAAAACCAGGATGGTAGTTTTTTGCAAATAACCTCTTTTAAAAGTGTTTTTGGATTAGATATGGACTTCTAAGCAATAAAGGTGCATCTACCAAACACGTATATATCTAGAACCAACCTTAGAACCCGTTACTGGACTTCCCAAGCAACCCCTAATGTTCTTATGGTGATCTTTTAAAACGGGCTACAATTAGAAAATATACTGACTTGTATTTTTTATTTTGTCCCTCTTTTTCTGTAGTGGGGATCAATGCAGCTTTCATGCAAACATACATGCACGGAGTTTCATGCCCATTCATTTGCGGGAAGCATAATTTGGATCATGGGGTGCTTCTGGTGGGTTATGGATCTGCTGGCTATGCCCCCATCCGGTTGAAGAAGAAGCCCTACTGGATCATAAAGAACTCTTGGGGAGAGAACTGGGGAGAGAATGGGTATTACAAGATTTGCCGGGGTAAGAATATATGTGGGGTGGACTCCATGGTCTCGACTGTGACTGCTATCCACACTTCTTAGTAGATTACTAGTTGGAATATTATGAAGGTTCTGTATTTAAGTTTGTCAATCTGATTTCTGTATATATGAATTGCAATCACTTGTAGCAAAAAATATTGCAATCACTTGAAATGATATTACCTATTCCAGAATTCAGCTAGTCTACTACAGACATGCGTATGTAGGAATATTGCCTTGATGGTACACTTGTAAAACAATGTCATGACGGTCACTTATTAGATCTGTCTAATTATCAATCCTAGACATATGATCTTCAGTATATTGGACTCGGTATCTTTTAGTTTTAGAACTTATATTCTTGTTCGAAGTGAACTTAGCTTCTTTTTTTAAAGTTGAAATTCTCTCTCGTCGTGGTGTTACAAACAGGTGGAATATGAATAGAAATAGGAATACGAAGTGTACTTAATTTCTTCAGTTTATATTACCATGGTCTTACAGACCAAGGCTGCTCTAAAGTTGAGCCAAACAAAAAATAGAAGTTTTAACTGGTAAAACGTCCATACACTGCCTAAAGCCTACAAAACCAGGAGGCAGGAGTGCTTAAATAAAAATAATAATAAAAATAAATAAATAAATAAAGGGGGAAAATTTTTAATAGGGACCCTTGGTGAGCCAACGCTTAGGCTCCAAAGAGCAAGTTTGGGCAGGTCTTACTTGGACAAGATGAGATGTTCTAAATCTATCATATAACAAGTTATAGCGTTCTAAATTATCGTATATCAAATGCTATTGACTTCCAAATTTCTGTCCAAAAGTCGTGCTTTTCAAATGATGTTACAATTGAACAACTCAAAACTTCAAATAAAATGCGACTAGTTTCTAGTGCCACATTATTTGGGATAAAAATTTGGGAACCACAGCATTTACTCAAAAACACTGCAAGACCATTTTACAGGAATCCAAATCCTATTCTCTCCATCCTGTGATCACTACATTTTCAGCAAAAGATGACCATCTTGTGACAGCTACATTATTTCTGAGATTAATGCGAGCATGACACAGATGAACTCTCTTTTGCCGAATTGCAATCCTTTTTCTCTCCTTGTCCCATAATATATTTGTATAAAACATCACAAACTGTGAAATACAACCGTTCTTTTTACAGAAACAAACTAAAGTGTAGTATGCATCAAATAATAGCAAATTACAAAATGTTACAGACAACAAATGGAAGCAGACCGCGGGAAGCAGAGCGCATCGTATAGTGTTCTTACTACAAAACACAAAGTGGTAACTGTTGGCCTTACTGGCACTTATTTCCACTTTTACAATTAATAACATCATCAAAAAAATGGGAAGGAAGGGGTCATAGGGACAAAAGCCCATTCTCCCACAATTCATAAGCAAATGTATGGGGTTGCAATTGAAATGAAAGAATAGGACAGATCTGTACTTCTGCCATATCACATAAGAATCAATTTTCTATATAATTAATAGCTGTAAGCAAGCTTCAAGACTATCAGTCCTCGTCCTCACTTAGTAATGCAAATGAGAACGGGCAGAACTTGTACCCATCGCCCTCGTAGAACTTGTTCTGAAACTCCACCCAGTGAAGCCTCAAGGCATGTAAGAAAGCACTTAGGGTTTCCATCACTAGCAGAACTCCAACAGTCGCACAAATAAATACAATTATACCCACAATAAGGATAATGACATTGTTGAACCTGCCATTATAAGCACAAGACAATTGTCACTTCATTTGATCAAAAGATCTCAAGTCGTTTCCACAAGAGACCATACAATATATATAAATAAAAAATAATAAAAAAAAAAAAAAAAGGAAAGTAAGATTAGTAGAAAGAAAATGAAATACTTACCCCCATGCAAGAAGCAGGACCTTCTCGTAAAACACACTAGACAACTCCGAATGAGCAAGACTGAACGAAACCAATTTGAAAAAAAAAAAAACTGATCAGATAAACCAAAATTAACCAATAAAAAGAGAATAAAGCTAATATTGCGCTAAAAAAAGTTAAATAACACAGACAAAAAAAGGAAGCACCTAAGAACGTATGCAAATGATGCAACCATTTACTTTCCATCACCAGAAGGCAAGTGATGCAACTCCTAAGATGCAATACCAAGAAAACTCAACTGTTTTAGAAAGTGTAATGTACTGAACCATAACATAAAATTGCAAAGCTTGTCTCTAAATGATCTTGAAAATGGCCAAACCCAACAGTGTTTGCTCATCTGTAAGTTCACACACACACACACACCCTACCAATGCACGTTGCAGGCCAGGACATGCATACCTGAGGGCCCATAAGCGCAGGTATGAAGCTGTATTGGAGACTGCCCCAACGACAAACTCTATGGTATGTATCAGTTGATGTACAAAAACCTCAGGTAATTAAAAATTTTAGAAAGTGTAATGTACTGAACCATAACATAAAATTGCAAAGCTTGTCTCTAAATGATCTTGAAAATGGCCAAACCCAACAGTGTTTGCTCATCTGTAATTTTACACACACACACAACCCTACTAATGCACGTTGCAGGCCAGGACATGCATACCTGAGGGCCCATAAACGCAGGTATGAAGCTGTATTGGAGACTGCCCCAAGGACAAACTCTATGGTATGTATCAGTTGATGTACAAAAACCTCACTGAACTCAAATTCCTCCTGGGCATGGGAATCATGATGTGACTCCAATTCAACAGAATCATCAGTGCTGTGAAGGAGTTCGTAAGATTGCCCTTGGTGCCTCTGCGAATGACATGAGAGAGAGAGAGAGAGAGAGAGAGAGAGAGAGAGAGAGAGAGAGAGAGGAGGAGGAGGAGGAGGAGGAGGAGGAGGAGGAGGAGGAAGAGGAGGAAATGAACTTTCAGAACTTTTTCTTTTCAAAAACATTAATACAAAGCTGAAGGGTTGATCGTTTGGACATACTTCCTGGTGTTGCTTCTTCAAAAGAAATGGCTTTGGAAACAGCATCCACGGTACAGCAAAAAGTGCCAGCAACAGTAACACAATCTAGCAATGAAGCAGAAAAATTCTTGGAATTAGTGACAATTTCTTGAACAAACATTTTTTTTTCCCTAAAAAATTAAGAATGGAACCTGAAGAAATTTCTGGCCAATAAAAAGTTGATTCTCGCCCAAATCGTCAGTGGGACTCAGGAACATGTATATCATTACGTGATATAAATCAGCTTTAGAACCAGTGCACCATTTGACAATGATGAGGAGTGAAAGGTAGCCAAATAAACTGTTTAAAAATATCATCTGGGGAACAAATTGATACCTGGGAAAAAATGCACGATTAATGCTTGATTATGCACATGAAAAGCAACCCAATGACATTATGCGAGAAGAAACATATGCGCATTCCCAAAGTATTCTTTTTTATTTTTTATTTTCATCTTTTAATTTTCATTCTAATAACAGTCGTGCAATTTTGAATACACAATCATATTTGACCAATGTATGTAACGGTGCATTATGATAGCATACCAGACATTGATGTTATTTTGAAAGAATTTTGCATTAAAATAGCTCAAAATGATCCCAAGATTCATCTGAGCTACACCTATCAAGATTGACATCTTCATCTTCAGTGAGTTAAGGAATGGTAACTCGCTCCGGGTGCCGTGCCACTTTGGATCCACACCAAATGGGTAAGTGTCATGCACCTTGATTAGGCCCATTGTTGTAGCATCCCTGCAGCCAAAGGATGAGTTTCAAGGTCAGTATCAATGGGTAAAAGACAAGATACTCGCTCCGTCCCAATTCAAGGGACCCTATTGGGAATTCCAGCAATTTAAGGATACTTACTTTATTGGGGGTGAAATTATTCAACTTCCCATTATTGCCTTTCTTTTTAAGTTTAAAATTTCAGCTCCGCATTAGAATGAGAGAGTATTGCATAACAAAGGGTAAATTTGGAAAGTCCCCTGTTATAGTACATTGACTAATCAAAGGGTCCTCCTAAATTCGGACATCCCAAAATGGAATAAATTTAAAGAATTTGTTTCCACACCTGCAAGAAGCATCCCGGCATGCATATGCCGACGGCCCAAATAGTTCAAAAGGGACAGAAAAGAATTCATTATATATCAGCCCTGTGTAGATTGAGAATATTGACATCATGAGGATAACATATCGACCACCAAAAGTCATCTCCATGATGTCCCCAAGCTTCTGTTGTTGACAAAATCAAGTAAACTGGAGTTATGTATAGACCATAAAGCAGAAGATTAGAAGATAGATAAATAATAGTAAGTTGAAAACAATATGAAGTAACAATATAGCGAATAGGTTAACTTCATGAAAGAGATCATGAAACAAGTTTCCTGATACAACATACATTGAAAGTTTCACTAGAGAAGGAAAGGTCAAACTGTAACACATGAATCCAAATCTGAGGTTAGGAGAGTTCTTTCACATCACCTCAGAAGGACTTGAGGAGGATGGTTGGATGAGGAGAGGAGAGGGGGGGTGTGTGTATATATGTCAGAGAGAGAGTAGCCCCAGTCGGTAGCTTCATTCACAATCACATAATCAAACATGGACTAAGGGGCTGCCATTAAACTGTGTTGGTCGTGGCTATGTATACTTTGCCAACAAATTACATAAAAATTAGATAATAAATAATAAGTATACATGAGATTCTAATTCCATTTGTGGATAGACGAAAAAGGCCTGGCGGATGGTAGGAGGAGATGAGAGAAAATACCAAAATGTATATATATATATATACACAAATTAAAATCTATTACCAAAATAAACAAAAAGGGGATGCAAATACAAAAAATACAACAAGGGTTGCAGAGGTCACATGGATGTCAGAGTCAAGTTTATGCTATCTAATATCAACATAAGTTTTGTACATTTCTTCTGTTTTTTTTTGTTTTTTTCAACTAGAAGAAGTAATTACCATAACTTCAATTAATAACTTACACAAAATGTGACAAGTTAAAGTGAATCACCAAGAAGACATAAGGTGTTACCTGGCTGGAAAGCTTTTTTTCCCTGATTATAAAATACAGTGTTGCAAGAAATAAGCATATCCCATGGCCCCAATCTCCAAACATGACAGCAAAAAGGAAAGGAAATGTAACAATTGTATATACACCAGGATTTGCTTCCTGATACTTGGCCACCCTGCAACAGAATAATTCTATAAGTATGTAGAACAATTTGTTTCACAATAACAGTAAATCGATCAGTCAAGTAAGATGAAATGCAAGAATTTTTTTTTATAAAACAAGGGTAAATTACAGTAACACCCCCTGAACTATGGCCATTTTTCACAAACACCCCCTAAACTTACTAAACAAACTCACTCCCTAAACTATCCTTTGTAGACACTAAAACCACTTCTTCAGAGGTGAGTTTGTTCATTTTGGATAGTTCAGGGGGTGAGTCTATTCATTTTTAAAATTTAGAGGGTGAGTCTGTTCATTTTTAAAGTTTAGGGGGTGTCAGTGAAAAACGGTCATAGTTCAGGGGGTGCTACTGAAATTTACCCTGAAAAAAAAATATATGAAAGAAAGAAAAAGACAAAGATATGAATAAAATATACAATTGGTGCAGTGGGGAAGAACTTCTCCATAGTTGCATCCCCTCACGGTATAGATGGAAACATAAAAGATATAAACTCAGAGTACAAAAACGTTACTTTCACCGTTTATAGCTGCCAGTTTCAACTCACATTTAAGTGACAAAATGGTCTCAAAAATCTACTCACCCATATGCGTCGACGATTTCTTGAAAAGCAGTAGTGAATTTGTTAGTGCGGAAATAAGTAGGCGGTGTTTCCTTGGCATGCAGAACCTGGAATATGGCCCCCACTTGGGAGCTGCTGTCGAGGGCCGCCCGCTGCATTGCCTCTTGAATCTACAAAGTCAAGCCTAAGCTGATCAAAAGAAATCCCTCCACAATTTAAATATCAAGTACATATTGCTGTGAAATGAAAGATAAGGTGAATTACAAGTTCTGCAAAGGATCAAAAAAGGAAACTAATTCAAAAGAACAAACCTGTTTTGTTGCAAGAACGGGACACCAGCCTTCAGCCACAAGGCACTTTTTGGTCACGTCAATGCTGAGCATATTTAGAGTGTGGTAAATGGATTTCTCCTTCCTCACCTTAATATTTGACAAACAATTTACATCAATGATTGAGCATGGTGATTGGTGTCGATGAATAAAAAATTTGGAAACATTTATTTGCTTCAAAAGCGCACACAGAGAAAAGATAAGGAGTAATAGCCAGCGTTTAAGAGTCCGTTTGCTATTGCTTTGCGAATAAGAGTTTTTTTCTTTAATAGATTTTAGAAAAACCAGCAAATTGATGCTTCCGATTTAAGATCAATTTTTAGCTTTAAAGAGGAACGGCTTTTTAGAGAAGCTGCAAATTATTTTATATTATTTTTTGCAAACGGACTCAAATCTCTCAATAATCCCAAATTAGCTTAATCCAAACGGGCTCTAAAAACTGCTGGCTTGACAGCTAAATAAGAGAACCGATACTAACCAGAATGTTCCATTGCTCAAATTGCTGACCGATAGTTTGTAAGAGATTGCCACGGTGCAGCAGTCCAACATCAATGGTAGTCTTCAGCTCCGACAGTTTTCCAGACACCTAGAGATTGGAGTGGCATTAAAAGTGTCAGAGTGCACTATGACTGCAACCAATTATTACCACAATCACGTTGCATATTGTTGCATTATGCCCACTATTTGACCACGACAGTAATAAGTAACAACGGGGTGCGTTATGATTTAAACAGAATACATTCACCGTAGAGTGATACTTTCACGAAGACCATCCTTCATCTAAATTTATCAATTATCTCATCTATTAGAAGTTTCTTCATAGATGGTTCGTATAGACTTATACACGTAACTGAAGAAAGTGTGAGAGCTATTGCATAAGAGAATGTGACAGGAAATCATTGGTTTCATATTACCCATGGACAAGTATATCACTTTTGCATATTACTCATCCATAAATTAGAGATACAATAAACCATACAATGGTTTAGGCCTAATTGGTGCAAGTCTGAGCTAATATAGAGTTCAGGTCATCTAAATTTGGCCAATGAAGGTGACTCTCTTAAACCAAAGAGACGCATTAAACACATCTTTGGGGGAAAATATATGTTCTCTATCACACATATAGAAGATCCCACATATGCATGATATACTCTTAAATGGCCTCAATACCAAGCTAGGAAGCACGAACACCTTTAAGAGCATCTGCAGTGGTGTGATGGCATATAGGGTAAATTTAAGCTAAGTTCCTATACAGAAAGTAGAAGTCTCACAGTGGTGTAAGAAGCAAGCTGGCAAAGGAAGTGCCGACAGAGACATTGCTGTTTGGCCATTTTTAATTTATTTCAATTTTTTTTTTAATAATTCTTCACTTCTTGACAAAAAAAAAAAGAAAAGAAGAAGAAGAAGAAGAATATGCACAAATGGCAAAGGCTTTGCGAGCCGGCATTGGCAGGGTCATTTTTGTAATCAAAAAAAAGGCAAAGGATTTACCGGCCACTGCGGGACGGTATTGCCTTAGCCGACTGGGTGGGAAACGACATTGGCTTTGCCGTTTGGCTGTATAGTAAGTGAATTTAGCGAAATGGTAAACTTACGTTTCACTACCATACACCCACTTAAGTTCCTATACCACAAACACCATTGGGTGAACTTGTAGGCTAAAAAACTTAAGTTCCTACACAAATTTAACACCACTGGAGAAGCTCTAAGAAGGTAACATATCGCGGTCGTGTCGGACACACAGACACGACACTTTGTGGACACTTCTCCTGCAATGTCCAAGTGTGGTTTCTTTAAGATTGTCGTGTCCGTGTCTGTGCATCATTGATACCAAGACATATGATATGATTCCACAAATCGACTCTAGATATACAATATCTGCAAACTGAAACCGGCGTAAGTCCCTCCCAAAAGGGATTGGAACTACTCCACATATCTCTTTTGGAACGAGCCTTGTGAAAAACAAAAACCAAAAAAAAATAATGGTGAAAAAGGCTATCAAAAGGTTTAATATGACATTTCTTTCCTTTTCCCAGTATTAGAGCATATTAACAATCAAACAGGAAGGCAACAAAGCCTAGTATGCAAAAAAGCATACAAAAGAAACAAGAACTAAAATTCCCAAAAAGAATTTCAATGATCCGAGAAGTCAAGAAAGAAAAAACCATATGAAGGACCCAAAGAACCATCCCTCAAACAAAGGTTTCAAATCCATACCTCTGTGATCATTAGAAATTGTTTGCCTAGATCATCCGTGAAAGGATAGCGGTTTGCTCCGAAAGCATCACATATTTTCAGGAGTTTGTTCTTTGCTCTTTCTCCAGAATAGAAGATGACAAATACATTTTTCTCAACCTGTAAGTTAGCAGCTATCAGTTTATCATATAGGATACCCATGAATGACAACATATGAAGCAGCTGTAAGCTAGCAGCTATAGTTTCTCATATAGGATAGCCATGAATAACACAACATATGGAGCAGGAAGTGAAGGAAGTATAACATATTGAATATCTAAAAGTGATAAAGAACAATAAAAAATGTCTATTTGACACTACACTGTTGCGAATCTTCCTCCCAAAGCCATACAAACGGAACAAAGTATATCCATCACCAAGAACACAAATACCAATGGCAAGCAATACGCACACAATCAGGAAACCGATATAAGTGGAAAAACCTTCCAAGAAGAGCAAAAACTCAGGATGCCAGAGAACAATCCACTTCGTATGAAAGATTGAGTACGAGAGGTCTTCTCAAGCTTAAACTTGAGGAAATAAACCACGGAAAGTGACTAGCACAATGTTACCTCAAGAGAGTACAAACTCAATTCTTACAAGTCCACCAAAGAAAAATAAACCTTCCAGCATAAATTAGAGAGAAACGGAGTGAAAACAGTAGAACACCAATCCAAAAAGCTAGAAACCCTTTGGTGAGTAGTAGAAATGGAGAGACAATACAATAAAAGAAAAGATAGCATGCATGACAAATACGTATATTTCTGTCATTGAATAAAACCAAAAAATTAAAATAACAAAAAATTATAGTAATACCTTCTCCCCTGACACAGGATCGAATACGGTATCTTCAACCACAACTTGTTTCAAAAACACATTGCCCCTGGTCGCACGAAAAACAATCCTTTCAAAAGCCATTGATTTTTCTCTCGGGACAAGGCCGCTGACAAATCCCAGCTTAACTTGCTTTGATGGGTCTATTGACATTTCCTACACAACACAAAACCCCAAAAACTATCGTCCCAAGAAACATCCAAACGTTTATTGAAAGTGAAATGGCAAAACTACAAATAGTACGTGCTCCATTAATAGAGGACTGTCAATGGATCCTTCACCAAGGTGATATGTTTCAAATTCTCTCTGCTGAGCTGCAGCATTGCTTTCGGCTGAATTAAAAAATTCACCACCCTGAAAATGAAGAAAATACTATTTAGTTGACATCACAGCTTGGAAAATTGACGAGTTAAAAACTGAACAAAACTGGAACTATAAATGGGAAAGTAAAAGCCCATAATATCAAAAAGGATGTTAAAACTCTACTAATTGAAAAGCTATTGCAGAAATTTAGTAGAAAAAGAAGTCGTACCTTCTGTAGAACAAGCTTATACTCTAAAAGTTCATTATAACCGCGTTGTAACTTTTCACTATTTGCATTCATCTCTATCAACTCCGCTTCAAGCTCTCCAAGTTTAACCTAGACAACATTACATTTCTTTTTCACTTTTTGTTCTTTCTACTTTTGGTAAGCACCCAGAGCACAATTCTTTAGAATTAATATTTGAACAACATTTAAGGCCAAGGCACCAAAATTAAACATACCTCCAAGTCATCCAAATTGATATCAGTGCCATTTGTGAACCTTGTTGAAGGCGAGAAACCCACCTTTGCCATTTGTTCCTTGAAAAAGCGTAGTCTGCGAGCCATCTCCCCACATCTTTTGATCTATGTTAAAAATAACAAACACCAATATCAGAAGATATTAATAATTTCAGTTTTCCAAATGTGCTTAGTACTTGATGGACAATGTCTGTACATACTTGCAGCATTGTAGAAAAATACCAATTATTTTAGGTTGTCAAACATAGAAAAGATGGAGATCACATTACTACACTGAAAAAGTGGCCATGTTACGTATGCAGAATAAGGATGGATTTTATGCTGTTTGGTATGAGGGAAGAAGGGAAGGAAAGAGAGGGGTGGACAGAAGAGAGAGGGGGAAAAGGCCATAGTGGAATTGCTTGTTTGGTAGGATGGAGGAGAGGAAGAGGGGAGGTATGCCTCTTCCCTCCGGGTTCACAAATTTCAATATGTTCACATGATGACGGATTAGGAAAGAGAAAAAACAAACTTCACTTATCTTGTGGTAAGACACCAAACCATACTAATGCTGCCGGACTTTTTCTCAAGTTAATGCAACTAAGAAATCAATAAGCATAGATTTGAACCGTTTGTTTAGTATGTAACAAATATATCTTTGGACTGTTGACACGCATATAACATGAAAACTAAACATTTATATAAGGATAACAGTGCAACAATAGCACCAAACACCCATGAAAGGATGTACTTAGGGGAAAAAAAAAAAAGAAGAAGAAGAAGAAGATGGACGGAAACCCACCTGAGCAGCATATGTCCTCTGGAATGGGCTCTTTTCAGCATTGAGCTGGCAAAAAAGTTACACGAAGGATAACTATATGAAATTTGGAAATTTGAATATGAAATTTCATAGTAAGCATATGAAATTTGAAACTTGAAAGCATGGCATTCAAAGACAGCGCCAAATTACATAACGGATTGCCAAAACATTTTACTCAACAATCATTGAAACACTCCAAAAAATAACTATTAGTCAAAATACGGGCAATCTGCAAGTGAACCCAGATACCATGTAAATGATATGAACATCAAACTAAGTGAACTACCAAAACTGCTTCTGCTCAGAAGTGAAGATGAATGTAATACTTCCCCACGAATGATATTGTAATACAGAACTTTTCTCACTCTAAAGTATAAACTAAAGATAATTGATGCAAGTTAAAAGGCAAAAAGGATAAATGTCTAACAGCATAACCCTTACAAGGTATAATGTAAAAAAAAAACAGCCTCAATCTACCTCATTTAATTGTCCAAGATGATGTAAATATCATTAAAGTGCAAATAGCCCTCAATCATGTTCTGCCACCGCAGCTATTGCAACTCACAGGTTTCCATTTATCAAGTTCTTTATCCTATTTCCAAACATCCATTACATTTACTGACGCTGCAGTATTTTCCCTAATGTTGGTTACTGAAAAACCAACAAATACACTCACACACACACACACACACACACACACACACACACTTATTTATATATATATATATATATATGTTTTTGACAAGACATGATTTAATTACATCGGAGTCTGTAGTGCTTAGGATAATTTGTTCAAAACAACAGAGTATGCAGCTGAAAAATGGCAAAAAACTCAGGAGATAATTATTAAACAATGTAAAAGACGCGTGAAATGATCAATCAAAAGCTGCAATCGTATCAAAAAAGAACCAAATTAAAAGGCAATATATATATATATATATTCAATTATTATTATTAATTTTTATTTTAAATTCAATGCATTACAAAAAATTTAATCGGATCAGCATCAAGTCATCACACACGCAAATCTGAAGGAGTCGTAAAACTTACGTCTTTGAATTGAAAGAGGCCAAGGTGACCTAGGTACGAAATGGTTCGATGAGCGGATTCGAGAGGTATGATTAGCTGCACCAACTGCATCGGTTCCGACCTCAACAGATCCATCGTCGGACAGCATCCTCCCTCCCCCATTTTTATCACGCAAACTCCGCCAATGTGCGTGCGTATATGTATCTATATAGACTATAAATATATATATGTATACGTATCTATATAAACTATATATATATATATATATGTATATGACACCGGAGAGAAATGATCGGAAGGTCTTCGCCGGTGGACGGTATTCAGATGTTCCGAGAACGATGAAATATAATCTCCGTTTAGCCTATCGAAGACTGGGGGCCATCTAACGATCTTTCGTTGTGTGCTTCGTTTCGTCGTCTCCTCGTGTCGTCCTGACAGGCCCCTGTTGTTTGGAATTTGGAACGATCGGGATCTACCTAACTGGAATTATATTGCTTCGATACGACGCCGTTGTAACTTATCCTCCTGAGACGTCTCTTCAGATTCTCTCCGAGGGTCAACTAGCCCAATTCATACAACAGAAATGGGTCCAAGCCCATTTAAAACCCAACAGATGCCCAAGTATGGTCGATAAGCATTTTTCACAAATTGGGCCATACGCGATCTAGATCAAACCGTTAACATGGGCCAGAAACAATAAGTGGGTCAACTTCCACAAGACAGAACCGGACAGCTAGGTAAGGGTATAAACGAGCTGAGCCGCTCAACAAAGATTCAAAGCTCAGCTCCATAAAGGCTAGACTCGGCTTACTTATTTGAACTCATGAACACAATCGATTAAGGATCCTGAGCGGCTCGTGAAAAAGCTCGTTAATAGGTTTGATAAAGAGCTTGTATAGCGACTTATATATACATACATATATATTAGAAAACTATATATTTTAGAGAAAATATAACATATCTCCGAAATAAGCTTGATAAATGATTGTTTCATTACTCCTATTAAACTATAGTTTAAAAGGGCGTGCAAAAAAGTTCGTTAAAAAACTCGCGAGAAAGCTCGTGAACACTTAAAAGCTTGACTCATTTGAGCTCATGAAAGCTCGCGAGCTTTCGTTAGCTCGGCTCGGCTCATATGTCCTTACGGACAGGTTAAACCGGTAAAATGGGCAATTATTTCCATCTGTAAATGAAAGTTGCGATATCTATCACCACATAAGAATAGATCCTCGTGAACAGTAAAACCGTTCATCTAGACAGTCTAGATTGTGTTGCCCCTCTTCTTTTATATTGTGTTGCTTTTTTTTTCTTCACTTTCTTTGTTTGTCATATGTGATTTGTGTGAAGGGTATTTTGGTTATTTCCACCATGCATGAACAGTAATCACTGTCACTGCTACAGTGTAATAACTATTTTGTCCTTGGTTTTTTTTCTCTTTTATTTTAATTTCTTTGTTGGCATATGTTATTGTGTGAGGGTATTTTAGATCAATTTTCTTAAATAAAATAATATTAAAATTAGGATTCAATGAACTATCTTATGGATTCATATCATAAGGATTCATACAGCCGACCCCAATTGATTGGGACACAAGGCTTGGTTTGGTTTGGTTTAGTTTTTGGAACTATCTTATGGATAATTAAATTCCTTCAGATTGTCTCCTCGTTATGTTTCTAGAATCCTTGAGGTAAGAGCTTCGTTTTGATACTTGTTAGGCCTTGTTTGATAAATTATTTTTCAAAACCTAATCTGAAAATTTTGGGAAACCCTATGTAAAACTCGTAGGAATCATTTTTCATCGGACATTTAGTTTGGAATCGCCATTCTAAGGATCCTCCTGAAGTTATAGGAGCTTTGCTCGAGGTATGAATCCTAACCCATGTTTATAGAAAATTCCATGATTTAAATATCAAGTGTGATATTATGGATCCAGGCAAAATTCATGTGATAATTTAGGCCCATTAATTATACTCGTGAATAATTATGAAAAGCATGTCTATATGATTATGCGAACATGCTAAGTGATTATGTGGGTCAAAGGGGAGATTTATATAATTTCATGCCAGGGTAAGGTTATCAATGTTTGAGAATTTGAGTAGTGACGGCTACTGATTCGTGTCCAATATTGCATCATTAACTTTATGATTCTACCCTTATTGAACACGAATTAGCACCTAATTCAGGAGGTTTAATGGATACATTGTACTTTTGATAACCCCCTTTATTACTCTCTTTTTGCTAATAATAATCTCTTTCTCGTAGGTCTTGTGAACTTGGGTGAAGTGGAACCAAACCCTTGTGACATTCATGTCATAAGAAGGGTAAGGAATGGTCTTCAGCAGCAGCGGATTGATCCGACTTGGCTACGCAGATCGATCTGCTTGTTTAGAGGATCCCATCACCAGAATAAGCAGAACCAGATCGATCTGGCCTTAAAAGGCGGATCGATCTGTGATCCAGATGAGGTAGGTTGTGAGAGAATCGTTGAAATTGATCGATCCGGCCTTCTGAGCGGATCGATCCGTGGCTTTCCGAGCAGATACAAAGTGCCTAAATAAAAGGCGGATCGATCCGGCCATTTGCCTTGGATCGATCCGCAGCTCCTGAAGTTGTTGCCTTTTCTTATTTACAAGTTTGCCATTTTGTATTGGGAGTATAAATAGTTAGAGATTAGTTTTTGTTAGGGTTAGCTTTTATTTTTCTTAGATATAGAGGTTGTATACCTCTTTCCTCACTAAGTCTTCATCTCCCTCTTCATTTACTCCTACATTTACCACCTCTAATTGATAATTAGTTCTAGAGAGGGAAGCTTTTTGTTGTATTGAATGCTTTGAAGCTTTATTGGATTTTATTAAAGTATTTCTCTTACATTTATGATGGGTCCTCTATATTGGTATAAATTCTCTTCCCCTCTCTTTAACAATTATGTTTTTGTTTCCATGAGTAGCTAGATAATGTAGGTTGGGGATCATAAACTCACCATTGGACCCATGTGTGATTTAATGTAAGATTTATATGTTTTGTATCATTTCTAGGGTTCTTGGGTGTAGGGTTTGAATTTCTAGGATTACACTTATGATGTCAAGCATCGTAAGTTGTCCAATCTGTGATTTCAAACCCCACCTTATGTATTTCATAGAAGTTTCTATCAAACATTGTAGGGTGACAACCACATATTTAATAGTCTGCCTCAATGAGATTCTCTACCCTAGAAAATGCTACAAACATTAAATCAATGTGCTGTTTGGTCCAAGGTGGGGGAATTGTCACGCCCCGACGTAGCATAAATATGGAAAGCGTTTAATTTCCTTTATGGACCCGTAGGTCGCGACAGTTTGAAGGATCGATTCCGTCCCAAACGTAGAACAAACAAAACGATAATCACAGCAGAGCAATCAAGGCTTATAAAAAAAAATTCTAACTTAATAAATATTACAGCACCGGGTCGTCTAAAGGCACAGACCACCTTGAAACAAAATAATAACTTAATGTCTATTACAGTCATCCTTATAAACAAACAGTTTAAAACTTAAAACATATAACTTGAATATGCAATGATGATAACAGTTTCTCTTCCAAAAGCAGCCGTTCTCAATTAGCATAGTCATAATGTTCCTCCTGGTTATAACCTGAAAAGCCTGAACACGAATGTCCAGGACGCGTCAACGTCGTCAGCTTCAAGAAGCTGGTGAGTATTAAAAACATAACTTTGAATATAAAACATACCCATTTACCTCTTTCCATTTTTAGTTTTGTAAAATTAATAGTTTAACCGCAGAAAGGATTCAATTTAAAAACCAACGAGGAAAACATATTCAAAGTCGTTCATTCATAAAGCATATGATCATGTATGAGACAATGCACCACACTCATCTTGCCGACTCTTTTCTCTCGACAGACACAACAACCCACTATCTCACTCCGATATCTTTGAAACACTAAGATAGCCACACTTTAGCAACGGAGCGCCAGGGAGTGTCCAGTTTGCCTCACACTTTGAATACCTAATCTGCCATGCAAATACCGGAGCAACCTCACGCAGTATCCAGACTCGGGTATCAGGGAGTGTCCGTAGGCCACACTTTAGCACTACCATGGGTGCCAGGGAGTGTCCAAGTTCGGCGTCACACACTTTAACGCTTCCATGGGCGTCAGGGAGTGTCCATATTTGCCACCGTCGCATTTCAAAGATACCCTCGCCGTAACCTCAACCATAACCACAGCCACAACCACAACCACAACCACAACCACAACCACAATCTCAAATCTCGATCTCAATCTCAATCTCAAACTCTTTCCACACTGACCATTACTCTTTTCCACACTGACTGATACCCACATGCATGTACCACTGACCCCACATGAACGACATGAATACAAACATAAAGTAAATCGCTGAATTAAAGGCACTACGTACGTACGGGGATTGATAAGTCTTAATACGTCGTTCTACTCGTGCAAATACAACCAATTAAGACTCTGTTTTAATTATATTCCCAAACAGGACCTTAACAGTGCTTTAAAATTTATCCAAACAGTCCCTTATATGAAAATACATAAAAACCAGAATCTGGGAGATCGCGCGCGCGGGCCGCTCGCCCGAGCGCGATACGCCCATTTTTCCTTTTTCTTATATTAAACTTTTCCAACGGTCAGAAAATACAGAGCTCGCGCGCGCGGGCCGCTCGTGCGAGGGGTCGCTCGCGCGCGCGATTAATTGCTGAGGCTCCTTCTTCTTCGTAGAAACTGCTCTGTTTCAGTTTAATGGGGTCTTTTTGACCCATTTTCGAATCTGTTAGCATATATATTATGTTGTAAATGGATCTCTCCCTTTTCTTACAAGGATTACAAATATGACATCAATTAAACATAAATCAAACCATAGCTCTTGAATTTCATGAAAAACTAAAAGTTGACAAAACTAAATTTCTAATATACTTTTTCATGTGAATAAATTGGGCCCTTAAACTTTACACATATTCACTATGATGTATAAACTACCATAATCATCTCTAAAAACTAAATTTGGTTGAGGTTGAAAAACCTTGATTTTGAGCTATGGAGTCTCATACGTAAAATCAAATGTGAAGATTCTTAAACCAAGCTACAAGAACAGAAATTAAAATGTGAATTACATTCAGAGTGAGTTTAGAATACTCACTGAGATTGAGAGAAGTAGTGTGTGTTGAGAGAGATATACAAGAACAAGAATTTAGAATCTCCAATTTCAAGCTTTTGAGCTATGGAGTTTGTTCTTCCTCTAAAAAATACCTGAACTTAAACTCTCTGTGTCTCTCTCTCACTCTCTCAACTTGTGAAGCACAGAGTGTGTATAAAGAGGGAAGAGTGAGAGTTATATAGACACCAATCTTCACAACTTGGGGACCAAGTATTGTGAGCTTCACTCAACAAATTTATTTAGTTTTAATTTAGCTAATTCATGACCACAGATGTGTGTGTTGATATACATACGTATATGTACTATCAGATTGTTAACTCCACAGATTTTGAAGGGGTAACCATAGGTTTGTAGGGGTTATAAGCTAGAAGTGTTTGGGAAATTAGTTTAAGGCACAACATTAATATACAACAAATAAGCAAAACCAAACAAAGCCCTATCCAATGATTACTTGCCATAAATGGCAATAAAGCACCCATCCTCTCAACTTCACGTCATTTCAAAATCTGTGAAATCTTAGCGCGGCGCGGACAGTTTTGAACATAAATTGGTATTTTCGTGACGCGGTGGTCGTCACAAAAATACAGAAAATTCGTTTTAACTAAGGAAATGATTTTCTGGTTTTATAATAATACTGTTTGAGTCAAAAGGAAATATTTCCACCATCTTTAAAATACAGATTTTTGAAATCCACACGGACATTACTAACTTTACAGAAATTGCAATTTGACCCCCAAAAAAATTTTAATATGAAATGATATAAATAACAAGGTTCTAGAACATAAGGATTTGTAATTGAGATAAAAGCGGGCAATACACATTGATTAAGAATATGACAATGCAAATACAGATTAATTATGGAAATGTCAGATTAAAATTAAATGCAAATGCAGGTTGTTACTGGAATGCTCCCCAACCTCTATTTCTCCATTTGCTAAACCCCTTTTCTAACATAACTTGTCTTTAATTAAAGCTAATCTTCTCATTTCGTAGTTAGTCATTGTAGTTTAATTAGTGCTAATTGAAATCTCGCCCATAGTCGAAAGGATTAAATTTTATTTCTTAGTTTGTTAATTACTTCGCGCATTGTAATTGGTTATTAAGCACCCATCAAGCATTGTTGCACTCCAATCCCTGTGGACTCGACACCCTACTTTCCAATACTACATTTTTAATAGGGTTGATAAAAATACTTGATTTTGACAATATCATCTACTGTGCATGGATTGGCAACCGCCCCTGCCAAGGCAATTGGATGCTATGGTTAAAGACTTTGATGTTGTCATTGGCATCGCAGTTTAAAGCTTGGGCTTGCTGATATACCAGATGAATGCGTATATCTCTCCCTAGAGACTGATTGATGTGTTTTGATGATTTACAACATGAATTGACATATATGCAATTGTCAGAATTGTACACTCAGCATATAGTTGAGTAGTGGAGCTTTACTCCATTGTAGGTGAGAAGAAAAAGGGAAAGAAGAAATGCGAGAAGTGAGGTCGCGAGAGTATCCAAGTCAATCTCTCCCGTATATAGTTTGTAGTTCATCCTTATGTTGTAATGAATTGAGAAAGGGAAACTATATTTGTAATCTTAGAACACTCGTAGTATTCGAATTGTTGTAATATTAGTTTTAAGAAGTTAGAACCATGTTCTTAACTTGGAAACCTCGGAACGAATACGTAATGTTGTAATATGTAGTAAATCTTTTTTGGTTATGTTTGAAATGGACCTGAACTCTTGAGTTCATGTTTTGGATGCTTAACTTATCAAATTCGTCTTTTGGGAATGTTTTGCAATGTTTCAAATGAGTTGTAGAAGCGTTGGTTCGAACTGGTTAAGTAATACTTAGGCAAAATCCAACAAACAAAGAAGGATTCTGCACAGGTCCCATTCGACTGGTAGAAGAGTACAGTTTCATCGGTCGAACTACCTCCTGGTAGTTTACCCTTAGCTGCCTCTTTTAAAAATTTTTAAAGTTTCTAATTGGTTCTTAGGGTACTTTTGGGATCCTTATTAACTCAAATATATATGTTTTAAATTATAATTAACTTTTTGATTTTATACGGGTTTTACGGACTCGTAGTTCAATGTTTTTAAATAAACTTTGTTTTAAAGAGTTTCTTTATATTTCTTTTCTGCTACGTTTATTTTTAATGAATTAATGGATAAGCCTCGGTGGCGTGTCACGTGTCCTATTTTCACCTATAGCAGGATGGATCGTGAGACACACGCATGCGCGCGCGCGCACACACACTGTCACACCCCAGCGTAGCAAAATAAGGAAAATTTTTAATTTTCATTTTGGACCCGTAGGTCATGACAGGTGAGGGATCGCTTGTCCTGTACTGAGCTTAACATATACCAGAAAAACAGAGTATATAAAGCAACAAGGAAGAAAGTATAAATCAACATTATAAACTTAATTAATATTACATTGTCTCAAATAAAAGTATTTCCTAAGGCACAAGCCGCCTTATTCAAATTAAAACATTATTCATATCCTTTATTACAACTTTAATAAATTATAAAAGCAGCTCTGCAGACTTCTCTAGCTGGCATAATCATATAAACCTGCATAGCCATCTCCTGGACATTTTGGGTGTCCAGGACAAAATAAAGTCATCAGCTAGTGAAAGTCGAGTGAGCATAATGAACATACAAGCAATGTATATAAAAGCACATTAACTGTCTTTACATTTAGTATTTTACAGTACTGTTAGTCCATTATTCTAGTCGTTGTATATAATCAATTAACGTACAGTTAAATCAATCATATAAGATCGTGCATGAACAATGTAACCATCTCATCTTACTGACTCTTTTTTCTCGACCACAACCTCTCGACTCATTCGGTTCGCCAGAACCATCCGGCACGAGGCCGTTGTTTTAGATCGGTCTACCGTATCTGAGTCGGCCTGGACACGACTTGATTGGCCTGCCGTATTCGAATCAACCTGGGCTCAATCCTTCCTAATTAATCTACCGTATCCAAATCGGCCTGGAATAATTAAGGTAACACAAGACTCTGATTAGCCTACCGTATCCGAGTCGACCTGGGCTTAATCCTTCCTAATTAATCTGCCGTATCCGAATCGGCCTAGAATAATTAAGGAGACACAACTCAAAACACCCTTCATTACTTATTCCTCACAAGATGTATATGTCAACCCAAACGACCCCTTTCCAACATGCCAACTCGACTATGCACATGTATGACTTATTCTATTTACTATTTTCTTTAACATGGCAATGGTTGTTTTAAACTCGTAATTATCATCAAGTAAACCAATTAATCTTAATTTGATTTTAGAAAACTGACGACGTAATTTTCGGAGTCATAGAATTTTTATTATAAATTTCATAAGATAAAAATAGCATATAAATTTAACTACAAGGCCCTTCTCAATGACATAATTATATAAAAGTAGAGGGTACATGTTTTGACATTATTTTTAATAAAGATAAGACATCAAAATATAATTCTTCATTTTTTCCATAATTTTGGAAATACCATAGGTATTTTAAAATAATTAAAATATTAGTTAAATAACCACTAATTAATTTATTTAACAATATGAACTTCTAGTTTTATAATTTAATAAATTATAAAACTATATAAAGTGACCTCCAACATGTCAACAATAATAAAATAGAATTTAATAAGGTCAATGAGTATTTTTACTACTTATTTTATATATAGTAAACTAATATATTTATTATTTATTTACAAATTTATATGTAACTAGCAAGTATTGAACTCCCAACCTTGGGGTCAAGGAACTAACCAATCAACAAACTATTACATGGAGGACTAACTGGGATCCTAATATTTCATTGTTAATTTACAGAATGAGTTTTCGTTAACATTTTTTGTACCGCTAATTTTGTACCTCCATGGCTATATATACATATTTATACATACTCACTTATTTTCGAATCTCACGGATTGTACGTAAATGACTTAAAGTACATTAAGAGTGGGTTCAAGAGACTCACCGTTCTTCGTAGTGGCTGGACTAAGAGACTGAAAGATTCTGTAAATATCCGTAATATAAGTTTTCTTCCATATTTCCCTCTCCCCTATTGATTCCCAGAATGTATATATAAATGTGTGTGTGATTGAAATGAGAGAGAGAGCTACTGAGAGCTTTGTATTTGTTTGAATGTGTGTATGTTGCTTGTGCTAGCACTTGCCTTTATATAAGCAATTAGTTGTTGAGATGCTTGGTTAACTAAGCACACACCTCACATTTTTTTTTACAGCCATGAGATTGAAATCATTGCTATCAATCCATAGATATGGATCAGTAAGGCTTGAGGCTTAAAAATTGAGGCACGTCTCTTGTTTTACAACCATGTGAAGACTTCAATAAGTAACTAATACTTGTGGTTTAAACATCAAAGAGGTAAGTAAGGCATGTGGGTTAAAACATATGCATGCAGCTCATAATTTACATCCACATGATTTTGATGATTGAACGTCAATCAGTTAGTTGATTAGTTATGTTAGTTAATTCAGTCTAGTTAGTCTAGTTTGGTCAGTTAGCTCATTAAAATGTCCCAAATAAAATCATTAGGGACAAAAAAGTAAGCAATGTGATATTACATTTTATTAATGGTCCTTATCCCAAATCATAGGGTAACTTAGGGGCGCAGTCTTAAGCAATAATACAATTAAATTATTAAGAAGTTACAAACTTTTAAGGCATTGTATTAATAAATGTTAACAAAAATATTACTTATTTATTCAGATAATATTACTGCTAACGTTAATATGCAGTAGTAAAATAAAATGACATTGAGTTATCAAATTAATAATACTAGTACCAATAATTTATGGAAAGATTTTCACAACGAAAATAATACACATTAATGAAATAAAATTGACATTTCTATTTATTAATAGGGACGCAAAAATACAGGTTGCTACACACACATGCCTATAACTATAATTTACACACCCCCATACTTATAAATTTCATATTACACACTCACAAAACCCTATAAATTTAATTTACACACATGCTTAGAAATTCAATTAATTTATTACACACATGCCTAGAAATTTAATTTTATATTTTGATATTAAACACACAATGCCTACAAATTTAGTTTTATATTTAGATATTACCCACTACAATATTGATAACGTTTGATATTACACACACAATGCATTTTATAATTGGATATTACCCACAATCTACAATATTGATTTCATCAATTTTATTTTATATCGATATGTTGATATTACACCCATATCTTGAAATTTATTTTTATCTTACAAACACACATACACATGCTTATAAATTTAATTTACACACACATACAAATTTAATTAGGGATGGCAATGGGGTGGGTTTTCCGGGTTTCCCGCCCCGCCCCTAATAGGTAGGGTATGGGTGGGGGTGTTAATAGTGTTAGGGGCGGGTATGGGGGACATTTTCAAAAATCCGAGTCGGGTCCGGGTCGGGGTAGGGTCAAAAAACCCGAACCCACCCCGAATATACATGTATTTACATTTTTACCCCTCAATAGTTATGTGTATTACCATTTAAAAAAAATGCACTATTGGGGAACTAATTGGGTAAGTTAAAAAAAAGTGCACTATTGGGGAAAAAAATGCATTAAAAAACTATTTTTTCAATTTGTGTACCCAAAAAAAAAAAATCATAATCGGGGCGAGGCGGGGTCGGGGACCCGGAGTGCGGGGCGGGGGCGGGGGCGGGGGCGGGGGCGGGGGCGAGGAGAGGTACTATACGGGGCGGGGCGGGGGCGGGGGCGGGGTATGGGGGCCCCGTCCCAAACCCACCCTGTTGCCATCCCTAAATTTAATTTAATGTTTTGATATTACACACGTGTGTCTATAAGTTTAATTTCAGGATTCAATCTACAATATGAATTTACACACACCCATGCCTTAAAATTTATTTTCATATTACACACACATGCCTATAAATTTTATTTATACACACATTTAAATCTAATTTTATATTTTGATATTATAGACACATGCCTAAAAAATTAAAATTAATTTACAAACACAAGAAAATTTAATTTTATGTCCACACATGCTTATAAATTTGAAATTTACTTTTATTACATAACACATGCCTATAAATTTATTTAATTTTATATTTGAATATTACCGACAATCTACAATATTAATTTTATTTTATATTGATATGTTGATATTACACACACACACACACACATATGCCTATAAATATAATTTACACACACATGCCTTGAAATTTATTTTCATATTACACACACATGCCTATAAAATTAATTTACACACACATAGAAATTTAATTTTATGTCCACACATGCCTATAAATTCGAAATTTACTTTTATTACACAGTGTTATTGATATTATACACCCAATGCCTATAAATTTCATTTTACTTTTATTACACATGCAACACAATGCCTATAAATTTATTTAATTTTATATTTAAATATTACTCACATTCTACAATATAACTATCTCATACAAGTGTCCTACATTTTCATGAATTGTCCCCACATAAGTATTTCATATAAATTTACATAGAAAATTATTGGAAAATCCCTACAAGTAACCCTCAAATGTTTAAAACTTCAATTGGTTTGGGCGATGATTTCTGTACCCCAAAGCAATTTTGTTGTGTGAGCAAAAGTATTTTCTGAAAAAGGGGGACAATTAACTTCCAGACTACTTTATATATATATATATATAGAATTTAAAAGTTAGTCTCTTACTTTTTCAAAATTTAAAAAAATATCAACTTTTGTTTTTTTTGTAAAAATAGAAAGTTGTCAAATTTAAATGACGTTTGGGACCAGCTCTTTATAATATTGGGAGTAACTCTTTGTAACGTTGTGAGCAACTCTTCAAATTGCAGGGAGCAACTCGTTTCAAAGTTAGGTGCAACTCTTTATAAGGGTGGGAGCAAATCTTCACACGTTGGGAGCAATCATCACAATATTTTGGTGCAAGTTTACAACATTGAAAGCATAATTAAGTAGACTCAAACACAAAAAAATTATTTAAAAGTTGTTTGCACCCAAAATATGTATTTTGTTACATGACCGATTGTTTGGGGGGTTTGGTAAAAAATGTAAGACATGCCCGAATGAATGTTAATATTCGGACTAATGAGCATTTATTCCATGATCATTAAGTTTTGTTCATTCATCATAAATATTTATTTTGTGAACAAAAACCTTGTTCTATGACTAGAAAGTTTTGTTCCGTGATCATTAAGTTTTGTTCCTTTATCATAAATATTTGTTTCACAATCGGAAATCTTTGTTCCATAGTCACTAAGTTTTGTTACATGATCTTTAAGTTTTGTTCCTTCATCATAAATATTTATTTTATGACAAGAAAGTTTTGTTTCTTCATCATAAAATATTTGTTTCATGACCTTAAAGTTTGTTCTATGATTACGAAGTTTTGTTCATTCATCCTAAATATTTGTTTCATGACTAGAAAATTTTGTTTTATGGTCACTAAATTTTGTCCAAGATTTTGAAGTTTTGTCCCTAACTAAGATATACAAGTCTACTTCCTTCATCTTAAATATTTGTTCTATGACCAAAACTTTTGTTCCATCATCACTTAGTTTCCATTATCCCAAACATTTATTTTATAGTAAATTAATTATGTTCCTTCGTCAGAAATGTTTGTTCCATGACGTGACAACTCTTTCATAGACCGATAACGCTCCATCTTCCTTATGCCCTATATATAGTGGATTTTTTAAACTTGATATGACTACTGTACCGATGTGGTATTGGTAAAACCCATTAAGATACTCAAGGTTACAATAACCTATAATTATCATGATTGATATATTCGAAGGGCCTTACAAGAGCCACTGAAGACGATACATTCCGGAAAAACCTTTGGTTGAAAGTTGTCAACTGTAGGTACCTAGACATGGAATAGTGGAATTCCATCCAGACATTAAAACCCCAAAATGGCCCTTGGCTGGCAGATCTTGTCGTGGGTATTTTGGAAAGCTTGACTCCTATAGCTGATAACGATTTTCATAACGACATTTACCTATGTGATATTAAGGATCTCACGGGAATTTTCAGTAATAATATCGACTACAAGATCTTTGAGGATTAAAAATGGCAAGGAAAGATCATTTATGGCATTGCATTGATCCCCACTAGTTTGCTGAAAACTGGAAAGTTCTGTTATTTCTATCATTGTTATCTCATTAATGTTATCAAACACACCAGAAAACTTTTGTTCTATGTTTTTTTAAGTCTTATTCCTTCAACGTAATTTTTTGTTGTATGATAACAAAGTTTTGTTCCTTCAACATGAACTTTTGTTCCATGATGGCTAAGTCTTAAGTTCCTCCATCATTAATATTCGTTCCATGATCATAATGTTTGTTCTAGGAACAGAAATATTTATCCATGATCATTAAGTTTTGTTCATTCATCATAAATATTTGTCCTGTGAACAGAAACTTTTGTTCCATGGCCAGAAAGTTTTGTTCCGTGATCACTAAATTTTGTTCCTTCATCAGACATTTGTTTCACTATCGGAAAGTTTTGTTCTATAGTCACTAAGTTTTGTTACATGATCATTAAGTTTTGTTCATTCATATTAAATATTTGTTCCATGACAAGAAAGTTTTGTTTTTTCATCATAACATATTTGTTCCATGACCATAAATTTTTGTTCCAAACTTTTAAGTTTTGTTTCTAAGGTAAGCAAGTCTAGTTCCTTCATCATAAATATGTGTTCCATGACCATAAAATTTTGTTTCATGATCATCAAGTTTTGTTCCTTCATCCTAAATATTTGTTTCATGACCAAAAAGTTTTGTTCCATGGTCACTAAATTTTATTCGGAATTTCTAAGTTTTGTTCCTAAGGTATGCAAGTCTAGTTCATTCATCTCAAATGTTTGTTCCATGGCCAAAACTTTTATATTGCATAACAGAAACATGGAACATCGATTATTCAATTAAGTATTATGAATTAGAAACTTAAAGGATCAATCCATGTTCTGTTGGGTTTGATCGATTGAAGTCGCCTCGATCGATTGAGAAAAGTGAAGTTCGATTGCTCGAAGTGTGCTCGATCGCTTGAAGTGAAAGTGGTCTCAATCGATTGAAGTCATTTCGATCGATTGAGAAACGTGCAGTTCGATCACTCGAACATCGTTTTCTCTAGCAGTCCTGGATAGTGAATGGCCAGAGGTGCTAGGGGTGTTTGGGTTATTATTAAAATGTCCAAAACAGGGAAAATATCATAACTAAGCTACTGAGGAGAGATAAGAAGCCATTGGAGGCATTCTTAAAAGCGATGAACAAGAGTACTCGCAAAAGTTCTTAAAAGCATAATGTGGTGGACAAGAGTACCAATACATATGGATTATGAACAAATGATACTCGCAAGCGTTCTTAAAAGTAGTGAATAATAAGAGTTCTTAAAAAAGCGGTGAACAAGAATATTGGTGCGTCCATAGACTAGTCATTAAATGAGAGCGATGTATGGTGTTCACAAGAGTTCTTAAAAGCGGTGAACAGTAAGAGTTACTAAAAGTAGTAGATGCTGACCCAGAGGAGGATCCCGCAGAGGACATTGAGCCCGTCGATGATGATGAGGAGCTAGATGAGGATCTAGAGGAGGACCCAGAGTTAGTTGATGAGGAGATGAGAGTATGGAAGATGTTGCAATGGAGCCTGAGGAGATATCAGTAGAGGATGTTCCTAAGGTAGAGGGAGTAGTTGTACTATAGATGCCTATTATGCCCGAGCTACCAGCAGGACCTATACTACATATAGCAGCCATTGCCAATATGGCAGCTGAGTGGGTAGCATCGATTATTGTACAACTAGATGGACTACTGATAGGACTACATTAGCAGAGCCTATGGCCATAGTTGGGGATTTTGCTAAGATGGTCGCCGACATCGCCGAGCCAGCATTTGATGTTGAGGATCTCGACGTTGATGAGATGCTTATTGATGAGATGATTGTTAAGGACTGGGATGTTGAGGATCTGGATGTTGGACATACGTACTCTAATAAGTAAAAATTTATGTAACCCAACCCTAGAATCCTCAGCAGCACGTCTCTCTAGGTGATGCATAGGGCTGAAATCAGTTCGGTTCGGTCGGTTGGGATTTTATCACCGAACCGACCAGTCGGTTTTTTGAAAGTCTAAAATCGAAACAGACCGAACTCATAAAGACACCGAACCAAACCGACCGAACCAAACTCGGTTCGGTTTGGTTCAGTTTCGATTTTCTATTGTGTCCACCAACCCTATGAGATTGAGAGAAAGCCATGGAGAGAAATCTCAGATCTGAGACTGAAAAACACAAGTCATACTGAAAGTACAGATCTTTGAGGTTCAGAGAGAGAGACTGAGTATGAGAGAGTGAGAGACCAAGAGACAACAAGTTTAGATTTAAGAGACAGAAAAAGTTTAGATGTTTGTGTGTGTGTGTGTGTGTGTGTGTGAGAGAGAGAGAGAGAGAGAGCATAGACTGTGAGGGAGAGAGAGATGAAGATCACATTTTTTGCACGTTGCCTTCCATTTGGATCGTCATGGCTGCCTTATGGTGGAAAGTAATCGCGATGCTAGGTTTGGGTGGTGTGGTCTGTGGTCATGGCCGGTAGGGATGGATGGTGGTGGTCCTGGAGGTGGCTAGATAGGGTTTGTGGGGGGTGAGAGTGTATGATCTATGAGAGAGAGAGTAGATATGTTAATAGAGAAGAAATGAAAAATGGGTTAATGAGGTGATTCCTAAATCCAACGTATAGATTGTGTAATTTAATTTTTTATGTCAATTGTCTAGTCAAGTCAGACTTTCTTGAAAAGAGAGGCAATGTCAGATTTACTTTATTACTTTTCAGTCTTTATGTCTTTTCTTTTTTATACCCATGGGATATACATTATATCTTTCATATATATATATATATGTATTTCGTTACATGAATATTCGGTTCGGTTTTGTTCGGTTCGGTATAAAATGTGTGTAAACCGAAACAAAATCCGAATTTTTAAGTAAACAAAAATTGAAACCGAACCGATGTCACAATAACCGAACCAAACCGAACCGAATCAATCGGTTCGGTCAGTCGATTCGGTTTTTTTCTTTTTTCCTTTCACCCCTAGTGATGCAAAGTTGTTGTCAAAACGGGCTTTGTTTGATTTGTGTCGTTGTATGCCTTTGTCTCATTGTTACAAAGCCGATCTAACGCTTTCTCGTAAATTCTTACAAACTCATAAAGACGCATTTTACTCTCGTGGTTGTCACATCTGCGAAGAAACGTTCTTTCAAAAATACCTCCGCCCAAATTGAACGTGCTTCATACATGTCCATCATCCATCTATTGTTGTGAAGTTGAAAATCATCGAGTAACGCCATCCATGCCGTTTCAAAGTCCTCTGGCGAACACCTATTTGTCTTGCAGTGGTTGAATCTTGAAGCAAAGCCTTGGATATGTATATTTATCACAGCATTTCGTTGTATATGTGTAACACCCCAATCCGCCTCGGGCGGATTAATTAGGACACGTATAACAATGCCACTAAAGAACGTTCCCGATGAATATAACATAAATCAAGTTTAAAAAAAGTTTAATTTCTCTTTTAAACTCTTAATAAAACTCATTTGCATGTAATTAATCCCAAGGGTAAAATGGTCATTTTAAACTTTTGTCGAGTTTTCATTTCAAAAGGTAGCTTTCCAATTAAAGAATTCAACGTTGAAAACGACGTGTGAATAAGAACTTCCTAGACCAAGTTATGTTCATTTTAATCTTGGATTGTCTACCACTCAAGTACTTGGTCATTCTGCAAAGAGTTCGCTCAACACATAGCAGAGTATGCTCAATCCAACTTTCTACAGAAACCATTCTACCCAGAGTTCGTTCAACCCAGTGTAGAGTTCGCCTAGTCCAACTTCTGCAGAAACCATTCTGCCCAGAGTTTGCTCAACCCAGGGAAGAGTTTGCTCAGTCCAACTTTTTGCAGATTATATTTTGCTGCTGCTAAAACAAAACTTGCTGCTAAAACACTATAGTTTGCAAGTTAAAAACATTCTCAAGTCACATAGATTAATTCCCACTCCAAATTAAACTTCATGGAAACTTTTAAACCATTTCAAAACACACTCAAATGTGATACAACCATCAAAACACCGCACTTCCATCAATCCAACCCATATGGAAACATCCAAAATCATTTGGAAAGCACTCCCAAGTATTACCAAACATCAAAAGAGTTTGCAAAACATTTTAACCATTTGATTAGCTATTCACATACATAAAACTTATAATGCTCCAACTAGGAGCTCAAGCATACATCTAATCCCCATTTCCACCCCAACATGTGCATAAACACCCAAACAAGAGAAACCAAGTTTAATTTACATCAAGAGTTACTTAACTCCCAAAGTCCCTTCCAACATACATGACTTTGTGACTTGCAAGTGCAACTCACATCACAAAACACAACCAACACTAAATTGTACTTGACATATTACAAAGTTTTTCAAAACATAAGTTGTTCATACATCTCCAAAATGGAAGTTACATTAGGAAACGTGAACATCTAGACATATGAACATGACCACACATATATTTACAACTCTCAAGCCCAAACCCGACGTGCCGGTCATTTCCTTTCCTTTTTCTCGTTCCGCACCTGCGGTGGTTATTCAATAACCACAACAAAAAATAATATTTGTTTAAGCTTTCGCTTAGTGCGTAAAACTAATCACATGTTTGAATGTAATGACATATCCAATGCGCAAATCAACAATCAACATATCATTTAGTCTCCAAAAGACCAAATATTAATTCACCGTGACGTCGCTCTTACTTTTTGCCCTTATGTGCATATAGCACTTCTAATTCACACCATCTCACATACCCTTCCACAGTTAGGTCGTCACTCACACACCTTTACACAGTTAGTGTGGTGAGTACCCATACACCGTTGGGTTTTTCCACACCTCCTTATTATGGAGTAAATCCATGGTGAATCAACATAAGGCTTCCTTCAACCCACATAACACATAATCACATAATCATCTCAAGTATGACAATTCTTGCAAAATTAAGCATGTTAAGCTTCCAATTTACACTATCATGCTTTAACCAACATAATTAAAGATATGAACATCATATTTAACATAATACATCATAACTTGTAACATTAAACATAATAATACATTCAGCCCATGGATTAGAGTCATTCACCTCACAAATTGCTCCAATCAAAGTCTAGAAACCCCAAATTTCTTGTAAATTCTAGCTCTAGTTATCTCCGGTGATAATCCTACATATAAATATCACGTATATGTATCGTCACCTCAAAGAGGGTTGCAGAAAAACGTCAACGAAACAAAAAAAAAAAGGAATATAAACGATCCTCTCACCTCCACGATTCCGAATACGGCTTCGGTTTGCGAAATGGTGTACTGGCGGCGATGAAACGGCGTTGAGACGGCTACGGAGACGTTGTCTTGTTTATATCTCCAGCCCTCTCTCTCGTCCTTAGAATTTCTGTAATTTCTTGAGAGTTTTAAACTCAAGAGACACACTTGTCTCTTCCAAAGCAACCCAAGTGATGACTCATGACCACTATTCCTCTTTACCTCCCCACAATTCCCCAATCTCTATTATGAAATCCCCCAAACATTCCGTTAACTACCCAATTATCTAAATGGGTGTTTGTCTAAGTCCCGTATGGGTCCCATACGTGGTCCCAATATTTTGTGAAGTTGCTATCGCACCTACTAATTGTGAATCCTTTTTCATTTATACCCTTATGTGGGTGTCCAAACTAATATCCAATGCTAACATACAACAATATAATATGCAAGCAACTTAGCAAATATCCATGTAATCATATAAAATGCATTTAATCATTTAAAAATGCAAATTATTCCTTAACCCTTCATTGGGTCCCACTATAGTACCTGTCCCTCCTCATTGGGAATTTTTTTTCAAGTGGTGTCATTTACTGATCACTTTTTCATGGGTGAGTCCATAGCCTCCCCTTAATCCACCATATACACTAATTATTATTAATTAATGCATATTATGAGATAATTAAACCTTTTCCCCGGGTACGGGTGTTACAATATACCATTGACATAAACGATGGTACGATAAAGGGAGAATCTGCTGAATTGCTCTACGCATCGCCTTGTCTCCATCTATTACGTGTTCCAATTACGATCTTCCATCGCTCCAAAATAATTTGGACAAGCAACCTTCATCATCGACATCGTACTTGTAAAAGAAGGATGGATCCTTGTCTTTGAAAGCACATAACAAACACAAAGCGGCATCAACATCACCGTCACTAACTTCTTCCCTTCGTGCAACGTTAACATGATTGTATAGGTCCTTTTGGGGAAACCAACATTTTCATACCCGCCCGAGTGGCATACCATTATGTCCATAATCTTGCATGGTTTGATTTCAACGGCATGCATCGAACTCACTTGTGCTTTATCGGGAGAATTTACTTTGCGATGTGACCACAGGAAGGGCACGCAAGGCACTGCTACTAGAGAATGATTATGCTTTTTAACAAAATCTACCACCTTATATTCTGACCCATTCTTCATCAATCGGATACAGAGCGTGGCAGTACATCCAACTCTAGTAAGTGCCCGTGGCTTTCTCAGTTTGTCTTGCCTTTGTAAATGATGTTGTTGTCTGAAACCCGCTTTAGAACAATACCATCTTCTAGAGAGAACCATACCTTCATTGTTAACACTTCTGTTATCTTTTCTGATACTAAAACCCTTGACTTTTCCATATAAATTGTACCAAATTTCTACTTCAGCCTCGGAATTGAATTTCAACACAAACACATCCATTTCAGTCAACTTTGACATGACTTTATCTGTCCCGTCCATTGCACAAAAGTCACTTTCAACTCCACCTAAGGACCATTGAAACCCACCAAATGAGTCTTCTGTATTATTAGTGTTACTCGTTGCACCAATATTGTTTTCAACTCCACCTACAGAGTAATGAAACCCACCAAATGAGTCTTCTGTGTTATTAGTGTTACTCGTTGCACCACTGTTGTATTCAACTCCACCTACAGAGCAATGAAACCCACCAAATGAGTCTTCTGTGTTATTAGTATTACTCGTTGCACCAATGTTGTTTTCAACTCCGCCTATGGAGCATTGAAACACACCAAATGAGTTTTCTATTTCTTTATCTGTAGTTGTATAGATTCCACCATTAATATCGAAGTCCTCATCATTCGTTAAATCAACATACACACCCTTGCCTTTAGAACATGAACCACCCGCAATTGTCCCCTGGAAATAAGAAATTTCATGTAGCTAAAATTTTGTTCCATAATCATAAAATGATTGTTTCATAATCATAAAATATTTGTTTTAGAATCTATGAGAACTTACAATTTTCGGAACGAACGTTTATGGTCAGGGAACAACTTATGATGATGAAGAAACAAATTTTCAGAAGTATGTTCGAAATTTAAAATTTTGTTTCATAACAAAAATATTTGTTTCATAATCATAAAATATTTGTTTCAGAATCTAAGGGAACCTACAAATTTTGAAGCAAATGTATATGGTATGGGAACAACTTATGATGACGAAGAAACAAATTTTCAAAAGTAAATTCTGAATTTAAAAATTTGTTTCATAACTGTCACGACCCATCCCACTACGCGTGGAAATAGGACACGTGACACGCCATCAAGGCTTATCCAGTTTCATTAAAGTCAAATGGCAGTGGAAAACATTATTAAGATTCATTAAATTCAGAGTTATAAAAAGTTTTTGGCCAATTGAATGCTTTCAAAAGAAAACAGTTTTGAAAACAGAGGACCAGTCGACTGATCGAGGGTCCGGTCGACTGGTGATCTCAAACAGAAAAGGGTTTCCAAATATAACAGCACATCTAGTCGACTGTGTCGGGGACCCACTCGACTGGTGCCTAAAATTTTCAGTCGACTGAAGAAGTCCAGTCGACTAGTACCCTACTCCAGCAGAATGTCATGGCCTGGGGCTCTATCCAGTCGACTATTTTTTCAACCCAGTCGACTGAACCTCAGACGAAACCAAGCAGTAACCAATCCAACACAGCGGTCCAGTCGACTGGATCAAAAACCAGTCGACTGATTTCCATCAGCAACTTCCAAAACTGCAGCTTTCCCACTCAAGGTTCTTCCAATTCCAAACCAACACATAACCACTCTATTCCATCATTCAAAACATAAATACAAGAGTGTTTACTAGGGATTACAAGTACCAAATCTAAGTTCAAATTAAATTACAACATATTACGAAAACTCAAATCCTTATACAAGTTTTAGGAGTTAAACAAAAACATATACAAGTGATTTCCCCGGCGTTCTTTAACGTCCTCACTCATCACGCTGCTTCTTGTCTTTCTTTTTACCTACAATGGAGTACATCTCCACTGCTCAGCTATATGTTGAGCGTACAAGTCTAACATATGCAATATATTACAAAACATGCTTTAATCTCATAAGTCATATCAATAGTCTCCAGGGAGAAAAATACACATTCATCCGGTAGCGGCAAGTCCAAGCCTTAAACCGCGATGTCAATGGCAAGTCCAAGCCTACAACCATTACATCCCACAAGTGCCATGGCAAGTCCAAGCCTACAACCATGCACAGTAGTAGCCGTCGCTACTCAAATTCTCAAACATCGAGAAGCTTACTCCGGCATGAATTTGTATAAGACTCCCCTTTGACCCACATAGACAACTCAACGTGCTCGCATAAAAGTAGACATGTTTTTCACAATTTAACGCGTGCATAATTAACGGGCCTACAATTAACACATGGATTTTGCCCGGATCTCAATTTCGTCGTCAAAATATAAAACATGCATTTCTCTATATTTCATAAGTTAGAACTTCATACCTCGTGCGATTTCCCCCAAACTTTGAAGGATCGACTAGGAGGCTAAATAATCGTCGAATTTCAAATTTGAAAAAATTCCTACAAGTTTATACCTGTTTTTCCCAAAAGTCTAAAATCAAGATTTTTACAAAACTTGGCCAAACGCAGCCTAAGTAGTATCAAAACGAAGATCTTACCTCCACGAGTTCAAATATGAAATCTGAAGAAAATCTGACGGACGAAAGGTCGTCGTATGTCGTCGAAAAGCCCGTTGGCTCAAATCTCCTCTCTCTAGATATTTATAAAATTTGGATGAGATTGAAATCTCATCCTCATCTATATATATAGGCAAATGTTCTGGAATTTGCGTTTACCTCCCAGCAAGTTTCTCAAACTTCTAATTAACCCATGAAACTTCGCACACGTCCATTTTATAACTTTACGAGTGAAAACTATAAATTTCAAAAGTTTTCGACTAGGTTTCGTTTGGGTCCAAAATAACGTCCGAAAACTATATTCTGTGGAATCTCTACACAACCTACCTCTTTAATTAACGTATCACTCACGTTCTCACCACAGTTCTCAAAATGATATACTAAAGTATCCAAATACCAGAATTATACTACACAGGTATAATTACTATTCACAAAATACCATATAAGTCAAGTAACATTTAAATCATATAAATGCCATTTACTCATGCTCATGCCATATGAACTATCATGTTCCCGTGTCCTCACTGACACCTTACTGTTGACTCACAGTCAATCTCATCACCATTATCAACTAACATTGATAAACTCCCAAATTACAAATATGCATGATAAAATTATAAATTCCTGGAACGGGTGTGACAACACTCCTCTCCAAAAAGGAAGTTTGTCCCCAAACTTTACCTCATGCGTCGAATAAGTACGGATACTCATTCCTCATGTCTTCCTCACTTTCCCACGTAGCCTCTTCCACCGTGTGACTACGCCATAATACTTTTACCATCGGAATCGTCTTAGTTCTTAAGACTTGTTCCTTTCGATCTAAAATCTCGACCGGTTGTTCCACATAAGTTAAGTCCCCCTGAATTTGCAGCGGTTCAGTTACAATGATCTTACTCGTATCAGTCATACAACGTCTCAACATTGATACGTGAAATACGTTATGTACATGTTCCAACCCTGATGACAAGGCCAATCGATAAGCCATCGGCCCTACTCTTTCTAGAATCTCAAAAGGTCCTATAAATCTTGGATTGAGCTTTCCCCTCTTTTCAAATCGGACAATGCCTTTCGAAGGCAATGCTCGTAAGTAAAGGTCGTCGTATGTCGTCGAAAGGTCGTCGTATGTCGTCGAAAAGCCCGTTGGCTCAAATCTCCTCTCTCTAGATATTTATAAAATTTGGATGAGATTGAAATCTCATCCTCATCTATATATATAGACAAATGTTCTGGAATTTGCGTTTACCTCCCAGCAAGTTTCTCAAACTTCTAATTAACCCATGAAACTTCGCACACGTCCATTTTATAACTTTACGAGTGAAAACTATAAATTTCAAAAGTTTTCGACTAGGTTTCTTTTGGGTCCAAAATAACGTCCGAAAACTATATTCTGTGGAATCTCTACACAACCTACCTCTTTAATTAACGTATCACTCACGTTCTCACCACAGTTCTCAAAATGATATACTAAAGTATCCAAATACCAGAATTATACTACACAGGTATAATTACTATTCACAAAATACCATATAAGTCAAGTAACATTTAAATCATATAAATGCCATTTACTCATGCTCATGCCATATGAACTATCATGTTCCCGTGTCCTCACTGACACCTTACTGTTGACTCACAGTCAATCTCATCACCATTATCAACTAACATTGACAAACTCCCAAATTACAAATATGCATGATAAAATTATAAATTCCTGGAACGGGTGTGACAACACTCCTCTCCAAAAAGGAAGTTTGTCCCCAAACTTTACCTCATGCGTCGAATAAGTACGGATACTCATTCCTCATGTCTTCCTCACTTTCCCACGTAGCCTCTTCCACCGTGTGACTACGCCATAATACTTTTACCATCGGAATCGTCTTAGTTCTTAAGACTTGTTCCTTTCGATCTAAAATCTCGACCGGTTGTTCCACATAAGTTAAGTCCCCCTGAATTTGCAGCGGTTCAGTTACAATGATCTTACTCGTATCAGTCATACAACGTCTCAACATTGATACGTGAAATACGTTATGTACATGTTCCAACCCTGATGACAAGGCCAATCGATAAGCCATCGGCCCTACTCTTTCTAGAATCTCAAAAGGTCCTATAAATCTTGGATTGAGCTTTCCCCTCTTTTCAAATCGGACAATGCCTTTCGAAGGCAATGCTCGTAAGTAAACAAAGTCACCTACTTCAAAGTTCATAGGTCTTCATTTCAAGTCTGCATAACTCTTATATCGGCTCTGAGCTACCTTGAGTCGCTCTTGAATCAACTTCACCTTTTCAGTAGTCACCTGTATTAACTCAGGTCCCAACAACTTTCTTTCTCCAACCTCGGTCCAACAAACCGGTGATCGACATTTACGTCCATACAAAGCTTCATATGGTTCCATACCAATACTTGACTGAAATCCGTTGTTATACGCAAATTCAATTAACGGTAGATGTTTTTCCCAATCGTTCCCAAAATCTAATACACACAGTCTCAACATATCCTCTAGCGTCTGAATCATGCGCTCTGACTGTCCATCGGTCTGAGGATGAAATGCAGTACTGAAACTCAATTTCGTACCCATAGCCTTTTGCAAACTTCCCCAAAACCTTGACTTAAAACTACTATCGCGATCTGATATAATCACAGCTGGGACTCCATGTAGTCTTACAATCTCTTTCACATACAATTCCGCTAATTTGGATGGCTTAGTAGTCTTAATTGGTAGGAAATGAGCTGACTTGGTTAATCGGTCGACTATAACCCAAATCTTGTCATTCTTGTTGGATGATCGGGGAAATCCTGAAACAAAGTCCATCGTGATCTCTTCCCACTTCCATTCTGACACTGGCAATGGCTGTAGTTACCCCGCGGGTACTTGTCTCTCTGCTTTGACCTGTTGACATGCCGAACATTCAGATACAAACTTAGCGACTTCACGCTTCATACCCTTCCACCAGAAGTTTTCCCTCAAGTTTCTGTACATCTTATTACTTTCCGGGTGCACTGAATATTTCGTACTATGAGCTTCTTCTAGAATTCTCTCTTTTAAGTCTTTCACATTTGGTACACATAATCAATTTTCCAGTTTCAACGTCCCTCGTTCTAATACAAAACTAGGTCGCTTTCCTAAAGGTATCTCATCCCTCATTTTGCATAAGTAGAAATCGTTAAATTGTTCCTTCTGGATCTCATCAATAATATCTGGGTGTACAATGATCGCCATCATTAAGCCATCATTGGTTCCTGGAATCACATCCAACTCTAAGCGTTCCATCTCTTTTACCAATTCTTTTTGTTGTGTTAGCTCATCGGCTAAATTCCTCGGCGTCTTCCGGCTTAATGCATCGGCCACCACATTAGCCTTTCCCGGGTGATACTCTATCGAAAGATCGTAATCCTTCATCAATTCTAACCATCTTCTTTGTCTCATATTCAAGTCCTGTTGGGTGAAAATATATTTCAAACTCTTGTGGTCCGTGAATATCTCGCACTTTTCTCCGTACAGGTAGTGTCTCCAAATCTTCAAGGCATGAATTACTGCGGGTAATTCGGGTAATTCAAGATCATGAGTCGGATAATTAATCTCATATGTCTTCAACTGTCTAGAAGCATATGCAATTACTTTACCACCTTGCATAAGCACACATCCCAACCCTTTATGTGAAGCATCACTATAGATTACAAATCCTTCGATTTCGGATGGTATTGTCAGAATAGGTGCTCTCGTTAGTCGTGCTTTCAATTCTTGAAAACAGTCTTCACATTCCTGATTCCATTCAAAGATAACACCCTTTCTCATTAACTTTGTCATTGGCAATGAAATCTTCGAGAAATGTTCAATAAAACGGCGGTAGTATCCCGCTAATCCCAAGAAACTTTGAATTTCGGATACGGAAGTCGGTCTTTGCCAATTAGATACAGCTTCTACTTTGTGAGGATCAACTGATACTCCATTCTTGTCAATCACGTGACCAAGAAAAGTAATACTAGACAACCAAAATTCACATTTCTTGAATTTACCAAATAATTGCTTCTCTCGCAATCTCTGAAGTATCAACCTCAAGTGATTCTCGTGTTCTATCTCACTCGGTGAATAGATAAGAATATCGTCAATGAATACAATCACAAAGTCATCCAGATAATCCTTGAACACTCGATTCATAAGATCCATGAACGCGGCTGGTGCATTCGTAACCCCAAACGACATGACTAAGAACTCATAATGTCCGTAGCGCGTTCTGAAAGCTATTTTCTCAACATCTTCGGCCTTTACTTTCAACTGATGATAACTTGATCTCAAATCTATTTTTGAAAATACTTGAGCCCCACGAAGTTGATCAAATAGGTCATCGATTCTCGGCAGTGGATACTTGTTCTTAATCGTTAACTTGTTCAGTTCTCGGTAATCAACACACATACGCATGGAGCCATCTTTCTTGTTTACAAACTGTCACAGCCCGGTCCCACAATAGCGGAACCGGAGCCCGTGGCACGCCACCGAGGCTAAACCAATTCATTAACGTTCCCAAAAATTAGTTTGAAGAACACACGCAGCGGAATAAAACAAGACATTTTGAAAACCATCCGTCCAGTCGACTGATCCTCAGGCCCAGTCGACTGATCCTGGTCCAGCAGAAAGTTGGGTTTTAAAACACCATCCAGTCGACCGCTTTCTACACCTAGTCGACTGGTGCTTCAAATTTTCAGTCGACTGATAAAGTCCGGTCGACTGAAGTTTGGCCTGAACAAAATATTTGAATTGAAAACATGATCCAGTCGACTGTGTCGAGGACCCAGTCGATTGATCCCCTGCGAAACAATGCAGTGAGTTGCTGAAAACAAAGGCCCCAGTCGACTGTTTTCTCAACCAGTCGACTGATTTATGGCAGTTTCTCATTCTGCAGAGTTTTCTAAGTTTAAAAGCTTTTGAATTCGAACGGCGATCAAACACACACTTCCAAAAGTACTCCAAGGCAATCCTAACTGTATTAACATATTATCGAAGCACAATTACAACATGTTATTAACTATTACAACGTTTTAGATTCATTCTAACATACCAAGTTAAACTTAACTAAAAACCATAAGAATTCTTATTACAACATCCTATTATCCCAAAACTACAAGGTTAACATTCAAGTTGCCTTCTAAAAGAACTCCCAACCCACGTGCTCACTTCTGCGATTCCTCGCCAGCATTAACACCTGCAATGGTTATTTGAATAACCACACATATTTCGATTTGTTTAAGCTAACGCTTAGTGAATAAATCAACATATGTACATGAATGATAAACATGTCCGCATTCACATCTCTACAATTCATACTAGTCGCCGGAGACTCACGTGCCCGTCCATACTCCCAATCCGCGACTCATCGCCAATAAGTCCACGCGAAAGGGTAAGACCCACGATTCTACAAACAATCGTGCGACCTTAATGCCTATATCGGCTCCACAAAATGGCACGGTGACCACATGCTCCTTCTGACCCACATAAGCAACTTAACATGCTCAAATACATATCACCATGCTCGCGGTAATCAAAACATATCACCGTGCTATTGAGCCTACTTATCAATATAATTGCCTAATATGAACTACACAATATATCTCTAAGAATTAATACATGCTATTCAAACATAACATGAATACATGCCAAGAAATCATTCCAAAACATAGTTGAATCACTCACCTCCGATTTACGCGCTTATAATACGATCCAAAGAAAACCCGTGCACAAAGAACGTGCAGAAGTCCGTCTAGTACAATTCCTATCGATCAGAATTCCATTTATCAACTTTTATGAAAAATTCTAGAAAATAACTTTTCGGAAAACTTAGCCAAACAGGCCCTAATAGGTATCAAAATGAAGCTCTTACCTCGAGGAGCTCGAATATAAAATTTGGGAGAAACCAGACTGACGGAAGGTCGTCGTTTGGCGTCGCAAAGCTCTAAGCTCCTAAATCTCCCTCTAGCCCCCTTTTGGCCTCCTTTTGGAATTAGGTTAACACTTATGAAAAAAATATCCCATCCATCTCTATCTATATATAGGCAACTCTTTTGGAAATTACGCTTACTTCCCCACAAGTTTTCAAAACTCCTAATCAGTCTCTGAAACTTTCTATACAGCTTATTCATAGCTTTACGAGTGAAACTTCGAAATTATAAAAGTTTTCGACTAAGTTTCGTTTGGTTGCTAAAACGCGAATTTCTACATGACGTTTCCGAAGTTGCTAATTAGCCTACCAAATTAATAGCGTGTTCATTCGTTCTCACCAGGATACTAAATCTAACAACAGAAATATATTCTAAGCTAGAAAATAATACAGATATTGAAATACACAGGTAAACATTTATTTTCAGATAAACATTTAAAATGTTCTACAGTGACCGTCTCATACTCGGAGAGACTTCACAATCAATAAATCCTCAATTACCACAGTTTCAAAGGGTTCTCTAATACAGACACCCAAATCAACTCGTGAGTCAACACTCACTCACACATGTGCCAAAATGCACAACACCTCACATTATCATGCATGACAAATGTAATGAAATGCAAAAGCAATAACACAAATGTGGGTGTTATACAAACAATACTGGAGCTCCCCACGGCGATACACTTGGTCGAATGAAACCCTTGTTAAGTAGCTCTTGTAGTTGAATTTTCAGCTCCTTAAATTCTACTGGTGCCATTCTATACGGTGCCTTTGATATGGGTCTTGCGTCTGGTATAACCTCAATGGTGAACTCAACCTCTCTTTCAATAAGAATATCGGGTAGATCATCAGGAAATACATCTGGGTATTCTCGCACTATCGGAATGTCTTCTATTTTGAATTCGGCCGCTGAGACATCGGTTACTGAACATAGGAATCCTTGACATCCCTTTTTCAATAACCTTCCCGCTCGGATAGCTAAAATCAAATACGGCGGTGGTATAACCCCATTCCCTTGGAAACAAAAGTTCCCATGCACCGGTTATCGAAAATTAACCTCTTTCCGTTCACAGTCTATTGTGGCTTGGTTAAAAGCTAACCAATCCATTCCCAGAATTACGTCGAAATGGTTCACCACAATCGGTATAAGGTCTACGGTCATCAACTTCTCACCTAGTTTGATCTCACAGTTCTTATATATCGTAGACGTCATTATTGATTTACTAAGTGGCACAGAAATAGACAATTCATATCCTAACAGTACCGATTTAACATTCAAATGTTCAACAAAGGCATGCGATACAAATGAATGCGTAGATCCCGAGTCGACAAGTATGCGTGCTAAGTGTGAACATACAAGCACCATACCTGAGACTACTATCTCTGAAGCAGTCATATCCCCTGGGTTCATCTGATATGCTCTTCCTTGACGTTGTTCAGTCCTTTGTCCCCCGTCATTAGTCTGCTTAGGCTTCGAACCACTAGAAGCCATAGAACTAACTCCTTGCTGAGGATACCTCCTTGGGCAATCCTTGGATTGGTGCCCAAACACTCCACAATCATAACACTTGCCCTTCATATCAGGTGTAGAATTAGCACTACCCCCTCCTTGATTTCTGTTATGAGGTTTGGTCATGAAACATTGGCCTGAGTGTGGTCGGTTACAAAGGGAACACAACGGTATACTACTTGGCGTTCTCCTGAAATCACTAGAACTAGAACCAGAGCCTCTTTGAAACAGTCTCTTGAAAGATCCACCTTGGTTCCTATCACTACCCTCATTGTTTCGTTTACCGTGCTGATTCTGCCTCGACCTTTCCATCCCACTCTCGGCCACTAGTGTCATTTGTTGTACTGCTGCCACAGTCGAATGTTCGTAGGTTTCCACCCTTAGGCGAATATTTTCCCGTAAACCCTCTTCAAATTTCCTTACCCTAGCTTCCTCTTCTGGCACAGAACCCTTTCCAAATCTCAACAAAGCGTTGTACTTGGAAGTATATTCAGTTACAGTCATATCTCCCTACTTCAAGTTATCAAACTCTCTCTTCTTTGCGTTGTAGGTGGCTCGCGGAAAGAACCAGCGATTGAATTCTGCCTTGAATCCTTCCCAAGTAATCAGTGCCCCTTGATCTAGTACATTTACCCACCAGTTTTGGGCTTCACCCTTCAGTACATCACTTGCATTTTCCATCTTCTCCCTGTCGTTCATCGGAATAGATTGGAAAATCCTCTCCATATCCATAATCCAATGTTCTACGAGCGTTGGATCGGGTGTCCCATGAAATTCCATTGGTTTCTTTCAAGCAAACTGTTCAGATATTGATCTCATACCCCTATTTTCGGGTGCATGCACTACAGTTATTGGTTCCATTTCTATGTGAGGCGTGGGAGGCAATCGCTCCCCTATATTCCGTATCATTTCCCCCATATTCCCCATCATTTCTGCCATTTCATTCATTCGTCGGGTATGGGGTGATAACTCTCGGTCATCCATGATTACAATCCTGTAGTTCTCAATGCATAAACACTATGCATGTACAACAATAACAATAGCATGTATGTAAAACAACATACATATGCATCAAACATCTCTAATATGTATGAATGCAATTTAGAACATGTGCCAATTCACTCAACACTTCTCTCGTCGTCGAACGCTCCCAAAGTTTTGTTACCTATTGCTCTGATATCACTAAAATGTCACGACCCATCCCACTACGCGTGGAAATAGGACACGTGGCACGCCATCAAGGCTTATCCAGTTCCATTAAAGTCAAATGGCAGCGGAAAACATTATTAAGATTCATTAAATTCAGAGTTATAAAAAGTTTTTGGCCAATTGAATGCTTTCAAAAGAAAACAGTTTTGAAAACAGAGGACCAGTCGACTGATCGAGGGTCCGGTCGACTGGTGATCTCAAACAGAAAAGGGTTTCCAAATATAACAGCCCATCCAGTCGACTGTGTCGGGGACCGAGTCGACTGGTGCCTAAAATTTTCAGTCGACTGAAGAAGTCCAGTCGACTGGTACCCTACTCCAGCAGAATGTCATGGCCTGGGGCTCTATCCAGTCGACTATTTTTTCAACCCAGTCGACTGAACCTCAGACGAAACCAAGCAGTAACCAATCCAACCCAGCGGTCCAGTCGATTGGATCAAAAACCAGTCGACTGATTTCCATCAGCAACTTCCAAAACTGCAGCTTTCCCACTCAAGGTTCTTCCAATTCCAAACCAACACATAACCACTCTATTCCATCATTCAAAACATAAATACAAGAGTGTTTACTAGGGATTACAAGTACCAAATCTAAGTTCAAATTAAATTACAACATATTACGAAAACTCAAATCCTTATACAAGTTTTAGGATTTAAACAAAAACATATACAAGTGATTTCCCCGGCGTTCTTTAACGTCCTCACTCATCACGCTGCTTCTTGTCTTTCTTTTTACCTGCAATGGAGTACATCTCCACTGCTCAGCTATATGCTGAGCGTACAAGTCTAACATATGCAATATATTACAAAACATGCTTTAATCTTATAAGTCATATCAATAGTCTCTAGGGAGAAAAATACACATTCATCCGGTAGCGGCAAGTCCAAGCCTTAAACCGCGATGTCAATGGCAAGTCCAAGCCTACAACCATTACATCCCACAAGTGTCATGGCAAGTCCAAGCCTACAACCATGAACAGTAGCCGTCGCTACTCAAATTCTCAAACATCGAGAAGCTTACTCCGGCATGAATTTGTATAAGACTCCCCTTTGACCCACATAGACAACTCAACGTGCTCGCATAAAAGTAGACATGCTTTTCACAATTTAGCGCGTGCATAATTAACGGGCCTACAATTAACACATGGATTTTGCCCAGATCTCAATTTCGTCGTCAAAATATAAAACATGTATTTCTCTATATTTCATAAATTAGAACTTCATACCTCGTGCGATTTCCCCCAAACTTTGAAGGATCGACTAGGAGGCTAAATAATCGTCGGATTTTGAATTTGAGAAAATTCCTACAAGTTTATACCTGTTTTTCCCAAAAGTCTAAAATTAAGATTTTTACAAAACTTGACCAAACGCAACCTAAGTAGTATCAAAACGAAGATCTTACCTCCACGAGTTCAAATATGAAATCTGAAGAAAATCCGACGGACGAAAGGTCGTCGTATGTCGTCGAAAAGCCCGTTGGCTCAAATCTCCCTTTCTCTCTCCTCTCTCTAGATATTTATAAAATTTGGATGAGATTGAAATCTCATCCTCATCTATATATATAAACAAGCGTTCTGGAATTTACGTTTACCTCCCAGCAAGTTTCTCAAACTTCTAATTAACCCATGAAACTTCGCACACGTCCATTTTATAACTTTACGAGTGAAAACTATAAATTTCAAAAGTTTTCGACTAGGTTTCGTTTGGGTCCAAAATAACGTCCGAAAACTATATTATGTGGAATCTCTACACAACCTACCTCTTTAATTAACGTATCACTCGCGTTCTCACCACAGTTCTCAAAATGATATACTAAAGTATCCAAATACCATAATTATACTACACAGGTATAATTACTATTCACAAAATACCATATAAGTCAAATAACATTTAAATCATATAAATGCCATTTACTCATGCTCATGCCATATGAACTATCATGTTCCCGTGTCCTCACTGACACCTTACCGTTGACTCACAGTCAACCTCATCACCATTATCAACTAACATTGATAAACTCCCAAATTACAAATATGCATGATAAAATTATAAATTCCTGGAACGGGTGTGACAATAACCATAAATATTTGTTTCACAATCATAAAATATTTGTCAAAGAACCTACAATTTATAGAACAAACGTTTATGGTCCGAGAACAACTTATGATGATGAAGAAACAAATTTTCAGAAATTTTGTTTCATAACCATAAATGATTGTTTCGTAATTATAAAATATTTGTGTCAAAATCTAACAGAACCTACAATTTTTTTAACAAACTTTTATAGTCACGAAACAACTTCTGATGATGAAGAAACAAGTTTCAGAAGTAAATTCTTAATTCAAAATTTTGTTCCATAACTATATATAATTGTTTCGCAATCATAAAATATTTGTTTTAGAATCTAAGAGAACCTACAATTTTTGGAACAAATATTTATGGTCAGAAACAACTTATGATGATGATGGAACAAAGTTTCATCATTAAGTTTCGAATTTACAAATTTGTTTCATAACCATAAATGATTGTTTCGTAATCATGAAATATTTGTTTCAGAATCTAACAAAACCTATAATTTTTGGAACAAACTTTTATGGTCACGAAACAACTTATGGTGATAAAGAAACAAAGTTTTAGAAGTAAGTTCGTAATTTAAAATTTTGTTCCATAACCATATATGATTGTTTCGTAATCGTAAAATATTTATTTCAGAATCTAACAGAACCTACATTTTTGGAGTAAACGTTTAAGGTCATGAAATTACTTATGATGATGATGGAACAACGTTTTAGGAGTAAGTTCATATTTACAAATTTGTTTTCATAACCATATATGATTGTTTCGTCATCATATAATATTTGTTTCCCAATGTAACGGAACCTACAATTTTTGAACAAACTTTTATGGTCACGAAGCAACTTATGGTGATGAAGAAATGAAGTTTCAGAAGTAAGTTATTAATTCAAAATTTTGTTCCATAACCATATATGATTGTTTCGTAATCATAAAATATTTATTTCAGAATCTAACAAAACCTAGAATTTTTGGAATAAACGTTTGTTGTCATGAAACAACTTATAAAGATGAATAAACAAAGTTTTAGAAGTAAGTTCTTAATTCAAAATTTTGTTCCATAACCATATATAATTGTTTGTAATCATTAAATATTTGTTTCAGAATCTAACAGAACCTACAATTTTTTGAACAAACTTTTATGGTCACGAAACAACTTATGAGAATGAAGAAACGAAGTAAGCTCTTAATTCAAAATTTTGTTCCATAACTTTATATGATTGTTTCGTAATCTTAAAATATTTGTTTCAGAATCTAACTGAACCTTCAATTTTTAGAACAAACATTTGTGGTCATGAAACAACTTATGATGATGAAGAAACAATGTTTTAGAAGTAAGTTCTTTATTACAAATTTTGTTCTATAACCATATATAATTGTTTCGTAATCATAAAATATTTGTTTCACAATGTAACAGAAACAAACTTTTATGGTCACAAAACAACTTATGAAATGAAGAAACAAAGTTTCAGAAGTAAGTTCTTAATTTAAAATTTTGTTCCAAAACCAAATATGATTGTTTCGTAATCGCAAAATATTTGTTTCAGAATCTAAGAGAACGTACAATTTTTGGAACAAACATTTATGGTCATGAAACAACTTATGATGATGATAGAAAAAACATTTAAGACCACGGAACAATAATATGTAGTCAAGGAACAAACACATTGTGCAGTACATGACCAGCCTGTGATAATCATTTGCCCCCATTTAATGCTTGTCAGTAAGCATTAAATGCCCATCATCTTTTGACTTTTGTACACTTATCCTCCAATCAATGGCTGACAAGTGTCTTGGTGGTATGTTGTATATACAACAAAATCACCATTGGGTATCCAAGTGAACTCCATTGGTTTGACCATTTTCTAAAAAGGACAAAAGGAATCTAAGTCAGTGCCCACACAGTATAAGTGCACGCACCATAGAAGATCCCACGTGGCTCCAAGCCCTCACGCGCCTATACTTCTTTCAGCCACTCACACCGTATGAGTGGCTGTACCATATGATATCCATTTTGAAATATATATATATATATATATATATTTAACTTTAAACCTCCATAACTTTTGATCTACAACTCTGTTTCTTACAAATTTTATACCGTTGGAACCGTGTCGACGAGAGCTACAAAACTAGTACCATTATTGATACCTTTTGAGCAAAAGAAAAAAAAACTCTAATTTTTACATGTCATGTTCCAGACAAACCTAATTAAATTTTCACATAATATTCGTGTATGGGTTATTGAATTTTCACATAATATTCATGTAACAACCTACATTTCATGTAAATTTAATTTGCATTTTCATATTTAATTTGTATTATCTATGTTCGTTTTATTTCAATGGTCATGTTTTATAACCTTATAGCCTATTTTGTTGTACATTGTAATTCTTTTGGGGGCAAACTGCGATTTTATAAAATTTAGCAACACGTGTGTTAGATTTCAAAACTGTATTTCAAAACGGTGAAAATAATTTCTTTTGGACTCAAACTGTATTTTTATAAAACCAGAAAATCGATTCTTACGTTAAAATGAATTTTCTGTATTTTTGTGGTGATCACCGCGCCCCGAAAATACCAATTTGTGTTCAAAACTGTCCGCGCTGTGTTGAACTTCCACAGATTTCGGAAATGATATAAAGCAAGATGTGACACTTGCTTTACTTTCCATTTATGGTAACTCATCATTGGATAAGGCATTGTTTGGGAATGATTAACTTGTGTGTTATGTTGTGCCTATAAGCTAATTACCCAAACAAACATACTTGACCTCTACCTACCCATACTTGGCCTTTGGATCAGTTGTAGAGTTGATATACACTGTATATACGTATGTATAATTTGTGGTTAAGTAATTAAGAAAACAAATGCATTTGTACAGTGAAGTTCACACTACTTGGGCACCAAGTTCTTCCAATTGTGCTTCTATATATGCACCCTCTACAATCTCACACTACACATTCTGCACACACAAATTCCAGAGAGAGTTGGAGAGTTCTATTTCCAGAAAATTTTAGAGAGAGAAGCTTAATCTCCATAGCCAAGCTTGTAGTAGATTTCTTAATTTGGTCTTTCTTTCTCAACAATCTCTACACTCTTAATCACAGTGAGTATTTTAAACTCACTCTAAATGTAATTCTATGCTTAGTTACTGATTGTGTATATGTATAGATGAACCACCATTGTTAATTTCGTCCATGGAAGCTTGAACTTCAAAATCATAATTTTTCCAAACTCAATCAGAATCTATTTTCTATGATTATGAAAGATTATGGTATATATAGACTATGTTTAAAGTATTGAGGCCTAATTTGTTCATAGGAGAAAGCATATTAGAAATCAAATTTTATCATCTTTTAGTCTTTCATAAAATTAGAGAGATATGGTTTGATTCATGTTAAATTAGTTGTGGATTCTTATTCCTTGTGAAAAACCAAAGAGAATCATATATTGCATGATATGTATACTTACATATTGCAAAATGGGTCAAAAGGTCCTAAAATTCTGAAACAGGGGAGTTCCAGCGAGGAAGACGAAGCCTCTGCGTCATCTCGCGTGCATGATCGCGCGAGCGACCCGTGCGCGCGAGCTGTGCAATTTCAGGCAGATAGAAAAGTTTTATATACGAAAAATGAAAATTAGGCAGATCGCGCGAGCGGACTGCGCGAGCGATCCGCGCGCGCGATCTTCCTGTACTCTGGCAAAAAGAAAAGTTTTAATAAAGAAAAGGAAAATTGGGCATATCGCGCGAGCGGCCCGCGCGAGCGACCCCTCGCGCAAGCGGCCCGCGCGCGCGACTTCTGGCAGTTTCTAGTTTTGCTTGTTTTGTGATAAGGGACTATTTGGGATAAAATTTATATACTGTTTGAGTACTGTTTGGGAAATTTATTAAATCAGAATCTTAATTGGTTATGTTTGAACGATTAAAACGTTATATTGTGACTTATCAATCCCCGTACGTACGTCGTTTGTATAAATCAGTGAATTGCCTCATGTTTTAAAGTTTCATGACATACATGTGGAGTCAGTTGTACATGCATGGTGAGTGTGAATGTTGGTCAGTATGGAAAAGAGTAATGGTCGGTGTGGCATAGTGAGTGCGGTTGAGATTGTGACGTGGACACTCCCTGGTAAGTGAGTACCAAAGTGTGTTGTGATTGAGATTGCGGCGATGGTGTCTTTGAAATGCGACGGTGGCAAAACTGGACACTCCCTGACGACCATGGTAGCGTCAAAGTGTGTGAAGCCGAACTTGGACATTCCCTGGCACCCATGGAAGTGCTAAAGTGTGGCCTACGGACACTCCCTGATACCCGAGTCTGGATACTGCATGAGGGTTCCTCCGGTATTTGCATGGCGGATTAGGTAGTCAAAGTGTGAGGCAATGGACACTCCCTGGTACCCCGGACCAAAGTGTGAGGCAAACTGGACATTCCCTGGCACCACTGTGCTAAAGTGTGGCTATCTTAGCGTTTCAAAGATATCGGTGTGTGATGTTGGGTTGTTGGGTTTTGTCGAGAGAAAAGAGTCGGTGAGATGAGATGGTGCATGGTTCTCATACAGGGTCACATATATGTGAATTATATCTTTTAAATAATACTGTGCTTGTTTCCTTAAATGAACTCCTTGCTTTAATGTAAATGGTTGTATTAAATGAGAATTGGAAAAAACGGTAAATGAGTATGTGTTACATTCAAAGTTATGTTTTTAATACTCACCAGCTTCTTGAAGCTGACGACGTTGATGCGTCCTGGACATTCGTGTTCAGGTTTTTCAGGTTATGATCAGACTGAACATTATGATTATGCTAATTGAGAACGACTGCTTGGAAGAAAGACTGTTATCTATACTTCATGTTTTAAGTTATAAACTGGTTTGTAATAAGGATGACTGTAATAGATATTAAGTTATTGTTTTGATTTAAGGCGGTTTGTGCCTTTAGAGACCCCGTGTTGTAATATGTAATAAGTTAGAAAAATATTTGTAAGCCTTGATTGCTCTGCTCTGATTTTTATGTTTTGTTGTTCGACGTTTGGGACGGAATCGATCCTTCAAACTGTCGCGACCTACGGGTCCATAAAGGAAATTAAATGCTTTCCATATTTATGCTACGTCGGGGTGTGACAATTCACGTATGCTAAGTTGATATGTTGTGAGGAAAAAAATCGAATGTTCACTTTGTTCTTAAGGAGAGTTTTAGTGAAATTTCACAAGAATTTTGTATTTGTTTGGGTTGAAAAACTATGTTTTATAATTGATTTGTGAAATTTGATTTTTTTTAAAACGATATATGCATTGTTTAATATGAAAGAGAAAAAAAAACAGTGAAATTTTACTTGGCATAAATGAATATTAAATGAAATTTCACTGAACTCGTACATGAATATTAAGTGAAATTTTAATTAAATTGACATTTGATGGACTTTTTAACAACGTAAGTATCAAATTAGACCTTAAACTCTAGAGAGTTACTTCTAGCGACTTTTGGGATAGTTAATGAATTTTCACTTGACATACTAAGTGAAATCTCACTGAACAAGTACACGAATGTTAAATTTAATTTCAAGTTTTTCAGGAAGAAGGCATGTACGGGTTCAGTGAATTTTCACTTAATATTTATGTATGCCAAATTTATATCTTTTGAGAAAAAAAAAACTAAAAAAAGACGAATAGCAATAAAGTCATTGCTACCTCATTAAGGCTTAGTTTGGCCCCCATTTTGGTGTTTCTCCTTTTTTAAAGCACAATTTCATGTTAATTCATTTGGTAACTAGTTTATGAGCTTTGCAAAAATTGAACTTAGGGTTTTTTTGGGGAGAGCTTTTAAAAGCTTTAGAATTGAGTGAAATTTCACTTAATATTTTATGTATATCAAGTGAAATTTCACTTATTATTTATGTATGGAAAAACATGAAATTTGTATGTTTTGAGAAGAAAAAAAAAGGATTAATTTTAACAAGAATTCCTACACTTGTTTTGGTTGAAAATTTGTATTTTATAATTGATTGTGAATTTGCTTCTTTTAACAAAATATGCATTGTTTAATATGCACAAAAAAAAAAAAGAAAGAAAAAAAGAAAGAAGAAGAAGTGAAATTTCACCATGCATATATGAATATTTAGTGAAATTTCGCTTAACTCATACATGAACATTAAGTGAAATTTCACTTAACTTTGCATTTAAGAGACTTTTTAACAAATTAATAATCAAATTAGACTTTAAAATCTAGTCAGTTACTTCTAGTGAAATTTCACCTGACATACATGAAAGTCAGTGAAATGTCACTGAACACGTACACAAATATCAAGTGAAAATTTAAGTTTTTTAGAAATAACTGAACTAGGCAAGTAAAATGTCATTTTTTTTTGGCTCAAAACATATCAACAATGGTACTAGTTTTGTAGCTCTCGTCGACACGATTCCAACGGTATAAAATTGTAAAAACAGAGTTGTAGACAAAAAGTTATGGCGGTTTAAATTAAAAAAAAAAAAAACATTCTCACGGTGTGAGTGTAACACCCGCTCCCGCGATTAACTGTTAATTATGATTTAGTATGCATTAGCATAATTAATTGGTGTTTACTAACACATGTTTAAGTGAGTTTTAACTCACTAGTTGATTATGGGTGTCCAGTTTGGGAACCCAATGCTGGCCAATGTGGCAGCCCCAAATTGGGACATGAGTTGAGAAAGTTCCATTGTGATGGGACAAAGTTGTGGAATCACCCTTACGTGCTTAAATGTTTATTAAGGCATATGTGAAATATTTAAATGTTGTTTAGAATTTATTGTTTATTGTTAGAGACCATTTATGTGGTTATTTGATATACCTTGGTGAGGACGAAATGAACACGTTATATAATTAATAGGCTAATTAGAAACTTCATAAAATTATGTGGGACCACTTATGGGATCCACGCGAGACATAGACAAACACCTATTTAAGTTTGGGATAGTTTTAATAAGTTTATACTTAGCAGGGGTATAATTGCAAAACTTATTAAATGTGGGGAGGTAAACTTAGAAACCAAAAACTTGAGTCACATGTAATGAGACATGTGTTTCGTGACTCACTAGGAGCCTTAGTCACCATCATCTTCATTCGTTAGACAAAAGGAATTACAGAGGAAGAGAGAAAACGAGAGATATCGACGGAAAATTCGACGACGCTCTCAACGACGATTGACGACGCGTTCGACATCCTATTTTAATTTCGAGACCAGATTTGGACTCGTAGAGGTGAGTTCTACGTTTTGGTACTGATTTTATTGAGTATAATCGTCGTATTTCTCGCGACCCAATTCGGAGCGGTAATCCGTAGTTTGTCAAATTCATGTAGGATTTGAAACCGGAGTAGATTTGAGCTTTAATTTCACAACTAGGAACGAATTTCCAAGAGGTGAGTGATTTTAATCTTGTTTTGGGATGAGATTCATGTTTATGTTATTTGGGTGTTAATAACATGTCTATTTAGCTTAATCACTCATGTGTAGCTATGATTTTTTGAAAAGCATGGTGATATGTTTATGTGAGCATGTTTAGTTGTCTATGTGGGTCAAAGGAAAGCTTGTATGAATCCGCCATGAGATTGTTCCGTGGTGACGACCACTTGTTGCTGACAACGGCATTAGACCGCACGTGTGTGGCGTGGGTCATTGGCTTGTGCCGTGGACAATCGGGGGAGTCGCGGACTTGCGGGTAGTGGTGGATGAAATACTTGCTTATCCGGAGATCATTATGTTTGTTGAGTTGAATATAAGCATTGATATGTCATCCGTGTGCTTGATTGATATTTCTCACTAAGCATATAGCTTATATATTGTAGTGGTTATTGAATAACCATTGTAGGTGAGCACGGCGGCGAGAATCCGGGGAGATGAATGTGGAATTTGTGGTGACAAGGAAGCTTGTAATTGTAGTAGCTTCATGTATATAGTTGTTTTGAGTAAAACTTATGGTTTGGTGTAAAACTTGTAGTTTGTAGTAGCTAACTTGGGGTTGTACTAGAACTTAGAAAATTATGTTAGTTTTGCCTTAATTGCTCCAAGACTCATGTAAATCTTGTAACCAGAGCTTAAAATGTTGTTGGTATCTTTCTTGCCTTGATAATGTAGTTGGAAAATGTTTGAATGGAAGTTTGTTTTAAGAAAACTTGTTTTGGTTGATCATGAGAGATTTAGGAGTATTTGAAAGAGATTTGGGAGAGTACTTGGGAGAGATTTGGGAGAGATTGCATTGCACATCTTGTTCATGGTTTTAAATCATGTTGGGACTTTTCAAACTCTTGTTTTTTATGGTTTGGATATGTTAGTTGTGAATTTGGATCAAGACTTAAGTACCTTGGTTGGTTTTATGAAAATTATAGGAGATTCAAGTGTTGTAACATTTGTAGATCTTGTATAATGTTTAAGAACATGTTAATATATCTTGAGAATGATTCAAAAGGGTTTTAGAATGGTTTTGAAATAGTTTTGCAAAGTTTCATGAAGTTTGGTTTAGGTTTGGAGGTGTTTGGATGTGTTTTGGATCTGCAGAACAGTGAAAATTGCTGTCAAACTGAGTGCTACAGAATCCGGATCGATCCGGGTCTTGAGCGGATCGATCCAGCACTTCTGGAGGGCCAAAAATGAGGTTCTGTCAAAATCGAATCGATCTGGTTTTGGGGCGGATCGATCCGCAGGTCATTTTGCTGCACTATCAACTTTTACGGAAACAGACATAACTCTCTCTAGAAAATTCGAATTCGTGCACCATTTTTTTTCGTTGGAACCGGGACTCAAAAACCTATCTGTTGGTATAAAATTTGATATACCTTATTAATTACCATTTTGCCCTTGGGCTTAATTTGTCTAACATAATGGTGTAAACATGTTTGTTTTCCCTCCTTTTCATTTGTAAATTGTTGTTTGAAGGCCTTGGTGGCGTGCCACGTGTCTTAAGTTCACATGTGTGGATTCGGGACGTGACAGTGAGTGGCTGAAGGCAAAAATTGCGCGCGTGAGACGTTTGGGGGCATGGGAATCATGACATATCTTATGGTGCTCACACTTATACCGTGTGAGCACTAGCTTAGATTCTTTTTGTCCTTTTTAGAAAATGGTCAAACCAATTGGAGTTTTAAACTTTTGAGAGTTACTTGTAGGATTTTCCAATAATTCCCCCTAAATTTACGTGTTTTTGCCTAGTATATAGAACGAGAAATGCTAGGCACACATTCTAAACCACAACCAAACCACACCCTATTCTTTAGATGCATGTACTCTATGCTATTTGAACATTTCACACTTTTCTTTGCACCACTTACACAGTACATATGCATGCATTTGAACCCAGAATGTGATTTGAGGTGTGATTTAGAGTGTGTGCCTAGCATTACTCATATAGATATCCCACAAACACACGCACGCATATGTATGTAATGTATGCAGAAAGGATTAGCCTACAGCTGACCATGTTAATAATTATTAGCCACCATGACAGAAGGAATTAATTAAAGCAACTACGTAAGACAAAGCTGGGCCAAATTGGACCACAAATTGGGTGAATTCTACGGTAAAAGAAGGGTCGTATGTATGTCCAAATCATTTTGCCGTATTAAAGAGTTTCCCCACAAATTGAAGTTTTTAGTTGTTATGTTTTTTAAATTTAAATTCTTAATGATATGATAGTAAGATTACTGAATAAAAGTGTGTGTATATATATAGCAGGGAAACATCGATCTCTTGGCCCTACAATCCCTCTTATAGATATCTCCCTGTTTTTTAATACTACTAATAATCCACACACACACAATTATTTTATCTCGCCTAAGGAGCATAAAATTTATCCACGCTAGAACAATACTTGAGTTACACAATGCTTGAAAATCAAACACAATATTATACCAGATTGGACTAAAATAGTCCAATTCGTCCCTATAATTCGGCAAACAAACGAGCCTTTAGGTCTCGTTTGGCAGGTCGAATAAACTGTCGGATTAGACAGGATAGAGCAAGATCGAACTAGATTAGGAATCATATTGAATAAGTTGTTATGACGTTCTGTATTTGGAATGCGTTGGAGAAAACTATTGGATAAGCAGTTTTTATCCTGATCCTTGGTCGTGTCGGGATATAAGTTTCGGATAATAACTAAATTATTGATTTTTAATACAAAAAAAAAGAGGTCTGAAAAAAAAAAAAAAGAAAAAAAAAGAAAGGAAGAAAGAACAAAATAATCTCGGGAAAAAAAAAACCACTCTCAAGAGTTATCCCAAACTCATTTATCCCACCTAATAACCCTCCTTCGGTATTGATTTATCCCAAACTAAATGGAATAAAATACTCCTACTCTTGCGTGCACCAAACACTAGATTGGATCATTTTTATCTAATCCGAACCCCTTATCCAGCCCACCAAAATAACATGCCCTTAGAGTCTTACTCAAATAATAAAGCCAAGAACAGTGGACAATAGATTCCCACGCGTCCTGGGCCAAGCCTCAACCTATCTACTTGCTAAACATTACGAACTCTAAGGCCTCGTTTGGCAGGACGGATAAACTGTCAGATTGGATAGGATAAGGTAGGATTGGACTGGATTAGTAGCCATGTTGGATAAACTGTTATGCTGGCTGTGCTTGGAATGTGTTGGATAAAACTATCGGATATGCTGTTTTGCCCCTAATCCTCTGTTTGGTAATCGTATCGGGATATAAGTTCCGGATAATAACTAAATTATTATTTTTTAACAAAGAGATATGGAAAAAAAAGGAAAAAAAAAAAGTGCTGATTTTTTTTTTAAAAGAAAATTTTAAAAAACAAACAAAAAAAAGCAGAGTTCTAAAACAAAAAAAAAAAAAAGAAAGAAAAAGAAATGGCAAATCTGGAAAAATAAAATCTGAAATAAAAAAATAATAATAAAAGCAATTTCTTAAGAGTTTTTCCAAACTCCATATGCCACCTAATACCACCTCTCTCTTGGTATAGATTTATCCCAAACTGTATTGGATAAAAAGCCTATTTGGGACTATTTAATCCTATTCTATAGCATTACCAAACACAAGATTGGATAAAAATTATGCAATCCCAGCTTTTATCCATCCCTCCAATTTGTCTAATTCTATTGAAAGACCAATAAGTCTTAACATTAGATTAAGGACTTGCACGGTAATGTTGCGGTTAATTGGTTTTCCAAGTTTGATTTTTATGATTAATTCTAATATGAGAGGAATTCATTCTAAAAATGAAAAAAAATAAAAATAAAAAAACAATGTTGAAAGGTTGGATGATCAAATTTACAGTTCATTGGATGGTTGGATGATTTTAAAAGGCGAACAATTTTGAATTTGTGTGTGATTTAGGTGTACTAGGACCCGTGCCCATGGGCACTACCCAAAAAGAAAGTTGATTAACCCCAAATTAATCATATTTTTATAAAATAATTTTATAATATCATATATAGATACATATGCAATTTAGAGAGAAATGGAGAACTATTAAGAGAGGGAGAAGAAAATGCAAAGGGTGTAAAAATGTAAGGAGGGTTTCAAATTTGTTAGAATTTAAACTTAAGAATGTGTGAAACTTTAGACTCTTGGATGATGTTACACATGACCGTCAGATGATATCATACATTAAGGGTCCAATGTGTCGGAGTCATTAACACCATTCCTCCTAATATATTAATTGTTTAAAATATGATGGTGTATGGACGCTGTGTGATAAACAAATGCTCATTTTGTAGACACTTGAAATTACACTAGTTACTAGACGAGAATGTCACTGTATGTCTTTAAGGGTAAGATTATAGTGAGTAATTTTTTAATTGAGTTCGTAGTTATAAATATATCTCGAGATCTTCTAAAATTCAATGGCTGCTTTCTCATCCGAGAGTCATAAACTGCTGCTTTCTCATATAAGAAGCTTCTTACAATAACTTTACCATGTCTTTAATGCTGCTAATCTCTCGTTCCATAATCTCTGAGTGCTGTATAATAATGCTTCTTCTATCCTTGAGCCATACGCAGGCTTTGGAGGCAATATTTCTTTGTATTGCATCTCAAATATTAATCATCACAATTACATAGATATTATATACTTTCTCCCTTTCAAAATAAGTGTTCATTATCAATTTACACAATATTTACAATCCTTGATGTGCCATTGACTTTCTTACTCATTTATCTTTTTACACTCTCCTAAGAAATGATACTTGTCTTTTATTATGAGGGTATTATACGTAGTTTATACAAGTTTATAATTGACTTTTAAAGTGAACAGTACTTATTGTGCAACATCCAAAGTAAGAAAGGTGGACACATATTTTGGAATGAAAAGAGTAAACTGAATCAATAAGGGACTAAAATTACTCTAAAACAAATTAGGGACTAAGCATGTGTTTGATCACCCAATTAAGTGTGAAAATCACCGAATACAATTTATTTTAGTATTTGAAACACTTTTTTCATTATTAATTACAAATTCAATCACTTAAAAATTTTAGTACTAAAAAATTCAGCACATAATTTTTAATTTTACAAATGGAACCTAAAATTAATGTTCATCACGTTCGAAAATATATTTGTCCAGATGCAGCATTGGAATCTTGAAAGATGAACAAAGAGAGCTTCAACATTTTTCTTGCCATCCATTATCTCTTACTTTCCCGCTGAGGAAGAGACTTAAAGGTCTAATTGGAAAATTAAAGAATTTATTGAACTAGTTATATAAATTCTTGTGTCTAGTGAGTGTATATTTCTGGCACATGAGTCCGTATTTAATGTCCATTATCTCTTACTAGTTATATGAAACTAATAACTCTCATAAAATTGTTTTTTTTTGTCAAACCTACAGAATCTTGGTTCCAATAAAAATACATCAAAAGTGATTGCATTGACCCAATCAGATTTTTAGCATTCTCAAACAATCCCTAAGTAACCAGAAAACAAGAGGAAAAGCGAATATGAAAGGCTAATTCATTAACTTTTAGTTCTCAGCAACTAGCTGGGGTATTAAGCTTATAATTTACCATATGGGTAATGTTGTTGTAAGCAGTTTTTTTATATAAGAATAATAGTTTTTAATCGTTGGATGAAAATTTGGTATTATTTAATAATATTTTAAAGGGTAAATTACATAAACCTCTCCTGAGATTTTCCTTAATTATACGGACCTCCCTTGAAGTTTCAAAAATTACACAGACCTCCCTCGAGGTTTGTAATTTGGTAACAAAATGCCCCCTCCCCTAACTGTCCGTTAGTTTTTTTTACATTAGCCCCCTGAAAATTACAATTAGCCCCCCCTCCCCTAATATTACAAAATTACCATACTAAGCCACATTTCTCTTATATTTTTGTGCTAATTATAAAATATTTCCTCCCTCCTATGTTTTTGGGTTAATTTTTTTAGCATTAATTTATACAGATAAATAGGTCCAAAATTTTTTTTTTCCCCGAACAAACCTCTGTCAAGTCTCCCTATATTAAATTTCTAGATCTGCCCATGCCCCTATGTTTCAAAAGTACACACTTAATCCCCTGTGATTGTGGACTAAAATGAAACTGTTATGATTTCACTCAAAACTGACGAAAATTCTAAAATTGGTTAAAAATATAAACACTTAACCCCTTTTGTGATGTTAATTTTGGGGCTTAACTCTCTCTAAGGGAGCAATGATATCCTTTAACTCCAAAATTAGCCTCACATAAGTGGGTTAAAGGATATCATTTTGAAGCATAGGGGCAGGGGCGAATTTAGAAAATTAATACAGGGGGCTTGACAGAGGTTTGTTTGAATTTTTTTTTTTTGACCTATTTATATGTATTTGTGTAGATATAAATTAATGCTAAAAAAATTAACCCAAAAACATAGAAGGGGGAGGAATTTTATAATTAGCACAAAAATATAAGAGAAAGGGGACTTAGTCTGACAATTTTATAATATTAGGGGGTGCTAAGTATAATTTTTAGGGGGGGCTAATGTAAAAAAACTAACGGACCGTTAGGGAATGGCCGTTTTGTTACCAAATTACAAACCTCGAGGGAGGTCCATGTAATTTTCGAAACCTCAGGAGATGTCCGTGTAATTAAGGCAAACCTCAGGAGAAGTTTGTGTAATTTACCCTATTTTTAATTACCATCTTGAAACCAATCTTCATCCAACGATTAAAAGTTATTTCTTATATAAGAATCTGCTTACAATATCATTACCCTTTACCGTATGAGTAATATTTGGGGCACTAACAACTTCCACTAACACTTACTAACACACTCTATCTCTCTCCTAGTGGTACTACGGGCTCCACTGCAGACCCCGCAGTACCACTAGGAGAAAGATAGAGTGTGTTAATAAGTGTTAGTGAAAGTTATTTGTGCCCCTAGCAAAACTCTTACCGTATTACTTATTCAAACTATGGCACATGTTTAAACTCAGTTGGTGTTCTACTAGAATTCTTCACTGCATGAAATATTCGTTATCAGATATATAATTCCAAACTACACATTGATCAAAAGTAAAACTAATGGATATATAAATATGAAAAATCTCTAAAGAGGACGTCCTCATTTTATTAAAGAGAGGACGCCTCTGTTTTGACAATCGGATCGTGTTTAAAAACTGTGAAATACCCTTAATGAAAACACAATCTGACGGCCAAAACAGAGACCCTCTCTTTAATAAGGAGAGGACGCCTCTTTAAAGCCTGACTGTATATATATATATATATATATATATATAAAAAGAAATGCTAACTTACAACAAATAAAATATATATATATATATAGTCAACCTCTTACACAAATCAGTCCGCCGACAAAAATGTCGCTTTTATAAATATATACATATATACATACAAAGATTCTCTAAAGAACTGGGTCACCTCTCTTTATTAAAGAGAGAGTCTCTGTTTTAGCCGTCGAATTGTGTTTAATAACTATGAAATATTAAAATTGTCTTTAATGAAAATACGATTCGACGGCCAAAATAAACGCCCTCTCTTTACCCCTCTTTAAAGCCGGACTATATATGTAGATAATATGCACGCAAGCATACGAGTCGGGTTTAGGTTCGTTACCTAGCGGAATAGCCCGACGGATCGCCAACGGTGTTGTTACAAGCCCGACGTCTTCACCCACGAACTGCAACTGCTGCTCCATCTTGCCTCCGTGTACTCTCTTATGTATCGCCTAGGTCGTAGAGGAAGCTTCTTGAGCAATCCTCATGACAGTCACGCGCTAAATCCCATGGCTCCTTTGGTGATGGCCAAGAGAGAGATGAACCGTGAGAGAGAGAGAGAGAGAAAGAGATGGGCTGCTCAATTTCTTAGGTTAGGTCAGAATATGTGTGATATATATCATATATATATATAGACACACACATTCACTAAACCCTAGGGCCCATTGGACCCGGTCCAATATATGTGGGTGCCCGTATGGCCCGACCACATATTTCTTACATCTCCCACTCACCCACATAGGGCTAGTACTAAAACCAATCTCTCCAAACAGAACTTCTCATCTCTTCATACAGGGAAATAGAACGTGCGACCTTACGAAAAGAAAGTACAGCGACAGGAGTGTAATGCCAAATCATCACCATAACCAGCAAGACACATCACTCGGAAGCTTCTCGTGTATGCCTTAGACAATACAACCACACCAGACACAGCATTCTCAATCCCTCGGTGAAAAGAATTGCTGCACCACCTCAATGTAATGTACTCATGACATATCAGTAACAAAATACGATTGTCGCAGGCCTGCTAATGAGTCACAAAAACATGGTGTGTTATTGAATGGTCTTCCCTGAGCCCACATGTCAATCCGACTAACTCGACCGCTTGCCCAGACACACCCCATAGAACGGAATTATCTCATCGTCCTAGGATAGCATGCTAAAGTAGCTGTCATCAAGCGTCCTCTTCATGACATAGTCTCAAGTCGTGAAGGCAACCAATTTGTAGGATAACCAATGTCTTGGATATGCTACATGGCTCACACAGCAATGAAGAGGAATCCATTCACTGCTCCACAGTCGATCGCAAAAGCACATACAGTATGATATGTATGCTATGGCGTTCTTCCATAAAAATGGGCATGTCACTATATGTTTAGAAAAACAAGTAACGCCATACGAATCTTAGTCTAGACGTTACACAAAACGTCTAACCTGAGTCTTTAGCACAGTCGCTCCTCTAAGCGCCTGTCTGAAAACTCACATTCGGCTATAAACAGGCTACATAGAGTCGTGGGAACTCTCTATGTTCGACCAAATGAAAAGGTCTCATCTTAGATCCAACTAAGGCGACATATATAAATAAGAGGGTTTATATCTAGCTCGCTGTTCTTACACTGCGTAGATATAAGTGTTCAAGCTCGCTTTCTAAGCGCTATGGACACACATGTCCTAGCTAGCTATCTAAGCGCCATGAACACAAATGTCTCATCTTGCTCGCCATCTAAGCGCCATGGACACGCATGTCCTAGTTCGCTATCTCGGCGCCAAGGTGAATCACCCGTGTGAGCAGGTCGATTCAAGCCCGGTGACATATTAGAAATGTGCATCCGTTCCACTTATAACAAATATATATATGGAAACCAACTAGTTTATTAAAACTAGAATAATAATGTCAATATCACAATAAAATGTCTAAGCACATCAAATCCCCAAATGAAGATGTGCCTTAAGACAACTTCCCTTTGCGCAAACCACATCTCAAATGTGACACGTGCTAGAATGGTTTTTTTTTTTTTTTTGAAATCTTTTGCATATGCTCAGGCTTACGTGCTATCACCTTAGATTAGCACAACCTCATTACTATGAGGTGAAGAGCCTAGCCACTACAAAAACTCTTCAACCAAAATAGCTTCTCTAACAGCTGCAGAGCACGCCACATATTATGCTTCCATCATGGACAGCATAAGGCAAGGTCCACAGTACTCCTGCGAACATATCGCAAGATACACTTCACTACTCTCTAGCGACAGGACCATGGTTGCTTCGGCAACGACTAATTAAACCAACCGCATAGCAGACATCTGACCGAGTACACACATTAGCATACTTCAAATTCCCTATTGCGGACGCATATGGCAAATTGGACATTTGTTTCCTCTTCTCATTTTTCTTAAGACAATGAAGTAAGGTCAGGGTGAGTCCCTTTTGGGATGTCAATGGGTAATTCAGCCTTTCATGTGAAAATGTTCAAGAACCTTCATCTTGCAAGTCCCTTAAGACAAATAGATGAGCTTCTGAGAACAATATCTCACAGTCTAAACTTCCAACACATAGTTGGTATCACCCATGTCCTCAATCTCAAACTGAGAAGACAACCACTCTCAAATGGCGACAATGGAACTCATCTCATTCCCAGCTAAAAGGACGTCATCAACATATAAAGAATTAGAACACTTTCCTTGGACCATTTAATGTACACACATTGTACCACTGCCTAGACGATTTGAGATAATAAATAGATCATTTGAGACAGCACACTTTTGCGCTCATTCCCTTTGGTCACAACACCAATGGGATGATCCACATTTATCTCGTCGTCTTGTTCTCCATTGAGAAAAGAACAGTTTAAACATCCAACTAAAAAGGTTCAAAAACTAAATATGCGACAATTGCTAGGATAAGGCGAATGGAGTCAGATCTCACCCTTTGGGAGAACATGTTTCCATGGTCTATACCCCCTCTGGGTACAAACTATCGCCACAAGGCGCGCCTAATACTTGTCAATTGAACCATCTGCCTTGCGTTAGATTTTGAAAACACGCTTGTCTCCAATAGTCTTACGCACAGGCGGAATGTCAACTAACTCCCAGACTTTGTTTTCGTCCATAGAGCTCATCTCATCTGGCATAGCAACTGTCCACTCAGCTTCAACAGACGAAGAAAAACGCTTCAACAAAAGAAGCAGACTCATCCTCATCCACTTGTGCACACATTTGCACACATATGAAAATGTCTTCCTCAATTTCAAAACAGCGATAGGGAACTTTTTCCTCATCACCATACAGTGTACTATCTGAGAATCTTGAGTGCCAAGTGGTGCACTCCCACTATCTGGTACACTCCCACTAGCGTCTAGCGGTGTACTCCCACTCGGGTGGAGACTAGTACCATTTTACAGCGATTACTGGATGTGGATTCTCAATCTCCCCACCCTCGCTTAAAGATGGTATGTTGTCTTCAACATCCTCCAACTCATAGAGGTCAAGATATCTCTTAGTAATACAAATCTGGGGAAGTCATTCTCAATATCATGTGGCACCATTTGTCATTCCTATACCCGTTTGTTCATTATACGTAACATAGGCCGTCGAGCTATTAGAATTCCTTATAAAGGTATGATTTCTAGCTCTCGAGCATAGTTTCTCGCACTTATGCGAGGTATAGTAAACATAACCTCCTGAGCTCCACGGGCGTAAATGCTCCTAAATGAGCTTTCCGCCTTTCCATAGCTCATAAGGGGTAGAAGGAATTGACTGAGGAGAGGCACTCTAGTATGTAGGCAGCAATCAAGAGTACATCCTCCCAAAACAACTTTGGGAGGTTGACTTGCGCCATCATAGTCCTAGCCATATCTAGGAATGTCCTATTCCTTCTTTCTGCAACACCATATTGTTGCGGAGTTTCCGGAACAGAAAGTTGTCTGCGTTTTTCCTTTTTCCTCACATAGTTCCCAGAACTGATTAGATAAATACTCGCGATCCTCACATCGCGCGAAATCATCTATAAAAGTGAGAAAATAAGAGGCGCCATGACGTGCCTGCCTTTACAACCATAGGTCCACAGATATATGAGTGAACTAGTTCTAATGCTTGAGTAGCTCTAATAGCCTTTCTAAAAGGCTTTCGGCATGCTTTGCCAACTAAGCAAGACTCACACATAGGTAGGTCAACCTTAGCGAGTGGGCCCGAAAGGGCTTCTCGAGCTAATCAAGTCATCCTATCAATCCTATGTGTTCAAGTCTAACATGCCATGTCTCAGAATAAATGAATAACAGAGGAAACTAGAATTTATGAAAACAATTCTTAAGCTGTTATCCCTAGATAACCATGTCCTAGTAACACTACCACCCAAAGATATCCATCCTATTACCATCGAACTGGAAAAACGCCCTCGATTGCGCTCTTTCACCTTGTTAGCCTTGGGCGCAAACTTGCTAGCCCCACCCTGCCTCTTGGCGGGTTTACCCTTACCATTGCGTCTAGGCCCATTGGCCTTGCGCTTACTTTCACTTATGAAAGTTGTGGTAAAGAGTGTAGCAATACGGTTCGCCTTACCTTTTTGGCGCTCCGTATTCAGCTCAACATGCCAGAAAATATCAAATCCAAAAATTTAACATTTCCGTTGTGGATCATGATTTGTTTTCTATGGACCCGCGAATCAGACAAAGAACTAATCCTAGCCTGAAAACTGCAGTTCGCTAGTAAAGATGTTCCGAGTATTCTGAAATCACGAATCATACCTGTCATCGACCTTAGATGTCCAGTCTTCGTGTACTTGGAACGTTTCCTTTACTTTCCCGAACTTCATAACTAGATGCTTAATCTAGTAGTGAATGTGTCATTGAAAACAAATTTGAGCTGATCTCATAATACTTTGGCTATTGGGTAGTACACATACTTCCCAACAAGATCATGGTGCATGCTGCTTATCACAAAGCGCGTGCTGTGATCCTTCTCGAGCCAAGTATTATAGGCTATTAAGGTTATAATGATATTGGGCCTGAGGCCCATTATTCGGTTTAATGGATTGGAACATTGAATAAGCCTAAAACCCAAAAGCTCTTACTCATTCTATCGGTGTGTTACTTTGCAGTGCCATATTACAAAAATTAGTCCCTTTTAAACTTGTTACTTTTATAAAGTTCGACAAAGTGTGGTTTGGAAAACATTTGTTTTTGTAAATCCAAAAAATTTGAAGAATAATCTTTGAGAACATGCGCAAGGGATTGACATTATTATTTGCACATTTCATAAGGTTTGTTTTAAAATCCAATTACAAATGATTTTTCCCTTTCTACAATTTAAGACCAAAAAATTCGCTATTGCTCATTAATCAAATCTTAATTTTGTAAATCAAGAAAAACCTTTATAATTGATTTTTCTAAACAAACATCAATTAGATGGTACAATTACCTATCTAAGATCATCCACAAGATATAAAATGCGCCATACAACAAGAGTGCGCATGGACCCCCACGTGGGTCCGAATTGACAACTTAGAGCTCATGTTAAGGTAATTCAAGTGTATGATGTATGAACAAAGAAAACCATCCCTTTACAAGTAGGCTTTTCCAAATACAAGAAATGTAAACACTCGTCCTCACATTACATTTATAGCCCATAAAAAATAGGGATGCTTTGTTCATATACATACACAGAAACAACCTTAAACATACATCGTGAGGACACAAGCTCCATAAATTGTCAATTAATTGTCCATTCATTTAAGCCAGATTAAAATCTATATTAATCACATACTCCAAGCACTCATGCGGTCTTATTATAAAATGAATGGACTCATCCGTCACTCCACTTAAGGAGGAGGAATTAGAGGTCATAGGGTCAACCAATCACAAACAACAGTAATTAAACGTGACCAACAATGCAATGAGCCTCTAAGGAAATAAAATGTGCATTAAAAAGATTATTGCACAGCCCGGATAGCTCCCATAAGCTAAGTAAAATCAATGAAAAAATCTTGGATTTTTCATTAATTTTAACCCAATTTCAGGTCTTAAAACATAATTTAAAACCAATTTATTGAGGGCCCTTTAAATTAACAATTAATTTAAACCTTATGGAAAATTTCATTAACTGAAAAACAGATTTTTCATTATAAATAAAAATTTCCGGAATTTCTTCAAGGCCCAAAAATATTTTGAATCAATTTAACGAAATAAATTGATTTAGTTAAACAAAATTAACTACGAGCAGCTAAATTCCCAAAAATACAAAAAAAAATTCAAGAATTTGTTCTCGAAAGATTTTCAGTGGTCTAATACGGTGTTCTAAACACCCCATATTAATTTCAAAAATTAATAATCTATTTTGGCTATTTTCAGCAATTAAATAAATGCACATATGCATAAATTTTTTGCTCTAAAATACCAAAACAAATGTGAGATAATTCATAAAATTTTCTCAAGTCTCCAATTAGTGTACAAAAACACTAGATATTAAATTCAAGAATTAACAACTTTAATTGGTTATATTTTAAGCAATTAATACTGCATACTGATCACAATATATATGCTCTAAAATATGTCCCAAGGAGCGAGAAAATACACTAAAATAATTTTCTCAAGATACCACCAGTGTTCTAAACACATTGTGTTAATTCCTTGAACTTATAATCAATAAAAATATTTTAAGCAATTTAATATGTGTTCAAAAACACACAATTATATGCTCTAAAATATTAATATGATTGAGATAATTTACCAAAAATTATCTATGGATCTCACAAAATTTTATATGGTCTCAAAACAGTGTCCCTTATGTCCCATATTAATTACAAAAATTAATAGTGTATTTTGGCTATTTTAAGCAATTAAATCAACATCCATAAACATCAATTATATGCTCTAAAATACCATAAATACATGATAATTTACACAAAAATTATCTTAGAGTCCCTTTCAGTGTACAAAACACTATATATAAATTTCAAAAATTAACATGCAATTTTTTTTGGATGTTTTAAACAATTAAAAATACATTTAAAACATATCTTTTATTAAAAAAAACTTTTTCAATGCTTTTCTCAACAATTTACTTTAACTAATAAAGTATGGCTTCGGAAGTCAAACATAAAAAATAGTAATTAGTGTGCATATCAAGAGTAGGCGCCAACATGGGCCTTGTTTGGCTTCGGCTTACAAAGCCATAAACAAATTGAAAAAAAAATTGCCAAACAATACTTTAGGTGACATAGCAATCAATGGGCCAACACTTTACATTCAAATAGGTCTGTGAGACAAAGCAATCGGACCCCACTTGCGGCACAACTCCCAAACTCAAGTAGCTGGGATTAGCGGCCCACCCTTCCCATGTGCAGTGAAGATATCACAACCATGGGGTTGGGACACACACGCCACAGATCGCGAGTGGACACAACATACGTACACTGTTTGTCTTCTTTTTCAGCAAGAAGCTGCGCAGTCCGCAGCCTATGCGCGATCCGAACTATGCAAGGACACCGCAGTGCTGATTTGGGTCTAAAACTTTCATCTAATTTTTTTTAAAACAGATTCTAATACATCAAGAATCAGTCCAAAAAAAAAACTGCATAAATTTTCTGAAAATTTCTTGATTTTCTAGATCCAAAAAAAATAGGGCTTTGATTTTCTCCCTCTACGGAGATAATCAGCCCATGAAACTTCATGGGGGACTCTAGGGACCATAAGGAACACAACCATATCAAAATTTTGGATTCCTATTGGAGTTTTGTATTAGACCCACTTCAAAATCAAAATTTTAAAGTTTTGATAAAAGCTTGCTTGAAGCTTTAATGGCAGATTCATTATGGGTTCATAAATGGGCGAATCAACAACCTATTGGCTCTGATACCAATGTAGATAATATGCACGCAAGCATACGAGTCGGGTTTAGGTTCGTTACCTAGCGGAATAGCCCGACGGATCGCCAACGGTGTTGTTACAAGCCCGACGTCTTCACCCACGAACTGCAACTGCTGCTCCATCTTGCCTCCGTGTACTCTCTTATGTATCGCCTAGGTCGTAGAGGAAGCTTCTTGAGCAATCCTCATGACAGTCACGCGCTAAATCCCATGGCTCCTTTGGTGATGGCCAAGAGAGAGATGAACCGTGAGAGAGAGAGAGAGAGAAAGAGATGGGCTGCTCAATTTCTTAGGTTAGGTCAGAATATGTGTGATATATATCATATATATATATAGACACACACATTCACTAAACCCTAGGGCCCATTGGACCCGGTCCAATATATGTGGGTGCCCGTATGGCCCGACCACATATTTCTTACAATATATACAAAGATTCTCTAAAGAGGGTGCCCTCTCTTTATTAAAGAGAGGGCCTCTGTTTTGACCGTCGGATCGTGTTTAAAAACTGTGAAATGACAAAATTGCCATTAATGAAAACAAGATCCGACGGCCAAAACAGATGCCTCTCTTTAAGAAAAAAAGGGCGCCCTCTTTAAAACCTGACTAATATATATATATATATATATATTAAGTTATCACTGGGAACGAGATCACTATAAGCATAGCATGGACATATGAAATTGAACATCTAAGATAGCCACCACTGTGGATTTAGATATACAGATGATATTCTAACAGTGTCGGGAAAAGATGTTACATAAAATTGAAAAAAAATAAAATAAAATAAAGTGAACATTTTAAATGTGAATGTGTTAGTTGAACAAACCATTTAAACTTTCCGTACGAATCAATTCACAGAAATCCAGCCTCATTATCGTGTACATAATACAATTCATGTTTTAGCATATCACACTTATTAGTTATTAGAAGAATGGTAATACTAAGCACATTATTGAATATATAACGAGGATTTTAAGCGGGTGTGAAGGAGCGGATTTTGAGACGGACTATTTTTAGCGACAAAAATATTATTTTTAGCGACAAAAAATTTCGTCGCTAAAAACCACATTTTCGTCGCTAAAAGTGATCCGTCCCAAAGTCCGTCTTTTGACACCCGCTTAAGATTCGGACTGTATGTTTGAATATCTATAATTATAATTAATTTTGTACATATGCAATCAATTAAAACACACAAGCAATAATTTTTTATAGAGTAATGTTAAATACACCTAAACGGGATACCTAGCATTACTCTTTTTTATCATCATATTACTTTTGAAATACAAGTAACTAAAACAAAACTATAATACACAATAACCATATTACAAACCATAATTAATTATCAACAAAGGCAAAAGTAAAAGCATAAACAACCCCAAAACGAACCCTAATTAAGTTTCTTCATCTCATCCACGTGCAATATACTACTAGTTTAAAGCTCGTTCTCATGCCAATGCATAGGTTACTAAAATATCCAATACATGCAGCATTTACATTTCATTAAATTACTATCTTATTGAACTTTGAGCAAAGACTATCACCATACAATTCCACTTACCTTCATAAATTTCCCATGTTAATATCTTCTTTGATTCAATTCATTTTTTGGCATGTCATTCTCATAAGGTACCAAAGTTTTTAAGTCACTTAAATCCCTTTAGTACTTATATATTGACTTAACAACTTCCTCGTAGGCTCTTATGTATGTGTCTTTGAATAGCTTGACAAAAGGATTAAAAGAGAGATATAAAAGTGGGGAAATATTCATAAACGGAACTAGACAAATTGCTTAGCAGAAAAGAAACTCAACACACTATGTATAGCCGTGAAGAGTGTAGTGTCTTAATCAGTTAAAGATGGTACTTGTAGATCTGAAATTTGAAAACTATGGAGAGCTTCTAAATCTTTCTGTTCTCTCAGTATTCCAAATCTATTATAGCCTTGAAAAAGGGCCTTTAATCTTTAGCATACCATATGTACCTTAAGCTATCTCAACATTTATATGTCTACATATAACATGTATCACATGCATATAGTTGCAGGAGCATTTAAACGTTTGCAGATACTGACAGATATATAGCTTCTAATCTTCTATACATATAGGGTCACATCCATGCATGTCTACTTCAAGCACTAGTTTCTTTACATTTGAATTTTCATTTTAAGGTTCTGTGAAATAAGTTGAAGCAGATTTAAATGCACATGTAATATAAAACACACATATATATATATATATATATATACACAATTAGGCTCTAAAGAGAGAGAGAGCTTCTATTTTAACTGTCGGATCGTATTTAAAAACTATGAAATGACAACACTGTCTTTAATAAAAACACGATCCAACGATCAAAACAGAAGCTCTCTTTTTATGCACCACTAGAGAATTTCCTTATATATATATATATATAAACATAAATTACTATTATTGTCAAAATAAACCGAATATGTGTTCAAATCTCAATTTACTTCTTAGGCTTAGTTTGGCCCCCCACGTGGTGCTTCTCCTTTTTTAAAGTCCAATTTCATGTTAATTCATTTGGTAATTAGTTTATGACCTTTGTAAAAATTGAACTTAGAGGTTTTTTGGAGGAGCTTTTAAAAGCTCAATGTTGCTTTTTGATTTCATGATGTCTTTTTGAAGAGTAGTGTAACACTTGTTTAAAATTATCAAAGAACTTAATAATAAATTTCATAAACTCCTTTTAAAAAGCCACATAAAGACCAAACTAAGGCTTAGTTTGGCCCCAAGTGGTGCTTCTCCTTTTTTAAAGCTCAATTTCATGTTAATTCATTTAGTAACTAGGTTATGAGCTTTACAAAAATTGAACTTAGAGCTTTTTTGGGGGAGCTTTTAAAAGCTCTAGAATGGAGCTTTTAAAAGCTCAAGGTTGCTTTTTGGTTTCATGATGTCTTTTTGAAGAGTAGTGTGTCACTTGTATAAAATTATCAAACAACTTAATAATAAATTTCATAAGCTTCTTTTAAAAAGCCACATGGGGGCCAACCTAAACCTAAGCCTTAGTCTGTTTGATTTAGATATCCACTAACGCTTTGACTGGCAGTCTAACTGTACTACATCTATACTAGGATAGAGTTTAATTTTCTTCATGGTTTACGTGCACCTTTTGTACTGGAATGCCAAATGCCAATGCATCAAAGGCTTAAAGAGGTGGACCGCTCTAATACCCATTTTCCTTTTTTTTCCCCTCTCCTTTTCTTTGTTTCCAAAAGAAATGTGATAAGAAATAAAAGAAATACATTTAAAAATCAATCATGAAACTCAATTCGTCCCAAATATCCGGCAAGCAAACGGATAAAGAGGAAAAAAGCAGCGTCGAGTTCAAAACCAACCAGAAAGCGAATTATATAGCAAGCGCAAATTGGAAAAACACATAAAAGTAAAGAAAAAAACATGTTCCATTAGAGTATATGTAAAGGTTCTAAAAGTGAAAATAAATTTGAAAAACAAATACTGAACACCACACCGAATACTGAAACTCATACTATACTCCTAATTTATTTATACTTTTAGAACCTTATCATATGCCCTAGGAGGGCATGTCAACAAAACCCAAAAAAAACAATGGCCATATATAGTGCACACATCCCTATGTAGCACCAAATAACACTCACTAACAAAAAAAAAATTAATAATAAAGCGTCATTAAATCTAACCAAGAAAATCATAATAGAAATTTGAATTAAAAAACAACATTAATTGACACCCCAAGATAGACATAGATAGCATAAGCATACAATTCTTTTTTTTTTTTTTTTTTCTCACTCTTCTCTTTTCCTTTGATCAAGTTCAGCGGGTCTCACTAATGCTCTAGAACAACATCTAAATTACGAACAAATGTATATATAACGGTGGAGGCAAATGAGCCTTGTTAGCAGGAAAAGAAAAGAGCTTAATTAGAGACATTAATTGAAGAATAGTGGGACATGATATTAATAGAGATGTGGTAGTACATTTTTTTTTTTTTAAGGTCTTGGTGGTGTGAAGAATTGCGTACCGGCCATGAAAGCATTGAGTGGAGCTGGATATATAGAAGGATCAACAAATGCCACGGATGGGTTGTTTCCGGTGGTGGTGACAGCAGCGGCGGTGATGAGATTATGAAGCTGAGCTCCGCCACCACCAGAGGTGCCTTCACCGCCAGAAACATAACGACTTCCGGGGCCCTGATCGTATAGAATTCCCTTGAAAACGTGGCCACCGATGTTGACAGCTGTCTGATATGCGTATTGCTCGTCTGCATCATCCATTGCGCTCACTCTTACGCAGCGAAAAACCGCCTGAGAACTCACTTCACCCGGAAAATGACCCACTTCTAACCCTAATAATTAACCCCAACAGCATATTATTAGTACAAATCGAAACCATAATGTAACAATTGAAACATAATTCAACAGATATAAGTAGTGACACTCTTCTAACCCTAATTATGTACCCCAAAAGCATCAATACAAATCAAACCCATAACATAACAACTGAAACAAATTTTCGCAAAATAAATTTTTAAATGTAATTTCATAGATATAAATATTAATGGCCCTCTTCTAACCCTAATAATAGGGTTAAACCCCCAATACATCTATACAAATCACACCCATAATGTATGAAATTATTTAGAAACATTTTTTTCAAAAATATTACAAAAAGTATATATATATATATATATATATTTCACATGTAGTTATTATATAGATACCTCCTTCGTCAGTCTTACTCACTAACAGTGTAGTGTAACAAAAGCAGGTGTGAGTGGGTAACTTTGATTGTCGACTTCATTTCATCACACACGCAAACAATATGGTCAAGTATTTCTTAATTCTTAGTTACTCATATGTGTGTGTGAATGTACATAAACATACATATAAATTGTATATGTGTATGTGTATCTACTATCTTGCTTTACCATTACTTTTTTTTTTTTTTTTTGTTTTTTTTTTCCCTTGACAATTACTCCAGCTTACTTGAAATTCAACTCAGTTGCTTTCAAAATTGTCTTTTCAAACACACAGAGAGAGAGAGAGAGAGAGAGAGAGAGAGAGAGAGAGAGAGAGACTTATATATGTATTATGTAGTGCAATACATAAATGTTACCTGAGGCGGAGGTGGGTAAACGAGCTAGAGAGGAATTCTCTCTCTGCCTTTTGGGATTCTCAACTCTTAAACTCAACTGTTGTTGTAGTTGTTGATTTTGATTTTGATTTTGATTAATGATCTGTTGTTGTTGTTGCAAAGAAGTAAGTTGTTGTTGTCTCTCTCTCCTCTTAGCAGCAGGAACCCAAGTGCTTTTCACATGGGTTTGACAATTAAACCCTCGGCTCTTGCAACATGTCCTACACCTCTGATGCACACAATCTTTCTTCGCTTGGTTACCACAATCTTGACAATTCATGCCTCCTGATCCCGATCCCGATCCACCTCCTTGCCTCATCATCATCACCTCAAACCCTGATATCATGCACGAATCATCAGAACCGTTGATTAAAACTCTACCACTCGGACCCACTGATGTGTGGTGATGATGATGATGATGATCTCCAGGTTGTAATTTCTGTTGATGGAGTTGATAGTATTGTTGCCATAGCTCGAAACCCTTGTTGTAGATCTCTTCGTTTCTGAACAAAAACAAACTATTTGATGTTGTGTCGTCGTCTTGGCTTTCGTTTGGGATTGTGTGTTCTCTTCCACCACTTAGTGTGAACAACCCAGACATTTTAGACACTTTATAGCTGATGAGATTGAACTCAATTTTGAGCTCAAATCCATAATAACTGTGAGATCTGCGGTTGAAATTCGTGGGTTTTGTGTTTGTGGGTGTTTTTGTAGTGTGTTCAGTGCGTGTTTTGTGCTGATTTATTATTTTTTCTGACTCTCTATCTCTCTCTCTCTCTAACTCTGAGTGTTTTGTTTTTTGGGTTTTATTTTGCAGCTTTACGAGGAAAAAAGTTGTAGGAATTTTTTTAGGGCGACGAAGATCGTCCCTTCTCTCTCATGAATTCTCTGTCTTCGTTTGATGCATTAAAGTCACGACCCTGCAACGCCGCCATGGCCACTGCAACCTCAATTTAATACAACGAAAGAAACAGTGCCCCCACACCAGTTCTCTCTCTCTCTCTCTCTCTCGCTAAGTTTCTCTCTCTAAAAAACCTCTTTTTGGTACAGGAAATCTACTAGTATATGAATATCCCAACACCACTACCACTTACACTTACTCTACAGTTCTCACAAATAGTTGCAATAAATCTCATCGAGATAGTTCCAATCTCAACCGTTCAATGTTAATCGTACGGACATTATCAGTCCACGCGTCTAAGCATCAGCTTTTGCTTATTCGTCCTTTCACCGAAAAACACGCTCTGCCTTTTCTGACCGTTCATACAATTAAGATCGTGTAATTAATCATATTATTAAGATAATTGCTATTCTTAATACAAAATTAAATTAATGCAATTAATGGATATACTACTCACGTGCCATACAGTATAATGTATATTGTTAATACATTCTATACATATAAGGCACTAGCGAATAGCCATTCTCTCTTATTAACTCACTATTTTAAAAGAGAATATTTTTGTTCATTTATTATTTATTTAAGTCCCCAACAAATAACACGTGTCACATTTAATAGAAATACTAGAATTAGTCCTTCATTTGGCCACTATATGAGGTTTCATCCTCTTTATATTGGCTGTTCAAAATTGATACCTGCATTAATAGTAGATTTAGAAATTGATCCTTTCCCTAATTTTTTTTGTGTTATTTCGGACGTATATACCCCTAAAGTTTTATTAATTATCTGATACTCAATTAATGTGAAATATTGACTTTATTGTTTTCAAATTGTAACTCTCTTAGTAATTGAGGCGTGATATTAGCTACATGATTAAATCTCCTAAATTTCAGCCCATTAGATTAAATCAGCATTATTGTTCAATTCCAAACTGCCATTTTGAATTTTATACGAACTAAACAAAAGAAGAAAATGGAGATGGGTCTAATGAGCTTGAGGGTTTGGTGAGTGAAGGGTATGAGCTACTTGGGATTTTCAACTGGAGTGACCATTTTCCTATTTTGGGTTGGTTGGATTTGCAAGGAGTGAGAAAGAGATGCAGAGAGTTGGTAACTATGGTCAATGTTTTTGATTCTTCTGATGAGAGTTCTGGTGATTTTGTTGATGTCTTGCTTGATTTGGAGAAAGAGAACAGGCTCACTGACTCTGATATGATTGCAGTTCTCTGGGAATTGATCTTCAGGGGTACTGATACGGTGGCAATCCTCCTAGAGTGGATTCTTGCAAGAATGGTCTTGCACCCTGATATCCAAGCTAAAGCCCAATCTGAAATCGATTCAGTTGTCGGCAAAACCTGACCCGTATCAGATTCGGACCTTCCCAATCTCCCTTACCTCCATGCTGTTGTCAAAAAAACAAAAGAAGAAAATAATTCTCCAAGTCATCCACACACACTCTCTCTCTCTAGCCATTTCTCCCCCAAATCTCAATGACCACCAAATCAACCACTCTCATCGCCGGATCTGCTCTCTCTCATCGTCGGAGAATCTATCGACAATGGTCGACGAGCCGCGGCAGTGATGGCCGGTCGGGGGAGGAGGCGATTGGCGGCGCGATGGAACATGGTTAGGGCAGTGGGATCGCTCGGCAGTGAGATCACACCAAATCCATGTGTAATGTTGCTGTATTTTAGTGTTTAGACAGTTTTTGTTTAAATTTTCGACAGTGTGAGAAATTTCTCACAAAGTGTGGATTTATACTTTTGAGTTTTGAAGGTGAGTAATTTGTTTTAATTTGGTTAGAAAAAAAGGTGAGAAATTTCTCACTGTAATAGATAATAAAAAAAGGTGAGAAATTTGTTTTATTTGGTGGGAAATTTCTCATCAAATACGTTAAAAAGGTGAGAAATTTCTCACTGTAATAATAAAATTTCTTTGTTAATTCTTTCTCTTTCTCTCTCTCTATACATATATATATATATATATATGTATAATTAATCAGGATTTTGAATTTAAAACCATGATTTATGGGAGTTGGGCATTTATTAAATTTTCTCTTTTAATTCTCTCTCTTTCTATATATATATATAAAACAAATCTGGGTTTTTAATTTGAAAACCTGATTTATAGGAGTAGGGGTATTTTGGTCCTCAAAATAAATGAGGGACCAATTTTTAAGTTAACTTATAAGATGGATCAATTTCTAGATACGGCTACAATAAAGGACTAAAATCTAAAGGACCCCACATTTAAAGTCATAATATTAATTATATAGTGATAAAATAGGAAAGAAATTGACGTATGTCATCTATGGTAATTTGTTGAGCAAAAATGCTCTCGTCTCAAATATAAAAGAAAACCTTATAAGTCTTCACTACCATCTCAAATTATTCTCTCTCACAGACCAATCAACTAAAACGTCAAGAGTCAAAACATGAGAGGATAGCCGACTCAGACGGTTATAATTTACTGTCTGTAACAATAAAAAAAATCACAGTCGGTGGCGTTAGTGACCAGTTAATTTAGGTAGATGCTGAAATTGAACAAAAAATAAAATGTATCCAATTTGATAAATATCTCGTGTGGATAAAAATATGTTTTTCTAACGCCTCGTAGCCCTCTCTAATTCCTTCTCTAATCATCATATCTTTGGACTTATTTAACAGTATAGTACTTTGTAGTAGTTTTTTTTTTATATACTAAGTCTTCGTTTGGTGATAAAGATAAAAGGTATAATATGATAATTTTTATCCTATATCCGACGTTTAGTGGTGTCATTCGATAGGATAATATAGTCCTGAATTTGATTTTTATCCCATAGAGAGTAGGATACTCTAATCCTGTGTGTGTGTGTGTGTGGGGTGGGGTGGGGGTGGGTGGGTATGATTAGGAGTTTGGGATAACTATTTGGGACATTATTAATATTTTTCTTCCTTTTTTTTTATATAAAACAATTATTTTATATGTATATATATATAGATCTCTCTTTTTTTTTTTTGCCCTTTTCTTTATCATTTTAATATCTTTTTCTTCTTCTTTTTTTCGGATCTTTTTTTTCCCAAATCCATTTTTATTGTTTTCTTTTCATTTTCAGATATATATATTTTTTTCAATCTCTCTTTCATCCCAAATTGATTAAGTTATTGTCAGGAACTTATATTTGGGCATGACCAACCGCATGATTCAGATATACTCCAACAACTTATCTGCACGTTATAAACACAGGACATAAGAACAGCTTATTCGACATGCTATCCTATCCGATATTGCTTTATCCTGTCATATCTGACAATTTTATCTGACCTGCCAAACGAGGAATAATAGTACTAAATTACAAGCAATGGTGCGGCATAAATTTGTACTTAGGAGGAATAAATAATTGCTACGTTTTTTTTTATTTTTTGGTAATCTATTTATATATATTTTTTAGTATGATTTTTTTTTTTGCTATATTAGAGAGATTGCAGTTTTTTATGTGAGGTTTGTGCCCATATTTGAGAATTTGTACTGTTTGTAATCCGGCCTTATTGTATATTATAAACTTTTAACTTATGGTTTATGACAATTAGCTAGTGATGCAATAATATATAAGCTCGGATCATTTTGTACGGAAATAAAAATTTTGAAAATTTTTGCAAAGGCCATGGGCCTCCGTGCCTCTGGCCCTCTGCTATGTTATGCCCCTGAAAACAACGGTACTAATATAACATTCAAGGAGTGGTTTACTCCATAAATATTTAATAATGCGTACATGTGTATATATATATATATATATATGTTAATTACAAAGAGGAGGGGATTCGATCCTATACCTAAGGCGTGCGGAGTTGATGCTAGTAAACTCGTATAGTACCTTGCACCTATTCAACAATGTATGTTAATTGGGCTTTATCAATTTGTACGTGTGCATACATATACGAGCATACGTCTATAGATGCTTTGGAGGTAGTATACTACATATAATTAATTACAGTGGAGATCAGTAATTTTTCATTGCCGAATACTTTATTGATCTTAAATTTGAGATATTTTTAAATGCCACCATATGCAATAAAGATATGCGGTTACACAATCATAGTAGTTGGATCTCTTGAATTTGGAACCACAACATTATTATTGTTATTAGAAGTTATTTTAGATGATATAACTATTAAACATTAGCCAATAAAAAAAAAAAAAAATTAGCCAATCAAATTTATGATTTAAATATGGAAACCACAACATTAATTTACTGTGGTAATACCTATAAAAGAAAATCTGTGTATACATTATACATGGGATATAATAAAGATATATGTTTACTTTCTACCTTACATAAGTGGACAATATATTTGTGAGACTTGTTGGGAATTTTGACATGCAGAATCAAATTCTCCTAAATAAACACATACACATGAGCAGTAATTAAACATGTACACCAAAGAAAAGACACACAGATTTCTACGTGCTTCGGTCAAACACCTGCCTACGTCCACACCCGAGAGATCCATTCTTCACTATTGAGTAAAACATGGTACAAGTTACGTGAATTAAATCCCATAACCCAAATACAAAATCTTTGTACTCTCCCCACTCAATACCCCCAAAGAACCTGACACAATTAATCACTGTAACATAGAGAAATCACAGACATAAAGAAATACCCATCCCTACCTCACATCCCTATTAGGCTGTGAACAGTACCCCTCACAGAAAACCCCAATGATTAATCTCCCTCACCCTAGACCATGCACTCCCATGAGGGGAGACCCCCAACTTGGTACACCAAGGTCTCTCTTAAATTCCTATACAACATCCATATATATAGAGTTTGAAACCCATTACTTATTGGATAAGTAATACAACTCTATCATAAAGGAAACCAAATCACAATAGGAATCTAGCCAAATCACAATCCCTAAATTAATGGGATTATCCCATATATATGTGATATAACTCCAACAATCACCCCCTCTATCACTTGTGGGGAAACTGTCCAATCAATTTATCACACATGATCAGCACCCCCTCAACTGGAGCACCCACAAAGCTGACGACTTTGTAACCGTTTGCCATTGACCGTCTTCCGTACCAGCGTGCACACCCCGAATCAACATGGTCTCAACACCTCCGATTCGTCAAACCGCGGCCAATACATGTGCAAATCCCCCAAGTTAATTATAAGCATTAACTCCACTAGAGAAGAGCCTCTATCCCTCTTTCTCCCCAATATGATTTCCCTTCACCATCGTCTGAACCGTGAACAAACCATCCACGCACTCACTTATATATGAATTTTTCATCGAAGACTTGGGAGTACAACTCTACCAACCAGAAAACACAAACTATCCACACTTCTCTCAACTGCCGTGTGTGATTTCAGCAACAATATTAGATTCCTCCGCAACTTTGGGATCAATATCACACCACCCAAATAGCGAACATGCTCCAAAAATATTTGATCAACGTTCCTACGTGCAGTATCCTAACAATTACCTCTGTCGGATAATTGCGCCTGTGTATGCCCCCGTCTTCTTGGAACCCATCAAATTATTTTCTCCAGAAGCACATACTTACCGTACCCAGAATCTAACAACCCAAGAGAAATGCCCGTATGAGTGGAATATGAGAACCTCTCCACCATACGCAACATGGTACAATCACAGTAACATCAAAATTATTTTTCGGCCGTAGATCCCAACCTGCTGCAATATATATAGAATCTATCACCAAGAAAAATAATCTCAATTCATGCAGAATATCGCAAATCTGCACCCACTGGTGAATCCGCAACGCCTGAAAACCTTAGGAACCATCTCCGACCCGAATTCCAAGTAACATAGCTATTCACACTAGCCACTTGAATTCTAACCAATCAAAAACTTTAATTTGGTACACCTTACCACACCATATCACATCCCATTCCAAGTAACCCTTAACTTTAATTATACAAACATGACAGGGCTGAGCCAAGTCATATGGCCACTGCCGCCGAGATTTCGTGTGCCGCAATGATGACATCGGACGTGTCCCACACACAGTCATGCTACTTCCACCGATTTGCCAATTCTTTTTTTTTTTCTTCTTCATCTTGTGTTATCTTTTAACCACCGCGCTGCTAATCTCCATTGTCACTGTACACCTCTGTCACCATGATCTGACAACCATAGCTCTGATACCACTTGTTGGGAATTTAACAGGCGGAACCAAATTCCCCCAAATAAACACATACACATGAGCAGTAATTAAACATGCACACCAAAGAAAAGACACACAAATTTCTACGTGGTTCGGCCAAACACCTGCCTACGTCCACACCCGAGAGATCCATTCTTCACTATTGAGTAAAACATGGTACAAGTTACATGACTTAAATCCCATAACCCAAATACAAAATCCTTGTACTCTCCCCACTCAATACCCCCAAAGAACCTGACACAATTAATCACTGTAACATAGAGAAATCACAGAGATAAAGAAATACCCATCCCTACCTCACATCCCTATTAGACTGTGAACACCCCTCACAGAAAACCCAATGATTAATCTCCCTCACCCTAGACCATGCACCCCCATGAGGGGAGACCCCCAACTTGGTACACCAAGGTCTCTCCTAAATTCCTATACAGCATCCATATATATAGAGTTTGAAACCCATTACTAATTGGACAAGTAATACAACTCTATCATAAAGGAAACCAAATCACAATAGGAATCTAGCCAAATCACAATCCCTAAATTAATGGGATTATCCCATATGTGATATAACCCCAACAAGACTGAGAACTGAAGTAGAGTCGAAAGATGCCTAATTGCATTGATAATCGAACTGATTTAATGGACATAAATTTTATGTATCAGCAGGGGCAGATCATGCAGAAGTTTGAAGTTGAGGGCTTGGTAGAGACAAAACTAATAAATTACACCAGGGGCGGTCAAGCTTTCAAGGGTTCAGGGGCAGTACCTCTGCGAATATTTTTTTTGTTCTATTTATAAATATTTTCTCAAGTATGCTGTAAGCTAATACTATAAATTAATACAAAAACTCAAGAAATCTTCTATCCATTGTATGATTATATATACATGTGTCACACCCGTTCCAGAAATTTATGGTTTTGAAGATGCATTATTTGAGATTTTGAAATATTAATGTTTATTAATATTGGGTTGAGATTGACTGTGGGTCAACGGTGAAGTGTCAGTAAGGACACGAGGAAATCGGTAATTGAGATTTTCATTGGCACGAGTAAATGACATTTATATGATTTAAATGTTATTTGACTTATCTGGTATTCTATGAATAGTGAATTATACCTGTGTAGTATAATTTCTGATAGTTTCGATATTGTTATATATCATTTTGAGAACTGTCGTGAGAACGTGAGTGATACGTTAATTAAAAAGGTAGGTTGCGTAGAGATTCCACAGAATATAGTTTTCGGACGTTATTTTCGGACCCAAAAGAAACCTAGTCGAAAACTTTTGAAATTTATAGTTTTCACTCGTAAAGGCATAAAATGGACGTGTGCGAAGTTTTAAGGGTTAATTAGAGGTTTGAGAAACTTGCGGGGAGGTAAACGTAATTTCCCAAAAGTTTGCCTATATATAGATTGGGATGAGATTTCAATCTCATCCAAACACTTACCAAATATCTAGAGAGAGGAGAGAGAAGGGGGATTTGGCGCCAACGGGCTTTGCGACGCCGATCGACGACCGTTCGTCCGTAAGATTTTCTCTAGATTTCAGATTTGAACTCGTGGAGGTAAGATCTACGTTTAGATACCACTTAGGTCATGTTTGGCCAATTCTTGTAAAAATATTGATTCTAGACTTTTGGGAAAACTCAGGTAAAACTTGTAGGAATCGCGTATAAATTGAAATTTGACGATTATTTAGCCCCCTAAACGATCCTTCAAAGTTTGAAGAGATTCGCACAAGGTATGAATTCTAAATCTATGAAATATATGGGTTTTCATGTTTTGGACATCACTTTTGATATTCTTGGATCCGGGCAAAATTCATGCATTAGTTAGGCCCGTTAATTATGCACGTGATATTATGATAAAAGCACGTATAATTGTTTATGTGAGCATGTTATGTGTCTACTTGGGTCAAAGGAGAGTTTTGTGCAAATTCATCCGGAGTAAGCTCCTCGAACCTTGAGGATTGTGATCTTGTTGGAATTGGAAATTGTGGTTGTGTCTGGATTGGAGGTGGGCCCAACCAGGACATGGTACCTGGTATGGAGGAAGGCCCAACCAGTGTACAAGATGCGTGGAAGAGGTGGGCCTCCTACGGCATCGACCGGATGAATGCGTACCACTCACCCTAGAGACTATTTCTATGTGTTTTAGATGCTTAAACCATGAATTGTCATATAAGCATACATTTAGAATTGTACGCTCAGCATATAGCTGAGCAGTGGAGATGTACTCCATTGCAGGTAAGAAGAAAGATAAGAAGAAGCGTGATGGTGAGGCCGCTGAACGCCGGGGGAATCAACTTGTATATGTTTTGTTTTAAATCCTAAACTTGTATAAGGATTCGAATATTGTAATAGTACGTTGTAATATAAACATGAATTAGTTTCGCAGTATTGTAATCTTGTAATTGAATGTCTGTAATTGTGTTTTAATATGTTGGAAATCAGTTATGGTTGTGATTGTTGTTGGTACTGAGAAGCATGAGTTGTTAGTTTTCAACACAGGGCTGCCAGCAGGGGAGCAGTCGACTGGACCCAGGGTCAGTCGACTGGATCTCGTGTGTTTGAGACACTGAAAGTGAATAATAGAAAAGCAGTCGACTGGACCCTTCATCAGTCGACTGAACCACTGTTGATTTTGGCTACTGCTTCTTATAATAGAAAAGCAGTCGACTGAGTCCCCATGTCAGTCGACTGAAATTCTGTGTTATATGCTACATTTTGGATTCTGCTTAACCAAGTCGACTGAGCAGTCGACTGGACCTCTGTTGGGGATTTAGGGTTTTAGTTTCTGCCAGGCACAGTCGACTGGACCCTAGTACAGTCGACTGGGCAGTCGACTGAACCTCTGTATTTTGAAATGGATTCTTGTGAACACTTTTGATTGAACAAAACTTTTTGTAACTCCGTTTTTCAATGGATTTTACAACTCAGAGGGGAATGTTTCCTAAGTTTTAAAATACCCAGGGTTGTTTTAAAGTTCTTTCCGCTGCGTATAATTATATTGTTGTTTGGTTGAGCCTTGGTGGCGTGCCACGTGTCCTATTTCCACGCACAGTGGGATGGGTCGTGACAACATGCATCAAAGTTACAACATTTAATTAGAACCTTTTTTGTACCCTATATAACAAATTTTTTTTAAACATTATACCTGTAACACCTGTACTCGGAAAAGAAGGTTAATTTGGTATTAATATGTGTTAATTAAAGATAATTAATGCATAAAGATGATTTAAGGTGGGGTTATGAACCTACATGTGAAAAGGTGTTCAAATGCGGACACAGATGAAAGTTTTGTAAAAGACAGAACTGGTATAAATGTGGGGCCCAACGAGGGTCTAATTAAAGATAATTTGTATTTTGATGTTATTATATGTTGATATGCATATTTGTTTTAATGCTTAAAGATATTACTATGTCTTATGATAGGTAAAGGGACCAGTTTGGGTACCCATGTGAAGGGCGTATTTGAATATATCGATAATTGGTAGGTTTAATAGTAACCTCATGATTTATATGGGACCACGTTTGGGACCCACGCAGGACTTAGATTAAAACCAATTAGAAATGGTGGGTAGTTAACGTAATTAACATGAGAGTTTCATAATAAAGCTTAAAGAAAGTTGGGGGAGATAAACAGAAATAGAGCAAAGTTGTGCCAACATACATATGTATGTAGCATATGTGTCTCCTTAACAAAATTTATAGAAAATATAGAGAATTGAGAGCTCCTAAGTCGGCGACGAGTTTCTCACCTACGTTTCTTGCCGTCTCTTCGTCGTCCGGCGTCGGATTTATGACCCGAGACCATTTTTGGACTAGTGGAGGTAAGAGGATCACATGCACGTAATTTGTCTTCATTTCCAACAACGTTTTTTCGAGACCGTTCTTGATAGATCATGTTTTGTTGTACCAAAGTTATGTAGCAATCACTCTAGAACAAGAATATTTGGGTTTGATTCTAGCTTGAATTGGGATTTTAGGAGCTTAATTGCGTATAAATCGAAGAGGTGAGTATTCTAATCCCAAAATTGGGTGTTTAGTTATGTTAGTGTGATAATTGTTATTTATAGGTGGTTAACTCATGCTCATGTATATATGTGTTGATGAATTTGGATAAAAACATGTCAAAATTATGAAATTGTTATGCTTGTGTGTTAAAGTTGTTTATGTGCTTATATGGATCAAAGGAAAGTCAAGTAGTGGTCACCATTTATAGGTCCCATATGTAAGGGATAGGAAGTCCTTAATGAGTAGGACGTGTTGACGACCACAGTGAAATGCCGGTGACGCCTTTGGGGTCACAAGAGAGTGTGTGATGCGCTATATGCGCTGAAAAGTGAGAAAAATCTAGGGTGAGAAGAACCCGGGGGTGGTGGCTGGAATGACTTGACTTTCCGGAGATCAATACGTTGTTGTTTTGATGATTGTTGCATTTACATACTTTGCATTCCATTATCATGATTAGTTCTCTCACTAAGCGAAAGCTTAAACGAAAAATATATTTTCTGTTGTGGTTATTGAATAACCATCGCAGGTACTAAACGAGATGAGGAGAGGAAGTGAGTCATGCAACGGGTTAAGTTTGGGAGTTTGCGAACATGATTCTATGCTTAGATGGTTTTAGTGTGAAATATAACTTTTGTTTTGGGAAACACTTGAACAATGTATATTTGGGTGACTTGTAGTATGTTAAGTTTAAGTGATTGTAAATTATATTGTAAGATGTGATTTGCACTTGCAAGTCACAAGTTGGGTGTGGTTGGGAGAGACTTGAGCAAGTTGGGTAACTTTTGGTTGAAAACTAACTTGGTTTCTCCTTATGGATCAATGTTTATGTATATGTTTCAAGAATATGAACTTGAATGTAAATTAAGGTTCCTAGTTGGAATTCTATGGATTATGTATGTTTAAACTACTTTTATAATGTTTGGAAATGGTTTGGAAAACTCTTATGATGCTTGGGTAAAGTTTTGAGCCATTTGGGAATGCTTCTCAATTGGTTTTGGATCTATCTAAAGGGATTGATATGTTTAGTCAAGTTTTTGATAGACTTTTGATCATGTTTAGCTAAATGGTGGGGAGAGATGCAAGCTTGTGTTATCAACTTGGGTTGTCATTGAACTTAGTTTTCTTTAGTTGAGAAGTTATGCAAGTATTGGGTTAATTATGTGGATTTTGATATAAGTTCTTGATCCTAAGGATTAGCATGTGTGTTTTGATTGTCAATCCATGTTTGGAGATATTATGTTAAGGTTTAGAAACATTTGGAAATGTTTAGAGAGTGATTTTTGGATGTTTCCCAAAGTTTGGGGAAGTTTAGAAGTATTTTAAACTTGAAATCTGATATTTTTAGCAGTAAAAACACCAATCTGCAGAGTCCGGATTGATCGGGGTCATGTACGGATCGATCCGGGGCATCTGGAGCTGCAGAAAGTAGCAAATCTATCAAAACCAGATCGATCCGGATTTGGGGCGGATCGATCCGCTAGTTTGGGTTCAGCCCGATGGCTTTTACGGAAACAAGCATAACTATATCTAGAAAATTCGGATTTGCGCGCCATTTTTTTGTGTTAGAACCGAGACTCAAAGACCTATATTTTGGTATAAAATTTTCTATACTTTATTAATGACCATTTTGCCCTTGAGGCTGTTTTGTGTCAACGAAGCTGTTTAATGAGGTCTAATCCATATTTTTCTTAGTGAATTAAAGGTGTTTTGACGTGTGGGCTTGTTATACGTGTTCCAACTCGCCCGAGGCGGGTTGGGGGTGTGACAGTACCTAACAAAATGCACCTAAAACATTAATATATACCAAATAGCACATTAGAAAAGTTAATATTACTAGGTCTAAAAGTGCAACAAAATGAAATCTTGTTACTACAAATTGAGGCTAAGAAAATGGATGTATCATACAACCAGCAATACTTGATTGTATTGTAAAAAAAATTCATACTCAAATACTAACAAGATAGGGGGTTTTCTAATTTTTTTAGGGGGGCTTAAGTGTTAAAATTTTATTTTTTAGGTTATAAATACAAATTTTCAAAAATTAAGGTTGCTTTGTAGCAACCCGTATATTCATATTTAAATTGATGATATAGACTTCGTGTGAAATTTTAGTGAAAATTGGTCATAGGGGTATTTTGGTAAATTTTTCAATTTCGTAAGTCATGAACTGAAAATATAATTTTTTGGGAAAAGTTGCGTGAGATTAAATAGTTTGGTATTCGTGTTGGAAGTTACGATTTTTCGATCTCCGATTAGAAGATATATCGGTTCAGTACTTTTCATATTTAGTTGAATCCTAACTAATCTAGTTCAAATCCAACCGACTTGGGGTCCAAGCAAAATATTTAGTTGCTATCTAACCTAAATGATCTTGACCATCAAATAAACTACCTAACATAAATGATCTTGACTACCAAATAAACTACCTAACCTAAGCTAATCAATCGTGGTCATCCAATTCATTTTGGCCACCAAGAAGCTTAGCCTATAAATATGGATGCTGTGCTTCATTACTTTTACACAAAATTTCATAAACGTCAAAGAGAATTTCTAAGAGAAAGTTAGAGGAAGGAGAAGAAGAGAAGTGTTTGGGAGTTATTCAACATCATTTATAGGTATCGGGTTGTGTGCAATATGATTTCTAAATTCTCCGAAGTATTTATTTGTTATCTCTACTTGTACTCTTTTTGAAGTTATGTTGTGTTTTCACTGGAAATCAATGAGTATGCGTTTATTGCTAAGTGCTATGGGACTAAAGGGTCATAAGCAAGGAGCACCTACCAAGAGTTCAACAGGACTCAGAGACCGACGTACTAGAGACGGGTGAGGTGATGTGAGGTGAGTTGAGGTGTCTCTTGCTATGTGACCAAGAGGAATCTGGTACGATGCTATTGGTATGAGTGTTTGGGTAGTCTGAGCAGTTGGTAGTGAGACTGGTCAATTGATTTGATGTCATTCTATTTATTTGATTGTTATTATCATTTTGAGCATTTATTATTCCTGTCATATTGTATACTTTCCGGTGCGGTTTTTAGATGCAGGCAGTGCCGATAACTGAAACCTGGAAGGGAGATAAGTTTAAAGATGATATATGAGATCCGTGGAGAATATGGGCCTGCTGGGAGTTTTAAGAAAATTTGTATTTTTATTATAAAAAAATCAAGTATAATTCATTTTATTTTCAATAGAAATACACATAATTTTTGTGGCGCGTCATATGCTTGAACCCCCTTTGTCTCTAAGTAGATCCGCATGTACCAAGCATATATATAATTTATGGAAAAAAATTGGCATGTATACTTTTTGATGCATTTTTTTGACACAATTGTTATTTGTCCATTAATTAGCGTGAATCTCACCACCGAACGCATCTCGGTCATCGAAAATCAATAATCGAGATGTATTAATGGTAAGGCCCGTACCAATTAATGGTCAGATAACACTTTATGTCATAAAGTGTGTAATAGCACTACTGATACTTTATTTGTGTCTATTCCTTTTGGAACTTACAACAAAACAGTAAAGTTCAAAAATACAAATAAGAATCAAGCATATTTGTGTCTATAAATTGTTTGTAGATGTATATAAATTGAAATAAAGTCAAACAGATACCTAACTGTTTTAAGTCAATTGGTAGAAAGAGAGCATTTTTACTCACCTAAAAAATAATTTGCCAATGCTCGTCAAAGTATTTTATTGGCCAATACAGTGAGACCCAAGATTAAACATCATTTGTTTAATCCTTAGTCCCATTGCATTGACCAATGGAATACTTAAGTGAGCATTGGTGAACTATTTTTTGGGTCAGCAAAAATGAAAAATACTTTTGCTTACCCAAAAAATGGTTCACCAATTCTCACCCAAGCATCCCATTGGCCAATCCTTGGTCCCACTGCATTGGCCAATGGGATGCTTGGGTGAGTATTTGTGAATCATTTTTTAGGTGAGCAAAATGATGTTTAATCCTAGCTCTCACTGCATTGGCCAATGAGATGCTTGGGCTCACATTGATAAACCATTTTTTGGGTGAACAAAAGTATTTTCTTGGTATGAGTATTTTTGCTCACCAAAAAAATGGTTTACCAATGCTCATCCAAGTATCCTATTGACCAATACAATGGGACCCAAGATTAAACATATGAGTCCCACTGCATTGGCAAAAATATTTACACAAGAATTTCAAGCATAGCATAAAGGGCGATAATAATTTTAAGGGTAAATTACACAAACCTCCCAGGAGGTTTGCCTTAATTACACGGACCTCTCCCGAGGTTTTGAAAATTACACGGACCTCCCTCGAGGTTTGTAATTAGGTAACAAAACGCCCCCTCCCCTAATGGTCCGCTAGTTTTTTTTTTTTCATTAGCCTCCCTTGAAAATTACAATTAGCCCCCTAATATTATACAATTGTCATACTAAGCCCTTTTTCTCTGATATTTTTGTTCTAATTATAAAATCCCTCCTCCCTCATATGTTTTTGGGTTAGTTTTTTTAGCATTAATTTATATCTTTTACACAAAATACCTATAAATAGGTCCAAAAAAAAAAAAAAAATCCCCGAACAAACTTCTGTCAAGCCCCCTTATATTAATTTTCTAGATCCGCCCCTGCCCCTATGCTTCAAAAGTGAACATTTAACCCCTTGTGATTGTGGACTAAAATGGAACTGTTGTGATTTCACTTAAAACTGATGAAAATTCTAAAATTGGTTAAAAATATAAACACTTAACCCCTTTTGTGATGTTAATTTTGGGGTTAACACTCTTTGAGTGAAATCATAACAGTTTCATTTTAGTCCACAATCACAAGGGATTAAGTGTCCACTTTTGAAGCATAGGGGCAGGGGCGGATATAGAAAATTAATACAGGGAGGACTTGACAGAGGTGGAATTTTTTTTTTTGATCTATTTATATGTAATTTGTGTAGATGATATAAATTAATGCTATAAAAATTAACCCAAAAACATAGGAGGGAGGAGGGATTTTATAATTAGCACAAAAATATAAGAGAAATGGGGCTAAGTATGACAATTTTATAATATTATGGGGGCTAATTGTAATTTTCAGGGGAGGCTAATGTAAAAAAAACTAACAGACCGTTAGGAGAGGGGGCGTTTTGTTACCTAATTACAAACATCGAGAGAGGTTCGTGTAATTTTTGAAAACTTAGGAGAGGTCCGTGTAATTAAGGCAAACCTTAGGGGAGATTTGTGTAATTTACCCTAATTTTAAATGTATATTGAAACGAAAAATCATCATTCTTGTGGATTTCTTTCACACATATTTGGACGGTACAAACGTTGGAGTATGTTAGACAGGTTCCATGTTAAATCAATGGAGTAATGTTATAGAAACAATACATTGTACAATACAAAAGTATAACAGTGTTTTAAATGTCTGTACCCTATGTTGTGTAACTGGTGCATAAAAAGTGTGAAAAATTCAAATAGTACAGAATACAAGACATTTAAAGTCCTATTGTGTCTTATGTTATGCAATATATTGTGTCTATAACATTATTCTAATGATGTATTATTAATTTTTGTAGTACTAGCGAGATTTAGTGAAAATAAAACATAAAAAATTGAGAGTTGGAGTGAAATAATGTGAATCTATTTAGTAGAAAGTGAAAACCAAACACTTACTGACTTACACCCCCTTCCATGGATCAATCATCACGGGCTAGACACCTCGGAGACTAGGTAGTAACAATAGTTATTCAGTAATGCTACACTTACCGAAAAACTGCACAGAATTTGTGCACCGAATGATCCAGTCCACTCATTTCAGTGGTCCCCACACGTTTTTGTGTGGGGACCACTGAAATGAGTGGACTGGATCATTCGGTGCACAGATTCTGTGCAGTTTTTTCGGTAAACAAAGCATTTCCGATAGTTATTTTTTTTGGGTTAATTGCAAAAACACCCCCTCAATTATGATCTATTTTTGAGTACACCCCCTGATTTAAAAAAAGTGAACAACTTCACCCCTCAACTATAAAAATTATTTTAGTTTCAAACGCCGTTAATGGAAGTAATGAAATGACGCATATACCCTTGGTCTGAATTGCAAAAACACCCCCTCAACTATGACCCATTTTCGAGTATACCCCCTGATCTAAAAAAAGTGAATAACTTCACCCCATTCTCCTCCCTCTCTCTCTCTCTCTGCAACTTCTCTCTCTAAATTATAAGGTTCCAATTTAAAAAAAAAACTGTGTAATATGTTGGTCCAAAAAATCAACCCTACAATTTAGAGAAAATAACTACATATAAAAACAATGGTCCAACTGTAATCCAACACACCCTAAACATTTGTCTCAACTCATTTACATCTCATCTCTTAGTTTAGTCTACACAAATTATTTTACCATCATGCCAAACTTTACAAATTTCAATCAACTATCAACCCTTATTACTGTTAAACTTTATTTGGTTCATGGATTTAGTGAGGGAGAGAAAAGAAGAAATGAAATCGAAAAAGAAAATTAATTTTCAGGTATTTTCCCTTCTATTTCATCTATGATTAATAATATCGAAAACTAATAATATTTAAAATATAAGTAATGCTGTGCTTATCAAATTTTGTATCCTAGGTGGTTCTCAAACACGTGGTAGTAGGCCCACCTGATTTTGATTGGAGGATGCTGAAGTCGTTCCACCATTATTGAAGTTGGTCCTACCGTCATATGTATTTGGAAACCATTTGAGATACAAAATTTGGGAAGCATAGCATTACTCTTTCCTTGTAATTAAGCCAATGTATTACATATAATAAGGTTTTTTTGGGTCTATTTGTAATTAAGCCAATATATTACATATAATAAGTTTTTTTTTTTTTTCAAATTTTGGGAGAATGAAGTATAATTGGACCAACATCTTACATATAAAATCATTTTCTTTTAGCCTAACTGATATTTTTTGGAGGGCTATATAACAAGTTTACTTATTTTGGGGGGGGTAAAGCATAATAAAATTTAAAAATTTTCTAAAATACACATGTAAAAGTGTAATTTTTCAAAAGCCAAGGGTCCCTTCCTCCCTCCCCCCCTTACATCCGCCACTAGTCGTGGAGTTGTGGGGCAAGGGAATGAGAGAGAGAGATGGAGAGGGGAGAGTGAGAAATCAGGATAGACTGTAAAGAGAGATCAAACTCATTTTGGACACAAAAGGGTAAAAGTGTCCATTTTTGCTCTCACGTGATGGCACATGCCCATTTTCATTTGCAAACAAACAGAGGGGGTCAACTTGTCGACTAAAACAAACGGAGGGGGTCAATTTGTCGGAAAAAAAAGTTCAGGGGAGCGAGTTGAAAACGGGTCATAGTTGAGGGGGTATTTTTGAAATTAACCCTTTTTTTTTTTTGGAGTAATGCTAGATGCACAACAAAAATGCACAACTAAATGCACAACCACCTAAAAATTGTTGGACATCGTGCTGAAAAAATTATACACCATTTTTTTTGTGTTTTGAAGTCAAACAATTTTAAGCAGGTTGTGCATTTGGTTGTGCATATTTTTTGTGCATCTAGCATTTCCGTTTTTTTATTGTTAATTTTTTTATTATATATATTTAACACTCGTCAACGATAAAATTTAATATGGACCATTCATTCAGACTGAATAATAATTAGTGGACAAACAAATAGAATCTCCTATGAAGATTCGAATTCTTTCTCTCAATATTTAAAAGAGAGACTATGCCAATTAGATTAAAATACTTATTAGAATGATTCTAAAACAAAACACATGAGTGAGTGTGCACCTCAATTAGTGCCCATAATCAACTTGAATTTCAACGTTGAATAGGTACGGACCACAGGCGGCCACAATACAACCGTACAAAAGGCCTTGACAAAAATGGTTAGCGGTGCATAATCCAAAGTCTCACTAATTAAAGAATGACAATATATTTATTACTTGACAGTCAATGAAAATATTTAAAGGGAAAAATTAAACAATAAATTTGAAATTCTTTTCCTTTTAAAGTTTTAGGGGCCCGAGACTAGAGGCCTTTCTTTTACAACAAAGATGACCCTCTGTCTTAGCAAAAAAAAAAGAAAAAAAAGATGACCCTATGCCATCCTAAGCTGCAGGTTTAATTATACTCGATCCTCATATTAATGTAGTCTATATAGATGTTTTGTTAAGGTTAATAATGATCTTTTATACATCGATGCACAGTAAAGTGAGCACCCTTGAAAGTTTATTGGTTCAAATGAAATTTTTTTTTATGGCTATCATTATTGCCTTTGGCTATGTGACAATTTGAAATTTATACACATGACCAATTTACTTTTGACAATAATAGTAGCCTATTTTCTTCAATTCTATCTTATGATTGTGAATCTGAGTAATAAACTTGAGTCCATAGGAACCAGGCTTCTATATAACCTATGATTAATTAATTAGCAGACATGGTGAAGCTTTGTTTTTATTAAAACAGCACCCAATTAAATAATTCAGTACTAAAAGACGAAGTTACCTTTTACCGTCTAGAAACATAACTTCCTCATCGAGGAAGGTACTTTCCTAATCTCTCTCTCCCTTTATTTTATTTTATTTATTTTATTAATTTTTTTTTATTTTCTTTTGGGATTTTGGGAAAAGGCTGGTAGGTTAATATTGAATTTCAAAAGAACCCTACACTAATCAGCTCATTCTAATTTAATTGATAGTGATGTGAATTCGTATGAAATATGCGGGTAGCATTAATGCTTTTAAGTATAAACTTTTTAATCCATTATTTTGTATAGTGATCAAGGAAATTCGTACGTTCTGTATTTGTTTCAAAAATTTAGTAAAGAAGTAGGAAGAAAAAGAAAATATAATAAAATATAAATTAGAATTCTTGGATTTTGTGAGACTTTTGTTTCCCATTGTTTATTAGGTTACAGTAATATTTTAAATAAGTTTAACCTTCAATGTTATGTGCGTATTCAAGGAAGAAATGCAAGTGAACTAATTTTTCATTCACTGTTCCTTTTCTTCATGCTTTGTTTGGTTTGAAGATCTATTGGAGAAAAAGCAAAAGAAAATGAAAGCATGATAACTAGTTACCTTAAGTTTTCGCTTATATTTTCCTTCAAGCTAAAATAACACAAATATAGATAAATATTCAAAATGTTATTGTGATCTAAGAAATCTAAAAGAAAATTGACATACAAAATTAGAATTTTACTTACTACAATGTTGTTTTCATTGATACGTACTTTCCTCAGTAGCCATATGAAGGATAACGTTTTCTTTTGTGTATTCATTTCTTTCCTCACTATTAAATCATGCACCAAATAGAACTTCAATAAATTCGCAAACCAACCAAAGTTGAAATACATAAAACTCTAAAGCACATAAGTAGAGTCCTTGCAATCTATATGTTGGAATGTGTTTCAGCGCATCACGTCACATATCAAAAGAGATCAGAGTAAAGGTATTGCGTATATATATATATATATACAAGTGTATGTCTTCTTCAAACTATTGAACAAAATCACGTGAGCTCGCTTTGAGTTGAGGCTTTGGGCTCTCCAATAAACAAACTAGTAGCCAAGGACTTTAATTTTTTTTTTTTTTTTTTGATTTGCTAGATAATAAATTTGTTGTGAATTACAATAGCTTATATATCAAAATTATCGAGGAGAAACACGAAGTATTTGATTTAAAAGTAATTTACAAAATTGCCGAAGATAACAATTAGAATAAATTCATTTCTGCATAAGTGGAGTCCTCGCAATCATTTCTGACAGTTTTGGATCTAATCCTAATCCCTAACGGGTCCTAGTGAATTACAATAGCTTACAAATGTTTCTTAATCTAATAATAAATATTTCTTATCTAAAATTACTAGAATATAGGTATGTCCAAACTACTAGGTGCCACACAATTAATTCTCCTAAGATTTAAGAATATGAGTGTTATATATATAGGTACTTTTATGATTGGGTAGAAGTAAAGAGATCATTTTTGTTCATCCATGTTGTACACACATTGATGTGTCTCTTTTCATTCTCATTTTGTTATTATACAACTAATATAATTATTAAAATTTTACAAATATCACCCAATGAAAACATATATAAGCAATGAGTGACCGAAAAATAATATGAGCAAAAATACTCTCAAGTAAAATCAATTTATATTTACTGTTTTCCGAAAAAAATAAAAGAAAAAAGTAAAATCAATTTATTACTTTGATTTGCATAAGTTCAGATGGAGAGAGAATTGGATGGTGAATGATGTGTTCGAGTCCCAATAATTGCGTCAACTGTCATTTATCGAGCCCTGTGCTCTTTTTTACCCAGTTGACTCATCTGTTTCTTTAATTGCTCCATAAGCCACACAAAAACGCGTTATTCTTATTATTTCCCTCATTAAGTTTTTTCCCCCCATAGGAAACAAGAAAGGGAGTTGTTACTTTTCTATTCTATTGAAAAGTGTGTTTTTACTTTTTCCTGAACGGCAGGTTACTAAACGTGTGTTCAAATGCTTATCATGAGGCCTTATTTAATTACTTTTGTTTTATCCGCACAAAAGAATTTGATTGATGCAAATTGCTTAAAAAATACTAATGTAAAACGCCTGCTTAGGTCTCGTTTGACAATAGCTTATGCTTTTTTAACTTAATCACAAAATAATAATAATAATAATAATAATAATAATAATAATAAAGAAGGTCAAAAGCTGCCCAAGATAACTTAGGCTAATCGCAAAATCTCACAATTGATAGTTCGTTTTTTTTTCCTCGGCAATTGGATCGTAGAAGTTGATTTGCTGTACGGCACTAGTTGGGGATTCATCAAGTAGAATCAAGTTCAGTCCAATTTTTATTTTTCCTCTAGTACTTCTTAAAAAAAAAATCAATATAATTCTGATTTGGAGGAAGGGACAATTAGTGAAAAGAACATTATGATAATTTTTTTTAGAGTTAATGCCAATTAAGATTCTTGATAGGGAAATGTCATCTATACAAAAATATTAAGTAAAAATTTCACTGAACACGTACATGAATATTAAGTGAAAATTTCACTTAACTCGATATTTGATGGATGTTTTAACAAATTAAGAATCAAATTGGACTTTAAACTCTTGATAGTTTTTTCTAGGGATTTTGCCTAAATTTTTATTTAGAAGAACAAGTTTTACACTTATTATTAGATTAGGCATGTACTCCAATGTGCAATAAAAGACGATATATATATATAAAAAAAAAAAAAAAATTGAATATATATAAAAAAAAAAATTTTTTTTTTTGAATATATGAAGTCATTTTTATAACAACTACAGAACCGATTCTGAGTCCACCGGTAGAACTCTTGTAGGACTGAAATTTGAGTCCATTCGATATTCTTCTATGTGGGCAGCAGACAAATTCTGTCATAAGTCCTCTTACGTTCCTCAATTATTGCAGTAATTTCAGACCAAAGCATTATTACAAGGCGCATGACTCTAATTTCATGTGCACAGTGTGGGCTATTTATGTCGTCATTTAGCTGCTAGCATTATAGCTTTTGTGGTCCTCAGCATGAGAGAAGGTTCTCTCCAACCATGTCCACTAGTTGGGACTTCAGTTTTTGGGAGTGATTAAAACTCTAGTCAGACTCTAGCCAACATTCATTTTAGGTTTAACGCAAAAAATCAAATTTATTTATTTAATTTTTTTTTTTTTTTTGAGGTGCAGATTGAGCAGATTTGATAAATCTATTTCCATGGTTAACCCCAGTCCTTCCTTCTTGGAAAGGCTCATTGAAATTCTTTACTTCGTGTTTAATGTCTCAGTAACCCATTAAATTGCAAAAATTGAGATTACTTTTGCAACAGAGTCACCCATTGTTCCTTTTTTTTTTTTTTTTTGCCTTCTTCTCAGCGCGCAAGTCACCTATTTTTAGTCATTTTTATGACGCATTGAGTGCTTTATATTGCATTTGAGTAATTCTTTGGTGACAACTTTCATACAATCTCATATAAAGATGTATCTATCTCTCTCCTGTGATGTCACTGGACCCCACAGTGACACAGGAGAGAGATAGACACATCTTTTAAGAAGTTGTATGAAAGTTGTACGAAAGTTGTCACCAAAGAATTATCCATTGCATTTTTCTTAATCGTAGAGAAATTGCACATTACATAAATATTTGGTGCACTGCAACAACAGATGCAATCCAAGGGTTCTGATAGTCCCTCCAAATTTGGCTACTCTCTCCCCACAGTCCATAAATACGAATCTCCAATATTAGCCATTTTGGCTACCTTTTACCCCTTGAGCCCGGGGCTGACCCTGAGTTTCTGGGCCTAGGCGGATGTTTAAAATGAGACTCAAAATATATTAGCACGAATTAGCTATCAACTATCACAAGGTATCAAACTCGTCTAAACCATGAAATTAATACGATGAATTAGCCGGACGCCGTGAAGCATTTAAACAAGTGACCAAAAAAAAAAAGGATGCATATGAAAGAGTAATGTTACGTGTACATAAAGATCTGGTCATTAATTTTGGTGGATTCCATAGATGCAGGCACGGGCTCCATTGAAATGAATGACTCATATCTTTATGTGCACACTTTATGTACACATAGCATTACCCGCATATGAAATACAAATTTGGTACCCAAATGAGTTGTCATTGTATCGGCATTTGATATCATTGATCACTATCAAACCATATTGTACAATTGTGAAGTCATTCAGAAACTAAATTTGGAATTCAAATTTAGAGAAGCATATGACAGCATTGATCATTCTCACCGTTAATTAGCGCATCTGGACTAGAGAATGCTATTCTTCCCAAAATTTGTATTCCAAATATGTTCCCAATACATAATAGAACCACCTTCAATATTGGTGGGATCGCTTCAGCATCCTTTATTAAAAATCAAGCGGACTCATTGCCACATATATTGAGAACAATATTTGGCAATATCCTCAAATATAAATTAAGTGAACCCACTGCCATATGTGTTAAGAACCACATTTGAAATACAAAATTTGATAAACATATCATTACTCTTTGGACTAAGGAGTTTTCGGATATATTTAGGCTTCATTTGAATAATACTAGTAGGGGTGGCCATGGTTCGGGTGAGTCAGGTTTGACCCCCACCCGATCATCCATTTGAACTCCATCAGGTTATGAGTTTAGAATTCGTCATCCATTCATTTAGTTGGGTGAAACCGATCCGTCGGTTTCGAGTTGGTTCGGGTTGTTTCAGGTGAAACCCGACAAAAAGAATATATCATATTTTCATCAATTTTATACCCTGATAGTGCTGAGTTTATTGTACCCAATTGCAAACCATGACATTGTTATTCACCATTTCACCTTCTTGCAAACTTTTTAGGAAGACATTCAATTTAACTTACTAATAAATAAAAATCCTACATAAGCTTAACAAACAAAGAAAAATGAAAAACAATTATACAATCCACCATCAGATTCATACAATACACAAAAAACAAAATTGAAAATGACTTCGATAGTTCCACCACATATATTGTATTTTCTAAGTTTCAATATGTGGTCGGGTCGGGTGATGTCTGGTTTGGATTATAAAAATCGACAACCAAACTATAAGCAATCGGGTGTGGTTTGGGAAAACCATGACTCATCCGGCCATCTGCCAAAACCACTCATCCCTTCGAATCGATCGAATTGGTCGGATCTCGGATTAAGATGACCGGCCCTAAATACTAGAGGTCTACATGATAAATTTCTGGGGCCCTAAAATTTTGGTAGAATTTAGGGACCCTAGGCAATTGTCTTGGTGGGCCGGTGGCCTATGCGTAGAGATTGCCTAGGGCCGGCAATGATTGAGACGCAAATTTGGAGATGAGACGAGCCAAAATGACTTACTTGAACGATGGCTACCCTTTTGATCTCGGTCATGAAAATATTCTAAAAATACAAATTTTGAAGTTAGAGGAGTAAAAATGACAACTTTGAAGAATAGCTATCATTTTAGCTATTCCATGGTAGTGCCTTTCAAGCATCTCCACGAGACTAGTCAAAATTTCATGTTAAATTTGAACTCCAGCAAACTAGCTAGTTTACTATCCATTTTGGTTAGCTAGCTAAATCTTTTAAGTGATTAGCTAAATTTGGCTAACTACTTTTGGCTCTCTAAATTCTCTTTTCAAATCACCAACATTAGATCTTATACAACCCCACATCTTAGAAAATAATAAATTAAATGATGAGTCAAATTAAATGGAGAGCATCGATCGGAGCAATATTGGAATTCACTAAGTATTTGTAGCTAAAATAACTAGTTGTACCGTAGAGCATCTCCAATTAATGGTGTTGAATTTGTAGATTAACTTAAGTTAGTGTGTCATATATGTGCTCTAACGACTTCTTGTTTATAGGAACTTAACAAGGTGTATGGTAGTGAAACTTAAGTTTAGCCTTCATCTAAATTTTTTTTACCATACAAATGAGCTGGGTGTGACTTGTGGGTCTGTCAGCCCACCATAGCTGCCATTCCCTTAGCTGTTTAGAGTTTTTTTTTTAATGCACACAATTGTACCAGCCGGCAAAGCCTTTGCTAGTTGTGATTTTTTGTTCTTTTATTATTATTATTAATAATTATTTATTAATTGAAGAATTAATTAAAAAAAAAGAATAAAAAAGAATTAAACGGCATTTCCTTAGCCGACTTTATTTTACAATACTGTAAAATTTATCTTTCTGTATAGAAATTTAAGTTAGATTTATTCTCTAAATGAATAGACCGCTGCAGATGCTCATATGTGTTGCAAGTGCTAGATATAAAAATGAAGTTCACATATCACAATCGTATAGACGGATCCTGTAAAACTTCTTATTGTGGTGTTATCAACTTAAAAAATGGGCGATGAGGAAGGGTCCCCACCCTAAACATTTTGGTGGGTCCACTTTAAATTTAGTGTTGGTCCACTGAGCCTTGCATGTGCAGTAGATGATGACAAATAGGAAAATACACTAGCCTCAAAATTAATTTATACTCCCACTTTGCATCTCTATAGGTTTCCCTTTGGGCGTATATTATTGGTGTGTGTTGGCCGTTAACAGTCATTATGTCTTTAAGAAGGGTCACAGGTCTCTCCAAATCACGTGCCTAGCTAGTACCCACTCTTTTAACAACCCTAAAAAAAAGAACATGTAGGGCTAGCCTATCAACCTTGTCCTTAGGGTCATTCATTCTCATGGTAGAGACATTAAGAGGTTCTGAAAATAATTGATGTTAAAATCCATACACAACCAAACATGCCCTTGAGCTTGAAGCAATTCGAAGGTAACTTCCACTGTTAGCATTCTTGCTCTAATTATGATCAATAATGCTAGGGGCAACTAACAAATTTCACTAACATTCACACCCACACTCTATCTCTTTCTTAGTGGCACTTGTGGGTAAATTCATACACAGCCAAACATGCCCTTGAGCTTGAAGCAATTCGAAGGTACCTTCCACTGTTAGCATTCTTGCTCTAATTATGATCAATGTTAGGGGCAACTAACAAATTTCACTAACATTCACACCCACACTCTATCTCTTTCTTAGTGGCACTTGTGGTACAAGTGCCACTAAGAAAGAGATAGAGTGTGGGTGTGAATGTTAGTGAAATACCACAAGTGCCACTAAGAAAGAGATAGAGTGTGGGTGTGAATGTTAGTGAAATTTGTTAGTGTCCCAAATATTACTCAATTATTATTATTTTTTTATTATTTTTTAGAATACGAGGACAAATCCCCATGTCTATCCTCCGCGACTTTGGGATCGATACCTATTGTCGTTTTTATCGGAGTAGAACAAGGGGCAAACCCCGGGCACGTGCACCGACCCCACAACACACGCACCAGGTAAATCAGGGATGCAAGCTAGCTGTAGGATCTGAACCCACACCAAGCTGGACATTTTTTAAAGTCCATCTTGAGATCCATCCCTCTAACTAGCTTACACGACCCCTGGGAGATTTCGAACCCCTAACCTCCCTTTGGGAGGCTAAATGCCCTGGCCAAATTCTTAATATTTACCCATAAGGAGTTTCGAACACAAGACCAAGAGGGATATTACTCAATTATGATTTGCCTAAGACTATAATTCCAATTGATGAATAGGTCAAAGACTAAACTGCAAGATGGTTTTTTATTTTTGTTAATTAAAAAGAGAATTCAGTGAAGAGTTTCATCCATGCCCTCTTTATGAAATACGTATGTTATAAAATCAATTCTTCTAGTTGATCGATCAAATGAGAAATCAATATCAATATTTTCACTATTACCTCAAAGATCTTCTTATTGCTAGTGATTTATGCTCCCTTGGTAGTTTATGTAACGAGCTCAAATCTAGATTAGGAGAGTCTAATTTCATTGCATGATCTAACAAGGACAATTAACCAACGAGTAGGGGTGGCAATTTTCGACACGACTCAATAACCCGACACGAAAATAAACGGATTTGGGTGACCCGTATAAGGGCACGGGTCATAAACGGGTTGAAGCGGGTCAACCCGTCTAACCCGTTTGACCCGATTAAGTATTTAAATGCAGTTGGGGCATTGTTTTTTTTTTTTTTTAGTTCTAAAAATAATTTTTAATAATATGGAAGTCTAAAATACAAATAATATAAATAAGAATTAAAAAAAATATTTTTTTTTAAAACATATTTATTTAAAATTTATATATATAAAAACTAAAATTGTTTTTTTTTTGTTTGCAACTTACCAAACAAGTAAATTTATATATAATAATTAATAACTAATATAATAAAAAAAATAATAATTATTAATAACTAATAAGGGAGGGAGGAAGCTGGAGTCTGGAAGCATTCATGCATCAAGCATTGTATAAAAAAATAATAAAATAATAAAATAAAATAAAATAAAAGGTAAGAAGTCCGCCAGGATTGCTAGATTGGGAGCTAGGGAGACAAATTAGTCAATTAGACAAATACAATTGTTAATCTTGATTCTTGATGGATGGCAAGTGGAGAAATTTCTTTATACAGTTAGTAAAAACAATATTTCTTCTTATTCATTTTGTTTGGAAATGCTTGGGTGTTAAGTTTATAATAGTTGGATATTGTTATATTTGTAATATTTTGGTATTTAAGACGTACGTTTTAATAATTGATACGTTTTTATGAAAGACTTGTTTGTTGTGTTCTTAGTAGGACTGTAAGCTTTTTTCGAATAACCGAACCGAGCTAACCGGTCGATTTTTTTTAAAATTACCTACAACTAAAAAACCGATCCGACCGCTCAAATTGGCAAACCGACCAAACCGACCACTTCGGTTGGTTTTCAAAATATGAAAAAATCGAAAATAAAAAAAAATAAAATCCGATCCGATCCGAACCGATGACACCCTACACGGGTTAGAAGGGTTAAACGGGTGACCCGTGTATGACCCGACACAATTATAACCCGACACGATTATGACACGGTAAGAATGACACGATTATAACCCGACACGATAATGACCCGACACGATTATAACCCGACACGACCCGATTACCACCCATACCAACGAGACCATTGCATTAATTTATGGTAAGATAATAGTCACGAGGACCAATACCAAGGACCTGTATGGTAACACTTCCAGTTTATAATTTGTTACATTTTAATAACAAAAAATTTGTTAAAATTTCCTCTTAATAAAAATGAAAACAAAAAATTAAAAACAACTTTTTTGTTCTTCGATTTCTGGCACAATTTCATTGTTTTCAGAAAAAGAAAAACTTTGACCCAAAAAATGAAAAAAAGAAAAAAAAGAAAAGCGAAAGCAATTAGCATACATGCTTTCAGATTTCATTTTAAATGGGAAAACATGTTTGGTAGCATTGCGGTTTTCGGTTTTCAGCTTTCTAAATTCCGAAAACGGAAAGTAGTATTGGTTTTTATAAAAAGGAAAACTGAAAACCATTTTTTCCCCTTCATCTTCTGGCCAAATGTCATTGTCATTAAAATCACACACACACACTACGAGTACCAAACAAGTTTTCAGTTTGAAACAAATGAAAAACAAAAACTGAAACATTACCAAATGGTTCAAACAAATTTTCGGTTTTCGTTTTAAAAAAAGTGAACATGAAAAGCAAAACTAAAAATCACAACATTACCAAATTAGCCCTAAGATAGCAATTATTCCAGCAGAACTAAACTTGAGGGGCTTATGTTTGAAAAAATTTAAAGAAAGCAAGGTACTTATTGGCAACAGTAATGAAATCAGGGCTCCACCCAAAGGAGACATTTTTTTTTTCATATGGGGAGGGGATGATGAGGTTTGAACACTAAACCTATGCATTGAGGAGACTTATATATGCCAAATTCTTTGCCACTTTAGCTATACCAACCTATGTCCAAATGAGACTTGGCCCAAGCACTTACGTGTCCAAAGTTTTAATACAAATGCTAGGTCCGGTAATAATCAAAGCGTTCTCAAAACTTAAGGCACCGTTTGGCTGTACTTATAACTAGATTAATAGCAGTTTAGCAAAAAAAAAAATAAGGGGATAATAACAGTCCATTATATTGAATGAGTCCACTTACCAAAAAATCATTATAGGCAAAATTTTCAGAAAACATCTATTTTCAGAGATGGATTCATTCTGGACGATGAAATCCCCAAAATGCAATGGGACAATTCAATTCAAAGAGACAAGAGGCCACCAAACAAGCCCTTCATGGTCAGATCTTCATATTATATGCTTTAGAGAGCATTAGCATTGGCCAATGGGATGCTTGGGTGAACATGGTGAGCAAAAATGATGCTCTCTAAAGCATATAATATGAAGATCTGATCATGAAGGGCTTGTTTGGTGGCCTCTTGTCTCTTTGAATTGAATTGTCCCATTGCATTTTGGGGATTTCCATCGTCCAGAATGGATCCATCTCTGAAAATAGAAGTTTTCTGAAAATTTTGCCTATAATGATTTTTTGGAGCATTGGCCAATGCCCAATGGGATGCTTGGGTGAGCATTGGTGTACCATTTTTTGGGTGAGCAAAAGTATTTGCATATGCTTTATTGTGTAGGATTGCGCATTGTACAAAGGACATAAAACCAACAAATTAAAACGAGTTTCGTTAGATTTCAGTTTTGTAACACTGGTTCTTTGTCAAACTAATATTTTGAAAACCAAGATAAAAGTGAGACTTGGACGATACTTAGAATTGTACTTTTTGGTCAATTTTCAAGTGGACACATACTAATAGTCTGAGAGTCCATTTGGTTTGAGAGAAGTGGAGAGAAGAGAAGAGAAGAAAAAACAAACTTTTCTCTACCCCGTTTAGATAGACAATAGGGAAAAGAAGATAAACACAAAATTTTCTCATTTAGCTGGCTTTCATAAGAGAGGGAAAAAAAAGGTATTTTGAACCCATTTACTCTTTTATACATATTGACTTTATATATGTGGCATACACGGGTATCTATTTGCATATTTAAAGAATGTTTTGATTCTATTCTCCTCTTTCTTTGGAATCTCTCTGATTTGGAGAGAAACAAAATTTGACTCTTTTTTATTCATCTTCTCTTTTATCTCCAATTTCTCTAAAACCAAATGTAATATATAATGTACATCTTCAACCCTTACTCAAAAGCCATATAATATTTGAATTTGAGTAAAAAGTTTCAAAATCCTCCTCTAATACTAAACTCAGATCGACGCCAAATATAGTTCTACCCAAAATTTAAACCCAAATTGAAATGGTAGTATTCACAGAATCAAATTTTTATATAGGATTGAGAAAATGTTGGAAAGTGTTTTTTTTTTTTAAATAAAGATTTTAACTGAAATTTGATTTGGTATATGTTTGAGGTAGGGTTAGAGATACGAGTAACGGTTTGTGGTTACAGAATTGTCAATCAACAATGATAGGGACACACCAAACGACATATTGTGCTTTAAATGCATGTACCCTATGTTGTTTGAATTTTTTTACACCTTTTTGTGCATCACTTATACAGCACATGGTACATGCATTTAAAGCTGGTGTGTCATTTGGTGTGTATCCCTATCATTTTTATTGACAATTGTTTAGACATGGTTCTTTTTTAAGTTTTTTGAGCCACACTAGCTGTATTACCTAACAGGGCCTCAAAATTTTATATCTACTTGGAATTTATTTAATGGGCTGGGCCTTAAGTTTCAGATGGGATGGTTCGTGGATTTGAATGGGCCTCAAGTTTCAGACGCACTGGATTTATGATTGCCCTTCTGGAGAACAAGTTTACTTTTTTCATTCGGCCCGCTCCATATCCGTATAGTAATGGGTTGAAAGTGGTCCTAGGAATAATTTGGTTTAGTTTGGGCAGGGTATAGTAATGGGTTGAAAAAGTCAAATGTGCCCGGGGACTGGTCTTTAATAGAAACCTAAGGCGTTTTTGAAAAATCATGGAATATACTCGTCTCTTATAGGGGTGGGCGGTGGGCTATACTGAAAAAATTAATTGAACTAAATTAAAATTTAATCGAACTAAATTAATTTTACACACTTCAAATTGAACTAAATCGAACCAAAATCGATGCTTTCATCAAAAAGTACACCAAACCGAATCGTCTACACCCTTAATTAATATGGACTGACATGATCCTGGACCAATAAATTCTCGTGGCTCTAGATAATTTGAACATAATTATTTACTTATGTATTTGTTTCATATATTGCTAGGAACATTGCTGTTTTACTTTCAGAAGTAAACTGTAAACTCGATAAAGTTGATGGGTAGAGTAGACGTGGCTTTATTTTATGATGATGATCAACAACGTTATTATCCTCAAAAAATCCTAGCTATAGCCTATAGGTTGTGTTGGAGTGCAAGTAATCTAAACATAGGCCAGAGGCTACCTGTTACAGCTAGTCACTCCTCCGATACCTAAGGAATTTATTTTTAAGAAATTATCATTCTTTAAATTATTGTTAAAGTTACTTTGCTAAAAAAAATAGTGCACTCTCAAATTTTGATAGACATTGTTGGTCTAGCCATTTTCAAACAGTTGGTAACTTAAAAATGGTTTTAGTCTTTTAGATTTATGATTTTACGATGTTTGGTTGGTTCATGCGTACAAGTGTATATACGTGGTACATATGTAGTACATAGTTAATAAAGCACGGTCACATACGTTGGTAATGATGCATCCATAAAAAAAAAATCTTATAAAATTGCACATCAACACAACATGCAATGTGTCCAGAAAATGTTGTGGTCAATACTCAATACATTCTTAAAAGTGTTCTTACTTCCTAACACACCAATGAATTAATGACATGAAAAAAAAGTCAAGTAAGTCTTAGGGCACAAACAAATCTCACAAACACAATTCACAAAATATAATATTGTGTCTATCTCTCTTCTCAATCTGTGAACTCCAGAGTATCAATGAACCCTGTTGGGAATTTAACACGCGGAACCAAATTCCCCCAAATAAACACACCCATGAACAGTAATTAAACATGCACACTAAAGAAAAGACACACAGATTTCTACGTGGTTCGGCCAAACACCTGCCTACGTCCACACCCGAGAGATCCATTCTTTCACTATTGAGAAAAATATGGTACAAGTTACATGGATTAAATCCCATAACCCAAATACAAGACCCTTGTACACTCCTCACTCAATACCCCAAAGAACCTGACATAATCATTGTAATACATAGAGAAATCACAGAGATAAAGAAATACCCATCCCTACCTCACATCCCTATCATTGTGAACAACCCTCACAGAAAACCCCAGTGATTAATATATCTCTCACCCTAGACCATGCACCCCCATGAGAGGAGACCCCCAACTTGGTACACCAAGGGCTTCAATAAATTCCTATACGACATCCCTATATATAGAGTTTACAACCCATTACTTATTGAACAAGTAATACAACTCTATCATAAAGGAAACCAAATCAGAATAGGAATCTAGCCAAATCCCAATCCCTAAATTAATGGGATTGACCCACATGTGATATATCCCAACAATCACCCCCTATATCACATATGGGGTAATTACTCCGCCACACATCACCAGCACCTCCTTACAAAATGCTCGCATCCCTTCAACTGGAGTGCCCACAAAGCTCACCCTTTGCAACAGTTTGAAAAACCGCAAACACATCATCATTGGCCATCACCAAAACTAGCTTGCACATACCTCGAATCCACACGGTGTCACCCCCGATTCGAACAATACGGCCAATACATGCATGTGCATTTGCCCCGAGTTAATTATACGCATTAACTCCACCAGAGAAGAGCCTCGATCCCTCCTTCTCCCAAAGCAGGATTTTCCCTCACCATCGTCTGAACCGTGAACAAACCATCCACGCACTCACTTATATAAGAATTTTTCATCGAGAATCTTGGTAGTATAACTCTACCAACCAGACGACACAAACCATCTACACTTCTCTCATCTGCCGTGTGTGATTTCAGCACCAATATTAGATTCCTCCGCAACTTTGGGATAAATATCACACCACCCAAATAGCGAACCTGCTCCAAAAAATATTTGAACGTTCCTACGTGCAGTATCCTAACAATTACCTCTGTCGGATAATTGCGCCTGTGTCTGCCCCCGTCTTCTTGGAACCCATCAAATTATTTTCTCCAGAAGCACATACTTACCGTACCCGGAATCTAACAACCCAAGAGAAATGCCCGTATGAGTGGAATGCGAGAACCTCTCAATCATACGCAACCTGCTACAATCACAGTAACATTAAATTCATTTTTCGACCCTAGATCTCAACCTGCTGCAATATATAAGATCTATTACCAAGAAAAATAAATTCCAATCCATACAGAATCTTGCAAATCTGTACCCACCAATGAATCCGCAGCGCCTGAAAACCTTAAAACCATCTCTGACTCAATTCCAAATAACATAGCTATGCACACTAACTATTTGAAATTCCAACCAATCAAGAGTCTTGATTTTGTTGCACCTTGCCACATGGGATCACTACCTATCAAATCCAAATCAAAACCCATTGATTCCTTGATCCACGTAAGCCAAACACTTTAGAAGTCAAATCAGAACTTTGCTATTTGACTTTAAATGCTCCATAAACAAGACTGCAGTGATGCATCCACGATGTCGCGCCGTTGTCACGTCCCAATGTTTGCTGCCTTCATCAGATTTTTTTATTTTTTTTTTCTCTGCTGTGTTATCTTTTAACCACCGTGCTGCTAATCTCCACTGCCACTGTGCGCCTCTGTCACCATGATCTAACAACCATAGCTCTGATACCACTTGATGGGAATTTAACACGCGGAACCAAATTCCCCCAAATAAACACACCCATGAACAGTAATTAAACATGCACACTAAAGAAAAGACACACAGATTTCTACGTGGTTCGGCCAAACACCTGCCTACGTCCACACCCGAGAGATCCATTCTTTCACTATTGAGAAAAATATGGTACAAGTTACATGGATTAAATCCCATAACCCAAATACAAGACCCTTGTACACTCCTCACTCAATACCCCAAAGAACCTGACATAATCATTGTAATACATAGAGAAATCACAGAGATAAAGAAATACCCATCCCTACCTCACATCCCTATCATTGTGAACAACCCTCACAGAAAACCCCAGTGATTAATATATCTCTCACCCTAGACCATGCACCCCCATGAGAGGAGACCCCCAACTTGGTACACCAAGGGCTTCAATAAATTCCTATACGACATCCCTATATATAGAGTTTACAACCCATTACTTATTGAACAAGTAATACAACTCTATCATAAAGGAAACCAAATCAGAATAGGAATCTAGCCAAATCCCAATCCCTAAATTAATGGGATTGACCCACATGTGATATATCCCAACAAACCCCACTATAAAAGATCGATATAGACATATTATAATATTTATGGATTGTGTTTGTACACAAAAGATTTACTCAAAAAAGTACATACTCCCAAAAGGGTGAGAGTATGGGTTTGGAGCACTCTCAATAGAGTAAAAGCCCAGACTTGAAAATATGATGCAGCCCGTCCCAACCCCTATTTGAACCCAGTGGGCCCTAAGACTGGGCCATTCCAATTGTAGGAGAAATTATTCCATGGTTTTAAATCATGTGGTATGTGGTGGTTCCGATTAGTAGCGGACTACTATTTGACCTAAGGATGACAATGGGGTGGGTTTTTCGAGTTCCCTGTCCCGCCCCGCCCCTAATAGGTAGGGCATGGGGGGGGGGGGTGGGGGGGGGGGGGGGCTTAATAGGGTTAGGGGCGGATATGGGGAAGGTTTTCAAAACCCGGGTCGGGGTCGGGGTCGGGGTAGGGTCAAAAAACCCGCCCCCGCCCCGAATATACTTGTATTTATATTTTTACCCCTCAATAGTTATGTGTATTACCATTTAAAAAAGAAACTGCACTATTAGGGAACTAATTGGGTAAGTTAAAAAAAAACTGCACTATTAGAGAAAAAAATGCATTAAAAAAATTTCTTTTTCAATTTGTGTACCAAAAAAAAAAAAAAAAAAAAAACATAATCGGGGCGGGGCGGGGCGGGGTCGGGGACCCCGGGGGTGGGGCGGGGAGAGCACTATGCGGGGCGGGGGCGGGGGAGGGTTTACTGAAGCGGGGCGGGGGCGGGGTATGGGGGCCCCGTCCCATACCCGCCCCGTTGCCATCCCTAAATTTTGACCAACTATAAAACTTTTTTTTTTCTTTCCAAAAACCAAACGACTTTACCAAGTGAGGCTCTTATTGACCGAAACCAGTACATGGCAATAATACCGAACCATTGAATAACTTCTCTAATTGGAAGAAAAGATTGGTAATACAGTAATAGGGATTTTAAATTGTGAGCTCCTCTGTTCAAATACCTTCTCAAAACTTCATATATGTACGTGTGTGAATATATATATATATATATAAATTAAACTAGTCCTCTTAATTTGAGTGTTGTGAACTTGTGGTTAATAATTTGAGTGAACAAGAAGAGAGAGAGAGAGGAGACGTTTGATAATTTAGACGGAGAAAGGACGGAAAGTAAAATGTGAGAGAGAGAGAGAGAGAGTTGTGACCGATAACTGATTGGTGACTGATTCTTAAAACTTTAATCAAACCCTGTACTCCCTTTCACCATTTTGGCAATATTTTCCACTTTTAGCATGGAAATGCATGCTATGCTATGCGTATGCCCCACTTTTTCCTTCCTTTCCTTCTTTCCATCTTAATTACAGTAAAATAAACCCAAGGAAATTCATAAAACGGATCGGAGGGGTAAATTTAGAGAGAGTGAGAGAGAGAGAGAGAGAGAGAGAGAGTTGAAAAACAAAATGGCTAGGGGAAAGATCCAGATCAAGAAGATTGAGAACTCAACAAACAGGCAGGTGACCTATTCGAAGAGAAGAAACGGTCTGTTCAAGAAGGCGAATGAGCTCACTGTTCTTTGTGATGCCAAGGTCTCCATCATCATGTTCTCCACTACCAACAAACTCCATGAATACATCAGTCCTTCCATTTCGTGCGTATTTTCTTTTCTTTTTCTTGTTCTTTTTTTTACTCTTTCTCTCTCTCTCTCTCTCTAGAAATTAATATATTGAGCTTTCATGCATTTTGATTTATTCTTCTCTGTTTTGTGGTTAAATATACATTTAGAACCAAAGAACTGTTCGATCTGTACCAGACGACAATGGGGATCGATCTTTGGAGCTCACACTATGAGGTTACTCTCTCTCTCTCTCTCTCTCTCTCTCTCTCTCTCTCTCTCTCTCTCTCTCTCTCTCTTCTATATATATATATATATACTCCTATATGTATATGTTGATGGTGCAGAGAATGCAAGAGAACTTGAAGAAACTAAAAGATGTTAATAGGAATCTAAGGATGGAAATCAGGTACTAGTGAGGAGTTCTTTCCGTTTACTCTCAATTTTCTTGATCCAAGTTAAAAAGTCATGTTTGTGTGGATATATATATATATATATATATATATATGTATCTGATGTCAAAATTAAAACAGGCGTCTTTGGTCTTATGTCTTTAACTCGTTTTTTGATTTCATAAACGCCTAAACTGAATGTGGTCAAAATTGGGTGTAGTTCGTTTGATGCCGATCCGAGCTGGGTCTTCGACCTATTCATTACATACGTCTGAGTATTCTACTCCACCCTCTTCTCCACGGACGGACTGACAAGAGGGTCATAGAGGGCCCAAGCACACCTCTTCCTAGGCAGTGTGATGCCAAATACGGAGTACTATATATATTTTCCTATTTGCCCCCCTCAAATATTGTAAAGCCCCTCATATGTTATAAACAGAGTAATGTTAGACAATTTCGCTAAAAAATGTTGGACTTTGTGCTGAAAAGTTTGCATACCATGTATACTCTCTTTTTTGTGTACAGACTTTTCAGCACTAGGTCCAATATTTTAAAGCAAAGTTGTGCATTTAGTTGTGCATCTAGCATTGCTCGTTATAAAAATGTTATTCTCTTCGCTCATAGTATAAAACCAAAGCATGTGTCATTAGGTAATAAACTTTCACGTGTCATTTGTTAGTAACAATTTTATATTGAGTAATTAAAAGGTCTCTAAATGTTATAATTTTAATATTATATATCATACAATCAAATTACTTGGTTGTATGAGATAATATTTTTTGAGTTTTTGTATTAATTTTTATAGCCTAGCTTTCATCTACACGAAAAAAATGTACAAATACCTCTCAAAAAATCGCCTCAGTATAAACTCGGCCAACCCAAATGTGACTTCTTGGTAGGGGTGAACAAAAAATTGGTGGACTAAACCGATCAATTTGGTTGATTTTCTAAAAAGATTCAAAGCTTCAAACTGAACTGAACTGACAAAAAACCGGCAACATCCACTTAGAGCATGAAAAAATCAAATTTTTGTATCCACCCCTGCTTCCCCTGTAATTAAAAAAAGATAAATTACACATACACCCCCTGTACTTAGGGTCAGTTACACATACACCCCCTGTAGTTCAAAACGTGACACTAATACCCCCTATGCTTTAATGTAAAGTGCCACAACAGTTCTTCCAGCTCACAACAGTCAGGGTTCGGCAACCCCAACTCGACCTCCAGTTCGCAACGGTCTGAGTTCGGCAACCCCGATCCGACCTCCAGTTCACAGTGGTCTGAGTCCGGCAGCCCCGACCCGAACTTTAGTTTGAAACAGTCAGAATCTAGTGATCCCGACCTTGCCTCCAGCTCGGAGTAACCAGGAGCCCGGGAATCCCGACCTGACCTCCTGTCTCCAACAGTCCATACGAGATAAAATACAATGGTACTTTTTCCCGATCATAGAGCAAAGCTCAGACTACAAAAGAACTCCTGCAAAGATTCAGATCACCAATCAATTCCTCGTCGATCCCCAGAGCACGCTAAAAAGACTTCGGGCTCAACCCCGAGACAACCAAAGACCACTGTTACCTAGTTGGCAAAAGACCTCAGGATCACATCCGTGGCATAAAAGACCTCGGGATCACATTCGTGGCATAAAAGACCTCAGGATCATGCTTGAGGCATCGGCTTCTCTTAGGCTCATAACCTACGATGGGGGATAATCCTCCTAGATGGCTGATGATGGCAAGCTTCAAAAGACCCTGCAACCACCCCCATTTCAGGTCGGTTACTTACAGTCATAGGTTCTACATACCCCCGTCTTAGCAAAGCTTGGGGGTAGGATGGCACAATGAACTAAACAGGCAATCATACCGGGTATTTACAGGCTCTGAGGTTAACTGAGTAAAACGGTTAGACAACCCGTGTGCCTACAGTACTCAGAGGCAATAACTCCACTTAGGTTCAAACCGACGATAGAGGAACTCCTCTTAGGTTAGCCCATGATAGAGGAGCAAAAAAGACCCTAAAGCAACACCTTTTAGGTCGACTCTGCCAAATATGGTCAAGCTCTTCTCCCAACAGTCTTGACGAAGACTAGTTGGGCGGAAGATAACCATCCTGAGGAGTTAACATACAAGGACCCTAAAGCAATACGCTTTAGGTTGGCTTTTCTAACATGGTCAAATTCTTTTGCTCACAACCTGGACGAAGGTTTACGGGTAGAAGATAACCATCCTGAGGGCTAACTCAAGCAAATGACTCCAAATTAGGCCGGGTCTCAACTCTTGGCCAATTCCCGAGCACTAAAAGATTCCGAGCTAGGCTGAGTCTCAACTCTTAACCAGCTCCCAAGAATTTACAAGACTCAGAAGCTCCAAAGCAGCTTTCCCACGCAGTCAGATAATGGCAAGCGACATCGAACAGATTTTCAAACTTGCCCTGATATGGCATCCGGCCAACCTTGGAAATGAGGGGCAGCTGATATGCCCAAAATTGGCTCTATCCTATGATTGAGCGGTTCCACTCAGTGGCCAACCCCTATCTCAACCAAATCATGCACAGTTTCTTAGATAAACATTAGCCCGAGCGGTTTGGTCTACCCGAGGCCTCCTGAGCGGTTCATCCACGACCCGGCCAACAGGTCGGGAAGACCGCACAAGCACGGTCCGTACAGGCGCAGTCAAGCCAGGCCCTCGAGACACGCTCTAGAATATTCCAGATTGTTTCCTATTCAAGTTAGAAGACTATAGAAAGTGTACATCGTTTCCTAATTCAATTAGAAAACCGCCACAATTAATGTCAATCAATCTTAATTGGATTATACTTCCTTATCTATGTAGTAGTAGGTCTCTTGCATCTATAAAAGAGACCACTCACCCCCATAGAAAGGGATCAACTTTTCAGTCTATGCAGCACCACTATAGCAATCATCAACACGCCTGGCCGACCTACAGTAGCTCCAGACTATTGTTGGTCCACCATAGGTCTCCGACTTTTTACAGTATAGTGAACGTGCTCAGAAAGACACGTGGACGTAGGTCCTTCATTAACAGGCCATGGCCGAACCACATACAAAAAACCAGTCTCTCTCTCCTCTCTCCTTAATCTGCTTTAATTTACTTTAACCAAATTTTGGCATCATCAAAGAGGGTTTGAGGCATTGGGGTAGAGAGAAAAGCTAAATTCCGAGACTGATTTTTGTGTAGAATGTATAGAGGGTGTTCTTGATTTTGGTATGTATATTGGGTTGATCAATTTTTTTTTTTTTGGGTTGATTCTTGATTTTCAAGTCGTTTGATGTTTTTGTATGTTTTGGGTTGTATGAGATTTTATGGGTTGAAAAGCACAAACATGTGTATTTTAGGAAACCCCTCTCAAAACCAAAATCAAAATCAAAAATCAAAAATCAAAAATCAAAAATCAAAATCATAATTTCAAAATTATTTTATTTATTTATTTTTTTTTGTGAAGCAGCGAACAAATTTTAAAGGCTCAAAGAACCAAAAAGATATAACTTAAACAAACAAAACAGAGGAATGGATTTACCCTCTCTCTCTTCCATTTCTTCCCATCATCTCTCTCTCTCAAACATTCATAAAAGTATGGGCCCTTTCTTCTCATCATCTCTCTATTTTCTCTCCCAAACAAATATCCAAATGCTTATCACCCAACTCTCTCTCTCTCTTCCAACTTGTTCAAACCCTAAAATCTACATCCTTTTCAAAATTTCTCTCCCAAGGAGTCAAGAGTACGTGCAAAAAAAAAAAAAATACCATGCATGTTGGTTTTAGTTTGGAATTTACCAAATTGATAGACAATGGGTGAGATCATGAAAATCAATTTGCATAGATGAACACCTAGGTTTTTTCTCCCTTGTGTAAAACCAACAGAGAATATAACATGGGTATGATGGTCATTTAGGAAAAATAATAACCCCTTGACAGTGAGGGTGCGTTTGATAAAATTGAAAATTAAGTGCTAAAAATTAAGTGCTGAATTTTAAGTACTGAAAATTTTAAGTGATTGAATTTGTAATACTGAAAACAGTGCTTCAACTATTGAAATAGAATACATTCAGTGATTATTTTCAGTAGAAAATTTTCACTTAAAGTTTTCAGTGGTTTTTTGGCTGCTTTTTCAATTAAGTGGTATGTTATCAAACGCACTGAAAAAGAATAAGTGCTGAATCTTTTCATTTTCATCACTTAATTGGGTTATCAAACATACCCTGACACTTTACATTAAAGTATATATATGGGGTATTAGTGTTACGTTTTGAACTACATAGACTGTATGTGTAACAGACCCTAAGTACAGAGGGGTGTATGTGTAATTTATCCTAAAAAAGTAATATTAATAAAATTGATTTTTCAACATAATATTTTTTTGTGTGATATTTAAAATCCGATTGTCCTTTAAACTCAAATAATCCGAAGAGTATTGTTTTTTTTTTTTTAAAACCAAAATTCTATCTGTGTACATATGTGTACACTTGCTATCTGAGAAGTTCTATTAACTTTTTGAAACCAAAGGCAGAGGATGGGTGAGAGTCTGAACGATCTGAGCTGGAAGGATCTGCGTGGTCTTGAGCAAGAAATGGATAGCTCTGTGAAAATCATCCGTGAACGAAAGGTTAATTTTTTACTATTTCTCTATCAAATAATGTATTATTTGAGGTGTAATTTGACATGCTTATAAACTTGGATGCCACATCATCTACATGAAAAGAGAGAGGTACTTTGTAAAAACAACAATTAAAGGAATTATAATCTGGTAATTTTACTTAGTAGGATTAATTGAAGTTGGGACATACATCTTTAGATTCCAAATTAAACAATTTCTTAAAAGCAAAATGATGGCCTTAATTAATTTTTGGTCAATTATTAGATAGTTATGTTTTTCGTATTCTTTTTGCAACTTTAATAACTTGAATCTGACCCACGAAGTTCAAATTGGAGATCCTAAGTTTGTGTTACCCCAATTTTTCTAATCGAAATATATATGATGTCTTTATCATTCTTACCACACGTTTATCATCAAATTTTTTTTTAAAATACCAGTACCGTTTTTTATTATTTATTTTTTATAATAATTATCTTCCATTACTGTCATGACCTTTATTTACTTCTAAATCTGATTCTCATTGTCAACCTTAATATTTTTGGTGAGCGCAGTATCGAGTACTCGGTAACCAGATTGACACTCACAGGAAAAAGGTAAGTTAAGTTGACTATACAAGAGTTTATTTGGCTTGGTTTTTAAAATCATCAATTTTCTGAAATAAGAGAGTTTTAAAAAGCTACAAATTGAAACTTTATTAAAAACTATATCTGGTTTAAAAAAAAAAAAAAAAAAATCAAATTTTCTTTTTTAAAAAACAAAAAGCTTGTGAAAAAATTAATCCATATGTCACTGTTTTTCAAATAATTAATAACTTATATGTTAATCTGAAAGAACCTATTCCTCTAATTATTAGATTTGTCCAATGTCTAAGTCTTCTACCTTATTTTTCTTTGCGAGTTTGGAACCTCGATCACGCAGCTCACCTGGCAACACCTATGTGGCTTTGACTGGATTACCTATGTGGGTGATCGATGTTGCGTTTGTAGTCCCCCAAAGTACTACTGAGGATCCAAACATTTTTTTCACTACAATATCTTGATGTCTTTCTTTCTTGCTTGCAGGTGAGGAATGCAGAAGAGATACACAGATATATCATACATGAATTTGTAAGCATCCAAATTCTTTCCTTTCGATTCATATTTTCCATTTTTATGTTCTTTGTCTAGCCATATATGTTAATTTTGAAGAACAATGGGGATTTGAAAATATTATTTATTTATTATTATTATATTATTATTATTTTTTGATTTGGTAGGAGGTGAAAGAAGAAGATCCACACTATGGATTAGTTGATAATGGAGGAAATTACGATTCGGTCCTTGGATTTCCAAATGATGGCCCTCCGCGCATTGTAGCTTTTCGCCTGCAGACTAATCAGCATAGTCTTTGTACCGGAGGAGGATCTGATCTCACTACGTATGCATTGCTCGATTAGTGCTACTCCTACTGGAGCTCACTTTTAACTTAGCAATGCATTAGTTAAGTTGATATGTAATGTGTTATTTTGAATTACAAACGGATGGTTTTGATATTTACTTGAGTTCAGCTCAACCTAGCGTGTGCAATACATTAGTTAAGTTGATTAGTAATGTGTTGTTTTGAACTACAACGGATGGTTTTGGTATTAACTTGAGCTCACTTTAACCTAGCTAGCAATACATTAATTAGTTGAGTTGATTTGTAATTTGTTGTTTTAAACTTCAACGTATGGTTTTGGACCTTTTGGCATTAATTCACGAAAAACTTGTTTGGCTTTTGCTTATATTATGTCAAGTTTATGATTATGTCGGTACAAATCTCGTCATGAATGTGAAGATGGCTTCTAAGGTCCAAAGCTGCTTCTTTTTTTTTCTTTTCTTAATTTCTTTCCCTTTTTTTTTTTTTTTTTTTTGAGGAAAGGTCCAAAGCTTAATTAATTAGTGGAAAATCTTTCATTGAATTGCACTCGAATCTCAACCATGTTACCATTCTTCAACCCCCCCCCCCCCCCCCCCCCCCCACCCCACACACACACACACACACACACACACCCAATTCTCATATTTTGCCCGGTCATTAATATTTGTCTTTCTGTATATGGAAAATGTTAAATACACGGAACTTAGTTACCTAATTTTGTGTTAATGACAATTTGAAATTACAATGTAAAATCATGACTGTTTAATTTGTATAATTGTATCTAAAAAAAGTTTCAAGTGACCTTTTTTTTTAGTCTTACCTGGATTACGGCTGAATACAACGCACACATACCCCACACACGCACACAAATCCAACCCAACCCTACCCCACAACCTCACAATGGCTCATAGCAAAGCCCAGCAAGGACTACTCATTCCGACTGAACGCATAAATATATATATGGAGGGCAAGAACTTTCTCCCAAGGAGAATCAAACTAAAGAGATTACGGTAGTACCACTTGACCACTTGGATCATTAGTGGTAGCTTTTTTTTTTTCTTTTAAAAAGATGTTTTTATTATCATGATTACTTTAAGCCGTATGTATCTGTCAATTACTTCACCGGTCTCCTTGTAAGGAGACCTGGTTGAATCTATGGTTGTCAATGAGTTTTATAGTGACAAAAAAACAAATTATTTTTAATTTTAAAATTATTCTTAAAAAAGACTTTAATATATAAGGATCTTTAGCAATAATTCACCATGTTATATCTTGTGATGATGTAAATAACTTTACATACATATACAATCACTACACCAAAAGAACATATTTCTAACGGTAATTTACCGTTAGTAAAATTATTCCTAACAGTAATTTACCGTTAGACATAAAGTGTGGCTAATAATTCTAACGGAATTTCTAACGGTAATTTTCCGTTAGAAAAAGTATTTTTACTAACTGTAAATTACCGTTAGTAATATGTTTACTAATGGATATTTTCCGTTAGTAATTTATTATTCCTAACAGAAATATTCCGTTAGTAATATTTATTCTAACGGTTTATATTCTAACACTTTTATATACAAAAATACTGACGGTAAGTTACCGTTAGTAATTAGTAATTTCATTACTAACGGTATATAATAGGACAGTTTCTAACACTTTCGAGACAATTACTAATGGATATAAACTGTTAGTAATTTTATTACTAACGGTTTGTTTTCTAACGCATCTGTAAGAATACTAACGGAAATTATCCGTTAGTAATTATTTTAAATATGAAAAACATAAATACTAAAATATGCTCTCTAATTTTATTTGCATGCACCCAATTTCCATCACAACCACATCATATTTACTATAAACATATAATAAGCTCAAATCCAAACTATAATAAATACAAGTTCAATATATATTAAATACAAAAAATATAATCCAAAATAAGCATAATTATCCTTAAATACAAAATGTTTCTAAATCCAAACCAAAACTAACAAACCACGTCTAAAATTGAAAGAGTAATTAATCCATCCAAAACTAAACTAATTAAACCAACTGACAAAAAAACCATGTCTGAAACTTCTTCATTTATCTTCTGTTTTCCCTCAATTTGGACATTGGCAACCCGAGATGAAGTAGTTGCCTCTTAGAGATGCGTGAACCCACAGCACGAACCCCTTCCCTTTTGTCCTTTCCAAATACTTGAGTTAACTCGTCATTGTCAAAGTCTTCACAATTATTACTCCATCACTCGTCACTCAAGTCACTGCTTTTTCTTAAATTTTCAATTGCCTTTATTTCATCCTGTAGTCAATAAAAGTAAATATTGTGATAATACACAAACAATTAAGCTATGAATTAAAACCTACAAACAATATGTTACTCACATATTTACTCTTAGCACTCTCCAAGACACTCCCATCACTATGCTCATGCGCCGCCAACCATTTGTCAACACGACTGTAGTATTTACCAGGATTTTCATTTTGCTAGACATTGAAATTTAACGAGTTAGCTGTAAAAAACTTGCATTAAATAGAAAAAGTGTAAGGAATGATACGCACCATTAAGTATAGTTTCTGAGCATAGGAACGGCGCCCAAGACAATGGAGAATCTTAAGGTTTTTTCTATTGTTCGAATTTCTAGCAATTTGCTCCACCTTTGTTGGATCTCTCTCATTTTCTATAAACTTTGCCCATGAATGTGGATCAACACATTTTGGTATGTCTTGATGGCCTTTCCTCACAAGGTTCTGCAAGTTATTTTTGTATGTCCTAAATTTTTGGGGCCATGACTTCTCCGCAAATGGGCGAGCCACAGATTGTGGATCATCAAGTTCAAATTCAGCCTAGTAGTGGAACAGAAGGCAAAACACTAATAGTTTTCCATCTCACCAAATGAGAACTACTCGTGCGGGGACTTTAAGGCACTGTTTGGTTCATAGATTAAGTGAGAGAACAGAAAAGAAAACCTAGAGAACACTTTTTTTGTTTGGTTAATAAGAAAACGGGCAGGACAATATTTAGAAAAAGAATATGGTGAAAAATGAAAAAACATTAAAAGATATGTTGTAAGTCACTTCCCTTCCTCTTCTCTTGAATTCCTAGTGTATTTTGAAAATATTTAGTTTCCAATCTAATGTTAACTAATCATGGAGGAAAACACAAGGCAAAACACTAACGGTTTCCTTATTGTTTGCTTATTCCCTCATATTCTCTAAATCCGCTAACCAAACAAAGCCTAAGTGATTATATTAGAGACTCCATTTTTTATTCCTCTTTTTTCTTTTTCTTTTTTGCTGATGGCAAATCCCCCAGGGGGGCCACACACGTCCGAAATGACTCGAAATGACTCCCACAGGAGTCAAATCCTCCCCCTCCCACAAAGGGAAGAGGAGACTTCATTTTTTTATTCTGGCTTGTATTAGCTGGGAGACTAGACATGCATATGACAAATTAAGATAACTCCCCAAGAAGGCAGTTATGTTTGGGCTTCAATTAGAACTACAATAACATTGGCTAAACCATCAATTATCCAAAACATGATTGAACAACAATACCAAATGGGTAATAAGTAGCATGGACCTTATTGAAGCTGGGAACAAGATTGAAGATATGGAGGATAAAAATCGACTCAAGGAAGACAGTATTTCTTAGAAACAATTATATAGCACATACCTTATTGCAACTGGGAACATGTAAAGCCCTCATTCTTTCTGCTATTCTTTCTCTATGCAACTGTAAAGGAGTAACATATTATGCAAAGCAATAGTAAAATCCAAAGGACACAAACTTAAACGCGTAAAAGTAACAATGGAGAACAAACTCGAGTAAGAAAATAAATGCTTTAACCTAAGTTGTTTGCCAAAATAATCAAATTTCCAAAAATTAAGGTTTCGTTCTATTTGTTCTATTTACTCGCTGAAATATTGCTTTAATATGTATCCTCCTTCTTTATGTCAGCTCCTTTAACTTTTCCTTTAAAATAAATACTGTGTATCCAATTAGAGAACTTTTGTCAAAACTCACTAGAGAAGGCATATGAAGTCCTATGATAATTTATTCCCCAGTTGTGTTTTTACTAGAGATGTGTGGTATAGATTTATGCATTACTATGGTCCCACCAAACAACATGGTTATTGAAATTAACTTGTGCATTGGACTAGTAGTAGGTTAAAGGGTAAAATCTTTTCAAAAATGGTGCTAAGTCCACCCTTAGCTATGTAGATATATCATATCAAGTGTAACAATATTAAAGAATTATTTAAGATAATAATAGGAAAATGATGCAGCTCAGGATATAAGGAGAAAACTCGTTGGTGTGAGTAGGGAAAATGATTCGACTCTGGCTTTAATTTGCTCGTACTATTATTGCTAACAAAGACTTTTGCTATCTACTGAAAACATGATCGAGTTCTGATAGTTGATGCAATGAACTTCTTATTGTGTCCAATGTTTCGTTTTATATATTTCTTACTAGGCTCATTGTGGGTTTTTAGTGCTATACAAGGGTAGACCACTTTTGGTTAGGCTCTATCTTGCAAAGGCTAGATCTTTTTGCCTTATTTTTTCTAATTACTCCACTTCATACAAACCTAGTAACTGTGGATATAACGAATAAGGTAGGATCATACAAACTACCAACTTTCACAAAGGCACTCTTATTTTTGTACTAAGCTATTTACAAAAAAATGACGATGGTGGTTTGTCAAAATTCTGATTGTGAATTGCGTAAAATTGTGAATCCTGAGACTACTTTTGCAAACGAATGAAAATGTATATATACAATGCTTGTAATGAACAAAACGAGTTTAGACTTATAGATTGTGTTGTATGAATCTCGAATAGACTTGCATGAATTTATCGATTCTAACAGCCATGATTACAATGTATTAACAATAGGGGACCTTCTCTTCTTGCAGTGGCAAATCGCCCAGGCTTCCAACCCATATTATACCTGAGGAAAATGGCCTTTTCAGATTCTGCAAAATCAAATTACTTTGTGTGTAGTGACTGCTTGTTGTATGAGGTGCGCGTATATGCCTGTACAAGAGAGAGAGAGAGAGAGAGAGAGAGAGAGAGAGAGAGAGAGAGAGAGAACCCACTTTAGATACTTTGACAGATGTGCGTACATTGTGTAGTGCAGGTTCTCCAATGCTAATGCTTTCTCTTAATGCCAATGCACGAGCAGCCAATGGCCGAGGTTGAATTTCAGGAGGTGGTGCAAAGATGTCGTGTCCACTTAGCTCCTTGCACTTAGCATCAGAAAGCTACTTCTTCAGCTTTGCCTCAGCCTCAGCCTCACTTTCTAGTGTTCCACTTAGTTAACGCTGCTTCACAACTTTTGGCAGTGATATAGGCTTCTTAGAAGAAACTATTTCTTCATTGCCAAAAGAGATGTGACTGATACCAGCAACTGCTTGCTTACAACAATTCCCAATATCAAAAACTAGAACTACCCAAAAAAAATGAAAATGTTTGTTTAAAACTAAACTAGTCATTGTTTTACAATATTAATATTTATATACATGTCTAATTTGTTGAGAAAGGGGGAATGATGTATAGAGAGATATGGGAGAGAAATGCAAAAGGTGTAAAAAGTTTGGGGAGTTTCAAATATTTTTAAAATTTAAATTCAAGAAAGTGATGAAGAGTGGGAACAGTTTTGGATTCTTAGATGATGACACACGTCAAGGGTCCAAAGTGTCCTAGTCAACCAAACAATTCTTCCTACATGTATGGTTGAAGTTTAGAGTTGAAAGAAAGCAATACAAATGATTTAGGGACGCTAACGAGTAGCATATATTTTTTTATTTGGGGGTGCCAAAAGACAACAAAATATGAGCAGCAGATTTTTTTGTTTGGGGGTCTCAAAAGACAACAAAATATGACGAATATCACACATACGTGTATATTACTAAAAAAAATATCACTTGTGAGGGGTGCCATGGCACCCTACACAATACACATAGTTCCACCCCTGTTTGTGTCTCCACTTTGTCGGCCCTGTTTAGGACCATTTTCTTCCTTCACTTTGCAACTCTTAGCATTAATCGGACATAATGGCTTTTAGAGAGAGAAAGAGAGGGGACGAGAAGGATATTAGTTTACAGTGTGGCAGAAGTTGTGAAATTCAAACGTGAGGCAGTTTTTGGTAGTTTTAGAGATGTGAGGCAGTTTTTCAAAGTGGCTAATCTTTAGTTTTGGGATGCGTAATTACAAATTAAGACACTTATACATATATTTTGGAGGGAAAAGACTATTAGTTAAAATGTAAATATGATTTTTATTTAAAAAATATTTGGTACCCCTCCCATTCCCTTTATATATTTGTATAGATGAAAAAAAAAATTCAATATAATACTACTCTCCAAAAATTAATTGGGAAATATTTTTTACTGCATTTTGCAGCAATAATGTCTGTAGATGTAACTAACCAATTTTACCAAAACAATAGCTCAAGAATTGAATGTCTTTTTATGCAACAAGTTAGTAGTTACCCACTATCAAAAGTGCACTTGCTTTACGTACAACTTGCTCGATTTGCAAGGATCAGAAAAAATTATGGGGATGATGATTAAAAGGATTAGGAAGCAAAGCAAACCCCAAATTCACTTTACAGTTTACAGTGGGGGTGTGGTTCGGCTATTGTATTTGTAAGGCAGGAAGCTAGAAATAATATGCAGTTGGGAAATCTCTGGATTGCCAAAGAAAGAATAAAATGAAAGTACTAAGCTAAAAAAAAAAAAAAAAAAAGCTCCGACTGCAGGAATTTTTTTAGTACATTGGGCAAAGCAATTCTTCTACTCTATCTCTCATTCCCCCCGAAAAAAAATAAAAATAAAATTACCTTGAATTTGGCGAAGTCGGTGGCGAACCTCTTTCGATCAAAATTGATGCCTGAGAATAAGAAGGAGGCACCCTTTTCCATGACTGAAGACAATCACCCCAATAAGATCTTCTGTAGAATTTTTCTCTTCAAAGCATATATATCATCATATATGTATATCAGGGACTGCTACATATCAAAGAAATCATAGTATTAATTTTCAAAACTGAAAAACCCCTCTTAAACACAATTAAGAAATCATGATATTAGGCCTCCAACAAAGAGAGAGAGAGAGAGAGAGAGAGAGAGAGAGAGAGAGAGAGAGAGAGAGAGAGAAACACCTATAGAAACCCCCAAAACAACCCTAGCTATACAGATCTGAGATTGAGAGAGTGTGTGTGTGTGTGTATGTGTGTGAGAGAGAGAGAGAGAAAGAGAGATCTCACTGGAGGGAGAGGACTCCGACGGCGACGGCTGAGATGATGGTGACGGCGAGGGCAAGGGCGAGGGAGGGAGAGGACGTCGACGGCGACAACAGCAGGTCAGCGAGTGGCGATGGCGGCAGATGCTCTCTCTCTCCTCCCCTTTTCTCTTTCTTTTCTCCTTTTTGAATTAGGGCAAGGAATAAAAAGAAAGTGAGGGAAACACAGAATTTTGGGGGAAAATTTTTTAGTGTTTGGTTTATTTACAAAATTGCCACCGCAATTTTAATTCTGAGGTTTTATTTACAAAAATGCCACTATAGTTTTATTTCTTTTACTTTTTCTAACCAATAGTTTATATTTCTAACGGAAATGTGATAAGAGAAATGTTAGGCACACATCCCAAACCACACTCCAAACCACACCCTTGCTTTAAATGTATGTGCCATGTGCTGAGTAAGTGGTGCACAGAAAAGTGTAAAAAATTCAAATAGCACAAGGTACATGCATTTAATGCAAGGGGTGTGGTTTGGGGTGTGGTTTGGGATGTGTGCCTAGCATTTCTCATGTGATAATACTAACAGTGTTTTACCGTTACAAATTGGTAACGGTAATTTTCCGTTAGAAATACCAAAATTTGTCCGTTAGAAATTGGGCCAAATGGTGTAGTGAATAGAAATTCGTCCAAGTAATCTCCAACAACAATATGCACATGTACATGTACTTCACGAGGGAAAATTTTTAGGTAGACTTGGACTAAGGTCTATAAGGTTGGGCAACATTAGTTTAAAGGATAGCCCATTAACAGTAATCTCCACAAGGACAAAAGCTCAAGTCCATTTTTTAGCTCTAGTTCACAACATTAACATTACACTCTTTAAGTCAATTTCACTATTTTTATCTTACCAAACTACCCCTCTCTCTCATCCTCCCATGGCCACCATTACCACCACCCCTACCTGAACTCTGTCCACCAATTCCTGCGACCTTAGGCGACCACCACTGGCGACCTCTGGTGACCACCACAGCAACTCATCGCCATCACCATCGCTGGCCACCATAACCAAAACAAACCTAGATTGCCACTGCCACCAACACCATTGCCACCACTACCGTTAGCCACCACTACCAACACCATCACCACAACCAAATCTGAATCTGATTTGATTTTTCAAAACAGATCATCACCATTTAATTGTTCAAAATAGGTCATCACCATTCAACTGCCATGATTGGGCTCTATGTTAGATCATCAATATTTGATTGGCCTGCTATGATCTAGATCTGATTTGACTGTTCAATACCATCACCATTTTAATGTTTTGAACAATCCACCACCATTGATGTCAAATTCTTCAAAGAAATTCATGTAGGATATACTAATATCCTAAGTCAAATTTGACTTAAGATTTCTGATTTCTGACTTCACTGAGAATTTTTGCTCCGAATCAAAAGAGGGGTGGACACCACAATCGAGTGGTAGGGGGTGGTGAATAGATATGGATTGAGAATGATGAATAGATATGAGACTAGGGCTTCAAACTAATTAGTTATTTGACTGACTTCACTTAGTTATTCGAATGAAATTTGGATTGAGAATGATAAATAGATATGAGAGACTAAATTTTTTTTAGAGTTGTTAAATGAAATATCCACTCTTATATTGAAACTAGAGCTTCAAACTTAAGATATCATGTCCTAAGTGAGATTTCTCTTAAGATATCATATCCTAAGTGAATTTTTGAAACATAAGATATGAGAGGCTATGGTTTTTTTTTCTTGTGTGTGTGTGTAGATTCACGATTGTTGAATAGAATATCGATCTCTCTGTTCATCATATTTTGTACATACTCTATTTTTTTTGAAAAGGCATATTTCATTGATGTAGAAAAAACAGCGAAAAATCTACACAAAATACACTTACAACTGCTAAAACCCCAAAACAAACAGACCTGGAGCCGTCTACAACATAAAAAATTTGAATCCAACTCTCTGACCCACACAGGAAAAACTCAAACTGACATAAAAAACAAAAGCCAATTTATCAAACAATCACCCAGCCCATTGTACATACTCTATTTCTTCTCTAGTTGATGTATTAGTGATTTGCATGTCAAATTAAAGGTGTCTTCATCCAAGCAAGTTTCAGTTTCTTAACAAAGAAGGTTAGAGAGAAAAAGTCTAGAGTGAGAAGACGAATTATCTATTATAATTTCTTTATCTCTGTGCATAACTAATCAATGTATACTGACTGATATATCACAGTCCCATGATTTGGAGAGAGAAAATGAAGTTAATAAAGGAGAAAGAAAGAGAGGGGGCTATGGTGGTAAAGGCAAGGGGAGGTCGCCGGAGGTCTGGTGATGCTCGGAGGAGGTCACCGGAGGTAGTAGGGCTGGTCGCCAAAGGTCGCCGGAGGTGGTGGCCGGAGATGGCGTGGGTGGTGGTAATGGTGGCTAGGGTTTGACTAGGTTTAGAGGATGAAGATGAGAGTATTTTGGTCTATGGATATTAGAATGTCTTATCCCCAATGTCTAGTTTAAGTTGTCCTTAATCCCAATAAAGCTCATCTTAATGATATTTTTACCAATTTTCCCAAACTTTTTCACATGACTGTCCCATTATTTGATGGTCACAAAATGTTCAAATCAATGTAAGAGTCATATTTATTGGACACAACTTCAGTACAGTTTATTGGGTGTGGTTGGTGCTGTTCCCCTCATATAAACAATAAAAATAGTTTATGTTCATGTAAGAGAAACAACATCAACTACACCTAAAAAACTGTACTGAAGTTGTTTCCATATTTATTGCATATAAGTGTACAACCATAAGAGCTCATGCACCGGCGAAAACGTCTCACTCGACTCTCTTTCTCACCTAGAAGAACTCTTTCTCGACAATAACAAACTAATTGGGTCCAATTTTGGGGCCCACCTTCCTTGGTTTGACTAGTCTAAAAAGGATTGAATACAACAGAACCAACTCACCGACGAGTTTCCAAACCTGGGTCAACTCAGTAACCTCCATTTCTTAGATGTCGATGACGACCAGATCTCCGATGAATCTCCTGGCGAATTTAATTGAGTTCTCTATAAGAAATAGGGGTGTGTTTCGACCGAAACGGATCGGAATACCCTCTTTTGGAAAAAATTCCAAAAATTTCAGAAATTAAATAGGTGTTCCAATTTCCGTTCCGATTTTTTTCAAAATTTCATTTTCCTTTCCAATTTTGGAATTTCGGAAATTTTCGGAATCGGAATTCTTCGAATTTTTTCGGAATTGGAATCGAAAATTTTCATAATTTTTGGAATTTTCGAAATACAAATACTATTGAAAGAGTAAATCATGCTTTTATAGAGAGTCTCAAACTCTCTCCTTTCTCTTCTTATTCGATGTGGGACAAACAAGCCCATATTCTTCCAAATTTTTGAAAAATATTCGAATTTTTTTCAGAAATATTTTCAAAATATTTTTGGAATTTTCGAAATTCTCAAAACAATTCCGTTTCCGTTCCGATTTATTTTCGGAATTTAATTTTTGGTGCCAAAATCGGAATTTTTTGGATTGGAATCGGTCGGAATCGAAATTTCCATTCCAAATGTCGACACCCCTAATAAGAAAAAATAGCTTAGAAGGTAATGTTCCCGAGATTATCAGTGCGTTAGCGTTTTTACAGGTGGTAGATCTGAGTCATAACGAGCTATTAGAGGTACCATCGTCATTTCTATTCGGCCACAGGTCTGTGCATCAACTCATGCCTCTTTCACAAGTCTCAACAACTTCACGTCCTTGGAAGCAGGGGCGTAGGGATATGGTAATCATGGTACCCACTCAACTTTTGAAGTTTGAAATTTTTTTTATTTAATATATGTGATATTTTAGTCCAAATGTAGTCTGATCCATCTTAATAATAATTGCTTAGGTGGTACTATAGCTCAAACCGATCCTAATATTTCATATAAACTTTATTATATCCATTCTCATTTCAGTCCAACCCAATTTAGTGTTCTAAATTCAATTTATAGATAAGCCCACCTAATACTTGACACCATACATAATATAGTCCATATGATATTCTAGCCCCCGATCCTAATTTAAACCTTATTATGTTGATCGATTCTCATTTCAGCTCAATTCAATTAAGTATTTCAAACCCTATTTGACACCATACCATGCGGGTTTTTTTTTTTTTGGGATAGGCCCATAACGTATGCCTTGATGATTCAAATAGTTTAAATATTATGAAAAATGCTAGACCCACAAAATGAACCACACATTTTTTTCACACACTTCTTTAAATGCTTATACCTTGTGCTGTATAAGTGGGGCACAAAAAAGTGTAAAAAATTCAAGCAGCACAAGGTACAAGCATTTAAAGAAGTGTGTGGAAAAAGTGTGATTCATTGTGTGGGTGTAGCATGACTCAAATTTTATCTCTCCTTATATATTTATCTCATTATCTTTTTTTATCTTATTATAAAAAATTTATAAATAAATGATAAAAAATAAAATAAAATAAAATCAGAGGTGCTATCCCGAACCCTATTACTTTCTTAATCATGTCACCTTGGTACCCACAGAATAGTGGGCTACACCCATGCTTGGGAAGCACCAATGGAAAAGCGTGTCAATTGATCTGAGCCCTAATGGCTTGTTGCTGGCGTTCATGGCTTCGATGCCGGAGCTGACGGCTCTGTCATTGGAGCACAACGAGCTCACCGGAATGATACCACCCAACAAGTATAAAGCTGTCATTACTGGGGAAGAGACGGCGTCGTTTGAGATGTTGCCGCTGGGTGGGAATTATTTGTTTGGGCCCATACCAGGTCCATAGGCTTAAAACTGGGGTGTGTGAATGTGAGCCTGGTGGAGAATTATTTTTATAGGTGTCCTGATGTATTCTTCTTTTGAGAAGTCTTTGGAGGACTTTAAGAATTTTGGGCCTGTCATTCCTTAGAAGCAACCAGCCCAGATTCTCTATAACATTATTTTATTTATTTTATTTTTTTAACGATTTGAGACACCAAAGGCAAAGGATAATTTTGATTTTCTAATGAGGAACTCTCTCCCTCTTTCATTTTTCTATTTTTGTGGTAGGTTAATAAAAAAATAAAGGGTTAATTACATAAACACCCCCTGTGGTTAGGCCTTTTATCAAATACCCCCCTGTACTTTAAATTTTATCACTAATACCCCCTGTGGTTTGGACTAAAGTGAAACAGTCACTTTTTCCGTTAAAGTTAACGGAAAATTGATAAAAGTACAAAATTACCCCTATTACATACTAATAATAATACCCTTATATGCTTAAATGTTTATTTAGGCATAAGTGGAACATTATTATATTATTTTGATATTACATTTGTTGTTAAAGACCATTATGTGGTCACTTAGGGGTACCTTTGTGAGAGGAAATTTGACACACACACACACACACACAAAATTTTGGGGATAAATTTTTTTTTTAGATCTTAGCACATCACTACACTGGATTTCACTGTGTGTGTGGTCAAGAGTAGATTAAAAAAAAAAACTAACATATCACAAAGATTGTATGTGTCTAAGAGTAGATAAAAATAAAAAATAAAAAAAATAATATATCGCCAAGACTGTGTGTGGTGTGTGTGTATGTCCAAGGGTAGATCAAAAATAAAATAAAAAATTAAATAAATTTGCTATCATGAATGTACCTCAAAGTGACTACAGGGTGTCTCTAACAACAAATATAATATCAAAATAATATAATAGTATACCACATATGCCTAAATAAACATTTAAGCACATAAGGGTGTTCTCATTAGCATGTAATAGGGGTAATTTCGTATTTTTACCCATTTTTCGTTAACTTTAACGAAAAAAGTGACTATTTCAGTTTAGTCCAAACCACAGGGGGTATTAGTGATAAAATTTAAAGTATAGGGGGGTAACTGATAAAAGGCCTAACCACAGGGAGTGTTTCTGTAATTAACCCAAAAATAAAAATAAAGAGAAGGACTTAATCTTGTTAGTCATATGCATGATATATATTGGCAAAAAGATAAGAACTTAATTGGCACATTAGAGATGTAATTACTAGTCAACTTGTACGAGTTTGTCCATATGAATCTGCGCTACTATACAAATCACGTCTTTGAACAGTATGATATTATGACTAAAAAAAAAACAGTATGATAATTGATATGGAATATTGAACTATGAATTAATTAATATCATTTTGCAAAACTGCTAATCAACCTAAGGAATGTGTTTCAAGTGAACCATGGTTTTGTATCTCCTTTTAGGCCCAAAACTCTTTCCAAAACGTATAGGGCTCATAAATGTTGTCATCAGGTGGCGCACATATATCTATCTATTCTTTAAATTCATGATTGCAAAGGCTTTACAAGGGTAATGCTATGTGCACATAAAATATGTATATAAAGTGTGCACATAAAGATTTGGGCTAATCATTTCGGTGGAGCTCGTGCCTGCATACATGTGACCCACCAAAATAAATGACCTAGATTTTTTTGTGCACATTTTATGTGCACAATCATTACTCAAAGGTAAGTGTGTATAGGTCGTTTGGCGTCAAACTGGGTTATAATTCTTCCATTGCATAGATCGAGTGTTCGATCTCCACCCCTTTCCCTTGTAATAAAATAAAATAAAATAAAAAATTCATGATCATAAGGCCAATTTTGCATTGGCACATGGGAATAAGCTAACCCCAAATAACTTGGGATAAAAGTTTAGCTGAGTTAGGTTGGGGATGATTATATTGGAATTCCAAAAACATTATTCCCACTTCGTCTATGGTGTGATATGGACAGTGTTCTAAAAATGTTGTTTGGAGCCCAATATCATTTCCTTTTGCCATCCTGCGAAAGTAATTAGTGCCCCTTTTTCAGGGCCGGCTCGAGACAAGATGGAAGTATAGAGCCAAAATTTTAAATGGGCCTTTTTATTTTATTTTATTTTTATTTTTATTTTTATTAATTTAAATTTTATTTTAAGACCAGCCTTTTCTAACTTTAAGATCATATTCAGGGTAATGGTTGTTAAGTCCATTTTCTTATTCTTGGGAAAAAATTTTTTTTGAGAGGAGAGGGAGAGATCCACTTCAGAGTCACCCTCGTAAAGGTCTAATAATATTTGTTTGTTTGTTTTTGTTTTTTATGTTTATTTTTTGTGTAAAACAGCATAGAAACATATCAAGCATATAATACACAAAACTATGAAGAAAAACTACTCGAAAAAGGTCTAACCGAAGTGTGTTTGTTTGTTTATTTCATTTCGACATAGAAACGTATGTCAAGTGTAGAATATACACAACTAGTAAACTGGGACGAAAAAGAGTAGAATCAATGTATACATACATGACTACAAAAACAAAACCGACACAGATGAAAATTTGACCATACTACAAAAAAAAATTTAGAGCTTGTTCAGTTGTTTAGGTAATATAAGGACCAACTATATTGCTAACAAAAATAATAACCAGTTTTACGTCAACTTTTGTACTCCCTTCGTTTCATATTAAGAGTCTTTTTTGGGAATTCCAACTTATTAATGAGACAACTATGATTTTGGTGAGATTTTTAACTTTCCAATATTGCCCTTTTTGAAATTCAAAATTATAGTGTCACAGGAAAGAGTTGGATATAATAAAAGGCAAATTTGGAAAGTGTGTATTAAAGTACTTTGACTTTTTAAAAGAACTCTTAAAATGGGACATCAAAAAATGACATCAATGACAAGGACTCTTAATATGGCCTTATGGGACAGAGGGAGTATTTTTTTTTTGAGATCTCGTGGTCTGTCTGGCTAAATACTTAGCAAAGAACTTGTTCGATATCACACTAACACAAATCTGAGTTAGAACCTAATCTCGTTTTAACCATGGCTTTTGATCACATGAGAACCAAAGAGAACATCTAAATATTGGACACTTTCTACGCTTTAGAAAATGCTAATTAAGCCACTTTCTTGTCACCTGAAAATACGGAGTATATGATTTTTCCCTGGGAAATTTTCCAACCACCACTATCAAAAGGTGGCTGTAGCTGTAAGACTTTAATTGATAAAACAATCTTGCGGAAATAACTTTAATTGCCAAGATCTTAAATACGATAAATCTTAAGAAATCAAATACAATTTTATATACCGTTATTCGCCATTGAAATTGGCAGAGAAGGAATTGGATCCCCTTAGATTGTACTTTACTCTAGGCTTTTCCTTCTTCTCTCTGTCTCTCAATTATGTACACTCTTATTTTTATAATTGATTGAGGTTAACTTTCAAGGGGTAGGGTGTACATTTTATAGAGGATAGAATAGGGGCTATTAATGACTGTCATAAAGACGGTCTTGAAATACGTAATGACTTTCATAATTACTTTCTTGAAATATGAAAAGTCTCTTATTTAATAATTGTTGAAAGATGAACAATTCAATCATTGGTTCTCTCAACAATTAATAACGTATATCTTATATATATATATACATACATATATATATATATATATATTAATTGGGACAATCTTCTATTGACTAAATAGTTAGTGGAGTCCAACTAACATAGAAGGCTAGTGGGCCACATTTAATGGGACTTCTAAAAGTCGCATAGAAGTTTACATTCTCCCACTTGGTCCACTAGACCGATTATGATATCTGACTTAGTTGGATTCCATATAAAAAACTTTAATGTGATCACAAATTTTCATAATTAGTCAATACACCCAAACTTTGAGTTACTGTCATACTGAGATTAGTATAGACTATTAATGTGAGTCATAGCGGTTGTACAACATTTGTGTCGTATTCTCTTCCATGCACTACGCCATTAATAACTTGTACTAACCTTAGTATATTATTCTGTAATGCCCATGTAATGTATCTTGTTAAAACATTTCTTATTTATCAAACAATCAAACATAAATTGTGCACACATAATTGAAAACAGGAAATAAACAGAAACAAACTTTAATTGCGCATAAGTGTCAATTACACTACAACTGAAATATCCATCATTTACATCATTGATTACTCAAAAAACCCATCCTTACAACATGTTCCTTATATGTCTTTGGAGATAATCCCTTAGCCAATGGATTAGCAATCATAAGAGTAGTGCTCAAATTTTCAATTGACACTTGCTGTTTCTGGACTCTTTCTTTAACAACCAAGTACTTAAGTTCTATGTGCTTGGAACCACTAAAATACTTTCCATTCTTAGAGAAGAAAACTGCTGCGGTATTGTCACAATAAATTTTCAGCGGCTTGAAAATAGAGTCAACAACACCAAGTCCTGAAATAAAAGTCCGCAACCATAAAGCATGACTCGTGGCCTCAAAACATGCCACAAACTCGGCCTCCATCGTGGATGAAGCAATAATAGACTGCTTCACGCTTTTCCACGAGATTGCTCCACCAGCTAGAAACATAAAGCCTGATGTGGACTTTCTACTATCTAAGCAACCACCAAAATCCGAGTCTGAGTACCCGATCACTTCTAACTGATCTGATCTCCTACATGTGAGTATATAATCCTTCGTCCCTTGAAGATATCACATAACCTTCTTTGCTGCTTTCCAGTGTTCCATTCCTGGATTACTTTGATATCTACCTAACATTCCAACTGTAAAGCTAATATCCGGTTTGGTACAAGTCTGAGCATACATTAAGCTCTCCACAGCTGATGCATATGGAACTTTCTTCATTTGTTCCTTTTCTAAGTCATCCCTAGGGCACTGACTTTCATTTGACTTGTCACCTTTCATGATAGGTGCATCACTGACTGAACATAGCTGCATATTAAATCTTTCCAAGATCTGAGACAGTCCTAGCAATCCTTGAGATCGATCCCTAAAGATCTCTATGCCAATGACATAGGATGCCTCATCCATATCAACCATCTTAAAGCACTTGGCAAGATACTCCTTGGTTTCGTGTAACAAACGAAGATCACTATTGGCTAACAAAATATCATCCACATATAAGACCAAAAAGATAAACTTGCTCTCACTGATCTTTAGATAAATACACTGATCAACAGTGTTTTCCTTAAATCCAAAATCAATAATGGTATCATTAAACTTTATATACCATTGCCTGGAAGCTTGTTTAAGACCGTAAATGGATTTCTTTAATTTGCAAGTCAAATGTTCTTTTCCTTTTTTTGTGAACCCTTCAGGTTGTTCCATGTAGATATCATCATCCAAATTTCCATTTTAAAAGGCAGTTTTCACATCCATCTGATGTAACTCTAGATCATAATGAGCTACAAGTGTCATGATAATTCTAAATGAGTCTTTCTTAGATACCGGAGAAAAGATCTCTCTATAATCAATGCCCTCTTTCTGAGTGAAATATTTAGCCACAAGTCTGGCCTTATACCTCTCGATATTGCCTTTATCGTCGCGCTTGGTCTTAAAGACCCATTTACAGCTGACTTTCTTATAATTATTAGGCAATTCAACGAGATCCCAGACACCATTCTGGTCCATTGATTTCAACTCTTCATTCATAGCATCGATCCATTTACTAGAATTATCACTTTTCATGGCTTGTGAAAATGAAACCGGATCCTTATAAATCCCAATGTCAAAATCATATTCTTGTAGATACACCACATAATCATCTGAAATGGCAGATTTTCTTTCCCTCTGAGATTTCCTCAGAACTACTGGTTGTGGTGGTACTATATTATTTTCAATGGCAACATCCTCATGAAGTGGTGAATCATTTCCATTATGTTGTTCATTTCTCTCAACTGGTTGAATAGCTTGAGGAACAACAATTTCTCGAGGAGGTAAAGGTGGTGGGATATCTACTCTTAATTCCTCAAGATTAACCTTTCTTGATTCATCACTCCAACTATTTTTGTCATTCTCTAAAAATCTGGCATTACCGGTTTCTACAATTCTCGTACTATGGTTAGGACAATAAAATTTGTACCCTTTGGACTTATCTGGATAACCAATGAAATATCCAGAAATGGTCCGTGAATCTAACTTTTTCTCATGTGGGTTGAAGATCCTTGCTTCTGCTGGACAACCCCAAACATGTAAATGTCTCAAACTAGGCTTCCTACTAGTCCACAACTCAAAAGGAGTTGTTGGGACAGCCTTACTAGGAACCCTATTGAAGATATACATTGCAGTCTTTAATGCTTTACCCCACAATGAATCAGGTACAGTTGAAAAACTCATCATACTCCTAACCATATCCAAAAGTGTACGATTACGCCTTTCAGCAACTTCATTTTGCTGTGGCATACCTGGCATTGTGTATTGAGCACAAATGCCATGCTTTTCAAAAAATTTGACAAATGGGTCAGGATTTTGACCTTTCTCATCATATCTACCATAAAACTCACCACCTCGATCAGATCTCACTATTTTAACATTTTTATCTAACTGCCTCTCGACCTCAGTAATGAACACCTCAAGGATGTCAACGGCCTGAGACTTTTCATGTATTAGATATACATAACCATAGCGAAAAAAATCATCTATAAAGGTGATAAAGTACTTCTCGCCAGCAAAACATAGAATGGAGAGTGGTCCACAAATATCTGTATGAATTATCTCAAGAAGCTTAGTACTTCTTGTGGCACCTTTTTTAGTGTGTTTGGTTTGCTTTCCCTTAATGCATTCCACACACACTTGAAAATCAGTGAAGTCTAGGTGATTCAAAATCCCAGTTTTCTCTAATCTCTCAATTCTATCCCTGGAGATATGCCCCAGTCTTTTATGCCACAAGATTGAATAGTTTTCATTAATTCGACCTCATTTTGAACCAACATTCGAATGCAGGGCTATTAAAGATTGTGCAAACTTATGATTCAAGGAAATTTTATAAAGACCGTCATATAAAATACCAGAACCAACCATAATAGAGTTATACATTAAACTAAGTTTTGCACAACCAAATAAAATAGAATATCCAGCAACATCTAATCTAGATAGAGGAACCAAATTCCTAGAAATTGAAGGTACATAAAAAGTGTCCATAAGATCCATCTGATGACCCGTCTCCAAGAGTAGGCGGTAGGTTCCAACAAATACCACTTCCGCTTTGAGACAGTTCCCCATATAGATGAATCGTTCACTTTTCTTCGGGTTCCGGGTTATAAGGAATCCCTGCATTGAATTTGTTATGTGAGTTGAAGCCCCAGAGTCAATCCACCAAGTATTAGAAGGGACTTCAGCAAGATTTGATTCATAACATATAAAAGAAAGATTGGTACCTCTCTTTTCGAACTAAGCCTTACGCTTGCTGCAGTCCTTCTTCTCATGTCCTTTCTTGCCACAAAAATAACACGTGACAATAAACTTTCCATGGCCTTGGCTACTTTTCCCAGGTCCATCTCCTTTCTTTGGTGGAATCCTCTTTCCTTTCATAAACTTTCCTTTCTTCTTAGCTTCATGAGTTACAACTAGCACAGAGTGGAGTTCTTCTTGCCTTAATCTCACTTCCTCTTGAATACACATACTAGTCAGCTCATTCAAATTCCATTTGTCTTTATGAGTATTATAGTGAATTTTGAATGGACCAAACTGAGAAGGGAGTGAGTTGAGAATAAACTGTACTAAGAAGGACTCATCCACTTGCATTCCTAGTGCTCGAAGTTTTGCAGCTTTGTCAGTCATATAGAGGATATGTTCCTGAACCCTCTATTACCATCATATTTGATAGTAGATAATTCTGCCATAAGTGTGCCTGCTAGTTACTCATCTGTCGATTTAAAACATTCTTTAACAGCAGTCAAAAGTTTCAATGCACTATTAGTTTGAGGAAGAGAAGTCTTAGTGTTATTAGCTATGGTCATCCTCATAAACATAAGACTAAGTCTGTTCGATCTCTCCCAGGCTTTCATAATGTCAACCTGTATTGCAGTACTGTCTGCACTAACTTCCTCAAGTTTGTCAACCAACAGTGCCATGTCAAGATCTAACACACCTAGTGTGAATTGGGCTTGTTCATACCATTCCGAAAAATTTGACCCATTAAGAGTTGGAATGCTAGATGCATGAGAGTGCAACGAAGTGGGAACGGTCACTGAAATAGGACAATGCTCACCTTAAGGCCTTGAGTCTATCTTTAATATAGAATTGTAAATTCTAAACAGATGAAATATTGACATCACTGCAGTTTCTCCTTTGGGCGAAACCATAGCATATCTAGTGCCCACTCTATAAGTGCAAAATATTATCACCTATATAGGTCTAATGTAATTTATGTCACCTAATAGTTAGTCATGTTACCTTTAGGTATCCAATTCTAAACTACTCAGTAACACAAATCACATTACCCTATCCAGTTCATAGTTATTTGAAAGTGACTCTCTTTTGGGCTAGTCCCAATCTCTCAAATATGACTGCCATTGAGAATATTATTGTCTTTTATGTCACCCTTATTGACTAATCTTTAATGTAGTTTTATATGTATAAGGCTCACCAACCTAGGTCACTTTGGCAACTACTAAGTTAATAAACCATATGAAAATAAAACTAACCAATAATATTCTCTAACCATTAATTAGAGTTATTTATTTAATTGCTAAAGTCATCATTTACTAATTCAATTACTAATTTAATGAAAATAATAATAATTTTCTAATTTTTTTTCTTTTATGTAATTGAATTTTCTGTTCAATGATTACTTTGAGCAATAACTCTAAATTTGTATATTTTCTATCACTTTTATTAGAGTTATTATTTAATTGCTAAATCATCATTTATTTACTTAATCACTTCCATAATAAATTTAAAATTTCTTTTATGTGATTAAAATCCTTTCAATGGCAAGATTTAGCAATAACTCTTAATAAAATAAATAAAACATAAATTTATTTTAGCAAAATAATTTGATTACAAATTTTAACCATTGAGTTTTGCATACTACTCAAGAATGAATGAGTGAATTGAATTTGAATAGTTGGTATCTAATATCAAAACCGTTAGCTAACCATATACTTTGTAATCAAACTAGAATTTCAATTTCAGTAAGAATCTAATATGAATTTCAGTTATGACATAGATAACATGTATATGAAGACTATACCCATGATACATGAAAACTATATACCCATGATCATTTCTCAGAAATCAAATCCATCACAACAAACACAATAAAATATTCAAAAAAGTGCTTGAATACTTGAATCTTTATAAGAGAATGGACAATATCATTTGGCAATTACGAAATACTTTTTCCTTGATAGGTATGTTAAGGAAAGCAATTCTCTTGTGAATGAACAATCGCCAAAAACATTTAGCACACACATATATACGATATTCATATACATACAAATATTTTGTGAATTATATGCTTTTTCAAAACAGATCTGTGAAGCTAATAGCCATCATATTAGCTCATGACTTAAACACAAAAATTAACATCTTTAACCTTTTATTCTAAGATGTGTATATATTCAAAACATGGCTCTGATACCAACTGTAAGACTTTAATTGATAAAACTATCATACGGAAATAACTTTAATTTCCAAGATCTTAAATATGATACACCTTAAGAAATCAAATACAATTTTACATACCGTTATTCGCCATTGATATTGGTAGAGAAGGAATTGGATCCCCTTATTCCTTCTTCTCTCTGTCTCTCAATTATGTACACCCCTGTTTCTATAATTGATTGAGGTTAACTTTCAAGTGGTATGGTGTACCTTTTATAGAGGATAGAAGATGGCCTATTAATGACTGTCATAAAAAGGGTCTTGAAATACGTAATGACTTTCATAATTACTTTCTTGAAATATGAAAAGTCTCTTATTTAATAACTGTTGAAAGATGAACCGTTCAATCATTTGTTCTCTCAACAATTAATAACGTATATCTTATATATATATACACACACACACACATATATATATATATATATATATTAATTGGGACAATCTTTTATTGGCTAAATAGTTAGTGGAGTCCAACTAACATAGAAGGCTAGTGGGCCACATTTAATGGGACTTCTAAAAGTCACATAGAAGTTTACAATAGCCTCTCTTGATGCTCCCGGGGAAATTTTCCCACGAATTTTTGTTGGACCTATTTATAAATATTTTTTTGTATAAGTTTTTTGTATAGTATAGAATACAATTTTACTATGTACGATTTTTTGTCCTGCTTGAGAGTTGAGAGGTTTTGTATTTGCAATATTTACTAGGTATTGTAATCCTTTAGCTTATGATTTATCAGAATGAGTGTTGTATAGTACATAGATGTGAGCCACTTTTCAAAAAAGTAATGCTATGCTTCCTAAAATTGAATCCCAAACTTGGTTCCTAGTATGGCATAACAGTTGTACCAAATACTGTGACAGTAATGTTGGTACCAAATGTCACTACAAGTGATATAACTGACAAAACATTTGAGAAACAAATTTGGGATTCATATTTGGGAAACATAGCATTATTCTTTTCTAAAGTCAGAATATTAGAGAGGCCAATACATATATAATACCCTGTATTTTCAATAAGTATTTATGCACATAGATTTTATATACTTCCCTTGATCCTTCTTGAAATTTTACCTTCGATCGATTGAGGCTCTCTCGAGCGATCGAGCATTCCCAAAGTTCAAGCGATCGAACATTGTTCAATCGATCGAAACTCTATCAACCTGAATTTAATACGTGGTCCCCACTTCAATCGATCAAACTTTCTTCAATCGATCTAACCAGATCGTTCTGTTTTCGAGCGATCGAACTCCATTCGATCAATCAAAACTTGTAATCATTTGAATTCCCAGGTTTCCCGCAAACCTTGCCATCTGCACTCCTCCCCCTCTATATATATGGTGGTGTTCGTGCGTGTTTACAACCTGCATTTTCATTTAATTATATTTTAATTTCATTGTCATATTTAATTTAATTCAAGTTGTCTGCTTATATTTATTTAGCAATTCCTTAATTGGGGTCTATTTGTAAATTCTATGAATTAGGAATACTGATGTTTTGTTTTCACAACTGGTTTTTCATAAGTCTGGTTATACCTGTGTTGAATTTCAAAACTGTATTTCAAGACGGTGAAAGTATTTATTTCTGACTCAAACAATATTTTTAAGTACTTCTTACGTTAAAATGATTTTTTTTTGTATTTTTGTGGTGATCACCGTGACGCGAAAATACCAGTTTATGTTCAAAATTGTCCGCGCCGCGTCGATCTCCCATAGTTTGGGAATCTACATCAATCATGAAATGACATCTGCTTTTTGATCATTAATGCAACTAATCATTAGTTAGAGTTATTTGGATATTATACTTGAGTGTGTGTTAACTTAGGGCCATAAGTTGTATTTCCCAAACAATACAAGTGATTCCTAGACATTTTGCATATGCCTTATTTGACTACAATTGTTTGTTGTGTTTTAATCCTATGCCTAAAAGCTACTTTGCCAAACAACACCACTTGACCCCTACTGATCTATAAACACACCTTCAATTTTTGAATGTGTATGTATGTATATATATCTGTGTATATAATGTATATGTGTATAAATCAATTAGTTTGTAGAGTAAACTAGAAAGTACTTGGGCACCAAGTTGAAGATATTTTTCTATATATACACACACATGTCTTCACAATCTGTATATCTTCACAAACTGAAAATTTAGAGAGTTAAGAGGGAGAGTTTGGGAGGATTTATAGAATATTTAGAGAGAGAAGAACTCTATCTCCATAGCCAAAGCTTGCAAATTGGGTTTCTATTTAGTTATCTTTCTCAACATACTCTTAAGCTTTAATCAGTGAGTATTTTTAAACTCACTCTTAATGTAAATTCTTGCTTAATTACTATTTATATGGGTATAGTTGTATATCACCATTGTTGAAATTGTCCATGGAAGCTTGAGCTCAAAAATCACGATTTTCCAACTTCAACCAAAATTCGTTTTTAAAGATGAATATGAAAGATTACAGTCCCTAGAGGTTATGTTTAAAGTATTAGAGCCTAACTCATTCGTATTGTGGCGTATATAAGAAATGAAATTTCGTCACCTCTCGGTTTTTTGTAAAATCTGAGAGTTACGATTGAAATTAGTTAAAACCCATCGCGTATTCATAATCCTTACGGAAAAATAGAGAGAACCATGTAGTACAAGTCATGTTTGCATTCGAATTTCAAAATGGGTCAAAAATAGGCTTTAAGTTCGTAACAAGGGAGAAACTGCTAATACCAATCGATTGGTATGTTCAGCACTAACGACTTTTAGTAAAACAGTCATAACTTACTCTAGAAAACTCGAAAATGCGCACCGTTTGAAGCATTGGAAACTAGACTCAAATACCTTTCTTTTGATGTGTAATTCATCCATAAAAAAGTATATCTCATTTTTTAGGGCATTGTTTCAAAGTAGACCCACTTGTGTTCTACTAGCGATAAAAGCATATTAAAGTATTCTTTGATGAATTCATTGGTTGTTTCATATAAGATTCGATTTCTTCTCGTATATCCATGGTTATCGTTCCCAATACTTTATATTTCTATATTAAGTCACATGTCATTCATGTGAAGTTAGTTGTACATGCATGGTGAGTGGTGGTCAGTGTAGAAAATAGTATGTGGTTGAGATTGTGTGTAGACGCTCCCTGGTATTGGTGTACCAAAGTGTGATGTTACGATATTGTGGCTAGAGTGTCTCTGAAATGTGACGGTGACAAAACTGGACACTCCCTAGCGCCCATGGTAGCACTAAAGTGTGTGATGCTGACTTGGACATTCCCTGGCTCCCATGGTAGTGCTAAAATGTGGCCTACTGGACACTCTCTGACATGTGTGGAATGGTCAAAGTGTAAGGCATTGGACACTCTCTGGTACCCCGTACTAAAGTGTGAGGCAAACTGGACACTCCCTGGTACCCCTGTACTAAAGTGTGGTCATCTTAGTGTTTCAAAGATACTGGAGTGAGAGAGTTGAGTGTTGTGTTGTCGAGAGAAAAGAGTTGGTAAGATGAGCATGGTTGCTTTGTTCTCATATATAAGCAAATGCACCAATGAATGCCTATAAAAGATAGCATAGAGAATGTATGAATTAAAGTTTATTAATGTCATCTTTACTGTTTTATAATGTGAACTCATTTCTATGTTATTAACCTGTTGAATAATGAGACTGGGAATTGGAAAATAGTAAGTAAGTATGTTTTACATTCGAGCATATGTTTTTAATACTCACCAGCTTCATGAAGCTGAAGGCGTTGATGCGTCCAAGACATTCGTGTCTAGGCTTTCAGGTTATGATCATGCTGGACCATATGATTATGCGAACTAATAACAACTACCCGAAGAGGAATTTGTTGTCACGACCCATCCCACTACGCGTGGAAATAGGACACGTGGCACGCCACCAAGGCTCATCCAAACATCACCTAATAATACGCAGCGGAAAGAACTTCTATAAAACAACCCTGGTAGATTAAAACTTAGGAAACGTTCCCCTCTGTGTTTGTAAAATACATTGAAATCAGAGTTATAAAAAGTTTTGGTCATTGAAAACACATTCAAAGAAGATAGTTTTGAAAAACAGAGGTTCAGTCGACTTCCCAGTCGACTGCACTAGGGTCCAGTCGACTGCTCCGTCGACTGTGTTAAGCAGAACCACAAATACAACATACTGAAAAGAGGTCCAGTCGACTGCTCCGGGAATCCCAGTCGACTGTGTTATGCAGAACTAAAATTAACATTTGCTCATCAGGGGTTCAGTCGACTGATCAGGGAATCCAGTCGACTGCATTGGTTACTATTTGGATCAGTAGCTAAAATTCTACAGTGTTCAGTCGACTGCCCAAGGGGTTCAGTCGACTGCTTCTCTGATATCCACTTACAGTATCCCAAATACACGAGATCCAGTCGACTGATCAGGGGGCTCAGTCGACTGCTCCCTTGCTAACAGCCCTGTAATGAAATATTAACAACTCATGCTTCTCCACCCCAACCACAAACACAACCATAACTGATTTAACGCATTAAAACATAACTACAGATGTTCAATTACACGATTACAATACTATAGAAGCTAATACATGTTTCTATTACAACATACTACAATACTCAAATCCTTATACAAGTTTTAGGATTTAAAAACAAAACATTTACAAGGGCGATTCCCCGGCGTTCATCGGCCTCACTCCGCACACTTCTTCTTGTCTTTCTTTTTACCTGCAATGGAGTACATCTCCACTGCTCAGCTATATGCTGAGCGTACAATTCTAAATGTATGCTTATATGACAATTCATGGTTTAAGCATCTAAAACACATAGGAAATAGTCTCTGGGGTGAGTGGTACGCATTCATCCGGTAGCGGCAAGTCCAAGCCTTAAACCGCGATGTCAATGGCAAGTCCAAGCCTACAACCATTGCATCCCACAAGTGCCATGGCAAGTCCAAGCCTACAACCATGCACAGTAGCCGTCGCTACTAAAATTCTCAAACATCGAGAAGCTTACTCCGGCATGAATTTGCACCAAACTCCCCTTTGACCCAAGTAGACACATAACATGCTCACATAAACAGTTATACGTGCTTTTATCATAATTTCACGTGCATAATTAACGGGCCTAACTAACACATGAATTTCGCCCGGATCCAAGAATATCAAAAGTGATGTCCAAAACATGAAAATCCATATATTTCATAGATCTAGAATTCATACCTCGTGCGAATCTCTTCAAACTTTGAAGGATTGACTAGGAGGCTAAATAAACGCTGGATTTCGAATTTGAGAAAATTCCTACAAGTTTTACCTGATTTTTCCCAAAAGTCCAAAATTAAGATTTTAACAAAACTTGGCCAAACATGACCTAAGTGGTATCAAAACGTAGGTCTTACCTCCACGAGTTCAAATCTGAAATCTGGAGAAAATCTGACAGACGGAAGGTTGTCAAACGGCGTCGCAAAGTCCGGAGCAACCAAATCTCCTTTCTCTCTCCTCTCTCTAGATATTTTTGGCAAGTTTGGATGAGAATGAATCTCATCCTTACTATTTATAGGCAAAAGTTATGGAAATTATGCTTACCTCCCCACGAGTTTCTCAAAACTTCTAATTACCTCTCGAAACTTCGCACGCGTCCATTTTATGCCTTTACGAGTGAAACTATAAATTTCAAAAGTTTCCGACTAAGTTTCGTTTGGGTCCAAAATACGTCCGAAAACTATATTCTGTGGAATCTCTACACAACCTACCTTTTTAATTAGCGTGACACTCACGTTCTCACCACAGTTCTCAAATCAATATATAACAATATCAATTTACCAAACACAGGTAAAATTTACTATTCACAAAATACCAGATAAAGTCAAATAACATTTAAGTCATATAAATGTCATTTAATCATGCCAATGCAACAGGTGTTACCAATTCCTCGTGTCTCCACTAGACACCTCACCGTTGACTCACGTCAACTCAACTCAATCAAATTATTAATAACATTAATAATTCCACAATCTCAATTTATGCATATTTTAAAACCATGAAATTCTGGAACGGGTGTGACAACTCTCCCCTTCAACAAGGAAGTTTGTCCCCAAACTTTACCTCATAGGTCGAATAAGTACGGATATTCATTCCGCATGTCTTCCTCATGTTCCCATGTAGCCTCTTCCACCGTGTGACTACGCCATAGTACTTTCACCATTGGAATAGTCTTGGTTCTCAAGACTTGTTCTTTGCGGTCTAGAATCTCCACTGGTTGTTCCACATAAGTCAAGTCCCCCTGAATTTGCAACGGTTCAGGTACAATGATCTTACTCGTGTCAGTCATACAACGTCTCAACATAGACACGTGAAACACATTGTGCACATATTCCAACTCTGATGACAAGGCCAAACGATAAGCCACTGGACCAACCCTCTCTAGGATTTCAAAAGGTCCTATGAATCTCGGATTGAGCTTTCCCCTCTTCCCAAATCGTACAATGCCTTTTGAAGGCGATACTCGCAAGTATACAAAATCTCCAACTTCAAAATTCATCGGTTGTCGTTTAGAGTCTGCATAACTCTTATATCGGCTCTGAGCTACCTTAAGTCGCTCTTGAATCAACTTCATTTTCTCAGTAGTCACCTGTATTAACTCGGGTCCTAACAACTTCCTTTCTCCAACCTCGGTCCAACAAACCGGTGATCGACACTTACGGCCATACAAAGCTTCATACGGTGCCATCCCGATACTTGACTGAAATCCGTTATTATAAGCAAATTCAATCAACGGCAAGTGGTGCTCCCACTCGTTCCCAAAATCTAATACACAAAGTCTCAACATATCCTCTAACGTCTGAATCATGCGTTCTGACTGCCCATCGGTCTGAGGATGAAATGCAGTACTGAAACTTAATTTCGTACCCATAGCTTCTTGCAAACTTCCCCAAAATCTTGACGTAAAACTACTATCACGATCTGACACAATCACAGCTGGGACTCCATGTAGTCTTACAATCTCTTTCACATACAATTCCGCTAACTTGGACGGTTTAGTCGTCTTGATCGGTAGAAAATGAGCTGACTTTGTTAATCGGTCAACTATAACCCAAATCTTATCATTCTTATTGATTGATCGTGGAAATCCTGAAACAAAGTCCATCGTAATCTCATCCCATTTCCATTCCGACACTGGCAAAGGTTGTAGTAACCCCGCGGGTACTTGTCTCTCTGCCTTGACTTGTTGACATGCCGAACATTCGGATACAAACTTGGCAACTTCACGCTTCATACCCTTCCACCAAAAGTTTTCTCTCAAGTTTCTGTACATCTTATTACTCCCCGGGTGTACTGAATATTTCGTACTATGAGCTTCTTCCAAAAGTCGTTCTTTCAGGTCTTTCACATTTGGTACACATAATCGATTTCCCAGTTTCAACGTTCCTTGGTCTAATACAAAACCAGGTCGCTTTCCCAAAGATATCTCATCTCTCATTTTACACAAATAAACATCGTTAAATTGTTCCTTCTTGATCTCATCAATAATATCTGGGTGTGCCATGATTGCCATCATTAAGCCACCACTAACCTTTGGTATCACATCCAAGTCCAAACGTTCCATTTCTTTTACCAATTCTTTTTGTTGAGTTAGCTCATCGGCTAAATTCCTTGGCGTCTTCCGGCTTAATGCATCGGCTACTACATTCGCCTTCCCCTGATGATACTCAATCGAAAGATCGTAATCCTTCATTAATTCCAACCATCTTCGCTGTCTCATATTCAAGTCCCGTTGGGTGAAAATATATTTCAAACTCTTATGATCTGTGAATATCTCACACTTTTCTCCGTACAAATAATGTCTCCAAATCTTCAAGGCATGAATTACTGCAGCTAATTCCAGATCATGAGTCGGATAATTAATCTCATGTGTCTTCAACTGTCTAGATGCATAAGCAATCACTTTACCCCCTTGCATCAACACGCATCCCAACCCTTTGTGTGAAGCATCACTATAGATCACAAATCCCTCGGTTCCGGATGGTATTGTCAAAATAGGTGCTCTCGTCAGTCGTGACTTCAATTCTTGAAAACTGTCATCGCATTCCTGACTCCATTCAAATGTAACTCCCTTCCTCATTAACTTTGTCATTGGCAATGAGATCTTCGAGAAATGTTCAATAAAACGGCGGTAGTATCCCGCTAATCCCAAGAAACTTCGAATTTCAGATACAGAAGTCGGTCTTTGCCAATTTGCTACAGCTTCTACTTTGTGAGGGTCAACTGATACTCCATTCTTGTCAATCACATGACCAAGAAAAGTAATGCTAGGTAACCAAAATTCACATTTCTTGAATTTCCCAAACAATTGTTTTTCCCGCAGTCTCTGAAGTATCAATCTCAAATGATTCTCGTGTGTTACCTCACTTGGCGAATAAACAAGGATATCGTCTATGAACACTATCACAAAATCATCCAAATAGTCCTTAAAGACTCGGTTCATAAGATCCATGAACGCAGCTGGTGCATTAGTAACCCCAAATGGCATAACTAAGAACTCGTAGTGTCCATAACGCGTTCTAAAAGCTGTTTTCTCAACATCTTCGGCCTTCACTTTCAACTGATGATAACCCGATCTTAGGTCTATCTTGGAGAATACTTGTGCCCCATGAAGTTGATCAAATAAGTCATCAATTCTGGGTAGTGGATACTTGTTCTTGATTGTCAATTTGTTCAGTTCCCGGTAATCCACACACATACGCATCGAACCATCTTTCTTTTTAACAAACAACACTGGAGCTCCCCACGGCGAAATACTTGGTCGAATGAAACCTTTATCAAGTAACTCTTGTAGTTGAACTTTCAGTTCCTTCAATTCTACTGGTGCCATTCTATACGGTGCTTTGGATACTGGTCTTGCGTCCGGTTTTACTTCAATGGTGAATTCAATTTCCCTCTCAATCAGGACGTCTGGTAAGTCATCTGGAAATACGTCTGGATACTCCCGTACTACTGGAATGTCTTCTACTCTTGATTCGGTCGCTGAGACATCAGTCACTGAACATAGGAATCCTTGACATCCCTTTTTCAATAACTTTCCCGCTCGGATAGCTGAAATCAAATATGGCGGCGGTATAACCCCACTTCCTTGAAAACAAAAGTTCCCATGTACTGGTGATCGAAAATTAACTTCTTTCCGTTCACAATCTATTGTGGCTTGGTTAAGAGCTAACCAATCCATCCCTAGAATCACATCGAAATGGTTCACCACAATTGGTATAAGGTCTACGGTCATCAACTTCCCACCTAATTTGATATCACAGTTCTTATATACAGTAGATGTCATTATTGCTTTACTAAGTGGCACAGCAATAGACAAATCATATCCTAACGGTGCCGATTTAACATTCAAATGTTCAACAAAATCATGTGATACAAACGAATGCGTAGATCCCGAGTCAACAAGTATGCGTGCTAAGTGCGAACATACAAGCACCATACCTGAGACCACTGTATCAGTAGCAGCCACGTCTCCAGGGTTCATCTGGAATGATCTTCCCTGACGTTGCTCTGTCCTTTGTCCTCCGTCATTAGACTGTTTAGGCTTCGAACCGCTAGAAGCCATAGAACTAGCTCCTTGTTGAGAATACCTCCTCGGGCAATCCTTGGCTTGGTGCCCAAATACTCCACAATCATAACACTTGCCTCTCATGTCGGGTGTTGAATTTGTACTACCCCCGCCTTGGTTCCTATTCTGGGGTTTGGTCATGAAACATCGACCTGAGTGCGGTCTGTTGCAAAGCGAACACAATGGTATGTTACTTGGCGTTCTCTTGAAATCACTAAAACTAGAGCCAGAGCCTCTTTGAAACGGCCTCTTGAAAGATCCACCCTGACTTCGGTCACCACCCTCATGACTTCGCTTTCCTTGGTAATTTGGTTTCGATCTCTCTATTCCACTTTCGGCTACTAGTGCCGTTTGCTGTACTGCTGCAACAGTTGAATGCTCGTAGGTTTCTACCCTCAAACGGATATTTTCCCTTAGGCCTTCTTCAAATTTCCTTGCCCTTTCTTCCTCTCCTGGCACAGAACCTTTACCAAATCTCAACAACGCATTATACTTGGAAGTATACTCTGTCACAGTCAGGTCTCCCTGCTTCAAGTTATCAAATTCTCTCTTCTTTGCGTTGTAGGCGACTCGTGGAAAGAACCGGCGATTGAATTCCGCCTTGAACCCTTCCCAAGTAATCGGTGCCCCTTGATCTAGTACATTCACCCACCAGTTCTGGGCTTCACCCTTCATCACATCACTGGCATTCTCAATTTTCTCCTTATCGGTCATCGGAATCGATCGGAAAATTCTCTCCATATCCATGATCCAATGTTCTGCGAGCGTTGGGTCGGGTGTCCCATGAAATTCCATCGGTTTCTTCCGGGCAAACTGTTCAGATATTGATCTCATACCCCTATTTTCGGGCGCATGTACTACAACTATCGGTTCTGGCTCCAATGGAGGTGTTGGAGGTAATCTGTCCGCTATATTTCGTATCATCTCTCCCATGTTCCCCATCATCTCTGCCATTTCATTCATTCGACGAGTATGTGGCGATAATTCTCGTTCTTCGTCACTCATGATTACAATCCTGTAGTTCTCAATGCATAAACACTATGCATGTACAACAATAACAATAGTATGTATGTAAAACATCATCCATATGCATCAAACATCTCTAAGATGCATGAATGCAATTGAAAACATGTGGCAATTCACTCAACACTCCACTCGTCGTCGAACGTTCCCAAAGTTTTGTTACCTCTAGCTCTGATACCAATAAATGTCACGACCCATCCCACTACGCGTGGAAATAGGACACGTGGCACGCCACCAAGGCTCATCCAAACATCACCTAATAATACGCAGCGGAAAGAACTTCTATAAAGCAACCCTGGTAGATTAAAACTTAGGAAATGTTCCCCTCTGTGTTTGTAAAATACATTGAAATCAGAGTTATAAAAAGTTTTGGTCATTGAAAACACATTCAAAGAAGATAGTTTTGAAAAACAGAGGTTCAGTCGACTTCCCAGTCGACTGCACTAGGGTCCAGTCGACTGCTCCGTCGACTGTGTTAAGCAGAACCACAAATACAACATACTGAAAAGAGGTCCAGTCGACTGCTCCGGGAACCCCAGTCGACTGTGTTATGCAGAACTAAAATTAACATTTGCTCATCAGGGGTTCAGTCGACTGATCAGGGAATCCAGTCGACTGCATTGGTTACTATTTGGATCAGTAGCTAAAATTCTACAGTGTTCAGTCGACTGCCCAAGGGGTTCAGTCGACTGCTTCTCTGATATCCACTTACAGTATCCCAAATACACGAGATCCAGTCGACTGATCAGGGGGCTCAGTCGACTGCTCCCCTGCTAACAGCCCTGTAATGAAATATTAACAACTCATGCTTCTCCACCCCAACCACAAACACAACCATAACTGATTTAACGCATTAAAACATAACTACAGATGTTCAATTACACGATTACAATACTATAGAAGCTAATACATGTTTCTATTACAACATACTACAATACTCAAATCCTTATACAAGTTTTAGGATTTAAAAACAAAACATTTACAAGGGCGATTCCCCGGCGTTCATCGGCCTCACTCCGCACACTTCTTCTTGTCTTTCTTTTTACCTGCAATGGAGTACATCTCCACTGCTCAGCTATATGCTGAGCGTACAATTCTAAATGTATGCTTATATGACAATTCATGGTTTAAGCATCTAAAACACATAGGAAATAGTCTCTGGGGTGAGTGGTACGCATTCATCCGGTAGCGGCAAGTCCAAGCCTTAAACCGCGATGTCAATGGCAAGTCCAAGCCTACAACCATTGCATCCCACAAGTGCCATGGCAAGTCCAAGCCTACAACCATGCACAGTAGCCGTCGCTACTAAAATTCTCAAACATCGAGAAGCTTACTCCGGCATGAATTTGCACCAAACTCCCCTTTGACCCAAGTAGACACATAACATGCTCACATAAACAGTTATACGTGCTTTTATCATAATTTCACGTGCATAATTAACGGGCCTAACTAACACATGAATTTCGCCCGGATCCAAGAATATCAAAAGTGATGTCCAAAACATGAAAATCCATATATTTCATAGATCTAGAATTCATACCTCGTGCGAATCTCTTCAAACTTTGAAGGATTGACTAGGAGGCTAAATAAACGCTGGATTTCGAATTTGAGAAAATTCCTACAAGTTTTACCTGATTTTTCCCAAAAGTCCAAAATTAAGATTTTAACAAAACTTGGCCAAACATGACCTAAGTGGTATCAAAACGTAGGTCTTACCTCCACGAGTTCAAATCTGAAATCTGGAGAAAATCTGACAGACGGAAGGTTGTCAAACGGCGTCGCAAAGTCCGGAGCAACCAAATCTCCTTTCTCTCTCCTCTCTCTAGATATTTTTGGCAAGTTTGGATGAGAATGAATCTCATCCTTACTATTTATAGGCAAAAGTTATGGAAATTATGCTTACCTCCCCACGAGTTTCTCAAAACTTCTAATTACCTCTCGAAACTTCGCACGCGTCCATTTTATGCCTTTACGAGTGAAACTATAAATTTCAAAAGTTTCCGACTAAGTTTCGTTTGGGTCCAAAATACGTCCGAAAACTATATTCTGTGGAATCTCTACACAACCTACCTTTTTAATTAGCGTGACACTCACGTTCTCACCACAGTTCTCAAATCAATATATAACAATATCAATTTACCAAACACAGGTAAAATTTACTATTCACAAAATACCAGATAAAGTCAAATAACATTTAAGTCATATAAATGTCATTTAATCATGCCAATGCAACAGGTGTTACCAATTCCTCGTGTCTCCACTAGACACCTCACCGTTGACTCACGTCAACTCAACTCAATCAAATTATTAATAACATTAATAATTCCACAATCTCAATTTATGCATATTTTAAAACCATGAAATTCTGGAACGGGTGTGACATTTGTTATTATGTGTTTTAAGTTATGAACTGGTTTTGTAATAAGGATAACTATAATAGATAATAGATATTATTTTATTTTAAGGCAGTTTGTGCCTTTAATTAATAGATCACGTGTTGTAATAACTTTTACGTTAGAAAATTTTTGTAAACCTTGATTACTCTACTCTGATTCGCATTATTATACTGTTCGACGTTTGGGATCGATCCTTCAAACTATTGCGACCTACGAGTCCATAAAGGAAATTTAATACTTTCCATATTTATGCTACGTCGGGGCGTGACAGTGTGTGTGAAGGTTTGCTGAACTTGAGAGAGCTAGAGAAAGTTTGTGTGCTTGTGTTTATCCATATATTCACCTCCATATATATACATATACACACACCTATATATACTCATAGCTGGGAGAGAGAGAAGCAGAAGCAAGAGAAGAAGAAGAAGATAAAGAGAAGGCAGGGAGAGAGACATCGAGACAGAGGAGGAGAGAAAGGCCGCCATTGAAGCTAGAACTTGCCAAACGCGCCCTTAGCAACTTTTGGCCGATGAGTCCCAAACTCACTTAGTAGCTTAGTTGTGATGTTTTACTTATTCTGTATGTTTAATAAGGACCCAAACACACCCTACTAAATTCTGCACGTTTACTACAAAATCTGGAGAAGACGAAGTTCGACCGATCGATCTGAGTTCAATCGATCGAACATCCCTGAGTCTCAATCAATCGAAATGGCTTCAATCGATAGAGACCACCTTGACTTTAATCGATCGAGAATACTTCGATCGATCGAACAGAACTTTCTTCAAGCGATTGAGATGACTTCAATCGACCGAACCTAGCAGAACATGGATATGTTCCCTAAGTTTATAATTCATAATGGGTAGTTGTTTAATCGTTGTTTCATGTTTCTATTATGTGATATTTTGGATTACGGGGGTAATAGGATATAATAATGAGACTGAGATAATATGTTAAGTAATGTAGTCAGGTTCGGAACGTTAGTATTAATCCGACGCGATAACGAGATAGGTTGGAGATAATAACAGTGGGTAGCGTTAATGAGTAACTAGTGATTTAGTTAGTGGGTTATTTGTTATTTTTGAGGTTGTGTGAGTCGAGCTGATGATTTGCTCAGGTTGAATCTGATAAGTGAGTCAGAAGGATTTGACCAGGATCATGAGAATTATAGGTGCACAGTACTCGTAAGAGTTCTTAAAAGCGGTGAACAATAAGATTTCTTAAAAGCGGTGAACAAGAGTAGTTGTGGCACACCCATGATTTATATTTTACTAGAGCTATGTATGTATCGTACTCGCAAGCGTTCTTAAAAGCGGTGAACAGTAAGAGTTTTTAAAAGCAGTTAACAAGAGTACATGGTACATCCGTAGACGAGTTGTTATATGAGATCGATGGGTAGTGTTCGCAAGAGTTCTTAAAAGCAGTGAATAGTAAGACTTCTTAAAAGTAGTGAACAGTAGCACTAGTATGTCGTGATGATATAATCAATTCGGTATAATTAGTTGGGATGAGTATAGTCAGTCTTAGAGTTGGAAGGTGTTGAGAATCGGTTAATGATGAATCTGAATGAAAGGAGAAAAGATAGTATTAATATCACTGTTTATTATCGTTCAGGACTGGTAATTCCGTTATTTCTATGAGACTGTGTTAGTTAGTTCTCACTCAGCTTTCAGTAAGTTGACGGCCTTTATTGTCTGAACATTCCCCGTCCAGACTACCATGTCCCTAACAATGCAGGTATTGGAGCTTACGGTGATGGATACTACCTAGAGTTGGATTATGCAGAGGGTGGGCCCACGAATGCCGATTATACTTGAGAAGAGTATTATGCTGACGACTACCCTTACACCAGTTGAAGATCGGAAGATAGTTATAATTAGAAATTTCTGTTAGACTCTGTTTTGTTTTAATTAATGGGTACTTGTGCATATGTTGTCTTTAGACCTGTTGTAATCCTGTGGACCACACTTTGACATTTTTAATAGTGATACTGTTATTATATTACCATTGTTTACTATTCCTGTTTATCTTTTGGACTAGTACCGTGTGGTGTGAATAATTAGTGACTTTCATCCGTCATTCCTTATGGATCCAAAAAGAAAATTTATTTTTCTCTATTTTTACTGCTTCGGAGCGTAACAACATAAATTAATTCCAAAATACAAATTACATATACATATTCAAAAAAAATTGCAAGGGTGTGGCCCCCTCCGCCAACATTGCCCCCGCATACAATTATCTATGGTGAGTCTCGTTGAAATAGTAAGATTTCTTTCATTGTAACCCGAGGTCACAGGGTTCGATTTGCAAAGATAAACCATTGTTTTTTTCCCCTTCCAGAACTTTGGTTAGTGATCTGAGGTTAAGTAACAATTCGTTCTTAGCAAATTACATGCTTCAGCTTATATTGGCTTTTAGGATTTTTTTTTAAAAAAAAGGAAAAAAAGCAATGATCAGTACTTCATAGTTTGTTACTAGAATTTGAACTAAATCTGTGTGAATATATGTAAGTGTTCCAGAATACACATATAACTATGCTGGTAGGTTTAACATCTTTCCAGGCTTTGTCCACCTAAATACAGCTTGGCTATTGCATGAATCCACAAAATAACATATCCATGTGTTAGTATTCTTAGTTTCATTGAACCAAATATCCACAATTATTAGAGGTATGGCTTATAATATACTCCATATATATGTATGTCAAACTCCCACTAGAAATCAATCTTTGGCTTTTAATAACCAGAAACATTTAGTATTATTTTTTGAATCCAAATAGAGAGTAACTGTCGGAAGAAAGGCACTCAGTTTGGAGAAGTATGCCCCAATAACATGGGGTCATGCGACCACTTAAATTAGGGGATTATGACAAGTGAAAAAGATGTGTCCCTAAAAATAGGAGCCATGATTTATTATCATTACCACTTCATCTTAGTGGTCACATAATTACATATTATTTAAGTATCATACCATATCAACATGATGACGTGCTATAACGTACTCACTAAATATAACTTTCACATCATTTTGACCAATGCTAAGCCTCATTCAACTCATCCTATGTTTATTGCAGATAGTGAGAAAGCTTGTTTTCCCATACCATACCTGATGTGCCACAGTCCCATATTATGTTAATTATTTTTCATACATACATATATATGTATTATATATTATAATAATACTAAGTATACATACTTTTTGACATATTATACTTTAAATGCTTTTTTTTGAAATTTTTACACTTTTCTATGCACCACTTACACAACACAAAGTACATACATTTAAAACTATGTGTCAAAAATTATGTAAAAAAATGTGTATACATAACATTAATCTATATATTAACCTCATGCCTCATCCACACTAAATACTAGATCTAGTAATAACTAGATTTCCGTCAATTGAATATAAAACGCTTCTCTCTCTCTCTCTCTCTCTCTCTCTCTCTCTCTCAAATTAAGTTGAGCATAAAGTTTTTTTTTTTTTTTTGATGGGAAACAACAATCAGTCCACAGAAGGTATACAAGAAACATCCAATGAGACACATTGTGCAATACATTCTGGGAATGAGTCAAGCCAAATATGAGATCGCTCCCTAAACTTAGCATTCCTAGCTAATTGGTGAGCCACTGTGTTTGCACTTCTTTTAACAAATCTACACGACCTCACCCCCAAGTCTTGAATAAGAGACTTGATTTCAGCTAGGCACCCTCCATACGAAGCCAAATCATGATCCGTGGAATTGATGCCATTAATCACCGTGAGAGAATCTGATTCCACAAGAAAACCTCTAAAGCCTAAGTCTCCCACCACCTCTAAAGCTCTCATCATTGCCATTGCTTCAACAGTAGGCACATCAAAAACACCCTGAAAATTCTCCAAGAAAGCCACGAGGACAAATCCACTAGAATCCCGCAAAACCGCTCCAGCACCCGAGGCAAACAAATCTGCAAAAATGGCCCCATCAACATTTAACTTAAGCACTCCATCGGGTGGTGGAGACCACCGAGAAGGGACTTGAGGAGAAAGAGTCAAAGAGTGTAAAGTCTGAGCTTGAAAAGTATGGGAATACTCTTCAATGTAGTCGTTAATACAAGACACCGTCCGTCTTGGATCATTCTTCCTGTCCTCAAAAACGAACAAATTCCTGTTATGCCAAATAAACCAAGCACATACCGTTCCTTTAACCACATCACTATTGCTCCCCTTTTCCAGCAACGACACAAACCAGTCCCCAAAACTCATACCATGCTGCACCAGAGCAAACGCAAAAGGATGAGCCACATTCCAGACCTCAGTTGCCCAACGACAAAATAAAAGCGTGTGTGGCACATTTTCACACATTGCGCCACACAAAATGCATCTGGCATTCTGGACAACCTGTCTTTTCCGTAAGTTGTCATTACAAGGAAGCAAATCACGACAGGCAAGCCACAGAAATATTTTTATTTTGTTTGGAATTGCCAAATTCCATATGCTACTCCAAGGGAAATCAGCCCCCGAATGTGAAGTCGAGCCTATAACCCTCTTTGCATTTTTTAACCCAACAGCAATATGGTATGCAGATTTCACCGTAACCCTCCCTTTTGGATCCCAATGCCACAACCATTTGTCTTCCAAATCCCTTCTAGATAGGGGAATGCTTTTAATCGCCTTAGCGTCATGAGCCAGAAAAATTTGGTCAATCAAAGCATGATTCCATTGCTTAGAATCTGCACAAAAAAGAAAGCTAACTGTTGCATTTTTGAAACTCTCAGGCAGGGGCGAAATTGGCTTAAAGGTTGAAGGGGTTGGAAGCCATGGGTCAAGGCCAATCCGAATACAATTCCCATTTCCAACCCGCCATCGTAACCCACTTTTAAGAACATCACGAGCCCCCCAAATGCTTCGCCACACGAAAGATGGTTGATTTCCCAACCTTGCATTAAGAAAATCTCCATCCCGAAAATAAGCCGCTTTAAAAACCTTATGCACCAAAGAATTTGTATTATGGAGAAGCCTCCACCCTTGTTTTGCAAGCATAGCACTGTTAAAACTCTCCATATCTCTGAAGCCCATACCTCCGAATTTCTTGGAGACACATAAAGATTCCCATTTCAACCAATGAATTTTTCTTTCATCTCCCCTTTGACCCCACCAAAACTTTGCAATGGTGCTATTTAAGGCTCTATAAATGGACTGGGGAAGCTTAAAACAGGACATCACAAAAGTGGGAATCGCCTGGGCAATAGACTTAATCAACACTTCTCGACCACCGCGAGACAGGAGTTTCTCTTTCCACCCTGAAGTTTTACTGCGCAGTCTATCCCTTAAATACGAAAAAACTTGAGTTTTTGACTTGCCAATGAAAGCTGGAAGTCCCAAATATTTCTCATGGCTAGAAAGAGCTTGCACACCAAGAGTATTCAGCATTTGAGCACGAGTATCGGGAGGGGTATAGGGGCTGAAGAAAACCTTAGACTTGTCTACATTAATTTTTTGCCCAGAAGCATTCTCATAGATTTGAAGACAATGAAGAATCTCTTGGCATTCATTCACCGAGGCTTTGCAAAAAAGGAGGCTATCATCCGCGAAGAGAAGATGAGTAATCTCAGGGCCACCTCTTCCCACCTTAATACCATGGATAGCCTGAGTGACGCTTGCTCTATGAAGAAGTGATGAAAGAGCTTCTGCACAAAAAAGGAACAAATAAGGAGACAAAGGGTCCCCCTGCCTTAGCCCCCTAGAGGGAGTTAGGACAGGAGTGGGTACACCATTAACCAAAACTGAATACGAAACTGAGCGAACACAATTCATAATAAGATTCACCCATTTAGGGGCAAAACCCATCTTAAGTTGAATAGCCTCGAGAAAGGACCATTCTACCCTGTCATAGGCTTTACTCATATCGAGTTTAAAAGCAAACCAGGTCTCCTTTCCCTTCTTTCTGACTCGAATATGGTGCAAAAGTTCAAAAGCAACAAGAACATTATCAGTGATCAATCGTCCAGGGACAAACGCACTTTGATTTTCCGAAATAATAGTAGGAAGGACACTTTTCAGCCTATTTGTCAAAACTTTTGAAACAATTTTGTAAGCAACATTACAGAGACTTATAGGCCGAAATTCTGTGATTTTCGTTGGATTTTTAACTTTAGGGATTAAGACCACATGGGTATGGTTGAGATCAGTTGGAAGAGAGCCTGAAGAAAAGAAATTAGATACAAGCTTAACAATGTCCTTACCCACCACATGCCAGTACCGTTGATAGAACAAAGCAGACATACCATCTGGGCCTGGGGCTTTGGTTGGATGCATTTGAAACAAGGCCGCTTTAACTTCCTCATCCATGACGGGTAACAAGAGGGCCTCGTTCGTGGCACAAGAAATGCGCTCTGTAATAGTGTCAACTACCTCAGTAATCATAGACGGGAAAGATGAGGAAAACAGATTTTGGAAAAAATCCCGTGCTATGTGACTAACCCTGTGCTCATCCGATTGCCAAACCCCATTTACATCCTCAAGCCCCAGCAAAAAGTTCCTCTTTCTTCGCTGAGACGCTTTTTTATGAAAAAAAGCCGTATTCCTGTCCCCATGTTTAAGCCAACTGACACGTGAACGTTGTTTCCATAGAATTTCTTCCCTTTCCAACAACATGTTGATTTCATTGGAAAGACCCTTTTCCTTCTCAAATCTCTCAACTGAAACTGGAAGCCCTTTAACTCGCTGCAACTCATCATGCTTTCTGCGTAAAGTCTTCTGCACATTTCCGAAAATAGCTTTGTTCCACTGCACCAGATTTTCTCCACATGCTCTGATTTTATTAATGATCGAGCACTCACTTCCACCACTTTTCCAAGCTCGTTCCACGACCTCTGCACATTGCTCATGCGTGAGCCACATCTCTTCAAAACGGAATAACCTTGGTCTCTGAGTTTTCTTTACAGAATCACAATTAGTGTTCAGAAGGATTGGAATGTGGTCTGACGTCGACACAGGAAGATGCATCGAGAGAGCCATAGGGAACAAGGAGCACCATTTCTCAGATGCTACAAACCGATCTAGCCTCTCCTGAGCATAAAGTTGGTTTGTCTTTTGGATTTGACTCCTATCATACGGACCTTATCAATTATGTCAAAGAACTTCTTGTTAACAGTAGCCCAAAAAAAGTCCATGTTTTATTTATGCTTCCAAAAGTAATGGCCTCTCGATAATAATTAATGAATAATGATTAGTGCACATAAAGATCTTTGTCCTTTATTTTAGTGGATTTCATATGTACATGAATTAATTCCACCAAAATGAATTACCTAAATCTTTATGTGCACACTTTATGTACACAAATGTGCATATAGCATTACCCAATAAAAAATTATGTCATCATTAGTTTTTCACTTATTAGAACAAGTTCAACTCTTTCCAAAACCATATTAATTAATCTCTAAACAAGCTCAAGTACTAAAGATCATGTATCTCTATTTTATTGCGGCTCTCTCTCTCACTCTCTCTCTCTCTCATTTTCTTTTTAGTGTAGCAAAACTTGACTTTAAAAACTAATGGGTAGTTGACATAGAAAAAAGTGAAAAAAAATTGGATTTTGTATGAAATATTTCTAACAATGTCAAAAAAAACAAAAGGAGGCTCTGTTCAAAATTAATGACTCTAAGCCTATTGTTATCTCCCTTTGCTTAATGAACTGCCACGGTCACAAGCATTGTATACTAATATGAGAGAGAGAGAGAGATTAAACTCACTTTTGCTAGTCAAAAAATAGGAAAATACTTTTGTACAGTTCCTTAATTAGGAACTGTACATACTATTCCTTACATGAGAGGAACAATAAAAACATGGACAAAATTGTATTTTCACTGTTATTCTTGTGAGAGGAGCATAACTACGCACAATTTCTAAGGAACTGTGGTGAAGAATTGTACCAAAAATTATGTGATGGTGATTGTTGTTTCAGTACAAATTGCAATGAACATTTTAATCAAGAGTTTTTATTTGAAAGAAAAACGATACTCTCACCTAAAATTCTTACATTTTTATTTATTACAAAGAAATGAGGTGAGAGTTGAATACTTAATCTATGCAATAAAAGTGCCTAAGACCTAGTCCGACATCGAACGAGCTGTCCAACATCATTATAGAAAATGATTTCATTTGTAGTAAACGTTGTTTTTCTTTCATGATTGATCAAAAGACTATGAGAATTGATTCTTTAAATCACTCATTTCCTTAAGAAGATGACATACCTTCACGTTTGCACATGACAATAATTTATGATCTTTAATTAATATTTACATAATTTGTGGTCAAATAGTCACATCCAATATTTAAATGGTTTAGACATTTATCGTATGTCTAATCATCCCATACCTTGATCTTTTGGCCTTACAATTATGTTATGAAGAGTCCATAACATCGTCCGGATGAATTGAATGGGAATCAAATTATGAGCAAATTATATTTCTCTCTTGTCCTTCACACTGTGATGCCACAGTACTGTACTTAAGTGGAGTATTACAATATATATATATATATATATATATATATATATACTACTATATATATATTTTAAAGATTCTCTAAAGAGGGTGTCCCTCTTTATTAAAGAGAGGCCTCTGTTTTGATCGTCAGATCGTGTTTAAAAACTGTGAAATGACAAAATTGCCATTAATGAAAACACGATTCGACGGCCAAAACAGAGGCCCTCTCTTTAAAAAAAAAAAGGACGCCCTCTTTAGAGCCTGACTGTATATATTTTAAGATTATTTAACATCGTATAATCATTGCACCAAAACAAGTGTCACTTGTCTTCTAGTGTTAGCTGGTCTAAGTGGCCTATGATCAGCCTCTGACCTCCAAATCCAAAACCTTAATAATTGAAATCAAATCTCTTTCAAATCGATCTCATAAATTAATTTCCTATTTTGTCCAACTGTTTTAGGTATATATTTATCTAATTATCATGTCCGGCATGTATAGAATTTGGTGATTTAGCCTTAGCCTTTATATATTAACTAACAGAGAAGGAAGAGGAAAATTCACACCTTCAATATGCTTTTTCTAGATTAATTTTCTATATATACCAACTGTTACATGCCAGGTTTCCCACCCCCACTTACTTTCTAAACCATTTCCCTTCTTTCTTTTTTAACTTTGTAAATCATTTAGTGTTTTCTAAAATATATAAAAATAAAAAATAAAAAAATAAACCTATTTGAGAAAGGGTGCTAATTTGGTAAAATAATTTTGAGTTCAAACAAAACTAGTGAGAAACTCTTTCACGTGAATATCACACCGTGTGACAATCATTGTGATCTCTTCAATGTGTGGGTGTTATACCCCAACATATGGTGAAAAATATGCAAGTTTAAGTTTGGTGTAGCAAAGTTAGTGAGAAGTAGAATAAAACATTATCTATGATTCTATATGTGTTTTTGTTGCTATAGATATAATTTACACACACACACACATATATATATATATATATAGATATGTATGTAAGTATACACAAGACTAACAACATTCAAATTCAGAATCTGAAGTACCCAAGAAACAGAAAGAAGTCATCCCCCACGCATCATACGATTCAAATTATTCAAAAGTACATTAAAGAAAAAATAAATAAAGAAGTTAACCTTAATGCATGGGACCACCAAACAATTCTTGGATTATGGTAAGATGGAATAATACTTGCGCATGTGCAAACTGAGCATTTCCATTTCCTCCATACTACCTATTGAAAGTCATTGCCCATTCTGTTTTGTTTTTATTTTTATTTTTTTGTTTTTGTTTCTCTTATTCTTTTGGACTTATTAACTACATTAACCTTCCCTTAAGGTAATTAATGCCAAAATACAAGGTATTCTTTGGATTCTAAGAATTACAATGACATATTCCTTCAGGTGTGGGTTGAGTTACACTTTCCCTTTACTGTTAGTTTAATGCTAGTTTACCGTTATTATTTTTAACATTCTTATAGCGACCAATTTACCCTTACCAATGTCAATAAAAATTTTGTATAATATATATCCTTTCTATTAAGTATATGAAATCATTTTTATTTTGCAATGATAAAATTAATGTCCCATCATAACGTGTTACTTTTTAAAATTAATAAAATATGATATTGTTGTCAAGAGATGGAGACATGTGAGTGAGAAAGGAAGGAGTTAAGTTGAGATATGCTCTTGTATTTGGATCTTGTTAGTCATGCAACTAAAATTCAAGACGCTTAATTCAGAGATTAAGTTTTTGCTTTGAAAAGGGTTAAGTTATAATTTATAATATTTTAACCAACGAATAGCAACCGAGTGACAGTTGACTTAGAAAATGAGGAAAGTGTTACTCAAACTAAATCTGAAAAGAGACTAAAAATTAATTTCTAGAATTACAAGGAAAGTCCATGTATTTTAACCATATCTCTGTTAAAATTTGTGTAACTATTCTTAAATTTTTCTATGCTTCTATTTTTATCAAACTGCTTTTTTTTTTTTTTTTTTTTTTCTACGATGGCACTCTAATCAATTAAGTAATGCTAGGCACACCTAAAATATTAACTTAAAAAACATGCTGACGTGGATCACTAAAAATTTTCTTTATTTACAAAATATGAGAACATATAGATAGACTTAATTTGAAATTAAATTACCATCGTCACTTCAACAGGTATACTTTTTATATATAAATAGCCTTTTCCTAATCAATTGGTTAATATTGTCATTGATTTTTTTTGCTGAAATTATATTGTCATTGATTGAATGAAAGTATGGTGGGTTAACTTGAGAGTTGAGACTTGAGAGCCTTTGAAAGTCCAAAAACTCTAGAGCTTGTTAAGTCCGATAGAGAAGAAAATTGACTAAGGAGTCGGAGAAAGGTGGTTTTTTTTTTGGTTAATCGGGGGTGTTCGGATCAGTTTGCGCGTATCTCGACTAATCTTTTGATGTTTTGGAGTTGCCAGGTGAATTCTTCAATGACCACGCTCCCTATGATTTAAATACTAAATATCTTGAATAGTACACTCAAGAAGCTTATCACTGGATCCCAACACCCCCAATTACCAATATATATATATATATATATAAATCGAAGTGACAGCTTTATTATACTTATTATGACACCCCACACATTCTAGAGCTTTCTCGAGACTACCTTGTTTGCGGCCTTTAAATCACCCATTAAAAAAAATATTGTTTTGCTCACCCAAAAAATAATTTATTAATGCTCACTTAAGTATTTCATTGGTCAATGCAGTGGGACTCAAGACCCAAACATCCTATTGGTCAATACAGTAGGACCCAGGATTAAACATTGAGTCCTACTGTATTGGCCAATAAAATACTTAAGTCAACATTAGTGAACTATTTTTTGGGTGAGCAAAAATACTGTCTTAAAAAAAATACTTGAACTTACAAAAGCCCTTGCTTTTAGAACCTCCCATGCTTCCCAATTGCATGGAGGACATGTCCCCAATAGGAGTACATGCTTTTCACTTTTTATTTTTCAAAATAAAATTTTAGTTATTTTCCCCTATAATTAATATATATGATACATATATTGAGGACTCTAATGAATGTCATATCGATACAATGGTGATTAAGGAGCTAACTACAAAGTAAACATTTTATTATTAAGCTTCTTAAATCTTTGCTATAGAAGGATACCACTGTAAAATGCATCCAATTGATATTTATTTTTTTATTTTATAGACATACCTTTCTTTTTGAAAAACTTGTACGGAGTATTTGCTTTTTTCAGAAACAGCACCATCTCCTAAAAAAATATTTCTAGGTATCTCATTAAATATGACATGGTTACTTCAACTCCGCTCCCCACGAGATCAACTTGCTTGACTTAGTGTCATCGGCGTTTAGCTAATCGCGAGATCCCTTTATAACTAAAAAAAAAAAAAAAAACTAAATACAGCACATTGACGCAATTCATGACGTATTAAAAATTGTATTCTATAAACTTTTTGCGCTTAATAAGAGAGTCGACAGTTTGTGTACAGAACTAGAAGCTAGAAGAATCAATTACTCATCACGTATTAAAAATTGTATTCTATAAACTTTTTGCGCTTAATAAGAGACTCGACAGATTGTGCACAGAATTAGAAGCTAGAAGAATCAATTACTCATCGCACTAATCGTATCAACCGAATCTAGGTTAACTAATGAAATATTCTAAATAAAAAATACTATTATTGTCACGTTCAGGAACAGTAAAAATAAAGAAAAATTAATTTCTTTTTTGGGTCTATAGGGAATGACAGATGAAAGTCACGAATTATTCATACCATACAGTACTAGTCCAACAGATAAACAGGAAACAGTAAACAACTGCATATAATACGATTCTATCTATTACAAACATCAGAGTGGTCCACAGGATCACGACAGGTCTGGAGACAACATATGTCCAAGTACCCGTAAACTAATAAAGTTCAACAGAAGTAAAACTAAATAAGACTATCTTCAAATCTTCAACTGGCGTAAGGGTAGTCGTTGGAGTACAGCCCTTTCCAGCATACCGGCATCAGCGTGGCCATCCTCAGCATAATTCAACTCCGAGTAGTAACCATCACCGTAGGTTCCATCACCTGCATTGTCAAGGACAGGGTAGTCTGGATGGGAAATGTCTAGGTAATAACAGTCATCAGCTTACTGATAGCTGAGTGAGAACTAGCACACACAATCTCATAGAAATAGTGTAATCGTTAGTCTTGCACGATATATAGTAGTGATATTAATAATATCTTCTCCTCTTTAATTCATACACATCATTAATCGATTCTCATCATCTCTAATTCTAAAACTGACTGTACCAATCCCAACTGACTATACCGAACTGATTATATCATCACGACATACTAGTGCTCTTGTTCACCGCTTTTAAGAACTCTTACTATTCACCGCTTAAGAACTCTTACGAGCGCTATACATCACTCTCATATAATGACTAGTCTATGGACACACCAATACTTTTGTTCACCACTTTTAAGAACATTTACTATTCACCACTTCTAAGAACACTTGCGAGTATCGTCCGTTCATAATTCATATGCATCATTACTTCTTACTAGCACAATACATAACGCTCACATCCCATGCAGATGTGTTTACGACCAACTCATGATACCGATATACTTGTACTGACGGTCACAAAAACCTGATCACTGACTCACTCACCAGGATTAACCAATGTTACCCACCATTATAACTCAAACCTTATCTCGTTATCGCGTCGTAATGTTACTAACGTTCCGAACCTTATTACGCTTCTCACCACATTATCTCAATCTCATTATCGCATACCATTACCTCTGTAATCCATACTATCGCATAATAGGAATATGAATCATCACTGAACAGCTAAACATTATGAATTATAGACTAAAGGAAATAACCAAGTTCTGTTAAGGTTCGATCCATTGAAGTCCTCTCAATCGCTTAAAAAATGTGAGATCGATTGATTGAAGTGTTCTCGATCGATTGAAGTCAAGACAGTCTCGATCGATTGAAGTCATTTCGATCGATTGAGACTCAAGGTTGTTCGATCAATTGAACTCAGTTCGATCGCTCGAACTTTGTCTTCTCCAAATTTTGGCAGTGAACTTCCAGAATCTGTTAGGGCGTTTTTGGATTAATATTAAACGTCCAAAACATTTGAAACGTAGTTCAGGCGTGTTTGGCTCGTCAAGCTTTGAGCTCTCTCTTTCTCTCTCCAATGGTGGCCTCCTCTCTTTCTCTTCTGTCTCTGCTCTTTCTCTATGTTTCATTATCCTCTTCTTCTCATCTGCTTATCTCTCCCTTCTCTGCCTATATATATGATATATGTTTGTGTATATATAGGTGTATGTATGGATGTGTATATATATCAAACACACAATACTCACAACTCTCTCTAACCTCTAGGTTCAGCAAACATACCACACACACGAAATCGGTGTATATATAGAGGGGAGGGGTGGGTAGGTGGCCATGTTTGCGTGAAACCTAGAAATCCTGATGATTTCGAGTTCGATCAATCTAAGCTACTTCGATCGCTCGAGAGTAGATCGGTCAGTTTGATCAATTGAAGTGGGGGCCACGTATTAAATTCAGGTCGGTAGGGTTTCGATCGATCGAACAGGGTTCGATCACTTGAATTTTGAAATGTTCGATTGCTCAAAAGAGCTTCGATCGATTGAAAATGAATTTTCATGAATGATCAAAGGAAAAATATATAGAATCTCTGTGCATAAATAATTATTAAAATTACAGGGTATTACATCATATACCACTCAGTAAAAGATTTTGTCCTCGAAATCAGAGGCATACAGAGTTAAAACAAAAATGAAAACTCCTCACGCATCTCTGACTCTAGCTCCCACGAAGCTTCTCCTTCATCATGATGCTTTCACTGAATCTTGAGTAACAAAATCTCCTTATTCCTGAGCTTCTTGATTCCATGATCTGAAATCCGCACTGGTCCTTCATTGAACGTAATATTGTCGTTAACCTCAATATCTTCGAAGTTGATCTCGTGTTCTGTGTTGTGAGCACATTTTCTCAACATACTGATGTGGAAAACATTGTGCACTCCTGACATCTTCGGTGGCAGCGCAAGTCGATAAGCAACCTTCCAAACACGTTCTAGAATCTCGAACAGTCCGATAAATCGCGGCGATAGCTTGTCTCTCTTCTGTCCAAATCTGACAATGCCTCGAACAGGTGAAACCTTGAGTAGCATGTGGTCTCCAACTGCAAACTCTAAGTCTTTACGTCGCTTGTCCACATAACTCTTGTGTCGCGTCTGAGCTGTCTTCATCCTCTCACGTACAATATGAATCTTCTTGCTGGTTTCTCATACCATCTCTGCCAACACAACGGTGATCGACAAGGTCTTCCATACAAAGCTTCAAACGGCACCATCTCTATGCTCGAATGATAACTGTTATTGTAGGCGAATTCGATCAAAGGTAATTGCGTATCCCAAGAACTCTCAAAATCAATAATGTAAGTGCGTAATAAGTCTCCCATTACTTGATTGACTCATTCAGTCTGTCTATCATTCAGTGGATGAAAAGCTGAACTCAAGTTTAAAGTTGTTCCCATCGCTATTTGGAGACTCTTTTATAATTCTGTGGTAAAGCGTGAATCTCGATCTGACAAAATAGAAATAGGTAGTCTACGTAATCGTACAACGTGCTATAGATACATTTGGCTCAAACGTTCCACTGGATATGTCATTCTATAGGCAATAAAATGTGTCGTCTTCGTAAGTCGATCCACGATTACCCAAATAGCATCGTGGTTCTGCTGTGACTTCAGCAATCCTACCGCGAAATCCATGGTTACATATTCCCATTTTCATTAGGGAATCGACAAAGGTTGTAGAAGTCCCGGTGGTTTTTGATGTTCTGTCTTTACTTGTTTACAAGTAAGCATTGGGCTACGTACTCAGCCACTTCTTGCTTCATTCCTTATCACGAGAAATTCCTCTTTAAATCCTTATACATCTTCGTACCTCCAAGATGTATAGTCATCCGTGACTTATGTGCTTCATCCAATATTTTTTTTTGGAGATTTTCTTCGTCAGGTATCCAAAGTTTACCTTTACATTGTAGGGCACTATCATTACCGACATTCCAGACTTCTGGTTCTTTGGCTGACATCTTGGCCATCCATAATTTCAAATCTTTCGTCGTCTGCTGAGCTTCTATGATACGGCTAATCAAAGTTTGTTGTACCATCAGACATCTAAAATGTTGTCTTTCCATTGGTTCCACTGGCTAAAGCTTGAATCCATATAACACTTCCAATGCTTTCCATTCTTGGATTAATAATACAACGATCACTAGTTGAGGTTTACGACTCAGAGCGTCTGGTACAACATTTGCTTTACCCAGATGGTATTGCAATGAAAAGTCGTAATCCTTGAGTAATTCTATCCATCTTCGTTGTCGCATGTTCAACTCCTTTTGAGAGAACAAATACCTCAAGCTCTTATGATTGGAAAACAGATCAAACTTTTCTCCATAGATATAGTGTCTCCAAATCTTCAATGCAAATACTATTGCTGCAAATTCCAGATCATGCGTCGAATAATTCTTCTCATGTACCTTCAATTGTCTTGATCTGTATGCAATGACATTCCCATTTTGCATAAGCACACAACCATGTCCTTGGTGCGATGCATCATTATAGATCACATACATTTCTCCACTCTTAGGTATTGCAAGTGCTGGTACAGAAGTCAACCTTTCCTTTAACTCCTAAAATGCATGATCATGTTTGTCTGTCCATTCATACTTTATCTCCTTTCTTGTCAAATTTGTCAAAGGTCCTGCAATCTTGTAAAATCCTTCTACGAATCTGCTATAACATCCTGCTAGACCAAGAAAACTCCTAATTTCCGTCGCATTAGTCGGTCTATTCCAACTTAAGACTTCATCAATCTTAAATGAGTTCACTGAGATACCGTCCTAAGATATAACATGTTCCAAGAATTTGACCTCTTGTAGCCAAAATTCACACTTACTGAACTTAGCATGCAACTTATTATCTTGAAGCGTCTGTAAAGCAACCTATAAGTGTTCCTTTTGATCTTCCTCCGTCTTTGAATAGATCAAGATGTCATCAATGAATACTATAATGAATTTATCTAGATATGGTCTGAATACTCTATTCATCAAGTCTATAAATATTGCTGGCGCATTTGTCAGTCCAAAAGGTATAACTAAAAAATCATAATGCCCGTATCTTGTCTTGAACATAGTCTTCGACACATCCTCCAATCGACCTATTAGGTGATGATATTCCGAATGTAGATCGATCTTTGAAAAGATCTTTGATCCTTGTAATTGGTCGAATAGATCATCTATCGAGGTAGTGGATATCAATTCTTGATCGTTACCTTGTTAAACTCCCTATATTCTATACAGAGTCGAAGTGTTCTGTCCTTCTTCTTTACGAATAGAACTGGTGCTCCCCAAGGTGATGCACTTGGACGAACGAATCCTAAATCTTCGAGCTCCTGAACTTGCTTCTTTAGTTCCAACATCTCAGTTGGTGCCATCCTATATAGAGTCTTAGATTTTGGCAACGTATTAGGTACTAGTTCCACGCAGAAGTCTATTTATTTTTGTGGTAGAAGTCCCTTAATATCCTGGAAAATATCCTGAAAGTCTTGTATAGTAGAAATCTGATCCATCGTGAGTTCAGTACTGTTACTACCAATAGTAGCTAAACCACTCGTGAGGAATAGGTCGCTTGCTGTCTGACACTGAAATCGGATCGTTGTCCTAGTATCGAAAATACAAGCATCCTAGTAGGACAATCCAAATTGGCACCATACTTAGTCAACCAATCCATTCCTTGGATAATGTCAAACTCTGACATCGACAGAACTACTAAGTCTGCTGGAAGATTCCTATCTCCCAAGGTCAATGGGCAATCTTTTCACACTTTACCCAACTATATAGTCATTCCCAATAGTGACACAACATTAAGTGCTGACTCAAGTGTCTGGGGTTCTAAACCCAACTGACGCATAATCTTAATAGCAAAAAATGAACGTGCAGCTCCAGTATCGAATAAAGCTTTAAATGGACTATGAAAGAGTAAGAGCGTACCTTCCAAATGTTGCTGCTCATCAGCATTAAAGTCTGATTCCGCTGGGATGATAGCATTCATCCTTGTCTGATATGGGGGTCCTTGTATTCCCTGAATAGGTGCCCCATAGTATCCTCCGCGTGGTGCACAACAATCCTTGCTCAAATGACCCGGCTTATTGCAATTCCGGCAAATAGCATCCATCTGGCAATTAACTCTGGAGGCTATGTAAACCTGGCAATGTGCCCTGGCTTTCCGTAATTAAAACATCTCCTGTTATTGGTTGGCGGGGCTGTCAGCAATGCCTGTGTCATGCCCCGAATCCACACATGTAAATCTAGGATACGTGGCACGCCACCAAGGCTCGACCCAAGTCATTAAAGTTGCGAAAATCACCATAATAAAAGTTTTGACCAATATACTCAATACATTATTTTTTTTCCAAAAGTTTGAACACCCACACACCCCCTTTTATCTTAACAAAATTCGTTTCCAAACGTATTATTTTTAAAACATTGTATATATTTAAAAAACATGTAAAAGCACTTTCAAGTCATAACCCCAAATCAACCAACATATCACGTCCCCCATATTACAAGAATTTTAACCACTATCCTTTTACTACACAAACCAAAATATATATAATTGTTTATAATATTCCACTAATTTACTTATTAAATATAAGTCTATTAAACCAGAATTTATTTACAATCACATACCCATCCACCTTGAACACCTACGATGGTTATTCAATAACCACTACAATATATAAGCTATATGCTTGTGAATAACACTAATATGCATATGGATAATAAACATGCTCAATTTCATTTCATTACAACCAACTATAGTGTCAGATAATTACTAGTTCACTTCCACCACTACCAACTAGTCCGCAGCTCCACTCCTTAAGCCCACGTGACCTAGTCATGACCCACGCCTCACGAGCAGTCCCATAGGCCTCTGGCAGCTGTGCTCGTCACCACATAGATTACCTCATGGTGGTATAGAACTAGCAATTCCATTGATCCAAATAAGCAACTCAACATGCTCATACAAATATTACACCGTGCTTTCACATTTAAATTGGGCCTAATTTAATCACATAAATTTCGCCCAATAATAAATTAAATAAGCTTTATTAACTATACTTAACATGATTTTACATCCCAAATGAACCCAAACATGGAACCATCCATACATCATAATTAATGTCACTCACCTCTTCGAATAATAAAATAAGCCGAGAAACCCCGAATTTTCCCTAGTCCAACCCAAATATGAACCTGTAGTAAATCCTACATAATTTTGGTAAACTAAATATTAACAACCCATTTGGGTCACGAAAAATCTATAGATTAAACCTAAATTAAATTATACCATAAGATTAGGCTTACCCCCACAAGTCTAAATATGACTTTGTATCATGATTTGGGCAACATACGACGAAGCTATAGCATTGGGGAGGTAGAACCCTCACTTTTTTTTCCTTTCTTCCTTCTCACGGCTCTCTGTCTCCCTCTGTTTCTTTTTTCTTTCTTTCCTCAACTTTTCTTTTGGTCACTAATATAGATATATACATTAATATAATATATATATATATATATGTATGTACACTACATCACCGCCATCGCCTACACTACACACACATCATATTTGCTATTTTTTTTCTTAAAAGATGATAAGGATGGGAGATGCTATGGTGCATCTCAACATATGTAAACTTAACGCTATTCAGACTTACACCCCCACAAGTTTCATACACTTTTTATGAAACCCCCCTAACATTAATATTAACTACCCAAACTAGTTATATTACTGTCCCAGTATCTAAGTGGGTCTATATCTATGTCACGTATGGGCCCCAAACGTGATCCCAAATATCGTATGAAGGCACTAATTAGCCTACCAATTATGTCATGCATCCAATTACGCCCTCACAAGGGTAACAAAACTGGTCTTATAAATAATCATGAACAATAATAAAATATTAAAGCACTTAATATTTTATCAATTAAATAATCATATGGCATCAACATATATTATAATGTACACATTTACATGTCTACCATTTAATTACATAAATGCAACTAAATGCAATTTATTCAATTTGGACCTACCGTAGGTCTCGTTTCACATCTGTCCAACTGTGCCCTTTATCAAGCACTTATCACATCGGGGTAACTGGAACTTGCCCAAATCATCACATGTAATTAAATATACTAATTAATGCATGTCAATTAAATATTACTTCCATTTCACGGATATGGGTATTACAGCCTGCGACTGTGGTTCTTGCTGGCGATATTGCTGGGGTCGAGAATAGCCATGCTTTGGCTTCCTGCTTCCTTCCCAGGTTCTCTTGTTCCCTTGAAAATTTCCCTGGGATCTCCACCCTTGGGTATTCCTTAACGGCTAGGTCTGGAAATTCTGTGACTAAAATCCTCTTGACATCTGAGGTCGATTTATCTGTGGTCCTTGTGCTGGATAAGCATCCTTTTTTATTCCTGTAGTAAATCTGACAATCTCTTCATACGACTGATTCAGATGACCAACCATCACATGTCTGAGGTGGGGGTTCAATCCTTGGTGAAATCGCTTCACCTTCTTTTGTAGTGTATCGATCATATGAGGAGCGAATCGAGACAGACGCTTAAACTGTGTTGTGTATTCTAGCATAGTCCATCCTCTTTGGACCAGATTGAGAAAATTCCTCTCCTGTTGGTCTCTCTCATCTTCTAGGAAGTATTTCTCCATAAATCTTCCTTTGAACATCTCCCACGGTATTGCCTTTGCAACATTTATCCCAATAGTAGCTCGTTCAGCTTCCCACCAATCAGCGGCGGTGTAGGTGAGCTAAAACGTAGCAAGATGATGCTTTTCTTGTTCACTACATTCTAATGCTTCAAAGATCAACTCTATTTCTCTTATCCATTGCTCGGCTTTCCATGGTTCTGTTAACCCGTCGAACTTTTCATGATGGAGTCCACGAAAATTTGCTAATAACTTGTCTCCAGTTTGCCTTGGCTGAAATGTGTCGCTGGGGGTTGAACAGGTCACTGATTGGTAGCATGGTTGTAAGTATCCCATACATGTTCCATCCTCTACATAAATGCTTCAAAAACTCCAGATGGGTCCATTCCTCTTCTGGAATAGGTGCTCCATTACGCACTTGGTGATTTCTCAAAGGTTCCACCTGTAGATACCCCAATTTTGACCATACGTCGAATTAAGGGGAGTATTACCTCTAAGATCCAATGATGACAAGCGTCTGATTAATCCAAGACTTCTAAAGGTGATTCAAGCTCTTTCGAAGGCTCTTTCAATTCAAAACAAAAAAGAAAAGAGATGAAAAGAGAAAACAGAGGGAAACGGCATATGGTAAGTTCTGCTGCAATCACGGGATGTCGTACGACACTCTACAAAGTGTCGGAATGGCACTCTATGAATGCCACGAATTTCACCAAGTGCCACAAATATTGAACTTTCACGAAAAAACGGAAGTCCGAGGAGTTGTCTGTGACACTCCGTGAGTATTAATGCGCCATTCTTTGAATGTCGTTCCGACAAACAGTGAGCGCCGTAACGACATTCATTGAGTGCTGCGGATATTTCCCGAGTGCCGCATTTTTGTGACAGCCTGTCCTAAAATAGGTTGGTTTATACCTTTAAAAGGCGGACGGAATTAGGGTTTTGGCTATGAATTTTCTAAAATAACCCTCCAAAGATTGCCTATATATAGAGGATGTGTATCCCAATAATAGGGACTTGGAATTTAGAGTGTTAGGATCCCAATATTGATTCTCTTTCAAAAACTTTCTAAATTAAGAAAGAAGTGGAATTAAAAGAAGGAGCTAGAAGAAGAGCGCTATCATTATTCTTGGAAGATCCCAAAGCAACAAAAGGAGTTGAGGATAATTGAGGTAAACTCTAAGTTACTTAGTTTTAACATCTAAGTTCAATCACAATATATATTTACTTAGGATCTCTTACACATTTTCAAAACCTCTCTTCCCACCTCATTTCATCACACACCACATATATTGTGATTGAACTCTCATTTCATTAGTTTGGATCAAAATAGCCTTGGGGTTAAAGTTTAAATAAATCTTGGAGTTTGATGTTGCTTGAACTTTGATTTCTTTTCTTTTGACCATGTCTTTTTTCTTAGATTCATAAGACTTTCAATGTCTTACTTGAATCCTTGTGTTTAGAATCCCTCAATATTCTTATGAGCTCTTGATTCATGAGAGGATTGAGGTTGATACTAGTATATTAAGTCAATGAGTTCAAACTTTCACCATAGTTTGAATTCATTACCTTGGGATTTTATGAAGTTTCTTTATACTTCATTAAAATCCACAAGTTTAAGTGTCCGTAGTATCCAATGACCATCAAATGGTAGGAGGAATAATTTGAGTCTAAACTTATCTCCATGGTTTAGATTCATTGTGTTAAGGTTTTATGAGTTTCTTCATACTTCATTTATATCCACAAGTTTAAGTATCCTTAGCCTCCAATGACCATCAAATGGTAGGAGAAGTAGTTTGGTTTAAGTCTAACTTCATGGTTTAATAGTTGGAGTTAACAAACAAAGTTAAACTTAGTAAATGGTGCAGTGAATTTAATGACCACCTTTGATCAAGGATTTTTTAGTTAAACACCAAACCGTCAGAATTGAATGAAACCAATGGGAATATGTTTATAACTCAAAGTTTTACCACTGTAATTGTTGTTTTAACAAGATTCCATGGTTAAAATGGTTTGGTCATGGGTTTCAGGAAGCAACAACAATCTGTCCAGAATATCAGAACAGCAACACCCTTTTGAAATGAGTAAATCAGAACCTTAATCAAACATTTTTGACCCCAAATAATTTTTTATATGAAGTTTGATGTATTAATAAGATCCCCTAAAAAGATCTAAATGTTTCTGATTTTTTTACTATTTTTAGAAAATAATACAATAACTCTGAACAGAGAGTTATGAAATCCTGAGTGATGTCTAGTATTTGTTTAATCCCCAGAGATCTAACCGTTGAAACCTTGATTTTATTTTTGGGTTAAAAACTAGACTCACAGAGGCATCTTGTATCCAAGAATCACCAAGATCAAACCATAGGAACCATGCCTTTTATTTCTTTGAAGTTCTGATCTGCTCTCAGCAATTTTTAGAATCCAGTCACAACTTTGGCCAATCTCGTAAATAATGGTTCAAATGATATTTTCATGAGTTAAGGCCTAAACCATGCTTTGATAGTGTTTGATTAAACTTAAATCCAGAGGCTAGATGATCCAAATTAATGATTAGTTAATACCCCATTCTTGTTTATATCCATGCATAATGATGCTTGTAGTTAGGGTCTAACTTTAATTGTGATTTGTCCTCAATTGAACCTAGTTATGAATTCCTTATAATCATGTTGGGATTACATCACTTCTATATGGACATTGCATTGGCTCCTAGTTGTGACTTGCATATCTATAGAGGTGATATATTTTCAACTAATTAGAGGGAATCCTTAAATAGGTCAATTCTTTCCATACATGATAGATTTAAGCTAGAAGCTTAGGGTTGAATATTTGATATCTTTAATCAAGGTATGCGTACTAATCTTTGTTTTGTAGTGCATTTGAGGTACAATTTCTCAACCCCTTCTCTAGTTTGATTTACTTCTTTGATTTTAATTGATTTTAAACCTCATACGTAACACCTTGGCCTAGGCTTCTTCCTTATATGTATATATGATTAGAGACCTTTTCTTAGGTTTTATTTTCGTGCATGCATTACACGTTTGATATTTGCGGCTGGATCCCGGGTAAGTTCTCTAGTTCCTTATTGTATATCATATTGCTTGTTAATTGAATTATGTGATTTATGAATGATATTTTGTTATTAGTAATTTTACACCATTTCAACATGCTTGTGTAATGTATATTTATACCTATATATTAGTTGAGGGCATGCTTAGATTAATAGTTTGATTAAAAGGATGCTGAGTAGAGGCCTATCGTGAGATAGGATGAGAGGGGGTGTTTTAGTCCGCCGGGCTTCTTATCCTCTCATTCCATAATCCCCGGACCTAGAAATCTCTGGTTTCCTAAAAGATCAGTTTGCTTTAAATGGTTTCTTAATTTTCCTTTTAAAAATTAAGTGGTAACTCGTGATTTGAATTTTGAAGAAATTTAAAGAGCTGCGGGTAGGAAAAATGCCGGTATCCTCAATCTGGCGACTCCACTGGGGATGGAACTCAGAATCTCTGGTTTCGCAGACCAGAATTTTGATTTTGGGTTCACTCGAGGATTAGACTTTAAAGCATCTTTTTAATCAGATTAATCAATCTTTGTGTGCCTGTTGCATTTCACTTGCATGTCCAGCCAGTCGATTGCACGGAACTATGACCTTGGAGGCTCGGGACAATCCAGTCGGTCAAGCCATCATGGGACTGTGTGATCACCCTTGATCTCGTACCATGTGCTGGTATATGAAGCATCCTATCAGGTGTGTGTCAAGGGTCCCTTATTTGACCAAAACCTGGCCTTTGCATGATAGCTTCTATAGAACCTTTCAAATTTAGGAAATCAATTCTTGATTAGGATTATGTGCTAGGGAGATTCGTATGCCCGAAAGGGATTACTTGAGATGATGACGATACTTGCTTGATGAAAAATGTGCAACCTCTTAATCACTTTTGAGCAATTCCTCTTCATGTCTTATGACATTTTGAGAATATGCCAAATCTTGATTATAGGGTTACATCTCTTATATCATGTTTAGCTAAGCATTATTAACCTTGTATGTATCCAAATTCATGAAAAGTACGGTAATAATCCGATCATGTGATCCTTCTACCAAAAAGAATTTTAAATCCATCTTTGTAAGCAAATGAATTTTTGTCATCTTTATTCCAAAGTTTCAATCGCTCTTTCAAAAATCTTTGAAGTTCAAAGGAAAAATAAAAAAATTTGGAAATTATTTTTGGGATAAATGCTTTTTAAATGAATTTCAAAGCAAAATTTCTATCCAATCATCTTTTTGAAAAATATTTTCACATCCACATTTTCAAGTAAAAGATTCAAAATTCTTGTGAATTATTTTTGAAAGATCTCATCATCTTAAGAAATGCTTCTCAGATGTATTTCAAAAATTTTAAACACCCGACCTTTGAAAGGGTAGTGAGGATTGCAATGAGAGGCGAAATTGGCGCATTTGACATGGGTGAAGATTTTATATGCTTATATGTCTATTTACTAGGATTAGAATTTTCTTTTCTTTTGCATATAGAATAGGCACACACGCACACATGCATTAAATCCGTGTGACATATGAACCATTTCATCTCACCAAAAGTCTTTCAAAAATATATAAAATAAGAGATTTTGATAAAAATAAGGAAAATAAAGAGAGGAGAAGACAATGAAATGGAGGATGAAAGGAATGATGGGGAAGTAGCAGAGTTAAGAATATTGGTAGAACAACAGGCGGAACAGATGAGGCGACATGCTGAGAATATGAACCGAATGATGGTCATGATAGAAGCAATAGCACACCCGCCACCAGTCGTGAATCCACCAAATAACGATCCACCAGTTAGGGGTGAGGGTTGGTACGCAGACCTAGAGATGCCAAGAGTTGAGATTCCTAGAGCAGATAGGGAGAGGATAGAAAGGGAAAAGACTGACAAAGAGGGAAAAGATAGAGAAGCTAGAAAGGGTAATGCGTAAGGCTCAAGGGGTCAATACCTTCCTGATGGAATTGGAAGGGTTGTACGATGGGGTCCGTGAGACACTGCCTGTTGGTTTTAAGATGCTAGTTTTTGACAAATTTGATGGAACAGAAAATCCACGCAGCCATGTGAGAATGTGTATTGGGGCTTTCCAACCCAGTGGGCTAAGCATTGCCATGATGGTTGTCTTATTTCAGTAGACCTTAATTGGAGTCACCTTATCCTGGTACCTCACTCTTGAACCAAGCAAAACCCGGGTTTGGGAAGAAGTGATCAAATCATTCGTGGCACAGTATGAGTACAACAAAGACTTGGATGTCACAGTCCAAGATTTGGAGACCACCAGGCAGGGAAACAAGGAGTCGTTTGTTGAGTATTTGAGTAGGTGGAGGGGAAAAGCGGCTAAGATGGTAAAGAGGCCGTTCGAGAAAGATCAGATCCGAATGTTAATGAAGAACCTTTAGCCTATCTACCAAAAGAAAATGAGATTTCAATCAATTAACACCTTTGCTGAGGTTTTTGATGTAGGAACAAGGATAGAGGATGCGATCCAAGAAGGGGTGATTAAGAAGGAATAACAGTTGAACATATATAGGAGGGTGAGTTATGGGTCGAATGGAGGACATTCGGGAGGTCACTTTGGCCCCACCGATGTTAACGTATTGAGCGGACCGGAGACAAAGTTCGACATAGCACCAAGAAGAGGAATTGACAAACAGCCGAGGAAGTTTTCAGATTTGGGAGTATAACTGTCAACCATCCTTGATAGGCTAACAACAAAGGGGCGTCTCCGTCTGTTGGAGCCTCGACCTTTACCAAGCCTACTTCCACCAACCTTCTGAGAAGATCTCTGTTGTAAATTTCACCAACAAAATGGTCATTCTACGGATCGGTGCACAAGGCTAAGGCATGAAATCCAAGACCTCATTGATAACAAGGTGATATCAGAACCACCTGCCAAGACTCCTAATGTTACTAGGTATCCTCTACCGAACCATCATGCTGTACCGCCACCACAGGGCCTCTATTTCTTGGGGATGGGAGATACGACCTTCGATAATCACTAAAGCCTGGACACCAAGGAAGCCTTATCAGATGCCGGGAGATCCGATAATCTGTACCCTGGGGGATCAATTGGATTGGTGGGATTAAGAAACTGGCAACACCAATGTGGGTCAAGTAGAAGATGACTTGTGGAATGAGAGTAGGGCTGGCAATTCGGGTTATACGGGTCATAATTGGGTCATAAACGAGTTGTGTGGTTTTGGATTGATTTTTATTTTTGAGTATTATTCAATAAAAAATATTTACTTTTTTTTATTTAATCGTGTCGTGTCGTTTTATAATCGGGTTGTCTTAGTAAAACGGGTTGTCATGTCAAAAATTGCCACCCCTATATGAGAGCGACGGAGAAAGAACAGAGAAAGAAAGTTTGAAAGTCGTTTCCAAAGTTGACAATCTGTGGGCAAAACAAGAAGTCAGTCATCTAACCCAGTCACGGAGACATTTCAAGCCTCATGAGCTGGAGGAGGATCACCCGAGGAGAGAAAATGGATAAAGGAAAAGGGAAAACGAATTAAGAAAACTCAGGGTAACATCACCACCTGGGGTTTATTGATCGGTTCTAAACATCACAGGCAGGCAATCCTGGATGCTTTGAACCAATCTGATGTTTTTATCGACACAGCACAAGAAGACCTCGTGGGAATGATCAGTAGAATCCCGACTCTGGTTATTATCTTCTCATCAGATGACCTATCTCCGGAAGGACCTGTTCACAATAAACCACTATATGTCACTGTTGAATGCTTGGGGAACACGGTACCTGCTTGTCTTGTTGACAATGGATCTGCTCTAAACGTATGTCCATTCCAAATAACTAAGCGCATGGGTTTGGATGAATCAACGTTCATACCATCTGAGCAGAAGGTGAGAGCATATGACAACACTCAGAGAATGGTCATGGGGATAATTCTCCTTCATTTCGCTGTTAGGCTTGTGGAAAAGGAAGCCGAATTTCAGGTCATCGACATACCTGCTTCTTTCAATTTACTGCTAGGAAGGTCGTGGCTAGACATTCTGGGTGCCATACCATATACAGTTCATCAAAAAGTCAAGTGTGTCTAGAAGAGCAAGGTCTGTGATATTCTCGGGGACAGTTGGGTCTGTCCGTCTGAGGCTTCGTCAAGCGCACTAGTTTTAGAGGTACAATTCCAAGAAGAGGAGACAAGTCTGGGTGGTTCGAGTTCATTAACATGTTGGAGGGAGAGAAGCCGAGAGAGTTCCTAACGTTGTATTTCGATCAGTACGCGAGTCCATTGGTCGCTGGTATCATGAAGAAGATGGGTTTCTTCCCAGGTATGGGACTGGGTAAGAATCATCAAGGTCTGTCAGAGTTTCCAAAGATCGCCACCCAGACTCACACTCATGGTCTGGGTTATCAACCATTGATGAAAGAACTGAGAGATAAGAAGAAGGCAACAGATGCACCATTGATCCCATACCAGAAAATGCTCAATGGGTACTTTGTGAAAGAGGGAGAGGCTTTCCCCTTTTGTGGCTTTCTAGAACCATGGGTAGATCAGAAAGACAATTGTTTGAAGCCAGCGTTTGAGATCTTCTTCCCCCACGAATTCTCTGAGTATCAAGATCCTTATCTACAGGTACTCGTGAAGTCAGCTACTGCAAAAGATTGGGTTGGTGTGCTGGACGGCTCGGTCATAAAGAATCTATTGGGCGAGGACAGTACAAAGACCAAGGGAACGGGCCAAGAAGGGGTTGTGGAAGATAAGGCGGGAAAAGAACATGTTGAGGGGCTAGTAGAAGAGGTGCAAGATGAGGAGAACGACATGGAAAAACTCGAGAAAGAAGAAATGGAGAAGATTACCAAGACAGGGGATTTGAAGGAGTCCTTCATCATTGATCTGGGATAAGAAAGCAAGAAAGGGTGGGTCTTTTAGTCTAGTGATAGGCAGCCCCCACACCCAGAGTCTGTAATGGCCCAAATGAGGCGTCTTTCAATTTCCATGTCTGTTGTAATTGCTCCAAAGAAAATCAATAAAAGCATGACCAATTCTGCTTACTCGAATGCGCTTAATGAATGTGATGAATGTGATGATCATAAAATGCCAGATGAATTGCAAAAATTAATTGAAAAAGAAAAAGAATTTGCACGTAAAATCATTGAGAACACTCTAACGATCAATCTGGGAAATGAAGATAATCCTCAAAATGTTTTTATTGGCTCTACACTTAGCAAACAAGAAAGCAGAGAATTAATCAATCTATTAAATGAACTCAAAGATGTTTTTGCATGGTCTTACAGTGATATGCCAGGTATCGATCCAAAAATAGTCCAATATCATATCCTCTTCTTTCCCAATTCAAAACCCATAAAACAAAAATTGAGGCGAATGAGGCCTGAATGGGCACTCAAAGTCAAAGAGGAAGTTGAAAAGCAGTTGAGAGCCAGATTCTTAATGGTCACCAAGTATCCAGAATGGTTCGCCAATATTGTGTCTGTCCTGAAAAAGGACGGCCGTGTTAGGGTTTGTGTCGACTTCCGGGATCTGAAAAAAGCCAACCCTAAGGACGATTTCCCTTTACCTTACATTGATGTGTTAGTGGACAATACAGCGGGACATGAAATCCTATCTTTTATGGATGGATTCTCAGGGTATAACCAGATTCTAATGGCACCCGAGGATAGAGAGAAAACCACTTTCATCACACCGTGGGGCACATACTACTATAAGGTGATGCCATTTGGCCTCAAAAATGCGGGCGCAACTTATCAGTAGGCCACTACAACATTGTTGCATGATATGATCCATAAGATGGTAGAAGTGTATGTGGACGATATGATTGTGAAATCTAAGGAGAGGAAAGGACACTTGGATGCATTGAGAAAGTTCTTCAGAAGGTTAAGAGAATTTAAAATGAGGTTAAACCCTCAGAAGTGCACCTTCGGAGTCACTACCGAAAAGTTGTTAGGGTTTTTCATCACTCAGAGAGGGATAGAGGTGGGCCCGACCAAAATAAAGGCCATAATTGAAATGCAGCCGCCCAAGAATGAGAAAGAGTTAAGGGGATATCTGGGTAGAATATAGTTCATAAGCCATTTCATCTCAAAACTCACCTTAACCTGTGACCCGTTATTTAGGTTACTCAGAAAAGGAGAGAAGTTCGAGTGGGATCCCCTTTGCCAACAAGCCTTTGATAAGATCAAAACATACCTCCAAAACCCGTCTGTCTTATCACCACCCTTACCCAGAAGACCCTTGTTATTGTACCTTTCCGTGTCTGAAGATTCAATGGGGTGTATACTGGCACAAGAAGGAAAAGAGGGGCACGCAGAAAGAGCCATTTATCACTTAAGCAAAAGGATGACTGGATACGAGTTGAAATATTTATCTTTGGAAAAAGCCTGTTGGGCTTTGGTCTGGTGCACCCGTCGCCTTCACCACTACATGTTAGCCTTTCCTGTAACCCTGATATCTCGAATGGACCTACTCAAATACCTGTTTAAAAAACCCTTATTGACCAGTAGGATTTATAGGCGGACCATGATGCTAGCTGAGTTCGATATCAAATATGTTACCGCCAAATCTGTAAAAAGGAAGAGCTGTCGCTGAGTTTTTAGCAAATCTCGCCATAGAATTCGAGGATAAGGGGGAATTTAAGTTTTCTGATGAGGGAGTATTGGACGTGAAGGAGGACTTGTGGAAAATGTACTTTGATGGAGCAACCAACCAAATAGGCTACGGGGTTGGAATCATTCTCATAGCACCCGATGGGGCCCCTACCCCGTTAGCCGTCAAACTCAGGTATGACTCGACCAATAACACCGCAAAGTACGAAGCGTGCATAATTGGGATGGAAGCGGCCTTAGCCCTGAAAGTTGAAAGGATCGACGTTTTCGAAAATTCTAACCTGATCATATCCCAAGTACGAGGTGATTGGAGGGTAAAGCATGAGAAGCTGAGACCTTACCATGACTATCTAGAGAGCCTAAAAGTGCAGTTTGAAAAAATTTCCTTTTATTACCTTTCCCATGAAGAAAACCAACTAGCCAATTCCTTAGCAACCCTAGCCTCAATGATCCAGATCCCCTCAAGAACTACCATGATCCCATTATCCATAGAAGTGAGAAACCAACCGTCATTTGAAATGATCACTGCCATAGAAGAAGAGGGTGAAGTGCCTTGATACAAGGATGTATGGAACTTCGTTAAGAAGGAAGAGTACCCCGAAGGAGCCTCAGATAATGATAAAAAGGTGGTTCGACGATTCTCTACTTAGTTTGTGATCTACGCGGATAAACTATGGAAGAAGTCCTACACCGGGTCTAATCTAGAGTGCTTATATGGGACGGAAGCTAAGAGAATGATGGAGAAAATACACGAGGGAATGTGTGGACCCACATAAATGGGCACATGCAAGCAAAGAAGATTATTTGACAGGGATACTATTGGACGACCTTGGACAAAGACTGCTGTGAATATGTCAGAAGGTGCCATAAGTGCCAGATCCATGCAAAGCTAATGCACACCTCGCTGTCACAACTCTATAGCATGACCACCCCTTGGCCATTTTCTGTGTGAGGAATCGATATCATTGGTGAGATCGTTCCAAAGGCCTCCAATGGGCACCGCTACATAATCGTAGCAATTGATTATTTTACCAAGTGGGTAGAGGCAGCTTCGTATGCGACTTTGAAAGCCAAGGATGTGGTGAGCTTCATCGAGAAGAACATAATCTGTAGATATGGGGTCTCGAATGAGTTTATTTTTTATCATGGCAGTCATTTTCAAGGAGAGGTTATCTCGCTCTTAGAGAAGTACAAGATCACCCATCACCAGTCATCTCCGTATAGACCGCAAACGAATCGGCGGTAGAGGCAGCAAATAAGAACGTCAAAGCAATCTTGGGGAAAATGATGGACACATATAAGGATTGGTATATGAAGCTGCCATTTGCACTATGGGGATACTGTACTTCCGTGAGAACTTCTACAGGGGCTACACCGTATTCGCTGGTTTATGGGAGGAAGGCGTCCTTCCCGTCGAGGTAGAGATACCCTCTCTAAGGGTTTTAGCCGAATGTGAGATAACTGAGTTAAAATGGATACGGGGAAGGTATGAAGAATTGATGTTACTCGATGAGAAAAGGTTGGCTGTAATAAATCATACTCGGGGATATCAGAGAAGGATAGCTCGTGCTTTCAACAAAAAGGTCTGCCCAAGGAAGCTTGCTGAGGGTGACCTGGTCCTCAAAGAACTGAAAGTGCCTGTTTATGACCCTAGAGGAAAATGCAAACTCAATTGGGTTCTTTTTCGGAGGGGCTGCCTATCTCATGGACCTAGACGGGGTCGAATTTAAACAACCGATTAACCTCGATCGCCTCAAGAAATACTTTGTTTGAAACCCTTTTTCTTTCAAAACCTCCAGAGTTGATGAACTACGCTTGACCTGATTCCCGCTAGGGGATACGTAGGCAACCTGCTCGGTTCGGTCACTAATAATTGCCTAAAAAGGCACTTTCCGTCAAGCCTTAAATTAAACTACTGCGGACCTGATACCCATTCGGGGATAAGTAGGCAGGCTCTCGAAAGTCTTCGGTTCATGAAAATCTAATAAGAAAAACCCTGTGTTAAACTAGGGGCAAACTTGCATTTGCCAGGAACCACTTCAAAGCCCCGAAACTAGGGGCAAACTTCGTTTGCTATCTAAACAACCCAGATATTTCCTTTAAACCCATCTATGGATCTCCTAGCCAGATACCGGATTACCCGAGAAGTCGTACAGCGACGGAAAGGAAAGACAACTGCGGGCAGATCCAACAGATATCACTAGCAGATAGACCTCAGAGCCAACCAAGCCAAGCATCGGCAGAATGGAATAGGCGGTTAACCTCCATATGGACATAGGGAAGATGAAGGGTGTATGAAAAGATCAAGGCGCTCCATGAGCCAAACCTGCAAGACGAAGGGTGCCCCCGAAGATAACATAGCCCCAGCAGTGTGTGCGCGGTGCAGCCTAATCAAAGTTTCGCCAAGGATCAGCATAATAGTGTTCTTCATCTCCTACAAACCAGAGGCAATGGGTATGAGAATGTCAGAAGATGACTGGAAGAGGAAGTACGAAAACATAGCAATTGACAATGTACTACGCCAAACGATCTGATACCCACCATCTTGAGGGTCCCCAATGGGAGCATAGACGGAGGATAGGCACTCAAAATCAATCTGCCTGTCGTAAATGAAAGAACTCGCCACATTTTATGATATGTGGAGGAGAGCGGCCAGGTCATGGACATACCCAACTTGAACCAGAGAAACTGTCAACTCAGCAAAAGGATCAGTGTGCATAATAGCACTGAATTCCTCGAACAAAGGACAGGTCTCCTGAGAACCAAAGTGAAAGACATGGAGAGAGGGATCCCAACACCAAATAGTAGCTCGAAGCAAACTTTCATTTAAAATCATCCGTCGAAAAGAGAAGAGGTCATTTAGTCTAAAACACTCAAAGTTGAGGTTGTCGATGCTAAAAAGGGTATCCATCTATGGGAAAAGGATTTGGGGACTAATGGGGGCCATTTGAAAAGAAGAGATTGAAATAAGAGAGTATTTTGCGGAGTTTTGAAGAGAAAGGGGGTATAAATAGAAGTGAATCTGCCCAGAACATAGAACGACACTTGAAAAAGCGGAACGACACTCTATCATGTGCCGTGCGGCAGTCCGTAAATGCCGTGCGACATTCTCTAACTGCCGCAATGGCACTCATCGAGTGCTGCGTAGGCCAAATAGATTGCCGCAAAATCCTATCTTTTGGCCAGAATCTCTTTGTATTATTTTCTGCCCACCTGCAAATAAAAACTAAATAAAAGCAATAAAGCGTGCGCATCATGCAGCACGTGAAACAAGACCAAACTATGGTCGCATTCATTCATCCATTCATTCATATAAAGAGATAATAAAAGCAATGACATTCCCAGAGGTCATAAAAAGTAATAATAAAAGGACCAAGCCATGGTCACACATACGATGAGCAATAATAAGAAACAAAAACAGTAAAAGAAGCAATCGCAATAAAGTGATGAAGAAACCTATCCTATCTTAACTATCCAGAAACCATCATAATAATAATAAGTGAGCATATATTCATATAGTCATCCAAAGTATGTGCATCCTCCCCAAAGCACTCATAAATACATAAAAGAGAGATAAGGCGAGGTCAACCCCAGCCCCAACCTCGAGTCTGGCGGGTCACACGTCTGAGGGTCTCCTCCTCTGACTCTATCCCACTCGCTCTGTCTCTGCCTCTGCCCCTGCCACCACTAGTACCCCCACCGCTGCCGCCACCTCCAGGGGCATCACTAAAACTGATGCTGAACTGCTGAAGCCGCTGCTGAAGCACCCCCACCTGTTGGGCCAGCGCCCTATTCTCCTCCACTTAAAAGGAGAGAGGAGGTGAAACTCAGGAATTTTTAGGATAAAATGAAATTTTGAAAGTAGAGTGGAGATTTTACCTGGGCCCTCAACTGGGCCGCTGCCGTCGCCCGAGCTCCCTCATGCTGAATCCAAGAGCCGAATTCTTACCATCCACTCTCGCCCGAGGACCCACTGTCGCACGCTGTGGTCATACGTCAAGCCCTCCTCTGCGTAAGCACACGGGACATTATCATACTGAAGAGGAATGGTAGGGGCACCCTAAGAGAGTCGGGGAATCGTTGTCGAGAACTGCTCGCCAAAGGAGTGTGGACACACGGAATTCCACTTCTTTTGTTTTGAAATTAAAATTTGATTTGGATCAAAGAAAGAGAATGGTCTGTTGAAAACAGATACAGAGTCGCCACTTGGTCTTTAAGGAACCAAGAAACCTAATTTTAACTCACCCAAACGGATAAAGGGCACCGGTCCTTCATAACCAAAGAACTTGGCTTGGGGTTTTGGTACAAGAGAGGAAGGAGCCTTTGTCGCGACTAAAACACACTCAACTTGCCCCGTCTTTCGACGGGCCTCAATTAGCATCCAAATAATCATCTTATACTATGTATGGTTTGATAATTAATCCTATGATAGTATACTACATCACATAAGAAAATTTAAAATAAAAAATCAAAAGATAAGATATCATTCATAAGATCTAAGTCAAATATCATACAATGTAAAGTGAAAAATCACACAAATAAACCTAGGAAAATCGTCCAATCATGTACAAGTAATTAAGTTTCCCTAATCTAAAGGGGACATGAATTATTCTTGAAACAAATAATCAAAGAAATCAAAATATGCTTAGCAAGCTAGTATGATGCATGTTAATCTTTGAGAAAAGAAGATCTCTCAATCCCCGGGACGGATGAGAAAGGAGGATTAGATCTAGGGGAAGCATGAACGTGTGATCATGATCATTCCTTATAATTTTCTTAGATTAGAACTCACAAAAGCCCTAAATCTTTGCATGGATGCAATGTATGTATCTAGAATGTGCCAATGTTGTAGTGTGCTTTGAGTTCATGGATTCCTAGAATGACTTAGAAGTCTAGAATGTGCATGAATGAATGAATAAAATCATCATGAGATATGTAAAAATGTAGTATGGACTACCTCCTAAGATATGAAATAATTTGGAGTGCATGTAAGCATCAAATCAAAGGGGGAAAGTAAAAGTGTGCTTGTTGTGAATAGTGGACAGAACAGTAACATGATCTTTTGAAAAATGAAAAGAGGGGTTAGGAATGTTTTAAATGCATGATTTTTTATGGATATCTTCCTTATGGTGTCTAGAATACAACCCAAAAGGAAAATCTTTAATAACTATTACAGATTGAGAGAAATCATGTAACCAATAGAGGTTACTCAGAAACAGAGTCCGTATTGTCTACTGAAATGTAAAAAAATCTTAGAAAATGCAAAACAAATGATCTAGGGGCCCATTTTATACAGAACGTTCCCTAAGACATTGAAGTTTAAGGGGAAAATAAGTTAAGGCCACCCATTTTGAAAAAGTTTTCTGAAAAATGAGTTGGAAGTCAACCAAGCTGCTGTGACAGCAGAGGCCAAATGTCTGGAAGGAATGTTTGGGTCCAAATGGACCATTTTTAAGTATTTTCAAGTCAAACCAAAAATCACGGGTGTTTTCTAATAAGTTAGGGAGACTTTACAAGTAGCCTTGCATCCATACATTGAGTATCGAATTCTACAGAAATCTTTGAACTCAGATCACTCACTGTTTTGACTCACTGTTTTGAAGATTTTAGGAAAACAAGGTTTATCTCTTAAAATCAAAGTGAGGGTTTTAAGAAGAGGATTTTGAAATAGAAGTTTTGAAAGTATATTTTCAATACTCAATGAAGGATATAGCCACTTAAAATGTCAACATTAAACTCATCATCAAGAACCTCCAAGATTGTTGGAGAGATTATTTTCATTTGAACATAACTTCAAGGATACCTTGGAGGTATTGAAGTTATAATCATCATCTATCAAACATGTTTTTGAGGTCAAGAGCTACTATCATCTATCAAACATGTTTTTAGAGGATGATGAACTAATAAGTAAATAAAAAATGTCAAAAAGAAATAAGGTTAAGAAGAGATGAACATAATATAAACAAACAAGTAAATAACAATCAATAGATAATGATCAATGTGATATTGGACTTGTAGTTTGGTGTTTCACTCATATGTGATGACATTGGACATGGAAGTAGCTTCCTCTCTCTTAAATGCTCACTAAAATGGTGGTTGGGTGTATTGAATGTGAAGTAAATAGGAGTAATGAAGTAAAAAACAAAGTTTAGAACTCACTTTTTCTTTTGAAATCAAAGAAGAAAGCTTCTTTTGTCTCTATTCTAACCTTATTTCTACAACTTTCACTCCCAAAACTTTGCAAAGCTTACATTTAACACCCCCTAAATGAGAGGTCAAGGAGGGTTTATATAGGCCAATTTGGGGTGGTTTTGGGGTTTTAGAAGTGTTCCCATTGGCTCCAAACGTCTGAAAACATAGACCTACGTCATTTTGATTTTTAATTAATCAAAATGGACCCCCAAAAATATTTGCAAAAGTATACTATTTTGGAGGAGAGTGCCGCAGCGGCAGTGAGCCAGTGCCGCGGCGGCACCGCTCCTCAATCGTCTGGACAATCCTATTTAGGCCCCTAGAGGTTCCGGTATTCGCGAAAAGACCCTATTTTGTCTGAAATTCACAAAAAATACATACGAACTCCAAATTGAGGTTGTGATATACCGTTGGAAAGATAATGGAATCTATTTTACATAAAAAATAATTCGGGGATAGGTCACTTTGAAAAGTTTTGCGGTATTTGCGATAAAAGTCGATTTGATCGCCTGTTTCGCATTCAAAAATTCACAATAAATTCGTTTTAAATCCAAAAATTATGTGCGATATACCGTTGGAAAGCTATTGACCTCTAGTATCCATGAAAAATATTTGAAAATTTCTATGGTGCTCCGGTTCTAAAGTCAAATTCTGGTCAAACTGGTCAAACCTAGGATTCTCGGGAAGTTTTGGAAACCTCTGGGAGCTCCCCGGAGCTGACGTTTTCGCTCGATTTTCTTTCAAAACTCATTTTAATACTTTCCACATGATCTAGAGTAATTTCGGAAAATTTGGATGATTTCGGTCAAACTTGGTCAAACCTTGGTCAAACCTAGTCAAACCATGGTCAAACTGGTCAACGGGGACTTTTCGGGAACTTCCGGGTCTTTCGGGGGTCTCTGGGAGCTGACAATTTCATATGATTCTACATAAAAACTCATTTTATCACTTTTCTTATGACGTAGCATGTTTTCAGAACTTTCGGTCCAAATTTGGGAGTTTTTGGGGCTTTCAGGGGCATTTTGGTCATTTGTACCACTTTTTGAGCATTTTTAGAGATAGAACTAACTTCCATGAGTCCTTTTTGAGTTTTTTTTTATCATTGAGAACCACTAAGCTATGTGTCTCCTAAATTTGATAGTCGACAAAATGGGGTGTCTACGAGGAGACAGTCGACATGGCCGAATCCCACTCAGGTAAGGCGGGAGGACGGACAGCGACAAGGACGAGCTGCAAACAACAAGGACGAAACGTAAATAAAGAATAAGATAGAACTCAGGAAAGGATAAAGAAATCATATACTCACCCAGGTCACTTCCATCAGAGGGAAGTTCAGTATCAACTTAGCAGCACGAAAAGCTGCATATCCTCTGGAGGGGGTTTACGAAGTCACGGATGCCCAAGCCAATCAGAGCAGCTATAAGCTCACTACCATGAAGCGTGTCTGTGGCTCTCATAGAATTTGGAGGAGGGTGTAGCACGAAGAATCCGAGAGCCGCTAGAGACTTCCTAGTCATCCTCTCTCCTAAATACCACGCCCGTGCTTCTGGCCCATCTAGTAACCGTCTCATCAGGTCGTACCCACCCGATGCTCGTATCCCCGTAGAAGCAGTAGGAAGCAATCTAAGCCATGGCTGCCATCGAACGTGTGGCTCTCTCAAGTTCGTCAGGAAGTTCCTGAACGCCGTAAAATCAATAGCCCCTATCTTTCGCCCAACCCTATCCTTCGCCCATTTCAATCCCTGGGGCATGATGAGGGCGTCATCATCTCGTGTCTTAAGGGACATCATATAGAGATACTCGTGGGACCAAATCTGCAATATAAATAAAGAAAAAGGCGTGAGTCTCGTAGTTTAAATAATTTCTGAAAGTGTGATAAATAATGAAATATATATAAAAAAAAATCAAGAAGAGGATGTAGCTCCCATGCCCTCCAGAAACCACTAGTAGAAGCTGGCCGATCCCGAAAAATGTCCCCCATATGCTTGTACAAGATAGCTAATCCTGCACCAGCCCAGTCATACTCGAGTATCCGATCCATATGCTCCAAGGATGCTACCAGTGCTATAGAAACCCAATCCCCCTTGGTGCTCAGCAGAGAGCACCCAAGCATATATATGAGGAAGCCCTGAGCCATCTGCTCATCAGTAAAGCCGTCCTGGCTCCTAAAAGTATCCATAAACCACTTAGCCGTGACCAAGGGCTCCTCAGGGATGACTCCTAGCAAAGGCAACACCCGGTCCTACTCGGTGACGGTATCTAGGTACCGTAGGCACTCCTCCTGAAAGGGATCCCAGCAATCATAGAGAAGTCTAGCGGGGTCATAGTCATCTCCCCAAAGTCAAAGTAGAATGTGCTGGTAGTGTCCCACCAACGCTCTGCTAGGGCATGTATCTGACGAAGATCGTTCGAACTCTTTGTCAAGAGCTTGACGAAATCTCCGAAGCCATCAGCAATAATGAGACCCTTCACGGTCTCGCTCAACTCTTCATACCAGGAAAAGCTATGAGCTAGGCTGCCGTGTCCTTTCAGCACGTCGGGCTGAAGTTGTAAAAGAAAATTACAAGATTCAAATGTTAGCAAGTGAATGAAAGAATGGAAAGAAATAAAGAAATAAAGAAACAAAGAGTGATAAACGAAAATAACAAATAATAATAATAATAATAATAATAATAATAATAATAATAAATGAAAGAACAGTTATAATAAAAAAAGGAATGAATAAGGAAAGGAGTGAAGACAAAAGCGTCTAAGTGCTTGGGAGGTTTTCACGGGTTAATTTCTTGAGAAAACGTATGTAGTCCTGATAATACGGCTAACGCCCACAAATCTTGTGTGAGAAGGTTTGAAAGGAGCATAGTTTCAAAAGAAATTCGCAATCATAAGGGTCGTTATTCATAAGGAGTGTTTGAAAATTTTGATTAACGCGCATAGCATTTAAAAGGTCTTTGAGAAGAGTTGAGGGGGGAAAATAATGAAATTGATACAGGTGAAAGATTCGGAAAATAATTTTTTACAGGCATAGCATTCATTTTCATGTGAAGTTTTGTCCCTACATTCACAAAGTCCATAGGAAATAAGATAACGAAAACAAAAAATTGAATAAGCATTAAGTAAAGCATTGGAAGCGCTCGAGAGCACTATAAGCACAACATTTGCATTAATAAAGAGGCTTTTGAAGTTGTGTTGATCACGCATTGCATTCATAAAGTTTATAATGAAGAGGAATCGCAAAAGGGAACTGGAGGAGGCATGTATACCTGTCACTGGAATGCCCGTGTAGATAGATGCTCACCCAGGTCCCGGAGCAAGAAAGTTAGATTGAAGTGGGGAGTGGCCGTGTACTTGGCCTTCTTCCTACTCCTCGAGGCGATAGCCATAACCTAGCGAGGAAAAGAGAATAAATTGAGGGCTAAACTTTGGAGTTAATCAAGAAAAAATAACTAAAATAAAGGAAATAACGGAGTTCGGATCAATAAGAAACTTACCTATGGATCCCTTGGATCAATGTGAGGAAAAGAGAAAAAATCTCCAGAGAGGATCCGAGAGTAAGAGGTTTTGAAAAGTGAATGAAATGAGTTGAAAATTTGAAGTTTAAGCAATCTGCCGCTTCGAACGGCACTCGGAAAATCGTGCCCGGCAGTTAGTAGAGTGTCGTACAACACTCACTAAGGGCCACAGCGGCACTCCGTGAGTGCTGCACGGCATTCATGGACTGCCACATTTTGAAGTGTGTGCCGTGAGTATGGAGGTTTAAGTGTCGCTGATTTTTCCCCCCAAAATTCAAAGTAAACCCCAAAATTTGAATTCAAACCCCCTGATCTTGCCCACTCTTGGCACTTTTGTCCCCAAATAATATCTTTCGGAGTCTTTCGGCCCCTGATTTTGAAAATTTGAATTAAATTTAGGTCTGATGGACCCCTGATTTTGAAATTTTGAAATGAATTTGGGTCTGATGGACCCTTGATTTTCAAAATTGAAATGAATTTGGGGTTGATTGATCCCTGATTTTGAAAATTTGAATTGAATTTGGGTAAGATGAACCCCGAATTTTGAAAATTGAATTGAATTTGGGTCAGATAGACCCTGTATTTTGACAATTTGAAATGAATTTAGGTCTGATTGATCCCTGATTGTGAAAATTTTGAGCAAACATATCCCACGGGGACGAAGGTCTGCGAATTTTCAGAGAAAACATATCCGACGGAGCCAAAGGGCGCGCTGCGAATTTTCAAAGCAAACATATCCGACGGGGCCGAAGGGCTGCGGATTTTCAGAGCAAACATATCTGACGGGGCCGAAGGGCTGCGGATTTTCAGAGCAAACATATCCGACGGGGCCGAAGGGCTGCGAATTTTCAGAGCAAATATATCCGACGGGGCCGAAGGGCTGCGGATTTTCAGAGCAAACATATCTGACAGGGCCGAAGGGTTGCGGATTTTTCAGAGCAAACATACATTGACACCGAGGTCTAAGTCGCGAAGCGCCACCCAGTCAATTGCGTTCACTTATCTGGTCAGGATAAGCTACAAATCTAAAAAAGGAATCAACCCGATAATCGAAAGCTCTGAACTTTGAAAATAATTCACCTTTAAGTCGGAGTGACCAAGAGCGTTGAAGAGCATGAGGTTTGGATACGTCACGATAGCACGATTTTCAAATCACATCATTTGTAGAGCATGAAATTACAATGAAAACTGTCATTGCGTGAGCACGTGCATCACGACAGGATAGATGCATCCATCTGTATGCTTACTTGTGCTTGTGTGTGTTTATCCCTGGCCCGAACTACGTCTTGGTTTGTTACACAAAAGGATATGTAGGCAGCTTACATTTGAGCACGACCGACATGAACCGTTTTCGTAGCCATTTTTGCTATGTATTTTGTTTTTTTACCTGAATTTGACGGTCTGGTCAAACGCTTGTCTTCACACAGGCTTCGACATTCACTTGTGACACGCGTTGCTCCACAAGCTCTGTCGAAGAGGGGCAAACTGTAGACATCATAATTTTGACCATACGTCGAATTAAGGGGAGTATTACCTCTACGATCCAATGATGACAAGCATCCGACTAATCCAAGACTTCCAAAGGTGATTCAAGCTCTTCTGAATACTCTTTTAATTCAAAACAAAAAAGAAAAGAGAGGAAAAGAAAAAATAGAGGGAAACAACATATGGTAAGTTCTGTGATAGTCACGGAATATCGTACGACACTCTGCAAAGTGCCGGAACGGCACTCTATGAATGCCGCGAATTTCACTAAGTGCCTCAAATATTAAACTTTCATAAAAAAAATGGCAGTCCGAGGAGTTGTCTGCGGCATTTCGTAAGTGCCAATGCGACATTCTTTGAATGCTATTCCGGCAAACAGTGAGTGCCGTAACGGCATTCATTGAGTGCCACAGATATTTCCCAAGTGCCGCATTTTTGTCACTGCCTGTCCTAAAATAGGTCGGTTTATACGTTCAAAAGGCGGACAGAATTAGGGTTTTGGCTGCGAATTTTCCAAAATAACCCTCCAAAGATTGCCTATATAGAGGATGTGTATCCCATTAATAGGGACTTGGAATTTAGAGTGTTAGGATCCCAATATTGATTCTCTTTCAAAAACTTTCTAAATTAATAGAGAAGTAGAATTAAAAGAAGGAGCTAGAAGAAGAGCTTGATCATTATTCTTGGAAGATCTCAAGGCGACAAAAGGAGTTGAGGATAATTGAGGTAAACTCTAAGTTACTTAGTTTTAAAATCCAAGTTCAATCACAAAATATAGATACTTAGGATCTTTGACACATTTTCAAAACCCTCTTCCCACCTCATTTCATCACACACCACATATATTGTGATTGAACTCTCATTTCATTAGTTGGGATCAAAATAGCCTTGGGGTTAAAGTTTAAATAAATCTTGGAGTTTGACGTTGCTTGAACTTTGATTTCTTTTCTTTTGACTATGTCTTTTTTTTTAGATTCATAAGACTTTCAATGTCTTACTTGAATCCTTGTGTTTAGAATCCCTCAATATTCTTATGGAATCATGATTCATGAGAGGATTGAGGTTGATACTAGTGTATTGAGTCAATGAGTTCAAACTTTCACCATAGTTTGAATTCATTACCTTGGGATTTTATGAAGTTTCTTCATACTTCATTAAAATCCACAAGTTTAAGTGTCCTTAGTCTCTAATGACCATCAAGTGGTAGGAGGAATAATTTGAGTCTAAACTTATCTCCATGGTTTAGATTTATTGTGTTGAGGTTTTATGAAGTTTCTTCATACTTCATTTAAATCCATAAGTTTAAGTGTCCTTACTCTTCAATGATTATCAAATGGTAGGAGAAGTAGTTTGGTTTAAGTCCAACTTCATGGTTTAATAGTTGGAGTTAACAAACAAAGTTAAACTTGGTAAATGGTGCAGTGAATTTAATGACCACCTATGATCAAGGATTTTTTAGTTAAACATCAAATCATCGGAACTGAATGAAACCAATGGGAAAGTGTTTATAACTCAAAGTTTTACCACTGCAGTTTTTTGTTTTAACAAGATTCCATGGTTAAAATGGTTTGGTCATGGATTTCGGGAAGCAACAACAATCTATCCAGAATATCAGAACAGCAACAACCTTTTGAAATGAGTAAATCAGAATCTTAATCAAACATTTTTAACCCCAAATAATTTTTTATATGAAGTTTGATGTATTAATAAGATCCCCTAAAAAGATCTAAATGTTTCTGATTTTTTATTATTTTTAAAAAATTATACAAGAACTCTGGACAGAGAGTTATGAAATCCTGAGTGATGTCTAGTATTTGTTTAATCCCCAGAGATCTAACCGTTGAAACCTTGATTTTCTTTTTGGGTTAAAAACTAGACTCATAGAGGCATCTTGTATCCAAGAATCACCAAGATCAAAACATAGGAACCATGCTTTTTTATTTCTTTGAAGTTCTGATCTGCTCTCAGCAATTTTCAGAATCCAGTCACAACTTTGGCCAATCTCGTAAATATGGTCCAAATGATATTTTCATGAGTTAAGGCCTAAACCATGCTTTGATAGTGTTTGATTAAACTTAAATCCAAAGGCTAGGTGATCCAAATTAATGATTAGTTAATACCTCATTCTTGTTTATATCCATGCATAATGATGCTTGTAGTTAGGGTCTAACTTTAATTGTGATTTGTCCTCAATTGAACCTAGTTATGAATTCCTTATAATCATGTTGGGATTACATCACTTCTATATGGACATTGCATTGGCTCCTAGTTGTGACTTGCATATCTATAGAGGTGATATATTTTCAACTAATTAGAGGGAATCCTTAAATAGGTCAATTCTTTCCATACATGATAGATTTAAGCTAGAAGCTTAGGGTTGAATATTTGATATCTTTAATCAAGGTATGCGTACTAATCTTTGTTTTGTAGTGCATTTGAGGTACAATTTCTCAACCCCTTCTCTAGTTTGATTTTAATTGATTTTAAACCTCATACGCGACACCTTAGCCTAGGCTTCTTCCTTATATGTATATGTGGTTAGAGACCTTTTCTTAGGTTTTATTTTCGTGCATGCATTACACATTTAATATTCGCGGCTGGTTCCAGGGTAAGTTCTCTAGTTCCTTATTGCATATCATATTGCTTGTTAATTGAATTATGTGATTTATGAATGATATTTTGTTATTAGCAATTTTACACCATTTTAACATGCTTGTGTAATGTATATTTATACCTATGTATTAGTTGAGGGTATGCTTAGAGTAATGGTTTGATTAAAAGAATGTTGAGTATAGACCTATCATGAGATAGGATGAGAGGGGTGTTTTAGTCCGCCGGGCTCCTTCCCCTCTCATTCCATAATCCCCGGACCTAGAAATCTCTGGTTTCCTAAAAGATCAGTTTGCTTCAAATGGTTAGTTAATTTTTCTTTTAAAAATTAAGTGGCGACTTGTGATTTGAATTTTGAAGAAATTTAAAAAGTTGTGCGTAGGAAAAATGCCGGTATCCACACCACCATAATGTGCTAGGGAGGTGCACCTACAAAAGACCTATTGATAAGCTAAACGTCTTATCATAGAAACGAAATCAAGATAGAAGAACTAGAAGCAACCAGAATTAACAGTTCTACTAACTAGCATAACACAAACTCAAATACACCATAATCCATAACAAAAATACTCACTACAAGAAAAAAGGCTTTTTATGTCACTTTAAATAATGTATTTATGTCACTTTTATTTTGAGTGACATAATTATTTCTAGTAGGGTCTTTTTATGTCACTTTTTAGGTATTTATGTCGGTTTTTTAAAAAAGTGACATAAATATTTTATTATTTATCTCATTTCTTTAAAAAAAAGTGACATAAATAATAGCATATTTATGTCACTTTTTTAAAAAGTGACATAAAAAATCGCGGTGACAATTTTGTAAATAAAACACAATTTACGTTTATGTCACTTTTTTAAAAACCGACATAAATAAAAGTGCGGTGGCATTTTTGTAAATAAAAGTATTTTTTGCATTTATGTCGTTTTGATATAAAATGGCATAAAAAGTAGAGCATTTCAAGTGTTTATGTCACTTTTGGAGAAACCGGCATAAATAAGTTAGTTTTCACTTTCTGATGCTCTCAAAGTTTTCAAAACCCCGCGCGATTGAAGCTTTAGAAAATTGTGTTGGTATAACCCTCATCCTTCTCCTCTCTCTCTCACTCTCAAACCCTCGTCCCTCTCCCTCTCCCTCTCCCTCTCCCTATCTCGTCTGTGTATAAACCCTCATCCATCTACTGCCGCCGCAAAGGGCCACTGTCGCCACACTATCGCCTCTTCTGGTACTCTGTCTCTCTCTCTCTCTCTCTCTCTCTCTCTCTCTCTCACACACACACACACACACACACACTCATGATGGCATGGATTGGGGATTTTGACAATTGAGTTTAATTTCAGTGAATTGGTTTGGTCTTTTACATATTTTAGATTTGTGGCTTTTTCGTTTTGCTTGTGAACCTGATATAGTTCAATTTTCGTTTTTCATTTGAGTTCATCCGACTCATGTATATGGATGCTTGTGGCTTTTTGCCTAATATAGTTTAATTTTTGTTTTAAATTTTCTGCTGTTCTCTGTTTTCTACGAGGTTGATACATCACCAGATGTGGCCATGCTTAAGAGTAATAGTTACTCAGAGTAGCTTAACATATGGATTGTAGTTCCGTGAGCTTAGTTATCTTGGGAAGTAGTTCTTTGCTATTTTGAGGACCAATATTATTAGGCCTATTCTAAAATCTACATATTGTGGATTGTGCTGATGGTGACATCGTTGCTTGTAGCAGAGTAAGAGATTTTGGGTTATAGGAACTGCATGCACTAGCCTATTTTATGCCAATTCAGCCTTTACATCCATATTATATATGCACCTCTCCTACAGACCATATAACTTTCAGCTCAATCCTCTCTCAATTAGTTGGCGTCATATTTTCTTCATTTCAACTAGATTGTTGTGATCGCAAGTGTATTTAATTCACTGAAATGTTCAAAAAGGATATTTCTGATAGTGTCTTGATATGACTTAAAACAATTATTAGTCAGTATCTAGTGGTAGAAATTGATCTGTCATTAACTATCTCATGTGGCGCCATGATTTGACAGTGTAAGTACTTTCCTTCTTCTTGTACATTTTGTTGTAGTTGCTTCACGATATTATCGTTACTAATGCAACTAACCTTTACTATTCTGTCTTCTGGAATCTCTATTTGTTGATGAATCTACTAATCTGCAGAAGCTAATCGAGGAAATTCTCAATATGCAAGTTTTCATTAAAGCCATCCATATCATTTGATATTTCTTAATTATAATCACAATTCTCTCTCTCAATAGGTCTAATTAAGGTCACCATAGGTTTCCTCATCCTCTTTTGAATTTGAATAACTACCATAGATATCTAGGATATATCTTTGGGGACTTTCAGCATGAATTGAAGTAATAGGCATGTCAATAGGCCTTGGGTGTGGATGCAGATGCGGATGCGGATTTGGACTAGGTTCCCTTTTTTTTTCTCGGGTTTCAAGCCATTTTTGGGAAGCTGCCATGGCTATACCAGTGCAAAATCAGGAAGCCTTTTGGGTTAGGATGGCTTGCTGCAGTTTTTTGGGCATTGACTTGCTGCAGTCTTTTTGGGTGCTACCTTGGGTTTTTTGCTAGTTTTTTTGGGCTGCTATTATGTGAGGCTTAATTGTATAGTTTGTGAGGGATTGTACTAGTGCAATGTGTAGTGTTTCTAAGTTGTAATACAGATGCTTTATTGCATCCTTAAATCAATATAATTTGCTGTTCTGAAAAAATAATTAAAAAAAATAGGCCTTGGGTGGATTGAGGTTTTGCATTATATCGAACACATGATTCATGTGTTGCTGCCTTTAGTCGCTTCCCACAACCATTGACATTATCATTGATTTCATCTATACTAGTTGTCACATGTCAGGCAAATCCTCGCTCTGTAACCAATTGATGCAGCACAAAATGATAGAGTATGTCATCGATATCCTTTTGGAACAGATCTTCAAATCAAACAAATCCAACTTGGACAAAAATAATTCAAAATTCTCATTAATTGAAAACTAACTCTCGTTATAAAGTAATGTCAACCTAGAAAAAGACTCATACTTAAAAAAAAAAGTACATAAATGGAAGGAAACTCTTCTGAATCTACACTAATTTGTCAAAATGACGCAGACCTATAATCGATCACACTCAGGCAAGTTTCATTATGACATAAATTTCTCAATCCCGCTCGCACAAGATGCTGGCCTGCCCGGGAAAATACCTTTAGAACACTTATTTTACATATGTCTAATAAAGTCACTCGATCAACTGTACATACGAACATTAATCTCGCTCGGGTAAGATTAGAACTCGCTCGAGCAAGTTTGCTTCTAGTGACCCATTTGGCAATGAATTCCTCTGGTAAATAATTTACATTATCAGTTTAAGGAATAAATAATACTATTCAAGTAGAATTTTATGTGATCCTACATATGCCACTATTTCTACAGAAAATTACATGTAATAATTCTCCCATAAGTGAGACCTAGGTAGAGATGCGACTTGGCAGTTCTGGGAGAGGGACCCTTCAGTTAAGTTTTTTTTCCCTTCTCTAAAGCTTGTCTTAATGCAATAAAAAATGAGGTTGGTTTTTGTTGAATTTTGGAGCTGGAGCTGACCCTTTCCTCTCCTAACTCCAAATGAGAGTTTTATTCTAAAACATGTCTTAACCCTGTCTAAATGGGGTCCGGATCGTCCGGTATAGACTGTATAGTCAGTTTTGTGTTGGGAGAAGTAACAAGATTCCAATTAGAGCTGAACCAATAAATATTATAAATAGTATAATCAATAATGTGATGCTACTGGCATGACCATAGGTTGCCATGTGACGGAATATGTCAACAAATTTTTTTATTTTTATTTTTTAATAATCAACCATAAATATTTAGTATTTAAATATATTTGTTAACTGTGCTAATGACCTATTTTTCTACTTCACATTTTTGTCATATAAAAACAGATAATTTTGTTTAAAATCAATGAAGAAGTACTGCTATGTGATTCGGGTTTTGGCTCACACAAATAGGTGAAATACATTTCCTGAACTTTTTTAGAACTCTTTGCCCCCAGATTCTTAAGTAGTGTTTTCACGCACAAAGAATGAATGTTGCGTATCCAAGAACCACTGATGTATGTTGCGTGCCTATGTCGTGTGCTGCGCACAGTGTGTACTATGCAATTGGGATACTGTTGGTGCATGCACCTGAGCGTGTTCATGTTGTGTGATGGGCAGTGGGCGCGTGAGGGGGTGTTGCGTGTGTGTTGTGCATGCACTGCTGGTAGGCTTCCTGGCCGTGCTGGGCCGTGCGCTTGTGCTGGGCCTGTTAGGAAACTGTGTTCCCAGAATCCATTGACAGCGCATATAAGTTGGTACTGCAAAAAAAATTTACGTGAAAACTACAATAACCCTACAAGGGCGGAACTAGGGTTACCTTAAACTGCTAAAACGGATTGCTGTAGTAGACGAATCGAGAACACGGGCTCGATAATAGCTCACGATCTTCTACCGTATTCCTTTGCTGCCAGAATATCGAAAAAGTGTGGGCTCTTTCAAAATCCTTTCTGTTTACTGCTCTCCCACTTTTACGCTCTCTTTTCTATTCCGAGTTATAATTCTCTATATAGAAAAACGCTAACTGAGGAGAGAGCCAAAGCAGCATATATATAGGCTACGATAGGGACCATAAAAAGTCAATAAAGAATAGGCTTCCTTATGGAATTAGAAAACCCTAATTCGAACTGAATCAGATTCCTATTTTCATAAATTATAATTCATACCACTAAAGAATTATAATTGCACTCCTACCCTTATCTCAAAAATATATTTCGAGCTCCATGTTATTAAATGCTTATTATCTCCCCATGTTAAGATTACAGATATCCATTAATTAAATATAATTACTGACAATCATATTTAATTAATTTCTTGAAATTCCTTGGGATCCTCTGCTTAATTTATCTGATATGTCGGATACAAAATCCACCTGCAGGGTTTGACGTAATCAAAACTTATAAGCTTTCTCAAGGGGATATCATCAATCCCAAAATTGAGACATGGATTCCATCATTAATTAATATCCACCACACAATTAATATTGTCACCCAATCCAATGAGATATTGACCCATTTAAGGATCTCACCCTTTTAGGGATCAAAGTGTAAATATCAAATGTACGTGTCTACAAATTAACTTAGGATTTAGAGCATAAGCACTCATAATAGCCATGAGGTATTAATTATCTTATAAGTCAGTATAAAGATAATTACCCCAAGTCAGTCCCGTTGAATACACAAAGTGTACCAGCATAGTGAGTTAAAACGATACCGTTTTCCGTAGTCAAGACAAACCTACTACAACACCATGCTGCAGTCCTACCGATGGTGTGTCCAATCCCATCTAAGACTGTAAACCAAAATCTTACATTCTATAATATCTGATGGCCTGATCTTTCGTGTGTAAGCCGAACTCTACACACCAAACCACCTACTATATAGAATGAGAGATACACATGCATAATATTAAATAAATAATATAATAAAAACATTGCCTACACAGATTTTCATAAAAAAAATGGATTAACTAATTTTATTAAATGAATAATAAATCAACTACATAAAGCATGACTTTCAGTATATATCCCTAACAATCTCCCACTTAGACTCAAAGCTATAATGCGACACACCTCACTTATATCCCATCCACATGACTGTCAAAAGTCTTGGTAGGTAAGCTCTTGGTGAAAGGATCTGCCAGGTTATTTGTTGATGCTATCTTGGTCACTTCAACATCACCTCTTTGTACGATCTCTCGTATCAGGTGATACTTAAGCTCAATGTGTTTTCCCTTCTTATGGGCCCTTAGTTCCTTTGAGTTAGCAACCGCTCTGCTATTATTGCAATAAAGGGTAATAGCTGATTGTACCGCAGGTACTACTCTTAGATCCATAAGGAAGTTTCTGAGCCAAACGGCCTCCTTAGCGACTTCCGAAGCAGCCACATACTCGGCTTCCATGGTTGAATCAGCAATACATGACTGCTTGATACTCCTCCAAGTAATGGCTCCACCTCCTAGGGTAAACACATATCCTGAGGTAGACTTTCTGGAATCCCTATCTGACATGAAATCAGAATCTGTGTACCCAATGGGTACAAGACTGTCTGCTTGGTAAACTAACATATAGTCTCGAGTCCTTTTCAGGTACTTAAGAATATTTTTCACCACAGTCCAATGTTTTTGCGCAGGATTAGACTGATATCTACTAATCATGCCAACAGCAAAGCAGATGTCAGGTCTAGTACATAACATAGCACACATTAGGCTTCCTACTGCCGAGTCATAAGGAACTGCCTTCATCTTCTCTATCTCATCAGGTGTCTTAGGACACTGATCCTTAGATAAAGTAATTCTGTGTCTGTCACGACCCAAGTCTCGCTCAGTAAGATATTGTCCGCTTTGGGCCCAAGCCCGCACGGATTTGTTCTTGGGTCACTACCCAAAAGGCCTCTTACTAGGGAGACTTGAAACCACACATATATAGCACATTACTTTTCCACACCCAGGCGATGTGGGACAAACTTCCCATAGTGTGTAGCCTGCCAGCACTTACTGCAGCCACAAAGGCACCTACAACAGCCCGCCCACAGCACCAGGGTCGTTACAGTGTCCGAAGGGAAGGAATCCCTTCTTGGAATCTTGCATGCTAAACCTTGCAAGAATATTGTCAATATAAGTGCCTTGTGACAAGCCCAACTTCATATTCTTGCGATCTCGCATAAGCTTGATCCCTAGGATGTGACTGGCTTCTCCCAAGTCCTTCATATCGAATTGACTGGACAACCATACCCTTACAGAAGATAATACCCCTACATCGTTTCCGATTAGCAAGATATCATCCACATATAGTACTAAGAACACCACCACTCTTGCATCATGTTTCTTGTACACACAAGATTCATCCGCACATTGATCCAAACCAAAAGACTTGATTGCTTGATCAAAGCGGATATTCCAAGACCTAGATGCCTGCTTAAGTTTATAAATGGACTTCTTAAACTTGCACAACATGTGTTCTTGGCCCTTCGCAATGAACCCGTCTGGTTGCATCATATAGATGCACTCGTCAAGATTCCCATTTAGAAATGTTATCTTGACATCCATTTGCCAAATTTTATAATCGAAATGTTCAGCAATGGATAAGAGAATCCGGATAGACTTTAGCATGGCCACCGACGAAAAGGTTTCCTCATAATCGATTCCCTCTTTTTGAGTGAACCCTTTCGCAATAAGCCTTGCTTTAAAGGTTTCCACCTTACTGTCCACTCCTCTATTCTTCTTATAGATCCACTTACATCCAATGGGTTTTATTTCATTGGGTGGTTCTGCAAGATCCCAGACTTGATTGGAGTACATAGACTCCATTTCAGATTTCATAGCCTTTTGCCAAAGATCTGCATCTTTATCTTGGAGTGCTTTATTGTAGTTACAGGGGTCGGTACCTTGTTCATCAGGGACCCGGTCATAAGACTCTCCCAAGAACATATACCGGTCAGGTTGAATAATAACCCTCCCACTACGATGAGGCACAAATCGTGTCTATGTGTCACTGATATTTCGTTGTGAAGATTCTGAACTTAATACACCATTATCTACATGTTGTACTGGTTCAGGAACTTGCGTGTTAATGGTTGGTTCGGGATCTACACGAGTTTCGATAATCCCCCCACTACGACGTGGTAATGGAATATCGATAACTCTTTCTTGTGGTGTTTCTTCTCGTACCGTTGGTATCAAAGAAGTATGTCTCGGTGTCTCTCCTCTCATTTCCTCTAGAACAATACGACTTCTGGGCTTGTGGTCCATAACATAGTCCTCTTCTAAGAATGTGGCATTGGTGATAACAATAACCTTCTGATCCTTAGGACTATAAAACAGACCACCTTTAGTTCCTCTTGGATACCCAACAAAAGAAACATACTTCTGTTCTTGATTCCAACTTTTCTGCGTTCCCTTTCAGCACATGTGCTGGACTACCCCAGATCCGAATATGCCGCAGACTAGGCTTTCGCCCAGTCCACAGTTCCGTAGGAGTAGTATGTACTGACTTAGATGGTACCAAGTTTAGAATGTATGCAGCTGTCTCTAATGCGTGTCCCTAAAAGGAAATTGGTAAATCCGAGTAACTCATCATAGATCTCACCATGTCCATGAGAATCCTGTTCCTTCTTTCTGCTACACCGTTCTGCTGAGGCATACGGGGTGCAGAAAATTGGGATGTAATCCCTTGCTCCAATAAGTATTCCCTAAACTCTCCCAAGAGGTACTCTCCACCACGATCAGATCATAGTGTCTTGATACATTTACCTAGACGCTTCTCCGTTTCAGCCTTGAAGTCTTTGAATTTCTCAAAGCATTCAGACTTACGCCCCATCAAATAAATGTACCCATACCTTGAGTAATCATCGATGAAAGTGACAAAGTACTCAAATCCCCCTCTTGCTTGGACAGTCATAGGACCACACAAATCAGAGTGAACTAGTTCCAACGGCTCTTTTACTCTATAGCCCTTGGCCGAGAATGGCCTCTTGGTCATTTTACCTTCCAAGCAGGATTCACAAACTGGAAGTGCCTCCACTTCCAATGAGCCTAATGGCCCATTTTGAAGCAGTCTTTGAATCCTTTTCAAATTAATATGACCAATGCATAAATGCCAAAGATGCGTTTGGTTCATCCTCGAAGGTTCTTTTCTCTTAAATGGCAAACTATTTGTGTTATTCAATTCATTAAGTTGCAGTACAGGAGAGATAGGATTTATAATATAAAGATCATCCACCAATTGACCAGAACAAATAAAACGTTTATTTTCTTTAATAACTACTACTTTATTAAAATGAACTGAATATCCATTCTTTACTAAACTAGAAACTAAAACTAAATTCCTTCTAATAGAAGGTACATAAAAGCAATTTCTTAATATTAAAGTCCTATCTCTACCAAAACTAAGATGTAGATCTCCTACTGCAACTACTGCTACTCTCGTAGCATTTCCCATATATAGATAAATCTCTCCATCACTGAGCTGCCTGGTTTCCTAGAACCCTTGCAAAAAATTGCATACATGATCAGTGGCTCCCGTATCTACACACCAGGTACCGGTAGATCGGACCGCTAAACACGATTCAACAACTAGTAAATGAGATTTACCTTGATTGTTCTGTCTAGCGAGATAAACTGGACATTGCTTCTTCCAGTGTCCTGGCTGCTTGCAAACAAAACATTTGTCTTTAGGCTTTCCCGGTTGTCCTCGTGGCCTTTGGATTGGCGGAGGACCCGCGGCCTTCTTTTGAGCCTTTTTCATTTTCTTCTTGCCTTTCGGCTTTGAAGCAGAACCTTTCTCAAACACAAGAGCACTCCCTAACTTTCTGTTGAGACCCTCAGCTGCCTGGAGTTCTTTAAGCAGCTCCACCAAAGTGTATTTAAATTTATTCATGTTGTAATTGAGGCGGAATTGCTTAAAAGACTCTGGCAGTGACTGGAGTACGATATCGACCTGGGTTTTTCCGTCGATTGTAGCTCCAAGGATCTTTAGTTCATTAAGAAGAAATATCATCTTAAGAACATGATCCCTTACAGGCGTCCCCTCACCCATGGTTGTGTTCATGAAGTCTTTCATGGCAACCTGCCTAGCAGCAAGACTTTAATCCCCGAACATCTCTCGGAGGCTCTCCATTATGTCATAGGCGCTGGCCATTGACTGATGCTGAAGTTGCAGCACATTTGACATGGATGCCAAAATGTAACACCGCGCCATCTCATCAGCCTTGACCCATTTCTTGTGAGCTTGGGTTTCCTCAGCGGTTTCCCCCCCCCCCCCCCCCCCCCCTCTCCCACTAGGTTGCTCAGGACATTCTTGAGTAAGCACAAACTTGTACTCTTCAGCAGTTAACACAATATCCAAATTCCTTTTCCAGTCTATATAGTTTGGTCCAGTAAGTTTGTTTTCTTCAAGTATAACAGCAAGTGGATTGAAAGTACCCATTTAAAAGCCTGAGAATCACATAACATAAGTAATTACGTTTGGGCAAAAATTACTATGGATTCGAGTTGAAAATATTGGTTCCCTCTACCATATTTGAAAGGAATCCGCCAGCAACCTGATACACCGCGAATAGTATGACTCGATGGGAAGCCATATGCTATCCATCATTTGTTCAGATAGACAATTGCCTTTTAATTTTACTATCCATGCAATGTACTTTGCCTAATAAAATTAAACTGCTGACTTGATTTGATCCTATAAATAATAACAGTGACTCAGATGGAAAGGATATTATTATTTATAGCTAAGTGTATACCATCACTTAATTCTAGGTCAAGAGTTCCATGAGAAACACCTCTAATGGAGAGGTGATCCATACCAACAATCACCCAAAACATTCTTTTAAAGAAGTTTGTACTGATGATTCCATGATCAACTACATCCGATAAGGAGGATGACACTAGAGCCATCACACAAAATTAATCATATCATCTACAAACCAGTGATGGAGACCATGGGATTTATACTTGATAAATTCCCTCTCCCACTTAGAATTTTAAAAAAAAATTGAGGGTTATAAGTTTTTAGAAAAACTTTTAATTTAATTAACAAAAAATAATGGAATACTTGACAAAGACTAATTCATCCTTACTTGTGAAACCCACATGTGTAGATAATAAAATTATTTTATTCTCATGATTTTAGAAAATAAGTACTTATGTTTTCAAATTATGGAATTAGTTTTATTTCTAAATACACATGTAGTTGTCCATCATTTTAAATTAATATAAATTAAACATGCAGCTAGACATCTGAAATAGGTCTAGGAACAATTATCCATGTTGTCCTATTCATTAAACATGAAACAATAATAATCATTCAATCACACATAAATAAGGAAACCACAATAAAATAGGAATCCCACTATTATGGTCAAGCTGCAACTCTTGTGAAGAAATCTTCATTAAACCCGATTAGCTCTATGTCGCCACTACGCAACGGGGGTCGAGCGTCCCGGAAGCTAAATCCGATTTACCATCAGCAACTGCCTTCTAGAACTGTTTTCTGAAACAGCCTTCAGAAATTGCCTCCAGATTGCTTTCTGAAACTGCTTGTAAACTGTCTTCACGAGCTGTCTTCACGGATTTACTTGAGATATATTACACAAACCCTATGCCTCCATAAAAGAGTTCACATGCTATTTCTTTGCAGTAAATTAACCACACATCAATCAAGCGTGGGATCCAATACACACAAATCCTATGCCTCGATAAAGGAGTTCACATGCTATATTAAAACAACAAAATTAACCACGGATAAAACCATCGTGGGATCTAATCACACAAAATCAGTGACCATAATAGTGGAATAAGAACACTACAAAACAAGGGTTAGCACAGTTCTACGTTCTATCCATCCATCAAAACAAGCATAAGATCTATTTTATTGGACAACAGTCCAACCCATACGCAGAATCAACGTTGCTCTGATACCACTGTTAGGAAACTGTGTTCCCAGAATCCATTAACAGCGCGTATAAGTTGGTACTGCAAAAAAAATTTACGTGAAAACTACAATAACCCTACAAGGCCAGAACTAGGGTTACCTTAAACTGCTAAAACGGATTGCTGTAGTAGACTAATCGAGAACACGGGCTCGATAACAGCTCACGATCTTCTACCGTATTCCTTTGTTGCCAGAATATCGAACTGAGTATGGGCTCTTTCGAAATCCTTTCTGTTTTCTGCTCTCCCTCTTTTTTGCTCTCTTTTCTATTCCGAGTTATAATTCTCTATATAGAAAAATGCTAACTGAGGAGAGAGTCAAAGCAACATATATATAGGCTACGATAGGGACCATAAGAAGTCAATAAGGAATAGGCTTCCTTATAGAATTAGGAAACCCTAATTCGAACTGAATCAGATTCCTATTTCCATAAATTATAATTCATACCACTAAAGAATTATAATTGCACTCCCACCCTTATCTCAAAATTATATTTCGAGCTCCATGTTATTAAATGCTTATTATCTCCCTATGTTAAGATTACAAATATCCATTAATTAAATATAACTACTGACAATCATATTTAATTAATTTCTTGAAATTCCTTGGGATCCTCTGCTTAACTTATCTGATATGTCGGATACAGAATCCACCTGCAGGGTTTGACATAATCAAAACTTATAAGCTTTCTCAAGGGGACATCATCAGTCCCAAAATTGAGACATGGATTCCATCATTAATTAATATCCACCACACAATTAATATTGCCACCCAATCCGATGAGATACTGACCCATTTAAGGATCTCACCCTTTTAGGGATCAAAGTGTAAATATCAAATGTACGTGTCTACAAATTAACTTAGGATTTAGAGCATAAGCACTCATAATAGCCATGAGGTATTAATTATCTTATAAGTCAGTATAAAGATAATTACCCCAAGTCAGTCCCGTTTAATACACAAAGTGTACCAGCATAGTGAGTTGAAACGATACTGTTTTATGTAGTCAAGGCAAACCTACTACAACACCATGCTTCAGTCCTACCGATGGTGTGTCCAATCCCATCTAAGACTGTAAACCAAAATCTTACATTCTATAATATCTGATGGCCTGATCTTCCGTGTGTAAGCCGAACTCAACACACCAAACCACCTACTATATAGAATGAGAGATACACATGCATAATATTAAATAAATAATATAATACAAACATTGCCCACACAGATTCTCATAAAAAATGGATTAACTGATTTTATTAAATGAATAATAAATCAACTACATAAAGCATGGCTTTTAGTATATATCCCTAACAGGGCCATGCGGGCCGCTGTGCACACAATGGGCGCATATTGACTGGTGCTACATGCACAGGGGCTATGCGCTGGGCAGTGGACCTGGCATGTGCTGCTCACGCTGAGCGTGGTTGGGACTGTGGTGCCATGTGTGGCCTGTACGCTGCCTTGTGCTAGGCGCATGGTCTGGCCTATTCACAGTGCGCTGTGCACAAGGGCTGATCGTTAGAACTATTTTTTTTTTAACTTGCCATATAAAGCTAGTGATCCCATGTATGTTGGTGATTAGAAGGGAGCAAAAATTGATGCTTTAGACACAAGTCCTATAAAAGTCTATGTGACATGGCTATTTCTAATAGTTTAAAGTACCTGTATCAGACATTCGACTCTCGGACAAGGGTATGGGATGTGAACGACACTTCTGTTGGACAACCATTAAGAAGCATGTTAGCTAATTGTATATTTGAATATTAAAGCATCTAATTATATTCTTAGTTCTTTCAAAATGGACGAAATGCTCTTGTTAAGTCTTATTATTACATTTAAAATATCATTTTCTCTTAGAAATATAAGAAAAAAAATAGATTTTTTGTCGTGTCAGACTTTTCAGAGTCACAAATCTAAGGACACACGGACATGGTAGTAAATCTATATTTTTAAGAGAAACTAGATATTGTTGCTTCCTAAAAACAGTCTTAATATGAGCATTTTGTCCATTTTAAAATCACTTTATAGCAAAAGGAACAGAATTGAAGACTTTAACATACAATTAGACAAGTACGTACTAATTTTTTTCATTGCTAAGAGTGTGATAGTTGATTTTGACCAACTTGTCTTAGATTTCTCATAGCATTATGGGTTAAATGAACAAAAAGTTAAATTGATTTGCTAGTTTGTTCTACAATTTGATAAGTTATTTGAATGTGAATTTTTTTTATTTAATCAGGATGATGTACAAGCTGAAAGTGATGATGAAGAGCAGCAGATCTATAATCCCCTGTAGTTGCCAATGTGTTGGGACGGGAAGCCTATTCCTTCCTGGTTATATAACCTTCATGGTCTTGGTCAGGTAATTAATTTAGAAACAATTTTTTTTCCTTTATTGATTATGGATTCTCCACTAGGTTTTCATAAAAATCTATCTGCAACATCCCATGTCTTAATTTGTCTTTGCATACACTATAGAACTTCTCTTTGTGATGATGAAGGCAATTAGGAGTATAGAATCATTCTTAAACAAGCCATCGGCTCTCTTGAACTTCTCAAGTTGTGAATCAATTAGGACTCTTGTTTGCACATTGAGATACATTCTCTCAATGGTTCTAAAGAATCTAAATAACCCCTGTGGATATCGCAGGTTTCTTTCTTTTACCCACACCTTTTCTTTTAAAGTTCTTTTAAATTTCAAATTCAAAACAAATGAGTCGCCACTTAATTTTTAGAAGGAAAAATTAAGAAACCATTTTAAAAGCAAACTGATCTTTTAGAAACCAGAGATTAACTAGGTCCGAGGATTATGGAATGAGAGAGGAAGGAGCCCGTCGGACTAAAATACCATCTCTCATCCTATCTTGCGATAGGCCTCTACTCAATATCCTCCTAATCGAATTATTAATTTAAACATGCCCTCAACTAATATATATGTATAGATATACGTTACAAAAAGCATGTCCAAAGGGGTGTAAAATTGCAATTGATAAAATATCATTCAAAAATCACATATTTCAAGTAGCAAGCAACATGATATGCACTAGGGAACAAGAGAACTTACTCGGAATCCAGCAGCGATATTAAATGTACAATGCATACAAACAAAAGAAAATCCTAAAAAAAGAGTCTCTAATCACATATACATATAAGGCAAGATCCTAATTCTAATGTGTCACGCATGAGGTTGAAAAATCAATAAAATCAAGAAATTAAAATAAATTAAAATAAATTGAGTTGTCTATGTGGGTCAAAGGGGAGTCTTATACAAATTCATGCTGGAGTAAGTTTCTCAATGTTTGAGAATTTTAGTAGCGACGGCTACTGTGCATGGTTTAAGGTTTGGACTTGCCAGGGCACTTGGGGATGTAATGGTTGTAAGGTTGGACTAGCCATTGACATCGCGGTTTAAGGCTTGGACTTGCCGCTACCGGGTGAAGGCATATTTTTCTCCCTAGAGACTATTGATATGATTTATGAGATTAAAGCATGATTTGTCATATATTGCATATACTAGAACTTGTCCACTCAGCATATAGCTGAGCAGTGGAGATTTACTCCATTGTAGGTAAGAAGAAAGATAAGAAGAAGCGTGAGGAGTGAGGTCGTTGAGGAATGCCGGGGAATCTCCTTGTTCATATCTTTTGTTCTCTTTTCCTTAAACTTGTACTAAGAACTTTAAATTCGTAACATGTTTAGTGTGGAATCTTGGGAGAGATTGTAGTATTGTAATCGCTAGTAAACTTTTATAGTTACATTTTAAATCGTTGGTATACAATCGTGTTTTTGTTAGTTTCGAATTGGAGGAGTGTAGTTTGGAATAGTGCAGAGAATTAGTGTGCTGATGTGAATCAGTCGACTAGATCGCTGTGCAAAATTGAACATTGTTTGATATGTTTGGGGATCAGTCGACTGGATTGCGAAAAATAGTCGACTGGATGGGATCCCAGAACACCATTTTTTGTTAGAATAGAGTATTAGTCGACTGGACAGTTTTAGTCGATTGAAAATTTTGGGCACCAGTCGACTGGGTCCCCAACATAGTCGACTGCACCGGGCTGTTGATCTTTTGAATTTTTTGCCTTTGAATGGTCAGTCGACTGGGTTCTCGATCAGTCGATTGGACCTCTGTTTCCAAAACTGAATTGTTTCTCTAGGTTTTTCAATTGGGCAAAACTTTTTGCAACTCTGATTTTAAAAGAGTGTACTTATTATTTTTCCGCTGCTATTTTACTTTAAAGGAACTGGATAAGCCTTGATGGCGTGCCACGTGTCCTATTTCCACGCGTAGTGGGATGGGTCGTGACATTTAGTGGTATCAAAGCTAGAGGTTAACAAAACTTTGGGAATGTTCGACGTCGAGTAGAGTGCTGAGTGAATTGTCATGTGTTTCAAATTGCATCCATACATGGTAGAAATGTTTGATGCATGTGTATGTGGTTGTGCATACATGTTATACATATTGTTGTACATGCATAGTATTTATGCATCGAGGTTTCAAGAGTTTACAATCATGGATGACCAAGAATTATCGCTGCATACCCGACGTATGAATGAAATGGCAGAAATGATGGGGAATATAGGGGAAATGATACGGAATATAGCAGAATGATTACCTCCAATGCCTCAAATCGAAGTGGAACCAATAACTGTAGTACATGCACCCGAGAATAGGGGTACGAGGTCTGTGTCTAAGCAATTTACTAGGAAGAAGCCGACAGAGTTCCATGGGACTTCTGACACTACACTGGCTGGGCATTGGGTTATGGATATGGAAAGAATATTCTGATCTATCCCGATGACTGATAGAGAAAAGATTGAGAACGCCAGTGATATACTTAGAGGTGAGGCTGGTGGGTGAATGTTTTAGATCATGGAGCACCAATAACGTAGGAGGGATTTAAAGCAGAGTTTAATCGTTGATTCTTCCCAAGGGCTGCTCTCAATGCAAAGAAGAGAGAACTTGATAATCTTCGACAGGGAGAGATGATCGTGACAGAATATACATCGAGGTATAATGCTTTGCTGAGATTTGGAAAGGGGTCTATGTTGACCGAGGAAGATAGAGCAAAGAAATTTGAAGGAGTTTTAAGGGAAAATATTCGTTTGAGGGTGGAAACCTACGAACATTCGACTGTGGCAGCAGTGCAACAAACAACGCTTGTGGCCGAGAGTGGAATAAAAAGGTCGAGGTAGAATCAGCACGGTAAATGCAAAAATGAGGGTGGTGATAGGAACCAAGGCGGATCTTTCAAGAGGCCATTTCCAAGAGGCTCTGATTCTAGTTTTAGTGACTTCAAGAGGACGCCAAGTAACATACCGTTGTGTTCACTTTGCAACCGACCACATTCAGGCCAATATTTTATGACCAAACCCCATAATAGGAACCAAGGAGGAGTTACTGCTAATTCTACACCTGACATGAGAGGCAAGTGTTATGATTGTGGAGTATTTGGACATCAAGCAAAGGATTGCCCGAGGAAGCATTCTCAGCAATGAGCTAGTTCTATGGCTTCCAGTGGGTCAAAGCCTAGACAATCCAATGACGGGGGTCAAAGGATTGAACAACGTCAAGGAAGAGCCTATCAAATGAACCCAGGAGATATGACTGCTTCAGAGACAATGGTCTCAGGTATGGTACTTGTATGTTCGCACTTAGCACGCATACTTGTCGACTCGGGATCTACGCATTCATTTGTATCGCATGCCTTTGTTGAACATTTGAATGTTAAATCGGCACCGTTAGGATATGAATTATCTATTGTCGTACCTGTTAGCCTTGAATTTATTTAAGGCATTATTTTTGTTTTGTTTTGATGATGACAAATCTAGTGATAATTGCATACTTTCATTGGTTCTATTTTAATCAATTATCATGTCATTTTCGTTACGCTAATCTCTTGATTCATGTACTTAAATGTTCTAACTTTGTTTGAAATCATGAGATAGCATTTGGTGAAGTCCAAGAGTGAGGGAGCTCAACAAGGATCAAGATTGAAGACTTGAAGATTTTTTCATCCTTGGTTGAAGATTAGGATTTACGTGTAAGCATTTTGACCAATCACTCATAGGGGCTCAAGTAACTTTAAATGGACTGTAGGATCCTTGCACTTATACTTTAAAATACTTTCAAGGACCTAAACATACTTAGACCACTTAATTAAATTCATTTCACAAAAGCTTTCAAGTGGCTAAGTCAAAAGAAAGTACCTTTGCGCAGAAAGGTCAACTTTAAATGCAAACCTGATCCAATTGGTAAGGAATTAGATCTTGAGTTTTATATGTTTGGAAAGATATTTGAATCTAGTTTCCGAATCTTCAAACGGATCGCGAATACGAGTTTTGTAGAGGGAGTTATGGCCGTTTTAGTAAAGAGGTGTCAGTCTGCCAAAAAACTGCTTAAAACCAGTCGACTGTTTTTTTAAGGGTCCAGTCGACTGGATTGTAACATCAGTCGACTGATTGAACTTTTCAGTTGACTGAATAGCACTAAAATTGCCTCTTCACTGCTATAAACTTCCCAGTCGACTGAACCTTCGATCCAGTCGACTGGACTGCGCTGAATACACTAACTGCTAGTTTTTAAAGGGGCTTTTAATTACCAAACTTGCCACCAACGGCTATAATCTTTCTTGGCCTATAAATACATGTTTTCCCACACCATTTTATGTTGATCAATCTATAGAAAAACATCTATTTAAATCACACAACTTGTTGATTTCTAATCATTCATATTTGAGCCCTAGTTGTGTGAGTTTATCAATTTGCTCTAGTTGTTGATTTGTATTTCTTTGAGAGTAAATTGTAGTGAGCTTTTATTTGTATCATCTACTCAATAAGGAGTTATTGTGTGAGCTTTAATTTGTATTATCCACTCTAGAGAGAGAGAACTCAATTTGTACCCAAACAATTTGTAAAGGTTGAGGGTTAGTAACCCTTGTGTGCAAAGAAGAGATGTTCTTCTTTGGGAGAGATTGAAGGCTCTTGTAACGGTTTGGTGCACACCCGTAAGTGCTCCGGGAACGGTTTGATCTACACCCGTGTAGTAGATCGGATTAAAGGAATCCTCAAGAGGTGTTCTTGAGGGGTGGACGTAGGCCGCGGGGTACGATTGCCGAACCACTTGAAAAATTAGTTTGCAAGTATCTCTTCCCTTATCTCTTCATATTATATCTTGTGATTGTGCTTTAATTTGCAATTAAGTTTTTAAAAGGTTAATTTCCGCTAAAACCTTATTCACCCCCCCTCTAAGGTTTTCATACTTGGGCCAACAGTACCTCTTAGTAAATCAATAATGACGTCTACTATATATAAGAACTGTGGGATCAAACTAGGCGAGAAGTTGATGACTGTAGACCTTATACCGATTATGGTGAACCATTTCGATGTGATACTAGGAATGGATTGGTTAGCACTTAACCAAGCCACGATAGACTGTGAACGGAAAGATGTTGATTTTTTTTCACCGATACATGGGAACTTTTGTTTCCAAGGGAGTGGGGTTATACCGCCGCCGTACTTGATTTTAGCTATCCGAGCGGGAAGGTTATTAAAAAAGGGATGTCAAGGATTCCTATATTCAGTGACTGATGTCTCAGCGACCGAATCAAGAGTAGAAGACCTTCCAATAGTGCGAGAATACCCAGATGTGTTTCCCGACGACCTACCAGATTTTTTTATTGAGAGAGAGGTTGAGTTCACTATTGAGGTTATTCCAGACTCAAGGCCAGTATCGAAAGCACCGTATAGAATGGCACCTGTGGAATTGAAAGAGCTGAAAATTCTACTACAGGAACTACTTGATAGAGGTTTCATTCGAGCTAGCATATCATTGTGTGGAGCTCTAGTGTTATTTGTTAAGAAGAAAAATGGTTCAATGAGAATGTGTGTGGACTACCGAGAGTTGAATAAATTGACAATCAAGAATAAGTATCCATTACCGAGAATTGATGACCAATTTGATCAACTTCATGGGGCACAAGTATTTTCAAAGATAGATTTGAGATCGGGTTACCATCAGTTGAAAGTAAAGGCCGAAGACATTGAGAAAACTGGTTTCAGAACGCGCTACAGACATTATGAATTTCTAGTCATGCCATTTGGAGTTACGAATGCACCACTCGCATTCATGGATCTCATGAATCGAGTCTTTAAGGACTACTTGGACAATTTTGTGATATGTTCATCGACGACATTCTTATCTACTCACCGAGTGAGATAGAACATGAAAACCATTTGAGATTGATTCTTCAGAGACTGCGGGAAAAGTAATTATTTGGTAAATTCAAGAAGCGTGAATTCTGGTTGTCTAGCATTACTTTTCTTGGTCACATGATTGACAAGAATGGAGTTTCAGTTGATCCTCACAAGGTAGAGGCTGTATTTAATTGGCAAAGGCCGACATCTGTATCTGAGATCTGAAGTTTCTTAGGACTAGCGGGGTACTATCGCCATTTTATTGAGCACTCCTCAAAGATTTCTTTACCTATGACAAGGTTGATGAGGATATGGATTACATTTGAATGGAATCAAGAATGTGAAGACAGTTTTCAAGAGTTGAAGTCAAGGTTGACAATGGCACCTATCTTGACAATACCATCCAGAACCAAGGGGTTTGTGATCTATAGTGATGCTTCACATTAAGCGTTGGGATGTGTGCTTATGCAAGATGGCAGGGTGATTGCTTATGCGTCTAGACAGTTGAAGACTCACGAGGTAAATTATACAACTCATGATTTAGAATTGGCCGCGGTAATTCATGCTTTGAAGATTCGGAGACAATATTTGTATGGGGAGAAATGTGAGATCTTCACAGACCACAAGGGTTTCAAATACCTATTCACACAACGAGACTTGAACATGAGACAGAGAAGATGGTTAGAGTTGATGAAGGATTGCGATCTTTTGATTGAATATCATCCGGGGAAGGCTAATGTAGTAGCCGATGCATTAAGCCGGAAGACATCAAGGAACTTTGCCGACGAACTAGCTCAACAAAAAGAATTGGTAAAGGAGATGGAACGATTAGAATTGTATGTAATTCTAGAGTCTAGTAGTGACTTAATGATGGCGATCATAGCACACCCAGATATTGTTGATGAGATTAAGAGGGAACAATTTAATGATGTTGACTTGTTCAAAATGAGAGACGAGATACCTTTGGAAAAATGACCTAGTTTTACCATGGAACAAGGAATATTGATGCTTGGGAGCCGATTGTGTGTACCGAACGTGAAAAATTTGAAAGAAAGAATTTTAGAAGAAGCTCATAGTACGAAATATTCAGTGCACCCGAGAGGTAATAAAATGTACAGAAACTTGAGAGAAAACTTCTGGTGGAAGGGTATGAAGCGTGAAGTCACTAAGTTTGTATCTGAATGCTCGGCATGTCAATAGGACAAAGCAGAAAAACAAGTACCTGCAGGTTTACTACAACCATTACCTGTGTCAGAGTGGAAATAGGATGAGATCACGATCGATTTTGTTTCTGGATTTCCGCGATCGCCTAACAAGAATGACAAGATTTAGGTTATAGTTGACAGGTTGACGAAGTTAGCTCATTTTCTACCAATCAAGACGACCAAACCTTTGAAGTTAGCTGAGTTGTATGTAAAAGTGATTGTGAGACTACATGGGGTTCCAGCCGTGATCATATCGGATCAGGATAGTGGTTTTACGTCGAGGTTTTGGGGAAGTTTGCAAAAAGCTATGGTTATGAAGTTGAGTTTCAGTACTGCATTTCATCCTCAGACCGATGGACAGTTGGAGCGTATGATTCAGACGTTAGAGGATATGCTCAGACTTTGTGTTCTAGATTTTGGGAGTGATTGGGAGAAATACTTACCATTGATCGAATTTGCATATAACAACGGGTTTCAATCGAGTATTGCAATGGCACCGTATGAAGCCTTGTATGGGCGTAAATGTCAATCACCGGTTTGTTGGACCGAGGTTGGAGAAAGGAAGTTACTAGGACCTGAGTTAATATAGGTGACTACTGAGAAGGTGAAGTTGATTCAGTAGCGACTTAAGGTCGCTCAGAGCCATTATAAGAGCTATGCGGACTCTAAACGACGACCGATGAATTTTGAAGTTGGAGATTTCGTATACTTACGAGTATCGCCTTTGAAAGGCATTATACGATTCAAAAAGAGGGGAAAGCTCAATCCGAGATTTAGAAGACCTTTTGAGATCCAAGAGAGGGTAGGACCAGTGGCTTACCGATTGGCTTTATCATCAGAAATGGAATATGTGCATAATGTGTTTCATGTATCAATGTTAAGACGTTGTATGACAGATGCGAGTAAGATCATTGTACCTGAGCTGTTATAGATTCAGGAAGACATGACTTATGTGGAATAACCGATAGAGATTCTAGATCGAAAAGAGCAAGTCTTGAGAACAAAGACAATTCCAATGGTAAAAGTGCTATGGCGTAGCCATACGGTGGAAGAATCCACATGGGAAAAGAAAGAAGACGTGAAGAATGAATATCCACACCTGTTCGACGTATTAGGTATAAGTTTGGGGACAAACTTCCTTTTTTGAGGAGAGAGTTGTCACACCCGTTCCAAAATTTCATAGTTTTATCTTGCATGAATAGAAATTATAAGTTTATCAATGTTAGTTGATAATGGTGATGAGGTTGACTGTGGTTCAACGGTAAGGTGTCAATGAGGACACGGGAACATGGCATTTCATATTGCATTGGCATGGTTAAATGACATTTATATGATTTAAATGTTATTTGATATATCTGGTATTCCTGTGAATATTAATTATACATGTGTAGTATAATTTCTAGTAATTTTGATATTGTTAGATATCATTTTGAGAACTATGGTGAGAACGTGAGCGTTACGTTAAATAAAAAGGTAGGTTGTGTAGAGATTCCACATAATTTAGTTTTCGGACGTAATTTCGGACCCAAACGAGACTTAGTCGAAAACTTTTGTAAATTTTAATTTTCACTCGTAAAGGCATAAAATGAACGAACGTGTGCAACGTTTCGTGGATTAATTAGAAATTTGAGAAACTCGCGGGGAGGTAAACGCGATTCCCGAAGAGTTCGTCTATAAATAGTTGAGGATGAGTTTGCATTATTTGCAAAACTCATACAATATCTTGAGAGAGGAGAGAGAAGAGGAGATTTGTTGCCACGAGCTTTGCGACGACGATCGACGACCTTTCGTCCGTCAAATTTTTGCCAAATTCGATATTTGAACTCGTGGAGGTAAAATGTAGAACGTTTTGATACTACTTAGGCCACGTTTGGAAAATTTTATAAAAATCTAATTTCTAGACTTTTGGGGAAAACAAGTATAAATTGTAGAAACCATCTCAAACTTGAAATCCGACATTTAATCGGCCCTCTAGTCGATCCTTCAAAGTTTGAAGAAAATTGCACGAGGTATGAAGTTCTAACTTGTGAAATATAGGAAAATACATGTGTCACACATGTTCCAAACTTTCATAGTTTTATCATACATAAATAGAAAGTTATGGGTATATCAATGTAAGTGATATTTGGATTGAGAATGAGTTGATTGTAAGTCAACGATGAGGTGTCAGTGAGGACACGGGGACATGGTGGTTCATTTTGCATTAGCATGAGTAAATGCATTTATATGATTTAAATGTTATTTGACTTTATCTGGTATTTTATGAATAGTAAAATTATACCTGTATAGTGTAATTTCTGGTAATTTCGATATCGTTGAATATTATTTTGAGAACTGTGGTGAGAACGTGAGTGACACATTAAATAAAAGGTAGGCTGTGTAGAGATTCCACAGAATTTAGTTTTCGGATGTATTTTGGACCCAAATGAGACTTATAGTCGAAAACTTTTGTAATTTATAATTTTCACTCGTAAAGGCATAAAATGGACGTGTGCGAAGTTTCAGGAGTTAATTAGATGTTTGAGAAACTCGCAGGGAGGTAAACGTAATTCCCAAAGAGTTTACCTATAAATAGATAAGGATGAGAATTCATTTGTCAAAAACTTTACAAAATATCTTGAGAGAGGAGAGAGAAAAGGAGATTGATCCTACGGGCGTTGCGACGACGATCGGCGACCTTTCGTCCGTCAAATTTTCACAAAATTCAAGATTTGAACTCATGAAGGTAAGGCCTACGTTTTGATACTACTTTGGCCACGTTTGGAAATTTTTTATAAAAATCTAATTTCTAGACTTTTGGGGAAAACATGTATAAACTTGTAGGAATCATCTCAAATATGAAATCCGACGTTTAATTGGCCCCCTAATCGATCCTTCAAAGTTTGAAGAGAACCACACGAGATATGAAGTTCTGACTTGTGAAATATAGGGAAATACATATTTTAGATTTTGACGAAGAAATTGTTACCCGGGCAAAATCCATGAGTTAATCTTAGGCCCGTTAATTATGCACGCGATTAAATGTGAAAAGCATGTCTACTTTTACCCGAGCACGTTGAGTTGTCTATGTGGGTCAAAGGGGAGCCGTATACAAATTCATGCCGGAGTAAGCTTCTCGATGTTTGAGAATTTAGTAGTGACCGCTACTGTGCATGGTTGATAGACTTGGACTTGCCATGACACTTGTGGATGCAATGGTTGATAGACTTGGAATTTTCATTGGCATCGCAGTTTAAAACTTGTACTTACCGCTGCCGGATAAATGCGTATTTTTCTCCCTAGAGACTATTTGTATGAATTGTGAGATTAAAACATGTGTTATCATATATTGCATATGTTAGAACTCGTGCACTCAGCATATAGCTGAGCAGTGGAGATTTACTCCATTACAAGTAACAAGAAAGATAAGAAGAAGCATGAGGAGTGAGGTCGAAGAACACCGGGGAATCACATTTGTTCATACTTTTGTCTCTTTCCAAAATGTGTAATAAGGATTTGGTTATTGTAATATGTTGTAATGGAATCATGGGTTAGTTGTAGTACTTGTAATTCCTTAGTAAACGTTATATATATATATATGTTGAATCGTGAATTATAATCGTGTTATTGTGGAACTTGGTTCGGAGACTCTTTGTCACACCCCAACCCGCCTCGTGCGGATTAGGACACGTGTAACAATGCTACAAGCTCCCAATCACATTAATTTGTAAAGAAATATACGAATTACTAAGAAACACATGTGTTTAACCCCATTAAACAACTCTGTTGTTACAAAATAGGCCCCAAGGGCAAAATGGTCATTTATAAAGTATGTAAAATTTTTATACCAAAAGTTAGAATTTTGAGTCCCGGTTCCAACGCAACAAACGGCACGCGAAACCGAGTTTTCTAGAAGAAGTTATGCATGTTTCCGTAAAAACGGACATGCTGGGGAAAAATACAAGGCGGATCGATCCCTTCATAATGGGCGGATCGATCCATTTATATTAGTCTTCCGCAGAATGTCCCCTTGGAAGGGCGGATCGATCCCTTCACAAATCGCGGATCGATCCCCTTCACAAATTTTGCTGCTAAATTTCCTTTGCTGTCAAACAAGTTTCCAAGTTACCAAAACACAACCAAAACATATGGAAACCTTATGAAACTTTGGGAAAACATCTCCAATATACTTCCAAACACTTTTAAACTCAATTTAAGCAAGGATCATAGAATCATACCCACAATTGGATCAAGTTAACCATGAACTCATCTCATTCGGTTCAAAAACAAACTTTTCAACTTTAAAACTCAATTCTCATCCAAAGTTTATAAAACTTGTTGGAATTCAACTCAAAGTCATAACTAACATTATAAACACTAAAGAAACATGTCCAAGACACTAACGACACACCCGGACTTGCCGAGATGGTCAAATCCATTACTTGCACCCTACTAGAACAAAACGAGAGAGATTACACATATGTTCTCAAATTTACTTCCAACTTTCCAAAATACATGGTTGTGACCCAAGTTCACTCCCAACAACTTAAATATGAACATTAACATAAAAGACACCATACTTTACATCATTTTACAAGTTTCAAAAGAAATTTACAAGCATGGGGCACAAATCTCCCCCATCTCTCCCATCTCTCCCATCTCTCCCATCCATAAGTCAAGACTTTAATTCACAAGTTGAGAACCTCAACCCACTAGTTACACTATAATATAAGTTTAAAACATATTTACAAGCTCTAACTCTCTTCCCCATTCCCGAGCGCGTCACCTTCTCTCCGGATATTGCTCCGTACCTGCGGTGGTTGTTATGTACCACAACAGAAATAGGAAAACGGTTTTCTTAAGCAATTTGCTTAGTGAGCATTCTAAACATGATTGTATGTTTAACACGTGCAATGCTACAAATAACACATAAGCATAAACGTAATCGCCGAGTCACCGGTTATATGGTTCATTCAGACCCGAAGACCTCCCTTGGTCCCGTGGTCACTTCTATTCCTTGGACTTCCGTATTTATCGGATTCTTCCTCTTCGCCACCCTTATTACTCCCAACAATGAACCATTTCCCCGGTGCTCATTGACTACCACATAGACATATAAGCACATAACACATATTCATGTATCAACATATGATTTTCATAAAATTGACATAGAATTCACACAATTAACATCTTTATAATTCCTAATCATGAATTAACATCTCTAACATCACATATAGCTTGAACCCATTAAACACAATCAGATTTAGGTGTAGAAAACTCACCTTATACACAGATTTTACTCAATTTACACCTAGAGGATGCTGAATTTCCCCAATCCAAGCTCAATTTCTACCCCAAGTGAATTCCTACAAGATTTTCGGTAGACGACGTCTCACCGTTAAGTACGAGCTACTAAAATCTAGCAATTTAACAGAAATTAAGGGTATAGAAATGATCGTCTCACCTCCACGAGTCCGAAAACGGCTTCGATTCGCGAATCCGACGAACGGCGGCGACGGAACGGCGAGAATTCGACGTCGGTGACGGTTTCTCCGTTCCTCTCTCCGAGCTCTACTCTTTGTTTTGTTTTAATTCTGCTGTAATTGAGAGACTCTCTCAATCTTGACACCTCCATATGCATGTATGTGAGGTGTCTCAACCTCAATTTTCCCCTTTTTCATTTACACCCCCAAAATTTCTTAAGTTCTTATTATGAAATCCCCAAACATTCCATTAACTACCCAATTATCTAATGAGGGTTTGTCTAAGTTTCGTATGGGTCCCAACGTGGGTCCCACATATTTTGTGAAATTGCTATCGCACCTACTAATTTTACATCTTTTTCATTTATACCCTTACTTGGGTGTCCATACTAATACTACCACATAACAATATCTATTAAAAGCAACTTAGCAAATATCCATGTAATCATATAAAAATGCATTTAATCACTTAAAATGCAAATTACCAATTTACCCTTCACTGGGTTCCATTTCAATACCTGTCCCACCTCACTGGGGACTTTTCCAACTAGTGTCCCTCTCTGAACACTTTTTACTTGGGCGAGTCCAAGCCTCCCCTTAATCCATTTTATACACTAATTTTACTAATTAATGCATATTAATACAAATAATTAACCCGTTCTCCGGGTACGGGTGTTACATTTTTCCCTCCCTAAAAGGGAGTTTGGTCCCCAAACTTACTCTTACCTCAAGAATTGAAGAGATGCGGGTACTTGGCTCGGATCTCATCCTCCCGCTCCCAAGTAGCCTCTTCCACTGAATGGCTTCGCCATTGAACCATCACCAAAGGAATCACTTTGGTCCTCAATACTTGATCCTTCCTATCAAGAATTTGCACTGGATGTTCCACGTAAGTTAAATCTTCCCGAATCTCTAACGGTTCCGGAATGATAACATGTTTCGAATCCGGCACATAACGTCGAAGCATCGATACGTGAAACACATTATGAACATTCTCTAATTCTTGTGGCAGCTCTAACCGATAAGCTAATGGCCCAACTCGATTAAGAATCAAATACGGCCCAACATATCTCGGACTAAGCTTACCTCGCTTACCAAAACGTGCTATGCCTTTTGATGGTGATACTTTCAAAAACACATAGTCACCCACCTCAAACTCCAACGGTCTTCTACCCGTATCCGCATAACTTTTATAACGACTTTGAGCCGTTTGTAACCGTTGCTTAATCAATTGAATCTTGTCAGTAGTGATTCGCACTATCTCTGGTCCCAAAAGTTGTTTTTCTCCAACTTCTGTCCAACACACCGGCGATCTACACTTTCTACCATATAGTGCCTCATAAGGCGCCATTCCAATGCTAGTTTGGAAACTGTTGTTGTAAGAGAACTTGATTAAAGGCAAGTGAGTCTCCCAATCGGCCTTGAAATCCATAACACATACCCTCAACATATCTTCCAAAATTTGAATCACCCTTTCGGATTGACCATCAGTCTGGGGATGGAATGCAGTACTAAAATGTAGAGTTGTCCCCATAGCCCTTTGTAAACTCTCCCAAAATCTTGATACGAACCGAGTGTCACGATCTGACACTATCGACACTGGTGCTCCATGAAGCCGTATAATCTCTCTAATATAAATCTCTACAAGTTTTGATGGATCTTTGGTCTTAATAGGTAGGAAATGGGCTGACTTAGTCAACCGGTCTACAATCACCCATATGCTATCATTTGACTTTTGAGACTTTGGAAATCCCGAGACGAAATCCATTATAATATGTTCCCACTTCCACTCTGGTATCTCTAAAGGATGTAACTCTCCTCCGGGTCGTTGATGTTCAATTTTTACTTTTTGACAGGTCATGCATTTAGACACAAATTCTGCTACCTCTCGTTTCATACCACTCCACCAGTAAATTTCTCGCAAGTCTCTGTACATTTTGGTACTACCCGGATGTACAGAATATCTTGTATTGTGGGCTTCCTCCATAACTTTATTTCTCAGATCTCCAACTTTAGGTACACATAATCGGTTAATATATTTCAGAACACCATCTTGGAAACTAAATTCTGGCCTTCTCCCCTCTGGTAACTCATCCACAATCTTCTTGAATTCTGGATCTAAGAGTTGATTAGTCTTGATTTCACCAATTAAACTTGGCTGTGCCACGATCGCAGCCATTAAACCACCTCTAATTTTAGGAACTACCTCAAGCTTCAATTGTTCAAATTCTTTTATCAACTTTTCCTGTCCAGTCAAGGCATAAGCTAAGTTTTCTGACGACTTCCGACTCAAGGCATCGGCAACTACATTGGCTTTTCCCGGGTGATACTGAATTTTTAAATCATAATCTTTCATGAGTTCCAACCATCTTCTTTGTCTCATATTAAGATCCCTCTGAGTGAATAGGTATTTAAGACTTTTATGATCCGTGAAGATTTCACAAGTTTCCCCGTATAGATAATGTCTCCAAATCTTTAACGCAAAAATTACCGCTGCTAATTCCAAATCGTGAGTTGGATAGTTCTTTTCATGAGACCTCAACTGTCGTGAAGCATATGCTATTACCTTGTCATCTTGTGTTAGCACACATCCCAAGCCTTGGTGCGAAGCATCACTGTATATTCTAAAATTTCCAGTGCTTGTTGGAATTGTAAGTATTGGTGCCGTAGTCAACTTTTTCTTCAATGCTACAAAACAATCTTCACATTCCTTGTTCCACTCAAACGGTACATCTTTTCTCATCAACCTTGTCATTGGCGTTGCAATTCTAGAAAAGTCTTTAACAAACCTTCGATAATATCCGGCTAACCCTAAGAAACTTTGAATCTCGGATACATTTGTCGGTCTTGACCAATTCATAACAGCTTCAATCTTCTGTGGGTCAACAGAAATACCCTCTTTAGAAATCACGTGTCCTAGAAAAGTGACACTCGTCAACCAAAATTCGCTCTTCTTCAACTTCCCAAACAATTGTTTCTCTCGAAGTCGCTGCAAAACTAGTCTCAAGTGTCGTTCATGCTCTTCCGGACTCTTAGAATAAATGAGAATGTCATCAATGAATACAATAACGAACTCATCCAAATATGATTTGAATACACGGTTCATCAAATCCATGAAGGCAGCAGGCGCATTAGTAACCCCAAACGGCATCACTAGGAATTCATAGAGCCCGTAACGGGTCCTAAAGGCTGTCTTCTCCACATCCTTAGCTTTAACTTTCAGTTGATGGTACCCAGATCGTAAGTCAATCTTTGAAAATACCTCAGCCCCTTGAAGTTGATCGAATAAATCGTCAATACGTGGCAACGGGTATTTGTTCTTGATGGTTACTTTGTTGATCTCCCGGTAGTCAATATACATCCGCATTGTACCATCTTTCTTCTTCACGAATAGTACTGGTGCACCCCACGGGGACACACTAGGTCGGATAAAACCCTTGTCTAGCAACTCTTGCAACTGTATCTTTAACTCTTTCAACTCAACTGGTGCCATTCAATATGGTGCTCGTGAAATTGGTTGGGTTCCCGGCATAACATCAATACCAAATTCAATTTCTCGATCAATCAATACACTAGGTAACTCCTCAGGGAATACATCTGGAAACTCTCTAACTACCGGAATATCTTCAAGTTTTAAATCGGGACCTCTAGTATTAAGAATACTACACAGAAACCCCCGGCAACCCTTCTTTAATAAACGACAAGCTTCAATAGCTGACACGATATACGGCGGTGATACAACACCCTTACCTTGAAAATAAAACTCATCTTGATTCGGAATACGGAATGCTACTCCTTTAGTGTTACAATCAATATTAGCATGATTAGCCGCTAACCAATCCATACCCAATATAACATCGAAGTGCTGAATTACTAACGGTACCAAATCAACGGTTAACTCTTTACCATTCACATTAATCTCACATTTTCTAAACACACCCGAACTAACCAACGGAGCCCCCAACGGTATTGCGACAGATAAATCATAGTTTAAGAACTCTAATGGTTTATCTAAATGTTTAGCAAAATGGTGTGACACGAATGAGTGTGTAGATCCCGAATCTATAAGTACATTTGCTAGATGTGAGCAAATGGGAACCATACCTGAGACAACAGTGTCGGCAGAAGCAGCATCTCCCGGCCTGAGTTGAAATGATCTTGCCTCTCGTTGCTCCCTCCTCGGAGGTTGAGTAGTCCTTGGTGTGATAGCGCTGGCCGCAGAAGAACCTGAACCTGATGCTCCTTGGCGTCTAGTAGGACAATCCTTAGATTGATGTCCCAATTCCTTACAAGTGAAGCATCGGCCCCTCATATCTAAATTCTGATTTGGACAATTCCTGGCGATGTGTCCCGGTTGTCGGCAACTATTGCAAATGATTGGGTTTGGAAGTTGATTGCACCGGCCCCAATGAAATTTCTGACAAGTCTGACACCTCGGTTTATTTCCACCGGAACCACTACCAATACTAGCTGATGATCCTCCTAAACTCTGTCTTTTTGCACTCCCCTGACCACTGAACTGACTTGATCCCGGTCGTTTACTTTGTTGACTCGGTGGTGGTGGCAAGTTTGAAGTATAACCAAGGTCTCTCTCAGCAATAGAAGCAATGTCCAATGCCTTAGCATAAGTCTCTGGACGGAATACGGTCACTCGTCCTCGGATGTCACCTCGAAGTCCCGCTACAAACTTCCTTGCTTTCACTTTCTCGGTTGTTACAATGTCCCCAGCAAACCTTGCCAAACTCGTAAATTGCGTGGAGTACTCCCGGACTGACTTTCCCCCTTGTACCAACTCCATGAATTCTTGAGCCTTTTGATCCCCAAATGACTCTGGAAAATATTGATCATTGAAAATCTCAAGAAATTGGTCCCACGTTGTCGGTTGACCCGGACCCAGCTTAGTACGCCACCAATATTGCGCTTCATCTTTTAACGTGTCTGCAGCAAATAGCACTTTTTGTTCATCAGTACATGGTAATACCCGGAAGATCTTCTCCATATCCGAGATCCAAAAATTCGCCTTCATCGGATCGGCTTCCCCGCGGAATATGGTCGGCTTTTGTTTGTGGAATTTTGAAATAGTAACAATGTCTTCCCTTGGATTTGGATTCGGTTGTACCGGTCTCTCTTCGATCACATGAGTTTCTGCTACTCGTACCAACCCTTCGATTGCTCTTTCAACCCGTTCCATTCGGTTTGAGGTGTCACCTCCAGACATAATGCCTGGCACCCACATATAGTACACACATGCACGTTACTTTTAAATAAACACATGGCATACTAATCAACATTTAAAAGCATGCTAAATAAACGTGTATGCATGTTTATGCAACTACGTGTTGTTGTGTGCACACTACGCGTCGTATACGTCTCTCGTCCCCAAAGGCTCTAGCCAACTGCTCTGATACCAAAAATTGTCACACCCCAACCCGCCTCGTGCGGATTAGGACACGTGTAACAATGCTACAAGCTCCCAATCACATTAATTTGTAAAGAAATATACGAATTACTAAGAAACACATGTGTTTAACCCCATTAAACAACTCTGTTGTTACAAAATAGGCCCCAAGGGCAAAATGGTCATTTATAAAGTATGTAAAATTTTTATACCAAAAGTTAGAATTTTGAGTCCCGGTTCCAACGCAACAAACGGCACGCGAAACCGAGTTTTCTAGAAGAAGTTATGCATGTTTCCGTAAAAACGGACATGCTGGGGAAAAATACAAGGCGGATCGATCCCTTCATAATGGGCGGATCGATCCATTTATATTAGTCTTCCGCAGAATGTCCCCTTGGAAGGGCGGATCGATCCCTTCACAAATCGCGGATCGATCCCCTTCACAAATTTTGCTGCTAAATTTCCTTTGCTGTCAAACAAGTTTCCAAGTTACCAAAACACAACCAAAACATATGGAAACCTTATGAAACTTTGGGAAAACATCTCCAATATACTTCCAAACACTTTTAAACTCAATTTAAGCAAGGATCATAGAATCATACCCACAATTGGATCAAGTTAACCATGAACTCATCTCATTCGGTTCAAAAACAAACTTTTCAACTTTAAAACTCAATTCTCATCCAAAGTTTATAAAACTTGTTGGAATTCAACTCAAAGTCATAACTAACATTATAAACACTAAAGAAACATGTCCAAGACACTAACGACACACCCAGACTTGCCGAGATGGTCAAATCCATTACTTGCACCCTACTAGAACAAAACGAGAGAGATTACACATATGTTCTCAAATTTACTTCCAACTTTCCAAAATACATGGTTGTGACCCAAGTTCACTCCCAACAACTTAAATATGAACATTAACATAAAAGACACCATACTTTACATCATTTTACAAGTTTCAAAAGAAATTTACAAGCATGGGGCACAAATCTCCCCCATCTCTCCCATCTCTCCCATCTTTCCCATCCATAAGTCAAGACTTTAATTCACAAGTTGAGAACCTCAACCCACTAGTTACACTATAATATAAGTTTAAAACATATTTACAAGCTCTAACTCTCTTCCCCATTCCCGAGCGCGTCACCTTCTCTCCGGATATCGCTCCGTACCTGCGGTGGTTGTTATGTACCACAACAGAAATAGGAAAACGGTTTTCTTAAGCAATTTGCTTAGTGAGCATTCTAAACATGATTGTATGTTTAACACGTGCAATGCTACAAATAACACATAAGCATAAACGTAATCGCCGAGTCACCGGTTATATGGTTCATTCAGACCCGAAGACCTCCCTTGGTCCCGTGGTCACTTCTATTCCTTGGACTTCCGTATTTATCGGATTCTTCCTCTTCGCCACCCTTATTACTCCCAACAATGAACCATTTCCCCGGTGCTCATTGACTACCACATAGACATATAAGCACATAACACATATTCATGTATCAACATATGATTTTCATAAAATTGACATAGAATTCACACAATTAACATCTTTATAATTCCTAATCATGAATTAACATCTCTAACATCACATATAGCTTGAACCCATTAAACACAATCAGATTTAGGTGTAGAAAACTCACCTTATACACAGATTTTACTCAATTTACACCTAGAGGATGCTGAATTTCCCTAATCCAAGCTCAATTTCTACCCCAAGTGAATTCCTACAAGATTTTCGGTAGACGACGTCTCACCGTTAAGTACGAGCTACTAAAATCTAGCAATTTAAACAGAAATTAAGGGTATAGAAATGATCGTCTCACCTCCACGAGTCCGAAAACGGCTTCGATTCGCGAATCCGACGAACGGCGGCGACGGAACGGCGAGAATTCGACGTCGGTGACGGTTTCTCCGTTCCTCTCTCCGAGCTCTACTCTTTGTTTTGTTTTAATTCTGCTGTAATTGAGAGACTCTCTCAATCTTGACACCTCCATATGCATGTATGTGAGGTGTCTCAACCTCAATTTTCCCCTTTTTCATTTACACCCCCAAAATTTCTTAAGTTCTTATTATGAAATCCCCAAACATTCCATTAACTACCAAATTATCTAATGAGGGTTTGTCTAAGTTTCGTATGGGTCCCAACGTGGGTCCCACATATTTTGTGAAATTGCTATCGCACCTACTAATTTTACATCTTTTTCATTTATACCCTTACTTGGGTGTCCATACTAATACTACCACATAACAATATCTATTAAAAGCAACTTAGCAAATATCCATGTAATCATATAAAAATGCATTTAATCACTTAAAATGCAAATTACCAATTTACCCTTCACTGGGTTCCATTTCAATACCTGTCCCACCTCACTGGGGACTTTTCCAACTAGTGTCCCTCTCTGAACACTTTTTACTTGGGCGAGTCCAAGCCTCCCCTTAATCCATTTTATACACTAATTTTACTAATTAATGCATATTAATACAAATAATTAACCCGTTCTCCGGGTACGGGTGTTACACTCTTAGTTTTGAAGGGTGCAGAATTGGGCTTTTCTGAGAGAAAGTAGTCGACTGGTCCATGTTTCAGTCGACTGGTTTGTGAGAAAACAGTCGACTGGAGGGGTTTTCGGTCGACTGGTTTTAGCACGAAAACACCATGTTCTACACGCATAGTGTCCAGTCGATTGGAAAAGGCACCAGTCGACTGATAAATTAAGGATCCAGTTGACTGAGCCCCTGACACAGTCAACTGGAATGAACCTTGGACTTTTTATACTTACTGCTTAGGGCCTTCAGTCGACTGGACTCCCGATTCAGTCGACTAGACCTCTGCTTCTCAAAATGAATTCTTTTGGACGCGTTCCAATTGACCAAAACTTTTTATAACTCTGATTTTAATGGATTTAATAATATTTTTCGCTGCTATTTTACTTTAAAAGAACTGGATAAGCCTTGATGGCGTGCCATGTGTCCTATTTCCACACGTAGCGGGATGGGTCGTGACAACATGTTTTAAATTACGACGATAAAATTGTGATCCGGGCAAAATTCATGTGTTAATCTTAGGATCGTTAATTATACACGCGATTAATTGTGAAAAGCATGTCTACTTTTATGCGAGCACGTTGAGTTATCTATGTGGGTCAAAGGGGAATCTTATACAAATTCATGCCGAAGTAAGCTTCTCGATGTTTGAGAATTTTAGTAGCGACGGCTACTGTGCATGGTTTAAGGCTTGGACTTGCCAGGGTACTTGGGGATGTAATGGTTGTAGGGTTGGACTAGCCATTGGCATGCTATTTATGGCTTGGACTTGCTGCTACAAGGTGAAGGCGTATTTTTCTCCTTAGAGACTATTGATATGATTTATGAGATTAAAGCATGATTTGTCATATATTGCATATGCTAGAACTTGTGCACTCAGCATATAGCTGAGCAGTGGAGATTTACTCCATTGCAGGTAAGAAGAAAGATAAGAAGAAGCGTGAGGAGTGGGGCCATTGAGGAATGCTGGGGAATCACCTTGTTCATATCTTTTGTTCTCTTTTCCTTAAACTTGTACTAAAAACTTTAAATTCGTAACATGTTTAGTGTGGAATCTTGGGAGAGATTGTAGTATTGTAATCGCTAGTAAACTTTTGTAGTTACGTTTTAAATCGTTGGTATACAATCGTGTTTGTGTTGGTTTCGAATTGGAGTAGTATAGTTTGGAATAGTGCAGAGAATTAGTGTGCTGATGCGAATCAGTCGACTGATTTTTGGTTCAGTCGACTAGATCGCTGTGCGGAATTGAACACTGCTTGATATGTTTGGGGATCAATCGACTGGATTGCGAAAAATAGTCGACTGGACAATTTCAGTCGACTAAAAAATTTGGGCACCAGTCGACTGGGTCCCTGACACAGTCGACTGGACCGAGCTGTTGATCTTTTGAATTTTCTGCCTTTGGATGGTCAGTCGACTGGGTTCCCGATCAGTTCTATTTCCAAAACTGAATTGTTTCTCCAGGTTTTCCAATTGGGCAAAACTTTTTGCAACTCTGATTTTAAAAGAGTGTACTTATTATTTTTTCGCTGCTATTTTACTTTAAATGAACTGGATAAGCCTTGATAGCGTGCCACGTGTCCTATTTCCACGCGTAGTAGGATGGGTCGTGACAAATTTATAGGCATTGTGTGAGTAATATGAAAATATAAGTGTGCGTATGTGTAACACAAAAATAAATTTCAAAACATGGTTGTGTGTGTAAATTAAATTTATAATTGAATGTTGTATTTTTTATATTACCCACAATCTACAATATTAATTTTATCAAATTTATTTATATTGATCTTGTAGACATCCCATTTTAATTTTTTACCCAACCCCATAAAATTAATATTGTAGATTGTTGGTAATATCAAAATATAAAATTAAATTTATAGGCATTATGTTAATTTTTTTTTAAGAGGTCAATCGGTTATGTTTTTTTATATAGATTTTTTATTTTATGTATTTTCTTGAAAAATATCAATAACATTGTGTACTAAAAGTAAATTTCTAAGCATGTGGTAACTGAAATTTATAGGCATGTGTGTGTAAAATTATATTTATATGTGTGTAAATTAAATTTATAGGCATGTATGTAATAATATCTAAACATAAAATTACATTTATTGGCACTGTTATCAACATATAAAATTAAATTTATAGACTTGCATGTATAACAAAATTAAATTTCTAAGCATGTGTGTAAATTACATCTATAGGCATGTGTGTGTATAATGTCAAAATAAATTATTATTTTTTTTTTAGTGAAATCAAAATTAATTTCAAGGCATGGGTGTGTGTAGATTATGTTTATAGACAGGGGGTGTGTGTGTACGTGTGTGTGTAATATTCAAAATATCAATTTTGTGGAGTAAATTATAAATGTTGATTTCAAAACAATTAATTCTAAATTTATCAAAAAGGTTGACCAATTTGTAATTAGTTTGGAGTCCATTTGTAATTAGCAGTTGACCCAAAATTGATTGAAATATAATTATTTATAAGATAGTATATTGAATCCTCATTTTGATATTAATTTTATTTTAAAAGATTGATCTAAAGATAATTATTCGGCCAAAATTACAAAAATATTTTCACACAATAACATATGCCAACAAAGAACTGGGAAAAAAAAGGGGAAAAAGGAGAAAATTAAGGGCAAAACAATCATTATCCTGTAGCCCGGGGGGGTTGGTGGTGGTGGTGTTAGTATTTAGTGTTGAAGGGGATCTCTTCCTTATTAAGGTGGCAGAAAATGTCCGTTCATAATGTGTTACTTTATAAACGTACGAACTATAATATTGTTGTCAATAGCTGGAGACATGTGAGTAAGAACTGAGAAAGGAAGGAGTTAAGTTGAGATTATGCTCCTTGCATTTGGATCTTGTTAGTAGTTAGTCATGCAACTAAAATTCAAGATGCTTAATTTAGAGATTAAATTTTGGCTTTGAAGGGGGTAAAGTTGTAATTTCAAAACCAAAAATTAAGAATCAAGTGACACTTGACTTAAAAAATGGATATAGTGTTACTCAAACTAAACTTTAAGAGAGACCCCTATATAACGTTTAGAATTTTTAAAACTACAAGAAAAGTCCATGTATTTTAACCCCATCTCAACCCAATTCAGTGTCAATTGGCCCACCTAACAAAGATGGTAAAAATTTGTAGAACTATTATTAAATTTTTCTATGATTCTATTTTATAAAACTGTTAATTTTATTATGGTGTCGCTTTAACTAATTGGGTAATGCTGGTTATACTTAAAATATTTACCTAAAAATTATAGGGATATTAGGTGATAGACCACTCAATATTAAGTGTATTAGCCAAAAATTCACAAAATTTGGCCATTTTTTAATAAGTCCCTCGCTACTTTTGCAATTCTACGAAAAGCCATTATTTATGAGCAACAAATGTCTACCTTTATATTATCTGTCAAATTTAAACCATCATAAGTTACTCGTTTTTTAGTCTTTTGGGGTGAATTTTTTTCTTTTTTACTTTTTTGAACTTTATGTATTTGGTCAAGATCTATTGTAATATCCGTACCCAGAAAATGGAAGTAATATTTAATTTTCATGCATTAATTAGTATAATTAATTGCATGTGATAGTTGGGTAAGTTCTAGTTATCCCGATGTGATAAGTGCTAGATAAAGGGCACAGTTTGATAGATATGACATGGGATCCACGGGAGGTCCAGATTGGATAAATTGCATTTAGTTGCATTTATGTGATTAAATGAATATTTGTTTAATTGTTTTAATATTTTATTGTTAATTGTGATCTTTTATGGTACCAGTTTGGGTACCTATGTGAGAGCAAATAGGGACATGATCCATAATTAGTAGGTTAATTAGCAACCTCATAAAGTATTTGGGACCACTTTTGGAACCCATGCGTAACATAGACATAAACCCACTTAGATATTGGGTAGTTAATATAAAGTTTAGGGGGTTTTATAATAGAATTTAAAAACTTATAGGGGTGTAAATAGAAATAGGATAAAATTTTGACATATCCTTTAGTATATAAGGATATGTAGTCGGTTGGTCTCCAAAAACTCAAAACAAAGAGTTTCAGAGAGTTGGACTTCAACGAGAAGGGAAAAAAAAATAGGGTTCCGCGCTATTTTGTCACCGTAACTTCGCCGTTCGACTTCTATTTTGCGAACCGAAGCCATATTCGGACTCGTGAAGGTAAAGGATTATTTCTCTGTCTTTCTTTTTCAGTTTTGGTAACGTTTTTCTGCGACCTATTTTGAAAGGTGATACATATATGTGATATATACATGTAGGGATATCATTGGGAGTAACCAGGGCTAGTTTTGTGAAGGAATTTGGGAATTCTTAGCTTATTTTGGACCTATTCGTGAGATGAGTGTCCTAATCCCAAAATTGGATGTTTAATGTCTTTTAATTATTATTAAATGCTTAGAATGCTTAATTTATGATTAAATAGAAAAGCATGTGATAATTTATTATTTAACATGTCTAAAATGTTCAAATTGTCATGTTGACATGTTGAGTTGCTTATGTGCTTATTTGGGTCAAATGGTGTCAATTGATAATCACTATTATTTAGCCCGTATATAAGAGACGCCCATTCCTCAGAGAGAAAAGGGGGATGATGATGAAGTCCTCAGAGAAAAGGGGACGGTGGTGACGACCACAACGAATTGACTACGGTCACATGAGAATGTGTGATATCGCTTTTAAAGCGATGACAAAGTGAGAATGACCCAGAATCAGGGGTCCAATACGATGGTGATTGATTACTTGACACGCCTGCGACTATATATTGATGTGAATATTTAATTGGTGCTATGAATCATTAAATATTCCAATTGCATGATTAGCACCACGTACTCACTAAACGAATGCTTAATCAATTTTTGTGGCTAATGACCACGCAGGTTCGGACGAACATCACAGTGAGAAGCGTTAAACTGTGGGGGTTTCTGGGATGGCTCGAGATTACTGTTTTTTTTGTGTAATATGTTTATATATAAATGAGTTTAGATGAGTAGTTATATTCCTAGTGTTTGAATTTTGGAGATAAGTTTATGTTTTAGTTTTTATTAAATCCTTGTAATATGAGTTGTGGATTGAAGTTAAAAGTATTTTCCAAGTGTTATGGTATTTTAATTTCTTGTTTAACAGGGGGAAATAGTGCTGTAATAGGGGGAACTCTGTCCAAGTACCATTCAATGGTTTTAAAACTTTATTTTATTTCTTTTTTATTATTTTATTTGATAAAAAGTTATTTTACCCCTGGTATTTCACTTTAAAATGTTATTTTTGGAACGTTAAAAATAATTGTTAGGTTTGTTGGCTTTGTTACACGTGTCCTAGCCCGCGGGGGCGGGTTGGGGTGTGACAATTTTTGGTATCAGAACAATAGGCTAGAGCCTTGGGTACGAGTGACGACGCGTGAGTGTGCACACAATGACACGTAGTTGTACAATCATGCATACATATTTACTTAGCATGCTTTAAAATGTTATTTAGCATGTATTGTAATTTATTTAATAGTAACATATATGTATATACTTTGCTGTGGGTGCCAGGCAAGGATGTCTGGAGGTGAGAACCCGTCTTCGGCCCGTATGGACAGAATTGAAATAGTTATGGAAAAATTGGTAAAAGTGACTGAAACTCGAGTTACCGAGGAGGGACCGAGCTCATCAAACCCAGAACAAAGAACAGAATCAACAACTATTGCTATGTTCTACAAGCAAAAGCCAGGACAGTTCAAAGGAGAATCTGATTCGATGAAGGCTGATCATTGGTTTACCGATATGAAGAGAATTTTTCGTGCTTTGCCATGTACAGAGGAACAGAAGGTCTTATTTGCCTCAGATACTCTGAAAGAAGAAGTACAAAATTGGTGGACGTCAGTACTAAGGCAAGGAGCACCAACTACCTGAAATGGGTTTATGGAGGAGTTCTCAAAGCAATATATTTCTCGATCGTTTAGTGATCAGAGAATTTTCTCATCTCAGTCAAGGTAATATGACTGTTAGGGATTACGCAGCTCAGTTTACAAGATTGGCAATGGATTTGATTCCGAACGAGTTTATTCGGGCAAAACGATTCAAAGAAGGACTTCGTGATGAAATTAGGGGAAAAGTAGATACACTCCGACTATCGATGTATTCAGAAGTGTTAGACGTGGCCCTAATTGTTGAGCGAGGTGTATTGTCGTCTGGGCAAAGTCAACCATTCAAGAGGCCAGGAGGTAGTCAATTTCAGGGACGGGGCAGTTCCAAGAGACAGAGTTTGAGGAGTTCATCGGGTAGTAGGGGCAATAAGCCCAGGTGTCAGATATGTGGTAGATATCATTGGGGAATGTGCAACTTATCTCCTATCATTTGCAACAACTGTCGACGGCCAGGACATGTGGCAAGAGATTGTCCCAATCTATCAAGACAAAATGTGCCAAGACAAAGTATTACTCAAAGACAAGGTGTAGCTGACAACAGAATACGATGTTATTTGTGTGGTGACCTGGGGCATCGGGAACGTAATTGCCAAAAGAGAGGACCAGTAAGTGCTAGTTCATCTGTGGGAAGTGCACCAAGTCAGAGGCCACCTCAACAACAATCTCAAGGGAGGGAGCAACGACAAGGAAGGTATTTTCAGCTCAAGCCTGGGGAGACAAATACTGCTGATACTGTGGTTTCAGGTATACTCCCTATTTGCTCACAACCTACTAGAGTATTAGTGGATTCAGGGTCAACTCACTCTTTTGTTTCACACCCATTTGCTAAATATTTGGATAAACCCTTGAACTACTAGATTTTGACTTGTCTGTTTCACTTCCATCGAGAGCTCCACTAGTAAGTTCGGGTGTCTTTAAAGCTTGTGGGATTGATGTGAATGGTAAAGGTTTGACTGTTGACTTAGTGCCATTGATTATTCAACATTTTGATGTCATTCTGGGGATGGACTGGTTATCTGCAAATCACGCCATTATCGATTGTGAGAATAAGAGAGTAACATTTCGATTGCCCAATCAAGATGTATTTTGCTTCCAAGGGACAGGTGTAGCATCACCGCCTTATTTGGTGTCAGCTGTCAGAGCTTGCCGTTTGTTGAAAAAGGGATGTCGGGGATTCTTGTGTAGTATACTTGACACTAGAGGTACTGAACTGAAATTAGAAGATATACCAGTAGTGAAAGAATTTCCAGACGTCTTTCCAGAAGATTTACCTAGTGTATTGATTGAAAGGGAAATTGAGTTTGGGATAGATGTGATGCCAGGAACTCAACCAATTTTACGAACACCGTATAGAATGGCTCCGGTAGAGTTAAAGGAGTTGAAGACTCAACTGCAAGATTTATTAGATAAGGGGTTCATTCGTCCTAGTGTATCACCGTGGGGTGCACCAGTTTTATTTGTGAAGAAAAAGGACGGGACAATGAGAATGTGTATCGACTACCGAGAGATCAACAAGGTGACTATAAAGAACAAGTATCCACTATCGCGTATTGATGACTTGTTTGATCAATTGCAAGGGGCACAAGTATTTTCTAAGATTGACTTGAGATCTGGGTATCACCAATTGAAGGTAAAAGCTGAAGATGTTGAGAAGACAGCTTTCAAAACTCGGTACAGGCACTACGAATTTCTTGTCATGCCATTTGGGGTTACGAATGCACCAGCCGCTTTTATGGACCTGATGAATAGGGTGTTCAAGACTTATCTAGATGAATTTGTGATAGTATTCATTGATGATATTTTAATATATTCTACAAGTCAAGAAGAACATGAACGACACTTGAGATTGGTTCTGCAACGACTTAGAGAAAAGCAACTATTTGGGAAGTTGAAGAAAAGTGAATTTTGGTTGACAAATGTTTCTTTTCTTAGGCACGTGATCTCTAAAGATGGTGTCTCTGTGGACCCACAGAAAATAGAAGCTGTTAAGAATTGGTCGAGACCGACAAATGTTTCTGAAATTCGAAGTTTCTTGGGATTAGCTGGTTACTATAGAAGGTTCGTTCAGGACTTCTCTAGAATCGCGACTCCGATGACTCAATTGATGAGAAAGAATGTGCCTTTTGTGTGGAATAAAGAATGTGAAGACTGTTTTCAGAAGTTGAAAGACAAGTTAACTTCAGCGCCGATATTAGCTATTCCGTCAGGTACTGGAGGTTTCAGTATATACAGTGATGCTTCTCATCAGGGCCTGGGATGTGTTCTAATGCAAGAAGGTAAAGTTATAGCTTATGCTTCGAGGCAGTTGAGGACACACGAGAAGAATTATCCGACTCATGATCTGGAATTGGCAGAGGTGATCTTTGCGTTAAAGATTTGGCGTCACTACTTGTACGGGGAAACGTGTGAGATATTCACCGATCACAAGAGCCTGAAATATTTATTTACCCAGAGAGAGCTGAATATGAGACAGAGAAGATGGATTGAATTGGTGAAGGATTATGATTTGAAGATCTAGTATCATCCAGGTAAAGCTAACGTGGTTGCCGATGCCTTAAGTCGAAAGTCGTCAGAAAATTTGGTTTATTCTTTAACAGCTCAAGCAACATTGGTAAAAGAATTTGAACAGCTAGAATTAGAAGTAATTCCCAGAATCCAGGGTGGTTTAATGGCGGCTATCATGGCACAACCAAGCTTGATCAAAAAAATCAAGGTGAGTCAACTTTTGGACCCAAATTTCAATAAAATAGTTGAAGAATTACCTGAGGGTAGACGGACGGAATTCAGTTTCCAGAATAATGTATTAAGGTATGTTAATCGACTGTGTGTTCCTAATATCCAAGAGTTGAAAGACAAGATTATGGAAGAAGCTCACAATACGAGGTATTCTGTACATCCGGGGAGTACCAAGATGTATAGAGATTTACGGGAAGTATATTGGTGGAGTGGTATGAAACGGAAAGTCGCCTAGTTTGTGGCCAAATGTACGACTTATCAATAAGTAAAATTGGAACATCAACGACCCGCTGGTGAATTGCAACCGTTGGAGATACCAGAATGGAAATGGGAGCATATTACGATGGACTTTGTGTCAGGTTTGCCACGGTCTCCTAAGTCTAATGATAGTAATTGGGTGATCGTTGACCGATTGACTAAAGCAGCTCATTTCTTGCCAATTAAGACTCGTGATCCGACAAAGTTAGCAGAGCTTTATGTCAGAGAAATTGTTAGATTACATGGGGCACCGGTATCAATTGTGTCAGATCGAGACACACGATTTGTGTCTAGGTTTTGGGAAGGGTTACAAAAGGCAATGGGGACGACCTTGCATTTTAGCACATCATTTCATCCTCAGACAGACGGCCAATCCGAGCGAGTTATTCAAATTCTGGAAGATATGCTTCGAGGTTGTGTTATGAATTTTAAATCAGATTGGGAAACACACTTGCCATTAGTGGAATTCTCTTATAATAATAGCTTCCAGATGAGTATTGGTATGGCGCCTTACGAGGCATTGTACGGTCGTAAATGTAGATCACCGGTGTGTTGGACAGAAGTTGGGGAAAAGCAACTCATAGGTCCTGAAATTGTACAAATAACTACCGACAAAATCAAGTTAGTTAAACAACGACTACAAATAGGACAGAGTCGTTACAAAAGCTATGCAGTTACAGGTAGAAGACCGTTGGAATTTGAGGTAGGTGATTATGTTTACTTGAAAGTATCGCCTTCGAAAGGCATCACACGATTTGGTAAGCGAGGCAAGTTAAGTCCGAGGTTTGTAGGGCCTTATCTGATATTAGATAGAGTTGGTTCAGTTGCATATCGGTTGGAATTGCCACAAGAGTTGGCAAATGTTCATAATGTGTTTCACGTTTCTATGTTACGACGTTGTCTATCAGACTCAAGTCACCGTATCACTCCAGAACCGTTGATGGTTCGAGAAGACTTGACTTATGTTGAACATCCAGTTCAAATCCTAGATAGGAAGGATCAGGTGCTCAGAACTAAAGTCATTCCTCTAGTTATGGAGTTATGGCGTAATCATTCAGTAGAGGAGGCAACTTGGGAACGTGAGGACGAGATCCGAGAGAAATATCCTTATCTATTTGATTCTTGAGGTAAGAAAAGTTTGGGGACAAACTTCCTAAAAGAGAGGGAGAGATGTAATACCCGTACCCAGAAAATGGAAGTAATATTTAATTTTCATGCATTAATTAGTATAATTAATTGCATGTGATAGTTGGGTAAGTTCTAGTTACCCCGATGTGATAAGTGCTTGGTAAAGGGCACAGTTTGATAGATATGACATGGGACCCACGGGAGGTCCAGATTGGATAAATTGTATTTAGTTGCATTTATGTGATTAAATGAATATTTGTTTAATTGTTTTAATATTTTATTGTTAATTGTGACCTTTTATGGTACCAGTTTGGGTACCTATGTGACAGCGAATAGGGACATGATCCATAATTAGTAGGTTAATTAGCAACCTCATAAAGTATTTGGGACCACTTTTGGGACCCATGCGTGACATAGACATAAACCCACTTAGATATTGGGTAGTTAATATAAAGTTTAGGGGGTTTCATAATAGAATTTAGAAACTTATGGGTGTGTAAATGGAAATAGGATAAAATTTTGACATATCCTTTAGTATACAAGGATATGTAGTCGGTTAGTCTCCAAAAACTCAAAACAAAGAGTTTCAGAGAGTTGGACTTCAACGAGAAGGGAAAAAAAATAGGGTTCCGCGCTATTTTGTCACCGTAACTTCGTCGTTCGACCTCTATTTTGCGAACCGAAGCCATATTCGGACTCGTGAAGGTAAGGGGATTATTTCTCTGTCTTTCTTTTTCAGTTTTGGTAACGTTTTTCTACGACCTATTTTGAGGGGTGATACATATATGTGATATACACATGTAGGGATATCATTGGGAGTAACCAGGGCTAGTTTTGTGAAGGAATTTTGAAATTCTTAGCTTATTTTGGACCTATTCGTGAGGTGAGTGTCCTAATCCCAAAATTGGATGTTTAATGTCTTTTAATTATTATTAAATGCTTAGAATGCTTAATTTATGATTAAGTAGAAAAGCATGTGATAATTTATTATTTAACATGTCTAAAATGTTCAATTTGTCATGTTGACATGTTGAGTTGCTTATGTGCTTATTTGGGTCAAAGGGTGTCAATTGATAATCACCATAATTTAGCCCGTATATTTGAGATGCCCATTCCTCAGAGAAAAGGGGGATAATGATGAAGTCTTCAGAGAAAAGGGGACGGTGGTGACGACCACAACGAATTGACTACGGTCACATGAGAGTGTGTGATATCGCTTTTAAAGCGACGACAAAGTGAGAATGACCCAGAATCAGGGGTCCAATACGATGGTGATTGATTACTTGACACGCCTGCGACTATATATTGATGTGAATATTTAATTGGTGCTATGAATCATTAAATATTCCAATTGCATGATTAGCACCACGTACTCACTAAACGAAAGCTTAATCAATTTTTGTGGCTAATGACCACGCAGGTTTGGACGAATATCACAGCGAGAAGCGTTAAACTGTGGGGGTTTCTGGGATAGCTCGAGATTACTGTTTTTTTTGTGTAATATGTTTATATGTAAATGAGTTTAGATGAGTAGTTATATTCCTAGTGTTTGAATTTTGGAGATAAGTTTATGTTTTAGTTTTTATTAAATCCTTGTAATATGAGTTGTTGATTGAAGTTTAAAAAGTATTTTCCAAGTGTTATGGTATTTTAATTTCTTGTTTAACAGGGGGAAATGGTGCTGTAATAGGGGAAACTCTGTCCAAGTACCATTCAATGGTTTTAAAACTTTATTTTATTTCTTTTTTATTATTTTATTTGATAAAAAGTTATTTTACCCCTGGTATTTCACTTTAAAATGTTATTTTTGGAATGTTAAAAATAATTGTTTGGTTTGTTGGCTTTGTTACACGTGTCCTAGCCCGCGGGGGCGGGTTGGGGTGTGACATCTATGCATTGGATTTGAAAATTGTACCCAAAAAAAAAATAATTTGAAACCTCGTTTTTCGATTTTATCTGTCAAAAACGACTATTTTACATGTTGACATACAGATAATATTGACAAAAACGACCATAATTTCATCTTATTTTCTTTTCTTTTTTTTTCTTTTTTTTTTTTGTGCCTTTTTTGATGATTTTTTTTTTATTTCATGTAATTCTTCGAGATCTACCATTGGACTTGAAAATTTTATATTAAAAAAAAAAAAAAAAAAAAAAAGAGCTAAGTTACAGCCTGATTTTGAGATTTTATCTATTTGCAACAAAGTAATATTAATTATCTGTTGTCTGTCTGCAAACAGGTAATATGTATTAGCGACGATAACTTTCTCAATTCTTTGGCTTTTTGAGTGATTTTTTTTATTTCACGTTTTGTTTTCAAGATCTACACATTCGATCGACTTGGAAACTTTACAAAAATAAGTAATTTGCATGCTTATTTTGGATTTTTTTTTTCCTGTCTGTGGATAGATAATTTTATCATTTTTTGGACTATTTGTGTGTGTGTATGTGCGTTTTTTTTTTTTTTTGTCATGCATTTTTTCGAGATCTATGCACCTATGTTGCCAATGTTTAAATATTTACAAAAGGAATATGTTTTTGTTATATCAATTTGAAGTTTTTTTTAAGAATAAAAGGGAACATTCGACCAAAACATGAAAAAATTGCCTAGCAAGTTAAAGAAAAGTAGTTTGAGTTTTAGCTTTAAAGGATTTTTTTTTTTTTAGGGGGCTGCAGTTCCAAAAATATATGCGTCTGCTGAATTGGAACACTAAAAATTCTCTTTATTTACCAAATATTATTAGAACATATAAATAAACTTAATTTAAAATTGTCATCGTTACGTCAACAAATATATATATATATATATATATTAGGTATAAATTTTAGGTGCTACTAGCATTTTTCTAAGGAATTGGTTAATATATTGTCAAAAGTCCAAAAACTCGAGAGCTTGTTAAGTCCGAGAAGAACATTGTGACTAAGGAATCGGAGAAAGTTAAGAATAGTACCAAGTGGAAGTCCACAAAAAGGGGCTAGCTGCCTAAGAATGGGGAAAGAAAGCAATAGTGATTGGTTGCCCATTTACATGTTGAAATTGAATCGAAGTGAGAGCTCTGTTGTATTTATGAGGACAACCCGCACATGCCACAGCCCTTCTCGAGGCTACCTTGTTTGCTTGTCTTTAAATCTCACATTAAACAAATGTAAGTACTTGAGCTTACAAAAGCCCTTGCTTTTAAAACCTCCCATGCTTCCCAATTGCAAAAAGGACTTCTCCCAATAAGAGAATATGCGAGGACTCTCTTAATGAATGTCATATCGATACAACGGTGATTAAGGAGCTAACTACAAAGTAAACATTTTCTTATTAAGCTTTCTTTGCTACAGAAGGATACCACTATAAAATGCTTCAAGTTGATTTTTTACATCTTTCTTTTTAAAAAAAAACTTGTAATTGATTTTTTCAGAAACCGCACCATCTCGTAACAAATTCTTCGATCCTAGGACTCTCATTAAATATGACATGGTAACTTCAACTCCAAGCTCCCCACGTGATCAACTTGCTCCCTCACTAGGATGCATCTAGCTAGGATAATGACTTAGTATTAGTTTGGCCCTATTTTTGTGTTTCTTTCTTTTTAAAGCATAATTTTATGTTAATTTATTTGGTAACTAGTTTATGAGTTTTGCAAAAATTAAACTTAAGGCTTTTGGGGGGAGCTTTTGAAAACTCAATGTTTCTTTTTGGTTTCATGATATTTTTTTAAAGAGTAATATGTCACTTATACAAAATTATCAAATAACTTTATAATAAATTTCATAAACTAATTTTAAAAAACCATGTGGGGCCAAACTAAGCCTTAGTGTGGTCGATGTTTAGATAAGCACGAGATCCCTTTATAACTAAATATATATATATCTATATAATAAGTTAGAGCGGTGTGGGTCCTTCCCAAATCAACAACTTTTAATCTGAGCCATTGAGACAAGTTTAGATATTTTCAACCCTTGGATCGTTGGTCCACCAAATCTCACCCAATGTCTAAAAATCTCACATTCACAATAGTCCCTCTCACCTAACTCAATCTCATTTGAAATTAAGAACTATCCTTTAAAAATATAAATAATTGGTTGTATAGCTTATCTCTCTTTCAATTCAACAAAAAAAAAAAAAAAAATCCCTTAATTGGTTATATAGACAGATATACAGATACATATATATCTAAAATCTATATACATACTAAACAGTTATATATCTAATTGGTCAGAGAGAATTGAATAGCTGCTCAAATAGATACATATTGACATTTTAAAATAAAAAATCATTAATTGAATAGTTGCTCAAAAACTTTCTATCTTTTTTTTTTGGCTCTTTCTCACGTCTTTCTCTCTCTCTCTCTCTCTCTCTCTCTCTCTCTCTCTCTCTCTCATTAAACTGCCATTGTAATATGGTGTGTGTTTTTTTTTTTTGGTGGAGTGTTTGCCCACGTATTATATTAGTTAAAAAAGATATATGGAGTATTAGTTAAAAAAAAAAAAAAAAAAAACTCCCAGAAAATATATGAGTTGGAGGGTTGTTTTTTTTTTTTTTTTTTTAAACCATGATTTGGGTTTTTATTGTAACTAAAAATAATTACATATTAGTGTTATTGATTCAATAGTCAGAATCAACATTTGGATAGAATTGCATGGAATTTTTTGGCCAAAAAATATGCTCTTTCCAAAAAAGTGAATTCATCACCAAATTATAAAATTGAGAGTAAAGATTACCAATTTTTAAAAAATTTCTTCTGTCTCTCATCATACACACACACACACACACACACACTCTCTCTCTCTCTCTCTCTCTCTCTCTCTCTCTCCGTCCACCACCACTGTCCCCGACCACCTTCACTGTCACTGGAATTAAGTAACCCCTCTCTCCCTCTATACTTTATTTGTGCGTGCATGTGTGTGTTTGTGTGTGCATGTGTGCGTGTGTGTCTGCATGTGTGCGTGTGTGGTGTTTGTGCAAACATGTGACATCTGTGCATCATTGCATGTGTGGTGTTTGTGCAAACAAGTGTGTTAATTTGTGCATGTTTCTGTGTGTGTGACTGTGCAGAGAGGGAAGCTATTGACGAGCCATTGGAATACATCAATAAAACAGGTGTGTGTGTGTGTTAATTTGTGAATGTTTCAACATAAAACTTTAATTATGATAATTCTGATATGGGCAACTTTTATTTAAAGTTTAGAGAGGGTATGCAGTGGTTAATTTGGGCCACTTTTTTTTCAATTTTTTTTGTCTCTAATATCGGCTTTATTCCCATTTTTTTTGTTTAAACAGTATACAAAATTTTATTTCCCCTTCTTCTTTTTCTTCTTCTCCTTCTTCTTTTTTTTTTTTTCCTTCACTTTTTTTGTTTCAAAGTGGGCCTAAACATGGCATAAATAAGTAAATAATCATATTTTTATTTGTTGGACTTCTTTCAAAATAACCATCAAACATTAACTGTGAAGATACATTTGTATTGGATTATTTAGGATAGAGTGTATTTTTAATAGGTTTAATTTTTTTCCTTTCCGTGACTCCGATCAAATAACTTTCATAGAACTAATCAAACTGATATAATATGAGTTAAAAATCACATAAAGTTGAGGTTTAGGAAGTGGGTTTCAAGAAATGTATTCTCACTTGCACTTTTTTAAAATCTAAGAAGCGTAAATTTTGCTATAGTTATAAATTTTGCTATCAGTTTGATTAGTTCCACCATTTTTATAGGTCATTTGATTAGTTCTATCAGTTTGATATAGTCCATAGGGCCGGCCAATTAGTGAAATGAGTAATGCTGCTTCCCAAATATGTGTTAAATAATCACAAAAATTTTGCTTTCCTTTTCTGTTTCTTTTCAAAAGCTTAGAAAAAGTTTTTTTTTTAATAGAAACTTAAAAAAAAAAAAAATCAAGAGATTGCTTCTACTTCTGTTTTGATATTCATATATTTTTTTTTTGTAATTATAGTTTTCTCATTTTTTTTGTCGTTGCTTTTTGAAGATTACCACATTTTTTGTCTTTGTTGTGATAATATCTATGAATCTGTTGTAAAAATTCCAACCATATCTCAGTTTAGTTTCAAAATCAAAAGTAAGGAATTGAAAATATATTGTTGTGCCTGCGAAACCAATGTCTTCACATGGATTTAATGACACGGACAATTTTACGCAAAATATTTGATCTTTTGAAATATTGAATTTCTTTACTTCTTTTCTTTTTTTCACTTCGTGCCCACGGGCACAGGTTATTACTAGTATATATATATAGTAGTGCAGAACATTGACATAAGCCATGACAGTGTCAGAAATTGTATTTTGTAAACTTTTATGATTGAGTAATATTTGGGGCACTAACAAATTTTACTAACACTCATATCCACACTCTATCTCTCTTCTAGTGGCACTGTGGAGCCTGCCACAGTGCCACTAGAAGAGAGATAGAGTGTGGGTGTGAGTGCACAGTGCCACTATGAGAGAAATTGAGTGTGAATGTGAGTGTTAGTGAGATTTATTAGTCCCTAACATTGTTGTTTGTGCTTAATAAGAGACTGAATGGATTGTGTACTAAACCAGAACTAGAAGAATCAATTACTCATCGCACTAATCTTACCAATCGAATCTCGGTTGACTAATGGAATATTCTAAGTAAATGCGAATTCTTTTCTTTTCTTTTAAATTAAGTGGGATGATTTTGATAATAAATCCAAAAGTATTATCTTTCACTACAAGCTTTAATTGGATGTTGGTATGCTTATCTTTTCACCATTTTGAATGAGATATTCTGTGTCGTTTAGGGCTAAATTAAACCATATAAAAAAGGAATGCGTAAATTACATTAACACCTCCTGAAGTTTAGCATTTTTTCACAAATCTCTCCTAAAATTTCTGACATGACACTGACGTCCCTGTCAATTTTGTTGCCTTAGCTCTGTTAACCAAAATGGTTTAATGACTTTGTTACCCTCAATTAACATGTCAATGACCCCCTTGAAGTTTAATAATTTTTTCACAAACCTCCCCTCTGGGGTAATCTATTTAAATTTTGTGTTTCTTCATTTTAAAAAAATAATAATAAATAAAGAGTTGATTATTTAATTTTTTTTTTTAAATATAAAAAATTTCACATATGAACAAACTCAATCATTTATTTAGTCAAACTTGATATCGTCGCATAGCATTCTCTCTATTCATCTTTTTTATTTATCAACTGAGTTTGTTTATCATTTTTCTTAATGTGCATTTGTGTCATCTTAAAATATTTAATTATCTTTTTTAAACTCAGAAAATTCCCCTTTGGTCCTTTTATTTTATTTTATTTTTCTAACTTTCACCCAAATAATTATTTATCAACTTAATTAGTTTTACATATGGACATTATCATTTTGACCTCTTAGTCAAACTTGACATATATATATATATATATATATATATATATGGAAATAACTCTATTGATTTCTTCAAAATAAAAAATAAAAAGTAAAAAATTTAAATGTTTGTTCTTTTTCCTTTTCATTTTTTTTAACTTCATTATCTTGTATTATATTTATTAAAAAAAATTCATGTTACCCGTTTTTTAAACTTAGGAAATATCACATTGGTCCTTAAAGTGTTTAATTGTCACCCCAGTGAATCTCTTATTCACACAATTAGGATTAAGTAATTCAACCCTTATAGATATCAATTTTTAACATTTGTATACATAAAACTAGTAAATAAATTATAAAAAGAAAAAAAATTTAAGCATGTAATACTATTTTTTTTTTTTTTTTTTTTTTGAAAAAGAGTTATGGAGTGTAATAATGGGTTTAAAAAAATTAAAAAAAAAACAAATCCTAATGTTTTTATAGAAAATTAAGCATATAAACACTTAAGTTGCTAGAGGGTTATAATCGAATTTTTTGACAAAAATTTACCGACATCATCAATTTCCATCCATGTACTTAATATCTATTAACGGCAAGGGGTAATTCGTTAGCAAATACAAAACTTCAAGGGAGGTCAGTGTCATATCAAAAAAACTCAGGGGAGGTTTGTCAAAAACGCTAAACCTTAGGGGGTGTCACTGTAATTTACCCAAAAGGAATAAACAATCCAATTTCCTTTTGAACAAAACTTTTTACCCCTTGTTGTCTGTTACAATAATTGCACTAACAAGCTTGACTGAGATTATTTGGATTCCAAAAATTTAACAGAATGATATGTCGGCTCACTAACAAGCAACAACCAATAGGAATATGCGAGGTGTACACACAAAACTATTCCTAAAACACTTGCTAATTGATTAAAGGTGTTTTTTTTTTTTTTAAAGCTTCATATTTATATTCGGATAGCTCCATTCATGGAAAGGTATTTAGATAACTTTGTTTAAGTCATGATGCCTGTCTTATCATATGAAGGCACATTTACTTCATAACAGCTGATAAAACAAGCCACTTTGGGAATTAAGTACTACTTTATTAAGTATTTTAATCAGGAAATGTACAAAAATATCATACACAATTTTAATTTGTAATAGGACAACACTTTAATACAGATATTTTAGTATATCGGTTGTTATCGTATTATATTACATGGTCTCCAAATATACATTAGTTGTCAAATCAATATAATAGCGTAATAAAAAACAAAAACAGATGCATACCCAAACGGGAGATATTCTTATTTTATAGTATAGTACACTTTTTCACTGTGTTTGGGTAATGTGAGAATTAATTCAGTGGATTTAGGAACAAATTAATCATCAATAGTTTGGTGTTTGTGTAGCCCTTTATGCTTGACTTAAAAATACCTCAAAAATGAATTATTTAGTAAACTAAGTTAAATCTAGTTTTTTTTTTTTTAAAGGGTAAATATCGCCTACTTTTCTTGGGTTACCTCCCCTCATGTTTTGGGAATCTTACTTATCTCTTTTATTTTTGCATTTGAATACGTAAAATTTTTCAACAGTTTGTTGAAGAAAGGGGAAAATTTTATACGGAATACTAAAAATTAAAAAATAAAAGAGGTAAGTAAGATTCTCGAAACGTGAAAGACGATATGTGTATTAACGTCAAGCCTCAAGGGAGGTTGGTAATATTTACTTTGTTGAAAAAGAAGAAAAGTTTAGTATTGAGAATAAGATTGAACCTTATATAATTTAAAGATATATCTTTAGACGGACCTTCTATAGTACATTCATTTAATTTCAAAATTATCATTGACCCATAAATATATGACCAATTTCCGTAAACAAAACTGGCTTATTTAGCGTATTTCTTTTGGAAACTACTCCTTGATTATGAAAAAACTTATTTCCCATGATTCTGCTGAAATGGTGAAGCATAAATGAGTCAGGCAGCCAAAAGTTGGAAAAACCAGGTATCTCACCCAACTCCCATCGATCCCATGTCGCCATGTCTACTACTGCCACTCACTCTACCTCTCCATCTCCATACTCCCTCTTCTTCACCCACCTGACTCTCTCTCTCTCTCTCTCTCTCTCTCTCTCTCTCTCTCTCTATATATATATTATTTTACTGACTCTAATGTTTGGTATCCTTAGTATAGAAATAAAACGGACAGATCACTCTAGTCCCTCTGCTTTCAACTTTTAAAGCCCCCCTATCCCCATTCTCTCTCTCTCTCTCTCTCTCTCTCTCTCTCTCTGAATCCATTTTCTCTAACCTCCACACCGTCCATCCATCTAAAAAAAAAAAATTTTGAAATGAAGATCCAGTGTGACGTCTGTAACAGAGACGAGGCTTCAGTGTTCTGTTCTGCCGACGAGGCCGCTCTCTGCAACTCCTGCGACCACCGCGTCCACCACGCCAACAAGCTCGCCGAGAAACACCATCGCTTCTCTCTCCTCAATCCTCCCCCCAAACAATCCCCTCTCTGCGACATCTGCCAGGTACTACCTATATAAATATATATACACACATATATCGACATATGTACAAGGATGGATCCATTTATACAAAACATTATAGGTAAATATGATTTTAGTATATAGACTCCCGCCTTTCGTAATTTTTGTTGAAAATTTTATTAAACGTGCCCCGTAAACCAAATTCCTGGATCTATAAGAGTATTAATTTCTCTATGCTGATTATAGTGGGTTTGTGAATATTAGGACAAGAGGGCTTTCTTGTTCTGTCAACAGGACAGAGCTATCCTATGCAGAGATTGCGATATACCAATACACAAAGCCAACGAGCATACCCAGAACCATAATCGATTCCTACTCACCGGAGTCAAGCTCTCTGCTACCTCTGCAATCTATTCACTATCTTCTTCTTCCTCGGACACAATCTCTTCTGATGCTGTTCCTAATTTCAAATCACCTAACGCGGCCAATAAGCCCGTTTCGGTCTCCGCCATTCCAAATCCACCGCCGGCAAGAATTCCGAATCTTCATGATAAAGGTGGTGGTGGAGGACAATATCAATCGACGGTGATCACCGGAGACGGCGGCGGGTCCACAATATCGGAATACTTGATTGAGGTGCTACCCGGATGGCATGTTGAAGACTTACTTGATTCCTCTCCTGCCGCCTTCGGTTTATGCAAGGTTTGCGTTCTCTCTCTCTCTCTCTCTCTCTCTCTCTCTCTCTCTCTCTCTCTCTCTCTCTCTCTCTCTCTAAACACCTACGCACACACACACACGAGATTGAGGATCCTCAACCGCAAGAAAGGGTGCCGCCAACCTGGCAGCAGCAATCAATCAGGTGTTGACAAAATGGAGAAATGTGAGTGCTTTCAGACAACTGATTAGTGTTGCCGGGTTGACAGCACCCACACACATACTGGTGTGGATCGAGGACCCTCACCACACACTCAGTGTCTCACACAGAAATGTGTATATATATATCTCGAGATTTCATTTTTCTGATCAACTGATTGCAGACTGTGGATGAGAATGTGATGTCTCCATTTTGGGACTCGGAGATTGAGAGCAATCTGAGTTGTTTCTCATCACAAAATATGGGGATTTGGGTGCCTCAACAAGGCAATCTTCCCCAAAATACTTATACTTCTTCAACCAATATGGCGTTGGGTGGTCAAACTGGGTTCAAAGAAGCAACCAACATGAAATCAAGCAGAAAGTGGAGAGACGATGGTGGTTATACTGTTCCACAGATTAGTCCTCCCTCAACCGCCTCCAAGAGATCTAAAAATTTTTGGTAATCTTGTCCCCCACCACACCCAATCTCTAGTTACCCATAACTAGATGATCTGGTTTTTGTACTTCTCTGCTTTTCTTTTGGATTTGTTCTGTTAAATCTTTCTAATTTCTTTTTTTTTTTTAATTTAGTATCTTTTCGATCTGGGTTTTTTCTTTTCTCTCGATGTGTTTGCTTCAATCCAAATGGGTTTTTTGTTTTTGCATCATTTGGTCTCTTTTTTCTACTGTACTTGCGAGCTGATCTGCAAGTGATCTATGTATATACTATCTTTTGAAGGAACTAATGAATGAAGCTAACAAAATCCAGAAAATAGTGTTGAATCTTCTAGTACGTACAACCATTATAGTTTATAATTTCATTTTTTAGATTATGGTCCAAAAAAATCCGTGAGGAAAAAAAAAATAAAAATTTACTCCATTGGGTTGTGATTTGAAAGAAGTGACTGTTAAGGAAAGCATAATTTTGCCTTTTGGGGGTTCTTTTTTGGGTTCTCAGAATGGAATGGAATGCAAAGCTAGTAAGAGTAAGACAGTGACACTACACGAGGATGAAGAGGATTGTGATGACAATAATTATGATAATGATGATAAATGACCAGATATAAGCGGGAGATACAGATTGTTTAATTCAGACTATTCCTTCTTGGGGTTCCATTACTTTCATAGTTAGACAATGGAAAAATCTACTGCTGCCTTTGGATGTAACATACATCTACGGCGGCTACTGGTGTATTCCAGCCGACCACGAGCTTTTTAAGCTATCAAGAGAGCCTTAATTTGTGAGCTTTTTCACGAATCTTTTAAAAACTATATAACTATATCTAGTTTAATAATAGATATAAATAGAGAGATGTTAGTATATAAGTCATTTCTCAAGCTTATATACTCTGTTTATCATTATATCTATAAAATTATATAGTTTTATAATAGACTTATGTATAAGGGTCAATATATAATCTTTTTATCGAGCTTATAAACAAGTTTTTTGACAAGTCTACAAACAAGCTTAATCAAATGTGTTCACGAGAGCTCTGTCGAGCCTAGCATAGCCTTTATCGAACATGTCTAAGTGGTGTTGTTGCTAAAATATTGTAATTAAATTAGTTTTTAACATATTAGAACTTTGAAAGTCATTTTGGTTTGAAAGTTACAATATGTTTGGACCGAGTTATAATATTTTGGAACCAAAACTACTATAATGTATCATACAACCAAAATTACTTTATAAAATTTTCTTATAATATTTGGTGTCATTAAATCATTTAACTTTTCTAGCTGACATTTGATAGTAACACTGTTATAGGAGTACTAGATAGTAACCAAGCGCCACCGCCGAATAAATTTTAATGTATGTATGATACAACCAAATTTGTTGATTATCTCATAAAAAGATCCAATATATGTATTCTTACTCCAATTTCGGTTGTCACTAGGGATGTACTCGAGCCGAGCTTCTCGTACTCGAGCCGAGTTCGAGTCGTGCATGCTTTAAGAGTTGGCATCCTGCTCAAACTTGAGCTTGGCTCATTTATTATTGAGTCGAGCCGAGCTTACCTATTATCGAGCCGAGTCTCGAGCCCTTGTTGAGCGACTCAACTCATGTACACCCCCAGTAGCAAGTTTAAGGTGCCAACCAAAATTCACGGACCAAACTCAATGCTTGACAATTAGCATATATATATATATATATATGTGTGTGTGTGTGTGTGTGTATATATTTACCTAAAATAATTGCTTGGCACGTGAATTTAGAAATATGCACATTATAATATGTCAATATTCGTTCAATTTTAAATACTTTGCATTATACATATATTTTATTTTTAAAATTATCATGTATATATAATATTCTTTCAATTTTAAATACTTTACATTATACATATATTACTCCCTCCGTCCCATTTTATGTGTCCATCTTTCCTTTTTGGGATGTCCCAAAATTGTTGTCTACTTTCCTAAATTAGTATGCGAATTTGACTTAGTTTCCCAAACTACCTTTTTTTGCAATCAATACCAAAACAAAATAAAAAAAGAAGTGCAATGATTATGGGCAATTGTGGAAAGTAGGTGTAGATTCTTTTTATCCCTTAAAATAGTTGGATTCCCCAAGATGGACACATAAAATGGGACGGAGGTAGTATATTTTTATAATTATCATATATATATATATATATATATAATTAAACAAGCCCTTATCAAACCTATTAAAGAAATTTTTCACGAGCCTTAATTGAACTGTTCGCGAAGAGCCAAGCCCTTGTGTGCTCAAGTTTGGCTCGTTTATTAAACAAGCTTTGTATTCAAGCTTGGCTCTTGTCGAGCCAAGTTATTATCGAGCCGATCCACGAGTCATTTTTGAGCGACTCAGCTCGTATACACCCCTAATTGTCACATCATTTGAAAACTTGATTCACACTCTCTACCAAATTTATGTCTTTCTATTGTAATTAGTTGTGATCAAACTGTCACATCATTTAACATCTCGATCCTCATCCTCAGACTTCTTAGCTTTTTCTCTTTTCTATTCAATTTCCCCCCTTCTAACCACGCTCTTCAAGCAAACACATACAGTTTAATAATTGGATTGGAACAGATTAGAACTCTTAGCATTCAGAAAGTATTAGTTTGCAAAACTTGAGCTTTGAGTTGGTTGGAATTAATTAAAATTTCTGATTAACGTAAACGTTGTGAAATTTGGGAATTTTAACTAAAGCAATAATTGGGATTTGATATTTAAAAAAAAAATCTTGTTCTGTGCACCATCTAAAAGACTCTTTTAATTACTTCTAATGCGAAAAGAAACATCAAGATTTATAAATTCAACCCAATATACAACTATTCTAGCACACAAATACGGAAAACTGCCAGTGTTACCACAATGATGCACTATTGTTAACACATGTTAAGCATTTCCACGTAAGACTATTGGATTTGCTACCTTCAAGTTAGCACGTGCTAACAAGAGCTATTTTTTGGTTCTCCAATAATGAGAGGTGTTATTGTGTTAAAGCTACTTGTTAGGTGATATAAAGATGACATCACCTTTAACCAAATTAAACCAAATTAAAAGCCAGTGTGACAGTGTCTTACCCATGCTACTACATTTATTTCGTATATGCCCCTTTTCTTTCTTAAATGACATTTGTCCACAAGTTATATCTGCAAAACATTGAAATTTGTGGTTTATTATCCCACACAATAAGGCTAGAGGTACAAAATATGTGCACCGAAAAATTGGGGTTATTCATTTTAGTAGATTCCATACACTTTGACATGGGGGCCACGAAATAAATAGCCCCGATTTTTCGATGCACATTTTCGGTTACTCAATCTTTACTATACGTATGCAGCTAAAACAGTGGCTACAATTAACAAATTTTGAGGTGTCGAACAACCATAAAATGGGAGTCAACATGGAATATATTTTTGCTCACTCTAAAATTATTTACCTTCTTTTTCCATTAGTTAATGTAGTGGGATTTAAGATTAAATGCAAATAAATTAATAATATAAAAGATTAGGTCTACTACTTTAGTTAATGAAAAAGAATGAAAGCAAAATATGAACTATTTTTTTTTTTTAATACGAGGATAAATCCCCATGTCTGTCCTCCGCGACTTCGGGATCGATACTTATTATCGTTTTTATCGGAGTAGAACAAGGGGCGAATCCCGGGCACGTGCACCGACCCCACAACACACGCACTAGGTAAATCAGGGAGGCAAGCTAGCGGTAGGATCTGAACCCACACCAAGCTGGACATTTTTAAAGTCCATCTTGAGATCCATCCCTCCAACTAACTTACATGATCCCTAGGGGATTTCGAACCCCTAACCTCCCTTTGGGAGGCCAAAGGCCCTAGCCAAATCCTTAATATTTACCCATGAGAAGTTTCGAATACAAGACTAAAAAGGTAAAACACCCCCCTTGTCTTGGTCCGCCTCCCCACTTAGACTACCAAAGATTTAGTTAATATGAACTATTTTAGTGCGAACAAAACTGTGCTCCTTAACGTATACATTGGAGAAGAAAATCACTCTCACTGACACAAGTGAAAAGACTAAAGGACCCACTGAAGTTGCTCTTAAAACTAGCAAAAGTACATCAGATGGTAAAGCTGACATGGCAAGCAAGAAGAAAAGGAATCATTTTGTTTGAGATATTGGGCATAAAATCCATATACACACTAAAATTGTTTTCAAGAAAGAAAATTCTGATAATCATTTCTAGTTCAACTGTTCAAGTAACCCATCACCTTTTTTTTTTTTTTTTTTTTTTGCCCTTTTTGGGTATAAAATAAGCATATTTAGGCTTAGTTTGGTTCCTACTTTGCTTTTTTAAAAATAACTTATGAAATTTATTATTACGTTGTTTGATAATTTTGCCCAAGTGACACATTACTCTTCAAAAAAATATCATAAAACTGAAAAGCAACCTTGAGCTTTTAAAAGCTCTATTATAGATAGAGCTTATTAAAGCTCTATCTATAATAGAGCTTTTAAAAGCTCCCCCCCCCCCCCCCCAAACAGACTCCCCCCCCACTAAAAAAAAAAGTCCTAAATTTAATTTTTGCAAAGCTATAAACTAATTACCAAATAAATTAACATGAAATTGTGCTTTAAAAAATGATAAGCACCAAAAAGGGGGCAAACTAAGCCTTAATGTACTTAAAAGCAATCTAATGGTGTGTTTGATAAACTGAAATTTAAGTACTTAAATTTTAGTGCTGAATTTTAAGTACTGAAATTTTTTAAAAATTGATCTTGCAATACTGAAACAGTGTTTCAAGTATTGACATAGACTGCATTTAATGATTACTTTCAGTAGAAATTTGCACTTAAAGTTTTCAGTGATTTTTTGGCTGCTTTTTCAATTAAGTGGTACATTATCAAATGCACGAAAATAAAATAAGTGCTGAAATTTTTCATTTTCAACACTTAATTAGATTATCAAACACCTTTAATAGCAAGAGGATATTTCTTGCTAGTTATTGTCCGAATTTAATAAATTAAATGGAAAAGTATTTCACACTATTTTATAATTAATTTGTTACTCTATAAAGCACACAAGAGTTTTTACATGACATCTAAGTGCTAAAAAGTTTATAAATGTAGATTACTCGCATTCCAACACCTCTCTCTCTCCCTCTCTCTCACACACACACAGGTGGTTCAAAATCCAATCTCAAAGAAAAGCTGTCTATATTCTTTTTTACGCAACTAATATCGGTTTGCGCATTATTCCAGACAGAAGAAAAGTTCCTAAACTTGGTTCTAAAATGGAATACCACTTTTTAATTGCAGTGAGCCAAATTTTTTGGGCTCAAAAAAAAAAAAAAAAAAAAAGAAGAAAAGTTCGTTCAGTAACCAAAAATTATAGGAGCAAATACACTTTAGTATCCTATACTTTCACCGAAATTTCATTTTGGGCCCTGTACTTCCAATTGTAACACTTAAGGCCCTGTAGTTTCAATTTCGTTGCAATGTCGGCCCTGCCACTAACACCGTTTGTGCACTTGGACGGAAAAATCACGTGCAATGCACATGTCTACTTATTAATTCCATATTGGTACCCTATAGTTTTGGCGAAGTTTCACTTTGGACCCTAGATTATTATTTCATACACTTTGGTCCCTGTAATTTAGATTTGTTGTAATGTGGAACCTACCTCTTACCAAATGATTGCTTTTATTTATTAAGAGATATTTAAAAAGTTGTTAGGTGTTTGATAATGCACTACTTAATTAAAAAACAGTCAAAAATTCACTAAAAACTGTAAGTGAATTTTTTTTTTACTGAAAAGTAGTTTATTTCATTACTTGAAATACTGTTTTTGGTATTGCGAATTCAATCTCTTAAAATTTTCCTTAAAATTTAACACTTGAAGTGATTGTTTGTTTCAAACAATCTACTTTTTCTATTTTACAAAATAGTCACTTTTATTTCTTAAAATCCGCAAATCGCTGAACAATTAAGCTAACCAAACACTTGCATTTTACAAAATAATCACTTTTATCTGTTAAATTTTGCAATTCATTACTTAATTTGCGAAATTCAACTAACCCAGGTAGGCTTTTAATAATCTTTGGTCCATGTGAGAATCCTCACCCACACATACACATATGGATCACATGATACAAGAAAACATAAAAAATAAATAAATAAATAAAAGAAAAACAAATTAATATCACAATTACACTCCACATGAAACCACATATGAAAATTATATATCTATATATATAACATGAACCTCAACACAAGTAAGAAAAAGGATGACGAATCTTAAGAAGCCAGTTCTTGCGAAGCATCGCTTTTAACTGGCGGCGTGAACTTCTCATCTTATTCTTCTTCTTCCTTTCTCTCATCAAAGCCCCAAACTTCTCACAGAGGACGAAGAGAGAGAGAGAGAGAGAGAGAGAGAGAGAGAGAAAGAGGAATTAAGAGTGAGAGAGTTTTAGAGAGAGAAAGAGAGTGAGAGGAGTTCCGAAAAAGGTACCTATCTAAGGTTGAGAAATATGTTGGTGACTATTTCTCTCGATATTCATCCTCAATTTCGCCATTTTGTCTTCTGAGTTGGGAGTTTTCACCATGACAAGCCCTAATTTTAGGTTAAAAAGGGAAAGTGATTAAGAAGCTGAGGTGATTTGGCGCCTAAATGGGCTCACGTGGTCCCCACGTGGGGTTTTCAGTCCATTTGGGCTAATGGTGTTAGTAATCGTCCTTGATTGAAACAAAAGTGAAACTATAGGGCCCTAAGTGTTACAATTGGCGCCTAAATGGGCTCACGTGGTCCCCAAGTGGGGTTTTCCGTCCATTTGGGCTAACGGTGTTAGTAATCGTCCTTGATTGAAACAAAAGTGAAATTAGAGGGCCCTAAGTGTTACAATTGGAAGTACAGGGCCCAAAATGAAATTTCGGTGAAAGTATAGGGTACCAAAGTGTATTTGCCCCAAAATTATATGATAAGTACATGCATCCTAGTGGCTTTGGATGTTGAATCCTAGTGGTTTTGCCTAAAAGATAAAACATACTCCATCCGTCCATAATAAGTGTCCACTTCTATTTTGCACATTGTTTAAGAAAGTTGTATTATTCTAATTTTTTTGGTTCATTAAATGGTCAATTTCCAAATTTACCCTTAGATGTGATGGGTGTTTGACTTTTTGCTTGTTTTGAGACCACAAATAAATGCTACTTTGTCTTTATTATAAGGGTAGTTTTGAAAATTAAGTAAAAGCTATATGCCAATTTAAGAAAGTGGACACTTATTGTGGGACATCCAAAAAAAGAAATGTAGACACTTAATATGGGACGAAGGGAGTATTTTAAAACCTAATAATTGGAATGTATGATACATCCTAAACCACTAGGATGTATCATAAAAGATACCATTAAAAGCCTATCTTCTCCACTTTTTTGGAACCCCAGCCTAGGTGATGCTTATTGTGTTAAAAACAAATACATAAAATGATTCTAAGGAGGAAAATGCGTTCTTTGTCGCCCAGCTTTTTTATTTTTTGGGTCAAATTTTGTCGCCCAGCCGGTAATCACACTTTTTGCATTTGCATCTGATACGGAGAAGCAGGCCCACTTCAGCCAATTAGACCCGAAGTAATTCAAGTCCAATAGTACATAAGTAGCATAAAATATAGATTTTTCGACTAAGCCCAACAGTTCATAGCTTCTGTTTCTGTGCCACAATTACATTCGAGAAGGCTTTTTCAACCATCTGTAGCAAACAATATAATTACAGAAGTGGGTGGTTCTAACTCAACACAGTGAAAACCTTCAAAATAGTGTAGGAGCATTTGAAACAAAAACCAATCCAAAAAAGAAGGAACAACAAAAATCATTCCTCGGTTCCTAAAATGTAAACACGGCAGTGCAATACAACAAACTAAGCCAAACAGACAATAAAGAAGAAAAGCCGATATTGTTGTGAATGCTTACCTGTAGAAAATGCTAGATGGAAAATGATACATGTAACTGGAAACAGAAGGAATATCGAATGTCTAAAAAACTTCAGCAACCTTGCTTGCAAGGACGCGTTCTCGTCTTTCTACATAACCAAATGGGAACCAACCCGCTCTCCCCTTGCATTCTCCTTCAGCCCAACCATTGTTTGATACCTGCCAAATTACAGAAAGAACCAAACATCTGAGACTAATTATAGCATCCCATATCCCCGTGTGACTAGAACACTGCAAAAGATTCGTAAATAGTGTAGAGTGTATCCAAAACTACTAAAGATCAATTTCATCAAATAAGTAAGAAAAGCATCTTTATTCAAAGAACACGAGATGGTGACACCAATGAATACCAGTTAAGAAGATTGGTAGTGTTCACACACGTGCACACGCACGCACACAGATGTAGTGCAACATATCCATGAACTAAATTAAGAGCCAGCCGACCAGCGGTACATATACTGATATACTAAGTCCCGACCAACCGTTCATTTCTCCCCTTAAACTAACTCAAGTCACATAAAATGAGTTTTTACTCAGCAGGCTGCCATCTGAACTAACAAACCAGGAAAAAGCAGATCTACCACCAATAATAAGCATTAAGGTGATAATTTTATAACCATGGCTTCTAGATTCCATATTCCACAAAGAGAGAGAGAGAGAGAGAGAGAGAGAGAGAGAGAGAGAGAGAGAGAGAGAGAGTTGGAAATGCACTTGCATTCAGTATGAGAGAGAAAATGCAGATAGACCAGATCCCACACAATGGATATATGTAAGTATTTATGGACAGGGTAAATGCATAGTGGTGAAAGCTGGGAGGACCTTTCGGACAACAACGTAGTCGCCAACTGACAAAGTCAATTCGACATCTGACTCAGCCTGATATGAATGCAAGACCTACAGCGAAACAAAAAAGAGATGATATAGAACGTCAAATACAGAAGTGAATCACTCCATTACATGTAATCACAAAACGAATGACATAAAAACAGTTACCTCTCCTAAGAAATAACCCATGCCATCTGTTGATCCATCATATGTTTGAGAAGCAAATACACCATTGACTTCATCATAGGATGGGGGTGGAGGCATAGAGTTATGCGCTGCTGGACTTGGAGAAGCTTCAATTCGTTGACGCTCCGACATCATCTATCAATGAAACAATTTATAAGAACTTTAGATTAAACTAAAATGTAAAGAGATGTTCTTTTCCATGAGTACACTAAAACGACATGCTCAGCAGGTAATTCGCACCTCACCCTCAATTTGATCAAGTAACTGTAGAACTCGCTGATGATAATTGCGCTCTGCCTCGACCTTCAAGGTGAATCAAATACCAAAATTATAATTAACAAAGTCTTATTTTGGAGATGCACATATCAATATATATACTAGAAATTGCCCATGCCTATGGCATTCCTCCCCCACCCCACACACACACACCCCCCCCCCCCCCCCCCAGAAAAAAAAAAAAAAAAACAAAAAATAATAATACTAATAATTGTTTAAACTGAAATTAAGTTTAGAGAAAAGGAGTGTTGTTGAGAGAGGGTAGGGAAATGCAAGAGATGTAAAATGTAGGAGGTGGGTTTCAAAATTTAAATTTCAGAAATTGGTGAAGAGTGGTAAATTGGGAACAATTTTGGACCCTTTAATGATGACACACATCATGGGTCTAAAGTGTCCTAGTCATCAAAGGCATTCCTCCAATATTATATAAATATATATACCAAGAAGAACTGAGTAATGCCTATTTCAAATGACCCAGGCAGCATTCAATACCATGGCTATAAGTCGCTGAAGAGTCAACCTCTGTTGTTGGCCCTCCACAGCAGCCATTGCAGCAGCAGCTTCTTTACCCAAAATAGCCATGTTCGATCTTAGCTCCTGAAGCTTTGCTTCAGCTGCTTCAAGCTTCAATAAACTATCAGGATTGCCAACTGATTCTCTCACTTTAGCTTGGCGTCTGGAAACTTCAATAGCCTGTCTGGGTCCAAAGTAACTGTAAATACAAGCTTGTACACCAATATCAATGAACGAGCTTCAATGTCATGCAATATATAAGTAAGCTAATGCATTGCAAGTTTCACATACTTTCAAATTTCCGGATGTCATGAGGCAGAAATTATTAAACAAGTAAAATTTTGGCGGACAACACTCAACAAAAAGTACATCAAGCAGATATAACTCTGTATATGTTGTTTCTACTTTTACCTGAGCTTCGGCTTCCTGTCTCACTCTATCATATCGTTGAGCAAGATGTCGAGCATCCTCCAATGGAGCTCCCACCACCATAGCTCTTAGAGGTTCAGCAACCTGGAGAGAAAATATTTATCCACACATAAATTTTAGGAGTAAAAGTAAAACCATACAAGCGACAACAATACATTAATGAAGAGGCACAAATAGTCAACTAAAAATGTCAGTGCAGTGACAAGGATGGAGCAAAATATATGCAGCTCTTTTCATTAGATGTGTTAACAATCATGATTTCGTAAATGCTGCAAACATCTTGTTATCCCAATTTCTTTCTAAACCAATCAACGCATGATACAAGAATTTCACTTCATGGCTATGTAACAAAGCTTCAAACCTGTGTGCCAAGTGCTTTCAGTAAATTTCCACGTTCCTTTTCGATTTGTGCACGAGCTCTGCTGTAACTCAATGCAGCTTTGGATAATGTGCTACCATTGGTGCAAGTGTTTTCAGAACCATATTTCCTACTGTCTTCCGATAACTTGGTACCTGTAGAATAAACAGCAAGCTCGTATAGTGACTGACATGAAATAAGGAATAACAAGAAAGACCAATAGAAGTTTTAGTAATTCACCTATTTCAACTTGCTTCGATCCAGTGACAATATAACCTTCCACACCTCGGACAACATCCCTTTGGAAATGCTGGTAAACAAGATATCAATACAGATCAATAAAGGAACACAAAAAGTAGAGGTCCATAAATACAAAGAACACTGAGCAACCTTGCCAGCACGAGTTGATATGTAAAGCTTCTCAAGTTTTTGATGCTGCTGCAGTTCTAGTTCGTCAGCTACGACATTATCTGATCCTCCAACTCCACCAGCAAACTGCTTGAAGACAGCCTAGTGTAATATTATGGAGAGAGAGAGAGAGAGAGAGAGAGAGAGAGAGAGAGAGAGAGAGATCAGCAATCCCAGCAGGTGACATTCAGAACCAAATTCAATGTAAGTACTTCAACACAAAACAGGTAGACTTGCCAACATATGCTATACAGATACTGAAACAATTCTACTCAACAGAAATCAAGGGAAAGGATCTTGGATTGTCCTCTATGAACATCAAACCAACACCACAGAGCAGCCGAAAAGATGAGGCACCATAACCAACTGATCTTTTATAAACACAAAAGACAGATGTTACTACCAGCTTCTAAGGCACCACATCTCATAATGTATGCAAAGATGCCCTTCAACAAGTCATGTTCTTTTTCTTTTAAGCTTTCATTAGTTTTCCACTTAAGTTGGCAAGCAGATCACTAGAAGGTGTATTTGAAGACCACTAATGTAATCACAACGTGCAAACTCGACAGCTTGGCAAACTAATAACAAACATCAATTACTATACTTGCCAAAATAAGCAAAAAAAAAAACACAGGACGGGTCTGAGAAACTTAATACAAATACAAAAGGCTGTAGCACACAAGAAAAGTTTCAAGGATCCAGAGAAAGACGAGGCAAAGGCCTCACAAGTAGCATGATTTCCCTTTAGCATTATCTTGATGGGTGATACTTCGCATTTTAAAGATCTAGTGCGCTATCCGTCTAAAAAAACATATAGAAATCGGAGAGAACACCATAACAGTAGGGTTCCTTTTACTTTCATTATTGGTATTTATAGCATTGAACAACATTGCTACCAATATACGGAGCACATTTCCAACTTGCCAAGATATGCAACAATGTGGTTAGCTTGGCTTACTCAGGTTATTAAATGCCTAGCGCTCGCATAGAATATAATTGACCATCTCGGACATAGTCTACATTTCCTTTTACAAACATGGATCGCTATCCACAGCAGCATATTATGAGGAAGATGGAGTGGGAGAAGACCTGTGAAGCTATTCTGGACACTAACATGTAGAAATAGTTGCTAAATGATCATGGATATTGCGTAAACCATAGTGCCATTTAAGTGTTCCAGGAAAACAACATATACATATGCTTGGCTTTTATCACTTGAAGACTGTACTGAAGCCCACAAGCATGATACGGTGTCCACATATAATGTAGCACGGATCATGACCAGTGTACCAATCATCTATCTTCTATGCATTATAAGACTAAACTAGCGTGGGTTAACACTAGTAAAAGGAGGTTCCAAACTTCCAGCCTTGGCTCAGCAAAGCATAGCTTGAACAATGCATTGACCTTAGTTATTAAGAGACCAACAGATCACGAATCTGAATAGAGATTAAGACAAAAAGATCAAAAAGACCCTCCAATTAAGTCGAACACTGGTTACATGTAAATGTGCCCCCCTACGTTCAATTGCCACTTCCATTCCAGCATTTTGATTCCATGAATAGGAAAACCCCAATCTGGTTTTACGGGTTGCATAAGCTAAAAAAATTCAAAAAGCAAGCCTCACTCCTAATCTGATTCAAACCTCTGCATAATAGGAATGTCATTCGTATTCCGAAACAGAGATAAATAAAACCCACAATTCCAATAACCCCGAAATGAGACACCTTTGAATATCAAATAACTACCACCACAGCGAATTTATAAGCCCTAGATAGCTTTAGAGAGAAAATACTAAGAGGAAAAAGTGTTCAAAACAACAACGATGGTACACAAAATAAGTCTAATGGGAAAACAAAAAAGGTTAATGCACCCAAAAAAAAAAAAACAAATCTTTCAAATGCATGGTCATGGAAACGAAGAAATCAATGGATCCGAACAACAAAGGCATTTGTAAAGAAGAAGAAGAAGAAGGAGAAGAATAAAAAAAAACATATGATCTGGCTGAAAACAATTAGGGTTTGGTTGTGGGACAAGAGAGAGAGAAGAATACCTGTTGTTGCTTAGCGACCTGTTCTCTGAGCTTTGTGGCTTGTTTTCTGATTGCATCCATTTTCACTTACAGACGTTTGAGTTTGGGGTGTTCCCGTCTCGGACGGGCGGGTAGAGAGAGAGAGAGAGAGAGAGAGAGAGAGTCTTCGCATTCAACTTTCAAATGTGTCGGAAATGTTTGGTTTATGAATTTGTCAGGAGCGCGGCGCGTTTAAGAAATTAGCTAAGGGTATGTTTGATAACCCAATTAAGTGATGAAAATGAAAAGATTCAGTATTTATTATTTTTCAGTGCGTTTGATAACATACCACTTAATTGAAAAAGCAGTAAAAAAACCACTGAAAATTTTAAGTGAAATTTTTTTACTGAAAATAATCACTGAATGCATTCTATTTCAATAGTTGAAGCACTGTTTTCAGTAATACAAATTCAATCACTTAAAATTTTCAGTACTTAAAATTCAGCACTTAATTTTCAGCACTTAATTTTCAGTTTTATCAAACGCACCCTAAGTATTCACCCACATCATTTATACAATTTTTTATTGGGAAATTTTGTGATAAACCTCTTAAAATTAGTATATAGTTTATAAAACCCAATAAAAGTTATTTTTAATATAAATTCAAGGGTTAATTTCAAAAACACCCCCTCAACTATGACCCGTTTTCGACTCGCCCCCTAAACTATTTTACCCGACGGGTTGACCCCCTTAAGTATTTGTACTTGACATATTGCCCCCTTCCGTTAGCCTGCCGTCTAAAATACTAACAGATTTCAAAAATTTTGGTCCATTGTGACGATAATACCCCTCCAAAAACACCCCCTTAACTATTTTTTCCGACAAATTGACCCCCTCTGTTTGTCTTACTTGACAAGTTGACCCCCTCCGTTTGTCTGCAATAGAAAATGGGCATGTGCCCATCACGTGAGAGTAAAAGTGGACACATTTACCCTTTGTGCCCAAAATGAGTCTGATCTCTCTCTCTCTACCCTATTTCTCACTCTCCTCTTTCCCACTCTCTCTCATTCCCTTGCCCCACACCACCACGACAACCACCAACCACCATCGAACACCACCAATCACCACTACACCATCCAATCACTACCACCCATACCCAAAATCATCACTAAATCACCATCGGACACCACCAATCACCACTGCACCATCCAATGACCACCACACGATCCAATCACTACCATTGCCCCACCCATTGACCACGCAATCAGCACTACCCACACCTAAAATCATCACCAAATCACCACTACACCATTCAATCACTACCACCTATACCCAAAATCATCACCAAATCACCATCGGAACCACCAATCACCACTGCACCATCCAATGATCACCCAATGACCACCACACCATCCAGTCACTACCATTTCCCCACCCGTTGACCACCCAATCACCACCACCCACACCCAAAATCATCACCAAATCACCACCGCACCATCCAATCATTACCAGCCATACCAAAATCATCACCCAATCACCACCACCCATACCCAAAATCACTGTTGAATTGGAGCATCCAACCCAAAACCAATTGGCAATGGGTGGAGTAGCCCCTTGAACTTATATATTAAGTAGCTAGGCTATAAGTCCCCGATGTGGGACAGACAATCTCAACACGCCCCCGCACGTGTGGCATGACTAACAACCAAACACGTGGATTACTGAGATAGGGTGACGTGGAGCACACATGGACAAATTGGGCCCAACGATAACCTGCTTTGATACCATGTTGAATTGGAGCATCCAACCAAAAACCAATTGGCAATGGGTGGAGTAACTCCTTGAACTTATATATTGAGTAGCTAGGTTATAAGTCCCCGATGTGGGACAGACAATCTCAACAATCACCACCACCGAACACCAAATTTTGTGATTCTTTATCTCTTCTCTGAATTTTCTCTCAAATGATAGTCATAAACCCCACTTCTAGAGACATTTAGACCAAGGGTAATAAACCCCACTTCTATCTCTTCTTTGAATTTTCTCTCAAATGATAGTGGTGAGCGGTGATGGGTGTGTGTGTGTGTGTGTGTGTGTGTGTGTGTGTGTGTGTGTGAGAGAGAGAGAGAGAGAGAGAAATGGGGTAAAGTTGTTCACTTTTTTAGATCAGGGGGTGTACTCGAAAACGGGTAATAGTTGAGGGGGTGTTTTAGCAATTCAGACCAAGGGTATATGCGACATTTTATATCATCTGTCAATGGCGTTTGAGACTAAATAAATTTTGATAGTTTAGGGGGTGAAGTTGTTCACTTTTTTAAATCAGGGGGTGTACTCAAAAACGGGTCATAGTTGAGGGGGTGTTTTTGCAATTAACCCTAAATTCAAAGTGCTGATTTGTTTTAAAGCTAAACCCTTTCTTTTTAATTATTTTTTATTTTTATGACAAATCTACCCCCACCACTACCACAATCGTCATCTTCATCGCCAGCACGATCGCCACCGTCGCCGCCACTACGTCATTCCATCGCCATCGCGCCACCACCACTGCCATCACAGCACCATTATCATCACCATCGCAGCACCACCATCACCACCATCGAAGCACTACCACCCTCGCCACAGTGTCCACCATTGCAGCACCACCACCATCACCACCATCATAGCACCACCACCCTACCGTGTCCACCAGTGCAACACCACTACCATCGCCACCACGTCTACCATCGCAGCACTGGCACCAGCACCAGCACCAGCACCACTACTATCGTCGTCACCATCACCATCACCATCACCACTACCACCATTGTCACTGCCATCACCACCACCATTGTCATTGCACCACCACCACCACTGTGAGACCTAGAACCAAATAGGTTAATTTAAATTAATTAGTCAAGCGAATGCGATGCGGAAATTATATATATTTTATTTATTTATGTTTTTTTAGGGGCATTTATATTTGAACAATGGGGGTTTATATTGTTAATTATTGATATCTTGGGGTCCTAAAGCGATATGGGGAAGTTTGGGAACTTAAATGCATGTTTTAAGAAATATTGGGGTGTAAAACATAATTTTTAAAACTTTAAAAAAAAAAAAACAAATTGTAGGAGACTTACGTTAGTCTCTTCTCTTCTTCATTTTGAGAGAGATACAGTGAAGAGGAAAAGAAGAGAAAGAGAGTGAGGGGGAGAAGAAGAAGAAAAAGAAGAAGAAAAAAGAAGAAGAAGAAGGCTTAGGAATTGGAAGGAAAAGAGAAGTCTTCATCTTCTACACCCTAGGTAAGTAAAATTGGTTAAAAGCTTGAATTGGGGTTTTGTGTTCATAGGTTAAAATCTGAAATTAAAGTTGTAATTAATGTTGTAGAACTTGTTTATATGATTCTTGATATGTATATATGTTGTGGTATGAAGATTTTTGTGTAAAATTTGAGTTTTGGGCAATTTTGGAACATGTATTTTTAGGGTTTGATATAAATCCGAAAATTGAATATTTTAGATTCAAATTTGAAGTTTGATTTGGTTGATTTTGGAAGTGAATATGTGTTCCATATGCCTTAGGTGATATGTATATCATGTATGGCAATTTTTGCTTGAATATAGTTGATTTTGGAATTGTTGGGGTATTGAAATTTAGGGGTTTTTAATAAATCCGAAAATAGAAAGTTTGGGTGTATGAATTTGTGGGGTTTTGGAGTTGTTTAAGTGTTTATATCTGCTTTATATACCATTGAGATTCTTGGTTTCAAGTTTGGTAAAGATTGGTTGTGAATTGGGAGTTTCACCATTGTTGTGTTCTTGAAGCTTTCAAGAGCTTGAAGAAGATCTTTTGGGTATTTTTGTAAATCTGAAATTGGTTTGAAGTTGGGTATTTTTTTGAGTTTGATAGATGGAATGATGAAGTTAGGATAGGTTTTTGAATGGTAGAAGTGACTTGTAGGTTAGAAATTCATGAAATTTATGATTTTGGGTTGTTTTATGCTTACCCAAAATGCTGTCAAGAGTTGCTGTCAAATAAAAACTGCTACTGTTATTTCGATTTTCTGCCCAAACAGTGAGGATTTGGAAAAAATGCCATTTGACGAAAGTTGTGCAGAATTGAATTTTACATGGACTAACTCGGACAGAATGTGAAAATTTTAAAGATACAGCTACTTATAGATGATTTAAAATTCAGCAACTACTCAAAAATGGTCTTTTAATCAAATTTATTGTATCTTTCCTTCTCTTCTTGAACTAGTGTTTGGCCGGATAGTCTTTCAATTAAATTTTCATATGTTTTCATCCTTGTTGGACTCACTAACATGTAAGTCCACTTCAGCTTGTATGTTAGTAAGTCATCCTCGTAGGAATCCCCGTGGAATTTCCAATGTCGCTTCCGCATTCGTGATTGGTATTACAAGAACAAAACATGGGCTGCTTTAAAAATAATTAGAATTAACTTATGAAATCAATTCTTAAGTTTCATTTTGATTGAAAATTATGCTTATTAGCCTATATATGCGATAGAACCTAATTGTTTAAGATTTCAGGTTCAGAGGCAAGTGGGAGCGCCCCGAAAGAACCGTCGGAGCGAGCGGACTAAATCACTGCACTAATTTTCATAAAGACTTGAGGTGGGTTTTTCTAGAAAACATAATAATGTAGTATGGACATTACTGGTTGAGTTTATATTTTTGTTGAATGAAAATCTTAAGTGAGTTGTATGAAATACATACATTGAGCATGGCACGAATATTATATGTCATGCACGTGCATAGCGAAAGCGATAAAAATCCAAGTAGCGAAACTTGGAAACGGCCAAAAGAGCCGAGTGAAATGGGCCCGGGTGTGTGAGTCATTTCATTTATGAGAATGCATTGCATTAGCGTATATGTTGGTTGAAATAACTTGAATGCGGATTGTGTGTTGACCTGAATGTTTTTATTGCATTATTTTGATTTTCTAGCCGTGAGCCAAGGGTTGCTCACACCCACACAGATTTTCTTGTGCAGGTAAAATGATCTCTTGGGCTGTAGGATTGCACTGCCGTGGGTCTAAGTTCGCTGTGGATGGCCATATAGGAGTAGTACTTTGTTGGAAATGTAATATACAGTCTGGTTTACAACTTTTGTTAGACGTTGTAAAAAAAAAACAAAAACTTAACTTTTAAGTTCAGTAGTGTGGATTAGTTTATTTGGGCTGCGTTAGTCGTTGTAAATTATTTGTAATATATTTGGATCTTCAAAATAACTGAGCATGTTTATAAAGCTGTTTAATACAGGTTGGGTTAGCCAAATTTGAGCCGTTATATAGCTGATTTGTTTTAAAACTATTACTCTCAAGATTAATTAATCGTCTTTGCTATTAGTTGAGCTGTTTAGTGGGCGTTCTGATCACGCCGGATCGGGGCGCCACAACCACCACCACCACCACCTCTCCCTTAATAGCACAGTTTATAACTACCATTATCACAGCACTACCATGACCACCACCAGAGCACTACAATATTATCTGGTTTTGCAAACAGATAATATTATCTGTTTTCAACTGTTTTTGAAAACAGATAATATTATCTGTTTGCAAACAGATAATATTATCTGTTTTCAAAAACTGAGAATTTTTCACCACAACCTCCACCAGCGGAGCACCTCCACCATTGTACCACCACCTCCCCCTTAACAGTACAGTTCATAACTATATCCATCACAGCACCACCATGACCACCACTAGAGTACCACAATATTATCAGTTTTTGCAAACAGATAATTATCAGTTTTTGCAAACAGATAATATTATCTGTTTTCAAAAACTGAGAATTTTTCATAACCTCCACCACTGCACCACCACCACAACCACTGCACTACCACCACCACCACATCCCCCTTAACAACACAGTTCATAACCACATCCATCACAGCACTACCATGACCACCACTAGAGCACCACAATATTATCAATTTTTTGCAAACAGATAATATTATCTATTTTCAAAAACTGAGAATTTTTCACAACATACACCACTGCACCACCACCACCACCACCACCTCCTCCCCCTTAACAACACAGTTCATAACCACAACCATCACAGCACCACCATGACAACCACTAGAGCACCACAATATTATCAATTTTTGTAAACAGATAATATTATCTGTTTGCAAAAATTGAGAATTTTTCACAACCTACACCACTACACCACCACCACCACCACTGCACCACCACCACCACCACCACCACCTCCTCCCCATTAACAACACAGTTCATAATCATAGCCATCACAACACCACCATGACCACCACTAGAGCACCACAATATTATCAGCTTTTGCAAACAGATAATATTATCTGTTTTCAAAAACTGAGAACTTTTCACAACCTATACCACTGCACCACCACCACCACCATTGCACCACCATTGCACCACCACTACCACTTCATCCCCCTTAACAGCATAGTTCATAACCACAGCCATCACAGCACCACCATAACCACTACCAGCAGCACCACAAAACAGATAATATTATCTGTTTTGACAATATTATCTGTTTTCGAAAACAGATAATTTTGCACAACCACCACCACCACCACCACCGCACCACCACCACCATACCCCTATAACAGCACAGTTCATAACCATTGCGATCACAGCACCACCACAACCACTACCAGCAACACCATAATATTATCTGTTTACAACATTATCTGTTTTTGTAAACAGATAATATTATCTGTTTTCTACAACAGAATTTTGCAGCACCACCACCACCACCATCAGAGCACCACCACCACCAGCGCCACACCACCACCACCACCACCACCACCACCACCACCACCACCACTACCGCACCGCGCCACCATCACTATTTGTATCATCGTTGTCATTGTCGTTGTCATCGCCGTCGCCGTCGACATCACCCCATCCTCACCTCCATTACCATCGTCATCACCACCACCATCACAGCACCACTACTACCACCATTGAAGCACCACCACTACAACCATCGCACCACCACCACCACCATCGTCACCTCCATCTACAATCGGAGCATCAGTACCACCATCACAGCACCACCACCATTGAAGCACAACCAAAATCACAACACCACCATCGCACCACCACCACCACCACCACCATCCTCACCACCACTATCGTCATCGTAGTCGTCACTTTTGCTGTGTAAGAGGAGATGACATTTTTGGTTTCGTAGCAAATTAGGTCATTTTGGTCATTTTGGTTGGAAAAGGGGTTATTGAGTTAAATATTTGGGTCTTGGGTTTTATGTAGCCTTGTATTAATTTTAGGGTGCTATGGCTGAGAGCCCCTTTTATATTTTATTATTATTAATTTTTTTTTTATGCTTAACACACAATTTTTTATTCATTAACTATAAAAGTGAATGAGGTTATCTCTATTCTGTGTCATCCTGTGATATTAGTGTAACATAAGATAGAGACACACATTTATAAATTAGTAATGCTACACACACTCTAAAAACACCAAAATACACATTAAAAATATTGGACTTTGTGCTAAAAAGTATGCACATACAAAAGTGAATACCCACTTTTGTGCGTGTGCATTTTTCAACACAAGGTCCAACTTTTCAAAACAAAGTTATACATTTTGATGTACTTTTCAGAATATGTGTAACATTATTATTTATATATTGTAAACAAAAAGTTATAATTGAAGTATTATCCTTATAAAATATAAGTCGTTTTATTTTCTTGTTACTTTGCTTGGTGGTGGTATATTTCCATTAACTAAAGACGAAGGATTAAAAATCTGTAGTATCCATTACCCATAAAAAAAAAATCATATCTCCTCTTGGTTCCCACTCGATCTCCTTACTTTTCTTATTTTGCGATTAAATCTAGTTATTTTTTTTCACAGAAATAATATTGTCCTTTTAGATTTGATAATTCACATATGCCAATTTCAGCGTTGTCTCTATCATATCTAGCATTCTTTTATCATATTCACCGTTTTGATGGAATCATGTCACATTTTTGGCTTTTTTTTTTTTTTTTGGCTATCGCTGTTGTGGGTAGGGGTGGGCATTCGGGTAGTTCAGGTTCGAACCGAAAAGTTCGGCTTGGGTTGGTCAAGTTCGGGTTGGCAACTATAGTGCCGAAAACCGAACTGAATTAAACTTCGAAAGTTCAGTTCGGTTTCCGAAAAATAGTTCGGGTTCGGTTCGGTTCGGAATTTCGGGTTTAATTTGAGCCGAACTTCTTCTTCTTCTTCTTCTTCTTCTTTTTTTTCTTTTTTTTTTTTTACATTTTTTTAATTTGAGCCAAACTCTGGTGGACAATTGATATAATATTACACTCAAACCATTTTTTTTTTTTGGAAATTGAACTCCCAGTACAACGAACCACTCGGAACCAGGCTGCCATTGTTAGCTATAAAATATAATTTTATTTTATTAAAATTATTATTTCAATTTTATGTGCATAGAATAGTGATTAAAAATTCACAAAAAAATAATTACAAATTTATAATTGGACAAAAAAATTGCAATGATCTATTGACAAATACAACACAATCAGACAACCTGTCAAAACATCACCTGGATGTTGTAACCATAATAAAACATGAATAAAACTTGTGTGTGGCCTATAGCCTATAGGGTCAACAAAACCATTACCGATTCATCTATAGGCTATAACCACTAACCAGACTAAAATAAATTAAATAACCAACAAGATAACCATAAACAACATAATAGCATAATACGATGATACCAAATAACCAAATGCCAAACACACGTGAGTCGTGACACGACCATGAGGTCAACTGTCATCAGACTCATCACCACAACTACAAGTCCACAATAAACAATACAACAAAGTCTCAAATAAAAACATTAATAGATAACACATTGTCCATAAACTAAGTAATAAAATATAGTCTGAAAGTAGAAGTTCCCCCGCTTCAAGTAGGCGACCACAACGCTCCCGAGTCACCACCTTTAAAGATCTACAACACTTGAGTCATTTGCAATTTTCAACAACTCTACAAATAAAAAAAAAAAAAAAATTTGACAACACATTTAATTAGTACATAATAAATATAAAGTGTTGTAAAAAATTGGCAAAAAAAAATTGGCAACACATTTTATTACTTACCTTCCTCGACTTTGTCAAGATTGTCTAAATCCTCCTCAACACTAACTTGGCGAGATTTGGGACGCAACCAATCCTGAGCACATATAATGGCCTGTACTATCCTTGGAGTCAAGGAGCTCCTAAATGCATCAAGAACACGCCCTCCGATACTAAATGCAGACTTGGATGCCACTGTACTAATAGGAACTGCCAATACATCACGTGTCATCTGTGCAAGGATAGGAAAACGAGGCAAATTAACCTTCCACCACTTCAATATGTCAAACCTATCGTCATCTTCCTCGGTAGCCTCACCAAGATACCTATCTAATTCCGACTTAGCATCCACATTCCCACTTTCACGCTTAAACTGGTTGTACTCTTTCTTCAATAAATTTTTCCTCCTATTATTAGGCTCCACATCCATTGTCACATTAGATTGTCTCGTTGATGGTCGAGAAGATGAAGATGTAGTGGTTTGGGGTGAGTTTAGTCGTTCATACTCTTTAAACATATTATATATTGCATCTTTCACCAACAAAAAGAGGTTGTATCCCCCAAATTCACCATACATTTTTTTAATGGCAAACTCCACAAACCCAAACTTGTGTCGGGGATCCAATACCATAGCAATAAAAATCAATAAGTTCATCTTTTCTGGATCTCCCCAATACTTGTCATACTTAGCTCTCATCTTTGTTGCCATAAAACTTATTTCAATATCATCACTAGATTGCATCTCTTTCAACAAAGTCAATACATCACTAATTTCACTAACGAATGAATTGGAAGTGACATATAAAGAGCCAGAGATCCTCAATGTTAAGTGATAAAAGTGTTCCAAAAATTGAACTAAACGCCTTACATTAGCCCAATCTTCTTCACTTGGCACCCCTTTGCCCTCGCTAGCCGTTAGATCAGAATTATAAGTTGAATCTTGCAAGCTATACCTCTCAAAAGCTTTCTCAAACTTCTCAGCAGTATCTAACATTAAATATGTGGAGTTCCACCTAGTGGGAACATCAAGGCATAATAATTTTTTACTCTCAATCTTCTCAAACTCAATACACTCTTTGAATCTTCTTAATCTAGCCGGTGATTGCCTAACAAATCTCACAACCCCACGAACTCGAGCAACAGAATCACCTACTTCTTTGATGCCATCAACAACTACAAGGTTTATAATGTGTGCTGCGCACCTCACATGAAGATGCTTGCCCCCTAACACATTTGTACCCCAAGTGTCAAACCTCCTCTTCAAGTATGTAATTGCCACATCGTTAGAACTAGCATTATCAACAGTAACGGCCATCACTTTATCAATACCCCATTCAAGTATGCATTTCTCAACTGCAATTCCAATGTCCTCACCTCAATTACTTTTAATTGGACAAAAATTCAAAATCTTTTTTTGCAAAGTCCAATTGTTATCAATAAAGTGTGCTGTGAGAACCATATAGTTGATTCTTTGCAAAGATGACCAGGTGTCTGTAGTAAGACAAACCCTCCTATTCGGTTCCTTAAACAACAATTTCAATTTTGACTTCTCTTGTAAATAAAGATCATAACAATCTCTATTGATAGTTCTTCATGATGGAAGACGGAAGTCAGGGGGTAGTGCAATTGAGACAAATTGTTGAAATCCAGGACGCTCAACAAAACTAAATGGGAGCTCATCAGTAATTAACATTTCACCGAGTGCCTTCCTAGCAGCCTCACACTCAAATCTCCAAGTGGCCATTGTACACCCTGTTTCACTACCGCCTGATTGAAACCCAGCAAGTTTTGTTTGGCTAGAATCATGGTTGTATGGGTTTGACTTACAAACAACCAAGTGATTTTTCATTGAACCAGTCCCACATGTTTTTGGATCTGCCGCGTACGGTTTTTCACAATAGTTACATTTCGCTTTCTTCTCACTGTTCTCATCAGTGTACTTAGTAAAATGACTCCAAACCATTGATCTTGGCTTTATCGATTTCCTGTTTTTTTCCGGTAACGAATTTGCAATGTCATTATCAATGTCAATATTTTCGATGTTCACACTTTCATTCGACATAGAGCTGTTTTAAACATCCAAGTCAATAGCTATTTTAATTTTTTTAACATGTAAACCATATTAAGTTATTAAAAATTAACTATTAAGCTATTACAGTCATTAATTAATACTTTCTTAATACTTACTACAGTCTACTTCAATTAACTATTAAGCTACTTCAATAGTTTTCCTAATTCCTTTCCTAAATTCTAAAATCACAAAACATTAGCACATTAGTCATTACTTAATACTTACTACAGCCTACATTAGCACAGTTAAGTCGTTATTAAGTGCTTTCCAAATTTCCAATTACATAACATTGTTTTTTTTTTTATCACTATTTGGGAGGGAAGAATGTTCTTGCTTTGCTTCCAATTAGTCTAATAAGAACCTGATTGCAGTAAGTCCATTACATTGCTAAAAAAGAAATGAGTTATATGGAGACATGGATTAGAGGGCTCACTCTTGATGTATTAGTAGCCAGTAGGAGTTCAAGCTGTCATGTGTTAGAAGATGGGGTTTGAGTTTGATAGCAAACAATCCAAAAGGTTGAAACTTTTACCCACCCCTTAACAATATCTCCCATCAACAAGAACCACATTAGGCAAGGCCCTTTTGTTAAGACAGAGATTAAGACTAATATATAATATAATATAGTTTGATGGCTGATAGGCATCGTGTGGGGTTGAGTTCCTCATTATTCATGTTTATACTAAGTTCACAAAGTATTAAACTATTATAACTTATAAGTTCTGAAATCACAATTCACAAAGTAATTCCAAAGTTACTATTAATATATTATACAATTTATACTATTAAATTATTAATATACTAAAAAAGAAATGAGTTCTGTGGAGACATGGATTATACAGTTATACTCATCACAAAGAAACCCTAATTCTGAAATTCCAAGGTAGATCATACTCATGTAACTCATCAATGTAATATTCAAAGAATCAGAGATGAAAGATTCAGAGATCATACAATTTATAAAATTAGTTTTTATCATCTAGATCTAAAGATTTAGATGATAAAAACTTTTAGATCTAGATGATAAAAACTAAGAAATTACCTATATAGATGAAAGAGAGACTAAGATAGTATATGTGTCGCCGGACCGGGTCGAAGAGAGAGAGGAGAGATTGAGCCTTGAGACTTGAGAGAGAGAGAGAGACTGAGACTCTCTAAGAGGGTCGCATGAGATAAGAGAGAAATGACTGTGTGCGGATCAGTGGATGGGGTCCTGGGGTAAGGCAGAAGGTGAGGAGGTGAGGAGGTATGCTGATTGGCGCTGCGGCGTGTGTGTGGTCTGGAGGAGTATGTAAGGGATAAAGACATAAAGTGATAAAGTTTAAGTCTTAACCTAAAACATAAAAATCCCAACATTTTATATTTTAAAAAGTTCAGTTTTTCGGGTCGGGTTCAGGTTGAGGTTTTAGTACCGAAAACTGAACTGTAGTATAAACTTTGGTTCGGTTTCGAACTGAAATAAATTTAGTTCGGTTTTAAACCGAACCAAAGTTTTTAATTTTTCGGGTTCGGTTCAGTTTTTCGGGTTGGCCCGAACTATGCCCACCCCTAGTTGTGGGGTCTCGTTGGCAGCTTTCTCCTCACTCGGCTCAATCTCGAGCTATGCCACAAATATTTTATTTGAGATTTGGGAGGTTTGCAATACAGCTAAAGAAGTTTATATTTCTTAATTTTCATGTATTTCTTACTTCTGTATGTTTATACTCGTTCCTATAAGGATCTACTATTTTTTTTTTTAAAAAGTACAAAGATAATATAACTTGTTCGGCGTCGGACTAGATCTTAACACTTCCATTGCACAGGTTGAGTGTTGGAAACATCTTCTCATCATAATCATGCGTGTTGTTAGATACTCTTAATTCAACTAAGCTAAAGCTTTATTTCAAATTAATTTGTTTTTTCCCCCTCAATTCCACTCCATTTGAGACCATTGCCTTATTTGACCAATACTTTTGGGAGTTTTTATATACAATAATACTAGGCACACAACACAAGCCATAATCATGTTTTAAATGCATGTACCTTGTGTTGTATGGATATTTTCACACAGGGCCCACACATTTTTAAAGTTATCTCTCTTTTCTTGCACATAGAGACATAAGTTGAGGTTTGATGGAAAGATATACTCCTTAACCTTTATAACAAAGAACTCTCACTCTATCATGTTTTTATTCTCCACTAAACACTTTATCACATTTTCATCTTCATCTCTACCGTTTCAACTTTTGTCTTTCTCTATATCTAAAGTATATAACACATTATACATGTGCTGCCAATGGCATAGCCAGAATTTTTTTCCCATTGGTGTCGGTTAGAGATGGCACTTTCCTTCGCCCCGTTTGTAATTCGCTTCACTCCACTCCTAATGGTAAGGAGTTGGAGTCCAATAAAACTGTAAAGGAGTAGAGTTGATATGAAGAAACAAAACTTATCTAGGAATAGGGGTGGGTTTGGGAAGACCACTCTTACTTTTACTCTGACCCGTTGATGTTGCAAATTTACTAAAATACCCTTAGTATTGTAAGTAATTTACTCCGCTGGTAGTCCGTTCCACTTCTACTATCGATTCCATTTAATCGTGTTACGATTTTCCACTTTGCTATATTTTGCAACACTTTAATCATATTAAATTGTGTTTCAATATATATTTTTTTGTGAATGGACTTCTGATTGTAGATCTTTTTGTTTTTTAAATTGATGCATAAATTATTAAATTGATAAATGAAATAGGAGTGAGATCGAGTGAAGTAAAAATAGGCAAAATTAAGGAGTTGGTATGCTTCATGAGTAGGAGTAGAGTGAAATAGGAGTGACCATATATAAACTATATAAGCCAAGTGGAGTAGGAGAATGGCGACTCTTACTCCACTCTGCCCCGTTGCCATTCCTAGTGTCGGTTGATAATATAAAATCACATGAACCAAAAAAAAGAGGATTGGGGATAAAACATCACAAAAATATGGTTTTAAGTTATAAATGACACCATAAATTATAACACGTACAAATTTGATTGAACACGTGAATTATTTATAATATAGAACGGTCCGTTTGAGCCTAATGAAATTATAAATTTGACACACTTGTCTAATTTTTTTCCTTTCATCTCTATTTCAGTGAGGTCAACATAGTATATAATAATTTTGTAGGCATAAAATGTGTTGTTCCCAAAATTCACCAACACCAAACTCTGCCACCATGTTCTGTGGGGGGCGAAAAAAAAAAAAGTTACTTCTGCGTCAAAGAGAACTTGTTTTGTCTTTTCTTCAGAAATGAAAAATTCCTTCAATTAATTGAGATTATGTCTCAAGGGGTGAATTTTGATGTAGATACTCGACAAACAAATTGTCCGCAACATCTTAAATTACTAGATTATAATTTTAATTTTCAAAAATTCAGGGAATCTTGCCGCCTTTGGCAGGGATGGATCTAGAAAACCAATTCAATAGGACTTGAGTACGGAGGTTTGTGGGCAGTGCCCCTGAAAAAAATAAAAAATTTAGACCTATTTATACATATTTTGGACTTTTTATGCATGTTTTGGACATATTTATATATTTTTTGTGTATACTTTAGGCTAATTTATACATATTTTGAACTTATTTATATATTTTTTTGTATATATTTTAGACCTATTTAGACATATATTCTATATATATATATATATATTATAATTAACACAAAATCATAAGAGGGGGATATTTTTATAATGTTAGGGGGGGCTTTTATAATTTTTTGGTGGGCTTAACTGTAAATTTTTTTTAAAATGTAAATGTATAATTTTTCAAAAATTAGGAGTGCTTGAGCCCCCTTTACCCTCTTTAGGTCCGCCCCTGACCCTCGGCCTATGCTCCCTCCGAGTAAATGTATAAATATTAGGGGTGACAATCTGGGTTCTCGTGTCATAATCGTGTCATTGTTGTATGTTTTAGGTTTGATTTTTAGTTTCGAGTGCTATTCATCTATAATACAAACTATTTTAAATTAATCGTGTCATGTCGTATCGTGTTTAGGTTATCTCAATAAAACGAATTATCGTATCAAAAATTACCACCCTAATAAATATACCCCGTGTAAACTATGTTTCCTTAACCGTGAACATAAAACATGAATGGTATCGATTCTCGCCTATATATCATTTCCAAGTGGGGTAGGGGATAAGTATCATTTCCTTGCTTGAATAACGATGTTCTATCACGGTAGCACTGGCACTAGGCCTGGCAAATGGGCGGGCTTGGGCGGGTTCGGGCCGGGCTGAGACCGGGCCGGGCTAAAAACGGGCCGGGCTGTGGTTGGGTCTATGTACAACCGGGCCGGGCCGGGCCGGGCTGTACGTGACAGGTAAACCCGTCTTTTTTTTTTTTTTTTTAGAGAGACCTACTGCCAAAGCCTTGTTTGGGAAGGAAAAGAGATGAGGGAGATTTCAATAATAAATAATAATAAAAAAAGATATGAGGGAGATCATAAAAAAATAAAAATTACCTTAGCAAAAATTTTCTCTGTGTATGTAGCATCATACTGTATAAATACACAATACATACAATAAATACGAAAAAAAAAATATTCTGAAAGATGAACCCATAAGTGAATTGAATCAAATTTGCTTCCTGCTAAATGTGTGTGGAGAGAGAGAGAGAGTGTGTGAGTGGCGGTGGCTGAAGAGATAAGTTAAGGGTTTTCATCAGGTTTGTTGGGTTTTAGAGAGAGAGAGAGTGGGGATCAAAAAAGAGATGAGAGAGAGATGAGAAAGAGAGAGAAAGAGTGTGCCTTTTGGCCCTTTTGTTTTTGTTTTGTGACGGCTGAAAGTGAAGATGCCAATAATGATGATTAGGTTTAGCCTTTTAGGGTTCTATGGTCCCTCTTGAGGCCCGTGCAAGCCCGTTATAAGAAGAAGACTTATTCCACTGAACCCGACTTCGGCCCGTTATTTAAAACCATCTCAGCCCAAAAGCAATTCATTTCGGGCTTTAACGGGCTGGTGTGTCAGTCGGGCTGGAGTTGCCAGGCCTAACTGGCACCCATTAAGTTCTAAGCACGATGCATTTTGATTTTGTGTGAAAGAAGCTTTAACAATTGTGATTCATTTGTGCCATAAAGACCATTTGAGTGTTATCCACGACGCATTTTGGTTATGAAGCGTACAACCTTTTTTTTTTTTAGTAATGTACTTGTAGGCGTCACGCACACACACACACTTCAAAAAATAGGGGGGCTACATGCCCACTTCAAATGGACTTTTTTCCCCATAAACGGCCTCACAAAAAAATCCTCTCACAAATTCCCACAGAAAGATTTAAACCTCCACCCTCCGACATAAAGAAAGGGTAATCTTATCACTACACCAACAAAGTCTTGGCAGAAGGGTACCACTTGATTGGTAACATTCCTTTTCAAATCTGTTTTGTACGGTTTGAATATAAGATTTAGGGGGTCAAAAGAAAAGAAAAAGAAAAGAAAATTTAGATGGAAACAATTTATTGTTTGGTTAATTAGTAAAGAATAAAGATTGTAGCATAAATAAAATTCACAAATACATAAATGTGTTTATTTCTTTTTTATAGGGTCTACTGACACTGTAAGATCCACAGAGGAGGAAATAAATACATTTTTGTATTTGTGGATTTTATTTGTGCTCAAAGCATTGTTGATAATTAAAACCACAAGGAACAAATGAATAAAAGAAAAGAAAATATGAGACAAAGTAGAGTAAATTACACTGACTTCCCCCTCAGATATGACTTAATTATACGGGCATTTCTAGTATTTTGAAAAATTCACCGACCTCCCTTGAGATATTACTTAATTATATGGACATCTCTCGTATTTTGAAAAATTACACCGACCTCCCATTGAGGTTTGTGTTTGGTTACACTTACCTCCACTCCTCTTAGTCAACTGCTAGTTGACCATACAGAAAAGTGAAAATTGTGTTAATTTTTTTTTTAAAAAAATTGACTAGTTTACCCTTCTTGGACAAGAACTTTAAAAAAACAAAGTGATACGCCCAAAATATGACCGAGCAGTTCAAAATCAACAGCCTATCCGGGCCCACAAAGATGATCCCGGGCATCACGGGCGTGATCCCAAGTATTACGGACAGTTTCCTACTCGAGCTAGAAGACTAATAGAAAGTGCAAACTATTTCCTAATCCAATTAGGAAACCCCCACAATTAATGTCAATCAATCCTAATACAATTAGGAAATTTACTTGATTGGTGTCAAACACATCCTAATGGAATTATATTTCCTTATCCATGTAAGAGTAGGTCTCTTACATCTATAAAAGAGACCTCTCACCCCCCATTGAAGGGGCCGATAATTCTGTAGTCTACACAGCACCTCTACAATTCACCATTATACGCATACACCCGGCCGGTATTACTGGTAGTGCCGCCCCTCTTTGTTGGCTCACCAGGCCCGCCGGTGATCAGCTAGTGAACGTGCTCAGACACACCCGTGGACGTAGGTACCTTCATTAACAGGGCCGAACCACATACAAAAAATAGTCTCTCACTCTCTCTCTCCTTAAATTACTCTACTTTATTCTTACCAATTTTTGGCATCATCAGTTTGGCGCCGTCTGTGGGAAACGACAATTCTTCTCATCAACAAATTCTTGACTGATCAATATACCACCAAAGAAGGGTAAGAAGGCTGCGCAACAGTCCGACCGGGATGTTCCTTCGGCCCCGGCGTCGACTGCAGTAGTCCTGACATCTGAGCAAATCACCGCAACCCTTACACAACTCTTGGAGGGCCAGCGTCAAATCCAGCAACAAATTGAAGCCCTGTTAGCCCAGCAAAGCAATCCTCCATTGGTCGAGAAATGACCCGGGAACGTTGCGTACGGCCGGGAACCGATCTTGACCAGACAACGTGCCCGATCCAACCCGTCCCATATTGAGGATGTCAGAGACATCAACAGTGGGCGTGCTGCCCGAGAGGAAAGGCATGAGCATATGGCCCGGGAATCAGTCCAGGGCCACTCGGTCAAAAGCTGAGTTGTCCCTAGGCGAACGGTTACCCGGAGTCATAGCCGAGCCCGATCCCAGAGGACAGCACCCCGCCATGAAGAAACATCTTCCACCAACCCGACTAGTTCCTCAGATTCCGGACGGGAAGAATTGGAAGCCCGAATTAAAGACTTGCAGAAGCAGATCGACGAAGTGGCCAAAAAGCTTGGTCAAAGCTGTGTTCCAAATCAAGCCAATACCGAGACAGAGTCACCATTCTCCAGCCAGATCGCGAGGTTTTCCATCCCGCGCAAATTCAAGCAGCCTCGGTTAGATTCATACAACGGCTCGGAAAGCCCGATCGACCACGTTCGAACCTACAAGGTTCAGATGGCCCTAGCTACCAACTCCGATGAATTACACTGCCTAGCCTTCCCCAGCACTTTGAAAGGCCCGGCCATGCAGTGGTTCTACTCCTTGGAGCCCCGATCGGTCTGCAGTTTCAAGCAACTCAGCAAGCAATTCTTCAACCAGTTCGCCGGTATGCATGAGCGGCCGAAGTCAGACATGCAGCTGCTGACGGTCAGACAACGGAATAATGAATCCCTCAAGGAGTTCACCGACCGGTTCAACCAACAAAAGCTTCAAATCCGCAATTTGAACGAGACAATCGCCATCACAGCCTTCTGCTCGGGAGTTCAACACACCAAGTGCGCCGCGTCGTTCCACAGAAACCGACCGAAAACTTTGGTTGAGCTCTCTGAGAGGGTTGGAAAATACATCGACACTGAAGAATTTCTCAAGATCAAAGACTCCGGGCAAGAAAGCAACGAGTCGTCCAGAAATAAGCGAAAGCGAGATCAGCCCGGGAGTTCTGACAGTTCCTTCAACTCACAACAGGCAGGGTCCGGCAGTCCCGACCCGACCTCCAGTTCGCAGCGGTCTGAGCCCGGTAGCCCCGACCCGACCTCCAGTTCGCAGCGGTTTGAGTCCGGCAGCCCCGGCCCGATCTCCAATTCACATCGGTCAGGATCAAACAGTTCTGACTTTGCCTCCAGCACAAAGAAGTCAGAAGCACAACGATCCTGATCCGACCTCCTGTCTCCATCGGTCTAGAAGAGCCCGACTACATTGGTACTTGCTTGATCACCACATGAGGCTCCACCGATTGTCAGAGAACTCATACAAAGACCTCGGGCCTAACCCCGAGGCATACAAAGATCTCGGGCCTAACCCCGAGGCACGAAGAAGACCTCGAGCTCCGAACTCAGGCACAAAAGACCTCGGGCTCCGAACCCAGGCACCAAAAGACCTCGGGGTCACGCCCGAGGCACCGGCTTCGCTTAGGTCCAACCGACGATGGGGGCAAACCCCCTAGGTGGCCGACGATGGCAAGGTTCAAAAGACCCTGCAACCACCATGTTCCAGGTCGGTTACCTACAGATCATAGCCTCTGTAAGACCCTCGTCTTAGCGAAAGCTTGGGGGGCAAGATGGCATAGTGAACTAAACAGGTAATCACACCGGGTATCTACAGGCCTTGCGGATAACCAAGTCAAAATCTTGGACAACCCGAGCACCTACAGTACTCAGAGACATTAACTCCACTTAGGTCCAGACCGACGATAGAGGTGACTAAAATCTCTTAGGTTGGCCGACGATAGAGGAGTAAAAGGACCCTAAAGCAACGTGATTTAGGTCGGCTCCACCAACATGGTCAAGCTCTTCTCCCAACAGTCTTGACGAAGGCTGGCCGGGCAGAAGACAACCATCCTGGGGAGTTAACATAAAAAAAGGACCCTAGAGCAATACGCTTTAGGTCGGCTTGTCCAACATGGTAAAATCCTTCTACCCACAGCCTTGACGAAGGTTTACGGGCAGAAGATAACCATCCTGGGAGCTAACTCAAGAAAAAAGACTCCGAAGTAGGCCGAGTCTCAACTCTCGGTCACTTCCCGAGCATTCAAAGACTCCGAAGTAGGCCGAGTCTCAACTCTTGGTCACTTCCCGAGCATTCAAAGACACCGAATTAGGCCGGGTCTCAACTCTCGGTCAGTTCCCGAGCACCCAAAGGTCCCGAGCTAGGCTGGGTCTCAACTCTCAGTCAGTTCCCGAGGACTCATCAGGCTCAGAAGCCCCGAGGTAGCTTCCACAAGCACTCAGACAGCGGCAAGTAACATCAAACTGATTTCCAAACTTGCCCCGATATAGCATCTGACCAATCTTAGAAATGGGGGACAGCTGATACGCCCAAAATATAACCGAGCAGTTCAAAATCAACAGCCTATCCGGGCCCACAAAGATGATCCCGGGCATCACGGGCGTGATCCCAAGTATTACGGGCAGTTTCCTACTCGAGCTAGAAGACTAATGGAAAGTGCAAACTATTTCCTAATCCAATTAGGAAATTCCCACAATTAATGTCAATCAATCCTAATACAATTAGGAAACTTACTTGATTGGTGTCAAACACATCCTAATGGAATTATATTTCCTTATCCATATAAGAGTAGGTCTCTTACATCTATAAAAGAGACCTCTCATCCCCCATTGAAGGGGCCGATAATTCTGTAGTCTACACAGCACCTCTACAATTCACCATTATACGCATACACCCGGCCGGTATTACTGGTAGTGCCGCCCCTCTTTGTTGGCTCACCAGGCCCGGCGGTGATCAGCTAGTGAACGGGCTCAGACACACCCGTGGACGTAGGTAACTTCATTAACAAGGCCGAACCACATACAAAAAATAGTCTCTCACTCTCTCTCTCTCTCTCATTAAATTACTCTACTTTATTCTTACCAATTTTTGGCATCATCACAAAGTAATGCTAATCTTTCCAAATTTTTATTCCAAAAGTACTTCTCAAATAATGTGTCAGTAAGACCAGATTTAATACAATAGAACCAGATGAATTTTAATTGGAAGTTATTTACCCTAAAAGTAAATTAAAATTTCATATTTTGTGAGAGACTTGCTTTCCTCATTTCTTGACTTACTATAGCATTTTGAAAATTTTAAAAATTCCGTGTTATTTAAACATATAGATGAAAATACAATGGAAAACATTATGAAATGGGTTTTCGCTATCGTTTCTTTTTTCTATCTAAATTCGCAAACCAAATAAAGCAATAGTTTTTTTTTTTTTTCACCTTACGGATAGCTAGTACTCCCTCTGTCCCATAATTTGAGTCTTGTATTCTATTTTGGGATGTCTCAAAATTAATGTCCATTTTTCTAAATTTGTATACAATTTTTAATTACTTTTCTAAGCTACCCTTCCTTGAAATCTATACTAAGACAAAACTAAAAACGTTATTGTAATGATTAGATACAATTGTAAAATATATGTGTAGATTTTTTTTGTCTCCGTAAAAAGTTGAGTTCCTCAAAATAGACTCAAATTATGGGACGGAAGAGTAGTAATTTTTTTTGTTCATGAGATAAACAAAAAGGTAGGAGGGGACAACCAAAAGAATTTTCTCTGTCTGAGCGTGACCAAAGTAATACCTTACCCTCTTGGAACCCAATGAGATGACAGACTTTAGACTAGGTCTTGTTTTAAATCACTTCTCAAACATTCTTTTGATAATTCTGGTCAATCATGAAATGTGAAGTTAATATGGACTCAAATTTTTTGAGCAATAGCCTAACCCAGCTCTACCCAAACGCATGAGTGGATGCGTAGCTAGGAGCCTAGGACAAGGAAATAAATCGAAGTTCTGCCATTATTTGTGCATTAATTTGTTGATTATCGTTTAGTACGTACGGCGTATTTAAAAGGTTGAAGAAAGTAATTATGAATGATGATTTTAATCTAGTCTCTAAATCATGTTAATCGAGTAGATCATTCAACGATCTCTAAACTCAACTCAATTAAGAGGAGTGTTATGTTTCTTAAATCTAAATCTCAAATCCTCATCTAAAATTATGTGGCATTAGTCAAAATTCAGTGAGCCCATTAACTACTCTGGGATTACTTCAATATACTGCAATCAAATCTAATAGGCTTACTATCACATTATTTGATATGAAAATTTAGAAATTAAATTTGGAAGCATAACATTACTCCTAAATTAAGGCCTTGTCCAAAATTATTTAAGATACATTAGACAATAATTAGTCTATAATTATCAAAAACCAAAAAAAGATCAAACATGCACCCACTACAACAAATTCTTTTGACATCACATCACCCTGACAATTCTCAAATCAAATCAGTTTGATCTCAACATTAAGCCCCAAATCTAAACACCTCCCCACCCCCCAAAAAAAAAAAATAATAATAATAATAATAATAATAATAATAATAATAATAATTTAAAAACAAGAACGATAACAAACTCTTATCTTCCAAGCATAAATTAAAATAGTAACCTAGTAGTGAGTTAACACTTAACACTAGGGGCGTTTACAGTGAGCCTTACACATATGCTTACAGTCATAGAAACAAGGTCCACCACAGTGAAGAGGGCAATCCAATCTCCTCCATCTACACCTCCCTTTTCCCATACATTGTGCAAACTCTCCAATCTTATACTCTTCAGTACTCTCTCTCTCCCTCTTGTGCCCATGTCGACTCCCACTATTTTTCCTCTGCCTCCTGCATCCCCATCCCCACCACCCTCCCCACCCACCACCACCACCCCCTCCTCCTCCTCCTCCTCCTCCTCCTCCACCGCCGCCCCACCCCCACCCATAACCACCACCGCCGCCGCCGCCGCCATTGTAATTATTGTTCTTGTTGTTAACCACAACTTCATTGTATGTTGTGTTTCTGTTCTCTGCATCAATAATATCTTTAGTATTTTCTTGTGGAATATTCTGAGATAGAGAAATAATTTTGGCTTCGTTAATCTCACCTCTCAGGCCAACAATTGAAATGGAAAGAAACAAGAAGACCCATGAAATTGTTTTTACAATCTCCATTTTTGAAATATGCTCCAAACATTAATTCCAATATATATTGTGAATGACACAAAATGCCCCGATTTCGCTTTATATAATCGAATTGCGTGAATGTGAAAGTGCTATTGACAGCTAGACTTTGCCGCCCACTAGCTCAAAGCCATCTCAAACCTAAACCGAAACACTGAAGTCAGAGATAGAGAGACAGAGAGATAGCTTGGGGTTCACTTCGTCCCCACCTAGAATTGCAGAAATTAATTCACGCATGCAAGAAAAGTGCACTGTGCACCACCATTAATTTAATTGTTAAGGCACGAACGGATGAGCAGCTCTTCTTTTTGATCAGTAACCAAATTTAAGTAGTCAAAATGAAATTTGAATAGTTGAATAGTATTTTTACGTATTAGATGAATCGCATGTACATCAACCATGATAGTCATTAATTCATGAAATGTATTGTTTTGGTAACAATCTAATGGTTAAGATCTTCCCAGGACCGGCTCTGAAATGAAAAAATTTGTGCATGGCTTCAAGCGAACTTTCAAAGAGACAAAAAAAAAAAAAAAAAAAAAAAAAAAAAAAAAAAAACGAGACCTGTATACTAAGTTTTATAGAAATTGGAAAGAAATTATAAGAAAATAGGCCTAAAAATGATAAATTTCATAGAATTTAAGATGAAATTAAAAGAAAATGGGCCTAAAAATGAGGTCTCATGCGGTCGCCTCAGTGCATAGCCTTAAGGCCCCCCCCTCCCCTGCATCTTCCCAACAAATTTGGATACTCTCTCTTTCTCTTTCTCTCTCTATCAACAACAAATATGGGTTCCCAAACTAGCTAAACTCATTTTCTATACTCTTTTGAATCCGTCAGCGGAACTCAATTTTTTAGGTCAGGAAGAGCCAAAATGATACTTTTTTCAAATGGTTCATCATTTGAGTCCTTCATTGGAGATGCTCTTATCCTTCAAGATTTGCATGTGCTGAGAATTTTTGTGATCGTTACATAATGCTCCGTTCAGGGCCGGCCCTGAGGCAATTTGGCGAAGCAATCGCATGGGGCCTCGATTTTAGGCCTCATTTTTAGGCTTATCTTTTTCCCTAATTTCTTCCTAAATTTTATGAAACTTATTTTTATGTCTATTTTCTTCTAATTTCTTCCTAATTTCTATAAAATTTATCATTTTTAGGCCTATTTTCTTCCTAATTTCTATGAAACTTATCATTTTTAGGCCTATTTCTTCTACTTTTTTTCTAATTTAAATGAAACTTAGTATAGAGACCTCATTTTTTCGGCCCCTTTAAAAATTCGCTTAAGGCCTCAAACAAGTTTTGTCATCTCAGGATCGACTCTGACTCCGTTGGATAGGAAAATGACCTTCTTCTTCCCCCCTCAAAGTATATGTGCCAATATTTGTATATTCGAGATATAGTGAGAGAAAAAAGGCTCGAGGGATGCAAATATAGATGGAGACAGAAGTATTATAGAGTGTGATTAATTTACTATATAGAAGTTGAGAAGTATGGGGTTCCGTCAACTCCTAACTTATGTCCTCATATGCAAAACACTTTCTCCAATTTAAAAGCAAAAACAATTAAGACTTACTTTATAAAAAGTAAAAATTGTATTAAAATTTGTCATTCAAAACATACCCTAATCTAGAAGTTTTTAGCTTTGGAAAAAACTTAAAACTTTGACGACAAATAGTTGCTTTTAAACTCAAATACATAACCACTTTGTGAAAATTAAAGAGTAGTCATTTTCACTCATTTGTAAAGTTTCTACCATAATGATATAAGCAAAGTAGCAACGGACTTGTATTATGAAGAACGTAATAATTTCATTTATTTATTTCATATCATCATCATTTTATACATAATACCAATTCATCATACAGTTGTGCAAATGTCGTGATGGTGTCACTTAGGAGCATACATAGCACATAAAATACATTATCATGATATGATGCTCATTAATAGTATTTTTATCTACTAGATCATGTATCACATGTAACCCAATTAACCATAATTGTCATTCATGAAGTGTATTGTTTTGGTTACAATCTAATGGTGAAGATCTTTCCAACAAATCTGGAAACCCTCTCTTTCTTTCTCTCTCAACAAAAAAATATATGGGTCCCAAACTAGCCGAACCCATTTTCGATAGTCTTTTGAATTCCCCGTCGGAATCCATTTTTTGTGTCAAGAAGAGCCAAAAGGACTCTTTTTTGAAATGGCTCCTCATTTGAGTTCTCCATTGGAGATGCTCTTATCCTTCAAGCTTTGCGTATGCTAAGAATTTTTGTGATCGTTACATAATGTTTTGTTGGATACAAGATTGACCTTTATTTTTCCCTCAAAGTTTATGTTCCAATATTTGTATATTCGAGATGTAGGGAGAGAAAAAGGCTAACGCTCGTGTCAACTGTCGAATGGGGGTAATGAAAGTGTCATTTGGGAACATGAACTTAAAACTAAATCTCTTTAACGCTATTGATCAACCTCCCAAGGATGACGAATACCTATGTGAGGCGGAGAGTGAGGTAAGGCGAACGATTGAACCTAATAACATAATAAAGGTGATTAAGGAGAATAATATAGTAAATAATGAGCGGATGAATTTGAATAACCCAGACCCTAATGATGAATTTACTCAGAAGGTTAGAAATTGATTTGAACATAATCCGGGAGAACCGTTAATCGACTTACAAAATAACGATATTATTTCTGCATATCACCGGAGTCTCCTTAATACCTTCAAGGGTTCACAGTCCGAATTACGGCCTCCATAATTCTTGAGCTAGACAAGTCTAGCTGAAGACGTAAAAGACAGCGCTTCTTGGGAGGCAACCCAAGCTTTTATTGTTCCGTTTTCTCATTTTTGTACACTTTTTGGTCATTTTTGGTCAGTGTTGAGTCTTTTGTGAGTTTTCTGAATAGGTTTAGGGGTCGGAGTTAAGTTATTTTAAAGGTATTTCCATAAAACAAGTGAAAACATGAAAAAATGGCATATCGCGCGCGGCCCGCTCGTGCGACATGTCGCTCGCGCGGCTGCTTGCGCGACACAGGATGTGGGTATAGATGGAGATAGAAGTCAAGGGCGGACCAAAAACTCTCAAAGGGATGGGCTAATATTAAGCAAAACTTAGGTGCTGTTTGATAAAAGTGAAAATTAAGTACTGAAAATTAAGTGCTGAAAAATTTAAGTGATTTGAATTAGCAAGACTAAAAACAGTGTTTCAAAAACTAAAATAGACTGCATTAAATGATTATTTTCAACAGAAAATTTTCACGTTAACATTTTTAGTGAATTTTTGACTGCCTTTTCAATTAAGTGGTATATTATCAAATGCATGGAAAAAAATTAAGTGATGAAAATTTTCATTTTCACCACTTAATTGGGTTATCAAACACACCTTAAAGTAATAATATATATATATATATATGTATATATAAACCAACTTTCACATAGATAAGTCTATATTAAAAAGGGAAATTTGGAGATAAATCCCTAAAATTATATTCATATTAGACAAAAATCAAGGTCTATTACTGTACAACATAAAGACCATCGCGCGTTTTTCGGTTTTGAACTAAACCCCTTTTTCCCTTTTTTTGGACAGAATTGCCCATTTCTGTATTTACGATCAAATTTATCCCTCTATCTCTTTTGCCTCTGATCAGATTTTAGATTTCTCTCTCTCTCTCTCTCTCTCTGACTCGAGTGTAGTAAAACTGAAGATCTCCAGATTTCGTTTTTCGATTTTCAGATATTCGAGTTACATAATTCGTCTTCAGATCACACTTTTCTTCATCACTTTCTTATAGAATTGTAATACAGGTACGATTTCAGCTTGTTTTTTTTATTCTTAGGGTTTTGAATTTTGAATGGTTTGTTTTTGAATCTCTGTTTTCAATGAATGTCTAATATATAGACATTGTAATACAGAGTTTACGTTGAGTTAATATTATCTATTCTAGTCAATCTCTATTTTGATCAATCTTCGGATTCATTTTGTTTGAATGTCTTCTGAAGCCGATTCTTATTATCTCTTTGGTTATAATTATTATGTAATGCATATGTGTTTTAGACGAACTGAAGCAAATAGTATTAAAACAGATAATATTATCTGTTTGTTATAATTATTATGTAATGCATATGTGTTTTAGACAAACTGAAGCAGATAGTATTAAAACAGATAATATTATCTGTTTGAAACAGTTTTTATACAATTCCCTATTTCTGAATCTGTTTCTTTTTTTTTTTTTGGTAGATTGTAATGGACAATTCAGTTCTATTGTTGGTGAAGCATGTTGGTTATACAGCTGTTGTGAAGGTTTCATACGAGTTTTGTTACCACGATTTGGTGGATTTTGTTTGTGGTAGATGGAGTAACTTGACACCTGATAGTGTTTCTTTTGAGTATTGTATTAGTGGGCATTCAAACTGTATTTTAGAGAATGAAGATGATTTCCAAAACATGATTTTATTGGTTAATGGTGTTTGTGGTGGTCGTGGTGATATTGTTGTTATTGAGAAGAGTGGTTGTGTTAGTTTTGTTGAGGATCGGTCTAGTGGTGTTCATGAAGCATATAGCATGGGTATGTTGACTAGTGGGCAATGTAGTAGTGAAAGAGACTTATTAACTTCGTATATATCTCATAAGGAAAAGGTCTTATTATCTGCTTAATGGGCTAATGGAGTAGTTGGTGTTGGACAGTGTTTTGAAGGCGGTAGTGCTAAATTTTGTACAGTGCTTTGTAAATATGCTATTGAACTTGGTTTTCAATTCAAGTACACGAAGAATGAGAAAGGAAGGATTACGGCTGAATGTAAATTCAAGGATTCTAGGGGCTGTTTGTGGCGGATACATGCATCGGTTGTGCCTTCGAATAGTTTCGTTTATATAAAGAAGTTCAATAAAGAGCACACTTATGGGGCTTCTGTTCGGACTTCACGAAATCCAAGGATGAGCTCTGATTTAATTGGTAGCATTGTTGTAGATGATGTTCGGTCAAAGCCTTTGACCCGTCCATTTGAAGTTGTTCGGGATTTTAAGGATAAATATGGACTTGATATTAGCTACCACCATGCGTGGTTGGGTGTTGAAAATGCTAGGAGAGAACTTTATGGAGATGATTTGTTGTCTTTTGATCTTCTTCGATGGTATACCGATGAGGTGTTGAAAAATAACCCGGGCAGCCGTATTGAGTTTGAATATGATCATGGTAGTGGGCATTTTAAGAGATTGTTTGTTTCTTTTTACGGGTGCATATATGGATTCAATTTTTGTCGTCCCTTATTATTCTTGGATGGCACATTTTTAAAGGGTAGATACAAGGGTAACTTATAACAGATAATATTATCTATTTGTGTCTACTGGTTTTTAAATTCTGGATTGTGGTATATTTTTGTTATATTTGTGTTTTTGTATTAAGTAGCTATTCAATGCTGATATAGGTTTGTTTCCTGTTGCATTTGGTGTTGTTGATTCCGAGAATCTTGACAATTGGATGTGGTTTTGAGGCCAATTGCGTGAAGTTTTGTCGAATGATCGCATTGTGACGTTTGTCTCAGATCACAATCCTGGTCTTGTTCATGCTGTTTCTAGCATTTTCCCATCATCTCCACATGCTTTTTGTATGATTCACTTGGAGAAAAATTTGCGGGAGAAATATAGTGGGGTGGACAAGGATTTTAGGGAGAGGATTGTGGCATTGTTCCGTAGGTTTGCTTATGCTCCGACTGAAGCAGCTTTTTGTCCTCACATGGATCAGTTGAGACGTGAGGGTGGCAAAAAAATTGATAACTTTTTGCATGATCTTCCTTTTGATAAGTGGTGTCATGCTTACTTCAAAGGAAAGCGTTATGGTGAGATGTCTTCTAATGCTGCTGAGTCTTTTAACTCTCAAATTGCAGTAGCTCGTCACATGCCTATAACTGAGATATTTGATAAGATTAGGGTTCCAATTATGAAGCAAATGTCCTATCGGAGAGATTTGTGCAAGAAATGGAGTTTTGTTATCTGTCCTGAAATGGAGAAGAGATTGCATACATCTTTAAATGAGGGTCGGACGTGGAAAGTGATTAAGTGTTCTGATGATGTGTTTGAGGTTCAGTGTATGCCATCTGTGTTGGTTGATATCTGTAGTTTGACATGCTCTTGCTTCCAATGGCAATTAAATGGGTTTCCGTGTAGTCATGCTTGTGTTGTTATTCAAAGTAGCGGGAATGACTTGAATACGTTTGTGGATAGCTAGTACCATGTGAGCAGTTTCTCTGAGGCATATAGCAAGTCTATTTTTGGTTCTCCAACAGTCACCAAACCCAATGCCAACGTTAAAGATATGGTTATTCGCCCTCCCTTGTCAAGAAAGCAACCCGGAAGGCCAAGAAAAAAGAGAATTCCTTCAAGGGTTGAGAGTGTTAGGAGTGTGAGGTGTGGTAGGTGTGGCAAATATGCCAAACACAACAGAAAGACATGCAATGAAGCTTTGTAATTCAATCTATACGTGTTATCTGTTGAATTACAGATTTGGATTTTATGTGTCTAAATGTGTCATGGCTTTGACTTTTGAATAAAGTGTCTACTATTTTTTTGGTTAATATATTATATCTGTATGTAGTATTCTTTGCTATGATAATATGAGCTTTGTAATGGTTTGTTTTGTAAAACTTGTACACAACAGATAATATTATCTGTTTCTGCAATGTTTAATTTGAAACTGTTTCTACAATAGATAATATTATCTGTTTGCAATTCAAATATTAAATAACTTGCATACTAGTATTCTTTGCTATGATAATATGGGCTTTGTAATGGTTTATTTTGTAAAACTTGTACATAACAGATAATATTATCTGTTTCTGCAATGTTTGATTTGAAACTGTTTTCGCAACAGATAATGTTATCTGTTTGCAATTCAAATATTAAATAACTTGCATACTAGTATTCTTTGATATGATAATATGGGCTTTGTAATGGTTTGTTTTGTAAAACTTGTACACAACGTACAGATAATATTATCTGTTTCTGCAATGTTTGATTTAAAACTGTTTCTGCAACAGATAATATTATCTGTTGCAGATAATATTATCTGTTTGCAATTCAAATATTAAATAACTTGCATACTAGTATTCTTTGCTATGATAATATGGGCTTTGCAATGGTTTGTTTTGTAAAACTTGTACACAACAAATAATATTATCTGTTTCTGCAATATTTGATTTGAAACTGTTTCTGCAACAGATAATATTATCTGTTTGCAATTCAAATATTAAATAACTTGCATACTAGTATTCATGCATAGAAGAGTCATAGAACATAATCCAAAACCAGCTTTCTATTCATATCATTTATAAACTATGAACTTTCTTCTTTTCAGTCGCATAAATCTCATTAAAAATAAAACAACCAATGAGTTCTTCTGTGCTATAATGTATACAAAAATGGTATTCTGTGCTATAATGTATACATCTATGTATAAACATCTATCTGTTCATATCCCCACATCAGACTATCTATATACATCTATACAAAAATGGTATTCAATGTTGTAATCTATTTACTTTCTGCCAGATTTGCTGCCCTCCTTTGTAAGGCCGCTTTCTCGGTCCATGAGTTCTTCTCATCATTCAGAAATTAGTCGATAAGGTGTGCCCTCATCATTCTTGCATCTTCTCTCTTGAAATAATCTTTAATTGTTATTCCCTTGCTCAATGTTGTTATGAGGTAGCAAACAATTATCCCACAATCCACACTGCAAACAAGAGTCGTTTGTCAATGTTAAATTATATGTTGAGTTTAGTTTATAATATATTCTCTATTGTTCACAACAGATAATATTATATGTTGTTGACTCAATGTGATATAATAGGTTATGAGTTCATACGTACCTTGTTTTCATTTGTTGAGGTGTTTTCTCCATTTGAAATAGTGGAGCATCATCATTGATTATCACTTTAACATCCATTTGTTCTTGCTTTTGCTTTTGCTTTAGAACCTTGATGTAGTGCTCTTTCTGTACATAAAAGGAACAGGTGATTTAGTGAGTTAAGTCTGAAAGTAATAGATATGTCAAGCATTTGTTGTGAAGTTTCATATATATGAAGATTTTATACCATTGTAATAGCATTCCTGAGATACTGATCTTGGCCTATCATTGGCTTTCTGGAGTTGTAAAACCTCCATATTTCTTCTTCTTGATCATAGACTAATAAAGTCCAATGATTTAAATATAATGATCTGCCACTTGAATTGATTGGAAAATGCAAATATCTGTAGTCAGCAGTTTCTTGTCCAATGTATTTATCGAACATTGACTCCCGCAATTTTTGTACGTTTTCTGTGATCAGAGTCTGTTTTGCAAAGAAGCAACAGAAACAGATAATAACAGAAACAGATAATGTTATAGCATGCACTTAAATGATATATTAAGCTAATAAGATGTATGTGTTCATTGCTTTTCAAAACGGCATTTGTTGCTTACCATGCCCATGCTAGTGAAAAAGTAGTGTTTATCTTTCTTTGTAGCATCCAATGGTGTTAGGTTTTCTTGATCGTGCATCAAAATTTCAGCATACACATCAATTACCTAGAGTCAGACGTTATTGGCATTTTAGTATTTGTATCCGTGAAGTAATAAATTATTACAGATAATATTATCTGTCCATTTGATAGACAAGATAATGGATAGATAATATTATCTGTCTAAGAGATAATATTATATGTTACATAATTTGGTTTGAATAGGATATATAGTATTTTACATTATTGGTCACTTGATCATCATCTTGCAGTTCCAACACATCCTGAAGGCTGATGTATTCAGAAGATTTTGATCTACTCCAGATCACTGCCTCATTGCTAACAAATTCAACAAGTATGTTGTTAGTTTAGATGGAAATGAATGTATGGAAATTAATTTTGTACTTGAATTGCAATTGTACTCACTCGTTATTTTCGAATTCCATTATGTGCTTCAGCTTTTCTCTGTCTTTTATCTTTACGTATTTCAACATCGGATTTGTCTTTCCTCTCTTTGACTTTGCTTTCTTAATTTTCCTTGGCTTTTTTCCGTGTATTCGTCGATATCAATCATCAGCTCCTCAAGTCCTTTATCTGCTTCTTCTCCGGCTGTTTGCCTTTTCCTTTTTATTCCTTCATGTATTTGTTGCTTGCTCTTTCCTTTTTTATCACCATAGTCATACAATGGATCCTTGTTCTGTTTCCTTTGTTTGTTCCTGATATTCTTTACCATTGACCTTGTTTTTACTTGTTCATCTTCCTTTATCTCTTCTTTGCTTGCCCTTTTTGGCGTTTGTTGATCCTTGAGGTCGTGTATCTATTTTATCAGAGTCTGTTTCTCACAGACAAGCCTAGTAATCAGTTGACTCTGTTCTTCAAGTTTTCTATCTCTTGCCTTGATGTGCTGATCATATTTTTTGGCCTAATCTTGTTGGATTCTCTTGTATTTCTGGACTTGCTCCTCCAAAACTTGCACATATATATTCCGACTCTGTGATGTCTGTTTCAGTTCCTTGCAGTGCCTCCTTCTGAACACATTCTTCATTTTTATTCTTCTCTATCTCTATATTAATGTTCAAGGACAAGTAACTGTTTAGGGGACATGAAAAGTGCCTCAGTTGCTAGTTAGAACAGATATATTTATATATAATGTATAACAGATAATCTTATCTGTTTCTCAACAGATAATATTATCTGTTTGAAAATAGTCTGAAGTACTTATTATACCTCACAACAGATAATATTATCTGTTTCAAAACAGATAATAATATTTGTTTGAAAATAGTCTGAAGTACTTATTGTACCTATCGACTATGCTCTCAAGGTGCTGAATATGTTTCTTCATTCCTTCAATTTCGTTGTCCTTTTCAGTCATCTCGTCCTCCATGTATTGTATTCTGATGGACTTTTCAAGAATTGATATTGTTTGCTTGCTGTTTTCTTATTCAAGATCCATGAATTTCTCTACCTGTTTCTCTCTTTCATTCATCAGTTCTGTAATTGTCTCTTTATGCTCAGCATTTATGTCCTTCAACCTCTTCTCTTCCAGGCTGCTGTCTATTTCAATGTCATCTATCATTACATTACACAAATTATTGAAATTTTCCATGTCGAACTCCACGGATTCAACTAATGAGCTTTTAAAGTTACTTCTTTCTTGTGAGGGTGTCAAGTTTATCTGTTGTTCATCTTCCGGCTGTTTGCTCTTGTCCTCTTCAAGGTGCATAGATTCACTTAATTGTAGTTGTTGCTCATTATTTGTCTCATTTTCTGTTTCTTATCCCTTGTTTATGTCATATTGGCCATCATTGTTATAGTATTCGAGCCACTGCTTGTACATACATTTGTCATCATCTTCTTGATATCCTTGTGACTCTTGTTCTTCTTCATCCTGAACCATTATTTCTTTTTGATTTCCATTATGATAATCATCATCATCATCATTGTCATTATCATCACCATTATTATAATCATCATACCCATCTTCTTGTTCTTCTTCTTCAGTTGCTTCATTTTTTTCTTTTTGTTCTTCATCATCCTCATCATTTTGTTCTTTTTCTTCTTCACTTGCTTCCTTTTTTGCTTTTCCTTCTTTATCATCCTCATCTTCTTCTTCTTCTTCTTCTTCTTCTTCTTCTTCTTCTTCCTCATATTCTTGTTGTTGTTCATCTTCTTCATCTTCTTCTTCTTCTTCTTCTTCCCTGTCTTCATCCTCTCCTTGTTCATTATTGTTTTTATCATTATTTTCATCTTCTTCGTCTTCTTTATAGATGAGCATTTCCTTTTCCTTGGTTGTCATTCCAAGTGCTTGACCACATACCTGCATAGTTGACAGAATAAGAGTGTTATTGTATATTTACAACAGATAATATTATCTGTTTTGTAAATAAGCCTTAGTTTCTAATTAGAACATATTTTTTTCATCTATAATGTAAATCAGATAATATTATTTGTTTCACAAAAGAGTTATGTTGCCCAACAGATAATATTATCTGTTTCGTAAACAAGCCTCAGTTTCTAATTAGAACATATTTTTTCATCTATAATGTTAAACAGATAATATTATCTGTTTCACAAAAGAGTTATGTTGCCCAACAAATAATATTATCTGTTTTGTAAACAAGCTTTAGTTTCTAATTAGAACAGATTTATTCATCTATAATGTAAAACAAATAATGTTATCTGTTCACAAAAGAGTTATGTTGCCCAACAGATAATATTATTAACGATGCACAATTGAATAATCTCTGTCAAACAATAGAGAATTTGTAATGCAGTTAATTTTTCCTTATGTTATTTATTTCTTTTATATTTGATTCAACGTCGTTGATTATACCTCATGTTCTTCTAAATTTCTGATCCCTCTATCACCAAGAATCTTCTTTAGTTCTGATAGATCCCACTTTTCAAATCTGGTGCATTCTTATTTCTTCATTGGTTTTAATATTGTTGTCTTCTCGCACAACCAATACTGCATAAACACTATTTGTTAACCTATAAATTAATCATTGCATATAAAATATAGCTCACAGATAATATTATCTGTTTCATTCAACTTACTAGCAATGCAACCACACATCCTGAAACTTTGTCTGGATCTTTATGGTTCTCTGCAATTGAAGTTCTTAGTTGTTCCCAAATTGCTTTTGACCATGCATATTTGCACATATCATCTAGGTCTTTGACATATTTGAGGTATGTCCAACCAATTTGATATCTAGTTGTTGGGAAAAACAGGGTCACAAACAAATATAGGCAAAGTGAAATCTTCCATGTCTTCTTTTGTTCGTCCCTTTATTGCTGTATTTATCTTCAGTTTTATAACTGGGGCAAATAATGTAGTGCCATCATTAAACCATCTATCCATGAAGCTTGATGTCGGCTTTTTCTTCCCTTTAAGTGCCATTTCTTCTCTTCCTGACTTTATCCCAAATATTACAGCAAAATCTTCCTCCTTTATCATTATATTTTTCCCTCCAACCTGAAATGCCTTGTATGCAGAATTGTATGTGCGAATTAGTTCAGCTACTTCTGTGTCTGATTTCCTGCAGTTGCAATTCTCTACCGTGTTGGTTAGAAAAGCATTTATCAGTAGCCCAAATGGAATTTTCTGGAGATACTTATGATGCCTTTTATGGATCTCTAACCCTTCCATTAGGGTTTGCATAGGCTGCAAACTAGAACGAAATTGTCTTGCATAGCTCTTCCCTGCCCTTCTGTCTACTTTTGGTTTATTGTTCTTCTTATTTGTTGGTTTTTTTGCAACACCTGTTAAAATCATACAATTAAAATAAGCTTAATTTACAGATAAAGTTATCTGGTTTGCTCAACAGGTAAAATTTGTTAACAAATTACTAGAAAAACAAACTTTGAAGAATATATAAAGTTATCTATGATGTGCAAGATGTAAAGCAATATAACGACAATGTTATCTGTAAAGTTATATGTAAAGGTCTGTAATTCAAAACAGATAATATTATCTGTTGGACAAGAGAATTTGTGATTCACAACAAATAATGTGTTATGCACAACAGATAATATTATCTGTTTTGTAAACAAGCTTTAGTTGCTAATTATGACAAATATAACGACGAGATTTAGTATGTTATTTAAAAGTTGTATACAACAGATAATATTATCTATTTTGCTCAACAAATAAAATTTGTATTTTTGTCCAAATTTTATAGACAGCAAATCAGACAACAAAATGTTAATGGCATATATTTTTCAACAATAATTAGTTATGTGAATGAACAGATAATCTGCAATAGATAATGTTGTGTGGCAAATCATACAACAACAATGGTATGTAGTGTAAAAGTTATAAACATATAATATTATCTGTTTGATAATATTACCTGTTTTGATGTTCAAGAGAATTTGTGTTACATGGTATTGGGTTTAACAAAACAGATAATATTATCAAACAGATAATATTATCTGTTGGACAAGAGAATTTGTGATTCACAACAAATAATGTGTTATGCACAACAGATAATATTATCTGTTTTGTAAACAAGCTTTAGTTGCTAATTAGAACAAATATAACGACGAGATTTGGTATGTTATGTAAAAGTTGTATACGTACAACAGATAATATTATCTGTTGTGTTTGTAGATTAGGTTTTCAACATGTATTAAACAACCTAACATGAAATCAGTAACATACAACAAATCAAATGTACTATTTTGTGTTTATACAAAGAAAAGTGAGGCTGTATTATCTACAGAAACCATAGGTGCCTCGGGAAATAAATAATTTTAGTATTATCTGTCAGAAACCCTTATTTTCATTTTTTGAAGTTCATATTCATGGAGTCTTACTTCGAAGTCAATTTTTAGGGTTTTAAAATTAAATATGTGTGCATTCTTTGATTCAATTGAAAACTGTGAACATTAACAGAAGTTGGATGAAAATTTCTACTTACTTTTCGTTGCCATTTGACAATGTGACTGTGTTTTTCTGGAGAATTTCTGCGTCTGATCAATGTTTCGTCCTCAAATCATACGAAGAATCGTCAATTTTGATTAGCGTATTTACCAGGAATTTTGAATCGAAGCTTGAACTGTATCGTCGTCGTCAGCTCTGTTGTAGGAGGAAAGGGTATTTTCGGTTTATTAGAAAATTAGGTCAGTTTTGTCATTTTGGTTGGGGAAGGGGTTATTGAGTTAAATATTTGGGCCTTGGGCTTTATATAGTATTGTATTGGTTTTAGGGTGGTATGGCTGACTGACCCTATTAAAAATTGATGAAATGTGAGACTAAGGGATAATCTAATGTTAAAAGATCCCATCCCAACCGGAGTTAGATACGGAGGTTAGGGAAAGATGAAACTCATTCTATGGACTACACAAAAACTCTCAAGTTAGGGAACTTAGATTGGGGATCCAGCTTATATGAAAAGATGAAACCCTCAAAATTTAGCAAAGACTATAGACAGATTGATGTGTATCTATATATATATATATATATACAAAGATTCTCTAAAGAGGACCACCTCTCTTTATTAAAGAGAGGACCTCTGTTTTGGCCGTTGGATTGTGTTTAAAAACTGTGAAATGACAAAACTGCCATTAATGAAAACACGATCCGATGGCCAAAACAGAGGTCCTCTCTTTAATAAAGAAAGGGCGTCCTCTTTATAGCCTGACTGTATATATATATATATATATATATACTCCCTCCGTCCCATTTTATTTATCCATCTTGGGGAATCCAACTATTTAAGGGGACAAAAAGAATCTACACCTACTTTCCATAATAGCCCATAATCATTGCATTTTTTTTTGTGTTGATTGCAAGGAAGGGTAGCTTGGGAAACCAAGTAAAAGTTGCATACTAATTTAGGAAAGTGGACAACAATTTTGGGACATCCCAAAAAGAAAAGATGGACACATAAAATGGGATGGAGGGAGTATATATATATATATATATATATATAGGGGCTTCGGCCATAGTCCTCTCAAATAAATCTATTCTAAGCTAAAACCCATGCTATTTTTCTTTAAATCTTTAGGTCATTTTTATGCCTAAATAACTTCAAATTGCTATAACTATTGTTCTACAAGTTCATTTTATGTAAAATTAGATATTTTGGAATCAGCAAAATGAAATCTATAAACCGAGATCAACATTGACCATGAAATACTAAAGAAAAAAATATATACTAAAATCTCAACAAATATGAAAAAAAGTAAAAAAAAATTTTGCATAAATATAACAAAAAAAAAACTTATTCCTTTCATAAAATTGGCACTATAGGTGCATAGATCTCGCAAAAAAAAAAAGGGAATAAAAAAATCACTCAAAAAGGCTAAAAAAAATGAGTGAGTTATGGTGGTTTAAAGTTATTAGATAATATGAATATTATCTGTCAAAACCGATAATATCATATGTCAAAACCGATAATATCATATGTTTTGACAACTAAAATAAAAAATTTAACCAAAAAAAAAAAAAGAGAGAGATTTCAAGTTACTTTCTTTTGTAAAATTTTCAACTCCGTTGCATAGATCTCAAAGAAATACATGAAATTAAAAAAAAAATCACTTATTATCTGTCAAAACAGATAATACTATCTCTCATTACAAATACATATAAAATAAAATAAAATAAAAAGATTCCAAATTACTTTCTTTTGTATAATTTTCAACTTTACTGTGAAGATCTCGACGAAATATATGAAATAAAAAAAAAATCACTCAAAAAGGCTATAAAACGAGTGAGTTATGGTGATTTAAAGTAGACGTTATCTGTCAAAACAGATACAAACAAAATCAAAAAATGAGGTTCCAAATTATTTTTTTGTACGATTTTCAACTCTATTACGTAGATCTCGAAGAAATACATGAAATCAAAAAATAAACCACTCAAAAAGGCTAAAAAAAATGAGTGAGTTATGGTAGTTTAAGTTGACAGATAATATGCACACTTTATGTGCACATTTATATGCACCAATCATTACTCTATTAATATTATTTGTCAATATTAATATTATCTACAGATACAGATAAAATCAAAAAAGAAGGTTCCAAATTACTTTCTTTTGTACAATTTTCAACACCATTGCATAGATCTCGAATAAATACATGAAATAAAAAAATAAATTAAAAAGGCTAAAAAAATGAGTGAGTTATGATGGTTTAAGTTGACAGATAATATTAATATTATCTGTCAAAATAGATAATCTATTTTGACAGATAAAATCAAAAAATGAGATTCCAAATTACTTTCTTTTGCACAATTTTCAACTTTACTCCGTAGATCTCGAAGAAATACATGCAATTAAAAAAAATCACTCAAAAAGGCTATAAAAAAAACGAGTGAGTTATGGTGATTTAAAGTTGACAGATAATATTGCATTTACCATTTTTTTGTTCCAATAAGGGGCTTTTCACCAAATTCAAAAAGTAGCGAGGGACTTTTTAAAAAATGGCCAAATCATGTGAGTTTTTGACTAATACAATTAATATTAAAGGGTTTATGACCTAATATATCATATATCTATTATCTATATATCTATCTATCTATCTATTAGTAATACTAAAACCAGAGAGTTCAAGTGGAGGATAACTGTTGTGATGACACGTGTTGCTTAACTCTCAAGTATTATGTTCACTCATCTGTCTCTATATCGCTTCTCTGTATTGTCTTTTTATTTGCACCTCTTCAATTGTGGCTCTTGATGTACTTCAAAACATCTGTCTGCAATACATACTTAATCCCAACCCCCTGGATTAAAACCATTTCCCTCTCTCCCTTCAATAAATCTGTATTGAAGAACACAATGTTTAGCATTTATTTATTTTTCAGTTGCCTCTAAAAATTTCGTAAGAAATTGAAAATCTCTCTCTCTTTTCATAATGTTCCTACCCATTCAAGACATACATTCTGCGCACACATCCATTCCTCCTTGCGCTGAAGAAGTTTTTCCCATTTCTCACCCGTTAAATGTCTCTACATTTAGTGGTTTTGGTTGACGAATTGGTTTGCCAGCCATTTAACATTTGCGTAGATGACAAACCAATTGGCTTCCAGCCGTCTAACGTTTGCGGAGATGAGATGACGTTGGTTCAAGTATTTGTTGATTTATATATACCTATTTTCCATAGCTGCATTTCCACCATCGCAACTTCCACTGTCTTGAAGACTGTAGCAATATCAGGTATATTTTTCTAAATCCATAAGATATATTTCTTCCCTGGCTTAGTTGAATTATTGTCTATCTTATTATTGCCCAGTATTTTTGGGTCATTGATTGGGGGATTTGGGTCATGCATTCATGGTTGTTTTGAGGGTTTATTTTGTAATGCACATTAGATGTTTGATGTATTGTTTGTTTGCAAGGTTGGTCCTTGGTTTACTTGAATTTGTCCAAATTTATTTAAAGCTGCTTTCTTTAAAACCAACAAGCACATCCCATATTGATTCATCATCCATGCATTCAACTTTGATAACAAGGCTTATGAAAATATAGAATCAGGAGGTTGTTGTCTTTGCTAATACCCCCTCATGACACCAACCTGATCTAACGCAAGAACATATACTATACATAAAACTCATCGTATTTGTTTTAGTTATATGCTTGGAGTATATTTCAATATTTCTTGCCTCTGACAGATCGCGCTAAAGCTTTGGTAATGATGTTGTCTCTAATAGTTCCTCTCTTTTTTCCCCCTCTGCTGTGAAAAACAGTAGAGCAAAGTTTTGAGTTACAAAGTAGGTACTCTCTTTGAAGTGAGAGGCTTTGTGATCAATATTCGCGTGGATTTTATTCATAGAAAACCGTGATGTAATTATTAGGCAAAGTTCATATTTTTAAGCACCAAAAAGTAAACAAAGATAAGAGAAGAGAAAGAGAGATTTAATTTTTTATGATTAGAAAAGAAATGGATAGAATCATAATATCCTAAAGAAACAAATAAAAAAAATCAATGTCATTATGTTTTGGAACTTGCTTTTTCTTCCTCAATGTTATAAGGGTTAATTACATAAATACCCCCTTGTGGTTACCCTCCTTCACTTTAAATTTTATCACTAATATGATGTGGTCTTGACTAAAGTGAAACAGCCACTTTTTTCGTTGAAGTTACTGAAAAATGGGTAAAAGCATAAAATCACCCCTATTACATGCTAATGAGAGCACCCTTATATATTTAAATGTTTATTTAGGCATATCCGCATATGTGGTACATTATTATATTATTTTGATATTATAGCTAAAGTCCATTTTTGTGGTCATTTTGGGGTACCTTTGTGAGAGCGAATTTGACACATACACACAGTTTTGTTGATATATATATATATATATATATAATTTTTTTGAATCTTAGTAAACCAGCATACTGGATTTCACTCTGTGTGTGTGTCCAATGGTAGAATAAATAATAATAATAATAATAATAATAATAATAATAATAATAATAATAATAATATATCGCCAAGACTATGTGTGTTGCTCTATGTGTGTGTGAGTGTGTGTCCAAGGGTATATCAAAAATAAAAATAAAAAATTAAATAAATTCGCTCTTATGAAGGTACCTCAAAGTAACCACAGAATAGTCTTTAACAAGAAGTATAGTATCAAACCAATATACTATAATGTACCACATATGCCTAAATAAACATTTAAGCATATATATATATAGGGGTAATTTGGTACTTTTACTAATTTTTCATTAATTTTAACGAAAAAAGTGACTGTTTCACTTTAGTCCAGACCACAAGGGGGTATTAGTGATACAATTTAAAGTACATGGAGATAATTAATAAAAGGCCTAACCACAAGAGGTGTTTATTTAATTAACCCATGTTATAACTCATGCTCCATACATGTGGATGGTAAAAAGAAATACCATTCTAGCCAACATTTGACTTGGTAGTTTACCTGACAATCTCTCGATTTAGACTTAGAAAGTAAACCAAACATCCCTTACACAACAACATGTTTGGGAACCACATTAGGGACACAAATTGATAAAGCGTCAAATTTTTTCCTTTTTTTTTTTTTTCTTAAATCATAATTGGTAAATGGTTATCCCAACTTCAAATCCCCCCTTTTTTTTTTCTTCTCGGGTACACTATTTTTCATTTATTAAAAAAAAAAAAAAACCAGATTCATTTAGAGAGAAAATTTTTCATATAACCCAATCATGGATAACCTACAAAATTGTTCGGAATATTCTCGAGTTTTAAAAATAAAACATCAGTATATACTGATTACAATACATGTACTTTCTATTCCCTTCCTATGATTATTGCAACTCCATCACATATGGTTCTGCAATTCCAATTTCTCATATCAGACCCTACATAAAAAAATAGAAGATTAAACGGTGAATAAAACACGTGAAATGAACAAAGAAATGTAATTCATATTAAAAGGTTGAAAATAAAAGTAAAGTCCAGTAAACATTTGTCTTCTACTATTTATTTAAAAAAATAACAAATATATATACATATACGGGAAGTCTCTAGGACGGGCGTCCATTTACGAACACAACTTTTAGCAACGATTGTTTGATTTTTAGCACAAATCGTTGCTAAAAAGCAAAAAAATAAAAAAAATAAAATAAAATTTAAAAATCGTCGCTAAAAGTCGCGTCCGTAAACGGACGCATTAGCAAAATAATGACCCATTAAACTGAGATTTGATCGGAAATAACTATACATTAAGTAGATTAGACTATGAACCCTGAATGACACATAAATCATAAGGCTAAATACACTTGTGGATATCGCAATTTTCCTTATCCACAACTTTTGTTTAAAACAATTTTCAAATTCAAATACGAGCCGCCACTTAATTTAAAGGAAAATTAAGAAACCATTTTAAAAGCAAACCGATCTTTCGCGAAACCAAAGATTAACTAAGTCCGGGAATTATGGAATGAGAGAGGAAGGAGTCCGATGGACTAAAATACCCTCTCTCGTCCTATCTTGCGATAGGCCTTTACTCAAAATCCTTTTAATCAAACTATTAATCTAAGCATGCCCTCAACTAATACATAGATATAAATATACATTACACAAGCATGTTGAAACGGTGTAAAATTACTAATAACAAAATATAATTCAAAACCAAGTAGTTCAATTAGCAAGCAATATGATATGCAAAATAGAGAACTAGAGAACTTACCCAAGATCCAACTGCGAATATTTAAACGTGCAATGTATGCCAAAGTTGAAATCCTAACAAGAGAGTCTCTAATTGTCACGCCCCGGAGTAGCATAAATAGAGAAAAATAAATTTCCTTTATGGGTCCATAGGGAATGACAAGTGAAAGTCACCGATAATCCACACCACACAGTACTAGTCCAAACAGGAACAGTAAAACAACTGAAATATAAACACGGTTCTATCTATTACAAACATCAGAGTACGGTCCACAGGATCACAACAGGTCTGGAGACAACATATGCCCAAGTACCCGTTAACTACAAAGTACAACAGTAAAAAGAAAAGTAGTAATATAACTACTATCTATCTTCAGGTCTTCAGCTAGCGTACGGATAGGCGTCAGCATAACTGGCATCAGTGGGGCCATTCTCTACGTAACTCCCTTCAGGGTAATCGTTATCGCCATGAGTTCCGTCATCTGCATTGTAAAGGACAGGGTAGTCTGGACGGGGAATGTCCAGGCAATAAAGGCCGTCAGCTTGTTGAAAGCTGAGTGAGCACTAACTAACACAGTCTCATAGAAATGACATAATTACCATTATGAACAATGTATGACAGTGATACTAATTATATTCCTCACTCGTTTATTCAGACATATCATTAATCGATTATTATCGACTCCCATTCTAAGACTGATTCCACAATACCCAACTGACTATCTCGAACTGATTATATCAGCACAACATATCGGTGCTCTTGTTCACCGCTATACCGCTTTTAAGAACTCTTGCGAGCACCCATACATCGTTCTTATATAACGACTGGTCCATGGATATACCCATACTCTTGTTCACCGCTTTTAAGAACTCTTACTGTTCACCGCTTTTAAGAACGCTTGCGAGTACGATACATACACAGCTCTGGTAATTCAAATCATGGGCGTGCCACATCTACTCTTGTTCACCGCTTTTAAGAACTCTTACTGTTCACCGCTTTTAAGAACTCTTGCGAGTACTGTGCACCCATAATTCTCACGATCCTGATCAAATCCTTGACATACACTTATCGGATTCAACCTGAGCGAATCATCAGCTCGACTCACACAACCTTAAACATACAATTCCTCTTACTGACTCATTCCTCACTTATCCAATACTACCCAGTATTATCATCTCAAACTTTACTACGTTATCGCGTCGTACTATTACTAGCGTTCCGAACCCGATTACGTTACTCACCATGTTATCTCAATCTCATTATCGTATCCCATTACCTCCGTTATCCATAATATCGCATAATAGGAACATGAAACAACAATTAAACAACTACGCATTATGAATTATAAACTGAAAGGAATACATTCATGTTCTGCTAGGTTCGATCGATTGAGGTCATCTCGATCGCTCGAAGAAAGTGCTGTTCGATCGATTGAAGTCTTCTCGATCGATCTAAGTGAAGGTGATCTCGATCGATTGAAGTGATTTCGATCGATTGAGACTTAGTGATGTTCGATCGATTGAACTCAGTTCGATCGGTCGAACTTCGTCTTCCCCAGATTCTGCCAGTGAACGTGCAGAATATGTTAGGGGGTGTTTGGGTTATAATTAATACGCCCAGAATATGTAAAACATCATAACTAAGTTACCGAGTGAGTTTGGAACTCACTGAAAGTCGTTAAGGTGCGTTTGGGTAAGCTTTAGCTCCGAAGCTTTAATGGCGGCCACTCTCTCTCTCTTCTGTCTTGTCTCTGTCTCTCTCTGTCTCCTTCTTTCTTTCTCTCCTTCTTCTTCTTCTTCTCTTCTTCTTCTCTGCTGAGTATATATATATATAGATATGTGTGTGTATATATATAGATATATGGAGGTATGTGTATATATATGTATACCAACACACAAGCACACACTCTCAACTCTCTCTTGTCACAAGGTTCAGCAAACACACCACACACACGAATGCAGTGTATATATAGGAGAGGATGGGGTGCAGGTGGCAGCATTTGCGCAAAACTGGTATTCTGATATTTCTATTCTCGATCGATCGAAGGATGCTCGATCGATCGAACTCAGATCGGTCAGTTAGATCGATTGAAAAAGGGTTTGATCGATTGAAGTGGGGACCACGTATTTAATTTATGTCGGTAGGGTTTTCGATCGCTCGAAAAGGGTTCGATCGCTTGAACTGAAGGGTCTCGATCGCTCGAACTAGCTTCGATCGATCGAATATTGAATTTCATGAATGGTCAAATGAAGTATATAGAATCTCTCTGCATTAAATATTTATTAAAAAATACGGGGTATTACATCATCCACCACCCAACAAAAGATTTCGTCCTCGAAATCAGAAACATACAAAGTTAAAATAAAAACGGAAATTTCTCACGCATCTCTGACTCTAGTTCCCATGAAGCTTCTCCTTCATCATGATGCTTCCACTGAATCTTGACTAATGGAATCTCCTTATTCCTGAGCTTCTTGACTCCACGATCTAAAATGCGAACTGGTCCTTCGTTGAACGTAACATTGTCGTTGACTTCAATATCCTCGAAGTTGATTTCATGCGCTGGGTTATGAATACATTTCCTCAGCATACTGATGTGGAAAACGTTGTGCACTCCTGACATCTTCGGTGGCAGCGCAAGACGATAAGCAACTTTTCCAACACGCTCTAGAATCTCGAACGGTCCGATGAATCGTGGCGATAATTTGCCTTTCTTCTGACCAAATCTGACGATGCCTCGAACAGGCGAAACTTTGAGTAGCACATGATCTCCAACGGCAAACTCTAAGTCTTTGCGTCGCTTGTCAGCATAACTTTTGTGTCGGGTCTGAGCTGTCTTCATCTTCTCATGTACAATCTGAATCTTCTCACTAGTCTCTCGTATCATTTCTGGCCCAAGAAGTTGAGTATCTCCGACTTCAGTCCAACATAACGGTGATCGGCAAGGTCTTCCGTACAAAGCTTCAAACGGCGCCATTCCTATACTCGAATGATAATTGTTGTTGTAAGCGAATTCTATCAAAGGTAAGTGTGTCTCCCAAGAATTCTCAAAATCAATAACACAAGCACGTAACATGTCTTCCATTACTTGATTAACTCTCTCCGTCTGTCCATCGGTCTGTGGATGAAAAGCTGAACTCAAGTTCAAAGTTGTTCCCATTGCTGTCTGGAGACTCTTCCAAAACTCTGCAGTAAAGCGCGAATCCCGATCTGATACGATAGAAACAGGTACTCCGTGTAATCGTACAACATGTTGTAGATACATTCGGCTCAATCGTTCCACTGGATACGTCATACTGTAGGCAATAAAATGTGCCGTCTTTGTAAGTCGATCCACAATTACCCAAATAGCGTCATGATTCTGCTGTGACTTTGGCAATCCCACCACAAAATCCATGGTGATGTGTTCCCATTTCCATTGAGGAATTGGTAACGGCTGTAGAAGTCCAGGTGGTTTCTGATGTTCTGCCTTTACTTGCTTACAAGTAAGACACTGAGAAACATATTCAGCCACTTCTCGCTTCATTCCTTCCCACCAAAAATTTCTCTTCAAGTCCTTGTACATCTTTGTACCTCCAGGATGAATCGTCATCCGTGATTTATGAGCTTCATCCAATATGTCCTTCCGGAGATTTTCTTTGTCAGGTACACAGAGTCTACCTTTACATCGTAAAGCTCCATCTGTACTAACACTCCAGATCTCAGGTTCTTTTGATGTCATCTTGGTGAACCATAACTTCAAATCCTCTGCTGTCTGTTGAGCTTCTATGATACGGCTGATCAAAGTTGGTTGTACCATCAGACATCCAAAATGTCGTCTTTCCATTGGTTCCACTGGCTGAAACTTGAATTCGGCTAAAACTTCCAATGCTTTCCATTCTCGAATTAGCAATGCAGCGATCACTAATCGAGGTTTACGGCTCAAAGCATCTGCTACGACATTTGCTTTACCTGGATGGTATTGCAATGAAAAGTCATAGTCCTTGAGTAACTCCATCCATCTTCGTTGTCGCATGTTCAACTCCTTTTGAGAGAACAAATACTTCAAGCTCTTATGATCGGAAAACAGATCGAACTTTTCTCCATAGAGATAGTGTCTCCAAATCTTTAATGCAAACACTATTGCTGCCAATTCCAGATCATGCGTCGGATAATTCTTCTCGTGTACCTTCAATTGTCTTGATCCATATGCGATAACATTCCCGTCTTGCATCAGTACACAACCCAATCCCTGGTGCGATGCGTCACTGTAGATCACATATCTTTCTCCACTCTTAGGTATCGCAAGTACCGGTGCAGAAGTCAATTTCTCTTTTAACTCCTGAAATGCATCCTCATGCTTGTCCGTCCATTCATACTTCGTCTCCTTCCTTGTTAAATTCGTCAGTGGTCCTGCTAACTTGGAAAATCCTTCTACGAATCTTCTGTAATATCCTGCTAATCCAAGAAAACTTCTGACCTCTGTCGCATTGGTCGGTCTGTTCCAACTTAAGACTGCATCAATCTTAGATGAGTCTACCGAAATACCGTCCTGAGATATAACATGTCCCAAGAATTTGACTTCCCGTAGCCAAAACTCACACTTGCTGAATTTTGCATACAACTTGTTATCTCGAAGTGTCTGCAAGGCAATCTGTAAATGCTCCTTGTGATCCTCTTCTGTCTTTGAGTAGATCAGTATATCATCGATGAACACTATAATGAATTGATCCAGATATGGTCTGAATACTCTATTCATTAAATCCATAAATACTGCTGGCGCATTCGTCAATCCAAAAGGCATAACTAGAAACTCGTAATGCCCGTATCTTGTCCTGAATGCAGTCTTCGATACATCCTCTGGTCGAACTAACAATTGGTGGTATCCTGAACGTAAATCAATCTTGGAAAAGATTCTCGATCCTTGTAACTGGTCGAATAGGTCATCTATCCGAGGTAGTGGATATCTATTCTTGATCGTAACCTTGTTCAACTCCCTGTAGTCTATACAGAGTCGAAGTGTTCCGTCCTTCTTCTTTACAAACAGAACTGGTGCTCCCCAAGGTGACGTACTCGGGCGAACGAAACCTAAGTCTTCAAGCTCTTGAACTTGCTTCTTCAGTTCTAACATCTCAGTTGGTGCCATCCTATACGGAGTCTTAGAAATAGGCAATGTACCAGGTACTAATTCCACACAGAAGTCTATTTCTCTTTTCGGTGGAAGTCCTTTAATATCCTGAAATACATCCTGAAAATCTTGTACAATAGTAATCTGATCCATCGTGAGTTCTGTACTTGTACTCCCAATCGTAGCCAAACTACTCGTAAGAAACATATCGCTCGTCGGCTGACACTGAAATCTAATCGTCGGCCTTCCTTGTCTCGGAAATACAATCGTCTTAGTAGGGCAATCCAAATTGGCACTATACTTAGTCAACCAATCCATTCCTAGGATAATGTCGAACTCGGACATTGACAGAACTACCAAGTCTGCAGGAAGATTCCTATCTCCCAAAGTCAATGGGCAATCTTTACACACTTTACTCAACTTAACAGTCACTCCCAAAGGTGACACAGCATTCAGTGTTGACTCAAGTGTCTGGGGTTCTAATCCCAATTGACGCACAATCTTAACAGCAATAAATGAACGTGCGGCTCCAGTATCAAATAAAGCTTTAACTGGACTATGAAAGAGTACAAGCGTACCTTCCAAATGTTGCTGCTCATCAGCGTTAAAGCCTGCTTCTCCTGGAATGATAGCATTCATCCTTGTCTGATCTGGAGGTCCTTGTATCCCTTGAATCGATGCTCCGTAGTATCCTCCTTGTGGTGCACGACAATCCTTACTTAGATGTCCCGGCTTGTTGCAATTTCGACAGACAATATCCATTCTGCGGTTAACTCTAGGGGCTGTACAGAATCTGGCAACGTGCCCTGGCTTTCCGCAATTAAAACATCCTCCACTATTGCTTGGCGGTGCTGTCAGTAGTGCCTGCGGCTGTGATCCTTGCTGGCGATATTGCTGGGGTCGAGTATAGCCCTGTTGTGGCTTTCTGGTTCCTTCCCAGGTTCTCTTACTCCCTTGGAAATTACTCTGAGGTCTCCAACCTTGAGTATTCCTTGGTGGCAAGTTATGGAAATTCCTCGGTTGAAAACTTCTAGATGACTGTGATCGATTCATCTGTGGTTGTTGTGCTGGATAAGCATCCTTCTCTAATCCTGCAGCAAATCTGACAATCTCTTCGAATGATTGATTCAGATGACCAACCATCATATGTCTGAGGTGGGGATTCAATCCTTGGTGAAATCTCTTCACCTTCTTCTGTGGCGTGTCTATCATATGCTGAGCAAATCTGGATAGACGCTCAAACTGTGTTGTATATTCCCTGACATTCCATCCTCCTTGTACCAAATTGAGAAAGTTCCTTTCCTGTTGATCTCTCTCATCCTCTGGGAAATACTTCTCCAAAAATCGTCCTTTGAATGTCTCCCATGGCATAGCTTTAGCAGCATCGATCCCAATAGTGGCTCGCTCGGCTTCCCACCAATCTGCGGCGGCATAAGTGAGCTGAAAAGTAGCAAGGCGACGCTTCTCTTGTTCGCTGCATTCCAATGCTTCAAATATCAACTCCATTTCTCTGATCCATTGTTCCGCTTTCCATGGTTCTGTTAGTCCATCGAACTTTTCTGGACGTAACCCACGAAAATTTGCTAACAACTTATCTCCAGTCTGTCTTGGTGGCGGGGGTGCAAAAGGTCTCTGGTGGGTGGAATGATTATAAGTATCCCCCACATGCTCCATCCTCTGCATGAAAGCTTCGAAAATTCCCGTCGGATCCATCCCTTCTGGAATAGGTGCTCCATTACGTGCTTGGTGATTTCTCAAGGGTCCTACCATGATGATAACGAGTATTGCCTACAAGAGACATATTGATCAGCTGAAAGTCTTCTCGTAGAAACGAAACCAAGATAGAACGCGAAGTAACAAGAGCTAACAGTTCTACAAAACAATACATCAAACATCCAACAATCAATATCAAAAGTACTGCTCGTATATATATAGATATCAAAAGATGTACCATGGAGTACACAGTAACCATACCATGTACCACGTGGGACAAGGCTAAAACAGTACTAAGGTCAACTACTACTGTCTATACAAAGCTATGGTCAAATAGCTATCTCTCAAGCTCCCAAAAATCTAGTGGACAACATGTCCTGATAAAATCAAAAACTAAGCCCTGCAGGTCCTGACTCAAAAGTCGTCAACGTCTGATCCTGCTGGTGGTGCCTCGTCCTCTGAATCCATCTCCATCTCCTCGAGTGGGTCATCCTCAACTGGAGCAGCAAGATCTCCGACTACAACTCCTATATCCCAATCCTCTACTATCTCTGCATCATCATCCTCTATACCGTCTGCTATTGCCTGGTTGGCGACATCGACTGCTACTGCGGCGAATCCATCTGCTATATCAAGAGCTCCCGCTATGGCTGCCTCTCCCATAACAAAATCTGCTGGTTGTGCGACCATCTGAGCTATCCATCCTACTGCCATATCGGCCATAGCTGCCATATGCATAATGGGTCCAGCAGGTATCTGAAGCACAACTGGTGCCTCCGGCACAACTACCTCCTCATCGGGCGCATCCTCATCTACTACTATGTCTGCCTCAACAGCCTCTGGGTCCGGTACTGGATCCTCTGGCTCGAACTCTGGCTCCTCGGGGTCATCCTCAGGCTCATCATCATCTGCATCGTCTGCATGCTCATCCTCTACTGGGTCCTCGTCGTCTATCGGTTCCTCCTCTCCGTCCTCGTCCATGTCCTCATCGGCATGCTCAAGGTCCTCATCCTCCTGGATCGGCTCAGGCTCTGGAACTGGTACATCGGGTACCGGCGATGGTGGTGGTGTTGCTGGCACTGGTGCAACTACAGGCTCTGGTGGACCGGCTACAATAGCTCTCAACTCAATCTCATCCATCTCGGGCTTACTCTGAACTAACCGTAATATCTCCTGGCAAATATCTCTACCAATCCTCGCAGTATGGTAAGCATCCATACGCATCTGCGTCGGGTGAGTCCTCTCTGTCACATAAAGTGCTCTCCACATGTCCTCCTCCAAATGTCTACTAGCTATCTGGCACACACGCTCTCGATAAAACTCTGGGTCAGCTGGCTCCACGGTATCCCCATGGATCACGTGTCCTCCATAAGCATCGGTAACAAACTGATGAAACTCTGGATCCATGCTATCCTGCAAAGGAAAACTATCTATCGTCAGAAAGACGAACTTATCTTATACTCATATCTCATCTCAAGAAAATCTTAAATACTAGAACCAGATGGTGTGGAATCCATCAGTGAACGACAATATCAGAACCTAACCGTAATATAACCAGGCGCTCTGATACCAAAAACCCTGTCACGCCCCGGAGTAGCATAAATAGAGAAAAATAAATTTCCTTTATGGGTCCATAGGGAATGACAAGTGAAAGTCACCGATAATCCACACCACACAGTACTAGTCCAAACAGGAACAGTAAAACAACTGAAATATAAACACGGTTCTATCTATTACAAACATCAGAGTACGGTCCACAGGATCACAACAGGTCTGGAGACAACATATGCCTAAGTACCCGTTAACTACAAAGTACAACAGTAAAAAGAAAAGTAGTAATATAACTACTATCTATCTTCAGGTCTTCAGCTAGCGTACGGATAGGCGTCAGCATAACTGGCATCAGTGGGGCCATTCTCTACGTAACTCCCTTCAGGGTAATCGTTATCGCCATGAGTTCCGTCATCTGCATTGTAAAGGACAGGGTAGTCTGGACGGGGAATGTCCAGGCAATAAAGGCCGTCAGCTTGTTGAAAGCTGAGTGAGCACTAACTAACACAGTCTCATAGAAATGACATAATTACCATTATGAACAATGTATGACAGTGATACTAATTATATTCCTCACTCGTTTATTCAGACATATCATTAATCGATTATTATCGACTCCCATTCTAAGACTGATTCCACAATACCCAACTGACTATCTCGAACTGATTATATCAGCACAACATATCGGTGCTCTTGTTCACCGCTATACCGCTTTTAAGAACTCTTGCGAGCACCCATACATCGTTCTTATATAACGACTGGTCCATGGATATACCCATACTCTTGTTCACCGCTTTTAAGAACTCTTACTGTTCACCGCTTTTAAGAACGCTTGCGAGTACGATACATACACAGCTCTGGTAATTCAAATCATGGGCGTGCCACATCTACTCTTGTTCACCGCTTTTAAGAACTCTTACTGTTCACCGCTTTTAAGAACTCTTGCGAGTACTGTGCACCCATAATTCTCACGATCCTGATCAAATCCTTGACATACACTTATCGGATTCAACCTGAGCGAATCATCAGCTCGACTCACACAACCTTAAACATACAATTCCTCTTACTGACTCATTCCTCACTTATCCAATACTACCCAGTATTATCATCTCAAACTTTACTACGTTATCGCGTCGTACTATTACTAGCGTTCCGAACCCGATTACGTTACTCACCATGTTATCTCAATCTCATTATCGTATCCCATTACCTCCGTTATCCATAATATCGCATAATAGGAACATGAAACAACAATTAAACAACTACGCATTATGAATTATAAACTGAAAGGAATACATTCATGTTCTGCTAGGTTCGATCGATTGAGGTCATCTCGATCGCTCGAAGAAAGTGCTGTTCGATCGATTGAAGTCTTCTCGATCGATCTAAGTGAAGGTGATCTCGATCGATTGAAGTGATTTCGATCGATTGAGACTTAGTGATGTTCGATCGATTGAACTCAGTTCGATCGGTCGAACTTCGTCTTCCCCAGATTCTGCCAGTGAACGTGCAGAATATGTTAGGGGGTGTTTGGGTTATAATTAATACGCCCAGAATATGTAAAACATCATAACTAAGTTACCGAGTGAGTTTGGAACTCACTGAAAGTCGTTAAGGTGCGTTTGGGTAAGCTTTAGCTCCGAAGCTTTAATGGCGGCCACTCTCTCTCTCTTCTGTCTTGTCTCTGTCTCTCTCTGTCTCCTTCTTTCTTTCTCTCCTTCTTCTTCTTCCTCTCTTCTTCTTCTCTGCTGAGTATATATATATATAGATATGTGTGTGTATATATATAGATATATGGAGGTATGTGTATATATATGTATACCAACACACAAGCACACACTCTCAACTCTCTCTTGTCACAAGGTTCAGCAAACACACCACACACACGAATGCAGTGTATATATAGGAGAGGATGGGGTGCAGGTGGCAGCATTTGCGCAAAACTGGTATTCTGATATTTCTATTCTCGATCGATCGAAGGATGCTCGATCGATCGAACTCAGATCGGTCAGTTAGATCGATTGAAAAAAGGTTTGATCGATTGAAGTGGGGACCACGTATTTAATTTATGTCGGTAGGGTTTTCGATCGCTCGAAAAGGGTTCGATCGCTTGAACTGAAGGGTCTCGATCGCTCGAACTAGCTTCGATCGATCGAATATTGAATTTCATGAATGGTCAAATGAAGTATATAGAATCTCTCTGCATTAAATATTTATTAAAAAATACGGGGTATTACACTAATACACATACATACATATAAGGCAAATTTTTAATTCTAAGGTGTCGCACATGGGGTCGAAAAACTAATAAAATTAAAGAATAATTAAGCTAAGGAAGAGTCAAGAGATCATACCTCATCGGCGCTATAAAACAAGGGTTAGTCTACATGATGTACAAGATATAAAGTTAGATGACAATCCTAGACTTCTAGCTTAGATCTATCGAATGTAATTAAATCTAAAGCAAACGAATCCTAAGTATAAACATCAAGCCACATGGATGAATTTATACATGAACAAGAGTAAATTATGAAGTATTCATTAATTTGGGTCACTTAAACTTTGAATTCAAGCTTAACTATTCACTATTGAAACATGGTTGAAGCCTTAACTCATGAAAACACCATTTGAACCATTATTTACAAAATTTACCAAATTTGTCACAAAATTCTAGAAATTCCAGAGAGCAAACCCGGACTTTAAGAATTTGAAAAGAATATTTTCAATGGTTTGATCTTAATGATTTTTTGTCACAAGGTACCTTTATGAGTCTAGTTTCTAAGCCAAAAAGAAAATCAAAGTTCCAACGGTTAGATATCTGGGAATCAAACAAACACTAGACATCACTTAGGAATTTCCAACTCTCTGTCCAGAAATTTTGTATGATTTTCTAAAAATAGTGAAAAAAATATAAAAGACTCTAATATTTTTAGGGGGTCTTATTAATACATTAAACTTTGTAGGAAAAATTATTTAGGGCCAAGAAAATCTAACTAAGGTTCTGATTCATTTGTTTCAAAGAGGTGTTACTGTTCTGAAATTCTGGACATATTGTTGTTGTTAGGCAAAACTCATGACCAAACCGCATTAGACATGAAATCTCTTTAGAACAAAAATTACAATAGTAGAACATTGAATTATAGACATTTTTCCGTTGGTTTCATTCAATTTCAACGGTTCGATGTTTAACTAAAAATCTGTAATGAAAAGTGGTTGATGCCCTCACTGCATTTTAGTCTAGTTTATGTTTTACTTACTAATTTTAACTACCAAGCCATTAAACTTGGCTTTAGTTAAACTAATTCTTCTACCATTTGATGGTCATGGAAGACTAATGACTCCTACACTTGATAGACTTTAATGATGCACTCACTGCATTTTAGTCTAGTTTATGTTTTACTTACTAATTTTAACTACCAAGCTATTAAACTTGGCTTTAGTTAAACTAATTCTTCTACCATTTGATGGTCATGGAAGACTAATGACTCCTACACTTGATAGACTTTAATGAAGTATAAAGAAACTTCATAAAGTTCTTGGATAACAAGACCAAATCATGGAAATGGATTTGAACTTGTCAACCAAACATGCTAATTATCAATTCTAATCTTCTTATAAACCATGAACTTATAAGAAGACCAAGAAGTTTCAAATCAAGAGATTCAAATGAGACATTGAAGGTCTCATAAATCCCAAGTGATGAAAATAATAAAAAAGTAGAGACTCAAAGTTCAAATATTATCCAAGTTAACATGTATTTAAGGAATGATTTAGTCTAGAGTCTACCTCTAAATATCTTCAACTTAGTGATTTGGAGGATTTCCACAAGTTAATCAAGCTCTTCAACTCTAACTCATACACAAACTTCTTCTTGAAGTTACAAACGCAACTCTTAAGTATATTTAGAAAATTTTCTAGACATTTAGAGGAAGAAGAATCAAGATAAGGCTGGGAGATTCAAAAAGCTCATCCTCTTACAATGGAATATTCACCCTCTTTATATAGGCAAATTTAAAAGGGTATTTTAGTCATTTCAAGGGCAAAAACACTAATTTCGTATGTCCTTTTGATGGTACAAAACGTGCTGTATTACAGCTGTCTGCCTGAAAAAGCGGCACTTACTGAAGATGGAAGCGGCAGTCAGTGACAGTCGGTGCGGCACTCAATGAATGTCGCAGCGGTATTCACTGATTGCCGCACCGGCATTCACTGAATGCCGCGGACAACTTCTGAAACTGCCATTTCTTAAATTTTGCGGCACTTGAATGAAATTGGCGGCAGTCACTAACTGCCGTTGCAGCACTCACTGACCGCCGGACAACAGTCAGAGAGTGCCGTACCAGCAACCCGAGAGCGCCGCAGAAGCATGCCATGTGCCGTTTTTTCTATTCCCTCTTTTCCTTTCTCTTTTCTTCCTTCCCTTTATTTTCGTTTGAATTGAAGAGCCTTTTGAAGAGCTTGATTTACCTTTAGAACCCCTTAGTTGGTCGGACATTGTCATAATTGGATCTTAGAGGTAATACTCCCCTTTTCCCGGCGTTTGGTCAAAGTTAGGGTGTCTACAACACTATATTTTCTGCTAAATACACTATCCTTTAGTGTTAAAAGATACAAATTTTGTGAGTAAATGTGGTGTATTTAGCCCCACCCTTTGTCAATTGCCTGCATCGTTACTCTTGCTATTGTTGGCAAAACTTTAGCAACTAGTGTTTCAATCCTTCATCCCAAGAACTACCAGTCCCTTAATTTTTACCAAATTAAGGGTAAGCCAAAAAGCCCTCTTCTTCGTTCTATGTTGACAGGCTAATAATAGTTCAAGCTTTATCTTGCATAAAGAAATTACAATTATGTATGCATGCACACTAAGTGTTGACTTATACAAGAAGTCATATACTTTTTATGAGTTGAATGCCGCTTTGGTTGATTTTAAGTGACTTAGAGTTTGTGTCACATGTAAAATTTATTTATTTATTTTGCTATGAATTTACTGTGGGATGTGGATTTGTAAAATGGTTGGTATTGCTTGATTACATAAGTGTAGCCCGTGTAGGAGGTAATTTAAGATGGTTAAAGCTAGATTCACATCTAAATTTTACACCCATCCATCCACACCCTGACGTGGACCAGTGAAGAGAGGAGAGAGACTATGAAGGGCGGAGGAAAAAAAATTGTTTGTCCAAAAAAAGAAACCTGCGATTGTTTTTTTTTTTTTTTCATTCCCAAGACCTATTTCTTTTGGTTTTACATTCTTATCCCGAAATAATGATCTGGGTTCGTATAGGCATTTTGGTCGCTGCTATTGAAATAGCTTTTCTGGCTATAGAGTCTCTCCCCTCCTCACTGGTCCACATCAGGGTGTGGATGGATAGGTGTGAGATTTAGATGTGAATCTAGCATTACCCATTTAAGACTGACATGATTATTTTCTTACGCAAGGATCATCTCTCTCCTCTCCTCACTGGTCCACGTCAGGGTGTGGATGGATGGGTGTGGGATTTAGTTGTGAATCTAGCATTACCCATTTAAGACTATGACATGATTATTTTCTTACGCAAGGATCATGTTCTAATCAATAGTTGTTTGGTCTTAGGTATTTTTCGTATCATCTCACTGCTAATGCCATTGGTGATTTAATTTTTTGAAGCATGTATCTATTGGATTCCTTATTCTAAATAATTTTAAACACTTCAGTTATGCATGATTGAAAAAATCTTCCCTAGCAGCATTTTACTATTGAGCCCAAACTTGCTATCTTATGAAAGTATATTTTCATGATATTCGATGTTTTATTTATTTTCTCAATGAGTTATTGACTATTCTATTTTGGAGTAAGAAAATTCTTACATTATGTAGTTATTGTTAGATTCGGGGTGTGAATGGGAGCTTATGTAAGCTCAAGAGGATCGTTAGGATTGCTATGGACCGGCTCAATGCTCAAGGAAAGGCTTGAAACATTAAGTTTCAAGATCCTAGCAGAGGGGTTTTCGACTGGTTGACCGAGTCAATGGCTATAAGAAGTTTTTAAACAAATTCTGGCAGAGGGGCATTCGACCGGTCGACCGGACCCTAACTTTTCATGTTGTGACTTTGAATTAGTTTGAACTTCATCTGTTCTATGGCTGATAAATGTGTATATACTATTATATATGCAGTGTATAGGTGTTGGGACACAATCATTTTGCGTAGAAAGACATCTCTTACCCATTAGACACCTCTATATATACAATATAGTTAGTTAGTTTTTATATATATATATTTTTTACAGATTTTATCTTCTATTCTTCATCTATTCTAGAGGCAATTAAGAGCAATTAATATACATACAATTCTACAGAACAATTGAAGTTGATTGAACTTCAATTGTTAAATCGTAGTATCCTCAAGAACAAGGCGTCGTAGTCTACAAAACAACGGTGCGTGGGACGTAAACTTGTTTTTTGGACAACGTATTCATACGTGCTTCGATTTTAAGTTTTAATCACTATTTATTTGAAGTTTCATGTCCATTAGATTCCAACAGTTATTGCTCCACTTGCCAAAAAAAAAAACTTCATTAGGTTCTCTAAATCTTGATGTTTGCCTAGGTCTCAATCTCAACCACTTGGGTTGATGTTCAATTTGGACTACACCACTTCTGGAACTATGGTTTGTTGGGGAGTCTAAGAACCAATTTTCTAATGCATAACAGCATAAGCAACCAATTTACTTTATTTAAGTTATGTTTAATTCATTGGTAAGGAAACATGCAGGAAAACACATTCCTTTATTTGTTTAGTAAGGAAAACAACGATGAGACTATGGTAATGAAAAAAGAATATGTTAAAAAATAGTTAAATTTTTTTCCTTTTGCAAGTCACTCCCTTTCCTCTTTTTGGAGATAATATATATATATATATATATATATATTGCATTGTGAAAGAATTTAATTTCTTATATTATTTAAGCATGATCCCTTTTTTCCTTTCCTTTCCTTCTCTAAATCTGCATACCAAACAGAGCCTCAAGTGCTTGGCAATGTCTTCCTCTCACAAAGGATCCAAAGTCAGGCTTGATACTAATTGTTATACAAAAAAAGAGACTTAGGCTAAACATAGTCATGTTTTATGCATTTGCAAACATGCCCCTTTAAAAAAAATTGCAGATTGTTGAAGCAAGTGTAGTTAAGTGCGAATTTTAGGGCATGAAATATTAAGCTTCGAAATTTAAGATCTATTGTTGTCACAAAGAATTCTCAAGCTTCTAACAGAAAGGCAATAACTTTATGCAGAGGGTGTATTGAATAGCCTGTGGTGGTGTGATATGTTTTTTTGTAAGGATTCATAGATTTTCAATTTGATAACTTGCTTAGGAAGAGTAAGTTGACCTCACTATATTAATGCTACCTTCAATTTAGTTACGGAATTGGTGGATTTATTTATTTTAATTTCTAAATTTTGGAGGTAGCCTTTGAATTGTCACTACTTTAAATGGAGAATGTCGAGAAAGAAAATGAAACTGATGCTTCTGTGCTTTATATAATCGGTGCAGATCATGCAAGATATGCAACTTCAGTTGCGGATTTTGGTATTAGACTATCCAACATAGTAGCATTGCGACCAACCATAGAAAAAGAAAGTGAAGTCCTCTGGAATGAAGGTCAGGGATGCTAAGTAGACTACAAGTGATTAACTTCGTTTTTTCCTTTTGTTCTCACTAGATGAATGTAGAAAAATATATAGGTTATTTCATGTCATTAGTGTTTCCATGATTATTACTTTCTTCACTCCTATGGAAATTTCTTCTTTATGTTGATTCTTTGATCATATTTTTCCCTTTAAACTCCATATACTTTGTAAGTAAACTTTAATTGTACATTTGGAATCCTTGAGCATGGCTGAAGTCCTTGGGCTGAAAGAATTCGAGAATTGACTTGAATTTTTCTATATATTCTGTTTGGAGCTCCAAGTCCTTGATTCACTACTTGATCAAGTTGTTCTTCCACCAATCTCTTTGTATAGCCTAAACAAGCCCAGAATATACCTTCTTCCATGTTTTCCGTTACTCTGTTGTATCTGCGCAGTGCGCGAGTATCATGCTAGTATGCACATAGAGAGAGAGAGAGAGAGAGGGAGAGAGAGAGAGAGAGAGAGTGTGTGTGTGTGTGTGTATGTGTGTGTATGTGCGCGCGCATGCGCACGCATGTTGACATGAAATCTCTCTTTGGTTCAAATTTTCCCAAAACATGAAATGGGCTGGCTAGGTGGACTAAAAGACACTTAATACAAAAGCTTTCAAAACCATTGTAGAGAGATTAATTTGCTATAGAAGTTGAGGAGTATGGAGTTCCTTCCGTCAACTTTTAACTCATGTCCTCATGTGCAAAACAAGCACATCTTTCTCCAATTTAAAAGCAGAAGTATGTAAAACTTATTTTGTGAAAAATAAAAATTATACTAAAAGTTGTCATTCCAAACACACATCCTAGAAGATTTTAGCTTTCTTGAACAAAATTCTTTGGGATAAACTTTAAACTTTGACAACAAATAGTTGCTTTTAAACTCAAACCATAACTAACTTTGTGAAAAGAGTAGTCATTTTGACTCATTTGTAAAGTTTCTAACATAATGAAATAAGTAAAGTAGCAATGGACTTGTATTGTGAAGAACGTATAATTTGATTCATTTACTTTCATATCATCATCATTTTATATACATAAACACCCATTCATCATACTGCTGTGCACATGTCATGATGGTGCCACTTAGGAGCATACATAGCACATAAAATACATTATCATGATATGATTCTCATCAATAACGGTTAAACACAAAACAAACTCCTCCCCCCCTACCTCTTTTTTTTTTTTTTTTCTCTCAGAGTTATTATGAGTAAAGTTAATCCTCATGAGAGGTCAGTACACCAAAAGGTACTCTTAGGAGGTCAATGGAGTCGAAATAAGGGCCGGCCCAAACGGGGCAAGAGGGGGCAGTTGCCCTGGGCGACAATGCCTTGAAAATTTTGAGGCCCAATATTTATATAGGCTATATGGTATATACTTGTAACGTGACTTACGTTCTCTAATCTATCTCATAGTCTCATGCAGTGGGCCAGTGGCTAATAGTGAATCAGTGATAGCTGATGGCAGGACGCAATTAGGGCTGCTAAAAATTTACCTATCCACTTGAATTATTCAGTCTTAGGGTGTGTTTGATAAAATTGAAAATTAAGGGCTCGCATGGTAACGTTTCCTGTTTTCAGTTTTCAGTTTTTTAAAAACGAAAACCAGTTTTGGTTTTTTTTTTGAAAAAAAAAAACAAAAACTTGTTTGGTAACATTGTTGATTTTTTTTTAAAAAAAAAACAAAAACAGGAAACTCAAAACGACTTTTTGGTGTTTTCATTTTTTACCCAAAATTTGAAAACGTTTTTTAAAAACAAAAAACGAAAACGTTACCAAACGCGTTTTCAATTTTCGTTTTCTAAAAAACGAAAACAAAAACAGAAAACAGAAAACGACAACGTTACCAAACGAGCCCTAAGTATTAAAAATTAAGTGTTGAATTTAAGTGTTGAAAATTTTAAGTGATTTGTAGTAGCAAAACTAAAAACAGTGTTTCAAAAACTAAAATAGACAGTATTCAGTGATTATTTTCAGCAAAAAAATTTCACTTAACGTTTTCAGTAGATTTTTGATTGCTTTTTTAATTAAGTGATACATTATCAAATGCAGTGAAAAAAATTAAGTACTGAAAATTTTTATTTTCACCACTTAATTGAGTTATCAAACAAACCCTTATTGTTTATTTTTAAACATGTGGGTGGAATCACGGGTCTTAGGAGTGAAAATCCAACAGTTTCGGGTGGAGTCACGGGTCTAGGGGGGTGAAAACTCAATTCACCCGACCCGACTCAAAACATACTTAATTTTTTAAATATATATATATATATATATATAATATGCTTATATCAGTATATGCATTATGTATTATATAGTCTTTAAAATGTACATATATATATGTTATATTCTTATATCAATAAAAATATATATATATATGTATATCATTAGTGGAGATATAAAAATATTAAAACCATCAAACTAGCACATGACTATATTTTTATTTTTTTGTTTGGTCAGAGCTTTGGTTAGCAGATGACTATGTAGACAAAGTCATTCAAAGCAAAAGTAAATAAATGAAATGTAGACAAAATCGTGTGTAAAGCAAATGTTTGATTGAGATAAATGAGATAGTCGGATTTCACCCGACTCGACCCAACTCACCCGACCAGCCGATGAGTTGGGTGCACACTATTTTGAAAATCGGACCGTTCATCAAATCAAAAAATAACCGGGTCACGAGTTAGAGGTTCAACCATCGAGTAAATCGGAGTTGACCGTGATATCATAATTATATATATGTTATATATTTTATTTATAATCAAATATATACAAAAAAAAAAAAAAAAAAACTCTAGTACAAAAGAGGAAAATAATGTAAAATAAAAATAAACAAATCAACGGCAGATTATGTACGTGATCTTGTCACTTGTTAGTTGCCAAGCCAAAAAAAAAAAAATGGCAGATCATGTATAGTAACTATAGTTGAGATTTGACCGAAGCATCTAGAAAAAATCTAGAAAGATTGGTTTTGACCGAAAAAAACAGAGACGATATAATGAGATATGAAAGAAAGAGAAAAGTAATCTGACAAGACTGAAATTCACCGTATCTCTTTAAAAAAAGCTTTGGATTTAAAGGTTTTAAAGAGCGGTCGGTTAGGCAAAACCGTGACCAGTTTTTCAGTTCAACCGGCTAACTCGGCGGCTTTCCCCGGTTGCAAAGTAAATGGCGGTTACCAGTGCGAATCGAACCGAACCGAACTCCCAACCGGTTAGCGGTTCAATCGGTCCAATCGGCTGGTACGATACGATCCGGGTTTGAAAAACATGGGTGCACCTGACAAAAAGAATAGACGACGAATGGAAAGAGGGTATACCCAATTATGCTTGGATGGATAAGCGAGTGAGGGCCAAACCCAATTCACCTGACTCGTGAGCACCCCTAAACACAACAAATAGCAATCAAGGTATCATTACTATCATCATACATATATAAAAATATATATAAATTGATAGTACTCCAAAATGATTGATTGTATTTGGTAATTGGTCTCCAACATATATATAGAGGGTTTTGTTAACATATGCCCAACATTTTTAGGGCATATGTTACGGTTTTAAAAGTGGAAATGAATAAGGAAAACAAATACTAAACCCCTCACTGAACACTGAAACACACACTATGCCCCTTGTTTATTTCTACTTTTACAACATTAGCATATACCCTAAGGGTACATGTTAACAAAACTCATATATAATATATATTTATGATGATTATATACTGATCAAGTCAATTGACCTTAAAGATGTGATGATTATACAATTGAATGATATTGATCAATCCAATTATATTTATGTCTTAATTTTTTCTATTCTACTGTGATTTTTACATTTTTTGTTTCATATAAAAAAAAAATTTCAAGTTGAAGCTTGGTATTTGAAAACTAGAAAGAGAAAAAGTCAAAGAGGGGTATTTAAATGTGATTTTATCTTAAAAAGTTGTCAAAAATAAACTTCAATGTGCTTAAAAAAATTTGTATGTAAATGTATAGAGGTCTTACTTTTAGTAGTTCGTCCCGAACTTCCAAATACTCGGAACCGGCCCTGAGTCGATTGCATATTTTTGTATCATTTACAATCAATGTTGTAGACACCTCATTTTTGCCCAACCCAGTCATTTCAAAAATAAAGTGCTCATTGACACTAGCCTGTCATTTTTTGAATCATCTCACTCTGACCTCAAATGAAAAAGATATTACAAGTCAAAACTATGGGGTCAAAAAGTTAAACATCCTACGTGCACTCAACCACACCACATAGAATCCATGGCATTGGATGCCCTTTCCTTCCTCTTTACACAGCTCAAAAGTTGAGACATCTCAACTTTCTTTGCCTTTCATCTTTTGTTTTCCTATATCTAACATTATCACACCCACCGAAATAGGCCAACTTGATTTTTTTGTTTTATAAACTGATGATTCACATCTACACAAGAGAGAGGGAGAAACCCACTTCCTCATCTCTTCCTCATCTCTCTTCTCCAAAATTCAATCACCATTGAAGGACCAAACAGTCCATTTTGCTAAAGTTCACTGCTGTGATGATGATCAATGTATCACTACGAATTCATTTTTGATTCAAATCAAATGAAACCAATTGGAGAGTGTTCTTAACTCAATGATATTGGTCTATGATTTTTCTCAGAATTTTAAAAAATCATATAACCCATTTTTAAAGCACAAATACACAAGCCATACAATCTGCCAGAAACATCACAGCAGTGACACTAGATCACGTTCACTGTTTGGACTATTTCAAGATTTTTTCTTCACTCTATTTTTTTTTTCCATTAACTATAGCCTCTTAACTACGTCTGTGATTTTTTTTTATTTTTTTTTGGATCAGTTTAGTGTTTGTAAAAAAATCGTCCAATTTCAGTCGACAGTGCAGTCCCTATTTCTGAGTAAGGGTGCTTCTAAACTGAATTTCTCCCAATCCCCAAAAGATATTGCAAAATGGTTTTCTACCATGGAAACTAGACTCATTTGGGAACTTTCTCTCAAAATTTCAAAAAATTGGAAGCACTGGAACACCCCCCCCCCCCCCCCCCCCCCCCCCCCGTTCCATTTTTGGGAGATTTCTCTCAAAGCTGTGAGAAAACTGCATTTTGACATGTTTTTTTGTAAAACTTTTCTTTTATCTCTTTCATTTGGGGGTTTTGATCTTTTTCAAATGAATAAATCCTAGTATATTAGGAAGCTTCTAAGAAAAAAAGAATAAAAAACAGAAAACAAAAAAAAAAAGAAATTTTATTTTTCTTTTTTTACCAAATATTCATGTTTATCAAGTTGTTCAATAACTTTGATAAATGGAAATTTGAGCATCTTTCTACTTCTACTAAAACCGAATATACCTAATTTATCAAGTTGATCAATAACTTTGATAAAAGGAAATTAGAACATTTTTCTTATGGGCACCGACCCTTACTTCCGGCATAAAAAATCAAAAATACAAAAAAAAATCTATTTTATTTCTTTTGGGTACCGACCCTTATTTTCGGCATAAAAAATCAAAAAATACAAAAAAAAACCTATTTTCTTTCTTTTGGGCACCGACCCTTATTTTCGGCATAAAAAAATAAAAATACAAAAAAAAATCTTTTTTCTTTGTTTTGGGCACCGACCCTTATTTTCGGCATAAAAAAATAAAAAAATACAAAAAAAAAAAATCATTTTTCTTTCTTTTGGGCATCGACCCTTTACTTCCGGCATAGGAATAAAAGAACAGAAAAAAAAAATACAAAAAAAAAACACTTCACTCCCCACTCATTTGCACAAGCTCGTTTCAATCACAATCACTTTTTCAAAATTCCTAGTTACACCATTTTTTCACTCAAATCACTTTTTTCAAAACTCACTCTTTCAAAGGTTAAAGTCTAGGACTACGCCGTACATGTTAAAGTTCCTAGCTACACCAACTTTTACTTGAAACACTACTTCACACTCACACGGTCTACATCGACCACCCTTTTTCAAAACACGTGCACACACACACACACACACACACATACACACTCACACTCATACATGTACAAAGCACAGAACTACGTACGGCCTGATTCTCGACTTTAGATACGTATGCAACTCTTCACTTGGGTACGGCCATAACCACTTTTTTTCCAATACTTGTACATTCTCACACATTATTTCTTTTATTTATGCCCCATTATCATGAAAATCACTAGAATTGGCAACCATGCTTTGCATGGATGTTCGAGGGTGCCTAACACCTTCCCTCGACATAATCGAGTCCCCGAACCCATATTTTAAAAGATCTCTTGTTTTTGCATGGCTATCAAGAGTCACACTTTTAAAGGGCCCACTTTTCTCAAAACTGTTTTCAAAAGTTAAAGATGAATTACTTTAATTGTCTTTGCAGGGGTCCTAACACCCAAAATGTTAGGTGGCGACTCTGAGCATTTAAATAGGCCCTACAATACTCTTTTTACCACTCCCAATAAAAAATCAAGTCGCAATTCACCCATTTTCAAAAAAAGTCAGGCCCACAACACGACAGCCTGACTGTGCCGAAAACGCGGGCGCGACAAATGTTAGAGATGATTTGTGTAGTTTGAAGTGCTAATCTTATTTTCTTGTTCCATTTTTTGTTAGTTGTTTCACTTTTATTCCCCTCTAACTCTAAGTGCATGTCAATCCAAAAAAATAAAAATAAAAATAAAAAATAAAAAAATACTACTAAAAAACTCAAAGCGTATGAAATGAAAACTGAGGAGAAGCAATGATTTTTTTCCTCTGAGCTGACAGTGAGACATAGATGGTTTGGCTTACAATAAACGAGTCCATGAATTGTAACTCGGGAGGGAAAAGAGTAAGGTTATGTTTGATAAATTTGAAAATTAAGTATTGAAAATTAAGTATTGGATTTTAAATATTAAAAAGTTTAAGTGATTGGATTTACAATGTTAAAAACAGTGTTTCAAGTATTGAAATTGACTACATTCAGTGATTATTTTCAATCGAAAATTTTCACTTAAAGTTTTTAGTGGATTTTTTTGGTTCTTTTTCAATTAAGTGGTATATTATCAAATGCACTGGAAAAAAATAAGTGCTAAAACTTTTTATTTTTATCACTTAATTGGGTTATCAAACACACCCTAAGTCTTTTGGCACAAACAATTCTTATAAATATCATAATGTATCTATATCTCTCTTAGTTAGATCCACCAACACTGTAGGGTCTACTGACACTGTGGAATTCATAGAGAAGAGAGATAGACACATTATGATATTTATGAATTATGTTTCTGAAATTTGTTTGTGTCCAAACACTTACTGTAAAGAAAACCGTTCATTTAGAAAAGTCTAGACTCTTGAGATCACCAAGTTTTTTCTTTAAAAAAAAAAAAAAGAAATCAAAATTTGTGCTACTTTTTTTAGGGTAATTTTTATGGGACTAGTTGATATAAATTTGGGCCTTTTAGAGGCCATATTCTTAAGAGATCCACACTTGGTTGCCAAGGGTGGAATCGGACTATTACTCTATTTTAATTGAATAGTTCAGGAATTATTAATACCACAAGTTTTAGGGATTATATAATCTCTCATATAAGAGACTATTTAATTAAAATATAATAATATTCTCATGCCATATTGGCAACCAAAATACTGGACCATTCAAGGTCGGTTTGGGGCAAAACCTACAAAACAACTGCTTTGGACCTCCAAAATTTCACCAATTTTAGGGTTCATTCTAAATCTAACCTTTTATACTCCTATGCCTAAGCTCCAATATATATATATATATATATATGCTTACATAAATCGAATCTAACAAAGCCCCAACCCAAGTTAAAAGAGCCCAAATCTTGGATAAATACTTGCACATCAGTCAGGCTCTAAAGAGGGAGCCCTCTTTTTATTAAAGAGAGGGCCTCTATTTTGGCCGTCAGATGGTAGAAACTTCATATCGTGTTTAAAAACTGTGAAATAACAAAACTATTATTAATAAAAACACGATCTGACGGTCAAAATAGAGGCCCTCTCTTTAATAAAGAGAGGACACCCTCTTTAGAGAATTTTTGGCTTACACATAGCCCAAAAATCCCAAAACAATATTTACATGCCTTAGCAACCACGGTAAACAAAACAAACACTAACAGGGCCCACTTATCAGCTCTTCTCTTCACACTTGGAATTGGAGTCTGGAAGTTTATGTAGATAATATATGCACGCAAGCATACTAGTCGGGTTTAGGTCACTTACCTAGCGGAATAACCTAATGGATCACCGAGCGATGTTGTTACGAGCCCGACGTCTTCACCCACGAACTGCTGCTCCATGTAGCCTCCGTGTACTCTCTTATGCTTCGTATTAGTCGCAGAGAAAGCTTCTTGAGCGATCTCCAATGATGCCACGTTCTAAATCCCAAGCTCCTTGGTGATTAGCTAGAGAGAGAAACCGAGTGTATAGAGAGAGAGACTAACGTGAGGGAGAGAGAGAGGCTGTTGAAAGTCTGTCTCATTTGGTCTTTCCATGTGATATATATGCATATATATAGGCACATAAAACCTATAAGGCTTGGGACTCCAAAGCCCGTTACTTGATCTCCAAGCCAAGCCTCTTTGGACCCAGTCCAATATAATGTGGGTGCCCGTATAGCCTGACCACAATATTTGTTACATCTCCCACTCACCCATATAGGGTTTGTACTAAAAACCAATCTCTCAACACAACGGAACTTCTCAACTTTTCATACAGGAAAATAAAACGTGTTACCTTACGAAAAGTAAGTACAGCGACAGGAGTATAATGCCAAATCATTACCATAACCAGCAAGATACATCACTCGGAAGCTTCTCGTGTATGCCTTAGACGATTCAACCACACCGGACACAGCATTCTCAATCCCTCGATGAAAAGAATTGCTGCACCACCTCAATGTAATGTACTTATGACATATCAGTAATAAATTACGATTGTCGCAGGCCTGCTAATGAGTTACAAAAATATGGAGTGTTATTGAATGGTCTTCCCTGAGCCCACATGTCAATCCGACTAACTTGACCGCTTGCTTAGACACGCCCGATAGAACGGAATTGTCTCGTCGTCCTAGGATAGCATACTAAAGTAGCTGTCATCAAGTGTCCTCTTCATGACATAGTCTCAAGTCATGAAGGCAACCAGTTTATAGGATAACTAATGTCTTGGATATGCTACATGGCTCACACAACAATGAAGAGGAATCTATTCACTGCTCCATAATCGATCGCAAAAGCACATATAGTATGAAATGTATGCTATGGCGTTCTTCTATAAAAATGGGCATGTCACTTTGTGTTTGGAAAACAAGTAACGCCATACGAATCTTAGTCTAGACGTTACACAAAACGTCTAACCTGAGTTTTCCAGCACAGTCGCCACTCCTGGCGCCCGTCTGAAAACTCACATTCGGCTATAAACAGGCTACATAGAGTCGTGGGATATCTCTATGTTCGACCAAGTATAAGGTCTCATCTTAGATCCATCTAAGGCGACATATAGAAATAATAGGGTTTATATCTAGCTCGCTGTTCTTATACTGTGTAGATATAAGTGTTAAAGCTCGCTTTCTAAGCGTTATGGACACACATGTCCTAGCTAGCTATCTAAGCGCCATGAACACACATATCTCATCTTGCTCGCCATCCAAGCGCCATGGACACGTATGTCCTAGTTTGCTATCTTGGCGCCAAGGTGAATCACCCGTGTGAGCAGGTCGATTCAAGCCGGTGACTGATCGGGAGAGAACTAATCCTAATTATATGCCTTAATTCACATTTGTTAGTTCCTTTTTATCCTGTTTTTGTATATTTTTACTTCGTTTTCTATTTTCTGACAGGTTTTGGAAGAAATCACCTAAACCAGGTTAAACAGGGTGAAAAATCATAAAGAAAGAAGCTGAAAAAGCCAAGCCGCGCGCGCGACCCGCGGGCGCGGAAATCCAGAAATCGCTCGCGCGAGAACCCAGAAATCGCTCGCGCGATCCGAGCGCGCGAAGGCCAAATGTCGCGCTCGCGCGACCCGCTCGCGCGATATGTGTAAAAACCAAAGTTGCGTATTTCAGTATACTGAAGACTCTTGTGCAAACGAAACTGCTGAACGACGTCTAGACTGTAAATTACATCAGTTTCAGTTCGTTTTGGGTTAGGAAGGCTTCCAAAACTTGTTGTAAATCTATATATACTCTATTTTACTTCAATTAAAGGGTTACACAACCATACATACACATTCTACAACCATACTTCCAGCCATTGAAGGGAGGGAAGCAAGGAGAGGAAGAAGAAGACCAAGGATTTCCATGGCCTCCTCCATCAACCTCTTGCCATCTATCACTTCCATGGACGGCTAGATCATAGATCTAGGGTTTCAATGAAGCCCTAGACGAGTAATAGGGTTTTATTTATGTTTTTATTTTAGTTTTATTATGTATGGATGACAGTCACATGTTTAGAGGATTTTTATAAATAAATCGTACTTCTAGTGATTAAATCATTACTTTCAGAATTTATTCTTCTCTTAGATCTATTTTGACTGTGATGTGCTCAACGATCTATACTTGCTGTGCTTGTTTAGATTATTTACATGTGATGGTGCTTTATTGATTTGTGCTATCAAGTATCCGAATAGTCCATGCCTAGATTAGACGAATTATGTCACAACCCTAGTTTAGTGTGGGATAATTCGTGCTAACCGAAGATGGATTATGTTGGTGCTTGAACCATGAATATCTTCTTGTCAGATGAATTGGGCTTGTAGCTACAATTCCCCATTATCATCCAACGTAATAAGCTAAAGTAATTCATAAATATCCCTATTATAAAGCTAGTGGTGGATTTGCAATCCTAGGTTCCCTTAAACATTATTTAAAAACAACTATTTAAATTGCTTTCATAGTTTAGATTTATTTTTATGTTCTTAGTTTAATTCAAATTAAAATCAAATCTGTTTTCTTAGTTAACTAAATTTAGGTTTTAAAATTAAGTCGCTGTAGTAAATCAATCTCTGTGGGTTCGATCTTTACTTTCACACTACAAATCCTTAGAAAAGTAAAGCATAAATAAAAGCATACTTTTTATATCTTGATTCTGACAAGATCAATTTTTGGCGCCGTTGCCGGGGATTGCATTACTACCTTTAGTTTTATAATCTTAGTTTAGTTAATTTGTAAATATTAGGTTAGTTTTTATTTTTCTTATTTTCCGTTTTGTTTTTAGTTACTAACTTTTTCTTTTATTTTGTAGTCAACGTTTCTGAGGGGAGCAGCTAATTACATCAAAGGAGCTTACGCAAATAAAAATATAAATAAAATAAAATAAATTGCTTCTTTTGAAACTCGCTTTAAACCACTGTAAGTCAGGGCGCTGTGACGCACTATTTGCATTAGTTTAGGGTTAATTGCACTGCATTAGCTAGGAAACCCGGGGCGCTGGGCTTGACGTGGTCATTGCATTACAGGATAATATTCATGCATCACAGTAGTTGAGTGCTTGTTATCTTAGTTGCGTGATTGCTATTTGTTTTTTTTAGTTGAGTCATTTTTTGTTTTTAGTTTACTTTCTTTTAGTTTATGTTCGGTACACGTTCAAATAAACCGGAATTAAAACTTTTGACTCTGAACTTGAACGTACATTAAGACTTAACAAGTCTTCCAACTTAACTTCTAGAACAAGGTTTTTAATAGACGACGATTTGACACCAAAACCAACGTCTTTATTTGAATCTGAAATACGTAGTACTCTTACAAGACTAAAGAAACCACGCTTTCATAACATAGAACCAATTAAAATGGCAGACATTGGAAATAATAACGATAATAACCAAAATAACAACGGAGTTAATATGAATAATCCTAATATACCACCACCTCCTCCACTTAAAGATTATTTTATTCCGACGACTTACACGCCACAAACATGTATTGATTTACCGGAGGCGACGGCATCTCACTTTGAGATAAAGTCGTCTACCATCTCGCTACTTCCATCTTTCCATGGCCGTTTAAATGAAGATCCATATAAACATTTAGGAGATTTTCAAGATATATGTTCTACTTTGAAAATCCAAAATCTAACTGATGATGAATTGAAATTGCGGCTCTTTCCATTCTCTTTAAAAGATAAAGCTAAATATTGGCTCCAATCTTTGGAGCCAAACACAATTAGAACATGGGAAGCCCTACACACCGCATTCTTACAGAAGTTTTTTCCTATTATGCGTACAAATCAAATAAGAAAATCTATCACAAATTTTGTGATGCAAGATGGGGAAACACTTTATGACACGTGGGAAAAATTTAAAGAATTATTACGCTCTTGCCCACATCATCAGGTTCCTAAGTGGCAACTTGTTCAGGTCTTCTACGAGGGACTTATTCCCTCGGTCCGTAACACTGTCGATGCCGTTTGTGTGGAAACTTTCCTACACAAAAGCGCCGACGAGGCCTGGAAATTTTTTGAAACTTTAAGCGAGAACTCGATGCATCAGGCTGTGTCGGTACGTTCTGAGGGATATCTTAATCCAACCAAATGAGAGGTGAAGTATGAGTCGAGTCATTCTATTGAATTCCAAGAATTATCTAAAAAAACTTGACTGACTTATGACAATGAATCAAATGACAACCCCACCCGCTCATGAAATTTGTGCATTATGTTCCGATCCTTCACATTCTATACTTTCATGTCCATCGGCGAGTCAATTTCCGGAATTCGTGGAGCAACACATTAATTCTATTCAACAATACCCACGGAATAATTATAATGCAATTACTAACAATCCGGATGCGCCATGGAGAAACCATCCTAACTTCTCGTGGAAAAATAATAATAATAATCTTAATGAGGCAACTAATTTTCCTAATGCGTATCGACCTCAGTTTCAACCTAACCAATACCAACAACCGCCTCCTAATTCGAATCCTTCAAGGGGTAATATTTTTGAGGAAAAGGTGTTGGCGTCCCTTAAGACTATTGAAACTCAAGTCCAAGCACAAGCACAAATAGTGCACTCTCATACACAATCCATTGCGAAGCTTGAATCCCAAATGGGACAACTAGCTACTGTAGTGAGTCGTAGAAACGAGGGGACGTTGCCTAGTCAAACAATTCAAAACCCTAAGGGACAATATGAGGTTAAGGGGTCGAATGAACAAGTAAACGCCGTCTCAACTAGGTTGACTACACGAGAGGAAGAGGTAATAGAAATCCCGAATGAGAATGTGAAAGATATGAATACTAACTCGAATAAGACGGGTGAGGACGTGGATAAAAATAAAAAAGATAAAGAACCGGTCCCAACGAACTATATTCCGAGAATGCCATATCCTCCTAATAATGAGGGACCGTCACATTTGCCCAAGAAAGGGTCAAAAATGGAAGATATACTCGAGGTGTTCAAACAAGTTAAAATCAATATTCCTTTCCTCGATGCTATAAAACAAATTCCCGCGTATGCTAAATGTTTAAAAGACCTTTGCACTCAAAAGCTCAAAATACGCAGTCATACTCCTAAAAAGGTCTTTCTCACGGAAAAAGTTAGTTCAATTTTTCAACATGCTCCTCCGAAGTATAAGGATCCCGGTACGCCAACGATATCATGTGTCATAGGTGACACTGTCATTCATAGGGCTCTCCTTGACTTAGGTGCAAGTGTTAATCTCTTACCTTATCATGTTTACAAACAACTAGGTTTGGGTGAACTGAAGCCCACGGCCGCTACTATTCAATTAGCGGATCGTTCTGTCAAAATACCTAGAGGAATTGTTGAAGACGTCCTAGTAAAAGTTGATCAGTGCTTTTATCCCGTTGATTTTATGGTCCTTGATACCGAACCGGTGCTAGATGCTAGAAAATACAATCCTGTTATTCTTGGTCGTCCATTCTTAGCCACGGCCAACGCACGTGTCAATTGTAGAACAGGGGTGATGAAAGTGTCGTTCGGGAATATAAAATTAAAATTAAATGTTTTTAATGCTGCTGATCAACCACCTAAAGACGACAATAACCTATACGAGGCGGAGGGTAGTGAGGTTAAAAGGAATATTGAACTTACTAACGTAATAAATATAAGTGCGGGGAATAATATAGAGGATGATGACTGGATGAACCCTAATACCCCGGACCCTAATGCTGAATCTACTCGGAAGGTAAGAAATCGATTTGAACATACTGACAAACCGTCGAGTGAATTAATTCGAAGCGACGTGATTTCTGCTTACCACCGAGCTCTACCTGACATCCTTAGGGGTACACAGTCCGATTTACGGCCTCCCTAAAATCTTGAGCTAGAACGGTCTAGCTGAAGACGTAAAAGTTAGCGCTTCTTGGGAGGCAACCCAAGCTTTAATTCGTTCATTTCTTTGATTTTTGCATGTTTTTAGGTCGTTTTGGTCTGATTTTGAGGTTTCTGGACAGGTTTGGGGGTTGGAGTAAAGTTATGTTTAATTTATATACATAAAATAAGTGAACCGAGAGGAAATACCCTTCTCGCGCGCGCGGCCCGCTCGCGCGAGACGTCGCTCGCGCGGCCCGCTGGCGCGAGAATGTGCCTTAGTGTTTTTTCTTTCGTTTTCTTAATAGTATGCCTCAGGTTCTCCTCGCGCATGATGTCGCGGGCGCGAGGAACCTCGCTGGCGCGATATTGAAAAAAAAAAAATTTTGGGAATTCGCGCGCGCGACGGCTGCTCGCGCGATTTCCCCTTTTCTTGATATTTGTTTTTCTTTTTTGTATCCTTTCCCCATACCTGCTCAGGTAGTTTTTCCATTTTTGTTTCTTAGGTACTTTTAGATCGAGTCTTTGCTTGTTTTCATAATTCTGGTAATGTTTTATTTCCTTTTATAGCTTATTTTCGTGTTGTCTTCGTAGTTTTGTTTCTTCTTATAGTTTATTTAGTTTCGTTTAGCTTAGTTATAATTCTTTTAGCTGTTTTTATTATTTTGTTTGTTTAATTTTGTTTTGTTAAGAAGTAACAGGTAACATTGCACTTTATAGCCATATTCCTTTGTGTTCACCTGTTCTATGCTTGTCAAGATCGAGGTACTATCGTTCCTTCCTTATGTACTCTCCTTTCTTTCATTTTATTGTTTCATTGGGGACAATGAAAGGTTTTGGTTTAGGGGTATGCACACACATGCACATTATTACACTAAATTTTTTAAAAAAATTTCGATACTTGTGCTTAAATAAATGATGTCACCTATGGTTTTGCAATCTTGATTCGATACTTCTTGTTATGTAACTATGATTGTTATAGAATGATAAACAAAAGAAGATGTGATTAAACATTTGCTGAAGTTATGTTGAAATGTTTTAAGTTATGTATTGTTTGAATCGTAGTTTTATATCATAAATTTGCACACAAACTTATGCACTGCACGTAGTCATTGGAATACATGTTGGTTGTGAACTATAATATGATTCGGATTTCTAGATAACACATGGTGGAGACTAAGCCCAGTGAGCTTTTGAGCCTATCTTTTCTTTTTAGAGGGTTATAAATACATTGTGTTTGTCGAATTTCATTGAAATAGCGCATTAACTCGTTGTTTAGTCTCATTATTCTTGTTTTGGTTGATAGTCAAGTTAAAATATTTGTTACCATGCTAAATAATCTTCCATCGTAAATATTGAAGAACCGTATTACCCTAGGAAATGATTTTAGGCCCTCTTTGTTTACTGCCGACCGATAAATTATAAAATTTCCTTAGTTCGCCCTTTGAGCCGTTACAATGCCTCTTTTTCTTGGTTCACCATTATCCTCTATAAAAGCTCCAACTTGATCAACTTGGAGTATACCACTGGAAGAGTGATCAACTTTTAGTAGTATTAAGGCGATGTGTTGATTGAGAAGAAGAAAATAAGATGCTATTGGGGTAGTTGCTTGGTATTCAATGCATAGTCATTTGAGAAGCGAGAAAAGAAAAAGGAAAAGAAAAAAATAAAGAAGAGGAAGGTTGAAAAAAAAATGAAAGAAAAGAAGAAAAATGAATGAAAAGGAATGAAGAGAAAGAAAAGATGAAAGTTTGTAGAAAAAGAATGAAAGAAATCGAACATGCCTTACAATGCCATTCTAAACCTACCCAATTAATCCGTTCTATCATTTTTCATTGCCTGAGCCACATTACAACCTTTGAAAAGTCCTATCTGATCCTAGGAAACATGGTTCAGATATGAAAACGATGGGAGGGGATTAAAACATGGTAATGACTAATTTTTCTTGATTGTTGGCATCCTATCCATGAGACTACTATTCTTTCATGTCATGCGTCCTTTTCGAGTCATATGTGAGCATTTCTCGTTTTGAAAATATATTTCTTTGCTCCCATATACTAGATAAATTACACCTGTTTCTGAGTGTTTCATTTGAGAGTGTAATTCATTGTGAGATTCGTAGTCGAGACATAGATAAATGGTTATCCGAGTTATATTCCATGTTGATGACATACGCGTGTTCATTTGACTACCACATCACACACGTGCAATCTTATGAGGAACTCTATTGATTTATATGATGCATGTGCTTGAGATTTTTTTTCATGATATAGGTGAACGTTTGATTCCGTTTCTTCTTGTTCATTATTCTATTTCGAATCATTGTTTTATAATAAGGAGTATTGATTGTTTTATTTTTCGTTTGAATAAAACTTTTTAAATTTATAAGTTAATAAAGATGGTTGTGGGTGACTTGTTGATGAGAACCCTCACGAGACTTCACTCGTCCGACTAGGGACACCTAGGGGTTTAAAAGGCTTGTTGCATATGCTAAATGCAATCGCAATCCATGTGAAAATGGAGTAGTTTTTATTTTAGTTTTGCTCAAGGACTAGCAAAATGTAGGTTTGGGGGTGTGATCGGGAGAGAACTAATCCTAATTATATGCCTTAATTCACATTTGTTAGTTCCTTTTTATCCTGTTTTTGTATATTTTTACTTCGTTTTCTATTTTCTGACAGGTTTTGGAAGAAATCACCTAAACCAGGTTAAACAGGGTGAAAAATCATAAAGAAAGAAGCTGAAAAAGCCAAGCCGCGCGCGCGACCCGCGAGCGCGGAAATCCAGAAATCGCTCGCGCGAGAACCCAGAAATCGCTCGCGCGATCCACGCGCGCAAAGGCCAAATGTCGCGCTCGCGCGACCCGCTCGCGCGATATGTGTAAAAACCAAAGTTGCGTATTTCAGTATACTGAAGACTCCTGTGCAAACGAAACTGCTGAACGACGTCTAGAATGTAAATTACATCAGTTTCAGTTCGTTTCGGATTAGGAAGGCTTCCAAAACTTGTTGTAAATCTATATATACTCTATTTTACTTCAATTAAAGGGTTACACAACCATACATACACATTCTACAACCATACTTCCAGCCATTGAAGGGAGGGAAGCAAGGAGAAGAAGAAGAAGATCAAGGATTTCCATGGCCTCCTCCATCAACCTCTTGCCATCTATCACTTCCATGGACGGCTAGATCATAGATCTAGGGTTTCAATGAAGCCCTAGACGAGTAATAGGGTTTTATTTATGTTTTTATTTTAGTTTTATTATGTATGGATGACATTCACATGTTTAGAGGATTTTTATAAATAAATCGTACTTCTAGTGATTAAATCATTACTTTCAGAATTTATTCTTGTCTTAGATCTATTTTGACTGTGATGTGCTCAACGATCTATACTTGCTGTGCTTGTTTAGATTGTTTACATGTGATGGTGCTTTATTGATTTGTGCTATCAAGTATCCGAATAGTCCATGCCTAGATTAGACGAATTATGTCACAACCCTAGTTTAGTGTGGGATAATTCGTGCTAACCGAAGATGGATTATGTTGGTGCTTGAACCATGAATATCTTCTTGTCGGAGGAATTGGGCTTGTAGCTACAATTCCCCATTATCATCCAACGTAATAAGCTAAAGTAATTCATAAATATCCCTATTATAAAGCTAGTGGTGGATTTGCAATCCTTGGTTCCCTTAAACATTACTTAAAAACAACTATTTAAATTGCTTTCATAGTTTAGATTTATTTTTATGTTCTTAGTTTAATTCAAATTAAAATCAAATCTGTTTTCTTTGTTAACTAAATTTAGGTTTTAAAATTAAGTCGCTGTAGTAAATCAATCTCTGTGGGTTCGACCTTTACTTTCACACTACAAATCCTTAGAAAAGTAAAGCATAAATAAAAGCATACTTTTTATATCTTGATTCTGACAAGGTCAGTGACATATAAGAAATGTGCATTCATTACATTCATATAACAAACATATATGTATGGAAACCAATTAGTTTATTATTAACTGATAATAAAACTTGAATAATAATGTCAATGCCACAATAAAATGTCTAAGCACATCAAATCCCCCAATGGAGATGTGCCTTAAGACAACTTCCCTTTGCGCAAACCACATCTCAAATATGATACGTGCTAGAATGGTTTTTGAAATCTTTTGCATATGCTCAGGCTTACGTGCTATCACCTTCGATGAGCACAACCTAATCACTATGAGATAAAGAGCCTAGCCACTACAAAAACTCTACAACCAAAATAGCTTCTCTAACAGCTGCAGAGCACACCACATATTATGCTTCCATTGCAGAGAGCATAAGGTAAGGTCTACAGTCATGCGAACATATCGCAAGATACTCTTCACTACTCTCTAGTGGTAGGACCAGGGTTGTTACGGCAACGACTAATTAAACTAACCGCATAGCAGACATCTGACTGGGTACACACATTAGCATACTTTAGATTCCCTACTGCAGACGCATATGGCAAACTGGACATTTATTTCCTCTTCTCATTATTCTTAAGACATTGATCTAAGGTCAAGGCAAGTCCCCAAAAAATGGGATGTCTATGGGTTGACAGCTTTCATGTGAAAAATGTTCAAAAAACCTTGAGAGAAGTTTCAGAGAACGACCTCTCACAATCTAAACTCCCAACACGTGGTTGGCATCACCCATATCCTCAATCTCAAACAGAGAGGACTACCACTCTCAAGCGGTGACAATAGAGCTCATCTCGCTCCCAGCTATCAACATACAAAGAATTAGAACACTTTTCTTGGACCGTTTAATGTACACACATTGCTAGCTTGAGATAATAAACAGATCGTTTGAGACGGCATACTTTTGCGCTCATTCCCTTTGGTCACTAAACCAATGGGCTGATGTAGACACCCCAATTTTGCCCAAACATCGAATTAAGAAAAGTGTTATCTCCATATCCGATGATGACAATGTCCGAACTTATCTAGGGCTTCCAAAGATGATTCAAGCTCTTCGAAAGACTCCCCAACCCAAAACAAAAAGAAAAAAGAAAGAAAAAGGAAAAGAATAAGCAGAACAGCACTCAAGCCTTTCCGCGGAGCCTTTCCGCGACAGTCATGGGCTGTCGTTGCGGCAGTCTCTGGACTGCCGGACGGCAGTCTTTGGACTGCCGGACGGCATTCGGTGATTACCGCGAATTTCATCAAATGCCGCAAAAAATGAATTTTACTAAAAAATGGCAGTCCCTGGAGTTGTCCGCGACATTCAGTGAATGCCGCGTCGGCATTCACCGAATATCTATGCGGCATTTACTGAGTGCCGCTTCCATCTCCGGTGAATGCCGCATTTTTGCAACAGAAAGCTGGCATACAGCACATTTTGTACTATAAAAAGGACGACTGAATTAGGGTTTTCAGTCCTGAAAGGACTGAAATACCCCTTTAAAATTGTCTATAAATAGAGGATGAATATTCACTTGCAAGGGGGAGATTTTTTTTTAATCTATAGGTTGTATAAGTATTCTTCTTGCCTTAATTTTCATAATTAGGAGTGAGTTTAGGATAGTTTAAAAGAAAGAGTTGTGTGAATTAGTGTAGAAGAGCTTGTTTAGTCTTTGGAAGTCCTCCAAAACCACCAAGTTGAAGATATTTTAGAGGTAAACTCTAGCATAATTAGTCTTTGTCCAAATTTAATTATAGTATGCATTGAGTTTTCTTTAGTTTCCTTTTTCTTATTTTTGTGTTCATCCTTTGGATTCATAAGACTTTCAATTTCTTACTTGAATCTCTTCGTTTGAAATCCCTAAACCTCCTTGTAATCTTGTGATTCATAAGGGGACTAAGGTTGATATTAGAATATTTAGCGTAATGGACTTAAACCTATCTTCATGGTTTGAGGTTTGTTATGACTAAGCTTCGTATTGTTCTTCAATACTTCTTTGAAATTTACAAACATAAGTATATTTAGTCTCCAATGACCACCAAAAGGTAGGAGAATTAGCTTTAGACAAGCCTAATCCCATGGCTTATTTGTCTAAAGTTAATAGGAATAAAGTGAATTAATCCAATGAGTAGTGAGTTCACAATCTGTTTTCGATCATGGAATTTTAGCCGAACATATAACAGTTGGAATGGAATGAAACCAACGAGAAAGTGTTTATAACTCAAAGTTCTTCCACTGTAATTTTTGTTTTAAGGTAGTTTCATGTTTTGGGTGGTTTGATCAAGGGTTTTGTGGAGCAACCATAATCTGTCCAGAGTTTCAGAATAGTAACACTCTTTTGAAATAAGCAAATCAGAATCTTAATCTAGTACTTGTTACCCAAAATAATTTTTTCTAAGCAGGATAATGTGCTAGGAAGCTACCCGAAAAAGAATAATGCATTTCTGATTTTTTACTATTTTTAGAAAATCGTGCAAGAACTCTGGACAGAGGGTTGTAGAATTCTAAGTGATGCCTGGATTTTGTCCAATTCCCGGAGATCTAACCGTTGAAACTTTGATTTCTTTTTTAAGTTAAATTTTTAAGTTAAAAACTAGACACACAGAGGCATCTTGTGTCCAAAATTAACCAAGATCAAACCATCGGAACCATTCTTTTTATTTCTTTGAAGTTCTTATCTGCTCTCAGCAATTTCCAGAATTCTGTAACAATTTTGATCAATCTTATAAATAATGGCTTAGATAATATTTTCATGAGTTAAGGTTTAAATCATGTTTCAATAATGATTAGTTAAGCTTGAATTTGAAGTTCAAGTGACCTAAATCAATAAGTACTTCATGATTTCTTCTTGTTCATGTTTACATTCATCCATGTGACTTGACATTCATAGGTAGGATTCGTTTGCTTTAGGATAACTACATTTGATAGATTTAAGCTAGGAGTCTAGGATTGTTATTTAAGATCCAACTTTATACCTCGTATATCATGTGGACTAACCCTTTGTTTTGTAGCGCTATTAAGGTATGGTTTCTTAAACTCCTCTGTAGTTTATCTTAATTTCTTGATTTTATCAATTTTATGACCTTATGCACAACACATTAGAATTAGGATCATGCCTTATGTGAGTACATGCGATTAGAGACTCTTTTCTAGGATTCTCTTTCATTTGTATGCATTGCACGTTTAATATCGCGGCTGGATCCCGGGTAAGTTCTCTTGTTCCCTATTGCATATCATATTGCTTGCTACTTGAATTATGTGATTTTTGAATGATATTTTATCACTTGCAATTTTACACCCTTTAGACATGCTTTTGTAATATATATATATTTATACATATGTATTAGTTGAGGGCACATTTAAATTAATAATTCAATTAAAAGGATGTTAAGTAGAGGCCTATCGCGAGATAGGATGAGAATGGGTGTTTTAGTCCGATGGGCTCCTTCCCTTCTCATTCCATAATCCCCGGACCTAGTTAATCTCTGGTTCTAAAAGATCAGTTTGCTTTAAAAATAGTTTCTTAATTTTCCTTTGAAAAATTAAGTGGCGACTTATTGTTTTGTGTTTTAAATTGAAAAAGATTTTAAAAGAAAAGCTATGGGTAAGAAAAATACTATATCCACAGCTGATCCATATTTATCTCGTCGTCTTATTCTTGATTGAGAAAAGAACAGTTCAAACATCCAACTAAAAAGGTTCCAAAACTAAATATGCGACAATTGTTAGGATAAGGCGAATGGAGTTAGATCTCACCCTTTGGGAGAACATGTTTCCATGGTCTATACCCTTTCTGGGTACAAAATATCGCCACAAGGCGCGCCTTGTCACACCCGTTCCAGAATTCCATGGTTTATCATTTCATATTTGAGATTTTGTCGCTTATTAATGTTTATTAATAATCTGAGTTGGAGTTGACTGTGAGTCAACGGTGAAGTGTCAGTGAGGACACAAAAACGTGGTATATCATATTGCATGGGCATGAGTTAATGGCATTTATGTGACTTAAATGTTATTTGACTTATCTGGTATTTTTATGAATAGTAATTTTACCTGTGTTTAGTAAATTCTGGTAATTTTGATATTGTTATATCATTTTGAAAATTGTGGTGAGAACGTGAGTGATCGTGATATAAAAAGGTAGGTTGTGTAGAGATTTCACATAACTTAGTTTTTGGACGTAAGTTTTGGACCCAAACGAGATTTAGTCAGAAACTTTTAGAATTTATAATTTTCACTCGTAAAGGCATAAGATGGACGTGTGCGAAGTTTCATGGGTTAATGAGAAATTTTGAGAAACTTGCGGGGAGGTAAACGTAATTCCCAGAAAGTTTTTCTATAAATAGTGGTGGATGAGATTCATTCTCATCCAAACTTTTCAAAAATATCTAGAGAAAGGAAAGAGAAGGAGATTGGAGCCAACGGGCTTTGCGACGCCGATCGACGACCTTTCGTCTGTCAGATTTTCACAAAATTCGAGATTTGAACTCGTGGAGGTAAGACCTACGTTTTGATACTACTTAGGCCATGTTTGGCTAATTTTTCTAAAAATTTAATTTCTAGACTTTTGGAAAAAAATCAGGTAAAACTCGTAGGAATCGCGTATAATTTGAAATCCGACGTTTATTCGGGCCTCTAGTCGATCCTTCGAAGTTTCGAAGAAATCGCACGAGGTATGAATTCTAGATCTATGAAATATATAGATTTTCATGTTTTGAACATCAACTTTGATATTCTTGGATCCGGGCAAAATTCATGTATTAATTAAGCCCATTAATTATGCACGTGAAATTACATGAAAAGCATGTATAACTGTTTATGTGAACATGTTATGTGTCTACTTGGGTCAAAGGGGAGTTTGGTGCAAATTCATCCGGGATAAGCTCCTCGAACCTTGAGATTATGATTGTGATTGAAATGGAATTGGAATTTTGGTTGTGTCTGGATTGGAGGTGGGCCCAACCAGGACACGGTACCTGGTATGGTAGAAGGCCCAACCAGTGTACGAGATGCATGGGAGAGGTGGGCCTCCTACGGCATCGACCGGATGAATGCGTACCACTCACCCTAGAGACTATTTCTATGTGTTTTAGATGCTTAAACCATGAATTGTCATGTAAGCATACATTTAGAATTATATGCTCAGCATATAACTGAGCAGTGGAGATGTACTCCATTGCAGGTAAGAAGAAAGACAAGAAGAAGCGTGTTGAGTGAGGCCGAGGAACGCCGGGGAAATCACCTTTGTATAGGTTTTTGTTTTAAATCCTAAAACTTGTGTAAGGATTGGGAATTGTAATAATATGTTGTAATAGGACTATGAATTAGTTTTGTAGTATTGAAATCCTGTATTTGAACGTCTGTGGTTATGTTTTAAATGTTGTATTTCAGTTATGGTTGTTTGTTGTTAGTGTGGAGAAGCATGAGTTGTTAATTTTCACAACAGGGCTGCCCAGCAAGGGAGCAGTCGACTGGACCCTATGTCAGTCGACTGGATCTCGTGGGATTGAGACACTGAAAGTGAATAGTAATGGAAGCAGTCGACTGGACACTTTATCAGTCGACTAAACACTGTTGATTTTGGCTACTGCTTCTATTAATGGCAAAACCAGTCGACTATACCATAACTCAGTCAACTGGACCCCTTTTGAAAATGTTGTATTTTGGTTCTGCTTAACACAGTTGAATGGGGACCTTTGATTAGTCGACTGAACTATTGTAGATTCTAGCTACTGATCCAAATAGTAACCAGTGCAGTCAACTGGGTTCCCTGATCAGTCGACTGGACCTCTGTTAAGAATTTAGGGTTTTGGTTTCTGCTAGGCACAGTCGACTGGACCCTAGGTACAGTCGACTGAACCTCTGTTTTCAAAAACTGATTCTTTTGAGTGTGTTTCCACTTGGCCAAAACTTTTTATAACTCTGATTTCAAGGAAATTTCAATTCAAAGGGTAATGTTCCCTAAAGTTTTAAAATACTCAGGGTTATTTTAAAGTTCTTTTCGCTGCGTATCGTTAGAGGATGTTTGGATAAGCCTTGGTGGCGTGCTATGTGTCCTATTTCCACGCGTAGTGGGATGGGTCGTGACATTTAGTGGTATCAAAGCAATAGGTAACAAACCTTTGGGAACGTTCGACGTCGAGTGGAGTGTTGAGTGAATTGTCACATGTTCTAGAATGCATCCATACATTGTAGAGATGTTTGATGCATATGGTATGTTGTTATACATATATGATTATGTCATTATCATACATGCATAGTATTTATGCATTTGTAAATCGGTGGAATCATACGGACGTAGAGCTGTGTGATGAGATGAGGCTTACCGTGCGTTATCATAGACCTTGTAAAGGGAGAGGAGGGAGAGGTGATATCTTGGTAGTAAGAGACAGTTGGATTTCTAAACAAAACTAAATGCTTTTGATCGAATCCGTTGATGTTCTTAATGTTAGGGACGAGTGTACTTTGGGAGATCTTACCGAGAACGAAGTCGAGTAGTAAACGTCAGAGAAGATTTCCGTATAGTTCAATTAGAGAATGAAAGTGAGTGTTGTGGTTGAGTTTTGAGACTAGAAGTACTTAATAAAAGTTATACTTCAGATATGGGATGCACGTCATGATGTGAGAGAAAAGGGATGACCAGTTGGGGGGGTTTATGACAGAAAAATAGTTCAGCAGTATGTATTGCTCGTGTATGGGACCGGTGAGGAATCTCTCACCTTATCTTACAGTGGTAACCTATGGCACGATCGTGCGAGGTTATCTTATGGGATATTTTTTGACATATACGGTGTATGGTTTGTCTTACGGTATATACGGGGTATGTCGGGTAGTTGGAGAATCTCTCAACTTATTGTATGGTATTGAGACGATTGGATGGTTGAGGAATCTCTCAACCTATCTTACGGTATGTATTGGACGGTTGAGGAATCTTTTAACCTATCTTGTGGAATGTATTGGGGATTGGGCAATATCTCTATGGGTTATCAGTATTGTGGTTGTTGAGCAATCTATCAATTGAACCTGGTTTCAAATAGTCGTAGCACTATAACAGGTGCAGTGTAGGGGTTTGTAGCAAATGCTATCGAGTTAATAGTATAAAAGAAATTGTTGGGATTTGAAGGTTGACCTAAGATGAGAATTATGAATGGAAATGATAGAGTATGAGTGAACAGTTTGAGCCTATAGATGGTCGAAGGTTAACTGATGAGATGATGAGACTTCTAGAGTGGTTGCCTAGACTCGATGGTTATGCCCGTAGAAATGCTACGATAAGAATGATGACTGATGTTGAAGGACGACATAGGTCGGAGGAGAAATTGTAGAGGTCTTGGTGAGAAGCAAATGAATGGACATGCATAGTAATAAAATTTCGTTGGTGTTTCGAGATGGTTCCCTAAAGGAAATGGAATAAAGGAAGTAAGAAGACGAGACCAGAAATAATAGGTGAAGGTAATTGATCAAAAGTAACAGAAGTCCAGAGGAATCAAATTGATAATTCGATAACATAAGGATAAGAGGATCTTGATAGAGAAATTCTATGGAAAGGTTGATGGAGAGTAAATGGACAAAAATGCAGAGTATTAAGATTCCCTGATGTTTTGCCGGGGGTTGTCGGAAGAGATAGGTTAAAGGGAGTAAGATTAGGAGACTGGGAATAAAAGATAAGTGTGAATTATGGAACGTGATAAGAAACTCAAAGAAATCGAGTGGATATTTGGCTATCATGGGGATGAGAGTACTTTGATAAGAAGCTTGTAGTGAAGATGGTTATCACAAAGGGGTGAAGTACAGGCGATTTCAAACCTGAATTTTTAACATATTTTCAAAATAAAACGAAATCTTTCCTTTGAATGCTTTTAAAATATCGTTGATTATTTAACACACGACACTATCAGCAGGACGCTAGAGTACAACGGGTATTACGATAATGAACAAGAGCGGTTGTGGGAACGATAGACGGGTAGAGAGACTTTGGGTAAGTCAATGTAGGGAAGTGAAAATATAAATCGAGAAAATGAAGCTTTAATGAGTAAATAAACGGGGACAGTTGAGTGGAATGAAGACTTGGTAGTACGTTGAGTACGTTATCCGATATGATAGCGGGAATGTGAGGATGATAGAATACAATGGTGGATGCAATGGGAAGCTATCACAGTTGTCTTGAATTCCAACAAGGTTGGAGGATTTTGAGAATGTCGGATTCCATCCCTGAGAAAATTTTAAAATGTTTAAAATATTTCAAAACCTAACTTTTGTTTAAATGAGGGATGTGGCATTAAATGCTGGCAATAGTGTATCGAGTAGGTTTTGAAAGCTAAGTATTGTAGAAGGATACAGTATGCTTAGTGCTGGGGAACAACAACAGTGGTTGAATGATTGAGTTCCACGTAAATAGGTGGTGGATTTCAAAATTCCAAAGTAAGGCGATGGTGGGGTTTCGTGCACCTGAATTTGATCAGTTTGAAGGTATGGCATTAAGGGGGTTGTCGTGAGTATCGTGCCAAAGGGAGCTTGATCTGGGTTTAGGTATTGGAACAATTCAAGATTGTGAATGATTGAAAGTTTGAACGATCAAGAACTTGATGAGATTCATAACGTATGAAGCACCTGAAGGATGATAGTTATGATCAATCGGTTGACTTTAATAACCGTAGTGAGAATAGGGTGACTTTGTGTATTATCGCGACAAATATGAGAATTGGGAGTTGATTAGGAATATACTAAACACAGTGAGACATATCTTATGGAAATATTTGATTACCGGACTACCTTTAGATGGGTTACGAGAATAATATGAACGTTGAGCAACAAGATTATTTGGGAACAATGGAGTGGAGATAGAACAAACAAAGGATTAGAGAGTTAGAATTGGAATTGAGTCAAAATCAACTACAGTTATGAAACATCAAATGTTGGGATAAAATATGGAGTTGTGAGATGTTATGCGAGGAGCATATACTTAGGGTGAAGGTTTATTAAGAGCTCGGTATGAGTTGAGGTACACGGAAGTGTGATTGGTCTGGACTTGTGTAAAGGTACAAGTAAAACAACCGAGGATTATGGAGTTGTATAACTACGGCAATGGTAAGGGATCTACGTGGACCGATGAATGTTAAAAAAAAATAAAAAATAAATAAATGGTAAACGGGTAGTATATGAGATAGGAATGGACTACAGTGGGGTTGTGATCTCCGACCGAAAGGTAATTGACTCAGGGTATATGTACACTATGAGAATCAGATGGACTGTGAATAGTCAAACGATAGAGCCAGTGATGAAGTATGTGTTGAACGTAGGGATACGTTATAATGAACACTGTGATATATGGATGATTGACTAAATTGATTTTTGTTGACAATGTCATTTGTCACTACGGATATTGAGGCAATTATGTGGTGAGAAGAGATGAAAGTATTATGAGAGATTTTAAATCAGTTTGTTTTAAATCATAAATGATAATTTTAATTGGCCTTGTTGAAAAGTTTTAAAACAAGTGCGAGGTATGAATATTTTATTTCAATCGGTGGTAGTTCGAGTGCAAACTTGGGAGAGATGAACGGCAATTGTATTTTACTTCATCGTGGGTGATTTGAGACACGTGTAGACTCGAACGAATAGAATGGTGTGAAATTTTCAGTAGAGAACTTGATTGATGCCTTATGAGGTACGAGTGATGGGATTATAGTACGAGATTGGTAAAACCTGAATTGAATGATACGAATTTGTAGGGACAGAGAAGTACTGGGTGACGAACTACCGACTATGTGATAATTATTGCAACTGATGTTGCCGTGATGTGGAGTTATTAGGAAGGCAGTTCAGAATTTGATAAGAACTTGGGAATCATTTGAAATACGATATGGTACTGCAAGTGGTATGATGATTAGTAGAGTAAGAGATTGAATCTATAGTATGTGAAACAGTTGGTTGAGGCATTGACTTATCGACATAGTATTTGTGTATGATAGTACTCAGTTTGGTTCACTGATCTCGTCAAAATCAAGATATAAAAGTATGCTTATTTGTGCTTTACTTTCAAAAGAATCGTAGTGTGGAAAGTAAAGGTCGAACCCACAGAGATTGTTAATTTTTAATCCTTTAATTACTAAAATCAAATCTATTTAGTTATCAGAAAATCGGGAGTTTGATTGATTTAGAATTTGATTGTTACTACTAATTAAACTATGAAGTAAACATAGAAATTATAGAAATAAAATCTAGAAATAAATCTAAGAAGACTTGTATGCAAAATTCAAAATTGCTTTAAATATATGGAGATGAGATCTAGGATTACAATTCTACCACTAACTATGCATTGGGGGTCTATACTACTTAATCTAAGTTCTATGTTTGGATAATTATGATCTATCGTAGCTACAAGCCCAATAATATCGTCAAGAGAATATTGTTAGTTCAATCTAAGCATAATCCATCTATGGTTCACATGAATTATCTACCTATAACTAGGATGTAGCATAACTCATCTTTCCTAAGCATGGATTATAAAAGATGCAAACATAACAATCACATAAGCACCATTGTATGTAAATACTCCTATCAATCACAGAAATCAAGGACTATTGAGTTCAATAAGCATAAGAAAAAATCTAAGACAAGAATAGATCCAAAATACTCTTGATTATTAACATTAAAAACTGATTATAAATAATCCACCAACATACAATCACTATCCCAAAACATAAAACCCTAGAGTAGAAAAGCATAGAAAATCCCCTTTTACATGGCTAGGGTTTCATTGAACCCTAGACTAGGAGTTTAGTTGTTCATGATGGTTGAAAGCATGAAGATTGATTTGATGGAAGCCATTAGAGACCTTCAAACTTGCTCTTCTCCTCTCTCTTGCCTTCCCAAATTCTCTCTGAAAATATGTGTAACCCTAAAAACTTATAAAAACTAAATATATATAGAGTTTACAAGGAGTTTTTTGAAAGCTTTCCTATCCCGAAACTAACTAAAACAGCTATTGTTTCCAATCCGGACGTCATTAAGCAGTTTCGTTTTCATAGGGCTCTTCAGTATAGCAGAATACGCAACTTTGACTTTTGTACAGATCGTGCGAGTGGGCAGCGCGAGCGCGTAATTGGGCAGGTCACGCGCGCGAATCGCACGAACGAAATCTGGGATCTCGCGCTAGCGGACCGCTCTCGCAAAGGGCTTTTTCCATCTTATTTCTACCTGCTTTTTCACCTTATTTAACCAGATCTCCTTGCTTTCTTTTATAACCTAACAGAAAATAGAAAATAAAGTAAAACTACATAAAAATAGGATAAAAACAGCTAACAAATGTGAGTTAAGGTGTGTAATTAGGATTTGTTCTCTCCCGATTACACCCCCAAACCTACATTTTGCTAGTCCTCGAGCAAAAAGAAAATAAAACTATTAACAAAAAAATTACTCCATTTTCGTATGGATAACGATTGCACTTAGCCTGTGCAACAAGCCTTTTAAACCTCTAGGTGTCCCTAGTCGGACGAGTGAAGTCTCGTGAGGGTTCTCGTCGACAAGTCACCCACAACCATCTTTATTAACTTGTGAAAATAAAAATTTTATTCAAATCTTAAAATACTTCAATGTCCATATCCTTCTTTTACCAAATCAACTTCATATGAAACTTTTCTAAATCATCAAGAGTAAAACAATCGTATGCCTTCCTGCACTATGACCAATAATCCGAAAACATATATCACCAGAATCAATAGAATATATCAAAGACCCGCATGTGTGTGAAATAGTAATCAAGTAGATACACGGCAACTCTGAACTTGGAATATAAATCGGATAACTATCTAATAATGCTTTGACTACAAATCTCACGTTGTCAATTACACTCTAAAATAAATCACTTTGAAACAGGTGTAAGCACTCATATGTACACATATGCGAGGAAGAATTATTGTGCAAAGCAAATAAAACTCGCATACAACTCGGAACAACGTTCGACACGACATAATATAATAGTCTCATGAATAGATATTGATCGTCAAGTAAATATTATTACTACCATGCTTATACTTCTTTTCTATCGGCTTCATATTCAAATCATGTTTCCATAGAATCAACTAGGACTTTATAAGGGTTGTAGCGTTGGTCAAGGTTTGAGGTTTAGAAAAGAAAGGTAAAAGGGATTCAAAGAGTCCGTAAGTATCTAGAAATAGATTTTTTTTTCTTTATCTCCTTCAAAAGATTCATATCTTCTTTTTTTTTTCTTTTTTTTTTTTTTTTTAATATCTATATATATATATATTTTATTTCTTTCTATACTTCTTTTCTTCTACTACTCAACACATCACTTCTCCTTAGTCGTTTATAAGCCCGATTTCTTTATGGAACACCACTATACCATATTGCCTCATTACTAACGGATATATCCGTTAGAATAAATGTTATTAACGGATATATCCGTTAGTATTTTAGCGTTAGTAATATTACTAACGGATTTACTAACGGATATATCCGTTAGTAAATCAAAGGATTTCTGACGGATATATCCGTTAGAAAGCTACTTACTAACGGTTTTTTTCAACAAATTTTATAAGATTTATATTGAATACTAACGGTTTGTTAACTATTACTAATGGATATATCCGTTAGTAATTTCTAAAATTTTTTTAAAAAAATACTAACAAATTTACTAACGGATATATCCGTTAGAAATATTCATAAAATTTAAAAAAAATATTATTTATATATATGCTTCCCAATTTTTTTTTCACCTAATTAACAAGCATATTAATCTATACCAAACACAAAAATAATAAGATAAATCTATAACAATGTCTAACCAACATCTCTATACCCAAAACAACAAAGATAATCCATAATAATCATAACAAAGTAAAGAGTTAATACATGTCTAACAAAGTCAGAAATTTAAAGAGTTCTTCCACTCAAACCTAAACTAACAAACAAAACAGGTCTGAAATTTAAGTAGTTATATAAACTACATCCCTCGCCATTCAATCTTCTTGAACATATTTTAACCAACACTCGAGTCATATCACAAACCCCCCTTGAACAAAGCCTACCAAATAAAACCATAACATATAGAAAGGCCAATGAGCTCTTTTCACCACCATAGCTTTCTCTTTTACTCATGGCGCCGCTGCCCTCAAAAACCTGTGTCAATAACCAGGAAGACAAGGTGAGAGACCTTAGATATATATCTTATCTATGTATGTATTTTGGAATAAACCCTAAAATAGAGAAGTAGGTGTGACCATTGAACAGGAATCAATGATCACACTCCAACATTACTACAGTTGTTTTCTTCCATCATGAATAGCAACAAGATCTGTTAATCATTCTGGTAATAAATAGCAAAAAGAGGATAATTACTTAGTTGGTGATTGAAGCTATACAAGCCTCCAAACTGCTCATTAGATATTCAAGAACCTAAAGTTTTAGCAACTCACTCGTCTTTTATATATACTATTATATTCAACTTAAAGACCTATGCTCTTCAACTTGGTCACTTTAACTGGGGTACTACAATCTAGTTAAACAAGAGCTAATTGCCTCTAAATTTGTTCTTTGCATTTCTTTTCACCTCTACCATAATAGCATCCAGAGAATACTAGCATATCAAGTTTAAACCTACCACATGAAACATTTATTCGTATCAATGATCTTTTCCCATTGGAAAATGACACCCAACCTCACTCATTCTTGCTTTCTTTCATTATTTTGTGCGTGTATTGTGTGTATATGTGCGTGCGCGCGCGTGTGCTTTGAGGGCATACACAAATGTAGACTACTTTGGGGAGACTAAGCACGAAACTCAATATAGATATGAAAAAAAAAGGAAGGCAGATGCCTAAACATGTGGAGACTGATGTGATGTCCGTGAGGATCTTTAAATTATGAAAAGAGAATGGAGAAGCAGGGGAGGAAGAGAATAGTGCAGAAGAATGGTCTCCAAAGGAAGAACAATAAGAATTGTAAGATGTAAGAATGGACTCCAAGTTCATACAGTATTGCAATGGGCAAGTAGATGTTAGTTGCAAATTTGCAATTTGCCTCTTTTTTGGGCTAGGGCCTTACAAGTTCCTTGCTACTTTTGATTCTCTTATAGATCTTAGGGGGGTATAAATTATGTGTACTTTTAGTATAGTTTTATATAGATAGTGTGTACATGAGATGCAATCATGTGTTGGCGCCAAAAGTAATAGTTTTTTAACTAAAAAAATAGGGGAACATTGATAGGTTGTAAGCCTTTACAAAATTAAACTACTTTTATTAAGGCTACATTTCATCAATGAGCCATGTACACGTAGGTAGCACCCCATTTTCGGCACCTAAGGTGATACTCATCAGAAAAAGGAAAAACTATGGCAAAATAATTCTCATTTCAAACTGGAAGAATGTCTTTTCAAAGAAAGAGCAGAAAGATAAATTCGAAAGACAAAGAAAAAGCAGAAAGATAAACAAGGGGAGAAGGGGTGGGGGGGGGGGGGGGGGGAGAGAGAAGGATTACACAGAGAATGGCACAAGGTGGAATTGTGTACATATATAAGTGCAGGGACTTTTCACTGAAGTGTTTTCTTGTTGGACTTATGGCTATACAAGTACCATAAAATGTCCTTACCGCTAATTAGCTCCCCCCCCCTCCCTTTTTTTTTTTTTGGAGAAGTCATCACTCTCAGGCTATAATAAGTGAAAACAACCTTAAAAGTAATGGTCTACATCTCATAGCTGAAGAAAATAATAAGGATTTTTATGCAGTACTTACAAGTTCAAGCTGTCAAAGACTCCGAATTTCTCTTGGAAGAGTAACCTTTTTATTGGTATCCTGGTGACAGGATCTAGATAGTAGCTGCCAACAGTACTTAATGTTGTTTTTTTAAAGCGAGAATCAATTGGAATGAAATATTAAAATTCCAGCAACCAAAATTAGAATCATGAACAATAGTCAACCAAGGAAAACAATTATAAGATCATGTGACTACCTCTCTCTTTGTTTCAAGTTCATTAAGCTTGATGTAAATCTCCACCAATTGTTTCATCTATAAAAAATTAACAATGAAAAAGAACAGTTTGCAAGTTTGAAAGCTTTAAAAGAATGGAACCTCTGACATGTAACATAATAACAATATGTGATAGCAATGAAAATTCCCTATCTGATAATACCTCCATGGTATGATGATAATTCTTTTAAGAGGTTTTCTGCTGCAAATTTTTTATCCATGTCAACAACAAATGAATTTTTGCTGTGCTGCTTGTCTTTGATCCGGTCACCATTTGCTAGAGCTAGAAGCTAGGACAGATAAAGACACAAAAATAGGTGCAGATAGGATGCATTCTACTCGTAAATTATTGAAACTAGATTAATAACCTGTTTGGGTTAACTTTTAAAATACCACTGTTAAGATTAAGAGATGTTTTAAAAAGCTACAAATTGGAGCTTTTTTTAGCAAAGCTGTTTTTTAGCTTTATAAAGGAATCAAAATTTTTACAAAGCTGTGAAAAAGCAAGATTGTATGGTACGGATGATCGATCGCCATTTTCTTGCTGAAATGTTTGGATCAAATAACTTGGTCTTTCATAAACTGGTCTATTAAATAGCCATGAGCTCCATGGATCTCACCTCCATCAAAACCTATACATACGAATAGACAGTGTATTAGAAAAATTAAAGTGACTTGGACTGTGTTTGGCTTTAGAAGTGCACAGAGATACTTATGAGCAAACTATAACAACGGAACTATATGCCAAAAAACGAATTAATACAGTTTCACTATTTAATCTTTCCATGGAAGAGTTTTCTCATATTGCATTGATGCACTTTCTATGACTACGAAACTAAACTTTATAGTTACTTCGGGAAAATAAGTTTTAGTGAACTTCAACAATTATAGTAGTAGTGTAAGCACATTACTGTTGCCCCCACTTTTTCCAATTTCACTCTTTGGATTGAAGATCTTTTATATTCTGCTGCCCAATCCATAACCATGATGCGAACCACTCTACTTTGTCTCTGTCACCACAAATCAGCTCAAAGAAAAAAATGAAAACAAACACATTATTTCATAAAACCTAAAGGGTAAATTACATCGATCTCCCTGCTATCAAATTTTGCTTTTACCTTTCTAATCAAAATATCTACTTTTGAACAAAACTAACCTTTTTTGTTAAGAAAGTCAACAAAACGGACATTACCATTAATGTCCTCGCAATAAGGGGTGAATTCATTTAATATCAACATTTTATGAAAGTTCCCCACTAACTTTACTGCAGAAAACTTGACCACAACTTCTCGTTTAATTTACTATAATATTTGAGTTTAGAAGGGTCAATTGGGAAAATTTTACATTTCATATACCATTCGTAATCGGTAATATGTTTATGATTTATGCTGATCATATAGACTAATGCAATAGTTCGCGTGAAAATTGTATCTCATAGAGTCCTGATCATATATTATATTCCTTGCTTAAAGTTGTTCTCAAATCTCAGGAGGAACACAACTTAAATTTATATTTAAAAATTACCAGCTTTGATAGCATTCCTTGCAGCAAGTCTAAAATCATCGACTACTTGACGAATTTCATCTTCACTTAGGCGTCTTGGGGGTGAAAAATCAGCAACATCAACACCATTGGCTCAATAATCTAAGGTGATACTAAAATTGAATTTAAACCACCAATTACTCCCACCAAAAATAAAAGACCATCTTAGCAAGCCCTAAGAGCCCCAACCAAGTCTAACTCTATCCCTTCTTGTAGTTGTCTAGCCGAAAGTTTAACAGAAAAACCCCTAAATAATTGTTATGTGGAGTTTCCAGCATTCTCACAGGCATATCAGAGCATTGAGAGACAATAAACTCCGGTAGCTTTAGCTATGAGAAGGCCCCCTTTGTTTGCCCACTGCAAGTAATATAAGACAGCATGTGGTTGAGGAACATTAGCATAAGATCTTTGCCTAGTCAGTGGAGCCAAAACAATTCTGACAAGAAAGAAGAGAAAACGGTTAACTACATTAAGCATTGACCTTCCAGCAGAAGCGATTATTAATAACTAAACTTTGGAACCACACATCCATATAGCCCATAAGAAGTTGGAAAGAGAATGGGTGCTAACTAAACAAAAGATTATCTATGAAATGAAAAGGAAAGCCCTTAAGACTTTGGGGAATGACAAAGCATAAGAAATAATATTGACTTGAAAGATATCGGTAGATCATCTGTGAAAGTTTAAACTACTGCATCTATGTGATAACTTGCAAATTCCAGGAAAATATTACCATATAATCTCCAACAACAAGTCTAAAAATCAATCCAAATGATTAAATGGCAATAACTAATTTTCAAGTAAAATACAACACAAGCAAAAAGAAATAGTAGATAGTAAACGCAGTTTGAAATGTCAACCAAAGATTTTAAGTATACTAAAAATAGCTGATTTAACACGAGCTATATTTGGATAAAATTGTGCTAGGAAAATGAACTCGAAACTGAAAATGATCGATCACTAGTACAGAAAACATGAGCCACAAATACCAAGAATCTTTGGGGGGTGGGGAGGAGATTGTTGTGGAGGTGCTCTTAAAATATGTGAGAAAGAGTGCCTATGAATTAAAACTAACCACATAAATTAATGAAAACAAAAAGGACAAAGTATGTATGACCTTTGTTGCATACCTGAAAATTGTGAGGTCCTTGAGCAACTTTTGAGCTACGCATTCTTGAAGCAATTTGGTAAACTAATGGGATAAACTTGTAAGATTGAACCTGTAAGGGGTCAAAAAAGGCAAGGACGTACTACCGAGGCTGCCAAACAACCACTTAACAGCCCCAGACAGAACAAAACAGCCCATAAACAAAACCAACTTAAAACAGATCAACATCCCAGAGTCAAGCAAACCAAATTTTTGCTACAAAATTTTGACCATCGTTATTTTGTTTTGATGTCTAGCTAATGGGGAAGACTTAATTACATGTGTCAGGGAAATAGCTGACCTGCCTTCACCAAATTCTGCCTTGGATAGGCATGTTTCCTTCCACTTTAGTTTTTTTTTTCCCCCTCAAGTTAAGGTCCCTTTTTTTTAAAAACAAATTTCACATCCCTTCTCAATAATGTTCTTTCACCCCTTATCAAAAGGAATGGACCACGACTAAAGTTTGAGTCCACCCTTAAAGACCAAGCAATACGTGAATAAAATTTGAAACATTGAGATGCTAATCAGATACCTTTTTCTCCGTTTCCTTGTCAACAATTTTCGCATTGAATTTAAGAAAGCCCATCGGTTTCCCAAACATATCCACTCCCTGTTACCAATAAGGGATCAAAAAACTGGTGATAATCAATAATGAGAAAATATACAATATGTTATCAGTAGGCATTTTTTCCCATTCAACACCATACTACTCAGACATGAATATATGAACCATCAATTTTTCTACTTTTTTAAGTTGTTTAACTTTTGGGGTGCCTTTAGCAATAGCATCAAAACAACTTGCTTTAGGTGACATAACATTATTGTGGCTTGAACCCATGTTCTACTATAAAAAAATTGGTTCCAGGTACTACACAGACTGTGGTAAGTTGTTATGCCTTATGTCCAATTATGCACTGATAAAAGATATGCACATGAGAGAGAGAGAGAGAGAGAGAGAGAGAGAGAGAGAGACTGGAATACGAGAAACATAAGAAGAGGGACCAACTGCCTCGTTCAACTTTTATAGATTATTTTATAATTTACATTTACCCCTTTAAATAATTTTTGTTTTATGTACTCCTTGAAGGAGAACACTAAGAACATGGAGATTAAGTTCTTGAGAGAGAGAGAGAGAGAACCAAATGACTGAGTTAAACAACTGTTAGAGCAACTCCAATGGGGTAATCAAATTGAGTTATCAAAATACAATTTCAGTTTGAACAGTGTTTTTTATGACCCAAATAGTTATTTTTATCCAATGAACTCCAATAATAGTAAGTTAGTAACCAAATGAGTGTCCACTTGAATATTTTAATGTATTTAGATGGCTTTCCAACAGTTAGGTAGAGTGATATTTTTTCCCACCAAAATTTGATGATCCTTACTCTCTCCTCCCATAGTCTGCATATTTGATTACTATATTCACTATCCTAATAGTACTCAAAGATGGAAATTATAAACATAATTAGAGTAAACATCCCATCACTCCAATCCCGTTACTGTTAGTAATAGAACAAATGACAAGTTATCAGTGGCTATCAATACCTTGACAAAAGCAATATAAATTTCTCTAGATCAAAGAATGACCTTATGACCCTAATTCTACTATAAGATTCATAGAAAGTCACTTCACATCTGAATATTCCAACTCAATCAAGAACCAAAGTTACCAAATAAGTAACCACAAAAGAATATCAGAACAATCAGATCAAATTAACTTACTCAATTTAATTGAACCCAACTCTAGCCAATTTTCATCAAAAACCCACCTTAGGTACAAACATTGTTGATAAATCAAAGTAGTAAACTAGGGAACCAACCAAACACAAGAATAATAGAGATGATATTGAGAACAGAGAATGAATGTGAAAAAGTGAAATCAATTTTTTTTATATGCAAATCAAGTTACACATAAACCCTAATGAGCAAATTGAGAAAGTCATTACCCGCACAATAGCAGTGATGTCTGACCCTAATTCTACTCTAAAGACTTGATAAAAAGTCCACTTCCAATTATGAAGATGAAGATTTCAACTCAATCAATAACCCCACAAATGACTATCAGATCTTATGATTCTCATTAACTATTGTCTAGAACTTAATTGAACCTAATTCTACCCAATCTTTTTCATCAATGTCGTATAGATTAAAGCAGTAAACTAGGGAAGAAGCCAAAAACTGGAATAACAGAAGTAAAATTGAGAACAAAGAGAGAATGTGAAAGAACTGAATCAACTATACATAGACCTAAATCATCAAGAAAGTGAAAAGAATTCAATTACCCGCACAACAGCAGTGATGTTCCGAAGAGGAGTTCTTGGGTACTAAGAAGGTAAGACACTGTTCATGGAACATCCTCAGCCTCGGCCTCGCCGGCTACTGCCAACCGGAGTATTCTGAAGCCCAATCGCCGGCGAGCAGGACCAAGTCCGGCCGCTATACACATTTCTGTGTCTCTGTCTCTCTCTATACACTGATACACATACACTTATACACGTTCAGCCGACTCTAGGGTTTAGAAGAAGAATAAGAAGAAGGAAGAAGAATAAAGGGGATCTAGGGTTTAGCAGAAGAAGAAGGAAGGAAGAGAACCTTTTCTAGTTCTGGCAGCGGTGGCAAGCATGGACGGCAGGGGCGGGAAGCGACGGCGTAATCCCTTTCTCCTTTCCTTCTCTCTTGCCTGCAAAAGGCTTGAGAGTGTTTTTTTTTTTTTTTTTTTGAGGGGGGGGGGGGGAATCTATAGGAGTTGTTTTAGGGGGAAATGTTAGGGGGGAAAAAAGTTTTGGGCAAAATTTTTGTGTACTGCTTATTACAAAATTGACACCGTATTTTTAATTTTTTAATTTTTATTTATAAAATTGTCACCACATTTTTAATTTTTGAGTTTTTATTTACAAAATTGCCATTGTATTGTCATTACTGACGGATATAATACGATTTCTAACGAATATATCCGTTACTAATTAGTAACGGATATATCCGTTAGTAATAAAAAAATATGTCTGTTAGAAATCTGGCCATTTGGTGTAGTGCACTATTCTCTAACTACTTTTGGACATGGGTTAAGTCAATTTTATAGTGGCAAACTCCATATCGGAGTGGGTAGGATAATAGGTGAACAAAGAAATGGCTTATTTAAAAACGGCTCAAATGGGTTAACAAGGGATATAAACATTTATATTGGGTAGGCCAAAGGTCAAAAAAGTGTATTAGAACAGATGGCCTAGTGTCATTTTCTAAAGTCACGTGATTCTTCAATGTTATGATTAGGAATTATCAAAAAAAAATAAAAATTCCTGTGTTTTTATTTAAACATGGTAATTATAATAATGACTCGACTCTCAATCAAAATAAAGGAATAATGAGACTAATCAACGAAATAGTGCGATATGTCAAAGAAATTTGATAATAATAAATTAAAAACCCTCAAAAGGATGAAAGGCTCAACAACTCACTGGGTTCTAGTCTCCACAATTTTACTATGTAGAAATTCAAATTATATTATAATTCAATGTTAACATGTATCCATCTGACTATGTGCCGTGCAAAAAGATATGCAAGTATAAGATATAGAGCAATGGTTCCAATGATATATACTTCTCAAGACATACCTTCATAGATTCGGTAGACATCGAATTACATACTCTCTAAATTCCAAAATCTCAATGAAATCTAATTACAAAAAGAAGTAATGCAACATTGAACAATATGAAGAAATTTTTTTTTTTTAATTACTAAAAGATATAACAAATGAACGAAATAACAAAATGACGAACTAAAGAAAACTAAACAAAAATATTCTAAAGTACTAAAAATAGAAGAACAACTATACTAAAATAAACAAATATCCATATACTCCCCCAAACCGAATCACCGCATGTCCCTATGCAGGTGTGAACATGACAATGACATGAATGTAGTCCTCATAGAAGATCACCAAGACGTCCACACCACGAAAAATGTCGGACGATAGCGGCACACCAGATCGAAAGTACCAATCAACTAGCTCCCACTCCGAGTACTCCGCAGGGTTGAATGGTGGTCCCATCTCATAAAAATCAGCATATAACTCCGGACTCACTCCCTCCTCTATTACACTCAGACCCAAATCAACCCTATCATCCTCAGGACCAGAATAAGGCGTAAATATCGAGGCAATGTCCTCAGGGGACCAGTCAGGATGACCCGGACGCTGTCGAACAACGTCCGATACATAATCTGGGAGGTCCCTATATGGATAGGTAACCTCGGTCGAAGGCACAATAGACTCTATAGGGTTAGATAATGAAATAGCAGCTAAACCTGAAACAACACCTTCATCATCATCATCGGTCGATGAATTGGCCGATTCAGACGAAGAAGACTCGGAAGACGTAGGGGGAGCGCCATAAGGGCCATCAATAACAGTAGGGTCATCGCCAAACAGATCATCCTCGTCGGACGAATCAGAACAGATAGGAATAGGTGATCGAGGACGTCGACGATTCCAGCCTGGACGACCGACTGGACCGTAGGACTTGGCTACCCCTAGGCCTCGGTACAGTATAATAATCAGAAGAACTAGAGTCGGAATCATAACTCGACTGACTCGGGGACCTATCAGGTGAAGTAGGGGGAGAAATCGGATGGTCCATGCTGTGAGGATGTAGATGATATATAAGGGTCGAGGTACTATACGGATATTGGAAAAACAAAAACCTGAAACCAAAAATTAAGTCACACTTTAACTTTATTAGTTTGAGTTGTTAAAAGTAATAAAAATAACGTTACTCTATTCTTGATAGTGTAGCCGTAATGAATGTCAGATTTTTAAACGTAAGCAATGTCAGGTTGCATTGAAATAGAAATTCTGACAAAATTACCCCCAAACCTGAACCTAAGAGATTCCTGTTATAGTGCAATGGGTGGTAAAATTGCTGTACAATATGAATCCAATGACAATTGCTCCAAATAAATAAAAGCAGACATTATATTGCCAAACACTAAAGTGGAAATAGAACTAACTAAAAGAGATGGTACGGCTGTGACTAACCAGAGGCAACAGGAATCAAACAACCATAAAGAAGAACAAGAAATACAACATAATATAATAACAGACCAATAAAGTAAAAGCAAACCAAAAGACAAAAAGTAAACTAACCGGTCGAAGCCTGATACAGCAAAATCCTAATAATAATAAACAGAAAGATGAAAAGTAAAAACAAAGAAATAATAAAAGAATATACATGCCCAACTGTCGGAGAATGTCTAAACCACCCACCAAATACATGAAAAAGAAAAAATGAAATGTCCAAACACTCCCCCCCAAACCAAATCTACTCATCACCTCCCTCAATCAGAACTAGCTCCAGACTCGTACTCCCCTGGCCAGTAGTACCATCACCATCCCCATCACCGTCACTCCCATCTTCATCATCACCATCATCGCCAGCCTCCTCCTCCTCACCCTGTACCTCCCCCTGCTCCTCAATTCCCTCCTCGGCCACCTGCTATGCCTGTCGCGAAAACGCCGACTGGTAAGCCGCCTCTCCCTGAGCAAGAATGTCCTCCAGCTGGTCAGGATGATGAAGCTGGAAAAAGGACCTAATGTATGATTGCAACCACAACGTCTCACCTCGAAAAGCACAAACGTCTGCATAGGTCCAGGCATAAAGAGTATCCTCCGAAGGAGGTGGACGCTATGTTGTCTGCTCACGACGGGCCTGGGCCTGCTCACGGTGTTAGGAAACTGCGTTCCTAGAATCCATTGACAGTGCGTAAAAGTTGGTACTGCAAAAATTTTACGTGAAAACTACAATAACCTTACAAGGGCGGAACTAGGGTTACCTTAAACTGCTAAAACGGATTGCTGTAGTAGACGAATCGAGAACACGGGCTCGATGACAGCTCACGATCTTCTACCGTATTCCTTTGATCCCAGAATATCGAACTGAGTGTGGGCTCTTTCGAAATGCTTTTTGTTTTTTGCTCTCCCTTTTTTTTTTACGCTCTCTTTTCTATTCCGAGTTATAATTCTTTATATAGAAAAACGCTAGCTGATGAGAGAGCCAAAGCAGCATATATATAGGCTACGATAGAGACCATAAGAAGTCAATAAGGAATAGGCTTCCTTATGGAATTAGGAAACCCTAATTCAAACTGAATCAGATTCCTATTTCCATAAATTAGAATTCATACCACTAAAGAATTATAATTGCACTCCTACCCTTATCTCAAAAATATATTTCGAGCTCCATGTTATTAAATGCTTATTATCTCCCCATGTTAAGATTACAGATATCCATTAATTAAATATAATTACTGACAATCATATTTAATTAATTTCTTAAAATTCCTTGAGATCCTCTGCTTAACTTATCTGATATGTCGGATACAAAATCCACCTCCAGGGTTTGACATAATCAAAACATATAAGCTTTCTCAAGGGGATATCATCAATCCCAAAATTGAGACATGAATTCCATCATTAATTAATATCCACCACACAATTAATATTGCCACCCAATCCAATGAGATATTGACCCATTTAAGGATCTCACCCTTTTAGGGATCAAAGTGTAAATATCAAATGTACGTGTCTACAAATTAACGTAGGATTTAGAGCATAAGCACTCATAATAACCATGAGGTATTAAATATCTTATAAGTCAATATAAAGATAATTGCCCCAAGTCAGTCCCGTTTAATACACAAAGTGTACCAGCATAGTGAGTTGAAACTATACTGTTTTCCGTAGTCAAGACAAACCTACTACAACACCATGCTGCAGTCCTACCGATGATGTGTCCAATCCCATCTAAGACTGTAAACCAAAATCTTACATTCTATAATATCTGATGGCCTGATCTTCCGTGTGTAAGCCGAACTCTACACACCAAATCACCTACTATATAGAATGAGAGACACACATGCATAATATTAAATAAATAATATAATACAAACATTGCCCACACAGATTCTCATAAAAATGGATCAACTGATTTTATTAAATGAATAATAAATCAACTACATAAAGCATGGCTTTTAGTATATATCCCTAACAATCTCACACTTAGACTCAAAGCCATGATGCGACATACCTCACTCCTATCCTTTCTACATGACTGTCAAAAGTCTTGGCCGGTAAGCTCTTGGTGAAAGGATCTGCCAGGTTATTTGCTGATGCTATCTTGGTCACTTCAACATCACCTCTTTGCACGATCTCTCGTATCAGGTGATACTTACGCTCAATGTGTTTTCCCTTCTTATGGGCCCTTGGTTCCTTTGAGTTAGCAACCGCTCTGCTATTATTGCAATAAAGGGTAATAGCCGATTGTACCGCAGGTACCACTCTTAGATCCATAAGGAAGTTTCTGAGCCAAACGGCCTCTTTAGCAGCTTCCGAAGCAGCCACATACTCGGCTTCCATGGTAGAATCAGCAATACATGACTGCTTGATACTCCTCCAAGTAATGGCTCCACCTCCTAGGGTAAACTCATATCCTGAGGTAGACTTTCTGGAATCCCTATCTGACATGAAATCAGAATCTGTGTACCCAATGGGTACAAGACTGTCTGCTTGGTAAACTAACATATAGTCTCGAGTCCTTTTCAGGTACTTGAGAATATTTTTCACCGCAGTCCAATGTTCTTGCCCTGGATTAGACTGATATCTACTAACCATGCCAACAGCAAAGCAGATATCAGGTCTAGTACATAGCATAGCATACATTAGGCTTCCTACTGCCGAGGCGTAAGGAACTGCCTTCATCTTCTCTATCTCATCAGGTGTCTTAGGACACTGATCCTTAGATAGAGTAATTCCGTGTCTGAAGGGAAGGAATCCCTTCTTGGAATCTTGTATGCTAAACCTTGCAAGAATATTGTCAATATAAGTGCCTTGTGACAAGCCCAACATCCTATTCTTGCGATCTCGCATAAGCTTGATCCCTAGGATGTGACTGGCTTCTCCCAAGTCCTTCATATCGAATTGAATGGATAACCATACCCTTACAGAAGATAATACCCCCACATCGTTTCCGATTAGCAAGATATCATCCACATAAAGTACTAAGAACACCACCACTCTTCCATCATGTTTCTTGTACACACAAGATTCATCCGCACATTGATCAAAACCAAATGACTTGATTGCTTGATCAAAGCGGATATTCCAAGACCTAGATGCCTGCTTAAGTCCATAAATGGACTTCTTAAGCTTGCACAACATGTGTTCTTTGCCCTTCGCAATGAACCCGTCTGGTTGCATCATATAGATGCACTCGTCAAGATTTCCATTTAGAAATGTTGTCTTGACATCCATTTGCCAAATTTCATAATCGAAATGTGCAGCAATGGATAAGAGAATCCGGATAAACTTCAGCATTGCCACCGGCGAAAAAGTTTCCTCATAATCGATTCCTTCTTTTGGAGTGAACCCTTTCGCAATAAGCCTTGCTTTAAAGGTTTCCACCTTACCATCTGCTCCTCTCTTCTTCTTATAGATCCACTTACATCCAATGGGTTTTATTTTATTGGGTGGTTCTACAAAATCCCAGACTTGATTGGAGTACATGGACTCCATTTCAGACTTCATAGCCTTTTGCCAAAGATCTGCATCTTTATCTTCGAGTGCTTCATTGTAGTTACAGGGGTCGGTACCTTGTTCATCAGGGACCCGGTCATAAGACTCTCCCAAGAACATATACCGGTCAGGTTGAATAATAACCCTCCCACTACGACGAGGCACAACCCGTGTCTGTGCATCACTGATATTTCATTGTGAAGATTCTGAACCTAATACACCATTATCTACACGTTGTACTGGTTCAGGAACCTGCGTGTTAATGGTTGGTTCGGGATCTACACGAGTTTCGATAATCCTCCCACTACGACGTGGTAATGGAATATCGATAACTCTTTCTTGTGGTGTTTCTTCTCGTACCGTTGGTATCGAAGAAGTATGTCTCGGTGTCCCTCCTCTCATTTCCTCTAGAACAATACGACTTCTGGGCTTGTGGTCCATAACATAGTCCTCTTCTAAGAATGTGGCATTGGTGCTAACAATAACCTTCTGATCCTTAGGACTATAAAATAGACCACCTTTAGTTCCTCTTGGATACCCAACAAAGAAACATACTTCTGTTCTTGATTCCAACTTTTCTGCGTTCCCTTTCAGCACATGTGCTAGACTACCCCAGATTCGAATATACCACAGACTAAGTTTTTGCCCAATCCACAATTTTGTGGGAGTAGTAGGTACTGACTTAGATGGTACCAAGTTTAGAATGTATGCAGCTGTCTCTAATGCGTGTCCCCAAAAGAAAATTGGTAAATCCAAGTAACTCATCATAGATCTTACCATGTCCATGAGAGTCTTGTTCCTTCTTTCTGCTACACCGTTCTGCTGAGGCATACGGGGTGCAGACAATTGAGATGTAATCCCTTGCTCCAATAAGTATTCCCTAAACTCTCCCAAGAGGTACTCTCTACCACGATCAGATCGTAGTGTCTTGATACATTTATTTGGACGCTTCTCCGTTTCAGCCTTGAAGTCTTTGAATTTCTCAAAGCATTCAGACTTACGCCGCATCAATTAAATGTACCCATACCTTGAGTAATCATCGATGAAAGTGACAAAGTACTCAAATCCCCCTCTTGCTTGGACAGTCATAGGACCACACAAATCAGAGTGAACCAATTCCAACGGCTCTTTAGCTCTATAGCCCTTGGCTGAGAACGGCCTCTTGGTCATTTTACCTTCCAAGCAGGATTCACAGACTGGAAGTGCCTCCACTTCCAATGAGCCCAATGGCCCATTTTGAACCAGTCTTTGAATCCTTTTCAAATTAATATGACCTAGGCGTAAGTGCCAAAGATGCGTTTGGTTCATCCTCGAAGGTTCTTTTCTCTTAAATGGCAAACTATTTGTGTTATTCAATTCATTAAGTTACAGTATAGGAGAGATAGGATTTATAATATAAAGATCATCCACCAATTGACCAGAACAAATAAAATGTTTATTTTCTTTAATAACTACTACTTTATTAAAATGAACTGAATATCCATTCTTTACTAAACTAGAAACTGAAACTAAATTCCTTCTAATAGAAGGTACATAAAAGCAATTTCTTAATATTAAAATTCTATCTCTACCAAAACTAAGATGTAGATCTCCTACTGCAACTACTGCTACTCTCGTAGCATTTCCCATATATAGATAAATCTCTCCATCACTGAGTTGCCTGGTTCCCTGGAACCCCTGCAAAGAATTGCATACATGATCAGTGGCTCCCGTATCTACACACCAGGTACCGGTAGATCGGACCGCTAAACACGATTCAACAACTAGTAAATGAGATTTACCTTGATTGTTCTGTCTGGCTAGATAAACTGGACATTGCTTCTTCCAGTGTCCTGGCAGCTTGCAAACAAAACATTTGCCTTTAGGCTTTCCCGGTTGTCCTCGTGGCCTTTGGATTGGCGGAGCACTCGCGGCCTTCTTTAGAGCCTTTTTCATTTTCTTCTTGCCTTTCGGCTTTGAAGCAGAACCTTTCTCAAACACAAGAGCACTCCCTAACTTTCTGTTGAGACCCTCAGCTGCTTGGAGTTCTTTAAGCAGCTCCGCCAAGGTATATTTAAATTTATTCATGTTGTAATTGAGGCAGAATTGCTTAAAAGACTCTGGCAGTGACTGGAGTACGATATCGACCTGGGTTTCCCCGTCGATTGTAGCTCCAAGGATCTCTAGTTCATTAAGAAGAGATATCATCTTAAGAACATGATCCCTTACAGGCATCCCCTCAGCCATGGTTGTGTTCATCAAGTCTTTCATGGCAACCTGCCTAGCAGCACAACTTTGATCCCCAAACATCTCTCGGAGGCTCTCCATCATGTCATAGGCGCTGGCCATTGACTGATGCTGATGTTGCAGCACATTTGACATGGATGCCAAAATGTAACACCGCGCCATCTCATCAGCCTTGACCCATTTCTTGTGAACTTGGGTTTCCTCAGCGGTTGCCCCCTCACCAGGTTGCTCAGGACATTCTTCCGTAAGCACAAACTTGTACTCTTCAGCAGTTAACACAATATCCAAATTCCTTTTCCAGTGTATATAGTTTGGTCCAGTAAGTTTGTTTTCTTTAAGTATAATAGCAAGTGGATTGAAAGTACCCATTTAAAAGCCTGAGAATCACAAAACATAAATAGTTACGTTTGGACAAAAATTACTATAGATTCGAGTTGAAAATATTGGTTCCCTCTACCATATTTGAAAGGAATCCGCCAGCAACCTGATACACCGCGAATAGTATGACTCGATGGAAAGCCATATACTATCCATCATTTGTTCAGATAGACAATTGTCTTTTAATTTTACTATCCAGGCAATGTACTTTGCCTAATAAAATTAAACTGCTGACTTGCTTTGGTCCTATAAATAATAACAGTGACTCAGATGGAGAGGATATTATTATTTATAGCTAAGTGTATACCATCACTTAATTCTAGGTCAAGAGTTCCATGAGGAACACCTCTGATGGAGAGGTGACCCACACTAACAATCACCCAAAACATTCTTTTAAAGAAGTTTGTACTGATGATTCCATGATCAACTACATCCGATAGGGAGGATGACACTAGAGCCATCATACAAAATTAATCATATCATCTACAAACTAGTGATGGAGACCATGGGATTTATACTTGATAAATTCCCTCTCCCACTTAGAATTTTAAAAAAAAAATTGAGGGTTATAATTTTTCAGAAAAAACTTTTAATTTAATTAATAAAAAATAATAGAATACTTGACAAGGATTAATTCATCCTTACTAGTGAAACCCACATGTGTAGATAATAAAATTATTCTATTCTCATGATTTTAGAAAATAAGTACTTATGTTTTCAAATTATGAAATTAGTTTTATTTCTAAATACATATGTAGTTGTCCATCATTTTAAATTAATATAAATTAAACATGCAGCTAGACATCTGAAATAGGTCTAGGAATAATTATCTATGTTGTCCTATTCATTAAACATGAAACAATAATAATCATTCAATCACACATAAATAAGGAAACCACAATAAAATAGGAATCCCACTATTATGGTCAAGCTGCAACTCTTGTGAAGAAATCTTCATTGAACCCGATTAGCTCTATGTCGCCACTACGCAACGGGGGTTGAGCTGCCTTCCAGAACTATTTTCTGAAACAGTCTTCTGAAACTGCCTTCTGAAACTGCTTCTAGATCGCTTTCGAAAACTACTTGTAAAACTGCTCTCACGAACCATCTTCACAGATTTACTTGAGATATATTACATAAACCCTATGCCTCCGTGAAGGAGTTCACATGCTATATATTTGCAGTAAATTAACCACGCATCAATCAAGCGTGGGATCCAATACATACAAATCCTATGCCTCCATAAAGGAGTTCACATGCTATATCAAAACAGCAATATTAACCACGAATAAACCCATCGTGGGATCCAATCACACAAAACCAGTGACCATAATAGTGGAATAAGAACGCTGCAAAACAAGGGTTAGCATAGATCTACGTTCTATCCATCCATCAATGCACGCATAAGATCTGTTTTATTGGACAACATGGTTGCGTCCAACCTATACGCAGAATCAACGTTTGTTAGGAAACTGCGTTCCCAGAATCCATTGACAGTGCGTATAAGTTGGTACTGCAAAAATTTTATGTGAAAACTACAATAACCCTACAAGGGCGGAACTAGGGTTACCTTAAACTGCTAAAACAGATTGCTGTAGTAGATGAATCGAGAACACGGGCTCGATGACAGTTCACGATCTTCTACCGTATTCCTTTGCTGCCAGAATATCGAACTGAGTGTGGGCTCTTTCGAAATCCTTTCTATTTTCTGCTCTCCCTTTTTTTTTTTACGCTCTCTTTTCTATTCCGAGTTATAATTCTCTATATAGAAAAACGCTAGCTGATGAGAGAGCTAAAGCAGCATATATATAGGCTATGATAGGGACCATAAGAAGTCAATAAGGAATAGGCTTCCTTATGAAATTAGGAAACCCTAATTCAAACTGAATCAGATTCCTATTTCCATAAATTATAATTCATACCACTAAAGAATTATAATTGCACTCCTACCCTTATCTCAAAAATATATTTCGAGCTCCATGTTATTAAACGCTTATTATCTTCCCATGTTAAGATTACAGATATCCATTAATTAAATATAATTATTGACAATCATATTTAATTGATTTCTTAAAATTCCTTGAGATCCTCTGCTTAACTTATCTGATATGTCGGATACAAAATCCACCTCCAGGGTTTGACATAATCAAAACTTATAAGCTTTCTCAAGGGGATATCATCAATCCCAAAATTGAGACATAGATTCCATCATTAATTAATATCCACCACACAATTAATATTGCCACCCAATCCAATGAGATATTGACCCATTTAAGGATCTCACCCTTTTAGGGATCAAAGTGTAAATATCAAATGTACGTGTCTACAAATTAACTTAGGATTTAGAGCATAAGCACTCATAATAGCCATGAGGTATTAATTATCTTATAAGTCAGCATAAAGATAATTGCCCCAAGTCAGTCCCGTTTAATACACAAAGTGTACCAGCATAGTGAGTTGAAACTATACCATTTTCCGTAGTCAAGACAAACCTACTACAACACTATGCTGCAGTCCTACCGATGGTGTGTCCAATCCCATCTAAAACTGTAAACCAAAATCTTACATTCTATAATATCTGATGGCCTGATCTTCCGTGTGTAAGCCGAACTCTACACACCAAACCACCTACTATATAGAATGAGAGACACACATGCATAATATTAAATAAATAATATAATACAAACATTGCCCACACAGATTCTCATAAAAATGGATCAACTGATTTTATTAAATGAATAATAAATCAACTACATAAAGCATGGCTTTTAGTATATATCCCTAACACACGGGCCCTCCTAACCTCCAGATCTAGGCGATCCAAGCTCAACTTCCAATCAGCGAAAGCGAACTCTGGAATATGTGCGTCAATGGGCTCATCGGCAGGAATAAGAAAGGCCTTAGCTCGGAGAATAGCGGTGATAGTGCGAGGGTATGGCAGCAGAAGCTTAGAATCGAAGGAGTGGTCAATGGCATGGGCTGCAAGACACATGCCCTCCATGATACTAAGGCCAGGGTGAAACCAATCGCTGCGGTAAACGGCGTAGAGGGCATGGTGAATTTCCTTGGTCCGTTCCTACTCGTGACCAAGGGGGTACAGGTTGCGTTTGAAGACATGGTTGACGAACCACATCTGGCTGGGCATGTGTGATCGTCGAATAGATTGCCCTGACCCAGAGCGGCCGCCACACATGTCCTGGATAATGTGTATGAAGGAGTGGGCTTTGGATAAGACATTTAATTTTGGTATTTGATATGAATGGGAGGGGAGTTGGAGGATTTCAGCGATGTTATCTGGGTTGAGGGTGATGTCGTGGCCATCTATAGTTGTTGACAGAAAGGCGTGCTGGCTTAGGAATTGTTTGTGGTAGTGGAGGTTTTGGTAAAAGAGGCGTACAAAGCGGGGGTTGCTGATTAAGTCAGGGTTTCTAAAATAAAGCTGTGGGGCCAGCTTACGGGCGACGAGGTTGCTGTGGCCCCACTTCGTGTCTTTATCAGACGCGAAGTACTCAGTGTCTATAGCAGCCTCGTAGTTGAGGCCGCGAGTGGCGTACTTAGGGCCTAAGTCATTGGGGTTTGGGTCGTCTGGGGGAGGTGGTGGTGGTTCAGTTTGTTTTTCTTTTCCTTTTGCTTTTTTCTGGGGCGGTTGGGAAGATGAAGCGGATTTGACAGTTCGTTTTGTCATTTTTAAAGGAAAGGTGTACGAATTTTTAGAAAAAATTTGAAAATGTGGGCTTTAAAACTGGTCTAAGCCCAGAAAAGAAAATGAAAGGGAAAGGGGGAATTGGTCACCTGCAAAGAAAAACATCCCAGCAAGGGACACAATCAATATATAATTCATTAATTTAACAGAATTTGGGGTTCACGGGGGAACACCCAGCAACTGTGAGAAGAGTCGGTCTCTTCTCACCCACTGTCCCGACAAGGGCACACACTTTGCGGCAAGTCACGGGGTACTTGCCGCGTGTTGATAATCAATGTCAATTAATAAAAAAACGATAATGACACAGGTTCCGATTTATTTAATTGAAATACCCATGTGAGCATGACTAATGCATTTCACATCATTGATTATCCGGCATTTATGAAATTATCGTCATAGGAACGGTAAAATTTGATAAATATGAGCATATGAACAGTCTAACCTTAATTGGAGAGGTAAATATGAGTTACATGATAAAGGTTCCAGTGGTTGATTAATACCGCACTTAACTAGGCCAATTTCATAAATAGTCATGAATTATTACATTAGTAACGTAACTTCTGAGTTTATCTCAGAAATTCAGTGTAATCAGAAAATTAGGATTGGCATTGGTTAAACAGATTGTTGTTAAATCTAGTGTCACGACCTAGATTCAGTTTACGATCACAAGTTGAATTGGGTTCCTTCCCAAAAAAAATATATATATATATATATACTCTTCGTATGTATAGCTAAACTGGACTTCAAAGTGGATTTCAATTATGTGAGTCCGAAAATATAGATTATACAAATGTGTGTGTGCGTCTCCGAGGTGGATTGAAAATTTTCCAGGACTGTGGATAATTAAATAAATGTGGAAGCCAAATCCTCAACCCTACCAGCATCAGTATTGTCAACACAGATTTAGGGTCTATATCAATCTGGGTGCGTGAAGATTAGGGTTTCAAAAACCTGCACATTACCACCCTAATCATGTATTGATAATAGGGATTAGGGTTCGAGATTATCAGGATCTTGGGTGTGTGTGTAGGGGTTAGGGTTCATGAGTGAGTCTAGGGTTTCAAGAACCCCAAATTCCAACCCTAACTATGTTTCGTGAAAAAGCTGTGTGTGGGTGTGTATATACCATACGAAATCTATATATGTATATACATATATATATCTATATATATATGTGCTAATGAGGATCTAGAATTTTCCCCAAATCTGAAATCCTAAGTCTACACCATGTTCGTATATATATGTGTATGAATCTGTGTTTGTATGCCTCCATGTAAATACATGGATATATATGTGTAATTATACGCAAATCTATATGAGTATGTGTATGGGTCTATATATATATATGGTTTGGGGAAGTATATTACCTGTGATATAGAGAGAAAAGGGGGAAGCTTGGGCCGCGGTTTTGTGTGAGCACAGCGACGGCGGCGGCGGTTTGGCGGCTGTGTGATATCGTGGTGGTGGTATGTGGATGAAGGACGGCGGCGGTGTGGTGTGGTGGTGGTGGTGAAGAGAGGAAGAGAAGAGAGAGATCGTGAAAGAGAGCAAGAGAGATAGATGAAGAGAGAGAGAGAGAGAGAAAGTGTTCTGAAAATTAGGGCTCAGCCCTATATTTAAAGAGAAAGGAACCTCGCACGAGCGGACCGCGCGCGCGAGCCCCTCCACGAGGAGAAGCTGAGGCTTGCTTTTGGATTCTTAAAAAAAAATTCCTCAAGTGTCAAACTCGCTCGAGCGGACCGCTCCAGCGAGCTCCTCACACGAGCGAAGTGAGGCGCGAGCTAATACTGAGGCTTCTCTTTTTGTTTGTTGGAGAAATTTTTCTAAGTCTCGTATTCGCTCGAGCGAGCCTTGCCAGCGAGCCGTGCCAGCGAGGGCGTCGCTCGCGCAATTTCAAGCGCGGACGGAAGCTGAGGCTTCTTTTGAAAGGCTAAAAGCAATTTTTTCTAAGGAGCAATCTCGCGCGGGCGGACCACGCGAGCGAGGGCTCGCGCGAGCGGACCGCGCGCGCGAGATATGGGTTTCTCATTTTTCTTTTATGTTTCTTTGTAAAAATTGTTATATAACTTCAAATTTTCATCTTTTGGGGTTTTAAACGCTCAGACACTGGCCAAAAACTACTAACTAGTGTACAAAATTGAAGAAAAATCTAACTAACGCTTGGGTTGCCTCCCTAGAAGCGCTAAGTTTTACGTCCCTAGCTCGACCGATGCAAAACTCAGTCTAAATAGATCGGGTCTACCAGATCTATAGATTCTATTTCTCTTTCGTCTGTTTCCTCGGTTTGATATGGCTTAAGCCGTTGTCCGTTTACTTTAAACGGTGCCCCACCGTTTGCATCTTGTATTTCAATTGCTCCATGCGGAAACACTTGTGTTATAATGAACGGACCGTCCCATCGGGACCTTAGCTTCCCAGGAAATAATCTTAATTTCGAATTAAATAACCATATTCGTTGTCCCACTTCGAAATTCTTTCTTACAATCATTTTATCGTGAAAATATTTAGATCGTTCTTTATAGATTCTCGAATTTTCATGCGCTTCCTTCCTCAATTCTTCAAGTTCTTGCAATTGAAGTTTACGATGGCATCCTGCCGCTTTTATATCTTGGTTCAGCGTTTTTACAGCCCAATAGGATCGATGTTCGAGTTCCATTGGTAGGTGGCACGCTTTTCCAAATACTAGACGGTAAGGAGACATCCCAATAGGAGTTTTAAAAGCTGTACGATATGCCCACAGCGCATCGGTCAGTCGTTGTGACCAATCTTTACGGTCTGGATGTACTATTTTTTCTAATATACTTTTTACCTCTCTATAAGACACTTCAACTTGTCCTTGGGTTTGCGGATGGTATGCGGTTCCTACTTTATGGGTGACGGAATATTTTCGGACGAGGGCTTCGAAGTAATGATTACAAAAATGTTTTCCCCCATCGCTTATAATTGCCCGTGGCGTACCGAATCGACAAAATATGTTATCTTTTATAAATTGAACCACTACTTTATGGTCGTTCGTTCTCGTCGCCACTGCCTCCACCCACTTAGAAATATAGTCGACCGCGACTAAAATATATTCGAAACCACAAGACGAGGGGAACGAACCCATAAAATCGATGCCCCACACATCAAATATTTCTATAATAAGAATTGGGGTCATGGGCATCGCGTCACGATGTGACATGTTCCCTGTTTGTTGACAACGTACGCAGTTCTGACAGAATTCATGTGCGTCTTTAAACAGCGTTGGCCAATATAATCATCCGCTTTGGAGAACTTTAGCGGCCATTCGACGGCCTCCAAAGTGACCTCCGCATTCTAGAGAGTGACAAAAATTTAATATGGATTTGAACTCACTTTCCGAAACACAACGTCATATAATTTGATCAGAACAGTGTTTAAATAACAGTGGGTCATCCCAGTAGTAATGTTTAATTTGAGAAAAGAACCGATCTTTGTCTAAACGAGACCACGTATTCGAGATATGTCCTGTAGCTAAGAAATTGACGATATCACTGAACCATGGACGATTGATGGTAGATAATGCAAATAATTGTTCGTCTGGGAACGAATCCTTTAGAGGGGTAAGATCATTAGATTCTATAAGAATTCGTGACAAGTGGTCAGCTACTACATTTTTAGAACCCTTTTTATCCCGTATTTCATAATTAAACTCTTGAAGGAGTAAAATCCATCGGATTAATCTGGGTTTCGTTTCTTTCTTATTTAATAAATGACGTAATGCGGCATGATCTGTATACACAATGACCTTTGAACCCAATAAATAAGAACGGAATTTGTCAAGGGCAAACACAACCGCAAGTAATTCTTTTTCAGTTGTTGTATAGTTCAATTGCGTGTCATTTAGTGTCTTACTCGCATAATAAATGACGTGAGGGATTTTATTAACTTTTTGGCCCAAAACAGCTCCAACGGCATAATTGGAAGCATCACACATCAATTCAAACGGTAATGACCAATCAGGGGATTGGATTACTGGAGCCGTGGATAGTAAGGTTCGTAACGTTTCTAAAGCCTTCAGACAGTCATTGTCAAAGACAAAAGGAACATCCTTGGCAAGCAGGTTGCACAAGGGGCGTGAAATTTTACTAAAGTCTTTGATAAATTGTCTATAAAAACCTACATGACCTAGGAAGGAGCGGATCTGACGAATGGATGATGGGGGTGGAAGTTTGTCTATTAACTCAATTTTCGCTTTATCAACCTCTATACCTCGCTTGGAGACAACGTGACCCAAGACTATTCCCTCTTGAACCATGAAATGGCTATTTTCCCAACTTAATACCAAATTTGCTTCCTCGCACCGGGCGAGGACTTTTGTAAGATTTTGGAGGCAGTCATCAAATGTAGATCCGAACACGGAGAAATCGTCCATAAATACTTCAAGAAATTTCTCAACCATGTCCGAGAAAATTGCCATCATACACCGTTGAAAGGTTACTGGTGCATTGCACAACCCAAACGACATACGACGGTAGGCAAAGGTTCCAAAGGGACATGTGAACGTCGTCTTTTCTTGATCATCAGGATAAACGGGCACCTGATTGTAACCAGAGTATCCATCTAAGAAACAATAATAGCTCTGACCGGACAAATGTTCTATGATTTGATCGATGAATGGAAGAGGGAAGTGGTCCTTACGAGTCATCGAATTAAGTTTTCTATAGTCAATACATACCCGCCAACCAGTAGTTTGACGGGTGGGTATAAGGACTCCCTTTTCGTTTGGTACAACCGTAATACCTGATTTCTTTGGAACAACCTGAGTTGGGCTGACCCAATTGCTATCGGAGATCGGGTAGATAATACCGGCATCTAAAAGTTTTATTACTTCCTTCATAACCACCTCTTTCATGTTAGGGTTGAGACGTCGCTGCATTTCCCTAGATGGTTTAGCATTTTCTTCTAAATTTATTCTATGCATGCAAACTGACGGGTCAATTCCTTTTAAATCGGCGACTGTCCATCCAATCGCCTTTTTATGATTACCTAGCACGTCTATCAGCTGTACTTCCTGAATTTCAGTTAAATTTGACGCAATTATAACAGGAAGGGTCGCGTTAGATCCTAGGAATGCATATTTCAGAGAATCCGGCAATGATTTTAGTTCGAGTATTGGAGGACACTCAATGGATGGTAAGGCTGGTTCATGTGCAAGAGGCGGTAAAGCCTCTAATTTAGGTTTCCATGGAAGTGCATTGGTCGTGTTTACTGATTCCAATAAAGTATTTACATCTTTAATATTTGTGTCAATGTTGAAATCATTAAAATTGAAAAGCGATAGGCATGCTTCCAAAGCTACCTTAGTCAACATAAAAGGCGCTGCCTCTTCGACTAATTCGTCTATTAAGTCTATGGCATAGCAGTCTGCCTCTTCATCCCCTCTATATGGTTGATTAGATGCATTGAAGACGTTAAGACGCACTGTCATATTACCAAAGGTTATATCCATCACACCAGTCCTACAGTTAATAATTGAATTAGCCGTGGCTAGGAACGGGCATCCTAGAATGACCGGAACGTGTTTTCTAGCATCTAAGACTGGTTCGGTGTCTAGCACGATAAAATCGACCGGATAATAGCATCTATCAACTTTCACCAATACATCTTCTACTACCCCTCGTGGAACTTTAATTGACCTATCGGCTAATTGTAAGGTGGCCGCAGTCGGTTTTAGTTCACCTAAACCCAAATGTTCATATACTGAATAGGGTAGCAAATTCACACTCGCACCTAAATCAAGAAGAGCCCGGTGAATGTATTTATCACCGTTGTGACAAGCAATGGTTGGAGTACCGGGGTCCTTGTATTTTAGAGTGTTATTATTAAACATAGAGCTAACCTTTTCTGTTAGGAACACTTTCTTAGATAAATGGTTTTTAGACTTTCTCTTCTGAGTGCATGGATCCTTTAAGAACTTAGCATACGGGGGTATCTGTTTAATCACATCTAGTAGTGGAATATTGATTTTTTACTTCTTTAAATATTTCAAGAATATCTTCCGGTTTCGTGCTTTTTCTAGTGAAGTGAGCCGGGGCTTCCCCGCTCAGTGGGAATGGCATCCTAGGCACATAGTCGGACGGATTCACTGCTTTAGATGTTTTATTAGACAATAGAGGATTAGCGTCTTTTGAAACTGGAGTTACATTCCCTTCCTTTTCACCTTTTTATTTTTCTTTACCCTTATCCTTTCTCGTTTCGGGAGGAGGTACGACCTTCTCAGGACGTTCAGTTGTCCTAGTCGACACTGCGTTAACTTGATCACTCGCCGAACTCACCTCATATTGTCCCTTAGGGTTTTGGACCGGTTGACTTGGTAGCTTTCCCTCATTACGACGATTTAAGGTATTAGCAAGTTGTCCCATCTGAGATTCCAATTTAGCTATTGACTGCGTATAAGAGTTAACAAGTTGCGACTGTGATTGTGATTGAGCTTCTAGGTTTTTTTAATGACGCCAACACGCTCTCCTCAAAAGTTTTATCCCTAGGAGGGTTAGTGCGGAAAGGAGGCTGTTGGTATTGATTTTGTTGATTCTGAGGCTGCTTATACTGATTAGATTGTGGCCTATACGCATTAGGAAAATTCTTCGTATCGGGTTTCGAATACGGTTTCTCACTATTAGAGTTCCATGAAAGGTTCGGGTAAGATCCCCATGTAGAGTCCAGTTTATAACCCGCGGGGTTATAATTGGGTCGTTGGAACTATTAGACAGCATTTATATGTTGTTCCACAAATTCCGGGAACTGGGACGTGAACGGACATTCTAGTGTCGAATGCGACGAATCTGAGCTTAACTGGCATACTTCAGCAGAAGGAGATGGGCCTTGCATGCGGCCCATCATCATAAGTTGGTCCATTTTTCTATTTAATTCTTGGATTTCATATGAATGATTCGACTCAACTTTAGTCTCTCTCTTAGGGTGAGGTAGAAGGTGTCCCTCAGGTCGTACGGATACTGCTTGGTGCATAGAGTTTTCACTTAAAGTTTCAAATATCTTCCATGCTTCATCGGCACTCTTGTGGAGGAACGTCCCCGCACAAATAGTGTCGATGGTATTTCAAACGGCAGGAATTAATCCTTCATAGAAGACTTACACCAGCTGCCATTTAGGTATCTGGTGATGAGGGCAAGAACGTAAGAGTTCTTTAAACTGTTCCCATGTATCGTAAAGTGTTTCCCCATCTTGCATTGTAAAATTGGTTATTGACTTTCTAATCTGATTCGTTCTAGTGATAGGGAAAAACTTTTGTAGGAATGCAGTTTGCAACTCATCCCATGTTCTTATTGAATTTGGCTCCAAAGATTGGAGCCAGTACTTCGCTTTATCTTTGAGTGAAAACGGGAAAAGACACATTTTTAACTCATCATCTGTTAAGTTCTAAATCTTTAAAGTCACACAGATACCCTGAAATTCGCCTAGATGATTATAAGGGTCCTCCTTAACACGCCCATGAAATGACGGCAGGAGCGCAATAGTTGATGATTTGATTTCAAAATGGGCTGCCGTCACTTCCGGTAAAGCAATACACGACGGTGGTGTATAGGCAGTAGGAGTAAAATAGTCCTTTAACGGTGGTGGTGGGGGTATGTTAAGATTATCCCCAATATTCTAATTGTTTCCATTATTCCTGTTATGTCCAAAATCGGCCATCGGAATAGGTTCGATTTTTATCGTTTTAGTTTTTCTTAAACAATTAATAGTACTACGGATTTCTGATTCAAACGAAGATGACGGTTTTGGTATGGACTCGTCGTCTAACATCAACCGAGCTCTTGAAGCTTGTGTTGATGACCTAAGACCCTTAAGTGTGCGTTCAAGTTCGAGATTAAGCGGATTTAATTCAGGTTTAGTTGAACGAGTTCCAAACATAAACTAAGGACTAACTCAATTAAAACAAAAATCAGCTACGCTAATAATCAAGCATACAAGCACACAAGACTACTGTGATGCATGAAATTATCCTGTAATGCAATGACCGCGTTAAGCCTAACGCCCCGGGTTTCCTAGCTAATGCAGTGCTCACTCCACACCTACCCTAATGCAAGTAATGCGTCTCAGCGCCCTGACTTACAGTGGTTCGAGGCAAAATTTAAATAATGGATTTACTTGATGATTTTTAATTGATTGCAATTTATTATATTTTTCAGGTCCGCGTAAGCTCCGTTGACGTGCACAGCTGCTCCACTCGATCTTGCTAGAATTGACGAATTGAGGTCTGTATAAACAAGGATAATTTTAGCGACTCGAAAATAAAATTAAAAACAAAGGAAATAAAATAGACACTAATATTTACTAACTAAGTAAATTATGATTCTAATAATTAACGGTAAAAATTATTTCAATCCCCGGCAACGGCGCCAAAAATTGATCTCGTCAAAATCAAGGTATAAAAGTATGCTTATTTGTACTTTACTTTCAAAAGAATCGTAGTGTGGAAAGTAAAGGTCGAACCTACAGAGATTGTTAATTTTTAATCCTTTAATTACTAAAATCAAATCTATTTAGTTATCAGAAAATCGGGAGTTTGATTGATTTAGAATTTGATTGTTACTACTAATTAAACTATGAAGTAAACATAGAAATTATAGAAATAAAATCTAGAACTAAATCTAAGAAGATTTGTATGCAAAATTCAAAATTGCTTTAAATATATGGAGATGAGATCTAGAATTACAATTCCACCACTAACTATGCATTGGGTGTCTATACTTCTTAATCTAAGTTCTATGTTTGGATAGTTATGATCTATCGTAGCTACAAGCCCAATAGTATCGTCAAGAGAATATTGTTAGTTCAATCTAAGCATAATCCATCTATGGTTCACATGAATTATCTACCTATAACTAGGATGTAGCATAACTCATCTTTCCTAAGCATGGATTATAAAAGATGTAAACATCACAATCACCTAAGCACCATTGTATGTAAATACTCCTATCAATCACAGAAATCAAGGACTATTGAGTTCAATAAGCATAAGGAAAAATCTAAGACAAGAATAGATCCAAAATACTCTTGATTATTAACATTAAAAACTGATTATAAATAATCCACCAACATACAATCACTATCCCAAAACATAAAACCCTAGAGTAGAAAAGCATAGAAAATCCCCCTTTACATGGCTAGGGTTTCATTGAACGCTAGATTAGGAGTTTAGTTGTTCATGATGGTTGAAAACATGAAGATTGATTTGATGGAAGCCATTAGAGACCTTCAAACTTGCTCTTCTCCTCTCTCTTTCCTTCCCAAATTCTCTCTGAAAATATGTGTAACCCTAAAAACTTATAAAAACTAAATATATATAGAGTTTACAAGGAGTTTTTTGAAAACTTTCCTATCCCGAAACTAACTAAAACAGCTATTGTTTCCAATTCGGACGTCATTAAGCAATTTCATTTTCACAGGGCTCTTCAGTATAGCAGAATACGCAACTTTGATTTTTGTACAGATCGCGCGCGAGCGGGCCGCGCGAGCTCGTAATTGGGCAGGTCGCGCGCGCGAGTCGCTCGAGCGAAATCTGGGATCTCACGCTAGCGGACCGCTCGCGCGAAGGGCTTTTTCCATCTTATTTCTGCCTGCTTTTTCACCTTATTTAACCGGCCAGATCTCCTTGCTTTCTTCTATAACCTGACAGAAAATAGAAAATAAAGTAAAACTACATAAAAATAGCTAACAAATGTGAGTTAAGTTGTGTAATTAGGATTTGTTCTCTCCCGATCATTCACTTCAAGATGAAGAACTGTGCATGATTGTTCACCAGCTTGGACATGTTGTCAACGACTCTTAGTCGAAAAGCAAGATAGGTGAATGAGAGATGAATTATTTCCTTGGGTTGAGTATTGTGATGAAACTTTTGAATTCCGAAAAGAAAATGTGACACGTACGATGAAAGGATACATGAGTTGACGTTGCGATGACGCGAGGTAAGTTAATGTCAGGTATGACTATTGGGTAAGTTTCACTCAGGTATTGATATTCTTATCTATCGAGATGCTTCGGAGTATTGCTAGGATTCTGTTTGAATCTTTTATCAGATTGAGACGGAGGCTTCGAGGATTTATTTTTCTTAAGAGCCTGAGGATTTATTTTCCTCATGAAACTTGGATTTCTCGGTAAAGTATTTGAGTGGTGTATGAGGCAAGTGTTCGGAGTACTTGTGTGAAGTCATGATGACGTGAGAGGATGGTTTAAGTTTGGGGACAAACTTCCTTTTTGGAGGGGAGAGTTGTCACACCTGTTCCAGAATTCCATGGTTTATCAATTCATATTTGAGATTTTGTCGCTTATTAATGTTTATTAATAATCTGAGGTGGAGTTGACTGTGAGTCAACGGTGAAGTGTCAGTGAGGACACGGGAACGTGGTATATCATATTACATGGGTATGAGTTAATGGCATTTATGTGACTTAAATGTTATTTGACTTATCTGGTATTTTTATGAATAGTAATTTTACCTGTGTTTAGTAAATTCTGGTAATTTTGATATTGTTATATCATTTTGAAAATTGTGGTGAGAACGTGAGTAATCGTGATATAAAAAGGTAGGTTGTGTAGAGATTTCACATAACTTAGTTTTTGGACGTAAGATTTGGACCCAAACGAGATTTAGTCGGAAACTTTTGGAATTTATAATTTTCACTCGTAAAGGCATAAGATGGACGTGTGCGAAGTTTCATGGGTTAATAAGAAGTTTTGAGAAACTTGCGGGGAGGTAAACGTAATTCCCAGAAAGTTTTTCTATAAATAGTGGTGGATGAGATTCATTCTCTTCCAAACTTTCAAAAAATATCTAGAGAGAGGAGAGAGAAGGAGATTGGAGCCAACGGGCTTTGCGACGCCGATCGACGACCTTTCGTCTGTAAGATTTTCACCAAATTCGAGATTTGAACTCGTGGAGGTAAGGCCTACGTTTTGATACTACTTAGGCCATGTTTGGCTAATTTTTCTAAAAATCTAATTTCTAGACTTTTGGAGAAAATCAGGTAAAACTCGTAGGAATCGCGTATAATTTGAAATCTGACGTTTATTCGGGCCTCTAGTCGATCCTTCGAAGTTTCGGAGAAATCGCACGAGATATGAATTCTAGATCTATGAAATATATGGATTTTCATGTTTTGAACATCAACTTTGATATTCTTGGATCCGGGCAAAATTCATGTATTAATTAAGCCCATTAATTATGCACGTGAAATTACATGAAAAGCATGTATAACTGTTTATGTGAACATGTTATGTGTCTACTTGGGTCAAAGGGGAGTTTGGTGCAAATTCATCCGGGATAAGCTCCTCGAACCTTGAGGATTATGATTGTGATTGAAATGGAATTGGAATTTTGGTTGTGTCTGGATTGGAGGTGGGCCCAACCAGGACACAGTACCTGGTATGGTAGAAGGCCCAACCAGTGTACGAGATGCATGGGAGAGGTGGGCCTCCTACGGCATCGACCGGATGAATGCGTACCACTCACCCTAGAGACTATTTCTATGTGTTTTAGATGCTTAAACCATGAATTGTCATATAAGCATACATTTAGAATTGTACGCTCAGCATATAGCTGAGCAGTGGAGATGTACTCCATTGCAGGTAAGAAGAAAGACAAGAAGAAGCGTGTTGAGTGAGGCCGGGGAACGCCGGGGAAATCACCTTTGTATATGTTTTTGTTTTAAATCCTAAAACTTGTGTAAGGATTGGGAATTGTAATAATATGTTGTAATAGGACTATGAATTAGTTTCGTAGTATTGAAATCCTGTATTTGAACGTCTGTGGTTATGTTTTAAATGTTGTATTTCAGTTATGGTTGTGTTTGTTGTTAGTGTGGAGAAGCATGAATTGTTAATTTTTACAACAGGGCTGCCCAGCAGGGGAGCAGTCGACTGGACCCTATGTCAGTCGACTGGATCCCGTGGGATTGAGACACTAAAAGTGAATAGTAATGGAAACAGTCGACTGAACACTGTTGATTTTGGCTACTGCTTCTATTAATGGCAAAACCAGTTGACTATACCATAACTCAGTCGACTGGACCCCTTTTGAAAATGTTGTATTTTGGTTCTGCTTAACACAGTCGACTGGGGACCTTTGATCAGTCGACTGAACTACTGTAGATTCTAGCTACTGATCCAAATAGTAACCAGTGCAGTCGACTGGGTTCCCTGATCAGTCGACTGGACCTCTGTTAAGAATTTAGGGTTTTGGTTTCTGCTAGGCACAGTCGACTGGACCCTAGGTACAGTCGACTGAACCTCTGTTTTCAAAAACTGATTCTTTTGAGTGTGTTTTCACTTGGCCAAAACTTTTTATAACTCTGATTTCAAGGAAATTTCAATTCAAAGGGTAATGTTCCCTAAAGTTTTAAAATACTCAGGGTTGTTTTAAAGTTCTTTCCGTTGCGTATCGTTAGAGGATGTTTGGATGAGCCTTGGTGGCGTGCCACGTGTCCTATTTCCACGCGTAGTGGGATGGGTCGTGACACGCCTAATACTTGTCAATTGAACCATCTGCCTTGCGTTAGATTTTGAAAACACACTTGTCTCCAATAATCCTACGTACAAGCGGAATGTCAACTAACTCCCAGACCTTATTCGCGTCCATAGAGCTCATCTCATCTGGCATAGCAACTATCCACTCAGCTTCAGCAGACGAAGAAAAATGCTTCACCAAAAGAAGCAGGCCCATCCTCATCCACTTGTGCACACATTTGCACATATGAAAAATGTCTTCCTCAATTTCAAAACAACGATAGGGAACTTTTTCCTCATCACCATACAATGTACTACCTGAGAATCTTGAGTGCCTAGTGGTGCACACCCACTATCTGGTACACTCCCACTAGCGTCTAGCGGTGTACTCCCACTTAGCTGAAGACTAGTACCATGTTACAGCGATTACTGAATGTGGAATCTCAATCTCCCCACCCTCGCTTAAACATGGTATGTCGTCTTCAACATCCTCTAACTCATAGAGGTCAAGATTTCTCTTAGTAATACAAATTTGGGGAAGTCATTTTCAATATCATGTGACCTCATTTCTGTCATTGCTATACTCGTTTGTTCATTATACGTAACATAGCCTGTCGAGCTGTTAGAATACCTTATAAAGGTATACTTTCCAGCTCTTGAGCATAGTTTCTCACACTTCTACGAGGTATAGTGAACATAACCTCCTGAGCTCCACGGGCGCAAATGCTCCAAAATGAGCTTTTCGCCTTTCCATAGCTCATAAGGGGATAGAGAGAAACGACTGAGAGGGGGCACTCTAGTATGTAGGCAGCAAACGAGAGTACATCCCCCCAAAACAACATTGGGAGGTTGACTTGCGCCATCATAGTCCTAGCCATATCTAGGAATGTCTTATTTCTTCTTTCTACAACACAATATTATTGTGGAGTTTCCAGAATAGAAAGTTATCTGCGTTTCCCCTTTATCTTCACATAGTTCCCAGAACTTATTAGATAAATACTTGCGATCCTCACATCGCGCAAAATCATTTATAAAAGTGAGAAAATAAGAGGCGCCATGACGTGCCTTTACAACCATAGGTCCACTGATATCTGAGTGAATTAGCTCTAATGCTTGAGTAGCTCTAATAGCCTCTCTAAAAGGTTTTCGACATGCTTTGCTAACTAAGCAAGACTCACACATAGGCAGGTCAACCTCAGCGAGTGGGCCCAAAAGGACTTCTCGAGCTAATCAAGTCATCCTATTACATACTATGCGTTCAAGTCCAGCATGTCATGTCTCAGAATAAATGAATAACAGAGGAAACTAGAATTATATAAAACAACTCTTAAGAAGTTATCCGTAGATAACCATGTCCTGGTAACACTACCACCAAAAAGTATCCATCCTATTAATACCAAACTGGAGAACGCCCTCGATTGCGCTCTTCCACCTTATTAGCCTTTGGCGCAAACTTGCTGGCCCCACCCTGCTTCTAGGCGGATTTACCCTTACCATTGCGTTTAGGCCCATTGGCCTTGTGCTTACTTCCACTTATGAAAGTAGTGGTCAAGAGTGTAGCTATACGATTCGCCTCACCTTTTTGGCGCTCCGTATTCAGCTCAACAAGTCAGAAAATGTCAAAACCAAAAATTTAACATTTCTGTTGTGGATCATGATTTGTTTTCTATGGACCGACGAATTAGGCAAAGAACTAATCATAGCCTGAAATTGCAGTTCGGGTATTCTGAAATCACGAATCATACCTGTCATCGACCTTAGATGTCCAGTAATCGTGTACTTGGAAGGTTTCCTTTACTTTTCCGAACTTCATAACTAGATGCTTAATCTAGTAGTGAATGTGCCTTCGAAAACAAATTTGAGCTGACCTTATAATACTTTGGCTATTGGGTAGTACATATACTTCCCAACAAGATCATGGTGCATGCTGCTTATCACAAAGCACGTGCTATGATCCTTCTCGAGCCAAGTATTATAGGCTATTAAGGTTATAATGATATTGGGCCGGAGGCCCATTAATCGGTTTAATGGGTTTAACCATAGAATAAGCCTAAAGCCCATAAGCTCTTACTCATTCTATCGGTGTGTTACTTTGCAGTGCCATATTACAAAAAATTAGTACCTTTTAAACTTGTTACTTTTATAAAGATCGACAAAATGTGATTTGGAAAACATTTATTTTTGTGAATCCAAAAAATTTGAAGCATAATATTTGAGAAAATGCGCAAGGGATTGACATTATTATTTGCACATTTCATAAGGTTTGTTTTAAAATCCAATTACAAATAAGTTTTCCCCTTTCTACAATTTAAGACCAAAAAATTCACTATTGCTCATTAATCAAATCTTAATTTTGTAAATCAAGAAAAACTTTTTATAATTAATTTTTCTAAACAAACATCAATTAGATGGTACAATTACCTATCTAAAATTATCCACAAGATATAAAGTGCGCCATACAACAAAAGTGCGCATGGACCCCCACGTGGGTCTGAATTGACAACTTAGAGCTCATGTTAAGGTAATTCAAGTGTATGATTTATGAATAAAGAAAACCATCCCTTTACAAGTAGGTTTTTCCAATACAAGAAATAAAACTCTCGTCCTCACATTACATTTATAGCCCATAAAAAATAGGGATGCTTTGTTTATAAACATATAAAAGAACAGCCTTAAACATACATCGTGAGGACACAAGCTCCATAAATTGTTAATTAATTATCTATTCATTAATCACATACACCAAGCACTCATGCGGTCTATTTAAAAATGAATGGACTAATCCATCACACCATTTAAGGAGGAGGATTAGAGGCCTCGGGTCATCTAATCACAAACAATAGTAATATAAACATGACCAACTAAGCTGTGAGCCTCTAAAAATAATAAAATATGTAATAAAATGATCATTGCACAGCCTGGATAGCTCCCATAAGCTAAGTAAAATCAATGAAAAAATCTTGGATTTTTTTTTTTATTAATTTTAACCTAATTTTAGGTCTTAAAACATAATTTAAAACCAATTTATTCTGGGCCCTTTAAATTAACAATTAATTTAAAACCTTATGAAAAAATTTATTAATTGAAAAACAAATTTTTTTATTATAAATAAAATTTTTACGGAATTTCACCAAGGCCCAAAAATATTTTGAATCAATTTAACGAAATGAATTGATTTAGTTAAACAAAATTAACTATGAGCAACTAAATTCCCAAAAAAAAAAAAAAAAAAAAAAAAAAAAAAAAAAAAAACAAGAAATTTGCTCTCCAAGGATTTTCAGTGGTCTAATATGGTGTTCTAAACATCCCATATTAATTTTAAAAATTAATAATCTATTTTGGCTATTTTAAGCAATTAAATAAATGCTCATATGTATAAATTTTATGCTCTAAAATACCAAAACAAAAATGAGATAATTCATAAAATTTTCTTAAGTCTCCAATCAGTGTACAAAAACACTAGACATTAAATTCAAGAATTAACAACTTTAATTGGTTATATTTTAAGCAATTAATATTGCGTATTCAACACAATATATATATATATATATATATATATATATGCTCTAAAATATGCCCCAAATAGCGAGAAAATTCACTAAAATAATTTTCTCAAGCTACCACTAGTGTTCTAAATACATTTTGTTAATTCTTTGAACTAATAATCAATAAAAATATTTTACGCAATTTAATACGTGTACAAAAACACGCAATTATATACTCTAAAATATTAATATGATTCAGATAATTTACCAAAAATTATCTATGGGTCCCACAAAATTTTACATGGTCTCAAAACAGTGTCCCTTATGTCTCATATTAATTACAAAAATTAATAGTGTATTTTGGCTATTTTAAGCAATTAAATAAATGTCCAAAAGCACAAATTATATGCTCTAAAATACAAAAAATACATGATAATTTAAACAAAAATTATCATAGAGTCCCTTACAGTGTACTAAACACTAAATTAAAATGATAATTCAAAAAATATGTATATTACAACATTCTTTTGAATATGAAAACAAATTTGAAACTCATATTTTCATAAACTAAGGGTTGTTTAACAAAAAAAATTTCACGGGTCATTATGTAAACAAGTAACAAATCTATTGCTAACCACATGATGTTTACAAATTACAAAACATCAGCACGTGAGTGGGCTCCACTCAAAATAGGTTTGTTTGGCTTGGACTAATAAAACCATGAACATATAAAAAAATTTTTAAACAAGACATGTCACACCCCAACCCGCCTCAAGCGGATTAGGACAAGTGTAACAATGCTACAAGTGCCCCAAAATAATAATTAGCAAAGAAAACATGTAAATCCTTAAGAAAAACATGAATTTAACAACATAAAATGACATTATTTTGATAAAACAGCCCCAAGGGCAAAATTTTCATTAATAAAGTATAGTCCAATTTTATACCAAAAGATAGATTTTTGAGTCCCGGTTCCAATGCAAAAAACGGCGCGCGAATCCGAATTTTCTAGAAAGAGTTATGTCCATTTCCGTAAAAGTCGTCAGAAAATGTTTTCGAAATCACTGTTTTGGGCAGAGGGGCATTCGACCGGTCGAGAAGGTCAATTCGACCAGTCTAAGTACCCTCTGGTCCATATTTTCTCCCATTTAACACCCTTATAAGTCCCCAAACTCCCAAGGCATTTGGGGCTACCTTCCAATCATTTTAGAACCCCCAAAAAGTCCTCGAAAGCATCGCAAACTCATTGAATCACGCAACCGTTGAAAGGTTTCACTCCTAATCACTTCAAGAACCATTCAATGCATTGTAACTAGTTTTGAATTGAAAGTGAAGGTGAAAGCGACTCCATAAGTCGAGGTCAACATTACTAAGCTATTACATACAACTTAGTTACAACCAAAACTCACTCAAAACATATACACAACTTCTTTTGAGTCAAAATAATCCATTTGGAAACATCCAAATCATTTTAAAAGTGTTCCCAAATGTCCCAAACATTAACCAAACACCATGAGAGTTTTCAAAAGCACTTCAAAACAGTTAAGAAGTTGGTTTAACACTCAACTCACACCAATCCTTCACTAGCAACCTAAACTTGCATCAAACTCCTCATCTTCCCCAACATGAGTATAACTTGTCAAACAAAAGATCTTAAATCTAGTTTGTCTTCAAGGTTACATAATTCATGAAGTTCTCTCCATACACACACAACTTGTGGACAGCATATTACAACCCATACCACAAGATACAACCAACACTAATTTGATCCTCACATATTACAAGTTTTCTAAAATGAGTTAACTATACATCTCTAAACCATAAGTTTCATTAAGATACTTTAACATCTAGATTTATAAACATATCAACACACATCTCATAACCCCCACGCTCACCCCGTCATATGATCATTTCCTTTCTTCCTCTTGTGCCGTACCTGCGGTGGTTATTCAATAACCACAACAGAAAATAATATTTGTTTAAGCTTTCGCTTAGTGAGTAAAGCTAATCACATGTATGAGTGTATGTCATATTCAATGCACAAATCAACAATCAACATATCACTTAGTCTCCAAAAGACCAAATATCAATTCACCATGTCGTCGCTCTTGCCTTTTTCCCTTATGCGCATATAGCACCTCTAATTCACACCATCTCACATACCCTTCCACAGCTGGGTTGTCACTCACACACCTTTACACAGTTAAGTGGTGAGCACCCTTACACCGTTGGGTTTTTCCACGTCTCCTTATTATGGAGTAAATCCACGGTGAATCAACATAAGGCTTTCTTCAACCCATATAACACATAATCACATAATCATCTCAACATAGCAATCCTTGCAAAATTAGGCATAATAACTTCCAATTTAAACTATCATGCTTTAACTATCATAATTCAACACATTAACATCATAATCAACATAATACTTCATAAATTGTAACATTAAACACAATTATACATTCAGCCCATGGATTAGAGTCACTCACCTCTAGGATTTTCACTCCTAATAGTAGAATTAAGATCCTAGTATGATCCAGGTATAATTCCTATACAAAATATACAAGTTATAAGCTAAACCCCCAAATTGGGCCGCGAAAAAACTGTCTCAGAAATCAATTAGACTAGTACCATTGCGTTAGACTCACCTCCAGGAGTCCGAATATGTAGCCTGTTTTGAAATTGAACGTCGTTAAGTGCGTTAATCGGCGTCATGAACGTCGGCGTCGATTCCGTCGAATTTCTCTCGTTTCCTTCTTCTGTAATTGTTTTTGCTAACAAATCAATTGAGGTAGAAGAATCTTGATGAGTCATTAGGATAGGTGTCACTCATATGTAAATCCTAACTTTGTGTTTTAATTATAGCCTCCCCCAAGTTTTGCTAGTTTTGCGATTATACCCCTGCCAGTTATGTAACTTATTAAAACTATCCCAAATTTAAATGGGTGTTTGTCTAAGTTGCGTATGGTTCCCCCATGTGAGTCCCAAATATTTTGTGAAGTTACTACCGCCCTACTAATAATGAATCTTTTTGCAAAAATACCCTTATTGGATTAATTTGTAGATATCACAAGCTAACATAGTAACAATTTGATATGAAAGCAACTAAACATATTCCAAGAAGTCATATAAAATGCATGTAATAATTTAAATGCAAATTATTTTACATTTTACCCGGCCCTTCATTGGGTCCCACTTCCAAACCTGTCCCTCCTCACTGGGACTTTTCCATGGGGGAGTCCAAGCCTCCCCTTACCTATTCTTATATATTAAATAATCTTAATTAATGCATATTACGAGATAGTTAAACCATTCTCCCGGGTACGGATGTCACAAGACATATTGTGCCTAACATCTCAAATTCTCAATCACTGCCAGCATTAAAGCTCCTAAAACGTGCCTCACAAGGCGCAAGATGTGCATAGTCCACTATGCGGGCATGTGTGGGTCACCAAAACACCACAGTGCGTCGGAATCGCCTTGGTTGTAGGAGTCAATTGGGCCCACTTGACAAAGCCATACATGATCACGTGTAGGGGAGTGGGCTCCATGCGACAACAAGCATGATTGGGTTGGGGACTATCTCTGGTCCTTCTTCCTCTTGGAGAAAGAGACACAGCAGCCCAAGGCTGCGCGATGCCACAATTCGACAACCACTATAATGCTTAAATACCATGCGACATAGATTTAAAATATGCAAAAAAATATCGATGGATTGAACGTGTGAATCTTTCAGAGATTGAGGGCAAAGTTTAAGAATAACTCAATTTTTATAGATCTAGAAATTAGGTTTTTGAATTTCTCACTCGTTTGAGATAATCAGGCCATGGGACTCATTGGGGGGACTCTAGGGAACATTAGGAACACAACCATGTAAAAAATTTGGACCCACATTGGAGTTTTGTCCTATACCCACTTGAAAATCGATTTTATCAAAATTTTGGTAAAAGCTTCAAAAGCTTTGATGGCAGATTCGTTTTGGGTGATTAAACGGGCGAATCAACAACCTGTTGGCTCTAATACCAATGTAGATAATACAGGCACGCCAGTATACTAGTCGGGTTTAGGTCACTTGCCTAGCGAAATAACCCAACGGATCGCCGAGCGATGTTGTTACGAGCCCGACGTCTTCACCCACGAACTGCTACTCCATGTAGCCTCTGTGTACTCTCTTATGCTTCATATTAGTCGCAGAGAAAGCTTCTTGAATGATCTCCAATGATGCCACGTTCTAAATCCCAAGCTCCTTGGTGATTAGCTAGAGAGAGAAACCGAGTGTATAGAGAGAGAGACTAACGTGAGGGAGAGAGAGAAGATGCTGAAAGTCAGTCTCATTAGATCTTTCCATGTGATATATATGCATATATAGGCACATAAAACCTATAAGGCTTGGGACTCCAAAGCCCGTTATTCGGTGTCCAAGCCAAGCCTCTTTGGACCCAGTCCAATATAATGTGGGTGCCCATATGGCCCAACCATAATATTTGTTACAGTTTAAATCAATAAAAATAATACACCTATAAACTTTTTCACAACCAACGCCTCACGTTCTTGATTTTAGTAGATCTGTGTGAGACCCATGTGGGACTCTCATGGGATCTACTAAAATCAAAGGCCATAATATATGATTATGCAAAAAGTTGTGGGTGCAGAATCATTACTCTTAAATCAAATGGAATTCAAGAAGTGAGTTAGTACTCGGTAGCAAGGCAACCACCACCAAACAAGACCGACATTGAGGTCGAACTGGAGCTCCAATTGCATGCCAGTTTGGGGTTTTTTTTTTTTTGCCAATTATTTTTCCGTCTCTTTCCCTTATTCCTACCTTAAAAGCTAGGGTTTTAATTCTTCAAAAAAAGGTCTTAAATTTTTACACATTGTAACAAAATAGTATTATCTTTGGGTTTTGAGTTGTACCATACTTTAATTAAGTTGCCCAATTTACTGTTAAGATGAGTTGTACCATACTATTAGTCCAATTTAATAAAAATAATCCCCTTAATCCTGGGTGACAAACGCGATTAAGATAAACACTATCACCTCAAAAAAAAAAAAACATGCCTAGTGTAAAGTTTCTTGAGTACGAGCTACAATCATTCCAACACCCATTGTCGTCGTGCATAAACTGGACGACCCCTAGCTTGTGATAAATGCTTGTCAAAAAGTGTGTAACCGATTGTGTCGGGGATTTTGGAAGGCTCGTGCAACTGCAGCAGGGTTTGAAAAAGGAATCGATTAAAAATCATATTCTGGGTGATATAGTGTAGAATGAATTTATATGGCCTTTAATCACATATAAGTCCTAGAATGACGGATTTTTGCATAATATTATGTATATCTATATAATATTGCACCATCGCCTTTTTGGTGAGAGACATTTTAAACCCTTGGATGATGATCCAAGGGTCCACAACACTCAAGGATTCACACAGTCTTTGCCTCTTCTCTTTCCTACCTTCTCTCACATTGTCACACATGTCATCTTCCCTCTCTCTTTAGCCAGATTTTTGAAAAGAAACCCACCAAGTCATCTCTCTCTGCAGGAATATTTTAAAAAAATAGTAAAAAATTAGGTACAAGTTAACACTCCCTCTCTCTCTCTACACCCTACACCCCCTATCAACTGTCCTCCCCTACTAACTGACGCACATTTTCAAGAAAAAAAAATATGATACCAACCTATGCTACGTCTCCTCCATGATTTCAAAAGTCCTTCCTCCGCTCTCTCACTCTCGGCTTTCATTTTTCCCAACTCACCATCTCTTCTCTCTCTTACTGATCAAGCGCAAGCTCTCTCTCTCTTCTCTCATCTCCTCTCAAGCTCAAGGTACTCTCTCTCTCTCTCTCACAGCCCCACCTGCCACCATCTCCCTCAGCTGGGCAGGGCCGGTCCTGAGATTTTGAAGGCCCTACTCGAACTTCTAAATGAGAGCCCTCTGTGTATTAGCATAAATATTACAAATATTACTTATTGATTACTTAAATAATAAATTTGGGTTAATATTTTTTAGAGTGGGCCCTGCCTAAAAGGGGGCCTTATGCAGCCGCGTGTGCCGCTTCCCCTCAAGGCCGGCCCTGGGGGGCCCTACGCAGCCGCGTGTGCCACTTCCCCTCAGGACCGGCCACCCTCAAACACCACTAACCCACTCCATAACCCAAATCCTTTTCTTTTTGCATTTTTTGAAAAAACAGAAAAATAAAAAGTAAAAAATATATTTCAAAAATTTTGTTTTTAGTTTTTGAGAAGTTACCCCAATCCTTATCATTTTCTAAAGTGAATTTTTGGCATTCAAGTGAATTTCAAATTTTTTTTAGAAGTTACCCCTAATTCTTAACCCCTTTTTTAGTAATTCCATCTTCAATTTCAAACTTCTTAAAGTCTCTTTGTTATTTTGGTTTAAAACTTCCCTACCTTTTTTTTTTTTTTTTTTAAATACCCCCTTTTCAGTAATCAGTCCCTTTTGGTCTATATGGAAAAAAAAATTAGAGAGTAAAAGGACCATTGATTTAGAAAGTAAAAAAAAATACCCTCTTTCACACCCTAAATTTCACTTGAAGCTAATGTATGCAAATTTTTTGTGCTCTCGGGTATTCTAAAAATTAGAAAGGTGCCTATTTGGTATAGTCATATGAGCTTTATTCGTTTGTAATATACAGAAATTTAGATAGCAATTTAATTTTAGTTAGCATTCTGTATTAATATTTTAGTTAGCAAACAATACGAGTATCAATTTTATTTTTAATATCTTTATTATATTTGCATTAGCCACTAACCCACTCCATAACCCAAATCAGTTTTGTTTGTAGTTTTTAGAAGTTACCCTGATCCTTATCGTTTTCTAACACTGATCCTTTTCTGTATTTTTTTTTGTTTGTTTCTGTTTCCGTCCAAAAAAACAAAAAAAAAAACAAACCAAAACTTGATAGGATGTTGAATTTCTAACTTTTTTAAGCTACTTCTTCTTCTTTTTTTTTTTTCATCTAAGTTTGATTTGATGTTGAAAATAGGTTTTACTTCTCTGTTGAAGCGGAGGCAAGCCAATTATTTTGTTGCATCACACTACAAAGCAGTTGTGTCTGCCGCCCTAGCTAGCTAGCAACCTCTATTTGAATTTTGTAAGCAACTATTTGTATTGAGTAGAACATAATTTTTTTTATATATTTGTCATTCATTGTGTAAGGAAATCATGCAATTGATTTATTACTTTTTTTTAGTTAAAATAAAATAATAGTCTCACGCCCTATAGACGACCCAAACGCAGGACTATTAGTCCATTTTAATTGAAATATCTTAATCCCCTACATCCTCCCCTTAGTTTTGTGAAATAAACGTGGCCATATCTACATAAAAATTAGCTCAATGCACTACTCAAATTATATATGAATGATAGACAAAAAGAGTTAGGTTTAATTGTGCGTAGAGTTAATTATTTGATGAAGGCACATGTTGTTAGAATTGTTTGGTATGCCTTTCGACGCGGGTTTTACCTACTATATGAGTGAATATTGGTTACAACGGGTGTACCACGTCATTATTTATAACATCTCTAATAGATTGGGAAGTTATGCTTAATTATGCGGAGATATTTTTCCCTGAAAATAGGGAGGACAGATGGACAATTATAGAATTGTAATTGACTTGTGATACCATGTCACCCATGTAACTGTTAGTAAACGATATTTATTACTAGTGTGCATACATTTATGTATTCGTATATGTATATCTATATGATAAGTTGGAGCAGTGTGGATCCCTTTCAAATTAGCAACTTTCAATCCGAGCCATTGAGACAAGTTTAGATATTTTCAACCCTTGGATCGTTGGTCCACCAAAAATGATTAACCCAATTAAATATTACATTGTATCCTATAAAAACTCTAAATTAAAACTCAATCTATAAATTGGAGGGGGGATAGATTCCATTTAACCCCATTTTGATTGTGAACTTTTCAAAATGATACCAGTTTAAATACTTTTTCAAAATGGTATACGTGAACTATTTTGATTGTGACCGATTTTTTTTTTTTTTTTTTATAATTTCTTTCCTTATCCCACATTATGCCCAGTGCATTCATGGTTCTAAGATATTATGGTTCACAAATGTACTCTATCTTAGAATCAGTTTTGTGGCTATTTTTCTCAATCAAAATTAAATCTTCCCTTATTTCTCCTAATCATTCTCTCTCTCCAAAGTCATTCTCTCCCTCCAGTTCACTCCCTCTCGATCTCTTTCTCTTTCTCTTTCCTCTCAGGTTTCTCTCTCTCTCTCTCTCTCTCTCTCTCTCTCTATCTATCTATCTATCTATATATATATATGTATATATGGCTTTCCGCACCATTTACTAATAGAATCGTGTATGTGTGTGTGTTTGTGTGAGAGAAAATAGAGTGTGAGTGTATGCAGTGTCGGCCCTGAGCCAATTTTGCCAAGCAATCGCATGGGGCCTCAATTTTAGGCCTCATTTTTAGGCCTATTTTTTTTTTCTTAATTTCTTCCTAATTTTTATGAAACTTATCATTTTTAGGCCTAATTTATTCTAATTTCTTCCTAATTTCTATGAAACTTATCATTTTTAGGCCTATTTTCTTCTAATTTCTTCCTAATTTTAATGAAACTTAGTATAGAAGCCTCATTTTTTAGGCCCTTTGAAAATTCGCTTGAGGCCTCGGACAATTTTTGTCATGTCAGGGCCAGCCCTGAGTGTATGTGTGCATGTGTGTGTGTACATTCTCAGGTTTTCTCTCTCTTTATGTTTTTTGTGTGTACGCGCGTGTCTGTGTGCATCTGCGTGTTCGTGTGTGCGCGTGTTTACGTGTGTGTGAGTGTCTGTGTGCATGTGTTTATGTGTGTGATTTTAGTGGGGTTTTCTTCAATAAGCAAAAATGCCAAAACTGTATGTGGGGTTTTATTCTCTTTTTTTGGGGGGCTAGAAATGTGGGGTTTTATTCAATAGGCTGGAAGTGATATATGGGGATAGGGTACAAAGAATTGTAATCTGTGCCTAAAGGCTACAGCCTATAGCAATGGATTACATGTATGTTTCTTACATTTTTTTGGGCCCGATTTCATACATATTTTAGGGTATGATTTTTTCTTATCCTATTTTATACATGTTTTGTATTAGAAAATTATAGTTATACCATGATATTTTTTGCACTGTTTGAGAGTTGAGAGTTTTGGTATTTGCGCGCAATACCATGACACTTAAAAGAGTTTCAGTAGGGTTTTATTCAATAAGCAAAAATGCCAAAACTGCATGTGGGGTTTTATTTATTTATGTTTTTTTTTTGGGCTAGAAATGTGGGGTTTTATTCAATAGACCGAAAGTGAATTATGGGGATAGGGTTACAAAGAATTGTAATCCGTGCCTAAAGGCTATAGCCTATAGCAATGGGTTACATGTATGTTTCTTATATTTTTTTGTGCCCTATTTCATACACATTTTATACATGTTTTGTAATAGAAAAATTACAGTTATACCATGATGTTTTTTGCACTGTTTGAGAGTTGAGAGTTTTGGTATTTGCGCGCAATACCCACTACGTATGTATTATAATCCTTTGATTTCTTTTGACAGTTTATCTTAATTTACGTCGAGGAACCTAAAAGTAAAAAAAGAAAATTAGAAGAGAGGATTAAAGAAAGATTATAAATTAAAGCTATGCTTCCTACACATTCTAGGAATCTTACAAGAGAAAAAAAAAAACCCGTCTATTTTAATGCTTTAAGCATCTATATTGTTATGCCCGTGGAACTAATGTCTTCACTTAAACATCACATGAGTTTGAATGACATGGACAATTTTACACAAAAGATTTGATCTTTTAACATATGGAATTTCTTCTTCTTCTTTTTTTCGTTTCGTGCCCACGGGCACGGGTTATTACTAGTAGTCGAATATAGTTGAGAGAGTGATGATATTTGGCTTAATTATAAAATATACCGTTGAAATTTGATCTTTGTTTCATTTTAGTCCTTATAATTTCAATTATGTCAATTTGGTCCTGCAAGATTTAAGTAGAAGCAATGTGGTCTAAATGTCCAATTCTGTGAAAACAATTGACAGAATTTACTCATATGCTATGAACTTTCATGTTTTTAGGAGAAAAAAAAAATGGAAAAACCACCAATCTCCCCATCCGCTTATCAATGTAATTGTGCCCAACAGTGGGTAAATTCTGTCAATTTTTCTCACAGAATTGCCACATTACTTCTATTTAAAAACTTCAGAGATCAAATTAACACAATTGAAACCACATGGACTAAAATGAAAAAGGGACCAAACTTCAAAAGGGTATATTTTGTAACTAAGCCATGATATCTATACTATTATATAAAGGGAGAAGTAGGGATACCATAAATTTTTGAGTAAAGATTGAGGCACACCCAAAGACATAACTTTTGGGACACATCTCTTGGGTTGTGTCCCAAAAATTGTGTCTTTGAGTGTGCCCCAAGTATTACCCTAAAATTTTAACCTAAAAACATATTTACGTAATTACTAATATGGTGTCCTCGATAGAAAAAAAAACTCATCTGTAAGGATAAAATTTTAATAATGGTATCTTAGAAAACCTCATTCCATGTTTCAATGCCCACCTTCTCTACAATCTGTAAACTTCTATGCACAAGAAACTACTTTTAACTTCTCTATCAAAATTAGATTTATCTACTTCTATTTTTTTTTTCCCGATGACGAGGACAAATCCCTCAGCTTGTCCTCCGCGACGTCGGGATTAGTGTATCTATAGTTGTTTTTATCGGAGTAGAATACGGAACAAATCCCGGGCATGTGCACCGACCCTACAACACACGCACCAGGTAAATTAGGGAGGTGAGCGAGCGGGAAAATTCAAACTCACACCAAACTCTGGGTACAAGTCGTCCAACTACTTCGAATTTGTCCTTCCAACCCACTCACATGACCCCTGGGGGCTTAGAACCCTTGACCTTCCTTTGGGAGTCTAATAAATTATAACTACAACCACTATGATGTTGTGGAGTTTCGAACCCTCAACCAAAGGGGTACAGCAAAGGGGTATAACTAGGGGAGGGTAAATAGTTCGATTAACCGAACAAATTTAACCGAATTTTCAATTTCAGTTCAGTTTTCAGTTGCCTATAGCCAAACCGAACCAAACCGAACTGAGCTGAAAAATCGATTTTTTTTTTCTTTCTATATTATTAATATACTTATATATAACCATAGATAATTAAACATAAGTATTTTTTCAAAAGAGAGATGCTTTCTATCAGTCAAAAGCAAATACCGCCCCCACATGCTCCCACGGTTCGCTTACCGAGGAATAGAAAGGAAAGATCGGGGGCCAGAGCAAGTTGGGTTGGGGTATAGAGCTGTAAGCGCGGTGGGGGATGACAGAGGACGTGCTCGTACGGTTCATAGAAGGATATGATCAACTCGTTGATTGTTGGGAACTTTCACTCCTCTATATTCGAAATATGCTACTCTATGAGCATTATGATCTGCAGCTCAAATGGTCCCTTATGAATGCAATATGAAAGGGAAAGGAAAAAAAAAAACAAAAAAAAAGTTGTAAAAAATGAAAAAAATAATATAAAAGTCAATTCGATTAACCGAATAATTAAACGGAACAAAAATTTTATTTTGGTTAACCGAATTGAAAAACCGAATTATATTTCAGTTTGCTTTTCGGTTGCCACTTCCTCAAACCGAATTGAACCAAAACTGAACCGAAATTCAAAAAATTGAACCGATTAACCAAATGTCCACCCCTAGGTAGAACTAGGGAGTAGGGATGACAATGGGGCAGTTTCTGGATTCCTACCTCACCCCTAATAGGTAGGGGCGGGTATGGGGTGAAAATGTTCAACCGGAGTCGGGGTCGGGGATTGGGTAAAATCCCCCCAAATCCGCCCGATTATGTAGCATATTTACTAAACACACCTTGATTAGTTATATGTATTACCTAAATTACCCTGGAAATATAAATACTTTAGGGTTGTCTTTCACAATTCAGAAACGCCGCTCACATTCAGGACGACTCACAACCACACGACGGCGACAACTCACAGTCTCACGACGGCGACGACTCTCACTACTCAATCTTCAATCCTTCTCTCAAGATTCTGACTCTCAATTCTCAAATCTGTAGAGGTAACCTTCAAAAAACCGTAACTCGTAGTGCGTGCATGAGTTCATGCGTGTGTGACGGCTCTGCTGTGTGTGTGGCAGTGTGCGACTGTTCGTGCACTATGTGTCCAGTGTGTTCGTAGTGTGTACGTGTGTGCCGACATAGCTCTTCTCAATTTTATTTGAAGCAATTGTTTTGATTCTTGAATTGAAGTTAAATTGTTGTTTGTTGCAGAGACTCTTAAGAATTTTTTTTATTTTTAATTTTTTTTTTATTTTTTATCTTTCAGTGTTGGAAATATGTCATGTTGTAGGTATGTATCAGATCTCAATTTTTAGTTCATGGTGACTTCCTTCTTGAATTTATATTGTTATGCAAGAGAAATTCTTAGCAATTTGGGGAGTGGGTTTTCTGAAATAAAGTGTATTTTTTTTTGGGTGATAAATTATGAGACCTGGTCTTTGAAACAATTTTGTATCAATAATTCTAGACACATAACACCAACCAAAACACAAACCACAACACATACTTTAAATGCAATACTTTGTGCTGCGTGGATTTTTCACATTGGCCCACATTTTTTTGGGAAGCACAATGTACATACATTTAAAGCATGGTTGTGGTTTGTGTTGTATTTGAAAGGGTGGACAGGAACGGGGTACCGGGATGTAATCAGGGTCGGTACAATGCACTCCCCGGTGCGGGGTATGGGGCGCCGTTGCCATCCCTAGGTATAACACCCCTTTTGATGGGATGGATAAATAGTTTAGTTAACTGAAGTTTAAACTGAACCGAACTAAAATTTTCAATTCAATTCAGTTAATTCGGTTATTAATTCAGTTCGATTTTCGGTAGCACATAGCCAAACCGAATCCAAATCGAACCGAACCGAAAAGAAAAACCGATTATATATATATATATATATTACATGTTAAATAGTTTAAATTACTGCTTCTCACTCAGCCCATAGTATCCGACCTGCGACCAGCGAGTGGCGACCTCCCCAAGCTACTGCTTCTCTCTGAGACGACGACCGGCGTGAAGACAGGCTGCCGCCGACAGGTCGACGAAGACCTCACCTCTGATCTCCCTTCTTTTGCGATAGACCGACAACAAACAATTGACAAGGGTATGTTTTCTGTTTTTAGAAATTGATTTCTGGAATCTAATGAAAGGAAAATGACTATCTGATGAGCCTGTTGGTTTGTGGAGAGTTTGATCCCATCTTGGTTTTTAGAGATGCTATACATCTTTCTGTTTTCTTTTCTTTTTGGAACAAAGATGCTATACGATCTAAGGGTTTGGAAATTGGGAACTCTTAATTCAATTCACACACTCTCTCTCTCTCTATATATATATATATATATGTATATAGAAATGTATATTAAACCTGTATGGTTAGTTCAGCTCAAAATTACTCTAATTTAGTAATTTGTGTGGCTGTTCATTTAGGTGTACAATTAGGATGAGCTTTAGGTATTTTAATTAGCCTTGAAAGAATTCAGCGGAAAAAAATTGGCCTTGAAAGATGCCTTTGTCAATTCCATTTGCTTGCTAATATTTTCTTTTTGGTTCTTTCAACTTCAACTAAAATGGGAAAAGGAAGATTAATTGCCCACATACTAAGTTTTTAACTAATTAAGTGGATTCGTGGATTTTCAATTATTACTAATTTTCTTTTTGGAATTATCAATTTTTAAGGGTTGTATAATATATAATGGGAATGGCTTGTGAAAAAAAAAAGGTATTTAAAACTTCAGTTATCTGAAATAATATTTCAGTAACCTAACTGAAATAACCGAAATACTATTCGGTTGGTCGGTTAACAGTTCATCATTCACCAAACCGAACCGAACCAACTGATTGCCCACCCCTGTCTACCTGTTGAGACTCTTCAAATAGGCCAAGTGGACATGGTTTTCTATTTTTATCTCCACTCACAGGATGAGTGGGCCCTTACTAGTTTACAGAAAAGTATACTTCTACATGTTTGGACCGCATCCAATATGAAGCCAAACATTGATATCTAGAAAGATAACAGTACAGAGTAATCTACCACTCTACGGAAGATGTTCAATTCGACCGTGGTACAGGTACTGCAGGGTTTATGTCAACAGTGTGTGTGTTTGCTAGGTTTTTACATTAGCTTCTTGTTCGTGAGTTGTTTCCAAATCTTTCACAGTGAAGAAGATGGGCAACAAGAAGAAATTCATTGAGAAGAAAAAGTCTGCAACTTTTCAACTAATCGCTCGAGACTCCTCTGATCCAAATTACGACGACGGACCCTCCGGTGACCGAGTCTTCGTCAGAGTCGACAACAACCCTTACTCAGTCAACACCTTGTTTGATGAATCCCACGACGCCTTTTCAGATGACGATGACCCTGATTCAATATTTGCCGATGCTCCCGGCGATGATGAGGACGACGGCGGCAGTGGTGGTCGGGTCTCCGGGAGTCAAATTCGGGCTCTGCCGGCTAGTGGGCCGGTGGGTTTGCCGGATTATGTGAGAAGGGAAATTCTGGAGTTGGGTTTTCCTGACGATGGCTATAACTATTTGATGCATTTGAGGGAAATCAAGAACACAGGTGGTGGTTCTGCATATTATCATAATAGTAAGGCCAAGCCCGAGCCACTTCCGCTTGATGTTAAGGTTTGTCATTTTTTGTTTTTCGTATATTTGTGGATTTCGTTAGGCTATGTCTGAATATTTATCTGTAATTTTACTCCATGAAAGTATATATTGATATAGAATGTTGCCTTTTTTCTCATTTTCCAGATTTGGTTGTTGGAAAATTTATATAGGTAGAGGGAGATTAATTTGTTTGCAATCCCTCTTTATGGCTGTTCTGCCATCTGGGTGTGAGAAATACCTTTTTTTTTTATAAAATTTATTTTAATGAGGAATTTAGCTCTCTGACATGTCAGTAATCTATCTGATTGAAAGGGAAAAAAGAAGAAGAGAGAGACTGCAATTGAAGAGCTGACTAGAATCAGGGATATTGATTTTTGACATGTCATCTTATTTTGGGAAATTTAACTTCATGATGTCTTTGACTTTATTTTCTGATTTGTAGAGTACTCAACTTTTCTAATGTTTGTGTTTGTGAGGATGTTATGCAATTTGCATATTAACATTTATGTCTTTCCTTTCTAGGCATATGATGCTTCAAGAGTACGGGTTTCTGAAGTGAGTGGTGACCCTAGTGAGAAGTCAATTTACAGTGTTGCGTCAAAGACTATTGGTGTGAGGATTCAGAAAGCTGTTGACCCCGAAGTGACCGCATTGCTCGACGACAGTGACTTGTCACGATTTGGTTCTGACATTGAGGACTTGGAAGAGGATTTTGTGGTCAAGGCAAACATTCCTGAAAAAGTGGAGGATATAGAATTTGATAAGTTGAGTTTGGAAGATGAATCTGAGTTGAGCAAAAAGGAACTCAAAGATTCAAAAACCTCTCTTTCACGAGAAAAGTTGCCTGACTTTGTTGATGTGGTTGAAGCAAGAAATCATCTACCAGATGCCACAGAAGCTCATGTGGAAGAGAAGCCAAGAGTTCGCCGTCTTTTGGATGAGCAGTTTGATTTGGTGAGAAATTACTTCTCTTTCATTTAGAGCCCATTTGGGTAGCTTTTTCGTGGCCAATCTGACCGTTTTTAATTTTTATTTTATTTTTTTTTCCTGATTCCTTTTCAAAGCTAAAAAGACTTATTAAAGCTCGTATTTGTAGATTTTTTTGTTCAAAATATATTTCCCACAAAGTGATTATTTCGAAAGCTAAATCCAAACGGGCTGTTAATTAGTTTGTCTTCATAAACTTGTGATTGTTAAGGATGATGCAGCCATCTTGTTAGATGGCATTCGTGTCGAAAAACCTCTTCATTGGTCAACAATAAATCATTAAATATGCGCTTTTGGTGAATATTTGGTTATGAATAAGATGGTAATGTATGGAATATGATATCTTTATTATATTTTTTTTTCTTTTCTGGATTGCGCATTAAGGGTTAAATACATTTTACACTCTTGTAGTTTGTCACCTGTGTCAGTTTGGTCCCTATAATTTAGAAAGTGTCACTTTAGTCCCTGCTGTTTCATAAGTGTGTCAAATAACTCCAATAAGTCCTTTAGTGATGAATAATTTTGTCACTGAAGTAAAAAAAAAATTGTCACAAAAAGTGTTTGAGGGACTAAAATGACACTTTCTAAACTACATGGACCAAATTGACACAAAGGGCAAACTAGGAGGGTGTAAAATGTAGTTAAGCAGCGCATTAGTTAATAGCGTTTAAAAACATAATTAGAAGTTCGCAACAATAAAACATGTCACCCTTGTGAAAACGTAATATATTCATGTGTTGCATATGAAGCAATCTTCTTTGGTCGTTTGATCTCTCTTACCACGGTACACTTTTGAGTATATTTCAATTTTTTGCTCTTTTGTATTTTTCCCTTGCTATACTGAGCTCTTTTCACTCAATGTTGTTATCACAGCTTGAGCTTCAAGAATATGGTACAGACAGCGAAGTTGAATACAATGGTTCCATAGCTGAAGAAAATGAGTTCCACGAACCCCTTTCAGAAAAGCTCAATCTTGTCCTTAAGGACCGTGCAATGGTAGACTCGGAACTTGATGACAAATATAGAGTTCCTGCAGATTGCTTACATGAAAACACCGATGTAATTCGCCGGTGTATGGAATATGCTGAAAAATATGAAAATGACAATCAAGAAGATGTGATTATTGTAGACGAAAGTAGTGACGAAGAAGTTTGGGATTGTGAGACCATCGTTTCTACATATTCAAATCTGGACCACCACTATGGGAAAATTGAAGCTCCAGGAATGAGGAGAAAAAAGAAGTTGGCTGAAGCAGTATCGGGAGCCTTAAGTGCCACCAGCCCAGTGATAGCTCTTAAAGGAAAAGACAAACTTCCTGTTGACTTTTTGCCCCGAGGCAGAAAATCTAATGTAGAAAACACGGATTTTAGTGGCTTGAGATCCGAGCCCCAAAAGAGAAAGCAACATGGACAGGAGTCAAAGGAGGAAAAGAAAGAGCGGAAGGTATTTGCTCGCTGCTTGATTAAACTTACTTTTTGTTCACTAATCAAGTAATCATTGAATTTGCAATGCTTTAGGGCCGATTAGATTGACTTTGGCTTTTGTGTTTAGGCAGAATCATAAACAGAAGCAAGCCTTAATTACTACGGGCACGATAGGAATTAAGAAAAGAGTAATATTTGGGGCACTAACAAATTCCACTAACACTCACACCCACACTCTATCTCTCTCCTAGTGGCACTGTAGGGTCCGCAGTGGACCCAAAGTGCCACTAGGAGAGAGAGAGAGTGTGGGTGCGAGTGTTAGTGGAATTTGTTAGTGGACCCTTAATCCAAAACGTGCTTTGGGCCTAAAGGGCTTCACAAAATATGTTCAAACCAGCTAATATGTGTGTTTTGGGTACTAGAAGCACGTTTGGGCCAATCGTGCATTTGAGAAATGATTCCAAACGGGTTCTTCACATGCTGAGTCATGCTATTACCACTTTCTTTTCTTTGTTGAAAGATGAGAACATATTCTTCCCGGTCACATTTGGTCACAATGATGATAGATTGAGAGACCACAAAAAAAAAAAAAAATAAAATAAAAAAAACCTCTTGTTTCCTTATTTCATTTTAATGATGTACTAAGATATATGCTTTGACATTGACGCTAAAAGTTGTATGCGCACAGGCTGCTGTAAAGGAGGAACGGCGTGAGGCACGCCGTGTGAAAAAAGAGATTAAAGGGTTGTACCGGTGTGAAGCACAGCGTGCTCAGAAAGTTGCTGCTTACACAGGTCCTTCTTCCATTCATCTTATGTGAGTATGCCGAGCATTAATGCTTTTTTTAAAGTTCACTATTGTGTGAGTTCTTTTGTGATGTGTGTAAGAGATATGGATGGGTATAACACGTAAGCAGGTTAGTAAAGATGGAACAACAAATAAAATATGATAAAATAATGCAAAAAGTGCGGAATATTAAATATGTAAAAATATAGCATAATAATGGGATTCGGAGAGACTTCGGGTCGGATGAGAATCGAAGTAGCCCCAAATGAGAGAGAGAGAAAGCAGTGAGTGTCCAGGAGCTATGTGTGTTGGAGTAAGGTGAAGGGTGGTGAGTAAGTGTTGGAGTGTGGTGAAGGGTAGAGTGAGACGAAGGTGTAATAAAGCCGAAGGGTCTTGTTGAGATGAGTGGTGTAATGAGGCGAAGGGTCTTTGGTGAAATGGAGGGTATTGGTGAAGACGAAGGGTCAAGGCGAGGCGAATGGCAAAGTAAGGCGATGGACCTTGCGGCCTGAAGGGTCTGATTGTGCTCGGGACAATAGGAATATTTTGTAAATGGGTCGGAGGAGTAGTTACTGTTGATCCGTTGCAGTAGTAAAGGATTCTGTGTGGTTGTCTTGGTTCCCTTGGATGTAGTAAATGAGACTACTATTTATACCGAAAGTCATATGAGGCTGCTAAGTTTTGATGTGGTGGAGAGAAGCTGAGTTGGCACATTCTCTGAGTGGATCGTTTGTTTTAGGTAGATGGACAGTGGTTTAAATGCTCATGTTTAAGGTAGGTGGAGGTATTGAGTGAGATGTTGATCTGTCATGGGCTTCGGGAGAAACAAGTCAAATAGAGAAGGTATTGTCTCTCGGTGGCAGACGAAGGTTGTGGGGTTAGTCAAGGGGGAAAGATATGCTATTGGTGCAAAGGTTTAAGCGAGTGAAGATACCGAGGCTCATGCCATTGGTGTAGAGGGTTAAGCGAGGGCGAGTGTCGAGGCTAAAGAGGGTTAAGCGAGGGCGGGAACCAAGGTTCTCTTTTATTGGTGCAGCGCAAGCTTGAAGTGACTGAGAACCCTTGGTCAAGGGTTTAAGCAAGTTTTACGCTAATGGGCTTCGCCCATTGGTTGTGAGGCTGGTCGAGGTCAGGCACGTGAAAGTCACGTGTCTCTCTCTTTCTTTGGGACCAACCCTAACCTTGCCTATGGGGTGCAGGCTAGGGAGATGCCTTCGGTTCTAGCCACCTAGCCATGAGCTTCCGAAATCCCAGCGGACTTGAACCAGCCTTAGGTACTGCTTCCGGACCAAGGGTAGGTGTCCGAGAGGTGAGTGTGTGTATATTTGAAGTGTGCTTCCTTTGTGGGCTACTTGCGATGGGCTTTGTTTGAATAAAGCTTCGGAGTGGAGTCATCCGTAGTGGTGCTTCGGAGCGGGCTACTTTGGGCCTTCGGAGAATAAGGCTTCGGTGTGGACTCGTAGGCTTCAGATTTCGAAGTGAAGTTTCGGAGTGGTGAGGCTTCGGAATGGGCTTATCCAAAGTAAGGCTTTGGAGTGGGCTCATTGAGGTGGGCCTCGGGGCGAGTTTCTCAGTCACGGAGCTTCACAGTGGGCTTTGTGGGTGAGCCCTGTTTGTGGGCATTTAGAAGTGGGCTAGCAGTTATTATTGGTGGGGCCCATGTGGAGTCCATAATCAGTGGTGATGTTACACGTGGAGTCGTTGGTGATGTGTATTGGTCAAAGTGTATGAGTTGCCAACTATTACCTACATTAGCCCCCCTGTCCGTATTCTAGGCATGAAATGGCTAGGATGCGGGCATAGTAATCTGATCTTTTCATATCTTTTTGAGTGATCCTACTGATTATTGATGGACATCTTTCGCAGGTGGTACGAGAATCATAGCTAATCTGGTTTCTTTCTCGAACTGGATTACATTTTCAGGTAAAGTGACGGCTCAGCTCTATTCCCCATTTTGAATCGGACTTGAGTCGGCGCACGTGTACACCCATTTTATTGTACGTATTGGGTTTGTATCATGGTGCGCCTTGTATCGATGTATGTATTGGGTTTGTAACCTTATCTTTTTTATGGTACTGAGAATTCGATTTCCTGTGTTTGAGACTATGCATTTTTGTTTTCACATTTCTCATGGCGTATCATTCTTTCGATGAGTGGTGTTATGGAGAAACCCAGAGATATTAAAATGTGGAGAAAAAGAAAAGAGGATGGGGGGGGGGGGGGGGGGGAGCATATTGCTCGCTTTGTCCCTTGATGTTAATATACAAAAAAGGGGTTTGTACCCGCACCACCCTTGTGAGGCTAAGAGATAGGAAGGGTGACGCTTGTCCCATCTTTGGGAGAGGGAGAGTTTGATACTCATGCCGCACACGTGATGGAGTGCGTCTTGCTCATGCTACTTATATGGAGATATGGAGACTAGAGTCGTGTTCTTTGGGAATCGGAGACTACGACCGAACGATTTGGAGATAGGGAGATTAGGGATATTGATGCCATGTCGCTATGCAAATATGGAGATAAAGGGAGAGCACGATGCCTGTGCCATCATATGGAGGCATAGAGATGAGGGTCGTGCCCTTCTTTGGAGATATGGGGATTAAGGGGAGAGCAGGTACTCGTGCTGCCACTCTGGTGGAGAGCTTGATGCTCATGCCACCCTTCTCAAAGGGAGAAAGGCATGTTGCTCGTACCGCCCTAGTGAGGCTAGAGGGGGAGAGCGCGATACTTGTGCTGCCTTATGGAGACGGGAGATAAGGGCCGTGCCCTTCTTTGGAGATATGGAGATTAGGGGGGAGTACAGAGCTCATGCTGTCTTATTTTTTGGAGATATGGAGATTAGAGGGAGAGCGGGTGCTCGTGCCGCCCCTCTGGTGGAGAGCACGATGCTCGTGCCACCCTTGTCTAATGGGGAGAGCGTGTTGCTCATGCCGCCCTAGTTAGGTCCCTCAAATCGAAGTGGAGGATGTTATCCGAGCCACTCAAGTGGGATAGGGGGAGAGCGCGATGGTCGTGCCGCCTTATGGAGAGTGTTATGGAGAGACGGAGAATATAGCATAACAATACTGATAGTGATAGTGGAGTTATTGAGCATTTGTCGGCGGTGTAGACTGTATGTTGGTGATTACTCATGCTATGATGTATCATTTCGATACATCAAAGTACTTGTACTACTTTGAGAGGGTACAGGGTGAGAGTAGGACATGTTTGGTTGCCATAATTTTAAAAACTCCTCATGCTTTGTCCTGCTTAGAGATATAGACCCAGTGAGCTTTGTGCCTTATTGTACCTATAGTGAAATAATGCAAACACTTTCCCGAGTGATGCAATGAACAGTTATCGAGTAAGCTTTCAAGTAAGCCTCAGCGGGGTACTTTGAGGGTGTGAGAGACTCTATCTGAGTGAATGTCATTGACATGTAGCTTAGTTACTTAGTCATTTTGAAGCTGTAAGCTGTAGCAGCATATCGCTGGCCAAAGAGCAAATGTTGGCGATATCATGTCACTGGTAGAGAGTGAATTTACTGGTGAGGGAACAAATGGAACATGTTGCTGAGAAGTAAGTGATGGCAGCGTGTTGCTGGAGAGAGAGCAAGTGGTGGTTGTGGCAACGTGTCTGTTGCTTGTTCCTTGCAAGAGAGCAAGTGGTGGTAGCATTTCTTGTTGCAAGCATGTTTGTAGGGACTTAGTTTTGATGGTGGTCTTTGGGATAATGAAGTTGAAAATTTTATATCTTCCTGAGGGCTCCCTTTTTTCTTCTTGGCTTCTATGTTGATGTGGTGATGGTGAGGGCGAGCCAAGATTTGTCAGTCCATTACATTAGTTCTACCAACAACAAGTGTGTTGAGACTAGTCATACATTATGGAGTTGGTCATTGTAAGAGGCCTCCTCAGCAGAGCGATATCTAGCGGGAGAGAATAAAGTTGATCAACCGTCGGGCCTTATACTTGGATGGAGGAAATATTTTTTAGAGAATGAGCTATCTAAGATTGTGTACAAAATTGGCAGTGCTTGTAACTCGGATGGTCCATTTGTCTGCCTATCAATGACTGTGGATTCCTTGAGGGATACAAAGATTGTTTAGATCAGCGGATCCCTTCTCCTCCCCCTTAGAAAGAAATAACAACTGGCAGTTTAAGTGGAGCATTTTCTTCTCCCAACAAATAATAAAAGACAGAATGTTGTAGCATTTTCGTTCTCCTCTTTAAAAAAAAAAAAAAAAAAAAGGCGTATAAGGGCTGTAAAACATTTTCTTTTTCCGTCTTGGAGAAGAAACTGGTGGCTTTGCTACGGCATGGAATCAAGTGACCGTTGTGATGTACTGTAGTATTGCACTGGTTGTACTGCATGTGGATAGTATATAATTGCTTCTATAGTAATGTATTTGTGTGAAGGTATGTGGGTAGGTTGTGGTGGGTAACAAGTATCTTTGGTGAGAGAATGAGAGTGGTTGGTTATGCTGGTAAAACAGAGTTGTGGCAATTATCTTGAGGTCAATCTACCTGTAATGAATCTTTTTTGGTATCACGCTTGTACTATATCCATATCTTGAGGTGAATTGGCTGGTGGTGGTGTGTTTAGTAGCACTTGTACCCCTTTTCTTTAATTTTAGAGCGGGGGATGGGGTTTTGGTGTTTGGTTGTAGGGCCGAAAGAGGGAGTTAAGGGTAAGAGTGAATTAGAAGTGAAAGATCTCATGAGTCCACAATGTGAAAGATCTCGTGGGTGCGGAGTGGAAGCTCTTGATATTGCTCGAGTCCGCGGATGGAAATTCAACGAGTGAAATGTGCCGCAATTTCTCAATGGAGATTTAGCGAGTGAAACTTGTCGTGGACACGCGAATGGAGATTCAACCGATGAAATATGCCGCGGTCCAGTGGGTACAATATGTCACAGGTCACAGATGGAGATTTAAGCAGGTGAAATGTACCGCTGTCCACAAATGGAGATTCAGCGGTTGAAATTTGTGGCGGTCCGCTGATAGAGATTTAGCGGATGAGACGTGCTGCAGTCTGCGGATAGCAGATGAAATGTGCCGCGGTCTGCGGATGGAGATTCAACAGATAAAATATGCGCGGTTCGTGCTAACAGAATGGTTTTTTTTTTGTTTAACTGATCCGAGAGTGAGGAGCTTGAGATGATTCCCAGAGAGTGGAGATTCAGCGGATGAAACATGCCGTGGTCCGCAGATGGAGATTCAGCAGATGAAATGTGCCGCGGTCCGCGCCTACAGAATATTATTTTTTCTTTTGGACTGATCCGAGAGATGGAGAAATTTGAGAGGATTTCGATAGAGAGTGGAGTTAGGGAGACAGATGGGTGGTCCGAAGGGGGTGGGTTCCAGAGGTTGGTGGCGGCCGAATGGAAGGGGGGGGGGGGGGGGGGGGGGCGAAGGTATTTTTTTTGTTTTTTTGAGTCCGGGTGGAAAGAGAGAGATCGAAGGTGTGGGGGTTTCGCATGGTGGGAGTTCTATAGGGTGTGGGTACGGTACCCTTAGGGGTTGCGAAGGGTGGGGGTTTCCGAAGGGGGTGGGTTTCTGAGTGGGAGGCAGTGTCAGAAAGATAGAGAGTTTTGGAGAAAGAGAGAGAGCCTCGGAGAGAGGGGTCCGAGAGAGGGGGGTTGGGTTCCGAATGGGGGGTTTGGGGGAGGATTTCCGAATGAGAGAGAGAGTGTCGGAGAGATAGAGAGAGAGCCTCGGAGAGAGGGGTCCGACAGAGGGGGGGGGGGGGATTGGGTTCCGAATGGGGGCTTTGGGGGAGGGTTTTCGAGAGAGTGTGGGGAGGGGTTGTTGGGTGTATATATTATGGATAGTGTACATATAACTTATAAGGAGGGGGTTCTGAAAGGGTGTTTGTTGTTGGGTGGGCCACGTGAGGAGAGAGGGGGTTCCGAAAGGGTGCTTGTTGTCGGGCTCCGAAAGGGTGTTTGTTGCCAATGCTTGTTTCCATATTGTGAGCAAATATTGGACTTACTCAAGTCTATGCTGTGACTAAGCCTGTGTTGGGACCCAACAATAATTGCCTCCCTTTTTTTTTTTTGCTAGAATAATGATATGCCTCCTTGTTTGTAATCTGTAGGCAAGGTTTTACTCATATATATATATATATGGAGAGAGGGGAGAGAAAGCCGAGAGTTAGGAGGGGGGGGGGACTTTTTTTTTTTAGTTATTTATTTTTCTTATTTAGGGGACAAGGTTAGTAGCTGCAAGTGAGTGGGGGCAAAGGAGGGTATCAGCAAGTGAGTAGGCGATAGTGAAATCTCTTTTCTTTTTCTTTTTTTTTTTTGCTAACGCGAATGTGAGAAGCCACAAGTGAGGGGCAAAGGTGTATTCCAAGTGAGAGGGCGAAGATGATATCTTTTTTTTTTTTGGACCATGATTAGTAGTCACAAGCGAGGGGGGGTGAAAGTGAGTACCTGCAAATGAGGGGGCGGAGTTGAGCAGCAGTAAGGAGGCGAAGGTGACATTTTTTTTTTTTGGCGATGGTTAGTAGTCGCAAGCGAGGGGGGTGAAAGTGAGTACCCGCAAATGAGGGGGCGGAGTTGAGCAGCAGTAAGGGGGCGAAGGTTACATTTTTTTTTTTTTGGCCATAGTTAGTTGTCGCAAGCGAGGGGGGTGAAAGTGAGTACCTGCAAATGAGGGGGCGGAGTTGAGCAGCAGTAAGGGGGCGAAGGTGAAATACATATATATATATATATATATAATTTTTTTTTTGGGCCATGGTTAGTAGCCGCAAGCAAGAGGGTGAAAGTGAGTACCCGCAAATGAGGGGGCGGAGTTGAGCAATAGTAAGGGGGCGAAGGTGACTTTTTTTTTTTTTGGGCCATGGACTTCGGAAATGGACATTTTTTTTTTGTGGTGGGGTTAATCGTTTTTTGTTTTTGGCTAGAGGCGAAGGTGTTCGGGGATAGGGGCCGAATGGTCTTGTGTTTTTTTTTTGTATTTATAATTTTGCTAAAGTCGGAAGGCTCTTCCGGTTGCTAGAGCCGAAGGGTGAGAGTTTTTTTTTTTTTTTTTTTTTTTTTTTTTCACATTAGGGGTGGGGCCGAAGGTCATGGGGGCATGTAATGACCCGGAGGGTCTTGGGTAGGTCAATGTTAGGTTTGGTTGTTTTTTTTTTTTTAGTTTTTTTTTTTTGTGCTGGGGTAGTTGGGTATCAAATGATGGCTCTTTTCTTTGTTTATTTGGCTATGGGGCCAGAATGGTCAGGGGGGTGGAGTCTTCTTGTAGGAATATTTTTTTATGTTCATATTATATACATTTATATATATACAAAAATTCTATGGAGATGGACTACCGTATGGGGTAGTTACATGTATGGGCAGAGTCCGTAAGTTTGATTAAGGGGCTTAAGCTATACAGGGGTTCGGGGGCAGCAGTCCGAGGCCATTTTTTTTGGAGTCTGTTCATACATAATTGGCGATTTTTTTTCTCTCCTTTTTTTTTTTTTTTTTTTATAGGGATATTCTTATAATATGAGACTAATTGGTGACACGTGAATATTGTATAGTATTGTTTTCAAAATTCTAGGGAGGATCTATTTCTAAAATGCATAAAATTCTCACACTAAAAGTGTAATTTTCAAGTTTTTGGCACTAAATTAAGCCTTGTACCCTTTTGAGGGGCCAAAACATGACTTGAGGAGGGGTCTAAAATGTGTATGTATATATGAGATAGAGAGAGAGGTGAGAGATAAAGAGGGACGAAGGGGGGTGGGTGGGCCCAAGGGGAGGGCTTCGGGTAAGGCTTCGGCTTGCACATTGGTTACATAGTGTGTACGAGGCTAGCTAAGATGTGGAGTTGTCAAATCGCATTAACTGAGTCAAAGGCTTAGTAGGTCTGGAGAATGGGTATGGTTATTCAAGCCATAGAAATAAATTATAATATGGTGTGGTCATACACAAGTGACTTTGAATTGTGGATCAATGAAAGAATTTTAATTTCTTTCGTTAATGAAGAAAGGATTCAATTGGTCAAATGATTAGGCTAGACAAGATAATAATAATAATAAATAAATAAATAAAGAACCTTTCATGTGTATGTCTTTGAGGGACAGTAAAAAAAAAAATGTATATACATATTTGGTGTGGGAAGTACATGGTACATATATTTGACTCTTGGGACTCAAGAATTTTTTTTTTTTTGACTTGATATGACTTCTTTATTTGTTATCCTTTAAAAAAAAAAAAGTTACGGGCTCGTGTTTATGAGCACTTTAATTTTAAATGGTTTGGAGCATGCTTTTCTCTAAAAAAAAAAAAGACAAGTTAAATGAACCATTTCAATGAGATTATTAGAAATTGATTTTAAATAAATTCTACCTTGGAGAAAATTGTGACTCTTTACTTTGATAATAACTTGTCACAAAGGAAAAAAAAAAAATGTAACAAAGGTGATTTTGTGAAAGAAAAAAAAAATGTTAACCACAAAATTCGCAGCTGTACAAAAAACTGGGGCCAAGCTCCCTTTTTTTTATATACTTTGATTAGGAGAGGGATACAAGTAATGTACCGGTAGATCGGGCTTTTGAGAGGTGAAGGGAGTGACTAGGTGTTGATAATATAGATAGATGGTTAAAAAAATGATAGTGTGTGACAAAAAGTAGCAGTGGAGTAAATGCAAATAAATTAACCAAATGATTTATTTTTTATTTTTAAATATATGTATATATGTATCCTCAGGGAATGGAGGGGGTGGTACCAGTGGGTGCGGACCCCTTTGACTTACAAAAGATAAAGTTGAGCGTCAGCAACACCAGAGGATTGTAGTTTCTGTTCGCCAACCATGCTTGCGAGTATACCTCCCACTGTGGTCGCCAAAATGTGTGAGTTCTTTTGTGATGTGTGTAAGAGATATGGATGGGTATAACACGTAAGCAGGTTAGTAAAGATGGAACAACAAATAAAATATGATAAAATAATGCAAAAAGTGCGGAATATTAAATATGTAAAAATATAGCATAATAATGGGATTCGGAGAGATTTCGGGTCGGATGAGAATCGAAGTAGCCCCAAATGAGAGAGAGAGAAAGCAGTGAGTGTCCAGGAGCTATGTGTGTTGGAGTAAGGTGAAGGGTGGTGAGTAAGTGTTGGAGTGTGGTGAAGGGTAGAGTGAGACGAAGGTGTAATAAAGCCGAAGGGTCTTGTTGAGATGAGTGGTGTAATGAGGCGAAGGGTCTTTGGTGAAATGGAGGGTATTGGTGAAGACGAAGGGTCAAGGCGAGGCGAATGGCAAAGTAAGGTGATGGGCCTTGCGGTCTGAAGGGTCTGATTGTGCTCGGGACAATAGGAATATTTTGTAAATGGGTCGGAGGAGTAGTTACTGTTGATCCGTTGTGGTAGTAAAGGATTCTGTGTGGTTGTCTTGGTTCCCTTGGATGTAGTAAATGAGACTACTATTTATACCGAAAGTCATATGAGGCTGCTAAGTTTTGATGTGGTGGAGAGAAGCTGAGTTGGCACATTCTTTGAGTGGATCGTTTGTTTTAGGTAGATGGACAGTATGGATGTTTTAAATGCTCATGTTTAAGGTAGGTGGAGGTATTGAATGAGATGTTGATCTGTCATGGGCTTCGGGAGAAACAAGTCAAATAGAGAAGGTATTGTCTCTCGGTGGCAGACGAAGGTTGTGGGGTTAGTCAAGGGGGAAAGATATGCTATTGGTGCAAAGGTTTAAGCGAGTGAAGATACCGAGGCTCATGCCATTGGTGTAGAGGGTTAAGCGAGGGCGAGTGTCGAGGCTAAAGAGGGTTAAGCGAGGGCGGGAACCAAGGTTCTCTTTTATTGGTGCAGCGCAAGCTTGAAGTGACTGAGCACTATTGGTCAAGGGTTTAAGCAAGTTTTACGCTAATGGGCTTCGCCCATTGGTTGTGAGACTGGTCGAGGTCAGGCACGTGAAAGTCACGTGTCTCTCTCTCTCGTTGGGACCAACCCTAACCTTGCCTATGGGGTGCAGGCTAGGGAGATGCCTTCGGTTCTAGCCACCTAGCCATGAGCTTCCGAAATCCCAGCGGACTTGAACCAACCTTAGGTACTGCTTCCGGACCAAGGGTAGGTGTCCGAGAGGTGAGTGTGTATATTTGAAGTGTGCTTCCTTTGTGGACTACTTGAGATGGGCTTTGTTTGAATAAAGCTTCGGATTGTAGTCATCCGTAGTGGTGCTTTGGAGTGGGCTACTTTGGGCCTTCGGAGAATAAGGCTTCGGTGTGGACTTGTAGGCTTCGGATTTCGAAGTGAAGCTTCGGAGTGGTGAGGCTTCGGAATGGGCTTATCCAAAGTAAGGCTTTGGAGTGGGTTCATTGAGGTGGGCCTCGGGCCGAGTTTCTCAGTCATGGAGCTTCACAGTGGGCTTTGTGGGTGAGCCCTGTTTGTGGGCATTTAGAAGTGGGCTAGCAGTTATTATTGGTGGGGCCCATGTGGAGTCCATAATCAGTGGTGATGTTATACGTGGAGTCGTTGGTGATGTGTATTGGTCAAAGTGTATGAGTCGCCAACTATTACCTACCTACAACTATATTTGTATTGATCCTTCTTCCTTTCATCTTATGCGAGTGTGTTAAGCTTTAATGTTTTTTTTAAAAGGTATGTATTGGGGTTGCTATATTTTTATTGTAAAATGATGTATTTTAGGGTATTGCCGAAATTGCTTTCTATTTGATTAGTGGGCACGAAGTCCACTTGCTTTAATTCATCCAACCAATCAAGTAGGGGTTGATATATAGGAAAGCTTTCGGAAAAAGGTCGGGATGATTTTAACTGCAAACACCCCCCCCCCCCCCCCCCCCCCAAACGACTCACATTCTCTGAGTTGGAAACTTGAAAACTTGAGGGAAGGAGAATGATTTAGTAGAAATTACCTTCTAAAAGTGAACCTAGAAGACTGGTCTAGATATAGTACAATTGACGGAGGCAGCTTAAAATGTAATTGTTATGGCTGATGGGGCCAAATTTATAGAGTACTCGTATATTTACTTGGTAAAGATAGAATAAACTATGATTGAAGTAGCATGCAAATTTACATGGTGAGTGAAAATGATTGTTGTTATGGCTGTACCTTTATTTACTTTTGTATCTGCACATCTGAGCAAAATTCTGTATATGTCCTTTTTAAGAGTTGAGTGATGATTTGTTTGTTCTTTTCTTTTGTTTGTGTAGGTAAATATGGTGTCTGGTTCTCTCTCAAGTCATGGCCATCTAGCCCTCTGAAATGTTTCTGATCCCAAATCAACATGACATGCATTGAAAGCTGTTCTCTCGGATCACTTGCGCTCAATTTTGGATTATTATCTCCGAGTGATTCTTCCTTTAATGCAAGATAGAGTGAGATATAGATGAACCTTAAGTTGTATTTATGGTTGTACAACTGATTGTAACACTTCTTGCTTAGTTAGTGCTTTGTAAGGACCTGCAATATGGTATTTCAGTGTATCTGTTTAAATTTAAAGCATTCAATTGAATTTTTTATTTGCTGAAGTTGGTGGTTGAAATTTTATCAAATACCTCATGGATACTAAAGTGAGAGTCTTTATTTCAGCAGCATTTACAAAATTTTTTTGGCGAATTTCAGGAACGATTCTCACTTCCCTAGTAGTCTTTAGTTTTATTCGTAGCAAAACAAAAGATAAATTGATTTATGGATTATTGCTGACATTATGAACCATTACTAATGGTCGAATGCATCATGGTAATTTAAGGATGAAGATTAGCATTGTTGGGTTTTGATTGAATTGGAAGCCTAATATTTTTCCTCCGACTGCACGTGAAAGCGTGATACCTCGGCATGAGGAATGGGACCCGGATCAACTCCGTCAAAATATGGCGATGGACTCCAGAAGCCATAATCTTCTTCCGAAATAACAGGTAAAATTTGGTTATCATCCCATTCTTGTTGCTTCTCTGCGAGCGAGTGGGTGTGAGTGTGAATGGAAGCTGGTGAAGTATGTTGTGGATAACAGAGGCTGCAATGAAGATGATGATACTGCTATGGTGCTCATATACACCACTGCCATTGTAATCATCATCTTCATGCATGCCTTGTGCACAACCGGCCTTGCTGTCGAGGTTTGCATGATGAAATTGCTTCTGATACGTAGCCTTGTAAACTCAAAGACCACTTTGATTCTTTCTTGCTTTCCTATAATAAAATAATTCCATAAATTCTTGATTTATAGATAGTATATATATATATATATATACAGTGTTTTCAGGACAAAGGGGTGTCGTTTTGATAGAAAGCTGAGGTTGAATAAAATTAATAAAGCTCATTTCATGTCTGGTGGATGACACAGTCATGACTCTTGCATGTATGTATGCCAATGGAAACAGCTCACTTGGTGTCGTTACAGATAGGTAACTTCTTTGTATCTGTCTTAATTTTATTTTTATGGTGGAGTGTTTGAACAACCAGAAAATATATTATATTAGATTTTCAAGATCCATGTTTCCGTGGTGTTAAGAGTATTCAACAATTCTTGGACCAAGAAATGGAGAAGGAAATGAACAAAATGGGGTTCTTGGGCCATGTCTATGTTCACATTCATTTGTTTCCATTGAAGGACTACATGCTTTTCGGTTCATGATTGAGGCTTAGTTTGGCCCATTTTGGTGCTTCTCCTTTTTTAGAGCACAATTTTATGTTAATTCATTTGGTAACTAGGGATTTTTTGGGGAGCTTTTAAAAGCTCTAGAATGGACTGTAGGGGTGTCATTTGGAACGGAAATTCCGATTCCAACCCGAAAAATTCCGATTTTGACAATTAAATATGCATTCCGAATTCCGAATTTCTGAATTCCAAAAATTCCGAAAAAAATCGGATCGGAATCGGAATCGTTTTTAGAATTCCGAAAATTCCGAAATTTCCGAAAATATTCCGAAATTGTATTTTCCGAAACTTTTCCGAAAATATTCCGAAAAATTTCCGAATATATTTTGAAATTGTATTTTCCGAAACTTTTCCGAAAATATTCCGAAATATTCCGAAAATTGTGTTCATCCCACATCGAAAAACACAAAAAAATGAGATGTAATGTGCTTCTATAAAAGGCCTACAAATCTCAAGTGAAATCTCATTAAGCTTGAATTCCGAATATTCCGAAAAATTCCGAATCTGATGAAATTCCGAAAATTCCGAAATTTCGGAATCAGAAATAATTTGGAATTTCCGAAATTTTGGAACGGAATTCGGAATGCATTTTTGGCTTCCGAAAATTTTGGAATTTTTTTTCCGAAAGGGGTGTTTCCGATCCGTTCTGGCCGAAACATACCCCTAGAATGGAGTTTTTAAAAGCTCAAGATTACTTTTTGGTTTCATGGTGTCTTTTTGAATAATAGTGTGACTTATATAAAATTATCAAACAACTTAGTAATAAATTTCATAAACTCCTTTTAAAAAGCAACGTGGGGGCCAAACTAAGCATAAATCTGAAAGTTATTTGGGCTAAACCAATAACAATAACAACGGCAAACGGGACGGAGCTGGTACAGAATCCTCTTTATTCAATCCTTCCCATCCTACTTGAATGCACTCTTATTCCAACCATGTCCTGCTCTTTCAAAAATGCCAATTCGTACTCCGTTTAATCATGATCACTCCAATTATGATAAATTCAAAAGAAAAAACACACTGCCATTCAACAATAATATCGAAGTGTAAAAAAAAAAAACCATAGTGGTGCTGAACATATCTTCTAAAGAAATAAACTCTATCCGTTTAATCATGATCACTCCAATTATGATAAATTCAAAAGAAAAAACACACTGCCATTCAACAATAATATCGAAGTGTAAAAAAAAAAAAAACCATAGTGGTGCTGAACATATCTTCTAAAGAAATAAACTCTATCCAAATTCTTCGAATAAATCTCAACATTAAGATAGAATAAAACATTAAAAATATATATAATAAAATTTGACATCACAGCCCACAGGGGTAAAAGTTAAAACTTCAGAACGCATACGTGCCCAAAAAAAAAAAAAAAGAAAGGAATTTCCGTTGCCGGGACTTGAACCCGGGTCTCTCGGGTGAGAGCCGAGTATCCTGACCAACTAGACTACAACGGATATCTGTTAATTAAGTGTGAGCGAAAATAATAAAACAATGTCTGCTTCTGATATGACAATAGTTTCTTACTTAAATATTTAGTAAATCATCTGTCAATTAGCTGATCATCAATAATTTAAGATTTTTTAAAAGTGAGTTTAGTAATCAGTTAATATGTCATCTTGTTTTTTCTGGAACTTTTTTTTCATTTCTCTAGAAAAACTTAAAAAGGAGCTTGGTTACAACTTAAAATAAAAGTATTTTTTTAGAGTAATGATTCGTGCACATAAAATGTGCACATAAAGTGTGCACATAAAGATCTAGGCCATTCATTTTGGTGGGTCGTATGTGTGCAGGGATGGACCCCACTAAAATGAATGGCTCAGATCTTTATGTGCACACTTTATGTGCACATTTTATGTGCACGTAGCATTACCCATTTTTTTATAACCACATGCAATTTGAGATAATTTATGATTGTTCATCATATTTCCATTTTAAAATTCTTAGAGGTATAAGCCAAGATCTAAGATCAATTCCATACTTTTCAGAAAAGTATACTTATGCAATTTTGTAATATGTTACTGTTAGAGAAAAGGAGGGGGGCTCAAATCCAAGGTGGACCCATGATGCTCATTTGAGGTGGGCTGAGATTGAACAGATGTGTATTGTGTCTTATTTTTACAGGAGCTTGGGGCAGTGCCCCCATTATTTTTTTTTTCCCTATTTGGTTCACGAATATTCTATTATTTTTTTGGGTCTATAACCTACAAAAGTAACAAACATGGAGAAAGAAAAAAGTGTTGAATCAAATATATTATAGAAAAATATGTGTTAATTGGGTCAAAATTTTAGAATGAACTGTATTACAGTTGGGTCCAATAGTATGTATACATAAAGTATATCATTTAGTAATAGAGTAACATATGATTGAGACACAAGACTTGGTTTGGTTTGATTAATAATAGAGTAACATATGATACTATTACTATTATAATTCATTAAGAAATATGTGTAACAAATAAATAATGTTTATACTATTTGTTATTATATTAGTGGTTTGACGGCCATTATTCTTTGCTTGGAGGGAATAGGGTTCAATTTTGTTTCGTTTTTTTTTTTTTTTTTTTTTTTTTTCAGCAAAGAGCTAGGCTGGGCTAGATTAGATGAAAGTCAGATGGGCTGGACTAGCACACAAAAATTTCCAGAATTCTGCACTGGGCTTAGTACAGTGCCAAATCCGCCATTGCTCAAATCACTGTAGAGATTTTCTTCCCCCCCCACCCAAAACCAAAAAAAAAAAAAAATCTTACATTTTTGTCTCGTTGTTGAGTGACTTCAGTGCTAGGTAAAATACAACGAGAAAGAATAAAATGGTGCTATATAACATGACAATTGTTGACAACTAGTGTTAAAGACGTGCGTTGCATAAACGAAACAAAAAAAAAACGTTATCAAAAATAAAAAATAAAATAAAACAAAACAAAACTACGAGACATCCATCAAGCCATTCTGTCTACTCTTGGTGACCGACCAATAATAACATGTTAAGTTGTCTTTTTTTTTTTGCTCAAACTAGAATTCATTACCAACAAACAAAAAAACCAAAGAACAAAAGCAAATAAAGCATCCCTACCTCAGTTGAAGTTCTTAAAAACATGTTGAGGAATTTCAACAATTGGGATGGTCCCAAAACATTTACTTAAACAAGCCCAACGAGCTAAATTGTGGGCCGCAAAATTGGCATTTCTATCAATTTTGTAAAATTTCCAGCAATCGAAACAAGATGAGAGAAGTCTTCTGCCTTTAAGAATGGGTGTCTCAATCGTCCAAAAGGGTGTGCAATTCCAGTCCATGAGGGGTGTGCAGACGATGATGGAGTCCCCTTCAAAAATGATATTCTTTAGACCAAGGGAAGCTGCCTCCGAAATGGCCAAGTTTGCTGCATTGGCCTCAGCAAGAGCCGGGTCCATGGCTTCCTCTTTAACTATTTTTGCACAGATGACTCTAGCTTGGTCATCTCGGATGATGATAGCAAGGACCGTCAAATGTTTACGGATGGCAACATCAAAATTTGCTTTGGCCAATCAGAAGGGGGAGGGATCCATCCCTTAAACATAGTTCTAGGAGTCTTACATATTTTCCTTTGGGCTACTTGATGTTCAGACACAATAGAAGCAACATGAGAACACCATTGGGGGAGGTCAAAAGTTCCTTCCTGGAAATGGACTTTATTCCTTAACAACCAAATTTGGTACATCAAGGTGGCTGCAAAGATGGTGAAATTCCTGGCTTCTTCATTGGCTAAGCCAAGCACATCCTTAGGCTTTGTGATCACCTTGATCCAATTTTTGATACCATTAGTTGAGAATGAATCAGGATCAAGTGGCCAGCTGGAAGATATCCATGCCACTCTAGCAATAGAGTAGTTGAGAAACAAGTGTTCTAGAGTTTCCACTGGGTGTCCACACAGAGGGCATGAAGTGTTGTCCATGGGAAAACGGGCAACAATGATTGCTTTTGTTGGAATAGAGTTTGTAACGAATTTCCAAAGGAAAATTTTGAGGCGAATATGAAGTTTAGAATTCCATAGATGCTTCCAACTTTGTGGGGGAAACTCAGAGGATGCTATCATCCTAGATTTTTGGTCCACTAAGTAAGCGGATTTAACGGAGAAACAACCTTTAATATCATGGGTCCAAATGAGTTTATCGATGTTCCTTCCTGTCGGCATTGCTATCTTTCGAATGGCTTCGACCGATTCCTCAGTAAAAGTACTATTCAATAAATCAAGATTCCATCTGCCCTCATTGGTCAAAATTAGTTCATTCACGTGAGTGAGGGGAGGTCTGTTCTCCGATAAAGAGCTTGGTTTAAACCCCGGAAGAGAGGGGATCCAAGGGTCTTCCCAAATATTGATACTAGAGCCTTTTCCAATAAGATTACATGCACCTTTTGTAATGATATAGATTGAAGCCGAGATACCTTGCCAAACCCACGAAGTATTATGTGTTCTTTGGGACCGAAAATTGTTGTTCCCCTGTAGATATTTACCTTTGATGAGTTGCACCCAAGGTTTTCCTTCCTGAGTCAAGATATTCCAACCGAGTTTTGCCAAAAGCGCCTTATTGTAATCTTTCATTCTTCTTAATCCCAGTCCTCCGAAACTTTTGGGAAGGCAAATGTCATCCCAAGCTTTGAGACAAAGTTGATTTTTCCTTGCATCATCTGTGTGGCCCCACCAGAAAGAGCGCATCATCTTATCTAATTTGTTACACAAATTCACTGGCAAAGGAAAAACAGACATTGAGTAAACTGGCATAGCTTGTGTTACTGTTTTGATTAGTGTAGTTCTGCCAGCTTGAGAAAGAAGAGATGTTTTCCACCCTTTGAGTCTGTTCTTCACTTTAAGAATAATATCATCGAACACTTGACTCTTCAATCCCTTAGTCGTCAAAGGCAAGCCCAAGTATTTAACATTTGGTGGGGCTTTCTTGAGATTTGTTTCTCTTCTAATGGCTTTGGCGACATCAGGGCAGGTATTTCTGCTGACCAGAATTTTGGATTTGGCTTTATTAATTTTCTGTCCCGACCAGCTTCCATATTTTCTGATACACTCCAGAATATTATTTGCTTCATCAGGATTGGCATTCCCAAAAACAATTAAATCATCTGCGAAGAGCAGATGGTTAAACAGTGGACTGTTTCTGGAAGCCTTGATTCCTTTAATGAGCCCTTGATTAGCCTCCCGTTGAATGATCCTGGACAGAACCTCAGAACATAGAATGAATAAAAAGGGGTGCAAAGCGGGGGTATTTGTAAAATACAACCGCGCTAAAAGAAAGAATTGTATTAGTTTTTATCACAACTTCCCGTTTTATCTGCGATTTGCATTGCAAGGCTAATTTTCATACAATATGATTAATCTATGATAAGTTGTATTGTTTTAGCTGTTGTTGGTGCAGATCACTGCTGTGTGGACTAAACAGATGAACATCAGAATAAATGGAATGCTGGAATGAAAACAAAAGAAGTCAAAGCTGAAATGTGGAGTTCGATAGATCTAAGATCGTTCGATCGATCGAGCGTTCGATCGCTTGACGAGTGTTGAAGCGCTTGAAGAGTAAGGGTTCGATCGATCGAGAGCAGTTCGATCGATCGAACGGGGTATTTCCAGTAACATTCGTGTGCGCAGCAGATGCGGGTTTTAACCCTAGTTTCTTAGGTTTTCTTATATATATGTGTATTGTACACGTCCAGGGAGACGCCCACTTTACATTTTTTCACAGTTTAGAGAGAGAGATAGAGAGTTTGTGTTTGGTTTTGTAGGTTTTGCATTGAAGTTTCATTTGTGCAGTGGATTTCTTAAGTTTAATACAAGTGTTTTCTGTTCCAGGTTATTTATATATTGTTTATTTAGATTCTGCACTTGGTAGTCGTAGTTTAATCGCTCATCTTATAGTATTGCATGCTAAATATTCATAAAACCATAGTTTTTAGATTTTCCATGAAAAACTCGTAACCAAACAAGGTGTTAATGTTTTTTTACGTTGAATATCAATCTGTGACGTCCCAGACGATGTCTGAGTAGTCCCAGGTTGGGAGAACACGATGAAACAGTGATCTCCAGCTTCTGCCATGCAGCAGAATAATCGCTGTGTTCGATCGATCGAAGTCAGTTCGATCGATCGAACCAGAGACAGTCAATCGATCGAAGTCAGTTCGATCGATTGAGGGATGAAGGTCTTCGATCGATCGAAAGCGCGTCGATCGATCGAACTCTCTGATTCTTGAGGATGTTCCCTGCAGTATTCCAGGACCTTTTGTTTTAAGAATTGTTATCATTCTGTCCCAAATAAATGCTCAGTTTGTCAAAACAGTTTTTAAAACTAAGGCCCTAAGGCATTTTCTTTCAATACATTTTGCAAACCATCTTCAATGCTAACACCATTGAGGATGCGAGTCTTAACTATTGGATTAAACCACTTTCACGTATCTTAAACTTAACTGTGATGATATGGTCCCGGTCATGAAAGGGCCATGGATTCTCCATCTTTAGAGGAATACGGAAAACTGTGGGCAATATACTCCGTTGTGCTTCAAGGCAACTGCATGGTAGATAGTTAGATTACTGCGGATTCGTGTAATCCCAACACTTTCTTTTAAAGTTAAACATCCTAATTTCAAGTACTGTTTTAATTAGCTAGTTAGGTCGTTAGTTAATCTGAATTAAGTTCATTAGTAATTTTAGTGGTGGAACTTTGTGTTCCGCATTATTGTTGAATCTTATTCATTTTATTTTGCTTTCTTTTGAGGTTAGTCTAATTCAATAGGTCAACACCTTCCCTGTGGGATCGACCTAGTCTTACCAGATATTACTTGCACGTCTACCTACACTTGGATATTGCACAAGAACGCACAGAAAAAAAAATCTCGTGTCAAGTTTTTGGCGCCGTTGCCGGGGAAGGCGACGATCAATTCCTTAGATCACCTCAGTCTCTCTTCATCTCTTTCTATTTTCATTTTCTCTTCTTTTCAGTTCTTTTGGGTAAGTTCTCACCCTAGGGACTCTCCCAGTTCATGTCCGAGAATTCTATTGAAGGAATTTTTGGAAATCCTTTCTACCGCTCTGACTCGGATAGTTCCATCAACCCAATAGCCACTCCAACTGCATCAATGGATGATCATCAGAGTGAAAATGGTGACAATGTTGTGGTACCAATCGATGAGGCACTCCGTCCTCTCTGCGATCTCATGCAACCAGAACATGCACCTACGCCCTCTTGCATTCAAATCCCACCACATAATGGCGAATTTCAGTTTCGCAATGGGATGATCCAATTGCTTCCCACTTTTCATGGGATGGAAAGTGAGAAGGCGTATTTACATGTCACTGACTTCGAGGATGTTTGCAAAACATTCTCGCAAAATTGTCCTAGGGAGGTGACACATTTAATGCTATTCCCCTTCACTTTGAAAGATAAAGCGAAGGCGTGGCTCCACTCCCTAAAACCTAATTCAATTTTCACCTGGCATGCGATGAGCACCGCGTTTCTGAAGAAATTCTATCCTACTCGCATGACCACAGACCTTCAGCGTCAAATCAATTCCTATAAACAAAAGAGCAATGAAACCTTCACACAAGCGTGGGAGCGTTTCAAAGATTTGCTTCTCTCGTGCCCACACCATGGGTTTGAGAAATGGCGAACTATCAGCTTCTTTTATCAAGGATTGAATGGTGAAACAAAGAAGTTGGTGGAAACAATGAGCTCTGGACCATTCCTGCGTAAAAACACTGAAGAGGCTGAAGCCCACTTCGAATGGTTAGCTGAATACGCTCATGAATGGTCAAATTCTGACAATGTCTCACGCTCACAAATATCCTGTGTAGAAGAGAAAAGCCTATACCAGCTAACCAGTGAAGATCACCTCATGACTAAGTATGCAGAGCTAGCAAAGAAGGTAGAAGAGTTAAGCATGAAAGGAGAGAGCTCTAGGCAAGTCATGCCTGAGGAACCATGTGGCACATGCAACATGTTGGGACATACAACCCAATATTGTCCTAATGTGCCATATTTTCAAGAGCAAGCCCCTATAGAGATGAATGCCATGCAAGGTTTTCGAGGGGCGGGGAATTCCAATAATAATTTTCAAAGTAACAATAGATGGAATCACCCCGGTTTTGATTGGAGAAATAATGCTGGGACCCAAAATCAATATCAACAGCAGCCCTACAACAACAATCAATATCAAGGGCAAAACAATAGGCCGTTCCAGCAATACAATCAAAACAGAACCAATAATTACAACCAAGCTCAACCCTCCAATGCACCACAAACCAATACCTATGTGCCACCGCACAAGAAGGTACAAGAAGAAGAGCCACTTGCTAATGCCAATCTAACGCAGCAACTCATACAGATGATGAGTAGAATGTCTGCCACATTAGAAAGGATAGATGCACGGCAAGAGGGCTCAGGAGGAACATTCCCTGCCCAACCACTTCCAAATCCAAAGGGACATAACAATGGTCCTAACAATCAAGAACATGCTAAAGCTGTGACTACATTGAGAAGTGGAAAAATCATAGAAAAAAGCATGCCTCTGTCCACTCCCGAAGTGTACAAAGAGGAGGAAGTGGTGGATGAAGAAGTTGAGCTACCATCTACTCAAGAGGAGGAGCCGTCTACTAATGACGAGGCAATAAAAGCAAACATTGAAGCTCCTAGAGTAGAGGAAGAAGTTGAGCGAAGGCCTGGGAAGGAGTCTGTTAAGGAGGAACCACCAAAATGCCCATTTCCTGCACCTTATCCTCAACGGTTGAAGAAACCTAAGAATGAGACAAAGAATCAGGAGTTTTTGGAATTGTTTAAGCAAGTTAAAATTAACCTTCCACTCCTAGATGCTATCAAGCAAGTGCCGGCCTATGCTAAGTATCTCAAAGATCTATGCACGGTCAAGAGGAGGCAAAGCGTGAAGAAACATGCTTATGTCGCGTGCCAAGCAAGCGCGATCATTCAAAATGAGTTGCCTCCAAAACTCAAAGATCCCGGTACACCTACTGTCTCATGCAGAATTGGGAATCAAAAGATAGACAACGCACTCCTCGATTTAGGAGCCAGCGTGAACCTGCTGCCATATTCAGTCTATAAACAGCTAGGGTTGGGTGAACTCAAACCCACCCGAGTCGCTTTGCAATTGGCAGACAGATCTGTGAAGTACCCTAGAGGGGTGTTGGAGGACGTCCTGGTTCAAATAGACTCTTTTGTATTTCCGGTTGATTTCGTGATATTGGACACAGAACCTGTGTCTAATCCTGGTGCACATATCCCGGTTATTTTTGGACGTCCATTCCTCAACACCATTGATGCCACAATCAAGATTAGAAGTGGTATCATGACTATCGTATTCGGGAACATGACATTGAATGTCAAGATCTTTTCTAATCCCCGACCTGAAGAATACGATGATGAGGAAGAAATCCATTACATAGACACGGTCATTGAAGATGAAGTTGACTTGGTCGACTATAAAGATCCTTTGGAAGTTGTGATGACTCAATTTGGTGATATCTATCAGCCTGCTGAGTCAACCCCATTGGATGCTGACCTGAACCAGACGTGTCTTATGATGGATACGATAGAGGAGGATAGAGCTGATTGCATGTGGGTAATGCCATATGAACAACTGCCTCCTAAAACCAAGTTGGTAATGCCCTCTAGTTTCCAGTTTCCGGAGTTAGAATTGAAGGAGCTCCCCAAAGAGCTAAAATATGCATTCCTGGGGGCTGGAGAGACTTATCCTGTGATCATTTCATCCGCTTTAACTCATGAACAGGAAAGTAAGCTAGTGGAAGTGTTGACAAAGCATAAGGATGCTATGGGATGGACAATTGCTGACCTCAAAGGCATAAGCCCATCCATATGCACGCATAAGATATATCTGGAGGAAGACGCTAAACCCTCAAGGCAAATGCAAAGGCGTCTGAATCCCAACATGCAAGAAGTAGTTAAAAAGGAAGTGCTTAAACTACTTGATGTTGGAATGATATATCCGATATCTGATAGTCCTTGGGTTAGTCCTACCCAAGTAGTGCCAACGAAAGCAGGCATAACAGTCATCCCGAACAAAGATGGTGAATTGGTACCAACACGTATCCCCACTGGATGGAGGATGTGTATTGACTACAGGAAGTTAAATACTGTGACCCGAAAGGACCATTTTCCTTTGCCTTTCATGGATCAAATGCTAGAACGGGTGGCGGGTCACAAGTATTACTGCTTCTTGGATGGATATAGTGGATATAATCAAATTGAAATTGCTCCTGAAGATCAGGAGAAAACCACGTTCACTTGTCCATTCGGTACTTTTGCCTACCGACGAATGCCGTTTGGCCTATGTAATGCACCAGCTACCTTTCAGCGGTGCATGCTGAGTATCTTTAGTGACATGGTCGAAAACATCCTTGAAGTCTTCATGGATGATTTTTCAGTGTTCGGCCATAGCTTCGAAGATTGCCTCAGCAATCTCGAGCAGGTTTTAATGAGGTGTGAGGACAAACACCTAGTCTTGAATTGGGAGAAGTGTCATTTCATGGTGACCAAGGGAATAGTCCTCGGCCATATAATCTCCGATGAAGGAATCCAAGTGGATAAGGCTAAAATCGACATAATCTCAAATCTACCTGTTCCCCGTACAGTAAGAGACATTCGTTCATTCTTGGGGCATGCAGGATTTTATCGTCGATTTATCCAGAATTTCAGTGCAGTCTCTCGACCCCTTTGTCAACTTCTTGTCAAAGATGCACCGTTCGAGTGGTCAGAGAGTTGCCAAAAGTCCTTTGAGGATCTAAAAGAGCTCCTCACCTCTGCACCTATAATACAGGCACCCGACTGGAGTTTGCCTTTTGAATTAATGTGCGATGCTAGTGATTACGCCATTGGCGCGGTCCTAGGCCAGAGAAAGGACAATAAGCCGTATGTGATATACTATGCCAGCCGAACTTTAAATGAAGCTCAAATGAATTACACTACTACTGAAAAGGAGCTGCTGGCAGTAGTATTCGCCCTGGATAAGTTTAGGTCTTACCTGATAGGGTCTCCAATCGTTTGTTTTACAGATCATTCGGCCCTCAAGTATCTTTTGTCAAAGAAAGACGCTAAGCAACGGCTTATTCGTTGGATACTCTTACTCCAAGAGTTTGATTTAACAATAAAGGACAAGAAAGGAGTAGAGAATGTGGTTGCAGATCATTTGTCCCGGTTGACTTTTGTCGACAATACTGAATCCCAACTCATTAAGGACGAGTTCCCAGACGAACAGCTACTGGCAGTAAGTAGTCTGCCTTGGTATGCTGATATTGTAAACTACCTTGTCATGGGTGAGACACCGACTCATTGGTCGAACCAAGATAGGAAACGGTTTCTCTCGTTCGCGCGCCATTTCTTCTTTGATGACCCATACCTTTTCAAGTACTGTGCTGATCAGGTCATCAGGCGCTGCGTCCCCAAAGAGGATATAACCGTAATATTAGCGTCATGCCATTCTGAGGCATGCGGTGGCCACTTTGCGTCACAAAAGACCGCACAAAAAGTCTTACAAAGCGGTTTTTACTGGCCCACAGTCTTCAAAGATGCTTATTCCTTTTGCAAGACATGCCAACGCTGTCAAAAGCTTGGAACGATTTCTAAAAGGAACTCTATGCCTTTAACCCCTATCATCACAATTGAGATATTTGATTGTTGGGGCATAGATTTTATGGGCCCATTTCCCAAGTCTAACAACTGTGAATTCATACTCCTTGCTGTGGAGTATGTATCGAAATGGGTAGAAGCGATACCAACGAGACGAAATGACCACAGAACGGTCATGTCATTTCTGAGAGAGCACATTCTGTCTCGTTTTGGTACTCCGAAAGCTTTACTAAGTGACCAAGGCAAGCATTTCTGCAATAGACCCTTGGAGTCACTTCTCAAGAAATACGGGGTCCATCATAAAATCGCTCTTGCCTATCATCCACAGTCAAATGGGCAAGCAGAATTGGCTAACCGAGAAATCAACCATATTCTCGAAAAGACGGTTAGTTCCAATCGAAAAGACTGGGCATACAAATTGACTGACGCGTTATGGGCATACCGTACTGCTTATAAGACGAATCTTGGTATGTCCCCGTATAGACTGGTTTACGGGAAAGCTTGCCACCTCCCCGTTGAAATTGAACATAAAGCTTACTGGGCGACACGCTCATTGAACTTTGACATTCAAGAGGGAGGTCAGCTACGCAAGCTCCAACTTGCAGAGCTAGAGGAAATACGACGAGATGCGTATGACTCTGCAAAGTTGCATAAGGAAAAGTTGAAGGCTCTCCATGATCGTACGATTTGTCGTAAATCATTTGAGCCGGGGCAGACAGTTTTGCTGTATGACTCTCGCCTCCACCTTTTCCCAGGAAAACTCCGTTCCCGTTGGACAGGCCCGTTCATCGTAAAAACTGTTTTTCCACATGGGGCAGTTGAGATTGTCAATCCAAAGAACGATGATTGTTTCAAGGTCAATGGCCAAAGATTGAAACCGTTCTTGGAGAACTTCCACTCTGAAGTTGAGCACATCCAGCTGGATGAGCCCAGCTATTCTCACGCTTAAAAATCCAAAGTGGAGTTCCAAATTGTTGTTGTATTCCTTTTTCTTTCCTTGCATTTTAGTTTCTCTCTTTTGTTTTCTTTTAGTTTTGTTCGTTCTTTTGTGTTTGTGATCTAGTTCTAATCCATTATACTTTAAACCACTCTGTTGCAGGTACATAGATGAGAGGGGATGATGTTCATTCTGTCGGGTCTTGGGCTGATTCAGAATGTCGTTGTGGCATCTGGATTGAGGGTGAACTCATACCCTGCCCCTTGCTTCATCAAGATCCTGAAGCTCATTCTCTTATTGATGCTGCTCAAGGGTACATTCCATATCCACCAGCCCTCCTGGACATCAATCCATACGAAAATATGGGATTTCAGGATGACGAGGATGTGGAGGAGGATGAAGACCTGTACATGGGATGAATGGTGGACGATGCACTCATGGCCCAATGGGAAAATGATGATATGTGGGAGCCATGGGAAGATCATGACCTCCAGGATGTCGTCCCAGACCGCCACAATGCCGTCTTTATTTTCGTGGATGATTTCCTTGTTCCTGAGTTGGTCCCATACCGCTATGTGCACCTGAGCTTCTTGCTATTCAGGCCCCGTCTGCACCACCTACTACTGATCCATCATCTGCTGCAGCCGATCCACCACTTGCTGATCCATCTGCTGCAGCCCCCGCTACTACCTCGTTGCCGCCTGCTCCTATCGATATCCCTTCTGATATAGCTGATGATGCGCCGTCCGGGGTTGATTAGTTTTAGTTGGGGAGGTGGTGTTTTTTTTGTTTTTCTGGTTATTGTTGTACTATTTTGGGTATGGTTTTGGTTGGTTGGACTGGTTGGTTGTTGTAGCACCTTGAATTTCCCGAGAAATTCCACGTAGGAATTTAAAATAGTGACGTCACCATAGCACGGTTACAGAAGATCCAATAGGAGTCCTTACTAGGATCCTTGGTGATCGTCTTGATGACGACTATAATCTAGGACTTATTAGAATAGAAGTAACCCCGACGCGCATAGTTTCTAAGATAGAAACTATAGACGTACTTGCATGTAGGCTTGTGAATAGCCCGCTCATTCATATCCTACATCTGCAATTATTTTCACAGTTTTGCGCTTAACCTGTAAGTGGGACCCACACTGTACTTAACCAAGTGGACCCCACCCTGGTAATCTACCCCTGGATACACACAGCATACACATGCACGTACCTTGGGGCCCAGGAGCACACCCATATGCACAACCTGAGATGGGACCCACACTACCACTTGACGGATATGTGGACCCCACCTTGATCTACCCCTGGACACACAAACATACATGCATAGGAATGCATTTGGTGCACCAACTACACACACAACCAAACCTCCCCACCACTTCCCTCTATATAAGCACCTCCCCTCACCACCATTTCACCCACACAATCTGCCATAGCAGATTCTTAGAGAGAGAGAGCCCGAGAGAGAGAGCTTGAGAGAGAGAGAAAACACATCTCTCACCCCACCACCCCCGGCCTCTACACACACACCCCCTACATTGTGTGCACTACCACCACCACTTCTGTCCATCCCTTCCCAGCACACACAAACTACACTCCCTCCCTGTGCTCTCCCTACCCCTCGCTGTACACACACACAGAGACACACTGAGAAGAAGAGAGAGATCGGAGAAGAAGAGAGGATCAGAGAACCCGAAGCACCCCTGAGGTAAAACACACACCCCATTTTCATTCTTGAGCATCTGCATGTCCCCCTAGACACCCCCAGGCCCACATGCAAGCCCCCAAACAGAGCCCTAAGCTTTGGGACTGCTCCGGTTGCCATTAAAGCTCAAGTTTGAGCTTGGATCTATGAAATATGATCTAGGCCCCTAAAATCTACACCAATCAAACCCAATTAGTCCCAGGTAGACCCCCTTATAGCAGGAATGGATTTGGGAAAGGTTTGAATGGCCATGCAGGCCATTATTCCTTTTAATGGCCGAAACAATAATCCACTGGTAGGAGGATCAAACGAATGAAACATTGATCCATTTTCTAGTATGTTGTAGAGGAGGAGGAACCGGTTCGAATGGCGTTAGTCTCGTCAATTTTCATTAAGAGATGAGGGAGATATGAAGGATTGAAGGAGCTCCGGCGAGGCCCGACTTTCCGGCGACGCCAGTTCGCCGGAGAAGACGAAGAGACCCGTTTGGGTCTTCGGGTTATAAGACCCGGGTATGGGTCGGGTCATGGGTGGGTTAAGATGTGTGTAGAAGTGGGTAGGGTCACGGTTCGGGTTTATTTTAATAAACCCGTGGGTCTTCTTTAGTGGCACGACGTCGTTTTGACGTCGGGCCGGATTTGGGTCGGGTTCGGGTAGTTGGGGCGGGCTGGTGTGTGTCTGTAGTTGGGTTAGGTTTAAGTCCGGGTCTGATTAGGGTTCGGGCTAGCGGGTTGGGTTGTGTTGTGTCTGGGAATGGGTTAGGCTTTGGGTCGGGTTCAGTTAGGGTGCGGGTTAACGGGTAGGATAGATTTGAGTGTGTAATTGGGTAGTTCGTTTAGGTTGGGTCGGGTCAGGGTTGACCCGATGGGTCTGTTGGTTGGGCGCCTCTGTGTGTGTAAACGGGTGACCCGTTTAGTTCGGGTCGGTTCGGGTTTGACCCGTCGGGTCTGTAGAATTGTTTATTATTATTATTATTATCAATATTATTATTATTATTATTATTATTATTATTATTATTCTTATTCTTATTAGTATTAATTAAATTAAAAAGGTTTTAAATGGTTTTAATAATTATAATTAATTTATAATTATACCATTAAGGTTTTTTATATTATAGAATATTATTTTAATATTCTATATATCATTATTATATTATAAATATTGTATATTTATTATTTATATGGTTTATATAAATAATAAATATTAGTTTTAAATGGTTTTAAATAGTTAATAAATACCTACGTGTATTTATAAATTCTAGAAAATTAGGGTAATGACCCTGTGACTATTTTATTATATAATGTATGTTATAAAGTTATGATATTATAGTCTAGTATTTTTAATAATTAATAAGGAGCTATCTTATGAGTATATTAATTATTAAAAATACCAAACGAGCTCCGAAAATTATGAAATAAATACTAGTGGTGTATTTTAATATCTAGTATTTAATAAAAATACTTCTAAGCACTGATTTCTCTGTGTAATTATACTTATGTATTTAAATCCCGTTTCGGGTATTTTCTGGTATATATTATCTTTAAAAATTCATAATAAATAATCTAGGACTCCGAAAATTACGCGGTCAGTTCCCAGAGTCTTAAAATAATGTCTAGAACATTCTCGTAAAGTTTGGTGACTTTTCGACTCGGTCAAAAATACAGCCTGTCTTTTAGGGTCGGCATTAGTGTAGTAAGCCCCGCATATTACCTCGAAAAACGCGACGGACTCCGATTTGAGTCTAGTCAATGGCGTTGGACTTAGAATGACACGTAGATCACTACCTTGAGGTTTATGACCTCATTTGATAAAATTACCATTTTGCCCCTATAGTTGTACTCATACATTACTTCTGTTTATTCCGTTTATTGTTGTAGAACTTGACGGTTATCTGCGTTTCGAGGAGCGGCGACTCGAGGTGAGTTTCCTAACCTCACTCTAATCCTATTATGACTAATATAAGATGATTAAAGTCACATGTATGATATTCTGTATAAGTGATGAGCTGATTTATGATGTCAAGTGTATTGCCGTTAATTATAAGATGTTTAAAAGCATGTTATGGTAGTGCTATCGCATACGTGAGCATGTCAAGGGTTTTATCTATATGTTTATCAGTATCAAATCCATGTTATATGATCCATGCTCTATATGTTACGTTTCTGCTGCTATGTGTTAAATGCACGTTTTACGATGTTGTTGACTGAATAGATAACGCATGCCATGTTAATAATAAAGAGGAATAAAAGTAGAATTGCATATGAGTATCGATGATGGACACACGTGCATTTCATGACATGTGTCAGCATGCGTCATGTATGAGAAAGAGAAGTGTTTGATGAAAATGTGAATGAGATGAGATGTGATTTCTGGATCCTATGGATCAACGGCTGACGAGCCGGGTGGACATGAACGGTTAGGGTTCCTAGCGCGCCTCTCGCCGTTGAAGACGTCCGGTGATGCGCATACGTGGTTGAAGACGTCCCAAGTATCGTTGAATACGTCCGGCTAGTGCTCTAATATACTTCTCAGCCGTGTAGACGACCGGTGAGAGTATACACATGGTTGAAGACGTCCCATGTGCCAGTTTCATTATTTACAGATAGTGTGCGCCGTGAAGACGTCCGGTGGCCTATCAAGGGAATGAGTATGAATTGGCTGTGATAGTATGTTATCATCCTTGATATACCGCGTGTTGTCAAGTGGATGGGAAAGAGAAAGCGAATGATGAGATTGAGTTGATGAACTGGTTCAAATGATTTGATTTTGGAAAGTTTTGGTTTGAAACTAAAATGGTTTTGAAAATATCTGTTTTAAAAGCAAGTGTCTTTGAAAAGAGTTGGGAGTGAGTCTTAGTGATCATGCATTTGCACGCACGAGTTTATAATAAGGAAAAATGTATTCTATGATGTTATGATTATCTATTTACCTTTATTGTTGTGACCTCTGCTATGCCCGTGGTGAGAATGCGTCTTTTGATAAGAGAATAACCAGACTTTAAAGTACTAAACTATGACGTGAGTTGAGAGATGTTATGTATTTACTGATTATTGTGCGGTTGAGATTCTCACTCAGCCTTGTTCCAAGGCTGACGGCATGTTACGCCCTGGGCATTCGTATGCCCAGAGTGTTGCAGGTTTGGAGATAGATAGAAGAGTTCAGGATGCTGTACCGTGGAGCCAAGGAGAATAAAGCCTTGCCCAGGACCTGATAGACAGTTTCTCAAGTTTTAAGATTGTATAAATTATTTAGTATGGCCTCTTGTATTAAGATTGAAGTTATTGTAATCCCTGTTTAATTTCCACTGCTGTACTTACACTCTGATAAGTTTAGATTATGCTTATGTTCTAGCATTTCCTTATGATTTTTATGGTGCGGAGTTAGAAGGACAGAACGGTTAACAAACTAGTCACGTGTCTACGGACCCATAAAGAAAAAAAAAAAAAATTTATTTTCCCTATTTTTGGCTTACTCCGGGGGCGTGACAGGATTAGTGGTATCAGAGCCTAGGTTAGGCATTTACCGTTTGTCCTATGCACTTTAAGTTATAAACCATTAGATCTTTTCCCTACTTATGAAGATACTAACCCTATGATAGTTACATTGGACAGGTTAGCATGGAACCATTCTATGTCCACGACGGGTTTGGAGGACATTGGGTTTACCCAGATCGTATAGAGCCTGCGGACCCAGTGTTGTACCGGCAAAGGATCATACGGAGTGCTCAGCTACATTTAGAGGAAAATATGTGGCATGATGTACATGTGTTAGGGATTGAGGACCCAGAGATTCTGCAGAGAGAGGCGTATTACCGAGAAAATACCCTTAGACTTGTCCATCAGGAAGCAGCCAGGATAACTCATGACAGCTATACCCTCCGAGTCATGACTTTTCGAGTCAAGCTGACACCTCCACCAGGAACCGTAGGACCATCTTCTGCTATGCCACCCCCAGTACCAGAGGAATCCATAGCTGATACACCCTTGACTGTTGAGTCAGTCATGGGGACTGATAGGGAGGAAGATGATGATGGAGGAGTTCCGGCAGAGGGGACCATTTCTGTGGAGGATGCTGATTCCGCAGCCAATGCTTACCCAACTAAGAAAGTGGGCAAGAAACCACTCAAGAGAGACATAGCTGGGAAAGGAAAGTCGAAGGTCGAGGATCAAGATGATTGAAGGATTTTGTAATAAGACTAGTATTTTATCTTTTGTGTACTCAGGCATGTAACACGTAGTAGTAGTAACGTGTACGCCTTTCATGTATCTGTTGTTGGAACTATCCCCTACTATGTATTTACTTAACGTATGCACCTCTGATGCGAATGTTTTATATAACTATGTTCCACTATGTTTTAATCTAATTATGGAGACTTTCTTTAACCTGACACATATATTCTTTACATGGATATACTGCTCGTTTTAATTAGTAATTTATTTAAACTTGTATTCTCTTAGCCTATAAGAATGACTAATAAATCCCCGCAATAAGTTGACCCATAGAAGTCACTAGTGTAATAAATGTAGAAGCAAGAACTATTATAGGATCAGAGAGTCAGATTTGGAACAATTAACAGTAACTCAAGATTTAGAAAGAATTAAGAAAGATATCCCCTTGTCACTATGAAACTTTAAGATATTTCATCAATTAGCACCAGCACTAAGTTAGTTTTCTGTGTTGGGCAGGCTAGCATGGAGTACGAGATAGAGCACGATGCTGAGGATGGACAATACAGAGTTACCTTAGAGAGACAGTTTGCTCCTAGAGGATTGGGATATGTTAGCAACGTCATCAGACATACAGTTCGCCAGAGTTTAAGGAGATGGACACGCTGTTTCTCCCGTGAGAGACCTGTTCCAGAGATAGCGTATCACAGAGTAGTAGCACCGCGTTTACTGTCCGCTGAGATGGAGGAGATTCCTCATGCCCTTGGAAACCTTGCCATCCATGACCAGGAAGAGCCATAAGAAGATGTAGTACACTATGTTACTCCTGCAGGTTCTGATGATGACTCAGATAATGATCCAGATGAGGACCCACTAGCGGAGCCAGAGATGATAGAGGACCCTGATTGGCCCCTAAAGCCAGCCTGGGATGCATTTGTTGGTATCCCTCCGATTGACTTTCCACCATCCAGTGACTTAGGAGAAGTGACCTCTGACTCTGATGTTGAGAGAGATGGAGGATGGATCCTTAGCTAGTTCATCTATGTTTTTAATTGTTCCACTTCTTTTGTTGTATTCCAGATTCGTAGAATTAATATTCGTACTGTTGATGTACCCTTTTATTTTCTGATCAGTAGTAGATGTTTCTGACTTGACTTACCTATAATTGTATGGATGAGATGATTTCTTACTTTTAACTAATTGCTACTCTTACCTCTTATATGTTTATTATTAACAAGAAAATAGGCTTGACCATTAGTTGATAGATGTTGTAGGCACTGACGAACTTCCTGAGATGGATCTCGGAATAGTCAGTTCAACCTAGAGTCTAGAAAGACCAAGGATAAGGATGCCTTACCCTTAATCCTAGTAGTAGTTGTGATGATCGTTATATGCTAGAAATCTCTGTTAACTCAATATTGTTACTTGTCATATGATCAGACAAGATAAGATAAGGTATTGACCAAATAGGTGATTAACTCGTAGGTGTAACCCTTTCTAGCGTACACCATGGTTAAGAGGAAACGGAATACTCAGAATTCATCCAACGGACCAACAAACGTGATACCTCCAGCAGTAGATCCAACTGGATTGATAGGAGCCCTTGTCCGACGCGTGGAACAAGCAAGTGATCACCTGGACCGCGTCATCAGCAACGGAAATACTTGTCAGGCAGGAGATAAACTGCTTGAGAGATTCCGTGCACTTAAACCAGGAACTTTCACTGGAATGACAGAAGCATGGGAAGCTGAGCAATGGCTTCGTGATATGGAACGAATGTTTCAAGCCCTCGAATGCAACGAGACGGAGAAAAGACGCTTGGCTGTTTTCCAATTGACGTATTCGGCAGCAGACTGGTGGGAATCTGTCGAAGCTACAGTGGGCGAAGATGTTACAAGGAAAATGACATGGGACGCGTTCAAGACAAAATTTCTAGCAAAGTATTTTCCAAGGACGGAAAGAAACAAGAAGAAAAAGGAATTTATAGAGTTAGTTCAAGGCGACATGACGGTGCAAGAATACACGTCGAAATTTGAGAGACTATCACGATTTGCTCCATTCATGGTAGATACTCAGCAAAATAAGACACTACAATATTACGGAGGACTAAATCCAGATATTCAAAAGACAGCAGCAGTATACCTTGACCAACCGTTCGAAGAAATGGTCGAATTAGCCACGCAACTAGAGAACATAGCTCTGAACAGCAAGAAACTAAAAAGCCACCCACAAGGAGAAAAAGACAACTGGTTCCAGACAACCAACCCAGGAGAAAGTCGAAGAGGCAATCAAGTGTCACGAGCAAGCACTCGAATGCAGTCTGTAATCACCAGAGGAAACTCTGAGCGCACTCAGAATCATAACAAGAGACAGCAAATCAGTGACAGAAGAATTAGCCAGACAGCCGTTCAGACACATGTAAAGCAACGTGATATCTGCTACAACTGCGGAACACTTGGACACCACTCCAAAGAATGCACAGCACCGAGACAACTCACCGGGAAACAAGTACGGTGTTTCAATTGTGGAAAGGCTGGGCATGTACGCAAAGTTTGTCCCGAACAAGAAGTTCAGAACCATGCTCCACCACCACCACAGAAATCCAGAAAGAGAACTCGTAGATCAACAAATCAAAATCAGCACTGAATAAAATGAAAGACTGAAGGTACCATGCCCACTGCTAGAACACTAAACTTTACATGGAAATAATATTACCAGATGATTGGGGACGTTCAAGAGAAATTGTGAGAATGAGCTGATGTATTCCATAGAAATCAGACCCAGGAGCAGTGGACAACAACTTATGGTCAGGAAGACCATTTAGATTGATAAGAGCGCCTGAGTTGGTATGGAACGACTAACCTATTGGATAGGGATTGGTACCCTTTAAGACTTAGCAAACTCTTGATTTCGAGGACGAAATCCTTAATAAGGTGGGTAGAATGTAGCACCTTGAATTTCCCGAGAAATTCCACGTAGGAATTTAAAATAGTGACGTCACCATAGCACGGTTACAGAAGATCCAATAGGAGTCCTTACTAGGATCCTTGGTGATCGTCTTGATGACGACTATAATCTAGGACTTATTAGAATAGAAGTAACCCCGACGCGCATAGTTTCTAAGATAGAAACTATAGACGTACTTGCATGTAGGCTTGTGAATAGCCCGCTCATTCATATCCTACATCTGCAATTATTTTCACAGTTTTGCGCTTAACCTGTAAGTGGGACCCACACTGTACTTAACCAAGTGGACCCCACCCTGGTAATCTACCCCTGGATACACACAGCATACACATGCACGTACCTTGGGGCCCAGGAGCACACCCATATGCACAACCTGAGATGGGACCCACACTACCACTTGACGGATATGTGGACCCCACCTTGATCTACCCCTGGACACACAAACATACATGCATAGGAATGCATTTGGTGCACCAACTACACACACAACCAAACCTCCCCACCACTTCCCTCTATATAAGCACCTCCCCTCACCACCATTTCACCCACACAATCTGCCATAGCAGATTCTTAGAGAGAGAGAGCCCGAGAGAGAGAGCTTGAGAGAGAGAGAAAACACATCTCTCACCCCACCACCCCCGGCCTCTACACACACACCCCTACATTGTGTGCACTACCACCACCACTTCTGTCCATCCCTTCCCAGCACACACAAACTACACTCCCTCCCTGTGCTCTCCCTACCCCTCGCTGTACACACACACAGAGACACACTGAGAAGAAGAGAGAGATCGGAGAAGAAGAGAGGATCAGAGAACCCGAAGCACCCCTGAGGTAAAACACACACCCCATTTTCATTCTTGAGCATCTGCATGTCCCCCTAGACACCCCCAGGCCCACATGCAAGCCCCCAAACAGAGCCCTAAGCTTTGGGACTGCTCCGGCGGCCATTAAAGCTCAAGTTTGAGCTTGGATCTATGAAATATGATCTAGGCCCCTAAAATCTACACCAATCAAACCCAATTAGTCCCAGGTAGACCCCCTTATAGCAGGAATGGATTTGGGAAAGGTTTGAATGGCCATGCAGGCCATTATTCCTTTTAATGGCCGAAACAATAATCCACTGGTAGGAGGATCAAACGAATGAAACATTGATCCATTTTCTAGTATGTTGTAGAGGAGGAGGAACCGGTTCGAATGGCGTTAGTCTCGTCAATTTTTATTAAGAGATGAGGGAGATATGAAGGATTGAAGGAGCTCCGGCGAGGCCCGACTTTCCGGCGACGCCAGTTCGCCGGAGAAGACGAAGAGACCCGTTTGGGTCTTCGGGTTATAAGACCCGGGTATGGGTCGGGTCATGGGTGGGTTAAGATGTGTGTAGAAGTGGGTAGGGTCACGGTTCGGGTTTATTTTAATAAACCCGTGGGTCTTCTTTAGTGGCACGACGTCGTTTTGACGTCGGGCCGGATTTGGGTCGGGTTCGGGTAGTTGGGGCGGGCTGGTGTGTGTCTGTAGTTGGGTTAGGTTTAAGTCCGGGTCTGATTAGGGTTCGGGCTAGCGGGTTGGGTTGTGTTGTGTCTGGGAATGGGTTAGGCTTTGGGTCGGGTTCAGTTAGGGTGCAGGTTAACGGGTAGGATAGATTTGAGTGTGTAATTGGGTAGTTCGTTTAGGTTGGGTCGGGTCAGGGTTGACCCGATGGGTCTGTTGGTTGGGCGCCTCTGTGTGTGTAAACGGGTGACCCGTTTAGTTCGGGTCGGTTCGGGTTTGACCCGTCGGGTCTGTAGAATTGTTTATTATTATTATTATTATCAATATTATTATTATTATTATTATTATTATTATTATTATTATTATTCTTATTAGTATTAATTAAATTAAAAAGGTTTTAAATGGTTTTAATAATTATAATTAATTTATAATTATACCATTAAGGTTTTTTATATTATAGAATATTATTTTAATATTCTATATATCATTATTATATTATAAATATTGTATATTTATTATTTATATGGTTTATATAAATAATAAATATTAGTTTTAAATGGTTTTAAATAGTTAATAAATACCTACGTGTATTTATAAATTCTAGAAAATTAGGGTAATGACCCTGTGACTATTTTATTATATAATGTATGTTATAAAGTTATGATATTATAGTCTAGTATTTTTAATAATTAATAAGGAGCTATCTTATGAGTATATTAATTATTAAAAATACCAAACGAGCTCCGAAAATTATGAAATAAATACTAGTGGTGTATTTTAATATCTAGTATTTAATAAAAATACTTCTAAGCACTGATTTCTCTGTGTAATTATACTTATGTATTTAAATCCCGTTTCGGGTATTTTCTGGTATATATTATCTTTAAAAATTCATAATAAATAATCTAGGACTCCGAAAATTACGCGGTCAGTTCCCAGAGTCTTAGAATAATGTCTAGAACATTCTCGTAAAGTTTGGTGACTTTTCGACTCGGTCAAAAATACAGCCTGTCTTTTAGGGTCGGCATTAGTGTAGTAAGCCCCGCATATTACCTCGAAAAACGCGACGGACTCCGATTTGAGTCTAGTCAATGGCGTTGGACTTAGAATGACACGTAGATCACTACCTTGAGGTTTATGACCTCATTTGATAAAATTACCATTTTGCCCCTATAGTTGTACTCATACATTACTTCTGTTTATTCCGTTTATTGTTGTAGAACTTGACGGTTATCTGCGTTTCGAGGAGCGGCGACTCGAAGTGAGTTTCCTAACCTCACTCTAATCCTATTATGACTAATATAAGATGATTAAAGTCACATGTATGATATTCTGTATAAGTGATGAGCTGATTTATGATGTCAAGTGTATTGCCGTTAATTATAAGATGTTTAAAAGCATGTTATGGTAGTGCTATCGCATACGTGAGCATGTCAAGGGTTTTATCTATATGTTTATCAGTATCAAATCCATGTTATATGATCCATGCTCTATATGTTACGTTTCTGCTGTTATGTGTTAAATGCACGTTTTACGATGTTGTTGACTGAATAGATAACGCATGCCATGTTAATAATAAAGAGGAATAAAAGTAGAATTGCATATGAGTATCGATGATGGACACACGTGCATTTCATGACATGTGTCAGCATGCGTCATGTATGAGAAAGAGAAGTGTTTGATGAAAATGTGAATGAGATGAGATGTGATTTCTGGATCCTATGGATCAACGGCTGACGAGCCGGGTGGACATGAACGGTTAGGGTTCCTAGCGCGCCTCTCGCCGTTGAAGACGTCCGGTGATGCGCATACGTGGTTGAAGACGTCCCAAGTATCGTTGAATACGTCCGGCTAGTGCTCTAATATACTTCTCAGCCGTGTAGACGACCGGTGAGAGTATACACATGGTTGAAGACGTCCCATGTGCCAGTTTCATTGTTTACAGATAGTGTGCGCCGTGAAGACGTCCGGTGGCCTATCAAGGGAATGAGTATGAATTGGCTGTGATAGTATGTTATCATCCTTGATATACCGCGTGTTGTCAAGTGGATGGGAAAGAGAAAGCGAATGATGAGATTGAGTTGATGAACTGGTTCAAATGATTTGATTTTGGAAAGTTTTGGTTTGAAACTAAAATGGTTTTGAAAATATCTGTTTTAAAAGCAAGTGTCTTTGAAAAGAGTTGGGAGTGAGTCTTAGTGATCATGCATTTGCACGCACGAGTTTATAATAAGGAAAAATGTATTCTATGATGTTATGATTATCTATTTACCTTTATTGTTGTGACCTCTGCTATGCCCGTGGTGAGAATGCGTCTTTTGATAAGAGAATAACCAGACTTTAAAGTACTAAACTATGACGTGAGTTGAGAGATGTTATGTATTTACTGATTATTGTGCGGTTGAGATTCTCACTCAGCCTTGTTCCAAGGCTGACGGCATGTTACGCCCTGGGCATTCGTATGCCCAGAGTGTTGCAGGTTTGGAGATAGATAGAAGAGTTCAGGATGCTGTACCGTGGAGCCAAGGAGAATAAAGCCTTGCCCAGGACCTGATAGACAGTTTCTCAAGTTTTAAGATTGTATAAATTGTTTAGTATGGCCTCTTGTATTAAGATTGAAGTTATTGTAATCCCTGTTTAATTTCCACTGCTGTACTTACACTCTGATAAGTTTAGATTATGCTTATGTTCTAGCATTTCCTTATGATTTTTATGGTGCGGAGTTAGAAGGACAGAACGGTTAACAAACTAGTCACGTGTCTACGGACCCATAAAGAAAAAAAAAAAATTTTATTTTCCCTATTTTTGGCTTACTCCGGGGCGTGACAGTTGTTTTGGTTGGTTGATTCTATATGGACATTATGTATCACTGCTTTTATTTTATTCTGTTCATATTACAGTGGTTTCGATTGTTTGGATCATGGTTTTTAGCGTGTTACTCTTATCTATTGATCCTGTTTGTTTTGGAGATTGTGTTCTGTTTTTCTATGCTAGGTTGCTTGCTTGGGATCTTCAATTTGCTCCATACAGGTGATACCCATCTATTTTATTTATTGAAAATCAACTTCTGGGGACTTTGTTGTTTTCAGTTGGGGGTAGGAGATAATAGATAGGTATACACCCGTAATGATCAGGTTTTGCACTTGGACATGTTTTAAATTTAATGAGAACACAGTCTGTTAAAATTTTGAAAATTTTGAGATTTTTAATATTAAGTCGTATTGTTAGAATAACTCTGAATAATCTCCCCTGCTTGTTGATTAGACAATGACACATTTGTAGTATTCTCATTTTTTTTATGGATTAAATCCACGCGTTTTCTGTATCACTAAAATGAATTGCATTTGTAAAGCTATTTATGTACCCAATACTTTTGTGCACTAATTGGCAGCTATGTAGAAAACCTGAAAATTGAGTTAATATGAATATTGTGCGAAAAGAACAAGTAGTGGAAGCTAATAACCCTTTGTGAGCTATTGAGCCAATCGTCATTTCTGAGGGGATTCTCATATATTGTCGAATGGTCTTTTTTGCATATACTTGGTGAATTCGTTGTTAAGTCTCATTTTTCTTTAAAAAGTTTTGACTGTTTGTTAGAGGAGAACGTTCAGGATTTACCAATTACACTCAATGAACACTTAAGTGCTAAAAATTGAAAGTTGAGAAAATGATTCAAGCCATCGTTTACCCATTCTTTTACCTGATATAATTTGTACCTACATTCATTGAACTGTTTCATTCCTAATCCCACACCAATTAAATATTTCCAATGTAATCACAAGAATCTATACCCTTGATCTATACCTTGACCTCATCGAGTCGTTTGATATATTTGTTGATAATGAGTCATCAAAGTATGTGAAATGGAAGAAAGTAGTTGTGGGATATTTAAAAAAAAAAAATGAAAAAATGAATGATGAATGGAAAAAAAAAAAAAAAGAGCATATGAAATGAATGAGAGATTGGGTGGAGAAAAGAAGTAAGAATAAAAAGAGAAGTTGAAATTCCATCACATACTAAAAAGCACACTCTTCTCTACAACACTCCCCCCCTACTAAATAAAAGTCGCAAGTCAAAGTCTTGAAGATTCTCAATAATTGATTTGAACATGGAAGTGTGAGTTGAGTTATCCACGGTATTTCGCTCCTCTAGTAAGTAGTGTTCCATTCCTGAGACTATACACTCTTAAATGTCCGTTTTTCATAGAGTCGAGTATGAAAGCATTAGCACTTATAATATCATCCTTATCAAAGCTTTCATACGATGTGTGATCATTGTAAAGGAAGTTTCTGAGAGACGTTTTTTTTTTAGTGTGACCAATGTGAGAATTGAGCTAAAACTGCAAGTTTTCCAAAGTACAATAGTCTAGATAACTCTTAATAGGGTTGGACGCATGGTTGTTAATTTCACACACACACGGGTGCATGATGGTAATACATTTGTTATATGTTACTTGGTGATATAGGGGAGCATGTGGGTCTCTTTCATGGGTTGATAGAGGATAGTATATTATTGTGGAGCTTAATTAACAATTGAATGGAAGGGGGAATTCTACAAGTTATTCTAAATCATTTTAAGCTTAAAATTGGAGAATTTTGTGGGTATATTCACTGCAAACCCTCACGAGACAACACTCGTCCACTAGGGGGAACCTAGGAGTTTAACGGCTTGTTGCATTTGCTAAATGCAACCGCGATTCCTGCGAAAGTGAGTTAGGATCTTTCTTTCTATCTTAGTTTAGGTTGTTTTTAGTTTTCCTTTGTTTTCATTAGTTGTGGCAGTATTAGTTTAGGAGTTTTTATTTCATTTTATTTTCGCTTTATCGCTAGGGACTAGCAATAAGCTAGTTGGGGGTTGTGCAAAGCGGGGGTATTTGTAAAATACAACCGCGCTAAAAGAAAGAATTGTATTAGTTTTTATCACAACTTCCCGTTTTATCTGCGATTTGCATTGCAAGGCTAATTTTCATACAATATGATTAATCTATGATAAGTTGTATTGTTTTAGCTGTTGTTGGTGCAGATCACTGCTGTGTGGACTAAACAGATGAACATCAGAATAAATGGAATGCTGGAATGAAAACAAAAGAAGTCAAAGCTGAAATGTGGAGTTCGATCGATCTAAGACCGTTCGATCGATCGAGCGTTCGATCGCTTGATGAGTGTTGAAGCGCTTGAAGAGTAAGGGTTCGATCGATCGAGAGCAGTTCGATCGATCGAACGGGGTATTTCCAGTAACATTCGTGTGCGCAGCAGATGCGGGTTTTAACCCTAGTTTCTTAGGTTTTCTTATATATATGTGTATTGTACACGTCCAGGGAGACGCCCACTTTACATTTTTTCACAGTTTAGAGAGAGAGATAGTTTGTGTTTGGTTTTGTAGGTTTTGCATTGAAGTTTCATTTGTGCAGTGGATTTCTTAAGTTTAATACAAGTGTTTTCTGTTCCAGGTTATTTATATATTGTTTATTTAGATTCTGCACTTGGTAGTCGTAGTTTAATCGCTCATCTTATAGTATTGCATGCTAAATATTCGTAAAACCATAGTTTTTAGATTTTCCATGAAAAACTCGCAACCAAACAAGGTGTTAATGTTTTTTTACGTTGAATATCAATCTGTGACGTCCCAGACGATGTCTGAGTAGTCCCAGGTTGGGAGAACACGATGAAACAGTGATCTTCAGCTTCTGCCATGCAGCAGAATAATCGCTGTGTTCGATCGATCGAAGTCAGTTCGATCGATCGATCGAACCAGAGACAGTCAATCGATCGAAGTCAGTTCGATCGATTGAGGGATGAAGGTCTTCGATCGATCGAAAGCGCGTCGATCGATCGGACTCTCTGATTCTTGAGGATGTTCCCTGCAGTATTCCAGGACCTTTTGTTTTAAGAATTGTTATCATTCTGTCCCAAATAAATGCTCAGTTTGTCAAAACAGTTTTTAAAACTAAGGCCCTAAGGCATTTTCTTTCAATACATTTTGCAAACCATCTTCAATGCTAACACCATTGAGGATGCGAGTCTTAACTATTGGATTAAACCGCTTTCACGTATCTTAAACTTAACTGTGATGATATGGTCCCGGTCATGAAAGGGCCATGGATTCTCCATCTTTAGAGGAATACGGAAAACTGTGGGCAATATACTCCGTTGTGCTTCAAGGCAACTGCATGGTAGATAGTTAGATTATTGCGGATTCGTGTAATCCCAACACTTTCTTTTAAAGTTAAACATCCTAATTTCAAGTACTGTTTTAATTAGCTAGTTAGGTCGTTAGTTAATCTGAATTAAGTTCATTAGTAATTTTAGTGGTGGAACTTTGTGTTCCGCATTATTGTTGAATCTTATTCATTTTATTTTGCTTTCTTTTGAGGTTAGTCTAATTCAATAGGTCAACACCTTCCCTGTGGGATCGACCTGGTCTTACCAGATATTACTTGCACGTCTACCTACACTTGGGTATTGCACAAGAGCGCACAGAAAAAAAAATCTCGTGTCAAGGGGGAAAGGGGATCTCCTTGACGAAGTCCTCTTTCCGGTTTAAAGAAACCAAAGGGACTACCATTGATAAGAGTCGAGAAAGACACAGTAGATATACATTGTTCAATCCAATGGCACCAAGTATTTGAAAAGCCTAGACATTTTAGCACTTTAATTAGAAAAGACCATTCTATTATGTCATAAGCTTTCTCCATGTCAAATTTAATAGCCATAAGCCCCCCCTTTCCTTTCTTATTTTTCATGGAATGAACAATTTCTTGGACAATTATGGAATTATCATGGATTACCCTACCCGGGACAAAGGCTGATTGCATAGGAGATATGATTTTCCCAAGGAGAGGTTTGAGCCTATTGGATAGAATTTTTGAGATGACCTTATAAATAACATTACAAAGGCTAATGGGTCTAAATTGGTTGGGGATAGAAGCATTGGGAACTTTAGGAATGAGAGCTAAATTGGTATGGTTTAGATCTTTTAATATAAAGCCTCCCCTGAAAAAGCTGCGAACTGTTTCTACCACATCAAATTTTACAACATTCCAGTAAGTCCTATAGAAAACTGATGACATACCATCGGGGCCCGGAGCTTTATTGGATCCAATTTGGAACATGGCTTCTTTAATCTCCTCTTCATTTGGAATTGAACTGATTCTGTCATTCTCTTCTGGGGTGATCACATCTTGAATTAGTCCTTCAAGATCAGGTGGCAAGTCTGGGTTTGAGGATCGGAAGGTGTCTTGGAACCTAGAAATGAAAGCATTGCTAATTTTCGATGGATCCTCAGTCCATAATTCATTCTCTAATTTCAGGAAATCTATATTATTCCTCCTCCTCCTGATAATTGTTGAGATATGAAAAAAAACGAGTGTTTCGATCACCATCTTCAAGCCATTTAACACGAGATTTCTGTTTCCACATAACTTCCTCTCTTCGCAAGTTCTCAGCCAAATCCAGTTTGAGAGCTTCGATCTTACTAATGTTATCATCCGTGGGATCAAGCGCTTGGAGAGACTCAATAGCTTTTCTGCCATTTGAAATGTGGTTTTGGACTTTGCCAAAATGTTTTCTATTCCAAAGCTACAAGGCAGTTCTCACTGCCTTAATCTTTTGACACAGGCGGAAGGCTGGGGACCCGTGAGTAGGGGTGAACTTCCAGGCTTGCTCCACCACAAGAGCACAGCTCGTATCCCGAGTCCACATTTCCTCAAACTTGAAGGTCTGCGGTTTCCATACTTTTTCCCCAACCGTATTCAGAGCAATTGGAGAATGGTCCGAATCTGTGATGGGTAAATTACTCATGGTCGCTTTGGGAAAACTTTCTTTCCATGAAAGGTTCGAGATGCCTCTGTCCAATCGTTGCCGAATATTGGCCCAACTTGGCCTGCCATTGTCCCACGTAAACTTGTTTCCGTTGAAACCTAAGTCTACAAGATTTTTTGAATCCATAAAGTCTGAAAGACCTCCAGACGAGGAGTTTGCAAAAGGTCTACCTCCTCTCTTATCATTTTGGCTGGTAATACTGTTGAAATCACCCATAATGAGCAAAGGTCCTGTAATAGCATCTACACAAATATTCATATTGTTCCAAAAACGAGATTTATCTTTCTAGTAAGGGGGGCCATAGACCATGGTGAAGACGCACGGAGACCCCATTGGGTCAGAGAACACTGTTCCACAAATTATATTGCTATTAGAGGCAGAGACATCAAGGTCCACTCCATTAAGCCAAGCAAGGCATAAGCCCCCTGCCTTTCTCAAAGCTGGAACCATGGCATAATTAGGAAAACCCAAACGAATCATAACTTTAGCCATATTCTCTTCATTCATTTTTGTTTCTAACAAGAAGATACACTCCAGCCGGTGATCTCTAATCAGAGCTCTCAGGGTTCTAGTTGCAGCGGCTCGAGCAAGACCCCGGCAGTTCCAAGAGATTATTAGCATTTGTCCAGAGGCAGCTGACCGCCCTTTTCGTTGCCTAGAATCTGTGAAAGGTCTTTGAGCAAAGATTCCTGGAGTCAATAGCCGGATGGGGTTGATATTTGGGTATTGGGTTTCCCGATCTCAAGTAGGATTTGAAGAATAAAAGGCAGAGATAACATGCAAATGGATAGGGAAGAAGTAGGAACAAAAGCAACAATTGACAACATCTACAGTAGGGGGAAGAAAAGATCAAGACAGACCCAAACCAGGGAAGATGGAGAAAACAAAACAAATCAAAGAAAATCAGAGAAAATAGGAAAATCAATAAATCAAGAGCAGACCAAGGAGTGATCCAGAGTGAGAGCAGCTCGAAATGAAAGTTACCGATGGCAAATGGCGACGGTAGTAGGATAAACGCTACCAGGAGCATGGAGAAGGGCTGAGCCCTAGAAGTTCAACTGAGAGGTTCCAAAAAAAGGACACCTCCTCTCTCTCTCTCTCTCCGATACATGTTAAGTTGTCAACTAATAATTTGTGCCACTATTTTTATTTGTTGTATTTTTATTTTTTTTTGGACAGTGGACGGTTCTCACGATTTCGGGGGTCAATATTACGACTAAATATTGGTTACAAATGTTACAAGAATGACATGGTATCACAAATTAATCATAATTTATTATTTGTTCATTTGGCCTCCCATTTTTAGGGAAAAACTTTTCCACATAAGCATAACTTTCCAATTTATTAGATGGGTTGTAAATAGTTAGGGGTGGTAATTTTTGACACGACAATCCGTTTTACAGAGACAACCCAAACACGACATGACACGACATGATTCATTTAAATAGTTTGTATTTTAGATGAATAGCACTCGAAACTAAAAATCAAAACCAAAGCACACAACCCGATTAATAACACGAGAACCAGAATTGCCACCCCTATAAATAGTGACGTGGTACACCTATTGTAACCAATATTTCCAATATTACGGATGGTTTATTTATTTATTTTTTGAGTAATGTTTGGTGTATATAACTTTTGTACATAAATACTTTAAAAGCATGTATCTTGTGCTGTTTGAATTTTTTATATTTTTCTGTGCACCACTTATACAGTAAAGAGTACATGCATTTAAAATATTTGTGTACAAAAGTGTGTACAAATTTATGTACACTTAGCATTACTCTTTTTTAATTTTTTATTTTTTTATTTATTTTTATGAAATAGGATGATAAAAAGACATACCTTATACTAGCACAACTATCAAAGTAAATTCAAACAATACGTCAAACTTTAAACATTGTTCATCCAATCAGAGATAAATTAGATGGAAAACTCTTTGGTACCCCAATGTGGTTTTGTTGTATATACAACATACCACCAAGACACTTGTCAATCATAGATTAGATGAAAGTGTACTTTATGATATGCATTAAATGGGAGGCAACCGGTTATCACAGGTTGGTTATGTATTGTACAGTGTGTTTGTTCCTTGACCACAGATTATTGTTCCTTGATCGTCAATGTTTGTTCCATGCCTTCAAAGTCACGATTTATTGTTCCTTCAGAATCATGGAACAAATATTTATGATGAAGGAACTTTATATTTTAGGTTAGTTGTTCTTTATAACATATAACAATACGTGTATTTGAAAGTGTTTAATATTTTAGTCTTACAGGTTTGCATTAAATCACTACCATCTAATTCAATTAAATAACCCAACTACCAACTTAGGTATATGGGAACAATTGTTCTCATTGTAATCATATAAGTTTGTTCTAAGGATTTTATATGTTTGTTCCATCTATAATGAGGTTCACCTACCTAGTACTTAGTTTTAAGGTTGGTTGTTGCATTTAAGGTTGGTTGGTTAATTTTTCCTCCCCACTCTTATTATCTTATCTGAACTCACTCAATTATCCCTCTCAACACACTCTCACTTTCACAACATCTTCTCCCCGTTTTCAACACTCTCACTTCAACATCCCTCACCTTCCACCAAGTTGAAGTTTAATTTGGAGAAGACAACCAAAGGTTAAGTTTATTCGAAAAAGACAACTTACTTAAGTTGAAGTTATAGTAAAAGGTATTTTCCTGATCTTATTTAGCATTGTAAATAGTATTTTTCATGCCTTAGAATCAACAATTTAATTTAAAGGAACAATACGTACATTCCAACACTAGGTAATGAAACAATCATTTATGGTTATGAAATAAATATTTTACGATTAGAAAACAATCATTTATGGTTATGAAACAAATTTATACTTTCAGAACTTACTTCTGAAACTTTGTTTCTGCATCTTCATAATTGTTCCCTTACCATAAAAGTTTGATCCTAAAATTATAGGTTCTGTTAGATTGAGAAACAAATATTTTATGATTATGAAGCAATCATTTATGGCTGTGAAACAAATTTATAATTTCAAAACTTACTTCTGAAACTTTGTTTCTGCATCATCATAAGTTGTTCCCTGACCATAAAAATTTGTTCCTAAAATTGTAGGTTCTATTAGATTCTGAAACAAATATTTATGATTACGAAACAATCATATATGGTTATGGAACAAAATTTTTAATTTAAAACGTACTTCTGAAACTTTGTTTCTTAATCATCATAAGTTGTTTCGTGACCATAAAAGTTTATTCAAAAAATTGTAGGTTCTGTTACATTGTGAAACAAATATTTATGATGATGAAACAATAATTTATGGTTATGAAACAAATTTGTAAATTCTGAACTTACTACTGAAACAAATATTACGAAAAATTGTAGGTTCTGTTAGATTGAGAAACAAATATTTTATGATTATGAAGCAATCATTTATGGCTGTGAAACAAATTTATAATTTCAGAACTTACTTCTGAAACTTTGTTTCTGTATCATCATAAGTTATTCCTTGATCATAAAAGTTTGTTCAAAAAAATCATATATGATTATAGAACAAAATTTTGAATTAAAAATTTACTTCTGAAACTTTGTTTCTTAATCTTCATAATTTGTTTCGTGACCATAAAAGTTTGTTCAAAAAATTGTAGGTTCTATTACATTGTGAAACAAATATTTATGATGATGAAACAATAATTTATGGTTATATGATTATAGAACAATAATTTATGGTTATGAAACAAATATTTATGATGATGAAACAATCATATATGGTTATAGAACAAAATTTTGAATTAAAAACTTACTTCTGAAACTTTGTTTCTTCATCATCATAAGTTGTTTCGTGACCATAAACGTTTGTTCAAACAATTGTAGGTTCTGTTAGATTCTGAAACAAATATTTATGATTACGAAACAATCATATATGGTTATGGAACAAACTTTTGAATTAAAAACTTACTTTTGAAACTTTGTTTCTTCATCATCATAAGTTGTTTCGTGACCATAAAAGTTTGTTCGAAAAATTGTAATATCTGTTAGATTATGAAACAAATATTTAAGATTACGAAACAATTATATATGGTTATGAAACAAAATTTGAATTAACAACTCACTTCTGAAACTTTGTTTCTTAATCATCATAAGTTGTTTCGTGACCATAAAAGTTTGTTCAAAAAATTGTAATTTCTGTTAGATTCTGAAACAAATATTTATGATTATAAAACAATCATATATGGTTATGGAACAAAATTTTGAATTAAGAACTTGTTTCTTCATCAATATAAGTTGTTTCCGGATCATAAATGTTTGTTCCATAAATTATAGGTACTCTTAGATTCTGAAACAAATATTTTATGATCATGAAACAAATATTTATGGTTATGAAACAAAATTTTAAATTAAGTACTTACTTCTGAATTTTTGTTTCTTCATCAGTATAAGTTGTTTTTGGACCATAGATGTTTGTTCCAGAAATTATAGGTACTCTTAGATTCGGAAACAAATAATTTACGATCATGAAACAAATATTTATGGTTATGAAACAAAATTTTAAATTAAGTACTTACTTCTGAATTTTTGTTACTTCATCAGTATAAGTTGTTTCCGGACCATAAATGTTTGTTCCATAAATTATAGGTACTCTTAGATTCTGAAACAAATATTTTATGATCATGAAACAAATATTTATGATTATGAAACAAAATTTTAAATTAAGTACTTACTTCTGAATTTTTGTTTCTTCATCAATATAAGTTATTTTCGGACCATAAATGTTTGTTCCATAAATTATAGGTACTCTTAGATTCTGAAACAAATATTTTATGATCATGAAACAAATATTTATGGTTATGAAACAAAATTTTAAATTAAGTACTTACTTCTGAATTTTTGTTTCTTCATCAGTATAAGTTGCTTCCGGACCATAAATGTTTGTTCCATAAATTATAGGTACTCTTAAATTCTGAAACAAATATTTTATGATCATGAAACAAATATTTATGGTTATGAAACAAAATTTTAAATTAAGTACTTACTTCTGAATTTTTGTTTCTTCATCAGTATAAGTTGTTTCCGGATCATAAATGTTTGTTCCATAAATTATAGGTACTCTTAGATTCTGAAACAAAAATTTATGATTATGAAACAAATATTGTTGTTATGAAACAAATATTATTGTTACGAACATACTTCTGAAAATTTGTTTTCCATCATCATAAGTTGTTCCCTGACCATAAACGTTTGTTCCAAAAATTGTAGGTTCTCTTAGATTCTAAAACAAATATTTCACGATTATGAAATAATCATTTATGATTATGGAACAAAATTTTAATTACATGAAATTTCTTATTTGCAGGAAACAATGGCGGGTGGTTCATGTTCCAAAGGCAAGGGTGTGTATTTTGATTTGACGAATGATGAGGACTTCGATATTAATGGTGGAATCTATACAACTATAGATGAAGAAATAGAAAGCTCATTTAGTGGGTTTCAATGCTCTATAGGCGGAGTTGAAAACAACATTGGTGCAACGAGTAACACGAAAAACACAGAAGACTCATTTGGTGGGTTTCATTACTCTGTAGGTGGAGTTGAACACAACATTGGTGCAACGAGTAACACTAATAACACAGAAGACTCATTTGGTGGGTTTCATTACTCTGTAGGTGGAGTTAAAAACAACATTGGTGCAATGAGTAACACTAATAACACAGAAGATGGTCCTTAGGTGGAGTTGAAAGCGACTTTTGTGCAACGGACGGGAAGGATAAAGCCATGTCAAAGTTGACCGAAGCGGATGTGTTCACGTTGAAATTCAATTTCGAGGCTGAAGCAAAAATTTGATACAATTTATATGGAAAAGTCAAGGGTTTCAGTATCAGAAAAGATAATAGAAGTGTTAACAATGAAGGTATGGTTCTCTCTAGAAGATGGTATTGTTCTAAAGCGGGTTTCAGACAACAACATCATTTACAGTGGCAAGACAGACTGAGAGAGCCACGGGCACTTACTAGAGTTGGATGTACTGCCACGCTCCATATCCGATTGATGAAGAATGGGTCAGAATATGAGGTGGTAAATTTTGTTAAAAAGCATAATCATTCTCTAGCAGCATCGCCTTACGTGCCCTTCCTGTGGTCACATCGCAAAGTAAATTCTCTCGATAAAGCGCAAGTGAGTTCGATGCGTGCCGTTGGAATCAAACCAAGTAAGATTATGGACTTAATGGTATGCCAGTCAGGCGGGTATGAAAATGTTGGTTTCACCCAAAAGGACCTATACAATCATGTTAACGTTGCACGAAGGGAAGAAGTTAGTGATGGTGATGCCAATGCCGCTTTGTGTTTGTTACAAGCTTTCAAAGACAAGGATCCATCCTTCTTTTACAAGTACGATGTTGATGATGAAGGTTGCTTGTCCAAATTATTTTGGAGCGATGGAAGATCGCAATTGGATTATGCAAGATTTGGAGACGTTCTCGTCTTTGACACAACCTACAAAACAAATGCATATAGGAAACCATTTGTGATTTTGGTAGGCGTCAATAATCATTGGTAGTCTACGATATTCGGTTGTGCATTGCTAGCTGATGAGAAGGTGGACACTTATCTTTGGGTTTTGGAGACATTCCTTCAAGTAATGAAAGGTAAGAGGCCCATGTCTGTTGTAACAGATGGAGACAAGGCCATGCGCAGAGCAATTCAGCAGATGGAGTTCACATGCATGTATGCACCAACTCAAAATATATCGACGGACGTCATCTCAATCTCCCAATACATAACATAGACTCTTGAGTCCACATTAATCAGACATGTAGTCCCATACCTACGGTCTGTCAAATCCCAACACACAGTCCCATTTCCATTATACATTAACCAGACACGTAATCCTCACTCTCTGGCCAACCCGCCTCGATGTATTCTGACCAATCCGCCCCTAGTACATCCTGGCCAACACGCCCGATCAATATGCTTGATACGTTACGGCCAACACACCCAGCCAATACACTCAATACATTACGGCCAACACGCCCGACCAATACACTCAATATGTTACGGCCAACACGCCCAGCCAATACACTCAATATATTATGGCCAACACGCCCAGCCAATATGCTCAATACATAACGGCCAACACGCCCAGCCAATACGCTCAATACATTATAGCCAATACGCCTGATATCATACGATCTTCGCGACATACACTAGGTTCCACTGGTTAATGCATTAGTCCCTTATTCAACGTGTGTATTATTTTAATACAGTATCCCATCATCACTTATTACCCCATAGTCGTATCACGGAAGTCCGGATTGATAATTGAACGATTGAGCCTCTTATATAATAAACAAAAGAAACAATCCATATTCTACGCTTGCCAATCGATTGGGAAATTTGGAAATCGATTGGATCCAAAACTATGCCAATCGATTATAAACTTTGGCAATCGATTGGGTTACAACTAATGGAAATTGATTGAAAAATTATCCAATCGATTGGGTCAAGACTGATGGCAATCAATTGGGATAAAAGCCAATCGATTGGGACTTCATCTCTCTCTCTCTAGATTGTAAAAACAGTCCTAAAGGATGAAATGAACAAGTATATATAGGGAGGGAAGAGTGCCACACGTCAAAACACGAAGTAAAGAAGAAAGCTTGTCTTTGCTGGTACCAATCGATTGGGACTAGAGGCAATCGATTGGGCACAGATATTTGATGGCAATCGATTGGCTACAAGGGCAATCGATTGGGATAATGCCACGTAATGAATTCAGGTCGGCAGGATTCCAATCAATTGATAAAGATGGCAATCGATTGGGGCTCAAAAGATGGTCCATGAAGGAATTGTCACGTCATGGAACAAACATTTATGATGAATGAACATAACTAATTGACCATGAAGCAAATATTTGGATTTTACGCATTTATGTTAGATTTTTGCAGTATTTACATTGGTTGTATGACTGATGAGATAATAACTATATCAATAACATAACTTTTTTATGTCGAATTTTTGAACATTTATGTCGGTTTTACGAACATTTATGTCGCCCTCGTTTATGTAAATTTGTATTGAAACAAAATAACTAACATAAATACTCATTTATCTTGGTTTTTAGCCGACATAAATATCAAATCTTCTTGTAGCCCACTTAGGAACACAAATTTCCCATTTTAAAAACAAAACCTAAAAATCAGGGAATAAATATTTACGATGAAGGAACAAAACTTAAAAATCGAGGAACAAATATTTATAATGAAGGAACATGACTTTCTTAGTTTAGGAACAAGACTTGAAACCATGGGACAAATATTTACAATGAAGGGACAAGACTTTCCCATCTTAGAAACACGACTTAGAAACCATGGAAGAAATATTTACGATGAAGGAACAAGACATTCCTATCTTAGGAACAAGACTTAGAAATCATGGAACAAATATTTATGATGAAGGAACAAAACTTTTCTAACTTAGGAACAAGACTTTTTTTTGGGTGCGTTTGATAACGTACCACTTAATTGAAAAAATAGCTAAAAAAACCACTTAAAAACTCTAAGGGTGCGTTTGATAAAAGTGAAAATTAAGTGTTGGATTTTAAGTATTAAAAATTTTAAGCGATTGAATTTGTAATATTGAAAACAGTGTTTCAAGTGCTAAAATAAACTGCATTCATTGATTTTTTTTTCAGTAGAATTTTTTCACTAAAAGTTTACAGTGGGTTTTTAGCTGCTTTTTCAATTAAGTATTATCAAACGCACTGAAAAAAAAAAGTGCTGAAAGTTTTCAATTTCACCACTTAATTTGGTTATCAAACACACCATAAGTAAAAATATTCTACTAAAAATAATCACTGAAATACAGTACGGAGTATATTTCAGTACTTGAAACATTGTTTTCAGTATTGTAAATTCAATCGCTTAAAATTTTCAGCACTTAAAATTTAACACTTGTTTTGAGTACTTAATTTTCAGTTTTATTAAACAGACGTGAAGAGATAGGTCTTTATGATAGCCCTAAGATCATTTCAGTCTTTTAAAAAGTTTGGAAGGGTAGTTTTGGTATACTTTAATAGGAAATTGTTATTCCCACTCTATGGAATGTACTCTATGAAATACATTGACTATATGGTATTGCATGGTGTGTTAGTAGAACTAACACGAGTGGTAGATAATATTAGCCCTATCTTTTATAGGCAGAGAGAGATGATCGATTTTAGGAAACCATTGTATGAGTGTTTTTGGAAACCACTTACTCTTATTTGACCAATGAAATAAAAGTTTAAAGAGTAATGCTATGGTTCTCAATTTTTTCCCCAAAAAGTATTTCCTAACACATTTGGTAATGAGACCCTCTTCAATAATGGTATGACCAATTTAACATCAACCAATCAAAATTAACTAGGCACACCGCTACATGTGTTAGGAAACACTTTTGAGAAAAATAAATTAGGAAACATAGCATTAGTTTAAATTGGAAGCACTTAATATATATATATATATATACACACATATGGGCAGGCTATGGAGAGGGCGCCCTATCTTTAATGAAGAGAGGGCCTCTGTTTTGACCGTCAGGTCGTGTTTTCATTAAGGACAGTTTTGTCACTTGACAGTTTTTAAACACGATCCGATGGTCAAAACAGAGGCCCTTTCTTTATTAAAGAGAGGGTGCCCTCTCCATAGAATTTTCGTATATATGGGATATATATTATGTGGGACATAGAGAAAAAAACAAAAATGCTAGGCACAACACATTCCACAATACATTCTACAACAGGACTTTAAATGTGTTGTACCCTATGCTGTGTGAATTTTTCATATTTTTCTATGCACCACTTACACAGCACAAAGTACATGCATTTAAAGCCCTATTGTGGAATGTGTTGTGGAATGTATTCTGTACCTAGTATTTGCGAAAAAATAAATACTACTCCCTCCGTCCTATTTTGTGAGTCCTGTATTCTATTTTGGAATGTCCCAAATTTAGTGTCCACTTTCCTAATTTGATATATAATTTTTACATACTTTCCAAAACTACCCTTCATTATTATCTACACCAAAACAAAACTAAAAAAGTTGTTGTAATGATTAGGGACAATTGTGAAAAATAAGTGTAGATTCTTATTTTCTCCTTAATAAGTTGAGTTTCCAAAGGTGGACTCACAAAATAGGACGCATGGAGTATTATCTAATCAACAATGATAGGGATACACACCAAACGACACACCGTGTTTTAAATGCATGTATCTTGTGCTGTTTTGAATTTTTCACACTTTTCTGTGCATCACTTACATAGTACAGGGTACATACATTTAAAGCTGGTGTGTCATTTAGTACATCATTTGGTGTGTATCCTTATCATTTTTGTTATCTAATTTATCTTACAAAGAAGAGAGAAGGGGGTAAGTGGTGACCGGCTGAAAAGGTGAGGGCCTTGGTGACCCATTTTCAATGTGGTTTTCGTACAAAATAGCAATGATTTTTTAAACAATTATTCTTGCAACATGCACGGTTGGGATCATTTTCACTCATGATCCAATGGCTGATATTGGCTTGTTGTATATACAAGAAAACCATCTTAACGTACCGAAGTCATCGCCAAATTAGATAATCTACTCACACGGATCTTAAAAATTGCAACCCTAGAAAACCAATAACTCGGACCAAGTCAGGCTGAGTTGGTTTTGTATTCAAAGTAAAGTGTTCCGGCATGGTTGGGCCTCTCTGAGCCACCACCAAGAAAAGGAAAACCAAATGAGAGAGAAAGAAGAAAGGAGGAGAGAGAGAGAGAGAGAGAGAGAGAGAGAGAAGAGGTCCCCACTCTCCTTGGTTCTATTCATCTCTTCCCAGATCCAATGAAACACCTCTCCAAACCAAACCCAGAATTTCATTTCCCCCAAATCGAACCTTTTTTTTTAATCATCAATTTTAAGGTTCTAAGTTCGACGCAAAGACCCATTTAAATCTCCCATTTTTGTTGGCTACCCACTACAAAGATCTTCTTTCTCTAATCCATTGTTCTCTGAAATTCAAAACCCTAATCGAGAAATGGCGACCAGAGGCAGCAGATCAGAGAAGGTAAAGAGAATATTTCAACAGTTCGACGCTAATACAGACGGTGGCCTCAACAGAGACGAAATGGCCGCCCTCGTCGTCGCCGTTAACCCTCGTGTCAAATTTAGCGACGAACAAATCAGCGCCATTCTGGACGAAGTCTTCCGTACCTACGGCGAATTCATCGACGGCGAAAAGGGTCTCACCTACGATGGTCTCATGCGGACCTACGACGACGGCGCCGGCGACGTCGACCGTGACTTCGACGCGCTTGGCCTCGAGCTCAAACCAGACAACACCATTTCGATGGCGTCAGAGGAATTGGCGTCGTCGTCTTCAATCGCCGACGAGAGGGTGGTTGTTGAGCCACACAATAAGCAACGTACAGCTGCTTGGGCGGCGTCTCCGAACCATGGGATTGTGTTCGACGATACGTGGAAAATCGTCGACGATTTGGAGATTCTGATAAAGAGGTTTAAGGCTAAGCAAGCCAAGGATGGGAAGTTGAAAGGTGACAACTTTGATGTATATTCCGACCCAGGTTGGTCTAGAGAATTGGGGCCTTCTACAGAACTTTCAGAGAAAAGGGTCTTCTGGGAAGAGTCTGGACATGACTATGCTCTTTTGGTTAAAGAATTGGGTGTTTTGAGGTCTAGGGCTGATGGGTCAAGGTCTAGAGAAGAGGCCTTTGATGGGCATATGGCAATTGGTAGAGTTCTTTATGAACAGCAGTTCATCAAAGAGTCTTTGGTGAGTTTTAAGCGAGCTTGTGAATTGCAACCCACTGATGTTAGACCCCATTTTAGAGCTGGGAATTGCTTGTATGTTCTTGGTAGGCACAGCGAGTCGAAAGAGGAGTTTCAATTGGCATTAGAGGCTGCCGAGGCAGCAGGTAACCAATGGGCTTATTTGCTTCCTCAAATTCATGTTAATTTGGGAATTGCGCTTGAAGGCGAAGGAATGGTGATTAGTGCTTGTGAGCATTATAGAGAGGCTGCTATTCATTGTCCAACTCATTTTCGGGCTTTGAAACTTTTGGGCAGTGCTCTGTTTGGGGTAGGCGAATATAAGGCGGCCGTGAAAGCCTTAGAGGAGGCTATTTATATGAAAAGTGATTTTGCAGATGCTCATTGTGACTTGGCTTCAGCTTTGCATGCTATGGGTGATCATGAGAGTGCAATTAAGGAGTTTCAGAAAGCCATTGATTTGAAGCCTGGTCACGTGGATTCTTTGTATAACTTGGGTGGACTTTATATGGATATGGGTAGGTATCAAAGAGCTTCGGAGATGTATACTAGGGTTTTGGGTGTGTGCCCCAACCATTGGCGAGCACAGCTCAATAAAGCAGTGTCTTTATTAGGGGCCGGAGACACTGAGGAAGCTAAGAAAGCTATGAAGGAGGCTTTGAAAATGACGAACAGGGTTGAATTGCACGATGCAATGTCGCACTTGAAACAGCTTCAGAAGAAGAGGTTGAAGGGGAACAATGGAGGTGCCAATGGGGAGGAGAACTTTCTCATTGTGGAACCCACGAAATTTAAGACTCTGGGTGAGAGGACTACATTGAGGCAGGAATTAATCACTGCCCTTGATATCAGGGCATTTCAGAGGATTGCCAGGTTGAGTCATTGCGATGTTGATCTTCTAAAGAAGGAGATTAGTGAAAATGATGTACCGGTGTCCTATTCCGGTAGTGGTGTTCCTCAGAAGTCCATACGCAAGGCTGCGTTGGAGGGAATCCTTCGGAGGTTACTTAATTTCTTGAATTCCGAAACTTTTGTAGGAGTTTTTAAAGCTATAAACCAGAAAATCCTTTCTGTTTTGGACGAATCAGAGTCGGGTAGGGTTGATTTGGGGGTGTTTTTCGCTGTTCTTGCTCCGATCTGTGGTGGCCCGCCAGACAAGAGAAAGCGTGTAGCATTTGATGCACTCTTGTGGCAGCCTGCGAACGAGGGTGGTGCTCAGATCAAGAAAGTTGATGCTGTAGGGTATATCAAATTGTTAAGAGCTATATATATTCCTTCTCAAGGGGTTAGTGAGATTCATGAAATGCATGGAGAAACTGATGACTCGATGGTCTCTTTAGCCGAGTTTCTTGTGTTGTTTGATGATCAAGATTGGGGATTTGGTATAATGTCTAGTCTGGTGAAGCTTGAAGCAGGGGATAGAAATCGCCATGGTAGTCAAGTTTGCTCAGTTTGCCGCTACCCCATCATTGGGTCCCGCTTTAAGGAGATGAAATCTCACTTCAGCCTGTGCAGTCAATGTTACAGCGAAGGAAAGGTGCCTCCGACCTTCAAGCAAGACGAGTACAAATTCAAAGAATATCCAAGTGAGGCTGATGCAATGAAAGATAAGTGCACCTGGTTTTCATTGCATTCGAAAAGTTCTTCCCCTCACGATCCCTAGCTATTTGAGTTAAATGATTATTATTTTTTTCACCTGTAATATTGCACATATAATGTGAGAGTTTTTTCAGTGTGAAGTACATAGGTCAAGAATGTTGCACATATAGTGTGAGTTTTTTCAGTGTGAAGTACATAGGTCAAGAATGTTTTCAGTGGGCACTAGACTATTGTAATATAATAAATCATTTCTAGCTGTTTCAGTAGTCTTAATTATTGTAGTATTATTTCTTTCTTTTATTGTTTTGTTATTGTTTTTGTTTTTGTAAATAATAATCCAGATGATGAATGGTACCTGTACCTTGTTTCTTCTTTGGTTTTCGTCTCAAGTGTGCACTGAATCATTTGGCTTTTGATTAATATGAGAGGTAGTGAAAGTGACCATTCTCATTGATTTTATTTCACAATGCAAACATTTGAACTGGAACATGAATGTAGTTCTTTATGTGCTTGTTTCACTTGGAAGAAGTAAGAGAGTTGCTCTAATAAGAGATAATTGGAAGGTTACGTCACTTCTGTCTTTCGCATTAGAGGTAAAACCCTACCAAAAGAAAAGACTTGACTAAAATGAAGATGGTAGTAAAAGTATTGTTCTGCCTTGGGTGGTGGCAGTGGGGACCTTGTTTCTTGATTTTGATCGTCCTTCCTTCTAATTGACTTAATCTAAGCCTGTATTTATCTTGGATGCTCCTCAGTCCTCACCAAGTGAATATGAGTTGGAGTAAGTGAATCATTTACATTGAAAACCGCTGGAAAGACATCTTTGTAAAGCATATTTTGAATTTTTGATTGTTAAAATGGGAGTTTTATAAATAGTTTTGATGACTCTTAAGTTTATAGCATTTCTACTTTTTAGTGTCTTTGGGCCTCTTGGGAATGCTTAAAATAAGAGCTGGGTTAGTTTAACTCTCACTTTTTTTTTTTTTTTTCTTCTTTATGAAAACAAAGGTTGTGTTGGTTTGACGAAGAACTAATTTAAAAGAGTGATTAGATTGTCTAAGGACACCTGTGCATGAAATAGCCATTTACCAAATACTTGAATTTGTAGAAACCAGTTCACTAATGATCCTAATTAGGCTTAGTTTGGCCTTCATGTGGCTTTTTAAAAGGAGCTCATGAAATTTATTACTAAGTTCTTTGATAATTTTATACAAGTGACACACTACTCTTCAAAAAGATATCATGAAACCAAAAAGCAACATTGGGCTTTTAAAAGCTCAATTCTAGAGCTTTTAAAAGCTCCCTCCAAAAAAGCCCTAAGTTCAATTTTTACAAAGTTCATAAATTAGTTACCAAATGAATTAACATTAAATTGTGCTTTAAAAAAGGAGAAGCACCACGTGGGGGCAAACTAAGGCTAAAATCAGTTCTTTAATTTTCCAAACAGCTTCTTTAATAATATAATATTAGATTTGAGCTACATTAGGTGATTGCTTGCGCTATCTAGCTTGTGACTTTTTCTTTAACCATATATTAAACCTTATAAGCCAGCTGGTATCCATAAATTAGGTTCACTCAACAAGGTTACTCTTTTTTGCATTGGATTTGTAACAAACTGATCACATGCTCTTGTTACTCATGCCAAAGATCACCTTTCTCACACAAGTAATGCTACATTCACAACCTTTTTACAATCATACATTTTGGTTCTTAATTTCAATAAATTCCATGAGGGTCCTATATGAGTCTCACATGGAAATCTACTGAAATCAAGGATCAGGATGTATTGATTGTGAAAAAAGTTGTGAGTGTAGCATTTTTGTTCTCACACCTACAAGATCAAATTTTGGTCAGACCAGCACTGTACTATATTGCATGACTTGCAGGATGAGCCTCCTTTTGAGAGAGAGAGAGAGAGAGAGAGAGAGAGAGAGGAAACCATTTCCAGATGCTAAATGTTGTTGACTTGTTAATTCTTCTGTTTGGTGTAAGGTTGATTAACATGTATGCACGTTTTTGTTGTTGACATTTCGGATACTTAAAGGAGTGATTAAAGGAGTGATTACGACTATTTCGGTTCGTGTTTTTTAAAGTGTTGTTGACATTCTGATTTGTTTTCTTTTTCGGGGAAATTTGACATCTATCAAACCTTTTGTTAAAGAAGTAATAATGAGTTTTGACTCATTTATTTTCAGAGGGATATGCAACTGGAGACTAATATATTCTACCTAATTCATCTTATTAAATAAATTGGAAATAGCTGTGACCAAATCTGTTCAGGTGAAGGCAACAAACTTGAACCTATACATCAATGGTCGAATTTTATTTTATTTTTTTTTGGTCAAAGAAATTTTATTAGCTCAAAGTGAAAAAAGAAAAACACAAAGGTCAAACTCTAGCACAAACTTTTATTTTTTTGGTAATCGGGGGTGTCCGGGCCAGCTTGCGCGCACTTTGACTAATCCCCCGAGACCTAGAAGCGCCGGGTGAATACTCCAGTGGCCACGCCCCCCATGACTCGAACACTAAACCTCTTGGGTAGTACACCCAATAAGCCTACCACTCGACCACAAGGGACTTGGTTCTCTAGCACAAACTATAGACAACACAATTAACAAATGGTCGTAATTGACATGCATAAATTGAGCCAAAAATCGAAGTGACTCATGTTTTAAGAAGTGTCCGATCCAAAAGAACTGTCTTATACAACAAAATCAAAGTGGCTCTTAGGCTAATGATGGCTTATTTGTACTCCATATTGATGCAAATTGTCAAGTAATGGATAATAAATTATAAAATCAAATGTTCAATATGAATACTACTACATTTATGTGAGGAGCAATGCAATTTCTCCTCCTCTTTTCAATTTTAACTAAAAATCCAAGTGTTATTATATATGAAGAAATTCTAGTAAGTATCACCTCATATGGTGCCACTGTTTGGCAACAGATTGTGTTTCTGCGGTTTCAGTCACAGAAAAACTGCAATTGACTAAAAATTGTTCAAAATAATTTGTGGCCAATCATAAATTTATACAATTGACTCACATTTTTTAGCGATTAAATAGCAGAATTTGGTCCTTCAAACAATTCCAAAAGTTGTTTGGCAGGAGAATAGAAAATTACGTCTTGATGACTCATGGAGGTCAAAATAGTAATTTCACTTCTTTTTTCTTTTATTAACTACTATTCCATCCTTTCAATCCGTTATTATTTCAGTTTAGTCGTTGACTCGTTGGCGGTGGCGGTTTATTTACAGAAAACGAGAGAGAGAGAGAGAGAGAGAGAGAGAGAGAGAGAGAGAGAGAACCGTTTCTGCTATTTCTCTCTTTCTCTCTCTATCTTCAAAAGTCCTTGAAATTCTCTGTGGGGCGGATTCTCTGGTTCACCGTTTTTGTCGTTCTCTTGGCTTATTATCTGTTCATAATGTATTCGTTGATACATCTCTGTATCATATTTGAAGATTTGATGCATTTTCGCTGAAGTTTTGATTAGGAAAAAGGTGAAAGAAGTCTCTGAATTTGAATTTCGTTTATCTAATTCTAATTAGGGCTTAAATTTGGTACCAGGTACGATTAGAGTTTCTTTAGAATGAAAGTATTCATTTTTTTTTTTTAAATGCTGAAGCTGTAATGGTGGTTAGGGTTTAATTAGGGACGAATGATTTTTGAATCTTAAATGCTGCTAAAGCTGAAATATCTGTGACCATGTATATATCCTGTCAATGGATTGATTTTACGTTTTCTATATCTATAATGCATAAATAATACTTACATGAACATATCTGTGTTGCTATTATATGTTAATAATGGAAATTATGAAGATTTGAAAATGGAAATTTTGATTACAATAACTGAAGTTCTGTTTGGTTACTGTTGTTTCAGAACGGATTTGAAGAGCGCGTGATTAGAGTGGAAACCACAATTCGGAGCTGAAAAGCAATTACATATTATTGTTGTTGTTGTTTCTAAATAATTCCAAACATTCCTTGAAGACGTCTAAAAAGGGTATATTAAATTCTTTTACAATCTTGGATTTTCATCTTCAAAAGAAAAGCTGAAGAAAAAATTTTCTTTTTGTTGCAGATATAGGATTTTGAAACCCGTGCGTTGTTGGCCATGTGAAGGTGATAGGGCAAACTTAAGTTCTATCACTCGATTCCTCTCACGTTTGTGTAGGAGGGCGAACGTGTGAGGAATTTAATCTAAACCAAAAATTCTTAGGTGGTTGTTTCTCCTATAGTGTGTTTAGCTTTGGAACCAAAAATAAAAATAAAAAATAAAAAAAGAAGAAGAAAAAAAAAAAGAAAAAGAAAAAGAAAAGGAGAGGGTGAGAAATGGGGTCGGTTGTTGGGGATGAACCAATGCAATTGGATGGCCTTGAAGAGAAGATATTCGTTTCAGTCCGGTTGCGGCCACTGAATGAGAAAGAAATTTCGAGGAATGATTTGTCTATTTGGGAATGCATCAATGACACTACAGTTATATTCAAGAACAGCCTTCCAGAACGATCAATACTTCCGACTGCTTATACTTTTGGTAAGCAAATCCTTCCTTTATTATTCTTAGGTCAACATATATTTTTGCTACATAAATGTCTGATTGTGGAAATTCATGCTAGCTTTTGGAAATTACGAACGTTGTAGATAGCATTGTGATCATGGTTTACATTATTTTGAATGCTTAAGTTTTAAAAATTCAAGTTTGATTCACTTCCTTTGATAGATGTTTTCAAACTAGTTTTTGTTGAATTATTTATGTGGGTAAAATGCTTGTACTTGGTCAAGTTTGTTGAAAAGGCAATTCTACTAGAAGAATTTGACATAGATCAGCTATGTAATTTGTGTTGGATTTCAAGTTTCAAAAGATTTATTTTTTCTTTTTTTTGGGAGTTAAATAGTGTTCAACATCGAGCCCAGCTAATCTAGGATATCATCTTCTCTTTTAAGCAGTTTGTCTGCATTAATGAAATTACTAACCGAATAATTTGTAAGATATTCATTTTATATTCCAGTATCTCTTTTCCAGACCTCTCCCTAACACTGACTGTATGTATTTCTTAATTATCATTTTCACTGTCCCTTGGTAAATGTTCTGGGGATAGACAGAGTATTTCGGGCTGAAAGCTCCACAAAGCAAGTGTATGAGGAAGGAGCAAAGGAAGTTGCTCTTTCGGTTATCAGCGGAATCAATGGTAAGTAATCTTGTTTTCCTTTCTTTGTTGGTGTACCGGTATTCTTTTACTATAGCAACTAGTGCACTTTTTCACAAGCAAAATGTGTTTCCAGCAAGTATTTTCGCATATGGTCAGACGAGCAGTGGAAAGACGTACACCATGTGTGGAATTACAGAATATGCAGTAGAAGATATATATGACTACATACACAGGGTATTAGGAAACCATCTTCTTTTCTAATATCTCTTTCTCTTCCAATTTATTCTATGTTGTTTGGACATCTAACTGATTGCCGTATTATCAATATGTTTGATGATTTTCTTAGCATAACGATAGAGATTTTGTATTGAAATTCTCTGCCATGGAGATCTACAACGAATCAGTAAGAGACCTCCTCAGTATGGATAGTACTCCACTCAGACTCCTTGACGATCCAGAGGTGATAATTTACTTGAGGAAAGTTTGTACAGAGTTGAACTGAATGAGCACAATTATATTGAGTAAAAATGTTTTCTTTCTTCTGTAGAGAGGTACAGTAATTGAGAGACTTACTGAGGAGACTTTGAGAGACTCGAGCCATCTACAGGAGCTACTCTCTATCTGTGAAGGTAAAGGATAGCACATATAATAGCACATTTGGTAGTCACTTATTGAATAGTCTCATTCGTAATACTATGTAGTATGTTAAAGTAATATTCATCACTGTCAATTAGTCCATTTAGATTAATAGGAGATTTCATCGCATTTCTTCTGATATGGTCGTTTCTAATTTCACTCGGAATGTCAAAATTTATGATTTTAGGTGTCAATTTAAATGAGCACAATTTTCTTAAGTGGAACCGTTAATGATTATTTCATTTTTGGTTAACATGGTAAAAGTATGAATGCAATATTGTATCCGAGAACACCCAACGAGCCCTAATTAATTAATGTTGCTTCTCTTTCAGCTCAAAGACAAATAGGGGAAACCTCTCTGAATGAAGTGAGCTCCAGATCTCACCAAATTCTTCGTCTGGTATGCCCGTTATTTCCTCGAGTAATTGCTGTTTAGCACATATTGAAAATAGCATTAACCTTTTTATTAACACTTTTACCAAATAATTTTTTGCAGACAATTGAAAGTTCTGCTCGTGAAGTTTTAGATGCTGAAAAGTCGAGCACTCTCACAGCTACTGTGGTATGAAAAGCATTATATTGTATAGGTTCTTTAGGATCTCGTCTGTTGATTTTTGTGCTTGAAAAGGAAAAATGTGAAAAATCGATTCTCTGTACAGAATTTTGTTGATCTTGCGGGCAGTGAGCGTGCTTCTCAGACACTATCCGCTGGGGCAAGACTGAAAGAGGGATGCCACATAAATCGCAGTTTACTAACCCTGGGAACTGTTATTCGCAAATTAAGGTTGGCTTTTTTTTTTTTCCCTTGCTTTTTGACTCTTTAAGATTTGGCTTTTTGTTTGGCAGCAACTTTTAACAGACTATAATCCATCAGATTACAGTTCTTCATTGTATCCTTTGGTCCTTTAATATTCGATTGATCCAAAAGTTTTTTGTTCTGGTTTGACTTTTAATATGCATGTTGGATCTTTTAAGTAATAGAAAATGTTACAGTACTTTGCACATTGGTCGACTATTTTTTTCTTCTCAATTTAATGGCTTGTTTGGATGCAGTAAAGGAAAAAATGGACACGTACCTTATAGAGACTCCAAGCTGACACGCATACTACAAAACTCCTTGGGGGGAAATGCCAGAACTGCCATCATTTGCACTATGTGCCCGGCACACAGTCATGTTGAGCAATCAAGAAATACCCTTCTTTTTGCTAGCTGCGCGAAGGAGGTCAGTACCAATGCACAAGTAAATGTGGTGATGTCAGAGAAGGCATTAGTAAAGCAACTGCAAAGAGAATTGTCTAGACTTGAGGCCGAGTTGAGGAATTTAGGATCAACTTCTTCCACATCAGACTCTGCAGCATTACTAAAACAGAAGGAAGTTCTCATTGAAAAGGTGATGTATTTGCTTGACATTATGATTTGTCAGTGAAAATTTTGAGTTATTTGAGAGGTTGAAGTCCCTCACTAGCTTCAGAATTACTGAAGTGAGGAAAAAAAAAATTAGACTGCAAAGTTTTTGCTTACACACTTCTTAACTTCATTCTGAATCATAAATTTGTTTTTATTTTCACAGATGGATAAGGAGATAAAAGAGCTAACTCAGCAACGCGATATTGCTCAATCCCGTATTGAGGATCTGATAAGATCAGCTGGAGAATATCAATTTTCAAGAACATGGGTATGTAGATTTCTTAACCAAAGAGTTTTTCGTATAGTTTTCAGTACACAATCTGATTCTTGCTTGTTTTCCTTATTTAGCCTGAACCCAAACATCTTTTGGATCCTTGGTTATGTGAATATTCACCTTCAGAATCATCAGAGGTGGTTGACGCTCTACGCTCTGATGTTGCTTCTAGCACATCTCGTCTCTCTGATAGCGTAGATGACCATATTTCTAACAAGCATGATCTGCAGCTTCCCAAGAACTCCGAAGACAACTTTCTGTTTGACAACAACTCTCCACGACTACTAATCAATAAGTTCTTTGGACCTGATCACGAGGATTCTGAAGATCAGTGCAAGGAAGTACGATGCATTGAAATGGAAGAACCAAACATTGAGAGAAACACAAGATCCGATTCAATAGCATCCCCAAGTAAGGAAGATAGGGACATTAGTCACACTTATTCGGATCAAACTTATGAAGCTCTGAAGCAAAAGATTAAGGATATGCAGAAAACTATTGATTGTCTAGAAAATCCTTACCCAGTGGAACAATCTCCTTCTTCCTCTGAAGCGGATATGTCAGGATCTAGAAGTGTGAGTTTATCGAGAAGCAGAAGCTGTAAAGCAATTCTGACTACTACCCAATTGCCTCCTTGGTTTGACAGACTAGAGAAGAACGAGAATAAATCAGCAAATGGTTCTGAGGAGTTCCATGGAAGACCAGAAGGCTGTGAACCAAAGCTTTCAGAATCAGATTTTGGTGCTAACAATGGAGAGTTATGCAGTAAAGATTCCCAAATTTCTGTCGGTAACGATTCCACGGACAAGAAGGAAAAGAACAGCGAAGTGTCGGGTGAAGGTGATAGTGCTAGTGTCCATGTTTGTGAGTCGAGACTTCATGAAGTGGTCAAATCTAATTCTCAGAAGCAATTTGTTGATAATATGGTTATTCTCTCTCTCTCTCTCTCATGTGCTTGTATATTGTTTTCAATTTATAACCATCGCAAAGCCAAAAATAAAGCTGGATTGTTATCATGGATTGTCGGATAAAGAGCTCAGATTGTCTACATATATTGGCATTGGCTAGATTAGCTTTTAGTGTGAATCTTGACTGTCACTAATTTACATGAGATTGTGGAATGGTTGTGAATTTGCAGAACCAAGAGGCCGAGGCAAAGACTGACGAGTCAGAAAAAAATGAAAAAGGTGATGGTTTAGAGAAAGTTGAGGATTCTCAGCAATCCCCTTCAAATTGGCCCTTGGAATTTGAGAAGCAGAGGAGAGAGATAATTGAACTTTGGGATGCATGCAGTGTACCATTGATACATAGGACCTACTTTTTCTTGCTCTTCAAAGGTGATCCATCGGACTATGTCTACATGGAGGTGGAGCTCAGACGGCTTTCGTTTCTCAAGAACACGTTATCTCTTGGAAATAGAACTGTGAAAGATGGTCAAATTCTCACATCGGCATTGAGGTTTTTTTTTACAAAGTCCATCTAGGAGTTTTTGTCTGCGCACTTGTGCACACACTTGCACAAAAGTCCACACCTGCACTTTTGCACACACATTTAGCATAGAAGTATGGAACTTCAAGTCCATATCGTGTAAGCTTTTGCAAAACTCATGTCTCTCTCTTCTTTATGGAGAAGCAAACTATCGGGCGTGAATAATTTTTCTGAATTCTTCAACATTCTATGTTAAAAGAAGAATAAGAACAATATTCTGTGACATTCGGAGAAGAGAGAACTGAATCTCAAGTTGGAGTTTCGAACAACCGCATTTGTAGCTGCGTTTGTAACAATGTAAAGCTTGTATCATTTTCTTGCCTGCTTACAAAAGAATCCTAAACGTATTCTTTGGGAAATGACAGTAAAAAGGTTCTCTACCGTGAGAAGGAAGTGCTGGCGAGACAGATTCTGAAGAGGTTTTTGGCAAAGGAGAGAGAAGTCCTATACCAGAAGTGGGGTATCGGTTTGAACACGAAGCAGAGGAGGCTACAGCTGATCCGGAAACTATGGACCGATACAAAAGACATGGACCATATCAAGGAGAGTGCAGCCCTTGTTGCTAAATTGGTTGGGTTTGCAGAGACAGGTCAAACGCCAAAGGAGATGTTTGGACTGAGCTTCTCAGTCCGACCCATGAACCTCAGGTCTTTCAGCTGGAAACCCAACAAGTCTTCTCTCATGTGAGCTTGTTGAGACACCTTGCTGAAACATAGTGTGTCAACGTCCTGAGGAGAAAGAAAGAAGAAATGGAGACAAATCTGTATTTATTTTATATTAGATCGCCTGATTTCACTATGTATGGTTAAATTTCTGACTTCCCCCGCTAGTATTATGATACTTCTTGTAAATCTAGAAGGTTGTTAGGTCACCTCTAGTATAGCTTTATTAAATACGGTTATTCTTTGCTCATTGATTTGTATTTATCTGTAAATTTGTGACCTTGTATTATTCGAAGAAAAGTTCTATTTGGCATGTGGTCATCTTGAGATGGTTCAGAGTTTGCCCCAATTCCTGTGGTAACTGTGGTTCATGGACCTGTACACCTAAGCACACGTTCAATTACCAATATCCCCAAGTAGAAAGGCTCCTGTCCAAGTTCACAAGACCTTCAGGTCACGCCATCTTACACGTAGTAATGTTATGTTTCCAGAATTTGAGTCATGATTCTTAAATGCTTTAAGAGTTGTGCCACATATGGTGTCAGTGGTCGGTAATACCACATATCATTGCACATGGTACAATTAGAAAAGCATTTGAAAACCAAGTTTGTGATTTAAAATTGGGAATCATAGCTTTATTCAGTTACCAATTCAAAGTCCACTTTAAAAAGGGTGCAATTACCATTGTTTAGCCATTGTGCAGTGTTGAATCTGTTGATTTGTGTTCTTGATTTGCTATGGGGCAGCTCGGGTTTTGAATAGCATCCAATTTCCCAGAAAAGTTTCTTTTATCTATGACAGATTCCAATAGTTTTCCTTACTCAATAAGCACAAAACTTAATACATCAACCATAACTCAAAAATATCAAAACTTCATAGCAGATGGTTTCACTGCCTAACCATAAAGCACGCAAGTAGCTGCAACCACACCCATATTTAACCGTTGGGAAAATCTTCAGCAACTTGAAAAACAAGCAAATAGCTAGACTACAAAAAATGAACACCACTGAGTGAAACAAAAGATGGTATTTACAAGAAGCCTTCATCATCATCCTGCATCCTTGATTATGATTTGAGGACAGCTCCTTTTGTAATCTTCCAGCTTGACTTATCATATGACATCTCATACCTCGTTGTGTACGTGTTACAGTACGAGTCATTATTCTCTGGGTGGGCCATATCAGTTAGTTGTGCGGACTCTTCAAGGGTTGCTTCCACAATGGCTCGTTGTCCATCAAGTGAGACAATCACACTGTCAATGGTTAAGTTTTGTAGAGAATAGTCCCAGAACCAGCTGCGTTCTGCAATTTCAGCAGCACGGTCTGTCCAAATCTTTAGCATGTGACCTTCCAATACCTAGGCATTATAATCACTTCTGTTGTCAGGACATTTACTAAGATGAGCTTTATCTTCTCATACAGATGTTGGCAACTAAGAAACAAGTGTAAATGAAATGAGCATGGTCGAAATGCAGATCCTGAGATGTTTTCTGATAAGACAGGAAATGATAATTTGAAAGCGAAAAAATGTATTAGGGCGATAGCGAAAGTGAAAGATAAGATAAAATTGACCAAGATTGTCAAAGCATGTGCAGCTAAGACTAACTAGTACACAAGAATGAATTAAATTATCCATGTAGCGGTAATGTTAGCTCAAGCTGAAGAGGAAGATCGAAACTAAGATGAGCTAGAAAAGGGGTAGATTGTGGCTTCAGTGGAGACTATGGCTGACTATGGCCTAGAATGGACAAACAAATTCATATATGCCTGATTTGATGTTTATTTGCAATGCAGGGTACACTGCATATAGCACAAAAGATGAATGAATCATCTTCAGTTAATACTAACATGCAGAAAAATACAAAGATATCTTCCAACTGTCAGAAAGAGCTTAAACAGGATACCAACTGAAGGCTGCAAGTATGTATGCCCTGTTTGGCCTAAACGTAATTGGTTTTTGTATGGATAAAAATAAAATCTAGAAGGTACAGTAATCATGGGGCCAATGATATGCTTGATGCATATGACATAACTGTCCATATCTCCCTCTTTTTGTCCCAAAATTTTAATATCTACAGGTGCTGCAAATAATGTTTTAGGCAATCAAACACCCCAGTATTTATAACTCATTTTTAGCAGATCCAACTGGAATAGAAATAATAGGTATATTGCATTTGAACCAGTGCGCAGATAAATGTCATATTTTTTCTCACCTCTGACAATTTTCCAAGGCAATGATCGGGTCCAAGAGCTTGGGATTTAATGTTCTGCCACTTGCGGACAAGACCTTCAGCAAACCGGGCATCCATTCTAGGCATTTCTTCAGTATTTTCAACTACTGGGGACCCTGCATATTTTACATTGCAATAATTGAGTTACAAAAGGAAAATGATTGAAATAATTAATGTCAACAACAATGATGGAAAAGGCAAATCTTGCTGATAACTTTGCAGGATTAAATTAATGGTCGACGATGACCCACCCACATCACAATGATACAGGTTTTCCCATATAAACAATTCACATTTTACCAATTACGAAAACAGTATCGATAACAGTATGGACATCTAACCTTACCGTAAACCCTGGGTTAGCTTAAAAGTCATAAAAGAGAGGGTTTTGGAGTTTAAGACGCCTTGCATGACAAACTTCTTCTCTGTATCATTTTGTATCATGCTTCTTCCCAAAAGGAATGGAGAATGGATATACTTTAACCCACCAACTATTTATACAATGGAACTTGGATGACACAGAAATAGTTCAACAACTATGCAGACAAGAAAGTGCACAAACCGATCATCTATAACAGCACAGTTGAAAAGTAGAATAATGTGATCATTACAATCTGAAATTCATCACCAAACCTTGGCTTGTTTTCTGAAACAACTGAGAAATTGACAATATGAGCCAATAACAAGAATAATCAAGGAACTCTTGAAGTTAGAAATTGACATCCAGCATGGAAATAAAGATTTTGATCAATTTGCAGCCATCTATCCTCAACATGACATTGCCCCGGTCCATAAATCTGGTACTTTAAAGAACCAGGCAAAGACTTGTCAAATCCTTACAATGCCCAAAATATTACCCCACAAACCTTTTTTTAAACAAATATAAACACTTAAACTAAGAATGGACAAGTTAATTATGAATGGCAGGGGGCGGCTACAGGTAACTCGACCATTACCATACCTTCCCACTTCCACACATATAACTACCTGTAGATATACAATATAGCAACTACAAACTTTTCAAATCCTTACAATGCCCAAAATATTACCCCACAAACCTTTTTTTAAACAAATATAAACACTTAAACTAAGAATGGACAAGTTAATTATGAATGGCAGGGGGCGGCTACAGGTAACTCGACCATTACCATACCTTCCCACTTCCACACATATAACTACCTGTAGATATACAATATAGCAACTACAAACTTTTCCCCACATCAGAATTTCAATCACCCTGAGAAGTAACTATAAGTGTGCAGAAGTCAAAAACCCAATACATGCTTCAATAAGTTGGTAATTTCAATCACACTTAAAAGTCACAAACCCGACAGGACAGGGCAGGCTGGAACCCTACAAATGGTTAAACTGAAGGGACGTCCTACTCTTTTAATTAACCATTTTCCCAGAAAAAAGAAAAAAAGAAAAAGACATCCCTACTCTTAATAGGAAGGGACAAACATACGGTAAAGATAAATAAATAAGAAAGGGGTGACAGAACAAGTGGCGCAAAAGTATCAAGAGCATAAACCAGGTACATTTCAGATTAAAAAAACTGGGTAAATCAATGAACCAAAAGCAAGATCCTGGTAGGGCAAAAGCAGCATAGATATAAAGCCAAATAGTATGAATCTCCTTTTAGGATTTAGGAACACAACATATGGACAGTACATAATTTAATGAATTCCAAAACTAGAATGTCAGTACTACTGGAACAAGCTCTTCTGCCATGACCGGTTCAATATATCCATTTTTTTAGATATCATATTTGCATTTTATTTGCAACAGTATGAACAATAGAATATTCAATCATACCGACTTTGATGGCATCAGAAGCCATTGCTGACCCAACATCTTTACGTAAAGCGTAAGAGCCGTTCCTAAATGGTAAGTACTTCAAGCCAACCAAAGTCATCAGTCCAACCACCACACCAGCACACATAATTTTGACACTTGCATCTTTTATCTTGTCTGTGATCGCTTCTTGCTCATGAATTTCATCAGAACTCATTTTTGTAGGAATGTCAAGTTCTTTGTCAGAATCGTACAGATCAAGTTTCTCCCCCATTTCCTCTCTTTCTTCTGCAACAAAAGAATTGTTTATCTCGCCTTCTTCTTGGCGTCTCACGCTCCCTCCCCCCTGACCGAGAGGAAACACTTTCTGTAAAGCCTGAAGTGCACTAACCTTCACGCTGTCAAGAACTGCAGTCGCTTCTGCCCCAATTCTCACAATGGCCGCTGCAGCAGCCAATGGTGAACCGTCAATTCCTTCCAGCCTCTCTAAATATCTCAGGACCATGGGATCATCATAGTAGTCTCCAAGCTTGAATATTATATCATTCGTATCTCTAAATCTCGAAAAAACCACCTCTATCAACCACGTCTCCAACAACTTACAAAGCCCCGGAAGAAGATCGTTCTCATTGTCGTCTTTGGAGTTTTCAATGACAAAGCTAACAATAGATGGATCTCTGAACGGTGAGTCGTCACTGTCTAAACCCAACCATGAACGACACTTGTCCAGCTCGCCCACGAGCAGAGAACAGAGACCCCTCTCCAATGCAAAGTCTATCTCACGGTTTTCTCTTGAAGGATCGACAGAGAGAGAATTCCCAAGAGCTGTTACCTTGGTCTGCTGAAGTTGTTGAAACAAATTGTCAGCATCCTGGATCAGATGAGGTTTCTTACCCACAAAGGCCTGAGCAACAAGTGCAAGTGCCACTCCATACACTTCAAAACTTTCTGCTGGAATATTACTTGGAGTAGAAGCAAAGAGATCAACCTTTTACAAGCAGAGACGGAAAATAAAAAATTAATAAAAATGGTGAAAAGGAACAACAATGTCAATATGGATTCTGAATATACAATCAGATAATCACCTGCTCTGCTGCTGTCATACGTACGAATGACTCGTTCATAAAATCTTCACGGGTAAATCCTCCAGCAATGGCGGCTGCACCCCCTCCTCCAACGGCCCATAAAATGTTGCGGACACCTTGAAGGCCCTCTCTCCTTTTTATCCGATACTCATCACCAAGTGGTAGTGCGAGAAGCTCTAGAACACAACGTGGGGTGATCTCTTCCAGTGTCTCGTCAATCTGTGCTTGTAAATCTGGTGCAAGGCTACTCGCACCTTCCTCCTGAATCAAAACAGATGTGAAATGGAATCAGTACATAAACTTCGTGATCCCTAAACACTATTGCTCTCTTATAGTACTAGCAACTTAGAAAGCAGGAACAAATGTTTCAGAAAGCTATCCTTGTAGTCACACTCAATTTGTTCATGTGTTCTCAATTTATTGCCTAAAACCTCACTGCTTCCAGCAGCCAGCGCAAGTCCTCCCCTAAAATTTCATACATAAAAGTAGTATATAGTACTCCACTTAAAACATACTAGCTATATAATAACTAATAGAACACATTTTCAGGCATCTATGTTATCAACAGTCAAGTAAAGCCTGCGCAAAATATAATAGTTCCCTTCTAAATTGTTGCTAAGTTAGAGGATCAAACAAACTTTTAACAACTTCATCATTCGTACAAGTTTTTGGCATCTAGACATTAAAAAGTTGAATGCCGTACAACATCAAGGTGATATAAAGTGCACAAAATCCAAGCTTCCGATCGGAGGGAAACTTAGTAGGATGCCAAAGAAATACAACCTTAAGAGGTTAATGAACTGAGTGGATGGACTTAACAAGTTAAAAATTTACTATTTGTGTCCAAAGAAAGAAACAAAAAAATAGTCGCCGTATTGATATAGTAAAAAGGATTTAGACCATAGAAATAGAGATCCGATTGGCCATGGTTACCTTGCCAACAAGGCGCATAAAAATTTGTTGTACTTACTACTTACAACAACTTTTGAACAAACGCAGATAAACAGTTAACACACAAAAACCAAGACACCAAGCACTATAATATTCATCTTAATTTCTAGCTATTTCAAACCATTTATTCCTCCCCTCACTATTTCTCTTCTCACAATAGTAAACAATGAAACAACATAAAGGGAAAATTATTAAAAAGCTTTAATATTTAACCACATTATAAAGAAAGTGTACCACCAGAAATCATGCAATTACAAGAATGAATCCTAATGAATCTACCAACCAATGAACCCAGAGTTGATTGAAGTTTGGATTTGCCCGAAAATCTCACCTGCAACAATTTTAAGGCCCTCTCTAGCACTTCGCAACCTTTGATAAAATCAGGAGGAGACGATGCCATAGCGTTCCTTGACGTGTCAACATACGCAAGAGCCATCGCCAAGACAGTGTCTTGCTTGAATGACTTGGGCAGCCTCTCTCTCAGCAAACTCTCTCCAATTTGAAGAACCACCTCAGTCTCTCCTGCTTCTTGCAACACACACATCGCTCCGGGAACCTACAAACCATCAAAATCATGCATTTCAAATCTCACATTACAAAAAAGACTCTTAAGGGTGTTTTTGATCACCCAATTAAGTGCTGAAATTTTCAGTGTGTTTGATAATGTATAAGGACTTACCCCTTAGCAATGAAAAAGTAGCCAAAACCTACTGAAATCTGTTTGTTTCAATTCAATGTAAAATGTTTTCCGGTGTGATAATATTTTCTGGAAAACATTTTACGTTGAAACAAACGGAGCTCAGAAAATGTTTAGCGGAAAATATCACTGAATGCGATCTAATTTCCAGCTGAAATATTCTATTTTTCTTGACTATTTCAGTACTTAATTTGAAGTTTTATCAAAGAGCGCCTAAGTCACTGTTTGGCTCTCGGGGAAAAAAGTGAAAGAAAATCTGAGTCACTGTTTGGCTCTCGGGGAAAAAAGTGAAAGAAAATCTGAATTACCTTGTCCCAGGGGACTTGAGTGAGAATAGTATCGAATTCATCTTCGGCGAGGCCTTCATTATAGTCTCTTCTCGACCTAGAATTTGATAGGGTTTCGCAAGCGGCCTGAAGAATCTGTCTACGGCTAATCAAGGCCTCGTCACTGTAACCATACTGAGGGGGCTTTGAAACCCTAGCTTCGTAAGCTCTTCTGATGCCGTCACCGAGGAAGTGCGTTTCGGCGCCGAGGACTCGGTAGAAGTCGATGGGCATCGACACGTGGCGCTCCGTGGGAGAGAGTGGGGGAGGGAGGGGAGGAGAGAGTGTGGCGTTGATGGAGGAGAGAGAGTGGTCCGGGGAGTCGGAGGTGGTGGTGGTGGGAGGGAGGAATTGGAAGTCGGAGAGGAGGCGATCGGCCCATTTGGTGGCGGAGAAGTTGTTGGGGACACTGCTAGCGCCGCCGCTGACGGCGTTGAGTTTGTGGGGCTTCTTCGGGTAGGGCGGCGGCGGTGGTGGTACTAGTCTGGAACTGTAGATACCAATTCCTAACTGTCTCAGAGCTTCCATTGGGGTTTGGTCCCGCTAGACACTCACTCTCTCTCTCTCTCTCTCTATAGCTGTGTCATTTCTGGGTGTCTTCACAATATTGTTCTTTTCTTTTTTTACGATTTAAAATTGGTAAATGTTGAGCCGCTGCATCTCAACTGACATAGTTTCTCTACTCAATAGGGAGAGAAAAGGTACGAAGAATCTTCAAATTACTTGCTTTCCGATTATTATTATTATTATTATTATTTTTTTGAAATGAGTGACCATTGTTGTTGTCTTTTATTGTGGGTCAGTGTGGGACTTTGAAATTTGGTTTATTTTAATTTTCAAATATGAAATTTTAGAATGTTTTACTAACTGTGAAATTTCAAGTTATGTTCATGAATAAAGTTTTGTTAGCCCTGTCAATGTAGTTTCCCTTTGCATGTTAATGGGATATGTGAGAATAACTGTGAAATTTCAAGTTATGTTCATGAATAAAGTTTTGTTAGCCCTGTCAATGTAGTTTCCCTTTGCATGTTAATGGGATATGTGAGAATATGAAATTTCACATATGTGACAAAAGGACATTAATAACACATGACTAATTTCTAAAATTTTCATATCGAAATGGTGAATTGCTAACCTCAATTGGGTGTCAAGCTCATAAGACCCCTATCCAACAGTATCTGGTTCAACTTGACAAGATCCCACTTTTTGAAACACGGTATCTTACGGAGTGCAACGAGACCGCTTGTGATGATTGTTGGTTGCAGTATCGTTGTGTGCTCACATAACTAATACTGCATTGGGGAACTAAAATTAGTGAAGAGTATAACTCAAATAATTACATTAAATTGCATATAATTTACATCACCTGTAATGCAATTATGCAACCCGTGACTTTTGATGGATCATTGTTTGCCTTTTTAATCGAAATCATTAGGTCACCTAGGATTTCACTATACCAGTCATATTCGTACATTGTTTCGATGCCCTCTATGTATCTGATGAAACCCCATCTCACCCTAATCCCCGCAGTAGCAAACAACATTGACCCGCAAATGTACAAACATAACATCCGTACAACATCTGTAATATCTTCTCGTATTTTACCAGCTGCAGTATTCAACAATGATGTCTTGATCATTGGGACCTTCAGATCATCGATGCTGGGAAATCTTCGTTTAACGAACGGCGAGTTATATTTGGGGGGACAATTTCTCGGGGCATATGCTGTGTCCATTTTCCGTGTTCCACAAATAATACCAAAAATCAACTTGATATCAGTCGGTTGTAACATTACCTTTTTATGACCAATCAAGAATGTATTATCGTCCAGGTCGAAAATTTCAGTTAAGCGCACTGCGAGCTCATCAAACTTCCTTGTGTGTGTGTCACTCTTTCGCTAATATAGGCATTAATCAAGTGCCAAAACGGTGTCTTCCGTAGCTCAATTAAATGTTCCTCCCTCAGGGCTAATTTGTCGATGAGGGATACAAAACTTACTACATTACATCGCCCTTGTGCTACAGGAGGTATTGGTTGTCGTGGCTTCGTCCCTCCAACACTCCTTGAATCACGTGCTTCAATAATAAGGAAATCATTATGAGCCACATGTTGATCAAATGAAAGTTTGTCACATGTATACATTTTTCAGAAAAATTTGCAAGATTGATGGTATATTTGGGATAAGAACCATGCCAAATTTCATACCACACAAGGAAAATTTCTGATCATATGAAATTTCAAATTGCACATGAAATCAAATTGTTTCTTATGTACCATGTGAGATTTCAGGTACCTCTTGTATCCCATTTCTAAAATTTCCCACGTGCGTAAAAAATAAGCAAATCATTATAAGCCACATTTGGTCAAACGAAATTTAGTCACATGTATACATTTATTAGAATTTTTTTTTTTGAAAGATTGATGCTATAACTTGGGTAAGAACCATGCCAGATTTCAAATCACACAAGGAATTTTTTTGATCTAATAAAATTTCCACATTGCACATGCAAATCAATTTGTCCTTAGTGAACAATGTGAAATTTCAAATACCTCAACCAACAAACCTAATTTTGTTTTCATTTTTCGAAATTCCCCATGTGATTGAATAATAAGCAACTCATTATGAGCACGTGAAATTTCATATCACACACCATGAAATGTGAAATTGGGGGTAAGAAGAATGTGAAATTTCATACCACAACATGAAATTTTTTAGCATGTGAAATTTCACATTGCACATGGAATCAAATTGTTCTTATGGACAATGTGAAATTTCAGGTACCCTCAATCACATGTATATGCCAAATTTGATCAAACGAAATTTAGTCACATTTTTTAGCATGTGAAATTTCACATTGCACATGGAATCAAGAAAAAAAAAACCCTAATTTTCTGAACCAAGTCATACTGTTTCGATGAAATCCCCATGTGAGTGAAATTTCACATTTCAAGAAAAAAACCCTAATTTTCTGAACCAAGCTATACTGTTTCGATGAAAACCCCAATGAAAATTCATATGAGAATACAAATCCAATACAATCCATATTCTTGTATGAAATTTGAAAACCTTGCACATACATTCAAAATCGACACCACCATAATCGATTTGTAACGTTGGCAAGAAAAGACAATGTGTTCATCATCATCAAATTTTTACATGTCAAAGTGATGTTTCAAAGTAAGTTTTTATTAAAAAAAATCCCAAATTCCAAAAACCCAAATAGGCACAAGCAAAACCCCAAATTTTCATACGAAATGTTTGGAAATCTCAAAACCACATACCTTTACAACCCATCAATTAGTTGGCAACAGTAGAAGGGAAATGAATCAATGGAGCTCGTCGTCGTTGTTTATCGCCATATAGTGTGGAATATATATATATATATATATATATTGATTTTCGGATAAATGTGGAATGATGAAGCTAGATTCCTGTTTGATTTTCAAACGCCTTCAATATAGTCCGTGATTGTGGCTATTTGAACGAGATTTTTGGGACAGTTAACATTTGAGCAAGATCTTGGGAAGAGTTAACAGACATGGAAAATTTGGCTAGGTAATGGCGCTTCTAGCTTCTACTGGTTTTAAGGGCAAAATCGTCCAAAGAAAATACAAGGGCTTATTTTTAAAAAGTGTATTGGTCTGGCCTAATTGTTAAAAAAGGCGAGTAATTTGGTCTTTATACTAACTAACCCAATTTAATATGGCATGTCATACAACTGTTATTCTTTGTTTGGATTGAGAGAAATAGAAAGAAGAAAAGAGAGAGGAGACCACTTGTTCTCCATTTCTCTTCTCTTCTCTCCCCCGAGAGAAATGGAGAGAAAATGGAGAGAAAAAAGCTCATTTTTGTTTTCTCTAAATTATAGAGATTTTGGAGAGAAAGTTAATTAAATAATGCGGATCAAAAATCTCGACTTCTACAACCCAACAACGCAATTGCTACTTGTTGGAATAAGTTGTGGAATGCTAAGATTCACGAGCGGCACAAGGTCTTTCTTTGGAAGGTAGCATCAAATGCTATCCCAACAAAGGAGGTTCTTGCTTCTTGATTTTAGATTGATAGTCTTCTCTGTCCTCTTTGCAAGTTTCCTTTGGAAAATGAGGAACACCTCTTCTTGGGCTGTGATGTTGCTCGCATTTTTTGGCGTTTATCTAAATGGCCTATTGACACTTCCACCTTCATCGATGGGGGTATCAAGAATTGGATCAATATTGTGCTCAATCCGACTGCTAGGATAGGCATTGCCCCAGAGGATGCCGCTTTTTTTACTATCTTCGCTGCGACTTTTATGGAACAAATTTGGTACTTAAAAAACCAAGTGCTTCATCATGGCACACTATTGAAGTTCTCTTCTGGAAAACCCGTATCGACCTGATGACTCCTGAACATCTTTCATCCCAACGGAAATCCATCGCCACTTTGTCTGCCCCTCCCCAACGGTGGACTCCTCACTCCTCCACCTGCTGAATGGATTAAAATTAACTTTGATGTCGCTATTCGTGTTCATTCTTCAGCTTTGGCATCCATTTTTAGAGATGACTAAGGGCATGTCATTCATGCAAGAGTGTGGAAAAGGGAAGCCATGGACCCTAGCTTAGCTGAAGCTCATGCGGCTTTTTCAGCGATTTCTGAAGCAGTCTTCTTTGGTTTGAAGCATACTATTTTTTAAGGAGATTCACTTCTGGTGTGCTTGCCATTGAGTGACTAGGAGTCTTGCCCAGATTGGACTTTGGAAGCTCTTATTCTCAATAGTAGGAGACTATTGGGTAGCTCTTTTGTTTTTTGGAAAGTTCTCAAAGTGCTTAGATCTGCTAATTGCGTAGCTCACAAGCTAGCCCAATGGGTTATGAATTGTAATTATTTTGGGCATATCCTTCTTGAAGAGATCTTTCCATCTGTTATTGAGGAAGATCTTGAAAGGGGCTAATGCCTTGTTGGTTTTATGGAATTTCTTTCTTAGCAAAAAAAAAAAAATTAAATAATGTGTAAAAGACCAATTCGTCTCAGTATATCTTATTTATTCTAACATATTTCTCTAACAGAGGATAAAAAAGTAAATTGATTATAAGTAGTTTCTCTTCTTTTCTTTTCTTTTATCTTATGAAAGTAAACTAAACTAAAGAAATTTATGTTTCTCTTCTCTAATGCCTATATTCAAATATGATGGAGAAACTCAACTTTCTTCTCTTAATAAGTTTCTATTCTCTACTTTCAATCAAAACGAAGTGTTAAGGCATAATATTATTATTCCAAAGGTAAAAAAGTGCTTTAAAATTCTAAAAAAATGTTTAAGCTTAAATCTAGATTCGACACAAATGTGTCGCAAAAAGCAAAATAATGCCATTTTTTTTAGCATGCTCTTGTCACTAGAGCTTCTTGTAAGAACATGTAAATAAGTTTGGAACGGAATTACCGGATCAGTAGCCTCTTTAACAAGTCATGGGATGAGTCGCGGATCTCGCTCTCTTTAAGACGTTTCATGGCTCTGCCCAAAGTGTACAAGCAGTCCATATTTGCCACGCCGTCCCCAGGATAAAACAACACAGAAATCACCTCTGTCTCAGTTTACTTTTGCATCAAAGTAAACTAGAAAACTCAACACCTTTTGGATCGTATTGCTCGGAAACTAAAAAAAATTGAGAAAGACTCTTCTTTGGATAATTTCCAACTCTCCGATTTACAAATAGAAATTGGTGGTTATTTTTTGTTATTGTTCTTGCAAGAACTCACAAACATCTCTAAAAACCTTTTTGTATGTATATCTAAACGCTAGGGAAGCACTGATTTTATAAGAAAAATCTGTCCGTTAGAACATAGTGATCCATAAGGTGGGGCCTTTATGCCAACATAAATAAGTTGAGTGTTACATAAGAATATTGATTGTTTTGGGAGTTACAAAATATTTAAGAAATAAAAAACATGTGAAAAACTAAAAGGTTTTTGTTCACCCTTTTTCCAAATACGCATTCACAGCTCCAACACTTCTGCCTACACTTATGCCTAAATCCAAAAACACACCCATTCAAAAGGATACTAATTAGCAGGCTATGGAATTCCGTGGAAGGTTGAGTGTCGTTAGATTTTGAATAATAATTGGTCTCTCAAATTTGTATTGTCATACATTTGATCATTGAAGGTGGTGTTGCAGTCTTGCAAAGTAATAATAATAGTAGTTTGACATGACACGTAAAGTAATAATAATAGTTTAACAATCTGACTATAATCATCATCAACCAAAAATAATGTGGCAATGTGCTTATGTGCATCTTGAATCTTAGCATAGTAGTGATGGAGTATAAGAGCACTAGCACTGTAACCCCCCCCCCCCCCCCCCCCCCGGCCCAAAAAAAATAAAAAATAAAAAATACAATGATAGGGTAATTGAAAATTTTGAATAACTTCACGTGCATTTGACACTTGAAAACTCTATTGCTTTTCGCACTAACTCCGCCTGCCTTCGGCTCTAATATCCAAACATCCCTTAAGTCAATATTATTATTATTATTGGAGTATTTTTTTAAAAGTCCAAAATTTAAATTTTCAAACAGGATATGATATGTAGATAAGTCCAACAATTAAATCAATTAGAACCATTAGATTAAAAACTTGGGGTGAATTTGTTTGGATGGGGCTGAGTTTGTTTGGGCTGGATTTGTTTGGACCATTGTTCATTGCTCGTGCCCGAGGACACACCCGAAGATTAAAAAAAATGATTTATAAGTCTAAAATGAAGAGTAAAAACTATTTTAACTCTACAACTGTATAATGTGCACAAAACTATTGTACAAAAATGACGCATGATTTTGGTTAGTATCTAACTCCACACGACTTTGGCACTCGAGACAATTCCACCTGATGCAACAGAATAGAAACATTAATGACTCACAGGCCAAGCAAAAAAAAGAAAAAAAAAAATAGAAATATATGGTTTAGTCCCTAAGATTTCGGTCAACATAGATTTGGTCATTTGACTTTTTGTAATATTGAAATTGATCCTTTATTCGTGTTGATACTTAAAAATTAGTCCTTTTCCCCATTTTGGAAATTGTTTTCTGGACGATTATACCCCCAATTAATACATATTTATGTGTATAAATATATGTATATATATATTCCTGTGTATAGAGAGTGAAAGTCAATTATGGGTAATCATTATCCCAAAATCAAGCAACTGTTATGGAGATTCAATAATCATTATCCCAAAATAAAATTTCACTCTCTTTACATACAATTAAGATATGTTTCTCTCTCATTATATCACTCTGTATCTCTCATAATCTCTCTCTCTCTATCTTTCTCTCTAACCCCCCCCCCCCCCCCAACAACTCTCTAGATCTCTCTAAAGATGTCATGTTGATGATCTCGTCCAACAAAAACCTACCCACACTCCCCGTGCCTCAAGCAGTCAACCTAATGCTCCTGAGGTCCCTCAAAATAATGCAGCAGTTGAAATGCGGCAATACACAGAGGCAATTTCTAGTATAAGGTTTAATTTTGTATTAAACGTTTGTGAGTGCAAATTTTTTAGTATAATATATAATTTTATATTATACATTTGTATAATTAATTATACAATTTATCGTATGTCTAACATTACTCGTTCTCAGCTTTATGACCAGCAATAACGTGATCACGTTGATCTACAAATCTTATACTCTGTACTGATAATTATAAGTAGGGCAACAGTTTGTCTTGTCATGTTAATTCTCGGATCAATGCCATGTGATGTTTGTTGTGGGTCTCTCACGGCATCAGCAGTGCACAACACATTTTTTTTGAATTTTTTTTTTAAATTTGCTGTGTGCCATTTATCTTCTGAGTCACAGGACGAATAACACACAGTGCAACAAATGCACTAGGTTCCATGTTTATATTTTCAATTTTGAAGGTGAGAACTTTTTTTTTTTTTTTTTTTTTTTTTCAGGTGAGAAATTTGTAATCAAAGTACTAGAACCGATAATTTCTCACCAAAAAGTGAGAAATTTGCATCAAAATTATTGAGCTGAGAATTTCTTACCAAAAAGTGAGAAATTTCAAAATGGTGAGAAATTTCTCACTGTAATAGAGAAAATTGGTGAGAAATTTATTTTATGGGTTTTGAATTTCAAAATTGTGAGAAATTTCTCACTGTAATAGAGAAAATTGGTGAGAAATTTATTTTATTTGGTAAGAAATTTAATTATCTCTCTCTCTATATATATGTGTATAGCAAATCAGGTTTTTGAATTTAAAACTATGATTTATGGGAGTTTGGGGTAATTATTAAATTTCCTCTTTTAATTCTCTCTCTTTCTATAATAATAATAATAATAAATTTGGGTTTTGAATTTCAAAACCTAATTTATGGGAGTAGGGGTATTTTGGTCCTCAAAATAGGTGAGGGACTAATTTTTAAGTTAACTTTTAGAATGGATCAATTTCTAGATACTGATACAATAAAGGACTGAAATCTAAAGGACCCAAAAAAAAAAAGAAAAAGAAAAAAAAAGGGGATTTTCCTAATTCTTAATTGTGATGTAAAATCAATTTTTAACTCAAATTATGGGTGTAAATCGATCGGTTTGGTCGGTTTTTTCGTGTTTTGAAAACCGACCGCAATGGTTGGTTCGATCGATTTTTTCGATTTTCTGTCAGTTTTGGGCTGTTGGTTCGGTTTTTTAGCTTATGCTATTTTTTTTTGAAACGTTTGGTTCGGTTTGGTCGTTCGATTTTTCGATTTTGACTTACACCCCTAACTCAAATCACAATTAGACCACATTGATCGTGTCATAACTTGTACAAACTTATAAGAGAAATGCTAGGCACACAACATGGCTTTAAATGCATCTACTCTGTGTTGTGTAAGTGGTGCATATAAAAGTGTGAAAAATTCAACCAGCATAACACATTTAAAGCCCTGTTGTGGAATGTGTTGTAGAATGTATTGTGTGTCTAGCATTTTTAAACTTATAATAGCTAAACAGAACTGGAATAATATTGACTTAAAAAAAATTCAAGTGCACCAAGTATTAATTCGCTAGTTTATTACACTTGAAGACAAATACAAAAAGAAGAAAAATAATGCCATTTTGAATTCATCTGTACAATTTCTCTATTGAACAATCTTCAAGACTCCAAGTAATTCCCAAACAATGTGTTCTCATGTGGTGTCTCCCAATTGAACTACACTTTGAATACAATCTGGGTACATTTAACAATCTGAGACAACATAAACTATCAAAAAAATTACTCAACTAAACCGCAATAATAATTATAACATTGAATAACAATAAAAAAGATATTTTTAAAAAAAAAATGCAACGATAAGAGGAAAACAAAAAGACATGCTTCAACTTTCAAGCTAAATTCCAAATCTGAATTCCAAATTATTCCCAAGCACTTCTAAACCAATGCTCAAGCTACTGACATCCCACTCATACTTTGAAGTACTTTGGTGGATTTAGTGAAGCAAAAGAAAATAAAATATTTAGGAAAGCACTCTTTCTTTGTTTGGTTTATAAGGAAAATGATGCAAAAATAGAAATGAAAAAAACATATGGAAAGATAACTATAACCAGTGGTATGTGGTACCACTGAGCACAGTACAATTAAAATATTTGGGAAGCGTAGAATTACTCCAAAAAAAAAACGAAACTAAGGCTGAAGTGGTACCTCATAGGCTTCATTAATGCTGTGAAATTGGACCACACAATTACTTCCTTTGCATACATGCGGATCAACTATCAGTTTGAGTGGTTGAGAAATAGCCAAAACACTGATACTCCATTAACTTTTCCATGCTACAGTCAATGTTTAGAAGCCCAGAAGAGTTAACTTGCAACCTCAATATATTGTATGTTACCACTTACCACATATGCAAGTCATATAGCCACTGCAATATCTTCTGCAACTATCTACGTATGCCTAGTGAGCTGTTAACAATTAACCCCATTGTCACGCTCCGACGTAGCATAAATAAGAAAAGTATTTAATTTCCTTTATAGACCCGTAGGTCGTGACAGTTTGAAGGATCGATTCTGTCCCAAACGTCAACAACAAAAACATAATAATCAGAGCAGAGCAATCAAGGCTTACAATATTTTTCTAACTTAATAGATATTACAGCACGGGGTCTCTAAAGGCACAAACAGCCTTAAATCAAAACAATAACTTAACATCTATTACAGCCATTCTTATTACAATAGTTCATAAGCTAAAGCATAGGATATTGATAACAGTTCTCTCTTCCAAAGCTGCCGTTCTCAGTTAGCGTAGTCATAATGTTCCGCTTGATCAAAACCTGAAAAGCCTGAACACGAATGTCCAGGGCGCATCGACGTCGTCAGCTTCAAGAAGCTGGTGAGTATTAAAAACATAACTTTGAATGTAAAACATACTCATTTACCATTTTCAAATTCCCATTTAATTCAACAAGTTTACATTAGAGTAAAGAGTTCATTTTAGAAAATAACCATAATATCATTGGAAAGCTAAAATTTACATATATGTGACCGTGTATGAAAACAATGCACCATCTCATCTTACCGACTCTTTTCTCTCGACAAACACAACAACCCACCATCTCTCACCAGTATCTTTGAAATACTTCGATAGCCACACTTTAGCACAGTGGTGCCAGGGAATGTCCAGTTTGCCTCACACTTTAGCACGGGGTGCTAGGGAATGTCCAATGCCTCACACTTTAGTACCTAATCCGCCTCGCAAATACATCACACAGTATCCAGACTCGGGTACCAGGGAGTGTCCGTAGGCCACAGTTTAGTACTACCATGGGTGCCAGGGAATGTCCAAGTTCGGCGTCACACACTTTGATGCTACCATGGTCGTCAGGGAGTGTCCAGTTTTGCTACTGTCGCATTTCAAAGACACTCTAGCCGCAATCTCAACCACAACACACTTTGGTACTCACTTACCAGGGAGTGTCCACAACACAATCTCAACCACACACTCTATACCACACTGACCATTACTCTTTTCCACACTGACTACTACCCCCATACATGCACAACAGACTCCATATGAATGTCATGAAACTTTAAACATAAAGTAAATCACTGAAATATAGAAACAACGTGCGTACGGGGATTGATAAGTCGTAATACATCGTTTAATCGTCCAAACATAACCAAATAGGATTCTGTTTTAGTGAATTTCCCAAACAGAGCTTTAAAAGTTCATAAAACATCACACAAACAATTCCTTAACAGAAAATAAGCAAATAACAGAAACTGTCAAAAGTCGCGCGCGCGGGCTGCTCACGCGATATGCCCAATTTTTGTTTTTTTTTATTAAAACCTTTTCTGTCTGCCTGAAACCAGCCACCACGCTCACACAGGCCGCTCGTGCGATATGCCCAATTTTCGTTTTTCTTTTTAAAATCTTTTCTGTCTGCCTGAAAAGACACAGATCACTTACGCGGGCCGCTCGCGCGAAGGGTCGCTTGCGTGGGCCGCTCGCTCGATCTGCCCATTTTTTTCCATTTTTTTATAAAAACTTTTCCTTCTGCTTGGAATCACCAACCTCATGCGCGCGCGGGCCGCTCGCGCGAGTTTCAGCAGTGTCTTCGTCTTCCTCGTTGGTTTTCCCCTGTTTAAAAAATTAAGGTGTCCTTTGACCCATTTTTGAAAACTGAAGTATATATAACATATCATAAATGGATTTCTTCGTTTTTCGATGAGGATTATAGAATCTACAACCAATTTTACATGAATCAATCTATAACTTTAGAATTTTATGAAAGATTACAAGATGACAAAACTTAATTTCTTATATACTTTCTCCTATAAACAAATTAAGCTCTAAAACTTTAAACATAGCATCTACAACATATAATCTTTCATAATTATCTAAGAAAACGGATTTTGGTTGAGTTTGAAAAATCTTGATTTCAAGCTATGGAGTTTCAAACGTAAATTCAACAATAGAGATTTTTAAATTAGGCAAATACACACAGTAAACAAGCATGGATTTCATTCAGAGTAAGTTTAGAATACTCACTGAGATAAAAGATGAAGTAATGTTGAGAAAGATTCACAAATAGAACTCCAATGATCTTGGCTATGGAGGTTGATGTTTTCTTGCTACAATTCAGAGCCTATGAACTTTCCAAACTCGCTCTGAAACTCTCTCTATATATATTGTGTTGTGCAGAAAGTGTGTGATTGAAGGAGTATGTGGGTGTATAAATAGAACCCAACTAGTGAACTTGGGTTCCAAGTTCTACCTTTCACATTCTACAAAATGAAATTCTAATCCTAATTACCAAATTCACTAATAATATAGATCATATATGTTGGATTATACATACGTATATATACACTTCTACAGTTTGAAGAGGTACTATAGGTTAGTAGGGGCCAAGTGAAAGTGTTTGGCAAATAAGCTTATGGACACAACAATAACACATACAAGATAGATAGATCCAAACAAGGCACAAGCCAATGATCACTTGCCATAAATGGAAAGTAAAGCATAAGTCACATCTTGCTTTACATCACTTCAAAAATCTGTGGAAGTTTAATATAGAGCGGACAATTTTAAACATAAACTAATATTTTCGTGGCGCGGTGATCACCACAAAAATACAGAAAATTCATTTTAACGTAAGAATTGATTTTTCGGTTTTATAAAAATGCCGATTGAGTCAAAAGTAAACATTTCCACCATTTTGAAATACAGATTTAAAATCCAACACAGGTATTGCTAAATGTTATAAAATCGCAAGTTGACCCCAGAAGAACTTTAAATATGAACTAAAGCAAGTCACAAGATTCTAAAACATGAAGATTATAAATTAAAATAGCTCTATGAACACAGATTTAACATTGAATTTCAATTTGAATTTAAATATGTCAAACGCAAATACAAATAATTAAATGGAAATGCAGGTTGTTACACCCATCTTATGTTTGATCCCTCTAACATTATTAATTAGTAACCAAAAAGAGAGAACCTACATTAACTAATCTTGAAGCTAGGACCATGTTTCTCAGGTAGCCAAGTAGAGAAGATTTCTTTGCCCTCTCCCAAACGTAGAGTGTCATGCTCTGGAGCAGCAAAAATAGAGAAAAATAAATTTCCTTTTTGGGTCCATAGGGAATAACAAGTGAACATCACTAATTATCCACACCACGCAGTACTAGTCCACAAGACAAACAGGAACATTAGTAACATCAACTGAAATATAACAATACTATCTATCACAAAACATCAGAGTATGGTCCTCAGGATCACAACAGGTCTGGAGACAACATATGTCCAAGTACCCATTAACTAACAAAGTTCAACAGTAAAGTAAAGCTTAAACATAAACTAGATAATTATTTCCAGATCTTCAGCTGGCGTAAGGGTAGTCATCCGTATAGTAGCCTTCTCCGGTATAACCGGCATCAGTGGGGCCATCCTTTACGTATTTCCCTTCATGGTAGTAACCCTCGTCGTAAGCTCCATTATTTGCAATAACAGGAACAGGGTAATCTGAACAAGGAATGTCCAGGCAATAACGGCCGTCAGCTTACTGAAAGCTGAGTGAATAGAAACTCACAGGGTATCAATGATATAACGTATAACAAATTATTGAAGTGTCTAAGATATAGTTCTACTTCTCTGTATTCCAACGTCGTTACTCAACCCTTATCGTCTTGTTATCCTCAAACCGATAATCAACATACTCTTTCTAGAAAGAACAAACTCAATCGTTTCACATATGTAGATATACCATCATTCTGTCCATTGCTCATTAAGGATATAAACCATCCACTATAATCACCGACACCACGTCGGTCCATTCCCCGCTCGTTAAGGATATAAACCATCCACCACATGTCAGGGATACAACGCTTTGAACAACACCACATCAAATCTATTGCCACGACTCTTCGTATTATACCAGTGATCCCCATCCACCGCTCGTTAAGGATATAAAATCATCCACCGCTCGTTAAGGATATAACATAGATCATTTGGATATCTTCGAACTACATGGTCTTGCCCACTACTTGTTAAGGATATAACCCATCCACCACATGTTAAAGCATATCTTGACCAAGCGTCCACCCATGTACCATTTCCAGAACTTATCAAACCTACTTAACTCAGTACTTTTATCGATACATGACAATTCCCATGTGGCCTGACTACTCTGATTGAAATGAACGGATATCAAACTCATACATGAACCGCAATCATCTAATGTCATTATTGAAATCCATTATTCTTAATCATACTTATCTATGTTGTCACATTCGCCCTGCTGTGGATACCGGGATTCCACCACTTTTGTTATGCTTTCGTTTGAAATTGATTTGGATTAAAGAAAGAAAAGGAAAGGCCTGTTGAAAACAGATACAAAGTCGCCACTTGGTCTTTAAGGAACCAAGAAACCTAATTTTGACTCACCCAAATGGATAAAGGGCACCGGCCCTTCATAACCAAAGAACTTGGCTCGGGGTTTTGGTACGAGAGAGGAAGGAGCTTTTGTCGCGACTAAAACACCCTCAACTCGCCCCGTCTTTCGACGGGCCTCAATTAGCATCCAAATAATCATCTTATACTATGTATAGTTCGACAATTAATACTATGATAGTATATTACATCACATAAGAATCTTGAAATAGGAAGATCAAAAGATAAGATATCATTCATAAGATCTAAGACAAGTATCACACAATGCAAAGTGAAAGATCACACAAAACAAACCTAGGAAAAATCGTCTAATCACATATCAAGTAATAAAGTTTTCCTAATCTAAGGAGACATGAATTGTTCTTGAAACAAATAATTGAAGAAACCAAAATATGCTTAGCAAGCTAGTATGATGCATGTTAATCTTTGAGAAAAGAAGATCTCTCGATCCCCGGAACGGATAAGAAAGTAGGATTAGATCGAGGGGAAGCATGAACGTGTGATCATGATCATTCCTTATAATCGTCTTAGATTAGGAGTCACAAAAGCCCCAAATCTTGCATGAATGCAATGTATGATCTTAAAATGTGCAAAGGTTGTAGTGTGTTTGTGTACATGAACTTGCTAAAGTGACTTAAAAGCCTAGAGAGTGAATGAATGTATGAATGAAAACATCATGGGATATGTACAAATGTAGTATGAACTACTTCCTAAGATATGAACTAATTTGGAATGCATATAAGCATCAAATCAAAGAATGAAAGTTAAAATGTGTTTGCTGTGAATAGTGGACAGAATAGTAACTAGATCTTTTGAAAATTGAAAAGAGGGGTTAGGAATGTTTTCAGTGCATGATTTTTTATGGAGATCTTCCTTATTGTGTCTAGAACACTACCCAAAAAGCCAATGTTTAATAACTATCACAGATTGAGAGAACTCGTATAAACAATGAAGGTCACTCAGAAACAGAGTCCGTACTGTCGACATAAATGTTGAAAAATCTTAGAAAATGAAAACAAATGATCTGGAGGCCCATTTTATACATAAAGTTCCCTAAGACATTGAAGTTTAAGGGAAAAATAATGTGGGACCATCCCTTTTGGAAAAGTTGTCTGAAAAAGAAGCTGGAAGTCAACCAAGATGCTGTGACAGCAGAGGCAGAATGTCTAGAAGGAATGTTTGGCTCCAAATGGACCATTTTCAAGTATTTCCAAGTCAAACAAAAAATCGTGGGTGTTCTCTAATGAGTTAGGAAAACTTTCCAAGTGGCCTTGCATCTATACATTGAGTATTGAGTTCTAGAAAAATCTTTGAACTCAGATCACTCACTGTTTTGACTCACTATTTTGAAGATTTTGGGAAAAACTAGAGTTTTCTTTCTTTGGATCAAAATGAGGGGTTTCAAGAGGGGTTTTGAAGTAGATGTTTTGAAAGCATATTTTCAATACCCAATAAAGATTATAGCCACTTAAAATGTCAACATCAAACTCATCATCAAGAACCTCCAAGATTGTTGGAGAGATTTATTTTCATTTGAACATAACTTCAAAGATACCTTGGAGGTATTGAAGTTATGATCATCATCTATCAAACATGTTTTTTAGGTCAAGAGCTACTATCCATAAGGATTCACTCACCTCAAACTTCATGTCATCATCTAGATGATGATGAACTAGTAAGTAAATAAAGAAAAATAAAAAAGAAATGAGGTAAGAAGAGATGAACATTGTATAAACAAGCAAGTAGATAATGATCAATAGATGATATTCATGATGTATTGAACTTGTAGTTTGGTGTTTCACTCATATATGATGACATTGGACATGAAAGAAGCTTCCTCTCTCTTAAATGCTCACTAAAATGGTGGTTGGGTGTATTGAATGTTGAAGTAAATAGGAGTAATGAAGTAAAAAACAAAATTTAGAACTCACTTTTGTTTTGAAAATCAAAGAAGAAAGCTTCTTTTCTCTCTATTCTAATCTTATCTCTACAACTTTCTCTCCTAAACTTTTCAAAGCTTACATTTGACACCCCTAAAATGAAGAGCAATGGGGGATTTATATAGGCCAATTTGGGGGTGGTTTTGGGGTTTTAGAAGTGTTCCCATTGGCTCCAAACATCTGTGAACATAGAACTACGTCGTTTTGGTTTTCAATTAATCAAAATGAACCCCCAAGAAAAATTACAAAAATACACTGTTCTGGAGGAGAGTGCCGCGGAGGCACTGGGCCTATGCCGCGGCAGCAGTGGGCCAGTGCCGCAGCGGCACTGCTCCTCAATCGTCTGGATAATCCTGTTTAGGCCCCCAGAGGTTCCGGTATTCGCGAAAAGGCTCTATTTCGTCCGAAATTCACAGAAAATGCATACGAACTCCAAATTGAGGTTGTGATATACAGTTGGAAAGGTAATGGAGTCTATTTTACATAAAAAAATCGGGGATAGGTCACTTTGAAAAGTTTTGCGGTATTTGCGATAAAAGCCGATTTGATCGCCTTTTCCGTCTTCGGAAATTCATAATAAACTCGTTTTAAATCCAAAAATTATGTGCGATATACCGTTGGAAAGCTATTGACCTATAGTATCCATGAAAAATATTTGAAAATTGTTATGGCGCTCTGATTCTAAAGTCAAGTTCTGGTCAAACTGGTCAAACCTGGGATTCCCGGGAAGTTCTGGAAACCTCCGAGAGTTCCCAGGAGCTGACGTTTTCGCTCGATTTTCTTTTAAAACTCATTTTAATACTTTTCACATGATCTAGAATGATTCCGGCAAATTCGAACGATTTTGGTCAAACTTGGTCTAACCTTGGTCAAACCTGGTCAAACCTTGGTCAAACCGATCAACGGGGACTTTCCGAGAACTTCCGGGACTTCCGGGGGTCTCTGGGAGCTGACGATTTCATCCGACTTTACTTAGAAACTCATTTTCTTACTTTTCTTACGACATAGCATGTTTCCAGAACTTTTGGTCCAAATCTGGAGCTTTCGGGCTTTCAGGGGCATTTTGGTCATTCTGAGCATTCTGAGAGATAGAACTGACTTCCAGGAGTCCTTTTGAGTCTTTTACGATCATTGTGAACCACCAAGCTATAGGTCTCCTAAATCTGATAGCCGACAAAATAGGGTGTCTACACCTGCCTAACCCATAATCGCATAATAGAAGTCCGAATCTTGAATCGAGTATTCGAACCTCATATAAACTAAACTAAGAACTAGACCATGTTCTGCATGTCTCGATCGATTGAAACCATTTCGATCGATTGAGGAAAAGTTATGTTCGATCGATCGAAGTCACTTCGATCGATTGAACATTCGATCGATTGAACTATGTTCAATCGCTCGAGAGTCGTCTTCTCCAGCTAATTCTGAATAGCATAAAAACAGACGTCCTAAGGACGTTTTAATACGTCTAAACATATCAAAAAGCTCATAAATATTATAATAAAGGTACCAAGTGAGTAAAAACTCACTTAGGGTGCGTTTAGCAAAGCTTTGAGCTTTCGAGCTTTAATGACGGCCTCTCTCTCTCTTCACTGCTCCTCTCTTCGTCTCTGCCTCTCTTACTCTTTCTCTTCTGGTTCTTCTTCTTCTTCTCTGTCTCCTTCTCTCTCCTACAGAATATATATAGGTATGGATGTGTGGGTGTATATATATATATATGTGTATGAATATATATATATATATATCAACACACACTCACAACTCTCTCAACTCACTGGGCAACCAAACATCACCTACACACAAATACGAAACATATATATAAAGGGGAAAAGCTACAGGTGGCTATTTTTGCGTGAAACCTGGAATTTTGATAATTACAAGTTTGATTGCTCGAGAGCAGATCAGTCAGGTTTGATCGATTGAAGAAAGTTTGATCGATTGAAGTGGGGACCACATCATAAATTTAGGTCGGTAGGGTTTTGATCGCTCGAATAGGGTTCGATCGCTTGAACTTTGGAAATACTCGATCGCTCAAAAGAACTTCGATCGATCGAAGATGAAATTTTATATATGATCAAGGAAAGTATATAGAATTTCTCTGCATAAATAATTATTGAAAAGTACAGGGTATTACATCATCCACCACTCATTAAAGGTTTCGTCCTCGAAATCAAAATATACAAGGTCTAAAACAAAAATAAAAACTTCTCTTGCATCTCTGACTCTAGTTCTCACGAAGCTTTTCCTTCATCATGATGTTTCCACTAAATCTTGACTAACAGAATCTCCTTGTTCCTGAGCTTCTTGATCCTACGGTCTAAAATACGAACTGGTCCTTCGTTGAATGTAACATTGTCGTTGACTTCAATATCTTCGAAGTTGATCTTGTGTGCTGGGTTATGAGCATACTTCCTTAGCATACTGATGTGGAAAACATTGTGCACTCCTAATATCTTCTGTGGCAACGCAAGTCGATAAGTAACTTTTCCAATAAGTTCTAGAATCTCGAATGGTCCGATGAATCGCGACGATAGCTTGTCTCTCTTCTGATCAAATCTGACTATACCTCAAACAGGTGAAACTTTGAGTAGCACATGATCTCCAATAGCAAACTCTAAGTCTTTGCTTTGCTTATCAGCATAACTCTTGTGTAGGGCTTGAGCTGCCTTCATCTTCTCACATACAATCTGGATCTCCTCACTGGTTTCTCGTACCATTTCTGGCCCAAGAAGTTGAGTATTTCCGACTTCGGTCCAACACAGCGGCGATCAGTAAGGTCTTCCGTACAAGGCTTCAAACAGTGTCATTCCTATACTCGAATGATTACTGTTGTTATAGATGAACTCAATCAAAGGTAAGTGCGTCTCCCAAGAACTCTCAAAATCAATGGCACAAGTGCGTAGCATGTCCTCCATTACTTGATTAACTCGTTCAGTTTGTCCATCGGTGTGTGGATGAAAAGCTGAACTCTAGTTTAATGTTGTTCCCATCGCTGTCTGGAGACTCTTCCAAAATTTTGCAGTAAAATGTGAATCTCAATCTGACACTATAGAAGCAGGTACTCCGTGTAACCATACTACGAGTTATAGATACATCCGGCTCAAATGGTCTACTGGATACGTCATACTGTAGGTGATAAAATGTGTCATCTTTGTAAGTCGATCCACGATTACCCAAATAGCATCATGGTTCTACTGTGACTTCGACAATCCTACCATAAAATCCATAGTGATGTGTTCCCATTTCTATTGAGTAATCAGTAACGACTGCAGTAACCCCGGTGGTTTCTGATGTTCTGCCTTTACTTATTAACAAGTAAGATATTGAGATACATACTTAGCAATTTTTTCCTTCTTACCAAAAATTCCTCTTCAGATCCTTGTACATCTTCGTACCTCCCGGATGAATAGTCATCAGTGACTTATGGGCTTCATCTAATATTTTTTTCCAGAGATTTTCTTCGTTAGGTATACAGAGTCTACCTTTACATCGTAAGGCTCCGTCCGTACCGATACACCAGATCTCTAGTTCCTTAGCTGACATCTTGGCGAACCATAACTTCAAATCTTCTGATGTCTGTTGAGATTATATGATATGACTGATTAAAGTTGGTTGTACCATAAGACATCCAAAATGTTGTCATTCCATTGGTTCCACTGGCTAAAGCTTGAATTCAACTAACACTTCCAATGTTCTCCATTCTCGAATTAGTAATGCAGTGATCACTAATTGAGGTTTACGGCTTAAAGCATTTGCTATGACATTCGCTTTACATGGATGGTATTGTAACAAAAAGTCATAGTCTTTAAGTAACTCCATCCATCTTCGTTGTCGCATGTTCAACTCATTCTGAGAGAACAAGTATTTTAAGCTCTTATGATCAGAAAACAGATCAAACTTTTCTCCATAGAGATAGTGTCTCCAGATCTTTAATGCAAACACTATTGTTGCTAGTTCAAAATCATGAGTAGGATAATTCTTCTCATGTACCTTTAACCGTCTTGATCCATATGCAAGGACATTCCCATCTTGTATTAGTACACACCCAAGTCCTTGGTGTGATGTGTCACTATAGATCACATACCTTTCTCCACTCTTAGGTATCCCAAGTACCGGTGCAAAAGTCAATCTTTCCTTTAACTCCTAGATGTACTCTTATGCTTGTCTGTCCACTCGCACTTTGTATCCTTCCTTGTTCAATTTGTCAAAGGTCCTGATACCTTGGAAAATCCTTCTACGAATCTCCTATAATATCCTACTAAACCCAAAAAACTTCTGACTTTGGTCGCGTTGGTTGGTCTGTTCCAACTTAAGACTACATTAATCTTAGATGAGTCCACATAGATACCATCTTGAGATATAACATGTCCCAAGAATTTGACTTCCTGTAGCCAAAATTCACACTTGCTGAACTTTGCATACAACTTATTATCTTTAAGTGTCTGTAAAGTAATTTGCAAGTGGTCTTTGTGGTCTTCTTCCATCTTTGAGTAGATCAATATGTCGTCGATGAACACTATAATGAATTTATCTAAATATGGTCTGAATACTCTATTCATTAAGTCCATGAATACTGCTGGAGCATTCGTCAATCCAAAAGGCATAACTAGAAACTCATAATGTTCATATCTCGTCCTGAACGCAGTCTTCGACATATCCTCCAGTCAAACTAACAACTGGTGATATCCCGAATGTAGATCAACTTTTGAGAAAATCTTTGATCCTTGTAACTAGTCAAATATGTCATCTATCCGAGGAAGTGGATATCTATTCTTGATCGTAACCTTGTTCAACTCCCTGTAGTCTATACAGAGTTGAAGTGTCCCATCTTTCTTCTTCACAAATAGGACTGGTGCTCCCCAAGGTGACGTACTTGGGTGAACAAATCCAAAATCTTCAAATTCCTCAACTTGCTTATTCAATTCCAACATCTTAGTTGGTGCCATCTTATATGGAGTCTTGGAAATAGGCAATGTTTCAGGTACTAGTTCCACACAGAAGTCTATTTCTCTTTTTGGTGGAAGGCCTTTAATATCCTGGAATTCATCCCAAAAGTCTTGTATAATAGGAATATGATCTATCGTTAGTTCTGTACTTGTACTCCCGATTGTAGCTAAACCAATTGTTAAGAACATATCACTCGTCGGCTGACAGTGAAATCTAATCATTGGACGTCCTTGTATTGGAAACACAATCGTCCTAGTAGGGCAATCCAAATTGGCATTGTCCTTAGTCAACCAATCCATCCGGGATAATGTTGAATTCTGACATCGATAGAATTACCAAGTCTGCTAGAAGATTCTTATCTCCCAAGGTCAGTGAACAATCCTTACATACTTTACCCAGCTTAACAGTCATTCCCAAAGGTGACACAGCATTAAGAGTTGGCTCAAGTATCTAGGGTTCTAAACCCAACTGACGTACAATCTTAATGGCAATAAAAGAACATACCACGCCCCGGAACGGCAAAAATAGAGAAAAATAAATTTCCTTTTTGGTTCCAAAGGCAGCGACTGGTGAAGTCACATGATTGTCCATACCACGCAGTACTAAGCAACAATAAGAGAGATAACAAGAATGAAATCTAGGTTCTGGTTGAAACATAACTTAATGTCAAAAGGAGGTTACTAATTATTACACATCAGAGTCTCAAATCAAAATAAAACACAGCGAAAGTATAATTGTCAAGACAACATATGCATGATTACAAAAGGTCTGAAAAGCAGTAAAGATAATTAAACTACAGTCTAGCCTAATCTTTAGTTGGCGTAGAGGTAGTCCTCAGCGTAGTAGTCCTCTTCTGTCTGACCTCCTTCAGGGTAGTCGTCCGCAGGGACATCGTCACTGGCATAATAGTCCTTACCTGCAGGTCCTTCACCTGTATAGTCATGACCAGGGTGCGCTGGAACATAGAAATGTACAGCGGCATAAACGCCGTCAGCTTAATGAAAGTTGAGTGAATTAGATACTAACAGGGTATCAACTATTGAAGTTATTACCAGTTAAACACCATTTAATTCAGTGAGGGTAACTGATCTTGTCAGAATCAAGATAAAAAGTATGCTTTACTTTAAAAGATTTGTAGTGTGGAAGTAAAGGTCGAACCACAGAGATTATTTATTTTTGTCCTTTAATTTAGAAAATCTAAATCTATTTAGTTATATAAAATGGAATTTTGATTGGTTATTTTAAATCCTACTATTAATTAAACTATGAAATTAAACTACAAATTTATGGAAATAAGATATCAAGATTAAATCTAAATAAACTAATGCAAAATTTAAGATTGTTTTAAGTATGAGTGGATGAGATCTAGGATTGCAAATCCACCACTAACTATGCATCGGAGGTCTATACTTTCTATTTTAAGTTCTATGATTGGATAGTCACAATCTATCGTAGCTACAAGCCCAATAGTATCAACAAGAAGATATCACTAGTTTACTCTAAGCATAACTCATCATCGGTTCACATGAATTATCTACCTATAACTAGGGTGTAGCATAACTCATCTTTCCTAAGCATGGATTATAAAAGACATAAACATCGTAATCACATAAGCACTATTGTATGTAAATACTCCTATGAATCACAGAAATCAAGGACTATTGAGTTCAATAAGCATAAGGAAAAATCTAAGACAAGAATAGATCCAAAATACTCTTGATTATTATCATTAAAAATCGATTATATATAAATAATCCACCAACATACAATTACTATCCAATACAAAAAAATTCTAAAATAAGAAAGCATAGAATTCCCCCTTTACATAGCTAGGGTTTCATTGAAACCCTAGAATAGAAGTTTAGTTGCACATAGTTAATGAAAACATGAAGATTGAGTTGATGGTTGCCATTAGAGACCTTCAAGCTAGATCTTCTCTTCCTCTTGCCTTCAAAGTTGATGTATGAATGAATGTGTAAACCTCTAATCTCTTTTTAATGAGATATATATAGTTGTAGAGAGATTAGAAAGGTTTTAGTAAACCTAATCCAACTAAAACTGCTGTAAATTGCTTTCTGGACGTAATTAGGCAATTTTGTCTATCTTCAGCACTAAAAAAATACGCATTTTATGTTTTTTGTATGGATCATGCGAGCGGGCCACACGAGCGCGTAATTGGGAGGTCGCGTGAGCTGGCCGCGCGAGCGAAGGGCTGGATTATCGCGCGAGCGGGCCGCTCGCGCGAAGTGGCTTTTTCTGCTTCTTTCTTCTTGCTTTTTCACCTCATTTAACCTGAAATCCTTACTTTCTTCTAAAACCAGACAAAAAGTGGAAAACAAAGTAAAATTATATAAAAACAAGATAAAAATGGCTAACAAATGTGAATTAAGGCGTATAATTAGGATTTGTTCTCTCCCGATCACACCCTCAAACCTACATTTTGCTAGTCCTTAAGCAAAGAGAAAAGAAAAATAAAACTACTAATAATACAAATTCCTAATCCATTTTCGTATGGGTAACGATTGCAGTTAGCCTATGCAACATGTCTTTTAAACCTCTAAGTGTCCCTAGTCGGACGAATGAAGTCTCGTGAGGGTTCTCGTCAACAAGTCACCCACAACCATCTTTATTAACTTGTAACATCAAAATTTTATTTAAAATTTTGAAATTTCAATATCAACATCTTCCTTGATAAACTAAATTCAAATAAAACCTTAAATTATCAAAAGTAGAATAATTGTACGCCTACCTACAATATGAAAATCATCTGAAAACATATATCAACAGAATTAGTAGAACATATCGAAAACTTGCATGTGTGTGAATAGTAATCAAGTGGATATACGGTGACTATGAACTTGAAATATAAATCGGATAACTATCTAGCGATGCCTCGACTGCAAATCTCACGTTGTCAATTACACTCTAAAATGAAATCAATCGAAAATAGGTGTAATCACTCGAATATATTCGAAGGAGATAATTATATGTAAAGCAAATAAATCTCGCATATGACACAAAACAATGTATGACACGATAGAAAATAGTCTCATGAATAGATATCGATCGTCAAGTAAATATTTATTGCTACCATGCTTTTATTCCCTTTTTCTATCGATTCCATAATCAACTCATGTTTCCCTAGAATCAACTAGGACTTTACAAGGGTTGTAATATTGGTCAAAGGTTATAGCTAAGAAAAGAAAGGTCGAAGGGATTCAAAAAGTCCTTGGGTAGATAGAAATAGCCATAATTTTTGTAACACAAGGGCTTTACTACGACTATTTATTATTTTTTTCTTTTTTCTTTTTCACTTCATATTTTCTCTTTTTTTTTTCAATCCTTTTTCCAATATCTATTTTTTTTTCTTTTTATATCCATCATATATTTTTATTATCAATATTGTTCTTTATATGAGTCATTATTAGCCCAATTCCTTTATGTAAAACTATTCTTTACTACTCTTGGATATGGGCTAAGTTAACTTTTATAGTGGCAAACTCCATATCGGAGTGGGTAGGATAATAGGTGAACAAATGAATGGCTTATTATAAGGCTCAAAGGGTTAACAAAAGACAAAAAAATATTTTATAAGGTAAGTCAAAGGCCAAAAAGGTTTATTAAGACAGATGCCTTATTATCATTTCCTAGAGTCACATGATTCTTCAATGTTACGATATCAAAGGAAATAGATTTTTTTTATTTATTAAACATGGTAATTATAACACTAACTCGACTTTCAATCAAGATAACGAGATAATTAGACTAATCAACGAACTAATGTGCTTTGTCAAAGAGATTCGATAAAAGTAAATTTAAAATCCTCAAAACGCATGAAAGGCTCTATAGCTCACCGGGTTTAGTCTCCACACTATTGCTATTTAGAAATCCAAGTTATATTATAATTCAATATCAACATGTATCCACATGACTACGTGCTGTGTAAAAAGGTATGCAAGTATAAAATATAAAACAATGATTCTAATGATATATAGTTCTCAAGACATACCTTCATAGCTTCAGTAGAAATGGACTACATACTCTCTTAATCTCAAATTTCAATGAAATCTAGTTATAACAAGAAATAATGCAACATTGAATAGTATTAAGAAAACATATAAGAGCAAAAACGTACTTTATTTATTAAAACTACTAGAGTAAAATGTTTGTTTTTTTTTTTTTGCTTGTTTTTTTTATTTGATGTTTATAACGAATGAAAAGAACAACAAATAATCGAAAAGAAAAGAAATAACGAAAGAAAAATAAAATTGAAGTTTTACTACTAAAACAAAATAACAACTAAAAATAAAAGAACAAAATAAAAGACTACAACTAGAAAATCCATAAGCTCTCCCCCAAACCCAATCCCCGCATGTCCCTATGCAGGTGGGAACATGACAATGACATCGATGTAAACCGCATAGAAGATGATCAGGACTTTTACTTCGTGAAAAATGTCTGAAGGGGATGGCACGCCAGCTCGGATATACTAATCAACCAGCTCCCACTCCGGATGCTCAGCAGGATCGAACGGCATCACAATCTCCTCATCCTTGTCCTGAACAGGAAACTCCGAACCCACATCGATGTCATCCTCCTCAGTGACACCAGAACCTAAATCGAGCTTATCATCCTCAGGACCGGCATAAGGGTCAAATATCGAGGCTATGTCCTCCGGTGACCAGTCAGGTTGACCCGGATGTTGTCGAACAACGTCCGGCACATAATCAGGTAGGTCCCTATATGAATAGGTAACCTTAGGTGTAGGAACAATGGTCTCACAAGGATCACTCACAAAAATGGCAGCTAGACTCAAAATAACTCCCTCATCATCCTCATCCGCATCATCATCGGTCAAATAATCGGTCGAATCCAAAGAAGAAGAAGACTCAGAGGATGTAGGTGGAGTACCATAAGGGCCATCGATAACCGTAGGATCATCGCCAAACAGGTCGTCCTCGTCTGAAGAATCAGAGCAGACATGAATAGGAACACGAGGATGATGATAGCACCAACCGAGACGACCGACTGGACCGTCGTGTTTGGCTACCCTAGGACTCGGAATAGTGACATCACAGGATGAGCTAGAGTCGGAATAACGACTCGAAAGACTCGAAGACCTATCGGGTGAAGAGGGTGGTGAAATAGGATGGTCTATAGTATGAGGATATAAATAAGATTAGAGGGCCGAGATATACTATATGGAATTATGGAAGCTATTATCCTGAAACCAAAAATAAGTCACAGCTGAAACTTTTTTAGTTTGAGTTATTAGAATAGAAACAGCATTATTGTTATTGATTACGAGAAAGTGTAGCAAGAACTTATACAATTAAATTTCTAATTCCGAATTCCAATGAGAATTTTGGCATTAATTCCCCCCAACCTAAACATAAGAAATTCTTGTTATGGTATAATGGGATTGGAATTTGCTCTGTATCAATAAAATCTATGACGATTGCATAAGTGAATAACTCTAATCATTATATAAGTAACTAGGAATGTGGATACATAATCAATAAGTAGTAACATGAACAGTGCGATGAATAAACGTTCAGAAACATAACCAAGCCACAAAAGAAAAGAAATAACGTGCAAAACTAATATTAATTACAGACCCAAATGATAAAAATGAAAAGAAAGACAGAAAATAAACTAAGTCGGTCGAAGCCGGGGACATCATAATCCTAATAATAAACAAAAGATGTAACTAAAGCATAAAAGCAAAGAAATAATAAAATAATATACATGCTAAATGTTTGAGAATGTCAATAACTATTCATATTAGCTCCGTTGTTATTTTGGTTGTTTTCGTTATTATTTTCAATGTCTGCCATTTTAATTGGTTCTATGTTATGAAAGCGTGGTTTCTTTAATCTTGTAAGGGTACTACGTATTTCAGATTCAAATAAAGACGTTGGTTTTGGTGTCAAATCGTCGTCTATTAAAAACCTTGTTCTAGAAGTTAAGTTTGAAGACTTGTTAAGTCTTAATGTACGTTCAAGTTCAAAGTCAAAAGGTTTTAATTCCGGTTTATTTGAACGTGTACCTAACATAAACTAAAAGAAAGTAAACTAGAAACAAAAACTGACTCAACTAAAAAAAACAAATAGCAATCACGCAACTAAGATAACAAGCACTCAACTACTGTGATGCATGAATATTATCCTGTAATGCAATGACCGCGTCAAGCCCAGCGCCCCGGGTTTCCTAGCTAATGCAGTGCAATTAACCCTAAACTAATACAAATAGTGTGTCACAGCGCCCTGACTTACAGTGGTTTAAAGCGAGTTTCACAAGAAGCAATTTATTTTATTTTATTTATATTTTTATTTGCGTAAGCTCCTTTGATGTAATTAGCTGCTCCACTCGGAAACGTTGACTACAAAATAAAAGAACAAGTTAGTAACTAAAAACAAAACGGAAAATAAGAAAAAAAATAATAAAAACTAACCTAATATTTACAAATTAACTAAACTAAGATTATAAAACTAAAGGTAGTAATGCAATCCCCGGCAACGGCGCCAAAAATTGATCTTGTCAGAATCAAGATATAAAAAGTGTTCTTTACTTTTCAAAAGATTTATAGTGTGAAAGCAAAGGTCGAACCCACAGGGATTGGTTAACTACAGCGACTTAATTTTAAAACCTAACTTTAGTTAATTATGAAAACGGATTTTGATTTGATTTGAATTAAACTACTAACAAATAAAAATAAATCTAAACTATGAAAGCAATTAAAGTTGTTTTAAATAATGTTTAAGGGAACCTAGGATTGCAAATCCACCACTAGCTTCATAATAGGAATATTTATGAATTATTTTAGCTTATTACGTTGGATGAATATGGGGAATTGTAGCTACAAGCCCAATTCATCTGACAAGAAGATAATCATGGTTCAAGCACCAACATAATCCATCTTCGGTTAGCACGAATTATCCACACTAAACTAGGGTTGTGATCTAATCCGTCTAACCTAGGCATGGACTATTCGGATACTTGATAGCACAAATCAATAAAGCACCATCACATGTAAACAATCTAAACAAGCACAACAAGCATAGATCGTTGAGCACATCACAGTCAAAATAGATCTAAGACAAGAATAAATTCTGAAAGTAATGATTTAATCACTAGAAGTACGATTTATATATAAAAATCCTCGGAACATGTGACTGTCATCCATACATAATAAAACTAAAATAAAAACATAAAATACTCCCTATTACTCGACTAGGGCTTCATTGAAACCCTAAATCTAAGGTCTAGCTATCCATAGAAGTGGTGGATGGCAAGTAGTTGATGGAGGAAGCCATGGAAACCCTTGGTCTTCTTATTCTTCTCTTTGCTTCCCTCCCTTCAATGGCTGAAAGTATGGTTGTATATTGTGTGTATAATAGTTGCCAACCCAAAATTGAAGTAATTTAGGATATATATAGAGTTTACATAAGCTTTGGAAGCCTTTCTAACCCGAAACGGACTGAAACTGATGTAATTTACAGTCTGGACGTCGTTCAGCAGTTTCGTTTGCACAGGAGTCTTCAGTATACTGAAATACGCAACTTTGATTTCTGTACGGATCGCGCGAGCAGACCGTGCGAGTGCGACATTTAGGACTTCGCGCGCGCGGATCGCGAGAGCGATTCTCGGTTTCTCGCGCGAGCGATATCTGGGTTTCTCGTGCGCGCGGCTCGCGCGCGCGACTTGGTTTATTCAGCTTCTTGTCTTCTGCTTTTTCACCCTGTTTAGCCTGGTTTAGGTGATTTCTTCCAAATCCTGTCAAAACTAGAAAACGAAGTAAAAATATACAAAAACAGGATAAAAAGGAACTAACAAATGCTCGTTAAGGCGTATAAATAGGATTTGTTCTCTTCCGATCACATCCCCTCCCTCAAGTAGTACCAACTCCAACCCCGTACTCCCCTGCCCCGTAGTACCATCACCATCGCCATCTCCGTCACTCCTATCACCCCCATCATCTCCATCGTCTCTAGCCTGTTCCTCCTCACCGGGCTCCTCAGCTGCCTATTGCGTCGGTCGCAGAAAAGCTGATTGGTGTGCAGCCTCTCCCTGGGCTAAAATGTCATCCAACTGATCTGAATGGGCCAGATGGAAGTATGAACGTATATAGGACTGTAGCCTAAGGGTCTCTCCGTAGAATGCACACACGTCCCCATAAGTCTAAGCGTAAGGGGTATCCTCCAGCGGAGGTGGACACTGTGCCTCCTTCTCTTGACCCGCCTGGGCCTGCTCTCGGGCCCTCCTCACCTCTAAATCTAGACAATCTAGGCTTAACTTCTAATCGGCGGCCCCGGGATACGTCCATCTATCGGCTTGTCAGGTGATATAGGGAAGGCCTTGGCTAGAAGAATGGCTGTGATGGTGCGTAGGTAAGGCAATAGGAGTTTGGAGTCGACGGAATGGTCAATGGCCTAGACGGTGAGACGCATGCCCTCTATAATCATGAGGCTTGGATAAAACCAGTCTCCACGGTAAACTGTGTGGAGGGCATGGTAGATCTCCTTGGTCCTCTCCTGCTCGTGACTAAGGGGTACAAGTTTCTTTTAAAGACATGGTCGACAAACCACATCTAGCGGGGCATATGAGATCGTCGTATAGACTGCCCTAAACCAGATTGGCCGCCACACACGTCCTAGATAATGTGGATAAACGAGTGGGCTTTGTTTAAAACATTGAGTTTAGGGACCTGGTAGGAAGTGGTGGATATGTAAGCGTGTTGACTGAGAGAGGCTTTATGGTATTGGAGGTTCTGGTAGAAGAGGCCTACTAGGAAAGGGTAGCTAATAAGGTCGGGATTACGATAATAGAGCTGTGGGGCAGCTTTCGGGCAGTTAAAGTATTGTGGCCCCACTTGGTGTCTTTATCAGACACGAATAATTCAGTGTTGATAGCGGCCTCGTGGTTTAGGCCTCGGTTGGCATATTTAGGGGCTAACTCGTTAAGGTTTGGGACGTCAGGTGGAGGGGTTGGTTGGGTTTGTTTTTCTTTCCCTTTTGATTTCTTCTGAGGGGGTTGGGAGGATGAGGTAGATTTAACTGGTCTTTTAGCCATGGTTTAGAGAGGTGGGTGAAATTTTAAAAAAAAATTTAAAAATGCGGGTTTTAAAATTTGGATATGCCCATAAAAGCAAAATAAAAGAGGGGTAAGGGAAGGGGTCACCTGCAAAGAAAGTAATCCTGGCAAGGGATGCAATCAATATATATATTTAGCAGTTAGAATAAAATGGGGTTCATGGGGGAACACCCAACAATTGTGAGAAGGGACTGCCCCTTTCCACTCATCATCCCGACAAGGGCATACACATTGCGGCAAGTCACGGGGTACTTGCCGCGCGTGCCGCGTGTTCAATGTATATAAATCTTTAGACAGTAGCATAAATGCGAAACTTAAACTGATTTTAAAGATGAAGTTCTTAACGTAACATAAGTTTTAGGTTCATTTGATAAGAAACACAAAGAAAGATAGTATTTATACGTATCGTTATGAAGTGAGAGCCCGAAAATTAAAGTCAATAATCAAATTGGTAAACGAGGTTGAAACACTATGATCAAATACTAATTCAGATAAAACTCTGTTTTTAAGTGAAGCTAATAGTGAACTTAGTGTGCACCCAAGGTGTTTCCAACTTAACCACTTTTCTGACCGTATTGATACCCAGGGCTATAGTGTGAGTTAAGACACAATTTTAGTTAGTTAACTAGAAACATTGTACATATCTATCAATTTTAAGGTGAAAGACTCACACATGTTCATATCTCAGTGTGTATATGCAAAAGTGACTAACTACCCACCTAAATCACATGATCACAGATACAAGCAGTTGGACCATTCAACTTAAAGGGATATAGGCTATCAATGTAGGATTGTACAAGAACCAATAATTGAAATATGTGTATGAATCTATGTATGAATTAGTATGTATGAAATAGATGTGAGTCACTATGTCTTAGATCAGTGTGTGTGGGGATCTGCATGTCAGTATGTACATATATAGATATAAAAGCCCTAATTGAGAACCCTAAAGGAGAATGTTGTCCAAATTAGGGATTAGGGTTTGGGTCTTAAAAATTTAGCGTGTGTGTAGTGGGCAGTCATAAACACATGATGAAGTCTTAATCGAATCAAAGAAAATACTCCCACTCCAATTTAGGGTTTGTGTGTGAGTAGCGTTTAGGGTTTCGAAGTCCCCCAAATTATAAACCCTAACTGTGTATTTAGAACAGGTTAGGGTTTCAAAATTTAGGACCCAGGGTGTGTGTGTTTCAATATATATATTTATATTGATATCTGTATATGTAAATCCATATATGTATACATATATGTGCATGTGGATTCAGAAAACCCCCCTTTAAATCACAAACCCTAAATCTAAAACGTATGTGTATATATATGTATATAGAAAAATCTGTGTATATATGGATATATGTATATAAAAATATAGATATATGTATCTATCTATATATATGTATATGTGCAGATGTTTACCTGTAGTGAGAGGGAGTAGAGAAGAGAGAGTTGGCCGCGGTTTGCGTGGTGTGTTTAGCGGTGGCCGCGGTGGTTGTGATCGGAGGTCGACGTCGTGTGGTGGTGTGTGGTGGTATGATAGTGTGATGGTGGTGGTGATTTGGGTGGTGAAAGGAGAAAGAGAGAGATGAGAGATCTAAGAGAGTTTGTGAAAGAAAGAGAGAGAAGAGAGAGTTTGAGAGAAATTGGAGCTCACAACCCTACTTATATAGGGAAGGGCTCCTCGCGCGAGTGGATCGCGAAAGCGAGCTTCGCTCGCGCGAATCCCTCTGGGAGGAGAAGCTAAGACCAGTTTTTGTGTTCATTAAAAATTTTATCTAAGTTAGAAATTCACTCCAGCGGGCCGCTCGAGAGAGGACCTCGCGGGAACGAATTCTGGTGCGAGCAAAAGCTGAGGCTCTGTTTTCAGAGTTACTAAAAATTTTGTCTAAGGGGCCATCTCGCGCTAGTCGACTGCGCGAGCGACCTATCTCGCGAGAAGCCGTTTTTGTCATTTTTTCTTCTATTTTCTTGTATAAGGGTTGCCATAAATGTTTTTTTTTTCTTCTCTTTTTGGGTATTCAAAATTCAGACATTGGCAGAAAAACTCCTAAAAAGCGAACAAAACTAAAGAAAATTCTAACAAAAGCTTGGGTTGCCTCCCAAGAAGCGCTAAGTTTTACGTCGCCAACTCGACTGATGCGAGTGCTCAGTCGAAATAGATTGGATCTACCAAATCTATTGATTCTATCTCTCTTTCATCTGTCTCGTCAGACTGGTACGGCTTAAGCCGTTGGCCGTTTACTTTAAAAGGTGTTCCTCCATTTGGATCTTGTATTTCTATTGCTCTATGTGGAAACACCTGTGTTATAACGAATGGACCATCCCATCGAGAACGTAGCTTACCCAAGAATAACCTTAATTTTGAGTTAAATAACCACACACATTGTCCAACTTCAAAAATTTTTCTTATGATCATCTTATCATGGAAGGTTTTAGATCGTTCTTTATAGATTTTGGCATTCTCATATGCCTCTTTTCTCAATTCTTCAAGTTCTTGTATTTGAAGTTTCTGATGGCACCCTACCGCCCTTATATTTTGGTTAAGCGATTTTACAGCCCAATAAGATCTATGTTCAAGTTCCACCGATAGGTGGCATACTTTTTCAAAGACTAGTCGGTAAGGAGACCTTCATATAGGAGTTTTATCGCTATTCGATATGCCCAGAGCGCATCGCTTAGTCATTGAGACCAATCTTTGCGGTCTAGATGAACCATTTTTTTTCTAGTATACTCTTTACTTCTCTATTCAAAACTTCAACTTTTTCTTGGGTTTGAGGATGGTACGCGGTTCCTACTTTATAGGTGACAGAATATTTTCGGAGGAGCGCCTCAAAGTGACGATTACAGAAATGTTTTCCTCCGTCACTTATAATCGCTCGTGGTGTACCGAAACGACAAAATATATTATCTTTAGTAAATTGAACCATGACTTTATGGTCGTTCGTTTTTGTCGCAACTGCCTTCACCCACTTCGAAACATAGTCGACTGCGACTAAAATGTATTCGAACCCAAAGGACGCCGGAAACGGACCCATAAAATCGATGCCCCACACATCAAATATTTTTATAATAAGGATTGGGGTAAAGGGCATCGCATTGCGACATGACATGTTACCTGTTTGTTGGCAACGTACGCAGTTTTGGCAAAATTCATGAGCGTCTTTAAGCAGGGTTGGCCAATATAACCCATTTTGGAGGACTTTAGCGGCCGTACGACGGCCTCCAAAGTGACCTCCGCATTCTAGAGAGTGATAGAAGTTCAAAATAGAATTGAACTCACTCTCTGGAACACAACGTCATATAATTTGATCAGAATAATGTTTAAAAAGAAGTGGGTCGTCCCAGTAATAATGTTTAATTTGAGAAAAGAAACGATCTTTGTCCTGTCGAGACCACATATGAAGGGTATATCCCGTGGCTAAGAAATTTACGATGTCACTAAAACATAGACGATTTAAGGCAAATAACGTAAATAATTGTTCGCCCGAAAATGAATTCTTGAGAAGGGTAATATCGGTAGATTCGACAAGAATTCGTGACAAGTGGTCAGCTACAACATTCTCAGAGCCTTTTTTATCTCGTATTTCATAATTAAACTCTTGAAGGAGTAAAATCCATTGGATTAATCAAGGTTTTGTTTCCTTCTTATTCAACAAATGACATAATGCAGCGCGATCGATATAAACAATAACCTTTAACCCTAATAAATATAATCAAAATTTGTCAAGGGCAAACACAACTGCTAATAATTCTTTTTCAGTTGTCGTGTAATTCAAGTGAGCGTCATTTAAGGTTTTACTTGCATAATAAATCACATAAGGAATTTTATTAACTTTTTGTCCCAAAATGGCTCCAACGGCATAATCGGACGCGTCACATATCAATTCAAACGGTAATGACCAATCAGGGTATTGGATCACCGGAGCCATGGATAGTAAAGTTCTCAATGTTTTAAATTCCTTCAGACATTCATTATCAAAGACAAAAGGGACGTCCTTGACAAGCAACTTGCACAAGGGTTGTGAAATTTTACTAAAATCTTTGATAAACCGACGATAGAAACCGGCATGGCTGAGAAAAGAACGGATTTGACGAATGGATGACGACGGTGGAAGTTTGTCAATTAACTCAATTTTTGCTTTATCGACCTCTATACCATGTTTGGATACAACGTGATCCAAGACTATGCCCTCTTGAACCATAAAATGGCTCTTCTCCCAATTCAAAACCAAGTTCGCTTCCTCACAACGGGCGAGGACTTTCGCAAGGTTTTGGAGATATTGGTCAAACATTAGACCAAAAATCGAGAAATCATCCATAAATACTTCTATAAAATTTTCAACCATGTCCGAGAAAATTGCCATCATACTCCGTTGAAAGGTAGCCGGTGCATTGCACAAACCAAATGGCATACGACGATAGGCAAAGGTACGAAAGGGACATGTGGACGTCGTCTTTTCTTGGTCATCGGGATAGACAGGCTCTTGGTTATAACTAGAGTATCCATCTAAGAAACAATAGTAACTCTGACCAAACAGACGTTCTAGGATTTGATCAATGAATGGAAGAGGGAAATGATCCTTATGAGTCATCGTATTGAGTTTTCGATAATCAATGCATACTCGCCAACCAGTAGTTTGACGGGTGGGTATGAGAACTCCTTTTTTGTTTGGCACTACTTAATACTCGATTTCTTTGGGACAACCTGCGTGGGGCTGACCCAATTACTATCGGAGATTGGATAAATAATACCTGCATCTAAGAGTTTAATGACTTATTTCATAACCACCTCTTTCATGTTAGGATTAAGATGTCATTGCATTTCTCTAGATGGTTTAGCATTTTCTTCTAAATTTATTTGATGCATGCAAACAGATGGGTCAATTCCTTTTAAATTGGCGATCGTCCACCCAATCGCTTTCTTATGATTACCTAGGACCTGTATCAGTTGTAATTCCTGAATTATAGTTGAATTTGACGTAATTATAACTAAAAGTGTAGTATTAGGTCCCAGGAATGCATATTTCAGAGAGTCGGGTAAAGGTTTAAGTTAAAGTGTAGGGGGACACTCAATGGACGGTACTACCGGTTCATGTGCAAGAGGTGGCATAGCCTCTATTTTAGGCGGCCATGGAAGTACACTAGTCATGTTTACCGATTCCAATAAATTACTCAAATCTTCAATATTCGTGTCAATGTTGAAATCATTAAAATTGAAATGAGATAGACATGCTTCCAAGGCTTCTTTAGTCAACATAAAAGGCGCTGCCTCTTCAACTAATTCGTCAATTAAATCTATGGCATAACAGTCTACCTCCTCGTCGTCTCTATATGGTTGATTAGATGCATTGAATACATTCAAATGAACGGTCATATTTCCAAAAGTTATATCCATTACTTCAGTCCTATAGTTAATAATAGAATTAGCTGTAGCTAGAAAAGTGCATCCTAGGATAATTGGGACGTGTTTGCTAGCATCTAGGATTGGTTTTGTGTCTAGTATGATGAAATCAACCGGGTAATAGCATCTATCAATTTTTACCAACACGTCTTCTACTACCCCACGTGGAACTTTAATGAACCTATCAGCTAATTGTAAAGTAGCCGCAGTTGGTTTTAGTTCTCCCAAGCCCAAATGTTCATATACTGAATAAGGTAGTAGATTCACACTCACTCCAAGATCAAGAAGAGCCCGGTGTATATATTTGTCACCGATGTGACAAGCGATAGTTGGGGTACCCGGGTCTTTGTATTTTAGAGTGTTGTGTTGAAACATAGAGCTAACCTTTTCCGTTAGAAAAAACCTTTTTGATAAATGATTTCGAGATTTCCTCTTTTGGGTGCATAAGTCTTTTAAAAATTTAGCATAAGGAGGTATTTTCTTTATGGTGACAAGTAAGGGAATATTAATCTTTACTTCTTTAAACGTCTCTAAAATATCCTCCGGACGTGTTCCCTTCTTTGAGAAGTGAGATGGGACATCCACGCTTGGAGGAAACGACATTCTAGGTATATAATTTGATGGATTTGTTGCTCTAGACGTATTAGGTATCGAAAGAGCAGGGTCCTTCATAACTTTATTAGTATCTCCATCTTTTTCCATACTATTACTTTTACCCTTATCTTTTCGAGGTTCAGGAGGAGGTATAATCTCCTCAGGACGTTTAGTCGCTCTTATCGACACTGCATTTACTTGGTCACTCGTTGTTTCTACCCCATATTGCCCCTTAGGGTTTTGGACTGGTTGACTCGGTAACTTCCCTTCATTTTGATGATTTAATGTATTAGCAATTTGTTTCATTTGGGATTCTAGCTTAGCTATTGATTACATGTGGGAGTTAACGAGTTGCGACCGTGATTGCGATTGGGCCTCTAAGTTTTTTAACGATGCCAATACACTCTCTTCAAAAGTTTTATCCCTAGGAGGATTTGTCCGGAAGGTAGGTTGTTGATATTGATTAGAAGGAGGCTTATACGAATTTGGGAAATTAGTCTGTCGCAGGTTTTGAATACGGACCTTCACTATTAGATTTCCATGAGAGGTTCGGGTGAGGTCTCCATGTCGTGTCCGATTTATAACCCGCGGGGGTATAATTGGGTCTTTGGAACTGTTGAACATCATTTATATATTGTTCCACAAATTTTGGATGCTGTGACATGGACGGACATGCCAATGTAGAGTGCGACGTATCAGAGCATAACTAACATATTTCCACAGGAGGAGGTGGGCCTTGCATGTGGCCCATCATCATGAGTCCATTTTCCTATTTAATTCTTGAATTTTAAATGAATGGTTTGACTCAACTTTAGCCTCTCTTTTTGGTTGTGGTGGAAGGTGTCCCTCGGGGCGTACAGAGATAACTTGGTGCATAGAGTTTTCGCTTAATGTTTCGAATATTTTCCAAGCTTCATCGGCACTCTTGTGGAGGAACGTCCCCGCACAAATAGCATCAACAGTGTTACGAACAGCGGGAATTAATCCCTTGTAAAAGACTTGTACAAGTTGCCATTTAGGTATTTGATGATGAGGGCAAGAACGTAAGAGTTCCTTAAACTGTTCCCACGTATCATAAAGAGTTTCTCCCTCTTGCATTGTGAAATTTGTTATAAATTTTCTAATCTGATTTATTCGAGTGATGGGGAAATATTCATGTAGGAATGCAGTATGCAATTCGTCCCATGTTCTTATAGAATTTGGCTCCAAGGATTGGAGCCAGTACTTCACTTTGTCCTTAAAGGAAAACGGGAAAAGACGCAATTTTAACTCATCATCTGTTAAGTTTTGAATTTTTAAAGTAGCACAGATACCCTGAAATTCACCTAAATGATTGTAAGGATCTTCTTTAACACCGCCATGAAACGACAGAAGGAGTGCAATAGTCGACGATTTAATTTCAAAGTGAGCTGCAGTCACTTACGGTAATTCTATGCACGATGGTGGCATATAAGCGGTAGGGGTAAAGTAATCCTTTAAAGGTGGTAGTGGAGGTATGTTGAGGTTATCTCCATTATTCCGATTATTTCTATTATTCCTGTTATTTCCAATATCAGCCATTGGAATATGTTCGATTTTAATAGTTCTAGTTTTCCTTAGACGGTTGAGAGTACTTCGAATTTTCGACTCAATCAAAGATGACGGTTCAGGTGTAGATTCTTCGTCTAGCATCAACCGAGCTCTAGAAGCTTGCGTTGAAGACCTAAGGACTCTAAGGGTGCGTTCAAGTCCGAGATTAAGCGGATTTAATTTAGGTTTACTTGAACAGGTCCCAAACATAAACTAGAAACTGACACTACTATAAAGACTAACTCAAACAACTAAGAAAATAAACTACGCAAATAATCAATCATGCAAGCATACATTACTACTATGATACATGAAATTATCCTTATGAAGTGATTCGCGTCAAAGCCCAGCGCCCTGAGTTTCCTAGCTAATGCAGTGCTCACTCCACACCTACCTAATGCAAGTAATGCGTCTCAGCGCCCTGACTTAAAGTGAGTTGATGCAAAATTTAAAGCAATGCGGATTTTACTTGTTATTTTTAAATTGTTTGCAATTTAATTGTTTCAGGTCCGCATAAGCTCCGTTGACGTGCACAGCTGCTCCACTCGAACTTGCTAGATTTTGATGACTTGTAAGCTGCAAAACACGGATAATTTTAGCGACTCGAAAATTAAACTAAAAATAATGAAAATAAAATCTAAACTAATATTTACTAACTAATTAAATTAAGATTTTAGAAATTAATGGCAAAAATTACCAAACCCCGGCAACGGCGCCAAAAATTGATCTTGTCAGAATCAAGATAAAAAGTATGCTTTATTTTAAAAGATTTGTAGTGTGGAAGTAAAGGTCGAATCCATAGAGATTGTTTATTTTTGTCCTTTAATTTAGAAAACCTAAATCTATTTAGTTATATAAAACGGAATTTTGATTGGTTATTTTAAATCCTACTAATAATTAACTATGAAATTAAACTACGAATTTATGGAAATAAGATATCAAGATTAAATCTAAATAAACTAATGCAAAATTTAAGATTATTTTAAGTATGAGTGGATGAGATCTAGGATTGCAAATCCACCACTAAATATGCATCGGAGGTCTATGCTTTCTATTTTAAGTTCTATGATTGGATAGTCGCGATCTATCGTAGGTACAAGTCCAATAGTATCAACAGGAAGATATCACTATTTTACTCTAAGCATAACTCATCTTCGGTTCACATGAATTATCTACCTATAACTAGGGTATAGCATAACTCATCTTTCCTAAGTATGGATTATAAAAGACATAAACATTGCAATCACATAATCACTATTGTATGTAAATACTCCTATCAATCACAGAAATCAAGGACTATTGAGTTCAATAAGCATAAGGAAAAATTTAAGACAAGAATATATCCACATTACTCTTGATTATTATCATTAAAAATCGATTATATATAAATAATCCACCAACATACAATTACTATCCGATATATCAAATTCTAAAATAAGAAAGCATAGAATTCCCCCTTTACATAGCTAGGGTTTCATTGAAACCCTAGAATAGAAGTTTAGTTGCACATGGTTAATGAAAACATGAAGATTGAGTTGATGGTTGCCATTAGAGACCTTCAAGCTAGATCTTCTCTTCCTCTTACCTTCAAAGTTGATGTATGAATGAATGTGTAAACCTCCAATATCTTTTTAATGAGATACATATAGTTGTAGAGAGATTAGGAAGGTTTTTGTAAACCTAATCTGACTAAAACTGCTGTAAATTGCTTTCTGGACGTAATTAGGCAATTTCATCCACACAGGGGTCTTCAGCACTAAAAAAATACGCATTTTATGTTTTTTGTACGGATCGTGCAAGCGGGCCGCTCGCGCGAAGTGGCTTTTTCTGCTTCTTTCTTCTTGCTTTTTCACCCCATTTAACCTGGAATCCTTACTTTCTTCTAAAACCTGACAAAAAGTGGAAAACGAAGTAAAATTATACCAAAAAAAAGATAAAAACAGCTAACAAATGTGAATTAAGGCGAATAATTAGGATTTGTTCTCTCCCGATCAGTAACTCCTTTAATCAAACCGATGATCCGATAACTAATGTCTTACTCATTTTAATTTTGACAATACATGTTCTGATAGGGGAACAGACTCGACAATATTTCAATCTTAAGGATACAACATTGCTCTATCCACCGTTTTTAATAACATATACACAGTCCACCACAGTCATGGATGCCACGTCAGTCCATCCCCAGCTTTTAAGAACATATGCACAGTTCACCGCACTACAGGGATATAATGCTTTAAGCAACAGTACATCATTCTATGCCACGACTTAGCGATGTCTACCAATGATCATGGTCCACCGCAGTCGTAGACACCTTCGTCTGTCTACCGCTTTTAAGAACATATAATTAGATCATCTGGCTATTTTACGACTATTGGTCCGGTTCACCGCAGTCGTAAACACCTTCGTCTATCTACCGCTTTTAAGAACATATGATCGACCAAGGCCCGCCCACGCAAGATTCCCGAATCCTAACAAACTTACTTAAGTTCAACTCCAACGTCGATACATGACAATCCCAATGTGGCTTGACTACTCTGAATGAAATGAATGATAACTCCAAGGGATTCATGACTATAACATTATCTAACGTCACAACCATTATCCATTAATCTCGTTGCTACTATGATCTTACGTTGCATTATCTCATTGTTACGTCTGTACTACAACAATAAAGCATGCTGGGAATACTGAACAATAATTAAACAACTAAATAGTTATAATATAAACTAAACAAAAGTATCAACATTCTGCAACTACCAATCGATTGGGACAAGGGTCCAATCGATTGGTATAAAAATAGTAACAATCGATTGGTATAAAAATAGTAACAATCGATTGGATCATATGTCAATCGATTGCTAAAAATTGGCAATCGATTGGTATATCAAAGATGGCAATCGATTGGGAAAAATGACAATTGATTGGTATCTAAATGATGGCAATCGATTGGGAAAAGTCCCAATTCGATTGGGACTTCGTCTTCTTCACAGTGAAGCCTGTCCAATATATAAATACAAGGAAACACCATTTAAACTCCCTTTCTTTATTCAAACACATTCTAACACCAATATAAAGTTACCAAGTAAGTTTAAAACTCACCTTAGGGGTCTAGGGTGTGTCTAGTTGTGTGTATTTGAGCTTGGAAGCTCCAATGGCTTCTTCCCTCTCTCTCTCTCTCTCTCTCTCTCTCTCTCTCTCTCTCTCTCTCTCTCTTTGTAATACCCGTACCCAGAAAATGGAAGTAATATTTATTTTTCATGCATTAATTAGTATAATTAATTGCATGTGATATTTGGGTAGGTTCCAGTTACCCCAATGTGATCAGTGCTTGATAAAGGGCACGAGTTGATAGATATGAAGTGGGATCCACGGGAGGTCCAAATTAGATAAATTGCATTTAGTTGCATTTATGTGATTAAATGAATATTTGTTTAATTGTTTTTAATATTTTATTGCTTGTTATGATCTTTTATGGTGCTGTAGACACCCCAATTTTGACCAAATGTCAAATCCAGGGATTGGTTACCTCTCAAAGACCAATGATGACGATGATCGTGACGTTCGAAGATTTTCCAAGAAATTCAAAATCCTCAAGATGTTCTTCAAGATTAAATTTGCAAAATTAAAAAAATAAAAAGAGAGAGGATTCGGGTATTCGGGAGAGACCCGAACATTGAAGAACACATGAAGAAATCAGTCTGAGAATTTGCTCAACATACATATAAAAAGGTTTTTTTTTAAGAAGTATAAAATAAAAATGATAAAAAAAAAGAGTTTTAAATAAAGAAAAATTGTTTCTTGAAAATAATAATAATGAATAAATAAGAAATGCATAGTATATTGAAGAATATACCGTGCACATGGGTGCATACCACCCACATGGGTGCATTTTAGCACAAATATACATGAATATATAAAGATAACTCACAAAAATTAAGTTTAGATTAATTTTCCTTTCGAAAATTCAAAAAAGGAGCAAATTCAGTTAGCCCCGGCACCCGGAAAACCCGGCGGCACTCACTGAGTGTCGCGCCGGCACTCACGGGTTGCCGTCCGGCATTCAGTGAATGCTGCCCGGCACTCAGTGAATGCCGCCGGCACCCGTCGAGTGCCGCTGACTGTAACAGACTGCTTTTCTCACATATTCTAGAAGAAAACTTTGCACATGGGTCTCCACCCGAATTTACCCATTTGACCTTGAATTGGTGGTCTATATAAACAAACTTTCATCTTCATTTTGAGATATACTTAAATAAACACACACACATATACTTGAATCTAGAGAGAGAGATAAGAATCATTGAGAGAATTGTGAAGAAGAGAAGAATTTCTTGAAGAATTTGAAGAACTTTGAGAAGATCTTGAAGAAATTTTGGAAGAACTTCTTAAAGATTGAAGAAATCCTTGAGGTCATAGAGGTAACCTCTCAATCACTTGGTAGAATTAGGAAATTCAATCACAAGTTCATAGTTCTAGGAACTTTACACATTTTCAAAACCTCTCTTCTTACCCCCATTTCATCACACACCACTTAGAACTTGTGATTGAATCTCATAATATTTCATTGATTTGGATCTAATTGATGCCTTGGGTTTAAGATAAATTCAATTTTGAAGAGTTTGTGTTCCTAGTATCTCCAAATAAACTTTGATTTCTTATTTCTATTATTTCTCATAAGGCTCATGAGATTTTACATATCTTAGTGAGCCTCTTTGAGTTTTGATTCCTTAGTTTCCTATGATCTTATGATCCATATGGAGATTAAAATGAATCATAGTCCTAATCTACACATAATTGGTGAGATTCAAGTCTTAACCCATGACTTGGACCTCCTCATTAAGAATCTTATGGAATCCTTACTATATTCCAATGAGGTTTGAGTAGATTTAAACTTCATTTAGTCTCCAATGACCATCAAATGGTAGGAGAAATACTTTAGTTTGAGTCTATCTCTATGGCTTAGACTAATCTCTTCCTTGGGTTTTGAGAAGTTCTTCATACTTCATCCAAAACTTACATGTATGTGTGTCTTTAGCCTCCCATGACCATCAAGTGGTAGGAGTAATGATTTGAACTCAAGTTTTGATTCATGAGTTTGAGTTCATTGTTTGGGATTTTGTGAGATTCATTTCATACTTCATCAAAAGTCCATAAGTCTAAAGATGTCCTTAGTCTTCAATGACCATTAAATGGTAGAAGAAGTGATTTGGTTTAAGCCCAACATTATGATTTAATAGTTGAGGTCAACCAACAAAGTTGAACTAGCAAAATGAAAACAGTGGGTTCACAAACTGTTTTTGATCAAAAAATTTTAGTTCGAAATCTAACCGTTGAAATCAAGTGAAACCAACGGGAAAGTGTTAATAACACAATGTTCTACCGCTGTAATTTTTGTTTTAAGGTAGTTTCATGTTTAAAATGGTTTGGTCATGAGTTTTGTGAAGTAACAACAATCTGCCCAGAATTTCAGCACAGCAACACTCTTTTGGAACAAATAAATCAGGATTTTAACAAAGTGTTTTTGACCTTTAATAATTGTTTCTAAGAACCTCAATGTGCTAGGAAGGTTCCCTAAAAAGAATGAAGCAATTCAGATTCGTTTGCTATTTTTAAAAAATCATACAAGATCTCTGGACAGAGAGTTGTAAAATCCTGAGTGAGGTCTAGTATATTCCGTATTCCCGGAGATCTAACCGTTGAAACCTCGATTTTCTTTTTGGGTTAAAACCTAGACTCACATAGGCATAACATAACCAAAAATCATTAAGATCCAATAGTTGGAAGTATTTTATTTCTATTTTTTAAGATTTGATCTGCTCTCTGTAATTCATAAAGAAACTGCTACTGTTTTTGTCTAATCTTATTTATTTCAACTCAAATGGTTCTCTAATGTCTTGGGACCCAAATCACGTTTTGAATGATGTTAATTTAGCTTAAATCCAGAGGCTAAGTGATCCAAATTAATGAATAAATTCATATCTCATTCTTGTTCATATTCATGCATTCATTCATACATGTTAATATTCATAAGTAGGGCTTATCTCTTGTCTAAGTTGTATCTAAATTGAACATGACTTAGGATTAATGATTTTTGATATTATACCTTGTCTAAGGCATGTGTACTAACCTTTATTTTGTAGCGCATTTGAGGTACAATTTCTCAACTCTTCTCTAGTTTAATTATATTATTTGATTTATATTGATTTTCGATTCCATGTGCGACACCTTAGCCTAGGTTTTGCCTTATGTGTATATATATGTTAGAGACCTTTTCTTAGATTTATTTTGCTCTTGCATGCATTGCACGTTTAATATTCGTGGCTGGATCCTGGGTGAGTTCTCTAGTTCCTTACTTGCACATCATGATGTTTGCTAGTTGAATTATGTGACTTATGAATGATATTTTACCGTTAACAATTTTACACCATTTCCAACATGCTTGTGTAATGTATATGTACATATGTATTAATTGAGGGCATGCTTAGATTATTAATTTGATTAAAGAGGATGTTGAGTAGAGGCCTATCGAGAGATAGGATGAAAAGGGGTGTTTTAGTCCGCCGGGCTCCTTCCCCTTTCATTCCATAATCCCCGGACTCAGTTTATCTTTGGTTTCGCAAAAGATCAGTTTGCTTTAAAATGGTTTCTTAATTTTCCTTTTAAAAAATTAAGTGGCGACTCATTTATTTTTTTGAATTTGGAATTTGAAAAAAGGTTTTTAAAAACAAAAGTGGGCCCAAATGTCGGAGCTTGCCAATTAAGACTCGTGATCCAACAAAGTTAGCAGAGCTGTATGTCAGAGAAATTATTAGATTACATGGGGCACTAGTATCAATTGTGTCAGATCGAGACACACGATTTGCGTCTAGATTTTGGGAAGGTTTGCAAAAGGCAATGGGGACGACCTTGCATTTTAGTACAACATTTCATCCTCAGACAGACGGCCAATCCGAGCGAGTTATTCAGATTCTGGAAGATTTGCTTCAAGGTTGTGTTATGGATTTTAAATCAGATTGGGAAACACACTTGCCATTAGTGGAATTCTCTTATAATAATAGCTTCCAGACGAGTATTGGGATGGCGCCTTACAAGGCATTGTACGGTCATAAATGTAGATCACCGGTGTGTTGGACAGAAGTTGGGGAAAAGCAACTCATAGGTCCTGAAATTGTGCAAATCACTACTGACAAAATCAAGTTAGTTAAACAACGGCTACAAATAGCACAGAGTCGTTACAAAAGCTACGCAGATACAGGTAGAAGACCGTTGGAATTTGAGGTAGGTGATTATGTTTACTTGAAAGTATCGCCTTCGAAAGGCATCACACGATTTGGTAAGCGAGGCAAGTTAAGTCCGAGGTTTGTAGGGCCTTATCTGATATTAGATAGAGTTGGTCCAGTTGCATATCGGTTGGAATTGCCACAAGAGTTGGCAAATGTTCATAATGCGTTTCACGTTTCTATGTTACGATGTTGTCTATCAGACTCGAGTCACCGTATCACTCCGGAACCGTTGATGATTCGAGAAGACTTGACTTATGTTGAACATCCAGTTCGAATCCTAGATAAGAAGGATCATGTGCTCAGAACTAAAGTCATTCCTCTAGTTATGGTGTTGTGGCGTAATCATTTAGTAGAGGAGGCAACTTGGGAACGTGAGGACGAGATCCGAGAGAAATATCCTCACCTATTTGACTCTTGAGGTAAGAAAAGTTTGAGGACAAACTTCCTAAAAGGGAGGGAGAGATGTAATACCCGTACTCAGAAAATGGAAGTAATATTTATTTTTCATGCATTAATTAGTATAATTAATTGCATGTGATATTTGGGTAGGTTCCATTTGCCCCAATGTGATCAGTGCTTGATAAAGGCACGAGTTGATAGATATGAAGTGGGACCCACTGGAGGTCCAGATTAGATAAATTGCATTTAGTTGCATTTATGTGATTAAATGAATATTTGTTTAATTGTTTTTAATATTTTATTGCTTGTTATGATCTTTTATGGTGCCAGTTGGGTACCCGTGTGAGTGCGAATAAGAATATGATACATAATTAGTAGGCTAATTAGTAACTTCATAAAATATTTGGGATCACTTTTGGGACCCATACATGACATAGACACGTACCCACTTAGATATTTGGTTGTTAATATAAAATTTAGGGGAGTCTCATAATAAACTTTGGAAGTTTTGGGGGTGCAAACGAGATTATGACTAAAGAGTCATAACCTTAAAGGTTTTGATGAAGACACGTTTTGTCTTCATTTGGTTTTCAAAAGCAAACCAAAAAAAACAAAAAAGAGAAGAGTTACAGTAGAGAGTCTGCAACGAGAGAAAAAAAAAAGGGTTTCGCGCCATTTCGTCACCGTAGCTTCGCCATGTGACCTCTATTTCGCGAACCGAAGCCATATTCGGACTCGTGAAGGTGAGAGGGTTATTTCTATGTCTTTCTTTTTCAATTTTGGTAATGTTTTTCCACGACCCATTCTAAGGGGTGATACATATATGTGATATATATATATGTAGGAATATGAATTGGGAATACCTAGAGCTAGTTTTGCAAAGGAATTTGGGATTTTTAGGCTTTACTTGGACCTATTCGTGAGGTGAGTGTCCTAATCCCAAAATTGGATGTTTAGTGTCTTTTAATTGTTATTAAATACTTAGAATACTTGATTTATGATTAAGTAGAAAAGCATGTGATAATTTATTATTTAGCATGTCTAAAATGTTGAAATTGCCATGCTGACATATTGAGTTGCTTATGTGCTTATTTGGGTCAAAGGGTGTCAATTGATAATCACCATTATTTAGCCCGTATATAAGGGATGCCCATTCCTCAGAGAAAAGGGGGATGATGATGAAGTCCTCAAAGAAAAGGGGACGGTGGTGACGACCACAACGAATTGACTACGGTCACATGAGAGTGTGTGATATCGCTTTTAAAGCGACAACAAAGTGAGAATGGCCCAGAATCAAGGGTCCAATACAATGGTGATTGATTATTTGACACGCCGGCGACCATTTATTATTGTAAATGCTTAATTGGTGTTTATGATACATTAAATATTCCAATTGCATGATTAGCACCACGTACTCACTAAGCGAAAGCTTAATCAATTTTTGTGGCTAATGACCACGCAGGTTCGGACGAACATCACAGTGAGAAGCGTTGAATTTTGGGGGTTCTGTGACAGCTCGAGATTAATGGTTAATGTTTAATGTGTTCATATGTAAATGGATTTAGATGGGTATTTATATTCCTAGTGTTTGGATTTTCGGAGATAAGTTTATGTTTTAGTTTTTTATTAAATCCTTGTAATATGAATTGTGGATTGAAGTTTTAAAAGTATTTTCCAAATGTTTTGGTGATATTTTGGTATTTCAATTGTTGTTTAACAGGGGGAAATGGTACTGTAATAGGGGGAACTCTGTCCAAGTACCATTCAATGATTTTAAAACTTTATTTTATTTGATAAAAAGTTATTTTATCCCTGGTATTTCACTTTAAAATGTCATTTTTAGAATGTTAAAAAATTGATTGTTTGGTTTGTTGGCTTTGTTACACGTGTCCTAGCCCGCGGGGGCGAGTTGAGGTGTGACACTCTCTTTCTCTCTCTCTCTCTCTCTCTCTCTCTCTCTCTCTCTCTCTCTCTCTCTCTATTTTTGTAAACAAAAAATGGGCAAGATTGGGTCACATATATATAGGCAAATAAGTGTTCACGTGGCCTTTCTCCAGCCAAGGCAAGAGAATCTGCCCAGCTGCTGCCAATCAATTAGCATAAATGGCAATCAATTGGTATTAGGTATAAATGCTCCAATCGATTGTTAATATTGGCAATCGATTGGAAATCTTGCCAATCGATTGGTATCCAAATTATACCAAAGGTAAGGAAAAGCTCATACAAGTATTACAAGAAGCATACAAGGTCTTATTCATATAATATATTACAAAAATACAGGGTATTACAGAATGCGCAGCTCCAATATCAAATAAAAGCCTGCTTCCCCTGGGATTATAACATTCATCCTTATATGATCTAGAGGTCCTTGAATCCCTTGAACTAGTGCCCCATAGTATCCTCCCTGTGGTGCACGATATTCCCTGCTTAAGTGCTTTGGTTTGTTGTAATTTTGACAGTTAGCACGCATCTGTTGGTTAACCTTGGAAGCTGTGCAGAACTTGGCAATGTGCCCTGGCTTTCTGTAATTAAAACATCCTCCATTATTGCTTGGCGAGGCTGTCAGCAATGCTTGTGGCTGTGATCCCTGCTGGCGATATTGCTGGGGTCGAAGATAGTTTGACTGAGGCTTTCTGGTTCCATCCCAGGTTCTCTTGTTACTTTGGAAGTTCCCCCGTGGTCTCCAACCCTGGGTATTCCTTGGTGGCGGGTTCTAAAAATTCCTCTATTGTTGGAAACTTTTTGACGACTGGGGGCGATTCATCTATGGTTGATGTGCTGAATAAGCATCCTATTCTAACCCTGCACCGAATCTAATAATTTTCTCAAATGACTGATTCAGATGACCAACCATCATATGAAGAAGATGTGGATTTAGTCCCTGGTGAAATCTTTTCACCTTCTTCTGCGGTGTATTTTTTTTTATGCTGGGCGAATCGAGACAGTCGCTCAAACTGTGTGGTATATTCTTTTACTGTCTAATTTCCTTGAACTAAGCTCATGAAATTCTTCTCCTGTTGATCCTTTTCGTCTTCTAGAAAGTACTTCTCCAGAAATCTTCCCTTGAATGTTTCCCAAAGCATTGCTCTCGCAACGTTCATCCCTATAGTGGCTTGCTCAGCCTCCCATTAATCTGCGATGGCATAGGTGAGCTAGAATGTAGCAAGACGACGCTTCTCTTGTTAGTTGCATTCCAATGCTTCAAAGATCAACTCCATTTCTCTTATCCATTGTTCGGCTTTCCAGGGTTCTGTTAGTCCATCAAACTTTTTGGGGTAGAGTCCATGAAAATTTTCCAGTAACTTGTCTCCAGTTTGCCTTGGCTGAAACGGTACTAGTGGAGGTTGGACAGGTCGTTGATTGGTAGCATGGTTATAGGTATCCCCTACATGCTCCATCATTTGCATGAATGCTTCTAAAACTCCAGATGGATCTATTCCTTCAAGAATGGGTGCTCCAATTCGCGCTTGGTGATTTCTCAAGGGTCATACCATAATGAAAATGAGTGTTGCCTATAAGAGACACATCGATTAGCTGAAAGTCTTCTTGCAAAAATGAAAAACAAGATAGGACGAGAAGCAACAAGAACTAACAGTTCTCCTAAACAACACATCAAAGCAACCATACAATAAATATCAAAAGTACTGCTCGTATATATATATATATATCAAAAGATATATCGCATAGTACACACTAGTCAAACTGTGTACCATGTGGGACAAAGGCTAAAACAGTACTAAGGTCAGCTATTTACAATGCTACGATTACTACTGCTAATACTCTACAAAGCTATGGTCAAATACGTCCTCCAAGAATCGCTCGAAGCTCAATAACATCCGCCTTTAGCTTACTCTGGATCAAACGTAAAATCTCCTGGTAAATATCTCTGCCAATCCTTGCCGAATGATAAGCATCCATACGCATCTTCGTAGGGTGGGTCTTCCCGGTTACATAAAGAACCTTCCACATATCCTCCTCTAGATATCGGCTAGCTGTCTGGTGTATGCGATCATGATAAAATTCCAGATTAGCTGGCTCCACGGTATCTCCATGGATCACGTGTCCTCCATAAGCATCAGTCACAAACTTATGGAACTCTGGATCCATGCTAACCTGGAAGTAAAACTATCTATCGTCAGAAGGACGATCTTATCTCAAACTCATATCTCATCTCAGGTATACTGCTAAGACCAAATGGTGTGGAATCATTAGTGAACTAAAGTATCATAAATCTCAAGCTTTGATACCAAAAACCCTGTCACACCCCGGAGCAGCAAAAATAGAGAAAAATAAATTTCCTTTTTGGGTCCATAGGGAATGACAAGTGAAAGTCACTAATTATCCACGCCATGCAATACTAGCCCACACGACAAACATAAATAGTTATAACATCAACTAAAATATAACAACAATACTATCTATCACAAAACATCAGAGTGTGGTCCTCAGGATCACAACATGTCTGGAAACAACAAATATCCAAGTACCCGTTAACTAACAAAGTTCAACAGTAAAGTAAAGCTTAAACCTAAAATAGATAACTATCTCTAGATTTTCAGCTGGTGTAAGGGTAGTCATCTGCATAGTAGCCTTCTCCAGTATAACCGACATCAATGGGGCCATCCTCTGCGTATTTCCCTTCAGGGTAGTAGCCCTCATCGTAAGCTCCATTATCTGCAATAAAAGGGACAGGGTAATCGAAAATGGGAATGTCCAGGCAATAACGGCCGTCAGCTTACTAAGAGCTGAGTGAATATAAACTCACAGGGTATCAATGATATAACGTTTAACAAGTTATTGAAGTGTCTAAGATATAGTTCTACTAAATAATATCTTCTCTGTATTCCAACGTCGTTACTCAACCCTTATCGTCTTGTTATCCTCAAACCGATAATCAACATACTCTTTCTAGAAAGAACAGACTCAATCGTTTCACATATATAGATACATCATCATTCTGTCCATTGCTCGTTAAGGATATAAACCATCCACTATAATCGCCGACACCACATCGGTCCATTCCCCGCTCGTTAAGGATATAAATCATCCACCGCATGTCAGGGATATAATGGTTTGAACAACAGCACATTAAATCTATTATCGTCACTTCGTATTATACCAGGGATCCCCATCCACCGCTCGTTAAGGATATAACATGGATCATTTGGCTATCTTAGGACTACATGGTCCTGCTCACTACTCGTTAAGGATATAACCCATCCACCGCATGTGAAAGCATATCTTGACCAAGCGTCCGTCCACGTACCATTTCCAGAACTTATCAAACCTACTTAACTCAGTACTTCTATCGATACATGACAATTTCCATGTGGCCTGACTACTCTGATTGAAATGAACGGATATTGAACTCATACATGAACCGCAATCATCTAACGTCATTATTGAAATCCATTATTCTTAATCATACTTATCTGTGTTGTCACATTCGCCTTGACCAACCCATAATCGCATAATAGAAGTCTGAATCGTGAATCGAGTATTCGAACCTCATGTAAACTAAACTAAGAACTAGACCATGTTCTGCATGTCTCGATTGATTGAGGAAAAGTTATGTTCGATCGATCGAAGTCATTTCGATCGATTGAACCTTCAATCGATTGCTCTGTTTAATCGCTCGAGAGTCGTCTTCTCCAGCTGATTCTGAACAGCTTAAAAACAGACGTCCTAAGGACGTTTTAATACGTCTAAACATATCAAAAAGCTCATAAACATTATAATAAAGATACCAAGTGAGTAAAAACTCACTTATGGTGCGTTTGGCAAAGCTTTGAGCTTCCGAGCTTTAATGGCAGCCTCTCTCTCTCTTCTATGCTCCTCTCTTCGTCTCTGCCTCTCTTTCTCTTCTTCTTCTGGTTCTTTTTCTTCTTTGTCTCCTTCTCTCTCCCACTGAATATATATAGGTAGGTATGGATGTATGGGTGTATATATATGTGTATGAGTATATATATATATATCAATACACACTCACAACTCTCTCAACTCACTGGGCAACCAAACATCACCCACACACGAATACCAAACATATATATATATCAAGGAAAAGGTGCAGGTGGCTGTTTTTGTGTAAAACCTGGAATTCTGATAATTACAAGTTTGATCAATCGAACTAAGTTCGATCGTTCGAGAGTAGATTGGTCAGGTTTGATCGATTGAAGAAAGTTTGATCGATTGAAGAGGGGACCACGTCATAAATTTAGGTCGGTAGGGTTTCGATCGCTCCAACAGGGTTCGTTCGCTTGAACTTTGGAAATGCTCGATCGCTTGAAAGAGCTTCGATCGATCAAAGATGAAATTTCACATATGATCAAGAAAAGTATATAGAATATCTCTGCATAAATAATTATTGAAAAATACATGGTATTACATAGAGTGAATCCAAAAATCTTTCCCTCTAACCAATCACTAAAATAAATAAATAAATAACCAATGTACACATAGAAAACAATAAATCAACCTAGTAGATATGCAGCTCCTATAAATACCATCAACTAGCAATGCATTGAAAATTTCTTCAAACCTTAACCATGCAGAGTAAGTTCCCAAGTGGATTTATATAAGCAGTTTATGGTATTAAAATAATTTTTTTTTTAATGTAAATGTCAGCATTTTAAAATTCTGGTTAAGACTCTAGCTTTCCAATATGTGTGACAATGGGATCACCTTCAACAGTGGTGGAACCACTTTAACATCTTCCAATAAAGTGGGACTAGTTAAATTTTGATTGAAAGTTTTTTACATGACCCTACTGCCACATCATTTGGGAAGCACTTTTGGGATAAAAGTTTGGGAAAAATAGCATTACTCCTAAATGATTTGTGCATTCCAACCCATTTTTATGAAATATTAAAAAAAAAAAAAAGGGGGGGGGGCATTTACAAAAAAGGACCTCAGTACACTATTTATTAAGCTAAAGTACAAATTAAAAAGTGACTTAACAAAAATGACAAAAAGTTGACAGCTGGTGCTCGCACGGTATAAGTGCGCGCACCATAGAATCTCCAATGACAACCACCATCACCCCGCGCGCGCCCAGGCGCCCCCACGCGCCCCCACGTGCGCATGTTCTCCAAAAGCTACTCGCTCCGTGCGAGCAGCGTACTGTAGTATTTCTAATTTTGAAAAATATTTTTAAACTTTAAACATCCATAACTTTTGACCTATAACTCCATTTTTTGCAAATTTTATACCGTTGGAATCGTGTCGACGAGAGCTACAAAACTAGTACCATTGTTCATATGTTTTGAGAAAAAAAAAATTCATATTTTTATATACATGAATAATAAGTGAAATTTCACTTGATATACATAAAATACTAAGTGAAATTTCACTCAATTCTAGAGCTTTTAAAAGCTCTCCCAAAAAAGCTCTAAGTTCAATTTTTGCAAAGCTCATAAACTAGTTACCAAATGAATTAACATGAAATTGTGCTTTAAAAAATGAGAAGCACCAAAATGGGGGCCAAACTAAGCCTTAATGTTCATGTACGAGTTAAGTGAAATTTTACTAAATATTCATGTAGGCATGGTGATTTGTTTTTTTTTTTTTTTTTAAACAATGCATATTTTGTTAAAATAAGCAAATTTCACAATCAATTATAAAATAATATTTTTCAACCAAAACAAATGCAGGAATTCTTGTTAAAATTTGTCTTTTTTTAAATTTATTGTTAATATGTTTTGAGAAGAAAGATTTTCATATTTTTACATACATAAATAATATGTGAAATTTCACTTGATATACATAAAATATTAAGTGAAATTTCACTTGATATACATAAAATATTAAGTGAAATTTCACTCAATTCTAGAGCTTTTAAAAACTCTCCCCAAAAAAGCCCTAAGTTCCATTTTTGCAAAGCTCATAAACTAGTTACCAAATGAATTAACATGAAATTGTGCTTTAAAAAAGGAGAAGCACCAAAAGGGGCCAAACTAAGCCTTAATGAGGTAGCAATGGCTTTATTGCTATTCGTCTTTTTTTAATTTTTTTTCTCAAAACATATAAATTTGGCATACATAAATATTAAGTGAAAATTCAATGAACCCGTACATGCTTTCTTCCTGAAAAACTTGAAGTTAAACTTAACATTTGTATACTCGTTTAGTGAGATTTCACTAAGTAGGTTAAGTGAAAATTCACTAACTATCCCAAAGGTCGCTAGAAGTAACTCTCTGGAGTTTAAGTCTAATTTGATACTTACTTTGTTAAAAAGTTCCTCAAGTGTCAATTTAAGTAAAATTTCACTTAATATTCATGTACAAGTTCAGTAAAATTTCAGTTAATATTCATATATGCCAAGTGAAATTTTACTTTTTTTTTTCTCTTTCATATTAAACAATGCATATTTCCTTTAAAAAAAATCAAATTTCACAAATCAATTATAAAACATAGTTTTTCAATCCAAACAAATGCAAAATTCTTGTAAAAATTCACTAAAACTCTCCTTAAGAACAAAGTGAACATTCGGTTTTTTTTTTTCTCACATCATATCAACTTGGCATACGTGAATATTACGTGAAAATTCAATAACCCATACACAAATATTATGTGAAAATTTTATTAGGTTCATCTGGAGCATAACATGTAAAAATAAGAATTTTTTTTCTTTTGCTCAAAAGGTATCAACAATGGTACTAGTTTTGTAGCTCTCGTCGACACGGTTCCAACGGTATAAAATTTGTAATAAACAGAGTTGTAGATCAAAAGTTATGGAAGTATAAAGTTTAAAAAAATATTTTCGAAATGAATATCATATGGTACAGTCACTCACACGGTGTGAGTGGCTGAAACCAAAAAAACCACGCGTGAGGGGGTTGGAGACATGGGATTTTTTATGGTGCGTGCACTTATACCGTGTGAGCACTGACTTAGATTCCTTTTATCCTTTTTAGAAAATTGTCAAACCAATTGGAGTTTTAATCTTATGAGGATTATTTGAGGGATTTTCTAACAATTATCTATAAAAAAAAATGGTAGAGAAGCCATCGGTTATCGTTATACAAAAAATAAAAAATAAAAATAAAAAATAGATAAAGTTATAGCCCTAAAAACAAATCCCCAAAGTTTACCCACCCTTCAACCTCTGGAAGCTAACCCCAAAACCTTCAACCTCGGGAAGCTAACCCCCAACATACAGATGATTCGGCCTTGATATCTGCAGAGGAACTAGATCATCTTCAGAGAAGCACAAAGAAAACAAAAAATAGTCATAACAGTGATGTTTCTTCTTCGGATGCGGCTATGTCTGAGCCCCAACCTGAATCAATAGCAGAGGCGGGTTCGATCCCCCATCTAAACCACTCTTCCACCCCCAATACTCAGAAGCTCTTAACTTCAAAACATCGTCTGATGTCCCCTTTGCCTGCTCAGAGACGAATCTTTTTGATGAGGAAGAAGAACTATCTGAAGCCCCTAACCCAAAAGAGGAAGAGGACCCCCGGTACCCCTCTATACCCTTTCCAAAATCACACCTAGAAAAAATTAGGGCTCCATGGCAAGATAGCCTCATAATTAGTCTTCTTGGTAGACCTACTTGATAAGATTAAGAGGATGTGGAACCTCTAGGGGGAATTAACATGGTTGATCTGGAGTCTGGATTCTTCCTCATCAAATTTGATATGCGAGCGGACTACTGGAGTGTCTACTCGGGGGGACCATGGGTCATCCAAAACCATTACCTCACAGTGCGAAAATGGACCACTAACTTCAAAACCTCAGAAGCAGATGAAGCCCATACGGCTGTCTGGGTTCGGCTCTCTCAATTACCTATTGAGTATTTCGAAGAAAAATCCCTCTTTCAAATTGGGAAAGCTCTTGGAAAACCTTTGAAAACTGATTACAACATCGCCTCCTCTTCGCGAGGAAAGTTTGCTAGAATTTGTATCGAAATTGACTTGAACAAACCCTTGATTCCAGGATTTAAAATTGAGAATGTCCTCTACAAGGTTGAATATGAATTTATTCATTCAATTTGCTGCATCTGTGGTTGTATGGGTCACCACACTGAATTTTGTCCCTCCCGTCTATCCCCACCGGCTCAGACCAGTCCGCCTAAAATTGAGAAAGGTACATCAGAAAACCAACGGCTACAAGAGCAGTCCACCGCTACCAGAGAACCTAATAGGTCTGGGCCTGGGAATCAAGGTTACGGCCCATGGATGTTAGTTCAAAACAGAAAATCAAAGAAGCCCAGGATTTTTAAGAAGCCCAATTATGAATCAAATCCCCAGCCCAGAAGTATCAAGAATCAAATCCCTATTATACAACCAGCTGGCCCAAGAGGTAAGAAAAGAGACCAGCCCAACACGTCCTTAGGAGCCAGCGATAAGGGTAAACAAGTGGCTACTGAAAACCCTTTCCACCCTACAGTTGGAGGCAATCCCTACCCTCCAAACCAATCTAACTCTAACACAGGTCTTGACCCTATGGCTTTTGAAAATCAGATCTGCCATATAGCTCATCCTAACACAGCTTCTTCGTCCAAAACTTTACCAAAACCTAACTCCTTTCCTCTAAGCCCTAACAAATTTGCAGCCTTTGATATTGAACCACCTGACCCACCTCCTCTGACCCCCCCCCCCCCCCCCCCCTGCTGCAAATCCTACCTTAAGCATCTCCTCTACCCCTCTAAGGCTTAATGGACTCCCACATCGTTCCTCAGATATAACCGATCTCACTCCAAGAGTTCCCAACTCTAGAGTCAGTAAAGATTCTCAACGTTCAATGGTTGACAGAAACAATCAAGTTGATTGCCCAGATAAGCAAAGAAGAAGCAGAAACCCCAACGTACACCGTAAGTGTGGGTCCGACAACATCGGCGTTCGAAAACTAGATAGAGCTCAACATGGAGAGGGGTCTTGATCTCTTTACTCCTTGCCGTACATCCCTAATCATTTCTCCATAAAGATCTTAGTGTGGAATTGTCGAGGGGCTGGTAAACTTGATTTTCAACGCAACATAATGGATTTATTTAACTCCCATATGCCCACTATTATGGTCCTCACTGAAACCAAAGTTCCCATTGCCCCTTTGGATTCTTTTTTCAACAACCTAGGTCTGAGCGATTATGCCAACATGGACCCAATTGGCAGATCTGGTGGCATTTGGGTGCTTTGGAACCCTGAGTTTGTTATTGTAACTACCATTCAAAAAGAGGCCCAAGTGATCCATGTTAGGATCTCTCTCAAGGATTTTGATGACTGGACTTTCTCTACGATTTATGGAAGCCCTAACCCGCGAAATCAAGACCTCCTTTGGAACAACCTGGAGGATATCTCGAACCCTCAAAATAATCCCTGGTTGGTTGCAGGCGACTTTAATGACTATGCTGAGGCTAGTGAAAGAAGAAGCTATTCGGACTGCGATAACAGAGCTAGAACTATTCACTTTTCTAATAACCTCAATAAATGTGGGTTAATGGATCTGGGAGCTACTGGGCGTTCCATGACATGGACGAACGGAAGGCAAGGGTTGGCTAATACTATGGAAAGATTGGACCGCGCTGTGGCTAATGCTAGCTGGTGCACCATGTTCCCCGAGGTTGCAGTCAAGGTGCTTCCTAGAGTTTATTCTGATCATAACCCTCTTCTCATTTTTCCTACTGGTATTTCCCTCCCCCTTCTAGAGTGAATCGCCCCTTCCGTGTTGAAAATATGTGGATGAACCATCCTGACTTCCCAAATGTTGTTAGGGATACCTGGATGCTTTCAAACCACAATTTTCTCTTGGCTAACAACCTCTTTCGTGATAATGCTCGCTCTTGGAACCAAACTATCTTTGGCAATATCTTCAAAACCAAGAGAAGGATTTTAGCTAGACTTAATGGGGTTCAAAAAGCCCTCAGCTCCCACTTCTCACATAATCTTTTTTGGCTTGAAAAGTCCCTCCAAAATGAGTTCCAAGACATCCTGCTAAAAGAGGAAGAATTTTGGCATCAAAAGTCTAGAATTAAATGGTTAGTCACAGGGGACTCTAATACTAAGTACTTTCATATGTCCACTCTTATCAGACGAAAACGTAATAAAATTTTATCGCTCAAAGACACTAATGGCAACTGGATTGAGGACCCTGACCTTCTTAAATCTCATGTGAGAAACTTTTTTCTTAATCTTTTTGAAATGGATCCTGATCTTCCCCCCCTTGATGATCTTCCACCCTCCCATAGAAGTTTCAACAACCATGAAAAGCACTTGCTTAGTACCCCCATCACTGAAGTTGAGATCAAAAAAGCCCTTTTTGATCTCGGTCCCTCCAAAGCCCCTGGCCCTAACGGCCTCAATGCTGGATTCTACCAAAGGTTTTGGGATTTTGTTTCCCCTTCTATTTTGAGATTTGCCAAAACTTGTTTCTCTGAAGGTTCTATCCCCCTTTCCATTAACAAAACCTTGGTTGCCCTTATACCGAAAATTAACAATCCTGAGTCTATTTATAATTTTAGGCCTATCAGCCTTTGCAATGTTTCCTATAAGATTATTACCAAAGCTTTGACTAACAGATTGCGCCCTTTTTTAAACAACCTTGTTGGTCCCAACCAGAGTAGCTTCATCCCTGGACGCAACACCAAGGATAATATTATAATAACCCAAGAGATCCTCCATACTTTGAGAAAGAGAAAAGGAAAGAAAGGAGGGATGATTATTAAAATAGATTTTGAAAAAGCCTATGATCATATTAGATGGGATTTCCTTGCTAAAGTTCTTAAAGCCTTTAATTTCCCTAATGCTTGGATCAACCTGATTATGCGATGTACTACTACCTCTGAGCTCGCCATTATTTTTAATGGCATCTCCATGGAGGGCTTCCATCCCAGTAAAGGCCTTAGAAAAGGGGATCCCATATCCCCCTACCTCTTTGTGTTCTGTATGGAAATCCTTGCTTCCATGATTGACAAGAAAGTTATTTCTAAGGCTTGGACTGGTTTAAAGGCCTCTCCTACGGGGCCCCAAATCTGTCATCTTTTCTTTGCAGATGATATTGTCCTTTTTGCTGAAGCTTCTGCCAAAAACTTTGATTCTATAAAGGATACCCTTGACAAATTTTGTACCATGTCTGGGTAAAAAAATTAGTCCTGCCAAATCCCATATTTTTTTCTCCAAGAATACCCCCAGAAATATTATAAATGCTATCACCTGTCAAAGTGGCTTCATTGTTACCCAGGATCTTGGGAAATATCTCGGCATTCCTCTTATCCATGGTAGAGTTTCTAAGGCTCTCTTCAATACTTCTATTGTTAAGATCCAAAAGAAACTTTCCAGCTGGAAAACCCAGATGCTGTCCTTGGCTGGTAGAGCTACCCTTATTAAATCTACGACTGAGGCTATCCCTAATCATTTGATGCAAACTATGCTCCTCCCTAAGTCTGTTTGTAACACTCTAGATCGAATCAATCGTAACTTTCTCTGGGGAGATAAGGAAGAAAAAAAGAACATCCACTTGGTTAATTGGGAAAAAGTTTGCCTCAGTAAAACCCAAGGCGGCCTGTGTCTTCGTAAGAGTCATGAAAATAACCTTGCTATGCTCGGCAACTTGAGTTGGCATCTCCTGAATAATAAGAATAATCTTTGGGCCCAAGTTATCATCAATAAGTACCTCAACGGCAACCCTCAGTCTGAGTGGACGGCCAAGAGGAGCAGCACTAATACTTGGAAGGGTATCTTGGGAACCAAAGATTATTTTAAAAAAAGGCATGAAATGGATTATTGGCAATGGTAGCCTCCTCAGTATTTGGAAGCACTGGTGGTGTGGGGCCTCACCTCTACAGAACATTCAACCTAATGAGGGTCCCCCTGACCTCTTAGTGCAAGACATTATTACTGAGGAGGGTGCTTGGAATATTGAAGCTATAAAACCTTGGTTATCCTCTGAGGACCAGAATGAGATCCTGGTTACTCCGCTGCTTATGTTCACTGCCATTGCTGATTTCCCTACTTGGACCCACACTAGCAATGGTAAATTCAGCCCCAAAAGTGCTTATAGGATCCTCACTGAGGATAGTTCTTCTCCTACCGATCCTATTTGGACTCACCTTTGGAAATGGAAAATTCCAAACAAACTTCGATACTTTGTTTGGAAGTGCATTCAGGATAGACTCCCAACCAAGCATTTGCTCAATATTCGAAATATTATTCCTGATGCTTCTTGTAATAGGTGCCATCATTGGAAGGAAGATACCATTCACATCCTTAGAGACTGCTCCAAAGCCCGCTCCTTCTGCACTCTCTACCTCCCCAGAGCTATTTCTGTTGATAAGCTTAGCTCTGATTTACCGAATTGGATCCACGAATTCATGGAGGATATGTCTGTTAATTCTACTAATTTACAACCCCATGACTATCTGTTTATTGCAGGAATATGGTACCTATGGAAGGATCGCAATAATTTAGTCTTCAAGGACAATTCTGCCCGTGAGCATATTTTAGCTTATCTTGCTACCACCTTAGCTTCTAACATTCAGAAAGCATTCAAGAGAGGGGGTCCTAAAACCCAAAGTTATAAAGAGCTGATTGGGTGGTTTTTTCCAATTGTAGGAAAACACAAACTCAATACGGACGGAAGTTGCAAGGGCAACCCAGGTCAAAGAGGAATCGGAGGCCTCATCAGAGACGATCAAGGAAGATGGAGGATTGGATACTATGGATACATCAAGTACTGCACAAGTCTCCAAGCTGAAATTGAAAGCATCAGAAGAGGAATCCACCTGCTCATCCAAGAAGGTATCGAAGGAGCTGTGATTGAGACTAACTCTACTACGGCGTGCAACTTAATTATGAATAAAGAGGGCAACCATCCCCTAAAATGCCTTATTGAAGACTATAAATTTTTGCTTTGTAGATGTAAGGGTACCCTCTCACATGTTAAAAGAGAAGGGAATCAATGTATTGACTTACTTGCTAACGTTGGGATTCACCAACTTAACCCTTTTGTTGTGATTAACTCCCCCATTCAGGGTCTTTGTATGCCTCTGTTGGCGGATATGACCGGAGCTAGCTTTCCCCCGTGGAAGTTAGTTGTTTTTGTTCTTTTCCTTTAAACCAAAAAAAACAAAAAAAAAAGTTTACCCACCCATTTGCAACATTGGAGGGCTACATTCTTTCTCTCACCTGCAACAATATTGGAGGCTTTTCGTCGTTCTCCGGTCGTCGCTCGTTGCCGTCGCTGGTCGCCGCTCGCTTCTCGCTGTCATCTCCACTCGTTGCTCGTTGCTCGTAGCTACTTCGGTATATGTATCAATCTTGATCTCGAGCTTATCTTATATATATATATATATCTAAACTCTAAAGCTTGTATATATCTATTTCTCTGGTTGATGAGCTGGGTGGATTAAACTCTAAAACTTCATTGATGATTTGGGTTTTACAAATTTCAAGTAGCTCCTATTTTGATTTGGGTTGTGCACTGCCTCAATCTGTGAATCTCCACCAACTTTAGACCAGTCCTTGTTTCCATGTCTTCCTTCTAGTGAAATTTTTTTTGCTTAACACTCCTTGAGCTCTCTATATCTAAATTTAACTCACAAACCAAAAGGAAAAAAGCTCCAATTTACAGTATTTGTCCCAATTTGAATCTCCACCAACTTAAGACCAGTCTTTGCTTCTCATTCCAATGAACAACAAAAGAGAAAGAAGTGATAAAAACCATTAGTATAGTGAGCCTTACTTAGTTTGAGACACTTGCTTTGTTTTCCACTTTGAAAATAATGCAAACCATTTCTTCAAATTTGTTGCTTTTTTGTTTTTTATTCATTTTTTTTATTTTACTTTTTTTTAAAAAAATTCTATTTGGGATTTGTTTGTTTGATTTCTTTTTGTGCTACTAATTGGAGCTGTTATCTGGGAAGTGTGACTTTTTTTGGGGGTCTAGTTTGTTCTTTGTTGCTTGATTCAGAGTTCCAGGTGTAAGGCACAAAAGGTGTTTGACAAAATGATTGGGATTTTTTTGGTAAAGGTGTTTGACAAAATGATTGGGATTTTTTTTTTTTTTGGAAGGGGGGGGGGGGGGGGGGGTTTGTCAACTCTACTTTTTAGTTGGGACATAGATTGGTTGAATTGACTCATTCATTTGATAGACTGTAATTGATGTGAATGGAGTTTAGATGGTGGATGGTCTATTATGAAATAGACCAACTTTGATGTTCCTATGAAATGAACTATGGAACGGAATGTTGTTAAGAAGTTGCAGAAATGGTTCCACACTTCACTTAACCTTTGTCCTATTTATTTTCCCCTTATTACCAGGAAAATGCTACTTTAAAGTTTCAAACAATGACACCCATGTTCTTCTTTTTTTTGGTTGCAAAAGCTTATACTCCGTATTTTGTTTCATTTGCATAGCTTCAATTACCCTTCTTTATATTATGGCTTTGACATGTTTTTGCTTTGTTTTTATGACCTTGAAGTTTTAAGTATTGACTTTGCAGGTAGATTAAACACGATTATTGCAATGTTTGTGATCTTAAACACCATCTTAATTCTACACGGCTAGGTAAAGTGTCAATTATATATTTTACTTGGGCATATTTCTCAAATTTGTGCAGAATTGTTGAGCCTAGAGACTTTCTGACATGTGTATTGCATTAAAAAAATTCACTAGAATTGGTGAGCCTCTCTTGGGTATTTAAAAAATGTAATAAATCCATGAGGAAGATTGGTTTTGTTATCATTGGAGTTTAAAACTTTTTTTTATTTTGCGTAATCATGTTTATGTGCTAAGTTGATAACCAATGATTTTTCCCCTATTTTTGTGCAGGACACTTGGCTGAGTGAACAATGCTCTCCACCATAAAGCAATTTGCTCAGTCATCAAAGTTAGTGATTCCCGAAGCACGTATTTTCTGGGGGATTAGCTTTGTGAAGTTTCATTACATTTAAAAGGTAACTTTGAAGTTTCTTGTAAGTAACGCTACAAGATACTATTAAAGATTCTATTACATGACCAGTTTGCAAAATTATATCCTTATTACCAGGACACTATAGGTATGGTAGTGCTACCAACAATCATTCTCTTTCTATATGAATTGGCCATCATCAATTTGTGCTACCAGTTTGCTAGATTTTGGTTTTCTACCTTATGAAGTGCTATTCTTCGCCTTTTGCTTCCAATCTAAAAGATCTAGCTGATTTAGAGATAACTTTTTTTTTTCGCGGGAGAGCCTTTTAAACCCTTTGATCAGCTTATGGGAACCCTTCCAGTAGAAAGGTTCATTGACTTTTTAGATTTGTTATTTTTATATGCAAATATGGGTATTCAATTTATTATTGGTTACTTGTTATACTTTTATGTGTTATTTGTGGTGATCCATCATCTTATCTCTTCAATGCTACACAGTTCAAATGCTCTACCTGAAGAATACACAAGATTGATGGCTGATCCATCATCACCAATCCACGAATTCTACCCTCCTGGTAGTTGTAATTGATTGTTTAGATTTCATTTTCTCTTCCATGAATATGGGTGTCTTTTTATTGAATAGATTTCAACATAGACATGAATGGCAGGTACGGTGTTGTCTAAATTTAGAAAATCTACTTTATCTGCTTAGTTATTATTTTCTTTCGATTTGTTTCTTGGCTATAAGAAGTTGGATTGGATTGCCTTGAAAATCTTCCATTTTTTATGTCTTCTATTCCATGCGACTCTACTCCTTTCCACGTTATTATATAAAAATATGATGACACAAAAACCTTAGGCTTGAAAAAGTTAGGTTTTGGGGATTTAGGGGGGGTGAAATCGTAAACCGTCGATCCGAATAACATGAAACTTAACTCGCACCTCAAACAAGACAAAAGAAAGTTGTAGAAACAAACCGGAATGCAAAATGGACTACCGAATATCAAATAATGCAAAAAGTAATAATAAATAAATAAATAAAAAGTTTGACATACTTAGGCTTGAAAAAGCTATATTTTTTGGCTTTGTGGGGGTAAAACAGTAAAATCGTCGATCTGAAGGACATGAAACTTAACTCGTACCTCAAATATGACAAAAGAAAGTTGTGGGAATAAATGGAATACAAAACAGACTTCCGGTTATCAAATAACACGAAAAAAGTAGTTTTGACATACTTCGGCTTGAAAAACCTATGTTTTTAGGGTTTAGGGGGGATGAAACGGTAAATCGTCGATCCGAACGATGTGAAACTTAACTCACACCTCAAATATGATAAAAGAAAGTTGTGGCAACAAAAAAAAGCAAAACGGACTTCCGGTTATCAAAAAAAAAAGTTTTGACATACTTAAAACGTGAAAAAGCTATGTTTTGGGGGGTAGGGGGGTTCAAACCATAAACCTTCGATCTGAATGACATGAAACTTAACTCGTACCTCAAACATGATAAAACAAAGTTATGGGAGCAATCGAAATGCAAAATGGACTTCCGGTTATCATATAACGCACACAAAAAAAAGTTTTGACATACTTAGGCTTGAAAAAGCTATATTTTTGTGGTTTGGGGGGTCAAACAGTAAACCATCGATCCAATGGATATGAAAGCTAACTCGTACCTCAAAATGCCTAAAGAAAGTTGTGGGAACAAACAGAATGCAAAACGGACTTTCGGTTATCAAATAACGCAAAAAAAAAAAAAGTTTTGACATACTTTGACTTCAAAAAGCTATGTTTTTGGGGTTTGGGGAGAGGGGGTCGATCCGAAGGACATGAAACTTGACTCGCACCTCAAACACGACAAAAGAAAGTTGTGGGAACAAACGGAATGCATAACGGATTTCTAGTTATCAAATAATGCGAAAAAAGAATAAGTTTTGACATACTTAGGTATGAAAAATTTGTGTTTATGGGATTTGGGGGGTGGAATGGTAAACTATTAATCCGAAGGACGTGAAACTTAACTCGCATCTCAAATACGATAAACGAAAGTTGTGAGAACAAACAGAATGCAAAACAGACCTTTGGTTATCAAATTACGCGAAAAAACAAGTTTTGACATACTTAGGCTTAAAAAAAGGTATGTTTTGGGGTTTTGGGGGGTGAAACTGTAAATCGCCAATCCGAAGGACATAAAACCTAACTCGCACCTTAAACACGACAAAAGAAAGTTGTGGGAACAAGCAGAATGTAAAATGGACTCCCGGTTATCAAATTACGCGTCACAAGTTATATTTTTTCATTTACCTAGTTAGACTTCAAAATAAATATGCTTTTTGAGTTTTTCATTTTATGATTCTTCTTGGATTGACTAAAATGTAATTTTTTTTTTCACATTTTAGGTTTGGAGTTACATTTGATAGTGGAAGATGTTGGATGTGCTTTGTGATTCCAAATGTTGGATGTGTTGAATTATAGTGTTATATTGGAAAACACTTTTAACTTTTTGTTTGTATGAATTAGTATTTTGGATGTTGGACTTGATTCCTAAATTATATTTCGATGCTTATTTCTTGTACATACGTATCGTAGTTGTGTTTTTGAAATATTGATATTATCGCAGATATATAACACGTAAAAATTACCAAATTAGGAAGAAGAAAAAATTTAATTTGCTTATACCATTTGTGGCGCATTTTAATGTGTCACAAATACTATATATAATTCTGACATAGTATTTGTGATGCATATACAGGCGTCACAAATAATATTCTTTAAAAGGAAATAATAATAATAATAATAAATAATTAAAGTTGTTGAGTATTTGTGGCACATATATACGTCACAAATAGTCACTAGTTGTGACGCGTATAGTGCATCACAAATAATACTCTTATTTGTGGCATGTATATTTAGTATTCATGGTAGTTTGTTTGTGGCGTCGTATTCTATTATTAGTGATGCAATAGTGCATCACAAATAATAGTATTATTTGTTACGCATTGGCTACATCACAAAAGGGTTATTTGCGACTAGGGATTTTGTGACGCCAATTGTGACGTGTTATCGCGTCACAAATAAGTATTTGTGATGCGTTTTGATTATTTGGGATGCACTTTGCGCTCCACAAAAAGTCAAATTGGTTGTAGTGAAACTTAGGATAAAATAAAAATACAAGAAGTCACATAAAACTATAAAACCTGAGAAGAAGAACATCCTACTAAGTGAAATCAGAAATCCTAAGTCAAATTTCACTTAAAATTTCAGACATTATAAGCGAAATTTCACTTAGGATATGTCACACCTGTTCCAGGAATTTAAAATTTTATCATGCATATTTGTAATTTGGGAGTTTATCAATGTTAGTTGATAATGTTGTTGAGGTTGACTGTGAGTCAATGGTAAGGTGTCAGTGAGGAGACGGGAACATGATAGTTCATATGGCATGAGCATGAGTAAATGGCATTTATATGATTTAAATGTTATTTGACTTACATTGTATTTTATGAATAGTAATTATACCTGTGTAGTATAATTCTGGTATTTGGATACTTTAGTATATCATTCTGAGAACTGTGGTGAGAACGTGAGTGATACGTTAATTAAAAAGAGGTAGGTTGTGTAGAGATTCCACAGAATATAGTTTTCAGACGTTATTTTGGACCCAAACGAAACCTAGTCGAAAACTTTTGAAATTTATAGTTTTCACTCGTAAAATTATAAAATGGAAGTGTGCGAAGTTTCATGGGTTAATTAGAAGTTTGAGAAACTTGCGGGAGGTAAACGTAATTTCCAGAACGTTTGTCTATATATAGATGAGGATGAGATTTCAATCTCATCCAAATTTTATAAAAATATCTAGAGAGAGAGGAGAGAGAAGGGAGATTGAGCCAACGGGCTTTGCGACGCCGATCGACGACTTTTCGTCCGTCAGATTTTCTCCAGATTTCATATTTGAACTCGTGGAGGTAAGATCTTCATTTTGATACTACTTAGGCCGTGTTTGGCCAAGTTTTGTAAAAATCTTAATTTTAGACTTTTGGGAAAAACAGGTATAAACTTGTAGGAATTTTCTCAAATTCGAAATCCGACGATTATTTAGCCTCCTAGTCGATCTTTCAAAGTTTGGGGGAAATCGCACGAGGTATGAAGTTCTAACTTGTGAAATATAGAGAAATACATGTTTTATATTTCGACGACGAAATTGAGATCCGGGCAAAATCCATGTGTTAATTGTAGGCCCGTTACTTATGCACGTGCTAAATTGTGAAAAGCATGTCTAAATTTACGCGAGCAAGTTGAGTTGTCTATGTGGGTCAAAGCGGAGTCTTATACAAATTCATGCCGGAGTAAGCTTCTCGTTGTTTGAGAATTTGAGTAGCGACGGCTACTGTGCATGGTTGTAGGCTTGGACTTGCCATGGCACTTGTGGGATGTAATGGTTGTAGGCTTGGACTTGCCATTGACATCATGGTTTAAGGCTTGGACTTGCCGCTACCGGATGAATGCGTATTTTTCTCCCTAGAGACTATTTATATTATTTATGAGATTAAAGCATGTTTATCATATATTGCATATGTTAGACTTGTACGCTCAGCATATAGCTGAGCAGTGCAGATGTACTCCATTGCAGGTAAAAAGAAAGACAAGAAGAAGCGTGATGAGTGAGGACGTTAAAGAACGCCGGGGGAATCACTTGTATATGTTTTTGTTTAAAATCCTAAAACTTGTATAAGGATTTGAGTTTTCGTAGCATGTTGTAATTTAATCTGAACTTAGATTTAGTACTTGTAATCCCTAGTAAACACTCTTGTATTCATGTTTTGAATGATGTAATAGAGTGGTTATATGTTGGTTTGAAATTAGAAGAACCTTGAGGGGGAAAGCTGCAGTTTTGGGTTTGCTGATAGAAATCAGTCGACTGGTTTTTGATCCAGTCGACTGGACCGCTGTGTTGAATTGGTTACTGCTTTGTTTTTGTCTGAGGTTCAGTCGACTGGGTTGAGAAAACAGTCGACTGGATGGGGTTCCAGACCATGACATTCTGCTGGATGAGGCACCATTCGACTGGATGTTTTCAGTAGACTAAAAATTTTAGGCACCAGTCGACTGGGTCCCCGACAGAGTCGACTGGATGGGCTGTTATGTTTGGAAACCTTATTGTTTGAGATCACCAGTCGATCGGACTTGCGATCAGTCGACTGGGTCTCTGTTTTCAACACTGTTTTCTTTTGAAAGGTTTCAAATGGTCAAAACTTTTTATAACTCTGATTTCAATGGATTTTACAAACTCAGAGGATAATGTTCCCTAAGTTTTAAATACCCAGGGTTGTTTTAAAGGTATTTCCGTTGCGTATTATTATATGATGTTTGGATGAGCCTTGGTGGCGTGCCACGTGTCCTATTTCCACGCGTAGTGGGATGGGTCGTGACAGGATATATGATTTTGCTTTTCACAAAAACACCAATGAACCAACAGGTTTTATTGATCAAGTTTATACTCCCATATTTAATTGAAAGTGATGAAATGTGTTCAAATCAAAGTTAAGTGAAATTTCACTTAAGATATTCACTTAAAAAGTAAAAAAAAAAATTCACTTCAAAATATAGTAAGTGAAATTTCACTTATTGTAAATTTTCAAAAAAAATTGCACAAAAAAATGAAGATGAAAACAGTGACCCTAGATCTAAGATCTAGAAGACGACCACGAACTCGTTTGACATTGAAGATGGAGATCGAGACTCTAGATCCGAGATCGAAGGTTGATGACGACAGCGGTGCTTGCTTGTGATGGAGGTTGTGGTGGCTCGTAGTGGCGCCGGAAGGTGGTGGTGGCTCGATGGTGCTGGTGGTGGCTCGTAATGGTGGTCACAACATGTAATACCCGTACCCAAAAAATTGAAGTAATATTTAATTTACGTGCATTAATTAGTATAATTAATTGCATGTGATGATTTGGGTAAGTTCCAGTTACCCCGATGTGATAAGTGCTTGATAAAGGGCACAATTGGAGAAATGTAAAACGAGATCCACGGGAGGTGCAGATTGGATAAATTGCATTTAGTTGCATTTATGTGATTAAATGTACACATGTAAATGTAAATGTATATATTATAATATATGTTGATGCTATATGATTATTTAATTGATAAAATGTTAAATATTTTAATATTCTATTATTGTTCATGATTATTTATGGGACCAGTTTGGCTACCCTTAATGAGGGCGTAAATAGACACGTGGCATAATTAGTAGGCTAATTAGTGCCTTCATATGACATTTGGAACCCGTAGTGTGGGACCAACTTGTATGCCACCTAGCAAGAGGTGACATGTGGTGGGGTTTGGTGTTACCAACACCATGTTACTACAAGCAGTAGAAGCTTTGACCCAAAAAAAAAAAGAAGAAGAAGACAAAACGTGAGTGTGTGCAAGTGTGGCGGCTGTGGTGTATGTTGTATACACACACACACACATATATATATATATATATATATATATATATACACATTTATATTAGTTAGTTAATAAAACAAAATATAGGAAAGGAAAAAATGAAGGTAAAAATGCATTTTGCACCCTTAAACTATGTCATGTTTTACACTTTGGTCCTCAAACTATTATTTTTCTCATTTTGGTCCCTCAACTATTATTTTGTGATAGTTTGCCCCCTTTATCACTTTTAGTGACACCAAAAGTGACGCTAAAAGTGATAGAGGGGGCAAACTACTACAAAATGATAGTTGAAGGACCACAATACAAAAAACTATAGTTTAGGGACCAAAGTACAAAACATGATATAGTTTGAGGGTGCAAAATGCATTTAACCCAAATAAAGAATAGAAAACAGAGAAGAAACAGACTTGAGAATGAAAAGAGAGGAAAGTGAGGATTTCATCTTTTCGATATCATAACTTCGTCGTATGTTGCCTAAATCGCAATACGAAGTCATATTTGAACTCGTGGGGGTAAGCCTAACATTATTATATAATTTAAATCGAGTTTAATCGATAAATTTTTCGTGACCCAAATGGGCTGGTAATATTTAGTTTGGCAAAATTGTGTAGGATTAACAACAGAATCATATTTGGGTTGGATCTAGGAAAAAATTCGGAGTTTTTAGGCTTAGTTAATTACTCGTAGAGACAAGTGCTCTAATTCCAAAATTGAGTGTTTAATGTTGCTTATGTGATAATTTGTGGCATTAGCATGCTTAAATTATGAATATGTATAAAAGTATATGGTTAATTATTGCTTAATATGTCAAGAATGCTAAAGTTGTTATGTTGTCATGTTGAGATGCTTATGTGCTTATTTAGGTCAAAGGGTGTCAAGTGATGATCACCATCATTTAGATTATATTTAAGGGATGTCATTCCTCATAGAAAAAGGGATGAATTTGTAACAACCTGCATTTCATCAATTAATTTCAATTTCATTTTCATATTTAAATTCAATTTGTATTATCTGTGTTCATTTTATTTCAATGGTCATGTTTTATAACCTTATGACCTGTCTTATTGTACATTGAAATTCTTTTCGGGTCAAACTGCAAATTTTATAAAATTTAGCAATACCTGTGTTGGATTTTAAAACTGTATTTCAAAAAGGTGAAAATGTTTTCTTTTAATTCACATTGTATTTTTATAAAACCGGGAAACCATTTCTTACGTTAAAAATGAATTTTCTGTATTTTTGTGGTGACCACCGCGACGCGAAAATACCAGTTTATGTGCAAAACTGTCTGCGCCGCGTTGATCTCCTACAGTTTGGGAAACTCCACCAATCAAGATGTGACACATACTTTGTAACAACCTGCATTTTCATTTAATTACTTGTATTTGCTTTTGACATATTTAAATTCAAATTGGAATTCCATGTTTAAATTGTGTTCACAGAGCTATTTTAAATTTATAATCTTCATGTTTTAGAATCTTGTGACTTACTTTAGTTCATATTTAAAATTCTGTTGGGGTCAAACTGTAATTTTATAAATTAGTAATACCTGTGTTGGATTTCAAAACTGTAATTCAAAACGGTGGAGATATTTTCTTTTAACTAAATCTGTATTTTTATAAGACCGGAAAGTCAATTCTTACGATAAAATGAATTTTCTGTATTTTTGGGGTGACCACTGCGCCACAAAAATACCAGTTTATGTCCAAAACTGTCCGCGTCGCGTGGAACTCCCACAGTTTGGGAATCTCGACTAATCATGAAGTGACACTTGCTTTAATCTGATAAATGCTAGCAATGATCACCTAGGCTTGTTTGGTTGATGCATTTGAGTATGTGCAAATTCTTGTGCCATAAGTTGTTTTTCCAAACATGATAAGTGCTTCTTAGCTAGTTGCTTATGCCTTGTTTGTCAACACTTTATAAATGTGTGATTAATTGTGACTACAACTAATTTACCCAAACATCTTTCATATGCCCCCTAGGAGTCTAGAGTTGGCTCTTGAATGATTTGTGAGGTAAATATACATCAGTGTATATACGAATGTATATTTCAGCTTGTGTGATCTGCATAATTGACTGTTTAATTTGAAATTGAAGAACTAATTGATTTAGTAGAGTGAAGTTTACAATACACAACTTGGAGTCCAAGATTGTGAGTTCTATTTATATATATACACTCCTTCTCATTACTCACACAAATCTGGAGAAAACAGAGAGCTTGAGAGAGTTCTACAGAATTTTAGAGAGAGAGAAAACTTCAATTCACCATAGCCAAGCTCAAGTGGATTTCTTAATTTGGTCTTTCTTTCTCAACAATCTCTACACTCTTGATCATAGTGAGTATTTTAAACTCACTCCAAATGTAATTTCATGCTTAGTTACTGATTGTATATGTGTATTGATAAATCACCATTGCTAATTCCTCCATGGGAGCTTGAATTTGAAAAACTTGAGATTTCCTAAATCCAACCAAAATTCGTTTTGAAAGATGATTTTGAAAGATTATAGTATATATAGACTATGGTTAAAGTATTTAAGCCTAATTCATCCATATGTGAAAGTATATTAGAAATTAAGTTTTGTTAACTTTTAGTTTTTCATAAAATTCAAGAGTTATAGATTGATTCTTGTAAAATTAGTTATGAATTCTTAATCCTTGTTGAAAGACAAAGAGATCCATATATAACATGATATATATACTAACAGTTCTGTAAATGGGTCAAGAAAGGCCCTGAATTCTGAAACAAGGGAGTTCCAGCGAGGAAGACGAAGCCTCTGCTTCATCTCGCGGGCGCGATCGCGGGAGTGACCCGCGCGCGCGAGGTGGCTGGTTCTAGGCAGACAGAAAAGGTTTTTAAAAGAAAACAAAAATTAGGCATATCGCGCGAGCGAACCATCGCGCTAGCGATCCGCGCGCGCGATCTTCCTGTATTCTGGCAGAAGGAAAAGTTTTTATAATAAAAGGGAAAATTGGGCATATCGCGCGAGCGACCCCTCGCGCGAGCGGCCCGAGAGCGCAACTTTGGGCAGTTTCTGGTTTTTGCTTGTTTTATGTTAAGGAACTGTTTGGGTGATATTTTATGCACTGTTAAAGCTCCATTTGGGAAATTTACTGAATCAAAATTATATTTGGGTATGTTTGGATGATTGAAACGTTGTATTGTGACTTATCAATCCCCGTACGCATGTTGTTTCTATATTTCAGTGATTTACTTTATGTTTTGAAGTTTCATGACGTACATGTGGAGTCAATTGTACATGCATGGTAAGTGTGAATGTTAGTTAGTATGGAAGACAGTAATGGTCAGTGTGGCATAGTGAGTGCGGTTGAGATTGTGTTGTGGACACTCCCTGGTAAGTGAGTACCAAAGTGTGTTGTGGTTGAGATTGCAGCGAGGGTGTCTTTGAAATGCGATGGTGGCAAAACTGGACACTCCCTGACGACCATAGTAGCGTCAAAGTGTGTGAAGCCGAACTTGGACATTCCCTGGCACCCATGGTAGTGCTAAAGTGTGGCCTACGGACACTCCCTGATATCCGAGTCTGGATACTGCGTGAGGGTTCCTCCGGTATTTGCATGGCGGATTAGGTAGTCAAAGTGTGAGGCATTGGACACTCCCTGGTACCCCGGACCAAAGTGTAAGGCAAACTGGACATTCCCTGGCACCCCGTGCTAAAGTGTGGCTATCGGAGTATTTCAAAGATACTGGTGTGTGATAGTGGATTATTGGGTTTTGGCGAGAGAAAAGAGTCGGTAAGATGATATGGTGCATGGTTCTCATACACGGTCACATATATGTGAATCATATCTTTTAAATAATATTGTACTTGTTTCCTAAAACGAACTCTTTGCTTCAATATAAACTTGTTGAATTAATCGAGAAATGGAAAGAGGTAAATGAGTATGTTTTACATTCAAAGTTATGTTTTTAATACTCACCAGCTTCTTGAAGCTGACGGCGTTGATGCGCCCTGGACATTCATTTTCAGGCTTTTCAGGTTATGACTATGCTGGGCCGATGATTTCGCAAATTGAGAATCCCTGCTGGAAAGAGAATTTACTTTTATATGTTTTAAATTATACACTAGTTTGTAATAAGGATGACTGTAATAGACAATAATTATTGTTTTGTTTTAAGGCGGCTTGTGCCTTAGTTGACCATGTATTGTGATATGTAATAAGTTAGAAAATATTTGTAAGCTTTGATTGCTCTACTCTGATTATGGTTTTATATTGTTCGACGTTTGGGACGGAATCGATCCTTCAAACTGTCGCAACCTACGGGTCCATAAAGGAAATTAAACGCTTTCCATATTTATGCTACGTCGGGGCGTGACATACTTTTCCATTTATGGCAAGTGATCATTGGCTTGTGCCTTGTTTGGATCTATCTATCTTGTGTGTACTAATGTTGTGCCTAAAGCTACTTTTCCAAATGCCCCTTCACCCCTACACACCTATAAGTGACCCTTAGAGCTCCTGTAGAGTTGTAATTATTCCAGTGTATACATACGTATGTATAATTCAGCATGTATTAACCTTGTTAACCTGCAGATTGTTTAGAGATTAGTGTGTTTAATTAGATGGTTAAACCTTGGTGAAAGAACTTGGGCTCCAAGTTCTGTAAGTCTATATAATACACACGCATGATCTCTAAAGCACACACTTTCTGCACAATACAAAAAACACAGAGAGTTTAGAGAGAGCTTGAGAGAGTTCTACATAATTTTTTATAGAGAGAGAAAGCTTCTCAATTCTCCATAGCCAAGTGCAATTGGAGTTCTTATTTGTATTTCTTTCTCAACAACTCTTCACCATTATTATCAGTGAGTACTTCTAACTCACTATGAATGTAAATCATACTTACTTACTGTGTATTTGATTGAAATTGAAAACTCCCATTGTTATGGTCATCCATGGAAGCTTGAAGCTTCAATACTCATTTTTTCAACCATAATCAAAATTCATTTTTAGAATGGAATATCAAAGATTATAGCATGTAGAGACTACAGTTACAATATTAGCGCTTAATTCGTTCGTATTGCGACGTATGCTTAAAATGAAGTTTTATCATCTTTTAGTTTTTCGTAAAATTAGTGATCTATGTTCGGATTCATGTTAAATTGATCATGGATTCATATCCATATATTACATGCCATGTTTTAATCCGGATTTCAAAATGGGTCAAAAGACCCCGAAATTCTGAAACAGGGGAGTTCCTGCGAAGAAGACGAAGATACTGCATGAACTCGTGCGCGCAATCGCGCGAGCGAGCTGTGTGTTTTCTGGCAGAAAGAAAAAGTTTTTAAAAGAAAATGAAAATTGGGCATGTCACGCGAGCGACCCTTCGCGCGAGCGGCCCTTGTGCGCGACTTTGGACAGTTTCTGGTTTTTGTTTGTTTTGTGCTAAGGGACTGTTTGGATGATGTGTTATGGGTTTTAAAGCTCTGTTTGGGGAATTTACTAAAACAGAATCCTATTTGGTTATGTTTGGGCGATTAAAATGATGTACTACGACTTATCAATCCTCGTATGTATGTCGTTTCTATATTTCAGTGATTTAATTTATATTTAAAGTTTCATGACATACATGTGAAGTCAGTTGTACATACATGGTGAGTGAGAATGTTGGTCAGCGTGAAAAAGAGTAATGGTCAGTATGATATACAGTGTGTGGTTGAGATTGTGTTGTGGACACTCCCTGGTAAGTGAGTACCAAAGTGTGTTGTGGTTGAGATTGCGGCTAGAGTGTCTTTGAAATGTGACGGTGGCAAAACTGGACACTCCCTGACGCCCATGGTAGCGTTAAAGTGTGTGGCGCCGAACTTGGACATTCCCTGGCACCCATGGTAGTGCTAAAGTGTGGCCTACAGACACTCCTTGGTACCCGAGTCTAGATACTGTGTAATGTATTTGCGAGGCGGATTAGGTACTAAAGTGTGAGGCATTGGACATTCCCTGGCACCCCGTGCTAAAGTGTGAGGCAAACTGGACATTCGTTGGCACCCCTGTGGTAAAGTGTGGCTATCGGAGTATTTCAAAGATACTGGTGTGAAATAGTGGGTTGTTGTGTTGTCGAGAGAAAAGAGTCGGTAAGATGAGATGGTGCATTGTTTTCATACACGGTCACATATATATGAATTATAGTTTTCAAATGATATTGTGGTTGTTTTCTTAAATGAACTCTTTACTTTAATGTAATCTTGTTGAATTAAAAGGGATTTGAAAAATGGTAAATGAGTATGTGTTACATTCAAAGTTATGTTTTTAATACTTACCAGCTTCAATAAGCTGACAGCGTTGATGCGCCCTGGACATTTGTATTCAGGCTTTTCAGGTTATGACTATGCTGGATCTTATGACTATGCAAACTGAGAACGGCTGCTTTTGGAAGATAAAACTGTTATCAATATTCTTTGCTTTAATTTATGAACTGTTCTGTAATAAGGATGACTATAATAGATGGTAGATATTGTTTTGTTTTAAGGCGGTTTGTGCCTTTAGAGACTCCGTGCTGTAATAACTATTAAGCCAGAAAATATTTGTAAGCTTTGATTGCTCTACTCTGATTATGGTTTTATATTGTTCGACGTTTGGGACGGAATCGATCCTTCAAACTGTCGCGACCTACGGGTCCATAAAGGAAATTAAATGCTTTCCATATTTATGCTACGTCGGGACGTGACAGAATTACTCAGAAAAAAGAAAACGGTGGTGGCAACCATAACGAATTGACTTTGGTCACATGAGAGTATGTGATATCGCTTTAAATGTGACGACAAGTGAGAGGGCACAGAATCAGGGGTCCAAAACGATGATGATTAGTAAGGGTGAAAGAAAACCGAAATAAACCGAACCACCGAACCGAACCGATCGGTTCGGTCGGTTTTCATAGGTGTGGTGCAGTGTACCGAACCAAACCGAACCAAAAATTAAGCCTAAAATCGAAAAAACCGAACCGAACCGAACCGTTCGGTCGGTGGAAAAACCCTCCCAAAACCGACCGAACCGAACCGATTTCACCCCTAATGATTAGTTACTTGACATGCCGGTAACTAATTTTGTTGTTGTGAATCCTTAAATATTACATATGCTGCATTTTCACACTCTGATAGCATGATTAGAATATTTACTAAGCGAAAACTTAAACAAACTTTATTTTTTGTTGTGGTTATTGAATAACCACCGCAGGTGTAGGCCGGAAAGAGTAGAGGATATGATCGAGACTACGGGGCTGGGTTTGCTAAGATGGGTTTTGTAATATTTATTTTTAAATTGCTAGTTGGAGATGTTTTGGGAGTTGTGGTATAATGATTATAGTTTTATGTAAAAATATATATATATATATATAATAATAATAATAATAATAATAATAATAATAATAATAATAATAATAATGATGCATTAGAAGCTATGTTTTAACTCTTTAGTATGTTAGAATAAATCTATATATATTGGTTGGGTTTTTTTGTGTGTTTTGAATTATTTAAAGAAATAAGTGCAGTAGGGGTTAAAATGTTTTAGTTTATGAAAACAAGGTGAATGGTGCTGTAATAGGGGAGACTCTGCCCAAGTACCATTCAAAGGTTTTAAAACTTTATTTTGCTTTATTATTATATTTGATAAAATAACATTCTACCCCTAGTATTTCAGTCAAAATATTAATTTTTGGAACGTTAAAAGTGAATGTTTGGTCCTTGTTGGCTTTGTTACATGTGTCTTAGCCCGCGGAGGTGGGTTGGGGTATGACAAATTTTTGGTATCCGAGCAACAGGTTAGATCCTTTGGGGACGAGAGATGAATATGACGCTAAAAAAAAATTCATGTATATGATAATCATGACATGTAGTTACATATAGAGGCATACATGTTTACAACACGTGATTTAAATGTTGTTGAGCATGTATATCATGTTGCATGCATTCTACATATTATAATATGTAGAGGGATGGTTGAAAGCTTTATTGTGATAAAATGGAGTATAAAGGGAATTATTTTTCATGTGTTGAATTGATTGTGTTGGAAAGGTGGATTGAGAATTTAGTAAGAAATTCTGAGTTTGAGAATATTAGTAGAATTTGGGTTAAGAAATCAAGGGTTGAGTTGGTCATCCTAAAATGATTTGACTGGTATTATATTATAAAGGGTATTGACTTGATGAAGGATTATTGAGTATTAGATTATGATTGTGGGTATGGATTTTCTTCCGAATATTATCAGGTATTATTAGTAGTGAAGATTCTCTCATATTTTCTGCTAAGAAATTGGGTATCTGGATTTCTTATGATTTATATAGGCCTCATGAGCAGATATGGTATTATTGCTATCTTATTTCTCCATTTATTCGGTAATTATCTTTGAGAGTATTTATCGGACTCCTTATATATTCTCTTAGGATTGAGGGTGAAATACTGTGTTTGTCGAGGTGATAAGACATTGGGATTTATCCAGTCGCTTGAGTTATCTTAGGTTGTTAAGGAATCTCTCAAATCTATTTGGTATATATTGGCTTGTTGAAGAATCTCTCAACATAAATTTATTTATTTCTATTTCTTGGGATGCCTATCTTATTATCGAATAATAATTGGTTCTCCAACGTATCCGTGTGAATAGTAGATTTGGGGTCAAATAAAAGTAATAAACTTTTCTATTGTGTTTCCATCGATTGGGTATCACTACGGTTGTAAATCATTCTTTTCTGGATAAGGATATGGTTGATTGTGATCAATACTAAGTAGTTGTGTTGTACGAATAACGAAATAAGTTGAAAATCTGAATTTGAAAATGGGTTACAAGTTTAATAAGTAGTACTCCCTCCGTCCCATTTTATATGTCCCCCTTTTCTTTTTGGGATGTCCCAAAATTATTGTCCACTTTCCTAAATTAGTATGCAAATTTTACTTAGTTTCCCAAACTATCCTTTCTTGCAATCAATACCAAAACAAAAAAAAAAGTGTAATGATTATGGGCAATTGTGGAAAGTAAGTGTAGATTCTTTTTGTCCTCTTAAATAGTTAAATTTCCCAAAAGGGACACATAAAATGGGACGGGGGGAGTATCTCTTTGATATCCAAACCCCTATAAGATTCGTTCAACCACCATAAAAATCAGGTAATAGTATTCTTATTATCTCTTTGTAATTTATCTGTAAGCAATCAAGATCTGACTATTGCACTGTACTGTAGCAATTGTCAAGCATCCTAGTATATCACTGGAAACTTTCAAACTTTGGATTTTGTTATTAATAATGTATTAGAAAATTCTGGGATATTTGAATGACGTTAAGTGAGTTTTTATATATTTAAATGAGTAGAAATATTTTAAAATTATCTTCTGTGGAAAAAAAAAACACTGATTTATTGTAAATCAAGAAGTGTTTAAAAATATTTTGATAAAAGGAAGTGATTGGATTTGACCCAGATTATGTAGAAGGGGGCAACTAGTGAAAAGAAATTTAATCAAATATGTATTTCAATTGTTGTTTAAAAGAGTTATTAATAGAAAATATTTTGATTATATGATAGTTTGTGTAAACATTTTTATTTTATGGAGAGAGATTTTAAGTGAATACTATTGGGCCAGCTAGGAAGCTCAGCTGAGCACACTACCTTTACTTTGGTTTTAAATTGGAATATTATATTTTAAAATGAATTCCAAATGACCTTGGTAAGAAAAGGGTCTGGATGTAACTTGTGATATTCTATGTACAATTTTGAGTGCTGTTTGCTACGGGCACATGATTTGGTTGATAGGATATAAGGAGCATCAGTTTATTTCTTGGGAACTGAGTTAGGATATTCTTGGTTACAAGGTGAGTATACCAGGGCAATAAAGCACTTCATTTTAAAGACATGTTCTGGATATCTTTAGGTAAAGTATCGAGTCACAATAACTTATGAGTATTATATTCTTCGAACATATGATTGTGTAGAATTCTAACATTGGAAAAGAAATGGTAGTTTATTGCTTGTTGCTTGGGGTTATAGTCGGAGATCAACGAGTGATTTTGTTACACACAAGGGTCGCATTTAAAAGGGCATTGCACACTTGGACAAATAATATAAAATTTGAGATTGAGCAGTGTTGGATCATATTTAAGTTTTATCTCAACAAAATCAGTTGCTTATTGATTGTAAGTGCTACAAGGAGGGGACAAATTTGTATATCGATTTCTATACATTGGGGCTTAGACAGCATAAATCGAAAGACATGTAAGTTCTACATCTGAATATTTTGAGAGTTGTGAAGCTTTGCCTTATGTTGAACATCTGGTGGATGAGTTGTATTTCTGAAATATGTGATGTGGGTATTGTTGGAAATCAATCAATCGGGACTTATGAAGATGACGTAAATTTGAAGTTACGGGATTGACTAAGTATTAGTAAAAAAAAATGTATTAAAGATTTCTTTTTTGTATGAGGACACGAGAGAAACTTATATCGGTTCTAGTGAATTTTTCAAAAAAAAAAATCAATTTATGATGATATTGATATTATTATTGTAACAGTTTGTATTTAAATTGGGTTATATATTGATGCAACAATAATTTATACTGCATATGATTGAAATTTAATAGAATAAATTATCTGGTACAAGATTTAGAATTCATACTATTCTTTTTATATTGAGCAATTAGAAGTAATATTCTTATGAGTTAGAAGTTTATATTAGTTGTCATGACTTGGAATATTTAGTTATACAGCAACTATTGAATACATGATACCGAGGATAGTTGGAACTCATGATGGCTACAATTTGAAATTTTATATTAATCAGGTGAAGACAAAATGGTTGTTGGTGCTCGATCATAGATCTACAGGGGTATGGTGTGCACGTTGACTATTCAGAAAAGATTTGAGTCAAGATTCAAAATTTATTAGAAATTAAAATTTGATCTGAAAATTGGGGAAGTAATAATGATAATAAATCAAGGTCAACCAGCATTACTATAATAGATGAGCGAAAATTGACTTAAAGTTCGATTTGGGTTTCTATTTTAGATATTTGTTATAAATTATTGAAAGAAAAGTGATTGAACTCTGCTCTATAGTAAAATGTATCAAAATCTCAAGGTCGAGTGTGTATTTCAAGAGAAGATAGCTCAAGAGAATGAGTTCGGAAGAAATATTAAAGTATATAATGAGATTTGAGTATATAATACGTTAGTAATTGGGTATGCGACATTACTAATTGCGTTTTATTGTATATGATGACTTAGTAATTAGTTACAGGGGTACAAGTCTTCTTGAAGATTGATTTGACATTTAAGTATTATCAGGTAAAAGTTTTAACTAGGATGTTGAGAAGGCCGCTTTCAGATGGGAAATGTAAAGTATTATTTGCTATGTGTGGCAGAAACAATGAAGGTTCATGGGGTTGTTGTGAGTGATATTATTGACAATCTGAGTTGAATGTTTATGGTATTAAATTTCATGATGGGATTGCCAAAGTTAACCAGAATTAGGTGTTGTCATATAAATGATTTGTGGACATATTGACCCAATCAAATTGTGGTTATTGATTGAAGCTGCAGACTTGTTGGGGTAAAACGACCTATGTATGTGAAAAGAATTACGTAATTATGTGGTACTAGCACTTGTAATCCTAGAAGGAAATAGTCGATTATGAAGAAGTTCTAGAATCTTACCAAAGCAATGGAATTGGAACTGAACTTTTACGAGACGTTTATCATACACTGACACCTAGTGGGAAAATATAATAAAGATAAGTGAAATTTGTTTCAGAATGATTGGGGGGAAATGACTAATGTAGGGTGAAAAATATTTTTCGAAGTTTTATCTTCAGAGAAAGGGTATAGTTTGACGAACCGAGTGAGATTGAAATTCCAGTATATCAATTGAAAATATTGAAAAGAATGGGGACCAATCAATTGCGATTGTAGTCACACCGGTGGATATGATATATTTTATAATCGTGTTGTTGCATATGAATCAGTAAAAGTTCGAGGAAAAACGCTTACATATATAGATGAGAAAAGTTTGGGGGGCAAACTTCTAAAAGGGAGGGAGAGATGTAATACCCGTACCCGAAAAATGAAAGTAATTTTAATTTACATACATTAATAGTATAATTAATTGCATGTGATGATTTGGATAATTTCCAGTCACCCGGATGTAATAAGTGCTTGATAAATGGCACAGTTTTAGAAATATGAAACGGGACCTACAGAAGGTTCAGATTGAATAAATTGCATTTAGTTGCATTTATGTGATTAAATGGTAGACATGTAAATGTAAATGTGTATATTATAATACATGTTGATGCTACATGATTATGTAATTGATAAAATGTTAAGTGTTTTAATATTCTATTATTGTTCATGATTATTTATGGTCCCAATTTAAATACCCTTGTGAAGGCGTAAATAAGCACGTGACATAATTAGTCGACTAATTAGTGGATTCATATAACATTTGAGACCCGTAATATGGGATCCACTTGTGTGCAACTTAACGGAAGGTGACATGTGGTGGGATTTGGTGTTGCCAACACCATGGTACTACAATATTCTAGTAGAAGCATTGAACCAAAACACAAACACACACCCCAAAAAAAAAATTTGACAAAACGATAGTATGTGCAAGTGTGGCGGCTGTGATGTATGAATATATACACTTATATTAGTTAGTTAATAAAACAAATAAAAATATGAAAGGAAAAAAAAAACAAAAAACAGAGAAGAAACAGACGTGAGAAAGAAAAGAGAGAAAAGTGAGGATTTCATCTTTCCGATACCATAGTTTCATCGTATGTTGTCCAAATCACGATACCAAGTCATATTTAAACTTGTGGGGGTAAGCCTAACCTTATGGTATAATTTAATTTACGTTTAATCAATAGATTTTTCGTGACCCAAATAGGGTTGATAATATTTAGTTTACCAAAATTGTGTAGGATTAACTGCAAGTTAATATTTGGGATGGATCTAGGAAAAAAATTCGGGATTTCTAGGCTTATTTGATTATTTATAGAGAGGTGAGTGCTCTAATTCCAAAATTGGGTGTTTAATGTTGCTTATGCGATAGTTTGTGGTATTAGCATGCTTCGATCATGAATATATAGAAAAGCATGTGGTTAATTATTGCTTAATATGTCAAGAATGCTAAAGTTGCCATGTTCCCATCTTGAGATGCTTATGTGCTTATTTGGGTCAAAGCCTCAAAGATGTCAAGTGATAATCACCATTATTTAGCCCATATTTAAGGGATATCATTGCTCAGAGAAAAGGGGATGAATTCATCAGAGAAAAAGGGACGGTGGTGACGGCCATAACGAATTGACTTCGGGCATGTAAGAATGTGTGATATCGCTTTAAAAACGACGACAAGTGAGAGTGTCCGAAATCAGGGGTCCAAAACGATGGTGATTTGATATGCCGGCAACTAATTTTATTGTTGTGAATTCTTAAATATTACATATGCTGCATTTCACACCCCGATAACATGATTAGAATGTTCAATAAGCTAAAACTTAAACAAACTTTATTTCTGTTATGGTTATTGAATAACCCTCGTAGGTGCAGGCCGGAAAGAGTAGAGAAAATGATTGAGACTACGGGGCTGAATTTGCTAAGATGGATTTTGTAATGATTATTTTTAAATTACTAGTTCGAGATATTTTGGAAGTTGTGGTATAATGATTATAGTTTTATGTTTTAAAAAAAATGTATTAGAAGCTATGCTTTAACTCTTTAGAATGTTACTATGTTAGAATAAATATATATATATATATATATATATATTGGTTGATTTTTTTTTTTTTTTTGTGTGTTTTGAAATACTTAAAGAAATAAGTTTACTAAGGATTAAAATATTTTAGTTTATGAAAACAAGGTGAATGGTGCTGTAATAGGGGAAACTCTGCTCAAGTACCATTCGACGATTTTAAAACTTTGTTTTGCTTTGTTATTATATTTGATAAAATAACATTCTATCACTGGTATTTCAATCAATATGTTAATTTTTGGAACGTTAAAAAAATAAATGTTTGGTCTTTGTAGGCTTTATTTCACGTGTCCTTGCCCACGGGGACGGGTTTGGGTGTGACACAACAGCTCATGACGATGCGCAATGGTGGTTATGGCGGCAGAGTGCAGTGGATCTGTGGTGGTGGTGGAGGTGGTGGTGGTGGTGGTGGCGGCGGTTCGATGATGGTCTGTGGTGGCGACGATGGTTCGATGGTGGTGGTGACAGTGGATGGGTGGTGCTTGTAGTAAGGAGAGAGAGATCTTAGAGAGATTGTAGAGAGAGAAAGTAGATCTGAGAGAGAGGGTCTCTGCTTTTTTTAGGAAGATGAAGTGAGGGGTGATTTGGTCTGTTGAAAATTTTGAAATGGACTTGAGGAGTGAATTGTTTGTGGTGTGGATTGGAGTGAAAAAATTAGTTTGGGCTTTTGTCCTTGTAGAGTTTATTATTAATGGACTATCCTTTAAACCAAGAAAGACTGACCTTAGGGATCTTAGATCAAACCTCCCTAAAATAATAATTATTGAAAATTTGAGCACTTAATTGAGTTATCAAACACAATTTTTTTTTTTTTTTTGGCCCGTTTGTCAACCATGTTTGACACCCTACATGCGTTGGGTTTGGTCTCAGGCTCTCATCTTTTGGGCCTGTTTGGTAAACCCAACTATCAGTTTTGTTAAAATAGCCCTGTAAATTCTACAAGGTGGGATCTACTATGCTGTCAAACCATCTCCACACCCAAATCCCCATTACATGAGTAAATTGTTAGATTATATTTTTTTGTGGGGACAATAAACTGTTAGATAAAATACAATCACGCATGTACATTAGAACATATGTAAATGCTATTTTTTTCATGTCAAACTTATATTTTGGTATTACTATAATGTTAAAATGTTATTTCATGTTTTAGCATATGCGCTCTAATGAAAATTGCTAAATGAAATGTTATTTCTTTCTTTGTATTGGAAAAATGTAAGATATTGCCTTGTTAGAGTATCTCCAATGCACCATGCTATTTTTCAGAGTGCTAAATCTATTTTTTTGGCATTGCTAAAGTGTCAAATGCTATATTTTGACAGTTCTGCTCCAATGTTACATGTCATTTCAAATGTTATAATTTCCAACTACTACTCCCAGCCACCATTCATCTTCCAAAAACATTTTTGGCATATGTCATTTATCAAATTCCACATGATCACAGCCGTTAGTAGAATTGGCATATGCCATTTGTCATGCCAAATTTGACACGAAATGTTGTCCTGCCAAATTTTGGCACGACAAATAGCATGGGGTTGGAGTAACTACTTTTACTCTTCATGCTATAATATAGAATTGGCATGGCAAATAGCATAGGGTTGGAGATGGTTAATGTGCCAAATTATAGCATAACCCTTCAAAAACATATCTCCAATAGTGTGCCTAATATCATGTCAAATTATAGCAATGCCAAATTTGGCACAGGATATAGCATTGCTATAATTTGTTATGAGCTTTGACATGTCATTGGAGAGAGATTTTTCAAAATCATGCTATAATTTAATAATAGCATAAAATATAGCATGCCCATTGAAGATGGTCTTATTATCGTGCTATATATAATGTAGGGTGTGTGTAGATTTCATTTGAGTATTGCTAGATGTACAAAAAAAAATGCACAACTAAATGCACAACCTGCTTAAAATTGTTGGACCTCGTGCTGAAAAAATTGTACACCTTTTTTTTTTTTTTTTTTTTTGTCTTTTTGTGTCTACAGACTTTTCAGCACGAGATCAAACAATTTTAAACAGGTTGTGCATTTTATTTGTGCATCTAGCATTATTCATTTCATTTATCCAAGAACAAAATTACCTTTATTTTCAGACGCAGAAGGGGGGAGATGTGCCAATGAAAAGGATTTGGATAAATATTAATGACCTCCCCTGAGGTATGATCTAATATCAAAGACCTCCACTGGGTTCTAAAAATTATCATTGAACTCTCTAATTTTTTAAACTTTGTATCACTGACCTTCCTTCCGTTAATGGTAGTGAATGAAATCTTGCGATGTTAGCAAATTTTTGCAATTAAAATGACATTAGTTCCCTTGTTATTGGCTGATTGGCCAAAATAAACTCACAAGCATGTGTCAAATGACATAAATGCCCTCACATTAGGTATTTCAAAGTGTGAGGACATTTGTCCAGTGATTCAGTAAAATACATTAGTGAGGGCATTTAGTGACACAAAGTTTTAAAAATAGAGGAGGTAGCTGATATTATTCAAAATTCAGAGGAGGTTAATGATATTTACCCAAAGGATTTATATGAACTCCAACAGCTCTGATCTATAAAACCAGCATGAAAGACAAATTGAAACAAATATCCGTAGGACACTTCACTATCAAAGATAAGCTAGATGCTCATCTTTGCATCTAATTTAATTAATAGGAGTACTATTCTCTTTTTCCTTCTCTAAAAATCTTGAACATTTGAATGATCATGTGCATGTTTCATTTTCTTTCTCTACCAATCCGAAGCGAAATGGAAATAGATCGTTTCAAATATAACCTTAAGGGGCAAAGTGTGATTTATCAAAAATATATACCTGAAAATACTAATGTACGAGTTGTTTTATAGAACCCTCGTTGTACAGGTAATTAATTAGAAGCCCAAATGAACCTTCTCTTTATACTTACCAAAATTCTGACAAAAGAATAGTATAAAAAAATCACTTGTACGAAAATTCAAATATGCAGTAAAAGGTTATTCGACGAAATAATTACACATCAATGGGGACCGTTTTATTATCCTATTAAAAAATTTCATTTGTTAGAACATCTGTAGTGGGTAGTGTAAATTTAAGGGAAAATTAGCTTTAGTTAAATGTATAAACATGGAACACTACAATGGTGTAGCGACTAAACGGCACTCACAAAGCCTTTTGACAGAAACGATGTAATTTACATATATACTTTACGCCCAAAACAAACCAAAAAAAAATCCTCACGGCACACATTGTGCCGTTTGGGTGTTGCACGGCACAGTGTGTGCCGTGTGGGATGTTTTCTAATGATAGATGGCTTTGGTTGTGCCGCGTGGTATCTCACGGCACACTGTGTGCCGTAATCCCCATACAACAGCTAAACTTAGTTGAACATTAATTTTAAATTCCACTAATTTCAATCTTTAAATTTGTTGTATACCTTACACCACTGTAAGTGCACAATGCTAAATTTTACTAAATTTAATATATACATCTGCCCATTAAAGATACTCTTAAAACTGTACTGGTCCTCCAAAAAATGAGGTCCAAGATGGTCCATTTTTTATTATTATTAATTTTTTTTTGGAGAGAGAGGAGGGGAAGAGGGTCCAATTCGAGAAAGGAACTTTGTGAGGGCAAGCCACTACTTGAATAAATTAGAAGTGCAACTTTCCCTAAAACATGGACCAATTTTGAAGGGTCTACAACAATATCCCATGCATCAATTAGAGAGAGAACAAAGGTTAAAAGATTTGAAGGATTTTAACAATAAAAACGGAAAAGAGTTTTGGAGAGAGAGAGAAAAGAGAAGGTGGTTAAATAAACATCATTATAAATCCAACATGGCACATATAAACTCCAAAACTCAGTGGCCAAGTCAAATGGGTTTTGCTTTATAAATGGCTTTTTTTTTTCGGAATTTATGCTAGATAGATACCAGTAACAAAAGCGATCGTACTTTCCAAAGAAAGTAACAAAAAGGGCATAATATCTATATGTAGAGTTAATTAGGGTGTGGTTAGATAGAGACGCACAGAAGCGTGACTTAGTCCACAGAGCCATCTCAGGCTTACAGGAGATTTAGAAAACAGTAATGCATTTTTATTTTAAAGGGTTAATTATATTTTACTTTTTTATGGTTATACTCATTTTTACTTCAACCTCTTGTAATTTAAAAGTGAGCAGTTTAAGTGTTAACAGTGGCGGATGTATTAAAGGGCAAGTGCCCCCCAAAATTTTAAAAAATTACAAATTTTACCCTATGAGCAAAAATATTTTACATTCGAACCCCCCTGAAATTCCATTCAAGCCCCCCTAATTATGAAAATTACCTACTAAGCCCTCCCAACATTATAATACAAGTCCTCTTTCTCTTAAGTTTTTGTACTAATTATAAAAAATATATATAAAAAGGTCCAAAATATACACAAAAAATGTATAAATATATCTAAAATATGCGTAAAAAAAGTCCAAAATATTTATATATAAGTCCAAAAAAAAAAATTCGAAGGCGTTGCTCCCGAACCCTCATATATCAAGCCCCCCCTTAATTGATTTTCTAAATCCGCCCCTGAGTGTTAAAATTAGCCCTCACAGAGAAGAGTTTAAGTGTCAAAATCAACCTCACATAGACAGTTTATCCCAAAATTATCCTCATAAAGGAGTTGAGTGTTAAAAATTAGCCCCAGATAGCTCGGTTAAAGGTAGCATTATCATCACATAAGGGTTTAGTTATAAAATTAACCTCACAAAGGTATTTAAGTGTTAATTGTATTGGCCAATTTTAGAAGTTTTATCAGTATTGAGTAAAATCTTTATAGTTTCACTTTAGACCGAAACCACAGGGAGTAAGTGTCCACTTTTGAAATACAGGGGATAAAGTGAAAATAAACCTAATCACAAAGGGGTAGAATATAATTAACCATTTTTTAAATTTGAATCCTAAATTTAGTTTTTCAATGTTTTGCCCTTTACACCACCATATATAGTGATATTCGATATTATGGAACAGTACCACAACATGTGGCATAACTATCACATCAATGACGTGTGATATCATCAATTACTACTACAGTATACAATTTGACATGCGGTACCTGTACCACCAATCACTATCGCAACTGTTAAGTTTGATATGCATACTATTTTTATATTAAAAAAAAAAAAAAAAAAAATAGAATAAGAGAATAGGATTGGATACACTCGTTAACAAAACAAAGCTTAACAAACCATTAGTATTCTGCATTCATTGAAGCTGACAAGTGACAAGAGAGAAAAAAATGGGAGTGAATGAGAGAACAACTCACAGATTCTTGGACTCACGCAGCGTAACGATAACTGGCCACACACAGTTAAAATAACGCGGTCTTTTATAATACGTGGCAAGCTAACATTGGTGACAGCTTATCACAAAGCCGGCAGGACCCTCAATGTTGACGACGTTTAAGATTAAGAAGGACCCACGACGACCCTCGTGAGAAAAAGAGAAAACAGAGAGTGAATTAATGATGTTAATACCACATGACATGAGTTTATCTTATCAAAAAGCCCCCCCATCTCTCTCTCTCTCTCTGTCTTTTAAAAGGTTTTTGGGAAGAGGGAACCAAAAGACCAACACTACTAGTCTGAGGAGAGAGAAAGTTAGAGAGGGAGAGAGAACAAACAGTGGGCTCAACAGCATATGGGCACTGTTATGTGTATGATCAGACTAAACCAGACGAACACTGCTTCCAAACGCTCCTCGAACCACCATTGATGCCAACGGCTATTTTTCTCTGCGTCGCTGTGGTGCTCTGCGCCACCGCGTTAACGTGCGCCGACGGGGCGGTGACGGAGATCCAAGCGTTAACGTCGTTCAAATCGTATCTACATGATCCACTTGGCGCATTGGACGGCTGGGATTTGTCGACGCCGTCGGCTCCTTGTGACTGGCGTGGGGTCGTCTGTTATAACGGCCGAGTTCGAGAACTCCGCCTGCCACGTCTGCAACTCGGTGGCCGACTCACTGATCAAATCGCTAACCTACGCCAGCTGCGCAAGTTAAGCCTTCACTCCAACGGCTTCAACGGCTCAATCCCGATCTCTCTCTCTCAATGCTCTCTCCTACGCGCCGTTTATCTACAGGACAACTCGTTCGCCGGCGTTTTCCCTCCGGCGATCTCAAACCTCACAAACCTACAGGTCCTCAACGTCGCTCACAACCTCCTCTCCGGGGGAATCACCGGCGACGTACCGGTGAGTCTCCGGTATCTCGATCTCTCATCCAACGACTTCTCCGGCGACATTCCGACGAACTTCTCCGTCGCGTCTCAGCTCAAACTCATAAACCTCTCATTCAATCGGTTCACTGGAGAGGTCCCACCGAGCATCGGAGAGCTTCAATCGCTTGAATATCTATGGCTGGACTCGAATCAATTGTACGGTACTCTGCCGTCGGCGATTGCGAACTGTTCGTCGCTATTGCATTTAAGCATCGAAAATAACTCACTCGAAGGTCAAATTCCGGCGACTATCGGTTCGCTTCCGAAGCTTCAAGTAATATCGTTGTCACATAACAAACTCACTGGTTTGGTCCCCACATCTCTGTTTTCAAATGTCTCAATCAACACTACTCCAACTCTTAGAATTGTTCAACTGGGTTTTAATTTTTTCACGGACTTAGTCAACAAACCCACAAATGATATAATATTATTCTATAGTGTTTTGGAGGCTTTAGACCTTCACGAGAATCACATAACCGGCGTGTTTCCAAACTGGTTCACAAATATATCGACACTTACAATGCTCGATGTTTCTGGGAATTTTTTCTCCGGCGTGTTACCGAACGAAATCGGCAATCTTGCAAGGTTGGAGGAGCTTAGAGTGGCTAATAATTCGTTAACTGGGGAAGTTCCTGGTGAGATTCAAAAATGTGTATCTCTAAAGGTGCTTGATCTTCATGGAAATCGGTTTTCGGGTCCAATTCCTCCATTTTTGGGTGACTTGAAGGGCTTGAAGATACTATCTCTGGGTGGAAATCTTTTCACCGGTTCGATTCCGGCGAGTTTCGGTGGCCTTTACGAGCTCGAATCCTTGGATTTGAGCAACAACCACCTAACCGCCGTGACTATGCCAGAAGAGATAATGCAGCTTAGCAATTTGACTACGCTGGGTTTGAGCAACAACAAATTTTCCGGTGAAATTCCAGCTAATATTGGTGATTTCAAGGCTTTGATTGTTTTAAACATGAGTGGTTGTGGGTTTTCCGGGAGAGTTCCGACGAGTGTTGGGAATTTGATGAGACTCACTACTCTTGATTTGAGTAAGCAAAATCTATCTGGGGAATTACCATTTGAGCTTTTTGGATTGCCAAGTATAAAAGTGATTGCTTTGGAAGAGAACATGTTTTCTGGGAATGTTCCTGAAGGGTTTAGCAGCTTAGTGAGTTTACAGTATCTGAATCTATCATCCAATGCCTTCACCGGCAACATTCCGGCAACATATGGGTTTCTTCAGTCCTTGATAGTTCTCTCTCTGTCCAACAATCGAATTAACGGCTCAGTTCCGGCAGAGCTCGGCAATTGCTTTGACCTTCAAGTACTAGAGCTTCGTCGCAATAGTTTGACGGGTGAAATTCCGGTTGATCTCACACATTTATCTAATTTGAAGAATCTTGATTTGGGTCAGAATGGTTTAACAGGTGAAATCCCAGAAAATATTTCAAATTGTTCATCTCTGAATTCTTTATTATTGGATTCAAATCACATATCAGGCCCCATACCAAGCTCTTTGTCAAAGTTACCAAACCTAACAATTATCAATCTTTCTACAAACAATTTGAGTGGAACCATTCCAGATAACCTTTCGCTTATTTCAAGCTTGAAGTACTTGAATCTGTCAAGTAATAACCTTGAGGGTGAAATTCCAGAGAGTTTAGGCTCTCGATTCAATGACTCTTCACTGTTTGCAATGAACAAAGGTTTATGTGGAAAGCCATTGAACAAGGATTGCAAGAAATCAAGAACACGAAAGAGGAACAGATTGCTTTTACTCATCGGTGTGGGTGTAGCAGGAATCTGCCTTCTGGCACTTTGTTGTTGCGTGTATATATACAGCGTTTTCAGATTGCGGAAGAAGCTGAGGGGAGATAGAAAGAGAAGCCCGGCTCATGCAAGTTCAGGCCGTGGAAGTGGAGAAAATGGAGGGCCAAAACTAGTTATGTTCAATAACAAGTTAACATATGCAGAGACAGTTGAAGCAACAAGGCAATTTGATGAGGAAAATGTGCTGAGCAGAGGAAAATATGGATTATTGTTCAAAGCCACATTCCCAGATGGAATGGTTCTTGCTATTCGCCGCCTTCCGGATGCTTCCATCGACGAAGGAACCTTCCGTAAAGAAGCCGAATCGCTCTGGAAAGTAAAGCATAGAAATTTGACAGTTCTTCGAGGGTACTATGCTGGACCACCGCCTGATATTAGACTCCTTATTTATGATTACATGCCTAATGGAAATTTGGCTACTTTGCTTCAAGAGGCCTCTCACCAAGATGGGCATGTACTGAATTGGCCGATGCGCCACTTAATTGCACTCGGCATTGCTCGTGGGCTAGCATTTTTGCACTCGGTTTCGATTATTCATGGCGATGTAAAGCCACAAAATGTACTATTCGATGCCGATTTTGAAGCCCATCTTTCTGATTTCGGGTTGGACCGGTTAACACTAGCAACCCCATTAGAAGCCTCATCATCGGCCGCCCCAATTGGGACTCTTGGCTATGTATCGCCCGAGGCAGCATTAAGTGGACAGGCTACGAAAGAGGCCGATGTGTATAGCTTTGGGATTGTGTTATTAGAGATACTAACTGGGAAGAAACCAGTTATGTTTAGTCAAGATGAGGACATTGTGAAGTGGGTGAAGAGGCAGCTTCAAAGGGCTCAGATTGTGGAATTGCTTGAACCGGGTTTGCTCGAGCTTGACCCGGAGTCGTCCGAGTGGGAAGAGTTCTTGCTTGGGGTAAAAGTGGGACTGCTTTGCACCACCACTGACCCACTTGAAAGACCATCCATGACTGACATTGTGTTCATGCTAGAGGGATGCCGGGTCGGTCCTGAAATTCCGTTGTTGGCCGATCCCACATCCCTGCCTTCCCCTAGTTAGAAGATTCGATCAATTTAACTTCAGAAAAGAAGTCATTTTTCTTTGCTGAATTCAATTCTGTAATTTGTAATTCTTTTTTCTTTTTTCTTTTTCATGTGTAGTTGTTTCATAACGTTATGATATCATTTGATTATCCAGGTAGGTATTTTAGTGAGTCATAGTACTACATTATTGCACTTCCATCCCTACTAATAATGCTGGAGATCAAGTGCGAATCCAGGATTTTTGGTCAAGGGGCCTAACTTATACGGGGGTTCGGGGGCAGCGCCCTCGAGGCAAATTTTTTTGGGTCTACAGAATTATGTGTAAAAAGGTAGAATCGTATACAGGATTGGTTTAACACTCATAGTTTGGGAAGAATCATGTAATTTTAGGGGCTTATGTCTAAAACATTTAAAATATTACATGTACGTTTAGAATTTTCAAAAGTACAAGGGGGCCTATATCTAAAATTTGTTAAGTATTACGTATAAGTCTAGAATTTTCAAAAGTACAAAGTGGTCTATGTCTAAAACTTGTTAAATATTATATGTAAATCTAGAATTTTCAAAAGTTTAGGGGGGCCGTGTAAAATTTAAGAAGACCTATTTCTAAAATCTTTAAACTATTACATACTATAATTTTATAATTTCAAAAATTCAGGGGGCCTGTGCCACCCCTGAATAATGCCTAGGTCCGCTAGTGCTGGAGATCCATATAATGAGGAGATTCCATAATTTATAAAGCCAACTTTCAACACCAAATGTCTAGAGTAGAGTTCAAATACATGACTTGAGGTCTGTTTGGAATTACTTCATGAATGGACATTTGAGTTCAAACGTGGGATTCAAAATGCATTTATTAGTCTGTTTGGATCAATTTGAAAAAGTACTTTAAAGATCCCAGAGGCACGTTTGGTACTTTAAAAAACCCAGAAGCACATTTGGATGAAGCAAATCCGGAGCTGCTTTTGTCGTAGATGCTCGAAACAGGTTGGAATTTTAATGAGTTTTTTTTAGGGGTGTGTTTCGACCGGAATGAATCGGAGGAATACCCTTTTTTAAATTAAAAAAAAATTGAAATTAAATAGATGTTCTGATTTCCGTTCCGTTTTTTTTGGAATTTCATTTTCCTTTTGTGATTTCGGAATTTTTCGAAATTTTCTGAATCGGAATTATTCGGAAATTTTCGAGATTGGATTTGGGAATTTTTATAATTTTTGGAAATTTTCGGAATACGAATACTATTGAAAGGATATGTCGTGCTTTTGTGAGGAGTGTCTTACTCTCTCCTTTCTCTTTTTATTCGATGTGGGATAAACAAGTCCACATTTATCTAAATTTTTGGAAAAAATTCAGATTTTTTCAAAAATATTTTTGGAAAATTTTTGGAAAATATATTTTCGGAATATTTACGGAATTTTCAGAATTCTCAAAATAATTCCAATTCCGATCCGATTTATTTTCGAAATTTTTGGAATTCAGAATTCAATTTTTGGTGTCAAAATAAAAAAATTTCGGATCGGGATCGAAATTTCCGTTCTAAGGCACCCCTAGTTTTTCTTAATTTTTATGTTCCCTACCTAAATACATTTTTTTTTTTTCGGAAAAATCCTAAATACTTTTTGTAGTTGATAGTATTTCTTTTGCATACGGTGTGGTTTCATAGTCCTTTTTTTTTTCCCCTGTGGTACAAAGGGCTTTGGTACTTTAAAGAACCCATAAGCACGTTTGGAGCTGCTTCTGTCGTAGATGCTTGAAGTAGGTTAGAATTTTAATGAGTTTTTCTTAGGGGTGTGTTTCGACCGGAATGGATTGGAATACCCTCTTTTTCGGAAAAAAAAAAAAAAAAAAATCAAAAATTAAATAGGTATTCTTTTGATTTCCGTTCCGATTTTTTTAGAATTTCATTTTCCTTTCCGATTTCGGAATTTTCGAAAATTTTCGGAATTAGAATCGAAATTTTTTATAATTTTTAAAATTTTCAGAATACAAATACTATTAAAAGGGTAAGTCATGATTTTATAAGGAGTCCCCTACTCTCTCCTTTCTCTTTTTATTCGACGTGGGATAAACAAATCCACATTTTTCTAAATTTTTTGGAAAAAATTCAGATTTTTTCAAAAAATATTTTGGAAAACATATTTTCAGAATATTTACAGAATTTTCAGAATTCTCAAAACAATTCCAATTCCGATCCAATTTATTTTTAAAATTTTCGGAATTCAATTTTTCGTGTCAAAATCAAAAAATTTCGGATCGGGATCAGAATTTCCGTTCTAAATGGCACCCCTAATTTTTCTTAATTTTTATGTTCCCTACCCAAATACATTTTTTTTTTCGAAAAAAATCCTAAATACTTTTTGTAGTTGATAGTATTTCTTTTGCATGCAGTGTGGTTTCATAATTTTTTTTACCTTTGGTACAAATGGTTTCATAATCTTGCAAAATTGCATTGAATAATGATTGGGGCACCAAAGGACATAAAGAACTTTCATAAAATGAGTGGAAAGTCTATGTGATAGACTGAGATCCACCAGCAATTAATGAAAATAATGGTTAATTGTTGGCGGATCCCAATATACTACATAAATTTTCCACTCATTTTATAAAAATTCTTTGTGTCCTTTGGTGCCTCATGCATTATTGAATTGCATTAGTTCTCACTCCTCAGTCCTGCTTTCGCTCGTTCAGTTTGGCCCAGTGGCATCTTTAAGGGTTTCTGTATTAGTGGACCCCACAAAAGTCCCAACAACTTTCCGGAGCTCCTCTTGTGTGGGCCGGTCCCACTGACTTTCCCGCCATTAGAAATTTTTGTTGTCTTTTCCTTAACATTCGACGCGCGGCAGTATCTGAGTGGGTTAGAAAATAGCCGTTATTGTGACCTGGCAGACCAAGAATTGCTTTTTCATTTTTATCGGGAAAGAGGAAGAAGAGCTCCGGTGAATTGTCGGTTTGTGGGCTTCTTGTTTCTCTCTCTACAACATTGTTTCTCCCTCTCTCAGGAGAGAGATGATATTCATTCGCCCCCCATGTCGGATTTTGCGGAGAGGAGACTGTTTGACCACGTGGTCCCCACCTGGGGGGACCTAGTTGTTGCATGTAGTGATGAGGCAATATAATTGGCACACGTAATTGGTAAGGTAATGGGCCCCACAAAGGAGATAAAGAGGAGAAGTTATTCAATGGTCCGGAGCATTGTTACTTGGTGGTCAAGATTAATAATGAACTATCCTGTAACAAAGTCGTCTATAACTCTTACAAATAAAAATTTGGGTAAATTATACAAACCTCCCTTGAGGTTTGCATTAATTACACGGACCTCTCTTGAGATTTTAAAAATTACACGAACCTCTCTCAAGGTTTATAATTAGATAACAAAACGTCTCTTCCCCTAACGGGCCGTTAGTTTTGTTTTTTGCATTAGCCCCCCTAAAAATTACAATTAACCCCCCTAATATTAGGAAAATAAAATTGTTAATACTAAGCCCATTTCTCTTATATTTTTGTGCTAATTATAAAATCTCTCCTCCCTCCTATATGTTTTTGGGTTAATTTTTTTAGCATTAAGTTATATCTACACAAAATACATATAAATAAGTCTAAAAAAAAAATTCCCCAAACAAACCTCTACCAAGCGTGCCCCCACCCCCCCCCCCCCGTATTAATTTTCTAGATCCGCCCCTGCCCCTATGTTTCAAAATGATATCATTTAACCCCACCTATGTGAGCACCCCCCCTCCCGCGTATTAATTTTCTAGATCCGCCCCTGCCCCTATGTTTCAAAATGATATCATTTAACCCCACCTATGTGAGGCTAATTTTGGGGTTAAAGGATATCATTGCTCCCTTAAAGAGAGTTAGCCCCAAAATTAACATCACAAAAGGGGTTAAGTGTTTATATTTTTAACCAATTATAGAAATTTCATCAGTTTTGAGTGAAGTCATAACAGTTCCATTTTAGTACACAATCGCAGGGGGTTAAGTGTCCACTTTTGAAGCATAGGGGCAGGGGCGAATCTAGAAAATTAATACGGGGGGGGGGGATTGACAGAGGTTTGTTTGGAGAAAAAAAAAAAAATTTGGACATATTTATATGTATTTTGTGTAGATATAAATTAATGCTAAAAAAATTAACTCAAAAATATAGGAGGGAGGAGGGATTTTATAATTAGCACAAAAATATGAAAGAAAGGAAACTTAGTATGACAATTTTATAATATTAGGGGAAGCTAATTGTAATTTTCAGTGGGGCTAATGTAAAAAAACTAACGGACCGTTAGGGAAGGGGGCGCTTTGTTACCTAATTACAAACCTCGAGAGAGGTCCGTGTAATTTTTGAAACCTCAGGGGAGGTTCGTGTAATTAAGGCAAACCTCCGGAGAAGTTTGTATAATTTACCCTAAATAATTTACACTTGAACACATGATAATCCACTACTAATTTGTACCAAAAAAAAAAGAGATAATCCACTACTAATCGGAAACATCACATGTCATATGATCCAATACTTATGGTATAATATCTCGAAGTCCGAGAAGAGGAAATATTTTATCAACATTGGTAGGAATATCCACCAAACGACACATTAAACAATACACTGTGTTTTAAATGCATGTACCCTATGCTGTTTGAATTTTTCACACTTTTTTGTGCATCACTTACATAGCACAGAGTACATATATTTAAAGCTAGTGTGGTGTTTAATGTGTCATTTGGTGTATATCCTTATCATTTTTGATATTTTATTCAAAGAAATGTAATAAGAGTATTAAGAGAGGAGTGTTGTAAGTTGTGACTTGAGTTTGGGGAAGCAGACGAAAAGCCACACCAACATTTGTCCTGTGAGTTGAGTTATTATTGTGACTGCAAAACTGGCTCAGAACAGGCAGTACTTAACTGCGGTGATGGGTCGCTGTCACTGATCAACTCTTATATATACTTTTTTACCTTCTGGTAAAAAACCTAAACAGTTCAATCCCACGCAGTCCATTATTCACAGTTGAGCAAGTGTTGTGGACAAATGAACAAATTCTCTTTGTGTGACCGATAAATTCGCACTGTAATTAAAGTGTCCTATGAGTCTTATGTGGATCATATAATAAGAAAGAGCTCAGAGTGGCCGTCACATGTGATAATTTCTAGCACAAAAGTGCCCGTTAAAACAAAAATTACAATTGCAATAAATGGAATTGGAGCAACCGCAATGAAATAGAGATTTTGAGATTCCCTTTGAAATGAAACATGAAAGCGAGCCACTGAGACGAATTTCTGGGAATTGGTTATATTGGTCATGGGTTGAGAATGTAAATTGAGCTCTATCTATGAGATCTAGTCTCCCCGTTGTTCCTCACTTGGTCAGTGGTAGAGCTGTCGGCTATTAACAGATTGGTCGTAAGTTGGAATCCTACTTGGATAGGTTTGTTTAATTCTAAAGTTATTTAATTCAAAATAAAAAGTGCGCACTTTGACCAAGGAGAGAGATAGATAGAGTGTGTTTGTAAGTATTTGTGCCCCAAATATTATCCATATAAAAACTGCTCCTTCTTATGTTTTTGTGATGATTTTTATAGTATTAATTTATATCATCTACATAAAATATACATAAATAGATCCCAAAAAAAATTTCAAGGCCGTACACTAACATCTATCAAACCCTCTAACCTAATTTTCTAGATCCGCCCCTAAATCCAGCTTCTATAAGCAAAGCCAAACAGGTTCATAAATAGCACCGAAAACTCTCCAGATGTAGTATAGTGATGCATGAAAAATTGGTAAGCTGACGGAGCTTTCTATGGTTTTATTAAGTGAACTCTCTCACGCGAGGCCGAGGAAAGTTTAGTGGTTATTTAAGCAAGCTGGAGACAATGTAAATTAGTCTAGTACAAGCGTTATGCACGATGAGAAATTGTTTTAGAGTAGGCATATGCTTCCCAAATTTGTATCTCAAATGTAATTTCTGAATCACATGACAGTGGATCCACTTGGTTTTTATTGGAGGAAGTTGAAGTGGTCCCAATGCCACATGTATTGGAAACTACTTTTGGGATACAAAATTTAAGAGATGAATTGAACACTTTTAAGAGATTGCGTGAAGAACATAAAATGATGGCCACACAATTTCTTCTATTTCTTTAAAATTTAAATCATTGCATTCAAGATAATACAACTATAAACTTCAGAAAAATAAACAACTCATAAATGGTGCCATTTCAAATTCGAGGGATGATCAAATAGTCCACAATTGTTTTGGTTCAAGTGCCAACCGTAAAAATCAGCAAGATCATATGTAAAAGCCTCATGAACCACATAAGTCACTTCCCATGAGACCAGTCACATGATGTGAAGTCTATTGTGGACAGCCGATCACTGTGGGGGCTTACATGAGACCCACAAGATCAACGGTCCACAATAGTGTGACAGGCTCATGGGATAATTTCTCATTGCCCCCACCCAAATTAGCAAACAATTATACATGGATCGAACTAACAAAACGTTGACTCTGAAATTCTTTTTTCTTGATTATATGAGGCTCCTCCACACGGTAATACAGTGCTTTATGCTCTTCTGATCTTTAAAGATATATATATATATATATATATCAATATCAATCAATTTCAGAAATGCCCCCAAAAGAATGTTCTATAGACACAAAATATGAGTCCCTTGTATGGACGTAATGGGACAGCTTCATTTCTACACTAGAAAATGATGTTACGACATTACGACAGTCACACCTGTTCAAGCAGATGTCAAACCTTCAGGAAGGGAGAGATCAGCATGGTCAGGTGAGAGAAACTTGCGGCAAGCATATAATACGGCTGAATGGAAGCCGGTCGGATTGTCTATGAACACAAAGTGGCCACTCTGCAATCATACATAAACGAGAATTGTTATATTCTCCTCTATAGATTTATGCTTTGGCTATAATTTGGCATCTTTCTCCCCTTTAAGTAGAGAGAGAGAGAGAGAGAGAGAGAGAGAGAGAGAGAGAGAGAGAGAGAGAGAGAGAGAGAGGGACCTGAGGAACCCGTATTATTTCACATGGGACCTTCATATCCTTACGAGCTCGTTGAGCTCCTTCATAATCCATCCAATCTTGAAAACCGTATATAAAGGAGGTTGGCACTTTCCACTCCGACGCACTGCACCAAAAGAGGTGACAAAATTAGAAGCGATGATCTAACTTCCACATATTTCCAGGTATATATATACTATATAGTTAGTAAAAAGCAGATATAAATGTAAATTATTTAGAGTTCTGAACTAATTGATCGTTGTTGTCATGCTATGTAATATCAAAGTTTACGGCAGTACTCCATGTAATATGTTTCTTACGCACCTCCATTTAGATGAGTAATATCATAGTTGAAAACTCAATTAGAGTGAAATAAAATAAAACTTCAAAAGCATCTTTACACGTTCGGCTGGAATTGATGCCACTTTGTTGGTATGATAGAATGAGATGACTTTCACCAAGAAAATTAAATCAACACAAGAAGTTGAGATCAAGGCTATGATTACAATGGAGATTCTAAGGCACAGAAAGAGAGAAATTAGATTCACTAGCTTTACGTATATAGTTACATCTAACCTTCTTATGGCTCAGATTCAAACACAGAAAGAGATTTGCGAAAGTTTTTTTTTACAGGTGGAATAAATAAAGAATAGAGGTGAACAATATGACCACACATTAAAAATAGTAGCAAATTTGTGGTTTCACATTCATATTGATGGCTCTAGTCGGATTATACCCATTTATCATTATCAAATGAAATGTCAAACTAAGCGATATCCCTGATACCTGAAAAGTCTATAAGACACAAAACCATGCCATTGTCCAGTATGGAACTATTTCCAGAATAAATAGTAGTAATTTACTAATACCAATAGATATAAGGATAATAAGAATCACATACCTGTGCAAAAGAGGCAAACGAGCATATGCTCCAAATGAAAAGATATATTTTAAGCAAAGCTCTCCACTAGCTTTGGCCGCCAGAGTGTGGTACACATAATCTTTAATTGAAACAGTGAGCGATTAGAATTCTCAGTCACTCCGTGCCACCCGAAAACTAAAGATAAAATAACTAAATTACCTGTAAGTAACTTGGATTCCTTTTCGGTCAAAACATCACCAGTTGAATATGCACCAAATCTAGCACTAGTGTACCTGCGAACTAGATCTGGACCCAAGGGGCCAAAACCTCTGCATGATCAAGTCCCCCAAGGCAAACAAACAAAATAAGTTCACTCATATTTCCATATCCTAGAGTTCATGCAATGGCAAATGTACAATTGCTGTTGACACCCAAATTAGAGCTGCAAATAATTTAAAAGACAAATGCAAAATTTAAGGAGGAAGAGTAAGAAGCATAACAACTCAACGGCTTACAGAGGTAGGCAGCATCGTAAATTTACTCCATATAATTTACTCCATATGTCATAAGCAATTAAGGTACCGAATTATGAGATGCTTCTATAAATTTATAAGGCTCGTTCAAAAGAGGCAGTATGAAAATTGCAAGGTGTTTACGTTTTCCCAATGGGACCTACCTTTTGTGCTCAATCTATTCACTGATCTTGAAGAAAATAAGAGGAAGAGTAAATTCCGAATAATAACTATCAGCTCATTAAGATTACACAATGCAACAATCGAAGGTTGAAATGTTTAGACTCATTGTTTCCATTGAACAGACTAAATCTAACCACATTCCATAAATCAAGAGAGTTAAGTTAGTTAACCATGAAGAGTTCTACGGATACTCAAATGAGGATTGTGCTCCCATATATACTTAGTACAAGCTTTGAGTTGTTGGTAATTTACTTATTTCTTCACTTAATTTGTTGTATATCCATAGGTATATGTATGCATATACACGTATATGCATGTCTAAGAATTTGTATTTGGCGTTGATGGTTGCTTCATGTATTGATTTGGTGTTGGAAAAGGGTGTCTGTGGCTAAGCAGTATAGGGGATATCTATACATAATAAATAGCCATGTATGTGCCACGTGGCACCCCATTTATTTGGAATGCCACATGGCATTGCTACATAATATGTATATGTATATAGATTTAAAAAAAAAAAATATTCAAAAAGTAAAAAAAAAAAAAACCCTCCTACTTTCCTACAATTTGACTGTAACTTCTCTCACATTCACTGTAATTGTCTCTCTGTCACCTTATATCCCTTTTTTTCATGTTTTTTAGTAACTCTTTTTTTGTTTTTTTTTTTTTTACACGCTTTGTGGGTAAATATATATATATATATATATTAAAAAAAAAAAAAAAAAACAATGCTACGTGTGCATAGCACAGGGCAAACGCTAGTATACATATATGTACATGCGTATATATGTATATATGTGCACGCACAAGCACACACGCACACCCTAAGACAACAAATTATGAAAAACATAGCCTTCTTTTCATCTAGCATTCACCTTCCATTTTTTTCCAAATCACACATTTTCTTGATCAATAGAGATATGCAAATATGTATGAAGATAAAGGTTTGTGCTAGGCAGGCTACAAATAATAAGAAAACGAATATACAAGGGAAGTGGGTTAATTGTACAATAAGGGCCAAATATGAGTAAAAAATCTAATCACCTGATTATCTTCTGGGGAGTAAAATTAGATTCCCAAAGATGATTCAAAACAGCTCCTTTCCATGATGCTTTGAAACGGGTAAGCCATTCGGACCTGGGTTCTGATTCTAACGAAAACCCAGCAGGTCCCACTAAAATCAGGTGTTGTATGTGCTCAGGATGCTGATGCAAAAACGTAGCTGACATCAATTATGCGTACAAGCAATGATACTTATTTTGGATTCATCATCAACATGAGTAAACAATCACCTTGAGAGCATATTTAGCTGCAACATAGCCCCCAAAAGAATGTCCAAGTAAAATAAAGTTGCTAAGATTTTTGGCTTTACGCCATTCCTCAAAGGAATCAACAAACCATGCCTCAGTTTCTGCATTACAAGTTACACCAAAATTAGTATGCTATAAGAGAAACATATCTCATCCTGAGTACAAAATAGGCTAGCTCTAATAAATCAACTTTCTGTACATGAGCAACAAACGTAACTGATAAATAATGTAACATTCATTTTGGAAGAAGATAAAGTATTTCTACAGGCGATAACTGTAACTGGTAACAACTGAATTGATTATCATTGACCATACTCCACAGGAACCATGGATTCCACACAGACATTAAGCATGTTCAAGTATAGAAATTAATTTCCAAAATAAATTAAAGTCAAAAGAAAAGCTGATGGTACAATTTTTGTACTGAAATAAATCTACCTTGAATTCATACAATTCCATGTGCAAGGGCCATTACTAATGACTTTCAATTTAAAACCTCTTTATTCTACTAGACTCTTAGACTCTTAGTCAATATCTTGATATATATATATATAAGGAGAGGCTCTTAGATGCATTGGATAAGTGCACTGGGCTTTTAAACCAAAAAAAATCGTGGATCAGCAGGGCGGCGGTACGGGCCGTAGGTCAGCGGGGCAGTCTGCGGGTTTTTTAGGCTTAAAAGCTCAATGCACTAGTCAGTGCACCTAAGAGCCTTTCCCTATATATATACATATACATATATTTTTTATTGAAAAGGAAACTAATATCAATATGGAAACTTTTGTTTAGTGTTTTAGAATGAAAATTTTCCACGTTTGGGAATGCACATTATTTTCGGTTGTGCTTTAGCATTTTTTTCGGTAACTATTGCTAAAAGATAACAACAGACAGCAGAGAATGATAATAACGATGCTCCAGAGATTTTAATACGATATGCCCAAAATTGGTTCTACTCAATGACCGAGCGGTACTACTCAATGACCAGCCCCTACCCCAACCAGGTCATGAACTGCTGCTTGGATAAGCACCATCCCGAGCAATCCAGATTACCTAAGACTTCCCGAGTGGTACATACACGAGGCATGACCAACAGGTCGAGAAGACCGCGCAGGCACAGTACGTCACAAGGACAGCTCATTCAGGCCCCAAGGCATGGTCCAAAACGTTCCAGCTAGATTCCTACTCAAGTTAAAAGACTAATGGAATGTGTAGAAGTTTCCTAATACAATTAGAAAACTCACTTGATTTGTGTCAGTCACATCCTAATTGGATTGTATTACCTAATCTGAATAGCTTCCTTGTACGAGTTGGTCTCTTGCATCTATAAAAGAGACCACTCACCTCCTTTATGGGGATCGACTTTTCTGCATAGCACCTCTATAGCAATCATAATCATGCCCGGCCGACCTCTGGTAGCTCCAAACTGTTGTTGGTTTGCCAAAGGTCACCGGCTTTTTTACAGTATAGTGAACACGCTCAGACGCACACGTGGACGTAGATTCCTTCATTAACAAGGTCGAACCACATACAAACTGAGTCTCTCACTGCTTATCTCTCCTTGATCTGCTCAAATTATTCTTGCCCAAAAATTGCATCATCAGCTTGGCGTCGTCTGTAGGAAGCGACAGATTTCTCAAAACATAAATCTCTTAGCAAACTGTCATGCCCCCGAAGAAGGGTAAGAAGGCTGCGTAGCAGGCTCATCGGGACGCTCCGCCAGCCTCGGTGCCGGCTGCGACAGTCCTGACACCGTAGCAGATCACTGCGACTCTTGCACAGCTCCTGGAGGACCAGCGTCAAACCAAGCAGTAGATCGAAGCCCTGTTGGCCCAACAGAATAACCCTTCACAGGCCGGGTCACCGCCCAGGAACAATGAGCGTAGTCGGGAACTGACACGGACCCGACAATGTGCCCGAGCCAACCCGACCCGTGTTGGGGACGCCAGAGACATCATCAACGATAGGCGTGCTGCCAGAGAGGGGAGGCGAGAACCCATGACCCGGAAATCGGCACATAATCACCCGGCCAGGCACCGAGATGATCTTAGGCACACGATAAACCAGAATCATAGCCGAGCCTTGTCCCAGAGGACAGCACGTTTTGAGGAGAAAGCCTCATCCACTGACCCGACCTGTGTCCCGAATATCGGTCGGGAAGGTGTGGTGGCCCATATCAAGGATTTGGAGAAACAGATCGATGGAATGGCCAAAGAGCTGGCCAAAACCCTACTCAGGATCATGTCAACACTGAGACCAAGTCACCGTTCTCTAGCTAGATCATGAGGTTTGTCATCTCGCACAAATTTAAACAAACTCATCTAAATTCTTATAACGGCTCGGGAAGCCCGGTCGACCACTTCCGGGCCTATAAGGTTCAGATGGCTCTGGCCACCAACGCCGACGAACTGTACTGCCTGGCCTTCCCGGGAACTTTGAAAGGCCCGGCGACGCAATAGTTCTACTCCCTGAAACCCCGATCAGTCAAAGATTTCAAGGAGCTCAGCAAATATTTTATCACAGTTCATTGGCATGCTCGACCGGCAGCAAACTGACACCCAGCTACTCACTGTCAGGCAGCAGAAGGGAGAGTCATTGAAGGATTATATCGATCGGTTCAACCAACGGAAGCTTTAAGTCCACAACCTGAACGAGATAGCCGCCATTACAGCCTTTTGCTCGGGAGTTCAACACACCAAATGCGTCATGTCGTTTCACAGAAACCTTCGCAGAGAGGGTTGGAAAATATGTTGACACTGCAGAATTTCTAAAGGCCAAACACCCCGGCACATATGCGGCAAGCCTTCAAGAAGTAAGCGGAAGTGAGATTGGCTCGAGCAGCCCAGTGGTTCTGGCAATTCCTTCAGTGTCCAACAGTTGGGATCGGGATCCGGCAGGCCCAACCCGACCTCCAGTTCACAGCAGTAAAGGTCCGGCAGCCCCAACCCGACCTCCAGTTCGCAGCGGTCAGGATCCAGCAATCCCAACATGGCCTCCAACTGACAGCGAACAGGAGCCCAGTGATCCCGACTCGACCTCCTGTTTCCAACAGTCTAGGCGAGCCAAGCTATAGTGGTACTTTCGCCCGATTATAGTACGAGGCTCCATAGACTATATCAAAGAGCTCCATCAAAAGATCTCGGGATCACACCCGAGGCACCAAATGACCTCAGGATCACACCCTAGGCACCAAAAAACCCTAGAACTACCAACATTCTAGGTCGGCTACCTACAGTAATTGTTCCCGCAACACCTAACCGAACAAAAGCTTGGGGGGCAAGAGGGAATAAAGACTACAGGAAGTCATACCGAGCATTTACAGGCCTTGGGTTCAACTAAGTAAAACCCTTGGACTACCCGGATGTCTTCAATGCCTAGAGGCACTAACTCTACTTTTAGGCCTAACCCGACGATAGAGGCGACTAAAACCTCTTAAGTTGGCCCACGATAGAGGAGTAAAAAGAACCCTAAAGCAAACACGCTTTAGGTCGGTTGTACCAACATGGTCAAACTCTTCTCCCAACAGTCTTGACGAAGACGTGCTAGGCGGAAGATAACCATCCTGGGGTTAACATGAAAAGGACCCTAAAGCAACACGCTTTAGATCGGCTTATACAACATGGTCAAATTATTCTCCCAACATCCTTGACAAAGGTTTACTGGGCAGAAGATAACCATCCTGGGAGCTAACTTAAATAAAAGACTCCGAATTGGGCCAAGTCTCAACTCTTAGCCAATTCCCAAGCACTCAGACAATGGCAAGCGGCATCAAACAAATTTCCAAACTTGTCCCGATATAGCATCCAGCCAACCTTGGAAATGGGGGGCAACTGATACGCCCAAAATTGACTCTACTCCATGACCGAGCGGTACTACTCAGTGACCGGCCCCTACCCCGACCAGGTCACGAACTGCTGCTTGGATAACCATCATCCCGATCGGTCCAGATTACCTAATACTTTCTGAGCGGTATATGCACGGTCGGGAAGACCACGCAGGCACGGTACGTCACAGGGACAGCTCATTCAGGCCCTAAGGCATGGTCCAGAACGTTCCAGCTAGATTCCTACTCAAGTTAGAAGATTAATGGAATATGTAGAGAGTTTTCTACTACAGTTAGGAAACTCACTTGATTTGTATCAATCACATCCTAATTGGATTGTATAACCTAATCTGAATAACTTCCTTGTACGAGTTGGTCTCTTGCATCTATAAAAGAGACACTCATCTCCTTTATGGGGATCGACTTTTCAGTCTGCATAGCACCTCTATAGCAATCATTATCGTGCCCGGCCGATCTCTGGTAGCTCCAAACTATTGTTAATTCACCAAAGGTCATCGGCTTTTTTTACAGTATAATGAACGTGCTCAAACACACACGTGGACGTAAGTTCCTTCATTAACAAGGCCGAACCACATACAAACCGAGTCTCTCACTACTTCTCTCTCCTTGATCTGCTTAAATTATTCTTGCCCAAAAATTGCATCATCATAATATGTCATCAAACACCCCCAAGAATCTTGAAACATAAATGATATCTAGCACCACAATTACTTCCCTACAATCAGATTGGAACAACAGTTTTGCCTCAAAAACAAACTAAGAAGGCAAGTGGTGATGGCATGACTCTCTATGGACACTGGAGATGATGCCAACCCACTGAAGACGAATAACTAAGTTAGAAATCTACTACAAGGGGTTTTAATGTGTAAAAGAAACTTGTTTCATGTACCCCTAACCAAGATTATGAAATTCTTGATTAAACGGATAGAATAGTAGCACTTTATTATTCTGTTCAATGTTCCTTTTTTGTCTACTTAGTCCAAATGTCTCCTACAAAGATAAGTGAATATACATAAGAAGAAGAAAAAAAACATCAATTTCTTTTTGACAGGTATACAAAGACCATAATCTGAAAAGGACAACTAACCTTCAGTGCTTTTGCATGTGAAGTCAGGTCTGCTTGATCCACCCCATCTGCAACCAAACAAAAAAGTGATAATTGGGAGAGCCAATTCAAAATTTGTTGATAAATAGAACATATTTCTTGAACTCTGATGCAAAATCAAACCAAAATGAAACACACCCAAGCTGATCAACAGCAATGATTCTGAAATGACTCGCAAGAGCATCAAAATTTCGGAAAAAGAAGCCTTGAGAAGCAGCATATCCATGAACCATAACAAGAGTGGGAGAATCTGGCTTGCTGTCAAAAGTAACAGTGTTGATATATCTCGGCTCGTCACTCACAGAACCAAACCACCTGACTTTTGAACCCGGTGGATGAGACCCAATATTAACATGTTCCTGAGTATAGGGAGTCCTGGAGTTAAAAGCAAACCACCCATCAAACGAGAACGTCATAATATGAGAACCATCAATTAAGTTGGAAAAAAAAAAAAAGAAGAAGAAGAAGAAGAATACACACACATTCGCGCACTTGGTACTCATACATACAATTACAACCAAATACCATGAATTTGAGTATACTGGAGACTAAAGTTGAGGTTTGCACAGTGGAATGACATTTGCAAAATGCATTCTCGCCAATAATAATTACATTATCATCTTCATTTTCAACTTATTTACAACATGCATTCTAATACAGTTTTTGCCTTTTTTTTTTCAAAAAAGCAAATCTTACTTGCTTCTGCTTTTAAGTTGGAAGAGGTGTCTCGCCTATAGGGACTTGGGTTGGGAGTTGATGGAACTCCATACTCCTTGACCTTTAAAACAGAGAATTCTCTGCCTATAATCTTTTTTTCTCTCTATATATCTAAAGCACTTACACAATTATACATGTGTTGCGAAAAAATATTACTTGTGTACCAAACGGAGCATGACTTATTCAGTTAAACCACCATTTAAAGAAAAAGTTGGGAAAATTTCACCTTCAGAAAGCAAGAGGTTGTAGCATTTCCAGGGGAAAAGGAAAACAGCATAAATACTTTGAAAAGCATCAATAAGAGCAATAAGCCAATAACAGGAACCATATTACTAGACCTCAATTACCGGAGTTTTGCATAATAATTGTTGACACTTATATACATTGTTGGGTCCATTATAACAACTAAAGCTTCTGGGTAATTGGTGGTTTCACATAAAGAGGGGTAAACACTTGCTAAAGGGAAAATTTTAATAAACGATCGGAAAAGTTAGAAACTTGGAAATTGGTGAACAAATCCTAATCCTCTCCCGGAGTTTGAAATTACATTCATAATTTAGATTTGGAAATCGTCAGGGACAATTAAAATCAGATGGGAATATAAGGATTCATAGACATATAGAATCAAGGTCTCAAATGTCGATACAACAATTGAAAATCCCCAATGAGAGAAAGAAATTCAAATTGTAGAGAGAGAAAATATAGTACTTGACAAGAGTGAGAAGGCGCTTCTCGGCGGATATTATATGATCGGTGGAGGTAGGGATCCAACGAAGAACAGATGGCCACAACGACCTTGATTTTGTTTTTCCTGCTGTTGTCGCCGTCGCCGTCGCCGTCGCCGCCGAAGCAGTAGCTGTGCCTGTAGCTGATGATGAGCTGATTTCCTCGGCCATTCTCGCCAACGATTCTGACCACTTCAGCCCCAATCTCATACGCTGATTCTTCAACCACCAATTTGCGCACTTTAAAGTTTAATCTCTCTCCACACACACAGATATTTCCCGAATCGGAGTCAAATCGAAGGTAAGTGTCAATGGCGATAGCCGTGAATTCTATATATATATATATATATATGTGTGTGTGTGTGTGTGTGTGTGTGTGTGTGGTTTATGGACGAAGCAAAAACAAACGTAGTATCTCTTTTCTAACGAGCCAAGGCAGTTGGAAAGCGCGTTCCAAACACGGGCACCAGTTTTGATTGATTTTATAGGCATCATCATCACCAAAAAGTGCACGTTTCAACGACCCACAGCGTTTCCTCCTTATACTACTTTCTTCGAAGAAGGGCTTTTATTCTCCTGGTCAAAAATTATATTACACTGACGTTGGCAGTGACGTAGTATACAATTTCGGAGTATGAGTATTAAACGGTACTATCTCCGTCCCATTTTATGTAGGGGTGATAATTTTCAACACTACACGAATCCGACACGAATTAAATGGTTCATTTTTTTTCCTCTATATTTAGTTTTTTATTACATGAAGTCAATCTATTAAATACGTCATGTTATACAAGAAAAAAAAAAGGTTACGATAAAATGGCTTGTTCATTACACGGGTTGGTGGGTTAAATGGGTGACACGTGAATTGTATTAAACGGGTATGGGTTTAAGTTTTTGACACGTTTAGAAATAACACGATTATAACACGACACGACACGATTGCCACCCCTAATTTTATGTATCCATCTTGGAGAATCCAACTATTTAAGGGGACAAAAAGAATCTACACTTACTTTCCACAATTGCCCATAATCATTGCACTTTCTTTTTTTATTTTGTTTTGATGTTGATTGCAAGGAAAGGTAGTTGGGGAAACTAAGTAAAATTTATATATTAAATTAGAAAAGTGGACAACAATTTTGGGACATCCCAAAAAGGAAAGATGGACACATAAATGAGACGGAGGGAGTATATATGAAAGGGAAAGGAAAAAAAAAAAAGGGTAAATTATATTTTTACCCCCTATTGTTTGTCTTTCTAGCACTTTACCCCTGTAGTTTGAAATATAACACATAATTCCCCTGTGGTTTGCCTTTGTGGCACTTTATACCCCCCCCCCCCCCCCCCCCCCCCCCCCCCCCCCCCCAAGCTTGGAATGTAACACATAACTTCTTTGTGATTTGCCTCTGTAACATTTTACCCCCTTATAGTCAAAACAAATTGTTTAAATGACCTCTTATTCTTTAATATTCTAATATACCTATTACACACATATGATTGAAAAAAATGCGCCCCTCTACCATATCTGTACAAATAGGCAGAGCAGTGAGGTCAATGAAAAAATCAGACAGTTCTACAGAGAGAAAATAAAAGTCTTACCCATGTATAATGTACTACTTTATTGAAAAAGCAGTCAAAAATCTATTCAAAATTTAAAATAAAAAAGAAAAATTACTGTATACTTTGAAATATTATTTTTATAACTGTAAATTTAATAATTTAAAATTTTTAGTAGAATCACTGCTCTTGTTTTTCAATTGACTTCGCTATTCTGAATTTTTCTATCATCTGCAAGTGTAACATGTATATTAGAGTGATGAAGAAAAAGAGGTCATTTACGCAATTTATTTTGGCTACAGGGGGGCAAAGTGTTACACAGGAAAACCACAAGGGGGGGGGGGGGGGGGAGGGGGGGTTGTTATGTATTATATTTCAAAGTACATGGGGTAAAGTGTCACAGAGGCAAACCACAGGGGATAATGTGTTACATTTTAAACTACATAGGGTAAAGTGTCACATAGGCAAACCACAGGGGGTAAAAGGAATTTGTCCCAAAAAAATTAGAAAAATAAATAAATGAAAAGATGAGTTTGCAAATCAGTGTTAAATAAGGGCGTGTTTGATAAAACTGAAAATTAAGTACTGAATATAAGTAATGAAAATTTTAAGTGATTTGTATTTGCAATACTGAAAGCAGTGTTTCAAGAACTAAAAGAGGTTACATTTAGTGATTATTTTCAGTAGAAAATTTTCACTTAATGTTTTTAGTGGATTTTTGGCTACTTTTTCAATTAAGTGGTACATTATCGAACGAACTGAAAAAAATCAAGTGTTGAAAATTTTCGTTTTCACCACTGAATTGGATTATCAAACACACCCTAAGGAATGTTATGTTTCATAATGTTTGCTTCTCAATTCCCAAATTTGATTTTTAATACATGTGACAGTGGCACTGTCTTCAGTAATGGTAACTCAGTGAGATCACTTTAACATCTTCAAATGTATTTCATATTGGCCTATTTGTCATACGTGTTTGAAACCACATTTATAATATAAAGGGGAAAATAACTTTTACCCCCTGTGCTTACACTCATTTTCTCATAACCCCATGTGGTTCATTTTGTAACACTTAACCCCCCTGTACTACGGACTGAAGTGAGACTATTAACTTTTCTAATGGAGAAAAGGAAATGACGTTAATACCCCCAAGCCCCTATACATACTCTTTAGGGAAAAATACATTTTACACCCCTATAATTACACTCATGTTCTCATAACCCCCTGTGGTTCATTTTTGTAATACTTAACCCTCTTGTACTAATGACTGAAGTGGGACTGTCGTTAAAAAAATTAGCAGTCTCACTTTAGTCCGTAGTACAGGGGGTTAAAGTGTTATTAAATAAACCACAAGGATTATGAGAAAATAGGTGTAACCACATGGGGTAAAAGGTATTTTCCCCTAATATAAATTTGAAGAGCGTAAGATTACTCATATTAAATATTGTCTAAGATTTTATCAAAAACAAACTTTGAATTGGCCTCCACTGTAAATACCAAAAACGTAACTACATTGTAAGATTCCCATGGGCTATGGTTTTTTTTTTTTTGGATTGTATGCAAGAACACATGCACCCATGTAAATCCTATGAACTAGGACATACGAAAGTAAGCCCATACGACACACTTGAACATATGAGCCAAAAATGGGGAAAACCCCTCAAACCACTTCCCTTAAGGGGAATGGAACCCTCAACCTCTCACTTGAGAGTAGGGGTGGCAATCGTGTCGTGTTGGGTCATAATCGTGTCATGTCATAATCGTACCGTGTCAATAATCGTGTAATTTCTAAACGTGTCAAAAACCTAAACCCATAACCGTTTAATGCAATTAACGTGTCACCCATTTAACCCACCAACCTGCGTAATGAATAAGTCGTTTTCTCGTAACCTTTTTTTTTTTCCTTGTATAATATGACATATTTAATAGATTGACTTCATGTAACAAAAAACCAAACATAGAGGGAAAAAAATGAAGAGGCACGATTCTAAGAACACAAGTCTTCCCACCTAATGTACCAACTACCAACAAGTCAACGACAGTAAATGATCAATTGTTCCAAATTTAAACTAATTAAGTACCATATAACAATATCTAACTATTATAAAGGTAGGACTGTAATACTCTTAACTCCACTTTTCCCTCCAAAAAAATAAAATAATAAAATAAATAAATATTACTTGCTTTAAAAAAAATGTATTTCAAAAAAATGTATATTTCAAAAAATACGCTCTATAATCGTGTTAAACGAGTTGACCCAATTAAAACATGACCCAACCCCTTTATTAATCGTGTTAAACGGGTCGACCCGTTTATGACCCATGCCCGTATAAGCTAAACCCAAATCCGTTTAATTCGTGTCGTATTGCCGTGTAGTGTCGAAAATTGCCACCCCCACTTAAGAGAGGGTGAGTGATGTCACTACACCACAAGGATCTTGGCGATAGACTATGGGTTTTGATTGGGCTTCTCGCGCGTTCTCTCTTCTTTTCCTTTATGCAATTAATTAAACAATACCAAACGAAAAACCTTTGGATGATAGTAATTTGACCTGTTGCCTTGTTCATTATGTGACTAGAAAGAAAGGAAGTCATGAGAGCATTTTTACTCAACGATTTTTGTTCACTTTAGTTTTTATTGGGTGATATGTGTCTTATTTCAATAATTATATTAATAATATATAAATAAAAATAATAATAATATAGGACATATATCATCGAATAAAAGTCTCGAGTGAAAAAAAAATATTTTCAAAAGCAATGAAGCTCCATAACCTAAAGATACCTATTCTACTTTCACCCAGGTTATGTAACACTTTTGGAAATCTACATTGTAATTTAATATTACTATCTTATCCACTTCAAAAGCCCCAATCACCAATTAGCATAGGTTGTCACCCAAATTATTTCTCTTTTTCCATTACAAGGGGATGGGAATAAGATGGGAGCATAATACTAGGACCCAAATTGGCGATATTAAGAGCAACTACAATCGGAGATTCAAATGGGTATCTAAAATTAAAAGATGCCAAAATAAATCTCTTTATCTCAAAAATTGCACTCTAATGGGAAATTCAAAAGAAAATCCTTTATGAAAACTCATGGTTTGGGTCTCCAAACTTATAGCCTTTGGAGAGAAAAAGTAAAGAGATCCATATTTGATGGAAGATCTTAGCCATTATTTTGTGATTAAAATAATATTTTTAATATATCTATGATTGAAATACATCAAAAAATATTAAACAATAAAATGACTACTGATTTTGGGTATTGTGGTTGAAGTGCATAAGATTTATTTGGCATGTAAAACATTTTTCAACTAACCAAATAACATTTTGGATATCCAAATTTAATTACCACCCTTGAGTTGCTCTATCGAACTACTCCGTATTTTCACTTTGAAAGTTGTCACTCATAGTAAGGTATACATATGATATTATGACCGAAGTATATATAGACATAGCCTTGCAAGTTTACCATGTATGATGTAAAATATGATATTCTATAAATGCCCCCCAAAACAACAAGCATAAATATCATCGGTTTCATTTTCAACTGTTCTATTCACCAAATTAGCTCTGTTCAAGAGATATACGGGTTTTTTCAATTCCACCAACACACCCAGAAGGGCCACAACCCCACCTTGGCTCCACATTGAGAGTGAAGATAAGTCAAAAATACCAAAAGAGCCTCAAGTAAACTTGACAAGGCCAGTATTAAAAACATGTATCATCAATGTCAAGTACACAAAGTATGATCACCGTCAGCATTTGGTACTCTCTTGATAGCTTCAATAGTTCATCGAAATAAGTGTAATGAACAAGCAGCCCTTCATAAAGAAAGACATAATATAATATAATAATATAATAAAGAGTTCCTTGAGGGAACCATACCAGAATCTTTTGTGGACTGAGAAATATAGATGTGGGATCGAGAAATTAGGAAAAATAATGCAAGTGTAGTTCTAGACAAATTCATAAATTTTAGGTATTTCAAAAATACAGCATTGGAAGAAAAATAAAAAAAGACATCTTATTTAAAGGAAGAACTATGACCTACTAACCTATACCATCAACACAACAACCGCATGGTCCATCTTGCCAAGCAATTACCACACAAGCAGAAGGAACTTTGGACTAAATAACACTTCCTTGGCTGAACTACCATTTGCAACAAGGAGAGAGCACAACTATAGCAAACCATACAACTCCAAGAACTCCTCTTTTAGTCCGCTCTTGACTGACCAGCTCGAGAAGAGAGGATGATGCCAACAATAAGGCCATAGAGAGCTAGCGCCTCAGCAAAGATGAGAATGAGGATCATCCCAACAAAGAGTTTTGGCTGCTGAGCATTGGCTCTAGAAGATAAACTCAAATTTTCAGTGAACATATTAACCGAGGATATAAACATCAGAAAAGCTTACACTAACTCACGGCTACCTACTGCTTTGATTTCAGCAAATGGTGATTTAACACAAGTCAAGCACCAGATAGAACACATTGCACGGCATAGCATAAAAACATACTCAACTCAGCAAGGACCAAAATCTTTTATCCATGAAGATCCTAATCCCTCTTAGGCTATGAAGCACGGACACGGACGCTCCGACATGGATACGACACTATACGGGCATTTTGACACGACAAAATTTTAGAAAATTGCACGTCGACACTGCAGGAAAAATGTCCGTTAAGTATCGTGTCCGTGCGCACGGACACCATACGACACGCTACACGTTACCTTTTTAGAAGTGTCGGTACTTCCTAGCTCTTAGGCAAGCAAAAGCAAGAGCAAGAGCAAGAGCAAAAAATCAAACCATGCAAAATTTGTCTATAGACATATTCACAAGAAATAACACTGACCCAATTAGTTATAACACCATGAATAGACTGATCTTTGTGGGTATGGATTTTAGGATGGTGTGTAGTGAAATGGAGGAATTCGTAAGAGAGAAGTAATCTAGGAATCAATAGCGAGAGGGGAGTCTCAAGGAGAAGTGGAGGAGATATAAAGAGAGACTAGGGGTGCAATTTGGAACGGAAATTCCGATTCCGTTCCGAAAAATTCCAACTTTGGAAACTAAAAGTGCATTCCAAATTCCGAAATTTCCGAAAAAATTTCCGCAAATATTCCGAAAGTAGATTTTCCAAAAATATTCCGATTTTATCCGAAATTTTCCGAATATATAATAATACATATATATATTAATATACATATGTATGTATGTATGTATATATATATGATACATATTTGTATACTTAATTAGTTTTTAATATTTGTAAAGTTATAGGGGGTCTAATAATAATAACCTAAAATATTAATTTCATATACAAACATCAGGTTTAGAATTGCTTTAGAGTTTAGACCCAGAATAGGGTTTCTCACTTTCTCCTCTAGAGTCGCAACCACCAAGAGAGAGAGAGAGAGAGAGAGAGGAAGAAGAAGAAGAAGAAGAAGAAGAAGAAGCCGTCGGGGGGTCTGGAAGCAGCCGCTGAGGAAGACACACCCCCCCCCCCCCCCCCTCTCTCTCTCTCTCTCTCTTCCATTCTTTCTCACGGTCAAGCATGGAGGAAAACATCTCTCTCTCTCTCTTCCTTTCTTTCTCACGGTCAAGCATGGAAGAAGATAAGGACCAAGCTAAGGATAGAACTATGGATTCAGTGGTCACAAACTTGATTTCGTCACCGACTCACCGGTGGTCACAGTCAAAGCCTAAGGATGAAGCCAACTCAGTGTATTACTTGCACAAAATCCAAAGTATACACTTAGATCTTTGTTTATATTTTGATGAATCCATTCTCAATGCTTGAGATCTGTAAGTTTCCTCTTACTAATTTAAGATATATTTGCATTCTTCAGAAAAATCTCAATTTATTTTTTATGAGACTTGTGAAACCCCAATTTTTTTTTCTTATTTTGTCCCTAAAAATTTTGAAAATCCTAAAAATTGATTCCGAAAAATTCCGAATTTTCCAAAATTTCCGAATTTTCAGAATCGGAACACAAAATTAGAATTCCAAAATTTCGGAATAGGAATCGGAATTGGTTTTAGTGTTCCGAAAATTTCGAAAAAATTTTCAAAAGTGTGTTTTCCGTTCCTTTTCGGCCGAATTGCACCCCTAAGAGAGACAGACTAAAGGTGAGTAGGGGAGTATTTCGAGAGAAGTCTGCACAATTAATGATCGAGTGTACATGTGAGAGGATATATTCACAATGAGCTCATAAATGCACAGATCCTAAGGGAATGTATGAAATTCTTATCAGAGAAAACGTTGTGTCGTACCTGAGGGCACTGTTCCTATTTATAGCATTTGGGACACGTGTCAAGGAATAAGCACTAGTGAGGTGGCTTATCCCTTTAGAAAGGTACCCAAAAGCCACGTGTCATCCGGAGATGACACAAGGAGTGCCCTCGTGGTAGACTTGAGAGTTATTCAGATAGTCTCACAGACCATTAGAGAGCCTAAGGAAGAGTGTCAAGGAAGAGACCGTCGTGACCTTCCTTAGCGAGCTCTATCCTTAAGCCAACCAAACCACATAAACTTGAGAGTTCAAGAGAGCGAGAGAAATCGTCACGAAATGGCCTAGAGCGGCCATATCATGATGAAGTGGTGTAGCACCAAGTCCTGCCCCAGGTCTATCTGAGCTGAGGAATATTACGAGTGTTCTTCTAAGACCCATGACGATGATGTGCCCTCCTGATACAAGACGCTTAGGGCGCCCTACTGTTAGAGTATCATTCCATCCTTATCTCTTAGGATCTCATGAGGTGTCCTTTTATGATGTGAGGACATGTGTCGGTTGTGGATAGGTTGGCGGATATTGGTACCCACAATCTTCTTACACCAAGCTTATGCTCTGTTTGGTGAGAGGAATAAAGAAGTTGAAGGAAGGAAAGCGAGACGGGAGGACAAGATATCCCTAAAGAAAGGAAGGAGGTCTTCTTTTCTTTTGTTCTATCTAAATAGGAAGGAAAGGAGAAATGAAAGAAGGAAATAATGTGTGTTTTAGCTATTGTAATCTTCAAGTAAAGAAAAAAAAATCTCTCTCCCTCCACCTTTCCTCCATCTTTTAGGAGGATAGAAAATGGTATTCACAGATGGAAGAGATCCCCCTCCCATTTCTCTCAGAATCACGGAAGACCTTCCCCTCTTTCCTTCCTTCCAGTCTTCCCTCCTAACAAACAGTGTTAAAGACAATGTAATCAACACATTTTCAACTGCGACCAGCCTTCTCATCATTCCTACAAGATTTATTATTCTACAGTCTCAAACTCTCGGGGAACAGGATAATTTTCATGGCTACTCATTTTACAAGTATTCTATAAATAAAAGAGCCAAAGCACCAGACATAACTTCAAGGAAATTAGGTATATAAACTCGTGAACAACATAGTCTACAAATATACCAACCTAGTCAGTTAAGAAGAGCTTCTTTCCACAATAAGAGGTTTACCGTTTACTTCTCATAATACATAAGCTTATGCCTATACCACTCAATACTATCCTTGTGTGATGGCCAAACTTAGATAAAACCAACTGACTACTTAAGTTATTATAAAAATCCATCTTTAAATCTGCAGATAATAAAGAATTGTTTAGAAACAATCCACAAGGGTAAGTAACATAATTTATTCAGACACTGCAAGGTTATACTTACAGTCTATGAAGCACGGACGCGGGCGTGGGGATTCGGGTGCGGGGACGCGAGTGCGAGGAGTTCGGCAATTTTCCCAAAATCAAGAGTGCGGGTGCGGCGGGGTACTTACATAAAATATAAAAATATATTTTTATACATTACTAAATATGAACCATTCAAGTACACACACTTGTTTTCATATATATATATATATACTAGTAATGCAGCACGTGCGTTGCACGTGGATGTGTCCTTTTTAATTTATATTATAAATAAATTAAATAAAATGTCAAATTTAATACATGAAAAGTGTGAACAAAATAAAATAGGAACTTATATATGATATATTTCTTTTACCAATGTTCTTTTGCAAGTATGTAATATAATTACATTATCATAATCACTCTAATTGAAAATTTAAAAATCTTGAATGTCTGTGTTGTGAAATATAATACTAAGGGTCCTTTTGATAAAACTGAAAAGTACTGTAAATTAAGTGTTGGATTTTAAATACTGAAAATTTTAAGCGATTCAATTTGCAGTATTGAAAACAGTATTTCAAGTACTAAAATAGATTGCATTCAATAGGGGTGTAAACGGTCAGTTTTAGTCGATTTTTTTTTCCCGGGTTTTTCATGGAAAAAAATCGACCAATAGTGGCGATCGGTCGGTTTTTGAAACCTTCATTCGGTTTTGGCTTAAACATACATTTAAAAAACTGACCTATCAGTATTTTGGTCAATCGATTTCAGTACACGTACCCCTAGCATTCAGTGATTCTTTTCAGTATGTTTTTTTCACTTAAAGTTTCAGTGCATTTTTGGCTGCTTATTAAGTGGTATATTATCAAACGCACCCTAAGTCAAGTTGAATATTTATTATTCTTTGCACTTTCTTCCTATAACACTATTTTGAAATTTTTTTTTATCAAGTATTAAAATAAAAATGACTATTCTTTATGAGAGTACTCATGAGTGTTGAAAAACTAACAGATATTTTATTATTGTTCTAATTGTTTACTCTTGTTTTTTTAGTTTATTGTTACAAATAAAGCATTAATGTAATAAATTTTTTTGATTATGCATTTTAAATTAATGTACGATATTGGATATGTAAGATAATGAAGTCAAATTAAATTGATATATAAAATAAATCATAAATGTTCATTTTATTTCTCTCCTAACTTCCATAAGATCCCATCTTTTTTAGTCTCATGTTTATATTTTCTAAAATTAAAATAAGTCTATGTTTTCTAGCTCATTGGGTCCCACAATATTTAGGCTTGTAGTTATCTAGTTTTTTTTTCCTTCTTAATTTAGCTATAATTTGTGATGTCTCCTAGCTAGGACTATTTAAAAAAAAAAAAAAACACTATAGTCTTAATTGTATGTTCATCTTCTTACACCCATAAAGTTTCACTTTTTTGTAGTCATCCATGTTACTCCTTATTCTAAAAGAATTGAGTTCTATGTTTGTATTCCTCTTTGAAGTCCTCCATTTTTTCATTGCAACAATTGTTTACAAAAATGCGAGTAACATGCGTCTCTTCCAACCTTCATTGAATCCCACCCTTTTTTTTTTTGTTGTCTCTTCTCACATCTATATATATATATATATTCTTGAAAAAAAAATATAGTTTGTATTATATGTTTTCTTCTAATTTCCATTAAATCACACTTTCTAAAAGTCCGACAACTATTACTTTTTAACTTCAGTTTCATTTTCATGCCAAACATGATTACACCTATAAAGAGTTAATAATAAAGATGAAGTTATGTAATTAGTCATGAATAATTATTGGAGAACCTTTCAAATACTTATTTTATTTTCTACTTTATGCAATTTTCTCATCAAACTATTTGTGTGTTACATTTACTACACGATACATTTTTTAAATATATATAGGGTTGAGAAACTCAACGCCACTATTTTTGAACAACTTGTAGCCAGGCCTTCTTTTCGCACTATTACGAATAAGAAAATCATGGAAAAAATCGGATTCAATTGTTTGTATATATATATATATGATGATAGTAATATAAATAAGTAGGATAAATATTGTACTACAAAAGTTAAGTATAATTACCTAGAAGTAAGCTAACTTAAAAGTACACTTTCTTATATTTTAAAAGCGAGCTCATTATGAGATTCCACATTTTAGTCTCAGATTGTGTTAATAACACATGTTACTTTTATTTATTAATTTTTTTGCCAACTTCCTTTGAGTCCAGTACTATTCAATCTCACAATTAATTTTTTTAAGAAAATAAAACATAGAACATAGTAGAGAAGTTGGTGTTTAAATTTCATTGTTAGTACTCTTTATCTAACGGAACTACTTTTCTTTTCTAAATCTGTTAGAGCGTACTTTCTTGTCATTGCTGCTTATTTCTCGAATTAAATGGTCTTTGTGTTAAATCTTAATTTCATTTCATTTTATTGTCCTAGTGAATATGCTTTTATTTTTGGCTTTTCTAATTTTAGTTCTATGTAAATTTATTTTTATTCTTCTATTCATTATTGCTAGCTATGTTTATACATTTGGCTTATGAAAATTCTGTGCCATGCAACAACTCTGTCAGTGGTATTTTACTTTGATGGAGACAAACTCACAAACAAATATGTCATTGTTAAAATTAGAGTTGTTCCAAACTTATATAAGTGTTAAAAAAATAGTTAATACCCATCTAAATTCATAAGTTATAATTACACATGTTTTCACATATATATATATATATATATTTACTATAACCATCCTAGATGAATATTTATAACTTACGAATAAAATCTAAAATATGCTTCAACTTAATATTTTAGGGTGGGGCTAAAAACATCCATGTTTTTGCCATGTACACCCACATTTTATTATTTAATATTTTTTAAACAATAAAACAATGCAATTAAATTTCTCAAAAAATGCATATAAATTTAAAGTGAGATGGGTGTACATAGCAAAAAGGTGGGTGTATTTAGCTTCACCCATATTTTATATATAGTTTATAAAAAAAAACCTGCTACGTATAGTCTCTTTTAAAGTTTGTTATATACTATCTAGCATATTGTTGTCAACTTAATAGTCTTAGGGTGTGTTTGATAACCCAATTAAGTGGTGAAAATGAAAATTTTCAGTACTTAATTTTTTTCAGTGCGTATGATAATGTGCCACTTAATTTAAAAAATAGCCTAAAATCCACTGAAAACATTAAGTGAAAATTTTCTACTGAAAATAATCACTGAATGTAGTCTATTTTAGTTCTTAAAACACTGTTTTCAGTATTGCAAATATAAATTACTTAAAAGTTTCAGTACTTCAATTCAGCACTTAATTTTCAGTTTTATCAAACACACTCTTAGTGTGTAATTTGTAAATTACATGGAATACACAATGTATGTAAAATGTTACTAAACTACAATAATATGCAAGAGTATTTTTAGACAATCTATTTTGTCTTATATTCTCAACCCCCATTTCCATTTTAGGCTTTCTTTGATTACATTATTGTTGTACTTTTTTTTTCCCAGTCTTCATAAGAATATTGCGATGACTATTAATTAAGAAATAAAAATAATTTGTGAACTACAATATTTATATAATAGTTCTACACTTTAGAATAAATATTAGTTCATCTCAAATTCAAAGTTAGTGTTAGAAAATGATTAAATATTTTAAGATTATTTTTCGTTTATTTTTTAACAAAATAAGTATTATAATATTATGCTCAAGCAATGTAAATACATGAGATGTTATCATGTTGCGGTCAAGTTAAATTGTTAATATTCTAAGAGATGAATGATATAGTATTAAACTTTTAATAAATAAAATTATAATTTTTAGTTTTTGAATTTTTTTGTTTTAAGTAATGATTACAGACTACACAAGAAAATCAATCAATAAAAGAGATAAACAAAATTTTTGAAGTAATATCTTCTTATCAAATTCAATAATAGCATATTGCTAAAATAAATAGCAAAATTCAATTTAATCAGAGCATACAATCAAATCAAGTTGTAGTAAAGTATTGCCCTAGCATTACTCATTGAGCTATTTTACTCTAATATGGTTTAATTAGTTACTTATTTATTCAATTGAAGAAGTCTCAATTGTCAATATTAATTTTAGTTTTATCAGACGGGACCTAAGATTATGATGTATAGCTTCAATGGAATTTTTTGAGAAAAATGAAAAAAAAAAATACGAAAAAAAATGGCAACCGGAGCGTGAGCCAAGAGTACAGGTTAAAGAGTAATACTTTATCGCCACATATTTTGGGAATAACATTTGGTATACAAAATTTTGGGAAGCGTCGCATTACTCTTTCTAAATTTGAATCCCATTTTTGGTTCCCAGACGGCTCAACATTTGTACCACATGATGTGACTATGATCGGTGGTACCACATGTCATTGTATGTTCTACCGTGACAAATTATTTGGAAACCAAAATTGGGATTCAAATTTGAGAAGCTGAGCATTAGTCTAAAAATAAAAAATAAAAAAATAAAATCAGACCCTTTAGTTTCAGCTAAGGAGTCCTAAACCATGAGAGTCCACCAATGAAAAATTTATAGGTTAATCATATTTTACCACCTGTGGTTAGGCCTATTTTCAATTCACCCCATGTACTTCAATAGTGGACACTTAACCTAATTGTAGTTTTCAGATTAAAGTGAAACTGTTAAAATTTCTCTCAAAATAACCTCACATGGGGATTAAGTGTTAAAATTAGCCGCACATAGGAGAGTTTAAGTGTCAAAATTAAAAAATTTGTAGAGTAGTACAAATATAGATTTGTATTTTTAGATAAGTATAAATGTATTTAGAGTTAAGGACACATGCTTTTTGATTAGGAAAAAGTCATCCTACCAAAAATATAAAGTAAAATTTTACTTAATATTCAATTGAAATTTCATTGAACCCGTACATGAATATTAAGTCAAATTTCAAACTAAGAATATTAATAGTGTTTATTCCCAAAAATCTTTTTCGTGTATTAGGATTCCTAATTCAACTAAAAGTGCATGATTTTTTTATTTTTTATTTTTTCATTGGCCCGTTAGACTCCTATTGTGCTCTAACAGTAAGAAGAAAAAAAAAACACACAAAAAAACAAAGGTAATTCATACTATTATACTTATATATTATGGTGTTTATTCCTCAGTTTTTTGTTCTATATCAAGATTTCTGATTCAACTAACAGTCTAAGATCTTTTACTTGGCAATGATCACCTAGAGGAGTCCTAGTGTGCTCCAATAGATATTTTGAGAAGAAATAGGTGAAGGAGAAACGTAATTGAACTATGTAAATATACATTGCAGATTATATACTATACAAAACATTATTACATTACAAATAGGACTCTCATGGGCGGACCAAAAAAAAAAAAAAGTGGCATACGTACCAAACTTATTAAAACTCTAAGACAAATTACTTAAGTAAAAGTGCACCGATTGATAAAAGTTCAAAACACTTAAGGGCATCGGTGCACTTATATATAGTATAGATAGATATATTCTAATTAAGACCTAATAACAACAAACAAGCCATAAACTCATAAACATACATGCTACATACGCAACTAAGCAGCACATAAACTACTATTCTACAAAGATAAAAAAAAACACACACACACACACACACACAAAACTAACTAAAATTAGAAAAAAAATTCATCTCTGGAAAAAAAAATACCAAATTGTCGGTAGTCGAGTAAAAAAATATATATATACATAAATGCTACATACGCAACTAAGCAACACATAAACTACTATTCTACAAAGATAAAAATAAAAAAATAAATAATAAAAAAAACTACAATTAGAAAAAAATTCATCTCTGGGAAAAAAAAAATACCATATTGTCGGTAGTTGGTTCCTCGTAGGTTGGCGAATCGTCGTTGTCTAGGTTCCTAGTGGGTTGACCTAGCCACAAGTAGAGAGAGAGAGAGAGAGAGAGAGAGAGAGAAACGAGAGAGAGAAAGATAGAGACTGAGAGAGAAAGCGAGAGAGAAACGAGAGAGAGAGAGAGAAAGAGAACGAAAGAGAGGACAAACTTGTTAGGTCGCGTGGATGTTGCGCAACTGTGGATGAGTGGATCGTCACTTTCTTCTTCCCTATTTCTTTTCTTTTTCATTTTTTGACTGTAATGCAGTTGTATGTAGTATATATTATGGTCTTTAGGGTTTTTTTTAAGTTAGTGCTATTTATTTTTTGGACCCCTACTTTATCAAAAAATTGTTTTCAAACTTTTTTAAAAAAAATAAAAAAATTTGCCCCACCGCACCCCCTAGAAGTGTCCCTCCCGCACCCCCAAGTGTCCTCGCCGCACCCTTCACGCACCCACGCCGCACCCAAAACTGCTGAAGAACTCTGAAGAACTAACTGCCGCACCCGCCGCACCCACGCCGCACCCGAACTGGGTGCGCACTTAGTTCCCCTGCGGCACCATTTTAGGAGTGTCCGTGCGTCATAGCTTACAGTTACAGATTTGAATCAAGAAGTAACAGAGACAGAGTGCCCGTTTGATAACAATTATTTGAGATTTTAACCAAGTATTGAAAAAATGGGCTCCATTTTCAAAAATCAAATATTGGAAAAAGAGATCACTTTAACAGCAGACAGTAGCAAAATTGAAGCTTTTTTCAAAAAAGCAATTTCCAGTAAAATTGTATTTTATAAAAATATAAAATTTCAACATCTATGATCTACCTACCAACCGCTAATCAGCTCTAGAGAAAAAACAAAAAATAAAATCTTTTTATAGAAAACTCACTTAATAAGAAAGCCTTTTTTTTATTCCCATAGCTATCCCAATTGGACTCAAAGCACTCTATAAACAACTTGCACTGAAACAAATCAACAATGGCCGCTACACTTATTCACTGAAAATATATACCACAATGACACAATCGATAGCTTAACAAATCCCAGAAGTTACAGCAGTTTGTCATTGAATTAACCCAGGCATGTGGCAGAAACTTTGGCAGTGATTTCATGTAGTAATAAGAACAATAAAGAAAAAATTAGAGATCAACAGGAAAAATCCTCCATGATTATCAACAAAAGACAAAACCTTTTTCTCAATCAAAAAGCAGATATGAAATAGTAGTAAATCAAATAGGGATATGAAAAATGTAGAGTGAGAAAAACATACCTAACACCAGCATCACCAACAATTCCAATAGCCATACCAGCAGAAAGACCAGCAAGGCCACAAGCAAGACCAGAAGAGAGATGAGCATAACCATCAAAAAGATAATAAGATTTAGCCTTAGGGTTAATACCAGTACTGATGATCACAGCGATAATCAATCCATAAATACCCAAAACACCAGCCATAACCACCGGAACGATCGACTTCATCACCAGCTCAGGCCTCATCACACCCATCGATGCCACTCCAACACCACTCTTCGCTGTCCCATACGCAGCCCCCATACCTATATATATATATATATATATATATATATGGAAAAAAAACAAACAAACAAATAAATTATATATGCAATTGCGGATCTCTATATATATATATATAGAAAACTGACTGTATCTCTCAATATTGAAATGAGAGATCAAATATAGATCAGAGGTAGGAGTATATCGGTTCGATTACAGGAGAAGACCAAGGCAGCTGCGGCACCGAGGAAGCCGAAGAACGGCGCCGTTTCATCGCCACTGAATGTTGAAGACATTTCTGTTTCGTTTTTGATTTCTAGAGTTTGGTTCCTGCGGAGAGATCGATCGGATCTGGAGCTGGAACTTTACTCTCTCTCTCTCTCTCTTTCTTTCTCTCTCTCTCCGGACACAAATGATTGTTGCAGTGACCCCTCTCCTCTTTTCGCGTCTGTTCCAATCACGGCCTTAATAACAGAAAAGGGTAAATATCACTTACTTCCCTTGAGGTTTAGCATAATAATACTTACTTCCTCTGACATTTTATGAGTAACACTTACCTCCTTGTCAGAGATTGTCGGTTACCAAACCAAACGGATACTGTCAAGTTACCATTCTGCCCTTATTAAAGTGCTGTCTATTTGGGTATTTTTTTTTACTTTACTCTTTTACCTTGTTTATTGAATATATATTTATATAAAGCTAATGTCCAATAAAAATTCAACACATCATCAATCTCTTCTCTAGATTATACTATCTTCCTCCATCTCCATGAGAAGTCACTACAAGTCTGCAAAATCCACCTCCTCTAGCGAATTGATTCATGAATATAATCAATCCCAAGTTTCAATCTCACCGAGAAATGAATCTTAAATTAATTGAATGAGTTGGATTAATCATATTAGGGATTTGATTTGGGAAAGTAAGAGAGGAGAGAGAGTTGATTTGGGTCCATTTCTTTCATATACTTCTTCTCTCAATGTAAATGTAAAATACAATTATAAGGATTAAGCATATATCTAATAATCTGCATATACGATTTGTATGTATATGTACGTACATTGGTATATGTTTATGTGTGTATCTATGTTCCATTCACCATGGTGATCTGCCATGGCCACCAATGAAACCCCATTGATAAAGGTTGATCCAAACCTCAACCTCAACCTCAACAGATAAGAGAGGGAAAAATCATGGATGTGGGTAGTGTGTAGCAGAGCACTCTTTGATGATCAATTTGTCGAAATTGATGAATGAGTTAAGCTTTGTATAACCCATGGATGTGGGTAATTTGTAGCACTCTTTTGCCTTAGTCTGATTCTTTTTCTTGGTTATCAAAGAGTGATATGTGTACAACATATATATGTTCGTGTGTGTGTATATATATATGCGGCGTTGGATGGCGCATCACAATTCCAAGTTGGTTTGTGTAAATATATATTTATAAATATGTGTATGTATTTGTGTGTTTATCAGTGTATGTTAAATTTTATTTTTTTTGGTTTTAGCAGGGGTAATTTGGACATTTTAGATTTTTTTTAATTGATGTCTATCATATTCTGTTAATTTGTCTAACGATAAGTTAACGGATGGAGGATTTTGTTATCGAAATTTGAAAATAAGGGAGGTAAGTGTTACTCTTGAAACGTGGAGGGAGATAAATGTTATTAGGTCAAACCTCAAGGGAGGTAAGTGATATTTACCCTAACAGAAATGAGGGTAGAATTACATATTTACCCTCCTATTTGACTTGGTTTTCATATAGTATTGTGTTATTGGACTGCTTAGAAGCCCCATAACACTTTTGATTGGGTCATGAATTTAGCTCTGAATTTTGGGTGGCTAATTTCAAAGTTGAGCCTTGATTATTTTAGAGTCTTTTTTTATTTTTTTATTTTTATTTTTTTTTTATTTTTTTTTTTTGTTAATCGGGGGTGTCCGGGCCAGCTTGCGCGCACCTCAACTAATCCCCCAAGGCCTCGAGGCGCCGGGTGAATACTCCAGTGATCACGCTCCCCATGACTCGAACACTAAATCTCTTGGGTAGTACACCCAAGAAATTGTTTTAGAGTCGCCTGAACATTCTAGACAAAACTTTTGGCAATGCTCACGGTTAACTATTATTCCCTCCGTCCCACATTAAGACTCTTTTGGGAATTTTAATTTATTAAAGGGACGACCTTAATTTTGGTGAGATTTTTAACTTTCTAATATTGTCCTTTTTAAAATTCAAAATTATAGTGTCACATCAAAAAAAAAAAAAAAAAAGGGAAGAGTTGGATATAATAAATGGCAAATTTGGAAAGTGTATATTAAAGTACTTTGACTTTTCAAATAGGACTCTTAAAATGGGATATCAAAAAATGGTATCAAAGACTCTTAATATGGGACATAGAGACTATAATTAATTAAACGAATTGGGCAAATTACACTGACCTCTCTTGAGGTATTTGACAATTACAGGGATCTTCTCTCTAGTTTGGAAAATGACACTCATCTCTCCTCTATCTACTTTTTTAGTATAAGATTACTAATTTACCACTTATCTCATTATATATGTGTATGTACATGTGTGTGTATTTGTGTGAGTGTGTGTGCGCGCACACATTAAAATTATATATATATATTAGCAAATTTTACGGATTTAGATTTATAATATTTAATCATAACTTTATAAAAAGTTGCATTTCGAAAAAAAAATTCAAATTTAGGTTTATAATTTTTAACCTAACTTACAATAGTTTACAGATCTTTTTTTTTTTCTTTTTTTTTTTAAGTCATTTAACTTTTTTGTCAATTTAGTAGGTGAAAGATATTAGAACATTTATTTAGAGTAATGCTATGCTTCCCAAATTTTCATCCCAAATGATATTGAAGTAGGACCACAGTTGAACTACTTTAACATCACAACCAATCAAAATCAACTGGGTCAACTACCAAATGTATTGGAAGACACTTTTGGGAAAGAAATTTGAAAAGCGTAGCATTACTCTTTCATTTACAAATATCAATAATAAGTTAAAAACATTAAAATATATATATATATATATATATATATATATATATATATATATACTACCATTTTAAAATGAAAAGAATAATAATAATAATGAAAGAAAAAAAAACATGGGTGATTTAGTGATAAATCCCTAGATACTGCAATTAAATAGCTTTAGATTCTTGAGTTAAAACAAGTTTATAATTAAGTCCCTGAAAAATTTCAGGGACTATAATACCCCTTCCTCATCAAGTTTGGTATTCTTAAAAATGGTAACCTCCTCCATTAATGTTTTCAACCAAAATTTCTCCCCAAAAATTAAGAGAATAGTTGGAAGAGTTTGCTTTGAGTATCTTGCTTGTTGACAAGCTGGGAGCCCTGGATCTTCATTCTCCAGCTTGAGGGGGAGTGTTGAAATAGGAAATAGAATCTATTTAGTATGTTATTATTGTATTTTTGGTAGGAAGAAAAAATGAGAATCTTGTTTCTTTTACTTTTCCTAATTGGTGTATGAGCTGGATTTCCTTTTTTATTTAGGAAGTCAGCTCTATATATTTGTCCTCAATGTTTCTCATGAATATATGAAAGAAAACCCTGATTTTTATCACTGCTTTCAAAGCTACACTTGGTTCCTTCAAAAGCTAATAAGAGATTCTATTATTCTACACTGTAATATGACTTGTTCTCCTAGTTAGTTCTCTACCGGTTATTAGATGTTTGCTAAGCTCTTTATGAACGAAGTGAGACTCTGACGGTCGGGTAGAAGCATTAACTTTCTGTCTATTGGCCCGTTGAGGAGGTTAACGACTACAATGAGTGAGTAAAAAAATTATGGGGATCAAAATTTGAAAGTCATTATTACTCATAATGACAGCTATTTTCAACCACAATGATGTCCAACAGCATGATTTGTGGAACATATTCTGAATTGAAAAGGCACATGTTGTGGGAAAATGGGAATGGCAGAGAGAGTTCCAACATGTTTTTGTGAATTTCACAACATGTTCTGGAAAATAAAAATGAGAGAGAGAGAGAGAGAGAATCACATGATTTGTGAATTTTCCAACATGTTCTAGAAAAATAGGAATGGAAGAGAGAGTCCCATATAATTTATGAATTTCACATGTTCTAGAAAAATGATTTGTAAATTTCACAATATGTTCTGGAAAATGAGAATGGAATAGAAAGACACAACATAATTTATGAGTTTCACATGTTCTAGAAAAATGGAAATGGAAGAGAGAGTCCCAACACGATTTGTGAATTTCACAACATGTTTTGGAAAACAAAAATGAAAGCGACGTAAAGTCACAACATAATTTGCGAATTTCACAACATGTTCTGTAAAATGAAAATGGAAGAGAAATTCACAACATGATTTGTGAATTTCACAACATATTCTGAAAAAAGAAAATGAAAGCGACAAAGAGTCACAACATGATTTGTGAATTTCACAACATGTTCTGGAAAAATCGGAAATGGAAGAGAGAGACACAACATGATTTGTGAATAATCTCATAACATGTTATGGAAGATGGGAATAGAGAGAGAGAGAGAGAGAGAGAGAGAGAGAGAGAGAGACCACCACTATTAACCACCATCGCATCCACCACCAATCTTAACCACCATCATCGCCATTGCACCCACCACCAAGTAGTCTACTAACCTGCCCCCCTGTATATATATGTGTGTACATATATCTATATGTATACATTTTTGAACAATTTGGCAGAGGCATTGAACGAGGGTGCTGCTCAGATGCTTCATGTCGTCGATTTGTCTGGATCTACGATCCACCCAGTCACCATAGCTCAAAAAACACAAAACTCCAAAAGCATTTTCAAGGGTGCCATAAGAGGTTTAGTCTAGAATTTTATGATCTAATATCGGAGTGAAAGTGAGGGCAGAACTTGATGGACAGAGAGGACGAAATCAATAAGGGAATTCAATCCAATGCAAATGCCCCTACAATGTTTGGTTACTTTATTTATAAAAATGATGATGTGTCAATTCTTGGTAGGGTGCTATAAAACACATTCTTTGATTATGTTCCATAAATGATACAACAATCATGCGAAAGTTTTTTCTTTTTTGCAAGCAATGTGCATCATCAAGGCACAGATTATGGAGAATGGTCTACCACATTTAACCTCTCATTCACCTTTTTATTTCCATGTATGGAAGTTATTTGTGATAAATGTCAACATAAAATAAATGATTTATTGAATGCAGATTATATATGTATATGTATATGTATATATCTTACAAAAGTATATGTATAGGGGTATTTACGTCATATAAAAATATTTAACCATGATTAGCTGTGTTAACGAGGATTCTAGGGATCTAGTATTAAATTAGAATATTAGTTATCCTTTATCCATAAAAGTACAAGACTAAGGGATTTATTGAAAATTGTCTAAAAAAACATCAACAATTGTTTTTAAAAAATGAATAGTTATTTTGCATTTTTGTCTGCTTTATTTTATTTTATTTTTTAAAAATATGCTCAGTGGAGTCTTACACACACACACACACTGTAATACCCGCAAATTTTTGTAAATAAAATTTGTCCCCGTATTTTGTTTATTCCTATTTTCTTTCCAGCATTTTGATTTTTATAATCCTAGGAACCTAATCATATATGTGTGCGTATTTATATTATTAATTTCTTAGACTGTAAGCTACGGACCCGGACTGACCTTGCACGCTTACTCGTAAAATCTGTCTGAGAATTGGACTACACGACACGTGGTTCTTGGCGACGTCTAACTCAAACATATATGAAAACAGTGGTACAAAAGGAATCTTACCCTAAATAACTTGGTGTACTCTAACCTACCCTAATCCATTGGATAACCAAATTACCCAATCAACCTCTCCCACAACCCGCCGGACACCCATACATACACCTCCACCGCCGGCCACTCTCCCATCTCCCTAGACATCCTCTCAAATCAGTCTACATCTTTCTAGATCAACTAGATTTTAACATATGTTGGTATAAGGGTGTATACACCATGCTTGGGTGTATTTATATATGTACCATTGAGGGAGAGTGAGACCACCGAGATTTGAGAGAGAGGAAGAGGGGATCAACCAAACACCACCCCATCTCACTGACTCTTCTCTACCCCACCCTCACCCTCATACACACTCACACGCCGGAGAAAGAGAGACGCAGAGAAGGAGAGAGAACTAGCCGGAGAAGAAGGAGAAGGAGAAGGAGAAAGGACCCGAAACTTCACTAAGGTAATCTCCACACCCTCGTGAGTATTTCAGCACTCTTTAGACTCTCACACACGCACACAAAAGCCCCCCGAACAAACCAAACAAAGACTAAGGCTCCCAACAGGCTTGGGTAGCCATTAGAGCCCCCTCACCGGAGCTTAAACTTTCAACATCAACCAAACAACCCCTAAATGGGACCAACTTGACCAGAATGATCCAGTTAGACCCCACTTGGTCCAGTTTTAAGTTTGACACGCTCTAGCTAGGCCATGCATGGCATTATCCCTTAAAAACCGAAAAAGGATAATCCGTTAGTGGGAACCCGAAACGAGTAAACCACTGTCCCAGCCCCTAGTATGTGATAGAGGGTCCCAAACCGGACCTATTGGTGTTGGATTCATCGATTTCTATGGGGAGATGAGAGAGATATGAGAAGAGAAAATTTTTCCGGCGAGACCCGCGTCGCCGACGGCGGCGGGATTTGTGTGGAGAAGAAACAATCCGTTTAAAAACGGGTTTTATCGTTAACCCATTGGGTCGGGTCGCCTTTGCATATGGGCGGGTTTAGTTGTTAGTTTAAATGGTCATGGGTTTGGGTTATAATAATTAAACGAATATCGGCTCGGATCTTTTAAGTTAGCTCGTTTTGTTAGCATAAACGGGTAACCCGTTTGACCGGGTCGGATATGGGTTTGACCAGTGGACCTTTGTATTTGATTTTAATTAGTTATTTTATATTAGTAATTAACCTTCTAATATTGATTAAGTTTTAATAATCTGTTTTAGTAATAATTGGTATTTATTTTAATCTGTTAACTGAGATTAGTATATAAATATATTTCTATGATATATTGTGTATTAATAAATAATTATAAATAGTTATAAATAGAAAATAAATGGTTTTAAATAGTTAAATTATTTTAGAAATAGTTTTAAATATCCAAAATTATATTTTAAATAATCTGAAATATTATTTTTAGTATAACCTTATATTATGAAATAATAATGTAATTCTTATAAATAATAAGTAATTGTTTTAAATTAAAATAATTAGGTAATAAATACCTAATGACCAATTTCAAGAGTAGAAAAATTATATGAATTTTCCTATGGTCTAAATGCCTTTATGTCATAAATTATTAATTATAAAACCCATACTTTAGTATTTCTAATAATTACTAATCGTTATTTAAATATCCGTTTGGTTATATTTAAATCATTTAAATACCAAACGAACTCCGAAAATTACGAGAAAAATACTACTAGCCTATTTTAAGGCCTAGTATTTAATAAAAATATTTATGAGGGTCAAATGTCTCCCTAAAATATAATGTATTATTAGGGTGTTCTTAAGTCTATTACTAGACTATTAAACTTCAGAAATTCATAATAAATAAACCGTAACTCAGAAAAATACACGGTTAGTTCCTAGAGTCTTAGAATAATGTTTAGAATATTCCCTTGAAATTTGGTGACCTTTTGACACTGTAAAAAAATACAGCTTGTTTTTAGGGCCCACACTGGTCTAGAAAAATCCAGCATTTTATGCAACTAACTCCGATTTGAGTCTAGTCAATGGCGTTAGACTCAGAATGATGCCTAGATCATCATGTAGAGGTTTAGGAACCCATCCGGCATAATTACCATTATGCCCTTGATTTTAGTACGCTTATTAATCAACGTTCTATGGATTTACATACTTTGTAGGGACTACCGCTACACTTGCTTTTGCGCACCCACATCGTGGTGAGTCGTCCTAACTCACTCGGTATATTATAGAATTAATCTTGTGAATTATATGTATACCCAGTACGTCCTGCATGGACGAAGCTGATAAGTGCGAATTATGTAAATGTTGAGATTGTTTCGTATATAATAAACGCATATTAGTTAGCTATATTTCATGCTTAGTTAATATTCGTTGATAATCCTGCTTATCATATTTTCACATTTATACAATCACATGAACATTCATATGAACATAGTCGAGTCATGATGTCAATGTTGACGTCTGCATGGTTAGTCACGGGGACTAACCCAGTCATATTGTTGTACACATTGAGTGGACCGCAGTGGTCCGAGTGGTACAGTTAAGTAAATGGGAACAACGATGAAACTGCTATAGGGCCCTGCTAGGCGACGATAGCTAGAGTTTCCATTGAAATCATTGAGGTTATGTATGAGTTGATGGTTGATACGATATAGTGCCATGCTAGGCGACGATAACAAAGTATCCATCTGAATACAATAGTTACCTTTTGAATGCTATAGAGCTATGCTAGGTGACGATAGCGCTGTAACTATTCTATTCTCCCAGCAAGGTCACGAGGACCTAAAAGTCCAATGATTACACTCTTTTAAAACCAAAATTTGCTATAGGGCCATGCTAGGCGACGATAACAACGTAATCATTCTACTCTAAGCTAACGACGTTACACTGGTAATGTAACAAGTCACATGAGTCAATTGTGGTGTCTGTGGTCGAGTTAAAGTCGAATATATTGATACTGCATTGTGTCGTCATGCTACCATGTTATATGCTCATTAATATTGTTCCAAGATATTGTTGTATCTGTGTATCCTTAAATGTATTAGGAGTGATCGGTTAATTAAGACGTTTTCACTTAGCTTCAAGAGCTAACGGCTCCTTCCCTGCCCTGGACATTTTACGTCTAGGTTATAATAAGGAGGACTATCAAGGTAACCCTGAAGGTGAATATCACTATCCTCAAGATGGGAACTATCAGGAAGATGATCCTGAAGCAGACTATTAGGAAGAGTATGATAACGAAGGTTACGGGTTTGCCAGCTAGAAGAAGGACTCTGGCATACTTTCGTATTAAGACTTCCTTTATGTTTTAAATAACTACCTTTTGTGGATGTAATAATTCAGTGGCGTCAGTCGCCCAACTTATCTTTTGTGGTTTTCATTTGGAACTTCTGTAATAGCTTAAGTAGCAAAACACTTTAAGTTCCCCCATGAATACCATTAGACGCTTTTTGTAATTCCTTACTCTGATATATATTATGTTAGTATGTTACACAGACAGGTCAGTTTTATGTAACTCGTCATTCCCTATGGGTCCAGAAAGGAAATTTTAAAATTTTACTATTTTTGGCTACTCCGGGGCATCACACACACACACACACACACACACACACACACACACACACACGGACAATGCCCGTGCAAGGCCTGTACTAATTAAGTTTCATTGGAACAGCTCATTCACAATGTTGGAACTTGGGAGCAAGTTCACAATTTTAAAAATATTAAGCAGACAAAAATACAATATAACTGTTCATTTTAAAAAAATATATATTGTTGATGTTTTTTTTCACTATTGTTATTATTCTTTCCATTTTAAAGTGGTAGTATATAATTTTGTTGATGATTTTCATATTTTTAAAATTTATTGTTGATATTTTTTTAAAAAAAATTATTAAAAGCTTGATTTGGTATATACTGAAATTTTGTCGATGATTTTTTATTTTTTATTTTTTTTCTTAATTGTTAATATTTTTTTTTTCATTTTTAAAAGATAGTGGATAATTTTTTTGATGATTTGTCCAAGGGTGTAACAGTCAGTTTCAAAATAGAAGGGTAGCGATTGTAAGTTTTGAAATTACAGGGGAGCTCCCTGTAATTGTCAGATACCTCAGGGGAGGTCAGTATAATTTGCCCAAACGAATTTGTAAACTGGGAGTTTCAAGTGTTGTAATTGAACTTATAAGCTCAATGTTCTTACAGTCCGTTAGAAATGCCACAAACAAGAAAAGAATTAATTTGCAATTTTTGTTTGTGGCAAATCATGTGTTTGGTTTGACACAAAAATTAGAAATGAAATGATTTTCAATTCTTGCCAATTCTTGAGAATTAAAGTTTTAAGCCAAAGTGAAATCCGACCGAAATCGGTCGGATTTAGTGAGAATTCAGTCTAAAAATGTGTTCTTCCTAAAATACCCAAATCTTCTTCATCTTCTTTTTCGTTCTTCTGGTCTGGTCTAGTGTAGACACCCCGATTTTGACCAAACGTCGAATTAAGGGGAGTACTACCTCCAGATCCGATTATGACAATGCTCGAACTAATCTATGGTTTCCAGAAATGATTCAAGCTTTTCAAAAGGCTCTGCAATTTAAACAAAAGAAAGAAGGGAAGGAAAAGAAAAAGAAAATAGGGGATAAGAGAAAACGGCACAGGGCAGAACCTGCGGCAGTTATTGCTTGCCAGTGTGGCAGTCACAGATTGTCGGGCCGGCAGTCAGTGAATACCGCAACGGCAGTTACTGAATGCCGTTAAAATGCACCAAATGCCGCAAAAATGGGAAATCCTGAAAAAACGGCAGTTCCTAGAGTTGTTCGCGGCATTCATGAATGTCGCTGTGGCATTCATTGAGTGTCGCGCAGGCTGTCACTGACTGTCGCTTCCATCTCCAGTAAGTGTCGCATTTTCTGGCAGACAGTTGTGATACAACACGTTTTGTACCATCAAAAGGACATACGAGATCAGTGTTTTTGCCCCTGAAATGACTTAAATACCCTTTTAAATTTGCCTATATAAAGAGGGTGAATATCCCATTGCATGAGGATGGATTCTTGAATCTTCTAACCTTATCTTGAACATTTTCATCTTCAACCTCTCAAATTTTCCAAACATCGCCTTCATAAGAGTAAAAGAGGAAGTTGTGTGTGAATTAAGAGTTGAAGAGCTTGTTTTACTTGTGGAAATCCTTCCTCAAAATCACCAAGTTGAAGATATTTGGAGGTAGACTTTAGACTAATTTGCCTTTAAATATGTATTAACTTGGATAATACTTGAGTTTTAAGCCCTTTCTTTTAATTATATTCACCTCTTGAGATTTCATGTGACTTCCAATGTCTCATTTGAATCTTTTGACTTGAAGTACTCCTTTAGCTCTCTTGTAAGTTCATGGTTTACAAGGGGATTAAAGTTGATGTTTAACATGTTTAGTTAATAAGTCCAAGTCTATAATCATGATTTGAGTCTATTATATATCTTTAGATTTCATGAAGTTTCTCCATACTTCATTGAAATCTACAAGTATAAGAGTCATTAGCCTCCCATGACCATCAAATGGTAGGAGAATTAGTTTAACTTAAGCCAAACTTAATGGCTTAGTAGTTAAAATTAGTAAGTGAAAGATGAACTAGACAAAGATGCAGTGAATTTATCAACCATTTTTCATCAAAGATTTTTAGTTAAACATCGACCGTTGGAACTGAATGAAACCAACGAAAAAGTGTCAATAACTCAAAGTTCTACCACTGTAATTTTTGTTTTAATAAGATTCCATGGTTAGAGTGGTTTGGCCATGAGTTTTGTGAAACAACAACAATCTGTCCAGAGTTTCAGAACAGCAACACCCTTTTGAAATAAGTAAATCAAAGCCCTAATCAAGTATTGATGACCCCAAATAAATTTTTTTCTATGAAGTTTAATGTGTTAAAAAGACCCCCTAAAAAGATTAGTCTTTTAGATTTTTTTTACCATTTTTATAAAATCGTACAATATCTCTGGACAGAAAGTTAGAAATTTCTGAGTGATGTCTAGTGTTTTTTAATTCCTAGAGATTTAACCGTTGGAACTTTGATTTTCTTTTTGGATTAGATACTAGACTCATAAAGGCATCTTATGTCCAAAATTCATTGACATCAAACCGCGGGAATCATGTTTGTTCAATTCTTAAAGTTTTGATTTGCTCTCTGCAATTCTCAGAATTTCATGACAGATTTGATAAACTTTGTAAATAAAGGTTCAAATGATTCTTCCATGACTTAGGGCTTAAACCATGCTTCAATAATGATTAGTTAAACTTAAATCCAGAGACTAAATTATTCAAATTATAGAAAATATGCACGCAAACATACGAGTCGGGTATAGGTTCGTTACCTAGCGGAATAACCTGACGGATCGCCAAACGGTGTTGTTACGAGCCCGACGTCATCACCCACGAACTGTTGTTCCATGTTGCCTCCATGTACTCTCTTATGCATCGCCTAAGTGATAGAGGATATTACTTGAGCCATCCCCATGACAGTCACACGCTAAATCCCAAGGCATTATGGTGATGGCCTAGAGAGAGAAAATCGTAGGGAGAAAGAGAGGCTGCTGAAAAATGTCTGGGTTAGGTTCATATATGTGATATATATCATATATATACATACACACACATTCACCAAACCCTAGGGCTCCAAGAGCCAAGGCCCATTGGACTCTGTCCAATATATGTGGGTGCCCGTATGGCCCACATATTTCTTACTTCTCCCACTCACCCACATAGGGCTAGTACTAAAATCAATCTCTCGAAACGAAACATCTCATCTCTTCATACAGGGAAATAGAACGTGTGACCTTACAAAAAAAAAAGTACAACGACAGGAGTGTAATGCTAAATCATCACCATAACCAGCAAGACACATCACTCTGAAGCTTCTCGTGTATGCCTTAGACGATTCAACCACACCAGACACAGCATTCTCAATCCCTTGGTGAAAAGAATTGCTGTACCACCTTAATGTAATGTACTCATGACATATCAGTAACAAATTACAATTGTCGTAGGCCTACTAATGAGTCACAAAAATATGGTGTTATTGAATGGTCTTCCCTGAGCCCACATGTCAATCTGACTAACTTGATCACTTGCCCAAACACTCCCCATAGAACGAAATTGTCTCGTCGTCTTAGGATAGCATGCTAAAGTAGCTGTCATCAAGCGTCCTCTTCATGACATAGTCTTAAGTCGTGAAGGCAACCAGTTTGTCGAATAACCAATGTCTTGGATATGCTACATGGCTCACACAGCAACGAAGAGGAATCCATTCATTGTTCCACAATAGATCGCAAAAGCACATACAGAATGAAATGTATGCTATGGCGTTCTTCCATAAAAATGGGCATGTCACTTTATGTTTGGAAAAATAAGTAACGCCATACGAATCTTAGTCTAGACGTTACACAAAACGTCTAACCTGAGTCTCCCAGCACAGTCGCTCCTCTTAGCACCCGTTTGAAAAACTCACATTCGACTATAAACAGGCTACATAGAGTCGTGGGATATCTCTATGTTCGACCAAATATAAAGGTCTCATCTTAGATCCATCTAAGGCGACATATAGAAATAATAGGGTTTATATCTAGCTCGCTATTCTTATACTGCGTAGATATAAGTGTTCAAGCTCGCTTTCTAAGCGCTATGGACACACATGTCCTAGCTAGCTATCTAAGCGCCATGAACACAAATGTCTCATCTTGCTCGCCATCTAAGCGCCATAGACACGCATGTCTTAGTTCGCTATCTCGGTGCCAAGATGAATCACCCGTGTGAGTAGGTCGATTCAAGCCCGGTGACATATAAGAAATGTGCATTCATTCCATTCATATAACAAACATATATGTATGGAAACCAATTAGTTTATTATTAACTGATAATAAAACTTGAATAATAATGTCAATACCACAATAAAATGTCTAAGCACATCAAATTCCCCAATGGAGATGGAGATGTGCCTTAAGACTACTTCCCTTTGCGCAAACCACATCTCAAATGTGACACGTGCTAGAATGCTTTTTGAAATCTTTTGCATATACTCAGCTTACGTGCGATCACCTTCGATGAGCACAACCTCATCACTATGAGATAAAGAGCCTAGCCACTGCAAAAATTCTTCAACCAAAACAACTTCTCTAACAGCTACAGAGCACACCACATATTATGCTTCCATCGTGGACAGCATAATGCAAGGTCTACAATACTCTTGCGAACATATCGCAAGATACTCTTCACTACTCTCTAGTGACAAGAACATGGTTGCTACAGCAACGACTAATTAAATTAACCGCATAGCAGACATCTGACCAAGTACAGACATTAGCATACTTTAGATTCCCTATTACGGACGCATATGGCAAACTGGACATTTGTTTCTTTTTCTCATTATTCTTAAGACATTGATCTAAGGTCAATATGAGTCCCCAAAAAAGGGGTGTCTATGGGTTTACAGCTTTTCATGTGAAAAATGTTCAAGAAACCTCGAGAGAAGCTTCAGAGAACGATCTATCACAATCTAAACTCCCAACACGTGGTTGGCATCACCCATATCCTCAATCTCAAACAGAGAGGACCACTTCTCTCAAGCGGCGACAATGGAACTCATCTCGCTCCCAACTGTCAACATACAAAGAATTAGAACACTTTTCTTGGACCGTTTAATGTACACACATTGTACCACAGCTTAGCCGATTGCTAGCTTAAGATAACAAACAGATCGTTTGAGACGGCATACTTTTGCGCTCATTCCCTTTGGTTACTAAACCAATGGGCTGATCCATATTTATCTTGTCGTCTTGTTCTCGATTGAGAAAAGAACAGTTCAAACTGTAGACACCCCAATTTTGACCAAACGTCGAATTTAGGAGAGCGTCACCTCCATATTCGATGATGACAAGGGCCGAAAGATTTGAAGTGTTCCAAGCTCTTCAGAAAGTTCTCCAAATGCGGTAAAATTTTCACAGATTGAAATACCAGGTATTTAGGAGAATTCAGGTATAAAACATCACTTTTAGAAAAAATCTTCGAAAATAAGTTTCTTTAAGAAAAAAAAGGGGAAAGAAAAGACCTAAAAAGGGGAAATTCAACAAAAACGGCATACCGCAGTATTTGGCGGCACTCAGTGAGTGCCGAACGACATTCAGTGAGTGCCGAACGGCAGTCACTGAGTGTCGGCCCGGCATTTACCGAGTACTGCCGACAATTTCTGACTGCCGTTTGCTTTAACAGTCCGTATTTTGTGGTACAATACGTATATGTATGCGGATAAAAACAAAAAACTGATAAAGTAAGGCTGACTAAAACGCGGGCATTAATAATTTTCTGCGGCACTTACTATGAGCCGTGCGGCAGTCACGGAATGCCGCCGCGACTTTCACGGAGTGCCGCAGCGGCATCCACTGACTGCCGCAAGAGATTTTTGACTGCCGCCCTGTGCAGCAGTCTGTCTATTTTCAGGAAGTACGTATTATACCACCAAATGAGACATTTACACCTGTCTTTTACTCCAAATTCACTAAAAATACTTGGTGATTTTGTCTATAAAAGAAGGAGGATCTTCCTTGGGAGGACACAACAACAATATACAAGAAGAATATACCATTACACTAATACATTTTTGGAGAGAAAAAAAAAGAGAGAGAGAGAGAGTTTGGAGAGCTTGAAGAAGAGTTTGGAAGATTTTCAAAGTAAAGAAGCTTTGAGGATAGCTTGGAGGTGATCCTCTAACCATGAGTCATTTCTTTTCTTTCTTTCTTCTAAGTCTCTAATCTTCAAACTACTTAGTTTTCTTTGTTTCATTCTTTTTTTGTGTCTTTTTTTTACTTCCCTCTTGAGACTCTTAGAGATCTTCAATATCTCTCTTGAAAACTCTTGAGTTTGATGTTTTGAATCTCATATAAGCTTATGCTTCACATGGAAGTCAAAGTTTGATCATCACTTCATTTTATAAGCAAATAGATGGATCCAAGTCCATATTTATGACTTGGGTCCTCTAACTTGGTGTTTCATGGAATCCTTTCTATATTCCTTTGAGGCTCATGAGCATTAGTCATATCTTCATCTCCAATGACCATCAAATGGTAGGAGAAAGTAGTTTTGAGTCTAAGCCCATCTCCATGGTTTAGGTTTATTATTTTGAGATTTCATGAAGTCCATTCATACTTCATTTGAAATCTACAAATATAAAGGTCTTTAGCCTCCAATGACCATCAAAAGGTAGGAGAAAATGGTTTAGTTTAAGTCTAACTTCATGATTCAATAGTTGGGGTTAACAAATAAAAGTGGAACTTGACATTGAAAGAGTGGATTCATAAACCGGTTTTGATCAAAGATTTTTGGTTCGAAATCTAACCGTTGGAATCAAGTGAAACCAACGGAAAAATGTCAATAACACAATGTTTTACCACTGTAATTTTTGTTTTAAGGAGATTTCATGTTTAAAGTGATTTGGTCATGAGTTTTGTACATTCACTACAATCTGTCCAGAGCTTCAGAACAGTAACACTCTTTTGAAATGAGTAAATCAGAACCTTAATAAAGTATTTGTAACCCAAAATAATTTTTTCTAAGTAGATTAATGTGTTAGGAAGTCACCCTAAAAAGAACAAAGCATTTTTTATTTTCTTGCTATTTTTAGAAAATCGTGCAAGAACTCTGGATAGAAGGTTGTAGAATACTGAGTGATGTCTGGTTTTTGTCCAATTCCCGGAGATCTAACCGTTCAAACCTTGATTTTCTTTTTGGGTTATAAACTAGACTCACAGAGACATATTATATCCAAAAATCATTAAGATCCAACCGTTGGAAGTGTGGTTTTTCCATTTTTTTTAAGATCTGGTCTGTTCTTTGTAATTCATAAAAAACTGCTACTATTTTTGTCTAATCTTATTCATTTCAACTCAAATGGTCTCCTAATGTCTTGGGACCAAATCATACTTTAAATAATGATAGTTTAGCTTAAATCCAGAAGCTAAGTGACTCAAATTAGTGAATAAATCCATGTCTTATTCTTGTTCACATTCATTCATCCATGTACATTAATGCTTATGATTAGAACTAGCTACTTGAATAAAGTTGGATTTCATGTTTGATTGATCTAAGCTAGGGAATCAGGATTGATTGTTTGATATCATATCATTATGTGAAGCATGTGGACTAATTTTTGTTTTGTAGCACATTTGAGGTACAATTTCTCATCTCCTCCCTAGTTTATTTCATTTGTTGATTTTTTTCTTGATTTTCGACTTTTCGCGCGACACCTTAGAATTAGGACTTGCTTTACTTGTATATATGGATTAGAGACTCTTTTCCTAGGTTTATCTGTTTTCATGTATTTGCACGTTTAAATATTCGCGGCCGGATCCCGGGTAAGTTCTGTAGTTCCCTATTTGCATATTATATTGCTTGCTACCTGAATTACGTGGCTTTTGAATGATATTTTATCATTTGCAATTTTACACCCTTTAGACATACTTTTGTAATGTATATTTTATACATATGTATTATTTGAGGGCACATTTAAATTAATAATTCGATTAGAAGGATGTTGAGTAGAGGCCTATCGCAAGATAGGATGAGAGAGGGTGTTTTAGTCCGACGGGCTCCTTCCTCTCTCATTCTATAATCCCCGGACCTAGTTAATCTGGTACACTTCCACTAGCGTCTAGCAGTGTACTCCCACTGGGCTAAAGACTAGTACCATTTTTCAGCGATTACTGGATGTGGAATCTCAATCTCCCCACCCTCGCTTAAAGATGGTATGTTGTCATCAACATCCTCCAACTCATAGAGGTCAAGATATCTCTTAGTAATACATATCTGTGGAAGTCATTCTCAATATCATATGGCACCATTTCTATCATTCCTATACTCGTTTGTTCATTATACGTAACATGGCTGTCGAGCTATTAGAATACCTTATAAAGGTACACTTTCTAGCTCTCGAGCGTAGTTTCTCACACTTATGCAAGGTATAGTGAACATAACCTCCTGAGCTCCATGGGCGCAAATGCTCCAAAATGAGCTTTTCGCCTTTCTATAGATCATAATGGGGTAGAGGGAACTGACTGAGAGGGGGCATTCTAGTATGTAGGCAGTAATCAAGAGTACATCCCCCAAAACAACTTTGGGAGGTTGACTTGCGCCATCATAGTCCTAGCCATATCTAAGAATATCCTATTCTTTCTTTTTGCAACACCATATTGTTGCGGAGTTTTAGGAACAGAAAGTTGTCTGCGTATCCCTTTTTTCCTCACACAGTTCCCAGAACTGATTAGATAAATACTTGCGACCTTCACATCGCGCGAAATCATCTATAACAGTGAGAAAATAAGAGGTGCCATGACGTGCCTTTACAACCATAGGTCCACAGATATTTGAGTAAATTAGCTCGAATGCTTGAGTAGCTCTAATAGCCTCTCTAAAAGGTTTTCAGCATGCTTTGCTAACTAAGCAAGACTCTCACATAGTTAGGTCAACCTTAGCGAGTGGGCCCAAAAGGGCTTCTCGAGCTAATCAAGTCATCCTATCACATCCTACGCGTTCAACTCTAGCATGCTTTGTCTCAGAATAAATGAATGATAGAGGAAATCAGAATTTATGAAAACAATTCTTAAGCAGTTATCCCTAAATAACCATGTCCTAGTAACACTACTACCCAAAAATGTCCATACTATTACCACCGAACTAAAAAAGGTCCTTGATTGCGCTCTTCCACCTTGTTAGCCTTGGGCACAAACTTGTTGGCCCCACCCTGCCTTTAGGCGAGTTTACCCTTACCTTTGAGTTTAGGCCCACTGGCCTTGCGCTTACTTCCACTTATGGAAGTAGTGGTCAAGAGTGTATCTATACGGTTCGCCTAACCTTTTGGCGTTCCGTATTCAGCTCAACATGTCAGAAAATGTCACAACCAAAAATTTAACATTTCCGTTGTGGATCATGATTTGCTTTCTATGGACCCGCGAATCAGGAAAAGAACCAATCATAGCCTGAAACTGCAGTTCGCCAGTAAAGATGTTACGAGTATTCTGAAATCACGAATCATACCTGTCATCGTGTACTTGGAACGTTTTCTTTACTTTCCCGAACTTCATGACTAGATGCTTAATCTAGTCGTGAATGTGGCATCGAAAACAAATTTGAGCTGATCTTATAATACTTTGGCTATTGGGTAGTATATATACTTCCCAACAAGATCATGGTGCATGCTGCTTATCACAAAGCGCGTGCTATGATCCTTCTCGAGTCAAGTATTATAGGCTACTAAGGTTATAATGATATTGGGCCGGAGGCCCATTATTCGGTTTAATGGGTTGGACCATAGAATAAACATAAAGCCCATAAGCTCTTACTCATTCTATCGGTGTGTTACTTTGCAGAGCCATATTACAAAAATTAGTCCCTTTTAAACTTGTTACTTTTATAAAGATCGACAAAGTGTGATTTGGAAAACATTTGTTTTTGTGAATCCAAAAAATTTGAAGAAATATATTTGAGAACATGCGCAAGGGATTGACATTATTATTGGCACATTTCATAAGGTTTGTTTTAAAATCCAATTACAAATAAGTTTTCCCCTTTCTACAATTTAAGACCAAACATCAATTAGATTTTTCTAAATCAAACATCAATCCTATCTAAGATTTTGTAAATCTTAATTTTGTAAATCAATCTCATTAATCAAATCTTAATTTTGTAAATCAAGAAAAGCCTTTTATAATTGATTTTAAAAAACATCAATTAGATGGTACAATTACCTATCGAAGATCATCCACAATATATAAACTGTGTTATACAACAAAAGTGCGCATGGACCCCCACGTGGGTCCGAATTGACAACTTAGAGCTCATGTTAAGGTAATTCAAGTGTATGATTTATGAACAAAGAAAATCATCCCTTTACAAGTAGGCTTTTCCAATACAAAAAATAAAACTCTCGTCCTCACATTACATTCATAGCCCATAAAAAATAGGGATACTTTGTACATAAACATATACAAGAACAGCCTTAAACATACATCGTGAGGACACAAGCTCCATAAATTGTCAATTAATTGTCCATTCATTAATCCAGATTAATGCATTAATCACATACACCAAGCACTCATGTGGTCTATTTAAAAATGAATGGACTAATTCATTATACCATTTAAGAAGGAGGATTAGAGGTCTCGGGTCATCCAACCACAAACAGCAGTAATATAAACATGACCAACTAAGCTGTGAGTCTCTAAAAATAATAAAATGTGCAATAAAATGATTATTGCACAGCCCGGATAGCTCCCATAAGCTAAGTAAAATCAATGAAAAAATCCTAGATTTTTTAAATTAATTTTAACCTAATTTTATGTCTTAAAACATAATTTAAAACCAATTTATTAAGGGCCCTATAAATTAACAATTAATTTAAAACCTTATGGAAAATGTAATTAATTGAAAAACAAAATTTTCATTATAAATAAAAATTTCCGGAATTTCACCAAGGCCCAAAAATATTTTGAATCAATTTAACATAATAAATTAATCTAGTTAAATGAAATTAACTATGAGCAACAAAAATTCCCCAAAAATACAAAATTTCAAGGAATTTGTTCTCCAAGGATTTTAAGTGGTCTAATATGGTGTTCTAAACACCCCATATTAATTTTAAAAATTAATAATCTATTTTGGCTATTTTCAGCAATTAAATAAATGCCCATATGCATAAATTTTATGCTCTAAAATACCAAAACAAAAATGAGATAATTCATAAAATTTTCTCAAGTCTCCAATAAGTGTACAAAAATACTAGACATCAAATTCAAGAATTAACAACTTTAATTGGTTATATTTTAAGCAATTAATATTGTGTACTCAACACAATATATATGCTCTAAAATATGTCCCAAAGAGCGAGAAATACACTAAAATAATTTTCTCAAGCTACCACTAGTGCGCTAAACACATTGTGTTAATTCCCTGAACTAATAATCAATAAAAATATTTTAAGCAATTTAATATGTGTACAAAAACACACAATTGTATGCTCTAAAATATTAATATGATTGAGATAGTTTACTAAAAATTATCTATGGATCCCATAAAATTTTACATGATCTTAAAACAGTGTCTCTTATGTCCCATATTAATTACAAAAATTAATAATGTATTATGGCTATTTTAGGCAATTAAATAAATGTCCATAAACATTAATTATATGCTCTAAAATACCATAAATACATGATAATTTACTCAAAAATTATCTTAGAGTCTCTTACAGTGTACTAGACACTATATATTAATTTAAAAAATTAATACACATTTTTTTTTGGATATTTTAAGCAATTAAAAATATATTTAAAACATATCTTTTATACTCTAAAATACCAAAAATAATGAAATAATCTACCACAAAATTATTTCTAGTCCCACACAATGTCCTTAACATAGGAAAAATTTTAAATAAATTTTCCACATTTTTTTCGGAATATTAAAGCAATTAAAACATATTTAAACTATTAAAAACTATATATTTTAATTGTAGAAACAGTTTTAATTATAAAATAATTAAATGCTTTTCTGGAATATTTTAATAAAAAATATATTAAGGACCGGGACCCCGAGGGGAACCCACACTCGCCGGAATCATTGTCGTCGAACCACCGTAGGCCGGTGAGTGGGACCCACTCTCCCCGCGGCGGGTGGGTGAGGCCCTGTTGGGTCTTCTTCTTCACAACCCCCCCCCCCCCCCCCCGCTACTTTGCAAGCTCGTATCTCCTTCAATATTGATCCAAAAGTTTACAAATTTTATATGGTTTGAAAGATCTCACGGAGTACTTGAACTTTGAACCAAAAAACACACCGATTGCACGTTTGAATCGTTCGGAAAAAAGGATCAAAGTTGGAGAAAAAATTCGGTTTTAAAACATGCAGAAAATAGGGTTTCAGATTTCTTCTCCATTTTAGATAATCAAGCCATGGGACTTTTAGGGGGGACTCTAGGGACCATAAGGAACACATCCATGTTAAAAAAACGGACCCCTATTGGAGTTTCGATGTAGACCCACTTTAAAATCAAAATTTTCAAAAAATATGTAATAAAGCTTGGTTAAGCTTTGATGGCAGATTCGATATGGCTTCATAAATGGGTGAATCAACAACCCTTTTGCTCTGATACCAATGTAGAAAATATGCACGCAAGCATACGAGTCGGGTATAGGTTCGTTACCTAGCGGAATAACCCGACGGATCACCGAACGATGTTGTTACGAGCCCGGCATCATCACCCACGAACTGATGCTCCATGTTGCCTCCGTGTACTCTCTTATGCATCGTCTAAGTCGTAGATGACGCTACTTGAACCATCCCTATGATAGTCACACGCTAAATCCCAAGGCACTGTGGTGATGGCTTATAGAGAGAAAACCGTAGGGAGAGAGAGAGAGAGAGAGAGAGAGAGAGAGAGAGGCTACTGAAAAACATCTGGGTTATGTTCATATATGTGATATATATCATATATACACATACACATTCACCAAACCCTAGGGCTCCAAGAGCCAAGGTCCATTGGACCCGGTCCAATGTATGTGGGTGCTCGTATGGCCCACATATTTCTTACATAAATCAATAACTAGTTCATGGTTCTTTCTTGTTTATGTTCATGTACATCAACCATGTAGGTTAATTGTAACACCCGTACCCGGACGAGAAGATTAATTTGGTATTAATATGTGTTCATTAAAGATAATTAATGCATGAGATGATTTAAGGTGGGGTTATGAACCCACATGTGAAAAGGTGCTCAAATGCGGGCATAGATGAAAGTCCTGTGAAAGGCGGGGCTGGTATAGAAGTGAGGCCCAATGAGGGTCTAATTAAATAATTTGCATTTTTATGTCATTATATGTTTATATGATTACTTGTTTAAAAGTTTAAAGATATTATTATGTCTTATGATAGGTAAGGGGACCAGTATGGGTACCCATGTGAGTGCGTAATTGAAAATAATTCATAATTGGTAGGTTTAATAGCAATCTCATGAATTATGTGGGATCACGTTTGGGACCCACGCGAGACTTAGATTAAATCCTTTTAGAAAAGATGGGTAGTTAATGTAATTAACTAGGGGGTTTCATAATAAAGCTTAAGAAAGAAAGATCGGGGGGTGTAAATGGGAATAAGGAGGAATGGTGATAACACATATGCATGCTAGCATATGTGTCTCTCCATTGTTAATTACAGCTGGGAATTGAGAGAGGAAAGAACCGAGAGCTCTCGATAAAGACGACGGATTTCTCGACGCCGTTTTCTTGCCGTTTCTCCGCCGTCCGATGCCGGATTCACGAACCGAGACCGGATTTGGACTCGTGGAGGTAAGAGGATCACATGCACGTCTTTCATTTTTAGTTTCGACAACGTTTTTACAGCGGCCGTTCTTAATAGATGATGTTCTTGGCACCAAACTTATGTAGGAATTACACCGGTGGAATTTGGGTTGGAAATTTGCTAAAGGTTGGGATTTCTAAGCTTAATTCGCTAGTAAATCGAAGAGGTGAGTGTTCTAGTCCCAAAATTGGGTGTTTATATATGTTGATGTGATTATTGTTAGCTTAGAATGCTTGATCCATGTTTATGTTTATATGTGTTGTTGAATTTGGGTAAAAAGTATGTCAAAGTTATGAAATTGCTATGCTTATATGCTAAGTTGCTTAAATGCTTATGTGGATCAAAGGGAAGTCAAGTAGTGAGCACCATTTTATAGGTCCCATATGTAAGGGATAGGAAGTCCTCAATGAGTAGGACGTGGTGACGACCACAATGAAATGCCGGTGGCGCCTTCGGGGTCACAAGAGAGTGTGTGTTGTGCTATATGCGCCAAAAGATTGAGAAATTCCGGGGTGAGAAGGACCCTGGGATGGTGGCTTGAGTTACTTGACTTTCTGGAGATCAATTTGTTGTTGTTTATAATGAGTGTTGCATTTGCATATTAAACATTCCAATAGCATGATTAGTCCCCTCACTAAACGAAAGCTTAAACGAAAATATATTTTCTGTTGTGGTTATTGAATAACCATCGCAGGTACGGCACGGGATGAGGAGAGGAAATGATCCGCACGACGGAGTGGGTGTGGGAGCTGTGTCCTTGTGAATATGTTCCTATGACTAATTAGTTTATGTCTAAAATGTACTTTCTTGTTGGCAAAGTATAAATACTTTGAGTTTTGGAAGTCTTATAAAATATTAAGTTGGGTGTTAATGTGAATTTTGCACCAAAGTGTAAGTTGTATTTACATGTCATGAGTCATGTGTAAGGGTGGGGGAGGAGCTTGAATTTGTGGAGGAAAATTTGGAGTTGTAAACCTTAATTTGGTTCCTTATGTTGGATACTCATGTATATGTTGGGAGAAATAGGATTTTGATGCAAATTATGATCCATGTGAGAAGGTTGTTTGTTTTAATTGTTAGATCACACTTGATTTAACTTGTATTGATGATTGGGAACACTTAGAAATGGTTTTGGAATGATCTTTTATGTTTTCACAAAATTTTGAGATGTTAGGAAATGTTTTGGCCATGAAAAACTGATGTTTTTAGTATATGATTCTCTTCATTTTTCTGCGAGGATTACGAACATGTAAACGATTTAGCACGAATCAAAATGTAGCTCTTGATTTTACAAAAAATCGAGAGGTTTCAAAACTTAATTTCTAATATACTTTCTCATATGAATGAATTAGGCTCTAAAATTTAAACCATAGCTTATGTGTATTACAATCTTTCATAATCATCTCTAAAAACGAAATTTGGTCAAGTTTGGTAAATCCATGATTTCAAGTTTCAAGCTCTAAAGTTGAAATCAACAATGGTGGATTACAATCACACATATAAGCAGTAATTAAGCATGAATTATATTCAAAGTGAGTTAATAATACTCACTGTGATTGGAGGTGGGGTGTTTGTTGAGAAAGAAATAAGAAATAAGAAATAAGAAATCTCAACTCAAGCTTGAGGTTATGGTGGCCCAAACTTCCTCTCTCTAGAAATTTATTTTTGTAAATGTCTCAAACTCTCTCTTTTTCTCTCTGATTCAGTTTGTTTGTAATTCTAGAATGGGTGTGTAATGTAGAGAGATGTGAGTTATATAGATATCAAATTCTACAACTTGGGAGTGAAGCATATTGAGCTTTACTCAACAAACTCCTATATAACTAATTACATAATAATCAACATATATAAACAGACACACAATACATATAAGTTATACAAATTGAAGGGGTCACATATAGGTTCATAGGGGGCAATTTAAGATGTCTGAGAATTTTAGCTTGGAGCACTAGTTTAACACACACACAATGCACTCCCAAACAAGGCATAAGCAACTTGTCTAGGAATCTAGTTGGGTGTTTGAATAAAACAACTGATGGCACTAGAAATTAACACACCCAAAATGTATTCCCAAACAAGTCCATCTAATCATTGGTTGTATTAATGATATTAAAGCAAGTGTCTCTTCCTAATTGATGGCCATTCCCATACTATGGGAGTCCCACGCCGCACGGACAATTTTTGAACACAAACTTGTTTTTTTGCAGTGCGGTGATCGTCATAAAATTCAGAAAAATTATATTAACGTAAGAAATAATTTCCCGGTTACATAAAAATACAGTTTGAGTTGAAAGCAAATGTTTTCACCGTTGTGAAAATACAGTTTTGAAATTCATCTCAGGTACTTCTGAATTTATAAAAATTACCATTTGACCCCAATTAAAGAATTGCTAAAAAATAAAGGCAATTAATACGATTTAAAATAAATATAGAAATGTGATTAGGAATTAAATGAAATTATAGGTTGTTACAAAAGTTTTATCCCCATTTTTTGGTGAGCTATATAAAATCATGTCCCTGCATTATGTTATATCTATGGCCATACCTACATCTATACTGTGATATTTTATATTACCATAAGATAGCTTCGAAACATGACTTTTATGTACATAATATGCATGATTGTATTTTATGTTTTTTCTTTATCTTTCTTTCTTTCTTTTTTTTTTTTTTGGGAGGGGGGCCTATTAAATTTTCGAGCTACCTTTACCTGGGCTAAATGTGTGCAACCACACAGTATAACCGTATGTAAACTTGCATATCTGTGACAATTAATACTTATAATTTATAATTTCCACAGCTCATTAGATATGGTCTAGTTATATGCTTCAATGTGATAATGTGGGGATGTTATGTCACGCCCCGACGTAGCATAAATATGGAAAGCGTTTAATTTCCTTTATGGACCCGTAGGTCGCGACAGTTTGAAGGATCGATTCCGTCCCAAACGTCGAACAATGATAAACAATAATCAGAGTAGAGCAATCAAAGCCTACAAATATTTTTCTAACTTATTACTAATTACAGTACGGGGTCTCTAAAGGCACCACCGCCTTAAAACAAAACAATAACTATTATCTATTACAGTCATCCTTATTATAAAACAGTTTATAATTAAAGCATGTAACATTAATAACAGTTTTATCTTCCAAAAGCAGCCATTCTCAGTTCGCATAATCATAATGTTCAGCTTGATCATAATATGAAAAACCTGAACACGAATGTCCAGGACGCATCAACGTCGTCAACTTCAAGAAACTGGTGAGTATTAAAAACATAACTTTGAATGTAACACATACTCATTTACCATTTTCTAATTCTCATTTAAATCCACAAGTTTATATTTAAGATAAAGAGTTCGTTTTAGAAAACAACCACAATATTATTTAAAAGATAAATTCACATATATATGACCGTGTATGAGAACAATGCACCATCTCGTCTGACCGATTCTTTTCTCTCGACAAAACCCAACAACCCAACATCACACACCGGTATCTTTGAAACGCTAAGATAGCCACACTTTAGCACAGGGGTGCCAGGGAATGTCCAGTTTGCCTCACACTTTGGTCCGGGGTACCAGGGAGTGTCCATTGCCTCACACTTTGACTACCTAATCCGCCATGCAAATACTGGAGGAACCCTCACACAGTATCCAGACTCGGGTATCAGGGAGTGTCCGTAGGCCACACTTTAGCACTTCCATGGGTGCCAGGGAATGTCCAAGTTTGGCTTCACACACTTTGATGCTACCATGGTCGTCAGGGAGTGTCCAATTTTGCCACTGTCGCATTTCAAAGAGACCCTCGCCGCAATCTCAATCACAACACACTTTGGTACTCACTTACCAGGGAGTGTCTACATCACAATCTCAACCGCACTCACTATGCCACACTGACCATTACTCTTTTCCACACTGACCAACATTCACACTCACCATGCATGTATAACTGACTTCACATGTATGTCATGACACTTTAAAACATGAGGTAAAACACTGAATCATATAAACAACGTGCGTACGGGGATTGATAAGTCTTAATACAACTTTTTAATTGTTCAAACATAACAAATTAAGATTCTGATTTAATAAATTTCCCAAACAGTATCCAAACAGTATATAAATTTTATCCCAAATAGTCCCTTATCACAAAACAAGCAAAACTAGAAACTGCCAGAAGTCGCGCGCGCGGGCCGCTCGCGCGAGGAGTCGCTCGTGTGATATGCCCAATTTTCCTTTTCTTTATTAAAACTTTTCTTTCTATCAGAGTACAGGAAGATCGCGCGCGCGGATCGCTCGCGCGATCTGCATAATTTTCATTTTTCTTATATAAAACTTTTCTATCTGCCTAAAATCGCATAGCTCACGCGCGCAGGTCGCTCGCGCGAGGGGTCGCTTGCGCAGGCCGCTCGCGCGATCGCGCGCGCGAGATGAAGCAGAGGCTTCATCTTCCTCGCTGGTTTTCCCCTATTTTCAGTTTTAAGGGGTCTTTAGACCCATTTTCAGAACTGTTAGTATATATATCATGTTATATATGGATCTCTTTGTTTTTCAACAAAGATTAAGAATATGAAATCAATTTAACATAATTCAAATCATAGCTCTCCAATTTTAGAAGAAATTAAAAGTTGTCAAAACTTAATTTTTTATACACTTTCTCCTATGAATAAATTAAGCTCTAAAACTTTAAACATAGCATGAATATCATGTAGTCTTTCATAATCATCTATCAAAACCAATTTTGATTGAGTTTGAAAAATCCATGTTTTTGAGCTTCAAGCTTTAGTTTGAAAATTAACAATGGTGAAATCACAATCACACATATATAAGCAGTAAATAAGTATGAAATATATTCATAGCGAGTTAATAATACTCACTGAGGTGTAGAGAATTAGAGAAGTTGTTGAGAAAGAAAGCAATACAAGAAATCCAAATGAACTATAGTTATGGTGATCAAGCTTTGGTTATGAAATGAAGCTTTCTCTCACTAGAATTTCAGTAACTCTCAAACTTTCTCTTTTCTCTCTCAGTATTGCATTTGTGCAGATTGTTTTAATGTGAGAGTGTATTAGGCTTATATAGGCATTAAGAACTTGGTGCCCAAGTATTTCTTAGGATTACTTAATAAACCCAATTTAGTTTAACAAATCCTCTGATTACCCATTAAACATCAGCATATATATTCATACGTATAAACTCAATCTCACTTACAAGGGCTCCAGGATTTGCCAAGGGTCAAGTTTAGGTACCTGTTTGGACCATAAATTATATTTATATATGTCACGACCCATCCGACTACATGTGGAAATAGGACACGTGGCACGCCACCAAGGCTCATCCAAACATCATCTAATAATACGCAGCGGAAAGAACTTCTATAAACAACCCTGGTAGTTTAAAACTTAGGAAACGTTTCCCTCTGTGTTGTAAAATACATAGAAATCAGAGTTATAAAAAGTTTTGGCTAAAGGAAAGCACTTCAAAAGAAAACAGTTTTGAAAAACAGAGGCTCAGTCGACTGCCCCGTCGACTGCACCAGGGTCCAGTCGACTGCTCCGTCGACTGTGCTAAGCAGAACCAAAAATACATCATACTGCAAAGAGGTCCAGTCGACTGCTCTGGGAATCCAGTCGACTGCTTTTTAATCGAAGGAGGCAGTAGCTAAAGTCAACAGTGTTCAGTCGACTGCCCAAGGGGTCCAGTCGACTGCTTCTCTGATAAACACTTACAGTATCTCAAATACACGAGATCCAGTCGACTGATCAGGGGGTCCAGTCGACTGCTCCTCTGCTGGCAGCCCTGTGCTGGAATTTACAAGTCCTACTACTAATCAATACCAATAACAATCACAACCACGACTGATTTTAACGCATTAAAACATAATTACAGACATTCAATTACACGATTACAGTACTGCAGGACTAATCTATTGTTCCATTACAACATATTACCAATCCTTACACAAGTTTAGGATTTAAAACAAAAACATATACAAGTGTTATCCCCGGCGTTCATCGGCCTCACTCATCGCGCTTCTTCTTATCCTTCTTCTTACCTGCAATGGAGTACATCTCCACTGCTCAGCTATATGCTGAGCGTACAAGTCTAACATGTACAATATATGATGAAACATGCTTTAATCTCATAAATCATACAATAGTCTCTAGGAAGAAAAATACGCATTCATCCGGTAGCGGCAAGTCCAAGCCTTAAACCGCGATACCAATGGCAAGTCCAAGTCTATCAACCATTGTATCCACAAGTGCCATGGCAAGTCCAAGTCTATCAACCATGCACAGTAGCCGTCGCTACTAAATTCTCAAACATCGAGAAGCTTACTCCGGCATGAAATTGTATAAGACTCTCCTTTGACCCACATAGACAACTTAACGTGCTCGCGTAAATTTAGACATGCTTTTCACAATTTAGCGCGTGCATAATTAACGGGCCTACAATTAACACATGGATTTCGCCCGGATCACAATTTCGTCGTCGAAATATAAAATATGTATTTCCCTATATTTCACAAGTTAGAACTTCATACCTCGTGCGAATCTCTTCAAACTTTGAAGGATCGTCTAGGGGGCTAAATAAACGTCGGATTTCGAATTTGGTACGATTCCTACAAGTTTATACCTGTTTTTCCCAAAAGTCCAAAATTAAGATTTTTACAAAACTTGGCCAAACATGACCTAAGTGGTATCAAAACGTAGATCTTACCTCCACGAGTTCAAATCTGAAATCTGGAGAAAATCTGACGGACGAACGGTCGTCGATCGGCGTCGCAAAGCCCGTTGGCTCCAAATCTCCCTTCTCTCTCCTCTCTCTAGATATTTATGGAAAGTTTGGATGAGAATGAATCTCATCCTCACTATATATAGAAAAACTCTTTGGAGTTTACGTTTATCTCCCCACAAGTTTCTCAAACTTCTAATTACCTCTCGAAACTTCGCACGCGTCCATTTTATGCCTTTACGAGTGAAAACTATAAATTTCAAAAGTTTCCGACTGAGTTTCGTTTGGGTCCAAAATAACGTCCGAAAACTATATTATGTGGAATCTCTATACAACCTACCTTTTTAATTAACGTGTCTCTCACGTTCTCACCAAAGTTCTCAAAATGATATAATCAATATCAAAGATTATCAGAATTATACTATACAGGTAAAATTACTATTCACAGAAATACCATATAAAGTCAAATAACATTTAAATCATATAAATGTCATTTACTCATGATTATGCAATATGAACTTCCATATTCTCGTGTCCTCACTGACACCTTACCGTTGACCACAGTCAACCACTTATCCTCAATTATCATATATCAATGATAATTCATAAAATTTCATATCATGCATGATTAAACTATGAAATTCTGGAACGGGTGTGACAACTCTCCCCTCCAAAAAGGAAGTTTGTCCCCAAACTTTACCTCAAGCGTCGAACAAGTATGGATACTCATTTCGCATGTCTTCCTCACTTTCCCATGTAGCCTCTTCCACTGTATGACTACGCCATAGTACTTTCACCATTGGAATAGTCTTGGTTCTCAAAACTTGTTCTTTGCGGTCTAGAATCTCCACTGGTTGTTCCACGTAAGTCAAGTCCCCCTAAATTTGCAACGGTTCAGGTACAATGATCTTACTCGTGTCAGTCATACAACGTCTCAACATAGACACGTGAAACACATTGTGCACATGTTCCAACTCGGATGACAAGGCCAAACGATAAGCTACTGGACCAACCCTCTCTAGGATTTCAAAAGGTCCTATGAATCTCGGATTGAGCTTTCCCCTCTTCCCAAATCGTACAATGCCTTTTGAAGGCGATACTCGCAAATATACGAAATCTCCCACTTCAAAATTCATCGGTCGTCGTTTAGAATCCGCATAACTCTTATATCGGCTCTGAGCTACTTTGAGTCGCTCTTGAATCAACTTCACTTTCTCAGTAGTCACCTGTATTAACTCAGGTCCTAACAACTTCCTTTCTCCAACCTCGGTCCAACAAACTGGTGATCGACACTTATGGCCATACAAAGCTTCATACGGTGCCATACCGATACTTGACTGAAATCCGTTATTATAAGCAAATTCAATTAATGGAAAGTGGTGCTCCCAATCACTCCCAAAGTCTAATACACACAATCTCAACATATCTTCCAAGGTCTGAATCATACGCTCTGACTGTCCATCGGTCTGAGGATGAAATGCAGTACTGAAACTCAATTTCGTACCCATAGCTTCTTGCAAACTTCCCCAAAATCTTGACGTAAAACTACTATCACGATCTGACACAATCACAGTTGGGACTCCATGTAGTCTTACAATCTCTTTCACATACAATTCCGCTAACTTGGACGGTTTAGTCGTCTTGATCGGTAGAAAATGAGCTGACTTTGTTAACCGGTCAACTATAACCCAAATCTTATCATTCTTATTACATGATCGTGGAAATCCTGAAACAAAATCCATCGTAATCTCATCCCATTTCCATTCCGACACTGGCAAAGGTTGTAGTAACCCCGCGGGTACTTGTCTCTCTGCCTTGACTTGTTGACATGCCGAACATTCGGATACAAACTTGGCAACTTCACGCTTCATACCCTTCCACCAAAAGTTTTCCCTCAGGTTTCTGTACATCTTATTACCTCCCGGGTGCACTGAATATCTCGTACTATGAGCTTCTTCTAGAATTCTCTCTTTCAAGTCTTTCACATTCGGTACACATAATCGATTTCCAAACTTCAGAATCCCTTGTTCCAATACCAAACCAGATCGCTTTCCCAAAAGTATCTCGTCTCTCATTCTGCATAAATAGACATCGTTGAATTGTTCTTTCTGAATCTCATCAATAATATCTGGGTGTGCCCTGATTGCCATCATTAAACCACCCCTAACCTTTGGTATCACATCCAAGTCCAAACGTTCCATTTCTTTTACCAATTCTTTTTGTTCTGTTAGCTCGTCGGCTAAATTCCTCGGCGTCTTCCGGCTTAATGCATCGGCTACTACATTCGCCTTCCCCGGATGGTACTCAATCGAAAGATCGTAATCCTTCATCAATTCCAACCATCTTCGCTGTCTCATATTCAAGTCCCGTTGGGTGAAAATATATTTCAAACTCTTATGGTCCGTGAATATCTCACACTTTTCTCCGTACAAATAATGTTTCCAAATCTTCAAGGCATGAATTACTGCAGCTAATTCCAGATCATGAGTCGGATAATTAATCTCATGTGTCTTCAACTGTCTAGAAGCATAAGCAATCACTTTACCCCCTTGCATCAACACGCATCCCAACCCTTTGTGTGAAGCATCACTATAGATCACAAATCCCTCGGTTCCGGATGGTATTGTCAAAATAGGTGCTCTCGTTAGTCGTGCTTTCAATTCCTGAAAACTGTCTTCACATTCCTGACTCCATTCAAATGTAACACCTTTCCTCATCAATCTTGTCATAGGCAATGAAATCTTCGAGAAATGCTCAATAAAACGGCGGTAATATCCCGCTAGTCCTAAGAAACTTCGAATTTCGGATACGGAAGTCGGTCTTTGCCAAATTGACACAGCTTCTACTTTGTGAGGATCAACTGATACTCCATTCTTGTCAATCACGTGACCAAGAAAAGTAATGCTAGGTAACCAAAATTCACATCTCTTGAATTTCCCAAATAACTGCTTCTCTCGTAATCTCTGAAGTATCAACCTCAAGTGGTTCTCGTGTTCTATCTCACTCGGTGAATAGATAAGGATATCGTCAATGAATACAATCACAAAGTCGTCCAAATAATCTTTGAATACTCGATTCATAAGGTCCATGAACGCAGCTGGTGCATTAGTAACCCCAAATGGCATAACTAAGAACTCATAGTGTCCATAACGCGTTCTGAAAGCTGTTTTCTCAACATCTTCGGCCTTCACTTTCAACTGATGATAACCCGATCTTAGGTCTATCTTGGAGAATACTTGTGCCCCACGAAGTTGATCAAATAAATCATCAATTCTGGGTAGTGGATACTTATTCTTGATTGTCAACTTGTTTAGTTCCCGGTAATCAACACACATATGCATGGAACCATCTTTCTTCTTCACAAACAATACTGGAGCTCCCCACGGTGATACACTTGGTCGAATGAAACCTTTATCAAGTAACTCTTGTAGTTGAACTTTCAGTTCCTTCAATTCTACTGGTGCCATTCTATACGGTGCTTTGGATACCGGCCTTGAGTCTGGTATAACCTCAATAGTGAACTCCACTTCTCTCTCAATAAGAACATCTGGTAGATCATCAGGAAAGACATCTGTATATTCTCGCACTATCGGAATGTCTTCCACTTTTAATTCAGTCGCCGAGACATCAGTCACTGAACATAGAAATCCATGACATCCCTTTTTCAATAACTTTCCCGCTCGGATAGCCGAAAACAAATACGGTGGCGATATAACCCCACTCCCTTGGAAACAAAAGTTCCCATATACCGGTGATCGAAATTTAACCTCTTTCCGTTCACAGTCTATCGTAGCTTGGTTAAGGGCTAACCAATCCATTCCCAGTATTACATCAAAATGATTTACTCCAATCGGTATAAGGTCTACCGTCATCAACTTCTCACCTAATTTGATCTCACAGTTCTTATATACAGTAGATGTCATTATCGCTTTACTAAGTGGCACAGCAATAGACAAATCATATCCTAACGGTGCCGATTTAACATTCAAATGTTCAACAAAAGCATGTGATACAAATGAATGCGTAGATCCCGAGTCAACAAGTATGCGTGCTAAGTGCGAACATACAAGCACCATACCTGAGACTACTGTCTCGGAAGCAGTCACATCTCCTGGGTTCATCTGATATGCTCTTCCTTGACGTTGTTCCGTCCTTTGTCCTCCGTCATTGGATTGTCTAGGCTTCGACCCACTGGAAGCCATAGAACTAGCTCCTTGCTGAAGATACTTCCTCGGGCAATCCCTGGCTTGGTGCCCAAATACTCCACAATCATAACACTTGCCTCTCACGTCGGGTGTTGAATTTGTACTACCCCTGCCTTGGTTCCTGTTCTGGGGTTTGGTCATGAAACATCGGCCTGAGTGTGGTCTGTTGCAAAGTGAACACAACGGTATGCTACTTGGCGTTCTCCTGAATTCACTGAAACTAGAACTAGAGCCTCTTTGAAACGGCCTCTTAAAAGATCCACCCTGACTTCGGTCACCACCCTCATGACTTCGCTTTCCTTGGTGATTTTGTCTCGATCTCTCTATTCCACTTTCGGCTACAAGCGCTGTCTGCTGTATTGCTACAACAGTCGAATGCTCGTAAGTTTCTACCCTCAAACGGATATTTTCCCTTAAGCCTTCTTCAAATTTCCTTGCCCTTTCTTCCTCTCCTGGTACAGAACCTTTACCAAATCTCAACAACGCATTATACTTGGAAGTATATTCGGTTACAGTCATATCTCCCTGCTTCAAGTTATCAAATTCTCTCTTCTTTGCATTGTAGGCGGCTCGCGGAAAGAACCGGCGATTGAATTCCGCCTTGAACCCTTCCCAAGTAATCGGTGCCCCTTGATCTAGTACGTTTACCCACCAGTTCTGGGCTTCACCCTTCAGCACATCACTGGCATTCTCAATTTTCTCCTTATCGGTCATCGGAATCGATCGGAAAATTCTCTCCATATCCATGATCCAATGTTCTGCGAGCGTTGGGTCCGGTGTCCCATGAAATTCCATCGGTTTCTTCCGGGCAAACTGTTCTGATATTGACCTCATACCCCTATTTTCAGGCGCATGTACTACAACTATCGGTTCTGGCTCCAATGGAGGTGTTGGAGGTAATCTGTCCGCTATATTTCGTATCATCTCTCCCATGTTCCCCATCATTTCAGCCATTTCATTCATTCGGCGAGTATGTGGCGATAATTCTCGTTCTTCGTCACTCATGATTATAGTCCTGTAGTTCTCAATGCATAAACACTATGCATGTACAACAATAACAATAGTATGTATGTAAAACAACATCCATATGCATCAAACATCTCTAAGATGCATGAATGCAATTGAAAACATGTGGCAATTCACTCAACACTCCACTCGTCGTCGAACGTTCCCAAAGTTTTGTTACCTCTAGCTCTGATACCAATAAATGTCACGACCCATCCGACTACATGTGGAAATAGGACACGTGGCACGCCACCAAGGCTCATCTAAACATCATCTAATAATACGCAGCGGAAAGAACTTCTATAAACAACCCTGGTAGTTTAAAACTTAGGAAACGTTTCCCTCTGTGTTGTAAAATACATAGAAATCAGAGTTATAAAAAGTTTTGGCTAAAGGAAAGCACTTCAAAAGAAAACAGTTTTGAAAAACAGAGGCTCAGTCGACTGCCCCGTCGACTGCACCAGGGTCCAGTCGACTGCTCCGTCGACTGTGCTAAGCAGAACCAAAAATACATCATACTGCAAAGAGGTCCAGTCGACTGCTCTGGGAATCCAGTCGACTGCTTTTCAATCGAAGGAGGCAGTAGCTAAAGTCAACAGTGTTCAGTCGACTGCCCAAGGGGTCCAGTCGACTGCTTCTCTGATAAACACTTACAGTATCTCAAATACACGAGATCCAATCGACTGATCAGGGGGTCCAGTCGACTGCTCCTCTGCTGGCAGCCCTGTGCTGGAATTTACAAGTCCTACTACTAATCAATACCAATAACAATCACAACCACGACTGATTTTAACGCATTAAAACATAATTACAGACATTCAATTACACGATTACAGTACTGCAGGACTAATCTATTGTTCCATTACAACATATTACCAATCCTTACACAAGTTTAGGATTTAAAACAAAAACATATACAAGTGTTATCCCCGGCGTTCATCGGCCTCACTCATCGCGCTTCTTCTTATCCTTCTTCTTACCTGCAATGGAGTACATCTCCACTGCTCAGCTATATGCTGAGCGTACAAGTCTAACATGTACAATATATGATGAAACATGCTTTAATCTCATAAATCATACAATAGTCTCTAGGAAGAAAAATACGCATTCATCCGGTAGCGGCAAGTCCAAGCCTTAAACCGCGATACCAATGGCAAGTCCAAGTCTATCAACCATTGTATCCACAAGTGCCATGGCAAGTCCAAGTCTATCAACCATGCACAGTAGCCGTCGCTACTAAATTCTCAAACATCGAGAAGCTTACTCCGGCATGAAATTGTATAAGACTCCCCTTTGACCCACATAGACAACTTAACGTGCTCGCGTAAATTTAGACATGCTTTTCACAATTTAGCGCGTGCATAATTAACGGGCCTACAATTAACACATGGATTTCGCCCGGATCACAATTTCGTCGTCGAAATTTAAAATATGTATTTCCCTATATTTCACAAGTTAGAACTTCATACCTCGTGCGAATCTCTTCAAACTTTGAAGGATCGTCTAGGGGGCTAAATAAACGTCGGATTTCGAATTTGGTACGATTCCTACAAGTTTATACCTGTTTTTCCCAAAAGTCCAAAATTAAGATTTTTACAAAACTTGGCCAAACATGACCTAAGTGGTATCAAAACGTAGATCTTACCTCCACGAGTTCAAATCTGAAATCTGGAGAAAATCTGACGGACGAACGGTCGTCGATCGGCGTCGCAAAGCCCGTTGGCTCCAAATCTCCCTTCTCTCTCCTCTCTCTAGATATTTATGGAAAGTTTGGATGAGAATGAATCTCATCCTCACTATATATAGAAAAACTCTTTGGAGTTTACGTTTACCTCCCCACAAGTTTCTCAAACTTCTAATTACCTCTCGAAACTTCGCACGCGTCCATTTTATGCCTTTACGAGTGAAAACTATAAATTTCAAAAGTTTCCGACTGAGTTTTGTTTGGGTCCAAAATAACGTCCGAAAACTATATTCTGTGGAATCTCTACACAACCTACCTTTTTAATTAACGTGTCTCTCACGTTCTCACCAAAGTTCTCAAAATGATATAATCAATATCAAAGATTATCAGAATTATACTATACAGGTAAAATTACTATTCACAGAAATACCATATAAAGTCAAATAACATTTAAATCATATAAATGTCATTTACTCATGATTATGCAATATGAACTTCCATATTCTCGTGTCCTCACTGACACCTTACCGTTGACCACAGTCAACCACTTATCCTCAATTATCATATATCAATGATAATTCATAAAATTTCATATCATGCATGATTAAACTATGAAATTCTGGAACGGGTGTGACAATATATGTATTAGTATATAAAGTTATACTACATTATATTATTATATGTTATTATTATTATTATCACATGGAAAACCAATTCAAATTGGTTGGTGGTTATTTGGAAGTTGGTTGAGGGACACTTGGCATTGCAAGGGGAGATCAAGATTGGTTACTTGAAGATCAAATGGTGATGATGAAGATGGAAAGACACTTGTCATCGTTGGAGCATCTCCCACTAATTGGTAGTTGTAGGAATTTGAATTATTAGTTATTATTGTTGGAGGGAAATGTAATTCAAATTCAAAGTAGTTATAGGTTGCTATATAAATACTTGTATTGGACTCCTTTGTAAAGGTCCTGGACCACACAAACAAATGCATTAATATATCTACTTTAGTTTCTTCATCTATTTGTCCACCATGGCCATTAGTTTAGGTAATTTAATTTAGCCTAGTTAGGAGTAGTGTACCTTTACTTTGCTTTTACTTACAATTCTTAGGAGTAGGAGTAGTTATAACATAGTTTAATCACTTCGAAGGTATCTTTAGAACTCACTCTTCTTCTTCTTCTTTTTTGTATTTCATCTCACACGTTTGAAGTCCTTGTTAAGGCATCGAACGTCACCACAATTTGCTTGGTGAGGTGCAGTTTGGATATCACACATACACATTGGCAATTTGCTTGCCTGGCACGCTCGCACACAATTATAAATTTTCCAACCAAACATTTTTGGCACGCCCGGTGGGACACAAGTGTCAAGATGAATTTTGATGGGTTGTATGTTTCACCCTCATCAACACCAATCTTTGGTGATAATGAGTTCGAAGGGTTCTATGTACCCTCACTAACACCAAACATTGGTTATAGAAATTTTGATGGGTTCTATGTACCCTCACTAACACCAAACATTGGTTATAGAAATTTTGATGGGGTTGTATGTACCCCCACCAACACCATATTATGGTGCTAAAAAATGGTTCACTGATTTAGTTCCATTATTAGAAGAATTAAAGGATCAAGCATTTAGTTTAAAAACTAAAATGTATGAAATGGCTCGAGGGGTGTCAACTATTCTTCAAAAGTATGAGCCAATGGATGAAAATAAGTATATTGTGGAGAATTTTCAATATCCATCAATGGTGGAAATAAAAAAGTCACCAACATTCTCATCACCCATATTGGTTAATCAACCAAATAATAGTGATGAAAATGTACCCGGGGGGTGTATTTTTCAACCAACTTTGGTTGAGAATCATGAACAAACTTTTGTTCATAAATTTGAGTTTTTCAACATTATTCAAAGTGTTGAAATTTATGAATTATTTAAGTCATTTTATGTCATGATTTTAGTTGGTCAATATCCAATTTGGCTTTGCGGGGCTCATAAAAAATGGGTTATGACCATATGGTTGTTTCTATGGCAATTTTACTATAGCAAAAAGAAAGAGGAGGATTATTGACCGAAACCAAGAATTTCAATTCGGTCCTACCAAACCAATGACGACAAGTGACATTTCATTTGGTTCCTGCTTGAAATCTGTCATGCCATATATTATGGTGGGACCTAAAGTCATGGCAGTTTGGATGTATACCATGGATGTCATGATTGATCCATGGTGAAAGTTTGCTTCTCTTTTGAGTATGGCACAGGCGGGCTGATCATGTAATACAAGTGCCATGATGGATGTTCGTATCAGGAGCAAGTTTTTTATTGACCAGTGTCTATTGGTTTGACATATAGGTTGGTGTTGTAAATTACACAAGTATGGGTCATGAAAATCAGTGGGTTTCGAACCCAGTTTTAAGCCATATATTTTGTGTTTGAAGTTGTTACATTGGCTTCGAATTAAGTCTAAAGCCATTTTTTGTTGTTTAAAGTTAGTCTATTGGTTTTAAACCAATTTAAAAACAATTTATTTTGTGTTCGAGACTATTGTATTGGCTTCGAAGAAAGTTTTAAGCAGTTTATTTTGTGTTCGAAGCTATTATATTAGCTTCAAAGTAAATTTAAAATGATTTATTTTCTGTTCGAATCTATTCTATTGGCCTCAAAAGTTTTTGTTTGCTTCGAAGCAAGTTTAGAGCCATTATTTATGACTCGATATTCTTATATTGTCTTCGAATTCATTTTAACGCCATTATTTGTTGTTCGAAGCTCTTATATTGGTTTCGAAGAAAGTTTAATGCCATTATTTGGTGTTCGAAGTTACTTTTTTGGCTTCAAAACAAGCTTTAAGCCATTTTTTGGCATATTTATTATTGTGGTGAAAATATGCTCGGGGTGTACATTTCAACCAAATTTGGTTCAAAATGATGAACAAACTTTTGTTCATAAGTCTAAGTTGTTTGACATCGCACAAAGTGTTGAAATTTATGAAGTCTTAAAAGCCACTCTATACTTTGGCTTTAATTAGTCAATACCCACTTTGGTTTTGTGAGCCTCATTAAAATTGGGTTATGAACATGTGGTTTATTTTATGACAAGGGTGGCCTTGTGTAAAATCTAATCATGTATACAAATGTACATGGAATGCACCATATGTTTGGCTGTATGTTCGAAACATTTTATGAGGTTCGAAGTATATGTTCGAATATATAACATATATTTGGCCATGAATTTAATCATGTTTACATATGTACCTGGGGTGGCCACAAACATTTTGAATTAACATTTTGATTTTTTGTGGTTCGAATATAATTCATGTATTAATGATTAGCCTGATTCTATGACTTTGAAATATTTGAATCAACCCACGTGCAAAACTTCGAAGTACAATACCATGGATTGGTACTCTTTGTAATATTGGTTAGTGTGTAGTTCATGAATTACATCAAGACATGTTTGCATACTTAGGGGCAGTCCTGAGTATTTGGAGGCCTGGGACAAACTATTAAACGGGAGGCCCTTATTTGGGGGTTCGGGGGCAGCGCCCCTGAGGCAATTTTTTAGGGTCTACTTATACATAATTGACAAATTTTTTAGGATTTACTTATACATAATTGGCAATTTTTTTGGGGTCTACTTATAATATGAGTCTATTTGTAAAACTTAAACATTGTATGATATCTTTTAAAATTCTAGAGGGGCCTATTTCTAAAACTCAAAAAATTCTTACACTAAAAATGTAATTTTCAAAATTCTGGGGCCTTTACTTTTGAGTTTTATATACATGTATATCAATATATATGTAGTTTTTTTTTTTGCTAAGATAATATATATGTAGTTGATGACACTAAATTGGGCCTTGGTGGATGCTTAAATGTAAAATACTAAAAATTTTAAAATAAAAATATTATTATGAAATTTTTATGGGCCCTCAAAATTTTGTGAACTTGAGTGACCCGGGACGGTTGCCCCTTTGGCCCCCCCTTTGGGCCGGCCATGTGCATCCTAGTCATTGGATGGATGAGATGCATGTGACGATGAGTCTCATGTAATGACTTTGATATGATTTTTATCAAAGCAAGTTTGAAGCCAACCATTTATTTTGCATCAAAGCATGTTCGAAGCCAGCTATGTACTTTGCATTCGAATCTTTTATATTGGCTTCGAAGCAGATTTAAAGTCATCTAATATATATATATGAAAACAGAGTTTCTTGGTTTTGCCACGTGGCATTCCAATAAGCTGCCTGTATTTTACACCCATGTGATATTCGAATGAGCTGTAGACTCAGAATTTACACTTCCCACAGTTAATGCTGCAACAAGTCAACAATCAGCCACAATTTTAGCACTTTTCACACAGTCAATACCTCTCTCTCTCTCTCTCTCTCTCTCTCTCTCTCTCTCTCACACACACACACACACACACACACACCCTCTTTCTCTGTGTCCAGCCCACACCCTGATATTTTATTATTCCATTATATACAAGAGAACCCAATCTAATATCTAATATATCTAATATATATATATGAAAACAGAGTTTCTTGGTTTTGCCACGTGGCATTCCAATAAGCTGCCTGTATTTTACACCCATGTGATATTCGAATGAGCTGTAGACTCAGAATTTACACTTCCCACAGTTAATGCTGCAACAAGTCAACAATCAGCCACAATTTTAGCACTTTTCACACAGTCAATACCTCTCTCTCTCTCTCTCTCTCTCTCTCTCTCTCTCTCACACACACACACACACACACACACACCCTCTTTCTCTGTGTCCAGCCCACACCCTGATATTTTATTATTCCATTATATACAAGAGAACCCAATCACAGGAAAACCATTACAATAACGTATCAGAATTATCATAACTTACAATATCATACAACCATATATAGATATATAGATATATAACAAAAGGAGGAGGAAAAAATCAAGCCATATATTCCTCCTTCCACTTCAGTTACACAATCAGCCCCGGATACATTGTGGTGATTTATTTATTCAGAGATCAAAATATAAAACTCATCAAAATATAAAAATCAGTCATCTCTCTCTCTCTATCTCTTTGTCTCTAACCTCACGCCTCCAGCTTCATCTGCACTGCAGTGTGCATCTGTTGCTTCATCTGCACCCTTCTTCACTGCAGTGTCCATCTATTGCTGTAGGAATCACGGTAACCTCTAAGTGATTCCTGTGCTTTTGTGTATGGGTATATGTGTGTATGTGTTGACATATTACATCACATGTTATTTTATATAAAATCTTAAAATCTTAAACATGATAATAGTACTGCTAAATAATTGAGATTTATAATTTTGTAAAATAATGGATGAGTATCAAATTAGAAAGGGCCAAACTTGCATCCCAAACGGTTGTACCTTGCATTGCTCTTACTTTTTAGGCTATAAATCCAACATTGAGTTCAATCTCGGTCTGATTTTCATTTTCAAGTTATTTTTTCCCTTAGGTTTAAAAATATATTAAAACAACTTCGTATTTTCAGGCCTTTACTTCACCTCACTTTTTGGAAGTCTCTATCTCCATCTTGCATCACCAGGTAAGTAGTTTTAAATTTTTATATGCATTGATTATGCAATGTTAAATAATACTATGATGATGTATTCTTATTTTGTTATCCAATTTAGAATGTATCTATTTTTGGTCTATATATGAAAACAGAGTTTCTTGGTTTTGCCACGTGGCATTCCAATAAGCTGCCTGTATTTTACACCCATGTGATATTCGAATGAGCTGTAGACTCAGAATTTACACTTCCCACAGTTAATGCTGCAACAAGTCAACAATCAGCCACAATTTTAGCACTTTTCACACAGTCAATACCTCTCTCTCTCTCTCTCTCTCTCACACACACACACACACACACACACCCTCTTTCTCTGTGTCCAGCCCACACCCTGATATTTTATTATTCCATTATATACAAGAGAACCCAATCACAGGAAAACCATTACAATAACGTATCAGAATTATCATAACTTACAATATCATACAACCATATATAGACATATAGATATATAACAAAAGGAGGAGGAAAAAATCAAGCCATATATTCCTCCTTCCACTTCGGTTACACAATCAGCCCCGGATACATTGTGGTGATTTATTTATTCAGAGATCAAAATATAAAACTCATCAAAATATAAAAATCAGTCATCTCTCTCTCTCTATCTCTTTGTCTCTAACCTCACGCCTCCAGCTTCATCTGCACTGCAGTGTGCATCTGTTGCTTCATCTGCACCCTTCTTCACTGCAGTGTCCATCTATTGCTGTAGGAATCACGGTAACCTCTAAGTGATTCCTGTGCTTTTGTGTATGGGTATATGTGTGTATGTGTTGACATATTACATCACATGTTATTTTATATAAAATCTTAAAATCTTAAACATGATAATAGTACTGCTAAATAATTGAGATTTATAATTTTGTAAAATAATGGATGAGTATCAAATTAGAAAGGGCCAAACTTGCATCCCAAACGGTTGTACCTTGCATTGCTCTTACTTTTTAGGCTATAAATCCAACATTGAGTTCAATCTCGGTCTGATTTTCATTTTCAAGTTATTTTTTCCCTTAGGTTTAAAAATATATTAAAACAACTTCGTATTTTCAGGCCTTTACTTCACCTCACGTTTTGGAAGTCTCTATCTCCATCTTGCATCACCAGGTAAGTAGTTTTAAATTTTTATATGCATTGATTATGCAATGTTAAATAATACTATGATGATGTATTCTTATTTTGTTATCCAATTTAGAATGTATCTATTTTTGGTCTATACTAGGGTGAAATAATATGTAGATTTCTAGATAACCCATAAATAAATTATATATATATATATATAAAAACACAAAATGTAACACTTAAACTAAGAAGAGAAGGGATACATATCAGAAAATTTAAACAAAGAACTTTTTCAAAAAAATGTTACATGCAAGGACAATAGCTAATGTATGGAATCTTTGCCAACATACCCGCTAACTCAAGAACAAAACCAACATTTCTAAGACAATTTCCAATGAAAAACTAGCATACATACGTATAGGTGGGTGTAGATAGGATTCCCCACAAAAAAAATTGATACAAATTAACTATTCCCTTTTGCATTCTTGGTCCAAAAGTAGGTTCTAATTAGTGGTGCTGCAGATAACGTAATGATAAAACAAATACACACTGATAAAAGAAAATTATGCATATGAAATGGTTAGAGAAGTACCTTGAGTTTTCAACAAATCTGGGCCTCACTTTGAAACAGTAAATTCACATTTGAACACCAAAATTGGAGCCGCGATTTTCTGAGAGAGTTGCGCTGGAAATTTAAAATAGAGAAGGATTAATGTCATATCATTGTCAGGTTTATAAAGATAAAGATGTATTTTCACACAATTTCAGTTTATTTTTAATGATTAGCAATTCTTGCTTTTGTTGTTTTTCCAATGTCAAGAACGTACAAAAACTTTTTCCTAGATTTTCCCATTATTGCTCTATAAATTTTGTGTAATTTATAGAGTTAAGAAAGACAAAAAAAATTAAAAAAAAACTGAATGCCCACTTTGTAATGTATTGTTGAATACTACTGTAACCAATGGACCATAAATATAAAGCAAATTTAATGATGCAAATGACCAGCACACTAAATCAATATGCTTTGCATAATCCTATGGCGTCATAAATTAACTAGGGTCTACGGTTGATCAAAAAATAGAATGGGGTGTGGAAGGATGAGCTAATGGGACGAAATTATCATGACACATCAGCAGGAAAATAGTTTAGGTGCACAAAAACCTGTGTGCTCAGTATTTTTCATATATTTTTTCAAGAATGCTTGGTTGTTAATGTATTTATACGAGCATTCAAAATTGGCAATGCATTTGTCATCTTCAATGTGTCCTTATACTGCTTCATTAATGGAATTGGCCTGTGCCACTAATTAATTGGAAAGGTTATGTGACAATCTCTGAAAACCCCCACTTTTCACATATAAATATTGCTATATATGATAGATCTATAACTAAAAGGTAGCACATGAATGTACTTGACTACCATGTGCTTCCCCTCATCTATGAACATGACCACACGACACATATTCGAGACATGTGTAAATAATATATATGTATAGACATAGATAGGCAAAAGGTATGTACACATATAACATATATATGTATATATCCACATATTAAGACTACGTGAGGACGACTATCATTGGACCAAATGTGGCATCTCTCTCAACACCTACACCCTTTTTAACTAAGTGGGTATCCAATACTCAACTGTCTTCATACTTCCACATCGTACACTAAACCATCCCCACCATCTCCTCACTGTCTATACAAACGTAGACATAATTAAATGTATACAAATATGAATACAGATATATTTGTGATTCAAGGAGTTGGATGGTGGAAATATAAGCTAATACTAATAGACGCAACATTAACTAGAGAAATCAAATCCACACCAAAGAAAAATAAAGAAATTAAAGCCACACGTATAGGGATCTTAATTAACATTCTTCTTTCTTGATCTTTAACTACAGTACTACTCTTTTCTCTTTTTTGGATACCTAGGTTTGACCTTATTGCACCCTACCTTTTGCCTCCCAAACAGACTTCACTTTGGATAAGTTCAATTTGATTAAAACCACAGTAGTCCACAACTTTCTTGCATTTAATACTTTTGAACTCTTTTTTTTTTCTTTTTTCTTTTTTTGGGGGGGAGGGTACCAATTCCTTTCACCAAAATAAAAAAGAAGTGTTATTACCAAAAAAAAAAAGTGTTATTGACTGGCGCCAATGAATGACAAATTTTGGGATTGCAATTGATATCATAGTTTTGCCAAGGCATCTATACTTGCGATTGGAAACCAGCTTTGAGCCTCTAAGCGGAGGCAAACGTACTCTTACTATCATGTGGCTGATCAAACCACTACTATCATCTAACAATTATCCAAGTTGAAGTATCTCCATCCTTGAATAAACTTACACAAAGCCAACTTCATAAAAATTTCCCACAACATAACAATTTTATTTTAAATGAGAACATGCACCTCAAGTATACATACCATGTATATTAATATATATATATATATATATATCCATTCCAACCAAGTGATGAACAACTGATTACAAAATCCTAATGATGTGAGACTGATGATGGATTTAATTTTCTTTAGCTTTATGGTTGGGGTTTTGTTAGTACGGACAGTAGGCATGTGAAGGGCGGTCCCTACAAATGATCATTTAGGTAAGAGTTGTACTAATCAAAGCACTGTAAGCTAACAACATCATCGTATTATTGAGGAAAATTGTTATGTTGATTTCAGTTTTTTGATCACATCAACTTTTTGGGTACCGCAAAGCCAATTCGCATTAAAACTTACAAATTACAATAGCACAATTTGTATTAAACTTACAAATTTCTGTTTGTTATTTTTTAATTTTTTTGGGTCACAGATAATATAGTTCAAGAATCAATAGTTCTCTCTGTCTTTTTTATTTAAATAAGAATCATTAGATATAGTTCAAGCCTTCAAGGAATCAAGGCTTCAAGTCTTGAGGTTCAACAACAAAGAAATGGAAGAAAAATAAACTAAATTAAAGAAATCACTCACAAATACTAAATTTAAAATGTAAAACTTAAAAGAGTTAGAGATAAACATTACCTTCTAAAAAAATGTAGATCGGAAAAGGCAGCAAGCGGCGGCGGTCAGCGGCTCCAGGCGGCGCAGGTCCGGCGATGTTCTAGGCGGCAGCTCCGGCTCCGACGTGGCCAAGGGAGGGTGGCATGCGGCTCCTGCGTGGCCCGATCTGGAGTCCTCTTCACTCTTGACTCTTGATTCTTGGGCTCTTGAGGTCTGGACTCTTGAGATCTGGAGAGTGGAAGAGATTCAAGAGATGGATGAGGGAGAAAGAGTTGGGAGAGATGAGTCTGTTTAGATGAGAAATTGAGATTTGAGAATGAGATGACCTCCTGACCTAAACTAACTAATAAGTACATTATTACTCCTAAATTATAATAACTAATGAATTATAATATCTAATACTCCCTCCCTCCCTTTTTTTTTTTAGTTCATCTTTGGGAACTCAATTTATTAAAGGGACAAAAAGATTCTATACCGACTTTTCACATTTGCCCCTAATCATTACAATAACTTTTTTAGTTTTGTCTTGGTGTAGATTTCAAGGAAGGGTAGTTTTGGAAAGTAAGTAAAAAAATTATATACTCCCTCTGTCCCATATTAAGAGTCCTTGATGCCAATTTTTGATGTCCCATTTTAAGAGTCCTCTTTAAAAAGTCAAAGTAATTTAATACACACTTTTCAAATTTGCCCTTTATTATGTTCAACTCTTCCCCCCTTTTTTTTTTGATATGACCCTATAATTTTGAATTTCAAAAAGGACAATATTATAAAGTTGAAAGTCTCACCAAAATCAAGATTGTCCCCTTAATAAGTTAGAATTCCCAAAAGAGACTCTAAATATGGGACGGAGGGAGTACCAATTTAGGAAAGTAGACACTAATTTTGTGATATCCCAAAATTGAAAATAAGACTCAAAAAAAAGGATGGAGGGAGTAAGTAATAAAAGATAAAACTTAAAAAGTTAAAAGACCCAAAAAAAAAAAAAATGCTTTACCCCGCTAAAATTTTTTGGACCCGGTTTGTATTGAAAACCGCTACCGGTTTTCCGGTTCAACCTGTTAATCTGGCGGGTTTTCCCGGTTTTACAGTAAATGGCAGTTACCGGTGCAAACCGAACCGGACTCCTAACCGGTCGAACCAACCCGTGTTTGAAAAACAAGACAGAGAGTGACAGAGGGGAGGCTGCGGTTGAAGACAAAGATATAAGGAGGTTAGGGTTTTTTTTTTTGTTCCAAGTTTATATGTATATACCTACTAGGGTCCCGCACGTGTGACGCACGTGCCATAGATTTTTGTCTTCTTTTTTATTTTTATTTTTAATTTGGTATTTTGACGGATGTGAGTTTATTATTTCTATGCATTAGAGTATAAGATATGAATTTGTTATGAGATTTGAGTAAAAGTGAATTTGGTGGGGATTTGGTTCAAGGATTTCTAAGCGAAAATGTATGCATATTTGTATGAGTTACTTTAATCTTCGTATATTCAAAGTTTGGGAAAAGGAAAAAGCCACATTATGTGTAAAAAAAACCCACAAAATATGTGAATCATATAGATGCAAAAAATGCGATCCAAATGTAAATATACATATTACAATCTATAAATCTTAAATTTGAGGGAAGAAGTTGACCAAAATGTAAATATTAGTGGCCAATTCATAAAAATCCACTAAAATAGCCACTTTATTTTACCTTTTTTTACGTGAAGTATAAATATCCCAGAACTTGCTGACCCAAATGTAATTACACATATATTATAATATATGAATCTTAAATTATAGAGAAGTTGAACAAAATGTAAATATTAGTGACCAATTCGTAAATAGCCACTAAAATATCCAACTTTTTTTTTCTTTTTTTGAAGCGAATAGTTAATATTCCAAAACTTGCTGACCCAATTGCAATTACACATATTACAACATATGCAATCCTAAATTTGAGACAAGAAGTTAACCAAATTGTAAATATTAGTGACCAATTCCTAAATAGCCATTAAAATATCCACTTAACTAGCCACTTTTTTTTTATAACTTTTTTAGAAGTGAATAATAAATATCCCAATAATTGATGACCCGAATGTAATTAGACATAAGATTGTTGATGAAAACCTCATTATTATATTAAATAAAATTACAAAAGCTGACCTGAATATAACAATAGTCTGAAATGACATAATTACCCTCACACAAATGAATATATCATTATGATGAGTATCACGACATACACGGAATTAAGGTATAATGAAGGGGTATTATGGTCTTGATAAAATGCAAAATAGCAGTATGGTAATTGACTAAATCAAGTTTCAGCTACTAGCTTCTTATATATATAATGTTTGATATAATAAGTTATGACTGTGGGAGTCACCCTTTTAATCTAACTTTCTATCTCAACTGTTGAGACAAGAGTGGATATTTTAATTCGTTGGATGGTTTGTCCCACAAAAATTATGTTAAACTTAATTCATGGGATCATCTCACACTGATTCTTGATTTGTTGAAATCCAAATTAAGCATTTAGAAAACTTACCATTTTGAAACCAATAAACATAATTGGTCTTAACATTAGAATTTGTATACATGCCTATTGTATTACACAAGGTTAATGTGAAATTTGAAAATAAAGAAAATTATAAAAGAATGATTCAAAACAAATAGAAACTTTTAAAGAAAATTACGCATATGAAATGGTTAGCGAAGTACATATTTATTGTATATTTTAACTATTATATCAACAAATTAAACTATTGTGGTTGATAGTTTTACAGGCACTGCAATCGAGAAATCGTTAAAATATTTAATTCAAGAATTCAGGTAAGGCTAATTTTTAAACTTTTTTTAAAATAATGCCTGAATAAGCAACATTAGTACATAATTATATATTGATATGTTTTACATGAATCTACAAATAATTGGGATCGAGGAGCTGTAATAAATGAACTACGTGAATTCAAGGTGAATAAAAACGATATCAAAATTAAATTACATGTTCTTAAATATATGTAATTTCTTTATTATGTTTCTAAATGTAAGTTTTGTTCCAATTGCAGGCTAAAAGAAGAATTGACTGACTATGGCTTATTACAAACATCTGCAATTAAATTTTTTCATGTTCCTGTCAATTAGTTTAATTTGGTTCTACTTACCAGTAAATTTATATATTATCCTTTTCTGTACTCCATATAATTATCAGTTAAACCTTGAATTTCTGTTTATAACTACCCCGTGCAATGGCACGGGCTCTTAACTAGTTTTTTGGTAATTCAAAGCTATTAGCTTGGCCTCGAAACAATTTTTTTTTTTTTTTTTTTTTATATATTCGAGGCAATTATATTGGCTTCGTGACAACTTTAATGCCATTATTTTATGGTTGAAGCTATTGTATTAACTTCGAAGCAAATTCTAAGTCATTTATATTTTTGTATTTGAGGCTATTAGATTGACTTTGAGGCAATTTTAAAGCCATTATTTTGTGTTCAAAGCCCTTATATTTGCTTCGAATCCATTTTTAAGCCATCATTTTATGTTCAAATCTCTTTTATTGGTTTCGAAGCAAGTTTAAAGCCATTTTAATTTTTTGTGTTAAATGTTATTATGATTGGCTTTAAAGTTCTGTAATGTGATCTACTTTGCATTACTAATTTGGTCCATTTCGAACATACTAATTGGATCGAATAATGTTATTTTTGTGATAATCTTCCGACCCTCTAAGAACTCCGTTCTTAAAGAGCCGCGGGGGTATGTTTGGACCATAAATTATATTTATATATGTATTAGTATATAAAGTTATACTATATTATATTATTATATGTTATTACTATTATTATCACATGAAAAACCAATTCAAATTGGTTGGTGGTTATTTGGAAGTTGGTTGAGGGACACTTGACATTGCAAGGGGAGATCAAGATTGGTTACTTGAAGATCAAATGGTGATGATGAAGATGGAAAGACACTTGTCATCGTAGGAGCATCTCCCACTAATTGGTAGTTGTAGGAATTTGAAATATTAGTTATTATTGTTGGAGGGAAATGTAATTCAAATTCAAAGTAGTTATATGTTTCTCTATAAATATTTGTATTGGACTCCTTTGTAAAGGTCCTGGACCACACAAACAAATGCATTAATATATCTACTTTATTTTCTTCATCTATTCGGCCACCATGGCCATTAGTTTAGGTAATTTAATTTAGCCTAGTTAGGAGTAGTGTATCTTTACTTTGCTTTTACTTACAATTCTTAGGAGTATTAGTAGTTATAACATAGTTTAATCACTTCGAAGGTATCCTTCGAACTCGCTCTTCTTCTTCTTCTTCTTTTTTGTATTTCATCTCACACGTTTGAAGTCCTTGTTAAGGCATTGAACGTCACCACAATTTGCTTGGTGAGGTGCAGTTTGGATATCACACATACACATTGGCAATTTGCTTGCCTGACACGCTCGCACACAATTATAAAATTTCCAACCAAACAGTACCTAGGGGCCAATTTGAAATTGTTTGGGAAAATAAGCTTTTGGCACAAGATTCACACACACAAGCTATATATTCCAAACAAAGCCTAAGGCAATCATTAATTGCCATTAATAGAAATAAAGTGCAAGTCATTTCACAACTTGATATCACTTCCAAAATCTGTGGAAGTTTAACACGGCACTGATAGTTTTAAACACCAACTGGTATTTTTGTGACACGGTGATCACCACAAAATACAGAAAATTCATTTTAACTTAAGAATCGATTTTCTGGTTTTATAAAAATACAGTTTGAGTCAAAAGAAATTATTTTCACCGTTTTGAAATACAATTTTGAAATCCAACACAGGTATTACTAATTTTGTAAAATTGTAGTTTGACCCCAATAAGAATTTCAAATATGAATTAAAGCAAAAAATAAATTCTACACACAAGAATCGTAATTAAAATAAAAGTAGAAAATGAATATTAAATATGATAATGCAAATAAGTGAAAATACAAGTTATTACATGTTATGTGAATATATAGCATGAAGGCTCTCTCATCTTTGCAAGCTACAGTGCAAACTTTGCTACCAACTATCTGTCTTCTGGTCTCGCTGGGGTCTTCCGATCCCCTTCGAGGAAGCACTGTCGTTCCAGGTAATGCAAGAAACTTTGAAACTTGAATGTGCATTTCTAATGCAGGTTTATAACCCTCTCGATATATACTTCCCTCTATACCCAAAACTTATCAAGCTTGTTAAGAACCTCCATTTCTCTGTGTTTTCATTGTGAAATTCTCATTTTCTTCCACAACTAGATACTGTTAAAAGATGTATTCTCTTTCATTTGTATGTGTGTGTTGTAGTGTTGGTTCTTCTGGAAAATACGTACATTTCAAGGAGTTAGTTTGGACCTTCTGGTTCCGTTTCTTGTCAAAAAATTTTTGGGACACTGTTTCTTGGTGAATGTTGTACTACTGCACCTCTACTAACACTTCCTATTAACTTGCAAAGGCATGCTCCAGGAGGTCACACTCTATCCTGTCTATCTAGAATTTTAAAAGGTGTTCAAGAATAATTCCATGGATATACTAGCTGCACTTGTAACATAAAAATCAAACACACCCCCTCTCTCATGCACCCACGGTTAAAGAACATGCTTGAATTTTAAGTTCACACCCCTTTTGTGTAAGCCTGCACGAGTCTCTAGAAATTAAGATGAGATAGTAAAGCCTCAAATAAATCCATTACTACAATTTTCTCTCACTATAAGTGCTCGTTTGGTAGATTGGATAAAATTGTCAGATTAGACAGGATAAGGCATGATCGAATATGATAATAATCCTATCGAATAAGCTGTTATACTATCTTGTGTTTGGAGCGTGTTGGATAAAGCTGTCGGGTAAGCTGTTATATCCTAATTCTGTATTTGATCATGTCCAGATATAAGTTCCGAATAATAACTAAATTATTGCTTTTTAACACAATATGATGTATGAAGGAAATATATATATTTGAAAATGAAAAAGGGGAAAAAATGGATAGGGCAAAAAAAATGAGAGTGATATGAAAAAATAATAATAAAAAAATAAGTAGATTGGAAAATGAAAAGAGATTGGTAAAAAAGAGAAAAAAAAATTGAAAATGAAAAAGAAAAAAAATCAATTCTTAAAAAAAAAAGAAAAAAAAGAAAAGAGTTTTTTTTGTCTCAAGAAGTTATCCCAAACTTCTAATCCCATCTAATACTACCTTCCCCCATGGGTTAGAGTTATCCCATTTTTTATGGGATAAAAACATAGTTCATAACTATTTTATCTTGTCCAATGACACTACCAAACGCTGAATCGGATAAAAATTATCCTATACTGTCTCTTATCCTGACCACAAAACAAGGCCTAACTGTATAGTTAAATACATATTATTACTAGTAAGTTTAATAATTATGAAAAGAAAGAAACAAAGAAACAAAGTTAGACTAGTAGTGTAGTAGTATTAAAAATGCAGGAAGAAGGAAGTTAGGGTGCGTTTGATAAAATAGAAAATTAAGTGCTGAATTTTAACTACTGAAAGTTTTAAATGATTGAATTTGTAGTATTGAAAATAATTTTTCAATTATTGAAATAGACTACATTCAATGATTATTTTTAGTAAAAATTTTTCACTTAATGTTTTCAGTGATTTTTTGATTATTTTTTTAATTAAATAGTATATTATTAAACACACTAAAAAAAATGCTAAAATTTTTCATTTTTACCCCTTAATTGGATTATAAAAACACTCATAGTAAATAAAGATGTTGACAGAGATAAACAATAACCAAAAAGTGGGTGTTTTGACTATTTCCTTCTCAGCTTTTCTTTATTCGATTTAGGGTTTTGACCCTCTCGTCTCTCGAGCTGTTGACACAGTAATTGTAATTATATAACTTAATTATTAAAATGGGGTGGGTTTTAACTTAAAGACATAACAGGGGTATGTCGTGGTTACTAAAAACGCCAATGAAATGGCGTGGTTTGTAATCACGCCATTAAAAAAAAATGGCGTTTTTTCGAATCACGCCATTTAATGTCGTGGTTACAAACCACGTGATTTAATTGGCGTTTTTAGTAACCACGACATTCTGCCACGTTCAGGTCTGATGACATGTCTCGTCCACCAGTCTCGTCCACCAGAGAGAGATTCTCTGTACAAGTGGCGTGGTTACAAAAAACGCCATTCAAAGTGCAAAATGTTATTAAAATGGCAGCCTTCATCATGCACACACTTGTGAAAGCAAATATTTGTGCAGCTTCTTCTCAACCACGACTCTCTCTCTCTCCGGTTAGTGCCACAGGTAAGTAACATGTTTCTTGTATCAGATAATTTCTTTCTATAGTATTATTATTATTATTAATTTTTTTTCCCTAATCTACTATAGTACACTCTACTGAATTAAGATGTATTATACATATCAAATCATATTTTTTGTAGTAAATGTTATATATATATATAACATTTGACTGAAGTTGAAATTTGGTATCAAATAGTTGTACCTTTAAAAATTACCTTACTTTTAAAAAAAATTTAACTAGTAATTGGTAAAACATTTTAGCACAAAGTTACAATCCTATATATAATTTTTTATTTTTATTTTTTGCAAAGCATCAATCATTTTATTTGACACTCAGAAAAATAAATGGTTTTAATTTTGTTTAACTCAGAAAAATAAATGGTTTTAATTTTCTATTTCAACTCTTGTTTAACAAATAAAATCATGGAAATTAGGACTCTTTATTTCATAAGTGAAGCCAATAAAAAAGAAAAGAAATATATATTAAGCATATCAAAATAATATATACCAACATTAATTCTGATTTTATCATAAGGTATGTTTTCATTTGGTTTTTAAGTGTCAGAAAATTTGTCATAAAGTATGTTTTCAGGTTAGTTCTAATTGGTTTAGCCAATTGCATGTTGAATTGCACAAATAATCTAATTACACTTTCTGGGTTCTAACACTCTTATTTTTTCTTCCTTACTCTCTCTTCTTATTAGCTACCAACACATACTTTCTAATACAATGTCAACTATGATTGCTTTTTACTGGGGGGGTATTATGCTAAGTGACCATAGCGAAGGAGGTATTAAGTACAGCATTCCAGCGAGGGATATTCAACGAGTGAGTCGTGGAACAACATATGATGAGTTAGTCAATATGGTGCATAATAAGATAGCTTCTGAAGGGGAAATTGTTGACTTGAAATTCACTTGTAGATTTCCAGCAAGTCAGACTGGTGCTGTTATCAATTATATGGCATTTTCCATAGTTGACAGTCAAACATTGGAGACTGTAATTGATATTCCATCATTTTGTCCGGCGATAAGGTGTGTCGAGGTCTACGTTGAGAAGGTAACTCGAGTTGCTGCATTCTCTCTTCCCGCAACGCAATATGTAGAGTCCGGACCATATACTCGGCTACTTACACAAGAGGCTGAAAACTTTAACATTGAGTCCCCTTGCCTATCCCCGATGAATTTAAATGACGATTTTTCCCACAACTTTGATGGATACCGGAGCTCATATTATAACTACAGAAATGAAGAGAGTAACACACATAACCCAATCAATTACTCGATGTCATACGATGCAAATGTGGGTCCAAGCAGTAGAACTCGAAACTTTGATAGTGCAGGTCCTAGCTCTACCAATCCAAACTATGGGGGTGACTATGAGATTAGCTGTGGAGTGATGCCACAAACGATGTCGCAAAATGAAAGAAATGACGAAGGTACGAACCCTGTCGAGCGGTTGGCAACATCCGAGGTCAATACTTGGGCAGATGAGGGTATTATTGCAGACAGTGCCGGTCATGATTCTGACTCAGAAAATCCCTCGGAAGAAGAGGATGCCAGTATGGATAATTCAGATTTTAATGAAGAAGCTGAAGAATTGGGTCCATATGGTGTCGAAATTTCATCTCCCCCTCCTGTGCAAGAGCCTCACATTCCAGTCCCTTTCTTCACTAACCTTGAAGCCGATGGTGGTTGCGATGTAACTACTCGCGACAGCTACCATATGGCTCGGTTGTGGAGACCTGATAGAGTTGAGTTACAGCTGAGGATGGAATTCAGGGACAAGCTGCAGCTCCAACAAGCCGTAAAGTTCTATCACACAAAGCATGATCGAGAGTATGTGGTAGTTGAAACAAATCCCAAATTGTGGGTCATTAAGTGCAAGAATGGATGCACATGGCGGCTTCGTGCATCAGAAAATAAGCGTGGATTTTTTCAGATCACGAAGTACAATGGTGATCACCACTGTCTGTACCCGCACACAAGTCAAGACCATGTTAATCTCGACATGCATCTTATAGCAAATATTATAATTGGTTATGTGAAGGAGACACCAGATATGCCAATCAGCGTGATTATAGAGAAAGTGAAGGAAAGCCAAAATTTCACCATATCGTACAAGAAAGCATGGCGTGCAAGGAAAAGAGCTATTGAGATGGTGTTCGGAGACTGGGACGATTCGTACAAAAGATTGCCTAGATTTATGGCTGCACTGCAACAGTATAACCCAGGTACAGTTGTTGAATGGCTAAACTATCGTACGGGCAACCAAAATACCTACAAGTTCCAATACATGTTTTGGGCGTTCAAACCTTCAATTGACGGGTTTACTCATTGTCGACCACTAATCTTAATCGATGGGACACATCTTAATGGTAAATACAAAGGAAAGATTCTTATAGCTATGGGGGTTACAGCAGAAAATACTATATTTCCGCTTGCATTTGCCATTGTAGATGAGGAGACCATTGCCAGTTGGTCATGGTTCTTAAGACAAGTAAGTACACACATTGTGCGAGGTCGGAATGGCATATGCTTGATGTCTGATCGACATGTTGGTATACTTGGTGCAGTTCAAAGATTACCAGAGTGGCACGAGCCACATGCATATCATCGTTTCTGTTTAAGGCACGTTATTAGCAATTTCAACAAAAGATTCAAGAATATTCAACTGAAGGTGCTTGCATGGACTGCTGGGACCGCTCATCAAATTAGAAAGTTTAACAATGCAATGGACAGCATTGGTGCCATAAATCGTGATGCACGTCGGTGGTTAGAGAATATTCCCTTAGAAAAGTGGTCCCTTACACACGACGGTGGTCGTCGTTGGGGTATCACAACCACCAACCACTGCGAAGTGTTTAATTCGGTACTCAAGGGTGCACGTGCCCTCCCAATAACTGCGTGTGTGCAGCTAATCTTTTATCGAGTTGTACTCTATTTTGATGAAGGAAGAGTAAAGGTAAATAAGAGTGTATGCAATGGCTTTATGTACGCACCCAAAGTGCTTGACCAAATTGATATCTATCAGAAGAAAGCAAATGTCCACGAGCTACAGGCGTACAACAGGTTATATCCATATACATCATTTTTTTCATCAACCTTCCTACATTTAGCCATGTCATTTATTATTTTTAATGTAATTTGTTCACTCAATAGGGCAGCAGGCGAGTTCCGAATTCGTACAAGACAACGGCCGACAGGCGGTGGTAACGTGCAAGTGGTGCGACTAAGTGAAGGTTTTTGTTCGTGTGGTAAGATGGATATATATAAATATCCATGTTCTCATGTTCTTACTGCTACAACATACCAGGGTTTAGACTCATTTCGTTTTATAGCAAAAGAGTATGAGATGGACTGTAGTGTGCGCACATGGGAAGGTCTTTTCCACCCGATGGCCCACGAAGACTACTGGCCACAACATAACCTTCCAATGCTACTACCAAATGATGCTACTCGCCGTGTGATACGACCTGGTCGTCCCAAGTCTGCACGTATCCATAATGAGATGGATCAACGCAGCCATCGTGTACCCAAACAATGTAGTATATGTAAGGAGTCAGGTCATGATCGACGCCGTTGTCCAGCTCGACCACGAAGTTAGTTTTTCCAATATTTACCGTTGTACTTGTTATAATATAAAATTTACTTCTTCTCCTTATTCATTTCTGAAATATATAACGGGGATGTGTTGTATTTGCATTTTTTTTTTGCATGGTACTTGTTTGGATACATTATATAAATAAGTGAAAATCACAATTGAATGAAAAGAAAACCACACATACGATCAAGTCAATGCAAAATGATACCATCAATACTGTATATATAGTCAGTACAAATATCGAACAAACTAAATAGTCACCCATGCCTACATCCCTTATATGAACCACAGTCTGGTGCCTGTATGTGCCTCCTAGGTCTACCCCTCTGCTCTCCCTCCCCCTGTGGCTCATCAACCTGTGTAAGCTGGGATGGCCCCTCCTCTACATGCGACTGATGAGATGGGCTAGCATGTGAGACACCCTCACCTCTCCCACGACCTCTCACACGCCTAGTCCTCCGACCTCTGCCACGTCCTCTACCACGACCAGCCTGTGTCAATGTCTCACCCATGTCTGCATCCCCTAATATAAGCAACGAAAAAGGTGGGGTGGGTGATGGAATGGTGGGGGCAATCTGGGTGGTGGCTGTGATAGTAGTGGCAACCTGTGTCAATATCTCACCCATATCTACATCAACCTGTGTAAGCTGGGGTATCTGGGTGGGTGATGGGATGGTGGAGGCAAGCTGGGGTGTCTCGGTGGGGGCAATCTGGGTGGGGGCTGTGGTAGTATGGTCGGTGGGGGCTGTCTCGATAGATGGGGTGGGTGATGGGATGGTGGAGGCAAGCTGGGGTATCTGGGTGGGTGATGGGATGGTGGAGGCAAGCTGGGGTGTCTCGGTGGGGGCAATCTGGGTGGGGGCTGTGGTAGTATGGTCGGTGGGGGCTGTCTCGATAGATGGGGTGGGTGATGGGATGGTGGAGGCAAGCTGGGGTATCTGGGTGGGTGATGGGATGGTGGAGGCAAGCTGGGGTGTCTCGGTGGGGGCAATCTGGGTGTCTCGATCATAATATACGCTAACCCTTTCCTAACATGACATTACAAATTTAACATGTTAGTAATTTATATAACTGGAGAACCTGATAATTTTAACATCTGTAAGTTCCAAGCATATATGCATATTAATCAATTGTATTATTCTAAACAATTGCCCAACCTTAGCATATATATTCGCAACCAGAAAATCGAATTAATGTCAAAAAATTGATCAATTGAAGAACCGTTAATTAGATTGTTAAACCAACTGTACGTTTTGATGACTAAATAGTTAAGCATTGTTTAATTAATACCAATTTATTAAACAATGCTTACCTATTTATTAATCAATGTTTCATTGTATGGTTATATATATATATATATAATTTGAATGAAGTTGAAATTTGGTATCAAATAGTTGTACCTTTAAAATTTACCTTACTTTTAAAAAAAATTAACTAGTAATTGGTAAAACATTTTAGCACAAAGTTACAATCCTATATATAATTTTTTTTTTTTTTTTGCAAAGCATCAATCCTTTTTTTTAACACTCTTATTTTACAAAAGTCAAACATTTTAATTCTAAACTATTCTAATATTAGCATCTTGAGGAAGCACATGCTCTCAGTAAGTATTGTCAATGTATATATTATTTGGACCAATAAGATGTTATTTGTACTTGTATACATGAACTATTTACATTTTACATTCAAATACAAACACTTTTGGGTTTGTAACGAGGATGACCAAAGTGATGTCTTATGTTTACTTATGATCCGCTTGATAAAATTAAAATTAGTGTTGAAAATTTTAAGCGATTGAATTTGTAAAACTGAAAATAATGTTCCAAATAATGAAAATGATTGTATTCATTGATGATTTTCAACATAAATTATTTATTTAAATTTTTCAGTGAGATTTTGAGTACTTTTTTAATTAAGTAATACGTTATCAAACGCACTGAAACAAAATAAGTGTTAATCTTACAATTCTATTAAAATTTATTTTTTTATCAAATCAAAATTAACTTAATTCTAATAAAAACTAGGTAAAAAGTAATTTAATTAGCATACAAAATTACTAATGAGAGTAATTTAATTAGCATACAAAATTACTTAGCATACAAAATTCACATCTACATCATGCTCAAACACACATCCACAATTTAATTAAATTTGGAATTTCCAAACTGAATTTCCAACATTAAATCAACAATATCACACTAAACTATGGGTACTTGATACTTCTGAAATCAAAAAATTATGTGAAATTAAACAAGATCCAATATCACACTAAATAACTTAGCATACAAATCAGATTATGTGTATAATCTGTGATATATATGTATAATCTGTGATATATATATATATGTATAATCTGTATATATGTATGTATAATCTGTATATACGTATAATCTGTATATATATGTATAATCTGTGATATATATATATATGTATAATCTGTATATATGTATGTATAATCTGTATATACGTATAATCTGTATATATATGTATAATCTGTGATATATATATATATGTATAATCTGTATATATGTATGTATAATCTGTATATACGTATAATCTGTATATATGTATGTATAAATCATGTTATATATATGTATATTGTATAGATCTATGTATATATATATATATATATACCTGTTAGATGATGATCCGGTGGCCGCTCGTGGAGGTGAGTAGATGATGATCTTCGAACGGCGGCGGCGAAGGCACAATCGCAGAGAGAGGGGAAGAAGACGAAGGAAGAAGACTGAGGCAAATGGCACTGTTTCCAAAAAACGCCATTAAATGGTGTGATTCGAAAACACGCCATTAAATGGCGTTATTCCAAACCACGCCATTTAAATGGCGTTTTTACAAATCACGACATACCCCTGTTATGTCTTTAAGTTAAAACCCACCCCATTTTAATAATTAAGTAATAAAATTACAATTTTCGTGTCAACAGCTCCTCGTCTCTCTCTCTCTCTCTCTCTCTCTCTTGCAATTCATCTCTCGGTAAGCGCTCTCTCTCTCTCTCTCTCTCTCTCTCTCTCTGGCACTTCACTGAAACTTTTCTAGTTCTTTCCTTGATCAGCAGCATATCCTTCTCACACGTGCCAGCTATTTCGTTTTGAATTCGTTGTAAGAGTTGAATTTTCAGTAAATGTTACAGATTTTTGAGCTCGTTGTGGCGTTTTTTTCTGTTTAATTTGTTATATTGTTGTTTTTGGCTTTGCATAGAAGTTTGCTTGAACTGGGTTTTGGGGATATTTGTTTTTAGGGTTTCCTTGTGTTGAATTCTCACAGAAAGAAAATGGAACTTCTGAATTTTGACAGAATTATCCTGGGATGTTTTAGTTTCATGTATGTGGTGGCTTATTGGTGGAGTTTGTTGCATGGCTTTTATTTTGTCAATTCCATGCTTATTCAGTTCTTGAAGTATTTTAAATTGGGATTTAGTAACTGGATGTTACTTTGTCCTTAAAGACTTGGTCTTTAGGCAAACCCTTTTGGTTTGTTAAACAGATGGGTTCTATTTTCGTCTTGCTGGTAAAATGATTTAGTTGTGTAACTTAGGATTATGTTTGAAGTTCTGAAAATGTGTTTCCTTCAATTTATATGATTGAACTACTTACATTTCAAGATGCATTTTGTTCTTGCAATTCACAGTTAATTAGACAATATATCAGTTTCATGTTCTGTTATATGCTAACCAATGGTTTCAGTCATTGGAAGATTAATTTCTTGATCACTTGATTTAGGATGTTTGAGAGAATTCCAGTTGCATTCGGAATTAAGAGAATCTCATTTCAGTTGCAAGACTATATGTAAGCCATCTATTGTAAATACACCGAAATTTCCGACAACCAGATCTTTTGCGGTTCATATTTAGGATTTCGAGGATATTAGCTAAACACCAAAACTTTGGTAAAGTTGAGCTAGTTCAATCTATGTGCATATGGTATAGATTCATTTTATTGGTTGTAATATTTGTCTGCTGCTAGTTGGAATAAATGGCCATCTTCTGCCCTTAAGGGTTGCTTTTCAATTTTTTCTACACATGCTTTAAGTGAGACTCTTGTTTGTTTGTTTTTGTACTTTTTCTCCCCCTTAAGCCTGGTGTACATAGGTATCTATTCAATTTCATTTGAAAAACTCTGCTACACATGGGTGCTCTAAGTTGTTCCACATATAGCATGTTGGCTTCTAGTGGCCTCCTCTGGTTGCTGTATTTCTAAAATTTTGGGACGCTCTAGCTGCATCCTGAAACAGCAGGAGATCGCATTTTGTAATGCACATATTTGACATGGAAATTTAATGTAGATACGTTTTGTTCCATAATTATCAGAATTCTTGTTGGGTGATGTATGGTATTCTTTTTGTGATCCTATGTGGGACTAAGCTGCCTGGTTCATGGGAAGATTACTTTTGCATCCACAGCTCATCACTGGGTGTCGTCGAAGTGGCCTCTATTATTTGTACAAGGATCGAGGATACATCGTTAGTTCTATGCCTGTGATTTACACTTAATATGAGCCTGCAAGCGTACATTAAATGCATGGATGGACATTCTCTTCCAAAGTAACGAAGTTCAGTTCTGTATTTTTGTGCAATTTGACCCCTAAATTCCGTGAAACTGCATGTTCTTGTGCTTGAGGCGACTAGAAATCAGAAAATGTTGTATTCTTTGTGCAATTTTATGCTCTTATTCAACCTTTTGTGCTTTTTGTTGTTGGGCTGATAAGTTACTGTTCACGTGCATGTGGCAACATGGATCGGAATCGGCAATATTTGCATTGTATGGATCTTTTGTTTTTCCGTATGAGCTCTCTTTTGTATTTTCAGTAGAGAATCTTCGGGGGCCTGTTTGTGCGTCTTTGAATGCAGTAGCTGCATTTGTACTTTTACGCAGTATTGAGCTAAAAAATGGTGCTCTTGAATGGTTCCATTTAGAAAAGGGCAATGCTAGGGGCACTAACAACTTCTACTAACACTTACTAACACACTCTATCTCTCTCCTAGTGGTACTGCGGGGTCCACTGCGGAGCCCACAGTGCCACTAGGAGAGAGATAGAGTGTGTTAGTAAGTGTTAGTGGAAGTTGTTAGTGCCCCAAATATTACTCTTTAGAAAAACTGCGCGTCTCATAAATGTTGCTTAGAATCATGAATTTTGCCAGTTCAAGAAAATATAGAGACGGTAGTATAAGAAGAAATATGATAAAGTATCCTATTTATCAAAATGGAACTATTCAAGATGATAGATTTTACTTTAATATAATACATAAATTATGAACAAGGCTGGTCAAATGCAAGTGACAACCAAACATGCCATTAATTTGTCAGGTTTCTTGATGAATGTCTTTGCAAGTCTGGGACAGTGTATGAAAGTCTTATTTGTTATCACGTATGTAACTTGTTGCTGAGAAGAATGGAGGAGGGAGGTAAGAAGAAGAAAGGGTACGCATGGGCGATTTCAGCCGGACTCAACGCTGCTCTCGCCGCTATTTCAGCCAAGTTCTTCTCATCTCAGGTATTATATATGTATTTATTCGAGGATCGATCCAAAAGCCCTAGATAGTTGATCCCCCTTTTTTCGTTTCTTTTTTTTTTTTTTTATTATCTGAATCCGCCGTTTCAACTGATTTCCATCTACATCTATCTGTAAAAACTCCATAAAATTAAGTTTGATCCCGATTGTTTCATAAAATTCAGCTCATTTTGATATATATATATATATATATATATATATAAACACGCACACACACACATCAGTGGAGGAACAGTCTGAGTATAATTTGTTGGTATTCAATGCTTGTATGAGATCATATCCTGCTTCCAGTTACCACTTGGTGGTTAATGTTTGTCTCTTTATTCAGCATTTCATATTTCTCGTAGTCAAAGTTTTGATGTTTTTAGTAGGGGAAGAAAATTAGTATTAATGTGGGACTCTTGGAAGTTTTATATGTATATATTTGTATATACCTATGAAGTTCGAATGATGATGTGAAGTTTGAATGATATAATGGCCTATTGTGTATGCTTGCTGACTAACTAATTATTCCCCACTGCAACAGCTTTAGAGATCGAGTAAAAATTTGCCACTTAATTATAGTATATGCTAATTAGACCAAGCGTATAATATAATCAAATTGAATGGACAAGTCTTCTATTTGATTTCTTTTTCGGTGGCACACATATTTTGATATTTTGAATAAGTCATATGCAATTCATCTGGTTGAAGTGCTTTTACCGAACTGGGATTTTATTACTATTAATCTCACCAATAAACACTACCTTCTAGGACTAGACACTGTTCAGAAGGATCCCTTGGATGGACTACAACCAATTGCATTCTAGGCTTCTAATGGAACCATTTCTCCAGAGTGGCCATGACACTGCCATTGTATGTATGAAGATTACTCAAATGTCCACCACAAATCCATGAATATTTCCTGTGGAATCCTTATATAATTATTAATTTATTCAAGTCCTGAGTCACTCCATAAAAATTGGGAGTTCATTGCAGTGTCTAGTCCATATGAGGGACAAAATTAACTAGTTATCAAGAGATTGTGAAACTGAACTCATTCTAAACGTGCTGATTACATTTTCCTCCAGTTTGGTCGTCATATTTTATTGTATCTTAATGTACAAGCTCAATTCAATAAAGTCTTATCCCCATTTTTTGGTGAGCTATATTAAATTATGTCCCTGCATTATGTTATATCTATGGTCATACCTACATCTATACTGTGATATTTTATATTACCATAAGATTGCTTCGAAACATGAATTTTATGTACATATGCATGATTGTATTTTATGTTTTTGCTTAATTCCGCCCCCCCCCCCCCCCCCCCCCCCCTCCCCTTTTGGGGCCTATTAAATTTTTGAGCTACCTTCACCTGGGCTAAATGTGTGCAACCACACAGTATAACCGTATGTAAACTTGCATATCTGTGACAACTAATACTTATAATTTATAATTTGCACAGCTCATTAGATATGGTCTGGTTATATGCTTCAATGTGATAATGTGGGGATGTTATGTGAATAGCCTGAAGGCTCTCTCATCTTTGCAAGCTACAGTGACAAACTTTGCTACCAACTTTCTGTCTTCTGGTCTCGCTGGGGTCTTCCTCTTCGAGGAAGCACTGCCGTTCCAGGTAATGCAAGAAACTTTGAAACTTGAGTGTGCATTTCTTGTGCATTTCTAATGCAGATTTATAACCCTCTCGATACTTCCCTCTATACCCAAAACTTATCGACCTTGTTAAGAACCTCCATTTCTCTGTGTTTTCATTGTGAAATTCTCATTTTCTTCCACAGCTAGATACTGTTAAAAGGCGTATTCTCTTTCATTTGTATGTGTGTGTTGTAGTGTTGGTTCTTCTGGAAAATTTTCAAGGAGTTAGTTTGGACCTGGTTCCATTTCTTGTCGAAATTTTTTTGGGGCACTGTTTCTTGGTGAATGTTGTACTACTGCACCTCTACTAACACTTCCTATTAACTTGCAAAGGCATGCTCCAGGAGGTCACACTCTATGAATTCGTGTCTATCCAGAATTTTATAAGGCGTTCAAGAATAATTCCCTGGATATACTAGCTGCACTAGTAACATAAAAATCAAACACACCCCCTCTCTTGTGCACCCACAGATAAAGAACATGCTTGAACTGTAAGTTCAAGATAGGTATCGCATATTCTGTTTGGGTTCATAGGTGGAGCTCAGACTTGGGTATAAGTCTTGAGTTTGGAGCATTACTCTACGTTGTCTTAAGACTCTTAACTGCTTGCATTAATGATGAGCCACTTGCTTATCTCCCCACCCTCTTTTGGTCTAAAGGGAAAGCAGAAGTTAATAATATTTTTTTTTTGCCTTTTTTGCTATGTTACCTGGACTCTCCTACTACCCCCCCAAGGATCCCCGTGCCCGACCCTCGAACCCAATTCGGACACTCGGATCCTCCACAGGTGATATTGAAAAGGTAAGAAGAAGCTCTGAATTGTGGGCAAAGAGGTTTCTAACTATTGATATTAAGAAACATAGTATGTTAATACGTTCAGAAGGTGTTCGCATATTTGTATCCAACGTTTAGACACATGTCCTTGATCCTAAGATTTGATTTAGAGGAGGTGCGACGCTTAGATACACACCCGCACCTGACACCATACCCGGGTCTGGGTAACATAGCTTTTTTGTCTCGTTGAAATGTACATATTTTTATGTTAAAAGTATTTGAGTGTGTAGCATTAACAATGAAGTTTTATTTAGAATAGCAATCCTACTAGTTTCAAGTCCGAATACGTGTTTGCTTTCACAGTGGTTTGCAGGTGCCCTACTCATTGTTATTGGTGTATTAGTACTCAGCAAGTCTAGTATTGAAGAGAAGACACGCAAAGATTAGATGTCCCGCTTTGATGGTTGAGCTTGATATTATTTTGTGTAGGAATGGGCCGAAGGCGGAAGTTCTGGTTTGCAATTTACTGATGAAAACTATTATGCGGACTTGATGAGTAAGCAATCTCTACAGTCAATGTGAGGGTGATTTAGAGGAACTGAAAGAAGAAAAAAAAATAAGGGAAAAAAGAAAAAGAGAAGGATGGGTTGCTCAAACCTACTTTGTTGTACTTATGTTGTGAATTTGCTGGTGTATTACTTTTAAGTTTTAACTACATTTTTTGGACGTCTCCAAAGTTTAATCGAGTGGTCGAACTATTTTTTTTTTTTTTTAAATAATTTTTTTGTTGGTAAAATTGGTTTTCAAATGAGGCGATTTTTTAAGTGTTCGCGAGCCTTTTTAAACTATAGAGTTTAATAGTAATAAAATAATTATTTATCAAGTTTATTTACATGATGTCATATTTTCTATACAATTATATAGTTTTAGCCCTTAGGGAATTACTATTGGCACTCCGTGGATAAACCATAAGAGTGCATGGAATGCATGATACCATATGCTCTGTGAGTGGTACGATTGAGTGCCTTGGTTCAATTTTGGAGTGTTAATATCCACAGTCTAGTTTTATAATATATATATATATATGTATATATATATAAGTCAATATATAAGCTCAACAAATCTATTAACGAGCTTTTTCACGAGTCTAATCATGAGTGTTAATCGATCATGTTTATGAGTTCAAATGAGCGAGTTGAGCTTCGAGCTTTTGTTGAGCGGTTTAACTCGTTTACACCCCTATTAATTGGCTCTTGTGCTTTTAGGATCTGTATGGTAACACTTCCATGAGTCAATTGTGAAGATTCAATTGGTTAGAAGTTACGCTTTCTTTTATTTGACTCACATCTTCTAGTTTTTCAAATATTTATTTAATACTAATTTTTGGAGTTTCATAATCACTAACTAAATTGTTAATAAAAGAAGGGTAAATTACACTGACCTCCCCTGAGGTTTGACGTAATTACACGGACCTCCCCTCTAGTTTGCAAAATTACACAAACCTCCCTCGAGGTTTGTAATTCGGTAACAAAATGCCCCCTCCACTAACGTTCCGTTAGTTTTTTTTACATTTGCCTCCCCTGAAAATTATAATTAGCCCCCCTATACTATATAATTGTCATACTAAGCCCCCTTTCTCTTATATTTTTGTTCTAATTATAAAATTCCTCCTCCCTCCTACGTTTTTGGGTTAATTTTTTTAGCATTAATTTATATCTACACAAAATATACACAAAATACATATAAATAGGTCCAAAAATTTTTTTTCCAAGAACAAACCTCTGTGAAGTCCCCCTGTATTAATTTTCTAGATCCGCCCCTGCCCTTATGCTTCAAAAGTGGACACTTAACCCCCTGTGATTGTGGACTAAAATGGAACTGTTATGATTTCACTCAAAACTGACGAAAATTCTAAAATTGGTTAAAAATATAAACACTTAACCCATTTTGTGATGTTAATTTTGGGGTTAACGCTCTTTGAGTGAAATTTATAGCGAGGAGAACGAACTCCTTACCACTTGGCCAACAGGTCATAGGTAACATTAATTTATATTATCTACACAAAATATACACAAAATATATCTAAATAGGTCCAAATTTTTTTTTTCCAAGAACAAACCTCTATCAAACCCCCCTGTATTAATTTTCTAAATCCGCCCCTGCCCTTATGCTTCAAAAGTGGACACTTAACCCCCTGTGATTGTGGACTAAAATGGAACTGTTATGATTTCACTCAAAACTGACGAACATTCTAAAATTGGTTAAAAATATAAACACTTAACCCATTTTGTGATGTTAATTTTGGGGTTAACGCTCTTTGAGTGAAATCATAAATGGGTTAAGTGTTTATATTTTTAACCAATTTTAGAATTTTCGTCAGTTTTGAGTGAAAACATAACAGTTCCATTTTAGTCCACAATCACAGGGGTTTTAAGTGTCCACTTTTGAAGCATAAGGGCAGGGGCAGATCTAGAAAATTAATACAGGGGGACTTGACAGAAGTTTGTTCTTGGAAAAAAAAATTTTGGACCTATTTATATGTATTTTGTGTATATTTTGTGTAGATATAAATTAATGCTAAAAAAATTAACCCAAAAACGTAGGAGGGAGGAGGGATTTTATAATTAGAACAAAAATATAAGAGAAAGAGGGCTTAGTATGACAATTTTATAGTATAGGGGGGCTAATTATAATTTTTAGGGGAGGCAAATGTAAAAAAAACTAACGGAACGTTAGTGGAGGGGGCATTTTGTTACCGAATTACAAACCTCGAGGGAGGTTTGTGTAATTTTGCAAACTAGAGGGGAGGTCCGTGTAATTACGTCAAACCTCAGGGGAGGTCAGTGTAATTTACCCATAAAAGAATTAACTCAACACTATGAAGTGTTTGGTAAAATATTTAGTAAATTTTGTTCAATGATAAAAAGTAACTCAAACTATTAAGTTTTGTTTAAATATTTAGTAAATTTTGTGCAATGATAAAAAGTACCTCTGATTTTGTCTCAAACTAACATGATATGATCTTTTGTAAAATCAAAATAAGAAAGTATAAAATAAAAAAAAAATCACAATAACAAACAAGAGGAATGCTAAATTTGATAATATTTTGTTCGTTACCAAAATGAGAAAACGCCAAACCCTTTATGGGGGAGAATGTAGATGTGTTAGGCAACCTGACAGATTTGGTAGGGGTGAAACGGTTTGGTTTGGTTTTTTCGGTTTTTTGGCATAAAAAAAATCGATTGACTATGCTCGGTTAGGGCGGTTTTGTCGGTTTTGTTCGGTTTTTTTCGGTTCGATTTTTGGCTTATTGTATATGTGAAAAAACCGACCGAAAAATCTCGATTTTTTCGGTTCGGTTTCGATTTTCGGTTTTTGTCGGTTTGGTTTCACCCCTAAGATTTGGTAAGCAATTCCCATTACCAACTTCCCCTTCTAAATGTATACTTACTCTAACTCTGACCGTTTAATATTATTGCCGTTCGTTTACCAATACCATTAAAGAATAAGAGAATTTCAAAATTCCTTAAAAAAAAAAAAAAGATGTCCAAAACATTTTGTTATCACAACAAAACTGCCTAGAACTCTCGTTTTGAAAACAATTAATCATAATATTTACATAATAGAAAGCTAGATTCATATAAGTTATTTACATAACAATGGTATTTTAATAAATAAGTTGAAGCATAAATTGTACTCTTGTCAATTAACTTCATAATCACGGCAGAACGGATTTAGGCTTAGTTTGACCCCCATTGTGGTGCATCTCATTTTTTAAAGTACAATTTTATGTTAATTCAATTGATAATTAGTTTATAAGTTTTGCAAAAATTGAACTTAAGGCTTTTTTGGGAGAGCTTATAAAAAGAATGGAACTTTTAAAAGCTCAAGTTTGCTTTTTCGTTTGATTTTATGATATTTTTTTGAAGAATAATATGTCACTTGTATAAAATTATCAATCAACTTAATAATAAATTTCATAAGTTACTTTTAAAAAGTCGCGTGCCTTTTACCAACTTTAATCATAACCATACAAGATTTTAATCTTAGAGTACCAAATTCGCTTCTACTTCTATAATATTTTTACCAAGTTCATTCCACAACTTTGTTTATCATTGCTCTTACCAAAATGCTCAAAATGTCATTATTTACTAAAAACTATTCTATGTCACCGTCATATCATATATGCCCACTCTTATTCCTAAATTCTCTTCATATTGTAAGACCCATATAAATACTTAAATTATATTAAAAGGCACACTAAAGCAACGATCAAAATAATTTCTCCTGTACGGACAGATAGAAAATTATGGCCAATTACTGAGCACAGTCAACTATGTTATTTGATCCGTTGTTTAGTTTCTGCATTCTCTCTTTTTTTTTTTTTTTTTACCTTCACAAATCTAATTTCACTGTCTTAAAGGGAAAAAATCAATCTATTCCTCCTTATTCTCACTTTGTTCCAAACTAATCCACTTCGGCGTACATGGCCAGTGGCCAACTGCCCCCACAATTGTCAAGAAGTGAAAAAGGGTTCACCTGCACGAGTCTCTAGAAATTAAGATGAGACAGTCAAGACTCAAATAAATTCATTATTAATTTATTACTACAATTTTCTCTCACCATAACTGTACAGTTATATATATATATATATATATATATTATTACTAGTAATAAGTTTAATAATTATGAAAGTAAAGAAAGAAAGAAACAGAGTTAGATTAGTAGTAGTATTAAAAATGTAGGAAGAAGGAAGTTAGTAAAATAAAGATGTTGACAGACAGGTAAAACAATAACCAAAAAGTGGGTGTTCTTTGCCCCCTTCAACTATTCCCTTCTCAGCTTTTCGTTATTCGATTTAGGGTTTTGACCCTCTCCTCTCCTCTCTCTCTTTCTCTCTCTCTTGCAATTCACATCTCTCGGTAAGCGCTCTCTCTCTCTCTCTCTCTCTCTCTCTCTCTCTCTCTCTCTCTCTCGTACTTCACTGAAACTTCTCTAGTTCTTTCCTTGATCAGCAGCATATCCTTCTCGCCCGTACCAGCTATTTCGTTTTGAATTCGTTGTAAGAGTTGAATTTTCGGTAAATGTTACAGATTTTTGAGCTCGTTGTGGCGTTTGTTTCTGTTTAATTTTGTTATATTGTTGTTTTTGGCTTTGCATACGAAGTTTGCTTGAACTGGGCTTTGGGGATATTTGTTTTTAGGGCTTCCTTGTGTTGAATTCTCACAGAAAGAGAATGGAACTTCTGAATTTTGACAGTATTCTCCTGGGATGTTTTAGTTTCATGTATGTGGCGGCTTATTGGTGGAGTTTGTTGTATGGCTTTTATATTGTCAATTCCATGCTTATTCAGTTCTTGAAGTATTTTAAATTGGGATTTAGTAACTGGATGTTACTCTGTCCTTAAAGACTTGGTCTTTAGGCAAACACTTTTGGTATGTTAAACAGATGTGTTCTATTTTCGTCTTGCAGGTAAAAAGATTTAGTTGTGTAACTTAGGATTATGTTTGAAGTTCTGAAAATGTGTTTCCTTCAATTTATATGATTGAACTACTTACATTTCAAGATGCATTTGGTTCTTGCAATTCACAGTTAATTAGACAATATATCAGTTCCATGTTCTGTTATATGCTAACCAATGGTTTCAATCATTGGAAGATTAATTTCTTGATCACTTGATTTAGGATGTTTGAGAGAATTCCAGTTGCATTCGGAATTAAGCGAATCTCATTTCAGTTGCAAGACTATATGTAAGCCATCTATTGTAAATACACCGAAATCTCCGACAACCAGATCTTTTGCGGTTCATATTTAGGATTTCGAGGATATTAGCTAAACACCAAAACTTTGGTAAAAGTTGAGCTAGTTCAATCTATGTGCATATGGTATAGATTCATTTTATTGGTTGTAATATTTGTCTGCTGCTAGTTGGAATAAATGGCCATCTTCTGCCATTAAGGGTTGCTTTTCAATTTTTTTCTACACATGCTTTAAGTGAGACTCTTGTTTGTTTGTTTTTGTACTTATTCTCCCCCTTAAGCCTGGTGTACATAGGTATCTATTCAATTTCATTTGAAAAACTCTGCTACACATGGGTGCTCTAAGTTGTTCCACATATAGCATGTTGGCTTCTAGTGGCCGCCTCTGGTTGCTGTATTTATAAAATTTTGGGACGCTCTAGCTGCATCCTGAAACAGCAGGAGATCGCATTTTGTAATGCACATATTTGACATGGAAATTTAATGTAGATACGTTTTGTTCCATAATTATCAGAATTCTTGTTGGGTGATGTATGGTATTCTTTTTGTGATCCTATGTGGGACTAAGCTGCCTGGTTCATGGGAAGATTACTTTTGCATCCACAGCTCATCACTGGGTGTAGTCGAAGTAGCCCCAATAATTTGTACAAGGATCGAGGATACATCGTTAGTTCTATGCCTGTGATTTACACTTAATATGAGCCTGCAAGCGTACATTAAATGCATGGATGCACATTCTCTTCCAAAGTAATGAAGTTCAGTTCTGTATTTTTGTGCATTTTGACCCCTAAATTCCGTGAAAATGCATGTTCTTGTGCTTGAGGCAACTAGAAATCAGAAAATGTTGTATTCTTTGTGTAATTTTATGCTTTTATTCAACCTTTTGTGCTTTTTGTTGTTGGGCTGATAAGTTACTGTTCACATGCATGTGGCAACATGGATCGGAATCGGCAATATTTGCATTGTATGGATCTTTTGTTTTACCGTATGAGCTCTCTTTTGTATTTTCAGTAGACAATCTTCGGGGGCCTGTTTGTGCGTCTTTGAATGCAGTAGCTGCATTTGTACTTTTACACAGTATTGAGCTAAAAATGATGATCTTGAATGGTTCCATTTAGAAAAACTGCGCTTCTCATAAATGTTGCTTAGAATCATGAATTTTGCCAGTTCAAGAAAATATAGAGACGGTAATATAAGAAGAAATATGATAACGTATCCTATTTATCAAAATGGAACTATTCAAGATGATAGATTTTACTTTAATATACTACATAAATTATGAACAAGGCTGGTCAAATTCAAGTGACAACCAAACATGCCATTAATTTGTCACGTTTCTTGATAAATGTCTTTGCAAGACTGGGACAGTGTATGAAAGTCGTATTTGTTATCACTTATGTAACTTGTTACTGAGTTTCTTCACCAAGGAATACAATTTTGACTAAAACAAGTTGTTCTACTACAGTTTAGGGTCTAATAGTTATTCAACGTAGTGTTATTTCCGACTTATTGAACTTATGATTGAGTTTGTACAGAGATGATTCTACAATGGGAATTATGGGATGTGCTTCTCCTCTTGATGTCTACTTACTGATGGTAATGCAGTGGCACGTACCCTTTTCGTTTACAATTTTTGAAAACTTTGAAATGCCCTCTGTTTAAAACAGTTATCGGAACGAACTTTTGAGCAATTCCTTCTATCTTTGGTATACATATTATATGCAGGATTCCGAGTCTATGTAGCTGTTTAATGCTCGTCGATCATGTCGCCTTTGTAGTGGAGATTTGAACATTAGTGTCCTCAGTCAGTCTCAAATGGATGATAGCGGGAATCGTGAAAATGGAAGACACAAACCACCTCATGGTCAGGTATCTATAAGCAACTAATGTTGCACTAGAAGATCTGATGGCATACATACATATGTATCAATATATATTTGAAAGATCAAATCAGTTCTGATGGTAGTTCTCCCTTGTATTCCAGTGGTTGATGCAGCACCAACCACCATCCATGAAGCAGATAATGGGCATTATGGCGGAAAGAGATGCCGCCATTCAAGAAAGAAACTTGGCCCTTTCTGAAAAAAAGACAGCTCTGCAAGAGAGAGATGTGGCTATCCTGCAGCGAGACTCGGCGATTTCAGAACGAAACAACGCCCTTATGGAACGAGATAGTGCCATTGCTACACTTCAGTATCGAGAAAACTCCATGAACAACGGTAACATGTCCCCTTGCCCACCGGGATGCCAAATTTCACGAGGAGTGAAGCACGTGCACCAACCGCAGCAGCATGTACACCATCACGAAGCTCCATACGATGCCCTCCCAATGTCACCGGTTGTTTCAGAACCTGCAAAGACTCGGCGGACTAAACGGCCGAAGGAGCCGAAAGCAACATCATCTACTAAGAGGGCTCCGAAATCTTCAAAGAAGGTGAAAAGGGAAGGTGAGGACCTGAATAAGGCCATGTTTGGAAAATCGCACGAGTGGAAGGGTGATGTGTCGAAGCCAGATTGGAAGGATCAAGACTTGGGGCTGAACCAGGTTGCTTTCGATGATTCGACCATGCCGGTGCCGGTTTGCTCGTGCACCGGAGTCTTGAGGCCATGTTACAAATGGGGAAATGGGGGTTGGCAGTCTTCGTGCTGTACGACCACCATGTCAATGTATCCGTTGCCGGCAGTGCCTAATAAGCGTCATGCACGTGTCGGTGGCCGGAAGATGAGCGGAAGTGCTTTCAACAAGCTGATTAGTCGGCTTGCGGCTGAAGGCCATGATCTCTCAAATCCGGTTGATCTCAAGGATAATTGGGCAAAACACGGGACAAATCGCTACATCACCATCAAGTAGAGTCAATAATCTGGTGAATCTTGGAATGGTTGGAAGCAAAATAAATTAGAGTACAACATTTATTGATCTGGGTAAGTACTCAGATTGAACTTTGCTTATGGGGGAAGAAAGAGATTAGATTAATATTCTGTACAACCCTCTTGTCTAGCTCTTTCCATTTTCTAAGTCTTGTGTTTTTCCATGTATAATGGATAAAATGATGATCTCGAATGTATGAAAAGGCTGTTTGTTAACAATAAGCCAAATATGTAATGTGGACTTGAATATATATATATATATATATATATATATGTGGAGATAACTGTAAAGTGGGGGTTGTATTTTAAACAATAACGTTGTATTTATTATATCAACAGCTAGTGTTAATATTATTTGTCTTCGATCCAATTTACCAGAAATAATCTTGTACTCGGACAATATTTTACACGATTCTATTTTTATGGGAGAAGTTGCACTTTTAACGCCCTAATTTTGACCAAATTCTGTTGTTTTGGTACACTCTTTAGTTAATCTTCTATCACCTTTCTCAAAGTTGTTTTCCAATGGACAAACAGAAATACAATTTCTGATAAGATAAAAGCGAGAGGATGCAATTGATTTCTATACTTTTATATTTGCATTTATAAAATAACTCGTAAAAGAATGGCTAAAATTTCTTAACCCAAACCAAACATTTTTTTTTTTGGCCAAAAAACACAATTATTGGGATTTTACCTTCTTTCAGGCTTCATACATAATATTGGAACAAGTCCTTTGGGTTCAAATAAATCTCACTGACACAATGTGTCTCTCTCTCTCCTGGGGATCCACAAATGAGAGAAATGGACACATTGTGACATTTGTGGATTGTGTTTGTGAGATTTATTTGTGCCCAATGACTTACTCGTAAAATTAATCCAATCTTCATCCCAACTAATGTTAATAAAATGATTAAGAGTAATGCTATGTTTACCAAATTTTTATCTTAAAAGTACAACTTATACAATGTGATAATGAAACCAAATCAAATACAATAAGACCAGTTAAATTTTAATTAGAAGTTATTTACCCGAACCCACTGTCATCATTTGAAAAAAAACACAAATCCGATGAAAATTTAAAAAGCATAGCAGATATGTTTGGGACAATTTAAATTGCAAACCCCGGATTGAAAAGCCAAGAAGCTTTATATAGCTCAGTTAGGCAATCACAAATTTGACCACTATTATAAAAGATGTCTTCTTAATACTATCACAGCTTACATAATGGTACTTAAATGACTAAACAAACACTTAGGATTCATTTGGTTCATGAATTTTGTGAGAGAAAATAGGAGAAAGGAAAACACAATTCCCACACAAAATCCATAAACCAAACAAAGCCCTAAAAATAAAAAAGGAAGCTTAGAAACTTCTTGTATCACATTACAAGAATGACATAAATTGTAAAAAAACCACACTTGTACTTTTGGCACTTTGATCCTGTTTTAAGACCTTATTTGTGGGATCAGCTCTCAACTCCAAAGTGCTGCAGATTCAGTGACGATCCGATCATGGGAGCCTACGAGCCAAGTTAAGGAGAGAATCAATACAATACAAACATATACATTTCAATGTATATGTTAATACATTTCAATCCAAAAACTGTTGTTTCAACATTTCAATCAAATGCCCTGTAAAGTCTACTCTCATAAATTCATAATAGAATGTTTTGTGGCACATACATAATACTAACATTTTGCTCAGAGCATTTCAAAGTAAAAAAAAAACTGAATGCATATTCTCTCTTAACAAAAATTACAAAATGTACAACTCATTTAAAAAGAGTGTGACAAGTGATCTAAATAAGGAGGATTTAAGTTAAAGGCTTTTACTTCGAGGGGTAGTAGATTGATTATCGAATTGAAAGAAGATTTTATTAAATTCAATGAAATCAATACAAAATCCAGTGCTTCAATAAATGAGGGATAAAAACCAAGGATTGTAAATATAGAATAACCCTCCAGTGTCTGTGTCAGATCACCATATTCAGCATAAATGTATCAGACAGGGATAACTGTGAAATATTTGATCTCATCATCCACACACACCGGAGATACAATATCCACAAAATTTCTGAAAAAAAAAACCATAAAGCAATTATTGATTCAAAAATGAAATTAAAATGTTACATCTTCTACATGATGCTATGTTAAACCTCCAGACTACAAAATTGTCTAACATATGTTTCTATATGTCAATACACATCAAATAAGATACCAAAGCCTCAGACCGTCCTAGTTCATAAGTTTCAACACCCATAGCAAACCCATAAAAATCTGCAATTCAGTTGAAATACAAACTATCATCATAGGCTAGGGATTTTTTTTAAAAGAAAAAAAAAAACAAAAAACATTTCTTTGGTCTTTTGTTGAACATTTACCCAATGGAAATACATTTTGAAATGAAAATCCGTGAGAAAAAAAAAAATTTATAAGCAGCTACAAAAAAAATATTATGTGGCATATTAGCATTGTCAGACTCGAAAGATATCAGCACAACAAAGTAGCTATCAGACAGGGATAACTGTTTAATTAAAATTTTCTCCTCATCCACACTATATATATGCCAAAAAAATTGCAATCTTTATAAGAACTAATAGCAAACAACTAAATAAAATTATATAATAATAAAATAAAAAAAAACAACAGCTAGTTATACAGCATAAAGCCTTATTTGTGTATATATATATATATATATAGCTATACATATATACACAGAGGCATCAGATCTTCCTATTCGAGTGAGAATCACGATACCCATATCAATGTAAGAGTATTCAACTCAAACAAACACATCATTTGCCCTCTTCAATGTGGGTATATAAAGCATATTCGTGTTCCAATTTCAATCAATCTTATCAAAAAGATTGATGGAAGTGGAATCCAAAATTGCACAAAGCAAAAAAAAAAAAAAAAAAATTCAGAACTTGAGAATTGAAATACATTGAAAAGGAAAAGATATGCTATGGAGAATTGAGACGGCGACCTAAAACTTAAAGGTTAGGGTTTTACATAGTCGCGAACATGTTTGGGTTTTATAGGGTTTTTTTGACTGAGTCTGTGATTTAGAACAAAAGGTTTGCGAATTTGATCCTACGGCCTGGATTTAGAGTTAAGATCAATAGCGAGAATAGAGATAAAGTACCTCACCGGTGACGAAAACTTCCTCACAAGTGATTGGTGTTGAAACACCTAATACCCTTCCTGGTAGGTGACGGAATTTTTTTCTCACATGCAACTATGCAAGTGCGGTTGCAACTCGGCCGGGTCGGGCTGAGTTTGATTTTATGTGTGTCCAGACTCGACCCGAGTTTTAGTATTCTGCCCAAATTTAAGTCCGAGCTCGATTTAATACTCATACTCGAGCTCGAGCCCAAATTGCACTGAAAAAACAACCTTCTATGGAGTATTAAATCTAGTTTTTTTAGTTCAAATTTGAGCAGAAAACCTCAGCTATCAATTTATTTTTCTAATAAAATCCAATGGTATGTATTTTCCATTAAAATGATACTATGGTCCTAAGGCTAAAAGGAGTACATAGATAAAACACAATGCAAGTTCGGGCTTGGTCTTGATTTAGTACTCTCTCTACCTAAATCCAAACCAACCCAAATTTAATTTGGGTTTGAACTTTCTAGCCTAGGTCGACCAAGCCGGAGTAAATTGCGCGTCGGGCATGGCCCGGGCTTGGGTTATCCCTCCCAAGTGGCAGCTGTAGTTTTCAAACGATGAATACCCTCATTAATTTTTTCTTTCGATTAAGTACAGTATATCCTTGGTTATATGGCTGAAAAATTAACACTTAAAGATTGATGGAAGTGGAATCCAAAATTGCACAAAGCAAAAAAAAAAAAAAAAAAAAAAGAAAAAAAGAGAGAGCAGAACTTGAGAATTAAAATACATTGAAAAGGAAAAGATATGCTACGGAGAATTGAGACGGCGACCTAAAGCTTAAAGGTTAGGGTTTTTACATAGTTGAGTATGGGTTTATAGGGTTTTGTGACGAGGGTTCTGTGATTAGAACAAAGGTTGCGAATTTGATCCTACGGCCTAGATAGAGTTAAGATCACTAGCGAGAATAGAGATAAAGTACCCAACCGGTGACGAAAACTTCCTCACAAGTGATTGTTGTTGAAAGTTGAAACACCTAATACCCTTCCTGGTAGGTGACGAATTTTTTTTTCTCACATGCAACTATGCAAGTGTGGTTGCAACTGGGCCGAGTCGGGCTAGGCTTGATTTTAGGTGTGTTTAGGTTGGACCCAAGTTTTAATATAGTTTGCCCGAGCTCGAGCACGAATTGCTTTGTAGAAACAACCTTCAATGGAGTATTAAACCTAACTTTTTTTTTTAGTGCAACTTTCAGAGAAAACCCCATCTATCAATTTAGTTTTCTAATAAAATCCAACGGTGTGCATTTTTCGCTAAAATGATACTATGGTCCTATGGCTAAAAGGAGGACAGAGATAAAACACAATGCAACTATATATAAAAACATAAAAATGCACATGTACGTATAAGTTTGGGCCCGATCTCGGGATATTAATATCTCTACCCATGTCGAACCCAAATTTAATTTGGGTTTGAACTTTCTAGCTAGGCCCGCCCAAGGTACATAAAAAAAGTTGACCAAGCCTGAGCTTTGAACCATTAGTGACGAAATATGAACAATTAGTGACGAAAATTTTATCACTAAAGATGTATGTCCTTTTTGGAAATATATTGCATTTTCGAACCAAATAATTTTTTTTTTGTCTATCTACTAATTGAGTAATCTAAAAATATTCATAACATCCACAACATTCATATTAAGCAATCAAATGTTTATTCATTAATAAAAAGTCATCTACTCAATCCAACATATCAAAATAACATATTTAAAATCCAAAATACACAGCAAATACAAATTCAATATATATATATATATATATATATATCGAACGACAGATGCCCGTAATACAAATATATCTTCACTCCAAAAGATCAAAATATGGCATTGAATTCAGTCACTCCACTCCAAATTCCCGTAAATCTGCAATACAAAAATTTGATACAAAAAATGAGAACGTCAAAAGTTACCAAAAATTATGGAGGCTCCACAAGGTGATTAGAAAATCTTCCACTGTATGGTTTCTTACTACCTAAACAAGAAATTATTACAATTCAAGTTTTACAGTGCTAACATTATTGGAAGTTGTGGACTATGTTTTTACTACAATGGTATGCATATGAATGAATTTTAATGCATTTTTATAGAAAATGCATGCGCCAAAGATCTTGAAATCAATATGCATAAAGAGGGTCTCACATGCACGTGTTGTGCGTTGTGACATGTGTTGTGGCTGTTTTGGAAGCTTTGACCAGTGCCTTTTTTTGTGCAAAGGGTTTATTTGGGTGGATTAGTAGTTTTGGGTGATGGCGACACCTCAAGTTCGAGAGATAGAGTTTAGGGAGAGAGGTAAAGAGGTTATATCATGTGAACTCTTTAAATTAATAAATTTTCTAAATTAATAATCTCTTTTAATAATGTTATTACCTTATCAACAAATTGATATCTCTCTAAATTAAAATAATGTAGGTGGTCTCAACGTTATTAATTTATAGAGGTTATACAATATGTGGTACAACTGACAAAACATTAATTGGGAACTGAGTAGTGACATAAGTGGTACCACTCATCAATCTTTAAAAATATTTCATTAATATAAACTTTCTAAGGACAATTAGTAAAAAACACATCATGAAATATATATTTTTTTTAAAGTCAAGGACAATTCAGATTCACTAATAGAAAAAATGAGTACTCGTGACGAAATATTTTGTCGGTAAAAGTAAAATTTTTGACACTAAAAGTAAAGCAAATTCTGAAGAAACTATTTCATCAAGAAAGATTAACCAATTCCTGATGAAATATGCATAAATAATACTAACAACTATCATTGATAATATAATGGTATGATATCATATACACAATATATTTACTTAATTTGTTATCTAGCTAATTAATTTTTGAGATACTTAATATATAGTCTATTATAGTCACCCTTTCTAGAAATTGGTCCCTAGTATAACCCAACTTAAGAATTAGTCCCTCATTTATTTTGAGGACCAAAATACCCCCACCCCCATAAATTAGGGTTTTAAAATTCAAAACCCAGATTTGTTATATATATATATATAGAAAGAGAGAGAATTAACAGAGAAAATTTGATAAATACCCCCACTCTCATAAATCAGGGTTTTGAATTGAGAGAGAGAGAGAGAGAGAGAGAGAGAGAGAGAGAATTAACAGAGAAAAATCATGCGTGAGAAATTTCTCACTTCTAAGTTCTAACAATAATGCAAAATTTCTCACTTTAAAAGGAATCACTGACCATATATGAGAAATTTTTATCTATTGTAGTGAGAAATTTCTCACATTTTTAAACGGATTTGATGAGAAATTTATCACCAAATAAAAATGAATTTCTCACCTTCAAAACTCAAAAGTAAAACTCCACACTTTGTGAGAAATTTCTCACACTGACAAAAATTAATACACAAACTGTCTCTCACCTTTTTTTAACGGATTTGATGAGAAGTTTCTCACCAAATAAAAACAAATTTCTCACATTCAAAACTCAAAAGTAAAACTCCACACTTTGTGAGAAATTTCTCACACTAACAGAAATTCATACACAAATTGTCAAATCACTTAAATGCAGCAACAATATACATGGATATACATACACATATAGATATAGACATACGAGTCTCTTCACCATCAACGTCGTCCCCTCCTCAAGTAGTCAAGCACCACCTTGTACGATGTTCCGAGACTCCCTTTCCCCAAAATACTAATTTGGAATGTTGAAACCCAGAAACCACTGGGCATCAATTTTATGCTCACTTGATCAAAACAGGGTTCCATAAGATTGATTGATTTGTATTCGAAGTGACGAGGTAGTGTATCGGATTTTAAAAAGGTGTTTCAAGAAAATTTTGAGCCAGACTTGGCTCTTTGGAACACAAAGGTTTCTGGGTATTCCCAAAATGATGAATACTCTCAGGAGGCACTTGATTGTTTTAGACAATTGTAATGTGCTGGTCACCGCCCTGATGATTACAGCTTTGTGTGTGTTTGCTTAGTGCGTGTTCTAACTTGTGAGATAGAGATACATATCGCGTGATATAAAGAGAGTGAGATAAAGATAGAGAGAGAGAGAGAGAGAGAGAGAGAGAGAGAGAGAGAGAGAGAGAGATCGTGAAAGAAAGAGAGAGACAGAGATATAATCAATTATTTGGGGTCAAATTGAAACCCCTACATTCATGCCTTGATGTGGTGATGGTGTGAATATATACATATTTAATGGCAAGAGCAATTTTGTTCATAAAAAAGATACAAATTTTGGGGAAATGACTAATCTCTAGTTAATAATTGTAATTAGGAACTAATTACTGTACATGGATTTGGGGATGAATCAATTTTTAAAAGAGTGGGGTATCAGAGACTAGACAATATATTTCTATTAATTTTTTTACTAACAATTACTAATATGTATTTGTCAAATAAAACTATGCATGCAATAGTAATATAATACATTACAATAGAAGGGCACAATTGTCTTTTACACACTCAAAATCACTTCTTCATTCAAGTAAACACTTACATAATCTATTATGCCACCATAAATACTTTTACAATACATTACCAAAACACTATAACTATGAAAATCAATTATAACTATAATCTATTACAACAGAAGCAATCACAATCGCAAAGCACAAGTTGTCCCAAACAGGCTCAGTAAGTCAATCACAGACATGGCCGACCCAAAGGAGGGGCAAAAGGGGCAACCTTCTCGGGTCATCAAAGTTCACAAAATTTTGAGGGCCTCCATGAAATTTTCATAATTACATTTTTATCTTGAGATTTTTTAGTATTTTACATTTAGGCCTCCTCCAAGGCCCAATTTAGTATCATCAACTACACACACACACACACACACACACACACACACACACACACACACACACACATATATATTGATATACATGTATATAAAACTCAAAATCAAAGGCCCTAGAATTTTGAAAATTACACTTTTAGTGTAAGAATTTTTTTAGTTTTAGAAATAGGATCGCCTAGAATTTTGAAAAATGCCATTCAATGTTTAAGTTTCCCAAATAGACTCATATTATAAGTAGACCCCAAAAAAATCACCAATTATGTATAAGTAAACCTTAAAAAAAATTGCCAATTATATATAAATAGGCACCAAAAAAATCGCATCGGGGGCACTGCCCCCAAACCTCCATATAAGGGACTCCTTTTTAGTAGTTTATCCCAGACCTTCAAATACTCAGGACCGGCCTTGATCACAGAACAAATATATAATTAGAACAAATGCATCGGAATCTTTCCATACAAATTTTATTACCAAATTTTCTAAATTACATGTTTTAAAGTTTAGATTGCTAAATAGAACCATTTTGAATTTTTCTTTGTATTCATCTTATGCTGTAAGTAAAAATACATGCAACATCGAGCAACGGATTAGCCTTGCTGGTATAAAGGCTCTTTATGTCACGCTCATAATAGGGTTCGAACCTTGTCCAATCCCTCAGACTCTGACACGTATGTACTTGCACAAGACTACTACATACACCATGATCACACACACACACACACACACACAAAAAAAACCCTCATATAGTTCGGGTGGATATGTGGAGAAAATTGGTAGATGTTTAGTAACTCCCGAAAAAAGTTACCATGTGCAACGGAACCAACAGATGAAGTGAGAAATTAATCAATGAAGCCGTCACACCACCTCATTATGGTGATGTGGTGTCACACACACACACACACATAACACACACACATATATGTATATATCAATCATATCCACCATTGTATAGAATGAATATCAATTTTATCATGTTTACCAAAAATTAAACGTTACTTGTAATATTTCAGTTAAACTAAGGGGGATATAAAATAGGGGTAAAATACATTTTATACCCCAAATTATACCCTATTTGGTACTTTGATCCATAAACTAATTTTTTTTTTGGCATTTTGATTCCTCAACTAACATTTCGTGGCACATTCCCCCTTCAGTCACTTTTAGCCGTTAAAACTAATGGAAAAAGTCATTTCAATATCTTTTGGGGGGTATACACCCTTTGTAGTTAGACCGTTTTTTCCCTTGTGCACCATGTAATAATTCAATCGTATAACTAATACCACTGTACTTTGGATTAAGTGAAACCGTGAGTAAATTCGTTAAATTTAATGGGCAAAGGCCTGTTGGGTTTATGCCCCCAAACCATTACTTTATGTATGAGACATTGACATTTTAATATATGGATATCAACTTTACATTTCATTGTGTATGATTCTTTCATGAGATGATTGTTAATCATTAACTATCATAGTAGGTAATTCGTGTGTGTATGAGATACATACTAGTGAGATACGAATTACTATTCTTTGATACTTTAGAACTTGTCATAGTGGATGATGAGACTGGATAACTCATCAGGTATACACTGTAGCATGATTAACTACCACTGGATGAAGTGATTAATCTCAATCACTAGAGTGTAACTCTTAGTTAATATGCTAGTGCTTATAGTGCATTGACGGACCTGAGCTCTCCTATTGACGCTTAAGGCCGTTAAATAGTCGATAGGAACTCATAACTTGTATAAGGTACGTGTTCTCAATCTTGAGACGATTATGAACACAGACTGTGGATATGGCTGCTTTGACTTACCAATCAGTGAGGTCTATAGAAGATCAACACCTGGGTATCTTGGGTATGTCATATTCATAGGGTTGTGAACATATATTATCGAGATAGAATCTACCCTTTGCTACAGAGTAAGCACTCCCTTGAGAATGTCACCAGGTTGATTACTGAGAATTGCAGTCTTGTTGATAAGTAGTTATCAACATGTTTGGTAATCATGAGAGATGAATGAGACTCAAGGAATACAAGAAATAATCATGATTCAGGTTGACAGTAACAGTTATCCGACTACCTGAATATGATTACGAATGCTGACGGTAGAAGAACATTAGTACACCATACAAATCTAGTTATCGCTTCAGATATGTTCTTTTGCGTTGGAGTTCAGTTATCGTTTTATAGTGGAGGAAACGAGAACTGACCTGTTGGTTAGTTTGCTGATCAAAGAGTTTGATCATGGTAATTAACTACTGGTCTGAGCCAACAATACAGGGCCTAGGAGGTCCCACTCTTAGCTCCTATAGGATGCTTGGAAAGGCACATGAGGATCTTGTGAAGGCCGGTTCAATCAATCGAATGTGTCTCGATCGATCGAAGTCATGGCAAGTTCGATCGCTTGAACTTGGCTAGATCGATCGAAGGTTAGGTTGGTTCAGGGAATCTATAAATAGGGCAGCTATGTACTGAATGTTTTTAATCGTCGTTTTTATACGTAGAAGCTGCAGAAACTATTTAGGTTTCCCTAAACCTTCCCTATCCTCTCTATTAGGGTTCCCACCAACCCTAGCCTCTCCGGGAGCATCCGCAAGAGTCATAAGAGTGAAGACCATCTAGTGGAGGTTGCTGGAAGTCAGAGATTTCAAAATTGGATTCAAGACCGTAAGGTATAATTCTTGTCCCCTCTTGTGCGCACCTATAGAATTGACGAGTAGCAGGGGCTACCAACAAACTTTTTGTAACTTATTCTTTCCGCTGCGCGTTTAAATTGTTTTTAAAACATGTATTTCCATCAATTGGTATCAAAGCCACGTTTGCTAGGATCTATAGATGCGTTATGGAACTCTAGTTCTGATTTGCATGTAATTTTGAGAACTGTTTTAAAACTGCATCGTCACAGATCTGTTTCTGAAGTATTATCGCAGTAGAATTCAAATCTGTGACAACATTGGATGCAAGCTGAGTTCGATCGATCGAAGTAGTCTCGATCGATCGAAGATCCTTTGTTCTCAAGCAATCGAACTAGGTTCGATCAATCGAGACTGCTTCTCTGTCTAGGTGTACTTTTAGGGTTTTCACAGATTCAAAAGTTTTTAAAATTATACGGTTTAAATTTTAAGTTATTCTGGAATTTTCTTTAATTATTCTATGAAATTGAATGTTCAAGCGATTGAACAATATTCAATCGATCGAAGGTTCGAGCGGTCGAACGGTCTTCGATCAATCGAAGTTTGACAGAGAAGTTAGATGTTGTTTTAATGTTCTAAATCTGTCACACCCCAACCCGCCTCCACGGGCTAGGACACGTGTAACAAAGCCAAAGACGAAACAATCATTTTTAACGTTCCAAAAATTACACTTTGACTGAAATAGCAGGGGTAAAATATCATTTTATCAAATAAATTAATAAAAAGGAATAAAATAAAGTTTTAAAACCGTCAAGTGGTACTTGGGCAAAATTTCCCCGATTATAGCACCATTAACCCTGTTTTCATAAACTAAAACATTTTTAACCCCTGCTGCACTCATTTATTTAAATATTCCAAAACACATCAAAACCCAACTAAATATATAGATTTATTCTAACATAATAAAAGTTAAATCATAACTTCTAATATGTACTTATACATAAAACTATAATCATTATACAACTCCCAACATCTCTAACTTGTAATTTAAAAATAAATAAAGAAATATGAATAATACAAAACCCATCTTAGCAAACCCAGCCCCATAGTCTCGATCATTTCTCACTGTGATATTCATCTGAACCTGCGTGGTCATTAGCCACAAAAAATCGAATAAGCTTTCGCTTAGTGAGTACGTGGTGCTAATCATGCAATTGGGGTATTTAATGATTCATAACACCAATTAAACATTCACAACAATAAATGGTCGCATGCGTGTCAAGTAATCAATCACCATCGTTCTGGACCCCTGATTCCGGGTCATTCGTATAAAAGCGATATCACTCACTCTCATGTGACCGTAGTCAATTCGTTGTGGTCGTTACCACCATCCCCTTTTCTCTGAGGACTTCATCATCATTCCCCTTTTCTCTGAGGAATGGGCATCCCTTATATACGGGCTAAATAATGGTGATTATTACTTGAGACCCTTTGACCCAAATAAGCACATAAACAGCTCAACATGTCAATATGGCAATTTCAACATTTTAGACGTGTTAAATACAAACTAATCACATGCTTTTCTACTTAATCAATAATTAAGCCTTTAAAAGCATTTAATAATAAATAAATAACATTAAATATCCAATTTTGGGATTAGGACACTCACCTCTACGAATAATCAAATAAGCCTAGAAATCCCGAATCTTTCCTAGATCCAGTCCAAATCTGAACCTGTAGTTAATTCTACACAATTTGGTAAACTAAATGTTACCAACCCATTAGGGTCACGAAAAATCTATCGATTAAACTTAAATTATATTATACTAAAAGGTTAGACTTACCCCCACGAGTCCAAATATAACTTCGCATCACTATTTGGGCAACATACGACGAAGCTATAGCATTGGAAAGGCCAAAACCCACCCTTTCTTTCTTCTCTTTCTCGCGGCTCACTCTACTGTTCTTTCTTTCATTCCTTTCTTTTTGCTTTTGTTTTTGTTTTTGTTTTTGTTTTAACTAATAAAATATATATATATTATATATATATAACATATATCATTACTGCCGTCGCCGCCTACACATGCACACACATCACGTTTGGTAATTTTTTTTTTGATGACAAGTCATCTGAAGAGATATCTATATCTCTTAAGATATTTTAATAACTTAGTCATAATTCTATTTACATCCCCCAATGTTTTTAAGTCTTATTATAAAACCCCATTGAACATAATATAAACTACTCCAATGTCTAAATGGGTATGTGTCTATGTCACGTATGGGTCCCAAATATGATCTCAAATATCATATGAATGCACTAATTAGCCTACCAATTATGCCACGTATCCAATTATGTCCTCACAAAGGTACCCAAACGGTCTCATAAATAAAAATAAACAATAATGGAATATTAAAGCACTGAATATTTATCAATTAAATAATTATATGGCATCAACATGTATTCTAATGTACACATTTGCATTTACATGTCTACCATTTAATCACACAAATGCACATTTATGCAATTTATCCAATGTGAACCTCCCGTGGGTCCCGTTTCACATTGGTCCAATTGTGCCCTTTATCAAACACTTATCACATCGGGGTAACTGAAACTTACCAAAATAATCACATGCAATTAATTATATTAATTAATGCATGCAAAATAAATATTAACACCATTTTCTGGGAACGGCTATTACAAAATCAGTGCGTAAAGAGTTTATGTACTGTGTAAATCAATTAGGGGTTCCAATAGTTATACATATTTGTTATATATGCGTGGATGTGCGTACGACTAACCCTTTTACAGTAAGATTAGTCTGATATCTCCCATGGCACCAAGATCAAAGTTTTAATTTTGTATTAAGATGTTTGTGATTGGTGGATGATGGTAAATTGTATTTAATTATTGGTTTGGTTTTAAGGCACGTGTAAAGGGCACTGAGACTTCAATCCTACGAAAAGGAAAGTCTCACCAGTTTCCCTAGCCTTCTTTATTTTCATGTTATTGATTTCTATTTCTAGATAAATTGTAAGCTTCGAAAGAAGCATATGACCAATGTAATAAAATTAGAAATTCCATGAAGATGGAGGAGCAAGCCGTTGTCCATGAAGATGGAGCTGGAGGTGATCAAACCAAGAAGGAGGTTCTGTGGAGATAGAGCCATAGGAGATAGAGGCATTGTTGAATGTCTTTATTTTTTCAATTTTAGTTTTTAGTTTTATGTGCTTGGTTGTGATTGAAATTTAATTATATTGTTTCTACTTGTATGCACGTAAAACAAGTTTTCTAAATTAAAATCAAAACCAGTTTTCAACGCATTAGTAAACATTGGATGTTTATGGGTAATGTGTAGAAATAAATTTTTTTCAAAAGCAAAATCCTTAATTTATTAAATCTAGTGGGAGAGGGTATTATTTATAACACCCACGATCTTCCATTAATGGTTCACTGTAAGATGTGTAGTGCATTCTGTGTCACCTCGCCATGGGTGATCATTCCATACGGAGGGTATACTGCTCATTGGCTACTAGATATGAACTTCCTATGGCTAAGATCAATCAGACGTGTTAGAGGGTGACCACCACACGGAGGCGCTACTTGAGACGGTTGTGATTGGATCCTAGTTAATGGTGCACACTAGCTAAGCTATGGATAAGGGATCCCACATGGGGCATTATTCAGAAACTTAGAGATCAAATAGGCTCGGGCGTCATAACTTGTTTTGCAAGGGTTGTATAGCGGACAAGTCATGATTAATCGAAAGATCAAGTATTGACTACCACACAGAGGCTTTACTCTTTCGTTTTAATATTCCGGAAACTTTGTTTTAAAATAAGAGTTTTAAGGATTCTTGTATTTCAAGCTGTCAAGTTCTGATATCCATATTTATTTTGTCTATTTGATTTTTCAGTAAATCATAATGTCTGGATCTGCATTTAGTCCACTTGCCACCATACTCACTCAAAACAAGTTAACTGGAAATAACTATACAGAATGGAAACGAAACCTTGACATTGTTTTAACTATGGAGGATCACATATATGTCCTTACCACCCCATGCCCCGAAGAACCCGCGGCAACTGCTTTGGAAGTTGCCAGACGCGAGTTCGACAAGTGGAAGAAGTCGAATGGAATGACTCATTGCTACATTCTGGCCTAAATGGCTGGTGTGTTGCAACACCAATTCCACTCAAATAATTCTGCCAGTGACATTATTGAATCCCTGAAAAAGATGTTTGGGGAGCATGGCAGGCCTACCAGGCAGGTAGCTATTCAAAAGATAATAAGTGCTAAAATGTCGGAAGGGACTCCAGTCAAAGAACATGTTTTGAAAATGATTGGTTATTTGAACGAGCTGGAGACCCTAGGTGCCAACATTGACGGACAAACCCAAGTTGATATGATCCTCAATACGATGTCATCGTCATTCGCTCAATTTAAACTAAACTATAATATGAATAAAATGAATTTTTCAATGAGCGAATTAATGAGTTCTTTATTGGCAGCGGAAGGGGTGATCAAGCCTGGGGGCAACGTTTTGAACGTTGAGAAAAGTTCTTCCTCTTCCCGATCTGTACCGAAAGGTAAGAAAGGAAAGAAGAAGGCTGGCACTGGTGGTCCAAGTGTTGGACCGGTCCCTAAGCTTGCAAACTCTAAGGGTAAAGGTAAGGGAAAAGGGAAGGTGGGTGGCCAAGGCAAAGGAAAGTGTTGCCAATGCACTGACAAGGGCCACTGGAAGAGGAACTATCCAGAATTCTTTTAGCTACTATTTACAAGGTATGATTGAATCACATGTGATTGAAGTAAGTTTTATTACGGATGCTTCAAACACTTGGTGCATTGATTCTGGTACGACTAACCATATCCGTAATTCATTGCAGGGGATTAGATCAACCTGGAGATGCAGTGATGGAAAAATCGTACTTACTCTAGGCTCTAGCGCAACCATATCTGCGGTTGCTATATGAGTTGTAGTTTAGAATTTGAAGACAATAAGACTTTAGTTTATCAGATGTACTTTACGTCCCTTTGATGAGACGTAATTTAATTTCTGTTTCAGATTTATCGAATAAAAATTATTCTTTTCATTTTGGAACAGAAGTTGTCATTAAAAGAAATGGTTCTTTTATATGTTCTGGCGTTAAAAGTAATGGCTTGTATATGATTACTCCCAATATTTCTAAAGATTCTTGTATGGAACATAATAACTCAATGGTAACTATATCATCTGAAAGAAAGGAACCTTCCACTAATCCAACAAGGCTTTGGCATGTGAGGCTTTGGCATATCAATCTGAATAGGATTGACAGACTAGCAAAGAAGGGGTCTTAGGCGATTTGGTTCTCGGACCAATGGAAGTCTGCGAGTCTTGTTTAGAGGGTAAGATGACAAAAATGCACTTTTCTGCGAAAGGCAATAGAACCAATGCATAGTTGGAATTAGTTCATACTGATGTATGTGGACCGATAAATATTAGAGCACGGGGTGGTTATGAGTACTTCATAACATTTACTGATGACCACTCTAGGTATGGATATGTGTACCTATTGCAGCACAAGTCTGAAGCTTTTGAAAAATTCAAAGAGTTTAGGGCTGAAGTGGAGAAGCAATTGGGCACACATATCAAGGCCATTCGATCTGATCGAGGTGGCGAGTACCTCTCTTGTCACACCCCAACCCGCCACCACGGGCTAGGATACGTGTAACAAAGCCAAGGACCAAACAATTATTTTTAAAGTTCCAAAAATTACATTTTTACTGAAATACCAGGGGTAAAATATCATTTTATCAAATAAATTAATAAAAAGTAATAAAATAAAGTTTTAAAACCGTCGAATGGTACTTAGGCAGAGTGTCCCCTATTACAGCACCATTCACCCTGTTTTCACAAACTAAAACATTTTAACCCCTGCTGCACTTATTTATTTAAATATTCTAAAACATACTAAAAACTCAACTAAATATATAAATATTACAAACTCATTCTAACATTTATTTCTAACACATATTTAAAATGATAAACTTCAAGCTTATAACAAGTCTATTTAAATTCTCACATGTAAATATATAAACAAGCTAAATCCAGTCCCGTAGTCTCGATCATTTCTCACCGTGATGTTCATCTGAACCTGCGTGGTCATTAGCCACAAAAATCGAATAAGCTTTCGCTTAGTGAGTACGTGGTGCTAATCATGCAATTGGAGTATTCAATGATTCATAACACCAATTAAACATTCACAACAATAAATGGTCGCCGGCGTGTCAAGTAATCAACCACCATCGTTCTGGACCCCTAATTCCGGGCCATTCTCACTTTTTCTGTCGCATATAGCGAAATCACTCTCATTCATTTGTGACCGTAGTCAATTCGCTGTGGTCGTCACCACTATCCCCTTTTCTCTGAGGATTTCAACATCTCTCCGTCCCTTATATATAGGCTAACTAATGGTGATTATCACTTGAGACCCTTTGACCCAAATAAGCACATAAGCAGCTCAACATGTCAACATGGCAATTTCAACATTTTAGACATGTTAAATACAACTAATCACATGCTTTTCTACTTAATCAATAATTAAACATTTAAAACATTTAATAACAAATAAATAACATTAAACATCCAATTTTGGGATTAGGACACTCACCTCACAAATAGGTCCAAAATAAGTCTAGAATTCCCAAATTCCTTCGCAAAACTAGCTCCTAATGATTCCAATGATAATCCTATACAATTTTGGTAAATTAATTGTTACCAACCCATTTGGGTCACGAAAAATCTATCGATTAAACTCAAATTAAATTATACCAAAAGGTTAGGCTTACCCCCATGAGTCCAAATATAGCTTCAGTTTTGAGATTAAATGTCACATGACGGAAAAAATAACGAGACCACCACGAAAGAACTCTCATTTCTCTGCGTCTGTTACTCTTTGGACTCTCTTTCCATTATTTTCTTTTTGATATGGATTACCTAATATATATATTATATATAAATCGCCACCGCCTTATACACAAGCACACACTGTCACAAGCCTTTTTTTTTTTTTTTTTTTCTTCTAAGATCAAGATGTGAATGAGAAATGCTATGATGTTTCTCAATTCACATAAACTAACTCATATTTGTATTTAAACCCCCAAACTATTTTATAGATCTTATTATGAAGTCTCCTAAATTTTATGTTAACTACCCAATATCTAAATGGGTATGTATCTATGTCACACATGAGTCCCAAACGCGGTCCCAAATATAATATGAAGGCACTAATTAGCCTATCAATTATGTCACGTATCCAATTACGCCCTCACAAGGGTATCCAAATTGGTCCCATAAATACTTATAAACAATAATAGAATATACATTTAATATTTCATCAATTAAATAATCATATGGCATCAACATGTATTATAAGGCACACATTTATATTTACATGTCTACCATTTAATTACATAAATACAATTAAATTCAATTTATCCAATCTAGACCTCCCTTGGGTCCCAGTTCACATATGTCCCACCTCTAGTGGAACTTTCAACTGTGCCCTTTATCAAGCACTTATCACGTCGGGGTAACTGGATCTCATCCAAATCATCACATGCAATTAATTATATTAATTAATACATGTTAAATAAATATTACTACCTTTTTCGGGTACGGGTATTACATCTCTCCCTCCCTTTTAGAAAGTTTGTCCCCAAACTTTTCTCACTTTACGAATCAAATAGATGCAAGTATTTCTCCTCGAATCTCTGCTGATTCATATGCAACAATACGATTATAGAATACATTATACTCACTGATGTGATCTGAATCGCAACCGACTAGTCCCCATTCTTTTTAATATTTCCAATTGATGTACTTTAATTTCCATCTCACTCGGTTCGTTAAAATATACCCTTTTCTGAAGATAAAACTTATAGAAATATTTCTCTCCCCACAGTAGTCATTTTCCCTAATCATTACAAAAAAACTCACTTGCCTTTAATATATTTTTCCAGCAAATATCAGCGGGTGATAAAACATTTCGCAAAAGTTCCGTTCCATTTCTATTGCTTCTAGTAAGATCACAGAACTTCTTCATAATCGACTACTTCTTTCCAGGATAACAAGCGCTAATACCCACATAATTGCATAATTCTACTCCCATATAGGTTGTTTCATCCCAGCAGATTCGTAGTTTCAATCAATAAGCACAATCTGATTGGGTCCACTTGTCGACAATCATTTATATTACAACGGCCAATTCTCGTTAACTTTGGCCATCACGTCATGAATTTTAATACAATAACATTCAGCCCAAATTGTCAATAATATCAATCACAATAACCCCATGAAGCTTTATTATTCTGCCCTTATACCACCCATCGCAAAGAATACTTTACATTTCCCCATTTGAAGGCAGCTTCCTCAATATCTTAGTTGAAACTTTGACCTGATAATACTTAAATACCAAATCAATCTTTAAAAAGATTTGTGCACATGTAACTAATTACCAAGTCATCATATGCAATGAAATGCAAATAGTAATATTACATACCCAATTACTAATGTATTATATACTCAAATCTCATTATATACTTTAATATTTCTTCTGAACTCATTCCCCTTGAGCTATCTTCACTCAAAGTACATATTTGACCTTCAAATTCTGATACACTTTACTGTAGAGTATAGTTCAATCACTTTTCTTTCAATAATTTATCACAAATTTCTAAAGCAGAAACTCAAATTGATCTTTAAGTCAATTTCCACTCATCTATTATAGCAATGATGGTTGACCTCATTTATAATCATCATTCCTTCCCCAATTTTCGGAACAAATTTAGCTGCCAAATAAATTCTGAATCTTGACTCAAATCTTTTCTGAATGGTCAATGTGCACACCAAACCCCATTGATCTCTGATTCGAGCACTAACAACCATTTTGTCTTCACCTGATTAATACAAACTTTCAAACTGTAGCAATCATGAGTTTCAACTGTCCTCTGTACCATCTATTCAATTGTCGTTGTATAACTAAATATTCTAAGTCACGACAGTTAATATAAACTTCTGGCTCTTAAGAATATTACTGCCAAATGCCTAATATAAAAGAATACCATGAATTCTAGATCTCGTACCAGATAATTCATTTTATGAGATTTCAACCCTATGTCGTATAAATTATTATTGTGTCAACATATAACCCAATCCCAACACAAACATTTGCAATAATACTATCAATATCATCATAGAAGAAATCTTCAATGTAACCAATATAAATTTCACACGCGTCCCTGTACAGAAAAGAAATCTTCAATAAATTTTTAATAATACCCAGTCAATACCATAACTTTAAATTTATGACACCTTCATAAGTCCTAATTGATTAATTTCCAAAGACACCCATGAAATCTCTATCCCTTTAAATCACATATTCTAGAAATACAACTGTTCCATCAGATATTCAACATAAGACAAAGCTTCACAATTCTCAAACTATTCAGATTGTAGAACTTGTCTTTCGATTTACACTGTCTAAGCCCTAATATATAAAATCGATACTCATTTGTCCCCTCTTTGTAGCACTTACAATCAATAAGCAACTGATTTTGTTGTGATAAAACTTGAATACGATCCAACACTCCCCAATATCAAATTTTCTCCTGTTACCCAAGTATACAATACTCCCAATCAATAAGCAACACCATCATATGTTCGAGAAATACAATACTCACCAGTTATTGTAGCTCAATACCCACTTATATCCAGAACATATCTTTAAAATGAAGTGCTACATTGCCCTTTCATACTCACCTTGTAACCAAGAATATCCCAACTCAATTCCCAAGAAATAATTTAATACTTCTTACAACCCATCAGCCAAAATCATGTATTTGCAACAAACAATATTTAGAATAATATGTATAATATCACAAGTTAATTTCAGACCCTTTTTCTTACAAAGGTCATTTGGAATTCATTTAAAAATTTAATATTCCAATTTAAAATCAAAGTAAAAGTAGTGTATTCAGCTGAGCTTCCTAGCTCAATAATATTTATTCAAAATCTCTCTCCATAAAATAAAAATGTTTACACAACTATCATATAATCAAAACATTTTCCATTAATAACTCCTTTAAACAATAATTGAAATACCCACATTTAATTAAAATCATTTTCACTAATTTTCCCCCTTATCCAAGTTGGGTCAAATCTACCCACTTCCTTTTATCAAAATATTTTTTTAAACACTTTCTGATTCACAATAAATCAGTTTTTTTTTCCACAGAAGATAATTCAAAATATTTTCTACTCATTTAAACATAGATAAACCCACTTAACGTGACATACAAAGAATTCCATAGTCTGAAGGTTTCCAGTGATATACTAGGATATTTGACAATTGCTACAGTGCAGTGCAATAGTCAAATCTCGATTACTTACATAAAGTACAAAGAAATAATAAAAATACTATTACCTGATGCATATGGTGGTTGAGTGGATCTTGCAGTGGTTTGGTTGTCAAAGAGAATACTACTTATTAAACTTGTAAACCCATTTTCAAATTCAGATGTCTGCTAGAAAATTCTGTTACCCCGTATAGCCAATCAACCCAATTAATTATTCATACAACACAACTACTTAGTCTTGATCTCAATCAACCAAATCCCTAACCAGAAAAGAATGATTCATAACTGTAGTGACACCCAATCGATAGAAACACAATGGAAAAGTCTGTTACTTTTAGTTGACCGAAAATCTACTCTTCATACTGACACATTGGAGAACCAATCATTATTTGATAACAAGAGAGGCATCCCATGAAATAGAAATAAATAATTTATGTTGAGAGATTCCTCAACAAGCCAATATAACCCAAATAGAGTTGAGAGATTCCTCAACAACCCAATATAACTCAAACGACTGGATAAATCCCCAAACATCATATCACCTCAACAAACCCAGTATTTCACCCTCGGCCTCAATCTCAAGAGAATATATAAGGAGCTCGATAAATACTCCCAAAGATCATTACCGAATAAAATGGAGAAATAAGAGATAACGATAATACCATATCTGCTCATGAGGCCCATATAAATCATACGAAATCCAAATTTCCCCAAACTATAATATTTGAATACTAGAAGACCCGCCGTAAATAAAGAAATCCAGATATCCATTTGCTTGATAGAAAATAAGAAATAATCTTCACAAATAATAATACCCAATAATATTCGGAATGAAATTCATACCCGCAATCATAACTCAATACTCAATAACCCTTCATCAAGTCAATGCCATTAATAATATAATATCAATCAAATCATTTCAGGATGACCAACTCAATCTTTGATTTCTGAATCCAAATTTCACAAATATTCCCAAACTCAGATTTATCTTACTAAATTCTTCATCCCTTTTTCCAACTCAATTGATTCAACATATGGGAAAACATTTCCCTTTATACTCCATTTTTCCCAATGAAGCTTCCAACTATCCCTCCATATATTATAATATGTAGAATGCATGTAATATGATATGCATGCTCAACCATATTTAAATCACGTGTAGTAAATATGTATGACTCTACATATAGCTACGTGTCATGATAATTATATACATGCACTTTCTTTTTTTACGCGTCGTATTCGACTCTCGTCCCCAAAGACTCTAACCTATTGCTCTGACACCAAAAATTTGTCACACCCCAACCCGCCCCCACGGGCTAGGACACTTGTAACAAAGCCAAGGACCAAACAATTATTTTTAAAGTTCCAAAAATTACATTTTTACTGAAATACCAGGGGTAAAATATCATTTTATCAAATAAATTAATAAAAAGTAATAAAATAAAGTTTTAAAACCGTCGAATGGTACTTAGGCAGAGTGTCCCCTATTACAGCACCATTCACCCTGTTTTCACAAACTAAAACATTTTAACCCCTGCTGCACTTATTTATTTAAATATTCTAAAACATACTAAAAACTCAACTAAATATATAAATATTACAAACTCATTCTAACATTTATTTCTAATACATATTTAAAATGATAAACTTCAAGCTTATAACAAGTCTATTTAAATTCTCACATGTAAATAAATAAACAAGCTAAATCCAGTCCCGTAGTCTCGATCATTTCTCACCATGATGTTCATCTGAACCTGCGTGGTCATTAGCCACAAAAATCGAATAAGCTTTCGCTTAGTGAGTACGTGGTGCTAATCATGCAATTGGAGTATTCAATGATTCATAACACCAATTAAACATTCACAACAATAAATGGTCGCCGGCGTGTCAAGTAATCAACCACCATCGTTCTGAACCCCTGATTCCGGGTCATTCTCACTTTTTCCGTCGCATATAGCGAAATCACTCTCATTCATTTATGGCCGTAGTCAATTCGCTGTGGTCGTCACCACTATCCCCTTTTCTCTGAGGATTTCAACATCTCTCCGTCCCTTATATATGGGCTAACTAATGGTGATTATCACTTGAGACCCTTTGACCCAAATAAGCACATAAGCAGCTTAACATGTCAACATGACAATTTCAACATTTTAGACATGTTAAATACAACTAATCACATGCTTTTCTACTTAATCAATAATTAAGCATTTAAAACATTTAATAACAAATAAATAACATTAAACATCCAATTTTGGGATTAGGACACTCACCTCACAAATAGGTCCAAAATAAGTCTAGAATTCCCAAATTCCTTCGCAAAACTAGCTCATAATGATTCCAATGATAATCCTATACAATTTTGGTAAATTAATTGTTACCAACCCATTTGGGTCACGAAAAATCTATCGATTAAACTCAAATTAAATTATACCAAAAGGTTAGGCTTACCCCCACGAGTCCAAATATAGCTTCAGTTTTGAGATTGGACGTCACATGACGGAAAAAAATAGTGAGACCACCGCGAAAGAACTCTCATTTCTCTGCGTCTGTTACTCTTTGGACTCTCTTTTTTTTCTTTCCATTCTTTTCTTTTTGATATGGATTACCTAATATATATTATATATAAATCGCCGCCGCCTTATACACAAGCACACACTGTCACAAGCCTTTTTTTTTTGTTTCTTCTAAGATCAAGATGTGAATGAGAAATGCTATGATGTTTCTCAATTCACATAAACTAACTCATATTTGTATTTAAACCCCCAAACTATTTTATAGATCTTATTATGAAGTCTCCTAAATTTTATGTTAACTACCCAATATCTAAATGTGTATGTATCTATGTCACACATGAGTCCCAAACGCGGTCCCAAATATAATATGAAGGCACTAATTAGCCTATCAATTATGTCACGTATCCAATTACGCCCTCACAAGGGTATCCAAATTGGTCCCATAAATAAATATAAACAATAATAGAATATTAAAACATTTAATATTTCATCAATTAAATAATCATATGGCATCAACATGTATTATAAGGCACACATTTATATTTACATGTCTACCATTTAATCACATAAATACAATTAAATGCAATTTATCCAATCTAGACCTCCCTTGGGTCCCATTTCACATATGTCCCACCTCTAGTGGAACTTTCAACTGTGCCCTTTATCAAGCACTTATCACGTCGGGGTAACTGGATCTCATCCAAATCATCACATGCAATTAATTATATTAATTAATGCATGCTAAATAAATATTACTACCTTTTTCGGGTACGGGTATTACATCTCTAATGAGTTTATTGATCACCTCATACAGAATGAGATTCTGTCGCAGTTGACTACACCGGGTACACCTCAGCAGAACGGTCTAGCGGAGAGAAGGAACTGGACTCTTTTAGACATGACTAGGTTGATGATGAGTTATTCTGAGTTACCATTATTTCTTTGGGGTTATGCTTTGGAAACCGTTGCATACATACTAAATCTATGTCACACCCGATTTTTGGACAACCAAATATTCAATCCAGAGCTTGTATCCGGACTAATATTCAATTACCAAAAATCACGAGAGCGACACCCTCCCATATACTAACAGAAAATTTATTGAAAACAGTATTTAATACTCCTTAAATAAGGACCTATGATCTTGTGTTTAAAGAAAAACTCTTTATTATTAAACATGTATTCCCAAACATCCATTTCATTGTAAAAGAAATAAAGTTCCATTATAAATATTATATCACTTTTCAATTTAAAAAAAACATCATTTTCATAAATAAAATGTCCACATATAGAGTTCAGGGGAAATAAAAATAAATAAGAATAAAATCTATACATCCATTGGTCAGAGCAACTACAACGTTCCCAATACCCAATATACCATATTTATTACAATTATACATACTGGCCCACAATGCCAGAAAATAAAATACAATCAAGTACAATAAAAAGAAGTACAACTCCAATAATAAACAACCCAACGACAATCTCTTCACCCAAACAGAAGCTCTAACGAAAATCTCCAAAAAAACTAAACCTGCACAAATACATTCGACTACGTTTCATATAGAAACGCCCCCGAATGTATAACACACTCGGGTCAGTCACATGACTGGTATGAGTTAAGCAAAACAACAAGTCTTAGGGATCCAACTTGAACCCGTAGACAACAAATTACGCTACAACACTCTTGGGTCAAGACAGGTAGTTCCACACACATATCTGGACATTAGAGTAGTTTCCATTTATGTGGTGGCAAGTAGTTTCTTGCCCGAAATCCAAAGCTACTACGAGTTTTATACTTACCTTGGATATATATGGTGAGCCAGCCCTGCATAAAAGTTAGTGGGCCCACCATCCTGTAAATCGAATGATTAATAACAGCAAAATACTACAAGAATATGTAAAACTACTTGTACTAAGATATAGGAAGGATCATTATCACAATTTACTCACTACACGTCCCAATACAATGTATAAGAAAAGAACAACAGACGAGGAAATCAACATTTTATATCATTTAACCCATAGAAATTTTATTAACAATAATTCTCTTACTTTTATGTACGATTCATTATTCAATTTCCTAGGTTCACCACTTGGCTACCCTCCATGGTACACCCACACATATATCCCATGTGTGCCCGGACATACTACCAGCATCCACTCTGGTGCCAGTTTGGTTGGGGTATCAACCAAACCAGGTATACACACAGAAGGCTAGTCAATATGCCTAGACGTCTAACAAATAAGCCGGGCATAAGGCTTAGGCCAGCTTGATCACGAAGCCACTGGCAAAAAGGTACACTCAGCAAGTCGAGCTACCAAAACAATATCACAACTGGGAGCGGTGAACACTAAGGAACTTGAAACTATTTTGCATTTTTGGAATTATACAATTTAATCGGACTCAACGTTAATGACTATCACCTATTTCTTTTCATAGCTCAACATTATAGGAGGATTCATGTATCTCCAAGTAATCTTCGTTAATTCATACGAACAATAAAAAAGAAAAACAATGAATCATATTTCCCAATTTCGTACATTTTAATATACTAAAGAAAACTGCTACTGAAATCTTAAATTTCTGCCCAAACGGTGCAGAATCAGGAAAAATACCATTAGACGAAAAACGTGCAGAATCACGTTTTACATGAGACTCGCGGACAGAATGTTCAAATTCAAAGCCACGATTTTCTAATAATTTTCTAAAGTTTCTGCGACTGTGTGAATTACACATAAAACGAATTTCACATCTATTTGCTAACAAATATGAATATTTCACCTATGGTTTTGATCAAACTAACGATTCACCTACCCATTCGAATACCCTAATGTCATGATCGCAAAGTCACCCGAAGGGAATTAAACTATCTAAATTACTTCAACAATAGCGTATATTCATTACACAGATTTAACCCTAACAATTAAATTAAAAGTGTACATACTAATTTAATTACCCCCGTATACACATATACATACGTGTATATATATATATGAATACACAAAGTTTAACTCACCTTGCTCAATCAAAGAAATTGACAATAACAACGTTCCGCGATTCCACACGAGACCACGGAGCCAAGACCCTTTTTCCCTTTTTCTTCCCTTTTCTTCTTCTTCCTTCTTCTTCTTCTTCTTCTCTCTCTCTCTCTCTCTCTCTCTCTCTCTCTCTCTTTCTGCGGCTGCCTAAGGGTGTCTATTGTGCTATGACTATTATCCCTAATATTTTATTAGGTTATATGCAAGATACACACTCACACAACATAAGTTATGAACACACCCACACACACCCGTTCACTACTAGCACTCACACACCCACCCACAACACATGCACCTCTACACACACACGGCCCACACACCTCACTCCCATGGCCCACACACTACACATTCAATTTTAAACAATAAATTAAATAAAATGGTGAAATAAATATAAAATTGCAATATCTTTTTTTTTTTTTAAATAAGGTTGTTACATTATACACACCTCAAAGAAAATCTCGTCCCGAGATTTGAAACACGCCTGAACACTACTCGAATAGTCCAACTCCAACTAAGTTTCACAATCGTAACTTTCCTACCTTTATTCAATTGGGAACCTTTTTAAATCATATAAAATTTCAAACTTAAATTTAAATCGATTTAATAAGGCCTACGACCATAATATTTATATAACCAATATAAATTAATAACAATATAACACCCAAATTAAATGAGCTCACTACTATTATAATCCGGTGCCTTCCAAACTTAAAATTTTTAAACACGTGTCTTATCTAGGTACACTCATATATCATTGCTAACTGAAAATAATAATTAAAATAATTATTATACACTTAGAAATTTTAGGGTTGTTACAATCTAGTACCAAGCAAATCTGTTCGCAAGACGCCATGAGAGATGTGGATTGGGCGCAAGTCTTCTTTGCAACATTTCCGGATATGGGGGTGTCCGGCACATGTGCTGAAAAGAAAGATGAGCAAATTGGATTCTAGATCGGAAGTATGTTATTTCGTAGGGTATCCAAAGAGTACTTATGGATGGTATTTTTATGATTAGTACGAATGCTGTTTTCTTGGAGGATGATTATATCATGAACCATAAACCTAAAGATCTGATGGAAAGGTTGAGACCTTTAAGGCAAGACTTGTAGCGAAATGTTATACTCAGAGGGAGGGCATTGATTATGAGGAAACCTTCTCTCCGATAGCCATGCTCAAATCCATCAGAATACTCTTATTCATTGCTGCATGCCTAGATTATGAGATCTGGTAGATGGACGTCAAGACTACATTCTTCTTGAGGAAGACATCTATATGCAGCAACCAGAAGGGTTCATAGCTGGTCAGAAAGGTAACTTGATATGCAAATTGCAGAAGTTCATTTATGGGCTTAAGCAAGCATCCAGAAGTTGGAACATTCGTTTTGACCAAGTGGTCAAGTTGTTTGGTTTCATACAGAATCTAGATGAGTCTTGTGTACACAAGAAGTGTGAAGGGAAAGTGGTTTCTTTTCTTGTTCTCTACGTTGATGACATTCTACTCATTGGAAATAATATAGCGGTGTTGTCAGCGATTAAAGTTTGGCTAGCTAGTACTTTCAATATGAAGGATCTAGGAGAGGCGAGCTATATTCTTGAGATAAAGCTCTTTCGGGATCGTAAGCGAAAGATAATGGGATTATCTCAAGCTGGTTATATCGATAATGTACTTATTAGGTTTTCAATGGATAATTCGAAGAAAGGTTTATTACCTTTCAGGCATGGTTTAGCGTTCTCCAAGGACCAGTGTCCTAAGACACAGGAGGAGAGGAATCGCATGACAGGAGTTCCTTATGCCTCGGTAGTGGGAAGTCTCATGTATGTGATGTTGTGCACTAGACCAGATATTTACTTTGCTGTTGGCATGATTAGTAGGTATCAATCGAATCTAGGTCTAGAGCACTGGAAATCCGTTAAACACATTCTTAAGTACCTTAGAAGGACTAAAGATTACATGCTTATGTACGGCGGTAGTGAGTTAATTCTAGTAGGATACACTGATTCAGACTTTATGTCAGATAAAGATTCAAGGAAAGTCGACGTCCGGTCATCTCTTTACCTTGGGAAGTGGTGCTGTAAGTTGGAGGATCATTAAGCAGAAATGCATTGCAGACTCAACTACAGAAGCTGAATATGTGGCTGCTTGTGAAGCTGCAAAGGAAGTTGTTTGGCTCAAGAAGTTCCTAATGGAGCTCGAGGTGGTACCAGTGTCGCTGTCACCTATTACGCTCTATTGTGATAATAATGGGGCAATGGCTCATTCCAAGGAGCCAAGGAACCACAGGAAGGGAAAGCACGTAGAGCGGAAATATCATCTTATCCGAGATATTGTTCAACGTGGAGATGTGATTGTCACCAAGATTGCCACCGCTGACAATCTTGCAGATCCGTTTACAAAGACCTTGCCACAGAAGGTCTTTGATCGTCATCTAGATAGTCTAGGTCTTAGATGTAGTTCTGAATGGTTATGAGTGCAAGTGAGAGTTTGTTGGGTTTATGCCCTCAAACCATTACTTTATGTATGAGACATTGACATTTTAATATATGGATATCAGCTTTACATTTCATTGTGTATGATTCTTTCATGAGATGATTGTTAATCCTTAAGTATCATAGTAGGTAATCTGTGTGTGTATGAGATACATACTAGTGAGATACAAATTACTATTCTTTGATACTTTAGAACTTGTCACAGAGGATGATGAGACTGGATATCTCATCATGTATACACTGTAGCATGATTAACTACCATTAGATGGAGTGATTAATCTCAATCACTAGAGTATAACTCTTAGTTAATATGCTAGTGCTTATAGTGCATTGACGGACCTGACCTTTCCTATTGACGCTTAAGGCTGTCAAGCAGTCGATAGGAACTCATAACTTGTATAAGGTACGTATTCTTAATCTTGAGACGATTATGAACACAGACTGTGGATATGGCTGCTTTGACTTACCAATCAGTGAGATCTATAGAAGATCAACACCTGGGTATCTTGGGTATGTCATGTTCATAGGGTTGTGGACATATATTGTCAAGATAGAATCTACCCTCTGCTACAGAGTAAGTATTCCCTTGAGAATGTCACCAGGTTGATTACTGAGAGCTGCAGTCTTGTTGATAAGTAGTTATCAACATGTTTGGTAATCATGAGAGATGAATGAGACTCAAGGAATACAAGAAATAATCATGATTCAGGTTGACAGTAACAGTTATCCAACTACCTGAATATGATTACGAATGTTGACGGTAAAGGAACATTTGTACACCATACAAGTCTAGTTAGCGCTTCGAATATGTTCTTTTATGTTGGAGTTTAGTTATCGTTTTATAGTGGAGTAAACGATAATTGACCTGTTGGTTAGTTTGCTGATCAAAGAGTTTGATAAGAGTAATTAATTACTGGTCTGAGCCAACAATAAAGAACTTAGGAGGTCCCACTCAGTCACACCCCAATCCGCCTCGTGCGGATTAGGACACGTGTAACAATGCTATAAGCGCCCAAATACATTAATTTGTAGAGAAACATGCGAATTACAAGGAAACACGTGAGTTAAACAACATCAAACAACTCTATTGTTACAAAATAGCCCTAAGGGTAAAATGGTAATTAAGAAGGTATAGCAAATTTTATACCAAAAGATAGTTCTTTGAGTCCCGGTTCCAACGCAAAAAACGGCGCGCGAATCCAATTTTTTTAGAAAAAGTTATGCACGTTTCCGTAAAAGGCGACGTGCTGCCAAATTTGTACGCGGATCGATCCGCCCTTTAAACCCGGATTGATCCGATTTGTCAAAAACTGGCAGAGACTTCCAAAAAAGGCCCGGATCGATCCAAGGCAAAAAGGGGGATCGACCCGGCTTACCAGAAGTCATTTTTGCTGGTTAAAACCATGTTTTTCAAGTCCAAACATATCCAAACCATCTCCAAACTTCATGAACTTTGGGAAACAACTCCAAACACTTTTAAACATAAACCAAGCATGTACCACTCTCTACAACTAGAATTGGATCAAATCCACTCATGAACTCAATTCCTTTGAATCAAAACAAACTTTAAAGTTTTGGAACTCAATTTTCATTAAAAGTTCATAGAATTGATTGGGAATGAACTCAAGCTAAGCCAATATCATACACACAACCAAAACTTGTCCACAACGCTAATGACATGATATAAACTTGTCGGATCGACTCAACACAATAACCTTCGTTTAAACAACCAAACATGGAAATTCGCATAAGTGTTTTCAACTTCACTCCAAAATCACCAAACAACGAGTTGGAAAGACAAAACCTCTCGATTGCAGGCTGAGAACTAACCAACCATTTTAGAAACCAATATTTACAACATTCTACAAGTTAGAAGAGAGTTCACATGCTCTAACCCAAAATCTCCCTTATCTCTCCCATCTCCCCACTCACAAGTCAAGACTTCAAATCACAAGTTAAGGAACCCAAGCCACTAGTTACATATAACACAAGTTTAAAAACATATTTACAAGCTCTAATTCTCTCCCCCATTCCCGAGCGCGTCACTTTCTCTCCGGATATTGCTCCGTACCTGCGGTGGTTGTTATGTACTACAACAGAAATAGGAAAACAATTTTCTTAAGCATTACGCTTAGTGAGCATTCTAAACATGATTGTATGTTTAATACGTGCAATGCTATGATTAACACATAAAAACACAACCGTAGTCGCCGAGTCACCGATTATATGGTTCATTCAGACCCGAAGACCTCCCTTGGTCCCGTGGCCACTTCTATTCCTTGGACTTCCGTATTTATCGGATTCTTCCTCTTCACCACCCTTATTACTCCCAACAATGAACCATTTTCCCGGTGCTCATTGACTACCACATAAGCAAATAAGCACATATACATGTATCAACACATAATCTCTATAAAAATTGATATGAAATTATTAATCCAACAACATAATAGCTTCTAAACATGGATGAATATCTCTAACACCACTTGAAGCTTTGAACACATTAAACCCAATCATTTAGTTTGTGTAGAAAACTCACCTCCCATAGATTCTACCCAAGATTAAGCTAGAGAAGTGCTGAATTTCACCAATTGAACCTCAATTTCTACCCCAACAAGAATCCTACAAGAATTCGGTAGACGACGTCTCACCGTTAAGTACGAGCTACTAAAATCTAGCAATTTAAACAGAAATTAAGGGTATAGAAATGATCGTCTCACCTCTACGAGTCCAAAAGTGGTCTCGGATCGTAAATCCGACGAACGGCGGCGACGGAACGGCGAGATTTCGACGTCGGTGACGGTTTCTCCGTTTCTCTCTCCGAACTCTCTTCTTTTTCTTTTGATTTCTGCAGAAATGAGAGTCTCCCTCTCTCCTACACCTATACATTCACAAGCATGAGGTGTTTTAACCTCAACTTTACCCATTTTTCTCTTACACCCCCGAATTTTCTTAAGTTCTTATTATGAACTCCCCCAAACATTCCATTAACTACCCAATTATTTAATGAGTGTTTGTCTAAGTTCCGTATGGGTCCCAACGTGGGTCCCACATATTTTTGTGAAATTGCTACCGCACCTACTAATTTTAAATCTTTTTCATTTATACCCTTATAACACCAACACTACACATATATCAACATGTAATATGAAAGCATGTAAACACATATTCATGTAAACACATAAAATGCATTTAATAATTTAAAATACAAATTACCATTTTACCCTTCGCTGGGTTCCATTTCAATACCTGTCCCACCTCACTGGGGACTTTTCCAACTAGTGTCCCTCTCTGAACACTTTTTACATGGGCGAGTCCAAGCCTCCCCTTAATCCGTTTATACACTAATTTTACTAATTAATGCATATTAACACAAATAATTAACCCGTTCTTCGGGTACGAGTGTTACATTTCTCTCTCCCTAAAAGGGAGTTTGGTCCCCAAACTTACTCTTACCTCAAGAATTGAATAAGTGCGGGTATTTTGCTCGAATCTCATCCTTTCGCTCCCAGGTAGCCTCCCCACTGAATGGCTTCGCCATTGAACCATCACCAAGGGAATTACTTTGGTCCTCAATACTTGATCCTTCCTATCAAGAATTTGCACTGGATGTTCCACGTAAGTTAAATCTTCCCGAATCTCTAACGGTTCCGGAATGATAACATGTTTCGAATCAGGCACATAACTTCGAAGCATCGACACGTGAAACACATTATGAACATTCTCTAATTCTTGTGGCAGCTTTAACCGATAAGCTAATGGCCCAACTCGATTAAGAATCAAATACGGTCCAACATATCTCGGACTGAGCTTACCTCGCTTACCAAAACGTGCTATGCCTTTTGAAGGCGATACTTTCAAAAACACATAGTCACCAACCTTAAACTCCAACGGTCTTCTACCCGTATCCGCATAGCTTTTATAACGACTCTGAGCCATTTGTAATCGCTGTTTAATCAATTTGATCTTGTCAGTAGTAATTTGCGCTATCTCTGGTCCCAAAAGTTGTTTCTCCCCAACTTCTGTCCAACACACCGGCGATCTACACTTTCTACCGTACAATGCCTCATAAGGCGCCATTCCAATGCTGATTTGGAAACTGTTATTGTAAGAGAACTCGATTAAAGGCAAATGGGTCTCCCAATCGGCCTTGAAATCCATAACACATACCCTCAACATGTCTTCTAGAATTTGAATCACTCGCTCGGATTGACCATCGGTCTGGGGATGAAATGCAGTACTAAAATGTAAAGCTGTCCCTATAGCCCTCTGTAAACTCTCGCAAAATCTTGACACGAACCGAGTGTCACGATCTGACACTATCAACACCTTTGCTCCATGAAGCCGTATAATTTCTCTGATATAAATCTCTGCAAGTTTCGATGGATCCTTGGTTTTGATAGGTAAGAAATCGGCTGACTTGGTCAACCGGTCAACAATGACCCAAATACTATCGTTCGACTTTTGAGATTTTGGAAATTCCGATACAAAATCCATCGTGATATGCTCCCACTTCCACTCCGGTATCTCTAGCGGATGTAATTCTCCCCCAGATCGTTGGTGTTCCAATTTCACTTTTTGGCATGTCATACATTTGGACACAAATTCTACGACCTCTCTTTTCATACCACTCCACCAGTAAATTTCTCACAAATCTCGGTACATTTTCGTACTTCCCGGATGCACGGAATATCTTGTATTATGGGCTTCTTCCATAACTTTGTCTCTCAAATCGCCAACTTTAGGAACACATAACCGATTGATGTATTTCAGAACACCATCTTGGAAACTAAATTCTGGCCTTCTCCCCTCTGGTAATTCATCCACAATCTTCTTGAATTCTGGATCTAGAAGTTGATTAGTCTTGATTTCATCAATTAAACTCGGCTGTGCCACGATCGCAGCCATTAAACCACCCTTGACTCTAGGAATTACTTCAAGTTCTAATTGTTCAAATTCTTTCACCAGCTCTTCTTGCGTTGTTAAGGCATAAGCTAAGTTTTCCGACGACTTTCGGCTCAAGGCATCGGCCACCACATTGGCTTTCCCCGGGTGATACTGAATTTTCAAGTCATAATCTTTCTAAGTTCTAACCACCTTCTTTGTCGCATATTTAGATCTCTTTGAGTGAACAAATATTTCAAACTTTTGTGATCGGTGAAGATTTCACAAGTTTCCCCGTATAGATAATGTCTCCAAATTTTCAGTGCGAAGATTACCGCTGCTAACTCCAAGTCATGTGTAGGGTAATTCTTCTCGTGAGATCTCAACTGTCGTGAAGCATACGCTATCACCTTGTCATCCTGTGTCAAAACACATCCCAAGCCTTGGTGAGAAGCATCACTGTAAATTCTGAAATTCCCAGTACTTGTTGGAATCCTAAGTATTGGTGCCGTAGTTAACTTCTTTTTCAATGCTAAGAAACATTCATCACATTCCTTGTTCCATTCGAACGATACATCTTTTCTCATTAACCTTGTCATCGGAGTCGCAATTCTAGAAAAATCCTTGACGAATCTTCTGTAGTATCCAGCTAATCCCAAGAAACTTCGAATCTCTGATACATTTGTCGGCTTTGACCAATTCATAACAGCTTCAATCTTCTGCGGATCTACAGAAATACCTTCTTTAGAGATCACATGCCCCAGAAAAGTGACACTCGTCAACCAAAACTCGCTTTTCTTCAATTTCCCAAACAACTGCTTTTCTCGTAGTCGTTGTAGAACCAACCTCAAGTGTTGTTCATGCTCATCTGGACTCTTCGAGTAAATGAGAATATCATCAATGAATACAATAACGAACTCATCCAAATACGACTTGAACACACGGTTCATTAAATCCATAAAGGCGGCAGGCGCATTAGTAACCCCAAACGGCATCACTAGAAATTCATAGTGCCCGTAGCGGGTCCTAAAGGCTGTCTTATCTACATCCTCAGCTTTAACTTTTAGTTGATGGTACCCAGATCGTAAATCAATCTTTGAAAATACCTCAGCCCCTTGAAGTTGATCGAATAGATCGTTAATACGTGGCAACGGGTACTTGTTCTTGATTGTTACTTTGTTAATTTCTCGGTAATCAATGCACATCGGCATTGTACCATCCTTCTTTTTCACAAATAATACCGGTGCACACGGGGATACACTAGGTCGGATAAAACCCTTATCTAGCAACTCTTGCAACTGTATCTTCAACTCTTTCAACTCGACTGGTGCCATTCGATATGGTGCTCGTGAATTGGTTGGGTTCCCGGCATAACATCAATACCAAATTCAGTTTCTCGATCAATCAATACACTAGGTAACTCCTCTGGAAATACATCTGAAAATTCTCGAACTATCGGAATATCTTCAAGTTTAAGATTGACACCCCTAGTATCAAGAATGCTACACAAGAACCCTTGACAACCTTTCTTCAACAATCGACATGCTTCAATAGTTGACACGATATACGGTGGTGATACAACACCCTTACCTTGAAAATAAAACTCATCTTGATTCGGAATACGGAATGCTACTCGTTTAGTATTACAATCAATATTAGCATGATTAGCTGCTAACCAATCCATACCCAATATAACATCGAAGTGCTGAATTACTAACGGTACCAAATCAACAGTTAACTCTTTACCATTCACATTAATCTCACATTTTCTAAACACACCCGAACTAACCAATGAAACCCCCAACGGTATCGCAACAGATAAATCATAGTCTAGGAACTCTAATGGCTTATCTAAATTCCTAGCAAAGTGGTGTGACACGAATGAGTGTGTGGATCCCGAATCTATAAGTACATTTGCTAGATGTGAGTAAATGGGAACCATACCTGAAACAACAGTGTCGGTAGAAGCAGTATTTCCCGGCCTGAGTTGAAATGATCTTGCCTCTCGCTGCTCTCTCCTCAGAGGTTGAGTAGTTCTCGGTGTAATGGCACTAGCTGTGTATGAACCGGAACCAGAAGCTCCTTGATGTTTGGTAGGACAATCTTTCGCTTGGTGCCCCAATTCCTTGCAAGTAAAGCATCGGCCCCTCATGTCCATATTCTGATTCGGACAATTCCTAGCGATGTGGCCTGGTTGTCGACATATGTTACAAGTGATCGGATTTGGAAGTTGATTACATCGTCCCCAATGAAACTTCTGACAAGTTGAACACCTTGGTTTGTTCCCACTAGAACTACTGCCACTACTAGCCGACGAACCTCCTGGACTCTGCCTTTTTGCACTCCCTTGACTATTGAACTGACTTGACCCAACCCTTTTGGTTTGTTGACTCGGTGGTGGTGGCATGTTTGAAGTATACCCAAGGTCTCTCTCCGCAATAGAGGCAATGTCCAATGCCTTAGCATAAGTGTCTGGACGGAATACGGTCACTCGTCTTCGGATGTCACCTCAAAGTCCCGCTACAAACTTCCTTGCTTTCACTTTCTCGGTTGTTACAATATCCCCGGCAAACCTTGCCAAACTCGTAAATTGTGTGGAGTACTCCCGGACTGACTTTCCCCCTTGTACCAACTCCATGAATTCTTGAGCCTTTTGATCCCCAAATGACTCTGGAAAATATTGATCATTGAAAATCTCAAGAAATTGGTCCCACGTTATCGGTTGACTCGGGCCTAGCTTAGTACGCCACCAATATTGCGCTTCATCCTTTAACGTATCGGCGGCAAATATAACTTTCTGCTCTTCCGTACACGGTAATACCCTGAAGATCTTCTCCATATCAGAAACCCAGAAGTTTGCCTTCATTGGGTCGGCTTTCCCACGGAATATTGTCGGCTTCTGCTTATGAAATTTAGAAATAGTAGCAACTTCCTCCCTCGGATTTGGGTTCGGTTGTCCCGGTCTTTCTTCGACCACATGAGTTTCGGCAACTCGTACCAATCCTTCGATTGCTCTTTCAACCCGTTCCATTCGGTTTGAGGTGTCACCTCCAGACATAATGCCTGGCACCCACATATTGCACACACACACGTTAGTTTTAAATAAACACATAACATGCTAATCAACATTTAAAAGCATGCTAAATAAACGTGTATGCATGTTTATGCAACTACGTGTTGTTGTGTGCACACTACGCATCGTACGTCTCTCGTCCCCAAAGGCTCTAGCCTACTGCTCTGATACCAAAAATTGTCATACCCCAATCCGCCTCGTGCGGATTAGGACACGTGTAACAATGCTATAAGCGCCCAAATACATTAATTTGTAGAGAAACATGCGAATTACAAGGAAACACGTGTGTTAAACGACATTAAACAACTCTATTGTTACAAAATAGCCCCAAGGGTAAAATGGTAATTAATAAGGTATATCAAATTTTATACCAAAAGATAGGTCTTTGAGTCCCAGTTCCAACGCAAAAAACGGCGCACGAATCCGATTTTTCTAGAAAAAGTTATGCACGTTTCCGTAAAAGGCGACGTGCTGCCAAATTTGTACGCGGATCGATCCGCCCTTTAAACCGGATCGATCCGATTTGTCAAAAACTGGCAGAGAGTTCCAAAAAAGGCCCGGATCGATCCAAGGCAAAAAGGGGGATCGATCCGGCTTACCAGAAGTCATTTTTGCTGGTTAAAACCATGTTTTTCAAGTCCAAACATATCCAAACCATCTCCAAACTTCATGAACTTTGGGAAACAACTCCAAACACATTTCCAAACACTTTTAAACATAAACCAAGCATGTACCACATATCTACAACTAGAATTGGATCAAATCCACTCATGAATTCAATTCCTTTGAATCAAAACAAACTTTAAAGCTTTGGAACTCAATTTTCATTAAAAGTTCATAGAATTGATTGGGAATGAACTCAAGCTAAGCCAATATCATACACGCAACCAAAACTTGTCCACAACACTAATGACATGATATAAACTTGTCGGATCGACTCAACACAATAACCTTCGTTTAAACAACCAAACATGGAAATTCGCATAAGTGTTTTCAACTTCACTCCAAAATCACCAAACAACGAGTTGGAAAGACAAAACCTCTCGATTGCAGGCTGAGAACTAACCAACCATTTTAGAAACCAATATTTACAACATTCTACAAGTTAGAAGAGAGTTCACATGCTCTAACCCAAAATCTCCCTTATCTCTCCCATCTCCCCACTCACAAGTCAAGACTTCAAATCACAAGTTAAGGAACCCAAGCCACTAGTTACATATAACACAAGTTTAAAAACATATTTACAAGCTCTAATTCTCTCCCCCATTCCCGAGCGCGTCACTTTCTCTCCGGATATTGCTCCGTACCTGCGGTGGTTGTTATGTACTACAACAGAAATAGGAAAACAATTTTCTTAAGCATTACGCTTAGTGAGCATTCTAAACATGATTGTATGTTTAATACGTGCAATGCTATGATTAACACATAAAAACACAACCGTAGTCGCCGAGTCACCGATTATATGGTTCATTCAGACCCGAAGACCTCCCTTGGTCCCGTGGCCACTTCTATTCCTTGGACTTCCGTATTTATCGGATTCTTCCTCTTCACCACCCTTATTACTCCCAACAATGAACCATTTTCCCGGTGCTCATTGACTACCACATAAGCAAATAAGCACATATACATGTATCAACACATAATCTCTATAAAAATTGATATGAAATTATTAATCCAACAACATAATAGCTTCTAAACATGGATGAATATCTCTAACACCACTTGAAGCTTTGAACATATTAAACCCAATCATTTAGTTTGTGTAGAAAACTCACCTCCCATAGATTCTACCCAAGATTAAGCTAGAGAAGTGCTGAATTTCACCAATTGAACCTCAATTTCTACCCCAACAAGAATCCTACAAGAATTCGGTAGACGACGTCTCACCGTTAAGTACGAGCTACTAAAATCTAGCAATTTAAACAGAAATTAAGGGTATAGAAATGATCGTCTCACCTCTACGAGTCCAAAAGTGGTCTCGGATCGTAAATCCGACGAACGGCGGCGACGGAACGGCGAGATTTCGACGTCGGTGACGGTTTCTCCGTTTCTCTCTCAGAACTCTCTTCTTTTTCTTTTGATTTATGCAGAAATGAGAGTCTCCCTCTCTCCTACACCTATACATTCACAAGCATGAGGTGTTTTAACCTCAACTTTACCCATTTTTCACTTACACCCCCGAATTTTCTTAAGTTCTTATTATGAACTCCCCCAAACATTCCATTAACTACCCAATTATTTAATGAGTGTTTGTCTAAGTTCCGTATGGGTCCCAACGTGGGTCCCACATATTTTTGTGAAATTGCTACCGCATCTACTAATTTTAAATCTTTTTCATTTATACCCTTATAACACCAACACTACACATATATCAACATGTAATATGAAAGCATGTAAACACATATTCATGTAAACACATAAAATGCATTTAATCATTTAAAATGCAAATTACCATTTTACCCTTCGCTGGGTTCCATTTCAATACCTGTCCCACCTCACTGGGGACTTTTTCAACTAGTGTCCCTCTTTGAACACTTTTTACATGGGCGAGTCCAAGCCTCCCCTTAATCCGTTTATACACTAATTTTACTAATTAATGCATATTAACACAAATAATTAACCCGTTCTCCGGGTACGGGTGTTACACACTCCTAGCTCCGCTAGGATGCTTGGAAAGACATATGAGGATGTTGTCAAGGTAGGTTCGATCGATTGAATGTGTCTCGATCGATCGAAGTGTCACGCCCCGACGTGGCATAATTCAGGAAAGCATTTAATTTCCTTTATGGACTCGTAGGTCGTGACAAGTGAGTATGACCAATTGTCCCTGCAACAAATAACTTAACAAACATTTCTAAAGCAAAGGATACTAACAGAACATAAGCTCCGAAATAAAAACTTACTAAAACTATTACAGCAGTCATAGTCTTAGGCACAAAACGCCTTATTCAAAAGTCTAAACTAGTTTATTACAAAACCCAAATTAAAAGACATAGGAAATATAAAGCAGCCTCCTGGAAAGTCTCCTGACTCTAAGTAGCATAGTCAAAATACCCTGGCTGCTCCTGACCCTGAAAATCTGGACATACAGTCCAGGACGCATCAACGCCGTCAGCTTATGAAAGCTGGTGAGCAAAATAAACAAGTGCTCGCAATGTATATATAAGCATATAAACAACGGTGCAATTTAACTTAACAGTAATATATTCAAGGTTCCAATTCCAACATAAGACACGGGGGAAAATAAAGAAAGCAATAAATATGTGACCATGCATGAGCAATGTAATATCTCATCTTTCTGACTCTTTTCTCTCAACAAAACTCAACACAACCAAACCATTATCTCAGATACCAGGAATACTATCCGATCGATATCCAAAACAACACACCAAACTATCGCTTCAGATACCAGGAATAATATCCGATCGATATCTAAGCCACACTCAATACCATCATTTTGGATACCAGGAATACTATCCGATCAATATCCGAAACAAGCGCCCTAGATACCAGGAATAATATCCGATCGATATCTAAGCCGTACACAACACTACCACCATCGCTTCGGATATCAGGAATACTATCCGATCAATATCCGAAACGCGCGCCTTAGATACCAGGAATACTATCCGATCGATATCTAAGTCGTACACGACACTGTCGCCTCCAATACCAGGAATAATATCCGATCGATATTGAGGTCGCACACCAGACCGCTACTCTTTACTCTTTTCACACTTTCTCGCACACATGCATGTTGACACAACCTCAACCCTAATATGTATGTCCATGTTTCATAAATAACACCTTTAATAAATCACAAAGCCGAATAATCGTACGAGCATAAATTTCGGTCTTAAACATTCTTACAAGTCCAAAGCCTAACAGTGAGCCTTTAAAACAGTGTATTTGTTAAACAGTCCTTTGAAATCTCCCAAAATATTTTCCAAACAGTCCCTTACCAAAAATCACACAAACTGCCAAAACTGCCACCTCGCGCGAGCGGATCGCGCGAGCGAGGGGGAGGGCAGATCGCGCGAGCGGATCGCGCGCGCGGAGGGGCTGGACAGGTCGCGCGAGCGGATCGCGCGCGCGAGGGGGGGGGGAAAGGTCCGCGCGAGCGGGCCGCGCGAGCGAGCCTCGCGCGAGCGGGTCGCGCGCGCGAGTTCTTGCAGAATGTCATCTTCTTCGTCTTCTCCCCTGTTTCTGGTTTTAAAACTGAAATTTACCCATTTTCAGAATCTGTTCGTACCAAGACATGTGATATATGGTTCTCCTCGGTTTTCCGCGTAGATTAAGAATACGCGATCAATTTTAACTAATACGGATTATATCACTAGTTATTCGCGATTAAAGTTAGAGTGACAAAACTTAAAATCAACGGTTCGTCGCGATACGGGTAAATTACTGTGTAGGATTCGAACCACAGCTTATCGGGATCAATATCTTCCATTCCCAATTTACAGAATTGATTTTGGTTACGATTTCTAAAACTCCAATTTCCAAGTTTTAATGGTGTATTGATATATATACACATATACACACATATATACACTGAAATACACCTATATAGACATTGAGAGTGAGTTTAAATTACTCACTGAGGTGTTTAATACTGAGAATTTGAGAATGCTAATTCCGCCGAGAATTCCGTCGTTCGAATAATTCTTCCTCCGTTCTTGATATATATATATATAACTATGTATGTGTATGAGTATATATATATACCATATATAATCTGTATATGTGTGTGTAGTGTTCTTGAGAACAAGAGAGTGATAGAGAGAATTAGAGAGAGTTTAGAGGGAGATTGAGAGTAACAGTGAGAGTGAATGAGAGAGATAGCAACACATATATATAAACTGCTAGTTTTGGGCTCCAAGCAATCAACGGATTTCGCCCGGTGTGGTTGAGCTCACGTGCTCCCACACCAAAACGCGGTAAAGACGCAATTTTAAAACCTGAACTGGTATTTTCTGGTTTAAAATAAAATACAGAAAATTATATTAACATAGGAATTAAATTCCCGGTTATACAAAAATATAGATATCGATTTTGAAACCACAGAAAACATTTTGGAAATTACGGTTTGGCCCCAGATAAATATTTATAAATAGAAATTAAAACAGATGCTCATGGAAATGAAATGCCGTATTTATTTATTAATGATAAATAAAATACAGGGCGTTACACCCTACCCACCTTAACAGAGATTTCGCCCCGAAATCTGAGCTAACTAATCCTGAAACAACTCGGGGTATCTAGTCCTCATGTCTGACTCTAACTCCCACGACGCCTCTCCTTCGTCATGATGCCTCCACTGAACCTTAACCAAAGGAACGTCTCTTCTTCTCAGCCTCTTGATACTCTGGTCAAGAATCCTCACAGGTCTATCCTTGTAGGCAACATTCTGACTTGTCTCAATATCATCAAAATTAACCACATGTGAAGGGTCCCGTATGTATTTCCTTAACATACTGACATGGAACACATTATGAACACCAGACATCTTCGGTGGCAACGCGAGCCGATAAGCCACTTTCCCAACACGCTCCAAAATCTCGAATGGCCCGATGAAACGAGGTGCCAACTTCCCTCTTTTCTGACCAAAACGTACTATTCCACGAACAGGTGAAACCTTAAGGAGTACGTGATCTCCAACACTGAACTCCAAGTCCTTTCGACGTCGATCCGCATAACTCTTGTGTCTGCTCTGTGCAGTTTTCATCCTTTCCTTGACCAGTGAAATCTTCTCATTGGTCTCTCTCACCAAATCTGGTCCCAAAAGTTCTCTGTCTCCCACTTCAGCCCAACACAATGGAGATCAACAAGGTCGTCCGTACAAAGCTTCGAACGGCGCCATTCCAATACTCGAGTGATAACTGTTGTTATACGCAAATTCAACCAATGGTAAGTGCGTCTCCCAAGACTCTTCAAAGTCAATTGCACAAGCTCTGAGCATATCTTCCATAATCTGGTTAACACGCTCGGTCTGTCCATCGGTCTGAGGATGGAATGCAGTACTCATCTTGAGCGAAGTTCCCATAGCCTTCTGCAAACTTTCCCAAAATCCCGAGGTAAAACGTGCATCTCGGTCTGATACAATTGTCACAGGTGCACCGTGCAGTCGCACCACTTGCTGTAGGTACATTCGACTCATCCTTTCTACTGGGTAAGTCATATTGTACGCGATAAAGTGTGCAGACTTCGTCAAACGATCCACAATTACCCAAATCGCGTCATGATTCTGTTGTGACCGGGGTAATCCAACCACGAAATCCATAGTTATGTGCTCCCACTTCCAACCTGGAACAGGTAAGGGTTGCAACAATCCTGAGGGTCTCTGATGTTCGACTTTCACTTGTTGACAAGTCAAACATTTAGACACAAACTCGGCTACTTCTCGCTTCATCCCTTCCCACCAGAAATTTCTCTTCAGGTCTTTATACATCTTCGTTCCTCCTGGGTGTACTGTCAGTCTCGATTTATGTGCTTCTTCGAGAATATCTTTTCTCAAATCTCCTAAATCTGGCACACACAATCTATCTCGACATCTGTACCCTCCATCGGCCCCAACCTTCCATTCTGTCGGGTCCTTCTCTGACATCTTGGCGAACCATGCTTGAAATTTCTCATCTTCTTTCTGGGCTTCGATGATTCGACTCACAAGTGTTGGTTGTACTACCAAGCATCCAAAGTGATGTCCGTCACTTCCTTCAGAAATCTGCATATCAAATTCTGCGATTGTCTCTAAAGCTTTCCATTCCCTCAACATCAATGAAGCAATCATTCCTCGAGGCTTCCGGCTTAGGGCGTCAGCGACTACGTTAGCCTTACCAGGGTGGTACTCTAATGTGAAGTCGTAGTCCTTAATCAGCTCCATCCACCTACGTTGCCTCATGTTCAACTCCTTCTGAGTAAACAAATACTTAAGGCTCTTGTGGTCCGAAAATAAATCAAACTTCTCCCCATAGAGGTAGTGTCTCCAGGTCTTGAGCGCGAACACTACTGCTGCCAGCTCCAAATCATGAGTTGGGTAATTCAATTCATTCGGCTTCAACTGTCGTGAACCATAGGCGATAACCTTTCCGTCTTGCATAAGGACACATCCCAATCCTTGATACGAGGCGTCACTAAAAATAGTGAACTTCTCACCATCCCTTGGTATCGCAAGCACTGGCGCTGTTGTCAATCTCTCTTTCAGTTTCAGAAAAGCGCGTTCATGCTTATCAGTCCATTCAAACTTCAAATCTTTCTTAGTCAACCCAGTTAACGGGGCTGCTATCTTTGAGAAACCTTCTACAAATCTCCGATAGTAACCAGCTAGTCCCAGAAAACTTCTGACTTCTGTAGCATTGGTTGGCCGAGTCCAATTCGCCACTGCATCGGTCTTTGATGAGTCAACCGCGATTCCTTGTTGAGAGATCACATGCCCGAGAAACTTAACTTCCTGAAGCCAGAATTCACACTTGCTGAATTTAGCATACAAGCGGTGATCCTTGAGAGTCTGCAACGCGATCCTCAGGTGTTGTTCATGCTCTTCCTCTGACTTGGAATAGATCAAAATATCATCAATAAAGACAATAACGAACTGATCTAAGTATGGCTTGAATACTCTGTTCATCAAGTCCATAAACACAGCCGGAGCATTCGTCATCCCAAACGGCATCACTAAGAACTCGTAGTGTCCGTATCTCGTCCTGAAAGCAGTCTTAGGTATGTCTTCCTTCCGCACCCTCAACTGGTGATACCCTGACCGTAGATCAATCTTAGAAAAGGTCGTGGCTCCTTGCAACTGATCAAACAGATCGTCTATCCGAGGTAAAGGATACTTATTCTTGATAGTAACCTTATTCAGTTCTCGGTAGTCAATACACAACCGCATTGACCCATCCTTCTTCTTCACAAACAACACTGGTGCTCCCCAGGGTGAAGTACTTGGACGAACAAAACCCAATTTCTCAAGTTCTTGAACTTGTTCCTTCAGCTCCAACAACTCTGTAGGGGCCATCCTGTAGGGAACCTTGGTTATAGGTCGAGTACCTGGCACCAATTCCACACAGAATTCTATGTCCCTTTCCGGCGGTAATCCTGAAATATCTCGGAATACTTCATCGAACTCTTTGATTACCGGTATAGATGATACTGTCACCTCTGCACTGACAACCTCAATGTTTGCTAGGCATCTAGTGAGGAACATATCACCCGAAGGGTTACATTGGAAATCGAAGAGTTGATTCCCCTTGTCCGCAAATGTGATCTTTTTCCTTGCACAATCCAACTTCGCATGATTCTTCTCGAGCCAATCCATTCCCAGGATTATATCGAACTCCTTCATCGATAGAACCACCAAACTCGCCAAAAGTTCACGGTCTCCTAACCGTAGAGGACAATCCTTACATACATGTAATAACTTGACTGTGGTCCCTAAGGGTGAGACAGCACTCAAGGCTTCCTCTAAACGTTGCGGTACTATACCCAACTTCTGAACGATCTTAACAGATATAAAAGAATGTGTAGCACCCGTATCGAATAAAACTTTAACATGAGAGTTAAACAAGGTTAGAGTACCTTCCACTGCTCGTTGCTCAGGCAATCCTTCCTCATAAGCACCTCCTCCATACCTTGTTTCTTCATAACCAGCAGCCTCGGGAATAACAACATTCAGGCGGGCCTGTCCTTGCTGACTATAGTTGCCTTTCCTAGGAGCCTTGCATTCCGGACTTATGTGACCTGGCATGCCACAATTATAGCACACAATTCCCGGACGATCAGCACGCCTAGTCTGTCTGCAATCCTTAGCTCGGTGACCGGGATTACCACAATTGAAGCAATTGTTGTTTTTGGCCCCTTCTATTGCTAGAGGCGGATACTGCTGAACCGCTTGTGTCTGCTGTGGTTTCTTTCCTCCATCCCAGGTCCTTTTCTGTCCTTGAGGGTACCCAGGTTTTTGGCCAGAATAACCCTTCTGCGGAGGTCGATTTCCAAACGGCTTCGAATTCTGACACCCATCATTCTCTAACCCTGTAGCCAATCTCACCAGAGCTTCAAATGACTGGCCCAGATGCCCCATAGTCAAATGTCTGAGAGACAGGTTGAGACCTCGGTGATACTTCTTGATTTTCCTCTGGGGTGTGTCCACCATATGTGGAGCAAAGCGAGACAGACGCTCAAATCGGGTAGTGTACTCTCGGACAGTCAGATTCCCTTGAGTCAACTCCATAAACTCTTTCTCTCTCTTGTCCTTCTCTTCTTCGGGGAAATACTTCTCAAGAAACCTTTCCTTGAACATAACCCATGGCATTCTCCTTGCAGCTTCTTCCCCTATCGTCGCCTTTTCTGCATCCCACCAATCAGCCGCTGCATAAGACAGCTGAAAGATAGCCAGACGCTTCTTCTCCAGATCAGTGCACTCTATGGTCTCAAAGATACGCTCCATCTGACGTAGCCACTGTTCCGCTTGCCAGGGTTCATCAGTCCCCGCAAAATACTCAGGTCGCAGGGCGCGAAACTCTTTGAGAAGCTTGTCTCCCGTCTGGTGGGCTTGCCTTCCATTCCCGTTGTAATTCCCATTCTGATTATTGTTCCTTGCGTTCTGATCACTAACCCTCTCCAACCTCCTTACAAAAGCTTCGAACATTCCGGTTGGATCTATTACCGGGGGTGCATCTTCAATAGCGGGACGATTCCTGAGATTTCTTCCAGCCATCTGATCGAGAGAACGGTACCTATCCATCAATCAACAGAATTCGGTCAACCTCTCGAGAAGAAAGAAAATTCTAAACGATAGAAAGCACCTAAACACGGAACGAAGTCGAACGATCTTATCTTAATTCTATCTTAACGGGAGATCCTATGTGTCTGGACAATCGGTCGAGCCATAACCTGGCTCTGATACCAAAAAGCCTGTCACGCCCCGACGTGGCATAATTCAGGAAAGCATTTAATTTCCTTTATGGACTCGTAGGTCGTGACAAGTGAGTATGACCAATTGTCCCTGCAACAAATAACTTAACAAACATTTCTAAAGCAAAGGATACTAACAGAACATAAGCTCCGAAATAAAAACTTACTAAAACTATTACAGCAGTCATAGTCTTAGGCACAAAACGCCTTATTCAAAAGTCTAAACTAGTTTATTACAAAACCCAAATTAAAAGACATAGGAAATATAAAGCAGCCTCCTGGAAAGTCTCCTGACTCTAAGTAGCATAGTCAAAATACCCTGGCTGCTCCTGACCCTGAAAATCTGGACATACAGTCCAGGACGCATCAACGCCGTCAGCTTATGAAAGCTGGTGAGCAAAATAAACAAGTGCTCGCAATGTATATATAAGCATATAAACAACGGTGCAATTTAACTTAACAGTAATATATTCAAGGTTCCAATTCCAACATAAGACACGGGGGAAAATAAAGAAAGCAATAAATATGTGACCATGCATGAGCAATGTAATATCTCATCTTTCTGACTCTTTTCTCTCAACAAAACTCAACACAACCAAACCATTATCTCAGATACCAGGAATACTATCCGATCGACATCCAAAACAACACACCAAACTATCGCTTCAGATACCAGGAATAATATCCGATCGATATCTAAGCCACACTCAATACCATCATTTCGGATACCAGGAATACTATCCGATCAATATCCGAAACAAGCGCCCTAGATACCAGGAATAATATCCGATCGATATCTAAGCCGTACACAACACTACCACCATCGCTTCGGATATCAGGAATACTATCCGATCAATATCCGAAACGCGCGCCTTAGATACCAGGAATACTATCCGATCGATATCTAAGTCGTACACGACACTGTCGCCTCCAATACCAGGAATAATATCCGATCGATATTGAGGTCGCACACCAGACCGCTACTCTTTACTCTTTTCACACTTTCTCGCACACATGCATGTTGACACAACCTCAACCCTAATATGTATGTCCATGTTTCATAAATAACACCTTTAACAAATCACAAAGCCGAATAATCGTACGAGCATAAATTTCGGTCTTAAACATTCTTACAAGTCCAAAGCCTAACAGTGAGCCTTTAAAACAGTGTATTTGTTAAACAGTCCTTTGAAATCTCCCAAAATATTTTCCAAACAGTCCCTTACCAAAAATCACACAAACTGCCAAAACTGCCACCTCGCGCGAGCGGATCGCGCGAGCGAGGGGGAGGGCAGATCGCGCGAGCGGATCGCGCGCGCGAGGGGGGGGGAAGGTCCGCGCGAGCGGGCCGCGCGAGCGAGCCTCGCGCGAGCGGGTCGCGCGCGCGAGTTCTTGCAGAATGTCATCTTCTTCGTCTTCTCCCCTGTTTCTGGTTTTAAAACTGAAATTTACCCATTTTCAGAATCTGTTCGTACCAGGACATGTGATATATGGTTCTCCTCGGTTTTCCGCGTAGATTAAGAATACGCGATCAATTTTAACTAATACGGATTATATCACTAGTTATTCGCGATTAAAGTTAGAGTGACAAAACTTAAAATCAACGGTTCGTCGCGATACGGGTAAATTACTGTGTAGGATTCGAACCACAGCTTATCGGGATCAATATCTTCCATTCCCAATTTACAGAATTGATTTTGGTTACGATTTCTAAAACTCCAATTTCCAAGTTTTAATGGTGTATTGATATATATACACATATACACACATATATACACTGAAATACACCTATATAGACATTGAGAGTGAGTTTAAATTACTCACTGAGGTGTTTAATACTGAGAATTTGAGAATGCTAATTCCGCCGAGAATTCCGTCGTTCGAATAATTCTTCCTCCGTTCTTGATATATATATATATATAACTATGTATGTGTATGAGTATATATATATACCATATATAATCTGTATATGTGTGTGTAGTGTTCTTGAGAACAAGAGAGTGATAGAGAGAATTAGAGAGAGTTTAGAGGGAGATTGAGAGTAACAGTGAGAGTGAATGAGAGAGATAGCAACACATATATATAAACTGCTAGTTTTGGGCTCCAAGCAATCAACGGATTTCGCCCGGTGTGGTTGAGCTCACGTGCTCCCACACCAAAACGCGGTAAAGACGCAGTTTTAAAACCTGAACTGGTATTTTCTGGTTTAAAATAAAATACAGAAAATTATATTAACATAGGAATTAAATTCCCGGTTATACAAAAATATAGATATCGATTTTGAAACCACAGAAAACATTTTAGAAATTACGGTTTGGCCCCAGATAAATATTTATAAATAGAAATTAAAACAGATGCTCATGGAAATGAAATGCCGTATTTATTTATTAATGATAAATAAAATACAGGGCGTTACACGAAGTCATGGCAAGTTCGATCGCTTGAACTTGGCTCGATCGATCGAAAGTTCGATCGATCAAAACCACTTCGATCGCTCGAAGGTTAGGTCGGTTCTGGGTATCTATAAATAGGGCAGCTGCGTACTGAATGTTTTTAATTGTCCTTTTTATACGTAGACGCTGCAGAAACTGTTTAGGTTTCCCTAAACCTTCCCTATCCTCTCTATTAGGGTTCCTACCAACCCTAGTCTCTCCGGGAGCATCCGCAAGAGTCATAAGAGTGAAGACCATCTAGTGGAGGCTGCTGGAAGTCAGAGATTTCAGAATTGGGTTCAAGACCGTAAGGTATAATTCTTGTCCCCTCTTGTGCGCATCTATAGAATTGACGAGTAGTAGATACTGGGCTACCAACAAAGTTTTTGTAACTTGTTCTTTCCGCTGCGCGTTTAAAATTGTTTTTAAAACCTGTATTTCCATCAAGGCCTACATAGGTCATGTTTGGCAATAAATTATTATTATTTTTTTTTTTGGAGTTTTTCAATAATTATGAAACTCCAAAAACTAAAATAAAATATTTAGCAAAATAGCATCTACAATAGCTATACGTCAAAAGCTACTTCAGACAACTTTTATCAATTACAAATTTTTGTGATTTAATTACACAAGAAAAAGAAGTTGTCAAACGGTCCACAAAGGGTATTGTTGGACTCTTTGTGAGAATTCTATCTTTTGCTAAGTTCTGCTACTTGCTGGAGTCAATGGAGTGTGTTGTACCTCCCCATGGTTTTCCATGTCTAATAAAACTCTCTTTTGATTGACAAAAAATAAAAATAAAAATCATGGGACAAAGTGAAAAATGTCTAACTACATGGAGTGTATATGTGATTAATCTCTTTTTATTAAAAAAAAACATTAGCTTAGCTTTCTCCGTCACTCTAAAAGGGTTGGAAGGAACCAAAACACAAAAATATATTATTTAGGGGTGAAAGTGAAAAACAATGTATAATTTGACGGTATAAAATGCATTTTATCTTAAAGATACCTACCACACTAGGAAAAAATATAATTTATGCGTAACACTACATTAGCACATTAACGTTGTATCACAATCTTCGTTAGGGATAAAAACGGTTCGGTTCAGTTCGGTGCAGTGCAATTTTTAGTCAAATTGATCGGTTTTTCAGTTTGGTTTGATTTAGTGTAAATTTTCGATTCAGTTCGGTTCGATTTTTATATTGAATGAATTTTTGAAAGAAAAATTTAGTGGAAAATCCCATTCTACCAATGTTTGTTGTGATGGACCCACCAATTGGTACTTCCCAATGATAGACCCTATAATTGTAAATGTTTTTAGAGATTAGTCCACAATCCCCAATTATAGATAGTTTCAGTGACCTTTTTACCCCCATACATACGCACATGTATATATATATATATATATATGCATATATATGGAAATAAATTTGCTTTAAAGATTCCATTGATTTGCATATCAAATAAATGGAAATAAAATCCCACAACTTTAGCCTTGTACATTATGAGTCTTTTGAATATTTCTAACGCCATTTTTATGTGGGTATCCCACTTTTGTATGTTCTACCAATAATCATTGATCACATAACATATGAAGTTGTTACTATACTCCATACATTTATGCGAGTATTACACTGCAACTAGTTCATTAGTATGAAATTTTACACTGCAACTAGTTCATTCGTCGAACATCACCAAGGCTGAGGCCCTTTGCATATATTTTGGGAAGTTACCAAACTAAATCCCATAAATCTTGCATATATTTTGGGAAGTTACTAAATGCTATGATTGTAGGGCTTGTATACAATTTCACACCACATCATGTGAACGAAAACCATGAGTGTTAAATTTTACACTATAACCTTTTGAACTACAACCTTTGAACTACAACATAGTATACAATTTCATATCATAACCTTTAAAGCAAGAATATGAGTGTTAAATTTTACGCTACAACCTTTTTGAACCACAATATTGTATACAATTTCACTCCACAACCTTTGAAACATGAACATTAGTGTTCAATTTAACACTGCTGTGTGTGTATGTGTGTGTGTGAGAGAGAGAGAGAGAGAGAGAAAGCACGTGGATGATTTGGGAAAGTGGTTTAGAAAATGATGTTGACAGAATGTTGATGATGTTAGTGGCTTGAGAAATAGTGATGTTGTCTTGAGTAAAAATGATGTTGACAGAATGTTGATGACGTTAGTGGCTTGGGTAATAGTGATGTTGTCTTGAGTAAAGATGATGTTGGGTGATGATGAAATCCAAATCTCCTCCACCACATCTCCATTACCATTAATCCATCGCTCATAACTCTTTCTAATGCATTGGAAAACTGCGACATTCATATCTCCTATGCCTGTAGTGATGGATTTTCTTAGTTGTGTAGCCGTATCAATCCAGAACTGTAGTTTCTTCCTTCCCCAAGAGAGAGTCACGACCGGTGTGTATGTGTGTGTGTGTGTGTGTGTGAGAGAGAGAGAGAGAGAGAGAGAGAGAGTAAATGGATATAGAATGTGATTCATTCTTATTTGGGTATTTGAGTTTTGAATTTTGAAAACCCCAAAATCTTGGGGTTATTTATTGTAGTGTTGAATGGGAAATGGTAAGGGTAGTTTGGTCCAAATTTATAGAATGGACTTCATAGTAAAATGTTTCATAGGTTGAACCTATTGAAAGAAACTTAGAGTAAGATAGACATTATACTAATTAACTCTTTTTGAAAATGGATCGAATTGAATTTAAAAGTTACTTACTTTTATCTCTTTTGGCCGCTCCAATTTGGGAATACTCTCACCCAAAAATAAAAACTATACATTGGCTCATCCTTGTCATGAAATGCCCAAAGATTCTCGACTCCTCCTTAGAAACAGCACCCTATGTGGATGTTGTCTAAAATGCTGTCCACAGAGGGGAGCTGACAATCTTTACTCTAAAAAATTACAACACTCATTAATTGTCATAAACTATAAGGCAAATAATTATAATATACTATTAGTAATAACACATACACAACAAACTTCAAAATAGAAACAACAATGATAGGGATACACACCAAAAAATATATCAAATAACACACTGTACTTTAAATGCATGTACCCTGTATTGTTTGTATTTTTTATATTTTTCTGTACATCACTTACACAGCATAAGATACATGCATTTAAAGCTCTTAGTTATCCTAACTAATAACTCCGGCACAGAGTACAAATTTGTGGCTAGTTAACAGATTGGACTAGTGTGTTTGACATGGGGCGCAATCTTTGTCCGGCAAACAAAATCGACGTCGTCTCTGTCACAACTCAAGCAACCACACAAGGGAAGGACTGTGGATTGAACCAATGTACGTGCCGGAATTGAGAAGTTGACTTCTTTGAGTTTCAATTTGAAAAAAAAGAAACCGACATTTCCAAAAAAAAAAAAAACAGAAGTTGTTTGATTCGCGCGGATTTTCCAACTTTGGTTGGTGCAGTCTGCAGAGAGTAGATTACACAAAGTCTCTTTGTACACAGAGATACATTTGTCACTATGCACTGACTTTGTTGCGCCTGTCCTCCTCTTCCACAGAGAGAGAGAGAGAGAGAGAGAGAGAGAGAGAGCGACTTGGCTACTTTTTGATTCTTCGAAGATACCCAAATTTTGGGTGTGTTTGATAACCCCATTAAGTGCTGAAAATGAAAAGATTCAGCACTTATTCTTTTTCAGTGCGTTTGATAACATACCGCTTAATTGAAAAAGTAGCTCCAAAATCACTGAAAACTTTAAGTGAAAAATTTCTACTGAAAATAATCACTGAATGCATTCTACTTCAATAGTTGAAACACAATTTTAAGGAATAAAACTTCAAGCACTTAAAATTTTCAGTACTTAAAATTCAGCACTTAATTTTCAGCACTTAATTTTCAGTTTTATCAAACGCACCCTTTGTCTTTTGGCATTCAGTGGAATTCACCGCCATATAAGCTAAAAAAAAAAATTCCCTTAATTCCATCCACCGTCGGCATTGATGTCTCTGGTGCAACTTACAATGTGTGAATTCCTTTCATTGTCTATATATAATTTATATATATTCAATAATGATTTCCTCTCATCTCATCTCATCTCATTCTTGGTAGAAATATTAAATAACACATGCTCCTCAGTTTTACTCTATTGTTTAACTCTTCATTTAGTGAGAGAAACTATAAAAGACCTTAATTTTGATCTGGGTTGTGCCCGAAAGTTTCGCAATTCAAACATTCGTCATCTTTAGTCCCTAGTCAGCACTTAGCATTTTATTGCCTCCCAATTTGATGAAGAAATGCCTCAATGATTACAAAATTCGAAGAGACCCGGTACACTGTATACCTTAATCACTCTCAAATCCTTTACATAGATTCTGTGGTCTCCATCCACATTTCGTAATGACCCATTCCCATTTGAGATCTTTATCTCAACCCACATTCTTGTCATTGGATTCCTTGCCCACTTTAAGCCCAAGCACCGATGATATTTCCATGGCGGAAGTGGGCTGTCATTCTCAAGGCCTTCTTCTTAGTCCTTCCCTTCCAAAAGAAAATCGATTTCTCTCCAGCTTGAGTCTCCCTCCTAGTAAAGGGCATCGATTCTCTAACCGCGATATTCCATTAGGATTTTCTGATATCATTCAATCTTCACCCCAGTTGATACCTATTAGTGGTAATGCAGTATTGGGTCGAGAAAATTTGGTCAAGGATGATCTGGTTTGGTCCGTGAAACGAGAATTGCAATCCGATGGGGATTGTGCCAAGCATGAAGAAGAGAAGGGAGAGAGAAAATCAGAGGGAGTGGTTGTGGATGACCTGTTAAATTCATTTGTGAATTTGGAGAAGATAGATACATTGAACTCTACTGGCATTGAGGATAAGGATATGGATAGCAGGGCTAGTGGCACAAAGACAAATGGTGCTGACAGTGATAATGAAGTGGAGAGCCGCAGAAGGAAAAATTCCAACAGCATGAATGGCGTAACTGTAAATTTTCTAACTGAGAAAAGGTGTGCCGGTGGAAATGATCCTTTGGCTGCAAGACACTTTAGAAGTGTTTCAATGGATAGTTTCATGGAAAATTTGAAATTTTCGGACGAGTCACCAAAGTTACTGCTGCCGCCTTCTGTTGGAGCTCAGGTGGGTCAAAACTTACCAAGCAATTTGGAGTTTGGAAATGGCGAATTCAGTGGAGCTGAGTTGAAAAAGATTATGGCAAGTGAAAAACTTGCTGAAATTGCAACGTCAGATCCCAAACGTGCCAAAAGGTGGTTTGATTAACAACATTTTATCTTTTGAACATTTTTTACTTAGTGTCCTTTTTAATACAATTGGAGTTTGAGATCATAGCCTTATCCTTGAAAATATTCTCACCTCAGGATATTGGCTAATCGTCAATCAGCTGCGCTTTCCAAGGAGAGGAAGGTGCGATACATCGCGGAATTGGAACAGAAGGTGCAAACTCTGCAATCCGAGGCTACCACATTGTCAGCCCAGCTTACACTACTACAGGTTTCTATATGGTGCTTGTGATTTTACTATTTCTGCACCTTTTTAGTTCTCTACGTGCTAATTGGGTGTTTCGTTATTTTTGCCTCCAGAGAGATTCTGCTGGGCTTACAAGTCAGAACAATGAGTTGAGATTCTGTGTTCAAGCAATGGAGCAGCAGGCACAACTTAAAGATGGTACTTTCGTTATACCTTTGCCTGTGTTTGCTTCTTATGTGTCCGTGCACTGATTCTTATTTTATGACAAGCATTCTTGAGATGTCTTACCTTTGAAGCTGTCAAATTGTTTTAAGACCGTAGAAAGTAGAATATGATTACCAACTGAAACTGCAAGGATATGCTAGTCAAATTTCATGAAACAGCAGCACACTCGTATTTCTTGTTATAATACGAAGTACAGTATGGCGATAAATTCACTGGTCAAATTAATATTTCATGGTCTCGGACAAATTAACCTTTTAGGATGGACGCAATGGCACATTGAATGTAGGCGCATGGAGTTTTAGATTGGGAACTTTTCTTTGATGTATCAATCATCCAATGTTATTCAATATTTACATTTGTGTAATACTAGTAGGTCCATCAGACCTTAGGGAACGTTTAGGAACTGCTTATTGAGGCCAAATGCACGATTGACTTCCATAAACAGTTGTGTGGGATGTGTGGTCCATGGGGCCAAACACGCTTTTGGGGGATTTTTGAAAGGGCCAATCGCAGTTTTCTGGGATTGGCATGCCATCGCAACGCATTTCAAGCGGGCCCTTGATTGGCAAGTCTTTATCTGGGTTAGTAAACCTGTTTAGATTGTGGTTTGGGGCTATCCCTTGGGGACTAGTACTGTGTGTTGTTGGCTCTAAAATAAAATGTTTGTGTTTCATGTGGCAGCTCTGAATGAAGCATTAACTGCAGAGGTCCAGAGTTTGAAGCAAACATTGGCAAATCTTAGAGGGGAGGGAGAGCCTTATTCTAACATGTCACAGCAGATTTCCATGAATCATCAGATGTTCACATTGCAGCATTAACTGACCACCCTGCAACTATGACAAAATGGTGAGACCTCAAAGCACGACTCTAAGTGTAACCATTAGTTTGGCCCTGTTGACCATTGAACTTGTGTTAATTCATCTGCATGGTTCCCAAGCTATTTTGTATTCTTTGTTCGTGTAATAAATGTTTTGTTCATTTGATTGGTGGTTGTGTCAAGATTGTTAGATAAAGGTTGATGTCATTACTAGTTTTTCCCTTTGTTGTTAGTCAACCACTTGTCCTCCTGTATCACCTTCAGCTGCGCACTTATCCCATAGAACCAGATTAAGGAAAACTTATCACCATCAGTTGAACTATAAAAAATTGAAATTAAAAAAAAAAAAATACACATTATCCCTAAACCTGAATGAAGAAAACATATACAATAGACACTGATGGCCCTCCACCCCCACACCCCTTTTTTTGGGCCTGAGAGAGAGATATGATGATGGTCCATTATTAGAAACAATTTGCATATATTTCTGGCCTTTGGAATTTATTGGGTAGCACTAGTCCTACTAGATAAAAAAATGGGTCTCACTGGGATACCGGGCAGGATTTGTAACCTCTCACATATTTCAAATTTTTGTTGAGTTGGAATTTTTTTTTGCTGAATTGGATAAAGAATTCCTTGGAAATAGGGGGCCATATGAATTCATACAGACTCCTTATTGGCTTGTTATACCATATAGATTTTGCAACCATGATAATGGATATTTTTTCCTAATACACGTAGTTTTTAGCCACAAGGCAAATTGGGTCATGCATCACTTTTTTTTTTTCCCTTCGGAAAAGGGTTAATCAATAAAAAGAAAAGCCAAACAACATCTACAAAAGAATAAAGGGGCATACCCCTGGAAAAACAATAAAATCAAACAAGCATAGAAATCAACTCTAACATGGGCTGGGAGACTATCTAAATTATTCTAAAGCCAAGGGAAAGAGAGACAATCATCCCTAACAAACTACGGAGCCACACAAAGAAAAAGCAACACAAAACAAAAGAGGCCCTATGACCTACATCAAATCAATCATGACGGCGACCCTTGTGATGAGTTCCTCTGAAATTTATCTTGGCTTCCGTCTTCCTTTGTCGGGAAGAAATGGGGCAATCAGGAGTTAGGAATTCAGATCCATAAGTAACATCAAGTTCCTCTGTATGAACGTCTTCTTTCTTCATCCCAGCAGGGAGTTCCCAATCAATAAGCATAGAAGATTAGAAGATTAGAAAGTGTTAGCTCCATTATCAAAGCCCCAAGATTAATCCCTGGACAACCTCTTCGCCCAACTCCGTATGGAATTAGGTCAAAATCATTTCTTTTGTAGTCAATGTCACTACCCATGAATCTTTCTGGGTAGAACTCTTGTGGCTTGTCCCAGGATTCTAAATCCCCTCCAATGGTCCATGCATTAACATAAACTACGGTTTTTGGTGGAATTTCATACCCATCTATAACACATCTTTCCATGGTTTCTCTTGCGGTATTAAAAGTGGAACAGGAGGGTATAATCTCATTGCCTCGTTTATCACTGCCCTAAGATATGGTAGGTTCTGAACATCATCTTCATCTACCGTATCCTTCTTTCCAATTGAGCTTCTTATTTATTTCTTCTTGCGCTTTCTTCATCACTCATTCACTCTAGGGTTCTTCATCAACCCCGTCATCACCCATTCCACAGTAGCCGCACTCGTGTCCATACCACATATAAGTATATTCTGCAAAATAAACAAGAAAATAAATTTATATGTAAAACAGAAGATGTTTTCACATATGAGAGAAAATAATGTTCATTACCATGAGTACTGCTTTAATGTGATCCTAAGTGAGACCAATGCAATATAATTGATTGTTTTTCAATTGAAGAAGGATGTCAATGATGTCCTCTTGCATGCATTGGGGTCTGTTTGGATTGAGGTGCTTGTTGATGAGTTCTTGGTAAAATAAGTCCATTTCCTGGAACTCTACCCATTGTTGTTTGATAGCTGGTATGAGCTTGTACTCTATAAACATGGTGAAACCTCAAGAAGAACCAACATTAAAGTATGGGTGGTGGGTTATATATATTGTATGTTTTCTTGTACCAAGATTTGATAGCAATAGAGAGAATTAAAACTATCTTCATCTGCCGGGACCATGTGTTGAATAAATAAACTCAACTTAAGAATCAAAAGATTACCTCCAAAGTTCCAAGAAAAATAGAGAAATGGTTTATATATAACTTTCTATGCCTATTAGTTGCTGAGCAAGTAGGATGTAAGTTTACCTACATAGATGCATACATAGAATATGTTTTATGGTTACATCTTCCAATGAATTGTAAGCAAGATGGAATTATGAACCTATCTTTTCTTCTCTGTCCATTTAATGTTAGTTCGGGAAGTTCATGGATGAAGAGGAGTTCCCTCTGTTTCTTTTGTGTTTTGGAAGTACAAGAACAAAGGGGAATATAGGAAGAGTTAGAAGGGAAATCATAGCATATTACCCCTTGAGTGAGTCTAAAAATTACATGCTTGATACTTGTTAGTTTCTGTATGCATTTGGTAGAGATGTCCCCTAACCTTGTACTCGTTTTTTGATATAGGTAACATAACCCTTCATCAACAAACGGATATAATTTGTGTAATGGAAGAAGATCTAAGAGGAACATAGGAAGAGCTAGAGGGAAAACTTATTATTATTATTATTATTAATTTTTAAACAAATGCGTACTAACAATTTTATAGACAAATTACAACTATATTTTTATTTTATTTTTTCTTTTCAGTTTGCGTAGGCAGTATTCTGTTGTAAAGACTTCAACTTGTATTGCTTTACAATCTTTTTTGAAAAAAAATTTGTGGTCCTCTTTTATTTCATATATGTCCATGTGTGTGTATGTGTATATGTATATTTATAAAATCCACTAACTATGATGAACAGATAGAGAAATGGCAAAGAACTAGTTCTGCACATGATTTATTTGTCAAATCAAGATATCCTACTTTTAAGCATTTTCAAATAGATGCTCAAGATAGCGGGCATAAAAACCAGCATCATAATATCTAGCTCTTTTTCAACCAAAATTTAGTGATGGTATATATTGCATCTTTTTTTTTTTTTTTTTTTTTGATATGGGGGAGGGGATGAGGTTCAAACCCTGAACCTAGGCATTGGAGGAGACTTATATATGCCAAGCTCTTTGCCACTTGAGCTATGCCAACCTATGTGGTTGTGACAATATATTTTGGGGATTAATTAATGTCAACTATTGATGGATCCTCTGATAAATTGTGGTCAGTTAAATTGATTTCTACGAGCATCTGTAGTGGTTCAAGCCAAAAACTTGCCATTTTGGTTGCCACCTATACAAGTTAAGTCCAAGCATCCGACATAGGGGTGGGCATTTGGTCGGTTCGGACAAATTCGGTTCGGTACCATATTCCCAAACGAACCAAACCGAAAATGTGGTACGATGAATGTGAGGCTCGCAGTGATGTAGTGTCAAAAGGCCAACTCTTTGCCATTTTGATACAAATGGGTAACTTTGTCTCGTTCATTCCATCGGTTCTACTTCCCTCCAAATGGTTGACACTCAACCGTTTGATCACCAAACAGCTGAGTGTTAGCTGTTTGGTTTCAATGGTTTAACTCTTGGCTGCTTGATTATCAAATGGTTCACTGTTGGCTATTTGCTTAGTACTACACTAAACTTAGCCATACAACAAAATTAAGTTCGAACTATCCTACCAAACTTAAGTTTGTGGTACGGTTTATACCACTGTGGAACGAAACAGATAAGTTTGTCCTAAACTGTGGTATCCACAACACTGATGTGGGTGCTCTAAAAGATTAGATTTAAGAACTTATAAAATTGGATCAAGCTGTATAAAACTATTCAATCATTTTCAATCCCTCTTGCTGGTGTGTTCTTTATGCTAAACTCATAAACAGAGCTAAAAAAGCTTTCCCAAGAACCATTATCAAGGTGGTGCAAACCTCAGTTTTCAACATTTACCTCCTCCGGTTTATATATTCATTTAAGGAGAGGCAGTGAAGTGAGAAACAAGCAGAGATGAAACTGGATTTTGAGTTGGGTTATGCCACTTTTTCAAGTTTTGAACTTCAAGAAAAATAAAAATGGAAGGCTGTGATTAAACTGGTGTTGTCCAAAGACTTTCAATCTTGTTTTGGTAGTTTGTCATCTTTATTCCCCAAACAACACTCACAGATACCAGACTTTATCATCTATGTCATTGGGACTCTTGTTTTGGTACTTCAATCTTGTTTGGGTGTTCACTTTTGTAATGCCTTCCTATGTACTGATGAAATGCCTCAATCATTGTAACCTTCATTGGCCCTTTTTCTCAGATTCCTCTGTCCCAATCACAGAAGATTTACATGAATAATCAGATGTTCTCATGCAGCATTAGCAGAGCCTGCCCAGTTCATAGTTTCACCAGCAAAATGGTAAGACCTCAAAGCATGAGTCTAACCATTCATTTTGGCCTATTGAGCATTGAAACTTGTGTTAATTCAATTGCATAGTAAATTTAGTGTCTTTGTTCTTGCATTCATTGTTCTGTTCATTTGACAGGTTGTTGTGTCCAACTAGTAGATAAAAGTTGATGTCATTGATATCACTAGTTTTTTCCTTTTGCTGTAAATCATCCACTGTCATTCTATATCACCATCAGGACCTTTTTGGTGATAGTATGGGGATTAAACTTTTAGAACATGTGTTACTTATCCCATAGTAGTGGGAACCAAAAAAAAAAAAAAAAAACAACAAACATGCACTAACCCGAAACTTGAATAAAGAAAACATATACAATAAACACCGACGGATGGCCCTCCACCCCCGGCCACACCCCTTCTCTTGGGCCTGCTAGAGAGATACTAATCATGGTCCTTTAGTTTGGAACAACTTGCATAGATTTGTGGCCATTGGACTTTATTTGATAGCACTAGTATAGTCCTAATACGTATAATTTTTAGCAATAAGGCAAAGAGGGTTTTTCTTATGCATGCTTACACCAGGCAACACATCTGTATCAATGTCTTCTTTCTTCATCCCAGTAGGGAGTTCCCAATCAAATGAGTATAGAAGATTAGAAAGTGTTAGCTCCACTGTCAAAGTCCCAAGATTTATAGCAGGACAACCTCTTCGGCCAGCTCCGAAAGGAATTAGCTCAAAATCATTTCCTTTGTAATCAATCTCACTACCCATGAATCGTTCTGGATAGAACTCTTCTGGGTTGTCCCATGATTCCAAATCCCTTCCAATAGCCCATGCATTGACATAAACGAGAGTTTTTGGTGAAATTTCATACCCATCTATAACACATCTTTCCATGGTTTCTCGCGGTATTAGAAGTGGAAGAGGAGGGTGCAATCTCATTGCCTCCCTTATCACTGCCCTTAGATATGGAAGGTTTTGAACCTCATCTCCATCTACCCTACCCTTCTTTCCAATCGAACTTCTAATTTCTTCTTGCACTTTCTTCATAACTCTAGGGTTCCTCATCAGCTCCGTCATCGCCCATATCACACTAATCGCACTTGTCTCCGTTCCACCAAGGAGTATATTCTGCAAAACCAAAGAAAAAACCACTATACATTCAATAATCCCGTTTTTGTTTTCAAATTTGTGATTGAATTACATATAAATATCCCTTACCATGAGTACTGCCTTAATGTGATCCCAAGTGAGATCAATGGAAGATAATTGATCCTTTTTCAATTGAAGAAGGATGTCGATGATGTCCCCGTGCATGGATTGGGGCCTGTTTGGATCGAGGTGCTCATCGATGATTTCTTGGTAAAACAAATCCATTTCCTTGAAAATTTTCTCAACCCGAGCACACATTCCTGTGAGTTTATCAACCCAACCCATTATAGGAAAATGATCTGAGACATAGAAACTTCCAAACACAGCCTGAGCTTCATAAAAAAGCCTGTGGAATCTACTGCTTTCGCTTCCTTCGTCGTCATACCTCTTCCCAAATGCAACTCTACAAATTATGGTGCTTGTAAGAGAGATCACAATCTCGCTCAAGTTGACGAGTTTAGATGAAGAAGCAAGTTTAGAGATTTTTTGTATCATTCTAGAAACTTCTTCTTCGCGAAAAGGACTGAAAGATTGAACTCTTTTGGAGCTAAAGAGATGAAGAACACAAATCTTTCTCATCTCTCTCCAATAATCATTGTACGGTGATAGGGCCACGTCTAAGCCATTGTAAGATAGCTTTTGTTGGCCAAGCAAGGCCGGCCTACTACAAAACACGAGGTCGTGGGTTTTCAAAACCTCTTTGGCCATTTTTGCCGAGGAAACCACGAGGGTTGGAACGAAACCGAGTCTCATGGACATGAGGGGACCGTATTTTTTAGAAAGTTGCCATAGATAGCGATGAGTGGCCGAGCTATCGAGCTGATGCAAGTTTCCGATGAAGGGAAGTCCTCGAGGACCCGGTGGATGATTGGCTTTGCCAGTTTTTCTGTGTTTTGAAAGAAGAAAAATGAGAAGTATAGGAAGAGCTAGAAGAAGAAGAAGTAACATAGCCATTGCTGTTTAAGAGCTGGTGTGAACTTGTTATGTGTTAACAATGGTGAAACCAGGGGTTAGTTATATGATATTGTACCAAGATTTTGATAGCACTAGAGGGAATTAAAAACTATATATATATATGGGGGCTGCTAACTTACAACATGATGGTTGTAAGTTAGCAGCATACAACAGCCCTTTTAGCGACGAAAAACAGGTTTTTAGCGACGGAATTTTTGCCGCTAAAGGTTCCAACTTTTAGCGACGAAAAATTTCGTCACTAAAACTTTGTTTTTCGTCGCTAAAAGTTTCCTATGTTATATTTTGTGGTCACAATGTGTTCACCATTTAAAGTTTGACTTATTGTTATTAAATAAAAAGATCACTTCACTGGAAAATAGAGAAATTATCAAGCTGATGCAAGGTTCTGATGAAGGGAAGTCCTCGAGGACCGGGTGGATGATTGGCTTTGCCATTTTTTCTGTGTTTTGAAAGAAGGGAAAAAGACTGAGTAAAGGAAGAGCTGGAAGAAAAGAAGTAACATACCCATTGTTGTTTGAGAGCTGGTATGATATGTATCTTGTACCAAGATAGATTTTGATAGCAAGAGAGGGTATTAAAAAAATACATTCATCTTTTTTTTTTTTTGATTGAAAAAAAAAAAAAAAAAAATAATAAAAATAATACATTCATCAGTGGCCTCAAGGCCCAAGTCAACTTACAGTTATTAAATCAAAAGATCACTTCCCTGGAAAATAGAGAAATTGGTTGTATAATTTTCTATGCCTATCAGTTGCTGAGCAAGTTGGATATGTTTGCATAGATATTTGTGTGTGTATATGCATATATTTTTTTAAGTTAATTTTCCAATGAATTGTAGCAATTTTGTATAGACTTTAATTTGTATTGCTTCAGAATTATATTTAGAATATTTGCTTTATTTCTCTTTATTTTTATAAACTTTAATATGTATTGCTTTACAATCTTTTAATTTGTTTTATGGTCTAGTTTTCTTTCATAAATTCATGTTTATATGTAGTCCACTGAATGTGATGAAGATTTAGAGAATTGGGAAGTCAAATAACCAATTGTGAAGTTCATAGATTAATCGATTTTCTAAATAACGCCAGTTTCTTGCAAAAGAGTCCAAGCAGAGTGTTGCATCTTGTGATTTTCTTGTCAATTCCATATAACCTTTTTTTTTTTTTTTTTTTTTTTAATATTATAAAACCAAACAAAAAATGAGATTGACAATTGAGCCAAATCCTATTTTCAACATCTCCAAGTTGGCCCTTGTGATGGCAAGCAAAAGATACCTCATAATATCGAGATGCTTTTCAGTTATATCATTCATATAGTTATGGCATATGCATCTTGTGACTTCTTCGCAGATTAAATAATGGTAATTATTGATGGACTCACTGATTAATTATTAATGTCAATTATTGATGGGCCCACTGAATTTATAACTTTTTAAACCATTTTGAGAACATATAAAACTAGGCAAGAATCCGTGCTAAGCTGTTTTGAAAAAAAAGAAAATTTAGATTATTTGTGGCTAAATATTAGCAGTGACTGCAGTGTATTATAGTGACGATATGATTTTTTTTTTTTTTTTGGTCACAAATCATTTGAAAACCATTTTGGAAAGCATTGTCAACCCAATAATAGGAATAACATACCTTGAAGATAACACTGCCCTGCAGATAAATGTATTCATCGAATGCCCTGCATTCAACAAAAAAATTTGTGATTGACTATACTAATACAATATAAAAAATCAAATGTATAAATACAAAGATATATAGGGCTACCAACATATTACTCCTAATAGATGTGACTATGAGGGAGAAAACCAAATATATGAATCCAAAGATATATAGAGATATGTTATATTATCATGTAATTATGAGGGTGTGAGAGTCAAAGGGATAAAAATACAATAGTAATTTCTTTTTTTATTTTTTAGGTAATTGAAAAGCAAGTTGCCCATAAAGTTGGGAAAAGAGAGGAGAGAGAGAGAATAAAAGTAAAAGGTTTCAACTTATGCAAATGTGGCTTAATTAACAATTTTTATAGAGAACAAGCATAAAGAAATCTCTGAGGACAAAAAAAATGCACAAAATTTTATAATAAAGAGAGAATAAGAGAAGGCAGAATAGTAATATCAGAATCAAGCAAGTTTTTTTCATTGATATGCCTCCCTATTTATAGAGTAAGGTAGGGGTGTGCAAATAAATATCACTTTACAATTAGATCCCTAACCTAATACAAAATGTGGACAGCCACACATAAATATATAATATTTACAATACTACCCCTTGGATGTCTACCATTAAATGATTGTTGCCTCATTAAAACCTTGCTAAGGAAAACCCAGTGGGAAAAAACCGAAGCTAAGAAAAAGAGTACAACGTTCTTTAAGAACTTGGTGGATGCGCATAATGCTGCCTCATTAAAACCTTGATAAGAGAAAACCTTGTGGGAAAAAACTCTAATCGAAGGAAACAGAGTACAACGCGCCTAAAATGTCACGCCCCGGAGTAGCCAAAAATAGAAAAATTTTAAAATTTCCTTTCTGGACCCATAGGGAATGACGAGTTACATAAAACTGACATGTCCGTGCAACATATTAACATAATATATATCAGAGTAAGGAATTGCAAAAGCGTCTAATGGTATTCATGAGGGAACTTAAAGTGTTTTACTACATAAACTATTACAGAAGTTCCAAATGAAAACCACAAAAGATAGGTTTGGGCGATCGACGACACTTAAATTATTACATCAACAAAAGGTAGTCTTAATACGAAAGTGGGCCAGAGTCCTCCTTCTAACTGGCAAACCCGTAACCTTCGTTATCAAACTCTTCCTGATAGTCTGCCTCGGGATCGCCTTCCTGATAGTTCCCATCTTGAGGGTAGTTATATGCATCTTCAGGGTCACCTTGATAATTCTCCTCATCATAACCTAGACGTAAAATGTCCAAGGCAGGGAATGAGCCGTTAGCTTTTGAAACTAAGTGAGATCGTCTTAACCGATCACTCCTAATACAAATAATAATACACAAGTACAACGAATATCTTGAAACAACATTTAATGGGCATATAACATAGTTGTATGATGATATGATGCAGTATCAATATATTCGACTTTACTCAACCACTTTTGACTGTAACTCCAATTTTATATGACCATAGTGTCGGCATACCCTTTGACCTCTCTCGCGGGCCCAAGCAGCAGCCATGATACAATAATTTCTTCTTACGAATGATGTACCCCTTGACCTCTCTCATGGACCAAGGCGGTAGCGTTGACATTACTTCCTTTGATGTATCCCTTAGCCTTTCTCGAGGACTAAAGCGATACCATCGGTGTACCCTTTACCCTCTCTCTTGGACTAAAGCGATATCATCAACATACTTTCTTAGATATATCCCTTAGCCTCTCTCATGGACTAAAGCGATATCATCAGCATACTTTCTTAGATATATCCCTTAGCCTCTCTCGTGGACTAAAGCGATATCATCTATATTTCTTTCTTAGATATATGCCTTAGCCTCTCTCGTGGACTAAAGCGATATCATCTAACATACTTTCTTAGATATATCCCTTAGCTTCTCTCGCGGACTAAAGCGATATTACCAACATACTTTCTTAGATATATCCCTTAGCCTCTCTCGTGGACTAAAGCGATATCATCTACATTTCTTTCTTAGATATATCCATTAGCCTCTCTCGTAGACTAAAGCGATATCATCTATATTTCTTTCTTAGATATATCCCTTAACCTCTCTTGTGAACTAAAGCGATATCATCTATATTTCTTTCTTAGATATATCCCTTAGCCTCTCTCGTGGACTAAGGCGATATCATCTACATTTCTTTCTTAGATATATCCCTTAGCCTCTCTCGTGGACTAAAGCGATATCATCTATATTTCTTTCTTAGATATATCCCTTAGCCTCTCTTGTGGACTAAAGCAATATCATCTATATTTCTTTCTTAGATATATCCCTTAGCCTCTCTCGTGGACTAAGGCGGTATCATCTACATACTTTCTTAGATATATCCCTTAGCCTCTCTCATGGACTAAAGCGATATCATCAGCATACTTTCTTAGATATATCCCTTAGCCTCTCTCGTGGACTAAAGCGATATCATCTATATTTCTTTCTTAGATATATCCCTTAGCCTCTCTCGTGGACTAAAGCGATATCATCTACATACTTTCTTAGATATATCCCTTAGCCTCTCTCATGGACTAAAGTGATATCATCTACATATCCCTTGACCTCTCTCGTGGGCCAGGGCGGCGTAACCTCATCTACTAACTCAAATCCATTCAACTCTTGAACCTCCGCGGTCCACTCAACATGTATGACATAATGACTGGTATGTCTCCTTGACTAACCATGCGGACATCAACATTGACGTCGTGACTCGACTATGTTCATGTGATTGTATAAATGTGAAAACATGATAAGCAGGCATGTCAACGAGTATTCACTAAACTTGAAGTATAGCTAACTAACATGTGTTCATTATATAAGAACCAATCTAAACATTTACACAATTCGTACTTATCAGTTTCGCCTACACAGGACGTACTAGGTATACATATAATTCACAAGAATATTTCTATAATATACCAAGTGAGTTAAGACGACTCACCTCGATGCGGGTGCGTAGAAACTAGCGTAACGGTGGTTCCTACAAAGTATGTAAATTCATAGAATGTTGATTAATAAGCGTACTAAAAGCAGGGACATAATGGTAATTGTGCCGGGTGGGTCCCTAAACCTCAACATGATAATCTAGACATCGTTCTGAGTCCAACGCCATTGACTAGATTCAAATCGGAGTCCGTCGCATAAAAGGCTGGGTTTTCAATACTAGTTTGGGCCCTAAAGATAAGCTGTATTTTTTACAGTGTCGAAAGTTTACCAAACTTTAAGGGGATGTTCTAGACATTATTCTAAGACTCTAGGAACTGACTGTGTATTTTTCTGAGCTACGATTTATTTATTATGAATTTCTGAAGTTTAATCGTCTAATAATAGACATAGAACACTCTAATTATAAAGCATATTTTAGGAAGACATTTGACCTTTATAAACATTTTTATTAAATACTAGGCCTTAAATTAGGCCAGTGATATTTTTCTCATAATTTTCGGAGCTCGTTTGGTATTTCAAATAATTAAAATACAACCAAATTGGGCTTTTAATAATAATTAATAATGATTAGAAATACTAAAGCTTGAGTTTTACAAATAATAATTTATAACATAGAGGTACTAGGCCTTAGGAAAAGTTGATATAATTTTCCTATACTTAAATGTAGCCATTAGGTATTTATTACCTAATTATTTTCCTTTAAAACTAATACTTATTATTTATTACAACTAAATAAACAATAAGTATATTATATTAAAATGACATTATTCTCCATAATATAAAGTTACTATAAAAAAATAATATTTCAGATTATTTAAAATATAATTTTTGAGTATTTAAAACTATTTAAAATAATTTTTAAAACCATTAATAACTTATTTATAATTATTTATTAACATATAATGTATAATAATTAATACATATAATTACTAATCTTAATTAACAGAATATTTAAAACATTAATAATCCATAAAACTGATCATTTAATCACTAATTAGGATTATCAGAATAATTATCAATATATAAATAACTTAATTAATGATTACTATATTAATTATATATAATAAACATTTTAATAAAGACCCGTGGGTCAACCCAGGTCTGGCCCAAACCCATTGGGTTACCCATTAACACACTTATACCGATCCAACTTAAAAGATCCGACCCGGATCCATTTCTTCTTAACATAACCCAAACCCGCAACCACTTATACATACAAACTAACCCATACCCATGACCCAAGATCCGACCCGAATGATTTAATATGGGTAAACGATATAACCCGTTTACCCACGGGTCGTTTCTTCTTCAAACTTCACATGCCGCCTCAGCCGGCGAGCCCGACGCCGGAAAATCTTCCTCTCCTTATATCTCTCTCGTCTCTCCATGTAAATGCGTCATTCCAATGCCAAAAGGACCGATTTAGTCCCCTCTACAACATACTAGGAGGCCAAAACTGGGTTCATTCGTTTTGGGTTCCTAAGAACCCATTATTCTTTCTCGGTTTTGAAAGAATAATGCCGTGCATGGCCGTTCAAACGGGGTCCAGGCTTCATGCCGTTCATAGGGGGTCTTCCTGGGAGCCTAAGGGTTTGTTTGGTCTAGCTTTTAAAGGCCATAGTGGTGTTTGGGAAAACGAGCTCCGGTGAGGTCTCTTTAATGGCCACCGAGGCTAACAGAGAGCCTTAGGCTCTGTTTGGTTCGTTCGTGAGGGTCCAGGGAGGGTGTGTGAAGGTGTGTGAGTGTATAGGAATTACACAGGGGGGTGGGTGTTTACCTTAGCAGTCCACGGGTTCTCTTTGCTCCGCAAGTCTCTCCTCTCTTCTCCGGCATCTAGGTGTGTGCGTAGTGTAGAGGGTGACAGAGAGTAGGGAGGCAAAATGTGTGTGTGTGTGTGTGTTTGCTATCTTTCCTTCTTGGTGGTTCACGCTACTCTCTCTCTATACTACACTATATAAATATACCCAAGTGGGTAACTATGCACACCTCTATGTGCAGCTTGCATATCCGCTGGAAAAGATACTGAAGGTGACTGATTTGTGTGCGCCGGCAGTTGGTGTGTGTGAGGGGTAAAATCCGACGGGCAAGGGGAGGTGTTTGGGTAGTGACATTAACCAAAAGTTCATAGGGAGGTTGGGTAGTACACTTAGGCTAGTTAGGGAAAGATTCTTACTGTACCAAAGTTTCCATAAATGTGTGAGTTGCCGTCGCTAGGAAATAAGCGGTTTAACTAAACACAAATTTTACAGTTTCGCGTGCAAAGTCAGTCCGGGATTAAAACTTACAGTCTAAGTAATTAAATAAATAACTACGCACACAGGTTCGGGAATTAAAATGCTAAAAAGGAATACGAACAAAATGCGGGGTCCATTTTATTAATACATAAATTTTACTGGTATTACATAAAATTCAAATATTGTATACTTCAGGATGCTTCTTTTATGATCACTCCCCCTCATTTAGAGAAAACTTTAGTTGGTTTGATGATTGAGACAACGCATGCCAATTCCATACACCAATTTATGAAAGGTTGACTTGGATAATGCCTTAGTAAAGAGATCAGCAAGGTTATCACTTGATCGAATCTGCTTGACTTCAATTTCACGATTCTCTTGAAGTTCATGTGTAAAGAAAAATTTGGGTGAAATATGCTTGATCCGATCTCCCTTGATGAAACTTCCTTGAATTTGAGCAATACATGCAGCATTGTCTTCATAGATTGTAGTCGGCTCATTAACGAATTAATTGACAACTACTCTGTATATGTTGGACTAATGATCTTAGCCAGACACACTCTCGGCTTGCTTCATGGAGTGCTAGAATTTCAGAATGCTTGGAGGATGTAGCTACTAAAGCTTGTTTAGTAGAGCGCCAAGAAATAGCCGCATTATTGTTCAGAAATACATAACCTGTTTGTGAGCGACCCTTATGAGGGTCGGACAGATAACCTGAATCTGCATAACCAACTAAGTGGGAATGATTAGATAAATCAGAAGAATAAAACAAGCCCATATCAATGGTCCTATGAAGGTATCTAAAAATATGTTTTATTCCAGTCTAATGCCTATAGGTGGGTGCAGAACTAAATCTTGCAAGCAGATTCACAGAAAATGCAATGTCTGGTCTTGTACTTTGAGCCAAGTACAATAGTGCACCAATAGCACTCATGTATGGTACTTCAGGACCAAGGACTTTTTCGTTTTCTTCTTTTGGTCGATATAGATCTTTCTTGACATCTAGGGACCTGACGACCATGGGTGTACTTAGTGGATGAGATTTGTCTATATTAAAGCGCTTCAACATCTTTTCAGAATAGCTTGATTGATGAACTAATATTCCACTAGTACTTCTCTCGAGCTGCAGGCCGAGACAAAATTTTTGTTTCCCCAAGGTCCTTCATTTCAAACTCTTTCTTTAAATAGCTAGCAGTTTTCTCAAGCTCTTCTAGAGACCCAATTAGATTTATATCATCCACATAAACTGCTACTATGGCAAATCCATTTGCAAATTTCTTTATGAAGACACATGGACAAATGGGATTATTTTCATACCCTTCCTTAGACAAATATTCACTAAGACGGTTGTACCACATTCTTCCGGATTGTTTCAAACCGTACAATGCACGTCTTAGTTTGATCGAGTACGTACTTCTTGGTTTTGCTTCAGGCAAAGCCAATCCTTTAGGGATCTTCATGTAAATATTTGTGTCTAAGTCCCCATATAGGTATGCAGTTACTACATCCATGAGTCTCATGTCTAGTTTTTCAGAAACTGCGAGACTTATTAAAAATCTGAATGTGATTGCATCCATAACTGGGGAGTATGTTTCTTCATAATCAATCCCAGGTTTCTGCAGGAAACCTTGTGCTACAAGACGTGCCTTATATCTTGCAATATCATTTTTCTCATTTGCTTTTCCTCACAAACACCCATTTAAATCCTACCGGGTTTACATTCTTTGGTATTTGTGCTATAGGTCCAAATACACCACGTTTTTCAAGAGATTCAAATTCTGCTTGAATTGCTTCTTTCCATTTTGGCCAATCATTTCTTTGTCGACATTCATTTATACTACGTGGTTCAGTATTATCATTTTCATCATTGCCCTTGGATATTTCAGTAGCTACTGCATAGGTAAATATGTCATCGATGACTAATTTCTTTCGCTCCAACACTTCTCCGGAAAGTATATGAAATATTGAGATCTCACTATTATCAAGTACCTGAGTCATAGTCTCTTTAAGGACTAGTGCCTTGTCTAAGGCATTATCTTCCGCGGAGATTTCAGGGAAAGTGGGCTTTTGGTACATAACCTCTTCTAGAGTGCTATGAACATCTTCTTCTGGAGCTATATTAAGGCATGATTTCTCATTCACTCTCCGCTTCCGGGGAGCTGAATTTTTGGAACCTATAGGTCTGCCATGCTTCTGGCGTGCAACAGATTCATTTGTTGCCGTATTCGAAGTTCGTCCTACAGGGACACTAATTCGAGCGGGTGCATTCATAGCTGGAACATGTAACTTTGTCACCTTAACTGCATCATTAAATGAATCAGGTAATTGGTTTGCAATTTTCTGTAAATGCAATATTCTCCTTACCTCATAATCACATTGAGAAGTTCTTGGATCTAGATGAGATAAAGTGGAAGTAGTCCACGATAAGTCACGCCGTTCTTCAGGAACAAGTTGTTTACTATTAATTTCATTTTCTCCCCCTAACAGCGGGAAGATTGTCTCATCAAATTGGCAATCTGCAAACCTGCCAGTAAATACATCACCTGCTTATGGTTCTAGAAAACGAATAATAGAAGGTGAGTTAAAACCAACTTAAATTCCCAACCGCCGTTGGGGACCCATCTTAGTACGTTTTGGGGGTGGTATATGAACATGTACTGCACAACCAAATTTTCGCAAGTGTGAAATGTTAACCTGACAACCTGTCACAAGTTGTGTAGGTGAAAATTGATTATAAGAAGTGGGTCTAAGTTTATGTAACATTTCAGGATGCAAGATAGCATGTCCCCATATACTAACGGGGAGTCTAGATTGCATAAGTAAAGGCCTTGCAACAAGTTGAAGGCGTTTAATTAGGGATTCTGCTTAACCATTTTGTGTGTGTACATGCGGAACATGATGTTCAACATCAATTCCTATGAATGAACAATAGTCATAAAAAACTTGAGAGGTGAATTCGGCTACATTGTCAAATCGGATAGACTTACTCCCTCCGTCCCATTTTGTGAGTCCATCTTTGGGAACTCAACTTATTAAGGGGACAAAAAGAATCTACACCTACTTTCCACAATTGCCCCTAATCATTGCAACAACTTTTTTAGTTTTGTCTTGGTGTAGATTTCAAGGAGGGATAATTTTGGAAAGTAAGTAAAAATTGTACATCAATTTAAGGAAAGTGGACACTATTTTGGGACATCCCAAAATGGAATAATGGACTCTCAAAATGGGACGGAGGGAGTAATTGGTTGGTCCGAAAAATGTGCCTTAAGTTTGATAATTTAACTAAGTAATATGGCAAAGGCAAGATTACGTGTAGAAAGTAGGCATACATGTGACCAACTAGTGAAAGCATATAATAAGACCATGTAATATCTAAATGGACCACTAGCAGGGTGAATTGGACCACAAATGTCACCTTGTATCCTTTGTAAGAAGGATGGTTACTCAAAAGCAATTTTAAGAAATGAAGGTCTAGTAATAAGTTTTCCTTGTGAACAAGGAATACAAAGGTGTCCACTAGGCAAAATCAAATGTTGGTTTGCTAGAGTATGCCAATTTGAATTATCCACTATCTTCTTCAACATTGTAGATCCATGATGACCCAAACGATCATGCCAAAGAATTAAATCACTTGGGTCTTTGAGCTTCTGGCTCCCTTTAAGCTTCTTGCTCATGTGATTCAACAATCTCAATTGTTGTGTAATATAATCCCAATGAGAAAATAGAGAAATTTTCTAATATAAGCTTTTGTCTTCCAAAATAAGAAATTATGCATAAAAATTCATTATTACCTTTATTTTTAGTTTCAATATGATATCCATTCATGCGTATATCTTTAAAACTTAGCAAGTTTCTTCGGGAACTACTTGAATATAACACATTTTGAATAAATAGGTGAGTACCATTTGGTAACAAAATATGAGCCTTCAATAATTTGTGCAGATCCAGCTATAGTGGACACATTTTGTTTGTTAAGTTCTAGTATAGAGAAAAACTTTTGATATTTAAGTATGGTGTGAGTAGTCCCACTATCGACCCGGCATATATCATCCTCACATTTTTGCATCCCAAGTTCCATACCTTGAAAAAAATAAAGTAAAGAAAAAAAAATATTTAACTAAGCAATGAACTATATTAAATATTATTCAACGCATAATTATTCAAACATCCCAAACAAAATTCATCTCATGCAAATAAGCAAAATAAAAATAATCCAACTAAAGAAATTATCCAGCTAGCTAGATTGAAGCTGGTGAATCTCCTAACATTATATTGAATGCCTCATTAGTGACAGGCTCTCCATCTTCATCCTGAAAAAAATCTGAACAATCCAAGTGGGTGTTGACAATTGTGTATCCAGATGGGATATCACTATTTTCTCATTCTTCCAATAAGTTTGTCTCCACAGCTCTAATAGATGCTTGGTATTGTTCCACCTCCTGCTTGGACGCACCACAATTGAGCGACCAATGTCCACTTTTTCCACATCTGTAACAAACATCATTTGGCACATTTGTATTATTAGGTGTGCCCTTGTAGCGCCCCAAAAACTAAATACACGAGGGCAAGGTCCAAGAGTCAAATGTAAGGCAAAGGTCTCACATGAACCAGACTAACAAAGCGGAAGCAACAAGAAATCCTACGTGGATTCTGAATAAGACAAAGGTGATCAACACACCAAAGAGGTCAAGTCACAGAATGAGCAGTGCTTGCTTGAGCACGACAAGTAGTTTTAAAAGAACGCAGGTATGATTTTCAAAGTGTTCAAATCAAAACCAAGTTATATCCATTTACATTAAAATGTCTCTTTACAAAAATGGTATCTCGAGGTCGCAAAATACAAGTTTTCAAAAAGGGTCCCAAGTCCATTACACGAATTTAAGAAAGGGCTAAACAAATGCCCGAAAGACTAATTAGTCAAATAAAACATTTTATTGTTTCTATCTATCTAAAGAAAGAAATATGAATGATTATAATTGATTGAAAAAAAAGAACAGTTGTAAATTTTAGCTTTCGAAGTAGACCACCTCATGATCACATTCTTTAGGCTCCAAAATCCGGTGACGGAACCTGCAAAGACTATGTGGGGGTGAGCTAATACATATACATAGATCTCTATATACATATATTCTACAAATGCCCACTACCAATCTAGGACCCCGCTCAAGACATGCCAGTACATCTTTAACAGCGAAGTCTAATTGATAGGTACTAACCAAAGTACGTAGCACCAAAACCATAATACAATTTATAGCTATTAACCAAAGAGTAACAATCACAAACCGTAATAAAATCCATTAGTATTCATGATGAGTAAGGAAATGTGGATATAAATACTAGTCTACCAATCGGACCAAAGCCGATAACAACGCATAACTTAACCATTGAAAGCAAGCTTAATCAATATCCCTCTTTCCACTCTTCATTATATCGATCATAAATCCTGACTCATACATCCAAGAGATACACCGTTCTCGGATGTGGAAAGAAGACCTAAAGGGCTATAGCTTTCTAGTTCAAACTATTTAAAGAGAACCAGTTATTCCAAGTCATAATTGTACCTCAAGTCTGACCATCAACACAGATCTATAACAGTTTTCAGGCAGATAATGTCTTAACAAGAATGGACCCTTCTCTACACTCGGAACTTCAAACCATGCACCGTTGTGGCTATAGTAAGATAACTCAAAGAGCTAAAATATTGAAGTTCAGACCATAATCTCAAACAGGTAGTATCTGGGTGGAAATAACCTAGAAGTCAGACCAAAGCCTAAATAACATAGCATAGAATTATCCACTGATAATAAAGGTTAATCAATATCTTTGTTAAGTAAATTCCCGGGCCACCTAGCATCGCTGCACCATATAACCCCCTTCAGATTTCAAAACTCGCTCTAACGGTTCAATACCTACCCTAGGGGATCCACACGATTTATAATTAGTCTTTTATTCCACATAGAGGCCTATGCCCAACTAAACTCTCAAATCCATAGCTCCAAGGCTATTCAACACTAAGCAAGAAAGATATATAGACACATTTATATATATACACACATATGCACGTACATATACGCACACGAATTAAATGAGTAGCACAACTATACTCAAGTAGCTTATGACATCATCTAAGCAAACAACCAAGCAAGGATACTAAACTACTAAGTAATGTAAATTTACATTCAAATTACACTACCAAACGATCCTCTGTAGAAATACTACACAAAAATTCCTAATCACAAGCCAGCGAATTTAAGATCCAAATGACCTTAAATAGCTAAATCCTCTAAAAATCACACTTAGATTATATCACAAAATAACTACTCATGGTATGCCATAACTAGCCTCATAAGCACAAATACACATATTTCTCATTTAGTTAACCATAAAGAAATCATCCACTTTAAACAAGTATATCATTGCATTCTTGATTTTATAGCATTTTTATAAATCATAAATTTAGGCAATAATCCAAGCTAAGGGTACTAGAAAGGAAGTAAAGCCCACCTTAGTGGATTTGAGGAAATCACATTATCCAAAAATAACTCCAAAAATAAGACTCCAAGAACGCCATTAGAGAGCCCTCACCGAGACCCATAAGCTTCCCTTGGTGTCCTTGCAAAAGAAGCACCCAAACAAGCCCCATGGAGAGAGAAGAGAAACCCCGAGATGATCATGGATGCCAAAATAAATGGCACCCAAACGTAGCCCTTGTTGAGGTGATCACTTTTGCTCTTACGGGCTTGCTCCGAAAATGACTCAAAGGTCCCCTAAATGAATCTCAAAGTTGAAGCTTCCATGGGGATTTTATCTTCCATTAAGAGAGATAGAGAGAGAGAGGGAGAAGAAGAGAAGAAGAAAAGAAGGAAAGAAAAATGAAAGAGAGAGAGTGAGAGAAACGTGAGAGATATAGGGAGAGGGGTGGTGTTGGGTGATGGGTTGGGTCCCACCCCAATTCATCTCTCTAGGATGTGTTTATGTATAAATGCACACAAACCACACATATACACACATATGTGTATCCAACTGTTATTCTAAATGAACCTAATTTGGTCAAATTAAACTCTCTTAAATATACCTACAAGTATTTATTCTACGGGAAATTTTTGGAAAATAATTACTTTGAAAACAAGGTCTTAAAATATATGGAGGAGTACTCATTTAAACCTTGATATCGCATAGGGGTCTTATGCTTTTAATCTATGCATTCTGATGAGAGTTGGATTAAGTAAAGAAAGTTCGCTTGAACGAACTCTGGGTAGAGAGTTCACCCCACAGAAGTTGGATCAATCAGAGAAAAGTTCGCTTAAGCGAACTCTGGGCAGAGAATTCCCTCTACAGAAGTTGGATCAAGCACAAAGAGTTCGATTGAGCGAACTCTGTACAATATTCAAAAGGAATTTCTAATGAGAACAATATCGACGACAAGCCAACGGGGAGCAGTTTAATAAGGAGGATTTCAACAAATCCTGCTAGGATTGATAGGGTAGGTCCCACCCCCAACAAGTATTATGTATTATCAGGTATAATAAATAAATCCAAATTTTATGGGTTACTACAACCCTTGTTACTTTTGGCATGAGTTGCAGACCATTTCTTGTGGTTCTTGAAATTAACATTCTTTTGTGGACCAAAATTATTGTAACCACCTCTCTTGGAATGATTATTATGACCACCTCTTCTGGGGTTGCCACCTCTTCCAAAGTTAATATGTCAACTACGTCCCCTGCCTCGGCCTCTTTGGTAGCCAAAGTTTGCATTTGCTTCAGGAAATGCCACAACTCCAGTTGGTCTAGCATTATGATTTTTCATTAGAACCTTATAATTTTCCCCTGCAACAAGGAGACAAGTTACCAATTCTGAATACTTGGCAAAGTTACGCTTTCGATATTGCTGCTGCAGGAGCACATTCGAGATATGGAAGGTTGAGAGTGTCTTTTCAATCATTTGAACATCTATTACTTTTTCACCACATAATTTAAGACGAGAAACAATATTGAATAATGTGGAGTTATATTCTGAAATCGTCTTAAAATCATGATACCTCATGTTCAAAAATTACTACGTGCATTGGGAAGTATGACCATCTTCTGGTGGTTATACCTGTCCTTCAGGGACTTCTATAGACTCAAGGGATCTTCCTCAGTTAAGTACTCGTTCTTGAGGTCATCAGGAATATGGTGACGCAAGAAAATAAGTGCAGATGCTTTCTCTTTAGGAGATATTTTATTTTCTTCTTCAATAGCATCACCCAACTTTTTAGACTGCAAGTGAAGTTTGGCATCAAGCTACCAAAACAAATAATTCCCTCCATTGACAGCAAGAGCATTCAATTCAAGTTTTGTAAGACTTGACATTTCTTTTCAATACCTAGGAATTTGGGAGGCTATCATGCTGATAACGTTTTATAATAAAGAGAGAATACGAGAAGGCAGAAAAGTAATACCAGAATCAAGCAAGTTTTTCTCATTGATATGCTCCCTATTTATAGGGTAAGGTTGAAGTGTGTAAATAAATATCACTTTACAATTAGATTCCTAATCTAATACAAAATGTGGACAGCCACACATAAACATGTAATATTTACAACACAAAACTAAATGTATCAATCCAAAGATATATACAGCCTGTTTGGCAGGGCTTTTAAACTGAGTTTTGATAGCTTTTAGAGTACAATCGCAATGCCGTTTGGCAGCAAATTCTGAATTGCAAATGCTGGCCCAAATGAGTTTGACCATCGATGGGCGAAAGCTGGGGTTGAGCAGCTCAACCCAATCGCGATCAACAATTTGGTCAAAACGGTGGGTGATTTACAAAAGTATCCCTAACCTTTATCAAGCATGCAGTAGGCCTGTAAACGGGTCGGATCCGGACCGGATCTAGTGCATCCAGATCCAGATCTGCTAAACTATATATGGATTCGGATTCAGATTCAGATTCGGATATGACGGATTTATTATAAGTCAGTCCATATCCAGATCCGCCAAAATATACCGAATCCGGATCTGGATCCGGATTCGATCCGAAATAATATATAATGTGTATATCTATACTATTTATATATATGTATAATATGTATATATATAAATATATTTGTATATACATGACTAATATATTAAATATAATACAGTATGTATATGCATTATATATATGTATTATATATATACATAATTATATTATAGTATGTGTATACATTATATATACACACTATTATATTATATATATATATATATATATAATACATTCAGACTCTAAAGAGGGCGCACTTTTTTTCTTAAAGAGAGGGTCTCTATTTTGGCCGTCAGATTGTGTTTTCATTTATGGCAGTTTTGTCATTTTACAGTTTTTAAATACAATCCGACGGTCAAAACAAAGGCCCTCTTTTTAATAAAGAGAGGGCGCCCTCTTTAGAGAATCTTTGTATAAATATATTATATATATCTACATATATTTTCATATATGTAGATATATATAAATATATTTATACAAAAATATATGTAGATATATATAAATATATTTATACAAAAATATATGTAGAGAATCTTTAGAGAATATATCTACATATATTTTTGTATAAATATATTTATATATATCTACATATATATATCTACGAGGGCCACCTCTCTTTATTAAAGAGAGGACCTCTGTTTTGACCGTTGCAGATTTTGGCCGTTGGATTGTGTTAAAAAAAACTGCCATTAATGAAAACACGATCCGACGGTCAAAACAGAGGTCCTCTCTTTAATAAAAAAAAGCGCCCTCATTATAGCCTGACTGTATATTTATATATATAAGTATTATTCAGATCCGAATTTTAGGCGTAGATCCGGCTCTGGGTCTAGACCCGATCCATTGACAGGCCTAGCATGCAACGTATGTTCTCACAAATGGACAAAATACGTAGACGAAAATTCACAAAACCATCAGTGCACCTCATCACATTCAGCCATCATGCTATATCTCACGTAAGCATATATATCAATAGCATTTGCGTTTTGTTTAGCCGATGTGGGACAACTTTTTTTTTCTTCTTTGGAAACACGAGCCTTGCTGGTTGTTTCATTTTTTTCCCCCCGAATGGATTCATTTTATCTTTTTCGCCAAAAATTAAGCAAACACTTAAAATTTATAAAGGCATAATAGAAAAAGGGTAAATGTTGTGAGATTTGGGAATTGTAATTATTATTTAATAAAATTGATAGTGTATTTATTATTTGCTTATTAATTGTTACTATTAGATTAATGTCGTGATGTATTACTTTAAAATTTTGTGCTTTCATGTTAACATGAACTAATATCCATTAGTAATGTGACGATACAATTACTACAAATTTTATTTAAATAAAATTTGTAATTAGCATATTATATAAATAATGCATAAATAAATAATAGAAACAATCACCATTAATATTATAATGATTTATTATCAAAAAAATATTAAAATGATTTATTAGTATAAGTATTGTTCATTTAATATGTTTTGTTAGTAATAATGTATAAAAAAATTAATTTACATATCTACTTAATTTATTATTTAACTAATAAATTTGCATTAACAATTAATTGTATGTATTCAAATGAAAATAAAGTGACAATGTTAAGACTAATATAATAATAATACGGCACAAGGGTACAATTGTCTTTTGTTCATTCAAATCACTTTTGTATTTATATAGCCAAACACCTACATAATCTATTCTGCCACCATAATCAGTTTTACAATGCATTTATCCAAGCCCACAACTATCAAAATCTATTCTGATCATAATCTATTCTAACAAAATCTATTGCAAAGCTATCGCAATCGCAAAGCACAAGCTATCCCAAACAGACTCATAGTGCCCGTTTGGGCATCGCGTTTAGGGGCTAGAAGCCTAGAGCGCTAGATTGCCGAAGTCAATTGCAAAAGTGGAGTGTTTGGGGACAAAAAACAAAAGCTAGTTGCAAAAGCTAAACGCACAAAGATGTATTTCGCGCACAATTTAAGAAAGCAGGAGGGTAGCAGCTAGCTTTGCATTGAACGCGATTTTCGATTCTTCACTCATCATGTAAAAATTCTGCTTTTGCCCTTTTACTTTTTAAAAAGTGACGCATGTATCCTGCACTAGTGGACTTTCATTAGTCGAAATTACAACTTTGACTATCTTTTTGCTTTTGAAATGCTATGTTGTCACTCTAAAATTCTGCAAAAGCTAAGATTATTTGAAACTGAATTTGATTTTTTAATATCTATATATTAGCCGATGTTTTGTTAAAAATATACTCCCTCCGTCCCATAATAAGTGTCCACTTCCTTTTTGTACAATGTCTAAGAAAGTTGTATTTTATTAATTTATTTGGTTCATTAAAGAGTCTCTTTCCAATTTTACCCTTAGATTTGATGGGTGTTTGACTTTTTGCTTGTTTTGGGACTACAAATAAATGCTTCTTTGTCTTTATTATAAGGGTAGTTTTGGAAAGTAAGTAAAAGATATATGCCAATTTAGGAAAGTGGACACTTATTGTGGGACATCCAAAAAAGGAAATGTGAACACTTATTATGGGACGGAGGGAGTATAATATAGCGAACGAAATGCCAAGTTTTTATAGTATAAAAGAGTAATGTTATGCTTCCAAAATTGTATTGCAAATGTGGTTCCCAACACTTGTTTAAGACATATCATTTACCTTGTATATAGCAATATTTCATGCCAAAATTCCTAACTTGGTGACAAATAATTATAATTTAATAAATAATTTACTTTTATAAACATCCTAACCACTATTTTTAAAATGGTACAATACTTGACCATAAATTATAATGTCACAACAATCACTCTTTCTTTAATTTATTACTAAAATAAATTTTATTTCTAATTAATACTCCATCCGTCCCAAATTGCTTGGTACTTTTGGAAAACCCAACATTTTAAGGGAACATCATTTATTACACTGTTTTCATGTTTAAATATTTTTAGTTTCCAACTTTACCCTTAATTTAGTTTCCCTATAAACTAAGATTTGTGGGAATTGTGAAAAAAGAAATGGCAAAATATGAAAGATAAAAAATTTGGTGTGTTGACTTTTCAAAATGGACAAACATTTTGGGACAGTCCAAAATAGAAAGAGTGTCCAGCAATTTGGGACGGAGGTGTAATATATACTAACAAAATAAACTAATTATGTATTCAATATTACAAACAAGGGCATAGTTGTCCTTTAGACATTCAAAATCGCTTTACATTTATGTAACTAAACACTTACATAAATCTATTGTGCCTTCATAACCACTTTTATAATCAATCACTCAAACACCACAACTATTATAATTTATAAAAATTCACCATTATCTATTTAGACAAATCACAATCGCAATCACAAATGATAAGCTACCCCAGTAAGGCTCATAGAATACAGATACCATTATATTATATTGTTATATAATTATGAGGGTGTGGGAATCAAAAGAATACAAATAAAATAATAATTTTCTTTTTAATTGGAAATTGAAAAGCAAGTTGCCCATATTGAAAGTTGGGATAACAGAGAAGAGAGGGAGTGCAAAAGTAAAATGTTTCAACTTCTGCAAATGTGACTATATTTATATTTTATAGAGAAGAAAAAAAGAAAAAGAAAAAGAAATCCTACGTAGAAAAAACAAATGCATAGAAAAAGTCACACGGAGGACGTTTGGTCCTAATAATAATGTATTGTATATATATATATATATAGATTGGACTCAGTTGTGTAAACATATTCAATCATTTTCTATCCCTTTTGCTGAGTAACTTGAACTTATAAAATTGGACTAATTTGTCACATTTGGATGCCCCTATGGAGGATCGGACAAGTCCGCTTTAATTGGATAATTTTGAGATAACTTAACTGTAGCTTCCATGGAATAATTAGTGTCCCAAATTCCAAATTATTGAGTTAAAACTTAAAATGGACGAATTTCCGATGAAGGGAAGTCCTTGAGGACCCGGTGGACTTTTCTGTGTTTTGAAAGAAGAAAAAAGACAAGTATAGGAAGAGCTGGAAGAAAAAGAACATACCCATTGTTTGAGAGCTGGTATGATATGTATCTTGTACCAAACTAGATTTGATAGCAAGAGAGGGTATTAAAAAATACATTCATCTTTTTTTTTTTTTTAAATAAAATTAAAAATAATACATTCATCTGTGGCCACAAAGTGAACATGTTCAATGTATAAAGTCAACTTATAGTTATTAAATCGAAAGATCACTTCCCTGGAAAATACTGAAATTAGTTGTATAATTTTCTATGTCTATCAGTTGCTGAGCAAGTAGGATATGTTTGCATAGATATTTGTGCGTGTATATGCATATATATATATATATTTATATTTATATAGTTAATTTTCCAATGAATTATTGTAGCAATTTCATTTTGTGTAGACTTTAATTTGTATTGCTTCAGGATTATAGGGCCGGCTGGCCATAGCTCCCCTCGTTGGACCATAATAGGGGATAAATCTCCACGTTTTTTTTTATTTTTTATTTTTTATTTTTAATTTAATTTAATTTTTATTTATTATGTGCCAAAGGTCCTTGTGACTTTCAGTGGACGAAAATACCCACTTTCTTTATGTTCAACAATTACCTTAGCCCATAATTTAAGGAAATTAGTTAATGTTTGTTTTCTAAACTTTAAATTGCCATAACTTCTAAACTACAAATAATTTTTTCATAAAAATTATATATTCGTAAGCTACAAAACAAGATCTATCAAACAAGATCCATAGTGCCTATAAAATTCTTATAAAAAAAAAAAAAAAATCGATGTCTTTAAGTGCTGCCCAGGTATCGACAATAACATTTCTTCAAATTATCCAAATAACTGCAAATTTATGGCCATTTCATCAGATGATACTGCATTTACAGTACTTTTCAAGTAAATACAGTAGCATATTATAAAAAACTAAACATTTTTACAAAGATAGTAACATCATTGTTGCAAAAAGTTACAAAATTAGGGCAATTTAGTAGATGTTAATGTCTTTAATAAATGTCCCCATGCAAAAAACAGTAACATACCATTAAAAATGCGCAATATTGTATCGAACAAAGAAACAGTAATATGTCGTCAACAATAATATTTCTTCAAATTGACCTAAAAATTGCAAAATTATGGCCAATTTTCAGATGTTACTGTCCCCTTAAAGACAGTAACATATCATCAAATGAAAAAAAAAAAAAAAAAAAAAAAAAAGAGGAAAAACTAGGTAGTATTATGCCACTGTCGCAAAAAGAGACAATGACATTACGTTACAATGGTCTGATGGTAACATGAAAATTTTTTAAAAAAAATTTTTTATACATTTTTTCATAGTCACTATGGATCTTGTTTGATAGATCTTTCATTCTAGATTACAAATATTTAAATTTTATTCAAAATAGAGTTGTAGTTTGAAAGTTATGGCATTTTAAAGGTTGAAAAAAAAAAAACACTTCCTTGAAAAACGTGATGAGTGGCAAAACATTAACGCATGGGTGATGGTAGCAAATCTGCCAATATCCTTATTTTCAGTTTAAAGATGGACTTATGGCCATGTAATTCAAAAAAGATTGTCCTCATCCCCTAAAATCCAAACCACTTGTACTTATCCTCTGTTTCCTTCCAAAGTAGGACTTGTATTTAATTTTCCCAAAATTATATTTAGAATATTTGTTTTATTTCTCTTTATTTTTGTAGACTTTATTTTGTAAGGAAAATTAATTAACGGTCCTTAGAATTGACTGTTAATGAATAATGCCGATTGGCCCAGGCTGCCCATCCCATTTTTTTTAAGGAGGAAAAGACAATGTTTTGAATTTTATGACCTTAAGTCTACTTTTAAATTGAAGATAAGGCTTATTGACAAAGCTGCCCCCGCCATACATATAGGAAGTTGTTGATTCTATTTTGCCACCTTAGCACGCTCTTCAAGGAAGTGTTTTTTTTTTTTTTTTATTTGGTTTTTCAAACTTTAAAATGCTATAACTTTCAAACCACAACTCTATTTTCAATAAAATTTATATATTTGTAATCTAGAAGGAAAGATCTATCAAATAAGATCCATAGTGACTACTAAAAAATGTAAAAATAAATTCATGTTACTGTCGGACCACTATAACGTCACGTAATGTCACTGTCTCTTTTGTGATAGTAACATGATACTTCCTTTGATTTTTTTTCTTCATTAGATGACATGTTAATGTCTTCAACTAGATAGTAACATTTAAAAATTGACCACAATTTTGCGATTATTAGGTCAATTTGAAGAAATATCATTGTCGACGACATGGTATTGTTTCTCTGTTCAATACCATGTTGCTAATCTTTAATGGTATGCTACTATTTTTTGTATAAGAATAGTTTTTAAAGACAGTAACATCTACTTAATGGTCCTAATTTTGTAACTTTTTGCAACAATGATATTACTATCTTTGTAAAAATATTTAGTTTTTGATAATATGTTCCTGTATTTACTTGGAAAGTATTGTAAAGGCACTATCTGTCACGCCCCGGAGTAGCCAAAAATAGGAAAAATTTAAAATTTCCTTTTTGGACCCATAGGGAATGACGAGTTACAAAGCCGTCCTGTCCTCTAACACTATAAACAACATAAAAGTAAAGGGGAGAAAGCTATTTGTAACTTAAACTTCAATATGAACAATTATAAATCACAGGTCCCAGTACTAATACAACTGACTATTACAAATATACGATGCTGGCGGCTATCTTTGGTCTTCAGTCTAGCTCTACACTTCCAGTGTTCCTTAGCATCTTACTTTCCAGACTGAATTGTCCTCTGATCAACCTGCAAGGAAATCTGGACATTGGATTGTCCAGGCGTAATATGTCGTCAGCTTTGCAACAAAGCTGAGTGGGCGTTCATAACTATATTCACCACCAATATACATACACTAACCACTCATCTCACGTTATTACTTTGCATCTTAGGATGCGGATAATCCATTATCGATTGACGTCACTCACACGGACATAGCAAAGGTATCGATTAACATATGATGCAATTAATAAACATCTACTATAAACCAAATAACATGATCAATATAATCATAACATGCTTGTCTGGTTCTTGAAATAACAACATATTCATACTATTTCATTTTCTCATTTCCATTATGCTTATGCATGTAAATGCGTACTCAATGAACCCAAACCCAAACTCTGGAATATAAAATCCCACAACCAATATAACTCAATAACGTCGGGTTATAAAACCCACAACGACAACTTACTCTGGACTTACTTTCACAATATAAACCATGCTTTCACTGCGCCACTCTGATACTCATTTCATCGCCTTACGGCCTCATAGTAACATCGCCGCCTTACAGCCTCATAGTAACATCGTCGCCTTACGGCCTCACAATCCAAATAGCACGATGGCAGAATTGGCTTGATCGTCTATACCCTCGCTGGTGAACCACCACCCAACGAGTTGCACGTCAGAATACTAACTGCGAAACGGCAAGCCCACACACCATGTGTACTATCACGGCAATCCCACCGCAGAGGACGGTACATTAGTAACTGACTAGCGCATGATATACAGCACGATGGCAACCCATACAACGTGTGTACTATCTCCGGCAACCCACTCGGACGACTAGTACATTAGAGCACTAACTGTTAAGCAGTACAACGGTAAACCCAGACGCATGTACCATCTCCGGTATTTATACGGACGACTGGCACAATAGCAGCTCTAATTGTTCTCTTACTATTACAATCACAATCACAATCACAATATTCTGTATCTCAATCATATTATCCCATGATCACGTATCTTTATCAACTCATAAGGTTTCTAAATCATAACAACTCCTGACTCACGATACAAGAATCTCAACCATATCAACTCACAGTTCTCAAGACTCCCAATTACTTCAACTCACAACCTCACTTGGCCGGAGTCACTGACTGACATTGACTGCATCTACTGACACCATGATATGACATTCAGTTACATGATTCTCGATGAAACAATTACATTAGGCAAGACATATAGATAAAACTTCTTTTAACATGCTCTTTATTCTCATTTGCACAATTAGGCATGGTTATCAAATCAATAATAACAACGTGCTCATATAATCAACATTGCTATATAAAACATTCAAGCTAACGTTCCATAATCAATTATCCATCACAGCATACACATGGCTAAACATCCCTTCACATATAGTCCTTTTCCTTTACTTCTTATCAATATATCATAATAATATCTAACATGCTTGTCGCATAGTAATCAATTCCATAATATATATATATATATATATATAACGTAAACATCTACGCACATCGAATAACCATCATAAGTACGGTACATACATACAAATACTCTAGCAGTCATTATGTATATTGAGAGTGAGGTTAGAAACACTCACCTGGATGTCTTGTCCAGCTTATGACTCTCCGAACAGCGGATAAGTCACAGTCCTACAACGTATAATAGAATAACGGTGATGAAGCGTATGTGTTAATGATAAGGGTATAATGGTAATTTTACCAAATGAGGCTATAAACCTCAAGGTAGTGATCTACGTGTCATTCTAAGTCCAACGACATTAATTGACTAGACTCAAATCGGAGTCCGTCACATAAAAGGCTGGGTTTTCTATACCAGTGTGGGCCCTACGTGTAAGCTGTATTTTTTACCGTGTCAAAAGGTCACCAAACTTTAAGGGAATGATCTAGGCATTATTCTAAGACTCTGGGAACTGACCGCGTATTTTTCTGAGCCACGGTTTATTTACTGCGAATTATTGAAGTTCTATTTATATAATTATAACTTTCGGAGTCCTCTAATTATAAAATATAATTTAGAAGGACAAGAGGTACTTAGAAATATTTTTATTAAATACTAGACCTTAAAATAGGGGAGCGATATTTTTCTCATAATTTTCAGAACTCGTTTGATATTTAAAATAATTAAAGGACAACCAAACGGGTCCTTATTTAAATAATAAAATGTCAAATTTAGGTTTCATAAATAAATAATTTATAAAGCAGTGATATTTTTTTCTGAAATTTAAATTGGCCATTAGGTATTTAATACCTAATTATTACCCTTTAAAACTAATTTTGATTATTTATTTAAACTAAATAAATAATAAGCATACTATATAAATAATAAACTATTATTTCAGAATATAATATTATATAATCTTAATATTTTAAAGACTAATTTATAATACTTATAAAACCGTTTTTTAAAAACATTTACAACATTAAGCTAATCCATACATGTATTTATTATGAATTAGCTATCATTGATTATTTATTTAAACTAAATAAATAATAAGTATACCATCTAAATAATAAAATATAATATTTTCAGAATATAAAATATTAAATAATATTTCAGAATTTAAATTTTAATTTTGCTTTTGAAACTATTTTCAAAACAATTTAAAACAATTTATAATACATAAGCCTACTTATCAAATATTTAATAACTTCTTAGTATACTAAATTATTTCTGGAAATAATTAATTACATAAATAACTAAACTAACAATGTATTATAACACAATCTAATTTAAATCACATTATTATGATTAAGACTAATATTAATGATAAATCAATAAATATCCCAAAGCTTAAGGCTATATTTGGAAACTTAAATTCCTAACGCACAAAAGCTGGCCCAGAAGCTGATTTGCCAAACGGGCCTTAAGCGCCCAGCTTCTTCTTCCTCAAGTTCACGTATTTGTACAGTATATGTATATATATATATGTATAATTTGTATATATTTATATTTTATACCCCAAAACTTCAAACGATCATAACTTGCTCAAATCTTAACGAAAACACGCAAACTTTATGTCTAAATCGAGTGCCTCGACGAGCCGGATCTAACGGTATAGGTCTTGAAGCCTGAATCTTAACGATCTGTCCGTACGGTGGCAAAAACAGTCACGACCCAAAAAGAATAATCGAACCGTAGGCGTCCAAACGCGACTCAAGCTTCGAGCCACTCATCGAGGGTGTTAAGGTAGTCGTTAGGGTCATTTTGGCATTGGTTTTGCGGGTTTTGGTGACGGTCTGAAAAACCGAGCTCGTACTAGCATCAATGGTGGTCCGGCCATGGCGGGGGACTCGGCACTGTTTGGGGGTGTGCATGGGCGTGTGTGTGGGCCTGTGTATACATTAAATCCAGAGGGGCGTGCGTTTTTACCTTATCGTCTCGGTTTGGTCCGGTCTCGGCACCCCTCGGCTCCGGTGTCTATCGGCTTCCTGCGGTGGTCCTCTCTCTCTATCTTCTCTCTCCTTCCTCTCCTCCTCTGCGGCTTGTGTGTGGGTTTTGTGGGTGTGTTTGTGTAGAGGTAGTGAGGTGTGGGAGCAGTTGGGTGGTGAGGGATGAGGGGTGGTTGGGTTTTTTTTTTTATTTCTTTTCTCCTTTCTCTCTCTAACTCTCACTCTCTTGGTTGGGTCTCCCAGCTCCTTCTATATATGTATATATATACCACACACATACACACTACATAAAAACACACACACACACGACACACACATACAGCACACACAAAGTCACACACATACACATGCACAAATATATTCTCTACACACAGTACACACATGCATATGTACATATATTAGTGTTGAGTGTTGAGTGTTGTCCATGGGGTCTTAGGGGGGTTGGGTTAATGAGGGGAGTTGTGTTGTGTCTAGTGGGTAAAAGAGAGGGGATGAATCTTGGGGAAATGGGGGTTGAGTGTGTAAGTAATGAAAGTGATATGAGGTGATGGGAGAATATTTAGGGAATCAAATATGGTGGATTTGACATTCCTTGAGTCACGTGCCATCCAGTCCAGGAATTACCAGATTTTACGGATCTACGTGTAATTATCAGTCCGGGTCTAATACGACTGAGTCTAAAATGAAAACGTCAACAGTCCAAATATTAACTTAATGTTGGAGGTTGAAATAAAAATGTTGATACTATATATTATAATTATAATCGTGAAATTAAAACGGCATCGGGTCCGAATTATATATATAACTTATGGTTATAATTTTTAGTGACCACAAAATATATAATATAATCTATAGGTATAAATTCTAAATGATAGCTAATATAATCTAACCTATAGTTACAATATTGATAGCAATGAATATTACAACTCGAAATATTAATATACGAGGTCGGGTTTACAAAATCTAATTTCAAGTGATAGTGAAATTATAAAATAGCTTATAGCTAGTTGCAATTTAAGTGACATCCAAATATTAATATACAATATATTAATATACAGGGTCAGACTTGTTTAATCTAAATTTATGCGAAAACGAAAATATACATTAAAACTTATAGTTATAAAATTAAACGATTTCAAATTATATAATAAAATCTGTAGTTATAAAATTAGGTGACAATTAATTAATAAACACAAAATCAATATACAATGTCCCACTTAGAAATTAGGAATAATTAAGCGACAACTAAATATATAATATTAACATACAAGGTTTGGCATAGGAATTAGGAAATTACATTAATACGGTAGTACGGATTTTGATGGTACTACACTATCATATGATAAAAAGTCATAATTTTGTAATTATTTGGTCTATTTGAAGAAATGTTATTGTCGACAGTAACATGTTACTGTCTCATGTTACTGTTTTTACCTGGGCATCACTTAAAGACATCGATTTTTTTAAATTATTTTAAAGAATTTTATAGGTACTATGGATATTGTTTTATAGATTACGAATATATAATATGACAATTTAAAGTTTAGAAAACAAAAAATAACTATCTTTCTTAAATTATGGGCTAGGGTGGCACATGTGTAGTGTAATTGTTGAACATAAGGAAAGTGGGCATTTTTGTCCACTGAAAATCACAGGGATCTTTGACACAATAAAAAAAAAAAAAAGGGAATCTATCCCCTATTACGGTCCAATGTGGGACCTATCGCCAACCGTGAACCGCCCCTAATTTATATTGCTTTACAATCTTTTAATTTGTTTTATGGTCCATTGGTCCTCTAATTTTCTTTCATAAATTCATGTTTATATGTAGTCCACTGAATGTGATGAAGATTTAGAGAATTGGGTAGTCAAATAACCAATGGGTAATATTTGGGAGTCGGGACACACTCAAAGACACATTTTTTAAGACACAACTCAAAAGATGTGTCTATCTCTCCTGTGTCACTGTGGGGTCCAGTGACATCACATGAGAGATATAAAATATCTTTTAAATTGTATCCCAAAAATTATATCTTTAAATGTGTCCCAATATTTACTCATTACCAATTGTGAAGTTCATCCATGAATCAATTTTGTAAATAACGCTAGTTTCTTGCAAAAGAATCCATTAGAGTGTTGCATCTTCTGATTTTTTTTGTCAATTCTACATAATTTTTTTTTGTTAAAATAAAATAAAACCAAGCAAAAAATTATGAGATTGAAAATTGAGCCAAATCCTATTTTCAACATCTCCAAGTTGGCCCTTGTGATGGCAAGCAAAAGATACCTCATAATTTCGAGATGTTTTTCAATTATATAGAGTTATGCCATATGCATATTGTGGCATTTCGGAGATTAAATAATGGAAATTATTTATGGACACACTTATTAATTATTGATGTCAATTATTGATGGACCCACTGAATTTATAACTTTGGATAATATTTGGGACACACTCAAACATTCAATTTTTAGGATACAATCCAATTAATGTGTCTATCTCTCTCTTGTGTCATTATGGGGTCCAGTGATATCACAAGAGAGAGAGATAAATACATTAATTGAGTTGTGTCCCAAAAGTGTATTTGAGTACTGTGTCTCAATATTTACTCTATAACTTTTTAAACCATTTGGAGAACATATAAAACTAGGCAACAACCGGTGCTAGGTTGTTTTAAAAAAGAAATTTTAGATTATGAGTAAAGATTGGGACACACCAAAAGAAACAACTTTTAGGACACATCCTAAAAGATGTATTTATATCTCTCCTGTGATGTCACTGGACCCCACAGTGATCCAGGAGAGAGATAGACACATTTCTTGAGTTGTGTCTCAAAAATTGTATCTTTGGGTGTGTCCCAAATATTACCCTTAGTTTATTTGTGGCTAAATATTAGCAGTGACTGCAATATATTATACTGAAGATATGAATTTTTTTTTTGGTTACAAATATTTGAGAACCATTTTGGGAAGCATTGTACAACCCAATAATAGGAATAAAAAGTTATTGGAAAATCTTTACAAGTAACTTTCAAGAGTTTAAAATTCAAAAGATATGTAACTTTGTTGAAAAATCCAAAAGATATGTTACTGTGTAATACTGTATTCCATGGTTGCCGAGCCATCACCCGTGAACCTCCACCACCATCACGCACCACTGTGAGCCACCACCACCACCTTCATCGCCATTTGCAAGCAACACCAGAACCACGCGACCCACCAGTACTAGTACCTACTTCGTTCACCACCACGAGCCACCACCACCACCACCTTCACCTTCGCGCACCACCACAAGCCGCCACCACCACCACCATCGCGAGCCACCTCAATCCACCACCAACACCATCTTGATCCACCACAACATCTATTTTAAATTTTCGACGAGTTTCCACGAGCCACCAGTATCGTGAGTGTCCAGCGAGTTCTCTAGGGCTTGGTAGACAGAACAAAAGTTAAGAGAAGTTTCTCTTGTTTTCGATAAAACTTAAGAGAAATTTCTCTTTTACTTTCATCAATATTAAGAGAAATTTCTATTAATATTTCACTGCACAATCTATGTATTGGGGGAAGATGCTAGATTTCTGGCGAAGAGTGGTGGTCGTCGAACCATAGGTGAGGCATGAGTGATGGCCATCAGATGTGTCATGGATGATAGTCGTCGGAGGTAGCATGTGTGGTGGTCACCGAGGTTTCATGGGTGGTGGTTGTTGGACGTGGTTGAGGTGGTGGTTGCTGTAATTCGCAAGAGTGGAGGTCACCGGAGATCAAGTGAGGTAGTGGTGGTGGTCGTCGGAGGTGGTGGTGGTCGCCGGAGGTAGAGGTGGGGGTGGTGGCGGTCGTCGGGAGTGGTGAGGCAGTGGTGGTGAGTACACAAATTTGTCTTGTCCTTCCTAGTAAGTCACTTTTTAAATTGGATTTAAGAGTAACTATGAATGCTTTACTAGCTTTAATAGTAAATCCCCCTAATAAGAATAACATATCTTGAAAGTAATGTTGCCCTGCAGATCAATGTATTCATTGAATGCCCTGCGTTCAACATTGTGATTGACTGTACAATATAAAAAACCAAATGTATGATGGCAAGTCTATAGTGAGCAGCTTCTCATATGAGAAGGCGGGTTTTAACCGTTGGATGAGAATCTGACAATAAATGCATTTTCAGATTCTTGAAAATCTTATGACTAGATTCTCATTCAACGGTTGCAATCCGCCTTCTCAGAAGCTTCTCACAATAAACTTATCCATAAAAAAAAAAAAAAAAAACTAACAAGAATAAAGAAATATAGAGATGTGACTATAAGGGAGGAAACTAAATGTATGAATCCAAAGATATATAGAGACACCATTATATTATATTATCATGTACTTTTTCCGTTTCAAATTGTTTGGCACTTTTGGAAAATTTAATTTTTTAAGGGAACACAATGATAATATTTTGGTCAAACTTTTATACTCTAACATTCCAAGTTTGTCCCTCATAAATGCATTTAGTTTAGTTAGAGGTGTGAAAAAAGAAAGGGCAAAATAATAAAGATTTAAATTTATTGTGTTAACTTTTCAATATAGACTAACATTATGGGACAATCTAAATTAAAAAGAGTGTCTAACAATTTGGGACAGAGGGAGTAATCATGAGTGTGTGAGAGTCAAAGGGATACAAATAAAATAATAATTTATTTTTTTTAGAAAATTGAAATGCAAGTTGTCCATAATAAAAGTTGAGAAAAGAGAGAAGAGAGAGAGAGAGTGTGTAAAAGCAAAAGGTTTCAACTTCTGCAAATGTGACTTAGTTAACAATTTTTATAGAGAACAAGGAAAAAAAAAGGGTAATTCTTTGGTGATAACTTTTATACAACTTCTTAAAAGATGTGTCTATCTCTCTCTTGTGTCACTGTGGGATCCAGTGACATCACAAGAGAGAGATAGACACATCTTTTTAAAAGGTTGTATGAAAGTTATCACCAAAAAATTACTCGAAAAAAAAATCTATGTGGACAAAAAAAAAAAAAAAAAAAAAACTCAAAACCAAAGCTTTCACACAAAACGGCGACGTGAGACTTTTTTCTCTCTTCTCACCGATGCTCCCGCAGTCTCTCTCTCTGTAACTTTATTTTTATTATTATTACTATTTTTTTTCCCTCTTTTCTTTTTGTTTGAAGATGAGTCATAGAGATGAGGTGTCGACCTCATGGCCTTCTAAGCAAATTCTTGCTTATTATACTTACACCTCCACAAGTTTTTAAAGTTTTATAATGAAACCCCTTGAATATTACATTAACTATCCAATATCTAAATAGATAAATGTCTATGTTACGAATGGGTGCTAAATGTGCTCTCAAATATTTTGTGAAGTTACTAATTAACCTACTAATTATGAACCAGGTTCTAATTCGCTCCCACATGGGTGCTCAAACTGGCACCATAAAAGGTTACAATTACTAATTAGTAATATAATACTAGAAGCAATTAAATAAATATTCATTTAATCACATAAATACAATTAAATGCAATTCATCTAATATGGACCTCCCATGGGTCCTACTTTCATATCTATTCCACCTTTAGTTGAACTTCCAATGGTGTCCCCTTTCGAACACTTATCACATTGAAATAATTGAAACTTATCCAAATCACCACATACAATAAATTATACTAATTAATGCCTGCAATATAAATATTACTATTATTTTCCTGCACGGGTATTACAGAGAATCAAAGGGTTACAAATAAAATAGTAGTTCTTTTTTACTAGAAATTGAAAAACAAGTTGCCCATAATGAAAGTTGGGATAAGAGAGAAGAGAGGGAGTGTAAAAGTAAAAGGTTTCAACTTTTACAAATGTGGCTATATTTATAAAGAGAAAAAAAAAATAGAAATCCTATGTGGGCAAAAGAAATACATAGAAAAAGCCACACGAAGGATGTTTGGTCCCAGTAATACATATATCTACACCATTATATAAAAGAGCCTAAAGGCTCATGAATGGTGAAATTCAATTGATTGTCCTTATTTGCTATTTCTCTAATTTGTTTTTCTTTCAATATAATTTTACTTCTTCTTTGATACTATTAGAAAAAATTATAAATTACACCCTTGTAGTTTAAGGATTGTGATAATTTGGTCCCTATGGTTTTAATTTTGGCAATTTATACCCTATAATTTGAAATTTGTGCAAAATTCACCCAATTACAAAATAAGCAAGGGCAGAATGAGAATATCATATTATTTTCAACCCAAAATGATAGTGTGTCCATAGACCTATGAGTGTAGTTCAATGGGACCAGAAGCTTATACGGGGTTTTGTGACAACAACCCTACTGGAATTTTTTGGGTAAAAATAGTATAATTTTGTGTGATTTTTTGTACAAACTAATTTATCTACACCATTATATAAAAGAGCCTTAAGGCTCATGGACAGTAAAATTCCAATTGATTGTCCTTATTTGGTATTTCTCTAATTTGTTTCTCTTTCAGTGTAATTTTACTTCTTTTTTGATACTATTAGGGTAAATTACAAATTACACCCCTATAGTTTAAAGGTTGTGACAATTTGGTCCGTATGGTTTTAATTTTGGCAATTTGCATTGTGCAAAAACTACCCAATTACAAAATAAGCAAGAGCATAATGGGAATATCATTTTATTTCCAGCCCAAAATGACACTATGTGTCCATAGACCAAGGAGTGTAGTTCAATGGGACCAGAAGCTTATACGTGGGTTTTGGGACAGTGCCCCCACTGGAATTTTTTTGGGTAAAAATAACATAATTTTATGTGATTTTTTGTACAAACTAATTTATCCCATAAATAACGTATAATCTTTTAAACAATCCGATGCACTTAAAGCTTATAGTAATCTGGTAATATCTTATAATCTTTTAAACTATCGTGCTAATATCTTATAATCTTTAATTTAAACAATCTAATACACTTAATGTTGGACACGCACTGCCACACAAATATCAAAGTGAAATTGATAAAAATAAATAAAAAATTAAGCTTATAATACAAAATTTCCGTGAAAAAATATGGGATAGATTCGTCTATACAACAACAAAAAAAAAAAAAAAAAAAAAAAAAACGGAATTACACTCTTTCTACCCCCAAAAAATAAATATTTCAGGTCGGGGCCAATTTCAATTTGTCCTAATTTGTCATTTTTTTATTTGATTGAAATCACATTTTTACCCTTACTTTTCTTTCTTGTTCCATTTCCCTTTAATGATTATTTTCATATTTTTGTCATTTTGTGAGGGTAGGTTGGTCATTTCATCCACAAGACAACCCTTATTACTATTTGGTCAACTTTTAAAATTAAATTATTCTAGAGATGATCATTCAATCAACTTTTCAAACAATAATTACAAATGTTTATAATTTCATTCAACTTTTAAAAATATTTAATCCACTAATAATGATTCAATCAATTTTTCAAGCAATAATTACAAAAATTTACAATTTGGTTCAACAAACCCAAAAGTCAACACAACCGTTTTTTTGGTTTTGTGGTTTGTATGGTTTTCCGTTCTTTCCAAACAAGTCACTAGCTTGTTTGGTTTTGTTTTGTTTTGTTTTATTTGGTGTTATGTTTTTTTTTGTTTTTTTTTGTTTTTTTTTTTTGTTTTTTTTGGGTTTTCCCAAACAAACCACTAACACAAACAAGGCACAACATAACCCAAATTGGGTTATGCCTTGTTTTGTTTAATTTGTTTAATTTGTTTTTGTTTTTGTTTTTGTTTTTTTTGTTTTCCCAAATAAAGCACTAACATTTGTTTTTATATACCCTATATATCTATATCTATATATACCCTATATAAAAGTGGCTAAATGTGATTTTCAATTTTAATTTTGTCCTTATTGCTAAATGTGATTTCCAATTTCAATTTTATCCTTATTTGTTATTTTTTGAATTATTAATTTTTACCATTTTCCCTCTGAAATCCTATACAATTTCATACATCTCCATACTCTTTTTTGGTCATTTATTCACAAACAATTTTGGTTTTTTTTTTCTTGAAAAAGTGATGTGTGCCTATAAGTTTAATTTACATACATGCTTAGACATTTAATTTTATTACACACACACATGCCTTAAAAAAAATTATTACCAAAATTGAATAAAAATGCGTACAATTATAAATTGAATAGCCAAATTATTCTTATGCCTCATGCAAATTACCCTTTTGTTTCTATACCTTAAAGAAAAGAGCTTAAAGTTTAAAGTGTTTCCAATTATAAATTTCCGTTTGTTAAATTAAATTACCAAAAACTCTTTTATTATATTATGATATATATTGAATAATCTAATTACCCTTATAACTTTTACAAATTACAATTTTCTTAAATTGAATTACCAAATTACCCTTTTGTATATAATATATATGAGTGTGTGTGTGTATATATATATATATATAGTTTATATGTACTTTAAAGAAAAGTGCTTAAAAGTTTAAAGTATGTACAGTTACAAATTGAATAATCAAATTATCCATTAATTTTTGCAAATTATTCTTTTGTTAAATCAAGTTACCAAATTACCATTTTGCCTTTTTATAGAACCCTTTTTGTATATATGTATGTATATATACATGTTATCTATACGATAAAGAAAAGAGCCTTAAATTGTAGGTTAACATCAATTAATATAGTGGTTAAATCATAGTTTTCTAACACTATTTTCAGAATTAATAAAACTTATTTCTCTTTCTTGTCCACGTTAAAAAAATATACATTGTATTATTTTCTACAAAATCCAACGCCCGTGCATTGCAAGGCCGACTTCCTAGTGGTATATAGATAGATTGGACTCAATTGTATAAAAATATTCAGTGTTTTTCTATCCCTCTTGCTGTGTAACTTGAACATAAAAAAATTGGACTAATTTGTCATGTTTCGATGCCCTCTAGAGGATCAGACAATCTGCTTTAATTGGATTATTTTGAGATAACTTAAATATAGCCTCCATGGAATAATATTAATTGGTGGCCCAAATTCCAAATTATTGAGTTAAAATTTAAAGTGGACGAATAGTCTCGTGCCAGATTGACGATCCAAACACTGAATTATTTCAATCCCCTTAAATAACCGCGCAACAAATTTAGTTTATTATGTATTTGGTTATGCTCCTCATGAAAATAGCTTGAAAAACCTTCTAGTAACCATTATTAATGTTGGTACGCCATCGTTTGGACGCTTCATTGGGTTGCGACACGTGTCAACAGGATTTGAGGCAAGTGTCATGCGCGTGAATCTTTTTGACTAGGTCAAGGATCAGGGAAGACTGGATCAAACTAGCCATTTGGCCCAAAACGGCTTAACCCATATCTCCTGATAACTGGGGACACGCAACCTATTACCAAAAGAAGCGGGACACATGACAGATGATAGAGGGATCAACCCAATAGAAGAGCCATCTCTCCAGCTAGACAATACTTGGGTGCTTTTCACTTAGTGCTTTTTGTACTGTTCTCTCTCACAGAAGTGAGACCCAGGATAATTTTTAAAAACTGTTTTAAAGTGCTGGGTCCTACTTCTGTGAGAGGGAACATCACGAAAAGCACTGAGTGAAAAGCACCCAAGTGTTGTCCTCTCCAGTCCACCTCTTCTGTGTGGGAAAGTGCGCCGAGAGGGGCACAAGCAGTTGAGGCCCAGTCCTATATATATATATATATATATATTCTAGTGGAACCTACAGAAAAGGTACGCAAGCTTTCCTTTTCAATCTCCTACAAATTCTTTCTCTCAGTTGACTAACTTAGCTATCGAAGGAGACTCAGAGAGAACAACCCCCTTTCGAGTCTTTCTCTTGCACTGTGTGCATGTCAAACTTAGAGAAACCATTAGCTGCTGTCACGACCCATCCCAATACGCGTGGAAATAGGACACGTGGCACGCCACCAAGGCTCATCCAGTTCCATTAAAGTCAAATAGCAGCGGAAAACATTATGAAAAATCCTTTAAAATCAGAGTTATAAAAAGTTTTGGCCCATTGGAAACACGTCCAAAAGAATCAGTTTTGAAAACAGAGGTCCAGTCGACTGATCGAGGATCCGGTCGATTGGTGATCTCAAACAAAAAGGTTTCAAAATATAACAGCCCATCCAGTTGACTATGTCGGGGATCCAGTCGACTGGTGCCTAAAATTATCAGTCGACTGAAAATGTCCAGTCGACTGGTACCCTAATCCAGCAGAATGTCATGGCTTGGGGCTCCATCCAGTCGACTGCTTTCTCAACCCAGTCGACTGAATCTCAGGCGAAACAAATCAGTAACCAGTTCAATACAATGATCCAGTCGACTAGATCAAAAACCAGTCGACTGGTTTCTGTCAGCAAAACCCAAAACTGCAGTTTTCCCACTCAAGGTTCTCCCGACTCCAACCAACATTTAACCACTCTATTCCATCATTCATAACATAATTACAAGAGCGTTTACTAGGGATTACAAGTACTAAATCTAAGTTCATATTATATTACAACATACTACGAATTCAAGGTTATTATTATAAGTTCGGAGTAGAACAAAAGTATAAACAATTGATTCCCCGGCATTCCACGGCCTCACTCTTCATGCTTCTTCTTGTCTTTCTTCCTACCTGCAATGGAGTACATCTCCACTGCTCAGCTATATACTGAGTGCATAATTCTAAATGTATGATATATGACAATATTCATGATTTAAGCATCTAAAACACATAGAAATAGTCTCTAGGGTGAGTGGTACGCATTCATCCGGTCGATGCCGTAGGAGGCCCACCTCTCCCACGCATCTCGTACACTGGTTGGGCCTTCCTCCATACCAGGTACCGTGTCCTGGTTGGGCCCACCTCCAATCCAGACACAACCACAATCACAAATTACCATCTCAATCAAATCCTCAAAGTTCGAGGAGCTTACTCAGGATGAATTTGCACCAAACTCCCCTTTGACCCAAGTAGACACATAGCATGCTCACATAAACAGTTTTATACATGCTTTTCTAATAATTTCGCGTGCATAATTAACGGGCCTAATTAACACATGAATTTTACCCGGATCCAAAATATCAAAGTCGATAATCAAAACATGAAAATTCCATATAATCATAGATCTAGAATTCATACCTCGTGCGATTCTCTTCAAATTTTGAAGGATCGTCTAGGGGGCTAATTAATTGTCGGATTTTGAATTTGAGACGATTCCTACAAGTTTTACCTGATTTTTCCCAAATTCTAGAAATTAGACTTTTCAGAAAAGTTTGCCAAACGTGGCCTAATTACTATCAAAACGTAGGTCTTACCTCCACGAGTTCAAATATGAAATCTGGAGAAAATCTGACGGACGAACGGTCGTCGATCGGCGTCGCAAAGCCTGAAGCAACCAAATCTCCTCTTTCTCTAGATATTTTTAGAAGTTTTGGATGAGAATGAATCTCATCCACTACTATATATAGAAAAACTTCTCGTGAATTACGTTTACCTCCCCACGAGTTCCTCAAACTTCTATTTAAGTTCTGAAACATCGCACACGTCCATTTTACAACTTTATGAGTGAAAATTATAAATTTTAGAATTTTTCGACTAAGTCTCGTTTGGGTCCAAAAGTAACATCCGAAAACTAAATTATGTGGAATCTCTACACCACCTACCTTTTTATTTAACGTGTCACTCACGTTCCCACCATAGTTCTCAAAACGATATATAACAATATCAAAATTACCAGAAATTACTAAACACAGGCAAATTCACTATTCAAGAAATACCAGATAAAGTCAAATAATATTTAAAACACATAAATGTCATTTACTTACGTCAATGCAATAGGTGTTACCAAGTCCTCATGTCTCCACCAGACACCTCACCGTTGATCCACGTCAACTCAACTCAACTCAAATTATTAATAACATTAATAATTCCAAAAATCTCAATTATGCATGTTTTAAAACCATGAAAATTCTGGAACGGGTGTGACAACTCTCCCCTCCAAAAAGGAAGTTTGTCCCCAAACTTATACTATCTTCTCAAGTCACCAAGACTTCACACAAGTACTTCAAACATTTGCCTCATACACAGACCAACTACTTTACTGAGAAGTCACAGTCTCACGAGGAAAATAAATCCTCAAGCTCTTAAGGAAAATAAATCCTCAGAGTCTCAGTCTCAATCTGATAGAAGATTCAAACAGAATCCTAGTAATACCCCGAGGCATCTCGATAAATAAGAACATCAATACCTGAGTAGAACTTACTCAATAGTCAATCTGACACTAAATCACATCACGACGTCACCACGTCCACTCACATATCCTTTCATCGCACTTATCACATATGCTTTTTGAAACCCAAAGGTTATATCCCAATCACCAAAACGAAGGAAGTAACTCATCTCCATTCACCTATCTTTCTTTTTAACTAAAACTCGTTGACATTATGTCTCAACTGGTTAACATCTATACACGATTCTTCATCCCGAAGTGAACCACAACTGAGTACTATCACACATATATACCTCGTCGATAAGTCAATGCTTCAACTAATGGTTTCACATACTATACATTTAATCTCTTACTCTGCTAATCACCAAATCACTTGTAGCACAATAACGCATTTCAAACGACTCCCAAGTTCTTATCAATTTCCAATCCTTCTCTCCTAATAAATCCATATCACAGCAACTTCAGTTGAAATGACTATCACATAGTCGGTAGTGCGTTACACCAGTATTCTCCCTCTATCTATACTAATTCTTATCATTCCATTTAGGTTTTACCAACCTCGTACTATATTCCCATCATTCGTGCCTCGTAAGGTATCAATCTGATTATCTATTGAAAATTTCACATCATTCTACTGGTTTGAGTCTACACATGTCCCAAATCACCTACAATGAGGTCAAATATATTCATCATTTAGCTCTCCAAAATCTGCACCCAAACTACTGCCGATTGAAATAGAAGATCACACCTAACAGTTTTTGATTTAGAACTTTCATCAAAGTCAAACACATTTCTTCCATGTTCTTTTAAAACAAATTGATTTAAAATTACGCATAATACTTCATCTCCTTCTCAACACAATTACTCCCAACATCTATCGTAATGACTAACATTGTAAATCAAAATTGGCTTACTCAGTCATACACCTACCACAGAGTTCATCAACACGTATGTCCATGCTCAGAACATATCTTGTTCCTGTCTCAAACCTTGACCATTCACAATCCATCATGTTCACCTAATGTACTCACACTCTGAGCCAATCACTTTTCTTTCAAAGATCTCAACTGCAATGTAGTCCATTCTTATATCATTCTAGGTAGATCCACTACCATTTATGTAGTTTACAACTCTATATGTCTCTGATGTTTCACTTTCACCTTTGCACAAGTCCATATCGATCACAATTCTGTATCTCAACTCTCACTGAGTTTCTGACAACCGTTCACACTAAGCGTATATTCTTCGTATAATATCTCAAGGCACCATACCTTACTCCGACATTCAATGTTTCATAACCGTAGTTGAATCTGACTCAATTTCCCATTTAACTTTCTAGTCCTTTATTTGTGCTATCCGGGTCTCCAATCCATTATTCGTGAATAACCTATTGCTCACAGCATTAATACAATCCCCACATACAATCTGAGGATAAGCCGGTAATTAAATCTTCCCACAAAGTATTATAGCCTCACTGTGTTCAATAAATTCCATATCGACTTCCAATTTACATACCTTTCACGACAATACCCCAAGGTAAAATTCTCACTCCGGTCACCAATGCCAACTGATTCCTAACTGTCATCTTTCAAGCTCTTCAAACTTTATGGATCTCATCAAGTTCTTGATTGATCAAAGCCTCAAATCATTCATTACCTCAGGTTACTCCAATACTTAAATCGAAGTCGAGCTCCCCTTGGAACAATACTCACGAACACTCCTTTAAAGTCATAACTTCCAATTAGCCAAATTTAGGTGCACGACATTTCACCAACTCCTTTAGAATTCCTAAGTTCAGAATCTGCTCACATAGAACTCATTCATTTGATAACCACCATTATGTCCCAATCACTAAGCATACCATATCTTTCCATGATACCCGTCTTCCAAGGTCTATTTGATACCTAATCACAAGTATCTAAAACAAAATTTTTCTTACTCAATGAAAGTTTTATTTTAAACATTTTAAACACTTAAAAATTTTCTTAGGGTGAAATTTGACATTCTCAAAACTCTCCAACCTTGTCGGAATCCAGGACACTGAGATCGTATTTCATTGTATCCACCATTGTCCTCCAACCATTTTACATTTCTACTATCATATCCGATAATGTACACAACGTAATACCATGTCTTCCTCCCATTCTTACCGGTTTTGTTCACTTACTCATTAAAGCTTCGTCTTTCCAATTTATATTTCCTCCTTTCAATCTATATTGACTTACCTAAAGTCTAGTACGCAAAGTCTAAGCATGTCTTCCAATGTCTGAATCGTTCGTTCTGACTGTCCGTCGATCTGAGGATGAAATGTAGTACTGAAGCTCAGTTTAGTATCCGTGGCTTCCTGTAGACTTTCCAACACCTCGATGTAAAACTACTATCATGATCCCATATAATCACTGTTGAAACTCCGTGTAGTCTTACAACCCCTTTCACCTACAATTCTGCCAACCTTGAATGTTTAGTCGTATTGATCGATAGATAATGTGCTGATTTTGTCCATTTATCAACCATAACTCAAATCTTATCATTCTGATTAAACGATCGTTGAAATCCCGAAACAAAATCCATTGTGATCCCATCCCACTTTTGTTACGCCCCGACGTAGCATAAATATGGAAAGCGTTTAATTTCCTTTATGGACCCGTAGGTCGCGACAGTTTGAAGGATCGATTCCATCCCAAACGTCGAACAACAAAAAAAACATATAATCAGAGTAGGGCAATCAAAGCTTGCAAAGTTATTCTAACTTATTACATATTACAGTAAGGGGTCTACTAAGGCACAAGCCGCCTTAAAACAAAATAACATCTATCGTCTATTACAGTCATCTTTATTACAAACCAATTTATAACTTAAAATATGGAGTATAGATAACAGTCTTTCTTCCAAGCAGTCGTTCTCAATTAGCATAATCATAATGTTCAGCCTGATCATAACCTGAAAAACCTGAACACGAATGTCCAGGAGGCATCAACGTCGTCAGCTTCGAGAAGCTGGTGAGTATTAAAAACATAACTTTGAATGTGACACATACTCATTTACCATTTTTCCAATTCTTATTAAATCCAATAAGTTTACATTAAAGCATGGAGGTTATTTTAGGAAACAAACACAATATTATTTAAAAGATGTAATTCACATATATGTGACCGTGTATGAGAATAATGCACCATCTCATCTTACCGACTCTTTTCCCTCGACAAAACCCAACAACCCAACATCACACACCGGTATCTTTGAAATGCTAAGATAGCCATACTTTAGCACAGGGGTGCCAGGGAATGTCCAGTTTGCCTCACACTTTGGTCCGGGGTACCAGGGAGTGTCCATTGCCTCACACTTTGACTACCTAATCCGCCATGCAAATACCGGAGGAACCCTCACGCAGTATCCAGACTCGGGTATCAGAGAGTGTCCGTAGGCCACACTTTAGCACTTCCATGGGTGCCAGGGAATGTCCAAGTTCGGCTTCACACACTTTGATGCTACCATGGTCGTCAGGGAGTGTCCAGTTTTGCCACCGTCGCATTTCAAAGACACCCTCGCCGCAATCTCAATCACAACACACTTTGGTACTCACTTACCAGGGAGTATCCACATCACAATCTCAACCGCACTCACTATACCACACTGACTATTACTCTTTTCCATACTGACCAACATTCACACTCACCATGCATGTACAACTGACTCCACATGTATGTCATGAAACTTTAAAACATGAGACAAAACACTGAATTATATAAACGACGTGCGTACGGGGATTGATAAGTCACAATTCATCGTTTTAATCATTCAAACATAACCAATTAAGATTCTGATTTAACAAATTCCCAAACAGAGCTTTAACAGTTCATAAAATACCACCCAAACAGTTTCTTAACCCAAAACAAGCAAGAACTAGAAACTGCCAGAAGTCGCGCGCGCGGGACGCTCGCGCGATATGCCCAATTTCCTTTTCTTTGTTAAAACTTTTCTTTCTGCCAGAGTACAGGAAGATCGCGCGCGCGGATCGCTCGCGCGGTCTGCTCGTGCGATCTGCCTAATTTTCATTTTTCTTATATAAAACTTTTCTATCTGCCTGAAATCGAACAACTCGCGCACGTGGGTCGCTCGTGCGATGGGTCGCTCGCGCGACTCTCGCTCGCGCGAGATGAAGCAGAGACTTCATCTTCTTCGTCAGAACTGCTCTATTTTCAGTTTAAGTGTCCATTTTGACCCATTTTGCAAATCCGAAGCATATAGGACATATAATATATGGATCTCTTTGTTTTTTCACAAGGATTATGAATCCATAATCAATTTTACATGAATTAAACTATAACTCTAGAATTTAATGAAAGACTAAAAGATCACAAAACTAATTTTCTTATATAATTTTTCCTATGAACAAATTAGATTCTAAAACTTTAGCAGTATCTTCTATGAACCATAATCTTCCTAAATCATCTCTAAAAACTCATTTTGATTAAGGTGGAAAAATTTGTATTTTCAAGCAATGGAGTTCATACGTAAATTCATCCATGGTGATTTTGAATCTTATAACATATGCACAGTAACTAGGCATAGAATTACATTTAGAGTGATCTTAAAATACTCACAGATTGAAGATAGAAGTAATAGATTGAGAGAGATAATCAAACTAGGATGATCCACTTGAGCTTTAGCTATGGAGGTTGAGTTTCTCTCTTTCTAAAATCTGTATCAAACTCTTTGTGTCTCTCTCTCTGAACTCACTCTTTTCTCTCTGTATCTCAGTCTCCCAAGTGAGCTGAAAGTGTGTGTGAGTAGTGTATATAAGGAGAACTCAAGTTAAGAACTTGGCCTCCAAGTTCTCTCTCAAATACTCAACAAAAAAATTATGTTATTAATGAACTAAAATCAAAATATACACAGATATATCCATATGTATATACATTTTCATATTTTGAAGAGGCAAGTTAGACTCATAGAGGCAATTGCTAGTTGTTTGGGAAAAGTAGATTATGGCCTTAACACTACACACACCAAATAAGCATAGTCAAACAAGGCACTAACTAATCATGAGTTTCCATAAATGGAAAGTAAGGCACAAGTCACATCCATCTTTACGTCCAATCCAAAGTCTGTGCAAGTTTAACGCGGCGCAGATAGTTTTAAACATAAACTGGTATTTTTGTGGCGCGGTGTCCGTCACAAAAATACAGAAAATTCATTTTAATGTAGGAAATGATTTTCCGGTTTTATAAAAATACTGATTGAGTTAAAAGTAAACATTTCCACCGTTTTGAAATACAGTTTTGAAATCCAACACAGGTATTACAAATTTTATAAAAATTACAGTTTGACCCCAATAAGAATTTTAATAAAAATTAAAACAAGAATTAAAGTTTAACACATGGGAATTGAAATTAAAATAAAAACAGGCAATCCCAATTAAATTTTAAATGTGACAAATGCAATTAAAACTAAATTAAATGTGAACATGAATTTTAAATTAAATGAAAATGCAGGTTGTTACAACTTTACCCTGACACTGGTAATGGTTGTAATAGCCCCGCAGGTACTTGTCTCTCTGCCTTCACTTGCTAACATGCTGAACACTTAGACACAAACTTGGTAACTTCTCGCTTCATACCTCTCCACCAAAAGTTTTCTTGCGAATTCTTGTACATCTTGTCACTCCCCGGATGAATTGGATATTTAGTACGGTGAGCCTCCTCTAAGAGTCACTCCTGGATCAGCTTTACCCTTACCGTAGTCAACTGTATCATCTTAGGTCTTAGCAGCTTTCTTTCCCCCAACCTCGATCCCACAAATCAGCGATTGACACTTATGCCCATACAACGCTTCATACTGTGCCATTTTCGATACTTGACTGAAATCCGCTACTTCTACTAACTGTAGTTTCTAACCGTCAAAGCATACTCTATCATTCCCGGTCTTAATTTCTCACCTTAGGTTAATCCTTAAATACTACTTCCCACTTATACAATCAATCTGGTAGCTTTCCTTACTAACCTTTATACTACATCTGAATCCACCATGGTAACACGAACATTCGAAACCAGGTTCAGTTGAGAGATTCCTCAACAACTACAATAGTCATAACTCGTTGAAATATTTCTCAATTCCCAATACATACCACAAGATAGGTTGAGAGATTCCTCAACCGTCCAATACATACCGTAAGATAGGTTGAGAGATTCCTCAACCATCCAATCGTCTCAATGCCATACAATAAGTTAAAAAATTCTTCAACTACCTGTCATACACCGTATATACTGTAAGATACATCCTCAACCATCCAATCGTCTCAAGGATCAGGGAAGACTGGATCAAACTAGCCATTTGGCCCAAAACGGCTTAACCCATATCTCCTGATAACTGGGGACACGCAACCTATTACCAAAAGAAGCGGGACACATGGCAGATGATAGAGGGATCAACCCAATAAAAGAGCCATCTCTCCAGCTGGGCAATACTTGGGTGCTTTTCACTCAGTGCTTTTTGTACTGTTCTCTCTCACAGAAGTGAGACCCAGGACAATTTTTAAAAACTGTTTTAAAGTGCTGGGTCCTACTTCTATGAGAGGGAACATCACGAAAAGCACTGAGTGAAAATCACCCAAGTGTTGTCCTCTCTAGTCCACCTCTTTTGTGTGGGAGAGTGCGCCGAGAGGGGCACAAGCAGTTGAGGCCTAGTCCTATATATATATATATATTCTAGTGGAACCTACAAAAAGGGTACGTAAGCTTTCCCTTTGAATCTCCTACAAATTCTTTCTCTTAGTTGACTAACTTAGCTATCGAAGGAGACTCAGAGAGAACAACCCCCTTTCGAGTCTTTCTCTTGTACTGTGTGCATGTCAAACCTTAGAGAAACCATTAGCTGCTGTCACGACCCATCCCACTACACGTGGAAATAGGACACGTGGCATGCCACCAAGGCTCATCCAGTTCCATTAAAGTCAAATAGCAGTGGAAAACATTATGAAAAATCCTTTAAAATCAGAGTTATAAAAAGTTTTGGCCCATTGGAAACACGTCCAAAAGAATCAGTTTTGAAAACAGAGGTCCAGTCGACTAATCGAGGATCCGGTCGACTGGTGATCTCAAACAAAAAGGTTTCAAAATATAATAGCCCATCTAGTCGACTATGTCGGGGACCCAGTCGACTGGTGCCTAAAATTATCAGTCGACTGAAAATGTTCGGTCGACTGGTACCCTAATCCAGCAGAATATCATGGCCTGGGGCTCCATCCAGTCGACTGAATCTCAGGCGAAACAAAGCAGTAACCAGTTCAATACAATGATCCAGTCGACTAGATCAAAAATCAGTCGACTGGTTTTTGTCAGCAAAATCCAAAACTGCAGTTTTCCCACTCAAGGTTCTCCCGACTCCAACCAACATTTAACCACTCTATTCCATCATTCATAACATAATTACAAGAGCGTTTACTAGGGATTACAAGTACTAAATCTAAGTTCATATTATATTACAACATACTACGATTTCAAGGTTATTATTACAAGTTCGGAGTAGAACAAAAGTATAAACAATTGATTCCCCGGCATTCCACGGCCTCACTCCTCATGCTTCTTCTTGTCTTTCTTTCTACCTGCAATGGAGTACATCTCCACTGCTCAGCTATATACTGAGTGCACAATTCTAAATGTATGATATATGACAATATTCATGATTTAAGCATCTAAAACACATAGAAATAGTCTCTAGGGTGAGTGGTACACATTCATCCTATCGATGCCGTAGGAGGCCCACCTCTCCCACGCATCTCGTTCACTGGTTGGGCCTTCCTCCATACCAGGTACCGTGTCCTGGTTGGGCCCACCTCCAATCCAGACACAACCACAATCACAAATTACCATCTCAATCAAATCCTCAAGGTTCGAGGCTTACTCCGAATGAATTTGCACCAAACTCCCCTTTGACCCAAGTAGACACATAGCATGCTCACATAAACAGTTTTATACATGCTTTTCTAATAATTTTGCGTGCATAATTAACGGGCCTAATTAACACATGAATCTCGCCCCGGATCCAAAATATCAAAGTCGATAATCAAAACACGAAAATTTCATATAATCATAGATCTAGAATTCATACCTCGTGCGATTCTTTTCAAACTTTGAAGGATCATCTAGGGGGCTAATTAATCTTCGGATTTTGACTTTGAGACGATTCTTACAAGTTTTACCTGATTTTCCCCAAATTCTAGAAATTAGATTTTTCGAAAAAGTTTGCCAAACGTGGCCTAATTACTATCAAAATGTAGGTCTTACCTCCACGAGTTCAAATATGAAATCTGGAGAAAATCTGACGGACGAACGGTCATCGATCGGCGTCGCAAAGCCTGAAGCAACCAAATCTCTTCTCTCTTTAGATATTTTTAGAAGTTTTGGATGAGAATGAATCTCATCCACTACTATATATAGAAAAACTTCTCGGGAATTACGTTTACCTCCCCACGAGTTCCTCAAACTTCTAATTAAGTCCTGAAACATCGCACACGTCCATTTTACAACTTTACGAGTGAAAATTATAAATTTCAGAAGTTTTCGACTAAGTCTCGTTTGGGTCCAAAAGTAACGTCCGAAAACTAAATTATGTGGAATCTCGACACCACCTACCTTTTTATTTAACGTGTCACTCACGTTCTCACCACAATTCTCAAAACGATATATAACAATATCAAAATTACCAGAAATTACCAAACACATGCAAATTCACTATTCAAGAAATACCAGATAAAGTCAAATAACATTTAAAACACATAAATGTCATTTACTTACGTCAATGCAACAGGTGTTACCAAGTTCTCGTGTCTCCACCAGACACCTCACCGTTGGTCCACGTCAACTCAACTCAACTCAAATTATTAATAACATTAATAATTCCAAAAATCTCAATTATGCATGTTTTAAAACCATGAAAATTCTGGAACGGGTGTGACAGCTGCAATCTAGCTCAACATCTACTTCAGCTCAACCCGAATCAGGCAACATCAAATGTGGCAGTGCAAACTGCAAACCTCATTTTATATAGTATTCAGATGTAGTCTTTTGCATGTTATATGTGAATATTTTTAGATACAAATGCATGTTATTGCTCCATTTGTTTGGAAGGAAAATGCCTCTCTTAGTTAAAATACTCCCAATTTTTAAGAGAAGGCAGAAAAGTAATACCAAAATCAAGAAAGTTTATCTCATTGATATGCTACCTATTTATAGGGTAAGGTAGGGGTGTGTAAATAAATATAACTTTACAATTAGATCCCTAATCTAATACAAAATGTGGACAACCACACATAAATATGTAATATTTACAACACCCCCCGGGATGTCCACCATTAAATGATTGTTGCCTCATTAAAACCTTGCTAAGGAAAACCCAGTGGGAAAAAATCGAAGCTAAGGAAAAAGAGTACAACGTTCTTTAGGAACTTGGTGGATGCGCATAATGCAGCCTCATTAAAACCTTGATAAGAGAAAACCCTGTGGGAAAAAAACTCTAATCGAAGGAAAAAGAGTACAACGCGCCTAAAATTCAAATATTACATACTTCAGGATGCTTCTTTAATGATCACTCCCCCTCATTTAGAGAAAACTTTAGTTAGTCTGATGATTGAGACAACGCATGCCAATTCCATACACCAATTTTTGAAAAGTTGAGTTGGGTAATGCCTTAGTAAAGAGATCAACAATGTTATCGCTTGATCGAATCTGCTTGACTTCAATTTCACGATTCTCTTGAAGTTCATGTGTAAAGAAAAATTTGGGTGAAATATGCTTGATCCGATCTCCCTTGATGAAATTTCCTTGAATTTGAGCAATACATGTAGCATTATCTTCATAGATTGTAGTCAGCTCATCAACGACTGGAGTTAATTAACAACTACTCTATATTTGTTGGACTAATGATCTTAGCCAGACACACTCTCAGCTTGCTTTATGGTGTGCTAGAATTTCAGAATGGTTGGAGGATGTAGCTACTAAAGCTTGTTTAGTAGAGTGCCAAGAAATAGCCGCATTATTGTTCAGAAATACATAACCTGTTTGTGAGTGACCCTTATGAGGGTCGGATAGATAACCTGAATCTACATAACCAATTAAGTGGGAATGATTAGATAAATCAGAAGAATAAAAGAAGCCCATATCAATGGTCCCATGAAGGTATCTAAAAATATTTTTTATTCCAGTCCAATGCCTAAGGTGGGTGTAGAATTAAATCTTGCAAGCAGATTCACAGAAAATGCAATGTCTGGTCTTGTACTTTGAGCCAAGTACAATAGTGCACCAATAGCACTCATGTATGGTACTTCAGGACCAAGGACTTCTTCGTTTTCTTCTATTGGTCGATATGGATCTTTCTTGACATCTAGGGACCTGACGACCATGGGTGTACTTAGTGGATGAGATTTGTCCATATTAAAGCGCTTCAATATTTTTTCAGTATAGCTTGATTGATGAACTAATATTCCACTAGTACTTCTCTCGAGTTGCAGGCAGAGACAAATTTTTTTTTCCCTAAGGTCCTTCATTTCAAACTCTTTCTTTAAATAGCTAGCAGTTTTCTCAAGCTCTTCTGGAGACCCAATTAGATTTATATCATCCACATAAACTGTTACTATGGCAAATCCATTTGCAAATTTCTTTATGAAGACACATGAACAAATGAGATTATTTCCATACCCTTTCTTAGACAAATATTCACTAAGACGATTGTACCACATTCTTCCGGGTTGTTTCAAACCGTATAATGCACGTTTTAGTTTGATTGAGTACGTACTTCTTGGTTTTGTTTCAAGCAAAGCCAATCCTTCAGGGATCTTCATGTAAATATATGTGTCTAAGTCCCCATATAGGTATGCAGTTACTACATCCATGAGTCTCATGTCTAGTTTTTCATAAACTGTGAGACTTATTAAATATCTGAATGTGATTGCATCCATAACTGGGGAGTATGTTTCTTCATAATCAATCCCAGGTTTCTGCAGGAAACCTTGTGCTACAAGACGTGCCTTATAATTTCCAATATCATTTTTCTCATTTCTTTTTCTCACAAACACCCATTTAAAACCTACCGGGTTTACATTCTTTGGTGTTTGTGCTATAGGTCCAAATATTTACATTCTTTGGTGTTTGTGCTATAGTTCTAAATACACCACGTTTTTCAAGAGATTCTAATTCTGCTTGAATTGCTTCTTTCCATTTTGGCCAATCATTTCTTTGTTGACATTCATTTATACGACGTGGTTCAATATCATCATTTTCATCATTGTCCTTGGATATTTCAATAGCTACTGCATAAGTAAATATGTCATCGATGACTAATTTCTTTTGCTCTCACATTTCTCCGGAAAGTATATGGAATATTGAGATCTCACTATTATCAGGTACCTGAGTTATAGTCTCTTCAATGACTAGTGCCTTGTCTAAGGCATTATCTTTCCGCAGAGATTTCAGGGAAAGTGGGCTTTTGGTACATAACCTCTTCTAGAGTGCCATGAACATCTTCTTCTGGAGCTATATTAGGGCATGATTTCTCATTCACACTCTGCTTCCGGGGAACTGAATCTTTGGAACCTATAGGTCTGCCATGCTTCTGGCGTGTAACAGATTCACTTCTTGTCGTATTCAAAGTTTGCCCTACAGGGACACTAATTTGAGTGGGTGCATTCATAGTTGGAACATGTGACTTTGTCACCTTAGCTGCATCATTAAATGAATCAGGTAATTGGTTTGCAATTTCCTGTAAATGCAATATTCTCCTTACCTCATTATCAAATTGAGAAGTTCTTGGATCTAGATGAGACAAAGTGGAATTAGTCCACAATAATTCACGCCGTTCTTCAGGAACAAGTTATTTGCTATTAATTTTATTTTCTCCCCCTAATGGCGGAAAAATTGTCTCATCAAATTGGCAATCTGCAAACCTGGCAGTAAATGTACTATACAACTAAATTTTTGCAAGTGTGAAATGTTAGGCTGACAACTTGTCGCAAGCTCTGTAGGTGAAAATTGATTATAAGAAGTGGGTCTAAGCTTAAGTAACATTTCAGCATGCAAGATATCATGTTCCCATGCACTAACAGGGAGTCTAGATTGCATAAGGCCTTGCAACAAGTTGAAGGCGTTTAATTAGGGATTTTGCTAAACCATTTTATATGTGTACATGCGGGACATGATGTTCAACATCAATTCCTATGGATGAACAATAGTCATCAAAAACTTGGGAGGTGAATTCGGCTGCATTGTCAAGTCGAATATACTTAATTAGTTGGTCTGGAAAATGTGCCTTAAGTTTGATAATTTGACTAAGTAATCTGGGAAAGATAAAATTACGTGTAGAAAGTAGGCATACATGTGACCATCTAGTGTAAGCATCTAATAAGACCATGTAATATCTAAATGGGCCACTAGCAGGGTGTGAATTGGACCACAAATGTCACCTTGTATCCTTTGTAAGAAGGATGGTGGCTCAAAAGCAATTTTATGAAATGAAGGTCTAGTAATAAGTTTTCCTTGTGAACAAGTAATACAAAGGTGTCCACTAGGCAAAATCAAATGTTGGTTTGCTAGAGTATGGCCATTTGAGTTATCCACTATCTTCTTTAACATTGTAGATCCAGGATGACCCAAACAATCATGCCAAAGAATTAAATTACTTGGGTCTTTGAGCTTCTGGCTCCCTTTAAGCTTCTGGCTTGAAATGGCATGTGATTCAACAATCTCAATTATTGTGTAATATAATCCCAAAGAGAAAATAGAGAATTTTTCTAATATAACCTTTTGGCTTCCAACATAAGAAATTATGCATAAAAATTCTTTGTTACCTTCATTTTTAGTTTCAATATGATACCCATTCATGCGTATATCTTTACAACTTAGCAAGTTTCTTCGGGAACTACTTGAATGTAACGCATTTTGAATAAATAGGTGAGTACCATTTAGTAACAAAATATGGGCTTTTCCGGAGCCTTCAATAATTTGTGCAGATCCAGCTATAGTGGACACATTTTGTTTGTTAAGTTCTAGTGTAGAGAAAAACTTTTGACATTTAAGTATGGTATGAGTTGTCCCACTATTGACTAGGCATATATCATTCTCACATTTTTGCATCCCAAGTTCCATACCTTGAAAAAAATAAAGTAAAGAAAAAAATATTTAACTAAGCAATGAACTATATTAAATATTATTCAACGCATTATTATTCAAATATCCCAAACAAAATTCATCTCATGCAAATAAGCGAAATAAAAATAATCCAACTAAAGAAATTATCCAGCTAACTAGACTAAGGCTGGTGGATCTCCTAACATTACATTGAATGCCTCATTAGTGACAGGCTCTCCATCTTCATCCTGAAAAAAATCTGAACAATCCAAGTGGGTGTTGCCAATTGTGTATCCAAATGGGATATCACTATTTTCCCATTCTTCCAATAAGTTTGTCTCTGCAGCTCTAATAGATGCTTGGTATTGCTCCACCTCCTACTTGGACACACGACAATTGCACGACCAATGTCCACTTTTTCCACATCTGTAACAAAGATCATTGGGCGCAGTTGTATTATTAAGTGTGCCCTTGTTACCTTTGGCAGGAGTTGCATACCATTTCTTGTGGTTCTTGAAATTAACATTCTTTTGTGGACCAAAATTATTGTAACCACCTCTCTTGGAATGATTATTATGACCACTTCTTCTGGGGTTGCCACCTCTTCCAAAGTTAATATTTCTACCACATCCCCTGCCTTGGCCTCTTTGGTAGTCAAAGTTTGCATTTGGTTCAGGAATGACACTGCTCCAGTTGGTCTAGCATTATAATTTTTCATTAGAACCTTACTATTTTCCTCTGCAACAAGGAGACAAGTTACCAATTCTGAATACTTGGCAAAGTTACGCTCTCGATATTGCTGCTGTAGGAGCACATTTGAGGCATGGAAGGTTGAGAGTGTCTTTTCTATCATTTGAGTTTCTGTTTCTGTTTCTTTTTCACCACATAATTTAAGACGAGAAATAATATTGAATAAAGTGGAGTTATATTCTGAAACCGTCTTAAAATCTTGATACCTTAAGTTCAAAAACTCACTACGTGCATTGGGAAGTATGACCATCTTCTAGTGGTTATACCTGTCCTTCAGGGACTTCCATAGACTCAAGTGATCTTCCTCAGTTAAGTACTCGTTCTTGAGGTCATCATAAATATGGTGATGCAAGGAAATAAGTGCAGATGCTTTCTTTTCAAAAGACATTTTATTTTCTTCTTCAATAGCATCACCCCACTTTGTAAACTGTAAGTGAAGTTTGGCCTCAAACTGCCAAGACAAATAGTTCCCTCCATTGACAGTAAGAGTATTAAATTCAAGTTTTGTAAGACTTGACATCTCTTTTCAATACCTAGGGTTTTGGGAGGCTATCGTGCTGATAACGTTTTATAATAAAGAGAGAATAAGAGAAGGAAGAAAAGTAATACCAGAATTAAGCAAGTTTTTCTTATTGAAATGCTCCCTGTTTATAGGGTAAGGTAGGGGTGTGTAAATAAATATCACTTTACAATTAGATCCCTAACCTAATACAAAATGTGGGCAGCTACACATAAATATGTAATATTTACAACATTTTTTTAAGAATTTAATGCTTGATAGTTTGTATTGAGTGAGATTATGATTTCAAACCGAATGGAAGAATAAATTGATATAACGGAATCAATTTACACTAGATAATTCAGAGAGATTAGGTTTAAACAAGATAATGTTAATAAAACATTTTGGGACGAAGCCAAACCGAATTGTACAAATCTGAACCCATAACCAACAAGGAATGAACTCTGATTGATTGAGTTATTGCCGTCTTTCTGACCTTTGATAAACAATCAGATGTGTTCTCATTTATTTATAGATTATATATAACACTATATAAACCGAAAATTCTTCAGAGAGGGCGCCCACTCTGTATTAAAGACAGGGCCTTTGTTTTGACCGTCGGATCGTGTTAAAAAAAAACTGGATCTGACGGCCAAAACAGAAGCCCTGGGGGAGTCAGGAATTTTGGTCAGGGAGGGCCTAGTCATGTTCGGGGGCAGTACTCCCAAGGCGAATTTTTTTGGGGTCTATTTATACATATTTTCGGATAGATTTTCTTGTCCTTTGTAGAGTTGAGAGGTTTGGTTAATGATTTATTATGCTTTTGGTCTAATGATACATACTATTTGTCCAAAGTTGGGATAGACAGACAAGAATTAAGTTAAAGTATATACTACATATATTTTTTTTTTTGGTCTATTTGATACAATTTGGGTAAATTTGTATTGTTCTGAAGACAAATTTGGGATGGGCGAATTAGAATTGGGCCAAAAAATTTTAAATAATTCTATATTTTTGGTCTATTTATATAATTGGGCCAAGTTTGAATTGAGCTAAAGTCAAAATTGGGATTGACTGATTAGAATTGAGCCATAATATTACATCTAACAAACATTTTTGGTCTATTGTATACAATTGGGCCAAATAAAATTCAAAATTGAGGGGCCGGATAAGAAATACATTTAAACTTTAAAAGTTAAGTGGGGACCTAAATAAAATTTTTTAAATTTTTACAAATCTAAAATGTAATTTCTAAAAATTGAGGGGTGCCTGAGTCCCTGGACCCTACATGGATGGTGGTGGTTATTTTTAGTAAATGTATAGATATTGAAGATGTCAATTAATTTAAAGCTTATTTTCTCTCCATTTTTATGCAGGACAAACTCGTACCATCTCTGGAACTCCTCTTCATTTGTATGTCCTCGAAGTACGAATGGTAATGGGGCGGCTTTTCCGAGTTCCTCGCCCCGTATCGCCCCGCTCCGTCTTTAATGGGTAGGGTATAGGGGGGACTTAATAGGGTTAGGGGCGGGTATGAGGGAGGTTTTCAAAACTCGAGTCGGGTTCGGAGTAGGGTCAAAAAATCCGAACCCGCCCCGAATATACTTGTATTTACATTTTTACTCCTCAATAGTTATGTGTATTGCCATTTTTTAAAAAAAAAACTGCACTATTGGGGAACTAATTGGGTAAGTTAAAAAAAAAACTGCACTATTAGAGAAAAAAATGCATTAAAAAAAATGCTTTTTCAATTTGTGTACCCCAAAAAAAAAAAAAAAAATCATAATCGGGGCGGGGCGGGGCGAGGTCGGGGACCCCGAGTGCGGGGCGAGGGCGGGGGGAGGGTTTACTGAAGCGGGACGGGGGCGGGGTATGGGGGCCCAGTCCCATACCCGCCCCGTTGCCATCCCTACCTTGAAGGACTTGATATACTTCAATCTAGAAAGTGAAAATAAAACAAAAGAAGGATTTACGTAGATCAAAATATGATAGACTGATAATTGTTTGCTATATAAATTGAGCAGCATGGTTACTGTAATCCCCAACTCATTTTGGTGGGTTCTATGTATGCAGGCACGGACTCCATCGAAAGGAATGATCCAGATCTTTATGTGCCCACTTTATGTGCATATTTTATGTGCACATAACATTACCCTTCAAGCATACCATAGGATAAAAAGAACTTTATAAAAAGAAATTAATCTGTAACTTAAAAAAAAAATTATATATATATATGAGATTTGTTAACTTACAGCATATGAGACTTTTGGCGACGAAAAACAAGGTTTTAGTGACGAAAATTTTCGTCCCTAAAAAAGCTATTGTATGCTGCTAACTTACAACCATCATGTTGTTAGTTAGCAGCCCCTATGTATATATATTATTTTTATAAAAGTTGTAAAATCCAAATGATCTGACTTAGCTTTATAATAAATACCTTCGGTATTGTTGGTAATATACATCTTGTGGGATCATGGGACTAAATTGAGAATAATATTATTTTTTTTGGTGGGTTGAAACAAGAGCTAATATCCCCTGGGAAATGCAATCCCAATACAGTCAGCCATCAAGGGCATGGCAAGCATTTCACACTACAAAAAAAAAAATGTGTTTTGGCGATGAAATATGGCGATGGAATTTAAATTTTTGCCAAAAATACACTATTAGCGATGAAATTCTTGTTTGCCGCTAAAACGGATGAAAGGCACACATATTTGGCGATGAAAGACACACAATTTAGTGACAAAAGCCTTATTTCGTAGAAAATGTATCAATTTTGGCGAGAAAATACATATTTGCTGCCAAAAGTGAAGTTTCTAGCAACAAAATTATAATTTCTCACCAAAAGGCATGTATATAGCGACAAACTCATTTTTTTTTTTGCCTAAAGTCATGAGGTGTAAACTAAATATTTTCCCTTTTATTTGGTGATGCAATAAATTTTCTTGCCAAAAGTAAAATTTATAACTATAATTTCCTCTCAAAAGTAACGTTTATGGCGATGAAATCATATTTCGTCGCCCAAAGTAAGGTATAGAATAAAAAATTTTCCTTTAATTTGGCGACCAAATTTATTTGCTCGTCAAAAGTGAAGTCTATGACGACCAAACCAAAAGTAATGTTTATGGCGATGAAATCATATTTCATTGCCTAAAGTGAGGTATAAAATATATATGGATTTACCCCTTTTATATGCCGACGAAATGAATTTCCTTGCCAAGGGAGTGAATTCTATGGCAGCAAAACTATAATTTCCTCTCCAAAACAACAAAAGAATTGGCTTGCAAGCCGCCAAGGTTAGCCACGGAGTCAGCGCATTTATTGCATTCATTAAATTTTAAGGGTTCACATGAAATTTTTATAATTATATTTTTATCTTAAGATATTCTAGTATTTTATATTTAGGCCTCTCTCAATTATGTTTATGCTCCCTTTAACTTATGTTTAGGCCCCCCCAAAAGAGCCTAAGGTCCAATTTAGTGCCATTAATTACATATATATATAGATATAGATATACTACATAAACTTCAAAAGCAAAGGCCCTCTAGAATTTCGAAAGACACTATACAATATTTAAGTTTCACAAACAGACTTATATTATAAGTAGACCCTAAAAAATCTCCAATTATATATAAGTAGACCCTATAAAAATTGCTAATTATGTATTAGTAGATCCCAAAAAAATTGTCTCGAGGGCGCTGATCCCGAATCCCCGTATAGAGGCCTCCCTTTTAGTAATTCGTCCCAGACCTCCAAATACTTAGAACCGACCCTATTATAATTGACAAAAGCATTTAAAAAATTAAATTTAGAATTCAAATAGAAAAATCGTCACACTTTCCAATTTTAAAAGTCACTTTTGACAAAAAAATAAAATAAAAGTAACCAAGGCACTAATATGTGTTCGTCAGCTAAACTGTATTAATTGACTACTTTTTCATCCCCCATCTCTTGACAAATAACAAGCAATCTATAAAACTGTTGTGAAAATTGCACCAAATAATTTAAAAACATTCAATCATTTTCTGTCTGTAGCTGATTGAGTAATTAATTAAGATTATCAGTTGATGTGTTGTTCATATGCTCTGTTAAAATAACTAATATTATTTCCAATATCCATTACCCAAGTGATGTTACAGACCTCAGGTTTTTCTTTTTTTAATCATCACATGATATGGAATTCGATGTAATCTTCTTCAGCATGTTACATGTGAACATTTTAAAATAGAAATGAAAATAACATAATTGTTATTTCCACTCCAAAAATTATTAAATGCACACTAAGATACCACTCTCAAATAAGGGTGAAATCGGTTAGGTTCGGTCGGTTTTGGAAGGGTTTTTTAACCGACCGAAATCGATCAGTTCAGTTCTGTTCCCTTTTTTTGGGTTTAAGGCTATTTTTTGGCTCGATTTCGGTTTTACACTATTGTAGATATATATGCTCGTATACTAGCATACTAGTCGGGTTTAGGTTACTTACTTAGCGGAATATAGCCTGACGGATCGCCGAACGGTGTTGTTACAAGCCCAATCAGAACCACGAACCTGCTGCACCTACATCGCTTCCGTGTACTCCATTGTGATTCGCCTAGGTCGTAGAAGATGCTACTGGAGCAATCTCTATGACAGTTACGCGCTAAATCCCATGGCGCGATGTTGATGGTCAAGAGAGAGAATCCGTGAGAGAGAGAGAGAGAGAGAGAGAGAGAGAGAGAGAGAGAGAGAGGCCGGTTGTATTGTGTTTGTTAGAGGCAACCCTAGATGTGTGTAATGCGCGCACACACACACACACACACACACACACACACACACATATATATATATATATAGGCACACATCCTAGGTTTTCAAGGCCAAGGCACTGGACCCGGTCCAATGTATGTGGGTGTATACACACTACACCAAAATGGCCGATTTGTCACGGTTTTAGACAGTGACAAAGGTCCTTTGTCACAGTTACAATCCGTGACATTTTCGGGTGTGACACAAAATATTGTCACTGTGCAAAACCGTGACAAATGGTGTAACACCCATTATAAAAATAAAAATAAAAAAAAAACAATTATATTTATTTTAAAAGACGCGATTTTTGTAATTATGTAGGTATGTATATATTTTATATGTACACGCTCCCAAATTTCGGGACGAAATTTCTTTAAGGAGGATAGAATGTAATAACCCTAAAATTTCTAAGTGTGTAAATAATTATTTTAATAATTATTTTCAGTTAGTAATATTATATGAGTGTGCATACGTAAGACAAGTGTTTAACAATTTTAAGTTTGAAGAACCCTTGAATTAAATTGCTAGTAAGCATATTTAATTTGTTACTAATACCAGTAATATTTCCCCGATTGTTTTTGTATTATTAAAATTTCTAATGTTTCATTATTATTATGACATGACATTTTGAGCTTCAATTAAATTGTATGATAGATTATTTCTATGACAGAGTTACAATTTTTGTAGAATGACGAGTTTAGTGTCAGGTAGTGTTTCGGGGCCCACAAGTAAGTTAGTTAGTGAATTTAACATGAAAATTAAGTACACAGGGTATGAGTACCATTTAGGTTAGTTATTTTAGTGGTTTGGATTGCATTCTAGGCTCATATAGGTCTCTTTTGTGAGCCCCTAAAAAGAAAAAGGGATTAATAATGTTTGTGTGAGTGTTACAATTATATGTTGAGTGTATGTACCATAGTTATATACATAATATTATATTATATTAGGGCTAGTTGGTTTTTCAACACAAAAGTAATACAATCCCATTGTTAGCCGCAATTGAGAGAGAGAGAGAGAGAGAGAGAGAGAGAGAGAGAGAGAGAGAGAGAGAAGAAGAAGAAGAAGAAGAAGAAGAAGAAGAAGAAGAAAAGGGAGGAGAAAGGAGAAGGTCCCGGGTTCGTGATCACGTGTGGAACCACAGGGCATTCATGGTTGTCGATTTTTAATCAACTAGGTGAGTTAAAATTTATATTTGGGTATATATATGTGCAAGAGAATCCAATTATTTCTTGTTAATTTTGTGGTTGGTGTTAAATTGTGTGTTGATCCCCATTCGTTGTTATTGAATGATATAAATACTTATTTTTCTTCATGTGATTTTATGAATGTGATCTCGGTGTATTTGGATAGATCATGTGGATAGTTAATTTGATAAATACACAGAGGGGAATAATTTTGATAATGAATAAATAATAGAAAATTCGTTTTATTTTTATTTTAACAGTGGCAGAAACTTTGAAAAAACATTATAAAATTATGGCTTAGAATTATGGAATTCTGTCTGCAAAAGCCTGTAGGAAACGCGATCCTGCACAACTTTCGTCTAATAGAGTTTTTCTTGACTCTGCACCGTTTGGGCAGAAATTGAAGATTTCAGTAGCAGTTTTTAGTATATTAAAATGTATGAAATTGGATAAATATGATTCGTTGTGATTTTTTTTATTCGTTCGTATGACTTAACAAAAATTACTTAGAGATACATGAATTCTCATATAATATTGAATGTTGGGTTGAAGTTATTGTACCTGAAATAACTGACCTTATTTTGAGGTCATTTTGATAAAAAGGAGTAAATTAGATACATTGAATAGTATATTGCGGATCTTGTAATTTGATTGAAAATTATTGAGGGAAGATTGTTATAGATTAATTAATAAAACCTTTTTATTGTAAGAAATTGGAATGCATCTAAAGGTTAGAGATGTGATTAGAATATGATGAGACAGAACTATGTGATAAGCGTGAAATTCACAATTTTTGGGATAATACAAACGATAAGTGATAATCGCAACATAATTTCTTAGTGTTCACTACTCCCCGTTGTTGCATTATTGTTTTTGGTAGCTCGCACTCTTTTGCCAGTGGCTTCATGATCAAGCTGACTTAAGACTTGTTGAGTTTACTTTTGACAGTGGCTTCGTGATCAAGCTGGCCTAAGCCTTATGCTCGGCTTATATTGTATAGACATCTAGGCATATTGACCGGCCTTCCGTTGTGTATACCTGGTTTGGTTGATACCCCAACCAAACTGGCACCGGAGTGGATGTTGGTAGTATGTCCGGGCACACATGGGATATATGTGTGGGCTGTACCATGGAGGGTGGCCAAGTGGTGAAGCTAGGGAATGCAAAGAAAAATTTAAGGCTAATAAGTAATGAATATGGATTATTTCATAAGACTGATAAGCGTGGAATAATGAATGTAACGTTTGAGTTAGAGTGTAGACGGATTGTATTCGGAATTGTTTGTTTGGTTTGTGATAATTCAATTTGCAGGATGGTGGGCCCACTAATGTTTTATAGGTTTGGCTCACCATAAGTAGATGGATAAGTATGAAATCGTAGTAGCTTTGGGTTTTGGGCAAGAAACTACTTGCCACCACATAAATGGAAACTACCCTTTTGTCCAAATATGTGTGTGGAACTACCTGTCTTGGCCCAATAGTGTTGTAATGTGGTTTGTAGTCTACGGGTTCAGGTTGGAGCCCATAGATTTTATTATTTTTGTTTAACTCATACCAGTCATGTGACTGACCCGAGTGTGTTATGCATTCGGGTACGTTTCTGTTTGAAACGTAGTTGGATGACATGTGCAGGATATTGCTTTTGATGATGTGACCGTTGTGCTTGGCTGTGGAGTCTTTGGGCATTGGAACGTTGTAGTTGCTCTGACCATCAGATGTATAGACTTTATTTCTTTCTTTTTTTTTTTTTGAACTTTGTAAAAATTTTATTTAATGAACTTTGTATACCTTTTGTAAATTAAAATGGTATTATATTTTTAATGGAATATTATTTCTTTTATAATGAAATGGAGGATTGGGAATATAAGTTTAATAATACATAGTTTTTATATTAACACAGGATCACGTGTCCTTATTTAATGAGTATTAAATTCTATTTTCAAATAAATTATTTATTAGCCTGTGTGAGGGTGTCACTCTCGGTGTTTTGAAAATTGAATATTAGTCTGGATACATGCTCTGGATTAAATATTTGGTTGTCCAAAAATCGGGGTGTGACAAATGACCTTTGTCACGGTTCATTTGTTACACTTTGAAAGTGACATATCACTTTCAATCGTCACGGTTTTGTCAGAGTTTTAAACAATGACAATTTATTTATTTGTCACGGTTCTGGACCGTGACAATTTATGTTATTGGTCACATTATTTTGTCACAGTTATAGAGCGTGACAATATATGTTATTAGTCACATTTTTTGTCATGGTTTTGGATTGTGACAATTATTAAGAGTAGTGACTCGTATGTAAAAATAATGTCACAATTTTTTCTAATTGTCACAATTTAGAACAGTGACAAACCATAATTTAAAAAAAAAAAATTATTTTTGCAAGAATTCACCCTATTAATTTTTATTAAGAAATATAAACACCAATAACAAAAATTGCAATCCAATACAATCTATTATAAACATGAATTGTAAGATCACCAATAAACACAATTGCATGCATTATCAGTTTGCTCACAAAAGAAAAAAAAAAAAACCAAACTCATAACTTTAGCAATCCAAAGACCTAATATAAGATGACAAACATTACAGAGAATGTCATTGTCTAAAATAAATCTATAAAGTCCACAGATAATCGTCATCTTCGTTATACGCCTCTTGGCCCTGTTGCTACGGCTTCCAACGCATCTCCTCCTCAATGTTAACATTGTACAAGGTTTAACATTGTACAAGGTAGTCTCCTCGCATTCATCTAACTCCATATTAGGAAGAAGGACTTCAAGAGCCTTGCACTGATCCCTCATCATTTATTGCCTTGAACTGGTCTGCGAATATAAAAACCACAAAGACAAAGATTAGCCGTTTACGACGCACGCTTAAAGATCAGATTTCAAAGCTACAATTCTTGGCTCCAGAAATCCCATATTACACATTTCTATATCTTTTTTTTTCTTTTTTTCTTTTTCCTTCTATTCTTTTGAGTGTGTTTGTGCAACTACCTTTACAGTTTGAAAAATCCGAATATAACGTTATATCCCATAATCATGGCAAAATAGTGAAAAAGCTGACAACAAAATGCAATATTCAAGGCATATTTTTTTATTAATCATGAAGCAACTACTCCAATCGTTGTAAACATTCACAACAAAGATGAGAGGTGAATCATTTATGATTATGACAGGCAATCTTTGGACATAGATAGTGTTCAAGAAGTAATCACATTTTGACCTTTCAGGTGCACCTAAAAATATAGCTTATTAGATTTTAGAAAGCTAATTGCATCTCGAAATTAATTATCAAGAGCTCTAAAGGGAAATAAAATAACGAAATAAACCTTGTATGATCTAGCATGACCGAATCGCATCTTGCAGATTAAACTGAAGAGGGAAAAAGAAAAATTAATGCTATGTAAATGGATGGGTCAAGGCGTCAAGCTACCCTACTCATGATGATGAAGCTAGTAGGGCACATTTTGTGCAAATATTAAATGGACCAAGAAATGTCATTGCTGCCTTATACTGAGGTGGCAGATATATTTTTTGCCTATTTAGAACTAAGAAACTAAAGTTACAACACTTGCAGACACCTCAGAAAAGTTGCTAGCAAATGACACCATAATTACAGCAAAATAGTTCCTTGTTATAATATATACGTTGGTACTACACAATGTTGTCGTATTGAAAAAAAATCTCCCAGCAAAACTACCATATAATATAAGAAGGTTGCATAGTTTTAGAAATCCTAGGTTGAGCATAAACACAGCCTATCAAAACATACAGGTTTTGGTTAAAAGTTCTAACCTGTGAAAATCACCATTGATGTTTGGAAACCACCATCAAATCCAATTACAAATCCAGATTACAGACTTTTGCACCCACTTGATAATTGGTATGGTGCTTTTCGATAGTACTTTATTCATCCGATTAGTGAACATAACACTACGAACTTCGTGTTCATCATTTATGATTAACTTGTACCAAATTACTTTCTACATTTATAAGAGTAGATGATTGTTGTGATGCTAAAGATAGAAGTCTTTGTACCTCTTCATGATCAAGGGTACTCTGATTCTCATTTACTCTTCGGTGTCTCCGTAAAAACTGCAAAAAAATTCATTTGTTGAATTGGAATGAAGAAGAAAAAAAGAACACAAACAGGGGAAGGAAACAAGAGAAACAATACAATCTCACACGGTCCACATAAGGATATTAAGAAGCAGCATGCAATTATCCATTTATTGAAATTACGTTGGGTTTGGAATGGAAGTAACTTTTCCCTCGAAGTACATGTATCAATATCAATATAGTTTTGACCTATAGAGAGGAAAAGAATGAAAGAGGGGTAAGATGGAGATGGAAACACGAAAGAGTGGGACTTATTTTCTTTAGAACCTCTCTCCCTAAACCTCTCTCCCTCTTTCTCCCCTCTCTCGCCCTCTCCCTCTCCTCTCCCTCTCAGATCAACCAAAACACCCCCAGAAAGTACCTTGCTAAGTCCAGCCCAAAAGAAAGAGAAAAAACAAAAAACAAGGCTGCCCAAGTGCAGCACTGTGTGCAGCACACAGCAACCAGCCAGCGCGCGTGCGCACGTAGCCTAGGAAGCCCACTGGAAGCCATAAATCAAAAACTCAAATAATCAAATGGCTTAAATCAAAAATTCAAATACAGAGAGAGAGAGAGAGGTGGTGAGGGTTAGGGATCGGGGTGTGTGTAATATTGGGTATACCGGAGATTTTGGTTTTCAGCTAGGCTTTCTTTCAACATAGTGAATGATCCGTATTGGTTGCCTGCAGTAGATAGTATTGCGAATTATGGACCTGGCTTCAAGCCCCCTACTTTACATGAGTTGAGAACATGGGTCCTTAAAGAAGAGCTTGCCTGTAGTTGAACATGATCCGTATTGTGTGCTTTTCGATGCTTCCATAACATTGTTCACCTCTTCATGCATACAAGCTGATGTTCAGAAATCATATTATAGTAGACCAAGAAAATGAGTTCGTAATTAGTTAAGTTAATGTGAAAGATAAATAGAAACTGCTAAGTTTAAGAGTTGAAATAAATATGAACACGTAGATACAACCATTAAAGTATATACATGGAAAAGAGGTGAAATGCCACTAACCTAGAAGGATGAACAATGCATCAAAATAGATTTTGACTACTTTCTAAAGCTGACAAGCCATGAGAAAAATTATAGCAGAGACCCTTTAGTTTTACTATAGAGTTATATCACTTAATCATCATGTCAAAAGAGCTAACGTTGTAACATATAATGACAAAAAGTTAAGTTATTTAAGCTCCATAAGCTTGTGAATAAAGCACGTGCTCAGCAAAAATATAAATTAACCAAGCATGAACATGGTCATAAAATTCCAATCCTGCTCCGAGTTGTTAAATTTTTTATTGTTTTTATATATATAATCTGAGTTCGAGCAGCCTATTACTTTTCCATGCTTCATCTGCAGCGCTTCCCCCAATTTTGTTTTGATTTATAGAAGCCACCCCACCTTCCTTCTCATTTTCCTTTCCAAACTATAAGATTACGCGTTTAATTTTAACAACCATGGGAGATCATCATTCAGTCCAAAAAAAAAAATGACTATAAAGATAAAGCCATTTAGCACCATCCCTAACCTGCTTCAAGGCCATTAACCTTACACCATAAGCATCATCCTTAGAAAAGATGGAGATTGTGCAGATTGTGCAAGACTCTTTACTAAAGAAGGTAGTCATAACTAAATTTTGTAACAAAAGAAGCAAAAAGTCGTTCAAGTCAATGTGTGGTCAACCTAAAAAGGATTCTTCCATTGCATACTTTAAACACGCATATAATGTAGAGCTCTTAACACTTGCAAAGAACACAGGAAAATGAACTTTTAACTCTAAAGTTTTGAAGATAATCTAGTTAAAAACTATCATAATTGAAGGAATGATCTAACTAATTGTTTAAAATTCAGATTGAAAATTAAGTCAAATCTTGAGCTCACATTTGCATTATTGCCCAGTTTAACTCCTTTGTCTGGGTACATAGTACATAAACTTCACCAGATATTGCAATTTGAGAAACTGAATATGCAGAATCAATGTTTGTGTTGAAGTGAAAAAAATTCACAATATAAATTGCTGATGTGGTAAATGTAATTATTTACTTTACTTACAAAGTAGAAGAAAAAAGAAAGAAAGAAAAGAAAACAGTGACTTTAAGTTTGTCATTACTCAAGTTATCTCTCAAGTCCATGTCCATGTGGTTAAAAAAATGTGTCCAGTATGTGCTTAAAATGGATACACATGAATGTTTCTTTAAAAAATAGATTATATGTGAACATGGCTTAGTGAGGAGTGAATAAATATTGATGAAGTCACATGCTATATAGAGGGTTGTTTTACTTGCAATAATACAAACTTCCATGTATATGTGCTGGAAGAAAACTACCATCAAAGTGGTGGGCCATAAAAGTGGGTGTTAATGCAAACATGAGTGAAGCCATATCCATATCCATCAATTACCCAATACCCATTATATAGGCCACTATCTTTAAAAAAAAAAAAACTGCTACTATTGAGCATACACACTTGGAATAGCCCAGCAAGGATGTCAGGATTTCATATGCATGTACATGTATGCGTGTGTGCTGTATCAGTTTGGCAGAACACTCTGATGAGATCATGGTTGTAAGTAAGAAACAGCGTTAAAAAAAATTGGCCCTCCTAAATTTAACATTTACAATATAAAACATCCATAAAAAGTTAATTTAAAAATCAAAAGCCCCTAGGCCACACAATTTGTTTGGCAGGACTAATCTAAGTATACAAGAAACTGGACTAACAATCATTTTTAATTTAATAGTTCGTTGTTTGGTAGGCCAAATAGTGCAAGCTTAATTGTCAATATAAAAAATATGTATAATAAGCTTGGTCTATTTATACATAATTTAATAGTTCATTGTTTGGTAGGCCAAATAGTGCAAGCTTAATCTATTTCGACTCTTTGTCTCGCACCCAAAATATGTATAAATATACCATAAAATGATGCCTCGGGGATGCTGCCCCCGAACCCCCACATAAACTTGTTTACTAGTGGACCCAAGTCCATTAACTTTTCATCCTATTTTGCTAATGATGAAAGTTACCCGGCAAACCTATTTAACCATACAAACCAAGCAAAGCTACAAATATATATAAAATACAAACAACCTCAATTGGTGTGGTTTCCAAATCAAATTATTCTCTGTACTTCAGAATCATGAGTTTTATATTAAATGTAAGTAAGGCAATCCAGTTCAAAGGGGACAACCAGACCTATTACCAGACCTAGAGACCACAACCTTCAAATGAGAAGACAAACGATACTATACTGGGACTATATCCAACCCCACCATGTGCTAATTTATCATATATGTTCAAACAGGGTGCATTCATATAACGTGTAAAGACAAATATTGGTCCATGAAGTTGGACACTTCACTAGTCTTCTAAATCAATAAAAGAAACCACTCAAAAGTCAAAACTATTATTGGGTCTTCCACCAAATCAATAAAACAATCAAAAAGTTTCAATCATAATTTACAACAACATTCATGGAAAGGCTTACCTTCCCCCTTTCAGTCATTGCCTTCTCTATCCTTTTCTTCTTACTCTTCGTCTTCTTCTACAACTTGGGTTTCTAAACCACTAGGGAAAAAATGCAATGAATTATGAAGTTAGCAGAAGAAGAGGAAGAGATAAAAGAGAAATTCCCAAGGTTAACTAACGAGTGTGAGAGAGGGAGAGAGAGTCCCAAACGAATATATATATATATATATGTATATGTATAAAGTTTAAATAAAAAACCCAAATTCATATTTGCAGAAAATAAAAATAAAAAATTGGATTTTATCTTTACACCTACTATCAGATCTATCAGGAGCTACTCTTTCCCAAATCTATCAGATGTTATCACGGGGATCCTTGAATTACTGGATAAATCAAACACACCCAAATAAAAACTCATCAATCAAACACACTATTCGAAGAATTTATAAACATTGGTAGGACCTCCAAATTAATTGAGCCAAGAACGAAGCCCATCAAACATACTATTTTTCTCAGTAACAAATACTCAATTTGTAAAGAAATCCATAGCCCTAACCTGCTTTGTGTGTATGTTTGTGACGAAATCCATAGCCCTAAAGAAATCAATAGGATGAGCACATAGAGGGCAACATATTTTTACAGACAAAAAACCCAATTGATCAATGCAGATCTAGATCTACAATCAATTACACACTAAGAAATTTATAGATCTACAGATCTACAATCAATAACACACCAAGGGAGAGTTACCTTAAAGTAGAAACCCACACCGGTGTCGAGGCGAGACGACGGCTATAACGACATCACCTTGGGTCCTTCATCAACTCAGCGTCACCCATGGCTTCTTGTGATCTCCATCGGCTCGGTGACGGCGATGTTACCACATTAGCATCCATGACGGTATCGTGCTCTCATTCTTTGTGTGGGTGTGTTTGTGAGAGAGATAGAGAGAGATGGAGGGTCATGGTAGAGAGAGGGGGGGGTAACAGGTTAAGAGAGAGAAAGGAAGGCTGGAGGCAGATTGCCAAAAAATGAGGCTTCTTTGGGTTCTCTCACTATACAGTGCCCATTTGTCGAAATTATAGGCGGGGCAAATGAAAGATGCCCGCGTGTTTTTTAGCTTGTGATGCAGGAATTTATTGTCACAGTTTAACACTGACAATAAATTGTCATTGCCAAATACAGTGACAAATAGTGTGACAATTCGGCCTTTTAATTTTTTTGTCAAGGTTTTAAACACTGACAAAAGTGTGACAATTCAGCCAATTTGGTGTAGTTTTTATTTTTTTTCACATTTTATTTGTCACTGTTAAACCGTGACAATATTTTTGTTGTCACTGTTATGAACAGTGACAAATTTTGTCAGTGTTATTAACTGTGACAATTATTTTTTTTGTCACAAATTTTTTGGGGTCACTGTTATAAACTGTGACAAAGTCTGTCACTGTTGAAAATAGTGACGAATCACGCAAAAGAGTGTGACAATTCGGCCAATTTGGTGTAGTGACATGACCCACAATTTCTTACATCTCCCACTCACTCACATAGGGCTTGTTACTAAAACAATTTCCCGAAACAGAACTTCTCATATCTTCATACAGGGAAATAGAACGTGCGACCTTACGAAAATGAAGTAAGACAGGAGTGTAATACCAAATCATCACCATACCAAGCAAGACACATCACTTGGAAGCTTCTCGTGTATGCCTTAGACGATTCAACCACACCTGATAAAGCATTCTCAATCCCTCGGTGAAAAGAAGTGCTGCACCACCTCAATGTAATGTACTCATGACACATCAGTAACAAAATACGATTGTCACAGGCTTGCTGATGAGTCACAAAAACATGGTGTGTTATTAAATGGTCTTCCCTGAGCCCACATGTCAATCCGACTAACTTGACCGCTTGCCCAGACACACCCCATAGAACGGAATTATCTCTTCATCCTAGGATAACATGCTAAAGTAGCTGTTATCAAGCGTCTTCTTTATGACATAGTCTTAAGTCGTAAAGGCAACTAGTTTGTAGGAGAACCAATGTCTTGATTATGCTACGTGGCTCACACAGCAATGAAGATGAATTTATTCACTACTCTATAATCGATCGCAAAAGCACATACAATATGAAATGTATTCTATGGCGTTCTTCCATAAAAATGGTCATGTCACTCTGTGTTTGAAAACATAAGTAACACCATACGAATCTTAGTCTAGACGTGTAACACCCGTACCCGGGGAACGAGTTAATTAATATGTTTATGTGCATTAATTCAAATAATTCGTGTATGAACGGATTAAGGGGAGGCTTGGACTCGCCCATGTAAAAAGTGTTCAGAGAGGGACACTAGTTGGAAAAAGTCCCCAGTGAGGTGGACATGTATTGGAATGAAACCCAACGAAGGGTTAAGTAGTAATTTGCATTTTTACGTGATTAAATGCATTTATATGAACACATGAATATTTGTTTAAAATGCTTCTATATTATATGATGATATAGGTGTTAGCATTTGGTGATAGCTTGGACACCCAAATAAGGGTACAAATGAAAAAGATTTAAACTTAGTAGGTACGATAGCAATTTCACAAAATATGTGGGACCCACGTTGAGACCCATACGGAATTTAGACAAACACTCATTAGATAATTGGGTAGTTAATGGAATGTGTGGGGGATTTCATAATAGGAACTTAAGAAATTTCGAGGGTGTAAATGAAAGAAGAGGAAAATTTGGTTGACACCTCAATGCATGAGGTTGCATGTGTGTCAAGAGTATGTTTACTCTCAAAAACAAGTACGGAAATTAGGAGAGAAGAGAGAGGTGGCGAGAGAAGACGAGGAAGAACACTTCTCCAACATCGACAATTCGTCGTTCGTCGTCCAATTCGTGAACCGAAGCCATATTTGGACTCGTGGAGGTGAGACGGTCATTTCTATACCATTCTTTTGCATTGTAATCGTCTTAATTTTTGTGACCCTTTCTAATTGGTGAGATACAGTTGCCGAATACATGTTGGAAATTATACCAGAGTGAGATTTGAGCTGGGTTGTGGCAAAATTCAGCATCTATAGGTTTTATTTTGGGAAGAATCTGGATTAGGTAAGTTTTCTAACTAAAGCCTTGATGTGGTTCATGTTATGTGCTTCAATTGTTAGTTAAGAGATAAGAATTCTGGATTTAGTAATTAAATTCATGTTAAAGTTAGAATTTTCATCTTAATTTGGTGAGAAATTATCATAATTATGTGGCTATGTGCTTATATGTTAAGTGGTCAATGAATGACTGGGAATAATGGTTCATTATGGTGGAATAAGGGAGGAGAAGAGGAAGAAATCTGCTTTAAGAACGAATGTCCAAGGAATAGAAGTGGCCGCGGGACCAAGGGAAAGGTCTTCGGGTCGGAGTGAACCATTAGCCCATGAATTCTGCGATTATATATGTTTATGTGCTTAAATTGTCGCATTACATATGTTCATGACATCATTAGCATGTTAGTTAATTCACTAAGTGAAAATGATTAAGAAAACCGTTTTCCTATTTCTGTTATGGTACATAATAACCACCGCAGGTTCGGAGCAAGGCATGGAAAGGAAGTGAATCGAGTTTTGGGAATGGGACAAGGCTTGGGACTTGTTGTATATGTTCAATCTGGTAGTATGATGTGAACTAGGGTTTAAACTTGTAGTATCTAAGTTGTAATGCTTATAGTGGTTGATGGTTGAAGTTAGACTTGTTGCAACTTCATGTAATAACCTTGGGTGGTATGTGCTAGTTAGATTTGGATCATTTCGGCAAGTCCGAGTGTGTGTTGTAAATGTTTTTGAACAAGTTCCATTGGTAATCAGGTGATGTGCAAAGTTATGAACTTTTGTTTTGAAATGTTACCATGTAAAATGCTAGTTTTGAAAAGAATTTGGGCATAGTCACTTGATTTATTTAATTAAGCTTGTAAGCATGTGTGAATGTTTGGGAGTATGTCTTTGGGTGTTAGAGACATGTTCAAGAAGTTTTATAAGCTTTTTAAAGTATTTGGGTGAGTTTTAGTTTCAAAATTCCGTATAAACAAGTTGAAAGTTGCTGCTGCAGAAATAGTTCTGCAGAGGGGCTTTCGACCGGTCGAAGGAACCTGTTCGACTGGTCGAAAAACCCACTGCTAGTCCTTTAATTCTAAGTGTTTTCATGTTGTGGTTTAACTTTTAAAAGGTCAAGAGGATACCTTTGAGGTCCCATTGACCTACAAAAGCTTCACTTACAATTATAAAGGATGGTACGTATTTTCCGTGGAATTTCCTATTTGGCACAAGTTAAACTAGTGTTATTTGGCTAAAGCTTGTTTAATAAAGCCTCAAACGCTTCCTCAAAATGTTTTCATGTATATGCTAGTTCTTAGCAAGAACTTGAGTTAGTTACTTGCTTGAATTCAGTTGGAATGAATTGAAATCTTCCAACGGTTGCGTGATTTGATGAGTTTCGATGCTTTTGTGCACATTTCAGTAATTCTACTTTGGTTAGGAGGTAGCTCCAAGTGCCTTGTGAGTTTGGGAACTTTTAAGAATGTTAAATGGAAGAAAATATGGTCCAGAGGGTACTTGGACCGGTCGAATTGACCCGCTCAACCGATTGAATGCCCCTCTGCACAAGAGAGTGATTTCGAAGGTATTTTTCATCGACTTTTATGGAAACAGGCATAACTCTTTGTAGAAAAATTGAATTCATGCGCCATTTTTTGCATTGGAATCGAGACTCAAAAAGCTATCTTTTGATGTAAATTTTGTCATATTTTATTAATGACCATTTTGCCCTTGGGCTATTTTATCTTAGCATAGTGGTTTTAAGTTACTTCACATCATGCTTTTCCTTAATAACTAACATGGTTCTTGATTATTAGTGTATTTCGGGTGCGTATAGTCTTGTTACACGTGTCCTAATCCGTGGGGGTGGGTTGGGGGTGTGACAGTTTTTGGTATCAGAGCAATAGTTTAAAGCCTTTGGGACGAGAGACGTACGACGCGTAGTGTGCACACAACACATAGTTGCATAAACATGCATACACGTTTACTTAACATGTTTTTACTGTTGATTAGCATGCCATGTGTTTATTTAAAGTAACGTGTGTGTGTGTGTGTGTAATAATATGGGTGCCAGGCATTATGTCTGGAGGTGACACCTCAAACCGAATGGAACAAATTGAAAGGGCAATCGAAGGATTAGTCCAGGTGGCTGAAACAGGAAAGACCGGTACAACCGAATCCAAATTCGAGGGAGGAAACTGTTACCATCTCGAAATTTCAGAAATAGAAGCCAACAATATTCCGTGGGGAAGCCCACCCAATGAAGGCAAACTTTTGGATTTATGATATGGAGAAGATCTTCAGAGTATTACCATGTACGGAAGAGCAGAAAGTTCTATTTGCCGCTGACACGTTAAAAGATGAGGCACAATATTGGTGGTGAACTAAGTTGGGCCCGAGTCAACCGACTACATGGGATCACTTTCTGGAGATATTTAATGAACAATACTTTCCAGAATCATTTGGGGATCAAAAGGCTCAAGAGTTTATGGAGTTGGTGCAAGGGGGAAAGTCAATTCGCGAATATTCGACACAATTTACGAGTTTGGGAAGGTTTGCTGGGGATATGATAACCAGTGAAAAAGTGAAAGCAAGGAAATTTATGGTGGGACTTCGAAGTGATATTCGGGGACGAGTGACCGTATTCCTACCAGAGACGTTTGCAAAGGCATTAGATATTGCCTCTATAGCTGAAAGAGACCTCAGGTATGCTTCAAACATGCCACCACCACCAAGGCAACAAAGTAAACGATTGGGATCAAGTCAATTTAGTGGTCAAGGTAGTGCAAAGAGGCAGGGTTTTGGAGGGTCATCAGCTAGTAGTGGCAGTGGTTCCAGTGGAAATAAGTCAAGATGTCAAACTTGTCAGAAGTTTCATTGGGGACGATGTAATTAACTCCCAAATGCGAACATGTGTAATCTTTGGCGACAACCGGGGCATATAGCAAGAAATTGTCTGAACCAAAACTTGGATATGAGAGGTCGATGTTTTATCTGTAAGGAGTTAGGGCACCAAGATAGAGATTGTCCTACTAAGCGTCAAGGAACTTCAAGCTCAGGTCCTTCCGCAGCTAGTGCCATCACACCAAGGTGGTCTACTCAGCAACCCTCAAGGAGGGAACAATGGCAGGCGCGATCATTTCAGCTTAGGCCGGGAGAGAATGCTTTTGCCGATACCGTTGTCTCAGGTATGGTTCCCATTCGCTCACACCTAGTAAATGTACTTGTTGATTCGGGATCCACACATTCATTCGTATCATACCACTTCACTAAATATTTAGATAAACCACTAGAATTTCTAGATTATGATTTATCTATTGCGATACCATTGGGAGCTCTGCTGGTTAGTTTAGGGGTGTTTAGAGGATGTGGAATAAATATTAACGGTAAGGAGTTAACTGTTGATTTGGTACCGTTAGTGATTCAACACTTCGATGTTATATTGGGGATGGATTGGTTAGCGGCTAACCATGCGAATATAGATTGTAACAATAAAGGGGTAGTCTTTCGTATTCCAAATCAAGAGGTATTTTATTTCCAAGGCAAGGGTGTTGTATCACCGCCATATATCGTGACAGCTATTGAAGCTTGTCATTTGTTAAAGAAGGGTTGTCATGGGTTCTTGTGTAGTATTCTTGATACTAGGGGTGATGGTCCTAAACTTGAAGATATTCTGATAGTTAGAGAATTTCTGGATGTATTCCCAGAGGAGTTGCCTAGTGTGTTGATTGAGCGAGAGATTGAGTTTGGTATTGATGTTATGCCAGGGACACAACCTATTTCACGAGCACCATATCGAATGGGACCAGTTGAGTTGAAAGAGTTAAAGATTCAATTGCAAGAGTTATTAGACAAGGGTTTTATTCGGCCTAGTATGTCTCCGTGGGGTGCACCTGTGTTATTTGTGAAGAAAAAGGATGGGACAATGCGGATGTGTATTGACTACCGAGAAATCAACAAAGTAACGATTAAGAATAAGTATCCATTGCCACGTATTGATGACTTATTTGATCAGCTTCAAGGGGCTCAGGTGTTTTCAAAGGTTGACTTGAGATCTGGGTATCACCAACTGAAAGTTAAAGTAGAAGATGTAGAAAAGACAACCTTTAGGACCCGATACGGACACTATGAATTCCTGGTGATGCCGTTTGGGGTTACTAATGCGCCAGCTGCCTTTATGGACTTAATGAATCGTGTTTTTAAATCTTATTTAGATGAGTTCGTGATAGTATTTATTGATGACATCCTTATTTATTCCAAGAGTCCAGAGGAGCATGAACAACACCTGAAGTTGGTTTTACAACGACTTTGGGAAAAATAATTATTTGGAAAGTTAAAGAAAAGTGAGTTTTGGTTGACAAGTGTCACGTTCTTAGGACACGTGATCTCTAAGGAAGGTATCTCAGTAGACCCACAAAAGATTGAAGCCGTTATGAATTGGTCAAAATTGACAAATGTGTCAGAGATTCGAAGCTTTTTGGGGTTAGCTGGATATTATAGAAGATTTGTTAAAGACTTTTCTAGAATTGCAACTCCGATGACAAGGCTAATGAGGAAGGATGTACCGTTTGAGTGGAACAAGGAGTGTGAGGATTGTTTTATAACATTAAAGAAGAAGTTTGTTGGCCCAAATGTGGAAACCTTAGAGGGGGGGTGAATAAGGTTTTAGCGGAAATTAACTTTTTAAAGCTTTAATTGCAAATTAACACAAACACAAACAATAGTGTAAAGAGATAAGGAAGAGATACAAACAAACCAATTTTTCAAGTGGTTCGGCAATCGCACCCCGCGGCCTACTTCCACCCCTCAAGAACACCTCTTGAGGATTTCACTATCTCAATCTTCTTATGGTGAAGATCAAACCCTTACAATCTCTTCCAATTGAAGAATCACCTCTTCACTTGGACAAGGGTTACATCAACCCTCAATACAACCTTCTTTTGAATGGAATTGTTACAAGAAAAAAAACTCTCTCAATAGAGTGGATAAATACAGATTTTGGCTCACAATGAATGCTCTCAAGATATACAATTGAAGACTAGAGCAATAGTATTTATGATCTCACCAAACTAGGGCTCAATAAAGTAGATGTTATGAATTTTGTTCAATTGGATTGATCAAGAGGTATTAATGAAGTTCAAATACATGTATTTATAGCTTCCCCAAGAGATTCAACCGTTGGAAGTGGTTAGGAGCAATAAATGCATCATTAATGAAGTTAACTAGCTGTTACTGTGTTTTTCGCAGTAGCTCAATCGACTGGATAAAACAGGACAGTCGACTGATATTTGAAAACATTTAGAAATACAATAAGATCAGTCGACTGCGTTGGGAGGTCAGTCGACTGGATTTCAGTTTGATAACAAGTTTGTTCAACCTCGTCGACTGAACAGTCGACTAATACCTTCAGTCGACTGAATCGAGAGAGCAGTCGACTGCTTTTATGCAATTTCAATAGATTTGTTGGGTTTAAAGGTTGGTTCCTTTATGAAATGAATTGAGCCCCTAAGAATGATGTTCACATAGATAAATTGCTTTACATAGAGACCTAGAAAAGATTAGAAACAATATCTTCACATTATAATTCTTTAATAAGCTAGAATCCTTCGGGCAAAAGTTCTTCAAATCTCTATGTGTGGAGATTGTTCATGATCAGTGGATATTCCAGGAATTTATGATTTTCTTTTTGCATACTTAAACAATTTGAGACCATTAGAAATGTAACTTAATTGTTTGTTAATCATCAAAACCATGAAATAAAACCTTGGGGCTAACAATCTCCCCCTTTTTGATGATGACAAACTACTAGTTGCCTACTGACACGAGAAAAATCTTGTGCGCTCTTGTGCAATACCCAAGTGTAAGTAGACGTGCAAGTAATATCTGGTAAGACCAGGTCGATCCCACAGGGAAGGTGTTGACCTATCGAATTAGACTAACCTCTAAAGAAAATAAAATAACAAGAATAAGATTGAACGATGGTGCGGAACACAAAGTTCCACAGCTAAAATTACTAAAGAAAATGACTAATGATCTAACTAGCTAATTAAACAGTACTTGAAATTAAGATGTTTAACTTTAAAAGAAAGTGTTGGGATTACACGAATTCGCAGTAACCTAGCCATCTACCATGCATTTGCCTTGAAGCACAACGGAGTACATTACCCACAGTTTTCCGTATTCCTCTAAAGATGGAGATTCTATGGCCCTTTCATGACCGGGACCATATCATCACAATTAAATTAGAATACATAAAAGCGGTTTAATTCAATAGTTAAGACTCGCATCCTCAATGGTGTTAGCATTGAAGATGGTTTGCAAAATGTATTGAAAGAAAATGCCTTAGGGCCTTAGTTTTAAAACTGTTCTGACAAACTGAGCATTTATTTGGGACAGAATGATAACACATCTTAAAAGAAAAGGTCCTGGAATACTGCAGGGAACATCCTCAAGAATCTGAGAGTTCGATCGATCGACGCGCTTTCGATCGATCGAAGACCTTCATCCCTCAATCGATCGAACTGACTTCGATCGATTGACTATCTTTGGTTCGATCGATCGAACTACCTTCGATCGATCGAACACAACGATTATTCTACTGCATGGCAGAGGCTGGAGATCACTGTTTCATCGTGTTCTCCCAACCTGGGACTACTCAGACATCGTCTGGAGTGTCAAAGATTGATTTTTAACGTAAGAAAACATTAATACCCTGTTTGGTTGTGAGTTTTTCATAAAAAATCTAAAAAAACTATGGTTTTGTAAATATTTAACATGTAATATCACGAGATGATTGATTAAACTACGACTACCACGTGCAGAATATGAATGAACAGTATATAGATAACCTGGAATAGAAGATACTTGTATAAACTTCGAGAAATCCAATCCACAATATGAAAATTCAATGAAAAACCTACAAAACCAAACAAACTCTCTATCTCTCTCTATAAAACTGCTAAAATGTAAAGTGGGCGTCCTTATGGACGTGCACAATACTCCTATATATAAGAAAACCTAAGACACTAGGGTTAAAACCCGCATCTGCTGCGCACGCAAATGTTACTGGAAATACCCCGTTCGATCGATCGAACTGCTCTCGATCGATCGAACCCTTAAGCCTCAAGCGCTTCTTCTCTCTTTGAGCGATCGAACGCTCGATCGATCGAACCTTCTAAGATCGATCGAACTTCACTTTTCAGCTTTGACTTCTTTTGTTTTCATTCCAGCATTCCATTTATTCTGATGTTCATCTGTTTAGTCCACACAGCAGTAATCTGCACAAACAACAGCTAAAACAATACAACTTATCATAGATTAATCATAGTGTATAAAAATTAGCCTTGCAATGCAAATTGCGGATAACACAGGAAGTTGTGATAAAAATTAATGCAATTCATCCTTTTAGCGCGGTTGTATTTTACAAATACCCCCGATTTGCACAACCCCCAACTAGCTTATTGCTAGTCCCTAGCGATAAAGCGAAAATAAAATAAACTAAAAACAACCTAAACTAAGATAAAAAGAAAAATCCTAACTCACTTTCGCAGGAATCGCGGTTGCATTTAGCGAATGCAACAAGCCGTTAAACCCCTAGGTTTCCCCTAGTGGACGAGTGTTGTCTCGTGAGGGTTTGCAGTGAATATACCCACAAAATTCTTAATTTTAAGCTCAAAAAGAATTAGAATAACTTGTAGAATTCACCCTTCCATTAAATTGTTAATTCAACTCTACAATAATATAATATCCTCTATCAACCCATAAAAGATATCCACATTCTCCCCCATATCACCAAGTAAAATATAACACATGTATTACCATCATGCACCCGTGTGTGTGTGAAATTAACAACCATGCGTCCAACCCTATTAAGAGTTATCTAGACTATTGTACTTTGGAAAACTTGCAGTTTTAGCTCAATTCTCACATTGGTTGCACTCGAAAAGAACGTCTCTCAGAAACTTGCTTTACAATGATCGCACATCGTATGAAAGCTTTGATAAGGATGAGATTCTAAGTACTAGTGCTTTCATACTCGACTCTATGAAAAACGAACTTTTAAGAGTGTATAGTCTCATGAATGGAACACTACTTACTAGAGGAGCGAAATACCGTGGATAACTCAACTCACACTTCCATGTTCAAATCAATTATTGAGAATCTTCAAGACTTTGACTTGCGGCTTTTATTTAGTAGGTAGGAGGGTTGTAGAGAAGAGTGTGCTTCTTTAGTATGTGATGGAATTTCCACTTCTCTTTTTTATTCTTTATTCTTTTCTCCACCCAATCTCCCATTCATTTCTTATACTCTTTTTCTCTTCTCCTTCATTCATCATTCATTCATATTTCATTTTTTTTTTTTTTTTTTTTTAACCTGCAACATCCCACAACAACTTCCTTCCATTTCACATACTTTGATGACTCATTCCCAACAAATATTTCAAACAGCTCGATGAGGTCAAGGTATAGATCAAGGGTATGAATTCTTATGATTATATTGGAAATATTTAATTAAGGTGTGGGATCAGGGATGAAATCATTCAATGAATGTAGGTGATAGTTATATCAGGTAAAAGAATGGGTAAACGATGGCTTGAATCATTTTCTCAACTTTCAATTTTTAGCACTTAAGTGTTCATCAAGTTTAATTGGTAAATCCTGAACGTTCTCCTCTAACAGGCAGTCAAATTTTTTTTTAAAAAACTGAGACTTAACAACGAATTCACAAAGTATATGCAAGAAAAAAAACCATTCGACAATGTATGAGAATCCCCTCAGAAATGACGACTGGCTCAATAGCTCACAAAGGGTTATTAGCCTCCACTACTTATTCTTTTCGCACAATATCATATTAACTCAATTTTCAAGTTTTCTACATGGTTGCCAATTAGTGCACAAAAGTGTTGGGTACATAATAGCTTTACAGATGCAATTCATTTCAATGATACAGAAAAAATGCGTGGATTTAATCCATAAAAAGATAAGAACACTACAAATGTGTCATTGTCTAATTAACAAGCAGGAAAGGTTATTCAGAGTTATTCTATCAATACGATTCAAAAATTTTCAAAATTTTAACAGATTGTGTTCTCATTAAATTTAAAACATATCTAAGTGCAAAACCTGATTATTACGGGTGTATACCTATCTATTATCTCCTACCCCCAACTGAAAACAACAAAGTCCCCAGAAGTTGATTTTCAATAAATAAAATAGATGGGTATCACCTGTATGGAGCAAATTGATGATCTCAAGCAAGCAACCTAGCATAGCAAAGTAGAACACAATCTCCAAAACAAACAGGATCAATAGATAAAAATAATATAATAAAAATCATGATCCATACAAACTAAACCACTGTAATATGAACAGAATAAAATGAAAGCAGTGATAAATACTGTCCATGCAAAACAAACTAACTACATCATCCAACCCAAAACCACCAACATATACAACCAACCAAAACCAAACTCAAAAATCAGTACAATACTGACCAAAAATACATAAATACCACCTCCCCAACTAAAACTAATCGACCCCAGACGGCGTATCATCAGCTACATCAGAAGGGATGTCGATGGGAGCAGGCGGTAATACAGTAGTAGTAGGAGCAGTAGTAGATAGTGGATCGGCAACGGTGGAAACAGGATCAGCACCCTCAGAATCCGGGGCAGCAGATGATGGATCAGTAAGTGGTGGATCTGTAGGAGTAGAAACATGTGATGGATCAGCAGCAGGCGGAGCAGACGGGGTGGCTGTGGGATGGTGAGCAGAGTGAACAGCCTGATCAACCCCTATCTGAATCAATATAGACTCCAACAAGGTCTGTATCTGATCCATCCGGCCCTCGAGTCTAATCCTGGCCTCTCTCTCCTCCAATAAGAGCTCGTGAACTGTCGGGAGAGGCACAGAAGAAGAAGACTCTCCCTGGGCACGAGTCTGCGACCACTGTCGCAGCTCAAACTGCTGAACCGCAGCAACTGGATCATCCTCATCATCCGAATCAAGCTCCTCCACCTCAGTAGGTGTCCCTGAAGCTCCGGCCTCCGTGTCTGTACCACCACGCCTCTTCTTCCTCCCCCTCACCCTCGCTGTCCCTTTCCCCTTTCGCTTCCTCTTCTGGGCATCGGAGCGGCGAGCAGCCGCCTCGCTAAATCTACGGGGAGAAGGGCGAACATCGTCACCAGCGAGCACGGGAAAATCGGCCTCAGCCATCACCCTCTGAATCGCCCAAGCACCCTTCAGGTGCTTCTTGGACGAGATATAACGGGTGGGGTGGACCATAAAATCAATATATAGGCGTGGTATACAAACTGGCTGTCCCGTCCCCACTGCATATAAGACTCGCGCATACCAAGCCGCGATCTTCTCTCGATAGGAAATCACTAGGAGGCAGTTGCTGAGGACCAAGTGGATCATATGGTAGCCATCAGTGAGAAAATGGTCCTCGATCAGAGCATCACCATCCCAAGACGGAACGGCGCCTCCAGTGAGCTCCCGGATAATAGTGGATGGTGGGGTCACTGGTGCATCTGGCCGGTGGGGGCAAACATAATCAGGTACCTCTGGTACCCCCAACGCGGCTGAAACAGTGGCGGGACTGATGATGAACGGGCGGCTCCGGAAGAAGGCATGGTATGTGAATGGTGTATATGGGTCGCTGATCATAGTCGCACACGCACCTCTAATCCAGGATAGGTTGACGCTCTTGGCCAACGACAGGAGATGGAACTAGTGAGGCATAGAGCGAATCCGTGTAAGGAACCATGGGCTCTCTGTCCAGATATGCTCAATAGGGCGCTCGACCATCACCATCCGTGTCTGAAAATATCGCTCAAACCATAGCCTGTCCTCGTCATTCCGGAACCCGTGTGCGGGTACCGGATCTGGTATAATACGGCTGAGAGGCTTAGACTTATGGTAGCCCGTCACTGGATTCATCTGGCAGTCCTGAAAATAAGACCACACAAGATACAGATAAGGACCGGGAGAAAAAGAAACAAAACTAACACTGCTGAAGTTCGATCGATTGAACTGGGTTCGATCGATTGAACTGGAGTAGACTTCGATCGCTTGAACATTGTTCGATCGATCGAACAGATTCCCTTCGATCGCTCGAAACCAGTTCAAGCGATCGAACACAGCGATCGCAGAAACGAAAAGGAACAAAAGGTATACGAACAACTAACTAACAAAAAGAGATCCTAAGACCAAGGGGACACCCCCTTGGGATTTTCTAACACGAACATTAAAGAAAAGGAAAAACAAACAAGTGGGGTCTACCTCAGTGTAGAACTCGCAGTGGAGATGGAAGTGATGATGATATGACGATGAGAATGATCAGAGAGGTGATCAGGGCTTCTTATTGGATGCCAGAAATCGAAAATTGCCCAGTCGCCTTCCCTCTGTCTTCGAGCGATTGAAAGTGAGAGTGAGGGAAATGAAGAGGTGTCCTGAAGACGCCTCGTTTAAATGCTTCGTTCAATCGATCGAACTATGTTCGATCGATCGAACACAAATCCCTCAATCGATTGAACATAAACTACGAGCGCTTGAACATCCAGGTTTCGATCGATCGAACTGGGTTCGATCGATCGAACTGGGTTCGATCGATCGAACACAAAAATTCCAGAATTTAATGGGAAACATGAAACATCACACCCAACTATCATAAACCATTCTGGACATGCAAAAAGACTGACAAGCAGTTGAATAACAAGCATGTGGGACAGAAATTCATCCTCAGAATAGAAATTTGTAATTTATTGTCAATCAAAATCTTATAAAAAATATCCACATTGCAACCAAATTCTCCCACATGGTATTTAGAACCTTATTTAACTAAAGAAAATAAAACTAAAAACTAAAAACTAAAACTAATAAAAACTCTGTCAAGGATTACACTCCAGTTGATAGACAAAAGATGAAAATGAACAGAAACAACTGAAATGTAGCACTAATCTTCGAGTATAAAGATTTCCTCTTCCACAATCTCTTCATAATCCGCCGAATCTTCAGAAGTGAAGTCCAAACTCGATGATTCCCTTTCCCAGAACAATCGAAAAGCAGCTAGGACATCATCAAATAAGTCTGGCATCTCCAAAGAATTGAAAGCCCATGCAAGAGGTGATCCGGATGGAGACAAGGATAAAGGAGTGTGATTTCGCAACGGACTGTCCTCTCGCGGCGGAGTGTGTGGGGGCCTTATGTAGGGGCCAAGACCATGAATCAGTTGATGTGGAAGGAATACCGGGATGCCATTTAGGAACATAGTGACAATCCTGGACAAAAGACAATAAACTGAAATTAAAACAACAGAACACAAGAAACACGAATTAACACAAAAAGAAAAACAAAGAATAGAAACAAAAAAATACAAAGAACTGTGACAAGTTCCAACCTCACTATTGGCATAGGTTCCCAAAATGCACTAGCTGGTAAGGGGCATTGGATCCTGAATAGCAAGTAGCTCAGGTGCACATAGCGGTATGGGACCAACTCAAGCACGAGGAAATCGTCCACGAAAACAAAGACGGCATTGTGGCGTTCTGGGACGACATCCTGAAGGTCATGATCCTCCCATGGCTCCCACATATCATCGTTTTCCCACTGCGCCATGAGTGCGTCATCCACCATTCGTCCCATGTATAGGTCTTCTTCCTCATCCACCTCTTCATAATCCTGAAATCCCATATTTTCGTATGGATTGATGTCCAGGAGGGCTGGTGGATATGGAATGTACCCTTGAGCAGCATCAATGAGAGAATGAGCTTCAGGATCTTGATGAAGCAAGGGGCAGGGTATGAGTTCACCCTCAGTCCAGGTGCCACAGCGACATTCTGAATCAGCCCAAGAACCGACAGAGTGAACATCATCACCTCGCATCTACGCACCTGCAACAGAGTGGTTTAAGGAATAATGGATTAGAACTAAATCACAAACACAAAAGAATGAACAAAAACTAAAAAGAAGCAAAAGAGAGAAAAACTAAAATGCAGGGAAAGAAAAGAAATACAACAACAATTGGAACTTCACTTTGGATTTTTAAGTATGAGAGTAGCTGGGCTCATCCAGCTGGATGTGCTCAACTTCAGAGTGGAAGTTCTCCAAGAACGGTTTCAATCTTTGGCCGTTGACCTTGAAACACTCATCGTTCTTTGGATTGACAATCTCAACCGCCCCATGTGGAAAAACAGTTTTTATGATGAACGGGCCTGTCCAACGGGAACGGAGTTTTCCTGGTAAAAGGTGGAGGCGAGAGTCATACAGCAAGACTTTCTGCCCCGGCTCAAATGTTTTACGAAAAATCGTACGATCGTGGCGAGCCTTCAACTTTTCCTTGTGCAACTTCGCAGAGTCATACGCATCTCGTCGTATTTCCTCTAACTCTGCAAGTTGGAGCTTGCGTAGCTGACCTCCCTCTTGAATGTCAAAGTTCAATGAGCGTGTCGCCCAATAAGCTTTATGTTCAATTTCAACAGGAAGGTGGCAAGCTTTCCCGTAAACCAGTCTATACGGGGACATACCAAGATTCGTCTTATAGGCAGTACGGTATGCCCATAACGCGTCAGTCAATTTGTATGCCCAGTCTTTTCTATTGGAACTAACCGTCTTCTCGAGAATATGCTTGATTTCTCGGTTAGCCAATTCTGCTTGCCCATTTGACTGTGGATGATAGGCAAGAGCGATTTTATGATGGACTCCGTATTTCTTGAGAAGTGACTCCAAGGGCCTATTGCAGAAATGCTTGCCTTGGTCACTTAATAAAGCTTTCGGAGTACCAAAACGAGACAGAATATGCTCTCTCAGGAATGACATGACCGTTCTGTGGTCATTTTGTCTCATTGGTATCGCTTCTACCCATTTGGATACATACTCCACAGCAAGAAGTATGTATTCACAGTTATTCGACTTGGGAAATGGGCCCATAAAATCTATGCCCCAACAATCAAATATCTCAATTGTGATGATAGGGGTTAAAGGCATAGAATTCCTTTTAGAAATGGTTCCAAGCTTTTGACAGCGTTGGCATGTCTTACAAAAGGAATAAGCATCTTTGAAGACTGTGGGCCAGTAAAAACCGCTTTGTAAGACTTTTTGTGCGGTCTTCTGTGACGCGAAGTGGCCACCGCATGCCTCAGAATGGCATGACGCTAATATTACGGTTATATCCTCATTGGGGACGCAGCGCCTGATGACCTGATCAGCACAGTACTTGAACAAGTAAGGGTCATCAAAGAAGAAGTGACGCGCGAACGAGAGGAACCGTTTCCTATCTTGGTTCGACCAATGAGTTGGTGTTTCACCCGTGACAAGGTAGTTTACAATATCAGCATACCAAGGCAGACTACTTACTGCCAGTAGCTGTTCGTCTGGGAACTCATCTTTAATGGATTGGGATTCAGTGTTATCGATAAAAGTCAACCGGGATAAATGATCCGCAACCACATTCTCTACTCCTTTCTTGTCCTTGATTGTTAAATCAAACTCTTGGAGTAAGAGTATCCAGCGAATAAGCCGTTGTTTAGCGTCTTTCTTTGACAAAAGATATTTGAGGGCCGAATGATCCGTAAAACAGACGATTGGTGACCCTATCAGATAAGACCTAAACTTGTCCAAAGCGAATACTACAGCCAGCAGCTCCTTTTCAGTAGTAGTGTAATTCATCTGAGCTTCACTTAAAGTTCGGCTAGCATAGTAAATCACATATGGCTTATTCTCCTTCCTCTGGCCTAGGACTGCGCCAATGGCGTAATCACTAGCATCGCACATTAATTCAAAGGGCAAACTCCAGTCGGGTGCCTGTATTATAGGTGCGGAGGTGAGGAGATCTTTTAGATCCTCAAAGGACTTTTGGCAACTCTCTGACCACTCGAAAGGTGCATCTTTGACAAGAAGTTGACAAAGGGGTCGAGAAATTGCACTAAAATTTTGGATAAATCGACGATAAAAACCTGCATGCCCCAAGAATGAACGAATGTCTCTTACTGTACGGGGAACAGGTAAATTTGAGATTATGTCGATTTTAGCCTTATCCACTTGGATTCCTTCATCGGATATTATGTGGCCGAGAACTATTCCCTTGGTCACCATAAAGTGACACTTCTCCCAATTCAAGACTAGGTGTTTGTCCTCACACCTCATTAAAACCTGCTCAAGATTGCTGAGACAATCCTCGAAGCTATGGCCAAATACTGAAAAGTCATCCATGAAGACTTCAAGGATGCTTTCGACCATGTCACTAAAGATGCTCAGCATGCACCGCTGAAAGGTAGCCGGTGCATTGCATAGGCCAAACGGCATTCGTCGGTAGGCAAAAGTACCGAATGGACACGTGAATGTGGTTTTCTCCTGATCTTCAGGAGCAATCTCAATTTGATTATATCCACTGTATCCATCCAAGAAGCAGTAATACTTGTGACCCGCCACACGTTCTAGCATTTGATCCATGAATGGCAAAGGAAAATGGTCCTTTCGGGTCACAGTATTTAACTTCCTGTAGTCAATGCACATCCTCCATCCAGTGGGGACACGTGTCGGTACTAATTCACCATCTTTATTCGGGATGACCGTTATGCCTGCTTTCTTTGGAACTACTTGGGTAGGACTAACCCAAGGACTATCAGATATTGGATATATCATCCCAACATTAAGTAGTTTAAGCACTTCCTTTTTAACTACTTCTTGCATGTTGGGGTTCAGACGCCTTTGCATTTGCCTTGAGGGTTTAGCGTCTTCCTCGAGATATATCTTATGCGTGCATATGGATGGGCTTATGCCTTTGAGGTCAGCAATTGTCCATCCCATAGCATCCTTATGCTTGGTAAGCATTTCCACTAGCTTACTTTCCTGTTCATGAGTTAAAGCAGCTGAAATGATCACAGGATAAGTTTTTCCAGTCCCTAGGAATGCGTATTTTAGCTCTTTGGGAAGCTCCTTCAATTCTAACTCCGAAAACTGGAAACTAGAGGGCATTACCAACTTGGTTTTAGGAGGCAGTTGTTCATATGGCATTACCCACATGCAATCGTCTCTTATCCTCCTCTATCGTATCTATCATAAGACACGTCTGGTTCAAGTCAGCATCCAATGGAGTTGACTCTGCAGGCTGATAAATATCGCCAAATTGAGTCATCACAACTTCCAAAGGATCTTTGTAGTCGACCAAGTCAACTTCATCTTCAATGACCGTGTCTATATAATGGATTTCCTCCTCATCATCGTATTCTTCAGGTCGGGGATTAGAAAAGATCTTGACATTCAATGTCATGTTCCCGAATACGATAGTCATGATACCACTTCTAATCTTGATTGTGGCATCAATAGTGTTGAGGAATGGCCGTCCAAATATAACCGGAATGTGTGCACCAGGATTAGCCACAGGTTCTGTGTCTAATATCACGAAATCAACCGAAAAGACAAAAGAATCTATTTGGACAAGGACGTCCTCTAATACCCCTCTAGGGTACTTCACAGATCTGTCTGCCAATTGCAACGCGACTCGGGTGGGTTTGAGTTCACCCAACCCTAGCTGTTTATAGACCGAATATGGCAGCAGGTTCACGCTTGCTCCTAAATCGAGGAGTGCGTTGTCTATCTTTTGATTCCCAATTCGGCATGAGACAGTAGGTGTACCGGGATCTTTGAGTTTTGGAGGCAACTCATTTTGAATGATCGCGCTTGCTTGGCACGCGACATAAGCATGTTTCTTCACGCTTTGCCTCCTCTTGACCGTGCATAGATCTTTGAGATACTTAGCGTAGGCCGGCACTTGCTTGATAGCATCTAGGAGTGGAAGATTAATCTTAACTTGCTTAAACAATTCCAGAAACTCCTGATTCTTTGTCTCATTCTTGGGTTTCTTCAACCGTTGAGGATAGGGTGCAGGAAAGGGGCATTTTGGTGGTTCCTCCTTAACAAACTCCTTCCCAGGCCTTCGCTCAACTTCTTCCTCTACTCTAGGAGCTTCAATGTTTGCCTTGATTGGTTCGTCATTGGTAGACTGTTCCTCCTCTTGAGTAGATGGTAGCTCAACTTCTTTATCCACCACTTCCTCCTCATCGTACACTTCGGGAGTGGACAGAGGTATGCTTTTCCCTATGATTTTTCCACTTCTCAGTGTAGTCACAGCTTTAGCATGTTCTTGATTGTTAGGACCATTGTTATGTCCCTTTGGATTTGGAAGTGGTTGGGCAGGGAATGTTCCTCCTGAACCTTCTTGCCGTGCATCTATCCTTTCTAATGTGGCAGACATTCTACTCATCATCTGTATGAGTTGCTGCGTTAGATTGGCATTAGCAAGTGGCTCTTCTTCTTGTACCTTCTTGTGCGGTGGCACATAGGTTTTGGTTTGTGGTGCATTGGAGGTTTGAGCTTGATTGTAATTATTGGTTCTGTTTTGATTATAATGCTGGGCTGGCCTATTGTTTTGCCCTTGATATTGATTGTTATTGTAGGGCTGCTGTTGATATTGATTTTGGGCCCCAGCATTATTTCTCCAATCAAAACCGGGGTGATTCCATCTATTGTTACTTTGGAAGTTATTGTTGGAATTCCCCGCCCCTCGAAAACCTTGCATGGCATTCATCTCTATAGGGGCTTGCTCTTGAAAATATGGCACATTAGGACAATATTGAGTTGTATGTCCCAACATGTTGCATGTGCCACATGGTTCTTCAGGCATGACTTTCCTAGAGCTCTCTCCTTTCATGCTTAACTCCTCTACCTTCTTTGCTAGCTATGCATACTTAGTCATGAGGTGATCTTCATTGGTTAGCTGGTATAGGCTTTTCTCCTCTACACAGGATATCTGTGAGCGTGAGATATTGTCAGAATTTGACCATTCATGAGCGTATTCAGCTAACCATTCAAAATGGGCTTCGGCCTCTTCAGTGTTTTTACGCAGAAATGGTCCCGAGCTCATCGTTTCCACCAACTTCTTTGTTTCACCATTCAATCCCTGATAAAAGAAACTGATAGTTCGCCATTTCTCAAACCCATGATGTGGGCACGAGAGAAGCAAGTCTTTGAAACGCTCCCATGCTTGTGTGAAGGTTTCATTGCTCTTTTGTTTATAGGAATTGATTTGACGCTGAAGGTCTGTGGTCATGTGAGTAGGATAGAATTTCTTCAGAAACGCAGTGCTCATCGCATGCCAGGTGAAAATTGAATTAGGTTTTAGGGAGTGGAGCCACGCCTTCGCTTTATCTTTCAAAGTGAAGGGGAATAGCATTAGATGCGTCACCTCCCTAGGACAATTTTGCGAGAATGTTTTGCAAACATCCTCGAAATCGGTGACATGTAAATACGCCTTCTCACTTTCCATCCCATGAAAGGTGGGAAGCAATTGAATCATCCCATTTCGAAACTGAAATTCGCCATTATGCGGTGGGATTTGAATGCAAGAGGGCGTAGGTGCATGTTCTGGTTGCATGAGATCGCAAAGAGGACGGAGTGCCTCATCAATTGGTACCACAACATTGTCACCATTTTCACTCTGATGATCATCCATTGATGCAGTTGGAGTGACTATTGGGTTGATGGAGCTATCAGAGTCAGACAGGTAGAAAGGATTTCCAAAAATTCCTTCAATAGAATTCTCGGACATGAACTAGGAGAGTCCCTAAGGTGAGTGTTTACCCAAAAGAACTGAAAAGAAGAGAAAATAAAAACAGAAAGAGATGAAGAGAGACTGAGGTAATCTAAGGAATTGATCGTCGCCTTCCCCGGCAACGGCGCCAAAAACTTGACACGAGAAAAATCTTGTGCGCTCTTGTGCAATACCCAAGTGTAAGTAGACGTGCAAGTAATATCTGGTAAGACCAGGTAGATCCCACAGGGAAGGTGTTGACCTATCGAATTAGACTAACCTCTAAAGAAAATAAAATAACAAGAATAAGATTGAACGATGGTGCGGAACACAAAGTTCCACAGCTAAAATTACTAAAGAAAATGACTAATGATCTAACTAGCTAATTAAACAGTACTTGAAATTAAGATGTTTAACTTTAAAAGAAAGTGTTGGGATTACACGAATTCGCAGTAACCTAGCCATCTACCATGCATTTGCCTTGAAGCACAACGGAGTACATTACCCACAGTTTTCCGTATTCCTCTAAAGATGGAGATTCTATGGCCCTTTCATGACCGGGACCATATCATCACAATTAAATTAGAATACATAAAAGCGGTTTAATTCAATAGTTAAGACTCGCATCCTCAATGGTGTTAGCATTGAAGATGGTTTGCAAAATGTATTGAAAGAAAATGCCTTAGGGCCTTAGTTTTAAAACTGTTCTGACAAACTGAGCATTTATTTGGGACAGAATGATAACACATCTTAAAAGAAAAGGTCCTGGAATACTGCAGGGAACATCCTCAAGAATCTGAGAGTTCGATCGATCGACGCGCTTTCGATCGATCGAAGACCTTCATCCCTCAATCGATCGAACTGACTTCGATCGATTGACTATCTCTGGTTCGATCGATCGAACTACCTTCGATCGATCGAACACAACGATTATTCTACTGCATGGCAGAGGCTGGAGATCACTGTTTCATCGTGTTCTCCCAACCTGGGACTACTCAGACATCGTCTGGAGTGTCAAAGATTGATTTTTAACGTAAGAAAACATTAATACCCTGTTTGGTTGTGAGTTTTTCATAAAAAATCTAAAAAAACTATGGTTTTGTAAATATTTAACATGTAATATCACGAGATGATTGATTAAACTACGACTACCACGTGCAGAATATGAATGAACAGTATATAGATAACCTGGAATAGAAGATACTTGTATAAACTTCGAGAAATCCAATCCACAATATGAAAATTCAATGAAAAACCTACAAAACCAAACAAACTCTCTATCTCTCTCTATAAAACTGCTAAAATGTAAAGTGGGCGTCCTTATGGACGTGCACAATACTCCTATATATAAGAAAACCTAAGACACTAGGGTTAAAACCCGCATCTGCTGCGCACGCAAATGTTACTGGAAATACCCCGTTCGATCGATCGAACTGCTCTCGATCGATCGAACCCTTAAGCCTCAAGCGCTTCTTCTCTCTTTGAGCGATCGAACGCTCGATCGATCGAACCTTCTAAGATCGATCGAACTTCACTTTTCAGCTTTGACTTCTTTTGTTTTCATTCCAGCATTCCATTTATTCTGATGTTCATCTGTTTAGTCCACACAGCAGTAATCTGCACAAACAACAGCTAAAACAATACAACTTATCATAGATTAATCATAGTGTATAAAAATTAGCCTTGCAATGCAAATTGCGGATAACACAGGAAGTTGTGATAAAAATTAATGCAATTCATCCTTTTAGCGCGGTTGTATTTTACAAATACCCCCGCTTTGCACCTACGGTAAAAGAAGTGAAGATAATTCTATTTATCTCATGAAAAGAAATCAAATTTTTCAAAAAAAAATGCTTGTTGCAATCAATCAATTAATAACTAAGGCAAAAATCCATGGCAACTATTTCTCCCCCTTTGGACATCATTAAAAGCTCCCCCTAAATTGATGCAAGGGTATAGGAGAAGTGTCGGGAATCACCGGATAAAACATTTAGCATCATTTTCCCGAGCGAGAAGGGAGTGATAAAAATTTTTTAAAACAAAATCATAGATTGAGTAATGAAATTTTGCATATACATAAGAAATTGTATTGACTATCAACAGAGATATGTCCAAAAGGAATACAATATATACATACTACCAAAAGAAAATATCAGACCATCCAAGTCAAAGAAACTACAAAAGTTGGAAATCAAAAGAAGTGTAAGTCTAGAGTTAGCAAAAAAAAAACTAATTTAATCAACTATCTATCCATGAACCCCCATCCACTATTTCACGAAGGACAAAATCAAATACCCAAGCGAGTGCGGATCACGCGAATCTCCTCACGAGTATCATCAAGAGAGGCCTGGAGAGACGTGAGACGACGATCAAGGAGCTCTTGAGTAGTAGCAGTAGTGGTGCGTAATGTATCCAGAGAGCCGCCTATCTCAAAAACATCAGCTCGTAAGGATGCGATGGCGCGCTGATGTATCTTGACTGCCTGATGCTGAGAGGAAGAGAAGGTGGCTTGCAACGTCTCAATAACTTGAGTGTGAGAGGCAGAGAGAGAAGTGATGGAGGTGGATAGGCTCAGTACCTGAGCGGAGAGAATGGATAGCTGCTCCAAGACATCAGGAGTAGATGACTCAGTATGCGTAGTAAGTGGAAGAGGAGGAGGAGGAGTAGATGATGAAGACGGAGCAGAAGACGAAGGAGGAGGAACTGTGGTAGACTGAGGATCAGAGAGGTGAGGGACATGTGGAGGAACAACAGGGGGAACAGGAGTGACCTTGGGAACAAAAGCATTACCTATGAGTTTGTATCCCATGAGGGATAGAAGAGTGGAGGAATAGAAATCAGTAGGAGCAGGGTCGTGACGATCAAGTTCGTCTCCCAAAGGAACCTTGAAGTGTTGAAAAACAGAGGTTAAAGCAAAACCATAGGGCAGAGAACTAGTTTTAGATTTCTTTTGGCATTCACCAATGTGGCGACAAATGAGATACGGAAGGTCAAAGGGTTTGTTTTCAAGAATACACCAAATTAGAAAGACATCTAAAAAGGAGACTGAATCTCGGCCCCCGGCACGGGGTAGAATAGTGTAGGTGAGAAGGTGGTGGATAAGACAAGCCTCAAAAGTAAGGGCAGAAGCTTTAGGCTTCGCAGGGTAGGATAACTCATTGTTGTCGGTGATAAGACGGCAATAAGTGAGAGGGTCGAACCTATGCCCTTCATTCTAAGTATTTAAATTATATTCTCTAATATCACCAAGTGGAATATAAAAAATAGCTGACACACAGAATCGGGATTAAGGTTGATTTTGACACCTCGAACGAAAGACGAAAAAGTGTCCGTGCGATGTCTGAGAATCATATTACAATAAAATTCTTTAACAAGAGTAGGATAGCACGGTTGTTTTAAACTAGTAAAAAGATGCCATTTCAAACGTTCCATTGAAAATCCTAGACGAAGATTTGCAGATTTAGAAAAAGGAATAGGGAGAATCTTACCAAAAACCACATGTCGGTGCGAGAAAACCTCGTCAAAGCTTTCTTGTTCCTCTTGTGTAGGGAAGCGCTTGGCTTTAGTCGCCGGAGGAGCAGATGAAGGCCCACCAGCGGGAGTCTTGCGCTTGAGTTTGGGAGCCATGAGGGACGACAGAGAGTAGAAAGAGAGAGAGATAGAGGCACAGAGAGGGAGGGAAGGATAAAAGGGCGACAATGGTGGTTAAGAAGAACGATAGAGATAACTAAGAAAGTGAGGATGAGTGGTGAGGATGAGAGAGAATATAGAAGATGAGAGAGAAGGAGGAAAGAAATCGCAGAAAGAGAACAGAGACAAAAACTGAAAAGAATGAACTAGTATATATATAGAAAACGAATACTCAGTCGACTGATACGCGTGTGTAGTCGACTGTACTCCAAATTAGGGTAAGAAAATTTGGGGCAAACAGTGGTCCAATCGACTGATTCACGGGTACAATCGACTGTATTCCAAAATAGGGCAAGAAAAGTTTGGGACCACGAGGTTCAGTCGACTCCTCAGTCGACTAAAGTGGGCAGAAGACAAGAAAGTGCAGAAACAGTCGACGCCACAGTCGACTGAGAAGGGCAGAATTTAACAGGTGGAAGAAACAGTCGACACCTCAGTCGACTGAGAAGGGCAAAATCAACACACTGCATAAGGTATAAGGATTCAGTCGACTGAGTTGCGAGTCTAGTCGACTGCCTATGACAGAAAAACATAGCAGAGAAGAAAAACCAGCTAGGAGGCTTAGAGGATGAAAATTAACTCAGATCACATATACGAGACATGCCTAATTCCCTTCGTATGATGCTAACACATTCTTTGGAAAGAGGCTTGGTGAAAATATCAGCCCATTGATGATTGGTATCGATGAAAACAAGATCGACATCCCCCTTTTGAACATGATCGCGAATGAAATGATGACGGATCTCTATGTGTTTGGTCCTTGAGTGTTGGATGGGATTTTTGGATAGACATATGGCACTAGTATTATCACAATTTATTGGAATATGATCAAAATAAAGTCCAAAATCTTCTAATTGTTGTTTCATATAAAGCGCTTGAGCACAACAACTCCCGGCGGCTATATATTCGGCTTCGGCCGTAGATAGAGCTACCGAATTTTGTTTCTTGCTAGACCATGAAACAAGTGAGTATCCTAAGAAATGACATGTACCACTAGTACTTTTGCGATCTAATTTACAACCAGCAAAATCCGCATCCGAAAAGCTTGTTAACTCAAAAGAAGTAATTTTTGGATACCAAATACCTAAGTCTATAGTACCAAGAAGATAACGAAAAATACATTTAACCGCAATAACATGTGATTCCTTAGGTGAAGCTTGAAATCTAGCACAAAGACAAACACTAAACATGATGTCCGGTCTACTTGTAGTGAGATACAATAAACTACCAATCATACCCCGATAAAGCTTACAATCTACAGGCTTGCCGGCTTCATCTTTATCAAGTTCTAAAGTAGAACTCATAGGAGTTTGAAACACTTTACTTCCTTCCAGTCCAAATCTTTTCAGAAGATCTTTAATATACTTGGATTGATTTATAAAAATGCTCTCCTTAAGTTGTTTTATTTGAAGTCCAAGAAAGAAGTTAAGCTCCCCCATCAAACTCATTTCAAATTCATTTTGCATACATGATGCAAATTCTTCACACAATATCTTTTCATTTGTAGCTCCAAAAATAATATCATCCACGTAAATTTGAACAAGCAAAATATCTTCATTTGAGGTTTTAACGAAAAGGGTAGTATCAATTTTTCCTCGTTTAAAACCAAGATCAATAAGATATTTACTTAATCTATCATACCAAGCACGTGGAGCTTGTTTTAAACCATACAAAGCTTTTGTTAGTTTAAAGACATGATCGGGAAGATGTGGATCTTCAAAACCTGGGGGTTGTTTGACATAGACTTCCTCGGATATAAAGCCATTTAGAAAAGCACTTTTCACATCCATTTGAAAAAGTTTGAAATTTTTATGGCAAGCAAAGGCAAGAAGCATCCTAATAGCTTCTAGTCTAGCTACGAGAGCATAAGTCTCCTCGTAGTCTATACCTTCTTCTTGATTATAGCCTTGGGCAACTAATCTAGCCTTGTTTCTCACAACAATGCCGGACTCATCCATTTTATTTTGAAAAACCCATTTTGTTCCAATTAAAGTATGATCATTAGGTTAAGAACAAGAGTCCAAACTTCATTTCTCTCAAATTGATTAAGCTCTTCTTGCATAGCCAAGATCCAATATTCATCGTTCTCGGCTTCATCAAAATTCTTAGGTTCAATTTGAGATAGAAATGCTAAGTTATTACAAATATTTTTAAGAGATGATCTTGTAGCTATACCTTGACTAGGATCTCCTAGGATTTGATCAATAGGATGGTTAGGCACGTTTTTCCATTCAAAAGGAAGATCACTTCTTGCTTCCACTCTAGGTGGTTCAATGGAAATAGGTGCTTCTTCCTTAGAGTTTTCAAGAGGTAGTGAGTTTGAAGCAATGTTTTCAACATCATTTGAAACATCCTTTGAAACAACATTTTCATCATCCAGGATTTTCTTAAAAGGATTTGCTTCATCAAAAACGACGTGCATTGATTCTTCTACAACCAATGTCCTTTTATTAAAAACTCTATACGCTTTGCTAATTTGAGAATATCCAAGAAAAATGCCTTCATCCGATTTAGCATCAAATTTTCCTAGGTTGTCCGTAGTATTCAAGATAAAGCATTTACATCCAAAAACTTTGAAATAACTTATGTTGGGCTTTCTTCCTTTCCAAAGCTCATATGGGGTCTTATTGAGCTTGTTTCTAATGACCACACGATTAATGACATAACATGAAGTGCTAGTGGCCTCGGCCCAAAAGTACTTTGGTAAAGAAAATTCGTTTAACATGGTTCTTGTCATTTCTTGAAGAGATCTATTTTTCCTCTCAACAACCCCATTTTGTTGAGGAGTTCTAGGTGCCGAAAAATTGTGACCAAAACCATTTTCTTCACAAAATGAAGTAATCTCATTATTGTCAAATTCTCGGCCTCTATCACTTCTTATGTTGTTAATCGCGTAACCCTTTTCATTTTGAACACGTTTACAAAATTTAACAAAGATAGAATAAGCTTCATCCTTATGTGCAAGAAAGAACACCCAAGAGAATCTAGAGAAATCATCAACAATGACAAAGGCATAGACTTTGCCATTCATGCTAGCAACTCTATTTGGACCAAATAAATCCATATGAAGTAATTCAAGAGGTCTACAAGTGGAAATATCCTTTTTCTTTTTAAAGGAGGTTTTGATTTGCTTTCCAAGTTGACAAGCATCACAAACTTTATCTTTAACAAATTTTGTTTTTGGCAAACCTTTAACCAATTCATTTTTGGATAAGTTTGAAAGTAAATCAATGCTAGCATGACCCAATCTTCTATGCCAAAGCCAACTTGTTTCATTCAAAGCGGCAAAACATTTAACATCTTGAGAAGAAATATCATCAAAATCAATTATATACACATTGTCTTCTTTATAAGCAATAAACAAAATTTTATCACTACTAGCATATTTAATCATGCAATAATTTGATTCAAACACAACTTGAAAGCCTTTATCACACAATTGACTAATGCTAAGCAAATTATGTTTAAGCCCTTCTACTAGAAGTACATTTTCAATAGTTAAGGAGGAATTCTTACCAATATTACCTATACCAATGATCTTTCCTTTAGAGTTGTCTCCGAATGTGACATTCCCTCTATCCTTTGGAGAAAGAGATGAGAACTTGGATTTATCTCCGGTCATATGTCTTGAGCAACCGCTATCCAAGAACCATTTATCCTTGCTAGAGGATTTAGGGCAAACCTACAATACAAACTTAAGTGATCCTTTTTGGTACCCAATATTCGTTAGGTCCAACTTTGTTAGCAGAGGGAGGTATTGTTGTGGATATCGCAGGTTTTTCTTTCTTTTACCCACTTTTAAAACAAATATTTTCATATTCAAATACCAAGAGTCGCCACTTAATTTTTTAAAAGGAAAATTAAGAAACCATTTAAAAGGAAACTGATCTTTTGCGAAACCAAAGATAAACTGGGTCCGGGGATTATGGAATGAAAGGGGAAGGAGCCCGGCGGACTAAAACACCCCCTTTCATCCTATCTCACGATAGGCCTCTACTCAACATCCTTTTTAATCAAATTATTAATCTAAGCATGCCCTCAATTAATACTTATATACATATACATTACACAAGCATGTTGAAAGGGTGCAAAATTGCTAACGGTAAAATATCATTCATAAGTCACATAATTCAACTAGCAAACATCATGATATGCAATAGAGAACTAGAAAACATACCCGGGATCCGGCCGCGAATATCAAACGTGCAATGCATGCAAAAATAAACCTAAGAAAGGTCTCTAACACATATATACACATAAGGCAAAACCTAAGCTAAGGTGTCGCACATGGGGTCGAAAAATCAATTAAAATAGATTAAACTAGAGAAGGGTTGAGAAATTGTACCTCAAAGCGCTACAAAACAAAGGTTAGTACACATGCCTTAGACAAGATATAATATCAAAAGGTAATTAATCATAGGTCATGTTCAATCAAATTCAACTAAGTCTAACTTCATCCAAGAACTATTTCTAACTATAAGCATCAATGCATATAATAAGATATGGATTTATTCACTAATTTGGATGACTTAGCCTCTGGGTTTAATCTAAATTATCCTTATTCAAAACATGGTTTGAGTCCTAAGCCATAAGGAGTCTATTTGAGTTGAAATAAATAAGATTAGACAAAAACAGTAGCAGTTTTTTGTGATTTACAGAGAGCAGACCCGACGTTAAAAAATGGAAATAAAATACTTTCAATGGTTGGATCTTACTGATTTTTGGATATGTTATGCCTCTGTGAGTCTAGTTTCTAACCCAAAAAGAAAATCGAGGTTTCAACGGTTAGATCTCCGGGAATACTGAAAATACTAGACCTCACTCAGGATTCTGCAACTCTCTGTCCAGAGATCTTGTATGATTTTCTAAAAATAGTAAAAAAATGAGAAACACTTAGATCTTTTTAGGGTACCTTCCTAACACATTAAGGTACTTATAAACAATTATTTGAGATCCCGAAAACTTAATTAAAGTTCTGATCTATTAATTTCAAAACGGACTTATTATTCTGAAAGTATTCTAGAACTCTGGACAGATTATGATTAGCTCACAAAAACCATGATCAAACCATTCTAATCACAAGATCTTGCTAAAACAAAAATCACAGTGGTAAAACAATGTGTTATGAACATTTTCCCGTTGGTTTCATTCGATTCCAACGGTCGGATTTCAAACTAAAAATCCTTGATCAAAAACAGTTTATGAACCCACTGTTTTATTTTGCTAGCTCAAATTTATTGATTGGCCTCAACTATTAGAACATGAAGTTGGGGCTCAAACCAAACTACTTCTTCTACCATTTGATGGTCATTGAAGATTATGAGGCATATTACACTTATGGATCTCGATGAAGTATTGAAATGAACTTCACAAAATCCTCAAATAAAGAATTCAAACCTATGGATCCAAGTTTGAATTCAACTTATCACTCCTACCATTTGATGGTCATTGGAGTTAGAGACATACATACTCATAGGTTCTAGATGAAGTATGAAAGACTTCTTAAAACCTAAGAGAAGGATTAGTTCAAGCCATGGGAATAAACTTGAATTAACACTTTCTTCTCCTACCACTTGATGGTCATTGGAGACTATAAGGCATACTACACTAGTGGATCTTGATGAAGTATTGAGATGAACTTCACAAAATCCTCAAATAAAGAACTCAAACCTATGGACCCAAGTTTGAATTCAACTTATCACTCCTACCCTTTTGATGGTCATTGGAATTAGAGATGAAGTTAAAATCTACTCAAACCTCATTGGAATATAATAGGATTCCATAAGATTTCTTAATGAAGAGGTTCAAGTCATGGATTAAGACTTGAATCTCACTAATTATATGTAGATTAAGACTATGATTCATTCTAATCTCCATATAAATCATAAGATCATAGGAAATTAAATAATCAAACTCAAAGAGGTTCAATGAGATATGGAAGATCTCATGAGCCTCACAAGAGACGGTAGAAATAAGAAATCTAAGTTTGTCTAGAGAAACTAAGAACACAAGCTCTTCAAAATTGAATTTATTTTAAACCCAAGGCATCAATTAGATCCAAATCAATGAAACATTATGAGATTCAATCACAAGTTCTAAGTGGTGTGTGATGAAATGAGGTAAGAAGAGAGGTTTTGAAAATGTGTAAAGTTCCTAGAACTATGAACTTGTGATTGAATAGTCCTAATTCTATCAAGGATTAAGAGGTTACCTCTAAGACCTCAAGTATTTCTTCAACTTCTTGTGAAAACCTTCCAAGATTTCCCAAAATTCTTCAAATTCTTCAAGTTCTTCAAGAATTTCTTCTTCTCTCTCTCTCTCAAAATATATATGATTCTTGTATATCTCTCTCTCTTAATTCTCAAGTTCAAGTATATCTCAAGTCTCCCAAAAATGAAGGTGAAAGTTTGTTTATATAGACCATTAATCCAGGGATAAATGGGTAAATTCGGGGTGGAAACCCATGTGCAAAGATTTCTTCTAGAACATGTGAGAAAAGCAGTCTGTTACAGCCAGCGACACTCGACGGGTTCCGGCGGCACTCACTGAATGCCGGGCGGCACTCCCTGAATGCCGGGCGGCAAACACTGAGTGCCGGCGCGGCACTCAGTGAGTGCCGCCGCGTTTTCCGCGTGCCGGGGCTAACTGAATTTTGTCCCTCTTTTTGATTTTTCAAAAAAATGTTGGTGTAAACACAATTTTTCTATTCTATATATATATATATATATATTTGTATTAAGATCCCCCATGTGCATGGTATCAACCATGTGCATGGTATATTTTGAATATACTACTCTCTTTTTGTATTTTCTCTTTTTCCAAGATTTTTATTTATTTTGTCCTCCCATCTCTTTCAAAAGAACTCTTTATTATTTTTATTTTTATTTTCTTAAAATCTGGTTCCCAAACTGGGTTTCTCACGCGTTCTTTATTATTCGGGTTTCTCCCGAATACCCAAACTCTCTCTCTCTTCCTTCTCCTTTTTTATATTTTTCTATTTTAATTTTGAAATTTGCCTTGAAGAATCAATTGGAGATTTTGAATTTTCTGGAAAATCTTCGAGTGTAACCGGCCATTGTCATCATCGGTCTTTTAAGAGGTAACCAATCCCTGGATTTGACGTTTGGTCAAAATCGGGGTGTCTACAGTTTGCCCCTCTTTGACAGAGCTTGTGAAGCAACGCGTATCACAAATGAATGTCAAAGCCTGTGTGAAAGACAAGCCTTTGATCAAATAGTCGAATCCAGGTAAAAACAAAAGTGCGTTGCAAAATCAGGCGCGCAGATAGCCAAATGCTGGTCGTGCTCAATGGTGAGCTGCCTACGTATCCCAACGGGAATCAGACCAGGACGTAGTTCGGGCAAAGGACAACAACACACCAACGCAGGTAGTCACACAGATGAATGCACCTATCTTATCGTGATGCACATACTCATGCAATCTTATATCTTATGCTTCCAAACGTGATGTTCCTGAGTCACGTTACTCTTCCTATTATCAGAAATGCACCCTATACATTGAATTATCCTATTATGACACCTTCTTACTCTAGGAACATTATGACTAATGTATGTACATTTCATATGCATATGAGAATCGTCTGATTGACTGAGATGCGCCCTGCGCCTTATACCCCATAGCCAAATCAGGTAACACGCAGAAAGATTGAGCAGCTCTATGCTCAAAAATCCCCAAAATCATCTGATCGGCTAAGCCGAATCAGGTAGCATGCAGAAAGATTGAGCAGCTCTATGCTCCAAATCCCTAAAGTCATCTGATCGGCTAAGCTGAATCAGGTAGCACGCAGAAAGATTGAGCAGCTCTATGCTCAAAATCCCCAAAATCATCTGATCGGCTAAGCCGAATCAGGTAGCACGCAGAAAGATTGAGCAGCTCTATGCTCAAAATCCCCAAAGTCATCTGATCAGCTAAGCCGAATCAGGTAGCACGCAGAGAGATTGAGCAGCTCTATGCTCAAAATCCCCAAAGTCGTCTGATCAGCTAAGTCGAATCAGGTAGCACGTAGAAAGATTGAGCAGCTCTATGCTCAAAATCCCCAAAATCATCTGATCGGCTAAGCCGAATCAGGTAGCATGCAGAAAGATTGAGCAGCTCTATGCTCCAAATCCCCAAAGTCATCTGATCGGCTAAGTCGAATCAGGTAGCACGTAGAAAGATTGAGCAGCTCTATGCTCAAAATCCCCAAAATCATCTGATCGGCTAAGCCGAATCAGGTAGCACGCAGAAAGATTGAGCAGCTCTATGCTCAAAATCCCCAAAGTCATCTGATCGGCTAAGCCGAATCAGGTAGCACGCAGAAAGATTGAGCAGCTCTATGCTCAAAATCCCCAAAATCATCTGATCGGCTAAGCCGAATCAGGTAGCACGCAGAGAGATTGAGCAGCTCTATGCTCAAAATCCCCAAAGTCGTCTGATCGGCTAAGCCGAATCAGGTAGCACGCAGAGAGATTGAGCAGCTCTATGCTCAAAATCCCCAAAATCATCTGATCAGCTAAGCCGAATCAGGTAGCACGCAGAAAGATTGAGCAGCTCTATGCTCAAAATCCCCAAAGTCGTCTGATCGGCTAAGCCGAATCAGGTAGCACGCAAAAAGATTGAGCAGCTCTATGCTCAAAATCCCCAAAATCGTCTGATCGGCTAAGCCGAATCAGGTAGCACGCAGAAAGATTGAGCAGCTCTATGCTCAAAATCCCCAAAATCATCTGATCGGCTAAGCCGAATCAGGTAGCATGCAGAAAGATTGAGCAGCTCTATGCTCCAAATCCCCAAAGTCATCTGATCGGCTAAGCCGAATCAGGTAGCACGCAGAAAGATTGAGCAGCTCTATGCTCAAAATCCCCAAAGTCATCTGATCGGCTAAGCCGAATCAGGTAGCACGCAGAGAGATTGAGCAGTTCTATGCTCAAAATCCCCAAAATCATCTGATCAGCTAAGCCGAATCAGGTAGCACGCAGAAAGATTGAGCAGCTCTATGCTCAAAATCCCCAAAGTCGTCTGATCGGCTAAGCCGAATCAGGTAGCACGCAGAAAGATTGAGCAGCTCTATGCTCAAAATCCCCAAAATCATCTGATCGGCTAAGCCGAATCAGGTAGCACGCAGAAAGATTGAGCAGCTCTATGCTCAAAATCCCCAAAATCATCTGATCGGCTAAGCCGAATCAGGTAGCACGCAGAAAGATTGAGCAGCTCTATGCTCAAAATTCCCAAAGTCATCTGATCGGCTAAGCCGAATCAGGTAGCACGCAGAAAGATTGAGCAGCTCTATGCTCAAAATCCCCAAAGTCATCTGATCGGCTAAGCCGAATCAGGTAGCATGCAGAAAGATTGAGCAGCTCTATGCTCCAAATCCCCAAAGTCATCTGATCGGCTAAGCCGAATCAGGTAGCACGCAGAAAGATTGAGCAGCTCTATGCTCAAAATCCCCAAAGTCATCTGATCGGCTAAGCCGAATCAGGTAGCACGCAGAAAGATTGAGCAGCTCTATGCTCAAAATCCCCAAAATCATCTGATCGGCTAAGCCGAATCAGGTAGCACGCAGAAAGATTGAGCAGCTCTATGCTCAAAATCCCCAAAATCATCTGATCGGCTAAGCCGAATCAGGTAGCACGCAGAGAGATTGAGCAGCTCTATGCTCAAAATCCCCAAAGTCGTCTGATCGGCTAAGCCGAATCAGGTAGCACGCAGAAAGATTGAGCAGCTCTATGCTCAAAATCATCTGATCGGCTAAGCCGAATCAGGTAGCACGCAGAAAGATTGAGCAGCTCTATGCTCAAAATCCCCAAAAGATCATCTGATCGGCTAAGCCGAATCAGGTAGCACGCAGAGAGATTGAGCAGCTCTATGCTCAAAATCCCCAAAAATCATCTGATCGGCTGAGCCGAATCAGGTAGCACGCTGAAAAATGAGATACGAATTTACTGCCTTACCAAGTAAAATCAAAGTTGACTTGGTTCAATTCATAATTCCTAACTTTCAGGAGCTGATTAAATTTCGAATTAAATTTCCTAAACCTGGAAACACTTGGATTCATATTTGCTTTTAATTTCTGAAATCGAAGATCAATCATATTAAAGTCGGCTGAATTTCTTCTAACCTGGAGTCGAACCAAATCAATTTTCAAAGTTCCAGAATCAAACAAGACTCTCATATCAAATCAAATTCCAAAGAGTTGAAACCAATTAGGCTCAATTCAAATCTATTTTCAAAGAATCGGAGCCAATCAGGCTCAAGTCAAATCAACTTCAAAGAATCAGAGCCAATCAGGCTCAAATCGAATCAAATTTCAAAGAATTGGAGCCAATCAGGCTTAAGTCAAATCAATTTTCAAAGAATCAGAGCCAATCAGGCTCAATTTAAATCTATTTTCAAGGAATCAGAGCCAATCATGCTCAAATCGAATCAATTTTTTAAAGAATCGGAGCCAATTAGGCTCAAGTCAAATCAACTTTTAAAGAATCAGAGCCAATCAGGCTCAAATCGAATCAATTTTCAAAGAATTAAAGCCAATCAGGCTTAAGTCAAATCAGGTTTCAAAGTTCGGAGTCAATCAGACTTCGGTTGAATACATGCTTCCGCAAATCCCAGAATCAATCAGACTCTTAATCAGATTAAACTTCAAACTTATTCCAATTTATTTAATTTTCCAAAATCGGAGTTAATCAGGTTCTAATTTAACAAATTTCCAAAGAATCGGAGCCAATCAAGCTCGAACCAAATCAATTTCCAAAATTTCGGAGTCATTCAAATTCGAAATCAACTCATCTTCTCAAAATCAGAGCCTTTCGGACTCGAGTCAATTCATTCTTCTAAAACCAGGAGTCCGTCAGACTCAAATAAGCTTAGATTCAACCAAACTCTCATTTATTCAATTTTCCAAAATCAGGAGTCAATTAGACTCTTAATCAAATCAATTTTCAAAAGCCCGGAGTCAATTAGACTCTAATTTACTCTAATTCTCAAAATCCGGAGTAAATCAAACTCCTAATCAAATCAATTTTCAAGAGTCCGGAGTCAAGCAGACTCCAATTTATTCAATTTTCCAAAAATTGGAGTCAATTAGACTCTTAATCAAATCAATTTTCAAAAGTCCGGGGTCGATCAGACTCCAATTTATTCAATTGTCCAAAATTGGAGTCAATTAGACTCCTAATCAAATCAATTTTCAGAAGTCTGGAGTTAATCAGACTCCAATTTATTCAAATTTCCTACAATCAAGAGTCAATCAGACTCAATTCAACTTAGATTCTTAAAATTAACCAAACTCAATTCAATTCATTCTTTTTAAAATCAAGAGTCAATCAGACTCAATTCAATCTTAGTTTCTTAAAATCAACTAAACTCAATTCTTTCAGCAAAAAAAAAAAAAAAAAAAAACTAAACTCAATTCAATTCATTCTTTTAAAATCAGGAGTCAATCAGACTCAAATAAAAAAATTTGCCCAATCAAGAGTCACTTTGACTCAATTTCGAATTCAAATTCCACTTATCAGGAGTCAATCAAACTCATTTCAAATAAATTCACCTTCTAAAATCATTTAGTCAATCAGATTCAAATAAATTCAATTTTCTAAAATCAGGAATCAATCATACTTAAAGAATTTCAAATTTCTAAAAACAGGAGTCAATTGGACTCGAAGCAAATTCAATTTCACAAAACCGGGAGTCAATTAGACTCAAAGAATTTCAAAAAACAGACTCAAAGAATTTTAGTTTCACAAAATTAGGAGTTGATAAAACTCAAAGAATTCTTGCTTCACAAAATTGGGAGTCAATCAGACTCAATTTAGTTCAAACTCATGAATTAGGAGTCAATTAGACTCAAACAAATTCAAATTCTCAAAATCCAGAGTTCGGAGTCGATTCAACTTGAAACAATTCCTATTTCCAAAGGGGAGTTGCACTGATTCACATTTTACAAAGGAGAGTCATATGATCTTGAAAATTTTCACATTTCTCAAACACGAATTCATACGGACTCAAAAATTCACATTCTATAAACACGAAGGAAGTCATACAGACTAAATATATATATATATATATATATATTTAAAAAAGACAGAGTCACGCGGACTCTAGAACTCAGTATTTTACATAAATGAAGCCCCATGGACCCAACAAATTCACATTTTTATACAAATAGAATCATACAGACTCAATCAAACTCACATTTCATACAAATGGAGTCATACAGACTCAACAAATGTATATATATATATATATATACAAATGGAGTCACACGGACTCAAAAAATTTCCTATTTATACAAATGGAGTCACACGGACTCAAAGAATTTCCTATTTCAAAATCGAGGGTTAATTTATAACATTTCAAATTTTCTTAATCAGAGTCAATTTTGACTTAATCAAAAAATTCCAATTTTCAAAATCAGGAGTTAAATCAAACTCGATTTATTTCAATTTCCCAAAATCGGGAGTCAAATTAGACTCAATTTATTTCAATTCAGTTCATCAGAGTTAGTCAAACTCAGTTTTATTCAAATTCTAAATCAGAAGTTAGTCAAATTCAATTCAATTCAATTCAACTTTCAAAATCGGGAGTCAATTAGGCTCAATTCAATTCAATTTTTCAAAATTTGGAGTCAATCAGCCTCATTTCAGTTCCATATTCTAAAATTGGAATTCAATCAGACTTAAATAATTTCTATTTCACCAATTCAAAAGTCAATTAGACTCAAAGAATTTCTGTTTCACAAAATTGGAGTCAATTCGATTCACAAAGAATTTAGAATTTCCAAATCAGGAGTTTGAACGAGACTCAACAAATCATTAAGGACTAATGCGAATGCGAGGTTGCCATTGAGGAGTAATACCAATGATGCTGCCATTGAGGACTAATGCAAGGTTGCCATTGAGGACTAACAAATATAATGCTGCCATTGAGGACTAACACATATAATGCTGCCATTGAGGACTAATGCAAGGTTTGGGAGTCTCCTTGGACTCAAAGAATTGGAAAGAATGATTTTCTGTATCTGCGGACCTTTGGAAGAAACATATCAATTTTATCAAAAGAGGGAAGTCACCTTTTTCCCCTAGTCTTGGACCCTTCATATTTCCACTTTAGCATTGTGTTATGATAGTGTTTAAAAATCCTGCTTGCATTGCTTTTGGGATGCTCATGGAGACTCTTCAAATCTTTATTCATCATCTTAAACCCACTCATTTGAGACCATTATTGACTCATCGAAGGAGGAAAATTTATACAAGACGACTGACTCAAACTCTGTGTTATTATGAATCAATGTGCTTTCATCGTGGATAATGTATCATCTCACCTTTCATTTATTCATCATCTTACAATGGTAGTACTTCACCAACAAATCTAAACTTTGAAGATTCTCCCCTTTCGAGTTAGCTGGTTCTTTGCCTATCCAGAGTGTGCTTCAAATTAGTGCTTTAGCTTAGAGAATAAAAGACATTCTATTTCAATCCATTCAAAACAAACTCGATTACTTGAGAACTTTTCTCTGACATCGAGGGATTTTTGACAAACAAAGTTTGCCCCTAGTTTGAATAGGACTCGAAGGCCTTGCTTCTGGGATTAAATAAGGTGTTCAGAAAATGAAGCTTGCCCCTAGTCTTAAGGGCAAATAGGCTTATCCAAGGGTTTTGAGAACATGATGGTGCAGGATGCCTGCAGTGCATTTACTCCCAACCTAGAGGTAATCATCATGAATGCGGTGGGTTGAAGTAGGACATCCCAATGCTGATGGGCAAACTTTGTTTGCCCCTAGTTTGGCAATATATATGTGGCTTCAGGCAAACTTATGCAAGTTTGCCCCTAGTCTAAAGGAAGGAAACCAAAGGCACAAAGGGTGATGCTTATGGTTTAGGGATGGTTATGGACCGAGAACCTTGGGAGGTTCGCCTACTTATCCCCGAACGGGAATCAGGCCCAAAGTAGTTCGGCTAAGGCCTGAAAGAAAGTGCCAGATCATAGCAAGGGCGGTGACCGAACCGGGTAGGCTGCCTACGTATCCCCGAGTGGGAATCAGGTCAAAAACGTAGTTCATCGATTCTGGAGGTCTTGAAAGAATAAGGCTTCAAGAATTATGGGCTTTTCGAGCCATGTTTTCATTTGAGTCCAATGAGTGCTTTTTTCTGGGCAGATTTTCTAAAACAGATTCCTTGTGGTAGCTTTTGAACAAAATGATGAGAACATGAACTACGTCTCCCTTTTATTATTTTTTTATTTTATTCTCTCTTTTTTTTTTTTTTTTTTTGGCGGTTGATTCTTTTCACCTTTTCACTAGCCAGTCAATCTTTACAACTATCATAACACATCGTGTTTGAATCATACTCTACCATACTCATAAAGCAATAGCAGCCCTCCAAATCACTCTTTATTTTTCTTAAAGATACTTTTGCATTGTTATAGGCCCACTTATCCATGAGCCTCTCACAAAATTTTGATACTAATTGATACTTTCAAATCTCTCTTTCCAATTTATTTTCTTTGTTGAGAACAACACAAAACTTTGGGATAATTCATCTACCAATGATGTACTTTGAAGTGCTCAAGAATTCTCAATCTTATTTATTCTTTGCCTTTTCTTTTCTCTTTCCTTTCTTTTCTCTACCTCACTATCTCTTATTCTCTTCATGATTTTGACTGGCTAGGATTCGGATTTTGAAATCAACACGCATCTTATTCTTGCTCTAACTTTTGCTTAGGCGCCCTTTCGGGTTTTCATCCTAGCGAGCTCCTTCATCTTCATTTTTTTTCTTTTTCTTTTTTTTTTAATTTCTCTTTTTTTTTTCGTGCTCTCACTTTTGCCTAGGCGCCCTTTTGGGTTTTCATCCTAGCGAGCTCTTTCTTTTCTTCTTTTTTTCTCTTTTTTTTTTGGAAGAAGAAGTTCATTTAAAACATTTGGCTACCATCAAGGATCAAGTTATGACTTTGGACTGGTTGGGCTCATCTTTTAGGCTTGGTATTTAAAAAAAAGGAGATGGTGAGCAAGCTTCAAGTTCCAAGTTCATCTTTTCAAGATTAAGCAAGAGCATCTTTAAATTCTTAAAGTAAAGCAAATCAATTCTCTACTCCTCCGTGGTTTTGGCACAGAATTTGCTTTGATCACTTGGGGATCCTTTTTAATGCAAAGATTTATTAACAAAGTATTTTCCATGATCATTTGAAAAATGATTTTTATTTTTTTCTCTTCTTTTTTTTTCTTTCTTGGCTTAATGATCCATACATTCACGACTTGGCACACTGAATCAAACAGAATGAGATTTTATTCAACTAGTAGGGAAAAAGGATTACATCACTTGACTCGATAAAAAGAGACTTAAAAAAAAAAGAAACTCGATAACCGACTGACTCAAAGACTCGACTGGACTTGACACTTAACTCCTACTTGACATGACTCGACTACCGGACTAGACTCGGCTTGGCCTCAATTGGAGTGTCACAGATGATTTTCAATTTATTGGGTCTCCAAGAGCATCCACATTCGCTTTAACAACAGTGTTCCCAAACGATATCACCTCACTAGAATCATTTGAACCTTCGGGTTCGCCACTCTCCAACAACATGTGTGCAAAAATATTTTCTCCTTTAAATCAAGAGAGATGAACCCAAGAAGGTTAGAAGTGTCCTCACCAGGGGATCTAGTTGTTCCACTCTTTCTACAAATTCAACAACATACATAGGTAAAAGGTCCGCATGCAGAATTTTATTTTCAGGAGGCAAGGAATTTTGAGGAATTATTGGATTACTTTATGAATTTGTATTTTACATGCATGTAATGATATTGACTGATATGATGAGAGTGACAAAATGTACATGCTTTAATGTTTTGATGTGGCTAAATGCATGCACCGCACACATGGCACACGGATGAAATGCAAGTGTGTGTGTGCCTATTCTATATGCCAAAGAAAAGAAAATCCTAATTCTAACACAGAAGCACATAAGCACATAAAATCCTTATTCATGTCAAGTGCGCTAATTTCTCCTTTTACTTGTGATCCTCATTACCCCTTCAATGATTGGGTATACATGTACTCTTTTTTTTTTTTTTTTAAATTTATTTGGAAAGCATTTCTTGGATGATAAAATCTTTTGAAAACAATTCTCGAGAGTTCTTTTGAAAATAAGGATGTTAAACATTCCTCAACAAAATGATTGGATTGAATTTTTGCTTTGAAATTCATTTGAAGAGCATTCTTTTTCAAAAACAATTCCCAAGATTTTTTGGATTTTTCCTTAGAAAATGATCATGCGAAAATGTACCTTAACAAAGGTAATTAATTTGGAGTTTTAATCAAAAGAAGTGAACTCCAAAGATTTTTTTTATTATTTTTATTTTTTTTTCGAAAGGGTGATCGAAAACCTTGGGGAAAAGATAGTAAAATCTTTTTTCTTTCAAAGATGGACTTAAAACTCTTTGGGCAGGAGGATCACATGATCGGATTATCATCGTACTTTCCAGGAATTTGGATACATACAAGGTCAATGATGCTTAGCTAAACATGATATAAGAGATGTAATCTTGTAATCAAGGTTCAACATGTTCCCCTGATGTTGCGGGATACGAGGGGAATTGCTCAAAAGTGATTAAGAGTTTACACATCTTCTATCAGGCAAGCATCGTCATTATCTCAAGTAATCCCTTCCGGGCATACAAAACTTCCTAGCACATAACTCTAATCAAGAATTGAATTCCTAATTTTGAAAGGTTCTATGGAAACTACTATGTAAAGGCCGGGTTTTGGTCAAATAAGGGACCCTTGACACACACCCGATAGGATGCTTCATATACCAAAACATGGTACGAGATCAAGGGTGATCACACGGCCCCATGATGGCTTGACCGACCGGGTTGCCCCGAGCCTCCGAGGTCATAGTTCCGTGCAATCGACTGGCGAGACATGCAAGTGCAATGCAACGGGCACACAAAAATTAATTAACTCGATTAAAAGGATGCTTTCAAGTCTAATCCTCGAGTGAACCCAAAATCAGAAATTCTGGTCTGCGAAACCAGAGATTCTGGGTTCGATCCCCAGCAGAGTCGCCAGATTGTGGATATCGCAGGTTTTTCTTTCTTTTACCCACTTTTAAAACAAATATTTTCATATTCAAATACCAAGAGTCGCCACTTAATTTTTTAAAAGGAAAATTAAGAAACCATTTAAAAGGAAACTGATCTTTTGCGAAACCAAAGATAAACTGGGTCCGGGGATTATGGAATGAAAGGGGAAGGAGCCCGGCGGACTAAAACACCCCCTTTCATCCTATCTCACGATAGGCCTCTACTCAACATCCTTTTTAATCAAATTATTAATCTAAGCATGCCCTCAATTAATACTTATATACATATACATTACACAAGCATGTTGAAAGGGTGCAAAATTGCTAACGGTAAAATATCATTCATAAGTCACATAATTCAACTAGCAAACATCATGATATGCAATAGAGAACTAGAAAACATACCCGGGATCCGGCCGCGAATATCAAACGTGCAATGCATGCAAAAATAAACCTAAGAAAGGTCTCTAACACATATATACACATAAGGCAAAACCTAAGCTAAGGTGTCGCACATGGGGTCGAAAAATCAATTAAAATAGATTAAACTAGAGAAGGGTTGAGAAATTGTACCTCAAAGCGCTACAAAACAAAGGTTAGTACACATGCCTTAGACAAGATATAATATCAAAAGGTAATTAATCATAGGTCATGTTCAATCAAATTCAACTAAGTCTAACTTCATCCAAGAACTATTTCTAACTATAAGCATCAATGCATATGAATGAATGAATGATTATAAACAATAATAAGATATGGATTTATTCACTAATTTGGATGACTTAGCCTCTGGGTTTAATCTAAATTATCCTTATTCAAAACATGGTTTGAGTCCTAAGCCATAAGGAGTCTATTTGAGTTGAAATAAATAAGATTAGACAAAAACAGTAGCAGTTTTTTGTGATTTACAGAGAGCAGACCCGACGTTAAAAAATGGAAATAAAATACTTTTAATGGTTGGATCTTACTGATTTTTGGATATGTTATGCCTCTGTGAGTCTAGTTTCTAACCCAAAAAGAAAATCGAGGTTTCAACGGTTAGATCTCCGGGAATACTGAAAATACTAGACCTCACTCAGGATTCTGCAACTCTCTGTCCAGAGATCTTGTATGATTTTCTAAAAATAGTAAAAAAATGAGAAACACTTAGATCTTTTTAGGGTACCTTCCTAACACATTAAGGTACTTATAAACAATTATTTGAGATCCCGAAAACTTAATTAAAGTTCTGATCTATTAATTTCAAAACGGACTTATTATTCTGAAAGTATTCTAGAACTCTGGACAGATTATGATTAGCTCACAAAAACCATGATCAAACCATTCTAATCACAAGATCTTGCTAAAGCAAAAATCACAGTGGTAAAACAATGTGTTATGAACATTTTCCCGTTGGTTTCATTCGATTCCAACGGTCGGATTTCAAACTAAAAATCCTTGATCAAAAACAGTTTATGAACCCACTGTTTTATTTTGCTAGCTCAAATTTATTGATTGGCCTCAACTATTAGAACATGAAGTTGGGGCTAAAACCAAACTACTTCTTCTACCATTTGATGGTCATTGAAGATTATGAGGCATATTACACTTATGGATCTCGATGAAGTATTGAAATGAACTTCACAAAATCCTCAAATAAAGAATTCAAACCTATGGATCCAAGTTTGAATTCAACTTATCACTCCTACCATTTGATGGTCATTGGAGTTAGAGACATACATACTCATAGGTTCTAGATGAAGTATGAAAGACTTCTTAAAACCTAAGAGAAGGATTAGTTCAAGCCATGGGAATAAACTTGAATTAACACTTTCTTCTCCTACCACTTGATGGTCATTGGAGACTATAAGGCATACTACACTAGTGGATCTTGATGAAGTATTGAGATGAACTTCACAAAATCCTCAAATAAAGAACTCAAACCTATGGACCCAAGTTTGAATTCAACTTATCACTCCTACCCTTTTGATGGTCATTGGAATTAGAGATGAAGTTAAAATCTACTCAAACCTCATTGGAATATAATAGGATTCCATAAGATTTCTTAATGAAGAGGTTCAAGTCATGGATTAAGACTTGAATCTCACTAATTATATGTAGATTAAGACTATGATTCATTCTAATCTCCATATAAATCATAAGATCATAGGAAATTAAATAATCAAACTCAAAGAGGTTCAATGAGATATGGAAGATCTCATGAGCCTCACAAGAGACGGTAGAAATAAGAAATCTAAGTTTGTCTAGAGAAACTAAGAACACAAGCTCTTCAAAATTGAATTTATTTTAAACCCAAGGCATCAATTAGATCCAAATCAATGAAACATTATGAGATTCAATCACAAGTTCTAAGTGGTGTGTGATGAAATGAGGTAAGAAGAGAGGTTTTGAAAATGTGTAAAGTTCCTAGAACTATGAATTTGTGATTGAATAGTCCTAATTCTATCAAGGATTAAGAGGTTACCTCTAAGACCTCAAGTATTTCTTCAACTTCTTGTGAAAACCTTCCAAGATTTCCCAAAATTCTTCAAATTCTTCAAGTTCTTCAAGAATTTCTTCTTCTCTCTCTCTCTCAAAATATATATGATTCTTGTATATCTCTCTCTCTTAATTCTCAAGTTCAAGTATATCTCAAGTCTCCCAAAAATGAAGGTGAAAGTTTGTTTATATAGGCCATTAATCCAGGGATAAATGGGTAAATTCGGGGTGGAAACCCATGTGCAAAGATTTCTTCTAGAACATGTGAGAAAAGCAGTCTGTTACAGCCAGCGACACTCGACGGGTTCCGGCGGCACTCACTGAATGCCGGGCGGCACTCCCTGAATGCCGGGCGGCAAACACTGAGTGCCGGCACGGCACTCAGTGAGTGCCGCCGCGTTTTCCGCGTGCCGGGGCTAACTGAATTTTGTCCCTCTTTTTGATTTTTCAAAAAAATGTTGGTGTAAACACAAATTTTCTATTCTATATATATATATATTTGTATTAAGATCCCCCATGTGCATGGTATCAACCATGTGCATGGTATATTTTGAATATACTACTCTCTTTTTGTATTTTCTCTTTTTCAAGATTTTTATTTATTTTGTCCTCCCATCTCTTTCAAAAGAACTCTTTATTATTTTTATTTTTATTTTCTTAAAATCTGGTTCCCAGACTGGGTTTCTCACGCGTTCTTTATTATTCGGGTTTCTCCCGAATACCCAAACTCTCTCTCTCTTCCTTCTCCTTTTTTATATTTTTCTATTTTAATTTTGAAATTTGCCTTGAAGAATCAATTGAAGATTTTGAATTTTCTGGAAAATCTTCGAGTGTAACCGGCCATTGTCATCATCGGTCTTTTAAGAGGTAACCAATCCCTGGATTTGACGTTTGGTCAAAATCGGGGTGTCTACAATTGTTCCCTTTTTGATCCATACCATTTTGATTTTTCTCTTGTTTGGACACTTGTAGTTTACATGTCCTTTCCTTAAGCAATAGTGGCATGTAACATTAGGATTGGAAATACTTGAGGAATTTGCTTTAACAAAGATGTTTTGATGTGAGCTTTTCACTTGATTCTTGTTAGAACAAGTGGAGGTACTTTTTGAAAAGAAGTTATTGTATTTCTTTTCTTTAAAGGTCGGATTGAATCCTAAACCGACTTTTTCAAAGACACACCTTTGTTTTCCCAAAAGCATATTCAGATTTTGTTCCCCAAGAGTGAATTTTGCTAAAGTTTTATTTAAATCCTCCACTTGTTTTTTCAAGTCCTCATTTTCTTACTTTAAAAGACTTGAAGAAGAATCATTTGATGAAGACTCTTCTTTTCCTTTTCTCAATAAATCATTTTGAGATTTTAGATCAATTAGAGCTTCGTTCTCTTTTCTCAAGAGGTCATTTTGAATTTTCAAATCGTTTAATTCATTTGAGAGTAATGAAAAATTCTTTTTAAGAGAGACATACTTTGCTCCCAAGTTTTCCAATTCTTGATGTAACTCCTCAAATGCATTTTGGAGTTCATCATATTTTTGAGAATCAAAGCAAGTATTAGGAGTAGGATCCTCTACCTCACTTAAGTGAGCCATTAGACAAATATTTGCCACTTCTTCCTCACTTGAGTCATCATCATTTGACGAGTCGCTATCGGAGTCATCCCATGTAGCCTTTATTGCCCTTTTTCTTGGTTTTCTTAAAGTTTTTCTTCAACAATGGACAATCGGCCTTGACATGACCCAACTTCTTGCATTTGAAGTATATAATTGGATCCTTTTTGGTTTCTATCACTTTAGGAGTTCTTCTAGTGAAATTCTTATCCTTCTTCAAGAATCTGTTGAACTTTCTTGTAATCATAGCCATCTCATCATCTTCATCGCTATCACAATCCTCTTCATTATCGTGAGATGTTTTGAGAGCTATATTCTTCTTTTTGTCTTCCTTGTCAAAAATCGCCAATTCCATTTCGTGGGTAACGAGAGAGCCCAAGAGTTGCTCCAATGAGAGTGTTGAGAGTTCCTTGGCTTCTCGAATTGCCGTCACTTTAGGTTGCCAATGCTTTGGAAGAGACCTAAGCAATTTCTCAATCATTTCCTCATTAGTATATGTTTTACCAAGACTTTTCAAGCTATTGATAATTATAGTGAAACGAGTAAACATTTCACTTATGGTTTCATTTGATGACATTTTAAACATTTCATATGATTGAACAAGAAGATTTATTTTTGATTTCTTCACTTGATTAGTACCTTCATGAGCAACCTCAAGTTTATCCCAAATTTCCTTTGCGGACTCGTAAGAAGAAATTCTATTATACTCATTAGTGTCTAATCCACAATATAAAATGTTCATAGCATTTGCGTTCATTTTAGGGGAAAATACGTTTTACCCCCCTGTGGTTCATTTTGTAACACTTAACCCCCCTGTACTACGGACTAAAGTGAGACTGTTAACTTTTCTAACAGCAGTCCCACTTCAGTCATTAGTACAGGGGGGTTAAGTGTTACAAAAATAAACCACAGGGGGGTTATAAGAACATGGGTGTAACCATAGGGGGGTAAAAGGTATTTTTCCCTAAAGAGTATGTATAGGGGCTTGGGGGTATTAACGTCATTTCCTTTTTTTTTCGTTAGAAAAGTTAACAGTCTCATTTTAGTCCGTAGTACAGGGGGATTAAGTGTTACAAAATGAACCACAGGGGGGTTATGAGAAAATGGGTGTAACCACAGGGGGGTAAAAGGTATTTTCCCCTTCATTTTAATAAGTTTTTTATCAATATCGTTGTATTCCTCAATAGTTTTCTCAATTTCAACATTGTCTACAATCTTGGTGGGAATGTGAGGTCCATTCACAACAAGTTGCCAAAGATCAAAATCTTGAGCAATCATATAGATTCTCATACGATTTTTCCAATAAGCATAGTTGGAACCATTAAAACAAGGAGGTCTATTTGAAGATTGTCCCTCACTATAGATGATAGTGGTAGTAGTGGTTTCCATTTGATCTTTAACTCAAATATGTAAAAATACTTAAGCCGAGGCTCTGATACCAATTATTGGCCCAAATGTGGAAACCTTAGAGGGGGGGTGAATAAGGTTTTAGCGGAAATTAACCTTTTAAAGATTTAATTGCAAATTAAACACAAACACAAACAATAGTGTAAAGAGATAAGGAAGAGATACAAACAAACCAATTTTTCAAGTGGTTCAGCAATCGCACCCCGCGGCCTACTTCCACCCTTCAAGAACACCTCTTGAGGATTTTACTATCTCAATCTTCTTATGGTGAAGATTAAACCCTTACAATCTCTTCCAATTGAAGAATCACCTCTTCACTTGGAGAAGGGTTACATCAACCCTCAATACAACCTTCTTTTGAATGGAATTACAAGAAAAGAAACTCTCTCAATAGAGTGGATAAATACAGATTTTGGCTCACAATGAATGCTCTCAAGATATACAATTGAAGACTAGAGCAATAATATTTATGATCTCACCAAACTAGGGCTCAATAAAGTAGATGTTATGAATTTTGTTCAATTGGATTGATCAAGAGGTATTAATGAAGTTCAAATACATGTATTTATAGCTTCCCCAAGAGATTCAACCGTTGAAAGTGGTTGGGAGCAATAAATGCATCATTAATGAAGTTAACTAGCCGTTACTGTGTTTTTCGCAGTAGCTCAGTCTACTGGATAAAACAGGACAGTCGACTGATATTTAAAAACATTTAGAAATACAATAAGATCAGTCGACTGCGTCAGGAGGTCAGTCGACTAGATTTCAGTTTGATAACAAGTCTGTTCAACCTCGTCGACTGAACAGTCAACTAATACCTTCAGTCGACTGAATCGATAGAGCAGTCGACTGCTTTTATGCAATTTCAACAGATTTGTTGGGTTTAAAGGTTAGTTCCTTTATGAAATGAATTGAGCCCCTAAGAATGATGTTCACATAGATAAATTGCTTTACATAGAGACCTAGAAAAGATTAAAAACAATATCTTCACATTATAATTCTTTAATAAGCTAGAATCCTTTGGGCAAAAGTTCTTCAAATCTCTATGTGTGGAGATTGTTCATGATCAGTGGATATTCCAGGAATTTATGATTTTCTTTCTGCATACTTAAACAATTTGAGACCATTAAAAATGTAACTTAACTGTTTGTTAATCATCAAAACCATGAAATAAAACCTTGGGGCTAACAAAGTTGACAAAGGCACCGATACTTGCGATTCCAAAAAGTACTGGGAAATTCAGAATTTATAGTGATGCTTCTCACCAGGGGTTGGGATGTGTTCTGACACAAGATGACAAGGTGATAACTTATGCTTCGTGACAGTTGCGATCTCACGAGAAGAACTACCCGACCCATGATTTGGAGTTAGCAGCGGTAATTTTTGTATTAAAGATTTGGAGACATTATTTGTACGGGGAGACATGTGAAATCTTCACCGATCACAAGAGCCTAAAATACTTATTCACTCAGAGGGATCTTAACATGAGACAGCGAAGGTGGTTGGAACTTATGAAAGACTATGACTTGAATATTCAATATCACCCGGGGAAGGCCAATATAGTGGCCGATGCCTTGAGCCGGAAGTCATCAGAGAACTTAGCTTATGCCTTAACAGCACAGGAGGAGCTAGTGAAAGAATTTGAACAATTGGAACTTGAAGTCATTCCTAGAATTGAATGTGGTTTAATGGCTGCGATTGTGGCACAGTCGAGTTTAATTGATGAAATCAAAACTAATCAACTTTTAGACCCAGTATTCAAGAAAATTGTGGATAAGTTGCCTGAGGGTAGAAGGCTAGAGTTTAGCTTTCAAGACGGTGTTCTGAAATACATTAATCGATTATGTGTTCCTAAAGTTGGTGATTTAAGAAACAGGGTTATGGAAGAGGCTCACAACACCAGATATTCAGTACATCCCGGTAGTACCAAAATGTATAGAGACTTGCGAGAAATTTATTGGTGGAGTGGTATGAAACGGGAAGTCATAGAATTTGTCTCTAAATGTATGACGTATCAAAAGGTAAAAATGGAACATCAACGACCTGGGGGAGAGTTGCATCCTCTAGAGATATCGGAGTGGAAGTGGGAGCATATCACGATGGACTTTGTTTCAGGATTTCCAAAATCTCAAAAGTTGAATGATAGCATTTGGGTTATTGTCGATCGGTTGACTAAGTCAGCCCATTTCTTACCTATCAAGACCAAAGATCCATCAAAACTTGTAGAGATTTATATCAGAGAGATTATACGGCTTCATGGAGCACCAATGTCGATAGTGTCAGATCGTGATACTCGGTTCGTGTCTAGATTTTGGGAAAGTTTGCAGAGGGCTATGGGGACAGTTCTACATTTTAGTACTGCATTTCATCCCCAGACCGATGGTCAATCTGAAAGAGTGATTCAAATTTTGGAAGATATGTTGAGAGTTTGTGTTATGGATTTCAAGGCTGACTGGGAGACTCATTTGCCTTTAATCGAGTTATCTTATAATAACAGTTTCCAAACCAGCATTGGAATGGCGCCTTATGAGGCATTATATGGACGAAAGTGTAGATCACCGGTTTGTTGGACAGAAGTTGGTGAGAAACAGCCTTTGGGACCGGAGATAGTTCAGATTACTACCTACAAGATTCGATTGATTAAGCGGCGATTGCAAACGACTCAGAGTCGTTATAAAAGTTATGCAGATACGGGTAGAAGACCGTTGGAGTTCGACGTGGGTGACTATGTGTTTTTGAAAGTATCGCCTTCAAAAGGCATAGCACGGTTTGGTAAGCGAGGTAAGCTTAGTTCGAGATATGTTGGACCGTATTTGATTCTTAACTGAGTTGGGCCATTAGCTTATCGGTTAGAGCTGCCACAAGAGTTAGAGAATGTTCATAACGTATTTCATGTCTCAATACTTCGACGTTATGTGCCGGATTCGAAACATGTTATCGTTCCAAAACCGTTAGAGATTCGGGAAGATTTAACTTACGTGGAGCATCCAGTACAAATTCTTATTAGGAAGGATCAAGTGTTAAGAACTAAAGTAATTCCGATTGTAATGGTTCAATGGCGGAGCCATTTAGTTGAAGAGGCAACCTGGGAGCGGGAGGATGAAATCCGAGCCAAGTCCCCACACTTATTCAATTCTTGAGGTAAGAGTAAGTTTGGGGACCAAACTCCCATTTTAGGGAGGGAGAAATGTAACACCCGTACCCGGGGAACGGGTTAATTAATATGTTTATGTGCATTAATTCAAATAATTTGTGTATGAATGGATTAAGGGGAGGCTTGGACTCGCCCGTGTAAAAAGTATTCAAAGAGGGACACTAGTTGGAAAAAGTCCCCAGTGAGGTGGGACATGTATTGGAATGGAACCCAACGAAGGGTTAAGTAGTAATTTGCATTTTTACGTGATTAAATGCATTTATATGAATACATGAATATTTATTTAAAATGCTTCTATATTATATGATGATATAGGTGTTAGCATTTGGTGATAGCTTAGACACCCAAATAAGGGTATAAATGAAAAAGATTTAAACTTAGTAGGTACGATAGCAATTTCACAAAATATGTGGGACCCACGTTGAGACCTATACAGAATTTAGACAATCACTCATTAGATAATTGGATAGTTAATGGAATGTGTGGGGGATTTCATAATAGGAACTTAAGAAATTTCGGGGGTGTAAATGAAAGAAGAGGAAAATTTGGTTGACACCTCAATGCATGAGGTTGCATGTGTGTCAAGAGTATGTTTACTCTAAAAAAACATACAGAAATTAGGAGAGAAGAGAGAGGTGCCGAGAGAAGACGAGGAAGAACACGTCTCCAACATCGACAATTCGCCGTTCGTCGTCCAATTCGCGAACCGAAGCCATATTCGGACTCGTGAAGGTGAGACGGTCATTTCTATACCATTCTTTTACGTTGTAATCGTCTTAATTTTTGTGACCCTTTCTAATCGGTGAGATACGGTTGCCGAATACATGTAGGAAATTATACCGGAGTGAGATTTGAGCTGGGTTGTGGCAAAATTCAGCATCTATAGGTTTAATTTTGGGAAGAATCTGGATTAGGTGAGTTTTCTAACTAAAGCCTTGATGTGGTTCATGTTATGTGCTTCAATTGTTAGTTAAGAGATAAGAATTCTGGATTTAGTAATTAAATTCATGTTAAAGTTAGAATTTTTATGTTAATTTGGTGAGAAATTGTCATAATTATGTGGCTATGTGCTTATATGTTAAGTGGTCAATGAATGACTGGGAATAATGGTTCATTATGGTGGAATAAGGGAGGAGAAGAGGAAGAAATCCTCTTTAAGAACGGATGTCAAAGGAATAGATTTGGCCGTGGGACCAAGGGAAAGGTCTTCGGGTCGGAGTGAACCATTAGCCCATGAATTCTGCGATTACATATGTTTCTGTGCTTAAATTGTCGCATTACACATGTTCATGGCATCATTAGCATGTTAGTTAATTCACTAAGCGAAATGCTTAAGAAAACTGTTTTCTTATTTTTGTTGTGGTATATAACAACCACCGCAGGTTCGGAGCAAGGCATGGAAAGGAAGTGAATCGAGTTTTGGGAATGGGGCAAGGCTTGGGAATTGTTGTATATGTTCAATCTGGTAGTATGATGTGAACTAGGGTTTAAACTTGTAGTATCTAAGTTGTAATGCTTATAGTGGTTGATGGTTGAAGTTGGACTTGTTGCAACTTTATGTAATAACCTTGGGTGGTATGTGCTAGTTAGATTTGGATCATTTCGGCAAGTCCGAGTGTGTGTTGTAAATGTTTTGTAACAAGTTCCATTGGTAATCAGGTGATGTGCAAAGTTATGAACTTTTGTTTTGAAATGTTACCATGTAAAATCCTAGTTTTGAAAAGAATTTGAGTATAGTCACTTGATTAATTTAATTAAGCTTGTAAGCATGTGTGAATGTTTGGGAGTATGTCTTTGGGTGTTAGAGACATGTTCAAGAAGTTTTATAAGCTTTCTAAAGTATTTGGGTGAGTTTTAGTTTCAAAATTCCGTATAAACAGGTTGAAAGTTGCTGCTGCAGAAATGGTTCTGCAGAGGGGCTTTCGACCGGTCGAAGGGACCCGTTCGACCGGTCGAAAAACCCACTGCTAGCCTTTTAATTCTAAGTGTTTTAATGTTGTGGTTTAACTTTTAAAAGATCAAGAGGATACCTTTGAGGTCCCATTGACCTACAAAAACTTCAGTTACAATTATAAAGGATGGTAAGTATTTTCCGTGGAATTTTCTATTTGGCACAAGTTAAACTAGTGTTACTTGGCTCAAGGTTGTTTAATAAAGTCCCAACTCTTCTTCAAAATGTTTTCATGTATATGCTAGTTCTTAGCAAGACCATGAGTTAGTTACTTGCTTGAATTCAGTTGGAATGAATTGAAATCTTCCAATAGTTGCGTGATTTGATGAGTTTTGATGCTTTTGTGCACATTTCAGTAATTCTACTTTGGTTAGGAGGTAGCTCCAAGTGCCTTGTGAGTTTGGGAACTTTTAAGAATGTTAAATGGTGGAAAATATGGTCCAGAGGGTACTTAGACCAGTCGAATTGACCCGCTCGACCGGTCGAATGCCCCTCTGCACAAGACAGTGATTTTGAAGGTAGTTTTCGTCAACTTTTACGGAAGCGAGCATGACTCTTTGTAGAAAATTCGAATTCATGCGCCGTTTTTTGCATTGGAACCTGGACTCAAAAGGCTATCTTTTAATGTAAATTTTTTTCATATTTTATTAATGACCATTTTGCCTTTGGGATATTTTATCTCAGGATAGTGGTTTTAAGTTACTTCACATCATGCTTTTCCTTAATAACTAACATGGTTCTTGATTATCTGTGTATTTTGGGTGCGTATAGTCTTGTTACACGTGTCCTAATCCGTGGGGGCGGATTGGGGGTGTGACAAGACGTTACACAAAATGTCTAACCTGAGTTTTCTAGCACAGTCGCCCCTCCTGGCGCCTGTCTGAAAACTCACATTCAGCTGTAAATAGGCTACATAGAGTCGTGAGATCTCTTTATATTCGACCATAAAGGTCTCATCTTAGCTTCATTTAAGGTAACATATAGAAATAATAAGGGTTTATATCTAGCTCGTTGTTCTTACATTGTGTAGATATAAGTGTTCAAGCTCGCTTTCTAAGCGCTATGGACACATATCTCCTAGCTAGCTATCTAAGCGCCATGAACACAAATGTCTCATATTGCTCGCCATCTAATCGCCATGGACACACATGTCCTAGTTCCCTATCTTGGCGTCTAGGTGAATCACCCGTGTGAGCAGGTCGATTCAAGCCCGACGATATATTAGAAATGTGCATTCATTCCGTTCATATAATAAATATATATGCATGAAAACCAACTAGTTTATTATTAACTGATAATAAAAACTTGAATAATAATGTCAATACTACAATAAAATATCTAAGCACATCAAATCTCTAGACGGAGATGTGACTCAAGACAACTTCCCTTTATACAAACTTCATCTCAAATGTGACAAAAATTATTGTCCACGTGCTAGAATGGTTTTGAGATCTTTTGCATATGCTCAGGCTTACGTGCTATCACCGTAGATGAGCACAACCTCATCACTATGAGGTGAAGAGCCTAGCCACTGCAAAAACTCTTCAATAAAAGCAGCTTCTCGAACAGCTGGTAAGCACATCACAAATTATGCTTCCATTGTGAACAGCATAAGGCGAGGTCCACAGTCCTGTGAACATATTGCAATATCATCTTCACTACTCTCTAGTGACAGGACCAGGGCTGGTGGGGCAACGGCTAATTAAACCAATTGCATAGCAGACATCAGACCGAGTACACACATTAGCATACTTTAGATTCCCTATTGCGGGCGCATGTGGCAAAGTAGACATTTGTTTCCTTTTCTCATTATTCTTAAGACATTGATCTAAGGTCAAGGTGAGTCCCAAAGAAAAATGGGATGTCAATGGGTTTACAACTTTTTATGTGAAAAACGTGCGAAAACCCTCGAGAGAAGCTTCTTAGAATGATTTCTCATAATCTAAACTCCCAACACATAGTTGGCATCACTCATATCCACAATCTTAAACTGAGAGGACAACCATTCTCAAGTGGCGACAATAGAACTCATCTCATTCCCAGCTTTCAGGATGTCATCAATATACAAAGAATTAGAACACTTTTCTTGGACCGTTTAATGTACACACATTGTACCACTGCCTAGACGGTTGTTTGCTTGAGATAATAAACAGATCGTTTGAGTCAGCATACTTATGTGCTCATTCCCTTTGGTCACAACACCAATGGGCTGATTCATATTTATCTCATCGTCTTATTCACCACTAAGAAAATAACAGTTTAAACATCCAGCTAAAAAGGTTCCAAACTAAATATGCGACAATTGCTAAGATAAGGCGAATAGAGTCAGATATAGAGTCAGATCTCACCCTTTGGGAGAACATGTTTCCATGGTCTATACCCTCTTTGGGTACAAGCTATTTCCACAAGGCGTGCGTAATACTTGTCAATTGAACCTTCTGCCTTCCGTTAGATTTTGAAAATACACTTGTCTCCAATAGTCTTACGCACAGGCGGAACGTCAACTAACTCCCAGACCTTATTCGCGTCTGTGATATACCATTGGAAAGGTAATGGAGTCTTCTTGACATAAAAAATAGTTCGGAGATAGGTCACTTTGAAAAGTTTTGCGGTATTCGCGATAAAAGCCGATTTGTTCGCCTTTTTCACCTTCGAAAATTCATAAAAAATTGTTTTAAATCCAAAAATTATGTGCGATATACCGTCGGAAAGCTATTGACCTCTAGTATCCATAAAAAAATATTTGAAAATTGTTACGATGCTCCGATTTCAAAGTCAACTTTTGGTCAAACTGGTCAAACTTGTGATTCCCGGGAAGTTCTGGAAACTCTGGGAGCTCCCAGGAGCTGACGTTTTCGTTCGATTTTATTTTAAAACTCATTTTAATACTTTTCATATAATCTAGAACGATTTCGAAACTTTTCGGTGAATTTGGACGATTTTGGTCTAACCCTAGTCAAACCTTGGTCAAACCGATCAACGGGGACTTTTTGGGAACTTCCGGGGTCTCTGGGAGCTGACGATTTCATCTGATTTTACTTAAAACCTCATTTTCTTACTTTTTCTGATGACATAGCATGTTTCCAGAACTTTTGGTCCAAATCTAGGAGTTTTCGGGCTTTCAGGGGCATTTTGGTCATTCTGAGCATTTTGAGAAATAGAACTAACTTCCAGGAGTCTTTTTGAGTCTTTTTCGATCATTGTGAACCACCAAGATATGGGTCTCCTAAATCTGATAGCCGACAAAATGGGGTGTCTACAGCGTCCATAGAGCTCATCTCGTCTGGCATAGCAATTATCCACTCAACTTCAGCAGATGAAGAAAATTGCTTCAACAAAAGAAGCAAACTCATTCTCATCCACTTGTGCACACATTTGCACACATATGAAAATGTCTTCCTCAAATTCACAATAGCGATAGGGAACTTTTTCCACATCACCTACAGTGTACTACTTGAGAATCTTGAGTGCCTAGTGGTGTACTCCCACTATCTGGTACACTCCCACTACCGTCTAGCAGTGTACTCCCACTTGGCTAGAGACTAGTACCATTTTACAACAATTACTAGATGTGGATTCTCAATCTCCCCACCCTCGCTTAAAGATGGTATGTTGTCTTCAACATCTTCCAACTCATAGAGGTCAAGATATCTCTTAGTATTACCAATCTAGGAAAGTCATTCTCAATATCATATGGCACCATTTCTGCCATTCCTATACCCGTTTGTTCATTATATGTAACATAGCTTGTCGAGCTATTAGAACATCCTATAAGGTATGCTTTCTAGCTCTCGAGTATAGTTTCTCGCACTTATGCGAGGTATAGTGAACAAAACCTCCTGAGCTCCACGGGCGCAAATGCTCTAAAATAAGCCTTTCGCCTTTCCATAGTGCATAAGGGGGTAGAAGAAATTGACTGTGAAAAAGCACTTTAGTATGTAGGCAGCAATCAAGAGTACATCCTCCCAAAATAATATTGGGTGGTTGACTTGCGCCATCATAGTCCTAGCCATATCCAGGAGTGTCGTATTCCTTCTCTCTACAACATCATATTATTGCGGAGGTTTTGGAATAGGAAGTTATCTGCGTTTCCCATTTTTCCCTACACAGTTCCCTGAACTGATTAGATAAGTCCTCGTGATCCTCATATCGCGAGAAATCATCTATAAAAGTGAGAAAATAAGAGGTGCCATGACGTGCCTTTATAACCATAGGTCCACAGATATCTGAGTGAACTAGCTCTAATGTTTGAGTAGTTCTAATAGCCCTTCTAAAAGGCTTTTGGCATGCTTTACCAACTAAGCATGACTCACACATAGGTAGGTCAACCTCAGTGAGTTGGCCCCAAAAGGGCTTCTCGAGCTAATCAACTTATCCTATCACATCCTATGCATTCAAGTCCAGCATGCCATGTCTCAGAATAAATTAACAGAGAAAACTAGAATTTATTGAAACAATTCTTAAGAAGTTATCCCTAGATAACCATGTCAGGACCCAAAATTTCAATATTAAAAATTCATAAATTATCATCACATTTTTATGTTTTAGGCAATCAACCTTAGACATATGTTAAAATATTATTGGTCTTTCACCTACCTAACTAACTAACTTACATGAGACCCTAGCAAATAACCCTATCCACCTAACACAAATGTTACAAAACACATGGATACATGAATACACGGAAAGAGAGAAAAGAGAGACGTGTGAAAAAGAAAAAAAAAAACAAAGAAAAAGATTCTTACAACCGTCATAGTTATGGTAGAATTAAAGAAAGAGAGATGTTATATTAATGCTTCAAAACTTCCGTCATTTTATTTTGTGAAATCCCCAAGTGCTTATAAAAAGCCTCCTAACCATGTTCTAAATTCACTGAACTCGAGAGAGAGAGAGAGAGAGAGAGAGAGTGTGTGTGTGTGTGTGTGTATATGTGTGTGTGTGTGTGTGAGAGAGAGAGAGAGAGAGAGAGAGAGAGAGAGAGAAATAAAGAGTTAGGGAGAAATTTTCTACGTCTCAAGTAGTGGTGATTCCATTGGTGAAGGAAGTTGAGCCAAATTACAGATTTCAAACTCTATCATAGTCATTGGGTAAATTTTCTTTTCCAAATCTTTTTATGCATTTGATCATATGTACTTTTTATTTGTATTTTTATAATCTGTAGAAGCCCTTCTCAAAGCTTAAAGCTTGAGCAAGGCCAAACAGACACCGAATCATCATTAATGATAAAATTCAAGTGTTAAAGCTAACTTAATTTTTGGGATATGCACAAAGGGCATTTTTGGTATTTAAAAAAATATGCAAAATCACTATAAATTATTTCCTACTATTTCGTAAATTTTGGTGAATTTTGGACACCATTCAGTATTTATTTTAATTTCGAAATTATTGAACGGTTATAGAAAATGAATTTTTAACTTTACATTTACTATTAAAATTTTGTAAAACTCCAAAAAATAAATGGTTAGTACCTTTGTGACCAGAATAATATTTAGAATATTTGGAGACTAATTTTGTAAGTTTTTGGAGACGGAAATTTTACTACTAATTCTGAAGCCCAAATTACTATAGAAAAACTATATATTTTTCATATAAAATTGTAACGAACTCGGATTCAACCCTAGTCAATGGCGTTACTTTTGTTAAAAAAAAATACAAGAACCATTTTAGTAAGAAAAAAATCCTATTTTGCAAAATTATGAGAATACCCCTAAAACCTATAATTACCATTTTACCCCTACGCTTTGAATTAGACTAAATGACAGGTTTTATAAATATTTTGTGTAGGACTTGAAGGTTAATTTCAAAAGAAATTCTTTAACCACCTAAACTACCAAAGTGAGTGATCGTATTTCCTTTTTACTGATTCAACTCCTCACGGGTGAATCTTGTCCTATTATTTGAACAAATTTTGTTTAATTATGAAATCGTTGTTCTTATATTTGTTCTGGAACACGTCGATTCGTTCCACTGAAAGAGGTTATCGTATTTGAAGTTATTGTAAGTTCCATATTTCATTGATTCCAATGTCAATTACCACCATTCTACATTATTATATATTGGTTCTATTAAGAATCTATGAGCCCCTATGTGGGATGATCCATATTGGATCTACGAGTGGCCCTAAAGTTGGCCGACCCTCCTTATTGGGTCTACGAGTGCTTCTGATCAGTTAGCTATTGTAGTATATGTATATGTATGAGTACGTGAATGGGTGGTTGGTAATCTGACCTTCTAAAAATGTATTCGTTATACCTGTCCTGATGATATTCTACTCTCTTGATATATCGATTGTTATGTTTATCTTTTTTACCGTTGATATACAGATTTCTCTTTATGTTCATCATCCAGGATTACGATCATTTCACTGAGTCTTCTACTCACACTCTCCAAATCTTTCTAACCCCTTTCAGGTGATGAAAAGTATAAGAAGGTGGGAGATAACCTGGTTGAGGAAGACATATAGAAGAAGAAGAACTTAAAATACTAGCTACCTAGTTAAATAATATGAGTAATTCCAATGGAATTCTCAAAGGCAATATTTAAAGGCTCAAGTTAGCCAATCATAATATTATGTAATAAATTTGGAATGACTTGTAATATTATGGTCTTCATGGCCTATATTGTAATAAAATTTAATTATGTTACTTCCGCTAGTCTCTGAACAAGTTATGAGGCCTTGGTGGCCGGTCACGTACCTTAAATCCACCAATTGGGTTTTGGGGCATGACAAACCATGTCCTAATAACACCACCACCCAAAAACATCCATCCTATTACCGATGAATTGAAAACGCCTTGACTGCGCTCTTCCACCTTGCTAGCCTTGGGCGCAAACTTGCTAGCCCCATCCTGCCTCTTAGCGGGTTTTCCTTACCATTACGTTAGGCTTGCTGCCTTGCGCTCACTTCCATTTATGAAAGTTGTGGTAAACAGTGTAGCAATAAGGTTCGCCTTACCTTCTGGCACTCCATATTTAGCACAATATGTCGGGAAATGTCAAAAATAAAAAATTTAACATTTCCGTTGTGGATCATGATTTGTTTCCCGTGGTCCAGCAAATCAGGCAATGAACCATCCATAGCCCAAAACTGCAGATCGCCAGTAAAAATGTTCCCAGTAATATGAAATCACGAATCATACCTGACATCGACCTTAGATGTTCAGTCATCGTGTACTTGGAACGTTTCCTTTACTTTCCTGAACTTCATAACTAGATGCTCAATCTAGTAGTGAATGTGCTACCAAAAACAAATTCGAGCTGATCTCACAATACTTTGGCTATTGGGTAGTACATATACTTCCCAACGAGATCATGGTGCATGCTGCTTATCATAAAGCGCGTGCTATGATCCTTCTCGAGCCAAGTGTCATAGGCATTCAAGGTTGTAATGAAATTGGGTCGGAGGCCCATTATTCGGTTCAATGGGTTGGACTATAGAATAAGCTGTCAAAAGCCCATAAGATCTTACTTATTTTGTAGGTATGTTTCTTTGCAGTGCCATATTACAAAAATTAGTCCTTTCTAAACTTGTTACTTTTGTAAAGATCGACAAAGTGTGGTTTGGAAAGCATTTGTTTTTGTGAACCCAGAGAATTTGAAGAAAAATATTTGAGAACATGCGCAAGGGATTGACATTATTATTTGCACATTTCATAAAGTATGTTTTAAAATCCAATTACAAATAAATTTTCCTTTTTTACAATTTAAGACCAAAAAATTTGCTATTGCTTATTAATCAAATCTCAATTTTGTAAATCAAGAAACACTTTTTATGACTGATTTTTCTAAACAAACATCAATTAGATGGTACAATTACCAACTAAGATCATCCACAATGATATAAAGTGAGCCATACAACAAAAGTGCACATGGACACCTACGTGGGCCCGAATTGACAACTTAGAGCTCATGCTAAGGCAATTCAAGTGTATGATGTATGAACAAAGAAAACCATTAATCTTGTCAAAATCAAGATATAAAAGTATGCTTTACTTTCTAAGGATTTATAGTGTGGAAGTAAATGTCGAACCCACAGAGATTGAAATACTAAAGCAATTTAATTTTAAAAATCCTAAGTCTACTTAATTAAGAAAATAGAACTTTGATTTTGATTTTAATTAAACTAAGAACAGTGAAAATAAATCTAATTTATGAAAGCAATTAAAAGTTGTTTTAAACGATATTTAAAGTGAACCTAGGATTGCAAATCCACCACTAGCTTTGTAATAAGGGTATTTATGCATTCAATTAGCTTATTACATTGGATGATAATGGGGAATTGTAGCTACAAGCCCAATTCCTTCGTCAAGAAGATAACTACAATTCAAACACCAACATAATTCATCTTCGGTTGGCACGGATTGTCTCACACTAAATTAGGGTTGCGGCACAATCCGTCTTTCCTAGGCATGAACTATTCGGCTACTTGATATCACAATTCAAATAAGCACCATTATATGTAAAATAATCCATACAAGCACAACAAGTATAGACTATTGAGCACATCACATTCAAAATAGATCTAAGATAAGAATAGATTTTGAAAATAACGATTTAATCAATGAAGTTCGATTTTATTATTTAAAATCCTCTAAACATGTAATTATCATCCATACACAATAAAATTGAAAGAAAAACATAAATAACACCCTATTACTTGGCTAGGGTTTCATTGAAACCCCAGATCTTGGTCTAAGCGGCCATAGAATCAAGGATTGGCAAGAGGTTGATAGAGGAGGCCATGGGAATCCTTGGTCTTCTTCTTCTTCTTCTTCTCCTTGCTTCTTCCTCTTCAATGGCTGAAGTTTTAGTTGTATATGGATGTATCTAATGTCGTGTAATGATGTGCTATCTAAAAATTGATTTGTAAAAGGATACATATAGCTTTTGGAAGAATTAGGAAGATTTCCTAAACCAATTCGCACTAAAATTGTTGTAAATTACATTCTGGACGTAATTAGGCAGTTTCGTTCGCGTGGGTATTTCAGTATACAGAACTACGCATTTTTGGTTTTTTGTACAGATCGTGCGAGCGCGATTTTGGGAGGTCACGCGAGCGGGCCGCATGAGCAATGGGTTGGAATGTCGCGCAAGTGGGTCACACGCGCGAGGTGCCTTTTTCTGCTTCTTTCAGTCTGCTTTTGCACCCGATTTAGCCCGAATTCTTGCTTTCTTCCAAAATCTGCTAGAAAATAGAAAACAAAATAAAAATACAAAAGAACATGATAAAAAAATACTAACAAATGTGAATTAAAGCGTGTAATTAGAACTTATTCACTCCCGATCAACCATCCCTTTACAAGTAGGCTTTTTCAATACAAGAAATATAACACTCGTCCTCACTTTACATTTATAGCCCATAAAAAAATAGGGATGCTTTGTTCATAAACATATACAAGAACAACTTTAAACATACATCGTGAAGACACAAGCACCCCAAATTGTTAATAAATCGTCCATTCATTTAATCCGGATTAATGCATTAATCACATACACCAAACACTCATGTGGTCTATTTAAAAATGAATGGACTACTCCATCACTCCATGTAAAACATGCACATAACATATATTTTTATGCTCTAAAATATCAAAAGGATTGCAATAATTTTTCAAAAGCAAGCCTAGGGTCCCACTCAATGTACATAACATTGAAAGAATAATATTTTTAAATGATTATTCTGGATTTTAAACTAATTTAACAAAACAAACATAATTTAGTTATTTTGTTAAAAAAAAATTCCAGAAATAAGGATCTACAAAAAATAAAATAAAATAAAATAAAAGATTTACAGGACCTAATGTATGAAGAAGATACACACTCTTCATAGTCAATTGGTATAACAAAGCAAAGACAAGACAAACGCACCACTGTGTGTTGCTCTAGTAAGTGAGGCTGCTTGTATATCCACAATACTAAAAATTACTATTCATGCACACCCCTATGGATCAGGATTGTTTGGTTGCACACTTGCACTTAACAATCCAATAACAAACACAAAAATTTGTTGCCAAACAAAACCTTATAGACTGCCGAACTCCTTCACGCCCCAAAAGCATGAATGATATTGGGCTTTGTAATTGTTTATCTTCAACCAAGACATATATATATATATATACATATTATATATATATGTGGGACCCATAATATTATTATTCAGTGTTCATGAACAACCTATTTGTGGGGTTGGACATATGGTTTGATAAAAACAGATCGATAAGTTGAAAAAAAAAATTTGAAAATTTGAAACTAGGGTTTGGGATTTCTTCTTCGATAATCAACCAATGAAATTTTATAGGGGGGCTCTTGGGACTATATATGACACAACCATATAAAAAAAATTAGGACTTCTATTGGAGTTTTATATTAGACCCACTTGAAAAATCGATTTAGGGTATGTAAGCAAAAGCTTCAAGATGCTTTAATGGCAACTTCATTGTGGGCAAATAAACGGGCGAATCAACAACTTATATGGCTTTGATACCAATGTAGATAAATATGCACGCTAGCATACTAGTCGGGTTTAGGTCACTTACCTAGCGGAATATAGCCCGACGGATCGTCGAACGGTGTTGTTACAGCCCAATCAAGAACCACGAACCTGCTGCACCTATATCGCTTCCGTGTACTCCCTTGTGCTTCGCCTAGGTTGTAGAAGATGCTACTGGAGCAATCCTCATAATAGTCACGTGCTAAATCCTATGGTGCGATGGTGATGGCCAAGAGAGAGAATCTGTGAGAGAGAGAGGAGAGAGAGAGAGAGATAGAGAGAGAGAGAGAGAGAGAGAGGCCGTTTGTATTGTGTGTGTTAGAGGCAACCCTAGATGTGTGTAATATACATACATATATATATATAGGCACACACCCTAGGTCTCCAAGGCCAAGGCCCATTGGACCCAGTCAATGTATGTGGGTGTACACATAACCCACAATTTCTTACAACTATGAATATTTTATGAGAATGACCGAACCGATCAGTTCGGTTGGTTGGTTTTTCGGTTTGTTCTTTCACCCCTACCCCAAAGCATGTAGCATCATCATTATCATGCATTCCATTTAGTGCATGTAGTAATCCATGGAGTGCGAATAGCAGTTCAAAAAAATTATTACTCCATTTTTTATAATTATTATAAGAAATGTAGACACCCAATTTTTGCCCAATAAAAAAAGGAAAAAGAAAAAAAAATGTTTGTTTTGTCAAAAAAAAAAAATGATTTCAAAGAATGCAAAATCATTTCAAGGTCAAATCCACAAGAAAAAAAAAACCAAGTTTCGTTTTTCTCCACCATTATACCACATCTTTTAACCACCACCATCAAAGCCACCACTACAATCATCACCCTCTGTCTAACTACCATATCACCACGATTCTCATCAACATATCTCATGGTCGCCTCACTACTATTGTCACGACCCATCCCACTACGCGTGGAAATAGGACACGTGGCACGCCACCAAGGCTCATCCAGTTCCATTAAAGTCAATAGCAGCAGAAAACATTATTAAAATTCATTAAAATTAGAGTTGTAAAAAGTTGTGGCCAAAAGAAAACACATTCAAAAGAATCAGTTTTGAAAACAGGGGTTCAGTCGACTGCTCCTAGGGTCCAGTCGACTGAACTGAGCAGAAACCAAAACCTAAAATTCTCAACAGAGGTCCAGTCGACTGATCAGGGAACCCAGTCGACTTCTCAGTCGACTGTGCTAAGCAGAATCAAAATGTAACATTTTCAAAAGGGGTCCAGTCGACTGATCTGGAGACCCAGTCGACTGGTTTTACCATTAATCAAAGCAGTAGCCAAATTCAACAGTGGTTCAGTCGACTGATCAAGGGTCCAGTCGACTGCTTCTCTTACTATTCACTTTCAGTGTCTCAAACACACGGGATCCAGTCGACTAATACAGGGTTCAGTCGACTGCTCCCCTGCTGGGCAGCCTGAAATGAAATATTAACAACTCATACTTCTCCACACCAACCACAATCACAACCATAGCTGATTTTCAACATTCAAAACATAACTACAGACGTTCAATTATAAGATTACGGTACTACGGAACTAATCCATGATTCTATTACAAACATATTACGAATCCCAATTATTACACAAGTTTTAGGACTTAAACAAAACATATACAAGTGATAACCCCGGCGTTCTTTAACGGCCTCACTCATCGCGCTTCTTCTTGTCTTTCTTCTTACCTGCAATGGAGTACATCTCCACTGCTCAGCTATATGCTGAGCGTACAATTCTAAATGTATGCTTATGTGACATTTCATGGTTTAAGCATCTAAAACACATAGAAATAGTCTCTGGGGTGAGTGGTACGCATTCATCCGGTCGATGCCGTAGGAGGCCCACCTCTCCCACGCATCTCGTACACTGGTTGGGCCTTCCTCCATACCAGGTACCATGTACTGGTTGGGCCCACCTCCAATCCAGACACAACCACAAATTCCAATTCCAACAAGATCACAATCCTCAAGGTTCGAGGAGCTTACTCCGAATGAATTTGCACCAAACTCCCCTTTGACCCAAGTAGACACATAACATGCTCACATAAACAGTTATACGTGCTTTTATCATAATTTCACGTGCATAATTAACGGGCCTAACTAACACATGAATTTCGCCCGGATCCAAGAATATCAAAAGTGATGTCCAAAACATGAAAATCCATATATTTCATAGATCTAGAATTCATACCTCGTGCGATTCTCTTCAAACTTTGAAGGATCGTCTAGGGAGCTAATTAATCGTCGGATTTCAAATTTGGGACGATTCCTACAAGTTTTACTAGGTTTTCCCCAAAAGTCTAGAAATTAGATTTTTAGAAAAATTGGCCAAACACGGCCTAAGTAGTATCAAAACGTAGGTCTTACCTCCACGAGTTCAAATCTTGAATCTGGAGAAAATCTGACGGACGAACGGTCGTCGATCGGCGGCGCAAAGCCCGTGGCAACAATCTCCCTTTCTCTCTCCTCTCTCTCTAGATATTTGAAATGTTTGGATGAGAATGAATCTCATCCACCACTATTTATAGGCAAATTTTTCGGAAATTGCGTTTACCTCCCCACGAGTTCTCAAACTTCTAATTAGTTCTCTAAACTTCGCACACGTTCATTTTATGACTTTACAAGTGAAAACTAAAATTTTCAAAAGTTTTCGACTAAGTTTCGTTTGGGTCCAAAATAACGTCCGAAAACTAAGTTATGTGGAATCTCTAAACAACTTACCTTTTTAATCGCGTAACACTCACGTTCTCACCACAGTTCTCAAAATGATATAACAATATCAAAGATTACAACAATTTACCAAACACAGGTAAAATTACTATTCACCCAAATACCAGATAAAGTCAAATAACATTTAAATCATATAAATGCCTGTGGACACCGGAAGTGGACCACTTCTCTTGTTTGAGATTGTTTTGAAATTGATTTGAATCAAAGAAAAGGAAAGGTCTGTTGAAAACAGATACAGAGTCGCCACTTGGTCTTTAAGGAACCAAGAAACCTAATTTTGACTCACCCAAGCGGATAAGGGCACCGGCCCTTCATCACCAAAGAACTTGGTTCGGGGTTTTGGTACGAGAGAGGAAGGAGCCTTTGTCGCGACTAAAACACCCTCAACTCGCCCCGTCTTTCGACGGGCCTCAATTAGCATCCAAATAATCATCTTATACTATGTATGGTTCGGCAATTAATACTATGATAGTATATTACATCACATAAGAAAATTGAAATGGAAGATCAAAAGATAAAATATCATTCATAAGATCTAAGTCAAATATCATGCAATGTAAAGTAAAAGATCACACAAATAAACCTAGGAAAAATCGTCTAATCATGTATCAAGTAATTAGTTTCCTTAATCTAAAGGGGACATGAATTGTTCTTGAAACAAATAAATAAAGAAATCAAAATAAGCTTAGCAAGCTAACATGATGCATGTTATTCTTTGAGAAAAGAAGATCTCTCAATCCCCGGGACGGATGAGAAAGGATGATTAGATCGAGGGGAGCATGAACGGGTGATCGAGTTCATTCCTTATAATCTTCTTAGATTAAGAGTTACAAAAACCCCAAATCTTTGCATGGATGCAATGTATGTATCTAGAATGTGCCAAGGTTGTAGTGTGCTTTGTGTTTATGGATTCCTAGAATGACTTAGAAGTCTAAAATGTGTATGAATGGATGGGTGAAATCAATATGGGATATGTACAAATGTAGTATGAACTACTTCCTAAGATATGAACTAATTTGGAATGCATATAAGCATCAAATCAAAGAATGAAAGTTAAAATGTGCTCGCTGTGAATAGTAGACAGAACAGTAGCATCATCTTTTGGAAATTGAAAAGAGGGGTTAGGAATGTTTTCAATGCATGATTTTTTATGGAGATGTTCCTTATTGTGTCTAGAACACAACCCAAAAGGACAATCTTGAATAGCTATCACAGATTGAGAGAAATTATATAAACAACACAGGTCACTCAGAAACAGAGTCCGTACTGTCGACTGAAATGTTAGAAAATATTAGAAAATGAAAAAGAATGATCTAAGGGCCCATTTTATACAGAAAGTTCCCTAAGACATTTAAATTTAAGGGAAAAATAAGTTAGGACCACCCCTTTTGGAAAAGTTTTCTGTAAAAGAGGTTGGAAGTGGACCTAGCTGCTGTGACAGCAAAATTAGAATGTTTGGAAGGAATATTGGGATCCAAATGGACCATTTCCAAGTACTTCCAAGTCAAACCAAAAATCATGGGTGTTCTCCAATGAGTTAGGAAGACTTTCCAAGTGGCCTTGCATCCATATGTTGAGTATTGAGTTCTAGAGAAATCTTTGAGCTCAACTCACTCACTGTTTTGACTCATTGTTTTGAAGATTTTGGAGAAAACAAAGTTTTGTTTCTTGAAACCAAATGAGAGGGATTGAGAGGGGTTTTGAAATAGATGTTTTGAAAGCACATTTTCAATACTCAATAAGGATTATAGCCACTTAAAATGTCAACATTAAACTCATCATCAAGAACCTCCAAGATTGTTGGAGAGATTTATTTTTATTTTTGAGCATAACTTCAATACATTTCAAGAATACCTTGGAAGTATTGAGGTTATGATCATCATCTATCAAACATGTTTTTGAGGTCAAGAGCTACTATCCATAAGGATTCACTCACCCCAAACTTCATGTCATCACTTAGATGATGATGAACTAGTAAGTAAATAAAGAAAAGAAAAAGAAATGAGATAAGGAGAGATGAACATATATATAATCAAAGCAAGTAAATAGCAATCAATAGATGATAATCAATGTGATTTTGGACTTGTAGCTTGGTGTTTCACTCATAGATTTTGACATTTGGACATGGAAGTAGCTTCCTATCTCATGAATGCTCAAGAATGAGGGTTGGAGTGGACTTTGAATGTGAAGTATATAGAAGGATGATGGAAGAAAACAAGAATAAAACTCACTTTCTTATGGAAAATCAATGGGAGAAGCTCCCTTTCTCTCTTCTAAACCTATCTCTATCTCTCTTCTTCTCTACAACTTTTCAAGCTTTACACTTGGCCCCCCCAAAATGAAGAGCAATGGGGGGTTTAAATAGGCCAATTTGGGGTGGTTTTGGGGTTTTAGAAGTACTCCCATTGGTCCCAAACAACTGTGAACATAAAACTATGTCGTTTTGGCTTTCAATTAATCAAATTGGACCCCCAAAAAAATTACAAAAATGGACTCTGCGAGGGATGAGTGCCGCGGCGGCACTGGGCCAGTGCCGCGGCGGCACTGCTCCTCAGAAGCCCAGAAAATTACGTTTAGGCCCCCAGAGGTTCCGGTATTCGCGAAAAGGCCCTATTTTGTTCGAAATTCACAGAAAATGCATACGAACTCCAAATTGAGGTTGTGATATACCGTTGGAAAGGTAATGGAGTCTACTTTACATACAAAATAGTTCGGGGATAGGTCACTTTGAAAAGTTTTGCGGTATTCGCGATAAATGCTGATTTGATCGCCTTTTTCGCCTTCGGAAATTCAAAATAAATTCGTTTTAAATCCAGGAATTATGTGCGATATACCGTTGGAAAGCTATTGACCTCTAGTATCCATGAAAAATATTTGAAAATTGTTTCGGTGCCCCGATTCCAAAGTCAAATCTTGGTCAAACTGGTCAAACTTGGGATTCCCGGGAAGTTCTGGGAACCTCCGGGAGCTCCCAGGAGCCGACGTTTTCGCTCGATTCTCTTTTAAAACTCATTTGAATACTTTTCTAATGATTCCGGTGAATTCGGACGATTTTGGTCAAACTTGGTCAAACTCTGGTCAAACCTGGTCAAACCTTGGTCAAACCGGTCAACGGGGACTTTCGGGGAACTTCCGGGACTTCCGGGGGTCTCTGGGAGCTGACGATTTCATCTAGTTTTACTTAAAAACTCATTTTATCATTTTTCTTACGACATAGCATGTTTTCAGAACTTCGGGACCAAATCTGGGAGTTTTCGGGCTTTCAGGGGCATTTTGGTCAATCTGAGCATTCTGAGAGATAGAGCTGACTTCCAGGAGTCCTTTTGAGTCTTTTACGATCATTGTGAACCACCAAGCTATGGGTCTCCTAAATCTGATAGCCGACAAAATGGGGTGTCTACAATGCCATTTACTCATGCTCATGAAATGTGAACTGCCATGTTCCTGTGTCCTCATTGACACCTTACCGTTGACTCACAGTCAACCTCATCACCATTATCAAATAACATTGATATACTCACAACTTTCCAATTATGTATAATAAAACTATGAAATTTTGGAACGGGTGTGACAACTCTCCCCTCCAAAAAGGAAGTTTGTCCCCAAACTTATACCATCTTCTCAAGTCACCAAGACTTCACACAAGTACATCAAACATTTGCCTCACACACAAACCAATCACGTTACTAAGGAGTCACAGTCTCACGAGGAAAATAAATCCTCAGGCTCTTAAGGAAAATAAATCCTCAGAGCCTCCATCTCAACCTGATAGGAGATTCAAACAGAATCCTAGCAATACTTTGAAGCATCTCGATAGATAAGAATATCAATACCTGAGTGAAACTTACCCAATTGTCAATCCTGACATTAACTCACCTCACGACATCACAACGTCAGCTCACATATCATTTCATTGTACGTGTCACATTTCACTTCCAGAAGTCAAAAGTTTCATTACAATACTCAACCCAAGGAAATAACTCATCTCTCATTCACCTGTCTTGCTTTTCGACTAAAAGTCGTTGACAACACGTCTTAGCTGGTGCACAATCATATACGATTCTTCATCCCGAAGTGAACCACAACTGAGCACGATCATACATATATACCACGTCGATAAGTCAATGCTTCAATCAATTGTTTCACATACTATGGATTCAATCCCTTACTCTGCCAATCCCCAACCACTTGTAGCACTATACGCATTTCAAACGACTTCCAAGTTCTTATCAATCACACTCTTTCTTCCCCAGAACGCCATATCACAATAACATCAATTCAATGAATAACACTTAGTCGGTAGTGCGTCGCACTAATATCCTCTCTATTTTTCATAATACTTATCATTCCATTCCGGTTTTACCAACCTCATACTATACTCCCATCACTTGTGCCTCGTAAGGTATCAATCAAATTCTCTATTGGAAATTTCACACCAGTTCACTCGTTCGAGTCTACACATGTCCCAATCACTTACAGTGAGGTCAAACACATTCGTCGTTCATTGCTCCCAAGTTTGTACTCGAACTATCGTCAATTAACGTAGGATATTTTACTTTATACGTTCCATTTAAAACATTTAATAAAGTCAAATACATTTATCATTTATGATTTAAAACAAACTGATTTAAAATCTCACATAATACCTCATCTCTTTCTCAACACCGCCACCCCAATATCCATCGTAACGAATAGCATTGTTAATCAAAATTTGACTTGGCCAATCATGCACGTACCACATAGTTTATCAAACATATCCTCTTGTTCAGAACATACCCTGTTTCTGTCACAATTCGTTGATCATTCACAATCCATCATGTTTAACTAGTGTACTCACACTCTGAGCCAATCACTTTTCTTCCGAAGATCTCAATTGCAATGTAGTCCATTCTCATATCCGTCCAGGTAGATCCACTACCGTTTATGTAGTTTACAACTCTATACGTCTCTGGTGTTTCACTTTCACCTTAGCACAAATCCATATCGATCACACTTCTGTATCTCAACTCTCACCGAGTTCCTGACAACCGTTCACACTAAGCATATATTCTTCGTATAACTTCATCAAGGCACCATACCTTATTTCGACATCCAATGTTTCATAACCGTAGTCGAATCTGACTCAATTTCCAATTTAAACTCTCTAGTCCTTTATTTATACTATCCGGGTCTCCCATCCATTATTCTGGAATAACCTATTGCTAACAGCATTAATACAATCCCCACATACAATCTGAGGATAAGCCGGTAATTAAATCTTCCCACAAAATATTATAGCATCACTGTGTTCACTAATTTCTATATCGATTTCCAATTCACATACCTTTCACGACAATATCCCAAGGTAAATTCTCACTCTGGTCACCAACGCCAAACGATTTCTAACTGTCATCTTTCAAGTGCTTCACACCTGCGAATCTCATCAAGTTCTTGATTGATCAAAGCCTCAAATCATTCATTACCTCAGGTTACTCCAATACTTCAATCAAAGTCGAGCTCCCTTTGGAACAATATTCACGACTACTCTTTTAAAGTCATAACTTCCCATTAGCCAACTTTAGGTACACGACCTTTCACCAACTCCGTTAGAATTTCTAAATTCAGAATCTGCTCACATAGAACTCATTCATTTGACAACCACCATTATGTCCCAAACACTAAGCATACCATATCCTTCCACGATACCCATCTTCCAAGGTCTACTTGATACCTAATCACAAGTATTTAAAACAAATTTTCTTGCTTAACGAAAGTTTTATTTTAAAACAATTTAAACACTTTAAAATTTTCTTAGGGTGACAATCGACATTCTCAAAACTCTCCAACCTTTGTGGAATCCAGGACACTGAGATAGCTTCCCATTGCATCCAGTACTGTACTCTATTAGCCTCACATTCCCGCTATCATATCTGATAACGTACTTAACGTACTACCAAGTCTTCATTCCACACAACTGTCCCCGTTTATTTACTCATTAAAGCTTTATTTCCTCGATTCATATTTTAACTTCTCTACGTTGACTTACCCAAAGTCTCCCTACTTGTCTATCGTTCCCACAACCGCTCTTGTTCAGTATCGTAATACCCGTTGTACTCTAGCGTCTTGCTGATAGTATCTTGTGTTAAATATTCAACGATATTTTAAAAACATTCAAAGGAAAGATTTTTCATTTTATTTTGAAAATATGTTAAAAGTCCAGGTTTGACATCGCCTGTACTTCACCCCTTCGTGGTAACCACCTTCACAACAAGTTTCTGATCAAAGTACTCTCATCCCCATGATATCCGAATTCCAATCGATTTCTCTGAGTTTCTCATCACGTTCCATAATTCACACTTATCTTTTATTCCTGGTCTCCTAATCTTACTCCCTTTATTCTATCTCTTCCGACAACCCCCGGCAAAACATCAGGGAATCTTATTACTTTGCATTTTTGTCCATTTACTCTCCATCAACCTTTCCATGGAATTTCTCTATCAAGATCCTCTTATCCCTATGTTATCAAATTATCAATTTGATTCCTCTGAACTTCTGCCCCTTTTGATCAATTTCTTTCACCTATTATTTCTTTCTTTATTCCATTTCCTTTGGGGAACCGTCTCGAAACACCAACGAAATTTCATTATTATGCATGTCCATTCATTTGTTTCTCACCAAAACCTCTACAATTTCTCCTCCGGCCTATATCGTTCTTCGACATCAGTCATTATCCTCATCGTTGCATTTCTACGGCATAACCATCGAGTCTAGGAAACCACTCTAGAAGTCTCCTCATCTCATTAGTTAACTTTCGACTATCTATAGGCTCAAACTGTTCACTCATACTCTATTATTTTCATTCATAATTCGCATCTTAGGTCAACCTTCAAATCCCAACAATTTCCTTTATACTATTAACTCAATAGCATTTGTTACAAATCCTACACTGCATCTGCATCTGTTATAGCGCTACGACTATTTGAAACCAGGTTTAGTTGAGAGAGATTCCTCAACAACCACAATACTGATAACCCGTAGAGATATTGTCCAATCCCCACTACATTCCACAAGATAGGTTGAGAGATTCCTCAACCGTCCAATACCTACCGTAAGATAGGTTGAGAGATTCCTCAACCATCCAATACATACCATATACCGCACAATAAGTTGAAAGATTCTTCAACTACCTGACATACCCTGTATATACCGTAAAACAAACCATACACCGTATATGTCGAAAAATACCCCATAAGATAACCTCGCACGATCGTGCCGTAGGTTACCACCGTAAGATAAAGTGAGAGATTCCTCACCGACCCCATACGCTAGCAATACATATTGCTGGACTATCTTTCCATCACAAAACCCATATGACAAAACCCAACTGTTCATTTTTATTCCCTCACGTCATGACGTCTAACCCATATCAGAACCAGAACTTTTATCAATTAATCTCAATCCCACAACTTGGTTACGAACCATCACTTTCATTCTCTAGGTGAACTATACAGAAATCTCTTCTGACGTTCGCTACTTGACTTTGTTCTCGGTTAAATCCCCCAATGGACACTCGTCACTATCATTGAATACATCAAACGATTCGATCATAATCATTTCAGCTTTCATTTAGAAATCCAATGGTTCCTCACCACCAATATACTATTTCTCCCTTCACAAGATCTAAGATAATGCACGGTAAGCCTCATCTCATCACACTGCTACTTCCGTACGAGTCCACCGATTCACAAATACATAAATACTATGCATGTATGACAATAACATAATCATGTATGTATAACAACATACCATATGCATCAAACATCTCTACAATATGTGGATGTATTCTAGAACATGTGACAATTCACTCAACACTCCACTCGTCGTCGAACGTTCCCAAAGTATTGTTACCTATAGCTCTGATACCAATAAATGTCACGACCCATCCCACTACGCGTGGAAATAGGACACGTGGCACGCCACCAAGGCTCATCCAGTTCCATTAAAGTCAATAGCAGCGGAAAACATTATTAAAATTCATTAAAATCAGAGTTGTAAAAAGTTGTGGCCAAAAGAAAACACATTCAAAAGAATCAGTTTTGAAAACAGGGGTTCAGTCGACTGCTCCTAGGGTCCAGTCGACTGAACTGAGCAGAAACCAAAACCTAAAATTCTCAACAGAGGTCCAGTCGACTGATCAGGGAACCCAGTCGACTTCTCAGTCGACTGTGCTAAGCAGAATCAAAATGTAACATTTTCAAAAGGGGTCCAGTCGACTGATCTGGAGACCCAGTCGACTGGTTTTACCATTAATCAAAGCAGTAGCCAAATTCAACAGTGGTTCAGTCGACTGATCAAGGGTCCAGTCGACTGCTTCTCTTACTATTCACTTTCAGTGTCTCAAACACACGGGATCCAGTCGACTAATACAGGGTTCAGTCGACTGCTCCCCTGCTGGGCAGCCTGAAATGAAATATTAACAACTCATACTTCTCCACACCAACCACAATCACAACCATAGCTGATTTTCAACATTCAAAACATAACTACAGACGTTCAATTATAAGATTACGGTACTACGGAACTAATCCATGATTCTATTACAAACATATTACGAATCCCAATTATTACACAAGTTTTAGGACTTAAACAAAACATATACAAGTGATAACCCCGGCGTTCTTTAACGGCCTCACTCATCGCGCTTCTTCTTGTCTTTCTTCTTACCTGCAATGGAGTACATCTCCACTGCTCAGCTATATGCTGAGCGTACAATTCTAAATGTATGCTTATGTGACATTTCATGGTTTAAGCATCTAAAACACATAGAAATAGTCTCTGGGGTGAGTGGTACGCATTCATCCGGTCGATGCCGTAGGAGGCCCACCTCTCCCACGCATCTCGTACACTGGTTGGGCCTTCCTCCATACCAGGTACCGTGTACTGGTTGGGCCCACCTCCAATCCAGACACAACCACAAATTCTAATTCCAACAAGATCACAATCCTCAAGGTTCGAGGAGCTTACTCCGAATGAATTTGCACCAAACTCCCCTTTGACCCAAGTAGACACATAACATGCTCACATAAACAGTTATACGTGCTTTTATCATAATTTCACGTGCATAATTAACGGGCCTAACTAACACATGAATTTCGCCCGGATCCAAGAATATCAAAAGTGATGTCCAAAACATGAAAATCCATATATTTCATAGATCTAGAATTCATACCTCGTGCGATTCTCTTCAAACTTTGAAGGATCGTCTAGGGAGCTAATTAATCGTCGGATTTCAAATTTGGGACGATTCCTACAAGTTTTACTAGGTTTTCCCCAAAAGTCTAGAAATTAGATTTTTAGAAAAATTGGCCAAACACGGCCTAAGTAGTATCAAAACGTAGGTCTTACCTCCACGAGTTCAAATCTTGAATCTGGAGAAAATCTGACGGACGAACGGTCGTCGATCGGCGGCGCAAAGCCCGTGGCAACAATCTCCCTTTCTCTCTCCTCTCTCTCTAGATATTTGAAATGTTTGGATGAGAATGAATCTCATCCACCACTATTTATAGGCAAATTTTTCAGAAATTGCGTTTACCTCCCCACGAGTTCTCAAACTTCTAATTAGCTCTCTAAACTTCGCACACGTTCATTTTATGACTTTACAAGTGAAAACTAAAATTTTCAAAAGTTTTCGACTAAGTTTCGTTTGGGTCCAAAATAACGTCCGAAAACTAAGTTATGTGGAATCTCTAAACAACTTACCTTTTTAATCGCGTAACACTCACGTTCTCACCACAGTTCTCAAAATGATATAACAATATCAAAGATTACAACAATTTACCAAACACAGGTAAAATTACTATTCACCCAAATACCAGATAAAGTCAAATAACATTTAAATCATATAAATGCCATTTACTCATGCTCATGAAATGTGAACTGCCATGTTCCTGTGTCCTCATTGACACCTTACCGTTGACTCACAGTCAACCTCATCACCATTATCAAATAACATTGATATACTCACAACTTTCCAATTATGTATGATAAAACTATGAAATTTTGGAACGGGTGTGACAACTATCGTCATCTATTGCCGTCCAACCATCATCGTACAACCTCAAATCATCACCCAACATTCCAATCACTAACCATCAATGTTCTAGCCGATTTCTCGAGCGAGTTCCTCTAATAACTCAGGTTTTTATTTATTTATTATTATTGTTCAAACTTTTCTTCATCTCTTGTATATATCATCTATATTCTTGCTTAATAATCAAACATAAAAATGAAAATAAAAAATAGATAGAGGAATCAACGTCTGACTCAAAATTATCCGGTTTCCAATACAGAAATCCACGTCATACTTGGGATTACTTGATTTCCAATATAGAAATCTACGTCATACCCAAGATTACATGGTTTTCAATACAGAAATTCCACGTGGTTTCTAATATGGGGATCATGTTCGACTGGGGAATACGCGATTTCTAATACGGGGACCTATGTTTTACTGGGGACTACGCGGTTTTCTAATACGGAATTTCATTTGCGGCCTGTAGGGGGAAGATTGATGGTAGGTAATCTTGTGCTTCCATTCCGATTATACATGCTTCGTATTCTACCGTATTATTGGTCGAATTGTACTTAAGCTTAACAGCTATCGGGGTGGGGGTTCCACAAGGTGATATATGAATGATTCCTACCCCATATCCGATCTGGTTGGCTGCTTCATCGAAATACATTTTCCATAAATCTTCTTTTACCTCCATCACCCCTACATCCAGGAACTTAAATTCTCCTTTCTCCTCTAACTCTACAATAAGGTCAGCTAAATGCTCAGCAATGGCTCTTCCCTTAACAGACTTGATGGTGATATACTTTATATTGAACTCTGCTAACATCATGGTCCAATGGGAAATCTTACTGGTTAGGGTGGGCTTTTTGAATAGGTATTTGAGTGGGTCCATTCGAGATATCAAGGTTACAGGAAAGGCTAGCATATAATGCCTAAGGTGGTGGGTGCACCAAACCAAGGCCCAACATGCCTTTTCTAATGGTGAACAATTAAGCACATATCTGATCATCCTCTTGCTCAAATAATAGATAGCTTTCTCTATACGCCTCTCTTATTCTTCTTGGGCCAACATACTCCCCATTGAACTTTCGATCACGGACAGGTATAGCAATAAGGGTTTTCCAGGTTGGGGAGGTGATAGAACAGGTGAGTTTTGAAGGTAGGCTTTAATCTTATCAAAAGTTTGTTGGCATTGGCTATCCCATTCAAACTTCTCTCCCTTTCTCAGTAATTTGAAAAGCGGGTCACATGTCATGGTAAGTTTTGATATGAACCGGCTAACAAATTGTATCCTACCCAAAAATCCCCTTAACTCTTTTTCCGTTCTTTGGTGGCTGCACTTTGACTATAGGATCTACCTATATTCCCCTTTGTGAGATAAAGAATCCTAGCAGTTTCCCAGTGGTAACCCCAAAAGTGCATTTCTATGGGTTCAACCTCATCCTGAACTTTCTTAATGCCTCTCGAAGAATTTCTACGGCCTAGTAGGAATAAATTCTCTTGTATTTTTTCTTGTGTTTTCCTCCATGCTAAGATATGTTTTTCTTGTGTTTTTAATATTTGTTTTTTTTTAATCGTTCTTTTGCTTCCCACACTAAACCAATGAACCAAACTAAGCCTAATAATGGTTGATTGTGAATTGTAATATGTAAAATTCGGGTTAATGGCAAAACAATAAGGGCGTATTTGGGGGCCTTTGGGTTTAAAATTAGAATACATTTCGCTCACCCTTTACTCATCCTTCTCTCCCATTGCCTAATGTAGTGGGGCTGATCATTATTAAATGAGAATTAATTAATGTCTAAAGTATAGGGCCCCACTATATTAGCCAATGGGAGAGGAGGGTGAGAAAATGGTGAACAATATTGGAGTGAACAAAACTACACTCTAAAAACTACCACTAGAACTGGAATGTAAATCTAATCTAAAAGGATTATTGGTTCGAGTATAAGTTGTGCGAATGAGTTTTTTTGAGGCCCAAACATCCAATTTTATATTCCTTGGCTTGAACCCACTGCCTTGGACGTGCTTCAGAAAATCTCGGTCTCAATACCCACGTTTGAGTATACGTGTACCACCTTAACCATCTTCTATCGGTCAAACTAGGCCGAGGACCATTGCCTTAATTTAGACATCTCCTTCTTGCCTTTGCAGTCTAAGAGCTGGGGATTGGGCATCAAGTCAGTGCCGCCTTCACCCTGATTAGCCATTCCCTACAACCGCCTGCTCGGACATGTCTTCTTGGACCATGTAAACTCTTCTGGGGTCATCATAGATTTGAACTGATGCTGAGTGGACTGATTCCATCACTTGAGTTTGAAATTCCTGATATAGGTCTAGCATTAAACTTTGGACATATCTTGAACCTTGCTGCCCCACAGCTTTTGGGCTTGGGTCATCCTTATCCAACCTTGGCCTGATTTCTGGATCCCTACCGGTCCATTGGACCGAGCAGATTTTGGGTGTAAACATTTGTCCCCCAAAATGTCATATCAAGTACAAAGCTGACTTGATGTGACTTTTTGAAATTCAAATCAAAAGATGTGCCATTTTAGGAGAGGTTCTTCCCACATGCCACTAATTTCTCAAAAATCGAAGTGACGCCTCGTTAATGATATAAAAGGATCAGGCATGCTTCTATCTTGTACATTTTCATCCATTCTTGATCTCTCTCTAAACCAGAGCTACTCTCTCTACAAATTTTTTTATTCTTCCTCTGCATCAATGGCTTCCAAGAAGTCAGCAACAACATCATCCAACGAACCTCCTGTTAAGGAAAAGACGCCCAGTCCTTGTACGCATTTGGGGGGGCTTGATAGGGGCAAAACCAAAAAAGTTGCACCTGGAGTAGCCAACCCTGTTTTTTTTTTTTTTTGAGTCTACTTATAGATATTTTTCGTGTAGGTGATATAATTAAGTTATTAATGCTATAAAAATTAATAAAAAAACTCAAGAAATATTCTCCCATTGTATGATACATACATTAATGTTACAATACTTTAAGGCCTCGTTTGGTTGTCGGATTGGATAAAGGGGTATAGTATAAAAGTATACTTGGTTATCCTGGGATAACTAACCATAGGATAAAACAGTGCAGTATTATTTTTATACTGTGTTTGGTTCTTGCCGGATTATACTGGGGATAAAATGCAACTAGTCCAATACTGTGTTTGGATGACTATGGTATAAGCCTGGATTAATATGTAACTTTCCATAAATGCCCATTTTGTTATAAAAATAAAAATAAAAATCAGTAAAACAGATAGAAATTAACTGAAAGTGCAATAAAATATTGATGTAGAAGTCAAAAAATTAACTCAAAATGAATTTTTTTTTTATATAGTTAATCAAGGTCTGGAAATGGAAACTGTAATGAATTGCAAATCATGTGAAGATGTTTATTTATTTATTTATTTATTTTTAACTGAAAATTTTCATTGATTGAATCTTGATTTTCATATGTATATACATGTATGTATACACAATCAAAATGGATGAACACATACCCTAATCTAGAAATGGATGAACCCAATCTGTAATATCAAGATCTAATAACCAAAACGAAAACGAAATAAAAAGCGCAGATCTGAATGAAATAAAAAACGCAGATCTGTATATACCTATATGTATACATACAATTGCTAATACCCTAATCAAGATCTATATATACAAGATCTGTATATATATATAACGCAGATTTGAACGAAATTAAAAACGGAAACGAAAACGAAATTAAAAAAACACTGATCTGTGTGTGTATATATATATATATGCATATGTATATAGAGCGGAAAAATCACTACAAGAACTACCCCAATCTACTCAATCAAAACAAGCCATACACAGACCTTGACTAATCTATTCATTCAAACCCATGGACAAGCCCATAACCAGGAATCTAAAGATCAAAACCACCATGAAACAGCCATGGCATCGAAAAGCATCAACACAACCACTCCCAGTAGCAAAGCTAGAACTCAAAAACGCAGATCTGTCTTCGTCTTCACACACACACATATATATATATATATATATATAGATCTAGACCTCTAGAAATGGTCTTCGCCTTGTCTCTTCGGCTTCGTCTTCTCTCATATCTTCAATCGCCTTCTTCTCTTCTCTTTTCTCTCTTCTCTCTCTTCCATTTTTGTTTAGACTAAAATGAGAAAATGAACATAATTTTGGTCTTTTATATCAGGGGCAATATTGTCAAAATGAATCTCAATCCCACTCCCACTTATCCCCGTGTTTTTCAATACCTGCCTCCCCCCCCCTCCTAGTATTGTTTTATACCTCTTACACCGCATTATTTTTAACCACACATCATAATACCAAGAGTTAACTTGTCCTATAAATGCCCAACCAAACGCAGTATAAACCCGGATTGGACTAAAATAGTCCAATCCCCCTTAATTTTTCGGCAAACAAACGAACCCTAAAGACCTTTTACTACCCACTATAACTTGTAACTAACAAATGGCACTTAAAGTTACTCCCAAACGACACATTAAAAAAGTTAATACTGATTGGCACCAAATGTAATATAAAATGATATCTAATTATTGTAAATGGAGACCAAGAAATTGAATGTATTATACTTGGTTGTAATATTGTAAAATTTTTCAAAACTCAAATTATAATAAAATGGAGAGTTTTTGAATTTTGGGGGAGGAGGGGCTTATGTGTAAAGACATATATATATATATATATATAGTCAGGCTCCAGCATTGGAGCCGGACTCTCTCTCTCTCTCTCTCTCTCTCTCTCTCTCTCTATCTATCTATCTATCTATCTCTCTCTCTCTCTATATATATATATATATATATATATATATAAATAGAGTATATAGATATATAATAATTTTATAAAATTAAGGGGGGCTTGAGTCCCCCTTACCCCCTTAATAAGTCCGTAAATTATGATAACATGGATTGAATTGAACTCACAAATATGTTTCTTGTCTTATGCATTTTTGTCCCCATCCAATACAAAAAATGGAAACAAAAATTGAAAATCAAAAACTACAACGTTACCATGCGAGCCCTTAATTTGTAGTCAATGTCACTACGTACCCCCATGAAATTTAATGTATGGAACTATTCCGGGTTGGTACCAGGTAGGTCAATTTTGCATGGATCCCTCCCAACCCAATAGCCTTAGCTTGCATTAACATAAATAACGTTTTTGGATAAAATTTTGTACCCATCTACATGAGGCTAGGTATAGTTTGATCAATTGACTCTTGTGGAACTAGATGTGGAACATGCGGATTCAATCTCATTGCCTCCTTTTATTACATCACTGCCTTGAGATATGGAAGCTTTCGAAGAATATCATCTTCATTGACCGTATTTTCTTTCCAATTAAACTTTCTAACTTCTTCCTGTGCCTATTTCATTGCTTTTGGGTTCTTCATAATTAGCTCTATCATCGCCCGTACCACACTTGTTGAAGTCGTATCCGTTCCACCAAGGAGTGAAAAAAGGAAGAAAACTCTCTCAAGAGGAATTCATATACAAATTTAATTCTTTCGTTTACAAGAGAGTAGTTTCAGAAAGGAAAAGCCTCGAGTACAAATCATATATTATGTCTAAAAAGGGCTCTGAAGTTGAGAATGAAGGAGTAGTTATACATAAATAATGTGACATTGTGATCAACATGAATTATTGACTGTATTATGTGAATCTTGAATATGAAATTCGTGGAGAGCATAATTTATGGAAAAAGAAGCTTTCAGAAAGCGGGATGTCTTAATTTTTATGCATATATTCTATTTTTTTAAATCCAAAGGAAGAGATATAGAAGGGGGTTCGGGTGGGCTATAGCCTCCAGTTTTTTTTAAAAGAAAATTTAGGTAACAAATATATTTATATATATAAAACTAGTTTAGTTGTAGCTTCGTGGCACGTGGTTGATGTACTTACAAAGCCTAAATCAAACAAATCATAACTCATAATGTTTATATTTTTAGGTGTTTATTTCAATGACGGAGTAAATGTGTTATTATGTTTTCATTAAGTATATTCATGCATATAAAACTAATCCACGTGCATTACACGTGGTTGATGTACTTACAAAAACATAAATCAAACCAATCATAACTCATAATGTTGAAATTTTTAGGTGCTTATTTCAATGATGAAGTAAAAGTGTTATTTGAGTACTGTATTTCATTTTGGGATATTCCAAAATTACGTCCATATTAGAAAAGTCAATGCACATTTTGCACTACTTTCCAATTTTACCCTCATTCATTTAGGGGGTAGAAAGAGTGTTCGAAGGAGTTTTAGATATTGTAAGGGGTAAATTTGGAAGATTATGTATTTATTGTGTATAATGATTATGTTTCCTTAATAAGTTAGATTCCCAAAATAGGAATCTAAATATGGAATGGAAGGAGTAGAGTGGCGGAAAGTGGGTAGGGTTGAGGTACACCCTTCTTTTGTAAAATAAAAAATTTAAGAGGAGAAAAAAAATTATACGTTAATGTGTAATTATCCCCTTCCAAATTTTGCAAAAGATAAAATTATGTGTAATATATTGGTTCAATTGAAATTTTCTCACCACCATCTTATGTTTGCTAATGACATACCTTTATTATTATTATTAATTAATTAATTTTTTATTTTTAATAATTGTTTGCTGTAATTATGGTCCGAGCGTGCCAGAGCCTTGTTAGGTAGACCCAAACTAATAAACATAAAATTTCCTAAATCACTTATGTGAGTGATACACAAGGTTTTGAAAATCTAATTTCTAATAGGTGATTGTGATGGCCAAGTAGGAAAGTACAATTGGCCTGTAGTCCCTAGACAGTATTGAAGCATACAAGTCTAGCTAGTGATGAACAAAAGAAATTAAATAAAATGGACTTTTATTTAATTAAAAAGAAAAGAAATTACAATAATGTAATTGAAAGCTAAGAAAGCCTAAGAAAAATAAAAAAGGATGCTTTTTATTTGCCTAAAACTAAGAACGCATTGTAGAATGCTTTTTGGATGCGGTTGAATGCGGTTTGTCGAAGTGACGCGGAGTGCCCTAAATAGCTGGCCGGCCTGCTGTATTTGTAGCGGCCATGGATGTCTTCTAGATAAGGTAGGAAATCTGCTGAATAATTATCTGGTAAAATTTACCAGATTTATCTGAAAATCAGCTCTTGACTTCCATAATTATCTGGTATAAAATACCAGTTTTTCCTCCTAATTTGATAATAGCTGCCATATCTTCGAATATATATATATATATATATATATATATATACACGTGTATGATGTTATCTTCCCTAATGTGATAAACCTTCCATATTTTCAACCATATACAATTATATAATATCTTGAAATTTATCACCCTTTTAGATATAAAAATAGGGTGGGACTAAATACACCACTTTTTCTGCTAAATACACTACCATGCAGTGTTAAAAGATAAAAAATTTGTGAATAAATGTGGTGTATTTAGCAAAAAAAGTGGTGTATTTAGCCCCACCCTAAAAATATCACCCTAATCAACAATGTGATAATATTATCTTCCAAAATATTGATAATATGTTGCCTTATCAGATAATATCTTGAAATATAATCTTAATAATATATGAAAAATTATCCTAATCATAATATTCTAAGTGTCAATCAAGAAAGATGTTTGAATAGTAATCAACCACTGATTGTACGGAATAAACATGATTGACCCAAGTAATGTGTGTTGGCCCAAAATGTAGTAAAAGCCAACTTGAGGTCGGGCCGCTTACCATAATAAACGGAGCTCTGCCCCGAACAGTGAATTGCTTAGCCGGATGACCAAAGTAGCCACATAAAAAGAGGATGAATAAGAGCCCACTCACAGCAGGCTACATTGAGCTCATTGAATTTTATGTCAAGAAAGCAGGCCAACTTAACTGATCACAATCAAATTTATAAAATGGTCAACGAAAGTCACCAAATTTATTGTGAATCAAATAAAGTGATAAAATTGAATGGATACACACCATGTCCTAGCAAAATTACCCGTGTGACTATCATGTTGCCAACCCATTGATGGCAGCCCCACCACGTCAGAAAGTCCAAACCACAATACTGCTAAACAAATTGACTCACAGCCGGATCATCATATGAGACAAAATTGCATGGGGTGAAATATTAGCAGCCAGTCCGAATAGATTGGCCTAATGTTATGGTAGTAGCCCGAATTGATACCTGAAGTGGCATCTGGTTGATGAGGATATGTTTGGCTAAATCGGTTTGGCGAGATAGTCTGAATTAAAATATGCATGCCAGCCCGATTGCAGCTACTGTCATCTTGCCTAACAAACTTTGAACCAGTCATTTGGTCCCTAATTCTTGCAATCGGGCTCTAAGTCTCATCTAAAAATCACAATCGGCCTCTACCAATTTTAACTTAAAAAATGTATTTTTTGGATACAAACAATAATGTTTTAATTTATTTTGGTGGCCAATCCTTTAGATATACTGGTGATTATGGATATATATATACATATATATATATACATATATATATATATATCTATATGATGGTTGTTAACTTTCTAATTTTTAATGGTTGCCAAGTCACTGAATTTACAGGTGATATAGATGTAGTGAAAATGACCATATATATTTGTTTGGACAGTAGAAATTCTCAAAAGCATCCTCTTTGTTCTGATAAGAACAGTCACTAAAAGACGAGTGTCATTCATACTTTTCTATATGGAGTCTTGTCATGACCCAGATTAATAAAGAAGAAAAGTTAGTCAAAACGCTGTCGTTTTACCTTTCATTCCAATTTTGATTTCTTTAGTACGTTGTCGTTTAAGCTAGTGCAAGTTGTTAAGACAGTTTTGTTATCCGTTGTCGTTTTAATTTTTATTTTACATCGAGATTCCCAATTCTGTTAGATCTGGGAGGACTCATATACATATAGTGCTGTAATCCATAAAAGAAAGGCAATGAGAATTTGAGTGTTCTGTGATCTTTTGGCTCTGTTTTCTTCGTGTGAAATCAGGGAGGACCTCCATTTGAGGTAAGCTCTTGTCCTGGTTACAGGACAATTGGTATCAGAGCAGTCGCGTAACTCTGGGAATGGCCGATGGAACCCGCCTCAAGGCTATGGAAGAACTAGCAAGGAAGACAGAGGCGAGCTTGACTGGCTTGAAGGACCAACAAAGGGCTTTGGATGACAAACTCCAATTGGAGGCTCGAGGCAGAGAAGAGTTCGAAGGGCGCATCGAATCGAGATTCGATCAACTTCTCCAGCTTTTGGGTGATAAGGACAAGGGTAAATCAATTCGACCGGAATCTAGCAATATTCAGAACCCCCACTCAGAATTTGAAAAGTCTATGGGTAGCCATGACCTTCAAATTTCTGCCGGCGGCAACTTCGGTAAGCGGGTACACCCCAATTTCGGTGAACTCTCACCATTTCCCAAACCTAAGATCGAATTTCCTCGTTTCGATGGGGGAAACCCTCGGGCCTGGGCGAGGAAGTGTCGCCGATATTTTCAACTCCAACCCATGGCTGAAGCATCGAAGGTGGCCATGGCGTCTCTTCATTTCGAAGGGAAGGCCGAAATATGGTTCCAAGATTACCATGAGGTAAAACCCAACGTGATATGGGAGGAGCTTGTAGAGGATATTACTGCTAGGTTCCAGGAGTTTGGACATGACAACATTGTGGGTGAATTCAACAAGTTGCAACAGACTGGCACTGTGGTAGAATACCAGGAGCAATTCGAAGAACTTAAAGCATTGATGGTTGCTAGGAACAGAGGTCTAACGGAGGATTACTTTGTATTGAGTTTCCTTAGTGGCCTGCGCGAGGATATAAGAACTGCGGTTCAGATGTTTTGCCCTACCACCCTCACTCATGTGATGTTCTTAGCTCGACTCCAGGAAGCACACCTGGCTTCTCATTCCAATTACAAAAGGTACCCTCCCCTTCCCAAATCTTCTGCTCCATCCTTCCCAAACCACTATCCCAAACCCCCTAATCCAATTTCCAAAACCATTCATACGCCATCTCCACAACCCCTACCCTCCCACCCGTCATATTCCACCACCAATTCTCATCGTCACTCTCACACCTTGCCCCCACCAGCCCCTAAAACCCCTAGCCAATTTTCCCCCATTAAACGGCTGACATACGCTGAGATGCGGGCTCGCCGTGAGAAGGGCTTATGTTACAATTGTGACGACGTTTTTAAGCCCGGCCACAGGTGTGCATCCCAACTTCTGTACATATTGGACCAGGACGAGGAGGAAGTGATTACCACATCAGATACTATCGAGGACGAGGAAGTTTTCTTGCCAGACCCATCCACTGATATGGAGATCTCTGTTCATGCCTTGGCAGGTAATATCGCTCACAAGACTATTAAAATTCAAGGAATGGTCAAGAAGAGACCCATCACCGTTCTGATTGATAGTGGAAGCACCCATAGTTTTCTCGATCCGGAGGTTGCCAACCTCAGTGGGAGCCTCATTGAGCCCACTGCCCATCTGATCGTGACTATGGCTGATGGTAACAAGCTAGTTAGCAATGCTAAATGTCCCCAGTTCAAGTGGATTATGCAAGGTCATGAATTCACGGCTGACATGAAATTATTGTCCTTAGGGGGCTGTGACATGGTGTTAGGGGTTGATTGGATGCGTGAATATAGTCCCATTATCTTTGATTTTAAGCAACTTAAACTCACATTTACCAACGGAGGAAAGAAAGTGGTTTTGCGTGGCGGGAACGAGCAAGCTTCCCTCAGACTTATGTCCGGCCAAGCACTACAGAAGTTACTGCGGAAAGGAAAACCTACTATCTTCGGCCACTTATTCTCCATCTCCACTGAATCCACCCCTCCCCCGAACCCCCACCCTTCTATCTCTCAGGTTCTCCAGACCTTTTCAGAGATCTTCAACGAACCCAGCAGCCTACCCCCCCCCCCCCCCCCCCTCTCCCCCCCAAGACACCATGATCATACTATTCTTCTTAAACCTTACTCCCTCCCACCTAACCAAAGGCCTTACCGAGTCCCTTATATCCAAAAAACCGCTATTGAGAAACTTGTCCAAGAGATGTTGACCGCCGGTATAATTCAGCCCAGTCAAAGCCCCTTTTCTTCCCCTGTCTTACTTGTCAAAAAGAAGGATGGTGATTGGCGATTTTGTGTGGACTATCGCAAGCTTAATGACCTCACAGTTAAAAATAAATTTCCCATACCTGTTATCGAAGAATTGTTGGATGAACTACATGGGGCCACTATTTTTTCCAAGATTGATTTGCGAGCTAGGTATCATTAAATTCGAGTCCACCCCTCTGACACTCATAAAACTGCCTTTAAGACTCATCAAGGCCATTATGAATTTCGGGTCATGCCCTTTGGCCTCACCAATGCTCCCGCCACTTTCCAATCCCTCATGAACCACATCTTCCAACCCTACCTTCGAAAATTCATTTTGGTATTTTTTGATGACATCCTTATCAACAGTCCTTCCCTTGACTCTCACCTACATGACCTCCACCTAGCCTTAACAATTTTACGTGCCCACACCCTATATGCCAAGCTCTCGAAGTGCTCCTTTGGGCAGCCTCAAATCGACTACTTGGGTCATATAATCTCCGGAGATGGTGTAGCGGCAGACCCAAGCAAAATCAAGTACATGTTGGACTGGCCCACACCAAGCACTATCAAAGGCCTTCGTGGATTTTTGGGGCTCACTGGTTACTACCGTCGATTTGTCAAGGGTTATGGGTTGATCAGTAAGCCATTAACGAACTTACTCAAGAAGGATGCTTTTACTTGGGGACCTGCAGCACAGCTTGCTTTTCAGCAACTCTAAACAGCCGTCACCACGACCCCTGTTTTGGTCCTACCCAATTTTACTCAGGATTTCGACCTTGAGGCGGATGCTTGTTCCACCGGTGTTGGAGCTGTCTTAATGCAAAACGGCAGGCCCATAGCCTGTTTCAGCAAGGCCTTAGGGCAACGCTTTTTGGGGCTATCCATGTATGAAAAAGGAACTCTTAGCCATCGTTATGGCTGTCACAAAATGGAGGTCATACCTTTTAGGCAACCATTTCATCATTCACACGGATCACCAGAGTCTCAAATACTTCTTGGACCAGCGGATACACACCCTCATTCAACAACGATGGCTCTCGAAATTATTGGGATATGATTATGAGTTACGGTACAAGAGCGGGCGAGAGAATTGAGTTGATGATGCCTTATCCCGAATAGCTCACGAGCAAGCTACTTGTTCAGCAGTTACTGTGTTACAACCTGCTTGGATTCAAGAGGTGGTCCCCAGCTATGCTGATGACCCTTTCGCCCAAAAGCTAATCCCTCAACTCCTTATCTCCACCCACAACAATGCTGATTTCACTTATTCTCACGGCATCCTACGGAAAAAGGGCAAAATTTACGTGGGACACTCCACGGATCTCCGCCAGAAGCTTTTGTCAGCTATGCATTCGTCCTCAATAGGGGGGCATGGGGGCATCCAAGCCACCTATCAACGGGTCAAAACTTACTTCTACTGGCCAGGGTTAAAAAAGGCCAGTGAAGAGCTAGTGCAGGCCTGCGACATTTGTCAACGCCATAAGCATGACCACACCCATCTGGCTGGGTTGCTCCAACCACTGCCCATTCCTGATCAAGCTTGGGCTCATTTATCTATGGACTTCATTGAAGGCCTATGTAACAACCCTAAAATTTCTATGTAAATAATTATTTTAATAATTATTTTTAGTTAGCAATATTATATGAGTGTGCCTATGTAAGACATGTGTTTGGAAAATTTTAAGTGTTTGGTGGACATATAAATTAAATCATGAGTGAGCGCGTTTAGTTTGGAAGTTATATTTTATTAATTTATATTTGTTAAAAAATAAAATGAAGGGTTGATATGTATTTTTGTTATATACACTATAAGGAAAAAGACTTTTTATGTCACTTAAAAAGTGACATAAATAGGTATTTATGTCACTATTTTTTCCAGTAAAAAGTGACATAAATGGAGGCGACATAAATGTTTTAAAAGTGACATAAATGTTTTCGAAAAAATGACATAAATGTTTCATAAAACCAACACATTTGTTAATAAAAAGTGACATAAATACTTAAAAGTGACATAAATATCATTTTATTTATGTCACTTTTAGCCTAAAGTGACATAAAAGTAGAAAAGTGACATAAATATCAAACAAAAAATTACATCAAAGTCTTAAAAGTGACATAAATACTCAAAAGTGATATAAATACCACTTTATTTATGTCACTTTTAACCTAAAGTGACATAAAAGTAAAAAAGTGACATAAATACCAAACAAAATTATTACATCAAAGTCTTAAAATTGACATAAATACTTAAAAGTGACATAAATACTATTTTATTTATGACACTTTTAACCTAAAGTGACATAAAAGTAAAAAAGTGACATAAATACCAAACAATCAAAATCTTAAAAGTGACATAAATACTATAAAAGTGACATAAATACTTAAAAAAGTGACATAAATACCACCCTGTTAAAACAATATATACCACCCTGTACATATATATATACAATACCACCCTGTACAAAATTAAATCCAACTCAATTAATGATCTATTGCAACTACTAAATTTCATCGATTCACCTAAATACCAACCAATTAATATATTGGAATGAACAAAAAAAATATACAATCAATCCGAGTCAAAAGTGCTAAACTAATAACATATACATATTACATAATATTCATAAAAAAGTACTAAGAAAACTATGAAACCAACAACAAAAAATTAGCCTAGCAAAAAAAGTGGTTCACTTGTTAGCTTTCCATCAAATTGTGAAACTTTAATTTGTACCTACAAAAAAGAAAAAAATTTCATTAATTAGTTGTATATATAAAATAATAAAAGAGCAAAACTATGTTTTGGGGTTTTGAGAGACCAAAATGTGTTCGGGGACTCGGAATGATGTAATACTCGTTTTTTCGAATCATTTGTCAACCGTGAATATATCCGTTATGCATTTCGTTAGTTCCCGCAAGTTTATTTAGGCATGTTTGAGGTGTGTGTAAAGTTTCGTGGCGTTTGGTTAAGCGGTTTACCGATTCACTACTCAAAACCTTAAAAATTAGGCGTTTTCAAGCCTAATTGATGAAAGAGTCGCTTTTTTCGCATTTTTTGTGAACCGTGATTCCGTTATCCATTCCGTTAGTTCACGCAAGTTTATTTAGGCATGTTTGAGATGCGTGTAAGGTTTCATGGCGTTTGATTAAGCGGTTTACCGATTCACTACTCAAAACCTCAAAAACTAGGTGTTTTCAAGCCTAAGTGATGAAAGAGTCGTTTTTTTCTCATTTTTTGTGAACCGTGATTCTGTTATCCATTCCGTTAGTTCCCGAAAGTTTATTTAGGCATGTTTGAGGTGCGTGTAAGGTTTCGTGGCATTTGGTTAAGCGGTTTACCGATTCACTACTCAAAACCTCAAAAACTAGGTGTTTTCAAGCCTAAGTGATGAAAGAGTCGCTTTTTTGTATTTTTTGTGAGCCGTGAATCCGTTATGTATTCCGTTAGTTCCCGCAAGTTTATTTAGGCATGTGTTGAGGTGTGTGTAAGGTTTCGTGGCGTTTGTTAAGCGGTTTACCGATTCACTACTCAAAACCTCAGAAACTAGGCGTTTTCAAGCCTAAGTGATGAAAGAGTCGCTTTTTTCGCATTTTTTGTGAACCGTGAATCCGTTATATATTCTGTTAGTTCCGGCAAGTTTATTTAAGCATGTTTGAGGTGCGTGTATTTTAGTTCTTACTTTTAGCTTAGATCACTAATTCAATATAAACTAATCTGCACATGTTCTCTACAAATGGAATAATCAACAATTAATATGCATCAAGTAACATGCAGATCCATTTAGTTGTGGAGCAACATGAACTAATTCAAAGATTAAATAATGGCCAGCCGCAATGTTCATAGTCAGTAATATTCACATCAATCTGAGCAAATTTCAGTTCCTATATATAAGAAGGTAAATTTCAGTTCCTGTGTCAAACATGTGTTCAATTATACTTAAAACTACACAGAAACTAGCACTACACAAGACTGGACATGATAATTGATGCACACAGAGAAAGAGAGGAGGGATTGAACCAAAAGGAAGACATCAATTGGGAATGGATAACACTACCTTCTTAGTTTGGCATTGTTCTCCAGACAAGAGTTTAGGTTATTCTTGCATTGATCTAGTTCATTCTGATTCTTTTTCAACTGAAACCAAACAAAGTTGATGTAAGACATAATCTTCAAGTGGAAAAAAAGTAAGATAATTCAACTGAACATGAGTACACAACCTCCAAGTGAAGTGATTCATTCTCTTTACTGATATGTGGAACTTCCTGTGCCATTCATGAAGAATTCGTAAGGATTTAAGAAAAGGTGACACAAACAATTCACTTTTCTAGATTAGCTGGAGAAGAAGGAAAAAATCCTATTTATTTAGGTTTAACCTGAGCTGGCATAGTTGGAGGGTTATGAAGCTTCGAGTTCCCATCAAGCAAAAGAACAAGCTGTAAGAAGAGGGATAATGTTCATTTAACTCTGGAGTTTTGCAGAACATGTATGTGCACGTTGTCAATACAAATTCTCAATCCATTAATCTCATGCTTATTCTTCACTCACAAATTCTGAATTCTCTAATCCTCTGTTGACAGAAGTTAGCACTCTTAATATGCTATAGTTATTTCCTTTGTGTTTAAACATACAACAATTGTGTACATGAGTGCTTATGTGCGTTTGTGTTGCTCTCTTACCCATCTTCCTTGGATTCTCAATCTTCAGGCCTACATTGAAGTTTCTCTGCAATTTGACTGCCTAGGTCTATGTGGCAACTGCATAGTTCCCAGCATCTGGGCTTTTAACAAATGTCTGTGCTTTGATTTTTTAATAGGTAATTCCGCACCTTCCTTTGAATTTTAGCCTTTTCAGACCATTCATTTTTTCTCTGAGTATTTTTAGATGAACTGTTTCACATTTACATTGTGTGAGTGTATATACATGCATATATCTATATATATTACGACTTGGGTTCTGCGTTGTGGAATGTGTTCTTCTCTGTCTCCCTATTGAAGTCAACACTAACTCTAAGGTTCTATTTGGATCATTAATTTAGTGAGAATAAGGAAAATGAAACACTAAGGAGAACACTTTTTTTTTGTTCGGTTTGGAAAAAAATGAGAAAAATAGAAGTAAACAAAATTGTTAAAATTAATTAAAACAATCAATTGTGTCAATCATTCTTCTTTACTAATATTGAGTTCTTATTAGTTTTTGACTTTTTGGTTCTAAATGTCACTTAAACTTGGAAGTGTTAAAAAAAAAAAAGATTAGTGGTATAATTTTACTTCTTATAATCTTTTTGTTTTTATTTCATTCTGTCCACATATAAATGCAGCCTAAAGCTCTCTCCAGTCTCCACTAAAAGAATTAAGATCAATTTGGTCCAAATTCCAGGTGAGTACATTGTGCCGAATGAGTTTTTGGTCTTTTCCAACTAGCTCATTACCTAACATTTAAAGTATGCAATATCAATCGAGGAAAACATCATATATACCTGCATCTGAAACCACTTTTCATAGTTCCATTGCCAATACTCTTTTACTTCCCAATACCACTATAAATCTATTTGTTCTCTAGTTCCACAATGTGGAAATTTAATAAGCTTACACCTCTGGGAAAAAAAACACATAATTAAACACTTGGCCCTTGTTTGGGAATACCAAAAATAGGATCAAGTTTAGACCAAGTCTCATTTTTATCTGGTTTTTCAAAACCAGTAAAATCTGGTTCTGGGGTACTATCTGGAGAGCCCTCACTTTGGAAGGAGTTTTTTTTTTCCAACAAGGTCATTACCTAAACATTTAAACTACGCAATTTTGAAGAAGGAAAACACCATAGATACCTGAATCTGAACCTTGTATACTTATTGCTTGAAGAATAAAAGAAGAGAGATTTTGTTTGTTGTTTACCTTCCATTAGGTAGTGTACTGGCTTGAAATAACCAGCCTCTGCCATGTGAAGAGCATTTTGGGTATTGCTGGACAAAGAATTCAGCAACATCCCTGCGTCATGTGAAGCGACTGGATCATCTCCATTGAAAATGGATACCGACATAACAATACACCCTTGAATACTCCCAATCCTTCTTCTAACCGCAGAAAGATCCGATAGACTTGACAACAACCCCACAGCTTCTCTCCGCTCCTCCGCATCCCGCATCAACGACTTGACCAAAGTCGACAAGGATCCAACGTCCGCCATCTTCTCCTATTGTAAGTAAGATACCCAAAAAAATAAAAATGTTGTTAAGACTTGATGATCATTAAAGAAGTAGTTTCAACAAAATCTACATCATTCATGATTAATTTACCTTGTTTTCAGGATTATCTGATGCTAGACTTCTGATCATTTGAATAATGGTCGAGCGGTTGCTCGATTTACTTGAACCCAATCGGTTAAACAGAATTGGGATGACCCCTTCATCACTGGTATTTGATGAGTCCTGTGTGTATATGCGTGTAAGTTATGTATGTTATATACTCGTATATATATATATATATATATAAAAGGAGCTACCTGAGAGAACAAAGAATGAAAAGACTTAAAAAAGGAATTGAATTGAATGTGCTGCAGAGGGAGATTAAAGAATGAGAAGAAGACTTTGAATTTTGTAGAATCAATCAATTGAGAAAGACTTTAAGGTCTTTGTTTAATCCAATTCTCAAATTTGTTTTGGACGGGAGAATTGCTTATTTATATGTATGAATGACAGAGTGAGATTAAAAATCAAATCATCAAAATAATAACAAGAGGTAAGGCAACTGCCAGGAGAACGAACTGAAGACCTAGAATTGGCTTTGCTCTTTGTGCGTACTTATTTGTCGTATTGTCCTCCCCGCTATATCAATGTGAAATACAAGGCATTGGAAGGTAGTAGTTTGTAAGGTTGCGAAGAATGGCATCTTTCCTGTCAGTGTCAGTCGCTATATTGAGACATTCTCTCTCTCTCTTTCTCTCTCTCTGTGTGTGTGTGTGTGTGTGTGTGTGTGTGTGTGTGTGTGTAATAACGCTGCTTGACCTGTAAAAGAATTTTGACACCTTCCTCTTCCATTCTGTTCAACATCCATCGAAGTAAACGCAAGGTCAGAGAAGACGAAGTCAACTCTCTCAACTTTGAATGTAGCAATAATGCTATACCCACACAAAACGAGAGGTTTGGTTCACACTTGCTCATTCGGTATTTCAGTGGGTGATATGTTTCTCAATCATGTAATTATGTTGATTGTGCAAGTAAAATGAGAATAAAATAGGACACAAGTCATATCATAAAGGTCTCAGTGAGCAATAGTGAACCAAAAAAGGATGAGTAAAAATACTCTTACACAATATTCCACATAAAACAATCATGACCCTTCATTCTAGAGGCAACCATGTGAGGAACACTTGGGTCACACACGGGATCCACCGAAATCAGGGGTCATAATTTTTTGTGTCAAATTTGTTTGGGTCTAGCATTAGTTTTGATTGTAGACCACCAAAACCCCCCAGAATGAAGGACCAGGATTATTTTGTGTAGATTCTTGTGTGAGTCTATTAGTACTCTTGAATGTAGAACACCCCCCTAGATTGCTTAAGATCAAATGCATGTCAAAAGCACACATGCACCATTGAACTCAACCATACAGAGTAACAAAAAAACTAGAGATATAAATTCAGCTCTAAAGTGCTTCCTAATAGTAAACCAAATATGCTAATGCAGGCGGTAGAGGTCCCAGAAAGCACTTTTGGGCTCAAACGTGCATTTGGAAAGTGATTCCAAACAGGCCCTAAGCATAATTCAGCTCTACCTAAAGATATAAATTCTATAAGACTTTTTGTACTTTGTAATAATATCTAAAGTGACAATTACATCATAACAAATCACTCAATTAACAGAACTGACAGAGAGTCAGTTCTCAAGACTAAGAATACTTGTGGACCATAAGACAGCTCCAGAAGGTACCCTGCTGCCACAAATTCTTTTGATTGTACATAGAGTGTACGTGAAAGGAAACACGCGTGGATGTTTGGTACGCAAGAGTGGTTAAACAAACTTCCAGTTGAACAAATAGCTTGACCTACTTTGACCTATAGAAAATTTTCAATTACGAATAACACAATTAGAACTTTCTGACTCAACTGAATTTGGAAGTAAAGGAATCTCAAACACTATCAGTTAGCAAAGTAAACATAATGTAATAGTGAATAGTGATGTAGAAGGTGAGTTTATACAACTATCTGTGTTCATAATAATCTTAAAACAACAAAATTTATTAGGAAATCTCTGTTCAACATTCTCTTGAGTTTAATCCATCATCAGCTTTTCTCTCTCTTTTTGTATACGTGTGTGCATATATATTCTTTTGTCCTACCAAACAGTAAAATTTCCTGGGCAAGGGGGTGAAATTTAAGGGAGTATAATCCCAAATCTAAAGCATACAAAAGTAAGAAATCTAAAAAAAATATATTAAGGAGTAATCTCAAGCATATTTACCAACATGACACAGTTATAATGGTTGCTCAAAAGAAAATTTCCCCATACAAAAATAGCAAAGAAGAAAAATAAAGTAAACTCTAGTACAAACCTGTTCCAGATTGCTAGTTAAAGCATCATCCGCAGAAGAAAATGTTCGAATCAGTTATACGTCAACTGTTGAAACATATTCAACAAACTATAAAAAGATTAGACTCTCTTGTTGAGCTATGAACTGTGAAAAGATACAAATTCCCATCCTCATTATTTACTGCATAATCTGAAAGATTTCCAGCTAAAAAAACCAATTGAATATACAACAATTTTATTGTTAGCACTAGCCAAATTGTACAAACGTGAAGCCTGCTCCGAATTAAATTTTGTAGGCAATTCTGGATGCAAAGGCGCGTAGCAATGCTACTTGAGGGTTAGAACTGTCCTTAAGGGTCACTTCCCGCCACTCATAACATGGAATTATTACTATAAATCGTCACCATGCATTGTTAACATAAGCCGTGGGTTTTTTCTTAGAAATATTTAAAACAAACATTCAACCATTTCTAAGAAAAATCTGCAATTATTCAAACCTTATCTTGCAATTATTTAGATGGTGCAAGGGGGATGTCAAAGCAAAGGACATCATGGTTAGTAACATTACAAGATTTTGACAGCCAATGTCATGGTTCTAGCACAAGAATAGGAGGGGAAAAATAGAAGGGGCTAACTTTTGGCAAACTTATATTCCTTACAACAACTTCTCATTAAGCTAGATACTTAACTAAAAGAAAAAGTGTAGCTTACTACAAAAACCAAGATAAACGCACATTGACGTGTTAATTCTGTGTGCACAACAGAAATATTTTTTGCTACAACAATAATATTTATAGTAGAAGAAAAAGTAGTTGTAATTAGTAATGCAACAACAATCAGATAAACATTACACCAAACCAAGTTGAGCTTGAGCAATAATAGTCAATAAAATCACAAAGAACAAACTAAAAGCATCCCATAGTGGGAAATAAGGAAAGCTATCACTTTGCAGTTAAAGATGAAATAAGAACAGAAAACTTAAGTGTCTTTTAAAACCGAGCTAATAACTATCTTCTATTGGTGTTTAAAACTAATATGAGCAATCACATTGCTTGGATTCTTTAAAAAAATAATAACAATATATAAGAGTAAAAATGATCTAATTTAGATGCAGATATAACAAGTAACTGGAAGTGAGGGAAACCTCTATCCAACATAGATCAACTGTGTGGCATTATCATGAGCGAGGGGAAAAAAAAAAGAACTGAAACATATGCATTTTAACTTTCAGCTTGTATAAAAGGTTGGACCACAGTGTATCTATTCAAGTTAAAGTTACAAAACTAATTTTCTGTGTGTGCAATTAGCTTGAGGTAACATTTTCTTGCATACATCAAGATTGAACCACATGGTGCACCCAAAAGAACTTGACACACTTGTCCAGGAATGAACTTGGATCACATTTAAGTAGCCTTGGTAAATTCTACAATGCATGTTAACTATAACATATAATAAATAATTCCATTGTTCTCAAATTTGAATCCCAAATTTGGTTTCCAAATGCTTTGGTAGTTATACCACTCAAAACAATTTCCAATGAAAATGCAGTGGTCCCCCATTCTAATTAAATGTGGCACAACTTTCATAGCATTTGTGATATAAATATAAGCTGGTTAAACCAAATAACAATACTATTTGGACCTTAGAATACATGGGAGAATTACCTACATAAGTTTAAGGAAAGGCCATTTGGAGCAGACATAACTCACCTCCTCGCAATGTGTCTGAGGCGCCTGAGAAAGGAAATCAATGTCAATTTGGGTATAGATGAGCTCCGTAATTTTCATGTCCTTAACATTTCCCCATGGAATAGTATAATACAAAAATTACTGAACTATGCCAGTAGGAAGATTAAAACAAGAAATTACATTCATAATGCTTTCATTTATTTTCCACTATATTGGCTTTTCCTTCTTATTTTCCTAGGCATCCAGCAAACGAGAGTGTTTTTCTTTCTTTTCCCTCACTAAAATCCATGAACCAAATAGACCCTTCTTTGTTTTCCTTCATGCATTAGAAGCTAATAAAATTGTAAAAATAAAGCAGATATTGAAGAAAAGAGGAGATAAAATGGGTATTACAATTGAATACTGTGAACGTATATATATCTTACACTATTTCTTGTCCTTTCTATTATCCCTCCCTAAATCCTTGAACCAAGCTTTGGTTCATCATGCTACGCCAACCTTGCCCCATTTTTATACACCATATGATTCGTTAATATAACCGACACAATCAAATGCAACTAAACTTCCACCTATAAGACCAATTTCCACATCTACACTTTCTAGAACTACCATCTCCGGCAGAAATTGAATTAGTTTACAAGGTATCCATTATTATTCCAACAAACGTATAAAGTTGATTACAAAGTATTGCGAAAGAGTTATCATAGATAAAAAATTTAAAAAAACTTGTACCACTAAGCTTGTAACCTCACAGTAAAATAAAAATCCCTTTATACTATGCACTCTTAGTATTGACATCTAGTTGAAAGTTAGGTCAATCTCAACCAAAATTATGACCCTTGTTCTATATGAGAAATTTACTACTTTGGTGGTATCTGAAGATGGGCTACGAAACATTTAAATAGAGTTTTGAGGTTTTAAGCAATTGTAGAAGTTACCAGACAATGTCTAAAAAGCTCAAACAATTATTAATCAAGCATGTCTCAAGAGCATCAACAGCCATGTATAAGTACCAAAAAATTAATACCATGTTTGGTTGTCTCTTGAATTTGAGTAATCTCATCCATAAATTTAATAGTACTCCAGTTAAAAACCTACGAAGCATGGATAAAAACACATCGACACGGATGTCTCAAATGCATTAGTAGGTATATATAGCTACTAAAACTGAGTACCATGTTTCTTGTCTCTTGAATTTGAATAGCCTCATCCCCAATTTATAAATAGTACATAAGCATAAAAACTAAAGACCCATCCGAACGAATGAATCTATATAGATAAATTGAGATTCCAAGATGGAAGCATTGAGGATTTTCTTTTATAAGCATTGAGGATTTTCTTTTAACATACATTTGCTCACCAAATTAGAAGTGCATTTTCTTCATGAGAATGTACCATCCAAAAGATAGCAAATTACTACCAGAACATGTCTCAATTGCATAGCTATAGAAAACTACTAATTACCTTGAAGACTATCGTAACAACAACCTATGAAATTTTGGAACTTCATCATTTTTCTTGAGAATGTAGGATTCAAATGAATGATGCAATATAATATTAGAGTTGCCAAACTTGTTTACCTCTTCCATTCCATGAAGAATCACATCGCGTTGATGATTAATTCGATTCTCATCAAACACAAAATTCTGCAGTACTTCCGCAAGAATATCAAGTGCCTCTGGCACATGGTTGGTCGTAACCTAGGCGTAATAAGTCGTTTGTTCTCTAAGTCACCAATTGTCTTTGAAAAGAAACAAATTGATAGTTGATACTAATTGATAATAGCCCCAACCAATGAACTGCAGATTTGGGAAAAGAAAAAAATTTGTTTGTGTTGATACTATATGTCTATGTACTTGAAATACTTGAAAATGAAAGAAATAAAAAAACAAATTTGACAAAAAAAACCCAACAGGGTTTTCTCCTCAAAATCCAAACGGAGACAAACATGGATCAAGTTAAACTAACAGCAGCAAATATAATGATATGCATATACACAAATTGTGAACTCTTTGGAAAAAGTATACCTTTAAGCTCTATACACACTTAGGACCACGGTCCTACCTTGGTGGCAAAAGCCCACCATCCTCACCCAAGTGGTTAGTGTTCAAATCCCCCATCCCATGTATCAAAAAAAAAATAAAAGCTCTATACATACTTAACTTTGCAATCATATGAGCTGGTGGTGTTAAGTAAGAAACAGATGGTGTAAGTAGCAAATTCTTATGGAATTCTTACCTTTAGTTCTCTAGTGTTTTCTTCAAAGAAAAGTTACAAACTTTAAAATTCTTGATTTATTTTTCACCCAATTTTCTTTTCTGTCTTTTTTTTCCTCACAATTTTTCCTTACCAACCAAAGAAAGAAGAGAGTTTTCTTTTAATTAAGAGAGGTGGAGATACTCACAGCTTTTGGATCACAACCCTCAGAAACTAACTTTACCTTTTCAGCTTCCATTGCCGTTGTCCTCACGATGCTTCTAGACTCGGGCACTGCCCACATTCTGTAACCAATTGATTTGTAATTAGAATCATGTATCCAACATTGAAAATCATAAAAATAACCTTGAAAATAACTTACTGTACCACAAAATCAAAAGAGGAAAAGAGTTATAATGTGGCAGTAAATCTCAGATAACCTTAAAGATATGGGCATAGAAAAGAAGGAATCAGATTTTTATGACCCACATATGTAAATTTTAAGGCTTTAAATATAATATGTGCACAAAATAATCAAAAATTAAGATGAAATGGCATCAAGTTATGTAGAGGTAATTCAATTAGGAGAAAGAATTAACCCAAACCTACAAATTAAGATGAAATGGCATAAATTTTGATGTCCCAATTCACCCAAACCTACAAATTAGCAGAGAGTCAACACAGAATCAACAAAAAATAAGAATTAGTTCAACTTGGATCTAAAAGTAAACTCACAAACTCTTGACTGCCAACAAAAAAGGAGGAGAACCATAGCACAAATTAAACCTAAAATTAATCAGTTAATGAAAACTCAAAAGTCAAACCACTTAAGCATGAGTATATAATAGCTTTTTATACAAACAAGGAACAGAAGACCAAACTTGGATGGAGAAAAGAAGCTTGAATGGAGATATGTGATCGTACTACAAATAGTGGAGATATGTTAAGACCAACTCATTTTCCATATAAACATATTGACATCAACAACTGCAAAAATAAGGGGGGGGGGGGGGGTGAGAACAAATTTAAGTATGAACTTAAAATGCAGCAAAAGGCCAGATATTGATTACCTTAACATATTGATTACCTTAAACAGTGGACGCCCAAATCCTGCGGGTCGGAGATAAATATGAGATTAGACAAAACGAGAGCATGTGTGAGTTCTGAACCCTAATCGATTTCCATCCTCCCAATAGCCAAAAGAAAAGAAACAGTGAAGAAGACTGGGAATACCTTTGGTGCGTGAGAGCAGATCTGCGTGTGTGTGTGTGTGAGTGAGATAGGGAGATTATCGATAGAGAGGAGGCACTCCGTAGAGGTGGTTGACGGTGTCGGAGTCGGTGGTCTGTGGTGGTGCCAGTATGGCCGCGTGGTGGCTCGGGTATGGTGTTTGGCGCGCGGAGAGAGAGAGAAAAGTAACCTGGGGAAAGTGTTTTGAAAATCAAAATCACCTTGGGAGGTGAGGACTGAGGTGAGACTGTATATATAGATATATATGTATACATATAGATATGTTTAGCCCTAGAAAGAAGGAAGAGGAAGAAGGCGCATCGAAAGGTTAGAGAGGGTCTGTAACCCTTGGTGTTCCCTCAATGGATTCAGTGAGAGAGAAGATGACCGGACCGAGAGAGAAGTTGACCCAGGAAAACCTTGGAGAAGTCAGTGGTGGCCTGGAGTGGAGTGGTGGGCTCTTCTTCTCTAGTTTAGATTTAGGGCTCTGCAAATTTGTGGAGGGAAATTTGCAAAATGTGACTAAGAGATCGAGAGCAATGGTACTAAAAAGAGCCAGCGCTGTTTTCGCGCGCATAAATTTTTTTTATGTCGCTTTTTTTAAAAATTAGATATTTATGTCACTTTTTATAAAAAGTGACATAAAAATGAAATCTTTTATTTACAAAAATACCACCGCGTTTTTATTTATGTCGATTTTTAAAAAGTGACATAAATGTATTATTATTTATGTCACTTTTTTTAAAAAGTGACATAAAAACCTAAAAAGTGACATAAAAAGCTAGGATGATAAATAATTATGTCACTCAAAATAAAAGTGACATAAATGCAATTTAAAAAGTGACATAAAAAGTAATTTTTCTTGTAGTGATAGTGTTTACAAGCCCGCGAATGTGTTAAATAATGTAATTAACATTAAAACTTAGTACCGGGGTCATGGGTACCCATTGGGCTACTCATTTTAACACTTTGTACTGCATTCTGGGCTCATATAGGTCTCTTTTGTGAGCCCACAAGAAGAAAAACGGGATTTATATATTTTTGTGTGTTTTATTGACATGTGTTGTGTGTGTAGTGTACATATATCTTATATTAAAAACCCTAGCCACCCAAAAGAAAGAACAGACGTGTGTGTGTGTGTGTGTGTGTGTGTGTGTGAGAGAGAGAGAGAGAGAGAGGGAGAGAAGGAGAAGAAGAAGAAGAAGAAGAAGAAGAAAAGGGAGGAGAAAGGAGAAGGATTCCGGATTCGTGGTCACGTGGGGAATTGCGAAGCTTTCGTGGTGGTTGATTTGTGATCAACTAGGTGAGTTAAAATTTATATTTGGGTATATATATATATACACGTATGTATATATATATATATGTGTGTGTGTGTGTGTGTGCAAGAGAATCCAAATAGTTCTTATTAATTTTGTGGTTGGTGTTAAATTGTGTGTGGATCCCCATTCGTTATTATTGAATGATATAAATATTTATTTTCTTCGTGTGATTTTATGATTGTGATCTCGGTGTACTTGGATAGATCATGTGGATAGTTAATTTGATGAATACACAAAGGGGAATAATTTTGATAATGAATAAATAATAGAAAATTCGTTTTATTTTTATTTTAACAGTGGCAGAAACTTTGAAAAAATATTATAAAACCATGACTTAGATTTATGGAATTCTGTCCGCGTTGGCCTGTAGGAAACGCGATTCTGCACACTTTTCGTGTTTTAAGTTTTTCCTGATTCTGCACCGTTTGGGCAGAAATTTAAGATTACAGTAGCAGTTTTTAATATAGTTCAACGTGCAAATTGGAGAATATGATTTCTTATTATGTGCTTTATGTATGCTAATATTGAATGTTGGGTTGAGATTATTGTACCTGAAATAACTAACCTTATTGTGTGATCATTTTGATAAAAAAATGAGTAAATTTGATATGCTGAATAGTATATTTGGGGATCTTGTAATTTGATTGAAAATTTTGAGGGAAGATTGTTATGGGTTAATTGATAAAACCCTTTATTGTAAGAAATTGGAATACATCTAAAAGTTAGAGATGTGATTGGATGATAAGACGGAACTATGTGATAAATGTGAAATTCACAATTATTGGGATAATACGAATGATAAGTGATAATTGCAACATAGTTCTTTAGTGTTCACCACTCCCGTTGTGTGATATGTTTTTTTTGGTAGCTTGACTTGCTGAGTGTACCCTTTTGCCAGTGGCTTCGTGATCAAGCTGGCTTAAGCCTTATGCTCGGCTTATTTGTTAGACGTCTAGGCATATTGACTGGCCTTCTGTGTGTATACCTGGTTTGGTTGATACCCCAACCAAACTAGCACCAGAGTGGATGTTAGTAGTATGTCCGGGCACACATGGGATATATGTGTGGGTGCACCATGGAGGGTGACCAAGTGGTGAACCTAGGGAACACAAAGATAAATTAAAGGCTAATAAATAATGAAAAGGGATTATTTCATAAAACTGATAAGTGTGAAATAATAAATGCGACGTTTGGTGGACGGTTTGTATGCGGAATTGTTTCCTTGGTCTATGATCATTCAATTTGCAGGATGGTGGGCCCACTAACGTTTTACAGGTTTGGCTCACCATAAGTAAATGGGTAAGTATGAAATTCGTAGTAGCTTTGAATTTTGGGCAAGAAACTACTTGCCACCACATATTTGGAAACTACTCTATTGTCCACATATGTGTGTGGAACTACCTGTCTTGACCCAAGAGTATTGTAGTGTAATTTGTTGTCTACGGGTTCAAGTTGGATCCCTAAGACTTGTTGTTTTGTTTAACTCATACCAGTCATGTGACTGACCCGAGTGTGTTATACATTCGGGGGCGTTTCTATATGAAACGTAGTCGAATGTATTTGTGCAGGTTTAGTTTTTTTGGAGATTTTCGTTGGAGCTTCTGTTTGGGTGAAGAGATGGTCGTTGTGTTGTTTATTATTGGAATTGTACTTATTTTTGTTGTACTTGATTGTATTTTATTTTCTGGCATTGTGGGCCAGTATGTATAATTATAATAAATATGGTATATTGTGTATTGGGAACGTTGTAGTTACTCTGACCAATGGATGTATAGATTTTATTCTTATTTATTTTTATTTCCGCTGAACTCTGTATGTGGACATTTTATTTATGAAAATGATGTTTTTTTTTAAATTGAAAAGTGATATAATATTTATAATGGAACTTTATTTCTTTTACAATGAAATGGATGTTTGGGAATACATGTTTAATAATAAAGAGTTTTTCTTTAAACACAAGATCACATGTCCTTATTTAAGGAGTATTAAATACTGTTTTCAATAAATTTTCTGTTAGTATATGGGAGGGTGTCGCTCTCGTGATTTTTGGTAATTGAATATTAGTCCGGATACAAGCTCTGGATTGAATATTTGGTTGTCCAAAAATCGGGGTGTGACAGCCTACCCAACTCTCGGGGAAAAGATGTTATCCTGGTAGTGGTGGATCGATTCACCAAGTATAGCCATTTCCTTGCTCTAACCCACCCTTTCACTGCCCTTGATGTGGCCCAAGTCTTCTTGGATAACATTTATAAGCTACATGGACTGCCTTCGTCCATCGTTTCCGACAGGGGCAGCATCTTCCTTAGTGGGTTTTGGCAAGAATTGTTCAAGCAGCTTGGCACTGAGCTCCATCTCAGCACCGCCTATCACCCTCAGTCCGATGGCCAAACGGAGAGAATAAATGCTTGTTTGGAATCTTACTTGAGGTGCATGACCAGCTATAGACCCAAGCAATGGCTCAATTGGCTTGCCTTAGCCGAATGGTGGTTTAACACTAACTACCATTCCGGCTTGAGAATGTCCCCCTTCCAAGCCCTCTATGGTTACCTGCCCCCACAACTTGCCCTATACCCAGAAAGCCAGCACCCAATGCCGCCGTTGAGGATTATTTGCAGCAGCGCCGGATCATGACTACCGCCCTCAAAGAAAACCTCCAACAGGCCCAAAACCGGATGAAACAATTCTCCGACCGCAAGCGCACGGAGCGACACTTTGTCGCAGGGGATTGGGTCTACTTGAAGCTTCAGTCCTATCGTCAAACCTCTGTGGAACTACGGCGTAATCTCAAGCTGGCAGCTAAGTACTATGGGCCTTACCAAATTGTCACCAAGATTGGCACAGTGGCTTACAAGCTGAACCTGCCCCCCGGTTCCAAGATACATCCCGTCTTTCATGTATCTCAGCTCAAAAAGCAAATAGGCCCCACTAGGCTGCTGTTGCCACAACTTCCATTGGTTGATTTTAACGGCCACATGTGCGTTGAACCACTTAAGGTGTTAGACCGTCGCATGGTTAAGAAGCATAATCATGCCGTCACCCAGATTTTAGTCCAATGGACCAATTCAGTTCCAGAAGATGCTACTTGGGAAGATTATTATGCCATCACAAATCAGTTTCCAGACTTCCATCCTTGAGGACAAGGATCATCCGAAGATGGGGGCATTGTCATAACCCAGATTAATAAAGAAGAAAAGTTAGTCAAAACGCTGTCGTTTTACCTTTCATTCCAATTTTGATTTCTGTAGTACGTTGTCGTTTAAGCTAGTGCAAGTTGTTAAGACAGTTTTGCTATCCGTCGTCGTTTTAATTTTTATTTTACATCGAGATTCCCAATTCTGTTAGATCTGGGAGGACTCATATACATATAGTGCTGTAATTCATAAAAGAAAGGCAATGAGAATTTGAGTGTTCTGTGATCTTTTGGCTCTGTTTTCTCGTGTGAAATCAAGGAGGACCTCCATTTGAGGTAAGCTCGTGTCCTGGGTACAGGACAAGTCTAAATGGATCTCTAAAGACTACAAGAAAGTTATTCTCACCCTTGGGAGATGATAATTTTACCCAAATGTGATCCCAAAATAGGGTAATATTTTTTTGGTGCTCATCCAAGTTTAGCCCCCCCTTTTTTTTTTTTTTGTAAATTTATTTTTTCTGGCCAAGTATCTATGTTTTTTTTTTTGTTTGCAGAGTAATGTTACATATTGAAGAAATTTGTCATAAGTTCAAAATTTTTTAAGCAAGCAGGCCCTTTCTCTTTCATTGTATAATACATGTTGAATACTAAAAATTGTATTTTATAACTAATTCGTCACCTCTAATTCTTGTAGCAACAGGTAAAGTGCTTAAAAGGAAAACTACATAATTGTTTAATGTAAGTGCTTAAATTGATATATATTTTACCTCTATTCTTTGCTTAAGTTCACCAAGTAAAAATAAATAAATAAATTTGTTATTGAATGAGATCATATCAATGTTTTCCTTCCCCTCAAGCAACTCAAGACTTCCCAAACCATAACGTATGATTAAAAAAAATTCACTTAATACTAGGTACACCTAAACGGGACACCTAAATAATACACATACTAATGTGGATTTTCAAAATTATTCATCAATTACCAAACATAGTTCAAATTACTTTCAAAACTGCCACAACACATCATCAAGTGAATAATTTAGGTGCACAAAATCGGGGTATTTAGCATTTTTCATATTAGATAAAGTGTACAACCCGTGCATTGCATGTGTTATTGACTAGTTTTATAAAAGAGTAATGCTACGCTTCCCAAATTCTAGTTCCAAATTTTCATTCCAAATAATGTGACAGTGGGCTCATTGAATTTTGATTGGATAATTTTGAAGTGGTCATATCATTAATATGGGTGATCCCACTGCCACATCACTGTCATATCATTTAAGATGTAAATTTGAGATTATAACTTGAGAAGCATAACATTACTCTTTATGAAATTAGCGAGCGACATTTTGATTTAATATGTACAAATTCGACTCTATCTAACGAGTAGCTTGGGCCGATTGATGAAAGTGGGTGGCTTTCTGTATTTTATATTCCAGCGCTTATGTTGTTATCAAATCTTGGTATTGTAAGTTGATATCTATTAGCTAGGTTTTGTTTTAGTCAGATAGAAGAATTCCATTGAACTGACTATTTTTTTTCTTCATTATCAACCCCACAAATGTCCCATGTGATCAGTGGAGTGAGAGTGATGTATGGTGAGAGAGAAAGTAAAAATAATATGATAATGTTTCGAGATATATATTTATATATAAATAATATGATAATGTTTTGATATATATATATATATATATGAAATTTGCTAACTTACAGCACATGAGACTTTTAGCAACGAAAAATAGGCTTTTAGAGCCCCTCATATATATATATATATATATATATACTAGATATTGCCCGTGCCCGAGGGCACTATCGGCAGGGTTTAAAATTCTTCGGTTCGATTTAGTGCGATTTTTAGTTAAATCGATCGGTTTCGGTTCGGTTCGGTTCGATTTAGTGTAAATGTTCAGTTTGATTCAATTTTTCCACTGCATGAAAATTTTGAAAATCAACCGAACCGATCAGTTTTGATACACCCATAACTATCGGAAAAAAATAAAAAGGATTTATAAAATTATAACTTAAAAAAAAAGTTCATCATAAAAATTTGACAAAGTCAACTTTGTTATTTCGATGTTTGATCTTGTGAACATGAATTACCAAAAACTTCTAGCACACGTGCATTCACTCAGTATTTAACTCCATGTGCGATCGACACTTAATACAATTCCATGTGTATTTTAACAACAAAAAGAGAATGATACGATACACTTATCCAATAATACTATAACTGGAAAATTCAATTAGTATTGCCCATGCCTACAGGCACTATCCATTTGATTTGAATACATGTGTTTTGTTGTTAGCTATATATCATTCATCCAATATAGATGGTCTTATATTAGATACAAAATTTCATTCCTATCTCTATATAATAAAAATCAAACATACTTTTTATTGTTGTACCTTAATGTTTTAGCAACAAAGAAAAAATAACATAATCCATCAGTAAAATTCTGAAATATTACAAACAGAAAAGTCTTGCATGCTAAAATTCTAAAATATGACAATATAAGATTCATCACCATTACCAATATAAAGAACATAAAAAGAGAATTATGATTTTCATTTACTGGATGTTCCTTTACGATCTTCGGGCATCCAACCATACATTTTCCTCATCATTCTACAGAACGAAGTTGTATCCAATACAATACACCTTCCTATGTGAGAAATATACACAGCAAGCTGATTATGTATTCAACAAAGAAATTAGTACTGAAAATGTGTACCGCTATTATTAAAATTAATTTATATAGATAGTTTTAATTTACCTCGCTATTCCCTTTCCATCTGAAAAGCCTCGGTTTGTTTATCCACTTGGAGTCCCTACACATCCTCTTCCAGACCTACAAATATTTAAATGTAAGTAAAATAAAAATATTTTTCAAGAGTTTATAATTTATTAAATTAGAATAATTTACCTTTATACTAAAGAATAACACTATAACAAAACCTCTGGGTAAACGATGTTTGTCGTAGTATCTACTCCATCTTCTGGTAGAAGAACACTTACACGATTAGAATTTGTACATCGAGATAATGCAACATATATTTGTCTATGTCTAAATACCGGTGTGCGCAAATCTACCCCAACATACTTCACAGATTGTCCTTGAGATTTATTGATCGTCATGGCATATTCCAACCGAATTGGGAACTGCCGTCTCGTCATTGTAAAAGGAAGTTCCGAAGATGACGGAGTTAATGATGTTCTCGGAATGAAGACCAAATCTCCAGATTTATCTCCGGTCAGAATTCGAGCTTGAATTACATGCGATTTACACCCGACAACCATCAGTCGCGTTCCATTACAAAGTCCATCCTTTGGGGCAATGTTTCTCAGCAACATTATTGGGCATCCTACTTTCAAGTCCAACTTAAAGGGTGGTAGTCCAGTAGGATCCAATGAATTTAAGTACTCATTCGGGTATCTGGTTGTAATGGTACGATCAACTTCATCATCTTCAGACAATTTGTCAGCAGCGAGATACGAAACTACCTCCCCAAGAAAAAGATTCAGTGCGGCAGTATTGATAGCACTAACGTCGTCATTCCGTGTAGAAAGAATTGTGCGTTCAGTTAGAAATGTTGGGGTCACCGTACTCGCGACATTCAACTCCGGATAAACAATGGATAATAGTTCATTTAGGTTATGGCACTTGCTTATTGTTGGTGGAAGTTGTATGACTTCTTCTGGATTGGACCCAATCTAATGAAAATTACAATGTTGTTTAAATCATTCAAATGATAAATTAAAGTGTTATAAATGAATATCATAGAAAAAATTTGGGGGTAGAAAAATTACCTCGATTAAGAACTTTGCAAAATTAGTATTTGCATGGTTTGTGCTACTGAGACGCATGTTCACCTTCAAGGTTAATATGTGTATATTCTGCCAGAGATTAGACCGGCTTAGTGATGCAGCCACAATCTGCTCACGAAGCCCTCTTGGTATAACTGGTAAGATTTGTCGGAAGTCTCCACCAAGCACAACGGTGATTCCCCCAAATGACATCCCATTCTCATAAATATCTTGCAGTGTCCGATCAACTGCTTCAACGCAATATCTATGCTGCATTGGAACTTCATCCCAGATTATTAGCTTTGTTTGTCTGAACAAATCTGCCTGAGCCGATTGCTTTGAAAACCCACAAATTGAGTTTTCTAGCACATCCAATGGAATGCTAAATGTAGAATGTACAGTGCGACCTCCCACCAATAGCAGAGAAGCAATACCCGATGATGCCACCGTAACAACAATATGGCCAAGGCTACGATATTTAGCTGCAATTGTGTTGTACAAAAATGTCTTCCCTGTTCCAGCACCACCATTCGAAAAGAAAGTAGTTCCTTTATTTTCGAAAACTGAAGAAGTGATTGCATTGTAAGCGCTACATTGTGCAGTATTAAGGCGAGCCACATTAACTTCTGTATCTGTTTGTAGCGCATCACTCTGGAGTTGTCGATGTTCCCATATCAATCAGTTTCCAACTACAGTATTCCAATTTGTCACCTATTGTGGCATCGGCGGGAAGTCATTTAAACTTTGACCTGATTCTTGTAACAACTGATTGAGAAGGTACAAACCATAATCTTTAATTTGAGTGTCGGTTGGATCAGGAATGCAAAATAATGTACGAAGCTTGTATTCAAGATCGTCTCAAATAGACACTGAGAATTTATTCCACAACTCATGTGGTTATAATGGATGGCATTACATTAGAATAACACAGAATAACCTTTTCAACTGGTACCCAGTATTCATAACTGCGGCCTCCTGAAGACATTGTATCCATTCTTCATCATCTTCTAAAAGTCCTCTTGCAACACATGCTAACTTGAAAGTGTCATACAAAACACCATCGACCGTGCGTAAGCACTCAAATGAAGTTGGTCCTCTGACAACAGTTAGCAACAATCGCAGATAAAATCTCTCTCCTGAATTAGGGCTAGCCAAGTGCATTCGACCAATCGCATAGCCTCTTTGTCTTGGCGTCCATATACGTTCTTTCTCATGCCAAACAAAGTGTTGTGTAAATTGTTGGTAAGTGTAGAAGCGTGCACTTACATTCGCAGCACAATACGCGAAAAAGGCAGTAAATTTTGACGACTGATGCTCAGCGCTGGAAATGATCGAATCCAATGACTCAGCAGGATTAAAAACAACACGATGATTTCCAAGTAAATGGACATCCAAACGTACAACTGTCGGAACCTCTTCATGCAAAGGATTACCAAATACGCGCCAGACAGCTTTCGGTAGTCCAATATACCTCGCATCTAAATATTGTTGGATCTCATCTACACCACCCAATACTATTGTTGTACGATCATGTCCTTTATAAATGTACTTATAGATATATTTCACACATCTTACTCCCGCACAAACTTCCACATTAATATGACAATTAAACATTTTAGAGAGATATGCATTGTATGGTACGACATCTCGATTATCGACATCATGTCCATTCACATCATATGTCCGGCCATCATTGCAACGACGATAAATAGGATACCCATCGTGGTCCATAGTTGTTGTTGCTGAAAAGGCTCGAGGGTATTTCTTAGTGCATCTACTGACACGACTGGAAATGTGTTCTCCGAAGAGTACGTCCAAGCACAGACGGTCGCGTCGAGTAAAAACCGGTAAGACCAAGTCGTTTTCCCAAGGGACGGAATTGAGGGACAGAAACCCTAGATTGAATCCTAAAGAAAATAAAAGATGATATCTTTGAGAGTGGAAGTTCTAACGGTTCTACTGAATTTCAAAATTACAATGCAAGGAAATAGAATTAGACTGTAATTAAATTAAATAGAGTTGAACAATATGGTTTTATCAATATGGGAAAGATGTTGGGAACATGTTGATCCACATTGCACCAACCACTATCATAACTTAGCATTAACGCACAACTAGAACTTCGTCTTTCTAGTATTCCTTATTTCACAAAGGGATTAAGTTAAGCAATTCTAGTTACTAAGAATGTTAATATTACATAACTAGTAATTTGAATTCCTTAGCTTACTATGAAGATTAGAAATAAGAGCTAATTAGAACTATGAACTATAACCAACAAATTGAGTATAGAATATTCAATGTGTTTGTCCATATATTCATTGTACTAATTGGCCAAAGGAGCTTTTATTCCAAAATTAGATTTCAATTTGAACTTAACAAGATCAATTTGGACTTAGTTTCCAAAGTAAAAGTTACTGGAATACTAAAAAGAGTCTGCCCAAGTCATAAGCATACCAATCGATGGCTATTAATGGCAATCGATTGGAAACAAATGACTCCCAATCGATTGGGTAAAGTTCCAATCGATTGGCCTAGGAATCTATGGCAATCGATTGGGTTCTGTTTCCAATCCATTGCCATTGATTCTTTCACAGAATCATGACAATGGCTGGGAAACAATGTTTCTTCACATTGTTCCCAACCAGGGTTCTACTCTAGCATGATTGGAATACAAGAAATGAAAATAGATTGACACAAAAGAGTGAAATCAATCCTAAACATGGTTTTTATTATAAATCTAAAATTGTAGTGGAGTTTCAAACTAAAAATTGAAATTGAACTTCAACTAAACAAACAACAACTAGTATAAAGATGAAAAAGCACCTGAACAAATAAAGAACATGATTGAAATCAAGCCAAACAAACTTGAACTCGTTCTTATCCGAAAATTCCACCAGAAAATCCTACAAAACAATGAAGAATGAACCAACCCTTGACCCCTTTCACTCTCCTCTATTTATACAGTAATACCACGAGCTAAAGGTGTCCAGATTCACAATATAACGGCTGGTCGTCATCTTGATTGCTGAGATATTGCGCCATTAAAGAAATTTGACTCCCAGCTTTCACCAATCGATTGGTAAAAATGCCAATCGATTGGTAAAAGTACCAATCGATTGGTACTTAAACTTTGCCTTCTTGTTTCTTGATCTATTCCTTTCAACTTGTTATTCATTCTAATTTCAGAACCTGCATTCAAAGAGCTAAACACAATAACATACCACGGAAAGCACATCATTGTGTAAAGAAATGAATTAAAACACAAGTGCAGATCAAACTAGAGAAATGGGGTTAAGTTTATCCAATTTTTCCTCTTTATCGGGCCAATTATCCTACAAAAATTAGCCCTCATCATCTACCATTTTCCATACATGGTGCTTGGGGTCTTCGAAAACCACATGGTCCGTGTACCATACAACGCTTGACAATATCAAAAAGTACAGGATCATCGACTGGATTGGGAAATTCAGCACATACTGCTTTGTCAACTTGAGCACATGTTTTAATCTTGTCAGGACCCTGAAAAAAATAGTAGAACGTGCATATGTGGTAACCCGCGCATTTGAAATTCAATTGTAAAAATATGTGCAACTTTATTACCGAACACTTTCTTTCTTTCAATCTCTTTCATCAATCTGTCTCTCTTCAACTCAAAAACACGGGCTACTAAATATGGACGATCCGTGGAATTTTGATGTGGTAACAAAGCTGAGGTATTCTCAGGCCATCCGGGATTTGCTGTCATAGTAAGAAAAATATCTGGGTGTTGGTTATATCGTGTGATTGCCATTTAATCTTGAAAAATTTTAAACATATGTCTTGGGCTACCAATGAACGACGACGGAAAAATCATCTGATTACCAACTTGATCAGGACCCAACCCCGTCTACAGCAACATCTGTAAGACCTTGGTAAAGTTCAGCACAGAGTTTCGTTTGATTAAGCCTGCAATATGTCAATCGGTTTTGCTCAGTTGCGGCCCAAGCATCTACCAAAAACTCTTGGAATAGTTTACCAGCTCTCAAAATTGTTGAGTACTCTGTACGACGTTCAAACACATGATAGCTGTAAAACTGCATCTGTGTTAGTCGCATAGCTGTATGTCTACTATGTACAACATCCCATTGTCTCATTTCAGGTTTCCATCCAAGCTCACCATACGGGAACAATAAGACATAATGTAATGGCAAATAGGCTGGGTGGCATTCATTAATTCACATAAACTGGCTATCTCCTCTGAGATGCAAGACAATATCTCTCATTGCGCTACTCTCAGATCCATCTCCTGGTAATATCACCGCAATCTCATCTGTTGCTGGTAGTCTATACCTTCGTCCATCTGTTTCTATATTATAGTGAAGATGAGCTCGTATATTTTGATCTCTTGCATTTGATTATTTAAGAACTGCGGATGCTTGACAAAATTTATCTGGGGAAATATTATATTGCAACAAACAATCTTGAATAGTTTTTAACACGTCTACTCTTAAGTGTGGATTTCGACGACTACGAACGTCTAACGCAGAATCAGGATCATAAATGTACAATTGAGCATACGCTGGATCCTGCCCTAATTGTGGTAGTATTGATCATGTTTGATGACGCAACTCACCATGAATAGTGAATGCTGTAGGAGCCCTTCCACGAATGAGTCTTGCATCCATTTTAACACCCAGACTTGTAAAAGCATTAGCTGCATTGTACCCTCTACTATAACGAAGAAATGAAGTCGCTTGCAGGCTCACTCCATCATACAACTGTTGAAGTTGTTGAGGGGGTGTTTTAAGGGGAGGAAGCTTGATTTTTCCTTGCAAACATGTTCCAAAAAGAGGATTTCTCATAGACGAATTGACTAATTTTTCATCCATCCAATGTAATGCAAAGCAGTAAGGGCATTCCACATCCATCTCACCAAGAAAATGCTGACCTGGACTTATCTGTACCAGAGCAACAACTCTTGTGGTGCCTTATAATTCATCATCACTAACATAATATTCGTCCATGTACTGATTTGTCGTAGTTGGGCTACACATTTATTTAATTACATGAATGAATTAAAATTGCATGATCAATAGAACAAATATAGCGAATAGATGGGCAACATGCTTACTGAATATTTTGTGGAGATGGGGAATGTTCAGTAGGCGTTGTGATGGCTTCACTTAGTTCAACAATAGCAAATTCTCCACCAAGATTACACGGAGGAAGCATGGAGTGTAAGTGAGCTTGCGTTGCTGGTATATGACAATTTACCATGCTATCTTCCATATGTAGTGGAGTTCTTCCACAAACATAACTGTAAACCTGATTAGTTGTTTTTGGAAGTGTTGTGCTCGTAGACGATGGAACAAAAGAATTTACAACAGTTGGCCGTTTAGAAGGATTTGGAGTTATTTCATGTGAAACAGACTTTGATTGAATCTCTTCGCATCGACGACGACGGCTCGGTGTCGTAGAGGGACAACCGATTGGTTGTGCTATCTGACGTGTAGAGTACCTTTCATTCCGTTCTCGTTCTCATCGAGCACGTTAGGCTAATGAAACTTTTGATACCGAAGTATAATTGGGTTCAGGTAGTTCTTGCAAAATAGACTCTTCGCGTCGACGACACCTCGGTCTGGGTAATGGACGTGTAGCGCACCCTTCATTTCGTTCTCGTTCTCGTCGAGTGCGTTGGGCTAACAAAGATTTTGACAGAGAATTATCTGGAGGTAGTTCTTGTAAAATAGAATCTTCGTGTTGAAGACGGCTCAGAGTCAAAAAAGGAGAATCAGCTGGTCGGGTTAATTGACGTGTAGAGCACGATTCATTTCGTTCTCGTTCTCGTTCTCGTTGAGCGCGTTGAGCTAACAAAGCTTTTGATAAATAATTATCTTTGGATGCCTAAAAAATATAACTCTTAGAGATCATTTCACCTACAATCTTGAAGTACTAGAAAAACGATTGGCAATTTTGCTAATCTTGAAGTATCAGGAATAATTTTAGTTAATTTTAAAACGGTTTATTGATAACTAATGTTCTAACTTATTTTGGTTTTCTTTTGAAGTATTCTCATTCTTTCTGTTTACATCTATATGTTCATCTTATATACAGTAAATAATTTAAAAAATTAAATAACTGTAATAATATATTAAAATCTGTATATAATATACTATCAGCATACATAATAACAGTGTACACTATAAATCAACTTTAAAAAAAGCATACAACATTTACCTAATTTTCCTTCTCTTTTCCTTTTGCAGAAGAGCTTGCCTTTTCTTTTTCTTTTGCGTTTTTATTTTAAAAAATTGCATATAAATAAAAGTAAGATTAACGAAATAAAGGACAATAAGTATAAACAATGACCCAAAAAATTAAAATGAACTAACAAATGGTAGGCTAACCGAAAGAATGATCTCAGCATAACCATACCTCTCATCACGAAAAGTGATGCCCACGTTTTTAGTCCGCAAAAACTCAACCTAATATTTTAATAAGCCGTTTCATTAAATGTACATAAATCATAACTAATTGAGCATAACAATTTTTATAAAAAAAAATTATTAACTTATAGTTTCCTCTAGTTCTTTTTCCAACTGCAACAGGTGTAATAAAAAAATCAATAAATTATGTAATTATGAGTTTCTCTTATGTCATATGTTAACAGATTGTTATAATAAAAAAATAATAAAAAAAAAGAGAAGAAGCAAACTTACTACAGATTCTTGAGCCTTAAAAATTGTGTAATTTGCCATTGATTAGCTGTAACAAAATTGAACAAATTATTACCAAGAAAAAAAGAAGAAGAATCAAAATACTAGTTAATTACGAAAAAGAAAGAAACAAACCCTTAATTAATTACAAAAAACCCATCATCATTAATCATTAAACAACTTATGGAAATCAAGTTCCAAGATGTGGATAACCCTTCCACATGTTCTCCATTCATTAGCATGAATTGTAACAGATTAAATTACAAATAAGGAAAAAAAATACATTAATTAAATAATAAATTGCAAAAAAGAAAGAAGAAACAAACACTTAATAAACTACTAAAACTCACTATTACTCATTAAATGACTTAGAGATTTCATTATGATTACATTCTCATTTAATAAAAGTTAAAACAACTACAAAATTATCCACCAAAATTAATTAAAACTACTAAAAGTAAAAAATATAAAAAAAAAACTAATTATTTATTTATCTTCATGACTTTCGTTCCCCAATGTCTTTTCTACTTCATCAACAGCTTTTGTACATAACAAATCGAACTCCTCATCCTCCAACATTTCTCTTAGAGCTTTCAAGTCCTTAAAATCATTTTGTAAATTTGCGTATATTGTTTTCTTAGGCCACTCATCCGGAAGTGTGTTGACTATCGCGTACACCAAAGTTGCTTCATGGAGACGAAATCCTTTTCTCTGAAGTTCGTTGCATATATTTTCCTTTTTCAATATGTGATCTACAACTTTTACACCCGAAGCCATTTGTGTTGTCTCAAAGTCTATCCATAATGGGTGGATATCGCGCTCAGCTTCCTCTAATAGTTCTAGAACGTCTAATGCATCATCCAGTTGGTGTCTATTTAATATATCTTCAACAACATCGTCCCAACATGATGGTAGCGAATCAGCTATTATTTGCATTATATCTCTTTTTGACAAACATTTACACTTGTTCCTTAATTGGCCACATAATGCAACTACATTTGTACCATACACCCATATGGATGTGTCTTCTTCAAAAGTTATGTTGGCAAGTTCATTCATAATATTTTTATGAAGAAGACGCACACTAACACGTGCCATAATAGGGGGTCTAATATCCATCTGCATAAATATAGATGTATCATTTACGACATTAAAAAGTAGAAAAGAAAACATTAAATTAAAAATTCTCCTAAGTGGTGTACTAAAGAAGACATCTAATTACAATTGTCATTATTTTATTAGATAAACATACTGTAGGGTACTTGGTTAATTCCGTATGTTTACATCTAGTTAACCTTCTATGTATGTTTATATAGATATCCAATATTTTGGGCATGGAGATAATATTCAAACCATGTACCGCACATTAATCCAAAACAATAAATTTGATCCTCAAATTACTTAGAAATAAATTTGTTTTGCTCACTCAATTTAACCCTTTCATGAAGCTTCTGAAACTAAAAAAACTAAAACATAAATTAGGAAACAATTATTTGTTAACCAAATTCTTAGGACCAAATTTGAAAGCCACACTCAAATAGCAAAAATGTGATAATCAAAGAGAATATCTTATAGAATTTTATATTTGCAGACACAAAATTCGACAAAAATCTGAAAAACTGATCATTTTTGGATCAAGCAACTTATACATTATTGAATATCTCCTTGCATGATTATTGGTTCAAACCATGTACCGCACATCAGTCCAACACAATAAATTTGATCCTCAAATTGCTTAGAAATAAATTTGTTTTTCTCACTCAATTTAACCCTTTCATGAAGCTTCTGAAACTTAAAAAACTAAAACATAAATTAGGAAACAATTATTTGTTAACCAAATTCTTAGGACCAAATTTGAAAGCCACACTCAAATAGCAAAAATGTGATAACCAAAGAGAATATCTTATAGAATTTTATATTAGCAGACCCAAAATTCGACAAAAATCTTTTGGATCAAGCAACTTATACATTATTGAATATCTCCTTGCATGATTATTGGTTCAAACCATGTACAGCACATCAGTCCAACACAATAAATTTGATCCTCAAATTACTTAGAAATAAATTTTTTTTGCTCACTAAATTTAACCCTTTCATGAAGCTTCTGAAACTAAAAAAACTAAAACATAAATTAGGAAACAATTATTTGTTAACCAAATTCTTAGGACCAAATTTGAAAGCCACACTCAAATAGAAAAAATGTGATAACCAAAGAGAATATCTTATAGGATTTTAACCAAGCTTACCAACAAAGCATAAGAGTATAACATAACAGTCAATTCCAAGCACCAGTATTCTTGAGAACATATAAATGAATTCAGAGTTATAAGTAGGAGAAGAATATCCTAATTTAGGATAAAAGAATATTCAGAGTAACCTATTCAAATCCTTCTTACTGTAATCCTTCTTAACTCAAGGTAAAAAGCATCGATGGAAAACTATGAGGATGTTTGGCAACAAATTCTGAAATTCAAAATTTTCCAAAAATTTGCATTGGTAAATTGTTTGAGATTGTCCTACAATAGTAAAAAAATGTGCCAAACAGACTCAAAACAAACACAGATTTTGACTACTATTAAATCCAAAAACTGATTTAGGAATTAGAAATGCCCATAGTTAATCAGTTACATACATACAGAGCTTTGTATCAAAATTCACCTAATATCACATTCAGTATCAAACTGAATAACAAACGGAGATATAAACAGATGTTTCTGAATAGATTTTACAAATATATGCATATATACAGAGCATTTAGAACCCAAATCATAAGGTTATGGGGGTGGGGGGGAACCTCTTTCTGTCTAGAAGTGGTGTCAAGCATTATATACAGGCATTATGGGGTGAAAAAATAAGAAGAAAAACCCCTCTTTCTGTGTAGAAAGAGTGTCGAGCATATCAAGAACTACAATAGTAAAACCCAAAAAAATTTCTATCAAATGAGATTTGTTTAAAATTTCATGCATATCAAGAAATGCAATTAGTCAAAAGTTTCAAGATACAAAATAAGAATGATAGTGGACAAATCCACCATTATATCCATCCACCCAAAATATGAATGATAGTGGACAAATATGCCCTAGATTGAGACAAAGACATTATAGTGGACAACCAAAAAAAACACCAGCAGTTCACACTCCCCCTTGATTAAGAGTAAGACATAATTTCTAAAGAGTAAGACATTGATTACCAAAAACACATGAATCTTACAGAATTTCTAACCACCATATCAGGGCTTGCACTGTGTCTACAAAGATCCAAACTAAAGTCACTTTTCTAGTAGCAAGGTCATATATTTTGTTGAAGAAAATAGCAAACACCAAGATTACCTTGAAACATTAACGCACAGTTTAGTTTAAAGAATTCAGTGAGGGAAAGGAAAAATATTGAGAAAAACATTTTTTTTTTCATTATTTGTTTAATTTGGTGAAACGTTGAGACAAAAATATACAGTAAGAGATTTACAAAATTCAAGAACTGAATAATCAACGGAGTAATTGAACAGAAAAATACCTTGGACAAATAAGATTCTAATTAAAAAGATAGAACCACAAAGTGGTGATTTTCATAAGCTTATTTGATGATGTCAAAAAAGTTGTGAGTATGGCGCCAGTTGTTTGTGTTTCTTTTTCCCAAGCTTTCTTCCAGCGCCTTGGTATCAAAAGGATCGATAAAGCATGAGACGTGACTTCTAAGCATAAAACTCAGAACCCATATATATATATATAATTTTGGATTTCTATTCTTGTGACAATAGCACAAACATGTAAACTGCAATATAGAGACGGTACAAAGGACCACAAATAACAGATCCACAGCAAAATCTTGAGATTAGCAAGATAACCACATCAACTCCCAACTATAAAATAAAGAAATCCAAATAGGGAGAGATTAAATATAAAGGAGAAAGAGGATATAGTGCACATATAGAATGTGTTGACTCAAATCATAGCATTTATCAATAAACATATTTCAGGGAGACATAATTGCTATAGTTGATTGTGTTGATAAGTATTTTAGGAAGAGATAATTAGTAAAGTTGAAGGGAAAATAATAAATGGGATTTTGCCACTTCAATTCAGACAATCACCTTCAAATTAGGGGCGAAAATTTTGGAAAGTAAAAACCCCAAAAATCAAAAAACTCATTAAACACCAATTCACATGGATCTGGGGAATCTATGATGGGGAAGGCAAATAAAAGGCTACATTAGGACAACATAGTTTAGAGAAATAAAAAAAAGGACTACAGATTAATATAGAGATATATACTCTAGGAATTCAAATTATACAAAATTACCATTGAAATCAATCAAAGCTTAATGTAAAAAACATTTACAAAAAACATTGCAGTAAAGATTTTAAGCCTCAGATGAATTTTAGAAAATGTAGAGAAGGCTCAGTCCAAAGTTTCAAATGAAGGTTTTGTTTTCCCCTTCAAATAATCAATAAAAGAATAATAAATTTGAAATAACTCTGTAATTGAAACAATCAAATTGAAAAACAACTCTGTAATTCCAACTTTCAAATTGAAACTCCCAATGGAATTTGAAACACCCAACTCTTTGAGTTGTGAAATAAACTCAAGTTCATGCTAAATTGAAACACCCATTCCAAAAGAAAAAAAAGTGGGAAGATTGAGAAGATAGTTTCCTATTCCTTCAATCGAATAAGAGATTGAGAAGTTGCATTCCAAAGATTCAAATAAAATCGAAACAACTATTTAATTGAGATAGAAATTTTTTAGCAATCAATAGCCACACAGACAGGCAAGCTCACCAAGGCTGGAAACAAAATACCACATTAAAATGTATCCAATAAAATGGTTGTGTAGAAAATGGTTGAAAGCAAATGCAATTCTAGCAATCTTTTGCTGAATGAAAGACTGATTTAAGTTCTAGTGGCACAATGAAGGTCAACAATCTTTTTCTTGAATTACCAAAGGAATTTAAATTTTAATGTTATTTAAGCGTAGAGGAAAAAACGAAAGAAATTATCAAACACCATCTGTCCAATATTACAAATCATATACCCTAGGGATAGGGCTCATCTCTGTTAAGCCATTATATGTGCATATGTTAGGAATCTTCTAGGATACATCCTAAGTGGCGGCACCTACATGACATATACAATGTTCCTCACTCCCTCTTTCTCCTTTTATCTCTCATTTAATTCAATTGTTTCTCCAACAAATGACTGTTTACATTCATCTTCCAAAAGATAAAACGTTATGGCTACAGTAGTTGAAACTTCACATCCATTTGGACCATTTCTCATAAATGGCCAGTGGAGCATTCGTCATATATATAGCCTGTGCCCGAGGGCACTACCCGGACCAAAAAAAAATTATTTCCAGTCTAAAATGAGCAGCAAAAACTAATTTTAACTCTAAAACTATATAATGCATACAAAAATTATTTCAACATTAGACCTGTTAACATGCAATTTATTAGTATGTCATAACATAGTAATACTCAAACTTTGGTATTTTTCCTAAACTTTTAGCATATAAAGAGAAAAAAAGGAAGAAGAAACAAATAAAAAGAAATAGATTTTAATAGAAATGCTGTGAAAACAGATGATTCTTCTTTCTCAACTCTTTAGAAGTTCCATTACTGTGAATGTTCTGCACCAATACAAAACACAATATAACAGGCAAAAAACTGGTTTTAACTTATTGTTCTAACTACCAAAATACTACCCCACATGATTAGAGTAAGAATATAGTTGGGAAAAATAGGAAGTTACTACAGAAAATAAAATATGAAACTTGGACATACCTGTTAAATAATGCAGTAAATAAACTTGAGAGAGATAACGTGAGAGAGGGGGAGAAAGATAATGTGTTGACTGCGTAAGATAATGAGAGAGATCGATGGATGCAGTGCAAGTGGCCGAGGGCAGCGGTGGTGGACAGTGAGGCAGTGAGTACAGAGACTCAGAGAGAGGTGCAGAGAGAGTGAGAAAGATGTGCTTACATGAGTTGTGAGTGATATAGAGAGGGAATGTTATATAGAATAGAAATGAAGTTAATTTGGAAAGTTGGAAAGTTGACTAAAATATAAATCGTGGTAAATAAATTCAACTTTCCAACATATTACTAACTTTCTAATTTAGAAAATCATCCTAATGAGTTAATTTAGGAATGTTTGAGGACAATTATGGGAAAACAGAGAATCCCTGGATGGAATGAGATGAAAATCTGCAAAAATAATATTTAAGTTTTCATGCACAATTATGGGGGGAATGAAAAAATTAAAAATTTTAGTCAATGAAAGGAAAGGAACAATCATAGGAAGTAGTAAAAAATTGGAATATCCTTGATAAGGAAGGACATATGTAGTGCCCATCATAGGAATGACATATGTAGTGCCCATCATACAAAATTTTTCCGAAATTTTTATGTATGCTGATGAACAAATCAGAAAATCAATTAAATTTGGTATTCACACAATCACGGTTCTATAATAAGACTCATATCCAAACAGTTGGGTGAAGTAGCAAAATTTTTAACATACCAGAAAAGCAATTAAATTTGGTATTCACACAATCACGGTTCTATAATAAGACTCATATCCAAACAGTTGGGTGAAGTAGCAAAATTTTTTAGATACAAAATTTAAGGGCTAAAAAATTTGAAGCAATGCAAATTCAGATGAAGGCAAAACTAAACTATGAACGAAATGGCTAATAATACTTTCTAAAAATTATAAACAAATGCTGACCAAAGTATTTTTGGGGGTTTGATAAACAAATGGTGAAAGTATTTTTGGGGGTTTGATAAACAAATGGTGAAAGTATTTTTGGGGGTTTGATAAAAGCAATGCAAATTTAGATGAAGACAAAACTAAACTATGAACGAAATGATGAACAATTAAATCAACGAAAATGAAGTAATGAACGAAACTAAAAAGAAAAGAAAATCAAGCAAGAAACGAAATCAGAAATGTTTTAGATCTATGTTTCCTGATGCACTCTATGAGCAATAACTTTTAGATCTAAAGTTGAGAATCAAAAGTTGAGAATCAAAAATGACTGAAAAAAATGGCTAATAATACTTTCTAAAAATTATAAACAAACGCTGATCAAAGTATTTTTGGGAGTTTGATAAAAAAATGCTGAAAGTATTTTTGGGGGTTTGATAATCAATTAAATTTGGGGGTTTGATAAACAAATGCTGAAAGTGGAAAGAGAAATTAAAAATCAGACCTGAGTTTTTCCGATCATCTTCCTTTTTTCTGGTTTTTCGCGATCTCCCTTTTCTTTTTTTTTCGATCTTCGTTTTTTTCGATCTGCTGAAAGTAATTTTCCGATCATCTTCCTTTTTTCGATTTTTCTAATCATCTTCTTTTTCTGGTTGGGATAGCGTGGGGTGGAGGAGGAGGGTGAGGGTGGATGAGGAGAGAGTGAAGATCCGGAGGTTGAGCCGAGAGGAGAGGTGAGAGAGGGAGAAGAAGAAGAAGAAGAAGTAGAAGAAGTGGGTGGAGGTGGTTCGGATGGTGATGGTGATGGAGAGGCGGTGGAGATGGAGAAGTTATGAGAGAGAGAGAGAGAGAGTAGGGGTGGAGGTGGGGGTGAGAGTGGCGAAGAGATGAGAGAGACAGAGGAGATGGGGAGACTGGGAGAGAGACAGAATGATAGTGTATAGGAGTGAGAGGTTGTGGGGTGGGGTGGGGTGTTAACCTAATCCTAGTCACATCCTAGTCAGCAAAAGCTGATCCTAGCCATATTTTTTTGTTGTCCTACTAAGACAAAGTTCTAATTTATAATATAGATATATAAATTGGGGCCAAGGCGGCATTGAAAGAGGGGGTTCTATAAACAATGAAGGTTAAGGGGTAACGCCCTTGAAAGTGAAATTTTTTGGATCTATTTATACTTATTTACGAGTATATTTACATGTTATAGTTTTATTTGTGAGTTTTTTTTTTGGCTATTTTTTAGAATTCAAAGTGTTAGTGATTTCCATAAAAAAAGAAGAAGAAAGTTTAGTGATTGTGTCACACCCCAACACGCCTCGTGCGAATTAAGACACGTGTAACAATGCTATAAGCGCTCAATAACATTAATTTGCAAAGGAACATGCGAATTACTAGGAAACGTACTTGTTAAACAATATAAAACAACTCTATTGTGGCAAAACAATCCCAAGGGCAAAATTGTCATTAATAAAGTATAGTAAATTTTATACTAAAAATAGGTCTTTGAGTCCCGGTACCAACGCAAAAAAAGGGCGCGTGAATCCGAATTTTCTAGAGAGAGTTATGTCCGTTTCTGTAAAAGCCGTCAAGCTAAAATTTGACCAACGGATCGATCCGCCCAAAACCGGATCGATACGGTTTTAACAGATTGACATTTCTGGTTCCTCCAGAAGCTCCGGATTGATCCACCCATGACCCGGATCGATTCGGTTTCTGTAGAACCCAATTTTTGACAGAAAACGCCTGCTTAAACTGTACAAATATATCTAAAACATCACCAAACCTCATGGAACTTTAAGGAACCATTTCAAACCATTTATAAACACGTTTAAACATTTCCATCCACAAATCCAAGCTCTTTCAAACATTCCAAACATTAACACAACCTCATTTGGATCAAACCAACTCATGGTAAAAACTAATAACTCATGAAACCTTGTTGGCAAGGAACCCAAAGCTATAACCAACAAATTAGAACATTATGAAACCATATCAAACCATCTCCAAACATTCTTAAGCATTACCAAGTATATAAATTATGAACTCCAACTCTCTTGAATCAAGTTAAGCACTAGAACTCAAGTTTCCATTTAACCAAGCAATCATTTACAAAAAAACTTCCAACAAGGAAATTAAACCACACAAAACATTTGTTTACAAAATGGAACTTGTCCGAAGAAGTTGCAACGCATACTCGGACTTATCGAAAAAGTCCATTTTCGACCAACTCACACATATCCATAGGTATAACTTAAGAATATACATAGGATTTACAAACGACCTTCAAATCCACCAACCTCTTACCCACAATTAACTACTAACATAGAGAATTGGATAAGTTCTTCAAATATACATTACCTACATGAGTCATTGAATGCCAAAACTAACTCCAATTCTTTCTAACACCATAATCACAAGTCAAGGACTTCAAGTCACAAGTCAAGGACACTAACCAACAAGTTATAAACATATTACAAGTCCCAAATCTCTCCCCCATTCCCGAGCATGCTACTTCCTCTCCGGATATTGCTCCGTACCTGCGGTGGTTGTTATTTACCACAACAAAAAAAGGAAAATAGTTTTCTTAAGCATTATGCTTAGTGAATAATCTAAATATGATTGAATGTGTAACATGTGGACGCTACAAATGACCACATAACTCATACTCGTATTTGTCGAGTTACTGGTTCGATGATTCATTCAGACCCGAAGACCTCCCTTGGTCCCGTAGTCACTTCTATTCCTTGGACTTTCGTATTTATCGGATTCTTCCTCTTTTCCACCCTTATTACTCCCAACAATGAATCATTTACCCGGAACTCTTTGAATACCACATAAACATATAGGCACGTAAACATGGCAATTCTACATTTTGACATGCAAATCACAAATCTAGCAATTTCATAACTTTCAAGCATAATTTCAACAACCAAATATATATAAAAGAACATTGAACACCTTAAACCACAATCACTTGGGTTAGAAAACTTACCGTAGCAAGATTTTACCCAATTAAGCTAGAAAGTGCTGAATTGCACCAAATCCAAGCTCAATTTCTACCCCAAAGTGAATCCTATAACAATTCGACAACCACATGTCACCGAGTAATGTGAGCTACCAAAATTATGATGATTAAAGCGTAAATTAAAGGTATGAAAACGATTGTCTCGCCTCCATGAGTCCGAATACGGCTTCGGTTCGCGAATTGGATGTCGGACGGCAACGGAACGGCTATTTAACGACGTCGACGTCTCGTATTCTCGTTTCTCTCTCCGAGCTCTCTTTGTTTTTTTCCTTAAATTTCTGTAGATTGTTGAGATAAAGCTCAACTCCTTGACACACATGCATTTACATGCATTGAGGTGTCATTACCTCAATTTTCCCACTTTGCATTTACACCCCCAAAGTTTATTAAGTTTTTATTATGAAATCCCCTAAACATTCCATTAACTACCCAATTATCTAATGAGTGTTTGTCTAAATCCCGTGTGGGTCCCAACGTGGTCCCAATTATTTTGTGAAGTTGCTAACGCACCTACCAATTATAAGTCTTTTTCATTTATACCCTTATTTGAGTGTCCAAACTAATGCTAACACATAACAATATAATATGGAAGCAACTTAGCAAATATTCATGTAATCATATAAAATGCACTTAACAGATAAAATGCACATTTATTTTATCCGGGCCCTTCACTGGGTCCCACCTCATTACCTGTCCTACCTCACTGGAGACTTTTCCAAATGGTGTCCTTCTCTAAACACTTTTTAGACGGGCGAGTCCATAGCCTCCCCTTATTCCATAATATACACTAATTATACAAATTAATGCATATTAAGATAAGAACCAAACCTTTTCCGGGTACGGGTGTTATAGATTGTAATCCTTATTGCAGTATATTATATGTAACCAAATTAAATCAAATCGCATCAAACCAAACTAGACTAAACCAAGCCAAGCCTTGTGTCATATTCAATTAGGGACGGCTATATGAATCATTTTTCTCCATTCCGCTCACAAAAAAATGCATTTTATGTAAATCTTTTTCGATAATTTTTTTTTAGGTGCCTTATAGAATTGGGATTTGTTTTGGGTTGGGACCCTAAAAAATTGGGGTTTGGTCGCCTTCTCACGGCCGACCCTGACTATCATGAGAAATTTCTCATATGAACAAGCATTTCAAGTTGTAAGATTGTCCAAATTTCATCAAGATTGTGAATAAATAAATAATTAATAATATTTTCACTTACTATCTCGAGATCATGAATTCTTCATCTAACGGTTGTAGAGTGCTTATGTATATGAGAAGCTTCTTTCAATAGCATTGCCAAAAATAAATAAATAAATTCAGATCTTACATGGCAACTTCAATTGATGAAATTGACCTTCTTCTCATCTCTAACTAATGCTTCAAATGGCCCTGTGGCATTTGACATACACAACAATATGTCAAAATTGACATATAAAAAGTGATATACCAAATGAGTTTCTTGCATTATTAATTTTAATGTCTATAGATCTCACATATAAAATGGAATTTCTATTTCAAAATTGAGGTCAAGAATTTTAAAAGACAAAAAATAATAGAATTGACATATCAGTTGGAGTTCTTATTAATGAATTTGGCAAATGAGATTTGGAGTCTTGGTTGGAGATAATGGAAACAAATCCAACAGAATTAAACACTGCAGCCAAGAAACATATGTTTCTAACACCACAAATAATTCTAAATAATTAATGTATTTGTGTAGCTGCTTTTTAAATAAAAAGGAATCTTAAAAACACTCCAAATGATTTCTTTATCAGATCCCGTTTTGTAACGCTTCTGTTTTTGAGTTTTCGATTTTTGATTTCATTTTTTGTTCTCAAGATTGACGATAAGTACTCACTTACTCAAAAAGTAAATACAAAAACTGAAAAAACCAAATGCTACAGCATTACAGAATGGGACTAACATAACAATAATGGCTTCCATAGGAATCAATAAAAAACGAGACTTGGGGTCAGTTTGATAAAACTAAAATTAAGTACTGAAAATTAAGTGCAGAATATTAAGTATTGAAAATTTAAAGTGATTAGAATTGCAAAACTGATAATTGTGTGTCAAGTACTGCAGTAGATTACATTCGATGTGTCACACCCCAGTGTAGCAAAATAAGAAAAAAAAAAAATTCATTTCCGTTTTGGACCCGTAGGTCATGACAGGTGATGGATCGCTCGTCTTGTACTTAGCTTAACATGTACTATAAAACAGAGTATATAAAGCAGCAGAGAAGAAAATATTAATCAACATTGCAAACTTAAATAATAGGGTTAATTACACTCGCCTCCCCTGAGTTTTGCCTTAATTACACTGACCTCCCTCGCATTTTGAGAAATTACACAAACTGCCCTTGAGGTTTAGGTTGAGTTACACTCGCCTCCCCTCCGTTAGTTGACCGTCTACTCCGTTAAAGGAAATTGATGACGTAAGCAATTTTTGCTTACCTAATGCCAAAAATACCCTTGCTTCCCTAATTGACAATAAGAATAATTACACTAACCTCCCCTGAGATATGGCCTAATTACATGAACCTCCCTCATAATAAAAATGTTTTTTCGTTAATTTTCTCTCTCTCTCTCTCTCTCTCTCTCTCTCTCTCTCTCTCTCTCTCTCTTCTTATTCCTCTCTTGTTCAGTCTCTCAACAACAATTAATTTTTTCCAAAATTTAGAATCATCTCTCTTAATTTTAAGAATGACTATATTTTCCATATCATTTTTACAGTTCTTTCAAATTTACATTAAGCACATAATTAAAGTTCTTTCCAACAAACCAAATGGAAGAAATGCCATATTATTTGTCATATTTATTCCATAAATAGGAGAAACTAAAAAGTAGAAGAAATAAAAAACCAAATCCAAGAAATTTAAATTGTGAAATTGAAAAAAATATATATTTTTTGGTTTTTTTTTTCTCTCTTCTTCTTTCTTCCTTGGTTCGTCACTCAACAAAAATTAATTTTTTCCAAAAATTAGTATCGTATCTCTTATTATTCAGAACGACTATATTACTCTTACCATTTTTCACAAAACACAGGAAGTTCTTTCCAACAAACCAAATTATAGATTTCTCACATTCTATTGACCTATCATATCCGTCATATTTATTCCATAGGCAAACTTAACAGGTTAAAGGAAAAAAAAATCAAACCCAATAAATTTAAATAATGAAAGTGAAGAATTTCAAGAAGGGTAATGTTTGGAACACAACCAAAACCCACACACCCAAGTCCACACCCTAAGGTGGACCACTGGGAAGAGAGAAAGAGACTACGGGATTCATTGTCAGTATAGGGTCCACCAGAGTGATGTGAGCGTGGTGTGTACTTGGGTATGTGTTTTGGGTATGTCCATAGCATTGCCCTTTGAAGATATGCCTGAAGAAATCGCTAGAAGGAATTTGAAAAAATTGAAAGATACACTTCTTAGTAGTAAGAAAAGTGTCACGCCCCGACGTAGCATAAATAAGGAAAGCATTTAATTTCCTTTATGGACCCGTAGGTCGCGACAGTTTTGAAGGATCGATTCTGTCCCAAACGTCGAACAACAATAAACAATAATCAGAGCAGAGCAATCAAGGCTTATAAAATATTAATCTAACTTAATAAGTATTACAGCACGGGTCATCTAAAGGCACAGACCGCCTTGAAACAAAACAATAGCTTAAAGTCTATTACAGTCATCCTTAATACAAAACGGTCCAAAACTTAAAACATATAATAAGTAAACAGTTTTCTCATTCCAAAAGCAGCCATTCTCAGTTAGCGTAGTCATAAGATTCCTCCTGATTGTAACCTGAAAAGCCTGAACACAAATGTCCAGGACGCATCAACGTCGTCAGCTTCAAAAAGCTGGTGAGTATTAAAAACATGACTTTAAATGTAAAACATACCCATTTATCTTTTTCCATTTTCAATTTGCAAAATCAATAGTTTGATCATAGAGCAAATTCATTTTATAAAAACAACAAGGAATATATTAAAAGTCGATCAATCATGAAACATATAATTGTGTATGAGACAATGCACCACACTCATCTTGCCGACTCTTTTCTCTCAACAGACACAAAACCCACTATCTTACTCCTGCAGGTATCTTTGAAACACTAAGATAGCCACACTTTAGCAACGGGGCGCCAGGGAGTGTCCAGTTTGCCTCACACTTTGGTCCGGGGTACCAGGGAGTGTCCAATGCCTCACACTTTGAATACCCTAACCGCCATGCAAATACCGGGGCAACCCCTCACGCAGTATCCAGACTCGAGTATCAGGGAGTGTCCGTAGGCCACACTTTAGCACTACCATGGGTGCCAGGGAATGTCCAAGTTTGGCTTCACACACTTTAACGCTTCCATGGGCGTCAGGGAGTGTCCATATTTGCCACCGTCGCATTTCAAAGATACCCTCCCCGCAATCTCAACCACAACCACAACCACAACCACAACCACAAACTCAAACTCATACTCTTTCCACACTACCATTACTCTTTTCCACACTGACTAACATCCACATGCATGTACCACTGACTCCATATGAATGACATGGACTTAAACATAAAGTAAATCGCTGAATTAAAGGAATAACGCACGTACAGGGATTGATAACTTGTAATTCATTACCTTAATCATTTCAAGCATTCTATATTAATAAAATTTCCAAACAGAACCTTAACAGTACTTAAAAATTGAACCAAACAGTCCCTAAATACAAAACAAACAAAACCAGAATCTGCCAGAGGTCGCACGCGCGGGCCGCTCGCGCGAAGGGTCGCTCGCGCGGGCCGCTTGCTTCGATCGATATACTTAATTTCATTTTATATGTAAACTTTTCTGTCTGCCTGAAAAAGCCAAGGTCGCGCGCGCGGATCGCTCGCGCGACCTGCCTAAATTTCTTTATATATATACAAACTCTTCTGTCTGCCTGGGGGAGCAAGGATCGCGCGCGCGGGCTGCTCGCGCGAAGGGTCGCTCGCGCGGTCTGCTCGCGCGCGCGATCGTGGCGCGAGTTAAAGCTGAGGCTTCTTATTCCCCGCAGAAACTGCTCTGTTTCAGTCTTAAGGGTCCATTTTGACCCATTTTCAATTTCGGGAGTAATTAGGCCTTATAATATATGATTCTCTTTGTTTTCTACAGGGATTAAGAATCCATAATCAATTTAACACCATTTGATCCATAGCTCTCCAATTTTATGAAAAACTAAAACATGTCAAAACTTCATTTTCAATATACTTTGTGATATGAACAAATTAGGCTCTATAACTTGAACTATATACTCTATATACTATAATCTTTGATATTCAACTCTGAAAACGAATTTAGATTAAGTTTTGAAAATGGTAATTTTGAAGCTCAAGCTTCCATGGTTAAAATCAACAATGGTGATTAACAATTTCACACACACAAGTAATAACTAAGCATGAATTACATTTAAGAGTGAGTTTAAAATACTCACTGTGATAAGGAGATGTGTGTTTGTTGAGAAAGATAAGACCAATCAAGAAAACTCCAATGAAGCTTGCAAGCTATGGAGGTGAAGTTCTTTCTCTCTCTCTAAAATTCTGAATTGGTGAACCCTCTGCACTCTCTCTTTTCTCTTAGTGTTTCATTCTGCTGGAATTGTGTGTGTGAGTGTAGTGTATGTATAGAGAACCAAACTTGGCCACCAAGTTCATTGTCATTTACTCAACAAAATGATTTTCTTTCCTTAATTTCTAAAAGAACCACCAATTCACAGTTGTATGTGTGTGGGTTGATACACATATGTATACACAATCTCTACAGATTGTGAAGAGGCAACACTAGACTAGTAGGGGGCAATATGTGTGTGTTTGGGAATTTAGCTTATGGCCTAAGGAATACACACACACTACAAGCATTGCCAAACAAGGCCTAAGGCAATCATTAGTTGCCATAAATGGAAAGTGATGTATAGTCACTTCAATCTTATACGTCCAAATCAAAACTGTGCAAGTTTAACGCGGCACAGACAGTTTTGCTCGTAAACTGGTATTTTCGGGGCGCGGTGGTCACCACAAAAATACAGGAATTTCATTTTAGTGTAAGAAGTGATTTCCTGGTTTCATAAAAATACAGTTTGAATCAAAATAAATTAATTTCACCGTTTTGAAATACAGATTTGAAATTCAACACAGGTATTGTCAAATTTTATAAAATCGCATTTTGACCCCAAAAGAATTACAATGTACAACAAGATAGGCCGCAAGGTTATAAATCATGACCATTGAAATAAAATAAGCACAGGTGATACAAATTAAATATGGAAATGTAAATTAAATTAATTTATGAAATGCAGATTGTTACATCCTTCCTCCCTTAAACAGGATTTCGTCCCCGAAATCAAGACTAACTAGTCCTGAAACAACTCTGGGTACTTCTTCTTCATATCAGCTTCCACTTCCCATGAAGTTTCGTTCTCGTCATGGTGGTTCCACTGAACCTTCACCAACGGAATATCCTTATTCCTCAACTTCTTGATACTCTGATCCAAAATCTTCACAGGTCTCTCCTTGTAAGAAATGTTATGACTCGTCTCAATATCGTCATAACTAACCACGTGCGAGGGATCTCGTATATACTTTCTTAGCATACTCACATGGAATACATTGTGAACCCCAGACATCTTCGGTGGTAGCGCGAGTCGATAGGCCACTTTCCCAATACGTTCCAAAATCTCCAACGGTCCGATGAAACGGGGAGCTAACTTCCCTCTATTGAGGCCAAAGCGTACTACTCCTCGTGTCGGTGAAACCTTAAGAAGTACGTGATCTCCAATACTGAATTCCAAATCTTTCCGGCGTCGATCAGCATAACTCTTATACCGGCTCTGAGCGGTCCTCATCCTCTCCTTGACCAAAGAAATCTTCTCGTTGGTTTCTCTAACCAAATCTGGTCCCAACAGTTCTGTATCTCCCACCTCTGCCCAACACAACGGAGAATGACATGGTCGTCCGTACAATGCTTTGAACGGAGCCATACCGATACTCGTGTGATAACTGTTGTTATAGGCAAATTCAACCAACGGCAAGTGTATTTCCCAAGATTCTTCGAAATCAATCACACAAGCTCTGAGCATATCCTCCATGATCTGATTAACACGCTCAGTTTGTCCATCGCTCTGAGGGTGAAACGCAGTACTCATCTTGAGCGAGGTTCCCATAGCTTCTTGCAGACTTTCCCAAAATCCAGAAGTGAAGCGCGCGTCACGGTCTGACACAATTGACACAGGTGCACCGTGAAGTCGTACAACTTGTTGTAGGTACATCCGACTCATCTTTTCTACCAGGTTTGTCATACTGTAAGCAATAAAATGAGCTGATTTTGTCAGTCGATCCACAATTACCCAGATGGCATCATGATTCTGTTGTGATCGGGGCAATCCTACTACAAAATCCATGGTTATGTGCTCCCACTTCCAACCAGGAACAGGTAATGGTTGCAACAGTCCTGACGGTTTCTGATGCTCGGCTTTGACTTGCTGACATGTCAAACACTTAGATACAAATTCGGCCACATCCTTCTTCATACCTTCCCACCAGAAATTTCTCTTCAAATCTTTGTACATCTTCGTTCCTCCTGGGTGAACTGTGTATCTTGACTTATGTGCTTATTCCAGAATATCCTTCCTTAGCTCACCATAATCTGGCACACATAATCTCTTTCTGCACCGATATCCTCCATCGACTCCCACCTTCCATTCCGTCGGGTCTTTTTCTGACATCTTCACGAACCAGGCTTGAAACTTCTCATCTTCTTTCTGAGCTCCAATAATGCGATCGATAAGAACAGGCTGTAGGATGAGACATCCGAACAATTGTCCTTCTCCTTTTTCAGCACTCTGTACATCGAATTTCGCCAACGTCTCCAATGCTCTCCATTCTCTAACCATTAAGGAGACGATCATTGTACGAGTCTGTCGACTCAAGGCATCAGCAACCACATTAACTTTACCAGGGTGGTACTCTAACGTGAAGTCATAATCTTTGATTAGCTCCATCCATCTGCGTTGCCTCATGTTCAACTCTTTCTGTGTGAACAAATACTTCAGGCCCTTGTAATCGGAGAATAAATCAAACTTCTCACCGTAGAGATAGTGTCTCCAAATCTTGAGTGCAAACACCACTGCCGCCAACTCCAAATCATGAATGGGATAGTTCAACTCATTCGTCTTCAGCTGTCTAGATCCATAAGCGATAACTCTGCCATCTTGCATAAGTACACACCCTAACCCTTGATATGACACATCACTAAAGATAGTGAACTTCTCATCAGGCTTGGGTATTGCTAGTATCGGCGCGGTAGTGAGTCTCTCTTTCAACTCCAGAAAGGCGCGCTCATGCTTCTCTGTCTAGTCGAACTTCAGATTCTTCTTCGTCAATCCAGTCAAAGGTGCTGCTATCTTGGAGAATCCTTCAACAAATCTCCGATAATAGCCTGCGAGTCCAAGAAAACTCCGAACTTCTGTAGGGTTGCTCGGCCTAATCCAGTTTGATACAGCATCGGTCTTGGACGAATCCACTGAAATTCCTTGAGATGACACCTTGTGTCCCAAAAATTTCACTTCTTGCAACCAGAACTCACACTTACTGAACTTGGCATACAACTGGTGATCCTTAAGCGTCTGCATCGTAATCCGTAGATGTTGCTCGTGTTCTTCCCCTGACTTAGAATAGATCAAAATATCATCTATAAAGACGATGACAAACTAATCCAAATAAGGTTTGAACACTCTATTCATCAGATCCATAAACACTGTCGGGGCATTCGTCATTCCAAACGGCATTACCAGAAATTCATAATGACCATATCGGGTTCTGAAAGCAGTCTTAGGTATGTCTTCCTTTTGTACCCTCAACTGATGATATCCCGACCTTAGGTCTATCTTGGAAAATGTCGTAGCTCCTTGTAGTTGATCAAACAAATCGTCGATCCGAGGCAAGGGATACTTGTTCTTGACAGTCACTCGGTTCAATTCTCTATAGTCGATACACAACCAAAGGGTCCCGTCCTTCTTCTTCACAAATAACACTGGTGCTCCCCAAGGCGATGTACTTGGGCGTACAAAACCTAGGTTCTCGAGCTCTTGAACTTGTTCCTTCAATTCCAATAGTTCGGTGGGGGCCATTCTGTAGGGAACCTTGGTGATTGGTACGGTACCCGGTATAAGCTCAAAACAGAACTCTATACTTCTCTCGGGCGGCAAACCAGAAACGTCTTAAAATACTTCTTCGAAGTCCTTGACTACAGGTATAGATGACGCTGTCACCTCCATACTGACGACTTCGATGTTGGCTAAACATCTAGTGAGGAACATATCTCCCAAAGGATTACATTGAAAATCAATGATTGATTCTCATTGTTGGAGAATGTAATTCTCTTCCTCGCACAATTCAGCGTTGCTTGATTCTGAGAGAGCCAATCCATCCCTAGGATTATGTCAAACTCCTTCATCGATAAGACGATCAACCTTGTAGGGATTTCACGGTCTCCTATTCGTAGAGGACAATCCTTGCACACGTGTCCTAATCTGACTGCGGCTCCTAATGGTGATGTAGCCTTCAAAGCTTTCTCTAAGCGATGAGGTAAGATACCCAATCTCCGAATTGTATTAACAGATATGAATGATAGAGCAGCACCCGTATCAAATAATACTTTAACATGAGAGTTAAACAGAGTCAATGTACCTTCCACTGCTTGCTGATCAGGTTGAGCTTCTCCATAATCTCCTTCTTCGTACACAGTTCCATCATATCCAACGGCATCAGGGATAACAGCATTCAAGCGAGTCTGACCCTGTTGACCATAAGTCACCTGCTTAGGAGTAGTGCAGAACCTACTGATGTGACCTGGTTAACCACAGTTGAAGTAGACTATTCCTTGCTGAGTAGCACGCCTTGGTGCCTTACAATCTCGAGCTAGATGACCAGGGTTGCCACAGTTGAAGCATTTTCCACTACTACTTCCTTCTCCTACTCGGGGTTGAGTCGGATAGGTAATAGCCTGGGTCTTCTTGCTCCCATCAAAATTCCTCTTCTGCCCTTGGGTACGATTCATTGGTGGTCTATTCCTAAAATTACCCCTTTGAGGCGGTCGAAAATCAAATTGCTTTCGGTTTACCCGAGCATCCTCTTCCAGGTCGGTAGCCAAACCAACAAGTCCTTCAAACGATTTGTCTAGGTGGCCGAGAGTCAAGCGACGAATCTGCGGTGTCAGCCCTTGGTTATACTTCCGGATCTTCTTGTCCTCAGTATCAACCAGGTGAGGGGCGAACCGAGACAGTCTTTCAAACTGTGTGGTGTACTCTTGTACCGACTTGGTTCCTTGCGTCAGATCCATGAATTCCTTCTCTCTTCTGTGCCTCTCCGTAGCCGCGAAGTACTTCTCCAAAAATCTCCCTTTGAACGCAGTCCACGTCATTCCCATTGCAGCTCTATTCCCGATAGTAGCTATGACCGAATCCCACCAATCTGCGGCAGCATCGGTCAACTGAAACGTAGCCAACCTCCTCTTGTCCATCTCATTGCACTGGACAGCCTCGAACATGCGGTCCATCTGTCTTAACCACTGTTCCACTTTCCAGGATTCCGCGGTACCCGCAAACTGCTCGAGCCTTAGTGCACGGAATCTCTCCAGCAATTTGTCTCCAGTTTGACGGTCTCGTCGGTTATCATTCGTATTACCGATTCTTTCCAACCGTCTGATAAACGCTTCGAACATCCCCGTAGGATCGGCAGCCTCGGGTGCTCCCTCGATCAAATTCCTGTTCCTCCTTAGTCCTCCAACCATTCTATGCATGATAGTGATAGTAGAATGAGAAACATGCATGCAACAGTACTATGAAGAATTTCAAATGACGACAATATCCAAAAGAGTATATTATATATAACTTCTTGTCAAGTTGATACAAAAAAAACATGTATGGTCAGATCAATGCCTACCCTATCTGTATGGGTTAGGACGCATGCAAGAGTAAATGTTACAAAAATGGGGTCATTGCCCTACACTCTAATGCATGCAATTACAGTTGCAAAAAGAGATAGAGCTAATAGTCAAAAGTAGTCAATATGTACAAGGCGACATCTAAACGGTCAGTCGTCGACATAGGTAGCCATCAACAGGTCAAGCGAGTCGGCCTGATGAAGTCGCTGAACATGGGAGGGGCCTGCCCCAAAGTTACAACTATGAGAGGTCATCAGTGAAGCAGGTCCAGGGGCATCTGCCTCAGGCAAGGCTGGCTCAAGTGCAAGTGCCTCCTCAAGGCCGACTGCAAAGTCGTCCCATCCTAAGCCATCCTCCTCGGGGTCCTCGGAAATAGGAGCGAACACAACGTCAACGTCACCGTCATCCTCACCAGCGGGGACGACCGGTGGAGGTACCTCCAATTGTGCAAGGTGGGCCTGCACAACCTGAACCTCAAGGGGAAAATAGAAGGCATCGCTGTTAACCAAGCGAACCATCTCAACGAGTACTAAGCGCTGAATCTCTATAAAGTAAAGAATCTCAAGGCGAGCACGAGACAGGTTGACCAGTCCTAATATGTGAATCTGATGCCAGAGATCTAGCTCGACGGTAGCAGCTGCACGCTACCCAACAGTAGTGAAGTAAAGGGTCGCCGAAGCCGGCACTATCGCTCCCACAGTAACCCAATGCCCTCCAAAAGCATCAGGTACAAACAGGGACTGAGCTGGATCCATACCTGAAAAGGTACTACTTAAGTCAGAACAGAATAATCTTAGGCGTTTGGGTTCTGAGCCTATCCTCCCCTGTCGTATCATCGGGTGTGTAACACTTAATGGAATGTGGAATCGGGTCTATACTGGTAAACCCTAACCTGGCTAAACTATCTTGAGATAAATCATAACCTGGCTCTGATACCACTAAATCCTGTCACGCCCCGACGTAGCATAAATAAGGAAAGCATTTAATTTCCTTTATGGACCCGTAGGTCGCGACAGTTTTGGAGGATCGATTCCGTCCCAAATGTCGAACAACAATAAACAATAATCAGAGCAGAGCAATCAAGGCTTATAAAATATTAATCTAACTTAATAAGTATTTGTGGATATCGCAGGTTGACTTACCCACAGCTTTTCAAAATCAATTTCTAAAACAAAATGAGTCGCCACTTAATTTTTAAACGGAAAATTAAGAAACCATTTTGAAAGGAAACTGATCGTTTGCGAAACCAAAGATTAACTAGGTCCGGGGATTATGGAATGAGAGAGGAAGGAGCCCGTCGGACTAAAACACCCTCTCTCATCCTATCTTGCGATAGGCCTCTACTCAACATCCTTTTAATCAAATTTATTAATCTAAGCATGCCCTCAACTAATACATATATACATATACATCACAAAAGCATGTCCAAAGGGTGTAAAATTGCAATTGACAAAATATCATTCAAAAGCCACATAATTCAGGTAACAAGCGATATGATAGGCACTAGAGAACAAGTGAACTTACCCGGGATCCAGCAGCGATAATAAACGTGCAATGCATGCGAACAAAAGAAAATCCTAAAAGAGTCTCTAATCACATATACACATAAGGCAAAACCTAATTCTAAGGTGTCGCGCATTAAGGTCAAAAATCAAATAAAATCAAGAAATTTAATAAACTAGAGAAGGATCGAGAAATCGTACCTTAATAGCGCTACAAAACAAAGGGTTAGTCCACATGATATGCAAAATACGATATTAGAAATAACAATCCTAAATTTCTAGCTTACATCTATCTAATGTAATTAAATCCAAAGCAAATAAGTCTTAATTATAAGTGTCAAACCATATGGATGAATATGTACATGGACAAGGATAAACTATGAAATACTCTTAAACTTTGAATTCAAGCTCAACTAATCATTATTAAAGCATGGTTTAAGCCCTAGATCATAAAGAAGTCATTTAGATCCTTATTTACAAAACAAGTCAAATGTGTCATAAAACTCCGAAAATTGCAGAGAGCAGACCAGAACTTAAAAGAAATAAAAAGCACATCTCTCATGGTTTGATCTTGGTGAATTTTGGACACAGAATGCCTCTGTGAGTCTAGTTTACAAACCAAAAAGAAAATCAAGGTTTCAACGGTTAGATCTCCGGGAATATGGAAAACACTAGACATCACTCAGCATCTTACAATCTCCTGTCCAGAATTCTTGCACGATTTATTAAAAATAGTAAAAAAAATCAGAATTGCTTTGTTCTTTTTAGGGTGACTTCCTAACACATTAATATACTTGGAAAAAATTATTTTGGGTCATAGAAACTTTTTTAGAACTCTGATTTAATTATTTCAAAAGAGTGTTGCTGTTCTGAAACTATTCTGAAATTCCGGACAGATTATTGTTGCTTCACAAAAACCATGATCAAACCATTCTAAACATGAAACCACCTCAAAACAAAAATTACAGTGGTAGAACAATGTGTTATTGACACTTTCCCGTTGGTTTCACTTAATTTCAACGGTTAGATTTCGAACTAAAAATCTTTGATCAAAAACAGTTTGTGGATTCACTGTTTTTATTTTGCTAGTTCAACTTTTATTTGGTAACTCCAACTATTAAACTATGAAGTTGAGTTGAACCAAACCATTTCTCCTACCATTTGATGGTCATGGGAGACTACAAACCTTTATTCTTCATAGATTTCAAATGAAATATGGATAGACTTCATGAAATCTATAAGATAGGGAAATCTAAACCATGGAGATGGGTTTAGACTTCAAAACTACATTCTCCTACCATTTTAATGGTCATTGGAGAGGGGGGACATGACCATGACTCATGAGTCTTAAAGGAATATTGAAAGGATTCCTCAAGACATCAAGTTTAGAAGATCCAAATCATGGGTGTGGACTTGGAGCCTCTTATGAAGTATTGATCAAACTTTGACTCCTATGTGAAGCACAAGCCTACATAGGGTTCAAAAGATCATGCTCTAGAGGTCAAAAGAGATATTGAAGATCTCTAAGACCTTCAAGAGAAGAAAATAAACAAGGGAATGGAAGAAAATAACATGGAAACAAAAGAAACTCCTAAGTTTACTTGAGGAACAAAGAAAATAATGAAAGATTTTAAGACTAGAGATGAGAAGAAAAGATAAGCTAATAATCTATGGTTAGAGGATCACCTCCAAATTATCCTCAAAGTTTTCTTTTCTTTGAAGATCTTCCAAGCTCTTCTCTCTAATTCTCTAAACACTTTTTTTTCTCTAAAAAATGTTGGTGAAATGGAAGTATATGCTCTCTCTCCCAATATGTCTCTTGGTGTTCTTCTTGGTCTCTCCTCTTTTAGGAAGATCCCTTCTCTTTTATAAGCAAAATTACCAGGTATTTTTGGTGAATTTCGGAGTAAAAAACAGGTGTAATTCCCTCATTAGTTGGTACAATGTGTACTTTCTGAAATTATGCAGACTGCTGTCCAGCGCGGCAGTCCAGACACTGACGCGGCAGTCCGTGACTGCCGCTGCGGCATTCATCAAATGCCGTTGCGGCACTTCATGACTGCCGCGCGGCATTCACCAAATGCCGCGGCAATTAATGGATTGCCGCAACTTTGTCAGTCTTACTTTATCAGTTTTTGTTTTTATTTGCATGCGCATACGTATTGCTCTGCAAAATACAGACTTTGGAAGCGAACGGCAGTCAGAAACCTGCGGCGGCACTTGACAAGTGCCGGCACGGCACTCTGTGACTGCCGTGCGGCAGTCACCGAGTGCCGCGGAAGCCTGCCGTGTGCCAGTTTTGACTAAAATTCCCCTTTTAGGTCTTTTCTCTTTTTGAAACAAATTATTTTTGAATATCTTTTCCAAAAGTTGTGTTTTATACCTGAATTCTCCTGAATACCTGGTATTTCCGTCTTTCTGTGAAATTTTATCGCGTTTTGGAGAATTTTCTGAAGAGCTTGGAATACTTCGAATTTCTCGGTCATTGTCATCATTGGACGTGGAGGTGACGCTCTCCTAAATTCGACGGCCGGTCAAAATTGGGGTGTCTACAGTTTGCCCCTCTTTGACAGAGCTTGTGGAGCAACGCGTCCCATAAGTGAATGTCAAAGCCTGTGTGAAGACAAGCCTTTGACCTGACTGTCGAATTTAGGCGAAAACAAAATGCGTTGCAAAACGGGCGTGCAGTGGAATCCTAATTGGTCGGGCTCCCTGACGAGCTGCCTACGTATCCCTGTCAGGAATCAGACCAAAGCGTAGTTCAGGCATGGGTTGATCATTCACAGACGCAAATAGTCACACGGATGGATGCACCTATCCTGTCGTGATGCACGTGCTATGCAATGGTGTTGTCTGAGTTAACCTGGTTATGTAAATGTCATGCTTATCACATTTTCCTTATGACGTGCATTTCGTGGCGTGTTAGTCAGGGAAGATTATCTATTGAGAATCTGTCACAGGAGTCATAAGAGTGCTTTTGATTTGATCACGAGGGTTAATCGCAAGTCCGTTGCGAAAACCGGGAATATAAATCCGTTATATTCTCCAAAAGAGGGGTAATCGCAAGTCTGTTGCGAAAACCGGGAATATAAATCCGTTATATTCTCCAAAAGAGGGTTAATCGCAAGTCCGTTGCGAAAACCGGGAATATAAATCCGTTATATTCTCCAAAAGAGGGGTAATCACAAGTCCGTTGCGAAAACCGGGAATATAAATCCGTTATATTCTCCAAAAGAGGGTTAATCGCAAGTCCGTTGCGAAAACCGGGAATATAAATCCGTTATATTCTCTAAAAGAAGGGTAATCGCAAGTCCGTTGCGAAAACCGGGAATATAAATCCGTTATATTCTCCAAAAGAGGGTTAATCGCAAGTCCGTTGCGAAAACCGGGAATATAAATCCGTTATATTCTCCAAAAGAGGGGTAATCGCAAGTCCGTTGCGAAAACCGGGAATATAAATCCGTTATATTCTCCAAAAGAGGGTTAATCGCAAGTCCGTTGCGAAAACCGGGAATATAAATCCGTTATATTCTCCAAAAGAGGGGTAATCGCAAGTCCGTTGCGAAAACCGGGAATATAAATCCGTTATATTCTCCAAAAGAGGGGTAATCGCAAGTCCGTTGCGAAAACCGGGAATATAAATCCGTTATATTCTCCAAAAGAGGGGTAATCGCAAGTCCGTTGCGAAAACCGGGAATATAAATCCGTTATATTCTCCAAAAGAGGGGTAATCGCAAATCCGTTGCGAAAACCGGGAATATAAATCCGGGCCCACAGGCTCAAATATCTCCAATTTTAAAAAAAAAGGGGGGGCCCACGGGCTCGAATATTTTTGAAACCCCAAAATTTGTAGTCAAAGTGTACCTATGAAACGACCCTAAGGGCCAAAAGTGCAATGAGGGCAATTTTTGGGGCCTCAAATTCAATTTTTGGGACTTGATTTGAATTTTTGGGGGAATGCAAATATCTTTGAACCGCCATAATCGCGGCACACGCGGCTTTCTGCGGCAGTCCGTGACTGCCGCGCGGCACTCACGGAATGCCGCTGCGGCACTCGGAGAGTGCCGCACGGCAGTTGACTGACTGCCGCGCACGGAAATTTGAGTGCCGCGTTTGAGCGGCAGTGGTTAAAACCGCCGGGATTCAACACATTTTCTCATTCTCTCACTCTCTCCACCTCGAAATCTCTCTGAAGAAATTTTCTCTCATCCTCTTTTCCGCTTCGATATCGATTTACGACGTCCACAGGTAAGTTCTGCTAGATCATGGTTCGGTTAAACTCTTTTATTTCATTGTTTTCCTGAACTTTCACGAATTTTAACGTGCGAATCTCCCTTTTTCTTCTTTTCTTGTTTTTTTGACAGGTTATGGCGAGTGGTTCTAGGAAGAAGAAGGCCAAGTACACGGCCACCCATCATCCAGATGCTACTCTCTTATTGAGAGACCCTGATGAGCATTTGTCCGTCCGCGCGTTCAAGCGCGAGGTAAACGCTTCCCTTTTGTCTATTTCTCGTATTTCTTTCCCGTATATCTTCCTTGTGAATGTAACGTAGGATTGTCACCACTTTTAGATACCCTATTCCAAATGTCATGTTTGTGGCGCCCTCGAGCGTCTCGAATATCTTATTCCATGCCTTTCGTAAAGGAATTCAAATTTTATTATTTTTATTTCTCGTGAACTTTTGAAAAATAAATAAATAAAATAGAAAATGAATTCTATGCTCGATTTATCCTTTATTTTCCCTTTTGATTTTGTTCAACGACTTTTGAAAACCATTTAATCGAAATCTCAAACATTGCTTGTGAATAACGAAATCCAATGCTCGTAGAAATGAAATCACGAACCTTTTCCTGTATTTACCGTCCCGGCGAGTTTTCTTAATGCCATTTTATTATTCAAAATGATTGATTTGTGAATATTTGCAATCCCGCATTCCTTTTTGCAACCAGACTCGGGCCCAAAATCTCCTTTAAAACTTGTATATGCATGTTTTCCAAAGTAGGTGGACAAAACTACTCTTTCTCTCTTTTTTCTTTTTTTTGAAACCTTGTTAAAATTCTGAGCGTTTCCTTTTATTCATTTTCTCTTAAATTGCAAACGAATGTCTTTCCTGTGAAATCCTATGCGAACACTTCTATACTTTCTTTTCTTTTATTTATTACTTATCTCCTTCTTCATTGCTTTCTCCTTTTATTTATTCTCTGACAACAAATCTTGTGATTCTTTCTTGCAGCTGCAGCCCAAAGTGCTGAAGGGCCACGGCAGCCTTGCACATGGCCATGAGTGGTACACCGAGCTGAGCCCGACCGTGAGAGCTCTGGTGGACGCAGCGGGTTTTGGAGACTTCGTCAAACTCTTGACGAAGAGCTCCAACGACTTGCAGCAGATACATGCGCTGGCCGAGCGGTGGTGGGATACCACGAGTACCTTCCACTTTTCCTTCGGCGAGATGACGTTGACCCCGCTGGACTTCTCGATGATTACGGGGATTCCATTCGGGGGAGAGCCCCTGCGGCACCTCACGGACCAGGAGTGGGATCAGATGGAGCCGCTGCTAGGAGTGGTCCCGGAGGAGGCCCTGGTTACAGCTCGGTGGTTCATGGATACTTTCCGGGGAAAACCCGGCTTTTCGGATGAGCAGATGGCCCGCGGCTTTTTGATGTACGTGCTGGGGTGCTCTTTGTTGAGCACCAAGGGCGACCGGATTTCTGCTCCCCTGGTGGCGTCGCTGGAGCATCTGGATCGGGTCACCGAGTTTGATTGGGGTGGTACAGGTTTAGCTATCCTGTACAGTCACATGAGCGTCATCTCCCGGGGCAAGTCGACAGCTACCGGCGGGTATTAGAGAGCGTGGGAGGTACATATATATTTTATTTATTTTTTACATTCCATCGCTTATTTTACTTTCAGAAATTTATTTACATTGCGATACTAATTTCTCTTTTCTTTCTCTCTTTTTATTACAGATTTGGTCCCATGAGTATCTCCGCATGATGTCTCCTGAGACACGTGCTGCTGACGCCCTCATCATGCCCCAGGGGCTGAAGTGGGCGAAGGACAGGGACGGGCGGAAGACCGGGGCTCATGACTTTGTTTCGTTCAGGAATTTCCTGACGAACCTACGGGAGGAGCATGTACAGTGGCAGCCGTGGCTCAGGGTGCTACCCGAGGCTAGCGCGGGGATTCAGGAGTCGGCCGTGTATGACCCGATGAGACTGCTACTCGATGGTAGGTCAGAGGGTATGGCGTGGTACTTGGGAGAGAGGGTGACCAGGCAGTCTATAGCGGCTCCCAGATTCTTTGTGCCGTTCCCTCCTCCCGACTCTATGAGGGCTACAGACACACTTCAGGGCGGTGACTACTCGGCTGCTCTAGCCGGCTTCGGTATTCACGGTTTCTTGGACGACCCTGACGGATACGCGGCCTTTCGTGCCGCCAAGCTGATGCCGAACTTCCCGCTGATGGAAGTGACTCGGGTGAGTAAATGATTCCTTTATTGTTTTTGTGAATTCTTCCTTTTACTCTTCACCCATGTTTTATTAACTTTGTTTGCAGCATGTCCCTGCTGCGGTCCGTCCCCCTGGCCTACCTGAGTGGGACTGGACTATGTCGATTGTCTCATTTGGCGAGCCTCACGTGACGACGATCCCCCGACTTTCGCAGGGCGCCCCCACCATTCCTATTCACTACGACCTTGTCCCGCGTGCTTACTCGGAGGAGGGCCTGTCGTATGCCCACAGCGTGCGACAGTGGGTTCTCGGGCGCGAGTGGATGGTAAGAAATTTTATCCCCTTCTCTACTTTTGACTGGGATCGTATCTCTTTTTACTGATCTTTGTTCCTGACTCTTGTTTTCAGGCTGAGGGAGCTCGGGCGACTGCTGCGGTTCAGTTGAGGGCCCAGGTATGATCTTCTACCCTTTCCATATTCTTAGCATTCCAAATGCCTTTTCAACAATTTTCTGGACTCATCCCTTCTCTTCCAGATGAAGGAGAATAGAGTCCTGTCTCAGCAGGTGGGGCGGCTCCAGCAGCGGCTTCAGCAGTTCGGCGTCCCTCTCAGCGATACTCCCGGAGGTAGCGGTGCTGGACGTGGCGGAGGTGGCGGCGAGGGCACCAGCGGTGGCAGAGGCCGAGGCGGCGGCAGCGGCGGACACGGTGGGACTGATGGCGGCAGCGGGACTGAGTCAGAGGAGGAGCCTCTCAGACGTATGACTCGTCAGACTCGCAGCCGGGGTCGGGGTCGCGGCTGACTCTGCTTTTGTTATTTTTATTACTTTTTTCATTTTTGAGAGTTTGTGGGAGAATTTATATTTTGGTGGATGACTGTATATACATGTTTTATTCTTTGATGGCTGCTTCCTTTTATTTGGTAGGATAGATGCTTTACATTTCATTATGCTTTCTGCTTATTCACCGTATGTGGGACCATGGCTTGGTCCCGATTTTATTTCTATCTTTGAATGCTTCTGCTTCTTTTACTTATTTGATATATACAAATGAATGGAATGAATGAATGAATGTATGTATTTGCTTATTGCTTCTCAATTAATTTTCTGTTTGCAGGTGGGCTGATCGTGTTACAAACAGATTCTGGCCAATAAGAAACTCAGAACGGCACTCGGTTAAGCCTCCGCGGCACTCAACGAATGCCGCAAAGGCAGTCAGTGAATGCCGTGCGGCACTCACGAACTGCCGCGCGGCACTTCATGGAGTGCCGCTGCACTTTATCGAGTGCCGCGATCTAGTGGGCAGCTTTATTTCCCTACTTATACCCCTCCTCTTCTAACATTCCGCAAAACATCTCTTTCTCTTTCCATCTTCCTTTCAAATGGCCCCCATTAGCTCCCAAATTCTCTTCCCATGGATGGATACTCTCTCAGGTATTGAAAAGCTCAATTTTGAATGCTTTAGATTGAACGATCTCTTCTCTTTCCGACGCATGAATTTGAACGAGGGCTTACTTCGAGCTGCTATTCAGTGTTGGGACCCTGCTCTCAACGTCTTTCGTTTTGGCTTTCAGGAGATTTGTCCTTTGTTCGAGGAATTTAGCGCTGTTCTCCACACTGATCCTTTTGCTGAATTGATGGTTCCTCAGATTCAGGCTGGGTATGTTCGCGACTTAGTCACTCTTCTCCACATATCTCGAAATGCGGCGGGCTCCTTTATTTGTGACAGGCATATCGATTTTGAGCGCCTTGCCTCCGTTTATGCTCCCATAGGGGACCCCTATGATGGCGAGTACCAGATCATCCGACGTAGTGTTTTGTCAATTGCCATGCTCTCTTACTTCCTATTCCAGTCATCTTCTGACATTCTTATACCCATTGCCTGTGGTTTGAGGGGAGATGAAAAGTGCTGTTATGCTGATTCTTGGTGAAACTCTGATCGGGCTGGGCCATGCTCATGCTACTGGGGTTATGTTATCTGCCGGGGCACCTTTTGTTCTACAAGTTTGGCTCATGGAACGCCTTGATCTCTTCATTCACCCCTCGCATCTTCGTGGGCCATTTTCTTACGACCGCATGGAAGTCCATTGCTTATTCCAATCTGCCAATGCATGGCTCGGTTGGCTCCAAGGCCTCTCTTCTGGTGACATTTGCTGGATCTGCCCTCAGTGGATTCATCGTTCTGTTGCTGTACGCCTCCCTGGGCGTCCTGGCATCTGGCTGCCGGGTTTAAATGCTACGACTTTCTACATTCCTGACCGAGTTGTCCGTCAGTTCGGACTTTTGCAAGATACTACTGAATCTGTGACTGCTGATTTCACCAGGGGTTCTACTCTGCGTCCTCCCATCGTGAAGGCTTTCATAGAGGCTTGGTCGAGTAGGATGGCTGCCCCGTGCCCGAGGGTCCCTGCTTCGATTGTGCCCACCGTCCAGTATCTTCTGGAGATCCAGGCCTTGGTCGTGAGACAGACTTGATGAGACACGTGCACAATAAAACAGACGAGAACAGAGAAAAGTTGGCCCTTTCACAAAACTTTCTGACGGACCCTGCCTACTTTTTAACGCTTTTCGAATGTGATTGACTGATGTTGTTATCTTTAGGGAAATTTCTAGCATGCTTAATCAAAGCGCTCAACCTTTCGATTAATCTTTTATGAGGAATTCTCCCTTTAATGTCTTTATCTGGCTCCCTACTTTGCTTTTTTGTTTTCTACTCATTCTTTTCCATGAATTCTTATTTGTTTCTTTATAGTACTTATTCTGACAGCCAGGTGACCTGAAGGATGGTTTTATTTCTGGGTTCTTCGGCTAGCAAACGAAGTTTGCCCCTGGTTTTAGGGCTTCGAAGTGATTCCAGGCAAACGCCAGTTTGCCCCTAGTTTAGCACCTTTTTTTTTTTTTTTTTTTTGAAATGACCGAACCAAGTTGGTTGCCTACGTATCCCCTAGCGGGAATCAGGTCAAGCGTAGTTCATCAAGGTAGGAAGTTTTGAAAGAAATGGTTTCAAGCAAAGTATTTCTTGAGGCGATCGAGGTTAATTGGCTGTTTAAATTCAACCCCGTCCAGGTCCATAAGATAAGCTGCTCCTCCGGAGAGGAGAGTCTTAATGATGTATGGTCCGACCCAGTTGGGTTTGAATTTTCCTCTGGGGTCATAAACGGGCACTTTTAGTTCTTTGAGGACCAGGTCACCCTCAGCAAGCTTCCTTGGGCGAACCTTTTTGTTGAAAGCACGAGCTATTCTCTTCTGATACCCACGAGTATGGTTTATGGCTGTTAGCCTCTTTTCATCAAGCAGCATCAATTCCTCATGTCTTCCCTGTATCCATTCTGATTCTGCCACTTCACATTCTGTCAAGACTCTGAGAGAGGGTATTTCCACCTCGACTGGAAGGACTGCTTCCATCCCGTAGACCAACGAGTATGGCGTAGCACCCGTTGAAGTCCTTACTGACGTCCGATACCCCCATAAGGCAAATGGCAGCTTCTCATGCCAATCCTTATACGTATCTGTCGTCTTCCCTAAGATTGCTTTAACATTCTTATTCGCTGCCTCTACTGCTCCATTCGTCTGGGGCCTATACGGGGATGACTGATGGCGAGTGATCTTATACTTCTCTAAGAGTGGGATGACTTCCCCCTGGAAATGGCTGCCATGATCGGAGATAAACTCGCTCGGGACTCCATATCTGCAGATTATGTTCTTCTCAATGAAACTCACCACGTCTTTGGCTTTCAAAGTCGCGTATGAGGCTGCCTCTACCCATTTTGTAAAATAATCGATCGCCACGATTATATACCGGTGCCCATTGGAAGCCTTTGGAACTATCTCACCAATGATATCAATCCCCCATACAGAAAATGGCCAAGGGGTGGTCATGCTATAGAGCTGCGACGGTGGGGTGTGCATCAAATTTGCATGAATCTGACACTTGTGACACCTTCTAACATATTCACAGCAGTCTTTGTCCAAGGTCGTCCAATAGTACCCTTGTCGGATGATCTTCTTCGCCAGCATGTGCCCGTTCATGTGGGGCCTGCATACTCCCTCATGTATTTCCTCCATCATTCTCTTAGCTTCCCTTCCATATAAACACTCCAAATTATACCCGGTGTAGGACTTCTTCCATAGTTTATCTGCGTAGATCACGAATTGAGCAGCAAATCGTCGTATCGCCTTCTTGTCCTTTTCTGAGGCTCCTTCGGGGTATTCTCCTTCTTTAATGAACTTCCACACGTCCACATACCAAGGCATTTCATCCTCTCTCTCTATGGCTGCGATCATTTCGAATGACGGTTGATTCCTTACTTCTATGGACAGCGGAATCATGGCAACCTTGGAAGGGATTTGGATCATCGAGGCTAGGGTAGCCAAAGAGTCGGCTAGTTGGTTTTCTTCACGAGGGAGATAGTAAAAGGAAATCTTTCGGAATTGCGCTTTCAGGCTTTCTAGATAGTCATGGTAAGGTCTCAATTTCTTATGCTTTACCCTCCAATCTCCTCGGACCTGGGATATGATCAAATTGGAATCTCCGAAGACATCAATCCGTCCGACTTCCAAAGCTAAGGCCGCCTCCATCCCAATTATGCAGGCTTCGTACTCCGAGGTATTATTGGTTGAGTCGTATTTGAGTTTGACAACTAATGGGGTAGGGACCCCGTCTGGTGCTATGAGAATGATTCCGACCCCGTAACCCAACTGGTTGGCTGCTCCATCAAAGTACATTTTCCATAACTCCTCCTTGACCTCCATTATTCCTTCATCTGGGAACTTGAAGTCTCCCTCATCCTCAGATTCTACAGCGAGGTCGGCTAAAAATTCGGCGACGGCCCTTCCTTTTACGGACTTGAAGGTGACATATCTGATATCGAACTCAGCCAGCATCATGGTCCAACGGGAAATCCTACTGGTCAAGACGGGTTTTTTGAACAGGTATTTTAATGGGTCCATTCGGGATATCAGGATTACAGGGAAGGCTAGCATATAGTGGCGGAGGCGACGGGTACACCAAACCAAGGCCCAACAGGCCTTCTCCAAGGGCGAATACTTTAACTCATATCCCACCATTCTCTTGCTTAAGTAGTAAATGGCCTTCTCCGCGCGCCCCTCTTCTCCTTCTTGGGCCAGCATACATCCCATCGAATCTTCGGACACGGAGAGGTAAAGTAACAGAGGTTTCCCTGGTGATGGTGGTGACAAGACGGGTGGTTTCTGGAGGTAGGTTTTGATTTTGTCGAAGGCTTGTTGACACGGGGTGTCCCATTTGAACCTTTCTCCCTTTCTGAGTAGTTTGAAAAATGGGTCGCAGGTCAAGGTGAGTTTGGAAATGAAGCGGCTGATGAACTGTATTCTCCCCAAGAATCCCCTCAGTTCTTTTTCATTTTTTGGTGGCTGCATTTCGATTATGGCCTTTATCTTGGTGGGGTCTACCTCTATCCCCCTCTGAGTAATGAGAAATCCTAACAACTTGCCAGTAGTGACCCCGAACGTGCATTTCTGTGGGTTCAGCCTCATCTTGAATTCCCTCAGTCTCCCAAAGAACTTTCTCAAAGCCTCTAGGTGTCCTCCCCTCTCCTTGGATTTCACAATCATATCGTCCACATACACCTCTACCTCTCTGTGGATAAAGTCGTGCAGTAAAGTGGTGGCAGCCCTTTGATAGGTTGCGCCCGCGTTCTTGAGTCCGAATGGCATGACCCTATAGCAATATGTTCCCCATGGAGTGATGAACGTGGTTTTCTCTCTATCCTCGGGAGCCATGAGGATTTGATTATACCCGGAGAACCCATCCATGAAAGATAGAAGCTCATGTCCCGCAGTGTTATCAACCAACACGTCGATGTGGGTAATGGGAAATCGTCTTTAGGGCTTGCTTTGTTCAAATCCCGAAAATCCACGCAAACCCTAACACGACCATCCTTCTTTGGGACAGGCACAATGTTGGCAATCCACTCGGGATACTCGGTGACCATCAAGAATCCAGCTCTTAATTGCTTTTCAACTTCCTCTTTTACTTTGAGTGCCCATTCTGGCCTCATTCGCCTCAATTTTTGTTTTACGGGTTTGGAATTAGGAAAGAGGGGGATGTGGTGTTGGACTATTTTTGGATCGATACCTGGCATATCATTGTAAGACCATGCAAAAACGTCTTTGAATTCATTTAATAGACTGATTAGTTCTGTACTTTCTTTATTGCTAAGTGTAGAGCCGATGAAGACATTTTGAGGGTTGTTCTCATTTCCAAGATTAATTGTTAGGGTGTCCTCAATGATTTTACATGCAGATTCTTTTTCTTTTTCAATTAGTTTTTGCAGTTCAATAGGTATTTCATGATCATCACATTCATCACATTCATTAAGCGCGTTCGAGTAGGCAGAATCGGTCATACTTTCATTGATTTTCTTTGGAGTGATTACAACAGACATAGAAATTGAAAGACGCCTCATTTGGGCCATTACAGACTCTGGGTGTGGGGGGAACCTATCACTAGACTCAAAAACCCACTCCTTCTTGTGCTCTCCTCCCAGGCCAGTAATGAAGTATTCTTCCGGACCTCCTGTCTTGGTGATTTTCTCCATCTCTTCTTCCTCAGCCTTCCCTTCCTCACCTTCTTCACTTTCGGCAGCTTCCTCCACTATTCCCTCGATGTATTCACCTTTGGTCTTTCCGGGATCCTCCTTTATGACCTCTGCGTTTCCTTCGCCTAGCAGATCTTTCATGGCAGGACCGTCCAGCATACCAACCCAGTCCTTGGCAGCAACAGATTTTTCAGGCATTTGCAAAAATGGGTCTTTGTACCCAGAAAATTCATGGGAGAAGAAGATCTCGAACCCCGGCTTCATGCATTTGTCTTTTTGGTCCATCCATGATTCTGGGAAACCACAGAAGGGGAAATCTTCTCCTTCCTTCACAAAATACCCGTTGAGGGTCTTCAAGTAAGGGTCTAGTGGCGCATTGACGTCCTTCTTCTTTGCTCTCAGCTCCTTCTTCGTTGGCTGATACCCGAGACCGTGAGTGTGAGTTTGAGTAGGGATTCTTGGGGCCTCTGGCAGGCCTTGAAGATTCTTCCCCAACCCCAATCCTGGAAAGAAACCCATTTTCTTCATGATTCCGGCGACGACTGGACTAGCGTATTGATCAAAGTGGGGTGGCAGGGACTCTCCCGATTTTCCTTCTTCTATCACGCTGATGAACTCGAATCCTCCCATTTTTGCTTCTTCTTCTTGCAGTTGTAATTCTAGAACCGGTGCACTTGATGATGCTTCGGACGGACGAACCCAACTGTCCCCGAGGATATCACAGACTTTGTTTTCCCAGACATACTTAACTTTTTGATGAATTGTCGATGGTATAGCGCCCAAACTGTCCAACCAAGGTCTTCCTAGCAGCAAATTGAAAGAAGCGGGGATATCGATAATTTGGAACTCGGCTCCTTTATCCATTGGACCGATAGCAAGGTTAAGAAAGATGATGCCCATGACTGTTCTTTGGGTGTTATCATATGCCCGGACCTTTTGTTGAGACGGTACAAAGGAAGATTCATCTAGGCCCATTCGCTTGGCTGTGCGGAAGGGACACACATTAAGAGCAGATCCGTTGTCAAGGAGACAAGCGGGTACGGTGTTCCCCAAACATTCAACAGTGATGTACAAAGGCTTATTGAGCATGGGCCCTCCCGGCGGTAAGTCATTTGATGAGAAAGCAATAGCCAAAGTCGGAATTTTGTTGATCAGCCCTACGAGGTCTTCCGGGGTGGTGTCGATAGACACGTCAGATTGATTAAGGGCGTCTAGGACCGCCTGCCTATGACGTTTGGAGGCAATCAGCAATCCCCAAACAGTGATGTTAGCCTGAGTCTTCTTCATCTGCTTGAGGACTCTATCCTCTTCTTCTTCCTCATTCATCTTTCCTTTCCCTTTCTCCAGCTCTCTCCCCGGGTGATCTTCCTCTAATTCATGTGGCTTGAAGTGCCTACCAGACCGAGTCAAGTGGTCAATCTCTTCTTTTGCCCAAATATCCTCGGCTTCTGAAACGGTCTTTGAGCCCTCTTTTGCCTCTTCGTCGCTTTGGTACCACAGATCATCCTCCCCTACCAGGCCTATGTTCCGATCATTACTTTCTTGGACCCACCAATCTGACTGCCTCGTCATTTCGTTTTCCCATATCCCTGGCTGGCTTCCCATCATACAGATTCCCAGATTCTCCGGTGACTGATAAAACTTCCTTGGTTCCCCAACTTTTGTGATTAGCTTGGACGGATCAAATGTCACTTCTTCTACTCCCAAGAAGTAAAGGCCCCGCGGCGGTGGTACGGCACGATGGTTTGGCAGTGGATTCTTGGTGACATTGGGAGCCTTGACAGGTGGCTCGGATATCACTTTGTTGTCAATGAGGTCCTGTATGTCATGCCTTAACCTCATGCACCGATCGGCCGAGTGGCCCTTTTGTTGGTGATATTTGCAATAGAGGTCTCCTTTGAAGTATGGCGGGAGTGGACTCGGCGGGGGTCGAGGTTCCAGCTGGCGGAGATGTCCTTTCGCTAACAGCCTGTCGAGGGCGGTTGATAATGATACTCCCAAATCTGAAAACTTCCTCATTGGCTTGTCCTCCCCTCCCCTTGGATGACTTCTGGTGATATCGAATTTCTTCTCCGGCTCGCTAAGTGCATTGACATCGGTGGGGCCAGAGTGACCTCCCGAATGCCCTCCATTCGACCCATAGCTAGGCCTCCGATATCGGTTCTGTGGTTCTTCCTTCTTGATTGTTCCTTCTTGGATTGCATCTTCGATTCTCGTCCCCACATCGAACACCTCAGCAAAGGTATTGATTGACTGGAATCTCATCTTCTCCTGATAAACTGGCTGTAGATTTTTCATCAACATTCGGATTTGGTCCTTCTCGGGTGGCCTTTGCACCATTTTCGCATCTTTCCCTCTCCATCGACTTAAATACTTGGCAAATGATTCTTTGTTCCCCTGCCTGGTTGTTTCCAAATCTCGGATAGTAACATCCAAGTCCTGATTGTATTCGTACTGTGCCACAAATGCCTTAATCACTTCTTCCCATACTCTGGTTTTGCTTGGCTCAAGTGTAAGATACCACGATAAAGCGGCTCCTGTTAAGGTTTGTTGAAAAAGGACAGCCATCATGGTAGTGCTCAGCCCACTAGGCTGAAAAGCCCCTATACACATTCGGACATGACTGCGGGGGTTGCCTGTGCCATCAAATTTATCAAAGACGGGCATTTTAAAACCGGCCGGCAGCGTCTCATGGACTCCGTCGTACAACCCTTCCAGTTCCATCAGGTAAGTATCCACCCCTTGAGCTTTGCGCATTACCCTCTCCAACTTTTCTATCTTCTCGGTCAGCAGCTTCTCTTTCTCATCTTTTTCCCTGTCTCTGTTGGCTCTCAGTGCATCATTCCAATGTGCCTCTTGATCGTCGAACCAATCCCCGTCTCCTCCTCCCAAAGGCGGGTCCATGACAGGTGGAACCACATGCGGCGGTCGGCGGTTCAGCTCCTCTATCATTCCCATCATTCGGTTCATGTTTTCAGCCTGTCTTCGCATCTGTTCTGCCTGCTGCTCAACTAGTACCCTCAGTCCGGTCATCTCTTCATTGTTTCTCTCTTCAGCCATGTCGACGTATCCTCTTCTCACTAACCTTGCCGTAGGACCTCTAAACCACCCTTGGTTTGCTATTTTTGCTCCTACAATAAATTTTGGAAATTTCTTTTTAGAAAAAACCTTTTTATCTTTATTTTAGCAAAACCTTTTATTTTGTAAGTCATGCGGATGCAATGCATGTGTGTGTGTGTGCCTACTCTATATGCTAAAGAAAAAAATCCTAGTCCTAACACATAAGCACGCAAGCACATAAAATCCTTACCCATGTCAAGTACGATGATTTCTCCATTCATTGCGACCCTCTTTACCCTTCGATTTTAACGTTTTCGAAATTCATTTGAAAAGCATTTCCGATGAACTCTTTAGAAAACAGTTTTCAAGAATTTCGGATCACGCTTTTCAAAAAAAAAGTGATCGGGTCGAAACTCTTGTTTTGAAAAGTGTCTTAGCGGATGAATAACCCTGGTTTGGCTTTTAATCGAAAATGAACTGCCAGGATTTTGGAAAAGTGATTAAAAACTTTGGAATAAAGACGGCAAAATCTGTTTACTTTCAAATATGGATTTAAAATTCCTTGGGCAGAAGGGTCACATGATTGAATTATCACCGTACTTTTCATGGGTTTGGATACATACAAGGTCAATGATGCTTAGCTGAACATGATATAAGAGACGTAATCTTATAATCAAGGTTCAACATGTCCCTAGATGTCGTGGGACACAAAGGGAACTGCTCAACAGTGATTAAAAGTTTACACATCTTCTATTAGGCAAGCATCGTCATCATCTCAAGTAATCCCTTCCAGGCATACAAAACTCCCTAACACATAACCCTAATCAAGAATTAATTTCCTAAGATTGAAATGTTCTATAGAAACTACTATGCAAAGGCTGGGTTTTGGTCAAATAAGGGACCCTTGACACGCACCCGATAGGATGCTTCATATACCAAATCATGGTACGAGATCAAGGGTGATCACACAGTCCCATGATGACTTGACCGACCGGGTTGCCCCGAGCCTCCAAGGTCATAGTTCCGTGCAATCGACTGGCTGGACATGCAAGTGAAATGCAACAGGCACACAAAGATTAGTTAATTTGATTAAAAGGACATTTTTCAAGTCTAATCCTCAAGTGAACCCAAAATCAGAATTCTGGTCTGCGAAACCAGAGATTCTGGGTTCGATCCCCAGCAGAGTCGCCAGATTGTGGATATCGCAGGTTGACTTACCCACAGCTTTTCAAAATCAATTTCTAAAACAAAATGAGTCGCCACTTAATTTTTAAACGGAAAATTAAGAAACCATTTTGAAAGGAAACTGATCGTTTGCGAAACCAAAGATTAACTAGGTCCGGGGATTATGGAATGAGAGAGGAAGGAGCCCGTCGGACTAAAACACCCTCTCTCATCCTATCTTGCGATAGGCCTCTACTCAACATCCTTTTAATCAAATTTATTAATCTAAGCATGCCCTCAACTAATACATATATACATATACATCACAAAAGCATGTCCAAAGGGTATAAAATTGCAATTGACAAAATATCATTCAAAAGCCACATAATTCAGGTAACAAGCGATATGATAGGCACTAGAGAACAAGTGAACTTACCCGGGATCCAGCAGCGATAATAAACGTGCAATGCATGCGAACAAAAGAAAATCCTAAAAGAGTCTCTAATCACATATACACATAAGGCAAAACCTAATTCTAAGGTGTCGCGCATTAAGGTCAAAAATCAAATAAAATCAAGAAATTTAATAAACTAGAGAAGGATCGAGAAATCGTACCTTAATAGCGCTACAAAACAAAGGGTTAGTCCACATGATATGCAAAATACGATATTAGAAATAACAATCCTAAATTTCTAGCTTACATCTATCTAATGTAATTAAATCCAAAGCAAATAAGTCTTAATTATAAGTGTCAAACCATATGGATGAATATGTACATGGACAAGGATAAACTATGAAATACTCTTAAACTTTGAATTCAAGCTCAACTAATCATTATTAAAGCATGGTTTAAGCCCTAGATCATAAAGAAGTCATTTAGATCCTTATTTACAAAACAAGTCAAATGTGTCATAAAACTCCGAAAATTGCAGAGAGCAGACCAGAACTTAAAAGAAATAAAAAGCACATCTCTCATGGTTTGATCTTGGTGAATTTTGGACACAGAATGCCTCTGTGAGTCTAATTTACAAACCAAAAATAAAATCAAGGTTTAAACGGTTAGATCTCCGGGAATATGGAAAACACTAGACATCACTCAGCATCTTACAATCTCCTGTCCAGAATTCTTGCACGATTTATTAAAAATAGTAAAAAAATCAGAATTGCTTTGTTCTTTTTAGGGTGACTTCCTAACACATTAATCTACTTGGAAAAAATTATTTTGGGTCATAGAAACTTTGTTAGAACTCTGATTTAATTATTTCAAAAGAGTGTTGCTGTTCTGAAACTATTCTGAAATTCTGGACAGATTATTGTTGCTTCACAAAAACCATGATCAAACCATTCTAAACATGAAACCACCTCAAAACAAAAATTACAGTGGTAGAACAATGTGTTATTGACACTTTCCCATTGGTTTCACTTAATTTCAACGGTTAGATTTCGAACTAAAAATCTTTGATCAAAAACAGTTTGTGGATTCACTGTTTTTATTTTGCTAGTTCAACTTTTATTTGGTAACTCCAACTATTAAACTATGAAGTTGAGTTGAACCAAACCATTTCTCCTACCATTTGATGGTCATGGGAGACTACAAACCTTTATTCTTCATAGATTTCAAATGAAATATGGATAGACTTCATGAAATCTATAAGATAGGGAAATCTAAACCATGGAGATGGGTTTAGACTTCAAAACTACATTCTCCTACCATTTTAATGGTCATTGGAGAGGGGGGACATGACCATGACTCATGAGTCTTAAAGGAATATTGAAAGGATTCCTCAAGACATCAAGTTTAGAAGATCCAAATCATGGGTGTGGACTTGGAGCCTCTTATGAAGTATTGATCAAACTTTGACTCCTATGTGAAGCACAAGCCTACATAGGGTTCAAAAGATCATGCTCTAGAGGTCAAAAGAGATATTGAAGATCTCTAAGACCTTCAAGAGAAGAAAATAAACAAGGGAATGGAAGAAAATAACATGGAAACAAAAGAAACTCCTAAGTTTACTTGAGGAACAAAGAAAATAATGAAAGATTTTAAGACTAGAGATGAGAAGAAAAGATAAGCTAATAATCTATGGTTAGAGGATCACCTCCAAATTATCCTCAAAGTTTTCTTTTCTTTGAAGATCTTCCAAGCTCTTCTCTCTAATTCTCTAAACACTTTTTTTTTCTCTAAAAAATGTTGGTGAAATGGAAGTATATGCTCTCTCTCCCAATATGTCTCTTGGTGTTCTTCTTGGTCTCTCCTCTTTTAGGAAGATCCCTTCTCTTTTATAAGCAAAATTACCAGGTATTTTTGGTGAATTTCGGAGTAAAAAACAGGTGTAATTCCCTCATTAGTTGGTACAATGTGTACTTTCTGAAATTATGCAGACTGCTGTCCAGCGCGGCAGTCCAGACACTGACGCGGCAGTCCGTGACTGCCGCTGCGGCATTCATCAAATGCCGTTGCGGCACTTCATGACTGCCGCGCGGCATTCACCAAATGCCGCGGCAATTAATGGATTGCCGCAACTTTGTCAGTCTTACTTTATCAGTTTTTGTTTTTATTTGCATGCGTATACGTATTGCTCTGCAAAATACAGACTTTGGAAGCGAACGGCAGTCAGAAACCTGCGGCGGCACTTGACAAGTGCCGGCACGGCACTCTGTGACTGCTGTGCGGCAGTCACCGAGTGCCGCGGAAGCCTGCCGTGTGCCGGTTTTGACTAAAATTCCCCTTTTAGGTCTTTTCTCTTTTTGAAACAAATTATTTTTGAATATCTTTTCCAAAAGTTGTGTTTTATACCTGAATTCTCCTGAATACCTGGTATTTCCGTCTTTCTGTGAAATTTTATCGCGTTTTGGAGAATTTTCTGAAGAGCTTGGAATACTTCGAATTTCTCGGTCATTGTCATCATTGGACGTGGAGGTGACGCTCTCCTAAATTCGACGGCCGGTCAAAATTGGGGTGTCTACAGTATTACAGCACGGGTCATCTAAAGGCACAGACCGCCTTGAAACAAAACAATAGCTTAAAGTCTATTACAGTCATCCTTAATACAAAACGGTCCAAAACTTAAAACATATAATAAGTAAACAGTTTTCTCATTCCAAAAGCAGTCATTCTCAGTTAGCGTAGTCATAAGATTCCTCCTGATTGTAACCTGAAAAGCCTGAACACGAATGTCCAGGACGCATCAACGTCGTCAGCTTCAAGAAGCTGGTGTGTATTAAAAACATGACTTTAAATGTAAAACATACCCATTTATCTTTTTCCATTTTCAATTTGCAAAATCAATAGTTTGATCATAGAGCAAATTCATTTTATAAAAACAACAAGGAATATATTAAAAGTCGATCAATCATGAAACATATAATTGTGTATGAGACAATGCACCACACTCATCTTGCCGACTCTTTTCTCTCAACAGACACAAAACCCACTATCTTACTCCTGGTATCTTTGAAACACTAAGATAGCCACACTTTAGCAACGGGGCGCCAGGGAGTGTCCAGTTTGCCTCACACTTTGGTCCGGGATACCAGGGAGTGTCCAATGCCTCACACTTTGAATACCCTAACCGCCATGCAAATACCGGGGCAACCCCTCACGCAGTATCTAGACTCGAGTATCAGGGAGTGTCCGTAGGCCACACTTTAGCACTACCATGGGTGCCAGGGAATGTCCAAGTTCGGCTTCACACACTTTAACGCTTCCATGGGCGTCAGGGAGTGTCCATATTTGCCACCGTCGCATTTCAAAGATACCCTCCCCGCAATCTCAACCACAACCACATTCACAACCACAACCACAAACTCAAACTCATACTCTTTCCACACTACCATCACTCTTTTCCACACTGACTAACATCCACATGCATGTACCACTGACTCCATATGAATGACATGGACTTAAACATAAAGTAAATCGCTGAATTAAAGGAATAATGCACGTACAGGGATTGATAACTTGTAATTCATTACCTTAATCATTTCAAGCATTCTGTATTAATAAAATTTCCAAACAGAACCTTAACAGTACTTAAAAATTGAACCAAACAGTCCCTAAATACAAAACAAACAAAAACCAGAATCTGCCTGTCACGCCCCGACGTAGCATAAATAAGGAAAGCGTTTAATTTCCTTTATGGACCCGTAGGTCGCGACAGTTTGAAGGATCGATTCCGTCCCAAACGTCGAACAACAAAACATAATAATCAGAGTAAAGCAATCAAGGCTTACAAAAATTTTCTAACTTATTACATCTTATGATACGGGGTCAAAGGCACAGACCGCCTTAAAATAAAACAATAACTTAGTGTCTGTTACAGTCATCCTCATAAAACAAAACAGTTCATAACTTAAACATGTAAACTTAAAGCATATATTTAATGAACAGTTTCTCTTATTCCAAAAGCAGCCATTCTCAATTAGCGTAGTCGTACGACTCCTCCTGGTTATAACCTGAAAAACCTGAACACGAATGTCCAGGACGCATCAACGTCGTCAGCTTCAAGAAGCTGGTGAGTATTAAAAACATGACTTTGAATGTAAAACATACCCATTTGCCTTTTTCTATTTTTCAATTGTATAAATCAATAGTTAAACCGCAGAAAGAATTCATTTATAAAACAACAAGGAATATATTAAAGGTCGTTCATTCATAAAAAAAAAAAAAAAAACAGATACTCGCGAAATGAGACAATGCACTACACTCATCTTGCCAACTTTTTTTCTCTCGACAGCCACAACAACCCACTATCTTACTCCTGGTATCTTTGAAACACTAAGATAGCCACACTTTAGCAACGGGGCGCCAGGGAGTGTCCAGTTTGCCTCACACTTTGGTCCGGGGTACCAGGGAGTGTCCAATGCCTCACACTTTGAATACCCTAACCGCCATGCAAATACCGGGGCAACCCCTCGCACAGTATCCAGACTCGAGTATCAGGGAGTGTCCATAGGCCACACTTTAGCACTACCATGGGTGCCAGGGAATGTCCGAGTTCGGCGTCACACACTTTAACGCTTCCATGGGCGTCAGGGAGTGTCCATATTTGCCACCATCGCATTTCAAAGATACCCTCTCCACAAACTCAACCACAACCACAACCACAACCACAACCTCAACCACAAACTCAAACTCAACCACACTACCATTACTCTTTCCCACACAGACTGACACCCACATGCATGTACCACTGACCCCACATGTATGTCATGAACCTTAACATGCGGCAATTTACTGGAATATAAATACAACATGCGTACGGGGATTAATAACTTGCAATACAATGTTTTAGTCATTCAAACATAACCAATAGAGTTCTGGTTAACTAAATATCCCAAACAGAACCTTAACAGTACTAACAAGTTGAACCAAACAGTCCCTTAACAGAAAACAGACAAAAACAGAAACTGCCTGACTTCGCGCGCGCGGGCCGCTCGCGCGAAAGGTCGCTCGTGCGAGCCGCTCGCACGATATGCCCAATTTTCATTTTATATATACTTTTCTGTCTGCCTGGGGAAGCAAGGATCGCGCGCGTGGATCGCTCGCGCGAAGGGATTCTCGCGCGACCCTCGCTCGCGCGACCTGCCTAGATTTCACTTTTTATATATAAACTCTTCTGTCTGTCTGTGGAAACGAGGATCGCGGACCGCTCGCGCGATTCTCGCGCGCGCGATCGTGGTGCTAGATGAAGCTGAGGCTTCTTCTTTCCCGCAGAAACTGCTCTGTTTCAGCTTAAGGGGTCCAAAATGACCCATTTTGCAATTCTAAAGTATATAGGACATATAATATATGGATTTCTTTGGTTTTCCACAAGGGTTATGATTCCATAATCAATTTCACACAAATCAATCTATAACTCTAGAATTTTATGAAAAACTAAAAGTTGTGAAAATTTGATTTCTAATATACTTTCTCATGTGAATAAATTAGGCTCTAAAACTTTAACCATAGTCAATACATACTGTAATCTTTGATATTCAACTCTGAAAACGGATTTAGATTAAGGTTTGAAGATCTTGATTTCAAGCTATGAAATTTCAAACGTATGATCAACAATGGTGTATTATTAAATAAGCTATACTAACAGTAAATAAGCATATATTACATCCAAAGTGAGTTGATAATACTCACTGAGATTAATGGAGCAGAGAATTGTTGAGAAAGAATCCAATTTAGAAATAAATAACAAACTTGGCTATGGAAGTCTTGAGCTTTCTCTCTCTATATGAACTCACTCTTTTCTCTCTGAAACTCTCTCAATATCTTCAGTTTCTCATTGTGCAGATAGAGATATGTGTGTGTTTAAATAGAATTCAAATAGAAAAACTTGGGCACCAAGTAGATTAATCTATACTCTACAAAATGCATTTGTTTTCCAAAGTTATTCTACACCAAGTAAACATAAGGACTGATATATACATACATATATGCTGAATATAACTCCACAGTTGCTCAAGGGCCAAGTATAGGTCTATAGGGGCTCAAGTTGAGTGTGTTTGGGAATGAGAGCTTATGGCACTAGAATGTACATACCCAAAAGCAACAACCAAACAAGGCTCTAAACAATCATTAGTTTCCATAATTGGAAAGTGATGTATAGTCACTTCAACAGTTACGTCCAAATCACAAACTGTGCAAGTTTAACGCGACGCAGACTGTTTTGCTCATAAACTGGTATTTTCGGGGCACGGTGGTTACCACAAAAATACAGAAATTTCATTTTAACTTAAGAATTGATTTTCTGGTTTTATAAAAATACTGATTGAGTCAATAGAAGTTATTTTCACCGTTTTGAAATACAGACTTTGAAATCCACACAGGTATTACTAATTTTGTAAAATTACAGTTTGGCCCCCAATAAAATTTAAATGTGAATTAGATAAGAAATTAATATTCCAAACATGTGACTGAAAATAAAAGCAGACAATGCTAATTGAATTTAAATATGCCAATGCAAATACGAATAAATTAAATATGGACATGAATTTCAAATTAAATGGAAATGCAGGTTGTTACACTGCTAGAGGTCGCACGCGCGGGCCGCTCGCGCGAAGGGTCGCTCGCGCGGGCCGCTCGCGCGATATACTTAATTTCATTTTATATGTAAACTTTTCTGTCTGCCTGAAAAAGACAAGGTCGCACGCGCAGATCGCTCCCGCGAAGGGCCCTTCGCACGACCCTCGCTCGCGCGACCTGCCTAAATTTCTTTATATATATACAAACTCTTCTGTCTGCCTGGGGAAGCAAGGATCGCGCGCGCGGGCCGCTCGTGCGAAGGGTCACTCGCGCTGGCCGCTCGGGCAAACTTCGCGCGCACGATCGTGGCGCGAGTTGAAGCTGAGGCTTCTTCTTCCCCGTAGAAACTGCTCTGTTTCAGTCTTAAGGGTCCATTTTGACCCATTTTCAATTTCGGGAGTAATTAGGCCTTATAATATATGATTCTCTTTGTTTTTCTACAGGGATTAAGAATCCATAATCAATTTAACACCATTTGATCCATAGCTCTCCAATTTTATGAAAAACTAAAACATGTCAAAACTTCATTTTCAATATACTTTGTGGTATGAACAAATTAGGCTCTATAACTTGAACTATATACTCTATATACTATAATCTTTGATATTCAACTCTGAAAACGAATTTAGATTAAGTTTTGAAAATGGTGATTTTGAAGCTCAAGCTTCCATGGTTAAAATCAACAATGGTGATTAACAATTTCACACACACAAGTAATAACTAAGCATGAATTACATTTAAGAGTGAGTTTAAAATACTCACTGTGATAAGGAGATGTGTGTTTGTTGAGAAAGATAAGACCAATCAAGAAAACTCCAATGAAGCTTGCAAGCTATGGAGGTGAAGTTCTTTCTCTCTCTCTAAAATTCTGAATTGGTGAACCCTCTGCACTCTCTCTTTTCTCTCAGTGTTTCATTCTGCTGGAATTGTGTGTGTGAGTGTAGTGTATGTATAGAGAACCAAACTTGGCCACCAAGTTCATTGTCATTTACTCAACAAAATGATTTTCTTTCCTTAATTTCTAAAAGACCCACCAATTCACAGTTGTATGTGTGTGGGTTGATACACATATGTATACACAATCTCTATAGATTGTGAAGAGGCAACACTAGACTAGTAGGGGGCAATATGTGTGTGTTTGGGAATTTAGCTTATGGCCTAAGGAATACACACACACTACAAGCATTGCCAAACAAGGCCTAAGGCAATCATTAGTTGCCATAAATGGAAAGTGATGTATAGTCACTTCAATCTTATACGTCCAAATCAAAACTGTGCAAGTTTAACGCGGCACGGACAGTTTTTCTCGTAAACTGGTATTTTCGGGGCGCGGTGGTCACCACAAAAATATAGGAATTTCATTTTAGTGTAAGAAGTGATTTCCTGGTTTCATAAAAATACAGTTTGAATCAAAAGAAATTAATTTCACCGTTTTGAAATACAGATTTGAAATTCAACACAGGTACTATCAAATTTTATAAAATCGCATTTTGACCCCCAAAAGAATTACAATGTACAACAAGATAGGCCACAAGGTTATAAATCATGACCATTGAAATAAAATAAGCACAGGTGATACAAATTAAATATGGAAATGTAAATTAAATTAATTTATGAAATGCAGATTGTTACAAAAAGTTTAACCTAAACCCTTTATCATTGCAAAAGCAAATTTTATTTGTGGATATAGTAATACATATGTACAAACTGTAATTATGGGTGATAAGGGAGGTCCATGTAATTTTTTAAATTTGAGGGATGTCTGTGTAATTAGACCATAATTTAGGGGAGATTTGTGAAATTTTATGTAGGGGCATTTTGGTACTTTCATTTAATCCATCAAAGACGTTACTCAACCGTTAGCGAGAAGGGAGGTCCGTGTAATTTTTTAAAATACGAGGGAGGTTCATGTAATTAGGGCAAACCTCAGGGGAGGTGAGTGTAATTAAACTTAAATAATATTACATTGTCTCAAATAAAAGTATTCTCAAGGCACAGACCACCTTATTCAATTAAAAACATTATCCTTATCCTTATTACACATTTATTCAAATAAAAAGTATCTTTGCAGGATTCTCTAGCCAACATAATCATATTGCCCTGCATAGCCATCTCCTGAATATTTTGGGTGTCCAGAACAAAATAAAATCATTAGTTAATGAAAGCCGAGTGAGTAAATGAACACACAAGCAATGTATATAAAAGTCGATTTACAGTTATTATTATCATTGAGTACTTTATAATACGGTTAATCCTTTATTCCAGTGTCGCATAATAACTATAGGTAAACAGTTTAAGTAATGACTATTTACGACTGTGCATGAACAATGTAACTATCTCATCTCACTGATTCTTTTACCTCAAACACAATCTCTCGACTCGTTCGATTCGCCTAGAACCATCCGGCACAATGCCGTTAATTTATAAGGTCTGTCGATATGTTTGCTGTATCTGAGATTGTCTGGACGTACCTAGACATTCAAGATCAATAACTTGTTGAACACCCTTATTAGTTTGCTATATCCGAGTTAGCCTGGACTAAGTCTGGAATATCCAACGTCATATTCGAGTCGGTCTGGATGCCATTAGATTGGCCTGCCGTATTTATTCGGCCTGAGCTCAATCCTCTTAATTAATCTTCCATATTCGAGTCAGCCTGAAATAATTAAGGCTATCACAAGACTCTGACTGGCCTACCGTATCCAAGTCAGCCTGGGCTCAATTCTTCCTAATAAACCTGTCGTATCCGAGTCAACCTATGATAATTAAGGTTACCTATCCCAAGACATTCTCTCTTTACTCAATTCTCACAACATATATGTTGACCAAACGACCTCTTTCTAAACATGCCATCTCGACTATGCAAATGTGTAGGTTACTCCCTTTCTTTCCTTAGTTCTTAAAGGCATTAGAGTGATCGTAAGGTTTATTCTCTCTTTTACATATTCTCATATATGTCAAGGTATTAGAGTATTTTACGCTTCTCCTCTTATATTTCCTCAAACTAGTATCAGAGCAGTATGACTTTAATCTTTCTTATAGTGGCATCAAAGCGGTTCATACTTTCCTTTTTGACATATCTCAACATGGTATCAGAGGTATTTACAAATTAAATCAATTAATCAAGTTCCACTAAAGAAATTTCCATTTTCATTTAAACAATAGGCAGTGAGTACAAGTTTTTTTAAACGGAGGGTACAACAACATAAAGCATACTTTTCATATTCCTTTATAAAGGTATCAGGGTTACTTATATACAATTATTACTAATTTAAAACAACTTTGTCATGTCTCAAAGTAGCAAAAATAGAGAAAATAAATTTCGTTTTGAACCCGTAAGCCATGACAGTTGAAAGTCACCATATAGTCCACGAATAAAATCTAACCATCAGAGTAATGATTTAAGATGCATTGGAATATCTAAGTTCAGCATACAAAATTAGAGTTTAATATTAAACTACTACAAACCTTAAGTATCTGCAGAATTGTAATTAAAGTATTATGGTAACATACGTCGATCATAAACTTAACTATTACAGAGTCTCTAAAACATAAACATAAATTACAGCGAAACTCCAGGTCTTCAGCTTGCGTAGTAGTCAGCATCATCATAAGCATAGCCTGCATCATTTTAGGCTCCATCCTCATAGCCCCTAGCCATGTATTCCTCATTTGTGTTCTCGTAACCCTGAAAAGCTGGACGTAGGATGTCTAGCGGCATAAAACCCCATCAGCTACTGAAGCTGAGTGAAAGCAAATACTAACAGAGTATCTATAGATATGGAGCATATATAAAACTGCATCATTACTAAGAATCGTCTCGTTGTTCATGACTGCACCAACTCAATATATTACCACTGACATCGTCCCAACCAATCTCAATCATAACATGGACTCTTGGGTCCACATCTCGCACGTGGCTTTACATCTCACCTTACTATCCTGGCATATAGCCCAATACATCACGATTTATCAAACCTCGACACGTAGTCCCAACTTTTCCGGCCAACACGATTCGATCCATTCTGGCCAACACGCCCTATGCATTTTTCTTTCACGATTATATCCTTCCTAGTCCCGGTCATGGACTAAAGTGACATATTCCTTAGCCTCTATTGAACTTCCCGTCTCGGTCATGGACTAAAGTAATATTCCTTTAGCCTCTATCGGACTAGGTTCATGATGTATCCCTCTTAGTCTCGGTCATGGACTGAAGTGACATATCCCTTAGCCTCTATCATGGACTAAAGCAATATTCCTTTAACCTCTATCGGATCTAAGATGATAGCATCGGCATAACCCTCAGTCTTGGTGTTGGACTAACGTGACCATATCCCTTAGCCTCTGTTGGATCTCTCATGTCTCGGTCATGGACTAAGGCGACATTTCGTTAGCCTCTATCGGACCAGGGTGCTAGCCACATTACAGTTCTCACAATATTTATCCCTTAGCCTCTGTCGGATCTCTCATGTCTCGGTCTTGTACTAAGGCCATACCAGCAGCATATCCCTTACCAAACATTGTACGATCTTCACGATCAATGGTACTGAAAAAATAAGTACAGAAAATAAAAATTTTCAACACTTAGTTAGGTTATCAAACATATCTTTGGTCTGAACCAGAACCCTTTTTCATCATTCCCAAACAGTGTCTTAAATGCAGGGAGAGCGGTTTTAGAAATAAAAATATCTTGACTATTAAAACATTTATTTTTGTTTGCTTGTTAGCAAAGAAGAAATTTCATGATTATTAAATGCAGGGAAAGCAGTTCTATAAATTTCATGTTCTTCTCTACCATTCCACATAGAACAAACTCAATCAGCAATGGCTATAGTACTACTACTTTTCCTTCTATCTCTTCCTATATTTCTGTTTTTTCTTGTTCCAAAAAATAGAAAAAATTTCAGAACGGGTCACCCACCAGGTCCTCGAGGGCTTCCATTCATTGGAAACTTGCACCAGCTAGATAGCTCAGCCCCTCAACGTTGTCTATGGCAACTTTCTAAAAAATATGGGCCATTAATGTCCATGAGACTTGGTTTAGTGCCAACCCTAGTGGTCTCTTCTGCAAAATTGGCTAAAGAGGTTTTGAAAACCCAAGACTTGGCATTTTGTAGTAGGCCAGCCTTGCTTGGTCAGCAAAAGCTATCTTACAATGGCTTAGACATGGCCTTTGCACCATACAATGATTATTGGAGAGAGATTAGAAAGATTTGTGTACTTCATCTCTTTAGCCACAAAAGAGTTCAATCCTTTCGTCCTGTCCGTGAAGACGAGGTTTCAAGGATGATTACAACAATTTCTGAACTCTCTGCTTCATCTAAAATTGCCAACTTGAGTGAGATACAAGTGGCTCTTACAAGCACAATAATATGTCGAGTTGCATTTGGAAAGAGGTATTGTTATATAGAAATTAAGTATTCACCATTAATAATTGCAGTACTATCACACTAATTAATATATGTTATATATGGCCCTTTTTGGTAGAATTACAACCTCTTTTGAAAGAGAAATTATTGTGTGACTTCACCCCATGTGACATGCTTGTCTGTATCAATAGGAGAGAGACACATATACAGAAAAGCAATAATTAATTTACAATTTTTCAATTTCGTTTATCGTGCCGTTCTTTCTTTTTCTTTTTCTTTTTTTTTTTTTAGTGAGACAATTAGTTAACTTTTTTACACACGCAGCTCTTGGACTAATATATGTTATATATGGCCATTGGCTTTGTTATTCGCGACTCTTGGACTCGCATATTGGAGACAACCTTTAAAGTTATGCATTTTAATATTATGGAGAATAATTTACTATCTATTAATGTTAATTGATTTTTTAATTAACCATTGTCTCATAACAGGTATGAGGAGGATGGAGGTGAAAGAAGTAGATTTCATGGGATGCTTAACGAAGCTCAAGCTATGTTGGGAAGCTTCTTTGTCTCAGACCATTTTCCTATAATGGGTAATTGGGTTGATAAACTCAGTGGCCTAAGTGGTCGGCTTGACAAGAATTTCAAGGACATGGATTTGTTCTTCCAAGAAATCATCAACGAGCACCTCAGTCCAAACAAGCCCAAATCCATGCAAGGGGACCTCATTGATATCCTCCTTCAATTGAAAAAGGATCAATCTTGCCCATTTGATCTCACTTTTGATCACATTAAAGCAGTCCTCATGGTAATCAACAATAGTACTAGCTATATGAGTCAGCACATCATTCCTTTTTTTTTTTTTGTCTTCCGTTCGATCGACACATTAACTAGCAGGGGAAGAGAAATATTTTCTTTAATTAACCGGTGCGGGTGTGGGGATTCAAGTGTGAGAGATTCGCCAATTTTTTTATTAAGGGAGCGGGTGCGGCAGTAGTATTGGGATAAAATATTAAAAATGTATTTTAAATAATAGTATATACAAATTATTTTATACATATTCGTGCATTAGTGTATACCTTAGATAATTACTATTATGATTTTATATTATTTCTGTTTTAAAGCTCCAAAGTTTTCAAAATTGTTTGAAGAAATAATGTTTTTTTTACAAAAGAACCATACAAAAAAGCCATAGCCACACTCCAAATTAAAGAACTCAAAGAATCCACGACGCACCTAGTACTGGTGCAGACTAAGTGCAGGGTGTGGCGGCCTTTTCAAAGAGTTCGTGCTTCATAACTTATATACTTATCCATAGATGTATAAGTATATATATAATATAGGTGAAACCAGTACGGCCTTAGTGGCAACTGCCTTGATTGGAAAAAAATAAAATAAATAAATAGAAACTTTTTTGATTTTTTTGGTAAATATGAATGATTATATATATTTATAGCTGCACGCCTGCCGTTTTACTTTGCAGAATATATTTCTCGGTGGAACAGATACGACTGCAGCCACAGTGGTATGGGCAATGACGGAGCTAATAATGAACCCTAAAGCAATGAAGAGAGTGCAAGAAGAAGTTAGAAGTTTAAATATTAAACAGAAAGGTACTAGTAGTATTATAGTTGAAGATGATCTTCAAAAGCTTTCTTATCTAAAGGCAGTGATAAAGGAGACATGGAGATTGAACCCACCTGTTCCACTTCTAGTACAAAGAGAGACAATTCAAAGTTGTGTTTTAGATGGGTACAAAATTCAACCTAAAACTCTAGTTTATGTCAATGCATGGGCTATTGGGAGGGATCCAGAATCATGGGTCGACCCGGAAAAGTTCGATCCAGAAAGATTCATGGATTGTGAGATTGATTATAGAGGAACTGATTTTGGGTTAATTCCTTTTGGAGCTGGCCGAAGAGGTTGCCCTGGTATAACTCTTGGAGCTTTCACATCAGAGCTTATATTAGCTAATCTCTTATACTCATTTGGTTGGGAATTACCTGCTGGAATGAAAAGGGAGGACATTGACTATTATACTATTCCTGGTGTAGCAATGCATAAGAAAACCCCTCTTTGTCTAGTCCCCACAAAACATATATAATTTATAAGATTTATAGGCCATTCTCATAGTCATAGTTTGGCTTGCTCTCACTTTCATGGAGAGTCTTTGCTTGTTTTATGTTTAAGTCTATTGGCCATTAATGAAATGTATCCATTTCAATAATATATGTAAACAAAAACTTACGTGATTTTTGAGAAGAGCCGGTTTTCCATGAACTGTCCTAACTTTCAAATTATACCTCTGCATACAATAAAGTTAATTTGTATATATATCCATAGTCTAGTCAATATATGTACAAGTAATGTTTCAGTTTTAAAAGTTGGGTAATACTTGGGGCACATCCAAAGACATAATTTTTTGGACACAACCTAAGAGATGTGTCTATCTCTTTCATGTGTTACTGTGGGGTCTAATGACATCACATGAGAGATATAGACACATCTTTTGGGTTGTGTCCTAAAAATTGTGTCTTTAGATGTGTTCCAATCTTTACTCTTAAAAGTTTTATCCCAAAATTGAATCCAAACACACGGGACCATTTAAAACAAATTCCAATGAAAATTACATTGTTAGCCTGTAATTGAATGTTGTCTTAATGGCACATGTGTTAGGGATTAAAAAATGGAAAAATTAGACTTCAATCCTTAGCTAAAATGCAAAAAGTATAAAATGACCGTGTTTTTGGCAATTTGTTCCAAAGTCCCTATCATCACTGTCAGCAATTTTGCTGAACAAGCCCACGCAGGCGTGGCCTAGCAGCAGCCCAAACATCACAGCCACTCACACATGTTCCTTTGTTCTTGGAGTAGTTCTCAAATGTTCTCAAATTTGTATAAAATGACCTTCGATCAAGTCAAGAACTAGACTTCTGAGCAACAAAAAAACAAAGTCAAGAACTAGACATTAGCTTTTTTGCTCGTATTTCCTTTCATTATTGTACTTTTAGTTCCTTTGTTCTTGGAGTAGATCAACTTATAATTTTGAAAAGGCGTGTGTTCCCCTTCTGTTTACTGAATTTGGAGGCGCATATCACTCTAAATTGTACTTTGTTTACTTGAAATTAATGGAAAACAGTTTCCACTACTGTTGGTGTTTGTGTTTATCCATTTTACTATGAAAGTCTTCAACCTTTGGTTGAAACATTTGAAACCATAAAAGAATCTTTGTTCCTCTACTTCTTAACTCGTCTAACTTACTAACTGGTTTCATTTAGAGGACGTTTGTTTGGCAACATTACGTTTTTTTGGCACGCTTGCACATATAAACATTTTTTGTCATACAACTTTTAATGAATATTTGGGTGGTCTCATTACCTTAGAAAGCAAGTTTGGGATACAAATTTGAGAATTATAGTATTATTCATATCGAAAATCCTCCCCAAAATATTAATAAAAATACCCAAAAAATTAATTGTCTCGGGGGCGCTGCATCCAAACCCACATATACATTACGTCACTCGATGAACGGCAATTTAACCCCAGCCCCCTAATTACAAATCCTGGCTCCACCTTTCTATCCAAAACTTTATAAAACTAGACTAAATAACTAATTTTGTTTTTATATCCCTAGTAAGTTGTCATGTTGTTTATGTTCCATGTCAAAAATAATTGCATCGTCCAATAAATTATAAATTACGTTGCATCTTCATATAAAATTACACAACGTCAATTTTTTCTCCATGTAACTATCTAATGCGACAGATTCCATGTAGTTTTAGATGTTAATTTGAATATTGTTCCTTGACTTTAAAAAATAAAACGAAAACGATGCCTTCATTATTATAAGAATTAGCATCATCCTATAGGGTGGATGAGAGATTTGGAGAGATAAACACTATCTCATAATTTGGCTAAGCCTGCCTGACTTTTGAATCTGGCCCACTGAAATTTGACGTTTGTTGCGCTGGATTTTTATTTAGTTTTTGGTAATTTTGTGCTGGATTAAAGGAGTGGACTATTAGTCCATTTTAATTTAAACAATTCGGAGTTTAAGATGTCAATCTGACTCGAGACTAGTAATTCATTTAAACTAAATTGTTCTGAGTTTATTAATCTCAGAATTAGTTCAATTAAATTAACTATTTGTCCAATTTGGCCAAAGAAATCCAAACGTGGCTTTAGTTTCTCTAATCTAAAAGTGAGGTAGGATAGGATGGCTGGCTGGGTTCAGAAAGTATGCTGAGAGAGAGAGAGAGGGGTGGGGGGGGGGGGGGGGGGGGGGGGGGGGGTTGCCTTATGGTAAGACTACCGGTATTCATACTAGGGGAACAACGAATGCCAGTCAGATAAGTTTGTATAAATAACAATAGCAAAAAATGAAAAATCTTCCAAAATATATAGAAAAAGAGAAGTTTGGTTCAGAAATTCCAATGTTATATGACCCATTTATATTGGCTGTGGCTTTTGTTTAGCCATATGCAGAAGTACGTCATAATTATAATGCAGGATAATGTCTTGAATTAAGCACCTCTAAACCTGCTTAATTTAATTAAAACGGACTTTAATTTATGGTTCTAAAGTGCTTCCTAAACTCAATCCAAATATGACAAGAAGTGCATATTGGATCTACTAGAAAGTTTGCAATTGGGTAAGTGATTCTAAACGGACCAATAAATGTCTTTAAGTTAAAGATATGTTTCTCATTTGCAATCTTGAGAAACCTTTCTCCACTACAACCGGAATTTACGATAAACATATACTCAATCCGTAGTAGTATTATTATTATTATTATTATTATTATTATTATTATTATTATTATTTCCAAAAAAAATACGGATTGAATTGAACCCAAAAATTAAGACAGATATATAATTATGTTTCTAGGTTTACGCATTCTTGGTCACATAGTATGATAATGTCGAGACTCATCGGTTGACCTAAATAAATACTTGATCCAAACATATCCACAAATTAACATATATAGATGAGATCACAATGTTAAGCCAGATTAATGTTGGTTTGATCAGCAAATCTGGTTTGTGTGATTATTCGCTAAAGCTAGAGGACAAATTAATATTGAAGAAAATAATTAAGTTTCTAAATGAGATGAAAACATCATGATTAGGCATAATTACTAGTTCTAATTATTAAATCCACTTTTCTTGGCACAATCTTTAATCATTCAAGCTTTAATTTAGCAGGCATGTATCCATCCAAATTCATATATCCAACATAGTTTAATTATATAAGCATTAAAAATTTTAGCTGTAGCTACGTAGATCTTATTTTTAATAATTAGGTGCACTAGCTAGCTAGCTAGCTAGTACGGAGTACTTATAATCAAACATAGTTCTTGGCCACTAGGCAAAGAGGGATTTTCTTATGCATTGCTAAACCGGGAATGACATCAGTATCAATGTCTTCCTTTTTCATCCCAGCAGGTAATTCCCAGTGAAATGAGTAGAGAAGATTAGCAAGTATAAGCTCCACAGTGGTAGCTCCAAGATTGATCCCAGGACAACCTCTTCGGCCAGCTCCAAAAGGAATGAACTCAAAATCATTCCCTTTGTAGTCAATGACATGACTAGTACCCATGAATCTTTCTGGATCGAACTCTTCCGGGTTGACCCATGATTCTGGATCCCTCCCAATAGCCCATGCATTAATATAAACTAGGGTTTTGGATTGAATATTGTACCCATCTACAAGGGTAGTTTGAATTGACTCTCGCGGCACTAGAAGTGGAACAGGCGGGTTCAGTCTCATTGTCTCCTTTATCACTGCCTTGAGATATGGAAGCTTTTGAAGATCATCTTCATTAATTACCATTTCTAGTACCATACCACCTTTCTTTCCTACTATTAAACTTCTAACTTCTTCTTGTACCTTCGTCATTGCTTTTGGGTTCTTCATTAGCTCCGTCATTGCCCATACCACGGTGGCTGAAGTTGTGTCTGTTCCACCAAGGAGTATATTCTACAAAAATAAATAAATAAAAGGAATTAAGAAATCTATCTATATATATCATGATCGAGCATATATGATTAATATACATGCATGCATATACGTACACAATTAATCTTTCATTTTAAGTCTACATATATATATATATAATTATATAATTAAAGTACTCAACGGTTTCAGGAAGGAAATTAAAGAGCATGCATGCATATTAATTGATTAATTACCATGAGCACTCCTTTTATGTGGTCGAAAGTGAGATCAAATGGGCATAAGTGATCCTTTTTCAATTGAAGGAGGAGGTCAATGATGTCCCCTTGCATGGATTTGGGTTTGTTTGGATTCATGTGTTCATCAATGATTTCTTGGTAGAACAAATCCATGTCCTTGAAATTCTTCTCAAGCCGACCACGTAGTCCTGTGAGTTTATCAACCCAGCCCATTATAGGAAAATGGTCCGAGAGGTAAAAGCTAGCCATCACTGCCTGAGCCTCAGTCAACAGCCCATGGAACCTACTTCTTTCTTCTCCTTCCTCCTCAAAGCTCTTCCCAAATGCAACTTTACAAATTATAGTGCTTGTGAGACTCATCATTATCTCACTCAAGTTAGCCAGTTTAGATGAAGAAGAAAGTTCTGAAACTTTTCTAATCATCTTCGAAACTTCATTTTCACGAACCGGACGAAAAGATTGAACTCTCTTGGCACTGAAGAGATGAAGAACACAAATCTTTCTCATCTCTCTCCAGTAATCATTATACGGAGAAAAGGCCACATCTAAGCCATTGTAAGATAGCTTTTGTTGGCCAAGCATGGTGGGCCTACTACAAAAAGTAACATCTTGGGTTTTCATAACCTCTTTCGCCATTTTTGCAGATGAAACTACTAGGGTTGGGAAAGAACCAAGTTTCATGGACATTAGGGGACCATACTTTTTAGAAAATTGCCATAGAGATAGATGAGGGGCCGAGCCATCAAGCTGGTGCAAGTTTCCGATGAAGGGAAGTCCTTTAGGACCCGGTGGACGATTCTTTTTGCTATTTTTTGAAAGAAGAAAAAAGAGAAATATAGGAAGAGCTAGAAAGAAAAGAAGTATTACAGACATTGTTGTATGAGCTTGTTCTGTGTGGAATGGTAAGACAAGTATATGCAAATTTATAAGACCTTCTTTGCAACAAAAAAAAAAAAACAGAATATATGTACAAAGAATTAAGCATTCAACTTTTTGAAAACTAACCAAGTTCCTTGTGGCCGAGTGGTAAGTTTCTTGGGTATACTATCCAAGAGGTTTAGCTAGTGTTCGAGTCATAGGGAGTGTGGCCACTGGAGTATTCACCCGGCGCCTCCAGACCTCGGGGGATTAGTCGAAGTGATAGCAAACTGGCCCGAACACCCCCGATTACAAAAAAAAAAAAAAAAAAAAAACTTTCTGAAAACTTTTTTTTTCCCCCAAAAAATACGTACGCATTCCACGAATTTCATATTTAGTGATTCGCATAATGGAGTCAACCATTCAAGGATGTTGATTTTTACAACACCCCGCCCCCGCCCCCCCCACACCCCCCCCCCCCCCCCCCCCCCCCCCAACCCAAAAAAAAAAAATTTAATAATTCGAGGGATGTTGATGGACATTTGTCTTATATTAATGGATTGGAATTAACAAATTTTCATTTTTGCATAAATATTACTATCTCCGTTTTAAAATAAGTGTTCTCTTCAAGTTGTGCGTACACTGTTCAAGAAAGATGTATTATATTAGTAATTTGTTTGGTTCATTATATATTCACTTTCCTCTTTTACCCTTGGATGTGATGATGTTTGACTTTCCTACTTGTTTGAGACCACACATAAATGCTGTTTTGACTTTATTATAAGGGTAATACAGGCAGTTTGTTAAAATTTGTAGTTAAAACTTTCAAAGCTGAACATTTGTTTTGGAACATTCAAAAAATGAAATGTGAACACTTGTTTTGAAATTGAGTGAGTATGTTTCTTGCTTGCAGTAATATTGTTTTATTCTGTTACATTTATATTGCTTTGTTTGGCAATAGCTTTTGGCGTTCATAAGTATTTATAGAACTCTAAAAGTTAAAATAAAATTATTTGACAAACTATCTTTCGTTATTCAATCACAAAATATATGAATTAATTGTTGAGATTTGCGATTGGCCTAGGTGAAAAACAACTTTTCTCCAATTAAATTGCAAAACAAAAATTGTGGAATATGGACCCTCACTTTTCTAACTTTGGTCTCTGTCTCGCACACAGACACTTAAATGGGGTGAGAATCGTGAGACTCCGTTTGCTTTGATGTAAAATATTTTTCAAAAAATGCATTCACTTTATTCAACAATTAACGCTCCGTTTGTTTTGATGTAAAATATTTTTTTGAAAAATACATTCACCTTATCTGGATAAAGTAAATACATTTTTCAAAAAATATTTAACATCAAAACAAACGAAGCATTAATTGATGGGATAATACATATCTGATGTTTTGTATGATTTTTTTTTATCAAAGTAGTAACCCATTTGGATAATTTTAGTTGTGACCAAGTAGGAGTGTTCTTACCTTTCCACAAAAAAAAAAATAGGAGTGTTCTTGGTTGCCAAGACATGATTGGACAAACTAATTAAATGTGATGATCAAATCGAAGTGTACTTCCTTTGTTCACACGGTTTGGCTCATGCGGACCATGCGGTGTTTCTTTGTACACGGTGATATTAATTACTGGGATTTTTTATTAGGGTTATTTACAGTATTAGAGATGTGAGAAAAAAAAGAGTTTTTCCTTCAGAGGGTATTTTTTTATTTTTATGATTTCTCTTTATTATAGTGATTGTGTCAAATTCTTATAGAATTAAAAGTGAGTGTACAATAGCATTGGGGGCTAGATTATATGTGTTAATCCAAGAATGTTTATACCAATTTAATTTGTATTCTTGATAATGAAAAAAAAGAACTCTCAAATATGAACGTAGATAATGTTTGAACCAAATACTTAAAAAGTTTGATCAAATTGTTGACTTTTTCACCAAAGGCTTATCTTTCCCTCGCTTTGCTAAGTTTCGTGACAAACTACATCAGTTTGTGAGGGGTACGTATTAACAGTTCCTCTACTCAAACATTCAACTTAGCCAAATTGCGCATCAGTTCAACTCAGCATTTGTAGAAGGTAGATTTGTTGAGAATATCTTATTGTTCACGTGGGTTCTTTTTTTATTTTTTTGCTGAAAGTCACGTCGGTTGAACTGGCATCACATGGGTATATATTTGTGAATCTGTTTTGATAGCATAAAGTGGGTTTTGTATATAAAAATGTAATGGTCAGAAAACAATTCAATATAGTGAAATGAGAATAGTCAAACTGGAGGATGATTTTTGTGAGGATGAAATTGAGGGAGAAAATGGGTCTTCTGAATGCTCTATCTCCAATACTGGGCCGGTTCTGAGATTTTGAGGGTCCTATTTGAACTTTTAAATAGGGTCCTCTATATATTAATATAAATATTATAAATATTATTTATTGATTACTTATATAATAAATTTGAATTAGTATTTTTTTAAAGTAAACCCTGCTTAAAAAGGGGCCTAACGCGACCGCGTGTGCCGCTTCCCCTCAAGACCGACCCTGCTCCTAACAGTCCGAGAAAACGGAAAGTAAAGTAGGGATCTTTCTAAGAAAAAGGCGCAAATCTTGATAGTTTTTCTAGTTTGTTATGTCTTTGGTGTTTTTGTTGTTGGGGCCATGTTTTATGTCTTTGGTGTTTTTGTTGTTGGGGCCATGTTTTGTCTGGTCCAATGTGTTTTTGTAGTTAGGCTTGCTTTTTTCATATTGGTGGGGAATGGTGTCTCTTTGTTCTTTGGATCGGATAGCCTTTTATCCCTTTGTTTAAATATTCTCTTGTTGCTCTTTTGAGCATGTTTTTTAAATATATTGTTTTATCTTGGAGTATACCCCTTGTATATCTATACGTACACTTTTTTAGAATATATTTACCCCTTTTCTAGAATATATTTACCCCTTTTCTGAAGAAAAAAAAAAAAAAACCCTTCTTCCTTACACTATGTTTGGGAGTTTAAAAAACGAGAGAAAAGAAGAGGAAGTACCTCACTTTCTTTTGCTTTCTCTCGTTTGGGAGTTTAAGTGAGGAGAGAAAAGGAGAGAAAGGGAGTGAAAACTAATCACCGCTTTCTCTCAATTTCTTTCTCTCCAAATTGGAAAGAAAATGAGAGAAAAAAAAGTGGGGTTTAATGAATTTTCCTTAATACCCACAATACCCTTTATTTAATTCTTAACTAATTTTAATTTCATCTAAGTCCTAAGCCCTTAATACAGTACTATATACGTGTATTCTCTCTCCTATCAAAACAAAGAGCTCATGTATCAAGTACATCTAGAAGCTATTTGGTGTTAATAGAAAATGAAAAGAAGAGCTGTTATAGGATTTATAAGTTCAAGTTATTAATGGGTAGAATGGTAACTTTCTTTCTTTTCTCTTTTTTTCTTCTCAACTCCCAAACAAAGAGGAAAGAAACTAACTTTCTCTTTTCTCCTAAACTCTCAAACAAAATGAAAGAAACTAATCATCTTTTCTCTTCTTTTATTTTCTCTCCTTCCTTACGACTTTCTCTTCTTTTCTTTTCTCCCCTAAACTCCCAAACAAAGCGTTAGAGTTTCTGTATTTCTGTATGGTTTTTTTTTCATAATTCTGTGAGTATTTTCTTTCGTAAGTGTTTGTCAAATATTATGTGTGTCTTTCCTGCGTGTTTGGTGTGTCTTTCTAAACAATAATATCAAATGTTTTCGCAATTTTACAAGTTTTTGTTGTGTAAAAAATGGTACTTTTCCCAACAATAGTAACTTCTTACTAAAGCATAAACGCACGCACACGTACACTCTCATAAGGGAGGCATTGGTATCAACATTCAATTAATGAGGTGGGTTATATCTAATGTCAAAGTTTTTTATAAATCAAATGTAAACTAGGTACGTAGGCTCTGGATCCATTTTTCGTTGGCCAGCAAGACGTTTTTTTGGCTGATTCCAGGTACTATGGTGGTGGGGCACTGATAAACAAAGAATACATTTTTGCTCATCGCAAAATTGTTCATTTTTTGTTCACCCTCATCTCCTATAATTCCATTGACTATTAAATGAGAATTAATTAATAGTTTAAAGTACTGAACCCTACTGCATTAGCTAATAAAAAACGAATGAATAATTTTTGGGTGAATAAAACTGCACTAAAAAAACAAACCAAAGACTATATACTATGAACAAAAAATTTTATAAATTTTTTCTTTTTTTTTTACCAAGGCAACAAAGAAAAAACATTTTAATAGGTTAGACTTATAGACATGAGATACTTATCTCAACAATCCGTCTGATTAAGCTGCACCGGATTCTTATGGTTGGCATTATGCTGGCATATAGCTAGTCACATGATGATTTCTATATGAAAAACTGTTGTCCCCTATACAAGATTTAAAAATAATAGAATCGCTATAATCTCGTTGGGCTTATAAAATATTATGGGACATGCTTTAATTAATGTCGATCAATCTGTATTTCCTTTTCCCAGGATAAGATTAATAGTTTATATTACCCCCAATAAATAGGATGCCTTGCTTGACTTCCATGATCTATATTGTTTGAGAAGAGTAAAGCAATAAAATAATACACCATGTGATCAGCATTAATGAAGAAACAATTTTTATATATCACAGATCTGAATATGATATAGTTGCATGATGTATTCACAATTTTGATTAGTTGAGTAATAATGAATAACCCATCTTATGTACGGGTTGTTATCAACACTAAAAAATCATATAAAAATGAATTTTAAGTTTTCACTCTGGGTAGAAAAAATATAATCCAAAAAAGAAATAACATTGGTTTACTTAATTTTCTAAAAGAAAGTCCTGGTTCATTCCACAAGAATTTGTATAACATCCGAACCCTTATTTTTGGCATTAATTTGTTTAAGATCAGGCAATATCAACATTGACCAAAAAAAATGCACAAATAAGAGACCTATGAATCAAAAGTTAGCTGGTATAAAAAGCCGTGTATATATATATATATATATATTTGTTTACTGTAGATCTCATGAGTGGTGCTTGTTTAGTAAATAGAATTAAAGTTGGGGATACTTCTCTTCCCAATAATAAGAATTAAACCGAGGAATGCAAAAGAATAGTATAAGAAAGCAATTCATGCATTTCAGAAATTGAAACTGAAAGTGAAATTATTCATCACAATTTCTCACAAAACTGAAACAGTTTCAAATTTAAGAAATTGTTTGCACAATTTAATTTTTGAAAATCTTTTGTATAGTACAATCTGGAAAGGAGTGCAAGGCACCATATGGAATGAATCCAAAATGTACGAGTGGCACATTTTAAGAGCACCAAGTACAATGTACTATAATCTATTATTGTAAAACTAATAGCAGAGAGTGCAAGCGCAAGTTATACCACAACATGACACGTAGCAGGGCAGTTAAATGCCAAAGGTTCAAACGTTTTCTCACTGTTAAATGCTTACCCTCACATTCTTAGCAAACAAAGCTTACCCTTACAGGCCCTTTACTGCAAACCTATATCTCTCTCTCTCTCTCTCTCTCTCTCTCTCTCTCTCTCTCTCTCTCTCTCTCTCTCTCTCTATTTAGAGACTTCGTGCGACTCTGCTCAGTCAGCATTCATACCATCGCCAAATTTGAAGGGTTCATTGACGATCATAGATGAGATAAGGAATTGTAAAATCTATGGATTTGAAGAAGGTAAATCAAAGCTGTAATTTTAATCGATCCTCGTAACACCCGCTCCTGCGGATTATATTTAGCCACGTTTAAGCATGCATCATTAGTATTATAATAATAATGTGGATATATGTGTTAAGTGAGTTTTGACTCACTAAGTTGTTGAGGGGTTTCCAGTTATGAACCCAGTTATAGCCAATGTGGCAGTTCCAGTTTGGGACAGTTAATGACAGGTCTCGTGATGGGACAGTTCTGTGGGATAATTCTTATGTGCCTAAATATTTATTAAGGTTTATGTTGTTATTATTATATTGCTTTAATAATATGTTAATTGCTAGAGACCACTTCTGTGGTCAGTTAGGGACACGTTTGTGAGAGCGAACTGGACACGTTGAATAATTAGTAGGTTAATTAGCAACTTCATAATATTATGTGGGATCATTTATGAGACTCATACGTGACATAGATAAACACCCATTTAAGTTTAGGATAATTTCAATAAATTTTATAACTAGTAGGGGTATAATTGCAAAACTAATGAAACGTTGGGAGAGGCTATTATAGAACCACAAAGTGTGAATCACGTGTTAGTTAACATGTGGCTTGTGATTCATCAAAGTCACTTCTTCTCCTTCATTACACTAAGTTAGAAATTTACAGAAGAGAAAAACGAGAATTTCGACGGAAAGTTATGCCAACGCTCTTGTCGCCAAATGACATGTCGTTTGACATCGGATTTCAAAACAGGCGACATATCCGGACTCTTGGAGGTGCGTCTAACGCGACGGTACCATTCTTATTGTCACACCCGTTCCAAAAAGTTCATGATTTTAACATGCATATTTGAATTTCATAAATTATCAATGTTATTTGATAATTGAGATAAGTAATTGACTGTAGTCAATGGTGGAGTGTCGGTTGAGGACACTGTAATCAGAGAACCATGAGGCATCCATATGATTAAATGGCATTTATATGTTTTAAATGTTATTTGACTTATCTGGTATTTCATGAATAGTAAATTTTACCTGTGTAGAGTAAATTCTAATAATGTTGATACTGTTAGATATCATTTTGAGAAGTGTGATGAGAACGTGAGTGATGAGCTATATAAAAGGTAGGTTGTGTAGAGATTCCACGAAATATAGTTTTTGGACATATTTTTGGACCCAAACAAGACTTAGACGAAAACTTTTATAAATTTTAGTTTTCACTAGTGAAGTAATAAAATGGAGTGTGCGACGTTTCGGGGAATAATTAAGAGTTTTGAGAACTCGTGGGGAGGTAAACGTGATTCCCGAGAGTCGTGCCTATATATAGAAACTCATGAATTAATTTCATTTCTTCAAACCTAAATTCGAAATCAAGAGAGGGGAGATTTGGGGATTTAGTTGCTACGAGCTTTCCAACACAAATCGAAGACCTTCTGATCGTCAGTTTTTCCCCAAATTAGAGATTTGAACTCGTAGAGGTAAAGCCTACGTTTTGATATATATTAGGCCATGTTTGGTTAGATTTTTATAAATGTCCTAATGTTAGAATTTTGGGGTAAATGCGTGTAAACTTGTAGGAATCATTTGAAATTCAAAAACCGATGTTTAATTGATCTCCTAATTCATCCTTTAAAGTTATAGGAAAATCGCACGAGGTATGAATTATAAGCCTATGAATTATAGGAAATTCCATGTTTTAACCATAGAACTTGATATTTTTGGATCCGGGCGAAATTCATGTCCTATGTATGCCCATTAATTATGCACGTAGAAATGCGATAAAAGCATGTACAAATGTGTATATGAGCATATTATATGTTATGTGGGTCAAAAGGGAGTGTACTACAATTCCGTCCGGGGGTAAGCTCCTCGAAGTTTGAGGATTTTGAGAATTGATAGTGTGGTGTCTGGTATGGAGAAAGGCCAACCAGGACACGGAACCTGGTATAGAGGAAGGCCCAACCAGTGTACGAGATGCGTGGAAGAGGTGTGCCTTCCATCGGCATCGGTTTCATTTACCGGATGGAAGCGTATTGCTCACCTTAGCGACTATTTTGATGTGTTTTAAATGTTTAGAACATGAATTGTCATATAAGCATATGTTTAGAATTGTGCACTCAGCATATAGTTGAGCAGTAGTGGAGTGTTACTCCATTGCAGGTGACAAGAAGAAAGGAAAGAAGAAGGGCGAAGAGTGAGACCGTGGGGACGACAGGGTTGAATCACTTTGTATATGTTTTGGGTTCTATTCCTTATTCGAAAATGTAACTTTTGGAAGTTAAGACTTAAGACTATACTTTTAAGCTTTGGAATGGTTTTATAAGGTTGTAACATTAAAACTCCTTTTAGTTTTGTTGTAATGAATCCGAATTTATGGATTCGTGTTTTGGAAGCTTAACTTGGAAATTTAGCATTTCGGAGGAATGTAATAGTTCTTTTATGTTTTAATCCAAACAAGCCTTAGCTTGTTCCGTTATTATTCTTTTCGCGTATTACCATGTCTTAATAATGTTCTTGAAAGTCTAGAATAGATGGTGAAGTTTCAAAAGGTAACCATGTTTGGTGGAAGGGAAGAAGTGTCAGTTGTTTGATGCCTTAGAAAGAATTCTGCAGGATTCTGCTAAAGGGTCATTCGACCGGTCGAATGGGGTTGCTCGACCAGTCAAGATGCCCCCTGCTAGAATTCTTTTTCTATACCTTTCGAAATTTTTGAAATGTTTTGATTGGTTCTTAGGGTACCTTTGGGATCCCTTTCAACATAAAATCATTCGATTTGAAATATAATTACGTTTTCAATTTTATACGGATTTTTCAACTCGGAGGGTATTGTTTCCTAATGTTTTGTATACTTAAGGTGATTTTAAAGTTCTTTTCCACTGTGTATAGTTATTAAATGGATGGATGAGCCTTGGTGGCGTGCCACATGTCCTATTTTCGGACGTTAGCGGGATGGGTCATGACATTTAGTGGTATCAGAGCTAGAGGTAACAAAACTTTGGAGAACGTTCGACGACGAGTGGAGTGTTGAGCGCTTTTGTCACTTGTTCTAGTGTGCATCCATACGTTGTAGAGATGTTTGATGTATATGTATATTGTTTTGCATACATGATATTGTTCTCGTCATATATGCATAGTGTTTATGCATTGAGACTTACAAGATTTCAATCATGAGTGACTGAGAGTTATCACCGCATACACGACGAATGAATGAAATGGCAGAAATGATGGGGAATATGGGTGACGTGATCCGAAATATAGCGGAGTGACTACATCCAACACCTACATTGGAGCCGGAACCAATAACCGTAGTGCATATGCCTGAAAATAGGGGTATGAGATCAGTATCCGAACAGTTTGCTCGGAAGAAACTGATGGAATTTCATGGGACACCCGACCCAACACTCGCAAAACATTGGATCATGGACATGGAGAGGATTTTCCGATCTATTCCGATGACCGACAGGGAGAAAATGGAGAATGCAAGTGATGTACTGAAGGGCGAAGCCCAGAACTGGTGGGTAAATGTGCTAGATCAAGGAGCATCGATTACTTGGGAAAGGTTCAAGGCATAATTCAATCGCCGATTCTTTCTACGAGCCGCCTACAATGCAAAGAAGCGAGAATTCGATAACCTGAAGTAGGGAGATATGACTGTAATCGAATATACTTCCAAGTATAATGCATTGCTAAGATTTGGCAAGGGTTTAGTACCAGAGGAGGAAGATAGGGCAAGAAAATTCGAAGAAGGTTTGAGGAAAAATATTCGTTTGAGAGTAGAGACCTATGAGCACTCGACTGTGGCAGAAGTGCAACAAATGGCACTTATGGCCGAGAGCGAAATGGAAAGATCAAGGCAGAATCAGCAAGACAAACGAGGTTATGAGGGTGGAGACAGGAATCGAGGCGAATCTTTTAATAGACCATTTGTATGTTCTGGTTCAAGCTTTGGTAATACGAGGAGGACACCAAGTAATATACTGTTGTGCACACTTTGTAATCGACCACATAATGGCCGATGCTTTATGACAAACTTTCCAAATAAAACCCAAGGGAGAAACAGTGCAAGTTTTATGCCAATTTCAGAGATTAAATGCTTCGATTATGCTACCATTGGACATCGAGCAAAGGATTGCCCGAGGAAGCATTCTCAGCAGGGTGCTAGTTCTATGGCTTCTAGTGGTTCGAAGCCTAGACAGTCCAATGATGGGGGACAAAGGACGGAACAACGTCAAGGAAGAGCATTTCAAATGAACCTAGGAGATATGGCCGCTTCAGAGACAGTATTCTCAGGTGTGGTGCTTGTATGTTCGCACTTAGCACGCATACTTGTTGACTCAGGATCTACGTATTCATTTGTATCGCATGATTTTGTTGAACATTTGAATGTTAAATCTGCACCATTAGGGTATGAATTATCCGTAGCCGTGCCTCTTAGTAAGTCGATAATGACATCTACGGTATACCGGAACTGTGAGATCCAACTAGGCGAGAAGTTAATGACAGTAGACCTTATACCTATCGTTGTGAACTACTTTGATGTAATCTTAGGAATGGATTGGTTAGCCCTTAACCTAGCCACGATAGACTATGAATGGAAAGAAGTTAATTTTCGATCACCGGTACTTGGGGACTTTTGCTTCCAAGGGAGTAAATTTACACCGCCGCCGTATCTAATTTCAGCCATCCGAGCAGGTAAGTTGTTGAGGAAGGGATGTCAAGGATTTTTGTGTTCAGTGACTGACACGACAGTGAGTGAATTGAAAGTAAAAGACATTCCAATAGTGCGAGAATTTTCAAATATGTTTCCTGATGACTTACCAGATGTTCTGCTTGAGAGAGAAATTAAGTTCACCATTGAAGTAATGCCAAACTCAAGACCTGTATCCAAGGCACCATCTAGAATGGCACTAGTGGAATTGAAGGAGCTGAAAGTTCAAGTATAAGAACTACTAGACAAAGGTTTTATTCGACCTAGCATATCGCCGTGGAGAGCTCCAGTGTTGTTTGTAAAGAAAAAAGATGGTTCAATGCGGATGTGTGTGGACTATCGAGAGTTGAACAAACTGACAATCAAGAATAAGTATCCATTACCTAGAATTGACGACCTATTTGATCAACTTTGTGGGGCACAAGTATTTTCCAAGATAGATTTGAGATCGGGTTATCATCAGTTGAAAGTAAAAGCGGAAGACGTTGAGAAAACAGCTTTCAGGACACGTTATGGACACTATGAGTTCCTAGTCATGCCATTTGGAGTAACAAACGCACCAGCCGCGTTCATGGATCTTATAAATCGAGTCTTCAAATACTATCTAGATGACTTTGTGATAGTAACTATCGACGACATTCTTATCTACTCGCCGAGTGAGATAGAGCACGAAAATCATTTGAGACTGATACTTCAGAGATTGCGGGAAAAGCAACTGTTTGGTAAATTCAAGAAATGTGAATTTTGGTTATCTAGTATTACTTTTCTTGGTCACGTGATTGACAAGAATGGAGTTTTAGTTGATCCTCACAAAGTGGAGGTAGTGTCTAATTGGCAGAAACTGACCTCAATGTGGGATTAGCGGGATACTACTGCCTTTTTATTGAGCATTTCTCAAAGATTTAATTGTCGATAATAAAGTTAATGAGAAAGGGTGTTACTTTTGAATGGAGTCATGAATGTGAAGACAGTTTCCAAGAGTTGAAGTTGCGTTTGACGAGAGCACCTATTCTGACAATAGCATCTGGAACTAAGGGATTTGTGATCTATAGTGACGCATCACATCAGGGTTTGGGATGTGTACTTATGCAAGGTGGCAAGGTAATTGCCTATGCTTCTAGACAGTTGAAGACACACGAGGTTAATTATCCGACTCATGACCTTGAATTGGCCGTAGTGATTCATGCTTTGAAGATTTTGAGATACTACTTATACGGGGAGAAATGTGAGATTCTCACAGACCACAAAAGTTTGAAGTATATTTTCACTCAACGAGACCTGAATATGAGGCAAAAGATGGTTAGAGTTGATGAAGGATTACGATCTTTCTATAGAGTATCATCCAGGGAAGGCTAACGCAGTAGCCGATGCGCTAAGCTGGAAGACGCCAAGGAACTTAGCCGACGAGCTAATACAACAGAAAGAAATAGTAAGGAAAATTGAACGATTAGAGTTGGACGTAATTCCATAAACCAATGGTGGCTTAATGATGGCGATCATAGCACACCCTGATATTATTGATGAGATCAAGAGGGCACAATTTGACGATGTATACCTATACAAAATGAGAGATAAGATACCTTTAGAAAAATGACCTAGTTTTGTATTAGAACAAGGCATGTTGATGCTTGAAAATCGGTTGTGTGTGCCGAATGTGAAAGGCTTGAAAGATAAAATCCTAGAGAAAGCACATAGTACCAGATACTCAGTACACCCGGGAAGTAACAAAATGTACCTGAACTTGAGAGAAAACTTCTAGTGGAAAGGTATGAAGCGTGAAGTGACTAAGTATGTTTCTGAGTGTTCGGCATGTCAGCAAATGAAGGCAGAAAGACAAGTACATGCAGGTCTATTACAACCATTACCCGTGTCAGAATGGAAGTGGGATGAGATTACGATGGACTTTGTTTCGGGATTTCCATGATCGCCGAACAAGAATGATAAGATTTGGGTTATAGTTGATCGATTGACAAAGTTTAACTCATTTTCTACCAATCAAGACGACTAAGCCTTCGAGGTTAGCAGAATTGTATATGAAAGAGATTGTGAGGCTACACGGGGTGCCAGCAGTGATTGTGTCAGATCGAGATAGTAGTTTTACGTCGAGGTTTTGGGGTAGTTTGCAAGAAGCTATGGGTATGAAGTTGAGTTTCAGTACTGCATTTCATCCTCAGACCGATGGCCAGTCAGAACGGACGATTCAGACCTTGGAAGATATGTTGAGATTGTGTGTTCTAGACTTTGGGAGTGATTGGGAGTACCACTTGCCGTTAATTTAATTTGCTTATAACAATGGATTCCAGTCAAGTATTGAAATGGCACCGTATAAAGCTTTGTATGTGCGTAAGTGTCGATCACTGGTTTGTTGGACCGAGGTTGGAGAAAGAAGATTGTTCGGACCTGAGATAATGCAAATGACTACCAAGAAGGTGAGATTGATTTAGGAGCGACTTAAGGTAGCTCAGAGTCGTTATAAGAGTTGTGCAGACTCGAAACGACGACCGATGACATTCGCAGCAGGAGACTTTGTATACTTGCGAGTATTGCCTTCGAAAGGCATTACTCGATTTGGGAAACGGGAAAAACTTAACCCGCAATTTGTAGGACCTTTTGAGATCCTAGAGAGGGTAGGGCCGGTGGCTTACCGTTTAGCTTTTTCAACAAAGTTGGAACATATGCACAATGGTTCAAATCCTGTCATCCCTACCTATTAGATACGAGTAAAATCATAGTACCCGAACCATTACAAATTCAAGAAGGCTTGAGTTACATAGAGCGTCCAGTAGAGATACTAGATCGGAAGGAGCAAGTCTTAAGAACTAAGACAATTCTAATGGTGAAAGTACTATGGCGTAGTCACACAGTTGAAGAGGCTACATGGGAAAGTGAGGAAGAAATGAAGAATGAGTATCCGCACATGTTCGATGTATGAGGTATAAGTTTGGGGACAAACTTCCTTTTTGGAGGGGAGAGTTGTCACACTCATTCCAAAAAGTTCATGATTTTAACATGCATATTTGAATGTCGTAAATTATCAATGTTATTTGATAATTGAGATAAGTAGTTGACTGTAGTCAACAGTGGAGTGTCGGTTGAGGACACAGTAATCGGAGAACCATGAGGCATTTGTATGATTAAATGGCATTTATATGTTTTAAATATTATTTGACTTATCTATTATTTCATGAATAGTAATTTTTACCTGTGTAGAGTAAATTCTGGTAATTTTGATACTATTAGATATCATTTTGAGAACTGTGGTGAGAACGTGAGCGATGCGTTATATAAAAGGTAGGTTATGTAGAGATTCCACGAAATATAGTTTTCGGACGTATTTTTGGACCCAAACGAGACTTAGATGAAAACTTTTACAAATTTTAGATTTCACTCGTGAAGTAATAAAATGGGCGTGTGCGACGTTTCAGGGAATAATTAGGAGTTTTGAGAACTCGTGGGGAGGTAAATGTAATTCCCGAGAGTCGTGCCTATATATAGAAACTCATGAATTAATTTCATTTCTTCAAACCTAAATTGGAAATCAAGAGAGGGGAGATTTGGGGATTTAGTTGCTACGAGCTTTCCGACACAAATTGACGACCTTTCGATCATCAGTTTTTTCCCAAATTCGAGATTTGAACTCGTAGAGGTAAGGCCTACGTTTTGATATATATTAGACCATGTTTGGTTAGATTTTTATAAATGTCCTAATGTTAGAATTTTGGGGTAAAAGCATGTAAACTTGTAGGAATCATTTGAAATTCAAAAATCGACGTTTAATTGATCTCCTAATTCATCCTTCAAAGTTATAGGAAAATCGCACGAGGTATGAATTCTAAGCCTATGAATTATAGGAAATTCCATATTTTAACCATTGAACTTGATATTTTTGGATCCGGGCGAAATTCATGTATTATGTATGCTTGTTAATTATGCACGTAGAAATGTGATAAAAGCATGTACAAATGTGTATATGAGCATGTTATGTGTTATATGGGTCAAAAGGGAGTGTAGTGCAATTCCATCCGGGGGTAAGCTCCTCGAAGTTTGAGGATTTTGAGAATTGATAGTGTGGTGTCTGGTATGGAGGAAGGCCCAACTAGGACACGGTACATGGTATGGAGGAAGGCCCAACCAGTGTACGAGATGCGTGAAAGAGGTGTGCCTTCCATGGCATCGGTTTCATTTACCGGATGGAAGTGTACTACTCACCTTAGCGACTATTTTGATGTGTTTGTAAATGTTTAGAACATGAATTGTCATATAAGCATATGTTTAGAATTGTGCACTCAGCATATAATTGAGCAGTAGAGTGTTACTCTATTGCAGGTGACAAGAAGAAAGGAAAGAAGAAGCGTGAAGAGTGAGACCACGGGGACGACAGGGTTGAATCACTTTGTATATGTTTTAGGTTGCATTCCTTTTTCGAAAATGTAACTTTTGGAAGTTAAGACTTAAGACTATACTTTTAAGCTTTTGAATGGTTTTATAAGGTTGTAACATGTGTTAAAACTCCTTATAGTTTTGTTGTAATGAATCCGAATTTATGGATTCGTGTTTTGGAAGCTTAACTTGGAAATTTAGTATTTCGGAGGAATGTAATAGTTCTTTTATGTTTTAATCCAAACAAGCCTTAGCTTGTTCCGTTATTGTTCTTTTCGCATATTACCATGTCTTAATAATGTTCTTGATAGTCTAGTATAGATGGTGAAGTTTAAAAAGGTAATCATATTTGGTAGAAGGGAAGAAGTGTCGGTTGTTTGATGCCTTAGCAAGAATTCAGCAGCATTGTGCAGGATTCTGCTAAAGGGTCATTCGACCGGTCGAATGGGGTCGCTCGACCGGTCGAGATGCCCCCTGCCAGAATTCTTTTTCTATACCTTTCGGAATTTTTGAAATGTTTTGATTGGTTCTTAGGGTACCTTTGGGACCCCTTTCAACATAAAATCATTTGATTTGAAATATAATTACGTTTTCAATTTTATGCGGATTTTTCAACTTAGAGGGTAATGTTTCCTAAAGTTTTGTATTCTTAAGGTGGTTTTAAAGTTCTTTTCCGCTGTGTATAGTTATTAAATGGATGGATGAGCCTTGGTGGCGTGCCACGTGTCCTATTTCACACGTTAGCGGGATGGGTCGTGACACTTATTGATTTCTGAGATAGTTTTTCCGCGGTACAATTTAGGGATTTAGCTCATAACTTGCAAATTTTGTATAAGATTTATACTTCGACCTTACTAGGATCTTGATTTTGCGATTAGGAGTGAAAGCCCATAGGTAAGTGACAATAATTATGAAATTTGAATAACTGGATGTTTGGGATTATCTTTGTGATGCTGAGCATGTCTAATTAGCTTAAATTCACATGTTTAGAGTAATTCTGGATAACTCATATATACCTTGTGAAATTGCACGGTGAAATGATTACTTGAGCATGTTGAATTACTAATGTGGGTCAAATGGAAACTTGTACTTGCCATCGAGAAAGAGATCAGGTGTCAAATTGGCCATGATGTTGCACGTCTGAAAGAAAGAGGTGTGGGTCTCGGCTAGTCGCGCGGACTAATGGAGTAGTCACGGACTAGTGTGAAAGGGTGGTTGGTACTTGCATTCCCAGAGACTATAGTTATGTGTAAAAGATGATAATAAGCATGTTTGTTATTCATGTTCATAATTGTTGGCATTCACAAGCATATAGCTTATATAGTGTAGTGGTTATTGAATAACCATTGTAGGTGATTAAGAGATGCTTCAGGGAGATAAAAATGGAAAACGACAAGGTCAAGTGGGATTTTGGAAATAGGTAAAGTTAGTGTTAATGGTTTCATAATTTGGCCTTGAATTTTGTAATAGAGCAATAATTAAATATGAACTTGGAATGGGATATATTAATAGTTTAGCTTGTTAATTCATGTCAAGATAAGTTTGTATTTGGTTTCCAAGACTATGCTTGTGTAAATTGAAAGTTTAGGTAACGTGGTCATGTAATTCTTGTAGTAGTTATTTAGTAAGTTCAACTATTGTAATATAAGTGTTACAACATGTTGGTTAGCTTGGAAATGTTGTGATTCTTCTTTACCTTGCTTGGATGATTTGGGTGACGAACTCAGAAGTTACACTCAAAGAGTTCAACTTGAATTAAATTTTAGTTTATATTTCTTTAACTTGTTAAATGGTTGTTATAAACTCAAGAAGTCCGAATTTATATTTCAATGGTGTGTTTACATGTTTTTAGAGTAAACTTGATGTTTTGAATGTTCAAAAGTTGTGGAAATTTCAAAATGGTTGTTTGGCTTCTAGGCAAAATTCTGCAGCAGGGAGGAATTCTGCTCAGGAGCCATTCGACCGGTCGAAAGGAGCAGTTCGACCGGTCGAAAAATCCACTGATCCTTACTTATTTCTCCTACTTTGGGAGCTTTGGTTTACTTCTAATAAACATGCATGAGGGTACCTTTGGAACCCCTTTGAACTATAAAAGTGTTACTTTTGAGAAAGAGAGTCGTTAGGGTTTGTTTGGAAATGTGGTTGTAAAATCTCTTTGAAAATGTTCAAATGTGTTGAGTTCATGAGTCAAAACTTTTACTAATGTGTTTTATGGAACTCTAATGATCATGGGGATGTATCTTGGTGGGGTGCCACGTGTCCTAGAATCATATGTGCGGTTCTGGGGTGTGACAATCCTCGATTTGTGGTGATATGATTTAATTTTATTGGATCCTAGAATTTCTATTTTTGAGTTTGGGCTTTCTTCAGGTGGTGGTCCATTATTGGAATCAAATCGAACCGTGATGATTTAGTGTTTGAGGTCGAGATGATCACCCCGAAGTACTCATCAAAGAATTTCAAAGAGCTCCCCCTCCCCCCGTGAGGAAAGAGATCTGCTTTTATCACGTTGCCAAGGTCCTACTCTGCATATTGACTTTTATAAGTTTTTAATTAGTTTATATTTATGCATTTTAACTATCTGTTACATGTATAGTTTTAAATGTTGAGCAATTGATTGTGTATATATGCGCATGTTTTAGCGCGCTCTCTCTCTATATATATATATATATATACATACATACATACATTAAATTTTGATTTTTTTGTAGTTTCACATGAAACACGTCATATATTGTGTATATCAATTCTGTAGTTTCTATTGTGATTTTGATGTTTTCTTTTATATGGCTTCTAGCAGGGGTATAGTTGGTGGTTTGGCACTAGCTAGGATCCTCGCTGAGTAAATTGAAGGAAAAATTGGATGCTTCCTTATGTTAATTTCTCATTTAATTTAATTAATCTGATGATCAATTTAACTTAAGAAATGTTTCAATAGCAGTTTCACGCCTTGTCTGTAGATGATGATCCTGAATCCCTGTTTATTGCTATGACTATACTCAAGGCCTTCTTGATGGTTCAAGCATGTATTAGCTCATGTGGTATAGTCAACATACATGACGTAAGAACTTTTCTTAACAAGCTGACTGTAATACCCTGTATTTTCGTATGTATATGAATAGACTTAGTATTATTCCTGGAATACATGAATGAACCTTGACCTTCTGTTGATGAACTTAGTGTCCCAATCGATTGGACTTTTCCCAATCAATTGCCAACTTTGGTATACCAATCGATTGTCATTTCCCAAATTGATTGAACCCCTACCGACATAACCAATTGATTGCTTTCTTACCAATCGATTGCCTTCATAAATATTTGAGCTCAATCAATTGCCACCTGGTCCCAATCGAATGGTCAGGAGTTGAACTTGGTCTCTAAGTTTAGTTGAGGTTTTGACGTGTGGCACTCATATTTTCCTATATATACAAGTTCAAGTCATGCATATTGAGTTTGTTGGATAGTTTGGGAGAGAGAGAAGATATATATATATCATATATATACAAACACTCACATAAAATGTATATGCATACTTATACCCACACATATCCATACATACACTACCTTAGGTAAAAGAAGAAGAAAAAGAGAAGCAGAGGAAAAAGGAGAAAAGAAAGACAGACGAGGAAGAGAGACAGAGAAAGAGAAGAGGAGAGATAGTTTGAGCTTCAAGCTTCCATAGCTCACACACACACCCACCTTCGCTATGTGAGTTCCAAACTCACTTAGCCCCTCTATTATGAAGTTTTACATGTTTAAAAGAAATAAATAAGTAGCTAATATGTCCCCGAACGTTTAAAATTTGGACTGCCAGTCTTATTAGAGAAGACAAAGGCCCAATTGATTAGGCCTTTTCCCAATTGATTGCCATTGACCTGGACCCAATCGATTGGGCTATTATCCAATCGGTTGATATGGTATGACTCCCAATCAATTGCGAAAGTTTTTAATCGATTGGCATTGATTCTGATCCAATCAATTGAACTTTTCCCAATCGAATGTTATTATTTTTTACCCAATTGATTGGACCTCTATCCCAATTGATTGGAAGATATAGAGTATGGATATTGTCTGCTAGCTATTATAAGAATTGTTTCTGTTCATATACCGTTTTGTACCATCTATATGTGATTATGAGATAACAAAGAGATAATGTGTCATCAAGAACAATATGATTTAGAATAACAGATTAATAATATGATGTTAGATAATATGTCGATCATGAATAAGTTTGATATTCGTTCATTTCAATCAGAATAGTCAGGCCACAATGAGATGTCATGTATTAGTATTAGTATAATGATAAGTAGGTTTGCTAAGCTCTGGGATTTTTACGGGAATGAGCGTTGGTCATCATATGTCCTTAAAAGCGGTGGATTGTGCATATGTTCTTAAAAGTGGTGGACTGGACCAATTAGCTCTAACATAGCTGGCAATCCAATCATATGTCCTTAAATGTTGTGGACTGTTCATATGTCCTTAAAAGCAGTGGACCGGGATTATTGGTAGACATCGTTAGGTCGTAGCAATATAATCAACGTGTCTTTGTTCGAAGCATTAAATCCCTGACATGCGGTGGACTGTGCATATGTTCTTAAAAGCGGGGGATGGACTGACGTGGTATCCAAGACATGTAATGGACTGTGAATGTGTTTTTAAAAGCGGTGGATAGAGCATTGGTGCATCCAGGAGTATTACTATCAAGTTTGTTCGCAAATCAGTTGGTTATGATAGCTTCTGGTATAACAAAACATGGAATCAGATAACGAATGTGTTGGATAAAGTGAAGATACTATTGTAGAACTATATCTTGTGTCTTTTCCATGGTTTTCAAATTCGGACCGGTCGGTTGGACCGGTTGGACCGTCAACCGGTCCCTTTTCCGGTCCGGTTTGATTCGATAATCGTCATTAGCACTAAAACCGTCCAAAACCGGTTAAACCGGAGAACCGGTCCCGGTTCATAGACCCAGCCTGGTACAGTAAAATATTAAAAGAAAGAGAAAGAGCTAGCCGTTGCCAAAAAAGGGACCCACCTAGCCCCTGCATTTAGTCACTTTAGTGTTATCCCATGTCCCAATGTCAACTTTTTTATTCTGCTACTATGCTCTTTCGGATTCCCAATGCATTGCCTTTTATTTTAAATTTTTTTGCTTTGTCTCCTTCTAGAATAACCTCTCTCTCTCTCTCTCTCTCTCTCTCTCTCTCTCTCTATATATATATATATATATATATAATCCTACTGTCCTACATATGTATATAGAAATAATGTGCATGTAACTATTCAAGTCCATATGTCCAGACTCCATAATTAGTACTATATGATTAGAACTTTTATTTACTATTTTTATTTTATATAAAAAAATAAGATTTATAAATAAATATTAATTTATTATGTAATTATGACATCACAGTTAATTTCGGTTCACTCGACGGTTGAAACACTAACCCGTGACCCGGTCATTTTTTGGTTTGATGAACGGTCCGATTTTCAAAACATTGGTCTTTTCGTAAGCTTGTTATTACTTCATGTTATCGGTACGTCGTTAGTTTCTACTCACTCAGCTTTCAGTAAGCTGGCGGCCTTTTATGCCCGAACTTTCCCTGTTCAACCTGGCCTCTCTTCTGACCATGTAGGTAATAGACCCTACAATAATGGCTACTATCCAGAGGGCAATCACGCAAAGGGTGGCTCCACTGAGGATGGATATGCTGGGGAGGACTACTATGCTAATGACTACATTTACGCCAGCTAAAGAGTAGAATAGACTGTAGTTTCTACTTCTGTTTATCAGACCTTATTATTATGTTTTTTATTTGGGCATATGTTGCCCCAAAACCTTAGTGTTTCTATTATAAACTCTGATGTAATAGTTAGTCAGTTTACATTATGATTAGTTGGTTGTATTACTTTCCTATTTATTTATTATGGCTTAGAACTATGTGGTGTGGACAATTTAGTTACTTCATCAGTTATTGCCTACGGATCAAAAAGGAATTTTATTTTCCCTATTTTTGCTATTCCGGGGCGTGACATTGATTGCCCTTGGGTAAAACATATAATGCATGCTATTTATTTATTTCTTATCTATTCAATAATAATTATGTATATGTTGGGGAAAACAATTCAATTCTTTCTAAAAGCTTAATAAGCAAATTTTTGGATTGGGGGCAGAAATGGCATTTAGATCGTTGTGCTGTGTCGGATAATCCAAAATATGCGGGAGATTCTAAGAATTAATTCCACACCATTCAAAAGGTATGTAATTATAATTTTACTTCTTACTTATCTGTAAAGTTTTTCAAATCATTTTAGAATTTCATTTAATGGATGTATACACAATTCATTTATGAATTACTGTTGGATTCACGAGATGTGGTGTTTGTTCTTTTCTCTTTGGCAATCTTTTCTTATGCCAACAAATTTTTTTATGCGACTTAGGTGTTTACGACTCTAATGATGGCGAAAATGTAAGTGAGTGTGTCTCATAGGAATTTGAGTGAGAGTGGGCCAACCACCAGGACCCCTCAAACAGATTCCATGGACTCGGTTCTGCAATATTTTGTGCTCCGCCTTCTCTTAGGTCTTTCGATTCTTTCTTGTCCATGGAACAATAGAATCCAGGCAGTGCAGGCAGTTTTTCTTGCACCCCAGTGAATGTGTGTCTTGGTGTCTATGTACGTAATGTATAATTGTTCTTTTCATGTGAATTGTGATGTGGTTTTGTTTTTAGATATGTTTTGTATCTGTCACTTTTTATTTGAAATGAGACGAATTCTTGAACAAAAATGTGCTTTTGTTGTCGGTTTTCTTGGTCTGAATGTTTGATTACAATCTTAATTGGGTGTTCTCTTTGTAATTAGGTGCTTGTGGTGGCAATATTGTCCAAGCCTTCAATGGTTAAATATGGTGAACTTTTATAGTGTCGAAATCACGGACAGTGGCGAGATGCTGAAAGTGCATCACTGAGGTTGGTGGTTGGGATTCAACTCCTTCAAATGCTTTTCATGTGTACATGTTTTGCAAGATGGAAATGCATTCAATGCCCTTTGCAAATGAAATTATAAGCTATAATTGATTTCTCAAATATAATGGTGGACAAAGGCGGATGCAGGAATACTAGTTAGTGGGGGCCATATACAAGGGCATAGAACCATATAGGGGTTTGCCCCAAGACAAAATTTTTTGGATCTATTTGTAACTTTGCCCTTGCGTGCAAATTACTACTTTTTTCTATATTAAGTGCCAATTGTATCTATAAAGCTTGGAATAATGGTAAAATAATTTAGTCGCGCTAAACTATTAACTAAGAAGAAAGGGTATTGAACTAAATATTTAGGATATGTTGGAATATAAAAGGCTAATACATTTCTTATTTTCAATTTTTGGGTGGTTGAATTACTATTGGGCTAACACATTACATATATAATTTTATTTTGAACTTGGGCTATACATTTTTGGGGGTTGTGCAATAATCATACAAATTTTGGGGGGACCAATCTTAATATAATTTGAAAATTTCTAAAATTTAATATACAAAATTGGAAATTTAGAAAAGCTTAGGGGGACTACAACCCCAACTTCCCCCCGCTAGTCGACAGTTATGGTTGTAGTTGTTGTCATAACCATTTGTGATGGTGATCTTGGTCGAGACATTGCCTATGTTAAATTTTCTTCATACTATATTTGTTTAAGTCGATTGTAAAAATAAATGTTTAGTTTTATTCGAATATTCTAAAAGTGCTAGTGCCAAGAATAAAACTGAATGGTCAAGTTTGTTCGTTTAAGACTTTACAAACAATGTAAAAACAACTGAACGGGTTACATGCTAGATAATATAATAACACAAAGGATGGTATATCTTCTTTTTGCAATTAATGTATTTGTTTATCAAAGCTTTCTAAAAGAAAAAAATAAAGAGAATCATTTTATCTTCTTTTGTAATTAATGTATTTTGTTTATCAAAGCTTTCTAAAAGGGAAAAAAATAAAGAGAAGCATTCTATCTTCTTTTGTAATTAATGTATTTTATTTATCAAGGCTTTCTAAAAGAAAAAAGAATAGAGAAAAAAAACTAAGGGAAAAAATAAATAGAAGCATTGGGAAATAGAGAGATCGAGGTGGTTGGGAAGAGAGAAGAATTGATTGATGATTGAGAAAATTAACCAAAATTAAAACCTCATATTACTTCTTCTTCTTTTTTTCTTCCCCTTTTCCTATGTTGATAAAATCCCAAGACTTCTGCATGCCCCTAGAATTTTCTAAACATTGACAAGACAATAGTTTTTAATCCGTAAATCCCTCATTAGCAAACTTTAGTGAAAAAAGCCCTTGCCTAGTTCTTTTTTGGTCAAAAGTTCAATTTTGAATTTAATGGACTGATTTGCCCTTATTGTTATATATAGTGGAAGATATATATAATCCCTTAAATATAACAACACTACTTTTTAGTTATGGAAGGTGGATAAATAGAATTATTGATATGTATCAATTTATCAAGCGGACTGTAATCCAATTGGCATAGCATTTCGCTTTCCAATGGGGAGGGATAGAGTTCGAATTCCCATATTGGATTCTAGTTGCTTGCCCCCCAATTATGGGATTCAGTCGGAATGAGTGGCCCTTGTTGGGCTTTGTTGTGGGCCAGTGTAGGGCTTTGGGGTTGGGTTAGGGCTAGGGTATGCGTGTGTGTGCATTTAGTTCGGATCCAAGTAAGTCTCAAAATAATATATATATATATATATTTATATATATATGTATGTATCAATTCCTTAAATATCTTTGATTCAGTTATGGAAGGTAGATAAATATAATTATGGATTGTATTTATAATGACATTGGTGGAATAATTATACATGACACACTTTTTCAAGATATATTGAGGAATTTCTCAAAGTCTTAAACTGATTAGCATAATTCTTTTTAGCAATTTCTCAAAGTACTTAATCGCTGAAATTGACTGAATACTTTTGAAAAACTCCTCGAAGTATGGCTTTGGAAAATTCTCAAAGTGATATAACTATTCATCGAATAATTACTTTGATCGAGAATTTCCTCAAATGATATTTTGATAAATTTATCAAAGTAGTTTATTATTTACCTTCACTAGAATACTTCTGGGAAATTCCCCAAAGTATTGGCTCTGGAAAACTAGTTTTGAGAAATTTCCCAAAACAATCAGTTTTGAAAAATTCCTACAAGTATGGCTCTAGAAAGTGATATGGTTATTCATCGAATAATTACTTTGATCGAGAATTTCCTCAAAGGAATTTTGATAAATTTATCAAAGTAACTTATTATTTACCTTCACCAGAACACTTCTGGGAAATTCCCCAAAGTATTGGCTCTGGAAATTCCACAAAACTAGTTTCAAGAAATTTCCCAAAACAATCCGTTTTTGATAGATTTTGGAGTTTCACAAACTAGTTTTGAGAAATTTATCAAAACTATCAAAATAGGTTGAGAAATTCATCAAGTAGCACAAAAAATTCTCAAATAATCTATTCCTGCATATTTCTCAAACAATTTCTGAAATTTAAATTCAAATTCAAAATTCTCAAAATAATTTGTCAAACAAAGTCCTAATCCCCAAATATCTTCTCCAGTCAAAATCAAATTCATCAAAACAAGCCCTAAGAGATTATAATTAATTGTTCATGTCCATGAGCGGTTTGGTAGCGACGTAGTGGTTCGAGCGCACAATTACTGTCGATCTAACACAATCTTCGACAACACCAATCACAGTGTGGTGGTTCTGGCGATGGCGTGGCGGTTTCGACAATCCAATGTTTGTCATGGTGATCGTGGTGGCTACGACGTGGTGGTTCCAGCGATGGCGTGACGTGGTGGTTCCGGCAATGGCATGGTGGCTTTGACATTGGTTCATCTAGAAGAGAGAGAGAGAGAGAGAGAGAGAGAGAGAGACAGAGAGATGAAGTAAGAAGAAGCTTCATTTTGGAGTTTGGGGATTAAGAGCTAATTGAAGGGAGCTTTTTTAGGGATTTCTTTTTTTTTTTTAATTTGACTTGCTAAAATATTGCATCTCATGGGTGGGGCATAATAAGGGTAGTTTTGTCTATAAAATATGATGTAGGGACTTTTGACTGAAACTATTTAGAAGAGGGAACTATGACCATAAAAGATCCCCTAAAAGGCCCTATTACTAAATAACCCAAAATGCAAATGGAAAAAGGGTATGCATAAAAAATAAAAATAAAAATTGGAAAAAAATAGAGAAAATATTAAAGTACCACATAGACACAATAGAGAGCACTGGAGTGTGCCACTTAGATAGGCTAGAAGAAAGATATCAAGATTAGTATATAGTACTATTTGAACTATCAAAAACATATGAAAACAAAGCCCTTGAAACACGCACTCGTGTTTGAAGTGTTTGATTGCCTCTAAAAGGACTTAGAAGCGACCAATTTGTAAAGTAAAGGAGATGGGTAAGAGAGAGTTCGAAGTCGAAGACTCGATCGAATGTAGTCCTTTAAAAGCCGTCTCAGTAAAAGAAATTGAAAGTTGAGATGAAGACATAGACTAAGATTTATCTATAGGTCCTAGGACATGTAAATGAAATAGCAACAAAAGAAAAAGTAATGAACACTGACTTGAACAGACTATACTTCTACAGACAAGAAATGAAAATACATATTGAAACTACATGGATTGATAAAGGAATGATCAAACTAACTAAATGGAGTTAAGGCATTAAGAAAAACTAAAACTAAGACTAAACTAATTAAACCAAACTAACTAAATTAATGGCCATGATGGCCAGAAAGGAAGAAAAGAATGTAATGCTATATTGATGTATTCATGTGATTGTTTTGGTCAAGGACTCATTACAAGGAGTACATTACAATATTTTTATAGAGGAAACCCATAACTACCTATTTGAATTTAAATATCTCCCTCCCAAATAACTATCAATTTAAATTCATTACACATGTGTTTCTTCTAGGAGAAGCTCCTTCCAAATTAACTTCCATCTTCATCATCACCATTAATCTTCAAGTAACCTCATTTGATATACTCCTACGATGACAAGTGTCCTGCAAATAAAGCTACTAAATGGCTTCCATGGCAAGCCAAATAGTTTACAATAACTATACAATATAATAATATAGTAATATTACAATAATACATTTAAAATTATATTTATAGTACAAACAAGTACATAGATTTCAAAATGTCACCTATGTTCCTCATCCGATTTATGAAGAAAAAAAAAATTACTTGTTAAACTAAAGGATTACTAAGTTCAAAATCTTCTTAAATTGTAGTAACTAGGCGAAAAATCGTGCAATGCACGGTACTTTGTTAGAAAATAGACAAATCTATACAAAACCAACTTCTTATGGTATTTGGAAACCGAGTGATGCTTTTGCCAAAACTACATAAAAAGGGCGCCATAAAAGAAGTTATCTAAGCATTTGTTGGGTTGGATTTGGAAGTGATTCAGGAGTTGATTTAATAACATCTTCTTTTCTAATTTTGTGTGGTGGCTTTAAAGCTGCCATATTGATTATCAATTGGCCTGATAATAATCATATAAAAAGTATGTATTTGTTGTGGGCTGAAAACTTTTGGTGGTATTTCTTCTGCTCTTTGAATCTTAAGTGTTGATCTAGACATAAAGGTGCACACATATATAACAAGGAATAGGAAAAAAAATGAAATAATCATAATGTGCATGCATGTATTGCTTCCCAATGGTAATTAAATCTTCTAATATGCAATTATATAGATTCATTTTGTAAGTATCAAATTAAAAACAAACCATAGTCCTTTGTGTTTCAATACATATATGTCCATAGACATGCGAACCATAATAATTGAAATTCCAACATCCGAAGAAACAAATCCATGGATAAGCACTTTTTTCTATTTCAAAGCACTCATATATATACAAATACATATACACACTCATAAAAAAGTCAATGACATAAAAGATAATAAAATAAAATAAAAAACTTAGGTATAAAATACATTGGAAGATACTACTTTTACATAAATACAAAAGCAAAAGGTCTTCTATTAGTGTATTCGCATCACCATCCTCTTGGAAAAAAGTTTGGGAAGCATAACATTTCTCTTTAAAGAAAATTAAGGTATAAATATATTGGAAGATACAACTATTACAAAATAGATCATATACAACGCGACAACGAAGTAGGTACATAAAATTAGTGAATATCTTATCTATCTATCTATTATATATATATATATATATACCAAAGTAAAACGCCTTATATTAGGTTATCCATATCACCATCCTCCTTTTAGAAAAAAATTATATGTGGCATTTCCTTGATTTTCCAATATTAAGTAAAGCGAAAGGCCTTCTATTACCTTTTAAGCAATAGAATGAAATAATCATAATGTGCATGCATGTATTGCTTCCCAATGGTAATTAAATCTTCTGATCTTGTAATTATATAGATTCATTTTTGTCACGCCCCGGAGTAGCCAAAAATAGAGAAAATTTAAAATTTCCTTTCTGGACCCGTAGGGAATGACGAGTTACATTAACTGATTGTCCTTTCTAGATTTTACACATGGTTAACAGAGTAAGCGGAAGCATAAAAACATCTATTGGTATTCTTCAATAGAACTCAAATGTTTGGGATCTGGTTATTACATCATGAGTCTAAATAAAAGATCTATAAAGGCAGTCTAGGGCGATCTATTTTGATCACAATTCATATCTAAAGTATTACCTCAGATAGAAAACAATGAACTAAACTAAGTAATTCTAAATGCAACAATATCGGAATCCTTCGCTTCAACTTGTACATCGATCTGTAGTGTCCCTTTGGGTAGACCTCATCTTGATAGTCGTCACCTGTGAAATCTAGACGTGATATGTCCAGGGCAGAGGGAAGAGCCGTTAGCTTTTGAAGCTAAGTGAGTTGACCTAACCGATCACTCCTAATACAAACAATAGTATACAAGTACAACAATTATCTCGAACTAAACATTTAATGAGCATTATCTCAATACTTATGATTTATGACATGATAATATGAATGAGATACGACACGATGCACCGTCGATATGTTCGACTTTACTCGACCACAGACACCACAACGGTCTCATGTGACTTGTTACATTACCAGTGTAACGCCGTTAGCTCAGAGTAGAATGATTACGTTGCTATCGTCGCCTAGTAGGGCCCTATAGCAGTTTTTGGTTTTAAAAAGAAATAGTGTAATCATTGTACTCTTAGATCCTCGTGACCTTGCCTGGAGAATAGAATAGTTACAGCGCTATCGTCGCCCAATCATGGCCCTATAGCATTCAAAAGGTAACTATTGTATTCAGATGGATACTTTGCTATCGTCGCCCAATCATGGCCCTATAGCGTATCAACCATCAACTTATGTATCCTTTCAATGATTTCAATAGAAACTCTGGCTATCGTCGCCTAACAGGGCCCTATAGCAGTTTCATCGTTGTTTCCATTTACTTGACTGTACCATTCGGACCACTACGGTCCACTCAACCATGTATAACCATATGACTGGGTTAGTCCCCGTGACTAACCATGTAGACGTCAACATTGACATCATGACTCGACTATGTTCATATGAATGTTCATGGGATTGTATAGACGTAAAACATGATAAGCAGGAATATCAATGAATATTAACTAGGCATAAAGTATAACTAGCTAACATGCGTTCATTATATAAGAAGCAAGCTCCACAATTACATAATTCATACTTATCAGCTTCATCCACATAGGATGTACTGGGCATACACATAATATACACAGAATAATTCTATAATATACCAAGTGACTTAGGATGACTCACCTCGATGCGGATGCGTAAGAACAAGCGTAGCGGTGGCTCCTACAAAGTATATAAATACATAGAACGTTGATTAATATGCGTACTAGAATTAAGGGCATAATGGTAATTGTGTCGAATGGGTTCCTAAATCTCAACATGACATTTTGGACATCATTCTGAGTCTAACGCCATTGACTAGACTCAAATCGGAGTCCGTCACATAAAAGGCTGGGTTTTCTATACCAGTTTGGGCCCTAAGGATAAGCTGTATTTTTGACCGTTTCGAAAGGTCACCAAATTTTAAGGGGATGCTCTAGATATTATTCTAAGACTCTAGGAACTGACCGCGTATTTTTCTGAGCTACGGTTCATATTCTATGAATTATTGAAGTTCTAATTTACATAATTATAGTCTACGAGGTCCTATAATTATAAAATATATTTAGGACTATATTCGGTCCTTAGAAATATTTTGATTAAATACTAGGCCTTAAAATAGGCTAGTGATATTTTTATCATAATTTTCAGGACTCGTTTAATATTTAAATTAATTAAAACTTACATAAATGGCTCCTTAATCATTACGAAAAAAAATACCCGGAATGTAGTTTTATAATCTATTCAAATAAAACATAACTTAAATACTTAAAGTTTGAATTTTATAAATAAAAGATTTATAAAACAAAGGCATTTGGCCTTGGGATAAATAGCATAATTTTCTGTATTTTGAAAATAGTCATTAGGTATATATTACCTAATAATTTCAATTTAAAATTATCTTTTATTATTTATTTGAACCTAAATAAATAATAAGTATAATATAAATAATAATAATAATAATTTTAGAATATAAGAAATATTATGAATAACATTTCGGAATTTAAAGGTTTAATAATAACCTTTAAAACTTATTTTGAAATCATTTAAACAAATGACTATTTATTTAAATAGTAAATACAATACATATAAATACTAATTAACCAAAGTTGATTATTAAATCTTTAACATAATTAGTAATATACTAAAATAGTATTACCTAATATTTTATAATATGAAATATATTAAATATAGGATTAAGCCTAATTTAACTAAGCTAGTTATTAATTTTGAACAAACCAAACAAGCCCTACTAGATTAAATTCCCAGCCCAATTAAGTAAACTAGAAGCCCAATCCATATTTCTAACATGAGAAACCCAAATGGACCATAGCCCAATTTGAATCATTAGGCCTAAGGATTTGTTCTTAATTAAAATTTAGCCCAAACCCAATACTATAATCTGGCCCAACTAGAAACCCAAATCCATTTACCAAACTCATACCATACAACTATACTACAAAATGTACCATAAAATCTCCCTACTTAAACCATCTTCTTCCTCCCGGTTTCTGCGTGTATAGAGATATACACATACACATATACGATACATATATATACATATCACATATTTAGGCATAAACAATTAAAAATTCATATCTCTCTCGTTTCTCATCGGATCTGCGCAAGTCCTATATGAAAATTGATCGTCTCGACGAGCCCTACAACTTTCCAGTACATTTGGGGACCCAATTCCTAATGGTTTACGCAAAAACGAGGGGAAATCAGATTTGGTTCAAAATGAATAATTACTTTCATGCCCAACCAAACGAGTCCTAAACCCAAAACTGAACTTATGGGACCTAAACGGGGTTACTAGGGTCTGTTTGGTACTAATTTGAGGCTATTTAGTTATGATTGAAAAATCAAGCTTTTTGCAAGCTCTAATGGTGGCCTAGCCATGGTGGGTCTAAGGTTTTGCTTGGGGGGTTTGCAAGTGTGTGAGTGTGTAAAAAGAAATGCAGAAAGTGAAAATACAGAGGGGGAAAGGCATACTTCTTCTTCTTCTCTCTCGGGTTGGTCCTCTTTTCCTTCTCCCTTGGTCTCCACCTTTTTCTTCTCTTTCTCCTCTAACTCTCTAACACACACATACCATATAATATGTACATTTATACACACACACACATATATATATATATATATATATATATATATATGTAGACACCCACAATATCTATGGGATATGGGGGATTATCCAATGGGTTTTAGGGAGTGATTGATTTGAGAGGGATTGATTTGGGGGAGAGAAATATCCAATGGTTATGAGAGGGGTGTTTGGGTAAGGTTATTACCCAATAGGTTTAAGGTGGTTGGATAGTACAATTGCCATATTAGGTAAGATTCTTATTTCTATAAATGTATGGCTAGTCGTCGCTAGGAACCACGTGTCGTGCAGTCTAAGTTCAATACAGATTTTACGCGTTTACGTGACGAGTTTGTCCGGGTCTAGAGTTACAGTCCAGGTCTATAATAAAATTAATATTAATAATAATAATCTGAATTATAGTCACAAAATTAAAACGACATCGGGTATTCAATATAACCTATGGTTATAATATTAAATGACTGTGAATATCTAATACGTCCTATAGTTAAAATATCAAATGACAATGAATAAGATGATCAACACCGTATTAACATACGATAGCAAATATTAAAATATGGCATTAATATACTATGGTTATAAAACTTAGCGACTTCGAATATTAAAAATAATCTATAGTTATATTATCTAGCGGCTATGAAATATATTACAACCTCTAGTTATAATATAATGATAGCCCATATTAACATATTAATATACAAGGTCAAACTTTAAGAATTAAAATCACATTAACAAAGTGATACGAATTCTATGAGTCTAAAATCTTGAACGCCGTCGCTTATTAGTACAGACTACGGAAATAATTATAGGACTAAACTTAGAAATCTATTTCTATATTTTCTAATTTTCAAGGGTATTACATCATCCACCTCCTATTAAAGATTCCGTCCCCGAAATCTGAAGTAGGTAGTTTTTAAACATACAAAGTCCAAATCTCGTGTGATGGGTCCTAAGATAACGTATTAATCAAACGTACTAGACTGGTCTTAATCGTAGCGTAGTGTCGTCTTTTATTCTTATCTTCAAAGGCGCTTCGTCTTTATCGTGGTATCCCCACTGGATCTTTATTTGAGCGATCTCTCTTCGTCTTTTAGTCTTCTTGACGCGATGTTGATAATTCTCGTTGGCCTCCCATTTCATGCGATGGTCCTATTGACTCTTTCGTTGTCGTTGTTTGTGTAGTTTGTGTCGTTCTTGTTAACGAAGTTCTAACTGACTCCTGTGTGATCGTCATTCATGACTTGTAGGGGTCGTGATCGTATCACTCAGCGTGTTGGTACAAAGAACATCGTGGATTAGCGTATCCACTCGAAAGGTGTAGTATAACACCCACATTTGTGTTATTGCATTTGTATCATATTGTCATGCATGATAATGTGATGTGGCGTGTCCTATGACACATGGTTGAGTGAGTTTTTGACTCACGAGTTGATTTGGGTGTCTGTATTAGAGAACCCTCTGAAACTGTGGTGATTGAGGATTTGTTGTTGTGACGTCTCTCCGAGTATGAGACGGTCACTGTAGAACAATTTAAATGTTTATCTGAAAATAAATGTTTACCTGCGTATTTCAATATCTGTATTATTTTCTGTTTTAGAATTTATTTCTGTTGTTAGATTTAGTATCCTGGTGAGGACGAATGAACACGCTATTAATTTGGTAGGCTAATTAGCAACCTCGGAAACGTCATATAGAAATTCACGTTTTAGCAACCAAACGAAACTTAGTCGAAAACTTTTATAATTTTGAGGTTTCACTCGTAAAGCTATGAATAAGTTGTATAGAAAGTTTCAGAGACTGATTAGGAGTTTTGAAAACTCGTGGGGAGGTAAACGTAATTCCCCGAGAATGTTGCCTATATATAGATAGAGATGAGTTGAGATATTTCACAACTCTTAACCTAAAATTCAAGAGGAGGCCAAAAAGGGGGCTAGAGGGAGATTTGATTGCTTAGAGCTTTGCGATGCCAAACGACGACCTTCCGTCAGTCTGTTTTCTCCTAGATTTCATATTCGAGCTGCTCGAGGTAATAGCTTCGTTTTGATACCTATTAGGGCCTGTTTGGCTAAGTTTTCCGAAAAGTTATTTTCTAGAATTTTTCATAAAAGTTGATAAATGGAATTCTGATCCATAGGAATTGTGCTAGACGGACTTCTGCACGTTCTTTGTGCACGGGTTTTCTTCAGATTGAGTTATAGGAGCGTAAATCGGAGGTGAATGATTCAACTATGTTTTGGAATGATTTCTTGGCATGTATTCATGTTATGTTTGAATAGCATGTATTAATTCTTAGAGATATATTGTGTAGTTCATATTGGGCAATTATATTAATAAGTAGGCCCAATAGCACGGTGATATGTTTTGATTACCGCGAGCATGGTGATATGTATTTGAGCATGTCAAGTTGCTTATGTGGGTCAGAAGGAGCACGTGGTCACCATGCCATTTTGTGGAGCCGATATAGGCATTAAGGTCGCACGATTGTTTGTAGAATCTTGGGTCTTACCCTTTCGCGTGGACTTATTGGCGAGGAGTCGCGGATTGAGAGTATGGACGGGCACGTGAGTCTCCGGCGACTAGTATGAAATGTAGAGATGTGAATGCGGACATGTTTATCATTCATGTGCATACGTTGATTTATTCACTAAGCTTTAGCTTAAACAAATCGAAATATGTGTGGTTATTCAAATAACCATTTCAGGTGTAAATGCTGGCGAGGATTCAGAGGAGTGAGTACGTGGGTTGGGAGTTCACTTGGAAGGCAAATTGAATGTAATCTTGTAGTTTTGGGATCCTAGAAATGTTGTAATAAGAATTTCTATTGTCTTAACTTACGTTTAACTTGGTATGATAGAATAGATCCAGAACGTTGTATTAGACTATAACATATTGTAATTATGTTGGGTAATGCTTTAATACAGTTAAGATTACTTTAGACTGAGTTTGGTTGGAGTTTGGTTTGAGTGGTTGATCATTGGATGGAAGTTAGGAAGCTTTTAAACTTGTTTTCTGCATATTGGGCTGCTGCCAGAGGAGCAGTCGACTGAGCAGTCGACTGAACCCCTGAGCCTGTTAGCTGCTGCTCCTCATTTTTGCAAAAGCAGTCGACTGGACCCCTCGGCAGTCGACTGGACCCCTCAGCAGTCGACTGGACCTCCAATTTCAGTCAACTGAAATTCGATATTAAAATCCCTGCCCGCCTCCGTCGACTGAGCAGTCGACTTAGCAGTCGACTGAGCAGTCGACTGAACCTCTGGTTTTAAAATGTGTTTTGTTTTCCGCTGCGTGTGTTCTTCAAACCTAATTTTTGGGAACGTTAATGAATTGGTTTAGCCTCGGTGGCGTGCCACGGGCTCCGGTTCCGCTATTGTGGGACCGGGCTGTGACATTTAGTGGTATCAGAGCATAAGTTTAGAGCCTTGGGAACGAGTGACGTTATATATGCTGAGTGACATCGAGTGGAGTGTGTAATTGTAAAGATAATTGTTATCATTGTAGAAATGCTTCATGCATTAGCCTTTGTTGATTGTGATGAACTGTGCACATATATCTATATTGTGGCATAGCATGCATGGTCATTCTGCATTGAACTCAACAGGGGAAATATTTGAAACGTTATGGCTGATCTACCAAGAGAATTGTCACCGCATTCGCGGATGGACCAAATAGTGAATATGGTGGGGAACTTCATATAAGCGGTAAGTGAAAGAGAACAGATGAACGTTCAGCCTCCACAAGTGGAAATTCGTTATGTCAATGCACCATCGGCACCGCGACCTCAACACACAATCGTGGAACAGTTTCATAAGCGAAAACCCACATTGTATCATGGGCAAGTTGACATAGATTTGGCCGATCATTGGATGATGGACATGGAAAGACATTTCCGTCAGGTAATATGTACCGATGAGGAGAAAATTTTATACGCATCCGATACGTTGATGGGCGAAGCATTGGATTGGTGGAACAACGTACTTGAACGAGGGAAACCAACCACGTGGGAAGCATTTAAAGAGGAATTCAACAAACGTTTCTTCCCGTAATCTGCTTATACTCAGAAACGTCAAGAGTTTGGGAAGTTTGGTTCAGGGAGATATGACCGTGGGTGAGTATGTTTCTCGTTTCAATGCCTTGTTACGATTTGGGAAAACTACCATTCCAACTGATAGGGATAAAGCTCGTAAGTTTGAGGAAGGGCTTAGAGAGAATATCCGTGGCCGTGTGGACATGTTGCAACACCCGACCGTTTCTCTCGTTGAGGAAGCTGCCCGTATTGCTGAGAAAAGTGTCGACAGATATCGACAGGGACAACAAGGGAAGAGAGCAAATGACAGTCGGAGTAAGGGTCTAGGGAATGCGAAGAAACCGTTTACGCAAGGTTCGGGATCATATATGAGTAGCCAAGGAGGGAGTACGTTCATGAGGGACCCGAGACCGTTGTGTCCAACATGTAACCAGAGACACAGAGGGACCTGCTATCAATTGATCACTTGCTATATTTGTAAACAATTGGCGCATGTGTCTAGGAATTATCCTTTGAACTCAAATCCGACTACACCAAACACAACCTCGAACACCAAGAGCTATAACCCAGAAATGAGAGGAAAATGTTTTGAGTGTGGACAACCGGGACACATAGCAAAGAACTGTCCGAGTAAGAGACAACCGGGAATGAGTACCGGGGCATCGAGTGTGCCAAGCGGATCAAGGGTAGAACCTCGTGTAGATAAAGGGAAAGGAGTCGCGCAACAACAAGGACGATACTTCCAGCTCAGGCCGGGGAATACGGATGATACCGTTGTATCAGGTATTCTTCCTATTTATTCGTATCCTGCACGTATACTTATGGATTCTGGTTCAACGCATTCATTTGTATCACGTGATTTTGTTAAGCATTTAACTGTTAAGTCAGAACCGCTAGGATATGACTTGTGTGTATCATTGCCTAGTAGTGAACCGTTAGTTACTTCTTCGATATTCAAGTCATGTGAGATCAAGATAGGTGATAAAGTCTTGAGCGTTGATTTGATTCCGTTGACGGTGAATTACTTTGATGTTATCTTGGGTATGGATTGGTTGTCTATTAATCAAGCCAGAATCGATTGTGAACAGAAACGGGTTAGTTTCTATCCGTCAGGACGAGAAGAGTTTACTTTTCAGGGTAAGGGAGTGATCGTACCGCCGTATTTGATATCGGCGATTCAAGCAAGTAAGATGTTGAAGAAGGGTTGTTCGGGTTTCTTATGTTCAATTATCGACACGTGAGTGTATGGACCACTAATAGAAGACATTTCAGTAGTTCGAGAATTTCCACATGTTTTTCCCGATGAGTTACCCGACGTATTGATCGAAAGAGAGCTTGAGTTCACAATAGAAGTAGTACCAGGGTCACAACCGGTATCCAAAGCACCGTACCGAATGGCACCGATAGAATTGAAAGAATTGAAAGTTCAGTTAGAAGAACTGTTGGAGAAAGGTTTTATCCGACCTAGTGTTTCGCTGTGGGGAGCTCCAGTCTTGATTGTGAAGAAGAAAGATAGAACAATGCGTATGTGCATCGACTACCGGGAATTGAACAAGTTGACAGTCAAGAACAAATATCCGTTGCCGCGAATAGATGATTTGTTTGATCAGTTACAAGGAGCTCAAGTATTCTCGAAGATCGACTTGAGATCCGGTTACCATCAGTTGAAAGTCAAAGAGGAAGATGTTGAGAAGACAGCTTTCAGAACTCGATATGGTCACTTTGAATTTTTGGTTATGCCATTTGGAGTGACTAATGCTCCAACTGCTTTCATGGACTTGATGAACCGTGTTTTCAAGGACTACTTAGATGAGTTTGTCATTGTGTTCATAGATGACATCCTAATCTACTCCAAAAGCGTAGAAGATCACGAGCATCATTTGCGATTAGCTTTACAACGATTGCGTGAAAAGAGATTATTCGGCAAATTGAAGAAGTGTGAGTTTTGGTTGACCGAGATAGCTTTCCTTGGACATATAGTGTCGGCAAAAGGAATTTCTGTAGACCCTCAGAAGATAGAAGCAGTTACCAATTGGGCGAGACCAACGAATGTGACAAACATCAGAAGTTTCCTAGGATTAGTTGGGTATTATCGGAGATTTGTAAAAGACTTTTCGCGTATAGCAATGCCAATGACACAGTTAATGAGGAAAGATATTGCTTTTGTTTGGAGTCCGGAATGTGAAGAAAGTTTTCAAGAGTTGAAAAGCCGACTGGTGAAAGCACCAATTTTAGCCGTTCCGTCAGGGACTGAAGGATTTATTATTTACAGTGATGCTTCATGTAGAGGTTTAGGTTGCGTTCTTATGCAAGGTGATAAAGTCATTGCGTATGCATCGAGACAACTTAGACCGCATGAGAAGAATTATCCAACTCATGATCTAGAATTGGCCGCCGTGATTTTTGCATTGAAGATTTGGCGTCATTATCTATACGGGGAGAAATGTGAGATCTATACGGATCATAAGAGTTTGAAGTACTTGTTTACACAACGAGATTTGAACATGAGGCAAAGGAGATGGTTAGAGTTGATGAAGGACTATGACTTGTCAATCTAGTATCATCCGGGCAAGGCGAATGTTGTCGCCGATGCTCTTAGTTGCAAAGTACCAACCAATACCGCATCAGATTTGACTTCTCAGAAAGAATTGATAAGAGATATGGAGAACTTAGACCTTGAAGTGATACCGAGGATTGAAAGTGGTTCGATGTCGACGATGGTGGCAAAACCACTCTTGATTCACGAGATCACGGAGAAACAACTTCAAGACGTGGCTTTGAAGAAGATTTATGATGAGATTCCAATGGGTAAACAACCAGGATTTACTTTTGAGAATGATGTTTTGAGATTGAGGGGTAGAATTTGTGTACCTAGTAAGAAAGAGTTGAAGCGACACATCCTAGAGGAAGCACACAACACAAAGTATACCGTTCACCCGGGAAACACCAAGATGTATAGAGACTTGAGACATGTTTATTGGTGGCCGGGAATGAAGAGGGAAATAGCACGTTATGTTTCGCGTTGTACGAGTTGTCAACAAGTAAAGGCCGAACGCCAAGTACCCTCGGGATTGTTACAACCGCTACCGATAGCCGAGTGGAAATGGGAACACATAACAATGGATTTTGTTAGTGGGTTTCCGAGATCGAAGAGATCGAACACTATTATTTGGGTGATTGTTGATCGTTTGACGAAGTCGTCGCACTTCCTACCGCTTCGAACAACTAAGCCGATGCCGTTAGCTAAGTTATATATTCGCGAAATTGTTAGACTACATGGTATCCCAGTTTCTATCATTTCGGATAGGGATAGTAGTTTTACGTCGAAGTTTTGGAAAGCCATGCAAGAAGCAATGGGTACCAAATTGCACTTTAGTACAGCTTTTCATCCTCAGACCGATGGTCAATCAGAAAGAGTAATCCAGATTTTGGAAGACATGCTTCGTTTATGTGTACTTGATTTTCAGGGTGATTGGGAAGACCACCTACCGTTAATTGAGTTCGCGTATAACAACAGTTTTCAGTCGAGTATTGGAATGGCTCCTTATGAAGCTTTATATGGGCGTGTATGTCGTTCACCGATTAGTTGGACGGAAGTCGGAGAAAGAAAGATTGAAGGGCCGAAAATTGTGCAAGAAATGACAGATAAGATAAAGGTAATTCGACAACGGTTACTGACAGCTCAGAGTAGGTATAAGAGTTATGCCGATAAGCGTAGACGACCGTTGGAATTTGACGTGGAAGACTTAGTGTATTTGAAGGTGTCACCTTCAAAGGGAATAACCAGATTTGGTAGATACGGGAAACTCAACCCGAGATATGTAGGACCTTTTGAAATCATTGGAAAGGTTGGACCTGTAGCTTATCGTTTGAACTTGCCGAGCGAGTATGCTCAAGTTCATAACGTGTTTCATGTATCGTTGTTACGCAAACAATTAGTGGAAGATAGAGATCAAGTGATGACTCCGACGCCGAATGAGATTCAGAGTGATTTAACGTATGCCGCATATCCGATAGAGATCTTAGACCGGAAGGATCAAGTCTTACGAAATAAAGTAATATCGAAAGTGAAAGTGTTATGGCGTAGTCAAACTACGGAAGAGATGACGTGGGAGATAGAAGATGAGATGCGTACTCAGTATCCACACCTTTTCGAGACTTGAGGTATAAGTTTGGGGACAAACTTCTTTTAAGGGGGAGAGTATTATAACACCCACATTTGTGTTATTGCATTTGTATCATATTGTCATGCATGATAATGTGATGTGGCGTGTCCTATGACACATGGTTGAGTGAGTTTTTGACTCACGAGTTGATTTGGGTGTCTGTATTAGAGAACCCTCTGAAACTGTGGTGATTGAGGATTTGTTGTTGTGACGTCTCTCCGAGTATGGGACGGTCACTGTAGAACAATTTAAATGTTTATCTGAAAATAAATGTTTACCTGCGTATTTCAATATCTGTATTATTTTCTGTTTTAGAATTTATTTCTGTTGTTAGATTTAGTATCATGGTGAGGACGAATGAACACGCTATTAATTTGGTAGGCTAATTAGCAACCTCGGAAACGTCATATAGAAATTCACGTTTTAGCAACCAAACGAAACTTAGTCGAAAACTTTTATAATTTTGAGGTTTCACTCGTAAAGCTATGAATAAGTTGTATAGAAAGTTTCAGAGACTGATTAGGAGTTTTGAAAACTCGTGGGGAGGTAAACGTAATTCCCCGAGAATGTTGCCTATATATAGATAGAGATGAGTTGAGATATTTCACAACTCTTAACCTAAAATTCAAGAGGAGGCCAAAAAGGGGGCTAGAGGGAGATTTGATTGCTTAGAGCTTTGCGACGCCAAACGACGACCTTCCGTCGGTCTGTTTTCTCCTAGATTTCATATTCGAGCTGCTCGAGGTAATAGCTTTGTTTTGATACCTATTAGGGCATGTTTGGCTAAGTTTTCCAAAAAGTTATTTTCTAGAATTTTTCATAAAAGTTGATAAATGGAATTCTGATCCATAGGAATTGTGCTAGACGGACTTCTGCACGTTCTTTGTGCACGGGTTTTCTTCAGATTGAGTTATAGGAGCGTAAATCGGAGGTGAATGATTCAACTATGTTTTGGAATGATTTCTTGACATGTATTCATGTTATGTTTGAATAGCATGTATTAATTCTTAGAGATATATTGTGTAGTTCATATTGGGCAATTATATTAATAAGTAGGCCCAATAGCACGGTGATATGTTTTGATTACCGCGAGCATGGTGATATGTATTTGAGCATGTTAAGTTGCTTATGTGGGTCAGAAGGAGCACGTGGTCACCGTGCCATTTTGTGGAGCCGATATAGGCATTAAGGTCGCACGATTGTTTGTAGAATCTTGGGTCTTACCCTTTCGCGTGGACTTATTGGCGAGGAGTCGCGGATTGAGAGTATGGACGGGCACGTGAGTCTCCGGCGACTAGTATGAAATGTAGAGATGTGAATGCGGACATGTTTATCATTCATGTGCATACGTTGATTTATTCACTAAGCTTTAACTTAAACAAATCGAAATATATGTGGTTATTCAAATAACCATTTCAGGTGTAAATGCTGGCGAGGAATCAGAGGAGTGAGTACGTGGGTTGGGAGTTCACTTGGAAGGCAAATTGAATGTAATCTTGTAGTTTTGGGATCCTAGAAATGTTGTAATAAGAATTTCTATTGTCTTAACTTACGTTTAACTTGGTATGATAGAATAGATCCAGAACGTTGTATTAGACTATAACATATTGTAATTATGTTGGGTAATGCTTTAATACAGTTAAGATTACTTTAGACTGAGTTTGGTTGGAGTTTGGTTTGAGTGGTTGATCATTGGATGGAAGTTAGGAAGCTTTTAAACTTGTTTTCTGCATATTGGGCTGCTGCCAGAGGAGCAGTCGACTGAGCAGTCGACTGAACCCCTGAGCCTGTTAGCTGCTGCTCCTCATTTTTGCAAAAGCAGTCGACTGGACCCCTCGGCAGTCGACTGGACCCCTCAGCAGTCGACTGGACCTCCAATTTCAGTCGACTGAAATTCGATATTAAAATCCCTGCCCGCCTCCGTCGACTTAGCAGTCGACTGAGCAGTCGACTGAACCTCTGGTTTTAAAATGTGTTTTGTTTTCCGCTGCTTGTGTTCTTCAAACCTAATTTTTGGGAACGTTAATGAATTGGTTTAGCCTCGGTGGCGTGCCACGGGCTCCGGTTCCGCTATTGTGGGACCGGGCTGTGACATGTAGTGACCTTCTGGCATCGCTAGCAGTAACGCGAGTCGATAGGCGATTCTATCGTAAACAATCCGATGTATCGCAGTGGTAGCTTCCTTTCTTTCGGTTCAACAGCACGTTGCCTCAAGCGATCGATATTTTCAATGGTACTTTAGCTTCGGCTTTAAATTGTAGATTCGTCCTTCATTGGTCTACGTAGTTTCTTTTGTCAACTCTGGGGTTGCTTGTATCCTTCTTTCATTGTTGATCTGTCTGACGTGATGACGATTGACATGGCCTTCTGTATAGGGCCTTAAATGACGTCATGACTATACTTGACTTCATCGTAGTTAGCAAATCTTGATCAGCGACAAGTGGATTCTCTCGTGTCTCTGATGCGCCACGAGCTTTCATAGTTGATGGTGTAAACTCTTCCACATGTTTTTGATGTTGTTGAAGATGTGTTGATGATGTGAGCTTGTAAGACGTCTTCTATCGTTAGGTTAGAGCGTCTGATTTGATCGTCGGTCTAAAGGTGAAAATGTGATGCTCGTTGTGTACTTATAGGTAATATCTGTCGATTGGTCGTACCTCTACTATAATATATATATATATATATATATATATGTATATGTGTCTATATTATGACACTAATCATCATAATAATACTAGATACGCAACAGTAGATTCATTAATAAGTCAAAATATTACACAGTCGATTGTATCAACTTCTACTAACATACATAAAACATAGAAAAAATGAGACTACCAGTTCGATCAAACATATAAGATAAACTAGATCCTAAGATATCTAGCACAAAAATCTTCTAAGTCCGAGTCCTAAGGGAAAAGCTTCGTCCGAATCTATGGTTCTCCATTTGGTTATATGCTGAACTGGTTGTCTGACACAGTCTCATCCTCTTGACATTTGTGATGGTTATTCTTCCCTTCTTCTTCCAAGTTTATCAGCGGGACTTCATTGAGGTTCTTCAATGTCTCGCAATCCTTGAGGATGTGGTCCGTCTTGCTGCAGTAGTTACACTACGATCCTTGTCCTTCAATTTGTCTAGGTGCTGGGCATTCGTCGAAGTGATGTCCGGGATTTCTACAGTTGAAACAACGTTGGCGTGTTTTGCGTCGGATCGATGCTTCTATTGTGTCGAACTTCCTCTTGTTCTTTATCTGTTCTTTTTTTTTTTTTTTTTTTTTTGTTGAGCTTCTTTGCCAAATCCAGCTACATTGGGAAAGGTGGTATTGAGCTGGGCTTGTCCAGGCTGTCCTTTAGAAGGTGCTCCGTAGTGTCCGTCTCGAGGTGCTTTGCAGTCCTTGCTCAAATGTCCTCTCTTGCGATAATTATAGCATATAACGTTTGGTTGGTCACAGGTCTTGGGAGCTTGACATTCCTTGGCCAGATGTCCAGGGTTTCCGCAGTTGAAACAGGCACCGTGATCGTTGTTCATTATTCTGTGTTGTCCTTGCAGTAGGGTTAGCCTTGGTAGTGCAGATGGTCGAGGCTTGAGTGATCTCAAAAGCGATTCTGAATGGGCGATGTGGAGTTGTTTGAATAATATGTCTCCGTAGTCCCTCGCGCTGGCACTGTCACCGGTCTCCCATAAGCTTTGTATTAGTTTTCCAAATACACCGGTAGGATCGATCTCATTAGGTATCGCGTTGCTGAGTCTTTCTGACTAGTTCTCGGTTGCTTGAGACGATTGAGCCATTGCAGAGGTTGAGGAGGTTCTTACGTTCTTGCATATAAGTTCGTTTCTATAAGGTTTCTATCATATCCTATGTAAGGTAGTTACAACTTATTACATCTCTCATGATAGTATTAGACGTAATCATAGTAACTAGAATGTGATGATTGAAATGATTTTAACGGAGTGATCCAAAATGAAGTTGAATCCGAAAGGGCATATGAATTATCACATATAGAAGTACAATAGTATAAATGATGTGATCCATTCAAGAATAGAATTTAGATCTAACAATGATTGAATGACTGATTACTATACAAGTAACCATAGTATCTCAAGATATGTAGGTAATGAAAGTAACTGACGGCGTAAGGCCTTCAACGTATGAATTAAGAATTATGTATTTCATAAGTGAAATAGTCCAAATGAAACCTTACTGATAAAGAATAAGGTGGCAAATGATAGAAATTAATAAGAGGTCAAAACTCATAGAGAGTACAACGTTTACGAGTTCGTAGCATGAACAAAGGCAGATAACTCATTTAGAATTATTTCAAGACTTGTGAGAATTTATTCAAAGTACAATAAGTCAAAAAGAATGACTTTTCAGCTCTAGTAATCAAATTCATTTAGAATAATTTCAAAGATAATGAACTTGCAAGATTTAGTTCAAAGAATAATAAGTCAAAAGAATGACTTTATAGTACTAGAAATCAAACTTTATTCTCAAGGGATTTATTAATAATCCGAATGATCAAGGTGCATACTTAAGAAATGATGAATGAAGGAATTTCAAATTTCAAGGAAATGAATTACTCACCAAGAAGTGTATCACAATAGTTATTGACAGAAATCAGGGCCACTTTACAAAATACATAGGTGTAACTTCTTCAAAAGAAATGATCATTGGAAGAGAAGGTATAGATTTACTCAAAGGGAGTTGAATGTGTAGAAAGAATATGATTACTTATTATGGTACTCATCCACCATTACTACCGTAAAGTTTGCCTCTAAATCATTAGCTAAACCTTCCTTATTATCTATAACGGGTCCTTACTGGTTCGTTACTATTTCTAGGAGGTTTATCTAAGGGTACTAGTTAATCTACATATGGTTCGTCTATGTAATAGAATGTTTCGTACTAACTTGATTGAATTGGCTATCTTATATTAGTGTTAATTCATTAGTTTGAATCGAGGGTTCCAAGTCTCGATGTATTCTAATACAGCTACTGATTCTAGGGTGCTACGACTTTGGCGTATCTACCCGTACGAATCAGGGTTTGGTGTACAGCTCTGGGGATATACCTTACTACTTCTCTATTTATGGTTGCTATGGAGTCTACCTTTCCATCTTTCTAAGTTTCCATGAAACTATTTTAATTGATCACTCTTATTGGTTAATGGTTATCTCTAGTCTCAAGTAGGGTCGACTAGGTGTACATAGTAACTAATCGCACTTCTCGTCTAATTGACGAGATGTCCACGTTCAACTTGCTCAACAGAAACTATCTTAGTATCAATACTAGTCAGAGATATCCTAAAGTTTATAACTTAATGTGTAGGACAATCAGCGAGCACGTCTAAACCTAGTGCTCTGATACCAAAAATCCTGTCACGCCCCGGAGTAGCCAAAAATAGGGAAAATTTAAAATTTCCTTTCTGGACCCGTAGGGAATGACGAGTTACATTAACTGATTGTCCTTTCTAGATTTTACACATGGTTAACAGAGTAAGCGGAAGCATAAAAACATCTATTGTTATTCTTCAATAGAACTCAAATGTTTGGGATCTGGTTATTACATCATGAGTCTAAATAAAAGATCTATAAAGGCAGTCTAGGGCGATCTATTTTGATCACAATTCATATCTAAAGTATTACCTCAGATAGAAAACAATGAACTAAACTAAGTAATTCTAAATGCAACAATATCGGAATCCTTCGCTTCAACTTGTACATCGATCTGTAGTGTCCCTTTGGGTAGACCTCATCTTGATAGTCGTCACCTGTGAAATCTAGACGTGATATGTCCAGGGCAGAGGGAAGAGCCGTTAGCTTTTGAAGCTAAGTGAGTTGACATAACCGATCACTCCTAATACAAATAATAGTATACAAGTACAACAATTATCTCGAACTAAACATTTAATGAGCATTATCTCAATACTTATGATTTATGACATGATAATATGAATGAGATACGACACGATGCACCGTCGATATGTTCGACTTTACTCGACCACAGACACCACAACGGTCTCATGTGACTTGTTACATTACCAGTGTAACGCCGTTAGCTCAGAGTAGAATGATTACGTTGCTATCGTCGCCTAGTAGGGCCCTATAGCAGTTTTTGGTTTTAAAAAGAAATAGTGTAATCATTGTACTCTTAGATCCTCGTGACCTTGCCTGGAGAATAGAATAGTTACAGCGCTATCGTCGCCCAATCATGGCCCTATAGCATTCAAAAGGTAACTATTGTATTCAGATGGATACTTTGCTATCGTCGCCCAATCATGGCCCTATAGCGTATCAACCATCAACTTATGTATCCTTTCAATGATTTCAATGGAAACTCTGGCTATCGTCGCCTAACAGGGCCCTATAGCAGTTTCATCGTTGTTTCCATTTACTTGACTGTACCATTCGGACCACTACGGTCCACTCGACCATGTATAACCATATGACTGGGTTAGTCCCCGTGACTAACCATGCAGACGTCAACATTGACATCATGACTCGACTATGTTCATATGAATGTTCATGGGATTGTATAGACGTAAAACATGATAAGCAGGAATATCAATGAATATTAACTAGGCATAAAGTATAACTAGCTAACATGTGTTCATTATATAAGAAGCAAGCTCCACAATTACATAATTCATACTTATCAGCTTCGTCCACATAGGATGTACTGGGCATACACATAATATACACAGAATAATTCTATAATATACCAAGTGACTTAGGATGACTCACCTCGATGCGGATGCGTAAGAACAAGCGTAGCGGTGGCTCCTACAAAGTATATAAATACATAGAACGTTGATTAATATGCGTACTAGAATTAAAGGCATAATGATAATTATGTCGAATGGGTTCCTAAACCTCAACATGACATTCTGGACATCATTCTGAGTCTAACGCCATTGACTAGACTCAAATCGGAGTCCGTCACATAAAAGGCTGGGTTTTCTATACCAGTTTGGGCCCTAAGGATAAGCTGTATTTTTTACCGTTTCGAAAGGTCACCAAATTTTAAGGGGATGCTCTAGATATTATTCTAAGATTCTAGGAACTGACCGCGTATTTTTCTGAGCTACGGTTCATATTCTATGAATTATTGAAGTTCTAATTTACATAATTATAGTCTACGAGGTCCTATAATTATAAAATATATTTAGGACTATATTCGGTCCTTAGAAATATTTTGATTAAATACTAGGCCTTAAAATAGGCTAGTGGTATTTTTATCATAATTTTCAGGACTCGTTTAATATTTAAATTAATTAAAACTTACATAAATGGCTCCTTAATCATTACGAAAAAAAATACCCGGAATGTAGTTTTATAATCTATTCAAATAAAACATAACTTAAATACTTAAAGTTTGAATTTTATAAATAAAAGATTTATAAAACAAAGGCATTTGGCCTTGGGATAAATAGCATAATTTTCTGTATTTTGAAAATAGTCATTAGGTATATATTACCTAATAATTTCAATTTAAAATTATCTTTTATTATTTATTTGAACCTAAATAAATAATAAGTATAATATAAATAATAATAATAATAATTTTAGAATATAAGAAATATTATGAATAACATTTCGGAATTTAAAGGTTTAATAATAACCTTTAAAACTTATTTTGAAATCATTTAAACAAATGACTATTTATTTAAATAGTAAATACAATACATATAAATACTAATTAACCAAAGTTGATTATTAAATCTTTAACATAATTAGTAATATACTAAAATAGTATTACCTAATATTTTATAATATGAAATATATTAAATATAGGATTAAGCCTAATTTAACTAAGCTAGTTATTAATTTTGAACAAACCAAACAAGCCCTACTAGATTAAATTCCCAGCCCAATTAAGTAAACTAGAAGCCCAATCCATATTTCTAACATGAGAAACCCAAATGGACCATAGCCCAATTTGAATCATTAGGCCTAAGGATTTGTTCTTAATTAAAATTTAGCCCAAACCCAATACTATAATCTGGCCCAACTAGAAACCCAAATCCATTTACCAAACTCATACCATACAACTATACTACAAAATGTACCATAAAATCTCCCTACTTAAACCATCTTCTTCCTCCCGGTTTCTGCGTGTATAGAGATATACACATACACATATACGATACATATATATACATATCACATATTTAGGCATAAACAATTAAAAATTCATATCTCTCTCGTTTCTCATCGGATCTGCGCAAGTCCTATATGAAAATCGATCGTCTCGATGAGCCCTACAACTTTCCAATACATTTGGGGACCCAATTCCTAATGGTTTACGCAAAAACGAGGGGAAATCAGATTTGGTTCAAAATGAATAATTACTTTCATGCCCAACCAAACGAGTCCTAAACCCAAAACTGAACTTATGGGACCTAAACGGGGTTACTAGGGTCTGTTTGGTACTAATTTGAGGCTATTTAGTTATGATTGAAAAATCAAGCTTTTTGCAAGCTCTAATGGTGGCCTAGCCATGGTGGGTCTAAGGTTTTGCTTGGGGGGTTTGCAAGTGTGTGAGTGTGTAAAAAGAAATGCAGAAAGTGAAAATACAGAGGGGGAAGGCATACTTCTTCTTCTTCTCTCTCGGGTTGGTCCTCTTTTCCTTCTCCCTTGGTCTCCACCTTTTTCTTCTCTTTCTCCTCTAACTCTCTAACACACATATACCATATAATATGTACATTTACACACACACACACACACACATATATATATATATATATATATATATGTAGACACCCACAATATCTATGGGATATGGGGGATTATCCAATGGGTTTTAGGGAGTGATTGATTTGAGAGGGATTGATTTGGGGGAGAGAAATATCCAATGGTTATGAGAGGGGTGTTTGGGTAAGGTTATTACCCAATAGGTTTAAGGTGGTTGGATAGTACAATTGCCATATTAGGTAAGATTTTTATTTCTATAAATGTATGGCTAGTCGTCGCTAGGAACCACGTGCTGTGCAGTCTAAGTTCAATACAGATTTTACGGATTTACGTGACGAGTTTGTCCGGGTCTAGAGATACAGTCCAGGTCTATAATAAAATTAATATTAATAATAATAATCCGAATTATAGTCACAAAATTAAAACGACATCGGGTATTCAATATAACCTATGGTTATAATATTAAATGACTGTGAATATCTAATACGTCCTATAGTTAAAATATCAAATGACAATGAATAAGATGATCAACACCGTATTAACATACGATAGCAAATATTAAAATATGGCATTAATACACTATGGTTATAAAACTTAGCGACTACGAATATTAAAAATAATCTATAGTTATATTATCTAGCGGCTATGAAATATATTACAACCTCTAGTTATAATATAATGATAGCCCATATTAACATATTAATATACAAGGTCAAACTTTAAGAATTAAAATCACATTAAAAAAGTGATACGAATTCTATGAGTCTAAAATTTTGAACGCCGTCGCTTATTAATACAGACTACGGAAATAATTATAGGACTAAACTTAGAAATCTATTTCTATATTTTCTAATTTCCAAGGGTATTACAATTTTGTAAGTATCAAATTAAAAACAAACCATAGGCCTTTGTGTTTCAATGCCTGTACGTCCATAGGTATGCGAACCATAACAATTGAAGTTCCAATATCCGAAGAGACAATTCCATGGATAAGCACTTTTTTTTTATTTCAAAGCAATCATATATATATATATATATATACAAATACATATACACACTCATAAAAAAAAGTCAATGATATAACAGTGTTTATCACCCAAATATTACTCAATATACAATATATACTCCAATTTGTTGACACTGAATTTTGTGCCTAAGCTATAAGATCGACCACAAGCTAAGCTAAAATTTCAGGTACCTACTATACACAAGTGTTCAACTTTGACTTCTATTCTTTTTTGGCAAATTAAATTTCAGTCACCTTTTTGTGAGATAACTAAGACCATCTCCAAAGCAACGCATCAAACTTCAGTTTGATACGCTACCTAGACTAGGAGTGCTCCAAGGGAAGCAGTAAATTGAAAATTTTGGTTTGCTGCTTTGTCCAAATGCATCAAACTGAAGACAAATGAGAGAAACAGCAAAAAAAAAAAAAATTAATGCTACTGACCAATATAATTTAGGGGTGACAATTTTTGACACGACAACCCGTTTTACTGAGATAACCCGTCCACGACACGACATGACATGATTAATTTAAAATAGTTTGTATTATAGCTCGAAACTAAAAATCAAACCCAAAGCACACAACCCGATTAATGACACAATTATGACACGCGAACCCGAATTGCCACTCCTACCAATATTAGAAAGTGAAGAAATTGTAGAGTCACCACCTATTGTTAGATATAAAGAATAGACAAATGTTAAAATATGATAAAATATTAAAATTTTGATGCATTCTTTGGAGTGCAAAAGTTTTGATATCTATTTTAAGTGAAAAAACTAAAAACACAAACTTGATCAAACGGTGTCAGGAGGAACTGTCCAAACGTGAGGAACAACTCACCAAATGTGTTTGCAGGTTTTTTGTTAAATCATAATATGCTCACTTTGCTGTATTCTATATTTTCCATTTGTATAGGAGCAAAAGTATGATCGCGCACCTGATCCTATTGAGACATTTGATTTGGTTCACAAGAAAAAAGATAAACACAAAAGTTGGATTGATGATGCATCTCAACAAATGGGGGTAAGTTTGATATTTTCTTAGGCAATACTTCATATTTCTTCTTACTAACTAGTACACACTTAAAGATAAAATATATTTTTGTAGGCTAAGATATCGCACGAATTAACACAACTAGTTGTTACCCATGGCGAGGAGACACCAGAACTGAGGTTGCAAGCATATGTAACAACATGGGTTTTGAGACTGGTGGTGGAGTTCGTGGTTATGGAGACATTGTGACACCAAACATGGTGCCTTGGGTACAACAGACTCAACCAATATCTACAATTCGTAGATCACGTAGAGGACGAGATTATGCTTATTTGGAGTCTAACTTTTTGGATCTGCAAGAAAAGTATGAGAGACAACAAACAGTTAATGAGAAACAAGGGAAGTAGATAGAGAAGTTACAGAATATGATTTTATCTTCACAACATCAGTCTTCGAATTCACAGTCACAACAGTCTCCATCCCAACATCGGTCATCTTCACAACATCAGTCTTCGCATTCACAGTCACAGTAGTCTCCATCCCAACACCGGTCACCCACCCAACAATGATCTTCCTCCAAACATCAATCACTCTCGCGGCAACATTCACCTTCTCAACATACTCCATCTTCTCGTCAGTATCCGCCTTATCCGCAACATGGGCCTTATCAATATCCTTCGTCATCCCAGTTCTATATCCTCAGCCATATCAGCCACCCTTGTACCCACCGGTGCCTTACCCTCATGGAGAATTCACAGGGATGCTCAGTGACCCAGACTTTATACAACAATTCATGCCTCCAGATCAGAGGAATACTCAACATGATCAGAGTTAGAATATATTATTCTTGTTATGCACTTTTTAGGGGAGATTTTGATGTCTCTCTAACATATGAGCCTATTGTTAAATGTTATGTTCTCTTTGGAGATGATAAAACATTTCATTTATAGTGATATTTGACTCTTCAGGGCAGTTTGACCTCTGATTAGAATTTATATATTTGATATTGATATTATCTCTTTTTTTTTTTTTTCATCAGAAATACTCTATTGAATGTTGAATATATATATATTTATAATATATTACAGGTGCCGATTTTATTATTAATTTAATTAGATTTAAATGCATTAGGGACACAAAGATGTGTCTCTGTAAGATATACTAATTTATGATTTTAATTGATGATTGGGGCATTCATAAGCGTCCCTATTGTTTTAAAGTTAATTGGGGCGTTTAACTAAGTGTCTCTAATGAAATTACCAAGATAACAATCCTACGTGGCATACATAACAATAGGGGCTGTTTTAGTGTCTAATTCACCCCTATTTAGTATTAGGGGCGCCATTTATTGGGGCACTTACTAATCCGCCTCTCCTTCTCTTAGGGGTGGTTTAACTTTATTTTTTGCCTCTATTTACATTAATAGGGGCACTTCTAAATATCCTTAATGCCTTCATTTTTAGTAGTGTCTATTTTAAGTGAAAAAACTAAAAACCACATCAAAACTTTATCAAACGGTGTCGGGAGGAACTGTCCAAATGTGAGGAACTCACCAAACAGTGTCGGGTCCCGACAAGTTTTGATGTGGTTTTGATTTTTCACTTAAAATAGCTATTCTTCTAAAATCAAAAAAGTAATTGACTGACTCTTAGTTATTCTACAAAAACGTGAATGAAATTTAAGTTTCCCTAGCTTCTTTTTTTTGTTCTGATGAAGCTTGACTTCTATTCTTACAATGTAACATAAACACGGAGAAACTCTAAGATATCTTTAGGGTGATGCTAATGCCAAAGCAGAAAGTTTTAGCGACACTTAGGTAACTGTGGCTAAAACTTTTAGCGACACTTTTTGCTTTGGCATTAACACTAGTCTATCTTTATGGTTTTTGTTATTCTATACATCTTAGGGATTTTAGTCCCAATATATTATAACTTGGTCTCAATATTTTGTAACTATGAAAATCACTTTAGTTTTAAAATCAAGGGTTAAATAGATTTTACCCCCTTGTGGTTCGGCTCATTTTCATGTTAACCCCTCTGTAGCCTAAAAGTAGACAATTACCCCCTTGTGGTTTTGGGCTAAAGTAAAACTGACTCAAAACTAATGAAAAACTCAAAAATTGGCCAAAAATATTAGTAATTAACCCCTTTGTGAGGTTAATTTTAGTGCTAACCCTATATTTGGGGCTAATGTTGCAATTTAACCTACTTATTTAGGACTAACTTTTAACACTTAGCCCTTTTGTGTGCTTAATTTTGAGATGAAATGCCTATGTGGGGTTAATTTTGACATTGAAACTCTCATATATGGGTTATTTTAAACGATTAAAACCTATGTTGGCTCTTTTGAGAGAAATTTTATTAGTATCACTTTAGTCCAAAACCACAAGGAGGTAGGGGTGGGCAAACAGTCGGTTTGGTTTCGAACCGAAAATTTCGGTTCGGGTTGGGATTTTCGCTACCGAAATCCGAACTGAAATAAACTTCAAAATTTAAGTTCGGGTTCGGTTCGAAACTTCGTGTTGAAACTCAACCAAAGTTTTTTTTTTTTTTTTTTATCTTTTTTATTTTGTAAGGAAAAATTATATATAGTAAATCAAGGATATTAGTTAACTACATATTTGGAAACCAAGAATAAAATCTAGATTTAGCTCTGTGAACAAAAAAAATATATATTGCAAGCAACCTAAAACATTTTGCAAGAACAAAGGAAGCAAGGAATAACTCTAGATCTATACAAAAATAAATAAATACATTTGGTAATCAAGATCTAGACTTAGCTTTAGGTTTACTCTTTAGGTTTAGCCCTTATTTTAGAAATTTGTTATTTATATGTTTTAAAAACTTCAAAAATTCCTTACTTTGAAAAATTCAATAAAAAAAAAAAAAACTTTGAAAGTTCGGTTCGGGTTCCGGTTGAAAAATCCTACCGAAAATCGAACTATACTTATAACTTCGGTTCAGTTTCAAACCGAACTTAGTTTGGTTCGGGTTCAAACCGAATTGAAATACTTTGAAACTTCGGTTTCAGTTGGCCCGAGGTATGCCCATCCTTACAAGGGGAGTAAGTGTCTACTTTTAAACTACAAGGGAATGAAATATAATTGGTCCTAACCACAGGGGGTGTAAAATGTATTTAACCCTAAAATCAAAGTGGTTCTCAAAATTACAGTATGTTGGGATCTATTGGTAACTTTTTAAAATTAAATTAGGATGTATGATATAACCAAAACTACTAGAATGCATCATAGAAGATCCCATGGTACACATGACAAAAGCTATTGTGCTTGTGAGTAAGTGGGCTTCGGGTCGAACTAGCCCAAGCTCAGCCAGTTCTAATTCAGCTAAAAGCCAACCCTCATTTGGGCCGAGGGAGCGGACTTTGGGGTAGCCCAGCCCTAATAACAATCCTAGGTATGATGAGGCTATGAGAGGATTCAAATGACCATGTGCCCTTTGTAGTCAAGGTCGAGGGAATGGGAGAAAAGAGTTTTATTTGTTAGAGAACTCTGAAGGACGATGGAGGTAAAGGGCAAGCAACAATTTTGGTCCTAAATTCCTAATAATGCTAGGCACGCTTTGAAATTCACACAATAAAGTGTAAAAAATACATGTATTCTGTGCTGTATAAGTAGTGTACAGAAAAGTGTAAAAAATTTCACACAGCACATAATACATGTATTTAAAGCATAAGATGTCAAATTCAATATGAATTTCAAAATGTGCCCAGTATTACTCATATATATATATATATATATACTTCTCCAATTTTTATCACAAATGTGGTTTCAATCACATGCAGATCAAGTGGGTTCACTTGATATGCATTAGAGGATATTGAAGTGGTCTCACAATTATTAAAGATAGCTCTATTGCCACATGTGTTGTCAACATTTGGAGAAATTAACTCAACATTTGGATACAAAATTTGATAAGCATCACATTGTTGTATATGTATATATACAAAGATTCTATAAAGAGGGCCACCTCTCTTTATTAAAGAGAGGACCTCTGTTTTGGCCGTTGGATTGTGTTAAAAAATTGTGAAATGACAAAACTGCCATTAATGAAAGCACGATCCGACGGTTAAAACAAAGGTCCTCTCTTTAATAAAAAAAGGGCGCCCTCTTTATAACCTGACTGTGTGTATATATATATATATATATATATATATATTTCACGTGTGTGTGTATAAAAATCGATCAAAAGGTAATTCACCATGTAACTGAGTCATTCTAGCAACACGTTAGGATAAGAATTACTCGTAAGATCGGTATATATGGAGAAAGTTGTTTTAGGGCCCACACCCACACCCTACTCATTTTTGCTTCTAAAGTCGAGCATGGAAAGCTGGAAGTCCCCAGGCATTAGTTATTATCAAACAGGTATATAGTGATTAGTGACCTCACTCCCAACAAGCTTGTTTGTTGGAGAACAGAAAAGCTTCAAGGTCCCATTTTTTAAATCATTTTCATCTTTGTTCTAATTGAGAAAGGACATCCCACTTAACTGTTCAGAGGGTTAAGTCTTGAAACGTAAAGGTGAGGCTCATTACTTAAAATTCAAGACCATAGCCCACTTCACCTCAACTCAAAACTCAATTCTCCATGTGGGCCCTTTGGCGGCAGACTTAGGGGTAATACTTGGGACACACTTAAAGACATAATTTTTGGGACACAACCTAAGAGATATGTCTATGTCTATATCTCTCCTATGATGTCATTAGACCCCACAGTCTTTACTCTAGACTTAGTGCCCGTAAACTCGACCACTCCTATATAACTTTTTAGTTTCGTCCTACAAGTCAGCTAATTAAATCTTGAGCTCTATACGTAATTATAGAATTGTACAAAAGAAAGGCATTACTCATGTATTATGGTTACACTTAGGCCAAGGGCATCATAGCTAGGTTATTGATTGAAAGTATTCGTTTGAAACGGTAATCACTTAGGAGTTGTTTGGGAAGACAAAAAATTGGTTATGTGTTTTATAAATTAACCAATTTAATAAATTCAAGTGTTTGGCATGACAGTCCAATTTTTGCACTAGACGAGTGTACGTGCCCAGCTTAAAATTAAAACTAATCCTGGTTCTCATGAAAACCAATTGAAAATGAGTGTGGACTAAAGCAGATCCTAATCTAAGCATTCCTCAGATTTAGACCCCTGAATTTTCTAGCAAAAAATAGTTAGAACCTTGATTTCAGTTATTGCTGGAGTTGGATTAAACAATGAACTAGCCAGGTTTACTTTCCTAATGGTCCAACTGAACTTTTTCTTGTCATTGGTTTTTTTCATTATGAAAATAACATGTACAAATATTAGTTTTCAAACAATCCAACAAAACAAAAAAAAAAAAAAACCAGCAAATTTTGAACCCTTCATGCTCTGCCTAAAAGCTTACAATGTGGTGGGCATCATCTACTTTATTGGAAACCTTTGATACAGAATATTTCTTCATGGGGCTTCTTTTCTACCCTGTAGCTACCCTTTTGGTAACTTCCATGAAACTCCAGAACCAGCCATAAAAAGTTCCCAAATAGAAGATTTTTAAGGCATGTATTATATATAGGAATGTCTAAAATTCATCGAGTCTTAATCTCGCGTTCTATCTAATTAATTTTTGTGAGAAACATTATTCCGTTGGTTTTGACCAAGCACTCGTTTTAAGAGAGATATTAGACTTGCATGCACAACTCCTATGAAAAAAAAAAAATGGACAGTCACCGAGCATTTGAACTTATAAAACAAGTCCTCTTTCCCTTTCCAAACAAGCCTTAGAAACAAGTAGAGGTAAGTGATCGCCCTTAATGATCATGTGGGTGCAAATACTTCTGCTTTGTGATGATATCTTATGAGAATTCTGAAAAGTACATTATATCACTTTTTTAATCATTGTATATTGGCTCCACCATAGTTGCTTTTGATGAGGTCCAATTTTCAGATTGATATGCGGTTGTACCTAAATTACTGTTAATTGCTGAAAAACTTATCCATCTATATTATTATTATATAGAAGTAACAGCGCTGTCTTGCAATATTTTGATAATGACATTTTGCCCACAATTAACTCTAATTACGATCACAACGTTTAATTTTCTAGGGGATAATGTTGTTGTGCTATTAAAATATGGGCCCATAAGAGTTAGATTTGATGGTTGGAGAAGGAAGATGAGAGAGAGACTTGGCAGCTAAATTTGAACTCTATTAGACCATTAATGAAATATGAAGGTTGCACAAACCATTTTTTAATTTTGTAATTTTTTTTTTTTTTTTAACGATGTGATCTTCCAAGGTTGGGCCAAACTATCCAATGGTGAAGGTAAACCTCATATATTGACTACCATTCACCAGTGTTGTAAACAATGTGGTGCACACTGCTAGAAGTCAAATTAAACTCGAAACATCCAAGTTATAGTTTAAGCCTGGGGTTACCCCCAGGAGTTAGCTTAAGAGTAATACTATACTTTCTAAATTTCTATCTCAAAAGTGTTTTTTAAATGATATGGCAGTGGTGTCAAGTAAACAACTTTTAATCAAAATTTAACTAGTCTCACTGAATTAGACCTGGCCCCACTACCACATTATTTGAAAAACATTTTTAGAATAGAAATTTGGAAAACTAGCATTACTCTTGGCTTAATATATAGTTGAGAGAGCAATAAGCATGCATTCAAATTTTGGTTTCACTCTCAAGTCTCAGCATATGTAGATAAGAATTTTAAACTAAAAATCTAGTGTTGGAGAAAAATATAATTATAGTTACTAACAAGAATCTTGCATAAATTGGAGTACTCAGGACGACAATATATGTTGAACTTAGGCTCTGTTTGCGAACTGTCTTCGAGAGTCAATTGGTTGAATTAGGGGTGCAACTCGGGCATGATTTAAAAGATTTTGGCTCTGTTCAGGTCCAAGTCCGAATTCAAGATGTCTGTCCAAGCTGGAGCCTGACATAAACCTGAACTTTTCAACCCGAGCCCTGTTTGTGATTTAGCATTAAAACCCGAGCCCGAATTGCATTTTTTTTTTTTTGTACAAACTGATTTTTAGTATATAAACAACAATTTGTAAAGTATCAAATCTTTTTTTTTTTTTTTAGATTTGGGAAAAAACATTCATCTATTAATTTAGTGTTTGAATAATATCTAATAGTGTATTCTTGTCACTAAAAATCAATATAATCTAATGTCAAAAATAATCCATAAATAAAATTCGGGCTCAGACTCGGCTCGAGTTCAACGAATTAGCAAAATTTTATTCAAGCTCGGCCTGAATTGAATTCGAACTTACATTTTTCTGCTCAAATCCGTCCATAATAAAAGTACCACAACCCCATACCTAGTAATTTTCGGACTAGCCAGAGCTGCACCCCTAGGTTAAATGTGATTTGATAGGTTTTTCAGTTGAATTTTGTTTGCAGAGACCTAGAAATTATATTGCTGCGAATAATACAAAAGGCAGAATGATGATGTTGTAGTGAGTTAAAAATTCCTCCTACATACATACTTTTGGACTCTAAAATGCTGCGTCGCATATGCATATGTTACAAAAGGGGTTGATCCTTTTTCTTGTTTTGGTGGAAAATGGAAACCTTCGTAAAGGTCCAGGAAACAAAGAAAATTAATGAATAATAACCCTTAAATACGAAAAATTATTTTATGTGACTGTCACATCAACTATATGACAGGCGATTGTGATATCTTCATAATTATTGTACGACTCATATAAAACTTAAAAGAAAAAAACTCAAATCATAATAGAGGTCACACAAGTATAAATGTCACGTGAGATAATATCTTTTTTTCCGAAAAAGGCAAGTATATTAACCGAAAAAGAAGAGAACAAAACATCAAGGGGCATGCCCCAGGAAAGAGGAAAGAAAAACTCTAGCAAAACAAAGAAAACCTTTTAGCGACAGTTACCTAAGTGTTCCTAAAACTTTTATCGATACTTTCTGCTTTGGCATTAGCACTTCCTGCTTTGGCATTAGCATCACCCAAAAAGAATAATTATCTAATGTCCCAATTAAGAAGCAGTTCTTGAAAAGTAGCAGCCTCTTTGCCTTCAAGAGATAAAATATTGCAATGGATAGTGGTAAGGATGCTATTGAGCACAGCTATTCGAGTCCTTATATTCATTGTGAAAAATACGAGTACTTCTCTCCTTTCAAATACAATAAATAGTAATTATTCTAAATCAAAGGAGAAAATATATCCTTCCAACATAGGCGTGAAATGTGAATATCACACGATATAATATCTCCTTGAACACAGATGAGAATCAAATCATAAATTGAATTATACTCCAAATCATGGTCACATACACAGAAAAATTCAAAATGAGTATAACACCCCAACCAGAAACAAGTAAAGTCTAAAGTTTGGGGCTTGGTTTTGAATGCATAAAATAAGATAACCTTAGTCCGATTCTCATTTTTATCAGATTTTGATGAAGAATCTACTCTAACAAAAATTTTAAATCAAGTGTGAACTCCTAATAAAAAGACATCTATAAAAAAAATACCTTTATCAAATATTTGCATTTATAACCCAAATTTTTTCACAAACCATAGAATCAATTTTGAACCTTTTCAAATGGTCCCTAAGAATCTAAGATTACTCGATCTAACGATTTTTAGGGGAGGGTCAATGCATAATCAGGTCAGTTTACATAATGTTAGGGTTAATTATATTTTACCCCCTATGATTAGGTCGAGTTTTACTTTACCCCCTTATGTGCTTCAAAAGTGGACACTTAATCATCTTGTGTTTTTGAACTAAAGTGAAATTACTAAGATTTCTCTCAAAAGAGCCCCACATGAGAATTAAGTGTTAAAATTAGCCCCACATGAGAGAGTTTCAATATCAAAACTAACCTCACATAGACAGCTAACCTCCAAATTAGCCCTACTAAGAGTTTAAATGTTTAAAATTATACCCATGTGGATTAATTAAATGGCAGCATTATCCCCAGATAGAGAATTAATCTCAAAATTAATCTCACAAAGGGGGTTAAGTGTTAATATTTTTGGCCAATTTAAATTTATTTTTTAATCAATTTTGATGAAAATCTTAACAATTCCACTTTAATCCAAAACCACAGAAGAGTTAAGTGTCCACTTTTGAATGACAAAAGGGGTAAAATATAACATAGCCTAACCACAGGGGAGTGAAATGTAATTAGCCCATAATGTTATTCCAACTTGAGAAATCCATGGACCCATGTGCTCAAGCGTGTCTACGGTCCAGTCAGCCACGTGTCATGTAATGACAAAATAGGTGTCAATAAGTTAGTTGGTTTGGTTGGGTTATCCTGGTTGGATACCATGAGACAAACATTATTTCTACACGAGAGAGGGATACCCTCTGTCAACCCCTGCATGGTCTGCCTCTGCCCCCTATGTAACACCACCATTGTAATTACTATTTCTAATTCCCCATCCTTACCTGTCTTTCTATGGCTATATAACATAACTTAAATAAATATATGTATATATATATATATAATCAGGCTCTAAAAAGGGTGCCTTCTCTTTATTAAAAAGAGGGCTTTTATTTTGACCGTCGGATTGTGTTTAAAAACTGTAAAATGACAACATTGCCCTTAATGAAAACACGATCCGACGACCAAAACAAAGGCCCTCTCTTTAATAAAGAAAGAGCGCCCTCTCTAGAGAATTTTCGTATATATATATATATATATATGTATGTTATAATAATTAGATATGTACTCTCATCCTCCTCACGAAGGGTCCACCTGGCTCCCACCCACCGTTTCATCCTCCATCTCCATCTCCATCTCCATCTCCATCACATATATAAGCATTTCATGATCCCTTGATTCTTTATATATATATCACGATAATTTGGATCTTAAGCCGAACTAATGAGGGTTTTTTTTTTTCTTCTTATTCCTTTTCTTGCATTATAGCCTAACGACAGATCCCAACTGAATTAATTGAAATGTTTAATAATACCATTAGTTCTTTACCATAACATACGTTTAATGGAGTATTTAACCCACTAACATGCCACGGTGACATTAGGTTTCTTTGTATATATATAACTGCAAATTCAAACATCCTCAGTTGGAATATTCCTATCAATTGCTATGCGCTATATGATGCACTACTAATTAATAGTATGTACACTGATATAAATATGTTACTCATAAGAAATAAAAATGCACATATATATCACATATACCTTTATCAACTCGAGGATCATAATTGGCTAGCTAATTTTTTTATATTATATATATATATATATATATATACATACACATATATAAAAGCAAACATTATCATTATTGGCTTAGTTATTAACATGAAAGTTAGGACACTTATATTACTCATATTGATAGTCATGATAAGTGTACTCAAACTCAACATGTTTAAGGAGCTAGCAAAGATTAGGGCCGGCAAGGCCACAATCAGGGGCGGAACTGTGTTAGGTGGGGGGTGTCATTGCACCCCTCACATCTGGTAGATTGTTTATACTAATATACATGTATGTGTATTATACCTTATATTTTGTTGTCTGTTGACACCCCCAAACAAAAAAATCTACTATATTTGGTTGTTTTTAGCACTCCCAAACAAAAAAAAAATAAGCTAGTACTCCCTTAGTTAGCTTAATTAAATCATTTTCATTGCTTTCTTTCAACTCTAAACTTCAATCACATGTGTTTGAGAATCATTTGGGATACAATATTTGGGTAGAATAGCACTTTCTGTACAATTAGATCACTCACTATGATAAACTCAAACAAACCCCCCCAATAACTTTCAAATAGTACAAAATAACATCACATGGTAAATTTGTAGTCTTATTGATAAGAACAAAAAAAATCGTCTCAGGGGCGCTACCCCCAAACTTCCGTGTGTCATTGTTAGATAGTCTATTTAGGTAACTCGGCACCCCCAAAGACAAATTCTTGATTCCGCCCCTCACCACAATATGACAAGGCACTTGCATTACATGTACGTACGAGCTATTCATCAACGAGCTAGATATGACATTTGATTCGTACACGGTTGTTTTTCTGTATATACTGTCTATAAATGACCTTTTAGAGTCACATATATATATATATATATATAGAAAATGACTCTGAACTTGGCAAAACATAAACATAAAACGTGTGCCAGAACAATTATTCTCCACACTGCAATAGTAACATGGTCTCTTGCATGTAGTTGTAGCCTGTTAATAATGCATTGTACTGCAAGGCGATGCGAACATTTTCTTTGGTTTGGGCCCAGATAGGCTAGCTAGGAAGGTGGTACAAGGAGTAGGAGTAGTGCAAACAATATATAGCGTCTCTATATATGAATGAAATGGGAGGAACAAATCGCAAGCACGTGGAGACACACTTTATATGGCCTTTGTCCAAAGAAATTAACATAACTAGAGTAAGCAAAATTTATGAATATACTTCTTAAATTCAAGATGTTAAAAAAGTATAACTACAGTATAGATTTTATGGAAAAATCAGGCCTAAATACCTCATGACCAATTTCACGTTTTTTTTTTTTTTTTGGTTGCTAAAACAGGGCAAATTAATTCATTAAACAAGAGAACCAAAAACAGGAGCCTCGCTAGGTTGTTGAGGATCATCCTCCAACTAGGAAGGAGGAAGATCGTCAACCGCAACGGGCCTAAAACAAATACCAAAAAGCAGCCTACTAGCAACATTGTGAGCTAAAAAATTCGCCTTCTTGGGAATGAACAAAAATTCCAAAAAAAACAAAATGCAAAGATAACAATTTTCTTCCTTCCATAACCAGATGATCAATAGACCAATCATGAAGAAAGGAGGGAGAAGCTAGAGCAGAGCAAACTTGGAGGGAATCGCCTTCAAGGATGATATTTTTATAGCCCATGAGATGGGCTTCTTTCAAACCCAGCAGAAGCTTCAGCTTGCAAGGGACTCACAGTGGGGTCGTTCAACGTGATCACATGAAGATTGTTGCCAGAGTAATCACGAAAATAGCAGCTAAGGAAGAATATCAACCGCGCACTGCTGCATCAAAATTAACCTTAATCCAACCCACAGGTGGAGGAGACCAGGCCGAGATCTGCAAGCGAAGAAGGGGCCGCAACCTTCGTTGTGCTTGCCAATGAGCCATAGCCATCATCAAAGTCTGAGAGGACCACACTGGTATGTCCACCTTAAAGTTCTGAAAAAGAACTTTGTTCCTGAAGGGCCCAAGTCTGGGACACGGCCACAACCGCAAAGATAGAGAATTCCAAACATTTCTCCGGAGGCAACTGAAGTTTGGCCTTAGGATCAAGGATGCTATGGATCCAATCAACAATACCCAAGTTAATAAAGGTGGAAGGATCAAGGGGCCAGCGAGATGACCTCCAAAGGATCTTGGTGACCACACATTCCAAGAAGAGATGATTTGCACAATCACAGAAAAGCATTACAAAGGGGGCAGCTCATATCTTCAACAAAGAATCGAGACGCCAACATTTCCTTTGTGGGCAGGGCATTGGCCAAAATTTTCCAAAGGAGCAGTTTTGTGACGATCATGAATGTTTGCTTTCCAAACTACTTTCGTGGAGTAAGATTGGGGAGCAGAAAAGGATGAAATTCTAAACTGTTGGCTCGACAGGTAAGCTGATTTAACCGAAAAAAATAGCTCTTCTATTGGGAAGCCAAGCCATTCTATTACACTCTCTTCTCGAAGGACAACTTATTTTAAGATGGCCTCCACAATATCATTGGTGAAGGTTTCACAGAGAAGGGTAGATTCCAGCAGTTCCCGTTGTTGCACAGGAGCTCCGAGACAACACTGAGGTTAGGCTTGACATTTGAAATACTTTGGGGTTTAAAGTTCGGAAGGGAAGGGATCCACGGATCCTTCTAGATGTCAACCGAGTCCCTTTTGTCGATTAAGGTACACGTCCCAACCTTGAGAATGGGGATGGTTTTGATGATACTTTGCCAAATCCAAGAAGATTTCTACTTCTTTAAAGCATGAAGAAAGTGGGTGTTGTTAAAGTATTTGTTCTTCGTGACCTAAACCCATGGTTTGTCACTAGGTGTCATAAGTTGCCATCCGAACTTGGAGAGAAGGGCAAGGTTGAAGTCTTTCATGCGACGAAAGCCCAATCCCTCGGCACCCTTAAGCTTGCAAATTGAATACCAAACTTTCAGGCAAAGCTTCTTTGAACCCTCGTCGTGACCCCGTCCACCAGAAATTTCAAAACATGGCATCTAAACTTTTGCAAAAAGAATTCGGTAGAGCGAATGAGGACATAGAGTACATGGGGATTGCTTGAGAAACACTTGATCAGAGTCCTACGACCAGCTTGTTAAAGTAGCTTAGCTTTCCAACCCTGAATTTCACATTGGACTTTCTCTTTGATATCAGAGAAGAGAGACTTCTGAGATCCATGAGCCAGAAAAGGGAAGGCCCAAATATTTGGAATTCAGAGGGGCCCTTTTGAGGCATGTTTCACGCCTTATAGAGAAAGCCACATCCTGGCAAAGATTATTGCTAAAGAGAATCTTGGTTTTTGACATGTTGATCTTTTGTCCCGACCATTTCCCAAATTTTTTAACATAATCCAGAATGATATTTGCTTCCGACAGATTTGCTTCACTAAACACCATGAGATCATCGGTAAAGAGAAGGTGGTTGATGGCTGGACAACCTCGACCCGCTTTGATCCCTTTAAGATTGCCCACTTCAGCTTCTCTAGTGAGGGACCTGGACAAAACATCAGAACATAAAATGAAGAGGAAGGGTGAGAGAGGGTCTCCTTGGCGAAGTCCTTTCTCAGGGTCAAAAAATCCCTTTGGCTGCCCATTAATAAGAACAGAAAATGTGTCAAGCCCCGGAGAAGCAAAAATAGAGAAAACAAGTTCCTTTTTGGTCCCGTAGGTTCGTGACTAGTGAATATTGCATTGTCATCTACTCAAACCAATAAATACAACGATAGGGAGGATGCTATACATAAAACATATCTTATGAACATAATCAGAGGCTGCAGCGGAAATATAAAAGGTATGGAAGCAACAGATGCCCAAGTACCAATTATAAAAGTTTACTAAAACTATTACAACAGCTGACTTAGAGTCTGAAGCCTATAACAATAACAATAGCGGTACAACAGATATACAGACTAACTATTACAAAGCAGCACGCCTTCATCTTCAAGCCTTCAGCTCCAAGTCCGGCGGAACATCAGTCTCCGTCCTCAAGATCTGCCAAGCTCTAGACATTGGAATGTCCAGGGCACAAACGCAATCAGCTTTGAATACAAAGCTGAGTGAGTACACTAAACAACACTCCTCACCGTTATTGTTCAGCATCTTAAAATGTGGTTAATCTATTAACAATGATGTCACTCACGGACATAGCAGAGGTCTCATTAACTATTCACGAATTCAATGATAGCAAGAAACATATTAAATGAAAACAATAATAATGATCATGAAATAAATATCTCATCACGTATTCACCAAATCCATGCTAGTAACCCATGCATATACCTTTACGTCGGGACACTAAATCCATGACTGAACATCATCTTACTAACCATTCTCATATTCATATCCATTTCCGTATTCATATCTCGATCCATCTTTGTAACCATTCGTCGATACAATAATGCCCAGCGGAATGACCCGACTAGGCAGTAGGTCTCACAAATCCCTTGATAGGGTTACCGGTCGTCTACACCGTACCACATATCTGTAAACAATGGAAGCAGTACATCGGACATCTTCAACGATGTGTATATCCTCACTGGTCGTCTACACAGCTGAAAATACATTAGAGCACTAGCTGGACGTCTTCAACAGTACATTGGACGTCTTCAACAGTGCATACGCATCACTGGACGTCTTCAACAGCGAGAGGCGCACTAGGAACTCTAACCATTCCACGTCCACCCAACTCGTCAGCCGTTGATCCCACAGATCCAAAGTACTCATATCACCTATTCTTCAAAGTACACATATCTCATTATCCCACATATATCACAGTTCCCATTTCTCATCATAATCTCTCATCTCTTCACATACCACTATCCCATGCATGCTGACCATATGTCGTGAAATGCATTACTCTAGATACAAGAATTACCACATGCTCTGTATTCATCGTATCTACCCTTTATCCGGTTATTAACATGCAGTCGTGTTCTATCTACTATTCAGTTCAGCAATATTGTCATAATACAACTAAACACTTCATCTCATATCAATAGTTAACCTAGAATAATTCATCTTGTAATATTAACAATCACTACATGTGAGTCTAGTCATGACATGGCACATATATATATATATATATATATATCTTATCTACATATCGCAATAACACATATGGTACAACTATTAACAAGTCTGATATATCATAAGCATAAAACAACATACAAATAACATTTTGCTCATATCCAATCGATTGACCAAACATGGCAATCGATTGGAAAGAATGCCAATTGATTGGGCAAAATTGGGATTGCAATTGATTGGGATTCATGGCAATCGATTGGGAACAATGCTAATCGATTGGATCCAATGGCAATCGATTGGACTATGTCTTCTTCCTCAGAAACTGCTGGTTTTATATATATAAACGTTGGGGATTCCTTTTCTTCTCATGCACATTATTAACATACAGAATCATCCCAAAAACAATCCCTTGAGTGAGTTAATGAAACTCACCTCTCTTCGGCGTTCCGGTGACGGCGTCCCGAGCTCCGCGGCGGTGGCTATGGTGAGTGATCTCTCCCTCTTCTTCTTGTTAGGAAACTGCGTTCCCAGAATTCGTTGACAGTGCGTATAAGTTGGTACTGCAAAAAATTTAGGTGAGAGCTACAATAACCCTACAAGGGCGGAAACTAGGGTTACCTTGAACTGCAAAAACGGATTGCTGTAGTAAACGAATCGAGAACACGGGCTCGATAACAGCTCACGATCTTCAACCGTATTCCTTTGCTGCCAGAATATCGAACTGAGTGTGGGCTCTTTCGAAATCCTTTATGTTTTCTGCTCTTCCCTCTTTACGTTCTATTTTCTAATCCCAGTTATAACACTCTCTTTGATTGTTGTGACGATTCAATCCCGATCACATTGATCCGACAAAGATGTGTTCGTCAGGAGGACTAAACGATCTCCGATTTACTTGAATTTTTTACAGCAGCTCCGTCTTGACGTCAGGAACGTCGTGTAAAAAATTCAGCAACTTTCGATCAGTATCGAGCAGTCCGAAGTTCTTTTAGTGAGCGTTGATCGACGCTAGCGATTTTCACTCCTATGTCTCTTGAATGCTCACAGAGACTAGGGTTTGGTGGAAACCCTTCTAGAAGAAAGCTAGGAGGTCAAGGGAAGCTTAGAATGTGAAATCATGCAACCTGAGAGAAGAGCCAAGGCAGCATATATATAGGCTACGATAGGGACCATAAGAAGTCAATAAGGAATAGGCTTCCTTATGGAATTAGGAAACCCTAATTCAAACTGAATTAGATTTCTATTTTCATAAATTATAATTCATACCACTAAAGAATTATAATTGCACTCCTACCCTTATCTCAAAAATATATTTCGAGCTCCATGTTATTAAATGCTTATTATCTCCCCATGTTAAGATTACATATATCCATTAATTAAATATAATTACTGACAATCATATTTAATTAATCTCTTAAAATTTCTTGAGATCCTCTCCTTAACTTATCTGATATGTCGGATACAAAATCCACCGGCAGGGTTTGACATAATCAAAACTTATAAACTTTCTCAAGGGGATACCATCAATCCCAAAATTGAGACATGGATTCCATCATTAATTAATATCCACCACACAATTAATATTGCCACCCAATCCAATGAGATATTGACCCATTTAAGGATCTCACCCTTTTAGGGATCAAAGTGTAAATATCAAATGTACATGTCTATAAACTAACTTAGGATTTAGAGCATAAGCACTCATAATAGCCATGAGGTATTAATTATCTTGCAAGTCAGTATAAAGATAATTACCCCAAGTCGGTCATGTTTAATACACAAAGTGTACCAGCATAGTGAGTTGAAACTGTACCGTTTCCCGCAGTCAAGACAAACCTACTACAACACCATGCTGCAGTCCTACCAATGATGTGTCCAATCTCATCTAAGACTGTAAATCAAAATCTTACATTCTACAATATCTGGTGGTCTGATCTTCCGTGTGTAAGCCGAACTCTACACACCAAATCACCTACTATGTAGAATGAGAGACACACATGCATAATATTAAATAAATAATATAATACAAACATTGCCCACACAGATTCTCATAAAAATGGAATAACTGATTTTATTAAAATAATAAATTAACTACATAAAGCATGGCTTTTAGCATACATCACTAACACTTCTTTTCTCTCTCTGTCTGTCCTCCTCTTCTCTCTCTCTCTGGTCTCCTCTTCTCCTTCTTCTTCTTCTCTTCTTCTTCTAACTCGAGAGGGTGTGTGTGTATATATATATATATAATATATGTGTGTGTGTGTATATATATATATATATATGAGAGTATATAACTCTCACTAGCTTCTCCCTCTTCTGCCAAACACCCACACACACACAGAACACTCATATATATAGGGGAAAATAAGAGCCACGCGTCCAAACTCGTGGCAACCTGGGAACCAAGTTCTGAACAGTGCCAATCGATTGGGACCAGGTGGCAATCGATTGGGATAGCAATCGATTGGGGTTAGGTCGGGAAACATTCAATCGATTGGGATGGCAATCGATTGGGCTCTCAAAAATGGCAATCGATTGGTAAATGATGCCAATCGATTGGGATGCAAACTCACCCAAAGTCAAGGAAAAGTACTAGGGATATATATATCTACCTGAAAATACGGGGTATTACAAAATGACACCATGGAGATACATTGTTTTATACAGTTACACCAAACTTCACAAAAACAAAGCTTTTCAGGACAGCAGTAACAAAGGGCCACTCGATACGACCGTAAGCTTTTGCAATGTCAAATTTGATAGCCATTGAGCCTTTCTTCCCCTTTTTTTCTTTTCATAGAGTGGACAATTTCATGGGCCACAATGCTATTATTTTGAATAAGTCTACCAGGAACAAATGCCGATTGCAGAGGGGAAATCAATTCATCCAACAAAAAAATTAATCGGTTCGAAAGAATTTTGGAAATAACTTTGTAAATCACGTTCAAAAGGCTGATGGGTCGAAAGTGATTGGTGGTGGTGGGGGATGAGATTTTTGGGATGAGGGCAATGTTGGTATGATTTAAATTTTTGAAAAGATAATCTCCCACAAAGAAGCTTTGAACAGTTTAAATGATAGTATCTTTGAGAGTTTCTTATAAAGTCTTTCAGTACTCTCTGTTACACATACACTTTTGACCAACAGATGTTCATATTTTCATGACAAAAACAACCGTGGCACTTAAATTTAACCAAATCATACAATTTTTATCTAGCGCTAGATCATGTTTAAGTCAACATACATCATGTGACCAATGAATTAACTCTAATTTTTTCATGATAATTAAGACTAGTCTAGAAATCATTTTTAAGGCATGAGCTAGGCGACTATCCAAATCTGAAACATTAACAAAGATATAATTCAAAATATTGTATGAAAATATTCTGATCATACGTACAGTGTGTTTAGAAGTCAAAATAAGTGGAAATTTTTTAAACAAAGGAAGTAAGAATTCACAGAATTAGTTCATCGAGTATATTCTAAGAATGTAAATTTATAAAAAAGCAATTTGTAGATTTGAAGTTATTGCGGAAAGATATTTTTCTAAATTGATTTTGACTTGCAATTTGGAATTTAAATAGTTAAACAGTAACAAAGATGGCACACGGAGAGGTAGGTTATGCCTACAAATTTGAACAGGGACATATTATTAGAAATTGTAATTAGTTATCGATAATCCTAAAATGAACCCTAATTTAAACTTACAATTAAAGTCTCCATTCTCTAAATCTATAACAAAAGCAACACAATCAACCCTCCTCCCAAAAGAATTACATCAAGAGGTAATGTAACAAAATTAAAGAAGAAAGTGAAAGAAGTGAACTGATGAATTCCATGTCAAGAAATATATGACCTAGGTGAGGGGGTATATTATCAATTCAACTATGGGATTATCCTTCTTTTTTTTTTTTTTGGCTGAAACAACTTATCCTTTATTTGAATGGAGGCTAATAGTGGATAAGTTGGATCAATGTGTCACCGTTGTTATCTTTAAATACACTCACAAGTTAGCCTTCACTGAAACAATTTACTTTTTAGATATAAGTCCAATTGTCAAGCAATTAATATTCCGTCGGTGCTCATTTCTCTAAAATTGATCATTTTATTCTCTTACCAAAATACTTGACTAATATATTCTTCTTCTTCCCATTTTTTAAAATCATTTTGAGTCTTGACTAATCTTCTTTTAGCGTATATAGGAAAAATTCTTTAGTGAGCCCGTCACGCCACATCAGTATGTTGATGTAGTGTGACCAATTACTCCCAATCACCCACTTATCCCCTCCTTCTCAAGGGATCATGACAAGTGATTATCAAATTTAAAATTTGAAATCACACTAACTATTTGTCATGATCTCCCTAGAATGAGGGACAAGTGGATGGTTAGGATTAATTGATTACACCATGTCAGCATACTGACGTGGTGTGACAGGCTCACAGGCTTTATAAAAATGGCAACACTCAAAAATGTTACAATAGTTTTCGCTGACATTTCAAGATTTACAACTTTTTAAAGTCATGAATTTTTTAAAGAATACTACTAAAAAAAATAACAAAGTTTTCAAGCAACAGCTTAGCAAAAGGCTTTCCATTTCAATTCACAACAGGTTCTAACTTCTAACCTTGCCTCTCTCCCTCTGCCCCTAAAAAATGAAATTTATGTCCTTGCACAAAACTACTACAGCAAATAATTGTAGAAGAAAAAAAAAAAAATTCCATTTATGTTGATTGAAAAAAGACCGTTCAACAAATCAATGATACGTAGCAAACTGCCCTCATACACTTTTAAAAGTACGCAACACTAAAAAAATAATAAATAAAAGCAATGGTTTTTTGACGTGGCATATATTTGATGGGGACCGTTTCATCCAAAAGAAGGAACTTAATGCTAAGGACTGAATTTATATTTGAAACAAAAGTTTTGGATGGAACGGTTAATTTAAGGACTATTGGAAATCATGAAAAAAAAAAATTCTTTTAAAGCAAGTCTCATGTTATTAATTAAATGAAGGGGTGCATTTTTACCCACTCATTACTCATCTAAACACCTGATTAGGTGAGTATGTGAGATTCACTATATTTTATGGGTAAAATAGAAAGGGAAAAAAAAAAGTATTAGGTTCAATACCCAATGAGATGATTATGTGAGCAACTTTTTGGTGAGCAAAAATTGACTCTTAATGAAGATTCAATTTTAGAATTATTTTTAAGTTTTTTTTCGGAAAAAAGGATTAATTAATAAAAGAAAAAGTCAAACAACATCAAAAAAAAAAAATAAAGGGGCAAAAACTCTTATGTACTTAAATAAATAGCTACAAAAACACCAAACTATTTAACGAGTTTTTTTTTTTATTTTGAACCACAAAATCAATCAATTACCGTGCTACTCAAACACTCTTTATCACGTTTTTTAGCAAGAAAAATTAAAGACTGAAAATAGTACAAAATCAATCGATTATCATGTTAATATCTCCTTTTTAACACGAAAATACTAAAAGACAAAACAAAAGCAATTTCTCACGAATCTCGTGAATGGGTATGGGTTAGAAATATCTTTTTTAATATTTGTGAAAAAAAATAAAAGGTCAAAAAATTAAAAGTAATGCTATAAAATGTGCATATAAATATTTGAACCATTTATTTCGATAAAATTCGTGTTTACATATGTGAAATTTATCAAAATTAATGACTCAAATCTTTATGTGCACACTTTATATATACATTTTATTTCCACCAATCATTACTCAAAAATCAAAATCAAAATGAGTTTTCAGATCTGTCTTGAGTTTTTTTGTTTTCTTATTTCATGTGTCTGTCTCAACGGATATGTTAAGGAAAAGAAAAGAAAAAAAAAAAAGAAAAAGAAAAAGAAAGGAAACGGAGCTAAGATAAATGGGGCGGACTCAAAACGCAAAACTTAGCTAGATTTTAGGAGTGTGTTGAGGTCCGTCTACTCAAAACTCCTCTCTATCTGGCTCAAGTTCCAACAACTATAGGGAATGCAAAGACAGCAAGAGTGAGTGAGTGCGAGAGAGAGAGAGAGAGAGAGAGAGACCGAAAATGGGGAGATCCAGCACATCGTGCTTCAAGATCATTTCGTGCGGTAGCGATTCCGTCGACAAAGACGATCTCGGAGCTTCCGAGGTATCCTAATACCAACTGTTTTTTTTGCAGTTTTTCTTTTACTTTCATTGATCCTGTTTGATTACTGAGAAAGTCTCGTTGTAGAAACCAGATTTGTAATTGTTCTCGACTAGGGAAATCAACAATCACCAATATTCAACTTTTTTTTCTTTCTTTCTATTTCGGGAGTTAATTTAGCAACTACAATTAAAAAAAAAAAATGAAGTAAAATTGAATGAGCTTATTTGTTTGTTAGTGTATGATGTGGTGTTTATGATCGTGATTTAGTAATGTGAGAGTTGTGATCATTATTATCTGATTGTGTTTTTTCTCTTTAAATACTTTCTGGATTTACTAGCAAATAGGCTTAAAGCTCAGATAGAAAATCGAACCATATTTGATTTGTGATCTTTGATCTAGCAACTGTTTCTATTTTTGTTATTATTCAACTGTTACAGTGCATGATGACAATGCACATTCATGGGATCCACAGCTGTGCTCTCATTTCAAGTAGAAGCGTTCAAGTGTAGTGAAATTTCCTATATAAAGACACCCTTTTTTGGATGTATACAGTTCAGTCCATGGAGATGGGATATGCCACTCTTTGTGTACTCCCATGAATAGCTAAAATCTTGACATGTGGACATATGCCCTTGTCCTCTAGCAGAAGCATCTTCGTATGCAATTTGGTTCCAACCCTATCTGAATTCTGTTCACCGGGTGTTTCATGTGAAGGAATCGATGGGATTTTTCGTGTCATTCAATGAAGGAGCAACAGTTTTCAAGTTAAATGTTGTTAACATCTAATCATTGTTATGATCTTCATTGATTGTTTTCTAAATTGGTTTGCCAATTGAAATAAGTCAGCCATACCAAGGATCGAGTTTTGCTTTATCCCCAGTTGCAATGAATTGCATGACATGCCATAACAAAAATTTTAATGTGAGTGGAGATCCTTACTGATATGCCCTATTTTGGCTGTTAGTGGGCGCATATGATGGCGTGGAATGCTATCATTAAAAGACTCGGAGATTTGAAATATACCAAAATTTTGTAGAGGAGTGAATCCTATATTCTCTAGGTTACTTCCGTAATTTGTGAAAACATATCCTAAAATTTGCTGGAAAGAAATTTTGGCGCATTTCAACTTCGTATAGTCGTTAAACTGCCTGCAGAGGTGAGCGATATATAAGGAACTCTTCGATATAACTATTAGACTGAAAAGGCATTATGCTATTTTTATAACCTATCTATTTGTTTTCATTCATTTTGATAAATTTCTATAAACAGAGAGTTTGTGTATTTGATGTCTTGTGAGTTCACAAGTACATACACCCAAATTTGTTTGGCATTATATTTCTTAAGGTTTCTCATTATTGTGCTGATGCCTTCTACGGTGGCTCCAGTTTGTCTGTGACATTGATCTGATTATGTCTCTAACTAAGTTTTGGGGGTTGGACAAGTTGTGTAAGAATTACCAGGGAACATTACCGCAGCTGAACTTATAAGCCTCTCTTTCCCTTGTGTTTTTAAATAGTCATTTCAAGGGGCTCAAGGTGGTATGCAATTATCGTGAAATAGAAGGATGACACCCAGAGACTTGATTGGTTCACGATGTGATGCCTGCATTTTACGTATGCTAGCATGATATTTGGTCCTCAAAGAAAAAGAGTGGGGAAAAAAAAAGCTTCTTTGTAAGGGAGGGCAGTTAATTATTGCAACTCTACTTCTAAAAAGGGATGAAGTAAATTATTTAGTTATTTGCTATATTATCAGTAGAACTTTGGAAGAAAACACTGAGTAAAGGCTCCATAGGTCCATATATGAATTTTTTTTCCATTGCCTGTTTGGAATCTGATCTATTGTGTGTGTTTCCATGGACCTCCTGCATAAGTTACATTTTTCTTTTCTTATTGAAAAATGCTAGACCTTTCTTTTTGTTTGTGGTAAAGAAAATTGCATTTATACAGTGTCTCTATCACAGGCATGATACACATGTGCACTAATGCTTCTCTCCCATTCACCTACTCAAATCGTTACTTGTACCAAAGCTGGTTTTTATTATTATGCAATAAATAAACCGATTAATGGACAACTTTTACTTAATGCTCTTATAAAGTTTTGGGAAGTCATTATTCAATGGGAACAAGGTTTAGACGTTAGTTTGAGTAAATCTTGTAATAAATCTAATTTACTAGTTTAAATGTTTAAATGTTTCTTTTTTTAAAATGACTCAGAGCAAGGGTGCAAGCGACAAACGTGGATGGAGTTTTCGAAAGAGGTCTGCCAGGCATCGAGTGCTGAGCAACACTGTGAACTCAGAAACACCGCCTTCTGGAAATAAGCAGAGCCCAGAATCTGCTACTGTCAACTTCCAAACACTTATTAATTCTTCTGTTCCAGAGAAAACCTCTGCAGTGCCACAGACAGATGATAAACCTGAGTTGTCAACTTCAATCAACTTCAAAGAATCAGAGACCGTAGTTTTTACAGAGGATGACTCTAAGGCTGATGACATCCTTGATGAATCTGTTATTATTCTCATCCAGTCTGCAATCAGGGGATTCTTGGTATTTTCTTTTCTCCATTTTCTGATACTGGAACTTTAGGCCATCTGGGATAGCTAGCTTTTTCGGGGCCAAATAACTGAATAAGTGATTGTTAAAAAAACTGTGACCAATTAGATTATCTTTTTCACAGTTTTTTTTTACCTAAAATCTGGTTGATTTTAAAGCTAAAAAAGCATCTTTAAAATGCTCAGATTTGTAGATTTTTTTATTTTAAAAAAATTAAAATAAAAAAAATCCTTGTATTTCGAAAGTTAATATTTTAAAAGCTGACCCAAACGGGCTCTTCGTTCAAGTGTGATCTTAACTTTTCCTTGTGTTGATTGTGTTTTATTAGGCTCAGAAAGAAATGTTGAAGCTTAAGAATGTTGTTAAGTTGCAAGCTGCTGTACGTGGGCATTTGGAACGGAGACATGCCGTGGGAACTCTACGTTGTGTTCAAGCCATTATTAAAATGCAGAATCTTGTTCGAGCTCGTCGTGCTCGTGTCTTACTAGAAGGGTCTTGTACTGAAGAGAAGGTAATGACTAATTGTAACATACTTGAATTAGTCAATCCCTGATTTTTGGGTTGGGGTTGTTCCTTTTTTTTTTTCCCCACCTGTCCTGTTTGTATGATTCTACTATTGGGCTTACATTGTCTATTAACTGAAGAGCACTGTTTTTCCAATGCTTTCTAGTTTCTACAATCATTGTAATACCAGATTCTGAATATCTACAGCAGTACAATAGTAAATAAGAAAAGAGCTGTTAAACTTTAAAACTATAGGCGAGCCATTGATTACTGCAAAGGTTTTATTGGGAATCTCAAAATGTGGACTTAAGCCTGATGACTCTTAAAGATTGAATAACTTGGCTGCACGATACACCCATGCAGATAAATGTATAGTTATGCCATTCTATACACATACAATCATGTTGAAAGAGATATAGTAAGATGACAAGGTATTGTGATTTTTTAATCTCTTTCAACTCATTCTTACTGGGAAAGCTTTGTTTCTATTATGCATAGTGTATGTTGTATTTTCTTCATGGAAACTGCTTGTAATTCAAGAATTTTATGCTAATATTCCCAACTCCTTTCATCAGCTTAGGGGTTTTCAGAAATTAGATTATAGATTGAAAGGGATTTGAGAAGTTTATACATCTTATTAGAACTATTTCGTTTAATCAAATGTTTTGGAACTGCTTGTGGCAGTGTTGAGATGGTATTTTATTGGAGGCATTGTGATATTGACGTTACAAGGTTTATATAGTGACGATTGTCAAGTGTCAATAGAGCTAAGCTCTGTAATACCAAATTTCTCCCTTTATTCTTCTCTGTGACTTACGGGGGGGGGGGGGGGGGGGGGGGGGGGGGGGGATGTTGGGGGGTGGTTTCTTTTTAAATGTTACTGTTCATTGCATGAAAGTGGGTTCACTGTATTTTCTTCCTTTGATATTTTACATTCATTTCTAGACAGAAATGCTGTTATTCCAGCCATAAACTCGTTATTTCTGATCACTCCGTCGTGTTTCAGGAAAGGCATAATTCAGTAACCAAACCAAACCTAACTACTTCCATTGAGAAGCTGCTGAGCAATGGGTTTGCTCGTCAGGTACACGAAGGAATATTTTCCTCTCATTTTGCATTCTTCTTTTTTTGGGAAAATGAAAACTAATGTTTTTATTTGTACAAATATATAAGCTACTGGAGTCAACACCGAGGACCAAACCCATCAACATCAAGTGTGATCCTTCTAGGTCTGACTCAGCTTGGAAATGGTTGGAGAGATGGATGTCTGTTCCATCAGCGGGAGTTGAACAGTCACCAAAACCAGATGAACAGTCACCAAAAACAGAATCAAAAACAGAGGAACTGGAACAGGAACCAGAACACAAACAGGAACAGGAACAGGAACAGGAGAAGGTTGAGCATCCTACCTCTCAATTGGAAATTGAAATTCCGTCTGAAATTTGTGGCGAGTCAAGAAACTTGAAGTGTGATCTTGGGGATGCAGCATCGCCATCTGAAAATGAAGAAAATTTGATTACATACGACGCCAATAACTTCGACTTTCAAGCATGTCGACCAACCTTATCTTCCATAACTGACAACCAAGAGGAGCCCCACCATGAGAACATAGGCATATCAATTTCGAAAGAGAACTCATTCGATTCACTTGCTAATCAAACTAACCCATCGGATTCGATTTCAGAGACAGAGCTCAACTCTCATTGTAGTAAGCCTGAGATTGAGATCGAACAACCCAAACGGTCTAGTAAAAGGTCTGCCCCTGAACAACTGGAGACTGATGGAAAGAAGTCTGTGTTTGGATCAAGAAAGGCAAGTAATCCTGCATTTATTGCTGCCCAATCAAAATTTGAAGAGCTCACTTCAACAGTCAACTCAGTAAAATCAATCAGTTCATCCAGTCAAAATGGGGGAGTTGAATCAAACACGGATGTGGCACTGAACTCAGTCGTGCATACTTCAATGATTCCACTTGGTGGCTCTGAATGTGGCACTGAACTTTCTATTTCTTCCACTCTTGATTCCCGAGATGGGTCTGAGGTTGAAGCCATAGAAGTTGAGCACGAAGCCAAAGTTTCAGAGGAAGAGACTAGCAATCCTAAGAGCACTAGAAGCCTAGATGTTGAAACTAAAGCTGAGGAGTCCGCTCTGGGGTCAGATTCCTACTCCATCATGGTTCAGCCAGAGAAAGTGGAAGGTGATAATGATGCTGATGGCGAACCAGTTAATTCAGTCATACCCGTAGATTCGTCCGAAACAAAACAGAATTCAGAGAAAATTACATCTGATTTGAAGATTGAGCCAGATTCTGAGACAGGTCATCAAGCATACAAGTCATCACCAGAAGCATCTCCTAGAAGCCATATAACTTTCCCCGACTCCCAAACACCTTCTAGTCAGGTATCGGTGAAAGCTAAGAGGACCAAAGGTGATAAAAGTGGGTCCAACTCAAAACGTCGGTCCTTGTCTGCTGGGAAACAATCCCCTTCAAATCCTGATCGTGATTCTGGTGCAAGGAATAGTTTGGAACAGTTGCCTAAAGATAACAAAACTGGGAAGATACGCAATTCTGTGGGTTCATCTAGACCTGATCCTGATCATCAGGAACCAAGAGATAGTAGCAGTAGTAATTCTCTCCCAAGTTATATGCAAGCTACAGAATCTGCGAGAGCTAAAGCTCATGCCAATAGCTCCCCGAGATCAAGTCCAGATGTGCACGACAAGGATCCTTACATCAAGAAGAGACACTCCCTCCCTGGTGCGAATGGCAGGCAGGGATCACCCCGTATTCAACGATCTATGTCCCAAGCACAGCAGGGTGCAAAGGGAAATGGTTCCCTTTCTCAGGGTATTTTCTAACTCTCTTAGTGTTTGTTGCATATTGTGAGGCTTGCATATACCTGCTGTCTGCTGATAATTGATTCTGTTATATGCTACTCTTGGTTCGAGGATTTGTTGAAGAGGTGAAAAAGGAAAGGAAAAAAGAGAAGGGAAACTAGTTTCCAAGTGATTTCATTCATTCTTAACTTTACTTTAAAAAGATTCTAAAAGTCAAAACAAGTAGAAAATCCAGAAAAAAAAAAGAAAAAAAAGAAAAAAGAAAAAAAAAAGGGGAAAATAAATGATACGTCCTTTTCTTTTCCTTTATATTCAAAATTACTAATTGAAGAGGTGGTTTGTTCGTAGTGGCTAGTAACAAATATTCTGGATATCTCACCAGATACATTCAGAAGGGATCTTTGTGGTCATATATGAATGTCTATTGTTCTTTTCCACGACCTCTAATCTCCAATTCGGTGGGCTGTCTGGTTTGAACTATCACTACAATATGCAACTAGAGTGCCACTCGATGTATTACTTGACTTGATGATGCGCTACACTTTGCCAGGAATATTAGTTCCCAAATGCTCATTCAGTATTGGTTGTAGTCCTCGCGCAGTTTATATTAGCACGGCATATCCATATTAGACCCCCACCTCCCCCTCAAACCACAGGAAAAAGTAAAAAAAAAAATTAAATAAAACAAAGGTGTTCAATGGTGGATGAGATTACTTTCGTCTTCCGCTGATTATAGACGATCTTTTTTTTCTTTTCTTTTCTTTTTTGTTAAACTTAAAGGTGATGGGTTTGTTTTTTATGTTAAATTTGCTTACTCATTCGAATCCTGTTTGGTTCAGAGAGAAAGTGGCAGAGGTGAAGATATGCTCAACATCAAGGAGAGACAACAGCAGCGTATATTATAAGAGGTTCGGATGGGAATTTTTAGCTGATGGAGTCTGATATATTTGGCAGATAGCTATATAGTTTTGATTTTCGGCAATTTTCTCTTGGTACTACACTTGAAGCCAGCTATGCATGTGATATGAGTTCGTCAGTTGAGGAGATGGATGTGTAGAGAATGGAGTGAGATTTCATGTAAATGGATGTTATGACGATTTTTTTTTTTTTTTTTGCGGGTTTCTACGTCATATGTTTGCTTGTATGTTTATTGTCCAGTGAGATGTGTGCAAAATTATTTAAGTTTGTTATAAGTTGTTTTTGCTGTATGAAACGTGGATAATGGTATGGTTGTTGATTTATTTTATTTTATTTTATTTTTTAAATAAATATTGTCCGTGGTTAGTGGTTATTGGGAAGTTTAGATCATACTTTAATTTTGTTGGTAGTTATGATCCTGTGAGTATGTCTTACTTGTTAATCGCAATGGGTCTAGATAGAAAGAGGAAGAAAACAAGAAAAGAGGAAAATTAATAAGCTATTTTATGTTCAATGATTCAGGGAAGGAAGGAGCTATTTTCTCTTTCTTTTTTTTTTTTTTGGAATACAAGGACAAATCCTCCCACCCATCCTCGGCGATTTCGGGATCGATACCAAGTATTGTCATTTTTATCAGAGTAGAACAAGGGGTAAATTCCGGGCACGTGCACCTGATCCCACAACATGCGTACTGGGTAAATTAGGGAGATGCATTAGCGGTAGGATCTGAACTCACATTAAGTTGGATATTTTTTAAAATTTATCTTGAAGTTCATTCCTCTAACTATCTTACACGGCCCCTGGGGGTTTTTCAAAATCCCTAGCTTATCTTAAGAGGCCAAGAATACTGGCCATAATCACTTTTGCCTATATGGAGTTTCAAACCCTTAACCAAGAGGGTAAAACACTCTTCTGTTGAGACTCGCTTCCACCTATGCTAGGTGGTCGTGGTTATTCTTTTCTCAGGTATCTTATTTTAGTTCTCACTACGCTTTTAAAGTTTTATCTCCAATCAAAAAAAAAAAAAGAATTCAAATACTTTTTTTGAAACTTTAGAATTCAGAGTAGAATCATACTAGGTCACAAATCAACAAATTGCCTATGTTTAGAGAGGAGAGCCAGAACAAATTTGTTTCTGGAAAATTGGCATGAAACTAATACCCTAATATGATTTTTTGCAATCTCTGTACTCTCTTTATTCCCTTCATGCTGTTGTTGAAATGAGGTGTAGTCATTGATGATTTGGTAACATCTTTTAACATTATATGGTGATGTATTTAACAGAATAAGTATTGTATTTAGCTTCACCATTTTCTATTGACTATTCTTGAAATTCGAATAAGGTTTTAGTGAAGTAAACATTACGTGTGTGAAAACTATTTGAATAATGCTGCTCTCAAACATTCAAGGGGAGTGTTGTAAACGGTTGTGAAAATGTCAAGTCCATGAAAGAAAATATTTGGCATAAAGACTTTCCTTGTATGTCGAGCAACCATTGCTTTCCTCACTTCTTTTGATGACTCTATATGTAAATAACAAGTTCAGTTCAAAAAACACTGACAAAGAAATGGTGGTTAAAAAAAAGCATATGATGGGAGTGCACAGAGTATAAAGAGTGCAAAAAATCATATCCTTGCATCCAATACTGTTCACAACAATTATCCCAGTGAGTATAACGATTTTGTAGAACCAAAGAAAAGAACAATGATAATCGTAATTTCGTAAAGAAAATAGTTCATCAAAAAAAAAAAAAAAAAAGGTAGAAAAGAATAAAAGATTTAAGGAGAAACATTTATATCTACACCTCTTTCCCGTCATTACCAATTTTTTTTTTTGTCATTCTAATGACATTTTCTATTCTTCCACTATAATAAAAATTAATAAAGTATTATTCAAAGGCATAGTTACAAAAAATTCCATTAAAAAGTTTGGTCATTGTCTCATTTTAGCCTCTGTAATTTCAATTCTATTAATTTGGTCTCTAACGTTATTAAATAACGATGCAATGTGGTCGAGATGCAACGGACGTCACCAGTGTGTTACACTGAAAAAACCAAGCGGGGGAGATTGGTAGTACTGTTCCATTTTTTTTTTCTCTAAAAAATGTAACTAGGCGTTACACGTGGGTGACTACGGTAAATTTTTCTCTGAGAATGACACATTCGGATCACATTGTTTCTTTTTAAAATTTTCATAGACCAAATTAATACAATTGAAATTAAAAAAACTAAAATGAGGTAAAGATCTAACTTAAAGGGTATATTGTGGAGTGCAGTAGTTAATAAGCCTTTTTCAAATGGACTGGGGGTAGAAAACATTGCAAATGCACTGCTGGCAAATAAGTCACACGCGCATTTAGCGCGTGTCTCAGTGCCAACCACACAAGCAAGTTCAGACTCCATAAGAAGGATTGGAACAAAGAAACGAGTTAAATATATCACGACGAAGCTAAAATTAGAGGATCTAGGGTTTCCTATCTAGGGTTTCCTTGGATCTCTCTTCACTATGTCCATAGATACATACACTGATGGATGAATAGATGATTATTGTATTTATGCCTGTATCAACATTTTATCGTGTTATAATGGAACCAAAGTAGGGGGTTTTTTTTTTTTTTAATTTATGCCGTGAATCATGGTTTGAAAATCAAAGTTGGGTACTTTTGGGATTTTGAAGTTAAATCCAATCACCGAAGTTTACAGTATATCGGTTGTTGTTAATAGTATTTTTGTTCGTAAATATGCGTGGATTGCAGAGATCAAAAAGGGTTTCTTGGGCTTCAGATGTAAATCTTTGTCAGGTAAATTTGTTAAAAATCTCCCATTTCTTATACTTATGCTCGATTTGATTTGTAGAAACCGAAAAACTGTTCTCGAGAAAATTCCTTGTTTTTCAGTATTGTTTCAGTTTTTTTTGCTATTTTCAGTTTGTGATCAAACAGTCAGTTTATAAATTTGACAATATCACATTTTATTGCATTAGTTTGTCACCATTTAAGCCACAGAAACTAATCAGAATGGGAAAGCCAAGAAAGGAATCATCTGTTTGAAGCTTTGAAGAGACTCTAAAATGAAATTGGATGTGAAAGTGGTAAAGCTTTGATGAAATTCTCAATCTGTTGTGAAACTTAAATTTCTAAAATTCGGAAGCATAAACAAAAGGTTGAACGGAAAATATTATATTGTGGATTCGAGATTGCAGTATACTGCAATTGAGAAGCCATAAAAATGGAGGGAAGTCCCTTAAGTAACGAGCAATCAATACCAATTTTATTGAATCATTTGTTTGTGTGAGGAGGAGAGTTGCTCTCACATATCTGTAAATAAATTGTAGTTTGAATGAGCTGCTAGACTCTAGAGTCGGCAGAAATTAAGAGAAAAATAAGGGAAAATCATTTAGATGGTCTAGTTATGTGATACATACACCAATGATTCCGGAAATGTGAATGAGGTTGACTCAAAGTGCCATACAAGGAAAGTACTCTTCATAGAAGAGTAACTCAGCTTAGCAAACCAGTTTTATTGGAGTTGGATATGGAAATGTAAATGAATAAGAGGAAAATAAATCATTGCCGTCTATTTAGTGTTATTGCAGTACTATTTAAGTAACGAGTCAAAGATATCATCATAGTGATCAATATGCTGGTTTTCATATTGAGATGGTTAAGCATCTCATAATAGAACATATTGCCCGACTCCATTGCTCTCCAAATTTTGAGGTGCTCTTCACATTGAGTAAACTCCGGCTTTAAATTATCCTAGTGCTTTTGTAATGAGCTGGAGGTTTGTACAACGAAGCTCTTACCTTGAAGTGCTTCAATATTTTACGCCCTTTTTCTGTTAACTCTCCTGGTCCTACTAGTAACGATTTAGCTATTTCTATGTAAAGTTGCATGAAACCAGGTTTACTGACTGTAAAATATGTAATTAGATTAGTGAGAGTATTTACTGAATAGAATGCAAATACACTCCAACTACTCTTTCTTTTCTTGTCAATTTACGCAACTCTAGTATAGAAGTGGAAAAAAAAAAACTGTTCTTTAGGTTTGACGAATAGAGTCCTGGTATGATTTTGACTTTGTTTTGTTTGTATGGGACTATGGTTGTCTCATCTCTCAAGATTGCTCGGTAATTGGAGCTGTGATAAGAACAAACTTCTCACTCTAAGCATTTGAGGTACCAGGTGTTACTTCAATATACTTATGGCTGTTCTTTACTTGTTATCCTTCTGAGTAGAGAATTATTTCTTGTTTGGGTATTGTTTACCACATTTTCTCCTATAGAATTGATTCATCTAATATCTCTTGCATTCCCTTGCAGCGCCCGACTGTGTATCTTAGGATTGTAGGCATAGGTTTTCTCCAATAACTTATACTTGCTAGCTCTTTGTTCTCCAGGGCAGCAATTCTTTTATTTCTCAGCAGTCTCCAGCTTGTAGTATTGAAAATACAGGTTGCGTAAGGTTCAAGGCAACATTAGTTTGGCTGCTTGGATGGTTTATATCTAATTAGACTGACTCATGAGTTGAGGATGGTTTCGACCCTATGGTAGCATCTTTTGACAGAAGGTGTTGCCCATTTTAGTCTGTAGGATGCGCATCCAGCCAACCTTTACAGATGCAACTTTTGATTTGATCTTGAGCCTCCATATGGAGTGTGTTAAGTTACCAACTACTCCAAAAGCTTAAGTTGTTAGAAAATGGGCCCAACAATGTATATCAAGCTTCAACCCTACGTGCAACCCCGACTTGCACGTGGAGAGTAAACAAATCAAACTCCAAAGTGCAAATATGCACAACAAAGCGGGGATGGAAAGTCGAATCCAAGACCTCCCACAAATAAGGCTTTGATACCATGTTAAGTTACTAACTACTCCAAAGCTTAAGTTGTTAGAGAATGAGCCCAACAATGTATGTCAAGCTTCAACAGAGTGCAATGTCGTGTTCTCATGATTGAGAGCTCGGTTGGGATGCCTTTTTCAGGGCTTACCATTAGTTATCTAATTTAAAAGGCGTAATCGCTCGGATTAGCTTTTTTGCAGTTTTTAAAAAATCTGATTTAAGCTATAAAATATATATATATATATAAACACGCCTTTTTTAAAAAAAAGCTCGAATTTGTAGATTTTTTTAAAAGAATCTCTTATACCAAAGTTGATTATTTTACAAGCTAGCCCAAACAGCCTCTGAATTGGCAGATTGCTTGTCAGGTATAAGAAAGCTTAATAGTAGAGTTCCCTGGTCTGGTTATTGCCCTGATAACAGTGTCGTAGTTCAGATGAGGTTGAAAGGGGTAGCAATTTCATAGATGCATAACTTTTTCTACCAAAAATATGTATTTGATTTGGCGGGTTTGTGTGTATTTGCTGGCATGTGCATGGGTTTGGGTGTATTTGCTGGCATGTGCATGGGTTTTTCACTTGTTTCTTCTTCCTTTTTTTTGTCCCCTTCCCGTTTTGGCACGGCAAGGGGGTGGTGGTCCCACTTGTGCAGCAAATAACAAAACAAGGGCTAGTCCCACTTTATAATCCAATATATTGGCCATTGGGAGATAAGGACCCACTGCATCATTGTAAGAGTCTGTTCTACTAGCTAAATGCGAGTATACATTCCAGTAGACATTGCACGATGAAATTCTGGTGCTGCCTTGATCAACACTTCATCTGAAACCACGAGGGGAGGTTCTTGCTTTTCTTGTGGCAATTGAGAATTTTTCGTTCAAGTTTTTGCAAATCAAGGTTTCAATCCTTAGCTCTTGTGGCTCTCTTGTGGCTCTTTGACTAGATGTGCCAAGTTCAGATAAGGTGTCTAGGTTATTCCCACTGGCCATCATAAGGCCTTGGCCACCTTTATGTTTTTGGAAGTGGCCTTGTTCTCATTATTGGGGAGGATTGTTCTTTAAATATCCAATATGTGAAGTTCATTGAGAAGCTAAAAAGAGCATGAACTGACTTAGCCTCTATAATTTTTATGCAATATGTTTTGGTTTGCAAAAATAACATAAACAAGTTGATGCCATGATTAGATTACTCTTATTCCAACGAATCATTTGAAAAGCCCGAGGTTAAATTCTTTTGTTATGTATTTTTTTTCACGTTTTTTAAATTTTTTTAAAATTTTAAAATTTTTCCGTTTCCTTTGCTCTGCTTGGATAGTTGCATTGCTCCATAGTCCATCCTACACTTAAAAGTTAAAACAATTACTTTTTAGATGAACTTGCGTGATTCGTGAAAAATATCTGTTCAGATTTCTAATGAAACTTGTACTTGCATTTTCTTGGATAAACGAGCTTTTAACATCCATTTGCATGAGGGAGGTGCTGAAATATCCATCATATATTTGACTAGATTTATTTTCTTAACGTTGTATAAACCAATACCTTTCCACGCATAGGTAAGGCTGTTTCTATTAGAGGAATCTCCTTCCCAAGTTGGGTTGGATGCTCAAGATCACCTTCAAGCAAAAGCATCATGGCCACTGCATTCACCAGGGATGGGCTCTGATGATAATTTGCCTCCTGGTTTTGAAGGAGCTCATCCTGAAAACCTGCTGAAGAATAAATTGTCCCAAATCCCTCTTATTAAATGGACATGTCCTTCCAGGGTAAGTCACTGTTTTTTTTGCTGGTTTTTTGAGGGCATGCTTGGGATTAATTTCAAACACACCTTTGGGCCAAGACATGCTTCTGGGACCTAAAACGTATGCATTAGTCTCTTTGGATTTCATTGTTGAAAGCACTTTAGAGTCCCAAAAGCACAATTCATTGGTGCTTCAGTCAAAACATGATGCATGAAGCAGACGGGGGTTCTAATAAATTTTTCTCAATTTTCTTCGTGCCATTGTGATTAGGGCTTCTGCTTCTGCCTAAATGAAGAAGTCACAGCCAATCCAAACGAGCCCAGTTTGTTTTGTTGAGTATAATAAAACTCTAGAAACTATTGTGTTGTAAAATCAAGGAGTATTTTCATTTAAGAAAGATGTTGGTTTGGAACTACAGTCCCATACTTATTTGTTTTTCGAATGCACTTGACATATATTGTCAAAGCCAAACTATAGTCTTGTAACATTATCTTGTTTTCTTTGATTTTTCACAGTTTGTGTTGGATTTCACGTGGCAAGTGGTTGCTGGTGAAGAAAGCAAAGAAGTGGAGGTTCAAAATCAGCGGGAGATGAGAGTGCTTGAAGCAGTTTATCCACGCCCATCTGCCATTCCTCCAAAGTCTGATGCTTCTCTCTATTTCGTGAAATTCTCAATGGTTATATATATATATATATATATTCTTCATTTTAACAATAATTTTTATCTTCATGCAGCCCCTCTGTGTTACCGGGCGTGGAAGACTCTCATTATAATGATCAGGACCCTCCTTTGATCCCCATCACTCCCATTGAAGATGAAGACTCGGCAACTGATACACCATTTGATGATTCCTTGGCACCAAACACCATGATATCTCCTGGAATTCCTTCATCATCTCAGTGCATTGCCACTAATTATCTGAACCCACCTGCCAATGGAAACCTACCAGCTGGAATGGCCCTTGGGGTAGAACCTGATGTAGCGGTGGCTGCATATGCTGCTTTAAGTGCAGTAATGACGAGTAATGATCAACGGAACTTAATTGACAGTGACTTGATCGTCAAAATCCTCAGCGATCCAAAACTAATTGAGAAATTGGTGACAGACCACCAAGCGGCCACTAACCCACAAATCACACCCACACCAAGCTCACAGGGGATGACTTTATCTATTGCAAGTGGACCATTTTACCCTCCGAATATGGTGGGACCTGTTTCTAATCCGCGACCACCTGCACCTGAGGTTGCTCCAGTTCTCTCTCCACCTTCAGAAGCTCCTGTTGCAAACGACATAAACTATTATAGAAGCTTGATTCAGCAACACGGGGGAGAAAGACAAGAGACCCTACTTCCCCAATTTGGTAGCCATCACAACCATCAGTTAGTAGCCAACCTCGATTCCCAAAATAACCCAAAACCGAGAGATTTGAAACCCAAGATAATGAAACCTTGTGTCTATTTCAACAGTTCTAGGGGATGCCGGCATGGAGCTAATTGTTCGTATCTGCACGAAGCGTCTGCCCCGCAGCGGGCCAATAACATGCCAGAGGTGCAAAGCACGAAGAGAATGAAAGTTGAAAGGGAGATTACGGGTACATAGGCTTGCAGTTAGCAATCACTCTGTATATTTTTTTTTGAAGTGGATTTGCTAATTGCTGATGAGCTCTTATACTCTTCTCCTCGGCTTCATTTTGCCAACAATAGAAGCTATTCAATTTATTTACTTTTTCTGTTGGGATAATTGCTTTGTCAAAATATGGGATTGCCTTGATAATTATCAAAATACCCTTGTTGAGTTTATAGAGCTCCCATATTTTCTTGCCCATCACACTTTTCCTGATTTGGTAGTGTTCTCTTGTAATCTTATGGTTTTGTTTTGTTTTTTCATTAGTCTCTGTTTGGTTCACAGATTTCGTGGAAGAAAAGAAAAGGGAAAGAAAAACAAAAGGAAAAGTATTTACCTTGTATTTTTCCTTATGTTTTTTCCTCCCTGTTTAACTACAGAAAATGAAATTTTCAAAATATGATAGTAACTTACGGGGGAAAAAAAAAGAAAAAAAAAAAGAAGGGAAGTGTTTTACAAAATTGAAAATTGTAACTTATTTTGCAATCTTTTTTTTCATTCTTTTATATTTTCCACATTGTTTTCTTATTATTAATCAGACAGAATAAATTTTCCTCCGTTTGTTTTCCCCCTTCCGTCGTTAGATTGATGAACATGCAGAGTCTGAGTGCAGATGTTGGCATTATTAAGGATCCAGAACTTACAGAAAGGAGAGAGAAGGGGAGAACCTCCTCATTTGAATTTTTTAATCTACATTCACTCATGCTGTCCAAAAATCAAACAAATAAGAATTGATATATTTATTTAATCAATTGTTCCCTATTTTCAGGAGAATCCCTTCATCCACACAAGCACAATCTTCAAATAGTAGTACTTTATAGATATGACTTGGTATACCAGATGCGTTAGGTAGCGCTTTCATATTAGATTTTATTTATTTATTTATTTATAATAATTTGGTATGGTGGTCTCGTGTCAGGGCTTAAGTGATAGGACCTGAGGGCGGGAGAGAGAGGCAGGATTCGAACCCTTATAATGAGCCTGATTGTGTAAGAGCAACTCCAATGAGAGATCCAAATGGGTATTCAAAATCAAAATAGGCCAAAATGAATTATTTTACACCAAAAAATACACTTCAATGGTGGATCCAAAAGGGGATTCATTTAAGAAACTCATGGTTTGAGGATCCAAGCTTACAACCTTTGGAGAGAGAGTGGTTTTATCATTAAAATATTGCATTTTTACCAATTGGACTAAGTTGTTGCTCATATAATATTAGATGTAAAGTGCAATCATTTTATTTTTTTTTATTATTTATTTATTTATTTATTTTGATTTCTCTATGGACACACACTACACTACTCAACCCAAATACAAGCCCAACAAGATTACAATACACACTTAAGATCAAGGGGAAAAGAGCTGATACGACAAGGCCCACAAAGGGGCACCATCCTCTACTCTCCCTTAGAGCAACTACAGTCGGGTATTTTTACGTAGTGTAAACTTAGGCTAGGTTAGTATATAGAACTAAATGGGCAGGTAGTCATGTATCTAGGAGCTGGTATTGGGAAAGTCGGTTGTGTGTGGGCCAGCCAAGAGAGAGCCGACTGAAGTGGGCCGGCATAGTGAAAGCCGGATGGGTGTAGGCCGGCCAGAGAGAGCCAGCACTGAGAAAGCCGACTGACAAAGACAAAGCAGGTTGTGTGTTGGCTGGCTAAGGGAAATCCGACCAAGAAGTGGGCCGGCATTTGCAAGGCCGGTTGTCTCTCTAACTGTCTATGCCAGTGCGTCTGGTCTGTACATTAGTAAGGCTTAGTTTGGCCCCCACGTGGTGCTTCTCTTTTTTAAAAGCACAATTTCATGTTAATTCATTTGGTAACTAGTTTATGACTTTTACAAAAATTGAACTTAGAGCTTTTTTGGAATGAGCTTTTAAAAACTCAAGGTTGCTTTTTGGTTTCATGATTTCTTTTTGAAGAGTAATGTATCACTTGTATAAAATTATCAAAGAACTTAGTAATAAATTTCATACGCTTCTTTTAAAAGGCCGCCAAACTAAGCCTAAATATAGTGAAATGGTATAAGCAACACCGTTACAACGGTCTGTATAGTATTTACTCTTGCCCTACATTCAGTACTCCAATGCAATACTGCATTCCCTTCCCCACCCCCGCATATCACCCCCACCCCCCCCCCCCCCCCCCCCCCCCCCCCCCCCCCCCCCCCACACACACACACACACACGGACTTTGATCAATCAGTTTAGTCCAGAACTGAGATTCGATAGAAAAGACCAAACTCCGATCACACAGAGAGAGAGTGAAAATGTTGAAGTTCTTGTCGAAAGTGAAGATAGAGTTCAACGCATTAGACCCACGCACTGTGGCGTGCATGGAATTCCTGGCTCAGTGCAATGCCCGCAAGGCCAAGGAGTCGAACCCAGCATGTCAACTGTTGGTGAAGCGCCGCACCGACGACCACCCACCTCAGATCACAGTGACATTCGTCAACGGAGTGGAAGAGAAGTTCGACGCCACAGCCACCGCAGCACAGACCATAAGGACAATGATACTCGAAAAGGGTCAGCTTCTTGAGACCGAGCAAATGTTCCGCGACGCCGGTGAGCAATGGCCCGTTCTCATTCCCGATGATGAGCTTCACCGATCATATCCTGGAACCAAGGTAATTGATGGGTTCTCTTCATTTTTTTTAGCTGTTTAGTTTAATTTTTTGGTTTAAGCATTTCATCGAACACTTGCAGTGTCCTGTTGTTTTCTATGGTTAATAGGATCTTTCTAATTGTACTAGTATTTTAACTGGCATTTGATTCTTTGGACCACCTGAATCCATCTTGGCAATGATGTAATCTGGGTATACGTATTAGAAAGAGGGTATTTCCCAATTTTTAGTATTTGGGTTTTATGTTGTTGTAGACTCTCCTTTCCCCAGGTAAGAGAGCATATGATAGTATGGAGAGCATATCTGGGAGGGTTAAACATACACAGCCTTTCCTTTTCAGAGAGGTTGTTTCCGAAATTCAAACCGTGACTTCCAGGTTGTACAAAATAGATGCTTTTATCGGAATTCTCATATGCAATGATGAGAAGTGGCATTTTTTCAGATGTACAATGACCATCGGTCGTACTTTTGGACGATATCCCTTGATGGGGAAGATGATCATTAGTACTATTTATTTTTTATGGACAAGAGATGTCTGTTCGTAAACTTGAGGGTCTGCTTTTTGCTATTTACTAGTGGATTTTTGAGAAATCTCCTGGTTCTATCGATTCTTATATTGATTTTTTGGAGCACTTGTGTTTTGTTTAGCTTTTCTTCTTTGTTATTTTTGTGTAGTTTGTTATATGTCGCTTATCGTGGCGTGCTCTCTCCTTGTCTTTCGGCATTTTAAGCGAATTTACTTGTCAAAAGAGAAATAGATAATTGATTTTCTTAAGGCAGTACTTTTCTATCCATTATTTGATACCGATATGTGATGGCCCTCGTAAAAAAACTAAAAGTGAGTATAGTGGTGGTAGAACTCCCTTTGGTGCCAGCTTGAACTTCTGTACTATCAACTGTTATAGAATCCATAAGAAATGTTACCTGAAGAAATGCGGCCTAAATGCTATGCCCTCACTAATACACTTGAGTGTTTTGCTGATGTGTAAGGTTGTTTTCCCTAATTTTAGGAGGCACGGGTGTTTGAATAATGAGATTTTTTGGCTACACCACGTTATCAAAATAACCGTTGCAATCAACTTTTTCTCTCCCTAAAGAAGGTTGGATTCAACTATCCTCGAGAGTCGAGAGCATATCAGCTTTATGATAAATGCTGGGTTGAGCAAGTAAAGCCTTGTAAAAACTTGTAGAATATAAATTAGCACTCTCTTTGTGCAGGTGATTCTTGTCTGAGTCTCTTGTGGAAGTATAACAGGTTATTGCTCCTTAACATTAGATTTCTTTTAGGCTTAAAGTTCAAATTACAGTAGTTCTGTTAATCTTATATCTGGACAACTTAGTTTAGTTTATTTTTCAGATCTTGGGGATCATACGAATGGCCACAGAATGGTAGTCTAGAATCTTTTGAATATGTTACATATGTTCTAACTTTTTTGTCCAGAAGAAGTTAAATGGTATGTAACTGCTAATAATTCATTGGAACTTCCTTGATATTTAACGTACTCATCGATATTATTCTTTTCTGCAGCCGAAGAAAGCGGAAGAGAAGAAGCAATAGGATCTCGTCTGAATGTTGCTTGTTGGGTTTTTTTTTTTTTTCTTTGCAAGTCCTAGATCAACCAGATGTTATTGAACCATTCATTCTGATGAGATAATTACCAATAAGACATGATTTAGAGGTTGATGATGATGATGATGACGTGTAATGCAACCACCCATGTGTTTTGCTTCTATTTGGAAGCATCGATTTGAGAAGATGCTTATGTGCTTATATGAGAACAGGTCTAATATTTATTTATAAGCATGTCTACCATTTCCAAAATATGTGATGATTATGCTAGAATCCATGTGCCTTTAGGTGGCTGATCAATTATATTCTGGTTAGTATTAGATTCACCTTTTTTAAATCCAAAATAACAAATGGGTTATTCAGGGGAAAAAAATTCAAAACCGAATAGATTGTTAAGAATTACAAATTCTGATGTTGTAACTTAATCCCCTTAGTTTGATACTAGTAACACGCAATCTACAAGACTGTACAGTTTTATTCCGGTCTAAATACAAAACCTGTCACTCTTTAATTATCGATCGTTTTATTCCGGTCTAAATGCAAAACCTGGCAAAAACTTGGCACTCTTTAATTATCGGTCTTCCCGCCTAACAGCATTGGGATCAGAAACCATGTCCATCATCATCTTCTCAGGCGAATCTTCCCAATTCGTAAATGTTTTCAAGTCAATCTGCCAATATAGGCAAGAAAAAACCCAATACTGCTTAGGTCAAGAATGCCAAAAACAGAAGGGCACAGGAAAGATCTAAACTTTAATTGTATGCCAAATATGCATACTTAAATTGTATATAGGTTACCTTGCGCCTTTGATCAGTGAAAAGTTGTTCTCTGTCCTTATACGAAGTTTGAATATCCATGGCTGTTCTCCCCCCTAATCCCCATACTTCAACTTCTGCAACCAGCGCTTCAACAGGCAAGAACCCCTGCAACATGAAACTCCATTCAAAAATTGGATACCGAAATATAAAAATAAAAATAGAATAAAATAAAATTTGTATAGCATAACACAATATTTCCATATATTCATCAGCTAATCCTAAGTATTCATCAATCATGTAACCGTAGGATTTTATCAAATGCTCCTCATCCTTGTCAACAACAAATATCAACATCTAAATATCTTCAAAATTGTACCTGATTGTGAAAAAGGGGACCATGTTGGTAAGTTTTGTCAACCGCATGATGTCGAATAGTAACTCTGGCAAAATCTTCATTGATGAATATTCTCTCATTTCCAGTAGATCCTCCGAATGCAATTCCTACAGTCTTTGGGTGAGGATCGTATAGTCTACCAGTAGGATGCAAGTGGCTATACACAAAATTCTTCTCCTTCCCTGCAAAAGATTGATATATATATATATATATATATATGATTATCCACAGAAGTCAAACATATACACACACACAGAGAGATATGATCATCTCTAGATTACATACCAGAAGCGGGATACACATGCAATACAGGACTTATAGCATATAGACTACCGGAGCTTCCATAGAACGTGTCTCTATTTTCAAAACCCTGATGAGTCAGTGCACCAATTATCCATCTCCCAACATTGGCATTACCATAGACACCGTCTTCCATACTTGCAGCAAGCAGTATTAGCATTGGACCATTATACCCTCCAACATTTGACCAAAATCTGTTCAAACCTTTCCCATGAAGAGATGACCTATAATGACAATACATTTAAATGACAAATAATACTATGATTCAGTAGAACTCAATTATACCAGGGCACCAGCGTAGAAAGTAAAAGGAAGCATTCAAATCATAATAATAAGTAGATCCAACTGAATTAAGCTCAGTTACCATTTGCAAACTGACATTTAATTAAAACATTAAAATTGCATCGTTAGACTTCTCTGTCTTCTTCAACTTTCAACAAAAGCACCATCCCTGTGAATGTTGTACCACTAAAATAGGTTAAACTGAACATATACCGATACCAATATGTATCTATATGAAGAGAGCAGGACAATATTTTACTAAAGCAAGAATAGAAGAGTATGATCGATGTTCTCAACCCCAAATCCATGTGCACGCTCAAAACTTATTTCAATTCCTTATACTAAAAACTATAGCTGTATATACAAGTATACAATATATTTAACCCAAGTAGAAGCTTGGGAAAAATAAAAGATACCATTCAAGTGGACAGGTTCTTAACAGTTTCAACTCTAAACAAGTAAGATATTGAAAGTAAAACTCAATATTAATCTTATGCTTTAAATCCAGAAGAGTCTTGAGCAACGTGGCCTATGGTAAAACTTAAAAGATGCATACAACTTCCGTAAAGATAGTCCAAAAGGGAAACGGGACAAACCGGTATAGTAGATTTTCATTTGTCACATCACCACTGCCAAGAAAAAATGCTTTAACAATCTCTTCACGCATCGGACTTCTTAGAGAAAGGGAAATGGCCCAGGCCTTTCCGCAGGTTAGAAGAGGGGTATTACAAGTCATTGTAGACGAGCTATCAGGAACTGATGTGCACAATTGCTCCAACTTTTCCTGCCATTGGTCAAGCTCCACAATTAGATTCTGTAAATTCCAAACATATTCAATGGTCATGATAATCATACTAAGGCTCCGTTTGGTTTGCAGATTTAGAGAAGGAAAAGGAAAGGAAAGCTATTTCCCTTTTGTTTTCATCCATGTTTAATGACATTAAAAATTAAAAATTTTCAAAATGTTATAGGAATTCACTAATAGGCCTTTTTTTTTTTTCCATGGAAAACATTTTCCTCACCAATTTTCCATCTTTTGTGGTGTTTGATTACCTAAATTTGCAATGGAAAAATTTTCCCCAAAACAGTCACGTGACCCTCTTTTCCTCATTTTTGAGGAAAATCAATTCCTCCTACCCACTAAAAAAATCAATTCCATGGAAAATATATACGGGGCTCTCTCTCTCACGATCGATCTCGATTGTGGCTATCGGATTCGGATCTCACCTTTCTCTCTCAAACTCAGGCGATACAGATCTGAGGTCCCTCTCTCTCTCTCTCTCTCTCTCTCTCTCTCTCTCTCTCTCTCTCTCTCTCTCTCTCTCAGGCGATACATATATATATACACAGATACAGAGCTGTACATATACATATATATACATATGTATTTGTATCTAAACCTATATATGTATCTGTATCTAAATCTGTATATGCTTGGTTTTAACTTTTCTAAGTTTAGTTTTTTGTACATCAAATCCGAAAATCAAAATTGTTAGCAGAAACGATACACACACATATATATATGTATATATATATATATATGTATATATTTATGTATATATATATATATATATGTTTTGATTAAGGCTTCTATGTTAGCAGAAACAGTACACATATATGTATATATACATTTTTTTTTATGTGGTCGATGATTAGGGCTTCTATGGTTTACTTGCTTCATTTGTTCTTAGTTAATGTGCATACAATTTATTCTGATTTTCTTTTTTTAACATTACTGGAAGCTTACCTCTTAAGATGTTGAAAAACCAGAGAGGGTACAAAAGTCCCTTAATGTACATAAGAAAATCCATAATGGTTTTCAAAATAGTGTAATCTTCATGAGTGGAAGAAAAATTCTATAACATAGAGCTTTGTTAATTAAGCAAGTGTGTGAAGTTTTTTGGATATGCTGATAGGTTTAACAGTTGAATTCTTTTGGCAATTCTTACCTTCTCAATCCTGACTCCTGAGGCTTTTTCAAAGGGTTCTTACATGTCTTCTTTGGCTAATAGAAATCACTTCATTCAGTTTTCATAGTGTGGTGGTCAATTTAATCATAGAAGTGAAATGCTTGTTTGAAAGAGCACTAAATAGATACTCACAGTTTGAGTTGACCTTTGTGCCCCTACTCTTAATTTGAATGATGCTAGCAGTTCAAAGAATGGTGATACATTAGGTAAGTACTTGGGAAATCCAATTTATGCATCAAGAATAGTTCATGATGTTCATCATAATCAAGGAGAAAAAAAAAAAAAAAAAAAAAAAAAAAAATTTGGGGCTAATTGCTTGTAAGGATCTGTGAATTTATTAAGGAAACCCACTTCACAACAGCGTGAGAAATGGGGTATTGTTCTTTAATTGCTTGTAAGGATTTTATCTTATTCATGGTTATATATATAAAGTTTGAAAATTACAAGTTGCTATTGTTTGCAGTCTTTAGTTTCATCATTTAAGAATACAATGTGTTCTTTTATTTTTTTTTCCACCCAAAACCATCTGTTAGAACTTTTTTTTTTCCTTTCCTTCTTCAGCCTGATGGAACAAAGAAAGCTTATGTGAGGTTGACACCGAACTACGATGCCTTAGTTGTGGCAAACAAGATTGGGATAGTTTTAGTAACAGAGATTCTAGGTGCTAGTTGCATGCTTTTGCTTAAAATGTTTCCAGTTGAATCACAACATTTTGCTGGGAATTTTGAATCATTTTTCTAAAGAATTGAGCTGAAAGATGGGGTTCTGTCTCACATTGTATTTTCACTAACCTTGTGTTGCCATTGAGCTATATTTCTGACACTCACTGCAGTTCTTTTTCTTTCTTTTATCTGCATAATGACTGAAAGTCAATTTTGTGTATTGTCTTAAATTTTTGTTTCCATCAGAAGTTTTATACCCATTACCCAACTACTCATTCACGCAGTTTATACCCATTACCCAACTTGTAATTTTCAAACTTTTGTTTTTGAAGGAAATTGCATTTTATTTACAATTCATGGTAGCTATGGCCTTAAGGGTAGAATGAAGATGTTGGGTTGAGTTTATATTTTCAACTGAAGTGTTTCTCTGCACGTGGCTTGAGAGGTTTACCGATTCAGTGAGCCTGTCACACCATGCCATCATGCCGACATGATGTGACGGGCCAATATTATGGGGCGATGTGCCCCCTACTTTTAGGGAGCACATGACAAGTAGTCTTCATGTCAGCCATTACTTGTCACGTATCTAATTTACGTATGTAAGATTAATATTGTTTTGTAAGGTAAGATTAATATTGTGAACGCATCTAATTTACGTATGTGTATATCCTATGTATGTAGTAAAGTATACATAATATGGATGTTTGAGCGGGTAATGTATGTGCACTTCAAAATTTTTAAAGAAGTCTTGGTGTAATTGATTGCTTGTTTGTTTTTATAGCATTTTATAAGATTTTGTGAAGCCTTATTTTGTTTACTGAGTTTATTCTGAGTCTACGACCATCCCCTTGTTGACTGGGTATTGATGGGGCTCGGGTAGGAAAAATTCGTGATTTGGCTTCCATCACTCTAAATAAGAATTTAGTACCTGGTAAGCTCTGTTAAGTGTCCTTGTTTATATTACGGTAAATTACACTGACCTCCTTTGAGGTATATCATAAATACATGGACCTCTCTCATTGTTTCAGTATCTACAGTGACCTCCCTTAAGTTTATAGTCGTGCAACACTTGCAATTGTCAATGGAGCATTAACCTTTTGGTTGGAACTTTTTAAAATTACTATGTTGCCCTTTTCAATGTAAAAAAAGAATGAAAAACTCAATAAAATTTATCAAATTCTAACTACTAGTAGGGGCTTACTCACTCTGTGAGTGAGAAAAAATGGAAGAAGATAATTCCATTTCTCTGAGAGTTAATATCCATTTTTTGCCATTGATGTTAATATGGTACTATTCTTTTTTATCAGTAGTAAAGTTTTGCTATTATTCAGGTTTTACTATCCTAGAAATGAGGTCGAGGAAGCACAACCAAGTCATTCAAGCACATCCAAGAGAGCCGCGCAAGGGCCCGAAAGCTCGACGTAGACGTGGGCATGCCCGAAAACTCGACTTTTTACTTTGACGCGTACTTCTTTTTCTTTTTCTTTTTTTATTTTTATTTTTTATATGGAACTTTGATGAGTACTTCTAATTTTGCTTTGATGAGACTTTGATTTTTAGTACATTAAAACAATCGTTTGTGAAATTGACTATTGATATGAGTAGTTGTCTCAATTGCTTGAATTTGTATGATTTTCAAACTGTTTGTTTGTAATTCATAGGTTAATTGCTTGAAAAAAAGGCAAATTTTCAATGGAAAATGTTAATTTTTCATAAAAAATATATGCAATCAAACAGCAAAAAAGTTATTTTCCATGGAAAATGACTATTTTTCACTGGAAAATAGTGCCAATCAAACAACAAAACTAGATTTTCCATGGAAAATGTTAGATTTTTCAGTCAGAAAATAATTGCAATCAAACAATCCCAAATTTATTTCCATGGAAAAAATTTCCAGGGGAAATAATTCCATGGAAAATTTTTCTTTTTAACCCATTTTCTACTGTGCAATCAAACGCACCCTAAAAGACGAAGAGAAGTGATTCACAAAAATTTAAATTATAAATCATATTTTTCACCCTATTTTTCTTTGAGTAATCCTATGCTTCAAATGCAGTGCATGATCCAAATGGAGGATCCTAAAAGGACCATATAAAGGTTGTTGGAGAAAATGAGGTGCAAAACATGTCATGAGAAAGCCATCTTTAATTATTGTGCATTTGTGTTTAGTTTCTTATAGAAAACCATTTTGGCTGTCAGACATAAACCAGAAATGGAATACAAAATTCATCACCCCAGAGTATGAGGCAAAAAACTACTTCTAAAAGCTTAAAGTTGACGGTCTCACCACTGAATTACAATAACCCTTAGACAATGATTTTGAGAGCAGTGAATAGTAAAAACTGCTCATGTATAGTGTTTTTGGCCTACGGCTCATATTTTCCGAACCCCATGTTCGGTCTAATTAAGAACTTAAGCTTCTTATATGATATTAAGGTTATTTACCCACCAAAACAAAGTTTTCTTTCATGATTTCAAAGCGTATGAATAATGCTTTTACACTATATCACACATTTTTCAAATTTTCGTTTTGACTTAATTAAGTACATAAGTTCCCTATGATATAATCATGCTCTTTACCTTTTAAAAATGAGTGCCTCTTCATATAATTTAACATCTTGTTTTCAACATACACTTTTTCATAAAACTTTCTAGGCATTTCTTGATCTTGAACTTGCTCGATTAGTCTTCTAAACTTAGTTTTCAAAAGTCTTCATCTTTGTCTGACTCTCGTTGACATGTAAGTCCATTTTGGCTTATGTGTTAGTAGGTCATCCTTGTAGGAATCCCCGAGGGTTTCCAAAGTTGCTTCGGCATTTGTGATGGGGTTTTAATTCTCTTCTCTCTATCTTCTCTCTTTTCTCGCGCTTCGGTTTTTGGGGCACGACAGATTTTAATGGCAATTTAACTCATGTCCAAGGGGGAAGGCATTAAGGGACGGGAGGGGGGGGGAGGGGGGGGGGGAACACGCCCCTCCCTGAGATTTTGAGAATTAAATTTTACCCTAAATGTTTAGGTCCCTTTCAACTTATGTATAGCCACCCGCCCCCTGCAAACACCACCAACCCCCCCCCCCCCCCCCCCCCCCCCCCCTTCTTCTGTTTAGGTCCCCCCAAAAGGGACCAAGGCCCAATTTAGTGACATCAACTACATATATATTGATATACATGTATATAAAACTCGAAAGGAAAGACGCCTAGAATTTAAAAAATTACATTTTAGTGTGAGAATTTTATGCGTTTTAGAAATAGGCCCCCCTAGAATTTTGAAAGACACTGTAACATATTTACGTGTCACCAAATAGACTCAAATTATAAGCATATCCCCAAAACACCGCAATTATATACAAGTAGACCCTAAAAAAATCGCCAATTATGTATAAATAGACCCCAAAAAAATCGTCTCGGGAGTGCTGCCCCCGAACCCCCACATAGTCTAGGCCCCCCAACCAAAATTCCTGGCTCTGCCCTTGCTCATGTCTTATGTCTATAATAGAGTTAAGCATTGTGCTAAGATACCCAATAAGACCTGAAATAAATAAAATTAGAAAAAGAAAGTCTTAATGCTGAGCAATGGAAAGAGTACAGTAATTTGCTGAAACAACCACGATAGAGAGGTTCAAAATATGCATGAACCTAAGTGCATCTTAGTTTAGAGAAACACCAACACACGCAAGTCGCAACCAATCCCACAATGCATAGGGTTCTTTTAGACGGGAATACACTACACTAGATGCATACCCGATAGTGGTTTCGCATTTCAAGAAATTTCCTATGTTTGTTTTACACTAAAATATACATTGGTGCAGTTACATGCAAAATACATACAAAACCACTGCTAATGGATATAAGCTGACTAAATAAGCAAATTTGTGGGAGCCTATACATTAACTGACTTGGAAGAAATTGTAGTACCTTTGAAGTTGAAGAGCTTTGAAGTCTTGAGTGGACAAATTGTGAAAAACAGTCAGCAAGGCTTGGCACTGTTTTCAAGGCCCATAAATGAATCTTCTCTGCAGGAAGTTGCACATCGAGGCCCCGAATATCACAGTCGTACACATTCATATCACTACCTACTTCAGCGCACGATACAATTGCAGACAATACTAAATGGCATATATCTGGAAGACCATAATTTTCGTTCCTTTCAACAGACTTCGAACTTTTAGAATCCCACAACATGATCCAACACATCCAAAAGATCATTAAAATATCAGCAGGCATTAAGAATCCACTCATTTTACCATCATTTTCATCGACTTCAAACTGCAATTTTGCAGGAAGACCTGCCTTTAGAGCCGTTGCATCGAAAACATGAAATAAACTATTAAGTGATGCCGAAGAAGTTGCTCTTCGGCAGCACTTAATATAACCCCTCAAGAACTCAATCCAAGTGACTCCTCCTTCTTCGACTACAAAGAAGAGGTCAACTATGGACTGACCCAGATGATCCAACAATCTTGGGAAGGAGTCTATAGTCGTGGCTGTTTCACATGATGTGTTTTTGAAGGTTATAGAGAAGCATTGCTGAAACAAATAATTTTCTGAGTCAGTACAAAACAAATCCCAAAAAAAAAAGAAAGAAAGAACTATTATTAACATCAAGAATTACATAATATTACTGAGCATGACCCATCAACAAAAATAGCAATTTCTCTACTTCAAAACTTCTTTGTGTACATGATGAGCATTTAGTAGCTGAAAAGTGAAAACTTTACATTCAGTTCCAACCAGTGCTTGCCAGTTCGAAAATCGTGGCAATTCAGCTTCTTTTGCATTAAATTGAAGACAATTTTTTTCTGGGTATTTGCTATTAAATTTAATAAAATCAAATGCAAACTCATGGCCTTTTGGTGTTAGTAGAAGAGAGAGTGGGAATTGAGAGAGGGCACTAGGGTTTTACCTGGAGAGAAGAGAGAGGAATAGCCTTAGTCTCTGGGTCGGCGAGCGTAGAGAAAGCTTTCTGAAGCATCGGAAGGGCACCAGTCGAAGTAGCCACCGATTCTATCTCTCGTTGTTCCGCCGGAATCTGCTCCGTCGATGATGAGGCCCCCATTGTTCGATCGTTCACTCTTATTCTTCCTTCAGATTTTGATTTTCTTTTTCTTTCTCTTTTTCTCTCTCAAAATTAGGCGTGAATGGATATGGATTGATCAGTCATGAAATATGTAAATCAAAGAACCGCAAACGTGGCATAACGCAGCAATTTGAGAACGAACAATGGTTTGGTACGAACAAAATTCACAAATACAAACTATTTTTCTTGTAGTCAGATGACAAGGCCTCTGGGAAGAGGTTTTAAGTTCGAATTTTAAGGGTGGTTACAGGTGATTCACTCGGATATCCTAGTCTCGGTGTGCGTAAACTGGCCCAGACACCTACAGTTACCAAAAAAAAAAAATTCACAAATACAATCTATAAACATCAAAATACGTAACAACAATGCTTTGGCCACAGACCCGAAAACAGAGAATAAGATCTGTAATAAGACCCACGTCTCTTCTGGGTCCCACCTTTCCCCAAAAAATACATACACGTGTACGGTTGACATTATTTGATCTCTCCTCATAATTCACCGACAAGCATCGGCTAAACTCAATAACAATCTGATTGGCGACTTTTCAATACTCTCTCTCTCTCTCTCTTCTTCTACTTGCTCCTACAGCCTCTACTCCACAAACCTCAAACTCTCACAGTTTCAGAGAGAATCTTCTCTCTCTAGCAGAAGTAGAAGTAGACCCAAGATGGGGTCTGTTTCACTCAAAATTGGCGATGGTACCGCCAGATTCAAAAGGGCTACTTTGTGTTCTTCGGCTGTGAATGTTCTCATGCTTTTCGCTGTAATCTCTACTAATCTTTTTGCTTTATACGCTTTCACATCCTCACCAATGTACACCCACCACCAAGTTCACCCACTTCACCATAATCACAAGAACATCTCTCTCATCTCAGAGCAAGTGTCTTTGATCCTCAGAGAGATCGGTTCTTCTCAGAAGAAGCTAGCCCAGATGGAGAAAGAACTTTTGGGGTATGAAAGCATCGATCTTTCGAGACCCAATACTGCAAACGAACTCAAACTCTTCCTCCAACACCACCCTCTTCCTCTGGGGAAAGATTCGAGAACTGGGATCACTGAAATGGTTGCCTCTGTGGGCCATTCTTGTGAGAAATCTGTAGATTTATTGTCTCAGTACATGAATTACAAGGTCAACGGACCTTGCCCAGACGATTGGAGCCTTGCCCAGAATCTGATTTTGCGAGGGTGCGAGCCATTGCCGAGAAGGAGGTGCTTTGCAAAGACAATTCCAAAGGTGGGTCTCTTTCCTTTTCCTACTTCTCTTTGGAAAAATGTGAGTGATAAGATTTATAGCTGGAGTGGCCTTGGTTGCAAGAATTTACAGTGCTTATATGGTAAGAAATTGAATAGAGATTGTGTTGATTGCTTTGATTTGGTTCATGGGTATGAGAATCAGAGATTTGTTAAACCTAGAGGCAAAAATGATTTTCTTATTGATGATGTTTTGGCTATGGGAAGTGGTGGAATCAGAATTGGATTTGATATTGGTGGTGGGTCTGGTACTTTTGCTGCTAGAATGGCAGAGAGGAATGTTACAGTGGTCACTGCCACATTGAATATTGATGCACCCTTTAATGAATTCATTGCAGCTAGGGGGCTTTTTCCTATGTTCTTGAGTTTAGATCATAGGTTCCCATTTCAGGATAATGTGTTTGATTTGGTTCACACGGCGAGTGGATTGGATGTTGGTGGCCGTTCGGAGAAATTGGAGTTCTTAATGTTCGACCTTGATCGGATTTTAAGGGCGGGTGGATTGCTTTGGTTGGACAACTTTTATTGTGTCAATGACGATAAGAAAAGTGCTTTAACCAGATTGATCGAAAGATTTGGGTACAAAAAGCTGAAATGGGTTGTGGGAGAGAAGGTAAATGGATCAAGAAAATCTGAGATTTATTTGTCTGCTGTTCTACAAAAACCAGTAAGAGTTCGATGATTAAATGTCTTCCTGGAAACTTCAGGAGGTAAGAATATTGTTACTGGAGTTAGTGTTTATCAAACATAATCTGTTTGAGTACATTATCATGGAATTTCTTTGCAACGCATAATAAGTGTGAGGTACATTGTTTTTTTCCCAACTTTAGCAATACAGGATGATCATATTACATATTCTGTGATGGTTTCTTATCTGGATAATGCGCTGTTAGGCAATCAGAAAATCATGTTGTATTTTAGAATTCTCGTAGTGTTTGATGTTTAAGTTTGAGCACTAAAATGAGCCTTTTGTCATTTTCACTTTGTAAGATGTCTCTCTGTAACTGCATTATATTTCTGGCAAAAGCACCTTCAAAACTGCTTATTCATTATTACCGAAGTAGTGGAATGGCCTCTTGTTATTAGGGTTGTTTGACTGTTGTGGCATAAACTCCTCATTCTTGTCAATTATTGCTGGGTTATTAGCTAAATTGTGACTTTGTAGTCGAGCTTATATTATGAAATAGCAGGCATATTGCTATGTTCCAAGAACTATATAAGCATAACTTATTGGCTTGACTGAAAATGATTCTTCCCTAGCCAGATCTCATGATGAGGGTCAATGGACTGAGGTGGTTGGTAACAATGGTAAGGGGAAAGCTAAGGCTAATGCTTCTATGGATTGGCAAACTGATGCTAGCTCAAATAGGCTCCATGGTTTATCTTCGTCAGGTGCTCAACAAATTAAAATCAGTAACTTCTTTAGTGAGTTAATTCCATATGTGTATGATACTAATAAGCCCGTGTCTCTTGTGGCGGTGCATCACCATGATAGCTTGGACACCCATGTGGAGGAGGATTCCTTTGAGGTTGAAGATGATACAAAGATATTGGATACTGAGTTTGATACAGGTGTTAGCCCTATCTCTTCCAGGCAGAGGAAACGGGAAGCTAAGATGAAGTTCAATGACAGTCGTCCCAAGGGCGCCATAGATCTTGATAGTCTCCCTAGGGCCATGTTTTGCCTTTTGTTGCCCATCATCCATGTGTTGACTTGTTTCTTTCTTTGGATGTGTTTTTGACTTGAGTATCCTCTTTGTATGGTAGGGATGGGGTAGATAGTATCCCATCCCATGTCTGGTTTTTTAATCTATGGTGACCTGTGCTTTTTGCATATCCTGGGGTATGCCCTTGTATTCTTTGTAGATGCCGTTTGACTTTTTCTTTTTATTCACCCTATTCCCGAAAAAAAGGAAAAAGGCTTGTCTGAGAAAGAGACTACTTTAAAACTAGATACTCTATTAGAACTGGGACTTGATGAGCAATATCGACTGCAATCATTAATGGTGAACTCCATTGCCAGTCTATACCTTTTATTCTTGTATAGTGTTTAGGCACTTCGTGATCCTCTTAGCTTCGTCTTAAATCCTTTTTTCTGCTTCTTGAACACGAGCTGCTCTCTTTCCTTGCTGAATGTGGCATTGTGTCAATGGCCATGTAGGTTAGAGGAATTCAATTTTGTTCCAAATATTCTTTGGATCTATTGCAGCAATGCTTTTATGTCGAATCCACTGAGGTATGTAGCATCATGATTTTGGTGGCTATATACAATTTGGAACTCTATATTCTTATTTCTGTCCGCAGTTTTTTGATGGAGGTCAAACAAATAACTGAGGATTGATGAACTTTCAGCCTTTTTTTTCAACCCATCCCAATCCTTATTCCTTACTGCAGAATTTAAAGGTTGAAGTGATCAGTGTTCTCTACTTTATTTTTGTATAGTATTTTTCTCAAGCCGTTGAAGATATCTATGTTTTCCCTAATTACTACGTTACATTGATGTTCCTTGGTTTCATGTTATCTTGGAAACTATGCTAAATGGTGTCCTATGACATACAGAGTTTGTGGCGCAAACGCGCTAAATACAATTGCTGGTGAAAGCAGGCCATTTGAGTGTGAACACTGAATCACTATGGCAAAAAGAAAATTCCTGCTGTATTGTTGTGGGACTTTGTGCTTTATTGGTTAAATTGGGACTTGCTTTCCAGCGTGGTTTTGTAGCAATATATGAGAGTTTTGCAGGCTCTTCCTATATGGGTTTTGCACATTCTATTGCTTTCATGATCAGAAGTTCATTGACCACTGCCACCTAATTTATTGATAGCGTGGATCTAAGTTGAAGTTGAACTGATTTGAGTTTAAATGGATTGAAAGGAATAAGACTTGGGTGTGTACCGCGCGTACGGCTATGTAAGTACGATATGTGTGAATTACTACGTAGACCAACATATAATGGAACAACACGGTATATACGTAAGAAGCTGTACCATTGTGCTCATCACAAGTTAGCAGTACAAAGTGTTTAAGAAAAGAAAAAAAAAAAAAAAAACACCCCTTAAATCCTACCATTTTCTTTTTAAGAAATTGATGTGCTAGTTATTTATCAGAGCTTAGAATTGCATTTAATATTTGAGACGGAGTCAAGTTCTAAATAAGATTGCATTCATGTTCCACCCTTGACCATATAAACTGTAAAATCTTTTGCTTATTAATGGTATCAGCCAGGACCACCTATGCAACCAGTCATTTATAGTGATTCAACCAAATATTAGAATTCACTGACAACCCAATTCATGTTCACGAGTAATGCTAGAGACACAATTAATTGCACAACTCTTTTTACAATTCACAACATTTAAAGCAAGAGGTATCACATTTTAAGCACTACGTACACATAAAGACAAAAACACTTAAATGATTGTGCTTTAAATGTGGTGCATCTTGCTTTAAATGTTGTGAATTGTGAAACGGTTTGTGCAATTAGTTGTCTCTAGCATTATTGCTTGTTTATTGATGGTCTGAAAACTTGAGTTCAAGTGAACAATTCAACTGGCATTCTCTGCAACAAACTGACCTCAATAATATACACCTATATATATATATATATATATGAAAGCAGATACAATTTTATGAGATCTATAAGTACTCCTCTAATCAGCAGACAATCTTTCATTCATAAGTTCTTACACGTAAACAGGTTCCTCTATGAAGTTTCACAATCATACAATCGCTCTACAACTCTCTACTACAAACTAAAAAGCTACAACAAGCGCACTCTAATCTAGCAGCAATAAAGAGTTCCGCACTTACATTGCTTAGATCTCGATTGAGGTTCTGTATATTGATGATATAGCATCTTGCATTGTTCTTAAGAACTAATCTCCACCATCCAACCGATCTGTGATCAAGTGGGGCCATCCCAAGCACGGCCACCACCTTCCGATGCTGAAGCATTAGTCCCCTGCATCGTGCTGCTGTTGAGGAGCTGCATCCCCTCTTCACTCATCTGCTGGACTTCTGAAGGCGAAAGAATTCTGATGCAACGCACGCACCCAACAAATTCCCTGCACATGCAAATCATTCATGAATCAACACCATCCAAAATACCCATAGACTCATTGTTAAATCAATGTTCCGAAGAAAAATAGCAGTAAAAGCAGAACACTCGGCAAGCAAACTAAATTTCAAAAGAATTGTGTGTATGTATGAGAGAGAGAGAGAGAGAGAGAGAGAGAGAGAGAGATTTTAGACTTACTCCCAAGGGTCATCCCCCACAAGGAGCACGTCATTCTCGAAATCCACATACACCAGTTTCCACTCAGAGCCTCTTGGATCGTTGAGCAGCCCCTCAAGCCCAAACATGCATTCAATGGCAAAACATAGTTCATCGTAATTCCTAAATCTTGAGACATCAATTGACCTACCAACCGATCCGGCCTTCTGAATCTGCCAAACATTCATTATTACATCACTACAGTTCAAGACAACAATGCATTAAAATAAAAATGATAATAATAATAATAATTAAAACAAAAACAAAAAAACAAAACAATTCTTACCTTTGTATAGGTTCGCACCGGTGGAGTTACTTGTTGCCACGAGCTGTTATGCAGAAGATTGGCATCATCAAAGTCAACATTGCTCGAAGACGCACCGCCGCCCGAGTTGTCTTGGAATTCATGCACAGAGAAAGCCTGAGAGTCTGCTAGGCTTGCAGATGTAATCTGAGACTGAACATCCTGGCTTGAACTGAAGTTTCCCATTAAATAATCCGACGGGTTCTGGAAATCAGAATCTTTCAATTTGCAAAACTCATCCAAAATAGTGCTCGAAACAGAAGGATCAACCACCGTACTTCCACCATTACTACCATCAAAATTCAGACAACTATACATCTCACTTTGGTTATGGTTTTCATATGACAAATCTCTCATCACATTTGAATTAGAAATACAAGAATCTTGTAGCGGTAATGAAGCAAGTTGGTTTCCCTGGAACGAACTCAAAGTATTCAGCTGATGATCCCACATTTCGTGACCCATCAAAGATACAGAAGGATGTGAATTCCATTCGTTAGGGTCAAAATATGGAAGTAAACCATTGAGACTAGAAGAATCTAATTGGGTTGCACCAATTTGTTGAGGGTGAGCAGACAATGGTTCCACCTGTGACTGAGCCAGCCAAGGACCAGCCTGGAATTGCAAAGAACCATTTTCTTCGTTGCACATCGGCAAAGAAGAAGTTAACACACTCATCTGAACCGGTGCAACCACCGGTTCTAATTTTGTCTCCTCAGTATTAGTATCGGGCGGTGATTGGTTTCCAAGTTTGTTTGGGGCTTGTACTTTTCCGGATATATTCGTTTGTAACGAAAAGTTTGGGATTACAATATCGTCCGAAGGGATAAGCTGAGGTTTCTGATTGATCATTTCCTGAGGTGTAACATTCCCGGGATAGTTAACACTCTGAGGTTTTATTAGCAACTTGATGAGTTGCTCAGACCACAGGTTTGAAATCGAAGGAAATGGAATATCCTTGTTGGGAATTTCAGGGACCTGGATGAAAGGTCTCTTCATCAAATTTTCCCATTCGCTTTGCATTCCTGGTACAATATTTTCCACTCGATGAGTATTTTTACAAATTCAGTCAGGTGAAAGGATATTGAAGAAAAACTTACCGAATAAACCGGATTGTAAAGGTCGTTTGAGACTTGAAGTGAGAGAAGGAAAAATGAAAAGACTCTCAGGAGTCTCGATTTCCCATGGACAAACCCTGTTTTGTTTTTCATTACAACCAGTTTCATCCCACTCCACCTGTTAATAGAATAAAGAGTAAAATTCATCGCTGATAGAGAAACGTGAAGCTTTATAGATATACTACTTTGCCAGATCTAGCATTATTCACCTGAAGATTACGCCACTTGGAACCAGGCCACCTCAGGGGATCTAAGTCACCTATGCCAACAATAGTACCCATATATCTGCGAAAGGAACGAGAAACACACCATGTACCCAATTTAAAAACACAAAACTTTAAACATAAAATGCAGATTTGGCTCGGCTAGTGGTCCAATCAAGATTGGCTCCTGAATAAAAGCTTGATCATATACAAACTTTATTTCAGCATAGTGAGCTCGGCCAAACTTGTTCGATAGGCAAACAAGCATTGTAGATAGCAAAATTTAAGATGACTCGGTCCCAAGCTCAATCATAAAGCTAGCTGGAGATACGAGTGTAATATAACAGAATCAAGCTTGATGTATATGCAGGCCGTGAATTTTGGAGCCAGAGCAATCTACAAGACTACAACTTGGCTTGTTTACCGCCCCAAATGTGCCATTAAGAAAATAATATCCATGGGTATTGATTAAGCATAAAACATCTGAAACTTCTTTCTCGGCATTGCATTTATAATATAACTTTTCACTTTTCACCTATATTTTCTTCCTTGAGGTAATATGGTCCAGGAAAACAAGAACAAGAAGGATAACCTGGCCGAGAAAGGGTTGTGGCAGTGGTGGTACTCGGAATACAAAATTAGAATGTCAATAAGGCGAGAACGGATGAAATTCTCAAAGCGTTTACCTGCGCTTCCCGGACTCCTCGGTTTCAAACATCATTCCGAACCTCATACCAACTGATAGTTGCGTGCCATATACAGATTTTCTAAATTTGGCCAAAGGAACAACAAATTCCGAAGGACATGCCCTAAAAATAAGCAGAAATCAAAAGAGAATCAGGAAACTACCAAATAGCCCAGTCACATGAAAAACAGCAGAAATGGGAAGTGGGCAAAAGATGTTTACAAACCATACCTTGGATTATAGAATATTGTAAATGGACTTCGATTAGCAGCAGCGTGCGCCGCAGCAGCAAGAACCCCAATATGCATGCTATCAGCAGAAAGAACTGACGATGGCAAAGCCGTTTGCTGACGATTTGCACGTCTCACACCCAGCAATAGTTGTGATTTCTCATCCCTGTTGAAACAGTACATGTGATCCAATCAAATATAGAACATTATAGACAAGAGACAGCATCGCTGTCATGTTTTGCATAAATTCTGTTCACTCTAATGTAGCAAAACTACATCACATTTACACATCTATTTCTAAAGGTCCCTAGGCTTTGAGAGTTATAGCAACAATGCTAAGCATAGATTTCATTTCATGCTCCGATTTGGAGTCCTCGGCAATGAAGGAAAACCAAGATCATACTTGCATAAACACACTCTCACAACCAAGGGAAAAAAAATGGAGGGAATTCCCACATAAAGTACTTGCCACCACCAAACTATGCCAAAAGGGAAAACCTAGTGCACAATTTTCCCACCATCCCAGGGTCTGGAAAATGTTAGATGTCCACAAGAGTTGCAAATTCAATCATAATTAGCAACCAAACAAGCATGCATATGCTCGTAGCAGAGAGAGAGAGAGAGAGAGAGAGAGAGAGAGAGAGAGAGAGAGAGAGAGAAGATCAGTTTGAGCCAAGTCACATTTTAAAGCAAACTGAGAAACAGAACAATGTAACGCATAGACGACTCGTAATTACCTGATAAAAAGAACCGCATCCCCTGCCTTAAGCCTTTTTGCACCAACAAACATACTCCAACCTGTCGTAAGGAGGTGTCGCTTCGGCTGCCCTATATAAAAAGGAAAAACACATAAATTTAGGAAAACATTTTAATGTCACCAAAAGAAATGATATTATGATGCTGTACACTTTTAATGTCTACTCCAGAAAAATCACTGCAACAAAAAAGCAACCATGTACTTAGCCTCTTAGCTATAGATCTCTTACCTAAAAAAACAAGCTATAGATCACGCATTTATCAAGGAAGTAAGTAGTTGTGCTTTCATGACATGATTAAAAAAAAAGAATAGTTGTAATGAAAATAGAAATATTTCAAACATCCTCACCTCGGTAAATATGACGAAAAGTCCAGGTATTATCTTGCAAGTCTCGGACAACAAGCTCTTGAGTTGGTGGTTGCATCGAATAATCCTAAAATAAACAAATAGAAAGAGTCCAAAATAAATGTACTAACAGGTGAATTTAAAGACTATATATCTCTATCCCACAAAAGCTAGTAACTTTCTCATTCGAGACAATAAAGGCCTCACCAACTGGGGAAAGAGCTTTTCTGCTGCCCTACGAGGCACTGAGAAGCCACCGTGCGTGCTCGTATCACTTGCGGTCAAAGTTTTACAGAAGAACTCACTTGGATGTTTACTGGGCTTTACTCCAAAGTCTGGTACAGGGAAGACATCTCTTTCCTGGTCCAAAAGCATATTACATTATCAGCAATAGTTATAAATATATACAAGTACAAGTACAAGCTAAAGAAATATACTGCGCAGTTTAGCACTTTATAAAGCAGAACTTACCGAGTTCACAGGTTGAAGGCTCATTTGGGCATAGATCTCATCTGTATCTTTGTCTGCCTATCAGATAATTAAAAGAACAAGTAAAACCACAAAAGATGTTTCAGACAAAAAAAAAAACCAATAAATTTATTTGTATGTGTATTCACAAATAGATTAAGAAAATACGCATACATGTAGTGTAACATTGTGAACTTGGCACATCAACTGAGACGGGAGATTCGGATAGTTAGGGATCTGTGAGGTTGGTGATCTATTTGTGGAAACTGCAACCTGTACAACAAATTTAAGTCCATTACCCAGTGAAAGTAGATATGTAGATACATACATACAAAATCAGTACGTTAAAACTTGTGGTACTAACAGCTACTGCATAATTCTTACAAGCGAAAATATGGAAGGTGAAAAATCCATTCATTTGCAACAAGGACACTAGCAAGCAGTGTTTGGGGCAGTTCTAGATTTGGCTTGTTATTCATAAGGCTCCACTAGTCTATGACCAAAGTAGTGTTGTATGTCTGTGAGGGCACCCTAACAGGAGATTATCAGCATATTCCTTTTTAACCATGGTCAAACTAAGAGGCTGTTTTGGTAACACTACAACAGGTTCTGTGGTTCAAAGAAGAACCAATTATATAAAGTTTTGTGTTTGTATGCAGCTTTCAGTTGCACTTACATACGAGTATCATGTACGTCTTATTTGATACCCAAACAACATAATATTGGTTTTCATTAAAACCAAACAAAAAGTGAAGACTTGATCTAAACCTGATTCTACTTTTAGCATTCCCAAAAGGTACCTAAGTGTGAGAACATGAGTTCGGCATTGGATGGTTTCCCTTTGACTATGTGCTAAGGGGAATTTTTGTTGAACAGACCTAAAATACACAAATCTTACAAGTGTAATCTCAAAAATCTTAATAAGATAGAAAATTAGCTCATATTGATCTGATCAAAAGACCATCTCCATCTTAATTTAACATCAATTAAATTCACCACTAAACTAAATCTGCATCTAATTTGTAACATTGCTGCAACACAAACAGCTTAATAGTATAAACCATCATATATTGTGAACAATTTGCTAACCAGTATAAAAAGTTTTACAAGGCGTAAAATTAAAGTTATAAAACAAGGAAAGCAAACCTGTTCACTGTGTCCTTGTGGGAAGTAATAAACAAGGCTTCCAACCTGAGGCAAAGTCACCAATGGGCCAGCACATGCATGCCATAACTCTGAGTTTATTGGCTTACGGACCCCTAAAACAGATTATAACATTAAAATACAATGCAAAAAACAAACACAAAATTTAAAGTTAAAATCACAAATAAACTGAGACTACTGAAGCAAGTTTAGTAATAAACCAATGTGTTCTTTTAACTTTAACCATTGCTTTTCTAATCCTAAATATCTTCTATCATGAACTAAACTTGATGACAAATTGAAGAAAATAATACTAGAACAAAATCAAAGGAGCTCACCAGAATGATCCTGCATTTCTTTCAACAATTTCATCTCCTCGAGCAAAGTATGTGCCCCACCACTAACCAACCCTCCCCCTTTGACCTTCTCTTCAACAGAACCCATATGGTATGATCACTCTCAGCTTCAACCACAAGAACCCATCTTCAAATCAAGCCGGACCCAAACCGCCCCAGTTGCAAAGACCCATTCATTAATTCACTGATCATCATCCAAAACCAGAGAATTCTTCAAAAAAAAATTGATATAACCATTTACCCACCTCGAGAAATCACAAAACAACTTGCTTCAATAAACCACCAGTTTCTTCAAAGAAATTAGAACTAACCATTCAGACCCACCTCAGGAAATCAATAGAAACTGAGATATACAGAGTGACCCATCTAAGAGAATCTTGTGTTGAGGGAGAAAACAATCTAATTGGACAGAGAGCATGCCCCCAAAAATCCAAAACAAAGGAACAAAACCTGGAAAAAAGGTACTGAAATCTAAGTGGGGCACTCTATCAACAACCCATCATCAGAACAAAAGAGAAAGGGGTCCAGTTTGCATCAAGCACGCGGACCGAAGCGTGAGTGGTCGGATTATCGAGTGCTTTCGTAATTCAAATTTTTTTTTTATTTTTTATCTTATAGTGAGCAAAAGAAATCGACCTTTCAATGAAAGTGATCATCATACTGATTCACCCATCTTTTCCTTTGCCTTGCCTCTCTCAATCAACATACAAACAAAGCTTCAATCTTTCCCCCTCTCTCTCTCTCTCTCTCTCTCTCTCTCTCTCTTCTGTGTATATGTATATAATAATATGTAAATATATGTTCTCCTGTTGCGTTTCTTTCTTGCTTGGTTACTTGAAACTGGAAAACAGTGAATACGCTCTTATCCTGCGCACACTCTTTCTGTATATAGCGATTTCGTTGCAGCTTTAAACTCTGCGTAAATTTAGGTTGTAATAAGTAAATGAAAAAGAAGTGGGGAAAGTGGAGATAGACTATGCCAACACGAAAACGTACTCAAGTTTTTTCTGAGTTCTGAGTTAAGAAAATTGAGAGGAGAAAAATAATACTGTATTATTTTTCTTATATATATATATATATATATATAATATATATATACACATATGTGTGTACAGAGACTTTCTATGATACAACCATAGATAAACTCAAATGATTTTTAAAGTTATATTTTGGAACTTAAATATAATACTTTGAAATAGGGGTGTCCACCAGCACCAAACGTTTTTTTTATGGCTTTAAAATCGATTTTTCAATTTCGGTAGATTGGTTTAGACGGGTTGGTCAATTTTTTCGGTCAGTTTAAATTTGTGCTTTCCTTTTTAAAAAGAGGATCAATCAATTTGATTTTTGGTTTTTTTTATTTTCGACTTTTCTTGAATACTCCTATTTTACAATTTAAGTATAATATTTTGGGACCAAAATTCACTTAGCTATATGATATAGTTAAAAATCACTATAAAAAATGTTTGACACACACTTTTGACACAAAAGTGTAATCCGACCATTAATTAGCAAACACATCTCAGCTATCGAAAAAGCATGGTTGAAATGTGTTCAATGATAAAATCTATGCCAATCAATGACTAGATCACACTTCGTGTCAAAAAATGTGTGTGGTAACACCCCATCACTGTAATTGTATCATAAAATTTTGTCTGCCATACATATTTTTTTGAGAATCTTTTCTTTATCTTTTATCTTTATAAAATAAAAAGAATGAGAGTGTAGGAACCGGAAGTGACTAGCCAAGCCAGCAAAAGAGAAAGGAGAGAGAAAAAATTAAATGACAAAGGTAGCGCATTTTAGCACGGGAATTACGAGGAATTGCAAAGGGGCGTATTTTCTCAATAAATGTCACGAATCTTGATTTGAGCTTTCGCTCTTTGATCTTCACTTGCTCTTTTTCTGTGGGCCATCTTTCGGATCTTTAATGGGGGCCTTTTGGTGTGCTTTCTCGCCTGATATTTGACTCTTCATCACACGCGTGCGGTTCACGACAAATTAACAGGAGGCGCACGTTAACAAAAATGCGACTGGCCGTCCCGGTTTTTTTACGAAAATTTACAGCAACCACCACTGTGGATTACAACAATTCCAGATGATACCACTTCTGTTTTTCTATATTACACTAACCTCCTCATGCTTTAGTGATCGTGGAAAATGACTTAAATCATTATTTTGACTTTTAAAGAATGATCGAATTCTACATATTCAACTCTAAGAATGATTTTTAACTAAAAACTTTCATATTCAATTGGAAAAATGAAACTTGTAAATCATAAGTACGACTCAGTAAATAACACGACAACCGAAGCCAATCAAATTTCAGCATTGATAATTTGATAGAAATAGAGTATCCTTAATTGTACCAAACTTCGAACATCAATATTGTAATTCACCTTTTTTTTTTATTAATGGAAAATTTGTTTCGCACATGATCTTGGCTTCATATGAAGTGAACTATCTGTTTAACTTTTTATTTATTGCTGGGTTGGTACCTATTATGTATAAGTTTCATTTATAAAACATATTGTATTATATTAATATTTAGTTTCATTTTTGGTAACTAGTTTATGAGTTTTATAAAATTTTTCTTTTTTTGCTTTTAAAAGCTCTACATGGAGCCTTTAAAAGCACAAGGTTGCTTTTTGGTTTTATGATATCTTTTTGAATAGTAATGTGTCACTTGTATAAAATTATCAAACAACTTAGTAGTAAATTGCATAAGTTCCTTTCAAAAAGCCACGTGGGGGCCAAACTTGTGAATATATTAAATAATCAAGAAAACAACAAAGAAAAAAAGAAAAGAGAGCTAGAGTTTCTCATAACACAAAAAACTGAATGAATGAATAAATAGAAAAGAAGAGACAATAATAAAATATCTAGGTATACAATATTACCATAATATAAAGAAAAAAACTAAACTACCCTAAAGCTAATAAAACTAATTCTAATAACCCCCCCCCAAACTCACGATGCTGTAGTTAGAAACATAGAGAGTCTGCCAACCAAAAAACGAAAACGCTGAATCGGATGTGACTTTGTAAACAAATCAATAATCTGCGCAGAAGAAGAAACAAAAGGCAAAGTGATAGCTCGATGCTTAAGGTGATGACGAGTAATGTGACAATCAATCTCTATATACTTGGTCCTCTCATGAAAAACGAAATTGTGAGCAATCTGAATAGCACTCTTATTATCACAATACATAGGTGAAGGGCGAGGAAGGGAGACACCCATATCTGTAAGTAGTCGGCGTAACCAAATAACCTCACGGGTAGTCGAAGCCATAGCACAATACTCGACTTCTGTGGAAGACACAGCAACAACATCTTGCTTCTTGCTCTTCCAGAAATGAGAGAATCACCCAAAAATATACAAAATTCAGTAACAGATTTGCGATTTGTAGGATCACCGGGCCAATCAGCATCAGAGTATGCACGCAGCTCTAAAGAAGAAGATGACAAAAGTAAAAGACTTTGAAACCGAGTGCCCCTCAAGTACCTCAAAATACAACTAAGCCTAAGTAGTTTGATTAACTGTCTTGACTGTGACTCTTAATTAAGAATAAATAAAATTTAAAGTAGTAATCTGAATGTCCCAGATTGAAGAAATTATTCAATGAGTCTGTCACACCATGGCATCATGCTGAAGTGATGTGCCTTAATTGTATGACGACATGTTGCCATTTGAAAGAATGTGGACATGATATGTGTCCTTACAGATTTTTCAAATAATCATGCTCGGCCCTCGGCCCCTATTTCTAAGGGCACAATTTCTATATATATCATCTTCACATTTTGAAAAAAATCACATGTCGCCATACAATAAAACCATCACATTATATCAATATGATGACATAATGTGACGGACTCACTGAATAATTTCTACCCAGATTGAATTGGAAAATTAATTATTATGTACATACAACAAAATAAAGTTGCAAAATAAAGTTGCTTTAACTTGGAATTGGCCAGGTTGACATTGTTATTTTAAAAATCCAAGCTTAACCACACTATGCCGAATCAAAAGCACAAAAGATTCGGACAAAGAAAATGGAGTTTTATAATTGGAAAAAAAAAAAAAAGATTCAGAAAGACATGACAGGTTAAAAAATTAAAAATAAAAATACATGTGAATTGCAGAATGAGAAGTGTTAGGCACATATTTTAAATTATACCCCAAATTACACTCTATGTATTAAATGTATGTATTCTGTGTTCTTTGAATTCTTCATATTTTTCTGTGCACCACTTACACAACACAATGTACATATATTTAAAGCAAATGTGTGATTTAGAATATAGTTTGAAGTGTGTGCCTAACATTATTGTTGCAGAATTGGTGTAGAATTGAAGTTTAATTAGATAGGAGTACTTGTTAGTCAAAGTATGTAAAAGAGAGTTCACTTTAACGAGGAGCTAAGAAACTGTGCGTAGTGGATGAAAAGCTCATGCAATGTACATGATTTGGAATGATGTCTTGGCCACGGTTTGAAAACAAAAAGTGGAAAGAAAAAAGAAAAGAAAAGGCAAAAGCTTTAACAACAAAGGGCTAAAAGGTCTTTTAAGGTCAGGTGTTGTCCCCAGATTAGCACCACTCAAAATGCCAATTTTAGACCTCAGAAAACCAAAGACTTAGAGCATCGCCAGCAGTGTGATTTTTGTAGGGCAATTTAAGTTTTTGTATCCTACATACTCATATAGTGGGGTAGTTAGTAGGGTAAAAAACTTAAATCTATAGTAGTATAACTTAATTTTACACTTTGGTTAAATTTTTTATCATACAGAATAAATGGCAGAAGCAATGCCGGCTAGACCCTAACCGACAGAGGGAAAGCCACCACTCCCAGTCGACAAGCCCTTTGCCATTTAGTTATTCTTTTCTTTCTTTTTTTTTTTGTAATAAAATGCCCAACCGGCATTGGCTAAGCTGGCCACCACTGGCCGGCAAAGCCTTTGCCAGCTAGGCTTATTCCAATTTTTTTTTTAGGCAAGAAATAATTAAAAATAAAAAGATATAAAAATAAAATTAAAAAAAAAAATCAGAGCCAAACGGCATTGTTTCAGCTGGCATTCCCATAGCCGGCTACCCCTTTACTCTGATGTAGAATTTCACCCATCTGTATAGGAACTTATTTAGGTTTACCCTATACACCTCACAAACACAATCCACAAATATTACAATGTGTCTATCTCTCTCCTCTGCGAACCCCACATTGTCAGTAGATCTCACAGTGTTAGTGGACCCCACCAGAAGAAAGATAAACACATAGTGGAGTTTGTGGACTGTGTTTATAAGATTTGTTTGTGCCCAAAAACTTGCTTTCGGATATATCACTTGACAATTTTATGTGATAGTCTGTAACCAATTATAATAATTTTTTAATGGAATCCACAAATTAATAACGAGACATAGGTGGATCTCACAATCCGTATAATCGTTGTAATCTAATTGCAAGTTCTCACATGATACTCTTCATAACACCTTAAATTTTTTTTGAACAAATACATTGTAGCTCGAGAGTAAGGGTCCGTTTGATAAAACTGAAATCAAATACTGAAAATTAAGTGCTGAATTTAAGTACTAAAAATTTTAAACAGTTGAGTTTGCAATACGGAAAACAATGTTTCAAGTACTGAAATAGACTGCATTCAATGATTATTTTCAGTAAAAAAAAAATTAATTAAAGATTTTAGCAGATTTTTGACTGTTATTTCAATTAGGTGGTACATTATCAAACGCTTTGAAAACAAATAAGTGCCGAAAGTTTTTATTTTTACCACTTAATTGGTTTATTTAACACACCCTAAGGGTGCGTTTGATAAAATTGAAAATTAAGTACTGAAAATTAAGTGCTGAATTTTAAGTACTAAAAATTTTAAGCGATTGAATTTACAGTACTAAAAACAGTTTTTCAAGTGCTAAAATAGATTGCATTCAATGATTATTTTCAGTAGAAATTTTTCACTTAAAGTTTTTAGCAGTTTTTTGGCTACTTTTTCAATTAAGTGATACATTATCAAATGCACTGAAACAAAATAAGTGCTTAATGTTTTCATTTTTACCACTTAATTGAGTTATCAAACACACCCTAAGTCTTTGGGCACAAACACAATTCACAAACACCACAATGTGTATATCTCTCTCCTAGTGGAGTACACTGTTACTGTGGGGTCCACAGAGAAGAGAGATAGACACATGTTAGCATTTGTGGATTATGTTTGTGATATTTATTTGTGCCTAGTGACTTATTAATTAATATGATTAATTTTGCATAAAAATTGTCCTCATCCAACACACACAAGAAACCCTTATCGACATGCGTTGTTGCATTAACATATTTGGAATAAAGTAAAAGGAAAGGAAATGAATAAAAAAGATATTATGGTCATACCTACTTCACTAATAGAATGCCACTAACACCTATGGGTGAAAACGGATCAATTCGGTGCAAATTTTAGCCAAATCGACCAGTTTCCACTCGGATCGATTTAGTGTAAATTTTCAATTCGATTTAGTTTTTACACTACATGAAGTTTTTGAAAACCGACTGAACTGAACTGAACCAATCAGGGTCAGTCCTGTCGATCTTGTTACACCCCTACTAACTCCAGTAAAAAAGAGAAATATTATGGTCACACCAACTTCACTAACAGAATTCCACTAACACCTAGGGGTGAAAACGGATGGGATTGGTTCGGTTCGGTTCGGTTTGGTGCAAATTTTAGCCAATCCAATCGGCTTCGGCTCGGTTCAATTTAGTATAAATTTTCAATTCAATTCAATTTTTACACTGCATGAAGTTTTTGAAAACCGACTGAACTGAACTGAACCGATCAGGGTCGGTCCGGTCGATTTTGTTACACCCCTACTAACTCCAGTAGGAGATTATTATGTGGCAAAGTTATCTGGCACATAAGGGGACAAAAGCTTACACTTTGCCACATGGCAATCCCCTATTGGTGTTAGTGGATTTTATTAGTGAAGTGGGTGTGACCATATCATTACTCATATAAAAAATAATAAAAAAAAAAAACCTTATTTGAAAATTGGAAGAGTGTGTGTGTGGGGGTAGGAGAAAAAAACATGAGAGACTTACACACTATACTGACCTAAATAAGATATAGACTAATGCTAGATACACCTAAAAAAGATATTTGCCGAAATGGATAACTTATAAAGCTCTTTTTTATTTATAACAAAAGAATTAAAATTAGATTTTATTTTCCAATTTCCATAGACACATCAACATGTAAACAATTTAAGTGATTTTTTAGGAGTATTCAGCATTTTCTTAAAACATAATATTTAACTTTTTTTTCTTGACTTTTCTCATTGGGTATCTTTTACGAGTATGCTATGCTTCCCAATAGCTTACTCATATGTTATTTGTCCTTCTCTTTTTTGGGTCTGACTAGCTAAAAATAACAAAATTGAACATTTTTGGATCATAGTAATGTTAAACTTGCCGAGACCACCACACCAAATGATTTTTTTTTTAAGTGTAAGGTTGTACTTGCAAAATTTCTTATCTCCAATGTAATTCTCACCATATTGACAGTGATCCCACTTTCAATAATGATAAAATTACTTTAACACTTTTCAACGAAAATCAAATAAGTCATTACCACATAAATAATAAACCATAAGTGAGCCATAAGTGAGAATAACCATAACATTGCTATCCACTCAACAAAAGGGCCAGTTTTACTATTATTTTCCCATAGTAAACACATAACACAAGATGCCAAGGCTTACAGATGGGAAAACGATATCCACTTTGCCTAGTTCGTCCGGATGAACCAAATTGATGTTAATTTCAATGACGTATTGCTTTGTTTGGATAATGGCCAAAAATAGTATTTCTTATCTCTGTTTTTATTTTCCTTTTGGGGACAACCTAGACACTACATTTGATAAGTTGAACCAACCCCTCTTATATATAATTGAATGAATAACGCTTTTGTTTCTCAAATTTGTAATCGCAACACATGTAGGAGAGGAGTCACATGCAATTATTTAGATAATCTTAACGTTATGTTTATTGAGAATCAGGAGTGGAGCCAAAAAGTTTCACATGAGGGGGAGGAGGGGGCATATTTTACCGCTAGTACAAGTCCACACAGGGCAACGTCTCTAATGTTATTTTTTGAGGTATATTTGTACATATTTTTCTTTTCCTATAGCGCCAATTTATGGGAGAGGTCAAATAAAAAACAAAATATAATTAAACATAATTTATAATTTAAGAAACCCATGTAGTTAGATGAATATTTATGAAATGGGTTGATAATTGAAAGCTACAGTAATTAAGAACCTTCATTTATATGTTAAAGGGTTAACCATAATGGGAGATTGGGAATACACACAACTTAATTAGAAGCGATCTAGACCTTCCCTTCTTCCAAGAGACAATGACGGTGATCTGTGACAAATAATTTTTGGAATCATCCATAAAAAATTAAAGAGGGTACTCTAAATTTGCTCAGATCATCATCTATATATATATATATATATATTAGTTTAAACGCACGTGCGTTGCACGTGAACGGTGTCTATCTAAAAACTAATTAGGAATAGTAAGCCAAAATAATAATAAAAATTAAAAAAATTAAAAAAAACACTTAAATTAGGTATAAAAAAAATAAAAAATAAAAAATAAAAAGAAGAAGAAGAAGAAGAAGAATTCATGCAACTTCCACAATAAAAAAGATACACAAAGCACATACAACAATCAATTCATAGGGTAAAAAAATAATAAAAGCTGTTGAATTATTCTTCTTAGACTATTTGTTTATTTGTTCAATAATAATTTTTTTATGTTGCTATTTAATTGTTATCACATGTCCTAGCTAGAATTCTTTCTTACATCTTTAATATTTTGAATTTACTATTTTCTTTGCTCATTACTTAATAATGACTATATATTTATTTATTTATTTATTGTATGACCACATATGTTAGTATTTCATTAATTTACCGTGTTTGTTTAATGTTTAGTAATTTATTAAACTATAAAATTATTTCATATGTTCTAATTAGAATAAGTTACAAATCAATCATGATCTAGCTTTCTTAAATATTTTTTTATATACATTAAAATTTGATTCCTACAAAAAGGATTTAGGGAGCCTTCTACGTTCAAGATAGCCAAACTTTTTGTGTTGTGTGGCTTGAAAATTCTTAAAATCTTCAACCAAAATTTTTCATAAAGTCTCTATTGCCAAATTGCCAATATAATTGAAAGAATCACATAAGAAAAAAGGGATTTGATATTAGAAAGTAATTGCTTATTCATGGAGTTCACCTAAAGAAAGAGAAAAGATATTGAAACATGACAGAAGAAGGGAAAAAAAATGGAATCCACTAGCTAAGACCAAAATAGAAAAAACCAATAGGATGATAGTTTTAATTTAATTTAAAGTTCTAAAATTCTGAAAATGTATTGATAATCTATATCGAAAGAGACTTTTAGGCTCTATTTGGTGCACATATTGAGGGATAGGAAAGAAACGAAAACACTAAGGAAAATATTTTCGTTTGTTCATGAGCTAAAAAGGGCCTAAGGGTGTCCATTAATTTGATAAAATTGAAAATTAAGTGTTGAATTTTAAGCAGTTGAATTTGCCGTACATAACACATGAGTATTTCAAGTATTGAAATAGACTGCAATTAGTGATTATTTCTAGTCGAATTTTTTCAATTAATATATTCAATGGATTTTTGGCTGCATTTTCAATTAGAGTAATACTAGAGTCATAAAGAGATGCTTACAAAAGGATATGGTATCCCATATGGCAGAATTAAGTGTGGTGACTCTTTCAATTAAATGGTACATTATCAAATGTATTTGTACAACAAATGTGCTTAAATTTTATTTTACCACTTAATTGGTTATAATCACAAGCTAAATTTGTCTAGCTAACTTCCTATCTTTCTTGTGGAACTTAAACAATGATAAAAATTCTACGAATTATTGCTAATAAAGATAACAATAATAACTTTTCATAAAGAAAAATACTCAATTAAGTTTTACATTCAATAATTGTGTTGCTAAACGCATGGGTAAAATGGGAATGGAATAGGACACATGTCAGCATGGTAGTGGTGGATAAGCAAGAGTGAGAAAAATGCACTCTATGTTAAATGGGTAACCAAATATTAAAGTAGTTGAAATTGAATCCTAAATTTTTTTGAATGTATATCTTACCTAGAATAGGTTCGATAGAAGTTACCTAATTATTGTTGGTATAGAATAAACAAAATCGTGAGTGACTCATCATAGAGCTCCAAACAAGAAAAAAGAAAAGACGAAGAAGAATAAAACAAATCAAGATTCTTTAAAAAGAGTTATGTAATACTAAGAATTGATATCAGGAGTTGATGGGTATAGTTTTATGTCTGTGAAATTACTTCAGTACCCTTAATGAAAACTGAATCCAATAACTGTAAATAGAAGTCCCGTCATGAGAAGGGGACTGATGTTACTATAACTAATAGTTTTTTTGTTTTCATTTTGACCATTAAGGTATTGAAAATATTACATTAATAGTAATGAGAATGAAATTTATAAGTAAGTTGAATGAATGAATAGAAGAATAAGGAATAATAATTACCTTCAATGCAAAGCTTGAAAGTGCACACTTGTGTACAGATCAATCGTGTTTAGTTCATCATAGCACATTATTAAGAGAACACGAAGAGTAGACTGTTTTGTAAATCTTAATTAAAGTGTAAAAAAAATGTCCAAGGCTATGGAGAACTTGGGAAGTGGAGACGTATAATAGAAATTAGATAATACCAGTAAGTTCTTTAATACTATCATTAGTCTTCTAGTCCAAAAAAAAAAAAAAAGGAGAGAGAGAGAGAGAGAGAGAGAGAGAGAGAGAGAGAGAGAGAACTAAAATAATGTCTTAACAAATAGGGCCAAAAGTAAACCTGGGACTGAGAGGCTTGTGAATTCATGTTATTCTTCTACACGATTAATTTCTAGTACACAATTCATTTATTTATTCCTAATACTTGATTTCCTTATTTATCCTAATTTAGATTGGACTTTGTTTCATCCAATGATCCAATACTCAATTAATCCATTCTGGTCCACTTAAATCAAAGAAGCAAAAAATTGTTACACAATTACTCAAGGAACATACTTGGGTAAAGTTCGTTAGGTGTGGTTTGTTAAGTTCCCTCTCACAACAGTAGGTCTAAGGATTAAAAAAAATAATGTTTAAAATTATTTTATTTATTTATTTATTTATTTATTTTCTAGTTAATTAGGGTCTCACAATTGTGAGAGGAATCTAACAAACCATGTACAGCTAAGAAACTTTGCCCAAATGTATTCAATTACTAAAATTCTTCTATTAATTAGTTATTGATTAAATGTGAGCTTTTAGATAGATTAGCTCTCAAATATTTGTATTAATTGGAGGCTGAATGCAAGATTTATAATTGGAAGGTAAAATTTTTAAACATCGCGAGTGTAAAAAGAATCATATACTACTAAGAAATTGGTAATAGGAATTTAGTTAAGAGTCCTAAAATTCTTCATAGACATATATTATAACTCTTTAAGAGATATATATGTTACTAATCCATTATTCACGTAACCCACCGTGGAGTCCAAAAAAAAAAAGAGGGGTTATTACACTAAAACCCCTTCAACTATGACAATTTTCAATTGCCCTTAACTATAAAACTCAACAAATTGACCCTATCAACTATTTTAACTTTTCACTAACATCCCTTCTGTTAGGTTGTAGTTAAAAAAATTGATTACTTTTGTATCATGTTACCAATATAAAAGTGTTAACAACATAACATTTTTATCTCTTCTTTGAGTCGTTGAAATTTTAAGAGCAAAATTGCCTAAAATTTGGTGTACAACACAGGGCAATTATTATGCAACAAAAGATATTTTTGTCATAAAATTTCCAATGGCTCCAAGGAGGGACAAATAGATATCATGTTGCTAATAGTTTGTATCATATGTTGCTCACATGATAATAAAAAAAATAAAATATAAATTTTAAAAAAAAAATAAGAAAAAAAAAGCGTTCTTTTTTGGGATAGAATTCTAATGGAAGGGGTTTTAGAGAAAAATGCAATAGTTGAGGGGAGTTAGTTTGTCAAGTTTTATAGTTTAGGGGCGTATTTAAAAAAGAGTCATATTTGAACTAAAGTGTGATTGACTTTTTTCTTTTCTTTTTTTATTTTTATTTTTTATTTGTAAATTCCGATGGGAACTTGAGTTGTTTGGAAGGAGTTGTAATACACAATAGGATTAATGTCGAATATCATTAATATTAAGGAGTTGTAAAATTGTAGGGATTGTATATAACATGATATATCCAAAGTAAAAAAAAAAATGGTATACTAAAGTTGTTAAAACTCTAAGAAAATTACTTAAGTGAAAGTGCACCGATTGATAAAAGTGTAAACCACTTATAGGCATCGGTAATTATCAGTTGCTTTATATCTAAAATACTAAAACCATCCCACAAATGAATTTACCAAAATAACCACTACGATCTAGATTTGTAATATTTGTTGATCTATCTCTGCACATAAACATACACATAACAAACAAATATACATACGCATATAACATATACAAAAAGAGGTTATAAAAAAAAAAGTCCAAGAAAAAGAAAAAAAAACCAATGGATTTAGTTTATTCTAGAGTCCAACAAAAAGAAAGTTGATCTATGAGGCACATAAACATACACATAACATACAAATGTGCATATGTATATAATGTATATACAAAAAGAGGTTTAAAAAAAAAAAAAAAAAGAGTTCAACATAACGGCAAAAAAAAAACCAATAGATTTAGTTTATTCTAGAGTCCAAAAAGAAAAAACCAACCAAACACATAGATGTTGTTATTAAGTTGTAGGACTCTTATGGCATGGACACACTACAAATAAAAAAGTGGTATACTAAACTTTTAAAACTCTAAATTCTAAGGAAAATAGTTAAGTAAAAGTGCACCGATTGATAAAAGTGTAAAACACTTATGCACATTGATACATTTATATATATTATAGATATATGAAGAAGAGAAAAGGAAGAAAGAGATTGAGAGAGACAAGAGAAGACACTTACTATATTGACAGAACAATATCTGTAGGGCTATATGGGTGATGGTTGACGATCTGGTTTGAGGTGAAGAACTAAGGCTAGGTAGGTTGTGTCTGTTTTGTTTCTTTAATGAAATTGATTTGGTAAGGTGTTAGGGATATATACTAAAAGGTATGCTTTATGTAGTCAATTTAGTATTTACTTAATAAAATCAGTTGTTCTATTTTAATGAGAATCTGTGTGGGCAATGTTTGTATTATATTGTTTATTTAATATTGTGCATGTGTGTGTCTTATTCTACATAGTAAGTGATTTGGTATGTAGAGTTTGACTTTAGTAGGTGATCTAGTGTATAGAGTTTGGCTTACACACAAAAGATCAGACCATCAGATCTTGTAGAATATAAGATTTTGGTTTACAATCTTAGATAGGATTGGACACACCATCGGTAGGACTGTAGTATAGTGGTGTAGTAAGTTTGTCTTGACTACGAAAAATGGTATAGTTTCAATTCACTTTGCTAGTACACTTTTGTGTATTAAATGGGTCAGAGTTGGGCTAATTATCTTTATGCTGACTTATAAGGTAATTAATACCCCATGGTTATTATGAGTGCTTATGCTTTCAATTCTAAGTTAATTTATAGGCACATATATTTAATATTTACACTTTGATCCCTAAAATGGTAAGATCTTTAAATGGTTCAATATCTCATTGGATTGAGTAATAATATTAGTTATGTTATGTATTAATTAATGATGAAATCCACGTCTCAGTTTTGGGATTGATGATATCCCCTTGAAGAAGCTTATAAGTTTGATTATGTCAAACCCTGCAGGTGGATTTGTATCCGACATATCAGATAAGTTAAGCATAGGATCTTAAAAAAAAATTAGAAAATAATTAAATATGATTGTCAGTAATTATATTTAGGGTAAATTACACAAACCTCCCCTGAGGTTTGTCTTAATTACACGGACCTCCCCTCTTGTTTCAAAAATTACACAGACCTCCCTCGAGGTTTGTAATTAGGTAACAAAACGCCCCCTCCCCTAACGGTACGTTATTTTTTTTTTACATTAGCCTCCCCTGAAAATTACAACTAGCCCCCTAATATTATAAAATTGTCAGACTAAGCCCCCTTTCTCTTATATTTTTGTTCTAATTATAAAATCCCTCCTCCCTCTTATATTTGGGTTAATTTTTTTAGCATTAATTTATATCATCTACACAAAATACATATAAATAGGTCCAAAAAATTTTTTTTCCCCAAACAAACCTCTATCAAGCCCCCCATGTATTAATTTTCTAGATCCGCCCCTGTCCCTATACTTCAAAAATGATACACTTAACCCCCTGTGATTGTGGACTAAAATGGAATTGTTATGATTTCACTCAAAACTGATAAAAATTCTAAAATTGGTTAAAAATATAAACACTTAACTCATTTTATGATGTTAATTTTGGGGTTAACGCTCTTTGAGTGAAATCATAACAGTTCTATTTTAGTCCACAATCACAGGGGGTTAAGTGTCCACTTTTGAAGTATAGGGACAGGGGCGGATCTAGAAAATTAATACAGGGGGGGGGGGGGGGGGAGGGGCTTGATAGAGGTTTGTTCGGAGGAAAAAATTTTTTGGACCTATTTATATATGTTTTGTGTATATTTTGTGTAGATGATATAAATTAATGGTAAAAAATTAACCCAAAAACATAGGAGAGAGGAGGGATTTTATAATTAGCACAAAAATATAAGAGAAAAGGGGCTTTAGTATGATAATTTTATAATATTAGGGGGGCTAATTGTAATTTTCAGGGGAGGCTAATGGAAAAAAAACTAACGGATCATTAGGGGAAGGGGCGTTTTGTTACCTAATTACAAATCTCGAGGGAGGTCTGTGTAATTTTTGAAATAAGAGGGGTGGTCCGTGTAATTAAGGCAAACCTTAGGGGAGGTTTGTGTAATTTACCCTTATATTTAATTAATGGATACATGTAATCTTTGTAGGATTAAGGTTTCGAAAAAATTAAATTTAAAGCACATCGGAAAAACAAAGTTGATAAACTTTATAGGTAACACAGATTTACTACTTATCAAGTCCATAGATGCGTAGGAGGAAAGATAGAGTGCAATACCTTTGTGTCTTGAACTCAATTCTGATTACTTCAACGTTCAGCAATCTCCTCTAGATGGTCTTCATCCTTATGACCCCTCGAACATTTGCTGGAAAGACTTGGATAGAACCGTTATAGAGAGGTGAGGGAGGCTAAGAAAATCCTAAAATACTTTCTGGAGAGCTGGAGCAGTAAAAGCGATGTTCAACTTAATTCTGCACGCGGCTCTCCTATTTATAGGTTTTCAAACCGACCTTTGATTTCAATTGATTGAAACACTTTCAAGATTGAACTTCCAATTAATTGAAGCATTTTTAATCGATCGAAAGAGACTAGTAATCAATCGATTGAACTACCTTCAATCAATCGAACTTCCTCTTCCTGCCTTTCCAAGTATTCTTGCAGAGCTAAGAGTGGGATCTCCTAGGTTCTTTATTGTTGGCTCAAATCATTTGTTAATCACTGTGATCAAACTCTTTGATCAGGTAATTAATCAACTAATTAGTTAACGTTAACTCCACTATAAAAGGATAACTGCACTCCAACTCAAAAGATCATATCTGAAACGATAATTAAACTTGTATGGTGTACTAATGACCCTCTATCGTTAGAATTAATAATCATATTCAGGTAGTCGAATAATTGTTATTGTCAACTTGAATGACCTTTACCAATCCGAACCATATTTCATTGCGAAATTAGAAAATTTAGGTTGTTTCTGATAACTCAATTAAGTGCTGTAAAAAATACAAATATTCAACACTTATTTATTGTCAGTGCATTTGATAATGTACCATTTAACTGAAAAGTAGTCAAAACCTACTGAAAACTATAAGTAACAAATTTCTACTGAAGAAAATCACTGAATGCAGTGTATTTCAGTAAATAAAACATTATTTTTGTTCTGTAAATTTAAATGCTTAAAATTTTCAGCACTAAAAATTCAGTACTTTTAATTTTCAGTTTTATCAAATGGACCCTTAGTATTTACCTGGGAGAATGATGTTGTTGGGAATGTGCCCTCAAACCAGATTAGTTGGACAATGAAATATCATAATGCATATACGTATATTAGTTCATGAGATGAATATTACACTGAAATCCTTAAACATCATTGTATGTGTAACACCCGTACCCAGAGAGCGGGTAAATTATTATTTTTATATGCATTAATTAATATAATTAGTGTATAAAATGGATTAAGGGGAGGCTTGGACTCGCCCGTATGAAAAGTGTTCAGAGAAGGACACCATTTGGAAAAAAGTCCCCAGTGAGGAGGAACAGTAAATGAAGTGGGACCCAGTGAAGGGCTCGGATAAAATGATTTACATTTTATATGATTAGATGTATTTATATGATTACATGAATATTTGTTTAAATGCTTCCATATTATATGATGATATATGTGTTAGCATTTGGTGATAAATTGGACATCTAAATAAGGGTATAATTAAAAAAGATTCATAATTAGTAGGTGCAATAGCAACTTCACAAAATATATGGGACCCACACGAAACTTAGACAAACACACATTTAGATAATTGGGTAGTTAATGGAATGTTTAGGGGATTTCATAATAAGAAACTTTGGGGGTGTAAACGAAAAAGGAGAAATTGTGAGAGTTTGACAACACAACATGCAATGCATGTGTGTCAAGAGACTAAGGAGTCTTTCATTTATAGCAATTAAAGAAAAAGAATAGAGAGAGCTCGGTAGAGAAGACGGAGACGAGACACCGACATCATTTTTCCGTCGCCGCCGTTCCTCGTTCGCGAACCGAAGCCGTTTTCGGACTTGTGGAGGTGAGACGATCATTTCTATACGTCGGATTTTGGTAGCTCGTACTAATCGATGACCCGTGGTTCACCGAGTTCATGTAGGAATCTCTTTGGAATAGGAATTGAGCTTGAATTTGGTGGAAGTTGGGACACGTGTAACATGCCCACACGTTCAAAACACCCTTAATTCCTTAAGAAACACATGAATTTGACTTACTAAAACAGCTCCGTTGACACAAAACAGACCCAAGGGTAAAATGGTCATTAATAAAGTATAGCAAATTTTATATGAAAAGATAGCTCTTTGAGTCCCGGTTCCAACGCAAAAAACGGTGCGCGAATCCGAGTTTTCTAGAGAGAGTTATGCGCGTTTTCATAAAAGCCGTCGAGGCTGAAACTGGGCAAGCGGATCGATCCGCCCCAAATCCAGATCGATCCGGATTTAGCAGATCTTCATTTTCTGCAGTTCCAGATGCCCCGGATCGATCCGCACTTGGCCCGGATCGATCCGGTTCCTGCAAATGAGTTTTTCTGCTGCTAAAACCCTGCTATACCAGTTCAAAACATTCCTCAAGTTCCAAAATTTGTTCCAACATTATAAAAACTTTTGGGAACACTTTCCAAACACTCACAAACATATCCACAACATGCTTAAATCTTTCCAAATCATTCAAACCATCTTCCATGTGCATTCAAATGAGGAACTAACCAAAGGAAACCTCAACTTGCATCATATTACTCCCAATACACATGATAAGTAACTAGCAACCATGACACATGGTTTGCTAAACAACTAAACATAAACCCCCAACTTGACATATCACAAACTTCCTCAAAACAAGAGTAAAAATGTTGTCAAAACTTGATTAATCCATACCAAATCCTCATAGCCACATTCAAAACCATTTATGAAATATACCCAAGTGTCCCAAAACTTTACCCAAACATCATAAGAGTTTTCCCAACCATTACCAAACATTTTAAAAGTAGTTGAAACATACATAATCCATAGAATTCCCACTAGGAACCTTAATTTTTCATTCAAAACCATGTTCTTCCAACACACACATAAATATTTACACATAAGGAGAAACTAAGTTAGTTTTACAACCAAAACTACTAACTCTTCCCAACTTCACTCCCAAAATACATAACTTGCAACTTGCAAGTACAACTCATGGTTTGGAACATAAGCAACCAACCATACCCAACTTTACATATGACAAGTCTCCAAAAACAAACCCAAGCTACATTTACATTGCCAACAAAAGATACATTCTAAGCATAAACTAGCTAGGCATATGAACACATATACACAAGGACAAATCCCAAGCCCAACCCGTCGTGCGGATCATTTCCTCTCCTCGTCTCGTTTGGTACCTGCGATGGTTATTTAATAACCACAACAGAAAATATATTTCGTTTAAGCTTTCGCTTAGTGAGGGAACTAATCATGCCATTGGAATGCAAAGTATGTAAATGCAACAATCATTATGAATGACAACAATTTGATCTCCGGGAAGTCAAGTCATTCCAGCCACCACCCCCGGGTCCTTCTCACACCGGATTTTTCTCACTTTTGGCGCATATAGCGCAACACACACTCTCTTGTGACCCCGGAGGCGTCACCGGCATTTCATTGTGGTCGTCACCACGTCCTACTCATTGAGGACTTCCTATCCCTTACATATGGGACCTATAAATGGTGACCACTACTTGACTTCCTTTTGATCCATATAAACATTTAAGCAACTTAGCACATAAGCATAACAATTTCACCTTATTGACATGCTTTTTACCCAATTTCAACAACATATACATACATGAGCATTAGTTTAACAACTATGAACCACAATTATCTCATTATCATAGCTAAACATCCAATTGAGAGATTAGGACACTCACCTCCTCGATTTACTAGCGATTAAGCCTAGATTTTCCCAATCTCTTGCTAATTTCCAACCCAAATTTCACCGGTGTAATTCCTACATAAGTTTGGTATCAAGAACATCGTCTATTAAGAACGGTTGCCGTAAAAACGTTGCCGAAAATGAAAATAAATTACATGCATGTGATCCTCTTACCTCCACGAGTCCAAAGGTGGTCTCGGATCGTAAATCCGACGCCGGACGGCAAAGAAACGGCAAGAAACGTCGTCGAGAATTTTCGTCGCCGACCCGAGCTCTCGTTCTCTCTAAATTGCTGGAGATCTTGTGAATGAGACACATATGCATGAAGCATATGTGTTGTCATCAACTCTCCCTATATTACATTTACACCCCCCAATCTTTCTTAAGCTTTATTATGAAACCCCCAAGTCAATTACAATATCTACCCACATTTTCTAAATGGATTTCATCTAAGTCCTGCGTGGGTCCCAAACGTGGTCCCACATAAATTATGAGGTTGCTATAAAACCTTCCAGTTATCAATTTTTATTCAAATACGCCCTCACATGGGTACCCAAATTGGTCCCCTTTTCTATCATAAGACATAATAACATCAATAAGCATTTAAACAAGTAATCATATAAGCACATAATGACATCAAAATGCAAATTATTTTAATTAGACCCTCGTTGGGCCCCACTTTTATACCAGTCCTGCCTTTCACATGACTTTCATCTGTGTCCGCATTTGAACACCTTTTCACATGTGGGTTCATAACCCCACCTTAATTCATCTCGTGCATTAATTATCTTTAATTAACACATATTATTATCACATTAATCTTCTTTTCCGGGTACGGGTGTTACACACGCAGCGGAAAAACAAAACACATTTTAAAACCAGAGGTTCAGTCGACTGGGTCGGGGCCCTCAGTCGACTGCTCAGTCGACTGAAGAAGGCAGAGAGTTTTCAAAAGGGTTTAATAGCAATTCCAGTCGACTGAGACTAGGGTCAGTCGACTGGGCCTCCAGCCTTCAGTCGACTGAATCAGGCAGAATCAAAATAAACACATTCACTTACAGAGGTCCAGTCCACTGAGGCATGGCCCAGTCGACTGCTTTTGCCATAATAAGAAGCAGTAGCTAGCAGGCACAGGGTTCAGTCGACTAACACAGGACCAGTCAACTGCTCCCCTGGCAGCAGCCCAATCTGCAGAATTTCAAGTTTTAAAAGCTTCCTACCCTTCACCAATGATCAACCACTCAAACCAAACCCAAATCAAAGTAATCCTAGCTGTATTAAAACATTTCTAAGCAGGGTTACAACATGTCACTAATTATTACAACGGTTTAAAATCCATTCTATCATACGAAGTTAAACATAAGTTAAAACGATGAAAATTCTTATTACAACATCCTATTGTCCCAAAACTACAAGGTTAACATTCAAGTTGCCTCCCAAGCGAACTCCCAACCCTCATGCTCACTTCTGCGATTCCTCGCCAGCATTTATACCTGCAATGGTTATTTGAATAACCACACATATTTCGATTTGTTTAAGCTAATGCTTAGTGAATAAATCAACATATGCACATGAATGATAAACATGTCCGCATTCACATCTCTACAATTCATACTAGTCGCCGGAGACTCACGTGCCCGTCCATACTCCCAATCCGCGACTCCTCGCCAATAAGTCCACGCGAAAGGGTAAGACCCACGATTCTTCTCTTCAATCGTGCGACCTTAATGCCTATATCGGCTCCACAAAATGGCACGGTGACCACGTGCTCCTTCTTACCCAAATAAGCAACTTAACATGCTCAAATACATATCACCATGCTCGCGGTAATCAAAACATTTCATCGTGCTATTGGGCCTACTTATCAATATAAATGCCCAATATAAACTACACAAGATATCTCTAAGTATTAATACATGCTATCTCTAAGTATCACCATGATCGCGCGCGCGAGTTTGTGCAGTAGCTTCGTCTTCTTCCCCAGAATTCATTTGTTTCAGTTTTAAGGGTCCATTTTGACCCATTTTGTAATTCCGAATTAAATATGGCAAGTAATATATGGATCTCTCCGGTTTTGACGAGAATTAATAATCTACGATCAATTTTACATGATTCCACCTATAACTCATGAATTTAATGAAAAACTAAAAGTTTGACAAAACTTAAATTCTAGTATACTTACTCATATGAACAAATTGGGTTCTAATATTGCAAACATGGCATATATAATATGTAATCTATCATATTTCGTTCTACAAACGGATTTTAGTTAACTTTGAAAAATTATGATTTTCAAAACTCAAGCTCCCATGGAGGTATTAGTGATGGTGGTTACAAATACACACATATAAATAGTAAATGAACATGACTTTACATTAAGAGTGAGTTTGAAATACTCACTGAGATATAGATTGAAGAAGTTGTTGAGAGAGATATAGGAATTTAGCAACAATAAAAGTTTTGGCTATGGAGTCTTGAAGCTTCCTCTCTCTATAATATTGTAGAACTCTCTGTGTATCTCTCTCAACTCTCTCTGTGTCTGTGAAGTGCAGCAAGAGTGGTGTACAAAATGTGAGCTGTGATTGTGTTTATAAAGAGTCACAAGAGCTTGGAGCCCAAGTTCCTTCACCAAGGCTTAATCACCCAATTAAACACACTAATCTCTTAGACAATCTGCAGGTTAGCAAGGTTAACACATGCTGAATTATACATACACATTGCTTCACTGATGAATTAGCTCAACAATTACACCAAGGGTCAAGTATAGACTAGTAGGGGGCAAGCTTGAGTTGTTTGGGAAAAACAACTTGTGGCCTTAGGAATACATACACACACAAAGCATTCCCAAACAAGCCCAACCCAATGATTAGTTTCCATAATAGGCAAGTAAAGTGTATGTCACATCTAGCTTTACGTCAAATCCCAAAATCTGTGAAATTTAGCACAGCGCGGACAGTTTTGCACATAAACTGGTATTTTCATGACGCGGTGTTCGTCATAAAAATGCAGAAAATTCATTTTAACTAAGGAAATGATTTTCTGGTTTTATAAAAATACTGTTTGAGTCAAAAAGAAATATTTCCACCGTCTTTGGAATACAGATTTTGAAATCCACACGGTCATTACTAACTTTACAGAAATTGCAATTTGACCCCAAAAGAATTTTAATATGAAATGATATAAATAGCAAGGTTCTAGAACATAAGGATTTGTAATTGAAATAAAAGCGGGCAACACACATTGATTAAGAATATGACAATGCAAATACAGATTAATTATGGAAATGTTAGATTAAAATTAGATGCAAATGCAGGTTGTTACATCCTTCCTCCCTTAAACAGGATTTCGTCCTCGAAATCAAGACTAACTAGTCCTGAAACAACTCCGGGTACTTCTTCCGCATATCAGCTTCAACTTTCCACGAGGCTTCATTCTCGTCATGGTGGTTCCACTGAACCTTCACCAACGGAATGTCCTTATTCTTCAACTTCTTGATAATCTAATCTAGGATCTTCACAGGTCTCTCCTTGTAAGAAACGTTATGACTCGTCTCAATATCGTCATAACTAACTACGTGCGAGGGATCTTGTATGTACTTCCTTAGCATACTCACATGGAATACATTGTGAACCCAAGACATCTTCGGTGGTAGTGCCAGTCGATAGGCCACTTTCCCGACACGTTCCAAAATCTCAAATGGTCCGATGAAACGCGGAGCTAACTTCCCTCTCTTGAGACCGAAGCGTACTACTCCTCGAGTCGGGGAAACTTTAAGAAGTACGTGATCTCTAATACTGAATTTCAAATCTTTCCGGCGTCGATAAGCATAACTCTTATACCGGCTCTGAGCGGTTCTCATTCTTTCCTTGACCAAAGAAATCTTCTCGTTGGTTTCTCTAACCAAATCTGGTCCCAACAATTCTGTGTCACCAACTTCTTCCCAACACAATGGAGAACGACATGGTCGTCCGTACAAGGCTTCGAACGGAGCCATATCGATACTAGTGTGGTAGCTATTGTTATAGGCAAATTCAACCAACGGCAAGTGTGTCTCCCAAGATTCTTCAAAATCGATCACACAAGCCCTGAGCATATCCTCCATGATCTGATTAACACGCTCGGTTTGTCCATCTGTTTGAGGGTGAAAAGCAGTACTAATCTTGAGCGAGGTTCCCATAGCTTCTTGTAGACTTTCCCAAAATCCAGAGGTAAAACGCGCGTCACGGTCTGACACAATCGACACAGGTGCACCGTGAAGTCCCACAACTTGTTGTATGTACATCCGGCTCATCTTCTCTACCGGGTATGTCATACTATAAGTAATGAAATAAGCTGATTTTGTCAGTCGATCCACAATTACCCAAATAGCGTCATGATTCTGCTGCGATCGAGGCAATCCTACTACAAAATCCATCGTGATGTGTTCCCACTTCCAACCAGGAATAGGTAGCGGTTGCAACAATCCTGACGGTCTCTGATGTTCAGCTTTGACTTGCTGACACGTCAAACACTTGGATACAAACTCGGCCACGTCTTTCTTCATGCCTTCCCACCAGAAATTTCTCTTCAAATCTTTGTACATCTTAGTTCCTCCCGGGTGAACTGTATACCTTGATTTATGTGCTTCTTCTAGAATATCCTTCCTAAGTTCTCCAACATCTGGCATACATAATCTATCCCTACAATGATACCCTCCATCGATTCCCACCTTCCATTCTGTTAGGTCTTTTTCTGACATCTTTACGAACCACGTCCGAAACTTCTCATCTTCTTTCTGAGCTTCAATAATGCGGTCGACAAGAACAGGCTGTAGGATAAGACATCCGAAAAGTTGTCCTTCTCCTCCTTCAGCACTCTGTACATCGAACTCCGCCAACGTCTCCAATGCTTGCCATTCTCTAACCATTAAGGAGGCGATCGTCTCCCGAGTCTGTCGACTCAAAGCATCAGCGACCACATTAGCTTTACCGGGGTGATATTCTAATGTGAAGTCGTAATCTTTGATCAGCTCCATCCATCTGCGTTGCCTCATGTTCAACTCTTTCTGTGTGAACAAGTATTTTAGGCTCTTGTGATCGGAGAATAAATCAAACTTCTCACCGTAGAGATAATGTCTCCAAATCTTGAGTGCAAATACTACTGCCGCCAACTCCAAATCATGAATGGGATAGTTCAACTCATTCGGCTTCAGCTGTCTGGATCCATATGCGATAACTCTACCATCTTACATAAGTACACACCCTAGTCCTTGATATGACGCGTCACTAAAGATAGTGAACTTCTCATCAGGCTTGGGTATAGCTAGTACCGGCGCGGTAGTGAGTCTCTCTTTCAACTCTAGAAAGGCTCGCTCATGCTTCTCTGTCCACTCGAACTTCAAATTCTTCTTCGTCAACCCAGTTAAAGGTGCTGCTATCTTGGAGAATCCTTCAACAAATCTCCGATAATAGCCTGCGAATCCAAGAAAACTCCGAACTTCTGTAGGGTTGCTCGGCCTAACCCAGTTTGACACAGCATCGGTCTTGGATGAATCCACCGAAATTCCTTGAGATGACACCTTGTGTCCCAAAAATTTCACTTCCTGTAACCAAAACTCACACTTACTGAACTTGGCATACAACTGGTGATCCTTGAGTGTCTGCATCGCAATCCGAATATGTTGCTCATGTTCTTCTCCTGACTTAGAATAGATCAGAATATCATCTATGAAGACGATGACAAACTGATCCAAATAAGGCTTGAACACTCTGTTCATCAGATCCATAAACACTGCCGGGGCATTCGTCATTCCGAACGACATCACCAAAAATTCATAATGACCATATCGGGTTCTGAACGCAGTCTTAGGTATGTCTTCCTTCCGTACCCTCAACTGATGATATCCCGACCTAAGGTCTATCTTGGAAAATGTTGTAGCTCCTTGTAGTTGATCAAACAAATCATCGATCCAAGGCAAGGGATACTTGTTCTTGATAGTCACTCGGTTCAGTTCTCTGTAGTCGATACATAACTGTAGCGTTCCGTCCTTCTTCTTCACGAATAACACTGGTGCTCCCCAAGGCGATGTACTTGGACGTACAAAACCTAGGTTCTCGAGCTCTTGAACTTGTTCCTTCAATTCCAATAGTTCGGTGGGGGCCATCCTGTAGGGAACCTTGGTAATTGGTACAGTACCCGGTATAAGCTCAATACAGAACTCTATACTTCTCTCGGGCGGTAAACCAGAAATGTCTTGAAATACTTCTTCGAAGTCCTTGACTACAGGTATAGACGACGCTGTCGCTTCTATACTGACGACTTCGATGTTAGCCAAACACCTTGTGAGGAACATATCTCCCGAAGGGTTACATTGAAAATCAAAGAGTTGATTCTCGCTGTCGGAGAATGTAATTCTCTTCCTCGCACAATCCAACTTCACTTGATTCTGAGAGAGCCAATCCATTCCTAGGATTATGTCAAACTCCTTCATCGATAGGACGATCAATCTAGATGGGATCTCACGGTCTCCTATTCGTAGAGGACAGTCCTTGCACACATGTCCTAATCTGACAGCAGCTCCTAATGGTGATGTAGCCTTTAAAGCTTTCTCTAAACGATGAGGTAAGATACCCAATCTCCGAATAGTATTAACAGATATGAACGAAAGAGCAGCACCCGTATCAAATAACACTTTAACATGAGAGTTAAACAGAGTCAAAGTACCTTCCACTGCTTGTTGATCAGGTTGAGCTTCTCCATAATCTCATTCTTCATACACAGTTCCATCATAACCAACGACATCAAGAATAATAGCATTCAAGCGGGTCTGACCCAGTTGTCCATAAGTCACCTGCTTAGGAGCAGTGCAGAACCTGCTGATGTGACCTGGTTCGCCACAGTTGAAGCAGACTATCCCTTGCTGAGCAGCACCCCTTGGTGCCTTGCAATCTCGAGCCAGATGACCAGGGTTGCCACAGTTGAAGCACTTTCCACTACTACTCCCTTCTCCTACTCGGGGTTGAGTCGGATGGGTAATAGCCTGGGTCTTCTTGCTTCCGTCGAAATTTCTCTTTTGCCCTTGGGTACAATTCATTGGTGGTCTATTCCCAAAATTACCCCTCTGAGGCGGTCGGAAATCAAATTGCTTACGGTTCACTCGAGCATCCTCTTCCAGATCAGTAGCCAAACCAACAAGTCCTTCAAACGATTTATCTAAGTGGCCGAGAGTCAGGCGACGAATCTGCGGTGTCAGCCCTTGGTTATACTTACGGATCTTCTTCTCCTCAGTATCAACCAGGTGTGGAGCAAACCGAGACAGTCTCTCGAACTGTGTGGTGTACTCTTGCACCGACTTCGTTCCTTGCGTCAGATCCATGAATTCCTTCTCTCTTCTATGCCTCTCTGTAGCCGGGAAGTACTTTTCCAGAAATCTTCCTTTGAATGCAGTCCACGTCATCCCCATTGCAGCTCCATTCCCAATAGTAGCTATAACCGAATCCCACCAATCTGCGGCAGCATCGGTCAATTGAAATGTAGCCAACCTCCTCTTATCCATCTCGTTGCACTGGACTGCTTCGAACATGCGGTCCATCTGTCTTAACCACTGTTCCGCTTTCCAGGGTTCCGCGATACCCGCAAACTGCTCGGGCCTTAGTGCATGGAATCTTTCCAACAATTTGTCTCCAGTTTGACGGTCTCGTCGATTGTCATTCGTATTACCGATTCTTTCCAACCGTCTGATAAACCCTTCGAACATCCCCGTAGGATCGGCAGCCTCAGGTGCTCCCTCGATCAAATTCGTGTTCCTCCTTAGTCCTCCAGCCATTCTATGCATGATAGTGATAGTAGAATGAGAAACATGCATGCAACAGTGCTATGAAGCAATTCAAATGACAACAATATCCAAAAGAGTATATTATATATATAACTTCTTGTCAAGTTGATACAAAAAACATGTATGGTCAGATCAATGCCTACCCTACCTGAATGAGTTAGGACGCATGCAAGAGTTAATGTTACAAAAATGGGTCATTGCCCTACACTCTAATGCATGTAATTACAGTTGCAAAAGAAGATAGAGCTTATAGTCAAAAGTAGTTAATATGTACAAAGCCATCTCCAGAAAGTCAGTCGTCTCCATAAGCAGCTATCAGGAGATCCAGCAAGTCGACTGGGCGAAATCGCTGAGCCTGAAAGGGGCCCACCCCATCATAGCCTGGAGAGGTCGAAAATGAAGCAGACGCAGGGGCATCTGCCTCAACTAGCATCTCCTCAGGTAAGGCGGCTCAAGTGCTAGCTCAGCCTCTAGGTCAGCGGCTAAGTCGCCTAGACCTATGCCATCCTCCACATCCTCTCCACCTACTGGGACCACATGAACAACCCCATCATCGTCCTCGGCGATGGGAACTACTGGTGGGGGCATCTCTAACTGAGCCAGATGGGCGTGCACAATCTGGATCTCGAGGGGGAGATAGAAAGCATCGCTATCAATCAACCTCAAAACCTCAACCAAAATCAAGCGCTGAGCCTCTGCAAAGTAACGAAGCTCTAGGCGGATACGAGTCAGGTCGACTAAGCCTACCACATGAACCTGGTGCCATAAATCAGATACTACGGTCGCTGTGGCCAACTGCTCAACGGCCGCATGATACAAGTCAAGAAAGGCTGGGATCACTACCCCAGGTGTCACAAAGTGTCCCCCAAATCCGTCTGGTACATATAGTGGATGAGCTGGGTCCATACCTGATAAAAAGGTACTACTTAAGTCAGGAAAGAGATAATCTTAGGCGTTTGGGTTCTGAGTCTATCCTCCCTGTCGTATCATCGGGTGTGCAAATCTTAAGCTAACAGATTGTGGAATCGGGTCTAAGCTGGTAAACCCTAACCTGGCTAAACTATCTTGAGATAAATTATAACATGGCTCTGATACCACTAAATCCTGTCACGCCCCGACGTAGCATAAATAAGGAAAGCGTTTAATTTCCTTTATGGACCCGTAGGTCGCGACAGTTTGAAGGATCGATTCCGTCCCAAACGTCGAACAACAATAAACAATAATTAGAGCAAAGCAATCAAGGCTTATAAAATTTTTCTAACTTATTACATATTACAGCACCGGGTCATCTAAAGGCACAGACCGCCTTGAAGTAAAACAATAACTTAATGTCTATTACAATCATCCTTATTACAAAACAGTCTAAAACTTAAACATATAACTTAAAATGTGCAATGACAATAACAGATTCTCTTCCAAAAGCAGCCGTTCTCAATTAGCATAGTCATAAGGCTCAGCATAGTCGTAACCTGAAAAGCCTGAACACGACTGTCCAGGACGCATCAACGTCATCAGCTTCAAGAAGCTGGTGAGTATTAAAAACATGACTTTGAATGTAAAACATACTCATTTACCTTTTTCCATTTTCAATTTTGTAAAATCAATCGTTTGACCACAGAAAGAATTCATTTTATAAAACAACGAGGGATATCTTAAAAGTCGTTCATTCATAAAAGCATATGTTCGTGTATAAGACAATGCACCACACTCATCTTGCCGACTCTTTTCTCTCGACAGACACAACAACCCACTATCTCACTCCAGTATCTTTGAAACACTAAGATAGCCACACTTTAGCAACGGGGTGCCAGGGAGTGTCCAGTTTGCCTCACTCTTTGGTTCGGGGTACCAGGGAGTGTCCAATGCCTCACACTTTGAATACCTAATCCGCCATGCAAATACCGGAGCAACCTCACGTAGTATCCAGACTCGGGTATCAGGGAGTGTCCGTAGGCCACACTTTAGCACTACCATGGGTGCCAGGGAGTGTCCAAGTTCGGCGTCACACACTTTAACGCTACCATGGGCGTCAGGGAGTGTCCTTATTTGCCACCGTCGCATTTCAAAGATACTCTCGCCGTAACCTCAACCACAACCACAACTACAACCACAACCACAACCACAATTGCAACCACAATCTCAATCTCGATCTCATACTCTTTCCATACTGACCATTACTCTTTTCCACACTGACTAACACCCACATGCATGTACCACTGACCCCACATGAATGACATGAACTTAAACATAAAGCAAAATACTGGATTAAAGGCACAACGTACGTACGGAGTTTTATAAGTCTTAATACAGCGTTCTACTCGTTCCAACACAACCAATTAAGATTCTATTTTAACAATTTTCCCAAACAGGGCCTTAACAGTCCCTAAAAGTTGAATCAAATAGTCCTTTAACACAAAACAAGCAAAACCAGAATCTGCCAGAAATCGCGCGCGCTGGCCGCTCGCGCGATCTACCCATTTTTTAATTTATAATATAAACTCTTCTGTCTGCCTGGGGAAACAAGGGTCGCGCGCGCGAGGGGTCGCTCGCGCGGGCCGCTCGCGCGATCGCTCGCGCGAGTTTGTGCAGTAGCTTCGTCTTCTTCCCCAGAATTCCTTTGTTTCAGTTTTAAGGGTCCATTTTGACCCATTTTGCAATTCCGAATTAAATATGGCAAGTAATATATGGATCTCTCCGGTTTTTGACGATGATTAATAATCTACGATCAATTTTACATGATTCCACCTATAACTCATGAATTTAATGAAAAACTAAAAGTTTAACAAAACTTAAATTCTAGTATACTTACTCATATGAACAAATTGGGTTCTAATATTGCAAACATGGCATATATAATATGTAATCTATCATATTTCGTTTTACAAACGGATTTTGGTTAACTTTGAAAAATTATAATTTTCAAAACTCAAGCTCCCATGGAGGTATTAGTGATGGTGGTTACAAATACACACATATAAATAGTAAATGAACATGACTTTACATTAAGAGTGAGTTTGAAATACTCACTGAGATATAGATTGAAGAAGTTGTTGAGAGAGATATAGGAATTTAGCAACAATAAAAGTTTTGGCTATGGAGTCTTGAAGCTTCCTCTCTCTATAATATTGTAGAACTCTCTGTGTATCTCTCTCAACTCTCTCTGTGTCTGTGAAGTGCAGCAAGAGTGGTGTACAAAATGTGAGCTGTGATTGTGTTTATAAAGAGTCACAAGAGCTTGGAGCCCAAGTTCCTTCACCAAGACTTAATCACCCAATTAAACACACTAATCTCTTAGAAAACTTGGTGCCACGGGAGATAGTGACTAACTTGCTGCAAAAGGGTTAGTCGTATGCACATCCACACATATATAACAATTATACGTAACTATTGGAACCCCTAATTGATTCACACAATATATAAACACTTTACATACTGTTTTAGAACTTCAAACAACATCATACCTCTCTGTCACAGTTCGATCGATCGAATACCGTTCGATCGCTCGAACCTTCGATCGATTGAACACTGTTCGATCGTTCGAACATTCTGTTTCACACAATGATTTGAAAATTTACAAAATATTTTAAAATTAAAGTATTTAATTTTCCTTTTAAAAAAAAATAACTTTAACACTGTGAAACAGAGAACCTGACAAAGAATCTTTCTCGATCGATCGAACTATATTCGATCGATTGAACATCTGAAACGTTCGATTGATCGAAACCCGTTCGATCGCTTGAGTACAGAGGATGTTCGATCGATTGAGACTACTTCGATCGATCGAACCCGCCTTGCATCCTATGCAATCACAGATTTGTATCCTGCTGTGATAACGCTGCAGAAACAGATCTGTGATGATGCAGTTTCGAAAACAGTTCTAAAATCAACATGCAAATCAAAACTAGTGTTCCAAAAACACATCTAAAGATCCAAACGAGCGTGGCTTTGATACCAATTGTTGGTAAAAACGGTTTGAATCAAAGTTTAAACGCGCAACGGAAAAAGTCCAGTTAAAAAAAACTTTTGGTATTCCTGAATCTACTACTCGTCAACTCCTTAGATGTGTACAAGGGTGCAAGAATAATATACCTTAAGTCTTGAACCCAATTCTGAATATGGCTTCCTTTAGCAATGTCCAGCAGCAACCTCTAGGTGATCTTCACTCTTATGTCTCCTCGAACGCTTCCCAGAGAGGCTAGAGATGGTGGGATCTCTAATGGAGAGGATGAAGAAGGTTTGGGAACCCTAAAACAGTTTCAGCAGCTTAGGGACGTTAAAACGACGAACTTCTTTCCCAGAACGCAGCTGCCCTATTTATAGATTCCCAGAACCGACCTTACTTTCAATCGATCGAAGTGACTTCGATCGATCGAACCTTCGATCGATCGAATCAAGTTCGATCGATCGAACCTGTCTAGACTTCAATCGATCGAAACAACTTCGATCGATCGAACCAGTCTTGACAGCATCCTCAATTGCCTTTCCAAGCATTCTGGCGGAGCTAAGAGTGGGACCTCCTAGGTTCTTAATTACTGGCTCCGATTAATTATTATTCCATCTAGTCAGTACTCTTGACTAAGGAATCAATAATTAATCAATTATCATTAATGCCACTATAAAATGATAATTGCACTCCAGTGCATAAGAACATAATCACACATACATAAGTGATTGCTAGACTTGTATAATATGATACGGATGTCCCTCTACCAGGCAGTATTCGTATCTATCTTTGGGATGTATGTATTAAGATACTGTCGACCCAATAGATAGTACATCTTATATTCCTCAAGTATCATTCACTACGCTTGGATTACTAAACATGTCAACAATAACACTTTGTTGACAAGGCTGGCCAGCATTCAGTAATCACTCTTAGTGACATTCTCGAGGGAATACTTACTCTTCGTTTTATAGAAGAGGGTAGAATTCCATCTTGACAATATATGCTCGTAACATTGTATACCTGATTTACCCAAGATACCCAGGTGTTGATCTTGCAAGACCTCACTGATTGGTAAGTCAAAGCAATCAAGCATACAACTTGCGTTCATAACTGTCTCAGGATTAAGGACATGTATTCCTATACAAGTTTTGAGTTCCTATTGACGGTGACAGCGTTTAGGTGTCAATAGGTTTAACTCAGGTCCGTCAATGCACCGAGTGCACTAGCATATTAACCAAGAGTCAAAGACTCTTATGAATGAGATTCATCATTCAACCCCGTAGACGTTAATCATGCTACAGTGTATACCTGATAAGTTATCCAGACTTATCATCCACTGTGACTAATTTGAAACAACAAGGATTTGTGATTCATATCTCGCATGTGTAATCGCATACACAAATGAACCACATGCAATGTTGTTTAAGAATTTCAGTCTAATATTCATCTCATGAACTAACATGCATAAATGCATTTTGATATTCCATTGTCCAACTAACTGGTTTGAGGGCATATTCCCAACAAATGCAGGTTGTTACAGGTCTGGTAGGTGGAAGAGGCTTTTTCTTCATGGTGGGGTGTTGTCCTCTGGGATTGGGCTCAGCTATGACCCCGGGTAACCGTGTGCCCAGGGACGACTCGGCTCTTGACCGGGTGACCCTGGACTGATTCCCGGGCCATATGTTCCTGCCTTTCCTCTCGAGCAGCATGCCCACTGTTGATATCTCTAGCATCCTCAACACGGGACGGGTTGGCTCGGGCGCGTTGTCTGGTCAATATCGGTTCCCGGCCGTATGCAACATTCCCGGGTCATTTCCCGGCCCCTGGAGGACGGCTTTGTTGGACCAGCAGGGCTTCGATCTGTTGTTGGATTTGACGTTGGCCCTCTAAGATTTGTGTGAGAGTCGCGGTGATCTGCTCAGATGTCATGGCTGCCGCAACCGGTGCCGAGGCCGGTGGAACATCCCGGTCGGACTACTGATCAGCCTTCTTACCCTTCTTCGGTAGCATGACGATCAGTCAAGAGATTTGTTAATGAGAAGACTTATCGTTTCCCACAGACGCCGTCAAACTGATGATGCCCGAATTTGGTAAGAGTAAGTAGAGCAATTTTAGGAGAGAGAGAGAGAGAGAGTGAGAGACTGGTTTTTTGTATGTGATTCGGCCCTGTTAATGAAGGTACCTACGTCCATGTGTATGTCTGAGCACGTTCACTAACAGATCACCGGCGGGCCTGGTAAGCCAACAAAGAGGGGCGACACTACCAGTAATACCGGCTGGGTATATGCGTACAATGGTGAATTCTATAGAGGTGCTGTCTAGACTGAAAAGTCGGCCCCTTCAATGGAGGGTGAGAGAACTCTTTTATAGATGTAAGAGACCTACTCATACATGGTTAAGGAAATATAATCCAATTGATATAGATTGACATTAGTTGTGGGGTTTCTTAATTAGATTAGGAAATAGTTTGCACTTTCCATTAGTCTTCTAGCTTGAGTAGGAAACTGCCCGTAATGCTCGGGATCATGCCTGTGGGACTGGATGAGCTGTTCCTGCTGTGGGATGTGCCTGTGCGGTTTTCCCGACCTGTTAGCCGGGTCGTGGATGAACCGCTCGGGATGATGAGTTTCGGGTAGACTAGACCACTCAGAATGATGCTTGTCAGAGGAGTTGTGCATGATTTGATCGGTGCATGGACTTGCTGCTGATTTGAACCGCTCGGTCATAGAATAGAGTCAATTTTGGGTGTATCAATATATATAAATTAAAATGCTATATACATATATATATATATAAATTAATTAACATTTAGAAGTTGAGTGGGTACTTTGGTACCCACTGGTGCCTTCATCCCTATGCCTGTGACAATAACAATGCCAGTACAAGTTCTTTTTTTTTTTTTGCTTTAGCATACAAAAAAAAGAAAAAGAAAAAAGAAAAGATGAGCATTTTTGCTTCCCACATTGTTCACCCAAGTACTTTATTGGGTAATAAATAATATGAAAAGTTATGGGCCACACAAGCTCACAAAATAAAATGTTTGGATGAGCAACAAGACTCTCTGGACAAAATTATAAATTAGAGCCAAAAAATACCTTAAAAGTTAAATTTCCTAAAGAAATACTAAGAAAATAAAGAAATCTATAGATGGTAGCCTGTACTTTGGTTGTACCATACAACCAAACCACTTATTTGCATGGAAGTCTTAGCCCAAGTTCTTTTCCTTCAGCATATAGCAAAAAATTACTATAACAATGATAGAAATACACATCAAACGACATACTGTGCTTTAAATGCATGTACCCTGTGTTGTTTGAATTTTTCACACTTTTTTGTGCATCACTTACACAGCACAGATATACGCATTTAAAGCTGGTGTGTGGTTTGTTGTGTATCCCTATCATTTTTGTTACTATAAAGAGACCTACTACACGCACACACTTTTCTACACACTTTTTGACACTCAGCTTTAAATGCATGTGCCCTGTGTTGTGTAAGTGATGCACAAAAAATGATAAAAAATTCAAACATTACAAGATACATGTATTTAATACACATTGTGTCAAAAAGTGTGTAGAAAAGTATACATACATAGTATTATTGATAAATTAGAGCCCAAAATACCTGAAATTTTTTTTTTTTTTTGCTAAACAAATACCTGAAAAGTTAAAAGTACTAAAGAAATGCTGAGAAAAAAGAAAAAGAAAAAGAAAACCGATGTTTGACATGGTAACACCAATTCCGCATGTGCCACGTGGTGTTAGCATGGGACCATGAGCTTTCACGCATGCATTTTATGTGGATGTGGGAACCCACTGATCCAACGGTTCAGATCCAACGCTAAGATCGATTGGCACGCGCGAGATCGCACAATGTTCCATGTTTTTTTTTTGTTGGAACTTAAAAAACTTGCCGTAGTCTCTCAACTTATCCTCCGCACATAATTAATTCCCTCGCTCAAATTAACTTGATATTCATATTCTCAGTACTCCATTATGTCCAACACCGTTGATCGCTTGACACGTGTCCAACATGCAGATTATTTATCCGAATTTTGGACCAAACTTTTTAGTTCTCCTATCTACCAATTAATTTTTCAAACTTATCAACTACAGTATTTAATAATCTTATTTTCACAAGATTATTTCTTTGTTAAACATGACTTTATCACCTTTTCTATCGTCTCACTAGCGGTGGAGGCACACACGTTGCGTGTGTAACACACGATTGTCCATGTTGTGTGAAAAAACAAAACACTTTAACTTACAATATATAACACATACAGTTTGTAGTTGCCTTGAGTGAAAACACCAACATATATGAGAATATATACTGAAATTTAACAAATACATACCCAGATTTGGTGCACGCAACCCATTTGTCTATTGCTCCATTCCTAGGAAATGCACTCTCTCAAACTTCTTGCTTTCACTTCTGCAGTTAATTTTACTCCTTGATTTGAATGTGAGGGACGGTTGCCCTTTAGATATGAAAAGAGTTGGTTACTTTTTAATAATTTCAGTTATTGGGTTTTATGAAAAGAATGTTTAATGACACTTTGATACACTTGACATTATTTTTTATGAATAAAAACATAATGGTTTTTATGTAAATATTAGTGATAATAAAGAGAGATTTGGTACCCCTACTTCTCCATTTCTATAGTAGTATAGATTAATCACCAAGAAATACTAATGCGAAGTCGTGTTTTCTGAACAATCTGCTCTAAAATTGTTTCCTCTGTTTCATATTTTAAGTCTTGTATTCTATTTTGGGATGTTTCAAAATTGGTGTTCACTTTTTTAAATTGGTATATAAATTTTACTTACTTTCTAAAATTACACTTGCTTGAAATCTACAATAAGACAAAAATAAAAAAAAATTATTGTACTCCGTAATAATTAAAAATAATTATAAAAAATATATATAAATTCTTTTTATCTCCTTAATAAATAAAGTTCACAAAGATAAACCAAAATATAAGAGCCACGGAATATTGTTTTTTCCTCCATACCACCGGCAAAAAATATGATGTTTATATATATCATCATACACCATCCAAGTCATAATATTCTTCTGGTCCCACCCATCTTTATCTAAACAACAAAGTCCACTCTACCCTATTTTCTGGTCCCACACATCTTTATCTTTCTTTTTTTTTTTTTTTTTAAAAAAAAAAAAGAAAAAAATCAAGAAAGTCCACTCTAGCCTATTTTGTCGACAACATTTTTTCGATTCGAGATATTCGATTGCATGGCCTCCTTAGCAGCACCTATGTGATGTTGTTGGGGAGTAAATATTGAATATTACGATGATACCAATTAGGATTTTATTCATTCTTATATGTTTTTTAATTTTTCTGTTGAGTTGGTAGAATATTCTGATGAATTGAACAAGAATTCTCCTAAAAATAGGAGGTCAGATAGATTCATACAGAATTTTTATTAAGTAGTGATATCACGTAAGATTTTACACCTGTTATATTCAATATTTTTCCACTGTTGGAGCTTGGGGCTGTCGAGAATGCCTTGCGCTCGAAGATTTTTGCTCTATTTTGTCACATTTTAGTTTTTGTCAAATGTTAATAGACAAAGGATATTGTATGTTGGTTTTAGTATTAAAAAAAAATTAAAAGAAAAATATATCTACCATAATTGCCACTGCACCAAAAATGATTACAATAACTAGAAATAGAGTTAGTTTACAGTTCAACAGTAATAATATTTAAATGGTACTATATTATAAATAAAACATACATAAGGGAAATGTCAACTTAATTGCTACGTATCTAAGTTTATGCATGCACATTGTTACCTCATTAGTGTAAGAACGGGAAATAAATTTTTTTTTGAATTTCGGTGTTCTTATTGCAAAACTATTTAATTATCCTAATTTTAATACGGTGGCAAAAAATTTTTTACCTTTTTTTTTTTCAATTTTAAATTGAACATAATTAATGTTATCCTACATGCATTGTGTAATGAGGTAACACGCCTATTTATGGACCTAAAGAAATACAAATTATATCGAAAAATGACATTTAAAAGTCACTGAATTTTGTTTGTCGAAAACAATCATAACAACGCCTCTGAAATTGTCGCAACGCCGATTATAGAATGGCGACTGTAGTAAATTAATTATTAGATTGTCATTGTTTGTTACATAATTGAAGCGGACATTACAACATCTTATGATTCTGCAACTTTTACGATTGCGAAATTTTTTTAATTTTTTTTTAATATCTATTTATTTACCGGTGCGCAACAGGAGTGATCAACCTAAAAACTGAGTAAGATGAAATTTAGAAACATGCTCAAAGTCAATTCAGTCCTAAAAAGGTGATGTTTTAAGAAATCATGGGATGGTGAGATCATTCGATTTGTGATTATAACAACCACTACTAGATGCAAAAGAAGGATTAATAAATAAAGTGAAATAATATATTTACCTGGAGAATAATAGAGTGTATCTCAAGGCTCGTAATGATTAGGTCAAAGAGTCCCACTTTAATAATTTGCACCGAAAAATTATGAGACCAATGATGGAGTTTAGGATTTAGGCATAACCATAAACATTACTTTTGCCATTAGTAATGCAATGGGCCATGGCCAAAAGAATGAGAACTGCCTCCATGCGATAGCTACATGTAAATGTGAAGTCTGACATTAATAGAAGCACTCCATCCAAGAGGGGATTAAAGATCATGAGCAATGCTATGTTCTAAATTTCTAATGGATAAATTAATATTCAGTGAGTCTGTCATACTACGACGTCAACATGCTCACGTGGCGTACAGGCTCACTGAATAACTTCTCCTAAAATTAAATGTGACGAGTGTTAATTCCAATGTCCATATAAATTTATTTGTTAAATGTTGTTATGAATGGTTGAACTATTACATCATTTAGAATGATCAAATTTTATGATTTATATTTACAAACTATGCATTGCTTTACTTAGGTTCTTTTTGATAAAATAGAAAATTAAGTACTGAATTTTACGTACTGAAAATTTTAAGTATTTGAATTTGTAATACTAAAAACAATAGTTGAAGTACTGAAATAAATTGCATTATAGTAGAATATTTTCACTTTTAAGTTTTTCGTAGGTTAATTTTTGATTGCTCTTTCAATTAAGTGTACATTATCAAACGTACAAAATAAATAAATAAATAAAATAAATTAAGTTCTAAAAATTTTCATTTTTATCATTTAATTGGGTTATTAAATACACCCTTAGTTGGTTGAGCGAAATTATCACCACACTGCCCATTAGGTGTTCACTATTAATTTTGATAGACTCAGACAAAACTATAACTCAAATGACTTGAGAAAGCAATTGCAGTCCTTTGTTTGTATACTCAGACGTCGTTAGTTTTCGCAACTATTCTACAACTAGTCGATAAACCCGTGCTATGCACGGGCTGTACGGTATAAGAACTTTAGAGTAACAAATTTAGAATTCCTAATGATAGACCCATGAATAAGTGCAGCACAACCAAATAGTATCACAAAAATAAGTAATGTTATGCTTCTGAATTTTGTGTTCTAAATGATTCTCAAACTTAATTTTGTAGCAGTGGACCATTTCATTTTTATCAGAGAAGATTCAGAACAATAAGCCTGTGATTGAAACTCATGCAGTATGTAAAGTATATTTTTTTTATTATAGAAATTTCATCCCAAAAAAAAAAAAACCAGAAAAGAGAAAATCTAGAGACATGAGATCATAACACCTACGGACATATAGAGATATGAGATCATATAGAATATGAAGCAGAACTTGAAATCGAAAAAAATCTGCTTCTCCTTATCTCTAGCTTGAGTGGACGGAGGAAAAATTATTGTTGTGAGCCTGAGGGTTTTTGGTTGAATGGTTTAATATGCTGTTAATTTGATGTTTCTTTGAGGTGAATAAGAAATAGGTTTAACGAAAGAGTGAGAGAAATGTGATTCGAAATGAAAAGAAGTTTTGGTGGTTTTAAATAGCTTTTTGGAATAGTAACAGTGTTTAGAATGTGAAAGGCTTCTTTGTTTTTCCTATGTATATTGTGGTTGGTATAATAGAGTAATGAGGACATGCATATATTGGAACTGGGGAAAATTTTTTGGCCAGTTGGACTATACTTTCTTTAGAGCACTAACATAAGTACAACGCAGGGCAATAAAAATGTAGGGTTTTGGAAGAGGAAGAGTTTGACTAAGCATGGCAGATATAATTCATTTTTCCTATAGGAAAAAATATATGAAATTATGTGCCACATAGATATAAGTTTCTCTATGGAGGGGGAATTATAAACATTGTTTGGGTATATATGTGTACATATATATATATATATATATATTAGTACAAAAGATGATGTTGAGTAGTGGAGTTAGTGCTAAAACCTCCACCGATCAGTCACAAAGAGAAAACAAAAAGTCATGAGAATGAGAAGTCTCTTTGGTAATAGTGCAAATGCTTTGAATAGAAATAACTATCCCACTTCATTCAATATACTTATTATTGTGATTTGCCCTTCAATATCCATTGCAAAATAAATAAATAAATAACATAAAATTTATAAATTCCATGTGGCAAATTCACGAAGGATATAGGAAATTCCATGTGGAAAAAAGAAAAGCACATAAAATGCCACTTGGCAAAATGTGAGAAGACTTTTGGCCTTGTCTTTTATATAGATATAATAGATAGATTACTACTTTTTTTTTTTTTTTATCAAATGGGCCAAAAAAAAAAAAAAAAGGATAGTAGGTCCGTTCAAAACTTCAAATGCATATATGTGTATGAACTTTAAGAAACAAACAAATGATTGAGATTATTACAGCGAGAATAACACTTACATATATTATTAATCAAGGTGAAAACTTAAGCATTAATCAGCACCAAGACTGACTGGATATAGATATATTCACACAAGAGAGATACACATTTGTGATTTGTTTTTTTTTTTTTTTTGTATAAGTGGGGCCCACAAAAGATAATTGAAAGTGAAAGGACCAAAAGATTGGGCGTGGTGCGATCGAGGGGAACATAAGAGCAGTGTAGGCTGTATGTATGGATGGAAGGGGACATTGTCTTCTATATCATCTGATGAGAGAGATCCGTTTTGTCTCCACCTCCACCTCAGTAGTGTTATTTGGAATGAAAATTTCAATCAATTCTGATCTAAATTTTTTTTGATTTTGGTACCAAAAATTAAATTTTGAATTCTGAAAAAAATCAAAATTGAATTGGAATTGTTTTGAGAATTCTGAAAATATGTTTTCCGAAAATGGTTCGAAATATTTTCAAAAAAATCCAAATTTTTTTTGAAAATTTAGAAGAATGTCGACTTGTTTGTCCTACATCGAATAAAAAGAGAAAGGAGAGAGAGTATGAGACTCTCTATAAAATCATGACTTACCATTTCAATAGTATTTGTATTTCGAAAATTCCAAAATTATAAAAATTTTCGATTCCAATTCTGAAAATTCCGAAAAAATTCCGAAAAATTCCGATTCTGAAAATTTTCGAAAATTCCGAATTCTAACATCGGAAAGGAAAATAAAATTCCGAAAATATCGGAACGGAAATTGAAATACCTATTTAATTTCCAAAATTTTCTCTGAAAGAGAATATTTTGATCCGTTCCGACCCAAACACACTCCTATCTACCACCAACACCATAGATATGAATTTCGCACACACATATATATATATATATACTAGCATTTGCCCGTGCTATGCACGGGTATCATTCAAATATATGTGTATATATTTTTTAAAATTTATATATATCACCCATGAAATTTGTTAAAAAAAAATATGAAAAAAATAGAATATATGATGGGAGAGAGGCAGTTATAATGAATGTGAGAGAAGTTACTGCAAAATTGTAAGAGGTTAGGAGGTTTTTTTTAATAATTTTTAAATTTCATTAAATTTCAAATATATATATATATATATACATTTATATATAGATAGATACACATATATACATAGTGTAGCAATGCCATGTGGCATTCCATGTACATGGGGTTGCCATGTGGCACCTACATTTGTATTTATATATATATAGATACACATATATACATAGTGTAGCAATGCCATGTGGCATTCCATATACATGGGGTTGCCATGTGGCACCTACATTTGTATTTATATATATATATATATATAGATACACACGCGTATATATATATATATATATTTCTCATATATACATCCACGAATATTCCACCATATTTCATCCTTTCTGTGAAGGTGGGCCGAGAATTGGGGCAGCTTTAGTGGCTTTTCTACTTCAATAAAAGGAAAAGAAAAAGAAAGAAAGAGCCTTTCTCGCATTAATTGCAGTTCTCCACTCACACTTGTAATAATGTGGTCTTACATCATGATATGATACACATTACACATAGTGCATCATCTCAAAATTCTATGGCATCACCTCCTTTTCTCGTTGGGAAGGGAGGGGTTTGAATCTCTCTAAAGGGAGTCGGGAGGAAATTTTTCCCTCTGTGTACTTTGAACAATTTGGCACTTGCTCCGGATTAGTTTGTGCTGTATTTCCATTAGGATCCGTTTGGGCTTAGTTTACTTGAATTTGGGTTGTGTATGTGTTTGTGTGCGTGCGTGCTTGTATCGGGGTAAGTATAAATAATAATAATAATAATAATTATAATAATAATAATAAATTGATGTGTAATCAACAACCATTCTAGCACCACCATTTTTATTATTCTTTATTTATTTTTTTATTAAATTTTAGCACTACGCTCGTGGAAAAATTATAAATGCATTAATTGGGTGAAAGTTATTCAACTAAGGAAAGGAATTTGGTGCTTTAAAACGTACACATAATGAATTTGTTCTTGCTAAAACAGAAGAGGACATAATATTAACCAAGAGAAAGAATTACTGCAATTAACAATAAAATTAAAATTCTATAATACACCTTATGGCTGGTACAAGCATTTAGTAGGTGCAATTTAATTGTAACTTCGCGTGATTTAATTGTAGTTTTTTAGGATGTCATTTGGTAGTAATTTTGCTAGGGATAATTATATATCATTCTCTTTTTTTGTTTAAAATTTAAAAATTAATCTACTACTTTCTCAAAATTAAAGAAATGACAACTTTTGAGTGAAATTAAAAGTCGTCAAGTTTGACACAACGTTAACTCCTTAAAATGTTGGGGACCAACGCCTCACAACGTTGGGGAGCAACTCATTGTAACATTGTTACGTTGGTAAGCAACTCATCACATCGTTGGGAAGCAGCTCATCATGTTGTTGGGAGCAACTCAAACATTTTATTGCAAGTTTACATTGTGGAAAACTGGAAATAAAAAGTAGATTGAAACATTAATCAACTTTTTCCAAAGTAGTATACTGACTTTTAATTTTTTAAATTCTGTTGTTATTTTTTAAATTTTGAAAAGTAATATACTGACTTTTAAGTTTGTTACATAAAGTTGACTGAAATCTAATTATCCCATTTTGTTATGGTTGTTTGGCAATAATAATTTTTACATTCAACAGTAGCCAAGTTCTATTGTATAGTAACGTTTAGTGTATGTACGATACAACCAATTAAGGTTGCATCATACAAAGATTAACATTAATGATGAACACTCAAGAATACACTTCAGTACAATTTTATACTATTTATTTTTTTCAAATGGTCCGTTGTGTAAGTGCACATTAAGTGAACCAATCATATTTCAGAATTTCAGAATTGTACATGAGCAATGTACCTAAGTATAGTCCAATCACTTGGGGACTTGTTTGGTAGCATCTAATACTTGTGCGATTCAATCATGAAAAACTAAATTTAGGGCAAGAGTTGCTCAAGATAGCTTTCGGCCAAATACAAATTTATGCAATTGTCTCCTGTTTCTGTACAATTTATCCATAAAAGATGGTTTATCAAACAGTTAATTTTTTAAATTTTAATTTCGGAGTTCTATAATTCAATTACAGACTCCAAAAAAACTATTGCCAAAAGTCGTGTAACATTGTGACCCCAATAGGAGCCAATGCCCACAGACCACAGTTAAAACGAAATAGACCATTTTTGTGCATGGCTTACAGGCCGCCCAATCTTGGGTGAGAAGTTGGGGCCCCGATAAACAATTTGTTTGTGTACGTAGACGAATATCCCATCTTACTAGGCCCAATATTCATTCGTTATCTTGACCCAACATTGGAAAAAGCGCCAGCGTGATTAAACAAAGTTTTGATGTAAGGCTACACTCATACCAAATTCCACCCAGCAATATTAGCTTTTGATTTCGGCGGATAACATGTGGGTTCCACCTGGATTGTACACAGGACTCACAGAAATTAAGGGTTATGATGTGTTGTGTGTGAAATTTAGTGTGGGTGTAACAATTTTGTTATTCAAGATGCCTGTTTCAAAGAATGGGTGCACCGTTCAAGTATGAATTGAACCCTTTCCTGATATGGTTGTACTACAAGCCTGCTCTTGAAAAAAAAAAAAATTTTACTTTTATTTTTTGGAGAGCATTTTTGCTCACATATTTTTGGTTCACCATTGCATACTCATACTTTTACTAAGTGACACATGTTTTATTCTAGTAATTATGTTGATAGTACAATGACTGAGTGACACATGTTCCATTCTTCTAATTATATTGATAGTACAATGATAAAATGAGAATGAAATGGGACACGTATCATATAGTGAAGTTTGGATAAATAATAGTAGACCAAAAATGGGTGAACAAAAATATTCTCTTTTACTTTTTGGGTGGGATGGCTGGGGGTGGGGGGCTATTTATATCATCATTAAGAGAAGAACCAGTTATACTTTTTTTTTTGTATTTTTTTTTTTTTGCTGGAAATAAGAACCAGTTATACGATTTAGAGAAGAATCGGTTTTTAAATAGTTTGGTAGACATAAAACCAATTTTAACAGATAGGGTATACTATCAACTGTGTAAGAAATGTATGTCTACTAAACAATTTGAATTAATTGAACCGATTTACTTCTTGATTTACAAAGTGCCAAAGCAACCCAAAATTAATTATCATAATAACCGAATAAAAATAAAACTTGACTTAGGGTGCGTTTGATAAAATTGAAAATTAAGTACTGAAAATTAAGTGCTGAATTTTAAGTACTGAAAATTTTAAGTGATTGGATTTGTAATACTGAAAACAATGCTTCAACTACTGAATAGAATACATTCAGTGATTATTTTCAGTAGAAATTTTCCACTTAAAGTTTTCAGTGGTTTTTTGGCTGCCTTTTCAATTAAGTGATATGTTATCAAACGTACTGAAAAAGAATAAGTGTTGAATCTTTTCATTTTCAGCACTTAATTGGGTTATCAAACATACCCTTAATCTGATCCCAATTCAAAGCATTTTCGAAACAGGCCTTTAGAGTGTGGAGATATTAACATGGCCCAAACTATATAACCCATAAGATTAGTTTAGTCTCTTGATAAGGTAAGGCAGTTTGGCCCAAACGCTACCAGCTTAAACTCGGGTTGAACCGAGGACTTTTGGTAAAGAGGGGTTTCTCTAGGGTTCAGAGAGAGATTGTTCAGTGAAACTGAAACCCTAAAACTCCAAAATAATAATACTACTACAACAGTTGACAGTAGTAGTATTTGGGTAAGGGAAATGGAGGGATTGAAGGTGTCGGATGCGAACTTGGTGGTTTACGTGCACCCTTCCATGTCTAAGAAGGTCTCTGAAGCCATCCTTAGGGAGCTTGGTTCTCTTCTTTTCAAGTAATTATTATTATTATTATTATTATTATTATTTTTATAGTATCGCCTTCTCCTTCTTTTAATCTCTCTCAAATCTATCACATATTGGTGTTAATTTTGTAAGTGTGTGTGTATATACACACACACGCACACACACACACACACACACACGCACACGCACACGCACACGCACGCACGCACGCACACGCATAGATGTCACTCACTGCATACGCATATAGAAGTTTAAAGTTTTCCAAATGAATTCCGGGTAGATACACTCGGTGTGTTTGGCATTCTTATGGGGCGTGTGTCCCGTGGAAATTCAACAAGCCACTGATTTCGTTACCATTAGTATTATGCTCATTTTAGGTAGTTCTTGGATCAATGTTGTTATAAATTGCTAATTAAATTGATTTACGTATGCTTGTCTGATTGTATATAAATAATTTTTTTTAATTTTTTTTTAGTCATAAGCAATACTTGTAGTTGCTAATCCGAATAGGTATGCACCGGCACTTGACAGGAGTCTAACTGGGATGTAACCTTCAGTAGGCTTTTATTAAGTAGCAAATACTATTGTGTTTGAATCACTGTGTTTAAATTTTATTATTTTACTAATGTCCTCCGAAAGCATGTATATTACTCTGTACTGTCTTGCCTAGAAGAATAAGAAACTGGGAAGTTTTCATTTTACAATGAGATGTATATATACACAAACATAGTGCTGGCGTGAAATATTTTTATAAGCTACAAATTTCTCTGTCTTTTATTAAAGTGAAGAAAGAAACTCGTTAAAATGTGTGCTATGGGCAATTGTCAATTGATTAAAATTGCGGAGTTAATCCAAATTCCAAACTAATTGCGATGTTGTAACTTGTGGTTTCTTTGCATTTGAGTAACAGATGGCTCACACGATTATTTCATGCTACTGTGATTGTTATAATAATATATACCTTAATTTTCAAAAATGGGGATTTATTGGTGTCAATATAAATTTGAATTCTATTGAAAATTGAAATCTTAAACTCAGAGCCACGTGATCCCCATTTAAATTTGGTCAATATGTTGATTGTTGTAGTCTAGTTTATACAAACTTCTTATGGTTTTCCTTGCAGGTTCAGTGAAACTTTTGATGGTGTTGTATTGGCTTATGACGTCAATATTCTCAGTGAAGTGGCAAAGATTCTTCCTGGGATCCATCCTTATTTTGGTGTGAGGTTAAAAGCAAAATTATTACTCTTTTATCCAAAGCCAGACATGCTTGTAGGTAAATTTTCTGTGACCCTTATTTTCTGTCGCATGATACGTATACAGTCAACAGTTCTACTATGAAGGGCATGTCCACATGTAGAAGAATTCCTCTTATTATCGGCCAATAAAATCAGTATTGAAACACACACACACTCACACTCCACACATGTATGTCATTGGAAAAGAAACCCTTAAATTGTGTGCTTGAACCTTTGTTGAGACTCATTTAGATTTTGTTGCTTATTGGTTTACTTTCATTGTCTCAGCCTTGCTAAGTTATTTTTGATACCCCATTTGGTTTAACAGAAGGAAAGGTGGTGAAACTTGGCCAACAATCTATTCATGTCATCGTTCTCGGTTTTTCATCTGCTGTTATTGCAGAAGAAGATATTCGTGAAGAATTTAGATATAAAGTTGTTAGTATTTCTAAACTATTCTGTTTACTTTACTCACATATCTGCTGATATTTGAGTGCTCAATTGACTACTTTACGTGCTTATTTTGTTACAGAAACATGGTCAGGAAGTATACGTGAGCACATCTCACAAGCAACATAAGATAAAAGTTGGAACCGTGATACGTTTCTTAGTCAAGAGGTGATACACCATGCTTAAAATATTCTTCGTCTAAACTGTTGTCTAGCTTGGATATTTCAAGCTTCTTCTTCTCTATTGTTGTTTTAGCATAATTTATTTGTAAACATCTAGAGTCCATTTGGTATAGCTGTGGGAACAAGAGGTTTTTCCTTTGATAGATTAATAAAAAAGCCGCCAATTACTGCATGTGATTTAACTTTTAAGATGTTCTTTTTCAACTTTAAAGTCGATTTGGTTTTTGGGAAAGTTGTGAAATTTATTTTGCCAAATGGACCCAAATCTCTTTGTAATCTCAAATAAGTGATTGGTAGTCCCAAATTAAGCTAATGCAACTACTGTCGTCTTTCTCCCTCATTACAAAATTAGAAGCAGCTATGTTTTGAATTCAAATGTAACAACTTATATTACTTGACATGGACCTACCCTTGTAGTTTTGACGAAGAGATACTCCATATAGCCGGATCCTTGACACCAACACATACAGGAAGTGTCAGTTGGTTGGATAAAAATTCAGAAGATTTATCGCACTCGCACGCCAACAGGTTTGAATTCTGAACTGTGTAGAATATATATATTTTTTCTTTGCTAACATGGAAAGCAATTGTTGCTGAAAATTGATCCAAAATTTTTTTCCCTCCTTTTTCTCTCATTTTAAATGATATAATTCTGTAGGAGTATTAAAAAGCAGAGAGTAAATACGATAAGAGAAGAAATGGACGAGCATGGTAAAGAAATGGTTAACAAAGAAATGGCCTCCTTGAACTCCGACCATCGGATTAAGAAGTCCAAGAAAAGGAGAAGTGAAGATTCTTGAAGACTGCTTCAGAGCACTAGAGTTTTCTAAGACCCTTTTTCTAGGTAATTTACCTCTTCTTTTATGGTATCGGCGGTAAGTTCATTTGTGCCTGGAATTTGTTGGGTTGTAGAGAACTTGATTGATTTTTCTTCACCTGGTAGGATCTCATCTCACCACTGGTTGGAGTAATTATTTATAGTCACTTTTAGCTTGCTGTTAATAAAACACTTGTCTTGATTTAGAGCGAAAATGAAATTTGTATCCGACTTACATTAGATAGTTGGTTCAAATCTATTTTACCAGTTCATTCAGTTTTTAGTTGACTGATACAATGGTAGGTGCTGGGCCCGGGGCACTTTCTAGCTTTCAGTATTGGGGCTTTTTTCTATCTTTATTGAAGCCTAGTAGGTTCTCTCGAAATCTAGTTTGCATATTGGGAGCTCTCTTTTTGGTCAGAACTGTGTTTCCCATAATAAGTAACAGAAATAACTTATTCGGCACTGTGTTTTTATCCCATGAAACCTCTTAGAATTTCTCTCTTTGTACAACATTCGCTTGGGTAACTTCTTGAAGATCAGTCCCCCACATTTAAGTGGTTTTCATCTGAAAACATTTCTTTTGAGGAAACAAGACAGAAAAAAGAAAACAGAATCAGATGGGAGGGGGCGGTTCAGAACAAATAGAAGTAGATGGAGTAGGGAAAAGGGCGCCCTGTCCTTACCTTGTTTTCCCCACATCTAAGATTGCATAAAGTAATCCGAGTGCGTGGAAAATATCTTGGCAGACGAGACTTTTTACAAGTAAATAATGATTCAGACCCCTTCTTTTTTGGTAATTCTTGTAGGTTTTGATAATTTACACATGTTTCTGGTAGTTTCTCCCCAAACCTGACCGAGCCCACTTTCATCCATGATATGGGCAGGATTCCGGGGATGTCAGTAGAACAGTTTTAACTGTAGAATTTCGTATTTTTATCACTCTTCACTGCTGCAACTTTGAGGGTGAGTTGATGGAGACATTACGACCTTTGTACTGTGTGCAGTGTTCTAAAAATCCCTAGGCGGTAGGCGGGCCGCGAGGGGGGCCTAGGGCCTAGGGGCCTAGGCGGAGGCCTAGGCGGGGCCTAGGCGGAGGCCTAGTATTTTAAAGCAAAATAAATAATACAGAAACAATTCTAATAGACTCAAACTAAGCTTCCAACTCTTCTTCTCCATATTGCTCCAACACTCTCTCTCCATCAGACTCAAACTTATACTCCTCATCACCCTCTTCCTCTGTATCCTCATCAGATACAAAATTGACTTCATGAAGTTCTCGTGACTCGTGAGTCATCTTCAATCCCTCTCTCTTTCTTAATCTTGGTAGTCAATTGAATGAACGACTGTGGTGTGGTGGCTTAGGGGATTATTAGGGCTTGCCCTTGTTATTATTTCAAGAAAATGACAATTCCACCCCTAGGCCTCCGAGGCCGCCTAGGCCTAGGCGGCCTCTTGGGCCGGCCTAGGAGGCCTAGGCCGGGTCTAGACCAGGCCTAAATCCCTGTGGGATTTTTGCAAGGATTAGGTGAAAATCCAGGCGGTTGGGCTTGGCCTAGGGCCTAGGCGGGGCCTAGGCGGAGGCCTAGGAGGATTTTTAGAACACTGACTGTGTGTGGCACAGCTGTTGGTGAATGGGGGTAAAGATGACAAATATGGCTAGCATGAGAGGTAATTGGGGTTTGAGAATGGGTGGAAATATCTGCTCATCGCAATTTAGGCTATTTCGAGTCTTTTGGCTCCAACTGGTTTCTCTGGGCTAGGAACAAAATTCTTTTGTGGAACAAATGACAATGCGAGTGAGCGTGTCCATACTTTTACTTGTTCATGTTAACTGATGTGGTAACTCTTTGACAGCTTTCTCTTACCCTGGGTTGGGTCGTCTCATCTTAAATTAGTAATGTATAGACTTTATACGAGTCAAACCACTATGTGTGGGGTTTGAAAGATCTTCTAACCGCATTTGAATGCTTTGAAACATATAGTTCTATTGCACGTGCTTTACAACCATTGCTTCCATTGCAGAAGTGTGTGATATATTGCTACTATTGCCCCTTTTTTCTGCTGCTGATGTTATGGTATTGACATTTTGTGTGCGTTGTTATTATATTGCTTTTTAGTAGACTTCATAAATACAATAAATAAGTAGCTTGTTTGGATGCTTAGTCTGCTGTGTTGCTTCACAGGGTTTATACACTTGTTTTCATGAGGTGAATATCAAATTGCTGGGAGGGACTTCCCATAGATTTCACAAGGAAATGGAGTATTGGAAAAAATAATACCTTGAGGAGAAAAATCATTTCTCTGCCACACTGGCTCCAGTTGTGTCTTTGTGTGGAAATGTATTTCCGTTCAACATACATCTTCGATACACTTTCTCGATATGCATATCAAATTTTTGTTTCTTTTAGGAATTGTGTCTTTCTTTTTTCTGTTTTTTGTTTTTTGTTATGGTTTTTTTTTTTTTTTTTTCCCTTTCATCGTGGGCATGGTAGTGATATGTTTGGATTTGGAAACTATGTAATGTACCTTCTTGATTAAAATGAAATTGGTCTTCATGAGAGTGCAATTCTGTTCTGTTTTTGTGTTTGCTATATTCTTCCCATGGCTGGGTTTTTTTCATTTGGGGCTTGTTTGCCGTTGGATTGTCTAGTTTTTCATGTATAGTTGTATTTAATTTTCTTTTTCCGGGTCTTATAGATGGGATGGGGATAGAGAAATTGCAGGAATTGTGGCGTTGCTTTAGGGCCTGTTTGGTTGTCTTTGAATGTAATAATTGTATTCTGTCATTTGTATAGAACTTTATAAAAAAACATGGTGAGCTTGAATGGTTTCATTTAGAAAAAGGATGTTCATCTCATAAATGATGCTTGCAATCATGAATTTTGACATTCTAAAAAAAGGTAAAAATGGCCACATAAAAAGAAACATGGTGAAGTTTCCCATTTTTATAAATGGAGTTATTCATAGTGATGAATTTTGCTTACAATATGAAGTCCGAATAAAATTATTCAAATTCAAGTGACAACCAAACAAACCGTTACTCAATGATTTAATTTGGGGATTTAAGGGGTGCAAGTACATTTTCCATTTGCGCCGTATACTTATGATTGGTTGTCACAACAGCTGCTAAGATATATGGGCAAATCGCATAATAAGATTATATAATGATGATACATTCAATATAGGACTGTGGAATCATTGATCATTATGAGGTATGGGGTTTCTATCAAAACACCCCATATTCCTACATGGTCCCACATTTATATTTTATATACATGTATGAGATATAGAGCGAAAGAAGAATGGTGGGAGAAGATGGGCTTTTCAGGTTGGTGAATGATGCTCTCTCTCTCTCTCTCTGTTGCATTCGTACCCCATGTGCGTGTTTGCTATATAATAAGCAGAAGAATATAGTGAGGTTTGTGACAAAAGCTCACCGTGTAATCCGGGCTTGGTAACATGCTTCACCACTCTCTCTCTCTCTCTCTCCTAATCAACGTATCAAACAAAAGCCCATATCTTTGCTCTTCGTAGCCCTTTGGTATCTTCTTAATTTATGGTATTTATGTAAAATTGAGAAGGACATTAGTTAGCCTCGAATCTTTGTTTGGTTTACCTTTCTTAAACGTGTCCCCACTTCTGACAATCTCTCTCGTCTCTTCGGCTTGGGCGGTGAATGGATCCGAAAGATCTTTTCAGATTTTACCAAGGCATTTTGGATTAAGATTGAACCTTAATGTTACAATAAAAATAAAATTGAACCTTAATCCTGTATTTTCCAATGCAAGGAAGAAAAATGAACCAACTTTCTGCAAGTCCTTTGTGGCCGAGTAGTAAATTTTTTGGGTGTACTACCCAAGAGGTTTAGTGTTTGAGTCATGGGGAGCGTGGCCACTAGAGTATTCACCCGGCGCCTCCAAGCCTCGGGGGATTAGTCGAGGTGCGCGCGCAAGCTGGCCCGGACACCCCCGATTACCAAAAAAAAAAAAAAAAAAAGTTAATGGGTTGCAACCTCTAGGTGTTAATGGAAGTGTGATGGAATGACGAATCTTAAATGGCTGGATAAACCCTTTTTAGAGTTTGTTGTAGGTTTTAATCTTGTCCGGGGTTTACCCTCTTTCCAGTTCAATAAAACGGTGTCGATAATTCCGTTTGAAAAATAATGATAATTCTGCGTAGAGTACAAATGGAGGAATTTATCCTCATCTCCTAATGCAAAATAAAATGAGGTCCAAAAATGAAATCTGAATTTGCCTAATGCAACTTAAAAAAGGTCCAAAAATGAAACCTGGATTTACCTAATGCAAACTAAAATAAGGTCCAAAAATGAAATCTGAATTTGCCTCACCGAAGGAGTACCTTCTTACGTTAACAAATGCAGTCGCTCTCTCTCTCTCTCTCTCTCTCTCTCTCTCTCTCTCTCTCTCTCTCTCTCTCTCTCTCTATTTGGTGATTAATCATTAGTTCCATCCTAAAATTTTAACAATTACAAAGACAGTAACTATATAACATCCATGATGAAGAAAAGCATAGCATTCAAGCGAGAGTAATAGAGACAAATAAAGACTTATTCTTCTGTTTAGCGAAAAAAAAATTGTAATAAAGACTTCTTCTTATGCATTTCATATTAGCGAAGTCTAATGTAAAGACTAGGTAATTAGCGTGTTTAGTCTCATAGTCTTTGGTCTACCTCAATTATGACATAAATTGTAGTTATATCAGAGGGCTATCATTGGTCTACTCTAATTGCTATCATAATATTAAATTATCTAAGAGGGCATTTCAATCATTTTCAATCATTTGATGTAATGAATTATGTTCGCTCAAAATTGTTCAGATCCAGTGATTAGGGCTTGACTAATTAAGCCCCATTATCTCAGCCACCAATATTGTCAAGTAGTACTATACATTACTGGTCTTGCTCCCAATAATCAACTACTTGCATCATTCTGTTCCCTAATAGCACTAATTGGTTGCTTCATGTGGGATTATTATTTACAAATCTTTGAGTTCATTCGGATTTGTGTCTATTTATGAGGCACTTGGTAGAATTAGCTTAATGTTATGGGTCCCAAATTTTAAAGAATAATGCTACGTTTTTCATATTTGAATTTCAAATTTGACTCCCAAATATTTAAACAGTTGTACCACATGTTGTACTAGTGATCTGTGGTACTACATACCAGTACTGCATGTGGTAAAACTGCAAAGCATTTTAGGAACCAAATTTATAATTCAAATTTTGGAAGCATAACATTACTCAATTGTAATCCCAAATTTGATTCTAATCAATGTGATAGCTGGGTCACATTCGATGGCGATGAGACTATCTAAATTTTTGTTGGAATTTGTGGTAGGTGGTCCCACTGTCACATCTATATCAACCAAATCTGAGATACTCCACAAATTTGAAAACTACATTTCCATATTTTATAGAATTAAGTTGCAAGGCACTTGGTGATATTTATGAAATTTGTGTTGCTCTTTGGTTGAAGAAAACTATTTTCACTTGCTTTGATCAACAAATTAAGCCAAGTAGGGAGTGTGTTAATGAACTGCTCTGCATATATTGGGGAAAGGGTCATGAAAGCTTGGAGGGTATGGTGCTAACTGCTACGTAGAGGTTCATGAGCTATTAAGTTATTAAGGATTTCTCGGGAATGTTCAATCACAAATAAAAAATTAAAAAAAAAAAAAGAGCACATAAATATTGAGATAATTGTATAGATAAGTTTTCATAGTCCTCCAATTGGGATTGGCCTTGCGTTAATAAAAATACCCACGTGGAAACCATAAAACTTCTGATTTCACACTTCACCCTCCCCCTCTCTCTCCTCTCTCTCTCTGTACATATTTAATTCGCATAAAGAGGTATAGAGATGGGAGAAAATTGAAATATGTGTAAAAAATATATGGGAGAAGTTTTAAAATTTTCCAAATTTATATTTAAGAAAGCAATAAAAAAATTGTGGACCCTTAGATGATGACACACATCAAATGTCCAAAATGTTCTAGTCAGAAAAAAAAAAATTCTCCTATTATATATATGTATATATATTTAATACACATTCATATTATATATATATGTAATTTTGTAAATGTATAGGTTATAACTAATATGCATGCAGGAGTGGTATTTTTAGAAGGTTGGAATATGTTCACCGTCCAATCTCATCTCAATGGAACAAGACAAAGAAGCTTTTGATTTGGTGGGCGGCGTGTGTTGACATGACAAAAGCCAAATTAGAGGATTAAAAACAGCAAAGATAGACAGACGCTTTAATTACGTAAGAGATGGAATTTGTTTGTTGTTCGATCTGTACGTGTTAGTGCACCTCTATCTGTACTCTCTTCCTCCCTTTCAGTTGGAGGGAGAGACTGTGTGTCGTGTGTGTCTCCTTTGAAATTAATTTGATGAGAATCATGAGATGGGCTAGCTGGCTGGTTATAAACTATGTAACAGTTATATATATATATATATATATGTATATATCATACCATATGTGTGTGTTAGCGTGTATATATGCACAGATCGATAAATAAATTGTTGGTAGTAACAACAAGCTAGCTTTACTAGGAAATTCAATACGGATAAATCTTGAGGCACATAAGAATTTCACATAAATAAGATACATAAATCACAATGTGTCTATCTCTCTCTTATGTGGACCCCACACACAGAGAAGAGAGATAGACACATAAAATTTATGTATCTTGTTTATGTGAGATTTTTATGTGCCCCAAAAGTTATCCAATACAAAAAGATGCTGAGTTGATTTGAGTACACCAGTACTTCGCATATCTAAAAGATTTTAATTAGAAACAAAAGCACTTTAACTTAGATTTTATTTCAAAAGTGTTATTGACAGGTGTCCTAAACTGGTGTACTTAGCATTTTTCAAGTTGATTTATGCTCACGTATATATTTGTTTCTTTTTTCTTGCAAGATCCTAAACTTAAAATATTGAGTGCATTTTTTCTCACCTAAACATCCCATTGGGTGTGCACGTAGAACCCACCACTTTTAAATGACAAAATAAGAATAAATAAAAGATGAAAAGTGGTGGGTCTCATATGCTCCCCTAGGGGTGGCCATTGGTCGGGTGAGTCGGGTTTCACCCCCAACCGACCATCCATCCAAATCCATTCGTCAAGTTGCGTGGAACTAACCCATCGGTTTCGGGTGAAAAACCGACAGAATAAATATATATAATCAACAACTAGAATTAGGTGTGAAAATCATTATATATATATACAGAGAGAGAGAGAGAGAGAGAGAGAGAGAGATCTATATATACACACACAGAGATCTATAAATGTATATATACACACGTATATCTATATATATGTACACACACAGATGTATAAATGTATATATACACACACAGAGAGGGATTGTTCTGACTTTAAGGAAGTGAGGGAATTTTTTTTTAAGGGAGTGACTCATTTCGAATGAGAGAGTGAGAATGATTCAATACATATATTATGTTTTCTTAGTTTCAATATGTGATGGGGTCAGGTGATGCCAGGTTTGAATTATAAAAATCGACATCCGAATCATAAGCAATCAGGTGTAACTTGAAAAACCATGACTCATCCGACTATCCACCAAACCCACTCAAATCCCTTCGAATCGATTGGATTGGGATGGTAGCCCTATGCTCCCCAATGAAATGCTTGAGTTAGAAAAAATGCACTCCCAAAAAATTTACGCCGTCTTTTAAGGGTATGTACGTGACAATGGTAATATCTTATAGTTTTATTTGTGGCGTAATTTTAATCCAATCTTTTAATCTCTATATACACCAGTACAATGGACATCCCAGATGTTATCACCGTGTTAATAAGATTTTCCTAATTGGACAGCACTTTACTGCTTTTTTTTTTTTTTTTTTTCCAGTACAACTAGGACTGGTACATGACATGATTGGTCTACATTCTATATATGGTTCACACTGACAATACTTGTATATGTAGACCAGTCTTTGTGGTACATAAGCGTATTGTTGGGCGTAATTTTTAATCTAATAAGCGTATTATTGTTCGTAATTTATTGTAACTCAAAATTAGCAATTAAATACCAAGAGTCAATTAGCTTAAGTGGAAGAGGCTATGACTGCTTAAGCAAAGGTCTCAAGTGCGAGTTCTTGTGTATACAAAAAACTATCTTGGAAAAGATCTCCACTTCGGTGCCCAACAATACCTCAAAAAATTAATCCTGAACGGAAGGCCTGAAAATACTTTAAGAAAAAAAAAAAGCAATTAAATAAGCGTATTGTTGTGCGTAATTTTTAATCTAATACAAGCAATAGAGCTAGCTGGATGCCTGGATGTTGGTGTAGCTATGTTTATCAATTAAAAACTCTTGGCTTTACTGATTCTACGTCCCCTTAGCATCGAATTATTACATAAATAATATCTTAAAAGTAAGTTGATGCCAAACAAAATTAATAATTGTCCTTTGCAATACTTCCAAATTTGGTTAGGTCCTGTTTTTTTTTTTTTTAATTATTATTATTATTATTATTTTTTTTTTTTACTGGATTAAAGTATTTGCGATCTACAGAGTCAATGACCTGAGTTTCTTTATTTTATTTATTTATTTTTTTTAGTCCGAACAGGAAATGTTAGGCATCTCTACATTATTTATAAAGATGGAGTAATTATGTACTAAGACATGCAACTAATTGTTTGAAAGATATGATTCTAATTTCAGCATTTCTACCTCACACCTAATTGTGAAACTATATTCTCTCTTAAATCTTTCTTTGATTTGGTTTAATTCTGCCTTCGGCTAAGTGCGTAGCGTTGAAAATTTTAATCTTACTGAATTTGCGATAAGTTGAACACTCTTACACATCATTTAGCCAAAGCAGCTTGGATAAAGAGATTCCTAACACACATTTTTTTTTTTTTTTTTGGTAATGAGGGGTGTCCGGGCCAGTTTGCGCACACCTCAACTAACCCCCCGAGGCATTGAAGTCGCCGGGTGAATTCCCCAGTAACCACAGTTCATATGACTCGAACAGTAAATCTCTTGGATAGTACACCAAAAAAATTTACCACTAGACCACAAGAAATGTGGTTAATTCCTTACACACATATTAGTACAAAACAACCAACATATATTCTTTAATCATATATATCCAAACAAAACTTAAACAGGACACGTGCCGTACCTCCTAAAAGTACATATAGCAAGCTTTGATCTCTTTGCTTAATCCATTTTATAATGTTTGATTTCAATTTTCAATATAGCAAATGGTATATAGCCAATGGAATATATGAAAGTACGAAACCATGTTCTAATGATCCAATTGAGAACACGCTTTCAATTTTGTTTTTGGTGAGATCAACCACCCTAAATCAGTGACGCTAGTCCATTAGAATGAGGTTTGTGTGCGATGAACTGTAAACTCAGAAGTTATGAATTTGACAATTTTCAATTATAGACCATTGCAAAATTTGTTATTGGTGACTCGTAAGTTGTTAATATTTATCATCCAAGATACGATCCATCATTTTCACATTATAAAAAAAAAAAGTGATATTGTGGTTTCCAGATTTTCTTATCCAAATAATTTAAGTCGCAATACATATGGTAATGAGACTACATAAAAAACATATTGTGATCAACGCAAGAAAAGTGTCAATTTTGCGATATATATTGATATCCAATTAAAAATGGAGTTTATTTCGGTTCAAATTTGATAGTCAAAAGGGATTGTGATAAATAAAGTTTTGTAGATAATGAATTTATAAATTTTATTGAAAATGTGCTTGAAGATGGAAAGTTGCATATTTTAAAGTTAGAAAAGTAAAAAAGAAAAACTATGGAGAAGCGGGCCATGTGTATTTGAAGAAGGGTAATACTCCCTCCGTCCCATAATAAGTGTCCACTTCTATTTTGCACATTGTTTAAGAAAGTTGTATTGTTTTAGTTTTTTTAGTTCATTAAATGGACACTTTCCAATTTTGCCCTTAGATGTGATGAGTGTTTGACTTTTTGCTTGTTTTGAGGCCACAAATAAATGCTACTTTGTCTTTATTATAAGGGTAGTTTTGGAAAGTAAGTAAAAGCTATATGCCAATTTAGAAAAGTGGACACTTATTGTGGAACATCCAAAAAAGGAAATGTGGACACTTATTATGGGACGGAGGGAGTACTTGGAGTTGGGACATATTCAAAGACACAATTTTTGGGATACAACCCAATAGATGTGTCTATCTCTCTCTTGTGTCATTGTGGGGTCCAGTGACATCACATGAGAGATATAGACACATCTTTTGGGTTGTGTCCCAAAGTTATGTCTTTGGATGTGTCCCAATCTTTACTCTTTAAAGAAACCTTAATTTCCGCACACTTGTCACTCAAGGTATTTCTGTCTAAAATATGAAGTACTTACAGGGGTTAATAGAAACAGTAATGATAAACTCACTCTCTCAACCATACCCTCAACCACATTCAACAGATCCTGTCCCTTGATTCTAGTGGGTCCTATATGAAATTCATGTGGAACCCACCAGAATTAAGGGCAGTCAATAGTCAGGATTTGTTGAATATAGTTGGGGGTGTGGTCGAGGGAGTGAGTGTATCATTACTCTAATAGAAATGTAGTTGAATCTTTGGTTAAAAGTTTTTATATTTGTACATTTTAGATATGAATTAAAAAATGGTAGTGTTTGTTTTACAAAAAAAAGGAGTAATTAGGATTAGTTCATTTTAAAGTACTTTTTAAGTATTAGGTCCAACAAGAAAAAAAAATTTAGCGAAAGGTCACGCACTTAAAAATTGGGCAAAAAATTCAGAGGATTTTGTGAAATTTCACTAAAAAAGTTCAGTAAAATTTCACAAATTCATCAAAGAAAATTTAGTGCAATTTCAAAAAATCATCATAATATTTATTTAATTCTAACAAAAGATTTGAGTTGAGGTACTTTTCCCTAAAAAAAAAAGAAAAAAAAGAGAGGGTTAATTACACATTCACCCCTAAGCTATGACCCATTTTTAACTCACCCCCTCAAGTATAAAACCCGACAGATGCCCCCCTATAGTATGGACCCATTACTCTTCAACCCCTTAAGCCGTCAACTACACAGACGGAATGCACGTGATGTGCAAATTCATTAAAATGTGAATGAAATATATCGAAAATACCTTTCTTATCAGCATTTCTTGTTGAGGTAAGCACACACACACACGTACATATACATATATATATATATATAGAGAGAGAGAGATGTATATTGGTGTGTATATTGTTGAGTGCAAAATGAACTGGTGAATTGAGGGAATCAAGTCAATATTCTCAAAATTTAAGTTCAACATGGAATGAGAATTACTATTGTGGAGTGCGATCTCCATGGGGGAATTTATAAAAGAATCAAATTCAATGAAGGGACCACTCAATAAATCAATTCTCTGTTTATAACTCTTGAATCCTTAAGGTTGTGCACATCCCAAGTGATCTGTACAAAGCCTATAAACTCAAAACAGGGACTAGTTTGATCTTGCATCTCATTAAAACCCCAGAGTTTATTATTAACCCCAAATGAAAAGGTAGTAAAACCCCATGATTGAAACAAAAATTAAAGAAAATTTTCACTTAGATACCATAATAAATAGAACTCATCTTGATGTGTGCTAGTGTATATTCACTTGCAATCACGCAGATGAAGAAATTGCAATCCATTTTATTTGGGTATTCACCACAATGGAAGAAAATTGTAGCCTAATAAGCTTTGGAGGAACTTTGTTTCCTTTTTTCCAATCAGTCTGGTTGATTATGAAATATTCTCTCTTCTTTTCCCTCTCTCTCTCTCTCTCTCTCTCTTTCTTTCTTTTTCTCTCTTATCTTGCTGTTTAATTAGAGAGAGATGGGGGTGAAAGTTGGTTCATATTGTTTGCACTGAGTTTTTGGATCAGGGCTATGTAGGGGTGTTCGCGGTCGAATTTTTTTTTTGTTTTTTTAGTGATTTTAAAATCGACAATTCGGTTTCTATATGTCACACCCATCTCGGGAAAATATTTTCTTGTTAAAATGCATAAGCGAATTACTGGAAATTATTAATGTTGATTAATAATTGAGATGGAGTTGACTGTGAGTCAACGGTGAGTGTCAATCGAGGACACAGGAACATGGAACATCATAAGGCATTGGATTGACTAAATGACATTCATATGATTTAAATATTATTTGATTTTATTTGGTATATGTGAATAGTGTAATATACCTGTGTAGTGTAATTTCTGTTAGTTTTGATCTTGTTTAAGATCATTTTGATTGTTTAGAGATAACCAATGTAATACGTTACATAAAATATAGGTTATCTAGAAATTCCACGAAAATAGTTTTCGGAACGTAATTACGGCGATAAATGGAACTTAGATAAAAACTTCTATAATTTATAGTTTTCACTCGTGAAGCAATAAATCGGACGTGTAAGACGTTTCGAGGAATAATTAGAAGTTTTGAAAAACTTGTGGGGAGGTAAACAAAATTTTCAAAAGTGTTGCCTATATATAGAAAAAAGCAAGATATTTTCATTTAAACTTTTCTTAAAAACCTAAATCAAGAGGTGATTTGTGGCGTAGAGCTTCTAAATGCCAATCGACGGACTTTTGCCCATTTGTTTTCAACCAAACATCATATTTAACTCTTGAGGTAAGAGCTTCGTTTTAATATCTCCTAGGCCTTGTTTGGCTTAGTTTTGATAAAATCATAATTCTAAAATTTTGAAAAAAACGTGTAAATACTTGTAGATTTTGTGAATAATCAGAGATTCGGCGTAGATTCAATCTCCTAGTACTCCTCCTGAAATCTTAAGACTATCGTTTAAGGTATGAAATTCTCACCTATGTTATATAGGAAATATACATGCCTTGATTTTCGACAACGAAATTGGGATTCGGGCAAAATTCATGTATTAATAGGAGTCTCTTAATTATGCACGCGCTTAAATGTGAAAAACATGTCTAAATTGTACGTGAGCACGTTATGTGATTATGTGGGTCAAAGGGGGGACTTATATAATTTCATGCCAGAGTAAGCTTCTCGAGGTTTGAGAATTTTAGTAGCGACGGCTACTGTGCATGGTAAGACTTGGACTTGCCAAGGCACTTTAGATGCAATGATTGTAGGCTTTGACTAATTGTGGGCATCGCGGTTTAAGGCTTGGACTTGCCGCTACCGGATGAATGCGTGTTTTTCTCCCTAGAGACTATTTTGATGTTAATTATGAGATTAAAGCAGGATTTATCATATATATATATTTATATGCGTATGTTAGAATTTGTGCACTCAACATATATCTGAGCAGTGGAGCTTTACACCATTACAGGGATAAGAAGAGAGGAAAGAAGAAACATGAAGAGTTAGGCCGATGGGACGACGGGATCGCTCTTGTACATATTTTTGTTTTCCATTCCAAATGTTGTAATAAGAATTTTGAGAAGTTGAAACCATGTACTTAACTAAGAAAGCTTGGGATGGATTCGTAGTATTGTAACATGTAGTAAAACTTCTGTAATTATGTTTTGGATCGTTGAAATATAGTGGTGAATATGTTTGAATTGGGTTGGAGAATCATAGCTTTGAAATTCAGCAGATTGTACAGTAGCAGGGGAAAACAATCGACTGGATCGGGACCACAGTTGATTGGACCCACTGACAAAACAAAAATCTCTTTCAGTTTTCAGGGAAGCAGTCGACTGAAGTAGAGAAACCAGTCGACTGGAAAGTGTTTTCAAAACATGCATTTTATTAAATCTTTCCAGTCGACCGGACAGGTACCAGTCGACTGAGAAATTGAGACCCCAGTCGACTAAGTCCCTAACACAGTCGACTGGATTGGGCGGTTTAGATGTTATACTCTCTGTAATTTCAAAGAAGTCGACTAGGTCCCCGACGTAGTCGACTGGATCTCTGTTTTCAAAATGGATTATTTATGAAAGTATTGCAATTGAGCAAAACTTTTTATGAAATCGAATTGGATGAGCCTTGCTGGCGTGCCACGTGTCCTATTTTCACCCGTAGCGGGCTGGGTCGTTACACGGCATGTCAGTTTTAGGCGGTTTCAGTCGGTTTTAACTTGTGCATTACTTGTAAAATCGACCAATCGGTGTTTGGTCGATTTGGTGTTGGTCGATTTTTAATTTTTCGGTATTCTTAAACACCCCTAATCAGAGGTGTGAGTCTTGGGTTGATTTCTCCATTTTGCTTTTGGGTTCAAGATTTGAATTGGAGGATTAGAGGAAATGAAACTAGGGTTTTTGTTTGATTTGGGTTTGTGGTGGGGGCCGGGGGGGCCAAGAAGAGGCTTTTTTTAGGGTTTGTGTGAGACCCAAAATAACATCGGTCAACTACTTAAGTAGGGGTGAAATGATAAAATCACAATTTCAGTAAAAGAAAACTAACGGTGATTCAGGTCGTTGGACCTTATACTTGAAGTGGTGAATTAAAAATGGTCATAGTTTAGTGAAAGTGTTATTAACCAAAAAAAAAAAAATGACAACATTCAAAAGCTTTATTTATTACCTTTTGATTTTTAAATTTAAACTGGGCCATATGTGCAGTAGATGGTGGGCCAGTAGGCCCGTGACAGTGTTTCAGCACAAATTAAGCGCCTCCGAATCTAGACGCTGTTTGGAAAAAAAGTCATTATAACTGCCTCTCCCTCTACGGGCTATTAATAAATAAATAAATACATACGGAAGTGGTGAAAAATGGCCATTGGTCCATTTTGGAGAGGTTGTTAATGGATCCCACTGCCTGCCAGCTGAGGAGGTGGGAATCCTTTCTTCATGAGTCCCGTGAAGATGCCATGTCAGCTTCTGCTACAACCTCAATATAACGGTCTTCTTTGAAAAACGAACCTAAAATGAAAGCGATTCCCTGAAAAGGACATGACCACACAATTTCCTGATGAGTAATATTTGGGGCACTAACAACTTCCACTAACACTTACTAACACACTCTATCTCTCTCCTAGTGGCACTGTGGGCTCCGCTGCGGAGCCCACAGTGCCACTAGGAGAGAGATAGAGTGTGTTAGTAAGTGTTAGTGGAAGTTGTTAGTGCCCCTCGCATTGCCCTTTTCTGATAGTGTGGTTAGTTAGGTTGCTTCTCCCATAATAGTGTGATTCAGTATTTTAAAAAAAATTACTAATTTAAATATACATATATATATATATATATATATTTAGCATTGAATCTCATTTTTGTAAAAGGAAATTTAACGAACCACACTTAAAACAAATATATGAAAGTTGTTTTCCCTTCAAAATAGAGGACCAAATATATGAATAAAGTACTTTAATTGTGATATTAAAAAAAAAAAAACAGAAACATCCCCCCCCCCCCCCCCCCTTTGTGTAACCCCAACTCCTTTTAAGTTTTTCATTTTCATTTTTTATTTTTTACTTATAGGGTACGAGGACAAATATATTATGTGACTTCGCAATTACCGTCAACATTTCAGACGGTTTACTTGTTGTCGTTTTATTGCAATAAAATAGAGGATACACCCCAATCAAGTACGTGCACCAATAAGTTAACACATGTGGGAGGTAAGCTGAATTCGAACCTACACCAGATTGAAAAAAATTCATGTCTGTCTTGAACTACATTCCTCTCAACAATCCTACTTCACTCGTTAGGAGTTTCGAATCCCTTGATCTTCCTTAAGAAAGTCAGAGGCTCTGACCAACTCGAATAAGCTAACCGAGTTGGTTGCTTTAATAATTTTTTACCCTACAACAAATGAAATTTAGTTTTCCCGAAAAGCCTCAAGTTACAAAATTTGTAATACCTGCATTATATTCCCCGTATCTTCCTCTATTTGTCACTCCTAAACAACCAACACATAAATGAGAAAAATGAACAAAGAGTAATATTTGGTACACAACTTTCATACAACTTTCATACAACCTTCTCAAAACATGTGTCTATCTCTCTCCTATGATGTCACTGGACCCCACAGTGACACAGGAAAGAGATAGACACATCTTTTGGGGAGGTTGTATAAAAGTTGTATGAATGTTGTGCCCCAAGTATTACCCATGAACAAAATACAAAGAAAGCAAATTCTTATTTGTATATCCTAATAAAAGATGTGTTTATGTTGGAGAACAGAACAGTTTTTATTTATAATTTCTTTTGTTTTTGTTTGGATGTGTATTTGATGAAAACATTGAACAATGAATATAAATGCTATGATCCTTAAATCCTTACAAGTGGGGCACAACATTCATACAACTTTTACCACACTATCAGGTATTACAAAATTTGTAATACCTGCATTATATTCCCCGTATCTTCCTCTATTTGTCACTCCTAAACAACCAACACATAAATGAGAAAAATGAACAAAGAGTAATATTTGGTACACAACTTTCATACAACTTTCATACAACCTTCTCAAAACATGTGTCTATCTCTCTCCTATGATGTCACTGGACCCCACAGTGACACAGGAAAGAGATAGACACATCTTTTGGGGAGGTTGTATAAAAGTTGTATGAATGTTGTGCCCCAAGTATTACCCATGAACAAAATACAAAGAAAGCAAATTCTTATTTGTATATCCTACTAAAAGATGTGTTTATGTTGGAGAACAGAACAGTTTTTATTTATAATTTCTTTTGTTTTTGTTTGGATGTGTATTTGATGAAAACATTGAACAATGAATATAAATGCTATGATCCTTAAATCCTTACAAGTGGGGCACTTAGTGGTTTTGTGGGTTTTGGGGGAGATGAACCCTAACTCTCTAAACATGCAACTGGGGCCTCGGATCCCTATTTGGCCGATTTGACCATTCAATTAGTGGATTTGATATGATCTTACTTCAGACCCTGCAAAATGAACTTGACTTCGAATATTAATCCTAAACTTTTGGCTATAAAATGTGCAGCAAAAAGCACCACATGTCACAAATTTTTGTTGGTAAGTGCACTGGCCTAGTGCACTAAATTTTTAACCCTAAAAAACTCGCGAATCAATGGGGCGGGGCGGGACGGGACGGGACGTGGGTCAGTGGGTTGCGCACGGTCAATGCACTTATCCAATGCACCTAAGAGTTTCTATATATATATATATATATATCTACTACTATACTATAAAAACGAACAAACAAGCACGTCAAAAAATATGAACTTCTTATTTTGCCCTTCACTACAACATAATTACTCATATATCTATCTATACATCGTAAGGATATATAGATTTGTGGGGTAAATCTGTAATTTTGGACAAATAATTATATTCAAGTCAGCTTTTGAAATTTTATTTAATATAATAATGAGGTTTTAATCAACAATCTTGTGTTTAAATACATTTGGGTTAACAATTTTTGGGATATTTATTATTTACTTCAAAAAAGTCAACAAAAGTGGTTATGTTGGTGGCTATTTAGGAATTGGTCACTAATATTTACAATTTGGTCAACTTCTTCTCTGAAATGAGATTTCATTCAAAAAATTGTGTCTAATTACATTTGTGTCAATAATTTTTGGGCTATTTATTATGCACTTCATAAAAAGTAAAAAAAAGTGACTATTTTAGTAGTTATTTAGGAATTGGTCACTAATATTTACAATTTGCTCAACTTCTTCTCTCAAATTTAGGATTCATATATTGTAATATGTGTAATTGCATTTAGATCAGCAGGTTTTGGATATTTATTATTCACTTTAAAAAAGTTTTAAAAAGTGGCTATTTTAGTAGCTATTTAGGAATTGGTCACTAATTTCACATTTTGGTCAGCTTCTTCTCTAAAATTTAAGTTTTGGTATATATAAAATGTCAAACAAAGTGGCTATTTTACTAGCTATTATGAATTGGTCACTAATATTTACATTTTGGTCAACTTCTTCCCTCCAATTCATGATTTATAGATTGTATTCGAATATCAATGAAGGCCCAGAAACACATTCATGCCCTTTTTAAAGAGGAAATACCATACTTGTGTCATATATTTTTAGTGGTGCTTTATTAGGTACCTTTACTACTGATTTATAAGATAGTCAGAATTATCAACTTCTTCCGTAAGAAGAGTTTTAGATTAAACAGTTACATTTACAATTTCCTATTTAACTGTTTTAACATCTTATTATACACTTTTAACAACCACTTAACCACACGAAATGACACAATTAAATTTGCTGCGTAATGCGCAGAGCTCCAACTAGTATATATATATATATATGTATATATAAATATACATATATATAGAGAGAGACGGTCAGGCTCTAGAGTAAACAGGGTAGAGTGAACATACCTATTGAACATTTTTTTTTTGCCTAAAAAAACCCACGGGTCAGTGGGGTGTGTCAGCGTGACCCACGGGTTTTTTCAGATAAAAAAAATATTCACTGGGTATGTTCATTCTACCCTGTTCACTCTAGAGCATGACCGTATATATATAAGCCTTGTACTATAGAGATAGATACAGAGTTTTGATTGACAGGGGAGTTGGGTAAGTTGGCTGTTTGTGGTAGAATTTTAACAAAAGGGAAAGATGGGGCATCCTTGCACATGGGTCATGGCCAGATATGGAGAATACAAAAATACTTCATGAATATAGTGTGTGTGTATAAATATATGTGCATATATCTATAATTTATAGTTAGACCCAACTACCTCTAGAAAGTGAGGGAGATGAAGAGAGCCTGCACTCTTATTTTATTTCCTTCCAAACTATGCATGTGGTGGGTTTGGAGTTTGGAACTTTCACTTCGTGCGCTGCAAACAAACCAACGCGCCCACCACCACCATGTACTCATTTTCAGGGGCGGATCTAGAAAGTTAATATAGGGGGGGTTTAACAGAGGTTTGTTCGCTGCCCCCTGAAAAAAAAATTTTTGGACCTATTTATACGTATTTTGTGTATGTTTTGTGTACATGATATAAATTAATGTTAAAAAAAATTAACCCAAAAACATAGGAGGGAGAAGGGATTTTATAATTAGCACAAAAATATAAGAGAAAGGGGACTTAGTATGACAATTTTATAATATTTGGGGGGCTAATTGTATTTTTTAGGGGGCCTAATTGTAAATTTTTTTTTTTTAGTGCAAATGTACAATTTTTTCAAAACCTAGGGGGGGCTTGAGCCCCCCTTTGTCCCTCTTTACATCCGCCCCTGCTCATTTTATTAATTTATTGAGAGCTTGCACTCTTTTAAACAAGAATAAAGTTATTCTAAAACTTGAATTTCAAATATTATAAATATTGTACCACGTGCATTAGTATGTAATATTACTAATTAGCATGTACGTAGTAGTGCAATTGTCAACAAAAAAAAAAAAAATAGAAATTAAATTTGGATTTTAATTTGAAAAGCATACCATTACTCTTTTAACCAATGCCCATAATTATAAGTGGTCAGCCCTGAGGATATATTACTAATTACAATTTGAAACGAACTATGCATATTTAGGTGATTAGAGCAGACTACAAACAGATATGGGTAACTGACCAAGCAATAAATATCGTATAATGGTTTATGTAATTAAGTAAATTTGTGACTAAATTTTATCCGAAAACTGGAAAAAGTCTTATTCAAATTTTGAAACTTGAAAACCAATACGATCGGATAAGCATAACTTAACTACACATTATTGGTGGTATAGTGAAATTGTGTAGCTTGATTACCCAAATCAAGCATTTAACGGCTTTGTAGTCGTTCTATCTAAAAAGAGTAAAGATTTGGGCATAAACACTCCACAAATAAATTACACTAACATTAGTGGGAGACTGGCATATGGCAGAGTTGATACATTTTTGTCCCCTGTATGGTTGACAACTCTACTACATAGCAGTCTCCTACTGATAGTAGTGTATAATTTGTTTGTGGAGTGTTTGTGCCCAAATCTTTACTCATCTATAAAAGTGGTGTTTAATAGTTTTATTGTGATTTAGATTTAGATCTCACAGTTGACTATGAAACCACCAAGGGAGCCGCTAATGCCAGTGCTCATAAGGCTAATGCCAGAGCAACTTGTATTTCTGGACAAAATTGCCCCGCAGTCCATTTTAGAAACCAGTCTCTCTTTCTCTCACTATAACACGCCTCTCTCTCTCTCTCAGCCAATTTAACACCAGCAGAATTCAATACAAAATTGGAACAAAAATTCAACATTCATTTTCATCTTCATCTTCATCTTCATCATCATTGGAACAAAAATTCAACTTCATCATTCAACATTCAACTTCATCTTTCCAGACAACAAAATCATCATTCAACAGTCAACATCATCATCATTGAAACAAAAATTCAACTTCATCATCATTGGAACAAAAATCATCAATCAACATCCATTACAAAAAAATTAAGAAAAAAATTATCAAATTCATTACAAATAATTTAAAAGGAACCCGAGCCTTGACATGTACGACCATTATGTCCAACGCCTTTGCAAGTGCTACATCGCCGATTTGCCTTCACAATCTCAAACTTTGAAGGATCTCGCTTTGTGTATAACGATTCCTTTTGCTTCTTTGATGGGCGTTCTTTGTGTGCTTCAACATTTGGCTCAAGATAAGGCAATGATACACCTATGAGTTGGGAAATTTTCTCTCGAGCATTTTCCTTTCGAACAAGAGGCCATTGAACATACTTATCTTGAAACTCGATGAGCAACTCTTCATTGGTTATCTTGCCAAAATTGCTAGTTAATGAGCTAATATCAATCCTCCATTGTGAATGTATAGAACTAAGAGGTAGTACCCCATCTTTCAAACATATCATCTTGTGAGAACAAGGGAGATCCACGACAGATGTAAAATTACTAGTGCAAGTAGATGACATTTTACCCAACTTGACCATCTCATATTGCTTAAGTAGCTCTTTCATTGCAAACATAGACACATGAGTAATAACTTCCTTGAAAAAGGGAATATTAATACTATGGGAAATACGAAGTCTTTCACTTGAGAGTTGTGTCTTTATCTCTTCAAACTCATATTTAATAGCTAAGCATATTTTATCTTTCACTTGGCAAAGATCACCACTCGAATTATGCAAGTATTTCTTATGCTTTGAGTGTGCACCTTCCGCTCTTGAAGATTCACGATTTCCTAAGTGAAGATATTTTTCAGTCCATGCACCAATGAATCGATCTTTAAACGGGAGCCATGTTCTACGTATATAACTTAAAACTTCTTCCTTACCTTTATACAAAAGTTCAAAGAATTGCCAAGCTTCCTCAAATGATGCTTCATGGGTAGATTGTACAATCAAATTCTAAGTAGATCTTGCACTTCAAAGTGATGCTTACAATTAGATACTATATTTTCGTTAATGTGCCCCACACACACAATATGTTATGAGTGTTAGGGAAGACAACTCGAATAGCTTTCATTAATGCCGACTCCCTATCGAAGACAATGACAGAAGGTTGACATCCAGGACCCAATATCTTGCTAAAATTCTCTAAAGCCCAAATATAATCTTCTTCCCCTTCTTTACTGAAAAAGGTAAAACATGAATAGAATGATGTGTTGAAACATGAGATCCCAACAATGTCAAGTAATGGCATCTTATACTTATTTGTCTTGTAAGTGCAATCCATAATAAACACATTAAAGAAGTTTCTAGTTAATGTGATCGACATCGGATGTGCAAAAATCAAATGTGTTAAATTCCCACTTTCATCTTGTGCCAAGTTATAAATGAAGCTACCTTGACCAAGTTCTTCAAACAAAGCTTGAATTGAAGTACGACCACCCAACTTGTCCTTATAAATTTTTGATTTCGTGTTGTAGATAGCCTTAGACACAACTTGAAGATTAGGATTATGTTGTCGAAGAGAAGAAATAATTTGACACGGTGCAATTCCCGATACACTCATTTCATGAACACTTTTGACATCTTCTTTAGACAAACGACGACAAGTAGGGTGTCCAGACATATCAGTAGACGATTCATGGTTATGTAAGCTCTTTGTAATTTCAAGTGTCCAAAAGCCATCAATTTGCCTCTTTCCTTTAATTTCAAATGGGCAATTTATAAGGCGACTTACTGATTTCCTTTGGCGTTGTTCCATGGGAATATTAAGTCTATCTCGATAACAACCTCCCCTATCACAACCAATAGTCACGTATTTATCTTTTCTTGAGCTTTTGATTGATACCACATACCCTTGTATTAAGAAATCTCTTAACACTGCTAAGAAGCTCCTCACAAGTAAGATATTTCTTCTCAAGTTGTTGGAAACATTCAACTATTTTTTCAAAATTCATGTTACTTAAATCAAAGATTCAAAAATTATTGTTGCTCAGCAAGAGGAAATTTTTTATACATCATGGAACATGGATTAAATGAACAATCCTTAAACCCCTAAACCAAAACAATAAGAGAAAAATCAAAAGAAAAAGACTGCCTCAACATGAATGATTCACCCAACCTAAGAGACCAATAGAAACATCAAAGCAGCATATTTCAAAACCACCAACAGTCAACCTACCAAAAATGCCTAACATTAAAAAAAACACAAGCCGGAAAGCAACCACTGCTCCAAACCACAGTCAAAACCAACACCAAACTAAAAACTTCAAAATACTCAACAGCAAATGCAAATTACACAGCCCATTAAAAGCCTCCCATCATCTACCAGCAAAATACTCAGCAGCAAAAGCAAACGATTTCTTCTGAACTTCAACTGTATTTTTTTAAGCAAAAAAATAAATAAATAAATTGTATTTTTTGAGTTCTATGATAACCCTATAAAAAGAGCCCAATCTTAAAGCTAGATTCAATCATCAAACAATCTTTCTAGGAATAAATAAATAAAAGAAAAAGGGTAATAGTAAAGAGATATGAAATTTTACCTTCAAACAGGGAAAGAGGAGGCAATTGCGACGGCTTCAATCAAGGCAAGGAGACGGTTGCGGAGGGAGAGAGAGGATCTATGACGACGAGGGAGTGAGGAGTGACGATGGCGAGGGAGTGAGGAGCGACATCCAACGTGAGGGAATGAGTAGCTATGACAGAGTAAGGAGGCTGATCCTCCATGTTTAGACTTTAGAGAGAAAAAGAAAGATTGAAAGTGAAGCTATGTTCCAGTGAGAGATTGAAGGGATTCTAAAATGGACTGAGGGACAATTTTGCCCAGAAAATACAATTTGCTCTAGCATTAGCGGCTCCCAACCACGAATTCTATCTTGTAAAAATTTAACATAATCTTATCATGGTACTGTGTTATCCAATTGTTTAAACCGCAGAATATAGGTGCAGCATGGGAGTGGTGTGATATTGTCTTTCCTATGTGAAAGTGCAAGAGTTAGACTCTCTCTAGAGGAGAGTATGTTATGTGGCTCTTACTAGACTTTGTATTGGGCCTGTAACAAATACTGTGGTCGGGACATACATGCACCCACATGTAATTGGACTGGGTCCAAAGAGGCTTGGCTTGGACACCAAATAATGGGCTTTAGAGCTCCAAGCCTATTAGTTTTTTTTGTGTGCCTATATATACTCATTTACATCACACTAATAAAGACCTAGAGTAATACACACAGCAGCAGCCTCTCTCTCTCTCTCTCTCTATATATATATATAGCATATCACCAAAGGGCTTGGGATCTAGATCGTGGTATCATTGGAGATCGCTCACGTAGCATTCTCTACGACTAATACAAGACACAAGAGAGTATACAGAGGCACCTAGTTCGTGGTTCAAGCAGTGGGCTCGTAACAACGCTGTATTGTCGATCCAATGAGTTATTCCGCTAGGTAACGAACCTATACTCGACATGTATGAATGTGTGCATTCATTTTACAGGGCCATTGTAGGGCCTTGGAGTTAGGTTTGTGTGTGTTCAAATGTAGATAAAAAATAAAGAATATCGGTGCACCATGTGTGCTGTGTATATATATGTCACAGCCCGGTCCCACAATAGCGGAACCGGAGTGTCATGCCCGTTCCAGAATTTCATAGTTTAATCATGCATGATATGAAATTTTATGAATTATCATTGATATATGATAATTGAGGATAAGTGGTTGACTGTGGTCAACGGTAGGGTGTCAGTAAGGACACAAGAACATGGAAGTTCATATTGCATGGGTATGACTAAATGACATTTATATGATTTAAATGTTATTTGACTTTATCTGGTATTTGTTGAATAGTAATTTTATCTGTGTTGTGGGAATTCTAGTAATCTTTGATATCATTATATCATTTTGAGAACTGTGGTGAGAACGTGAGTGATACGTTAATTGAAAAGGTAGGTTGTGTAGAGATTCCACAGAATATAGTTTTCGGACGTTATTTTGGACCCAAAAGAAACCTAGTCGAAAACTTTTGAAATTTATAGTTTTCACTCGTAAAGTTATAAAATGGACGTGTGCGAAGTTTCATGGGTGAATGAGAAGTTTTGAGAAACTTGCGGGGAGGTAAACACAATTTCCGAGAAGTTTGCCTATAAATAGAAGTGGATGAGATTTCATCTCATCCACAACTTTTATAATATCTAGAGAGAGGAGAGAGAAGGGAGATTTGGAGCCAACGGGCTTTGCGACGGCGATCGACGACCGTTCGTCTGTCAGATTTTCTCCAGATTTCAGATTTGAACTCGTGGAGGTAAGATCTACGTTTTGATACCACTTAGGTCATGTTTGGCCAATTTTTGTAAAGATCTTAATTTTAGACTTTTGGGAAAAACATGTATAAACTTGTAGGAATTGTCTCAAATTCAAAATCCGACGATTATTTAGCCTCCTAGTCGATCCTTCAAAGTTTGGGGGAAATCGCACGAGGTATGAAGTTCTAACTTGTGAAATATAGGAAAATACATGTTTTATATTTCGACGACGAAATTGTGATCCGGGCGAAATCCATGTGTTAATTGTAGGCCCGTTAATTATGCACGCGCTAAATTGTGAAAAGCATGTCTAAATTTACGCGAGCACGTTAAGTTGTCTGTGTGGGTCAAAGGGGAGTCTTATACAAATTCATGCCGGAGTAAGCTTCTCCATGTTTGAGAATTTAGTAGCGACGGCTACTATGCATGGTTGATAGACTTGGACTTGCCATGGCACTTGTGGATACAATGGTTGATAGACTTGGACTTGCCATTGGTATCGCGGTTTAAGGCTTGGACTTGCCGCTACCGAATAAATGCGTATTTTTCTCCCTAGAGACTATTGTATGATTTATGAGATTAAAGCATGTTTTATCATATATTGCATATGTTAGAATTTGTACGCTCAGCATATAGCTGAGCAGTGGAGATGTACTCCATTGCAGGTAAGAAGAAGGATAAGAAGAAGCGCGATGAGTGAGGCCGATGAACGCCGGGGATATCACACTTGTATATGTTTTTGTTTTAAATCCTAGACTTGTGTAAGGTTTTGAATATTGTAGTAGTGTTGTAATAGAATCATGGATTAGTTCCGTTGTACCGGAATCTTGTAATTGAACGTCTGTAATTATGTTTTGAATGTTGGAAATCAAGTGTGGTTGAATTTGGTGTTGGATTAAGAAGCATGTATTAGTATATTTCTTCACAGGGCTGCCAGCAGGGGAGCAGTCGACTGGACCCAGGGTCAGTCGACTGGATCTCGTGTGGTTGAGACACTGAAAGTGAATAATAGAAAAGCAGTCGACTGGACCCCTTCATCAGTCGACTGAACCACTGTTGATTTTGGCTACTGCTTCTAATGATAGAAAAGCAGTCGACTGGACCTCTGTTGAGGATTTAGGGTTGTAGTTTCTGCCAGGCACAGTCGACTGGACCCTAGTACAGTCGACTGGGCAGTCGACTGAACCTCTGTATTTTGAAATGGATTCATGTGAACACTTTTGATTGAACAAAGAACTTTTTATAACTCCAATTTCAATGGATTTTACAAACTCAGAGGGTAATGTTCCCTAAGTTTTAAATACCCAGGGTTGTTTTAAAGTTCTTTCCGTTGCGTATATTTATATGATTGTTTGGATGAGCCTTGGTGGCGTGCCACGTGTCCTATTTCCACGCGTAGTGGGATGGGTCGTGACATTTATTGGTATCAGAGCTAGAGGTAACAAAACTTTGGGAACGTTCGACGACGAGTGGAGTGTTGAGTGAATTGTCACATGTTTTAAATTGCATTCATACATCTTAGAGATGTTTGATGCCTATGGATGTTGTTTTACATACATGATATTGTTATTATTGTGCATGCATAGTGTTTATGCATTGAGAACTACAGGGTTGTAATCATGGATGACCGAGAGTTATCACCCCATACCCGACGAATGAATGAAATGGCAGAAATGATGGGGAATATGGGGGAAATGATACGGAATATATCGGAGCGACTGCCTCCCACACCTCACATTGAAGTGGAACCAATAACTGTAGTGCATGCACCCGAAAATAGGGGTATGAGATCAATATCTGAACAATTTGCTCGCAAGAAATCGATGGAATTTCATGGGACACCCGATCCAACGCTCGCAGAACATTGGATAATGGACATGGAACGAATCTTCCGATCTATCCCGATGACCGATAGGGAGAAGATGGAAAATGCAAGTGATGTATTGAAGGGTGAAGCCCAGAACTGGTGGGTAAATGTACTAGATCAAGGGGCACCGATTACTTGGGAAGGGTTCAAGGCAGAATTCAATCGCCGGTTCTTTCCGCGAGCCGCCTACAATGCGAAGAAGCGAGAATTTGATAACTTGAAGCAGGGAGATATGACTGTAACCGAATATACTTCCAAGTACAATGCGTTGTTGAGGTTTGGCAAGGGTTCAGTACCAGAGGAGGAAGATAGAGCAAGGAAATTCGAAGAAGGTTTAAGGGAAAATATTCGTTTAAGGGTGGAAACCTACGAACATTCGACTGTGGCAGCAGTACAACAAACGACGCTAGTGGCCGAGAGTGGGATGGAAAGGTCAAGGCAGAATCAGCACGGAAAACGAAGCAATGAGAGTGGGGATAGGAACCAAGGCGGATCTTTCAAGAGGCCGTTTCAAAGAGGCTCTGGTTCTGGTTTCAGTGAATTCAGGAGGACGCCAAGTAACATACCGTTGTGTTCACTTTGCAACCGACCACACTCAGGCCGATGTTTCATGACCAAACCCCAGAACAGGAGCCAATGCGGGGGTAGTGCAAATTCAACACCCGACATGAGAGGCAAGTGTTATGATTGTGGAGTATTTGGGCACCAAGCCAGGGATTGCCAGAGGAAGTATCCTCAGCAAGGAGCTAGTTCTATGGCTTCCAGTGGGTCGAAGCCTAGACAATCCAATGATGGAGGACAAAGGACGGAACAACGTCAAGGAAGGGCATATCAGATGAACCCAGGAGATATGACTGCTTCCGAGACAGTAGTCTCAGGTATGGTGCTTGTATGTTCGCACTTAGCACGCATACTTGTTGACTCGGGATCTACGCATTCATTTGTATCACATGCTTTTTTTGAACATTTGAACGTTAAATCGGCACCGTTAGGATATGATTTGTCTATTGCTGTGCCACTTAGTAAAGCGATAATAACATCTACTGTATATAAGGACTGTGAGATCAAATTAGGTGAGAAGTTGATGACCGTAGACCTTATACCGATTGTGGTGAACCATTTCGATGTGATACTGGGAATGGATTGGTTAGCCCTTAACCAAGCTACGATAGACTGTGAACGGAAAGAGGTTAATTTTCGATCACCGGTATATGGGAACTTTTGTTTTCAAGGAAGTGGGGTTACACCGCCGCCGTACTTGATTTCAGCTATCCGAGCGGGAAAGTTATTGAAAAAGGGATGTCATGGATTTCTATGTTCAGTGACTGATGTCTCGGCGACTGAATTAAAAGTAGAAGACATTCCGATAGTGCGAGAATATTCAGATGTATTTCCTGATGAGCTACCAGATGTTCTTATTGAGAGAGAGGTCGAGTTCACTATTGAGATTATACCAGACTCAAGGCCGGTATCCAAAGCACCGTATAGAATGGCACCAGTAGAATTGAAGGAACTGAAAGTTCAACTACAAGAGTTACTTGACAAGGGTTTCATTTGACCAAGTGTATCGCCGTGGGGAGCTCCAGTGTTGTTTGTAAAGAAGAAAGATGGTTCAATGAGAATGTGTGTGGATTATCGGGAACTGAATAAATTGACAATCAAGAACAAGTATCCACTACCCAGAATTGATGACTTATTTGATCAACTTCGTGGGGCACAAGTATTCTCCAAAATAGACCTAAGATCAGGTTATCATCAGTTGAAAGTGAAGGCCGAAGATGTTGAGAAAACAACTTTTAGAACGCGTTATGAACACTATGAGTTCTTAGTTATGCCATTTGGAGTTACCAATGCACCAGCTGCGTTCATGGATCTTATGAACCGAATCTTTAAGGACTATTTAGATGATTTTGTGATAGTGTTCATCGACGATATCCTTGTTTATTCGCCAAGTGAGATAACACACGAGAATCATTTGAGATTGATACTTCAGAGACTGCGGGAAAAGCAGTTATTTGGGAAATTCAAGAAATGTGAATTTTGGTTACCTAGCATTACTTTTCTTGGTCACGTGATTGACAAGAATGGAGTATCAGTTGATCCTCACAAAGTAGAAGCTGTATCAAATTGGCAAAGGCCGACTTCCGTATCTGAAATTCGAAGTTTCTTGGGATTAGCGGGATACTACCGTCGTTTTATTGAACATTTCTCGAAGATTTCATTGCCTATGACAAGGTTGATGAGAAAGGGAGTTACATTTGAATGGAGTCAGGAATGCGAGGACAGTTTTCAAGAGTTGAAGTCACGTTTGACGAGAGCACCGATATTGACAATACCATCTGGAACCGAGGGGTTTGTGATCTATAGTGATGCGTCGCATCAAGGGTTGGGATGCGTGTTGATGCAAGGGGGTAAAGTAATTGCATATCACTACAATAAAAAACCCTTATTATGACTTTAAAAAAGAGTCATAAATATACATTTATGACTCTTTTTTAAGCTTTTAAAATAAGTCATAACATTGCAGTCATAAATAAGTTCGAGTTTGTTAAAAAAGTCATAAATAATTATTACTTTTACAACAGTTCTAAAAAAATAGTCATAAAAAATGAGTGCTTTCAAATTGTTTATGACTATTTTTTAATTGATACAGTCATAAATAATCTTCAAAAAAGTCATAAATAGCCTTTTTAAAAAGTCATAAATAATCTTTAAAAAGTCATAAATAGCCTTTTAAAAAAGTCATAAATAATCTTCAAAAAAGTCATAAATAACCCTTTAAAAAGTCGTAAATAATCTTCAAATTAGTCATAAATAATCATTTAAAAAGTCATAAATAATCTTCAAAAAAGTCATAAATAACCTTTAAATAGTCATAAATAATATTTAAAATAGTCATAAATAACCTTCAAAAAGTCATAAATAATCTTTTTATAGTCATAAATAATCTTCAAAACAGTCATAAATAATATTTTAAAAGTCATAAATAATGACACTATTTATGACTTTAGTAGAACTATTGCTAATTTATGATTGTTTTTTATGAAACAGTCATATATAATATAAAACACATTTAAAGAAAAAAATATTTTGTTGATAATCCAACAATCAAGATTACACAATTCAAATACATCATCAAAACATGCATGTTACAAATCAACTCAAGAACCATATTCAGATATTATCTTCCTTCCAACCAAAATTTTTTAATAATCAATCTAATAATTAGTTATGTACAAGAAAAATGTAACAGTAACCACTAAGTATGTATTAAACCAACAAACCAATAATGTATATGTAACATTGTTAAAAAATATATATAAATAAATAAATAAATAAATAAATAAAAACAAGATTAGTGTCTATTTAAACTCTTCAATCTCCGCTAGTACATCAACTTGTTTGCAATATTTGTTCCATGTAGTCTAACTGTGTAACACTGAAACAAAAATGAAATCAATGTATTAGATTCTATATAATGAGTATATAATTTTCTTAAATTGTAAAAATATAGATTACCTGGAAAAAGGAAAAAATGTTGAAATTTTCAATACTTAAATGTATTCTTGAATGAACTCAATGAACTCAGTTGAAGTACATTTAGCTCGTGACTTTCATATTTCACTTTTTGAGATAACTCTTTCATCTGAAAAAGTTTAGAAAAGAATGAGATGTTAAGGATGTATTCCCTCCCCACAACAACACCACCACCACCTCCAACACATATGAAAAAAAAAATTCCACAATTTATGAATCAAAGTAAAACAAGAAGAAGAGAAAATTTGGCGACACATTTACAAAGAATACTATGATAATACTTTTATGTTGATAGATTTGGATGGATTATCCATTATCACTTTCATGAAAAGTAACATATAGCATCCACATTCATAATTTCCTGGTTGCTTTGGTCCCTATGAATAAATGTATAACAAACATTAGACAAACAATAAATTACTGCAATCACAAGTCGTGGTAAAACTAACTTATCTTGGAATGAATGTTGACCTAGAATTTCTAAAACTTTTGACAGAGTCTCCTCTATAAATAGAACCTCCCAAAAATTTCAAACAATGAAAACATACCCAGCAACAATTGAATAACCACAACATACATTATATCAATACATTAACCATAACATACTAAGTATAATTTAAACAGCTACTATTATATCTACCATGTTTTTATTCAGATTTAATTACCTTTACGAATTGCCAAATTGGTTTTGGCCTTCTTTTCCCTTTGAAATTTAAAGCCTTGAGTCCACTTCAAGACAATATTAAAAGTTAAAATTAGACAATAAAATGTCACTTCAAGACAATATTCTCACACACAACGATTACAACACGAAAAATTATTAGAAAATTCGATGACTAAGCGTCCACAACTTTCTACGATGCAACCACAATAAGAGGTAATTAATTATAATTCAACTTCTAAACGCAAGAATAAAACACCATAAAGTATTTTATTTTATTACACCTTATGTTCACCACATCGGCCACCCATCCATGGCCCAGCCTACACATATATCCCATGTGTCTCCTAACGTAATACTAACTCCCACTCCAGTCCCAACTCCCATGGGGTATCACTGGGATTTGAGTATACACCGAAAGACTAGTTCTTACGTTCTTGACGTCAATAAAATAATGTCTAGATACACATGAAATAGACCAACAAGTCGGGCATAAGGCTTAAAATAATGAAGAGACGGGTCATCCACGTAGTCGCCGTCTAATCACACAAGGACGGGTCATCCACGAAGTCGCCGCCTAAAATCATAAGGAGCAGTGGTGAACTCTAAGGATTTTCTATCGTTCATACATCCACGTTTTTCACAAAATTCTACTTCATAAGAGATTCATATATCTCAACTCAAATTTCCATTAAAATTATATTAACAGCTACATGTTCACACAGATTCATAACCCACACAAAATCACACAGTCATAATTTTACAAAGCTCAACTATACATGAGAACTCATATCTTTCTATGTACAAATAAATTAATTTATATTAACGAACACGAAATCACACAAAAATGTGATATAGCAAATACGCTTATTGTAACATTCATAAAACTGATACTGTAATATGAATTTTCTGCCCAAACGGTGCAGAATTGGGAAAAATACCATTAGACGAAAGTTGTCCAAAATTGCGTTTCCTACAGGCTTATACGGACAGAATCACGAAAACTGTAATGTATGATTTATTAGGAATTATCTACTAAAATCTGATCTGTGAAAATCCCAAATCCGAAAATTGAATAATTGCTCAAATGTATATCCAAGGCTCATCTATAAATCTCAAATCATAACTTCAATCATTGTAAATAAAAACCTAAATCTCATAACCCATAACCATACTAATTTAATAATCTATCCATTTAAATTTCAATCAAACGAGATTGAAAGAAATTAAAAAGTAACTCACCGATTTAGGACTTCAATGTTGATGAAGATTCGCAAAACAATATTTGGGGTTCCTCTTTTCTTCTCTTATTATCTTCTTCTTCTTCTCTCTCTCTCTCTCTCTCTCTCTCTCTCTCTCTCTCTCTCTCTTGACTGCTCTATTTTTCTCATGTCTCTCTTTTCTTTTCTTTTTGTTATCAAAACCCTAGGAGGTATATTATGTATGTATATATGATACACCTACATATATTATAACACAAACACACAAAAGACTAAAAATCCCATTTTTTTTTGTCTAGGGGCCTCACAAAAAGGCTTTATATGGGCCCGAAATATATTCTAAAGTTCTAAAATGAGTGACCCAATGGGTGTACATAACCCGGGTACTTAATTTAAATGTTAAAAACACAAATTAACACATTCACGGGCCCATAATCACTACAAAAAAAATAAACACATCAATTCTTCAATGACTTGTTCAACTTAAGTTTTTACAACTTAACTCCACCACTTAGCTCTATAAAATTTCACACAATAATTAATGAATAAAATAAATGCACGCATATAAATAAATAACCATGGTTGCATACACAAAAATTTAGGTTGTCTCATTATTTTGTTTTTTTAAATGAATATTTATATAAAGAAAATACGGGGTGTTACATGTATACCAAGTGAAATTTCATTTAAAATTTTTATACAGCGCACATTTTCCTAATCAAGAATCTTAACTTTAAAAATCTTAAAATATTGTCTTTTTCACTATTTTTCCCAAAAAACAGTACTTTGATTCTAGAATTCAAAGAAAAAGAGTCATAAAAATAAAGAATATTTATGACTACCCAAAAATGAAGTCATAAAAGTCTTGTTATTTATGACACTTTTCTAAATACTTATTATATATGACACTTTTCACAAACATGTCATAAAAAATCTTATTTTTTATGATAATTTTCAAAAAAATGTCATAAAAAATCTAATATGATTCTTAATAAAATCTAAATTTGTGACACTAAAAGTAACTATCAAGTGTTAATAGTCCAGTTTCAAAAAGTAATTTCTTAAAAACTAGTCTCTCAAAGGTCGATTTAAGTGAAATTTCACTTAATATTCATGTAAAGATTTAGTGAAATTTCACATAATATTCGTGTATGCCAAGTAAAATTTCACAAAATATTTTTGTACAGAGGACCTTTCCCTAATCAAGAATCTTAACTTTAAAAAGCTTAACATATTGTCTTTTTTTCACTATTTTTCCCAAAACAATACTTACGTTTGATTCTAGAATTCAAAGAAAAAGAGTCATAAAATAAAGAATATTTATGACTACCAAAAAATGAAGTCATAAAAGTCTTATTATTTATGACCATTTTCAAAAAACTGTCATAAAAACTCTTATTATTTATGACCATCTTATTATTTATGACCATTTTCAAAAAAACTGTCATAAAAAATCTTATTATTTATGACTAATAAAAAAAATGGTCGTAAATAAAACACCACTTACCAATCTTTTGACTATATTTGCAAAAAGAGTCATATATGTTAGAAAAAAGTATTTGTTATGACTCTTTTTTTAAAATAGTCATTAGCCCAAAATAAAAAAAAGTCATAAAAAGGGTTTTTTCTTGTAGTGTATGCTTCGAGACAGTTAAAGACACATGAGGTTAATTATCCGACCCATGATCTTGAATTAGCCGCAGTAATTCATGCTTTGAAAATTTGGAGACACTACTTGTACGGAGAAAAGTGTGAGATATTCACAGACCACAAGAGTTTGAAATACATTTTCACCCAACGGGACTTGAACATGAGACAACGAAGATGGTTGGAGTTGATGAAGGATTACGATCTTTCGATTGAGTACCATCCGGGAAAGGCGAATGTAGTCGCCGATGCATTAAGCCGGAAGACGCCGAGGAACTTAGCCGACGAGCTAACGCAACAAAAGGAATTAGTAAAGGAAATGGAACGTTTGGACTTGGATGTGATACCAAAGGTTAGTGGTGGCTTAATGATGGCAATCATGCCACACCCAGATATTATTGATGAAATCAAGAAAGAACAATTTAACGATGTCTATTTGTGCAAAATGAGAGATGAGATATCTTTGGGGAAGCGACCTGGTTTTGTGTTGGAACAAGGAACGTTGAAACTGGAAAATCGATTATGTATACCAAATGTGAAAGGCTTGAAAGAGAGAATTCTAGAAGAAGCTCATAGTACGAGATATTCAGTGCACCCGGGAAGTAATAAGATGTACAGAAACCTGAGGGAAAACTTTTGGTGGAAGGGTATGAAGCGTGAAGTTGCCAAGTTTGTATCCGAATGTTCGGCATGTCAACAGGTCAAGGCAGAGAGACAAGTACCCGCGGGGTTACTACAACCTTTGCCAGTGTCGGAATGGAAATGGAACGAGATCACGATGGATTTTGTTTCAGGATTTCCACGATCAATCAATAAGAATGATAAGATTTGGGTTATAGTTGACCGATTAACCAAGTCAGCTCATTTTCTACCGATCAAGACGACTAAACCGTCCAAGTTAGTGGAATTGTATGTGAAAGAGATTGTAAGACTACATGGAGTCCTAGCTGTGATTGTATCAGATCGTGATAGTAGTTTTACATCAAGATTTTGGAGAAGTTTGCAAGAAGCTATGGGTACGAAATTAAGTTTCAGTACTGCATTTCATCCTCAGACCGATGGACAGTCAGAACGTATGATTCAGACCTTGGAAGATATGTTGAAATTGTGTGTATTAGACTTTGGGAGTGATTGGGAGCAACACTTGCCGTTAATTGAATTTACGTACAACAACGAATTTCAGTCAAGTATTGGTATGGCACCATATGAAGCTTTGTATGGCCGTAAGTGTCGATCACCGATTTGTTGGACCGAGGTTGGAGAAAGGAAGTTATTAGGACCTGAGTTAATACAGGTGACTACTGAAAAGGTAAAGTTGATTCAAGAGCGACTCAAGGTAGCTCAGAGTCGATATAAGAGTTATGCGGACTCTAAACGACGACCGATGAATTTTGAAGTGGGAGATTTCGTATACTTGCGAGTATCGCCTTCAAAAGGCATTGTACGATTTGGAAAGAGGGGAAAGCTCAATTCGAGATTCATAGGACCTTTTGAGATCCTAGAGAGAGTAAGTCCAGTGGCTTATCGTTTGGCCTTGTCGTCAGGGTTGGAACATGTGCATAACGTATTTCACGTGTCGATGTTGAGACGATGTGTGACTGATACGAGTAAGATCATTATGCCTGAACCGTTGCAAATTCAGGGGGACTTGACTTATGTGGAACAACCAGTGGAGATTCTAGATCGCAAAGAACAAGTTTTGAGAACCAAGACTATTCCAATGGTGAAAGTGCTATGGCGTAGCCATACGGTGGAAGAGGCTACATGGGAAAGTGAGGAAGACATGAGGAATGAGTATCCATACTTATTCGATGCATGAGGTAAAGTTTGGGGACAAACTTCCTTTTTGGAGGGGAGAGTTGTCATGCCCGTTCCAGAATTTCATAGTTTAATCATGCATGATATGAAATTTTATGAATTATCATTGATATATGATAATTGAGGATAAGTGGTTGACTGTGGTCAACGGTAGGGTGTCAGTAAGGACACGAGAACATGGAAGTTCATATTGCATGGGCATGACTAAATGACATTTATATGATTTAAATGTTATTTGACTTTATCTGGTATTTGTTGAATAGTAATTTTATCTGTGTTGTGGGAATTCTAGTAATCTTTGATATCATTATATCATTTTGAGAACTGTGGTGAGAACATGAGTGATACGTTAATTGAAAAGGTAGGTTGTGTAGAGATTCCACAGAATATAGTTTTCGGACGTTATTTTGGACCCAAACAAAACCTAGTCGAAAACTTTTGAAATTTATAGTTTTCACTCGTAAAGTTATAAAATGGACGTGTGCGAAGTTTCATGGGTGAATGAGAAGTTTTGAGAAACTTGCGGGGAGGTAAACACAATTTCCGAGAAGTTTGCCTATAAATAGAAGTGGATGGGATTTCATTCTCATCCACAACTTTTATAATATCTAGAGAGAGGAGAGAGAAGGGAGATTTGGAGCCAACGGGCTTTGCAACGGCGATCGACGACCGTTCGTCTGTCAGATTTTTTCCAGATTTCAGATTTGAACTCGTGGAGGTAAGATCTACGTTTTGATACCACTTAGGTCATGTTTGGCCAATTTTTGTAAAGATCTTAATTTTAGACTTTTGGGAAAAACAGGTATAAACTTGTAGGAATTGTCTCAAATTCGAAATCTGACGATTATTTAGCCTCCTAGTCGATCCTTCAAAGTTTGGGGGAAATCGCACGAGGTATGAAGTTCTAACTTGTGAAATATAGGGAAATACATGTTTTATATTTCGACGACGAAATTGTGATCCGGGCGAAATCCATGTGTTAATTGTAGGCCCGTTAATTATGCACGCGCTAAATTGTGAAAAGCATGTCTAAATTTACGCGAGCACGTTAAGTTGTCTATGTGGGTCAAAGGGGAGTCTTATACAAATTCATGCCGGAGTAAGCTTCTCCATGTTTGAGAATTTAGTAGCGACGGCTACTATGCATGGTTGATAGACTTGGACTTGCCATGGCACTTGTGGATACAATGGTTGATAGACTTGGACTTGCCATTGGTATCGCGGTTTAAGGCTTGGACTTGCCGCTACTGGATGAATGCGTATTTTTCTCCCTAGAGACTATTGTATGATTTATGAGATTAAAGCATGTTTTATCATATATTGCATATGTTAGAATTTGTACGCTCAGCATATAGCTGAGCAGTGGAGATGTACTCCATTGCAGGTAAGAAGAAGGATAAGAAGAAGCGCGATGAGTGAGGCCGATGAACGCCGGGGATATCACACTTGTATATGTTTTTGTTTTAAATCCTAGACTTGTGTAAGGTTTTGAATATTGTAGTAGTGTTGTAATAGAATCATGGATTAGTTCCGTTGTACCGGAATCTTGTAATTGAACGTCTGTAATTATGTTTTGAATGTTGGAAATCAAGTGTGGTTGAATTTGGTGTTGGATTAAGAAGCATGTGTTAGTATATTTCTTCACAGGGCTGCCAGCAGGGGAGCAGTCGACTGGACCCAGGGTCAGTCGACTGGATCTCGTGTGGTTGAGACACTGAAAGTGAATAATAGAAAAGCAGTCGACTGGACCCCTTCATCAGTCGACTGAACCACTGTTGATTTTGGCTACTACTTCTAATGATAGAAAAGCAGTCGACTGGGCAGTCGACTGGACCTCTGTTGAGGATTTAGGGTTGTAGTTTCTGCCAGGCACAGTCGACTGGACCCTAGTACAGTCGACTGGGCAGTCGACTGAACCTCTGTATTTTGAAATGGATTCTTGTGAACACTTTTGATTGAACAAAGAACTTTTTATAACTCCAATTTCAATGGATTTTACAAACTCAGAGGGTAATGTTCCCTAAGTTTTAAATACCCAGGGTTGTTTTAAAGTTCTTTCCGCTGCGTATATTTATATGATTTTTTGGATGAGCCTTGGTGGCGTGCCACGTGTCCTATTTCCACGCGTAGTGGGATGGGTCGTGACACGGAGCCCGTGGCACGCCACCGAGGCTAAACCAATTCATTAACGTTCCCAAAATTAGGTTTGAAGAACACACGCAGCGGAAAAACAAAACACATTTTCAAAAGCAGAGGTTCAGTCGACTGCTCAGTCGACGGAGGAAGGCAGGGAATTTAATAGCAATTCCAGTCGACTGAGGCTAGGGGGTCCAGTCGACTGATGCGGGGTCCAATCGACTGCTTTTGCTAAAATAAGAAGAAGTAGCTAGCAAACACAGGGGTTCAGTCGACTGAACACAGGACCAGTCGACTGCTCCCCTGACAGCAGCCGAATCTGCAGAATTTCAAGTTTAAAAGCTTTCTAACTATCACCAATGATCAACCACTCGATCCAAACTCAATCCAAAGAAATCTTAACTGTATTAAAACATTTATAAAGCAGGATTACAACATGTTACTAACTATTACAACGGTTTAAAATCCATTCTCTCATACGAAGTTAAACATAAGTTAAAACAAGAAAAAGGTTTTATTACAACATTCCTATTATCCCAAAACTACAAGATTAACATTTCAAGCTGCCTCCCAAGTTAAACTCCCAATCCCCGTGCTCACTTCTGCGATTCCTCGCCAGCATTTACACCTGAAATGGTTATTTGAATAACCACACATATTTCGATTTATTTAAGCTAAAGCTTAGTGAATAAATCAACATATGTACATGAATGATAAACATGTCAGCATTCACATCTCTACATTTCATACTAGTCGCCGGAGACTCACGTGCCCGTCCATACTCCCAATCCGCGACTCCTCGCCAATAAGTCCACGTGAAAGGGTAAGACCCACGATTCTTCTCTTCAATTGTGCGACCTTAATGCCTATATCGGCTCCACAAAATGGCACGGTGACCACGTGCTCCTTCTGACCCAAATAAGAAACTTAACATGCTCAAATACATATCACCAGGCTCGCGGTAATAAAAACATATCACCGTGCTATTGAGCCTACTTATCAATATAAATGCCCAATATGAACTACACAATATATCTCTAAGAATTAATACATGCTATTCACACAAAACATGAATACATGTCAAGAAATCATTCCAAAGACATAGTTGAATCACTCACCTCCAAATAACGCTCCTATAATTCAATCTGAAGAAAACCCGTGCACAAAGAACGTGCAGAAGTCCGTCTAGTACAATTCTATAACACCCACATTTGTGTTATTGCTTTTGCATTTCATTGTCATGCATGATAATGTGATGTGGCGTGTCCTATGACACATGATTGAGTGAGTTTTGACTCACGAGTTGATTTGGGTGTCTGTATTAGAGAACCCTCTGAGACTGTGGTGATTTAGAATTTGTTATTGTGACATCTCTCCGAGTGTGAGATGGTCACTGTGGAACATTTTAAATGTTTATCTGAAAATAAATGTTTACCTGTGTATTTCAATATCTGTATTATTTTCTGGCTTAGAATATATTTCTGATGTTAGATTTAGTATCCTGGTGAGGACGAATTAACACGCTATTAATTTGGTAGGCTGATTAGCAACTTCGAAAACGTCATGTAGAAATTCGCGTTTTAGCGACCAAACGAAATTTAGTCGAAAACTTTTATAATTTTGAGGTTTCACTCGTAAAGCTATGAATAAGCTGTATAGAAAGTTTTAGAAACTGATTAGGAGTTTGGAAATCTCGTGGGGAGGTAAACGTAATTCCCCGAGAATGTTGCCTATATATAGATAGAGATGAACTTAGATATTTTTCATAAGTTAACCTAAAGTTCAAGAGGAGGCCAAAAAGGGGGCTAGAGGGAGATTTGATTGCTTAGAGCTTTGCGACGCCAAACGACGACCTTCTGTCAGTCTGTTTTCTCCCAGATTTCGTATTCGAGCTCCTCGAGGTAATAGCTTCGTTTTGATACCTATTAGGGCCTGTTTGGCTAAGTTTTCCGAAAAGTTATTTTCTATAATTTTTCATAAAAGTTGATAAATGGAATTCTGATCCATAGGAATTGTACTAGACGGACTTCTGCACGTTCTTTGTGCACGGGTTTTCTTCAGATTGAATAATAGGAGCGTAAATCGGAGGTGATTGATTCAACTATGTTTTGGAATGATTTCTTGACATGTATTCATGTTTTGTGTGAATAGCATGTATTAATTCTTAGAGATATATTGTGTAGTTCATATTGGGCATTTATATTGATAAGTAGGCTCAATAGCACGGTGATATGTTTTGATTACCGCGAGCATGGTGATATGTATTTGAGCATGTTAAGTTGCTTATTTGGGTCAGAAGGAGCACGTGGTCACCGTGCCATTTTGTGGAGCCGATATAGGCATTAAGGTCGCACGATTGAAGAGAAGAATCGTGGGTCTTACCCTTTCGCGTGGACTTATTGGCGAGGAGTCGCGGATTGGGAGTATGGACGGGTACGTGAGTCTCCGGCGGCTAGTATGAATTGTAGAGATGTGAATGCGGAAATGTTTATCATTCATGTGCATATGTTGTTTTATTCACTAAGCATTAGCTTAAACAAATCGAAATATGTGTGGTTATTCAAATAACCATTTCAGGTGTAAATGCTGGCGATGAATCAGAGAAGTGAGTACGTGGGTTGGGAGTTCGCTTGGAAGGCAACTTGAATGTAAATCTTGTAGTTTTGGGATCCTAGAAATGTTGTAATAAGAATTTGGTTGTTTTTACCCATGTTTAACTTGGTATGATAGAATGGATCTAGAACGTTGTAATAGTTAGTAACATGTTGTAATCTTACTTTAGAAATGTTTTAATACAGCTAGGATTACTTTGGTTTGAGTTTGGTTTGAGTTTGGTTTGAATGGTTGATCATTGGTGATAGTTAGAAAGCTTTTAAAACTTGTTTTCTGCAGATTGGGCTGCTGCCAGGGGAGCAGTCGACTGAACCCCTGAGCCTGTTAGCTACTGCTTCTTATTTTAGCAAAAGCAGTCGACTGGACCCCTCAGCAGTCGACTGGACCCCGCATCAGTCGACTGGACCTCCAGTTTCAGTCGACTGGAATTGCTATTAAAATCCCTGCCCTCCTCCGTCGACGGATCAGTCGACTGAGCAGTCGACTGAGCAGTCGACTGAACCTCTGGTTTTAAAAATGTGTTTCGTTTTCCGCTGCGTGTGTTCTTCAAACCAAATTTTGGGAACGTTAATGAATTGGTTTAGCCTCGGTGGCGTGCCACGGGCTCCGGTTCCGCTATTGTGGGACCGGGCTGTGACAAATTCCTATGGATCAAAATTCCATTTATCAACTTTTATGAAAAATTCTATAAAACAACTTTTCGGAAAACTTAGCCAAACAGGCCCTAATAGGTATCAAAACGAAGCTCTTACCTCGAGGAGCTCGAATATGAAATCTGGGAGAAAACAAATTGACGGAAGGTCGTCGTTTGGCGTCGCAAAGCTTGAAGCAACTAAATCTCCCTCTAGCCCCCTTTTGGCCTCCTTTCTTAAGCTTTAGGTTAAGCTTTGAGAAATATCTCAACCATCTCTATCTATATATAGGCAAAACTATTGGGAATTACGTTTACCTCCCCACGAGTTTTTCAAACTCCTAAATAGTCTCTGAAACTTTCTATACAGCTTATTCATAGCTTTACGAGTGAAACCTCAAAATTATAAAAGTTTTCGACTAAGTTTCGTTTGGTCGCTAAAACGCGAATTTCTATATGACGTTTCCGAAGTTGCTAATTAGCCTACCAAATTAATAGCGTGTTCATTCGTCCTCACTAGGATACTAAATCTAACAACAGAAATAAATTCTAAAACATAAAATAATACAGATATTGAAATACACAGGTAAACATTTATTTTCAGATAAATATTTAAAATGTTCTACAGTGACTGTCTCATACTCGGAGAGACTTCACAAACAATAAATCCTCAATCACAACAGTTTCAAAGGGTTCTCTAATACAGACACTCAAATCAACTCGTGAGTCAAAACTCACTCAACCATGTGTCATAAGACACGCCACATCACATTATCATGCATGACAATGTAATGCAAATGAAATAACACAAATGTGGGTGTTATAATATAGGACTACGAATTTAACAAAATAGTGTGGGATGAATTCTCTTCTCAAAGCTTAATCCTTAAAGATATGCAATAAGAGCCTGTATGATTCATGGATCTTTCGGGTGGATTTTGATTTCACCTTAAGATTGTCGGTCATTTTTATATTTTTCCTTGCTTGGTTCACGGATTATTTACACATTTGTTGGCCCCATTGGATTTAGAATCCACCCAAAGATGAAAAATAAGGTGAATTCTAAATTGGGTAGATTTTAAATCCTAGGTTGGTGGTGATATTCTCAGATATTGTTGGGGTTTTGATTTTATATTTTTAGAATACCAAAACTAGCATTTATAGTTGTGAATGGTATATGTTAGGTTAGGAAATAACATTGTCTCTCTTATGTGCTTTATTTGATTATTAACCCCTATTAGGCTTTGTTTGGCTACCGACCTTAATCAGTCTTACATATCACATGGATTTCATAATCCACATTGCTAAAAAATATAAAATTAGCTTAAAATTGAGAATTCATTATTTTAAGTGGAGAAGTAATTACTTTAGTAGCAAACTAGCAGTACTTGGAACACTGTTTTCAATTTTGCAAATTAAGTCACTTAAAATTTTCAGTACTTAAAAATGTTATAACACTTAATTTTTAATTTTATTAAATGAAATCTTACTCGATCCACTTTCAAACAATTAAAAATTAGAATTAGTGTTAACACGTACTTTAGCTCTTATCTAATTTTTTTTTAAAAGATCTAAAAAAGTCATGTTCAGCTGCAAATTAATGAAAGTAAACTTATAATCCACCAAAATCACAAGCAATTGAAAGTGCTGAAAGACTCAAAATGAGTACAACGAGTTGGTGTCGAGTCTTAGAAGTAATTACTTTATTTATTTTTTTCTCTTGTAATAAAAAAAATAAAAAAAAAAATGAAAAATAGAAAACAAAAAACAAAAATTGATGAAAATGACTTCCTTCTTTCTCTTCTTCTTACCAGCTTTGAACCTTTGGCTAATGATTTGGAAATTAACCCATTTTTCAACTAGCAGGGGGTGAATTGAGTGTAGGACAAAGCCTCTCCCCAGCCAGAGCAAAAGAATCTGCCCAGCTGCCTCCAATCGATTGACATAAGTGTCAATCGATTGATATAATCAATCGATTGGTATAAAGTTCAATCGATTGGAACAATCAATCGATTGAGATAAAGTTCAATCGATTGGTATGTAAAATATAAGGCCAAGCTCATACAAGTATTAAAGAAACATACAAGGTCTTAGTTATATAATATATTACAAAATACAGGGTATTACATCATCCACCACTCACAAAAGATTTCGTCCCCGAAATCCGAAATAAACTGGGTTAAAACAAAAATGGAAACTTCTCTTGCATCTCTGACTCCAACTCCCATGAAGCTTCTCCTTCGTCGTGGTGCTTCCACTGAACCTTCACTAGCGGAATATCCTTGTTTCTGAGCTTCTTCACTCCTCGGTCTAGAATGCGCACTGGTCCTTCGTTGTAGGTCACGTTCTCGTTCACCTCGATATCTTCAAAACTGATCTCGTGCGCTGGGTTGTGGGCACATTTCCTCAACATGCTGATGTGGAAAACGTTGTGCACTCCTGACATCTTTGGCGGCAACGCAAGTCGATAAGCAACCTTCCCAACACGTTCTAGGATCTCGAACGGTCCGATGAATCGCGGCGACAACTTGCCTCTTTTCTGTCCGAATCTGACGACACCTCGAACTGGTGAGACTTTGAGTAGCACATGATCTCCAACTGCAAACTCTAGATCTTTCCGTCGCTTGTCGGCATAGCTCTTGTGTCTGGATTGCGCTGTCTTCATCTTCTCTCGTACAATCTGGATCTTCTCGTTGGTTTCTCGAATCATCTCGGGCCCAAGTAGTTGAGTATCTCCGACTTCGGCCCAACACAGCGGCAATCGGCAAGGTCTTCCATACAATGCTTCAAACGGCGCCATCCCTATGCTCGTGTGGTAGCTGTTGTTGTAGGCAAACTCGATCAAAGGTAGATGCGTCTCCCATGAACTCTCGAATTCAATGACACATGCTCGCAACATATCTTCCATCACTTGATTGACTCGTTCTGTCTGACCGTCTGTTTGTGGATGAAAGGCTGAACTTAAATTCAATGAAGTTCCCATTGCTGTCTGAAGGCTCTTCCAGAATTCTGCGGTAAAGCGTGAATCTCGGTCTGAAACTATTGAGACGGGTACTCCGTGCAGTCGCACTACTTGCTGTAGATACATCCGGCTCAATCTTTCAACAGGGTACGTCATGCTGTAGGCGATAAAATGTGCTGACTTGGTGAGTCGATCTACTACTACCCAAATAGCGTTGTGGTTTTGTTGAGACTTCGGCAATCCAACCACAAAATCCATGGTGATGTGATCCCATTTCCATTGGGGAATCGGTAGCGGTTGTAGGAGTCCAGGTGGTTTCTGATGCTCTGCCTTTACTTGTTTGCAAATAAGACATTGCGATACATACTCGGCCACTTCTCGCTTCATTCCTTGCCACCAGAAGTTTCTCTTCAAGTCCTTATACATCTTATTTCCTCCTGGGTGGATAGTCATCCTTGACTTGTGTGCTTCGTCCAGAATGTTCCTCCTGAGTCCATCGTCATTTGGCACACAGAGTCTGCCTTTGCATCTCAGTGCTCCGTCCGTACTAATACTCCATATCTCGGGTTCCTTTGCGGACACCTTAGCAAACCATAACTTTAAATCCTCGTTCGACTGTTGAGCTTCCAAGATGCGGCTGATGAGAGTCGGTTGTACAGCAAGACATCCAAAGTGTTGTCCTTCTCCTGATTCCACTGGTTGAAGATCGAATTCGGCTAACGTCTCCATTGCTCGCCATTCTCTAATCAAAATCGAAGCAACCAAAAGGCGTGGTCTCCGGCTCAGAGCGTCGGCTACAACATTTGCTTTACCCGGGTGGTATTGCAAAGAGAAGTCGTAGTCCTTGAGTAGCTCCATCCATCTCCGTTGTCGCATGTTCAACTCCTTTTGAGAGAACAGGTATCTTAAACTCTTATGATCTGAGAACAAGTCGAACTTTTCTCCATACAAATAGTGTCTCCAAATCTTCAAGGCGAACACGATTGCGGCTAGTTCTAAGTCGTGCGTCGGATAGTTCTTCTCATGCGGTTTCAATTGTCTTGATCCGTATGCAATGACATTCCCCTCTTGCATTAGCACACAACCAAGTCCTTGGTGTGATGCATCACTATAGATTATGAATTGTTCACCACTCTTAGGTATCGCAAGTACGGGTGCTGAGGTTAGTCTCTCTTTCAATTCCCGAAATGCATCCTCGTGTTTATCAGTCCATTCGTACTTCGTCTCCTTCCTAGTCAGGCTTGTCAATGGTCCTGCGATTCTAGAGAATCCTTCCACAAATTTCCGGTAATACCCAGCCAATCCAAGAAAACTCCTAACTTCGGTTGCATTGGTTGGTCTGTTCCAGCTCAAGACTGCATCGATCTTAGATGAGTCTACAGAAATCCCATCCTGTGATATCACATGTCCCAGGAATTTAACTTCCTGAAGCCAGAATTCACATTTGCTGAATTTCGCATACAAACTATTGTCTCTGAGAGTCTGTAGAGCAATTTGTAGATGCTGCTTATGTTCTTCTTCCGTCCTTGAATAAATTAGAATGTCGTCGATGAATACTATAATGAATTGATCCAGATAGGGTCTGAATACTCTATTCATTAGGTCCATGAATACTGCCGGGGCATTAGTCAATCCAAAAGACATCACTAGAAATTCGTAGTGTCCATATCTCGTTCTGAAGGCAGTTTTCGGTATATCTTTCGGCCGAACTAGCAATTGATGGTATCCTGAACGCAAATCGATTTTTGAGAATATCCTTGATCCTTGTAGTTGATCGAACAGGTCGTCTATCCGGGGAAGTGGATACCTATTCTTGATCGTGACTTTATTCAGCTCCCTGTAGTCGATACAGAGTCGTAGCTCTCCGTCTTTCTTCTTCACAAATAGAACTGGTGCTCCCCAAGGCGATGTACTGGGGCGAACAAAACCTAAATCTTCGAGTTCCTGAACTTGCTTCTTCAATTCTAGCATTTCTATTGGCGCCATCCGATACGGGGTCTTGGAAATTGGCAACGTTCCGGGTGCTAACTCAATGCAGAAGTCTATCTCTCTCTTCGGCAGAAGTCCTGAGATACTTCGGAACACATCTTCAAAGTCTTGAATAACGGGGATCTGGTTGATAGTAAGCTCCGTGCTTGAAGTCTTAATCGTGGCTAGGCAGCTTGTGATAAACATGTCGCTCAACGGTTGGCACTGAAATCTGATCTGCGGGCAACCAGGCGTCGAAAAGACAATGGTCCGACTAACACAATCCAGGTTAGCTCCATACTTAGTAAGCCAATCCATTCCTAGGATCACGTCGAACTCAGACATTGACAGGACTATCAAGTCTGCTGGGAGATTCCTATCCTCTAGTGTCAAGGGACAATCCTTGCACACCTTACCTAACTTAACGGATACTCCCAAGGGCGAAACGGCATTAAGGGTCGGCTCAAGTGTTAGGGGTAGCAATCCCAAATCACGTACCATCTTAATAGCTATGAAAGAACGGGCGGCACCGGTATCAAACAAAGCTCTAACTTGACAGTGAAATAAAATGAGTGTACCTTCCAAGTTTTGCTGTTCCTCTGCATTATACCCTGCATTGTCAGGAATGATGGCATTCACCCTAACCTGTCCTTGATGTCCTTGAGCAGGCGCTCCATAGTAGCCTCCACGTGGTGCTCGACAATCCTTGCTTATGTGACCAGGCTTGTTACAGTTGCGGCAAACGAGGTCGTTACGCCGGTTGGTCTTGGGGGCTGTGCAATACCTTGCAATATGTCCGGGCACTCCACAGTTGAAACATCCATCAGTGTTTTGTCGCTGGGCGACGGGCTGTGCCTGAGGTGGTCCTCGCTGTTGATTCTGTTGTCGAGGAAAATTAGCTTGGGGCTTCTTTGTCCCATCCCACGTGCGCTTAGTTCCCTGATAGTTGTTGGTCTGGGGTTTCCATCCTTGATTGTTCCTTGATGATTGCACGGGAAAGTTCCTTGGTTGGAAGGTCCTGGGTGGAGGTCGATTCACTTGTGGTCCTTGTACAGGGTAAGCATCCTTTTCCAAACTTGAAGCAAGACGGACAATCCCTTCAAACGACTGGCCCAGATGGCCTATCATCATGTGCCGGAGGTGTGGGTTGAGTCCTTGGTGGAATCGCTTGACCTTCTTGACGGAGGTGTCTATCATGTGCGGAGCGAAACAGGAAAGTCGCTCGAATTGTGTAGTATACTCCCTGACTGTCCAGTTTCCTTGGGTTAGACTCAGGAAATTCCTCTCTTGTTGATCTCTTTCGTCCTCAGGGAAATACTTCTCGAGAAATCGAGCCTTGAATGCTTCCCAAGGCATTCTCCTTGCAGCGTCAATCCCAATCGTGGCTCTCTCGGCCTCCCACCAGTCCGCGGCGGAGTAAGTCAGTTGAAATGCGGCTAGACGTCTCTTGTCAAGCTCACTGCACTCCAGGGCTTCAAAGATTAGCTCCAACTCTCGTATCCATTGCTCTGCTTTCCAGGACTCTGCCATGCCGTCGAACTTCTCGGGTCGCAGGCCACGAAATCGTTCCAATAGCTTATCGCCTGTCTGCCTTGGAGGGACAAAGTGGTTGTTGCCATTGTCGTTGGTGGCATGATTGTAGGTATCGCCGATGTGCTCCATCCGTTGCATGAAAGCTTCGAAGACTCCAGTTGGGTCCATACCCTCGGGAATGGGTGCTCCCAGTCGTGCTTGGTTCCTTGTGGGTCCCACCATTGTGATCCGTGTGAGGTGTACCTATGAAGGATCTAACGATTAGCTGACAATCTCCTCAGGGAAATAATCATACTTAAATGACAGGAAGCATAACATGAATCAAAATCACAACCATAACATAACAATGAGATGACAACAGAAATAACCAAGAGAAACGATCTGCCATATATATACCCAAAAGATGTACAGCGGAGTACACAATAGATCATCTGTGTACCGCGTAGTACATGATCCTATACAAGATCTAAACAAAAGAAAGATATACACAAAACCACTACTGGTGGCTACCTATACAAAAAGGCTACGGTCAATAGCTGTCTATGTAAGCGTCAAAAGTAAGTGGACAACATGTCCTAAAGTCAAGCGTAAAAGTCTAAGTCCTAAAGGTACTGGACTCAAAAGTTGTCCACATCGGATCCATAGATGGAAGCCTCGTCCTCTGGGGCAACCTCAGACAAAACATCATCCTCATCCATCATGTCCTCATCCTCTATCACAACATCCTCGATCAGCTCGGGTCCATCATGCTCCACAACAGCTCCCAAATCTCCTGCATCAGCGGCCATGTCAGCCTGGGCTGCATTAAATGCGGCTGCAAGTGCCTCAGCCTGTACCATAGCCTGTGCCAACTCCGGTGCTCCGATCTCAAATCCATGGGGATGTGCAGCCATCTCTGCGGCCCACTCAGCTGCTAGCTGTGCTATAACTCCTCCTGGTAAGACTGGTACTACTGCATCATCGTCCGCGGCTACCTCCTCTTCCTCTATCGGATAACCCTCTGCAACCACAATATCTACGCCAACTGGCACGTCCATACCGGCTGGGTCCACGGGGTCCTCCTCCTCTGGATCATACTCCGGCTCCTCGTCATCGGTGTCCTCGTCCTCTTCATCCTCCATCTCCTCGTCTGCATCCTCTAGCTCATCGTCGTCATCGCTCTCATCATCATCCTCCGGGTCCTCATCTGCTGGGGGTGCATCAGCCATGTCTTCCTCCGGTGGGGGTGGAGGTGCTGCTCTAACCTGTGCAAGTAGAACCTGGTACGAAGAACGGTCTCGTAACATCAGTAGAGAATCCTCCTCGATGCGTTTGAAGGTCTCCTTGCGGTAGATCATCTCCTGACGTATCACTTCTGGGTCCTGGGTCCCAAATCTCTGCTGCTCGATCTGCATGTCTCGCTCTGTCTCTGCAATAGCTCTCTGTCTAACCTTCCAGGCATAGTACTCTGGATCGGCTGGCGCAATACTACTCTCATACACATAGTGTCCTCCGAACTCGTCTGGAACGAACAGCGGTGGTGCCATGCTACCTGAAAAGGGACTACCTTAAGTCAGAACTAATCTTAATACTCATCTATAGAATCTCAAGGTTCTAGGACCAGATGGTGTGGGACAATCTGTGAGCGAAAAGGTATACAACCTAGGCTCTGATACCAAAAATCCTGTCACGCCCCGGAATTGCATAAATAGAGAAAAATAAATTTCCTTTATGGGTCCATAGGGAATGACGGGTGAAGTCACATGATTGTCCACACCACGCAGTACTAAGCAACAAGGTGAAATAGTGTAACAACAATGAAGTCTAGGTTCTGAACATAACGTAACATAAAGTCAACAGAAGTTACTAACTATTACATATCAGAGTCTCGAATCAAATATAAGGCAGCGGAAGTACAAATGCCAAGGCAGCATATGCCTGACTACAAAAAGATTCTAAAACGGTAAAGACAACTAGCTACAATTCTAGTCAAGACTTCAGTTTGCATAAGTGTAGTCCTCGGCGTAGTAGTCTTCTTCGGTCTGACCTCCGTCGGGGAAATTTTCCACAGGGACTCCGTCACCGGCATAGTAGTCCTCTCCTGCAGGCCCTTCACCTGTATAGTCATAACCAGGGTGCGCTGGAACGTAGAAATGTCCAGCGGCATAAACGCCGTCAGCTTAATGAAAGCCGAGTGAGTTAGATACTAACAGGGTATCAACTATTGAAGTTATTACAAGTTATAAACCGTAATCAAATTAGAATTCAGTAAGGGTAACTCCTTTAATCGACCAATGATCCGATTACTAACGTTTTACTCATTATAAGACCGATAACATGTCTAGATAGGGGAACAGACTCGACAGTAGTTCAACTCTATAACACACCATTGCTCATCCACCGCTTTTAAGAACATATGCACAGTTCACCGCATGTCATGGATACCACGTTAGTCCATCCCCCGCTTTTAAGAACATATGCACAGTTCACCGCATGTCAGGGATATAACGCTTTAAACAACAGTACATCATTCTATGCCACGACTTAGCGACGTCTACCAGTGATCACGGTCCACCGCATGTCATAGACACCTTCGTCTGTCTACCGCTTTTAAGAACATATGATTAGATCATCTGGCTATCTTAGGGCAAATGGTCCGGTTCACCGCAAGTCATAGACACCTTCGTCTGTCTACCGCTTTTAAGAACATATGATCGACCAAAGCCCGCCCACGCAAGATTCCCAAATCTTAGCAAACCTACTTAAGTTCAACTCTATTACCGATACATGACAATCCCAATGTGGCCCGACTACTCTGAATGAAATGAACGTTAACTCCAAAGGATTCACAACTATTCCGTTATCTAACATTATAAACGTTATTCGATAGTCTTGTTATTACTACGATCCTATGCTGCATTAACTCGTTATCAAATCTGTATTACAATAATAAAGCATGCTGGGAAGTACTGAACAGTAAATAAACAACTAAACAATTATTACATTAACTAAACAAGTAAAACAGTAAACTGTAACTGCCAATCGATTGGTATAGATGTCAATCGATTGGTATAAAAGTAGTGTCAATCGATTGGAAGAAAGTTCAATCGATTGGATCACAGTCCATGTCAATCGATTGCATAAAATGTCAATCGATTGAGACATGAAAGATGTCAATCGATTGATATAGTGTCAATCGATTGAGACATGAGAGATGTCAATCGATTGATATAGTGTCAATCGATTGAGACATGAGAGATGTCAATCGATTGATATAGTGTCAATCGATTGACACTTCGTCTTCTTCACAGAGAAGACTGTCCAGCAACATATAAACGGGAATACATGATTTCTTCTTCATTTCTTCATTCAAAACATGTCATAACATCAATATAAGTTACCAAGTGAGTTTAGAACTCACCTTAGGCGTTAAGGGCGTGTTTGGTTGTGTGTGTTTGAGCTTTGGAAGCTCCAATGGTGGCCTCCTCTCTCCCTCCTCTGCTCTGTCTTCTCTCTTCTCTTTCTCCTTCTTTTCTTCTTCTTTCTGGTCTTCTTCTTCTTCTTCTCAGTCCATCTCTGAGTGTGTGTGTGTGTAAATATATGTAAATATGTGAGTATATATATATATGAGTGTATATATATATAAACACACACAAACACTCCCTCTCACTCTCTCTGATTTCTGTAAACAGAAATACGCAGGAAAATGGTTGGTTTATATAGAGAATGAGTGTTCACGTGGCCTCTCCCCAGCCAGAGCAAAAGAATCTGCCCAGCTGCCTCCAATCGATTGACATAAGTGTCAATCGATTGATATAATCAATCGATTGGTATAAAGTTCAATCGATTGGAACAATCAATCGATTGAGATAAAGTTCAATCGATTGGTATGTAAAATATAAGGCCAAGCTCATACAAGTATTAAAGAAACATACAAGGTCTTAGTTATATAATATATTACAAAATACAGGGTATTACAGACCATCACCTTCATCATGCCTGACCTCCAGCGACCACAACCCCTGCCACCTCCTACCATCCCCTTTGCTATATTAGGCCACTCCCCCGCGACATCCGGCCACCATCCCCGCCAGTCCTGACCTCCGGTGTGCACTACCTACCACTCACTTGAGCCTATACCTCTGATGATCAACTCACACTCTCTCCTAAAACTGTACGACTTCGTCGCTATAAAAGTTAAGTGAAATTTCACTTGTTATTAATCAAAGTTAACTGAAAATTCACTTAACTTAACTAATAATACGTGAAATTTCACTTAAGATCTTCACGTCCTACCAAGCCCTATGACACAAGGCCAGTCACCCGAAAATGAGGGGGAAAAAAAAACTTGCTTGGAAGGTGGTGGTGGTTCACAGTCACAGTGGTGCTGGATTGTGGTGGCGTGCAAAGGTAGTGGTAACGGTTCGCGATGGTACTGGTAGTGGCGGCTCGCGATGGTATTGGTGGTGGCTGGTGATGGTGTTGGTGGTGGCTCGCAGTGGCTTGCAATGGTTCTGGTGGAAAATCACGATGGTGTGCGATGATGGTGGTGGTGGCCTGTAGTAGCGCGCGATGGTGGTGGTGGTTCGTAGTGGCACACGAAGGTGATGGTGGCGACAGACACCATTGTAGGGAGGGAAGAGAAAGTTGGAGAGAGAGAGAGAGAAGACAGATGGTGGTGTGCAAAGGTAGTGGTAACGGTTCGCGATGGTACTGGTAGTGGCGGCTCGCGATGGTATTGGTGGTGGCTGGTGATGGTGTTGGTGGTGGCTCGCAGTGGCTTGCAATGGTGCTGGTGGAAGATCACGATGGTGTGCGATGATGGTGGTGGTGGTGGTTGTGACTTGTAGTAGCGCGCGATGGTGGTGGTGGTGGTGGTTCGCAGTGGCACACGAAGGTGGTGGTGGCGGCAGACACCATTGTAGGGAGGGAAGAGAAAGTTGGAGACAGAGAGAAGACAGATGGTGGTGGTGGCTCACTAGGTTCCAGAGGCAATTTTGTCTCTTAAAAAGAAATTCATAATCTTAGGGACTTTAAGAGATAAAGTTTTTACAGAGTGTCTTTGTGAGATTTTTTATTTGGAATAGTGTTATCTTTCTCAAATTTTTATCCCAAACGTATTTTTCAATTAATGTGACAGTGGAGCTAAGTTTAATACAGTAAAAACAGTTGAATTTTGATTAATAGTAATTTACCTAACTCTACTGCCATATCATTTAAGAAGTATTTTAAGAAAAAAAATTGAAAAACATAGTAAAACTGCTTCATTAATGGCATATCCCTTAGGCGTTATTGACTCAATCTTTAGCTACCTTAGACCTTAGTCCAAACACCCTAGGAAAAAAAAATAAAAAGAAAAAAAGAGACGAGTAGGAGCAATGTTGTAATTATATTGAAAAAACAAGGGTATTTCATTATTCCACCCTTATAAAAGCGCTCTACTTCCCTTGCATCCAGAGTCCTCTACTTTTCCTTTCCTTGAAAACCGCATTAAAGATTCCAAAAAACACAAACAATTTTTTCCCCCCACCCCATCACTTTATTTTATTTATCTGGAAGAAAAAAATGTCAGCTTGCAGCAAAATCCGCCATATTGTCAGACTCCGCCAGATGCTCCGGCGGTGGCGCAGCAAGGCGGCAGTGGCCGCCCGACGCATACCCTCCGACGTGCCCGCCGGCCACGTGGCCGTCTGTGTTGGAACCAATTGTAGAAGATTCGTTGTGCGCGCGACGTACCTGAACCACCCCGTCTTCAAGAATCTGTTGGTTCAAGCCGAAGAAGAGTTCGGGTTCACCAACACAGGCCCATTGTCCATACCCTGCGACGAGTCACTGTTCGAAGAAATTCTCCGGTTCTTGGCCCGACCCGAATCGAATAACTCGGGCCGGTTCACCAATCTCGAGGACTTCCAGAGATACTGCCACGTGGGTGTCAGGAGTAACCTCGATTTTTGGCCTGAGTCTCGGCCGCTCCTCCATGGCTACGCCGATAAACGCATCTGGTAAAATAAATATACTGATTTGGTTTGATCCGGGTCGACTCGTCCGAGTTTGCTCCCCTGCACATGAAAGGAATCGGTGAGTTATCCGAGTTGATGCACTGATATTCAATTGTCAATTGTGTGAGTTGGTGCCTTCGCATAAAATTTTTTTTTTCCTGTTAGTAATATTTTTTAAAAGTGATTACTCCGTATGTAATTTGTTGGGTAATTAGTGGGGTTGGTGAATACTGAGTTACTGAGTACTGAGTTGAGGCTGGTTTTACTTCGGAGAATGTAAAGGAGATGGCAAATGAGTGGGCGATTTTCCACCGAGTCGTCCCGGGTTCTAATCGGAGTGGAGTCACAACAGGAGAGAGAGACAGAGAGAGTATTGAAATTTGCAGCAGAGGAGAGTGAATAAAAAAAAAAAAAAAATAGAAGTGATATTACTGGGTCACTTTTGTAAATTCTTGTGATTTTATTGATTGATTAATGGAAATTGTAGAGAATTCAAGCATGACTGTCCACTCAGTACTATTTATATCACAGTGGCAATAGCATCACCCTAAACTTAACTTATGTTGTTATACAAAGTAGATAAATCTTACAATGGTGCGGAAGAGTAGCCGGCTAAGACTGTGGCGACTGCCGACTAGAATTGGCTGGTTAGGCTGGCTAAGCCTCTGTCGGTCATCTCTCTGCCGTCTACCAGTATGTTATATCACTAACACTTATCTAAGTTCCTATATCACCATTAAGCCTGTGTTGGCTACGTGGTGGCTGGCTAAACCTTAGGGCTCGTTTGGTAACGTTGTCGTTTTCTGTTTTCTGTTTTTGTTTTTGTTTTTTAGAAAACGAAAATTGAAAACACGTTTGGTAACGTTTTTGTTTTTTGTTTTTAAAAAACGTTTTCAAATTTTGGGTAAAAAATGAAAACACCAAAAAGTCGTTTTGAGTTTCCTGTTTTTGTTTTTTTTTTTTTTTTAAAAAAAAAATCAGCAATGTTACCAAACAAGTTTTTGTTTTTTTTTTTTCAAAAAAAAAACCAAAACTGGTTTTCGTTTTTAAAAAACTGAAAACTCAAAACAGGAAACGTTACCATGCGAGGCCTTAGTTTCGCTACTATATAGCTATCTAAGTTTTTACATCACTAACACCGTTGCGTACCTAGTTTAGGGGGAATCCACGATATATATATATATATATATATTTACTTGTACATTTTTTATAATGAGATAACTATATAAGAAGAGAAAAATACAAACTATTTGAATCAACAAGATATGAAGTAATTTGTAAACTAAATTCAGAATTTACATTCATAAATACACCAAATTTTTTTTCAAAAATTACATATACGTATCAGCTTTTTTTTAAAAAAAATTCTGGGGGGTGGGGGGGCACCCCCAGCGTAGATCCATCTGCCTTATACACTAAACTAACTTAACTTACCCTATCAAACTAACACCGCTAGAGATGCTCTTATGTTGGGGGCTACTTTGTGAGTAAATATTGGGTATAACAGGAATACCACGTCATATCTATAAATTTACCAACAGATTTGAAAATTTTACTGATGTGGGAAGGATTTTCCCTAGAAATAGGAGGGGGGGAGGGGGACATATTTACAAACAAGAGTTGTATTGGTTTGGAATATCATGTCATTCCAATAACCGTGACAATGAATATTTTTCCCTACTCTGGGATGTAACTAGGGATTCAAAAAATAAAAGGCTGAAAATCATGAAACCGATCGAATCCAAATCGACCAAATATCGATTGGTCTGGGTTTTTTTTTAATGAAATATGCAAGTCTAAATTGATCAAAAACTCGACCAATACTGTCATAAGCAACCTATCGAAAATGAAAAATCAGTTTAAAACCACTATAAAACCGACCGCAAACAACCCTATATCTAGATGTAACTGTTGTGAAAACTATAGTGGTTATGGAACATTATACACCAGTGTTACATCTTTTGGGTTTTGGAAAACGGCAAGAATGATAGGACGGATTAGTTTTTGTTAAACTTGCAATATTCCTTTTACATCAATTGATTCAAATGGTCAAGTTTTGGGTTCATTTCCAATTTACCACCAATTGCATCAAGTGTTGTTTATTTCCACTTTCATTCGGAAAAGAGAGATAATTACGTTGACTCTTGAGACAAGGTTAAAATACAGAGATCTTTTTTCAAGTATGCAAAAATGGGTAATTTTTGGGATATGACTTTTATACAATTTTCACACAAGCTCTTAAAAGATGTGTCTATCTCTCTCTTGTGATGTCACTAAGAGAGAGATAAACACATCTTTTAAGACGGTTATGTGAAAGTTAAAAGAAAGTTGTGTCCAAGAATTACTTGGCAAAAATACATTGACATTCTCGAAAGAAAAAATAAATATAAAGTGTTACTCAACTACATTCATGGGGTCTAAATTATTTTTAAAACCATGGGAGAGGTGGTTGTATTTTGACCTTGAGGCAAGTGTAATTTATCCCAAAATCATCAATTAGGAGGGTTTTTTTTTTTTTTTTTTTTTAAATTCCATTTTTGAATGCCCGTTTCAATTGTCGTTTTGAAAACTCCCATTTTTTTAAAATGTAAAACTCTATCAGTTTTAATTTGATACAACACTGGAAGGTTGAACTTAAAAGAAGGCAAAAACAATGAAAACCTAAAAAATAAAATTTACAAAAAAAAAAAAAAAAGGGTCGTTCAAAAATTAGAATTTATAAAAGAGACTCTTAATTTCATACAAAGAGAGTACATTTTATGCAGGAGTTCTAATAGGGACTATTTGGATTTGGGCTCGATTGCAAAATTGTTGGTGCAACACAAGCAATTTGTTTTTGAACATTCAATAATATGATGTAGTAATCAAGATATAACAAAAGCACAATTCTTCGTCTTTTTTTCCTTTTCAAACTCTTGCAATTTGAAAAATAAAGGAAGTAATGCCTATTATTTATATTATAACTAAATAACATGTATGTTTCAGTTAAAATTGTGGTGAGGCTATGAAGTTTATCAGACTGTCTGGCCTTAAAAGGGGTGAGAAAATCACACGAAGCTCAATCAAATGCATAGCCCCCAATATGAGTAGATGTACGTGTGTACTCTCTCTATCTCATTTTATGTGTCTCTTTTCTCATTTTTGGATATTCCAAAATTATTGTCCCCTAAGAGTATGTAATACTATTTTTATTATACTTTCCACAACTAACCTTCTTGATTTTAAAAATACCCAACAAAAACTACAAGAGAAAAAAAAAGTAAGAGGGGACACTTTTGAAATTCAATAGTGCTAGGCACACATCTCAAACCACACCCTACGCTTTAAAGGCATGTACTCTGTGCTGTTTGAATTTTTCACACTTTTCTGTGCACCACTTACACAGCACAGGGTACATGCATTTAAAGCAATAGTGTGGTTAGAAATGTGATTTAGAGTGTGTGCCTAGCATTTCTCTTTGAAATTTGCTTTTAGCTTTTTACATGTGGGATGTAATTATGATATTATTCCCTTAAAAAGTTTGACTTTTCAAAGAGGACACATAAAATGGGACGGAGAGAGTATATTGAATACACATATGTGTATGTACATGTATATTAATTTTGCTAAAACCAAATTAATAGGCTTCATGTCAACTTTCGTAATGATTAATTTTTTATTTTATAGTTTCTGTCTTCTCTATTGGGACTTTGACTCAACTTAACATATTGATAATCAGTGTAGTAGTTACAAACAATCCTTTCACGGAACGTTTTAAGCTGGTAATCAACCACTTCAAAGAAAATACTTTTGCTCACTCAAAATTTGGTACACCAATGCTCACCCAAGCATCCCATTGGCTAATGCAGTGGGGTCCAGGATTAAACAATATTAAACAACATTTGTTTAATCCTGGGCCCCACTGCATTGGCCAATGGGATGCTTGGGTGAGCATTGGTGTACCAAATTTTGGGTGAGCAAAAATGCTCTCTCCACTTCAAAATGTCCGGACAGGGTCAAACTCAAAAACTGGCAAACAATTATTCATCAAAAAATTAATGGATCGTATGTTTTTTTTTTTTTTTTTTTTAAATTTTTTTTTTTATGTGTATATGGGTTATATTTGGGGTATAAATACTTGACACAAACACTTTTTATCTGGGGTCCATTGAAATTAGTTAGACTGCACACTATTATCTGAGAAAGTGATAGAATGTGTTTATAAGTATTTGTGCCCCTAATATTATTGATGTGTATATATGTATATGTATATGGATGACCAATTTATAGAAAGATGACAGCACTGAGTAATTAGAATAGTGAAAATGGAAAAATGACACCATTGTGATCGTTAATTGATTTAATATTAGCCACAAAGAAGGGCGTCAACGATGTTCAAGACATAAATTTAGTGGTTGGCCCAAAAGAATGAAATAATATTCTATTTTGCCAGCTTGAATTTTTAGTTTATATTTGAATACGGTTTCACCATGGACAGCCTATGTTGACAAAGACAAGCAGGTGTGGAGTTAGAAATTTCATGTTCGGAGATTTGGGGGTAGTTGATAAGTGGACGGGGGTTCAGAGACAGCACTCTAAAGGTAATTAATTTTGCGGGTCTATATATATATATATATATATATATTTGCACAAATGATATAAAACAATGCTATAAATATTAAAACAAAAAGTCAATAAATATTCTCCCATTGTATGATACAAATATCAAAGTAATAAAACTTTGGGACGTTTTACTACCCATATAGAATTTTTAACTAGCAAATGACACTTAAAAATAACTACCAGATGCCATATTTTTATTATTAAATGGCACATAAGAAAAGTTAATAGTGATTTGGTACCAAAGGTATAACAAAATGATGTCTTATTACTTCAAATTGAGAACCAGAAATTAAATGTATCATACTTGGATAAATTGTAATATTTTTCAAAACTCAAAAATTAAGAAAGTACGAAATTTCTATATTTGGTGTGTGTGTGTGTTTGGGGGGGGGGGGGTTTGTACAATCAAGCCCCCCTCCAATAGATCTGCTCCCTCCATCCCCCCTCCTTTGCCCTTTTCAATAGATCCGCTCCCTAAAGACAAACTTGAAATTGAAGGAAAATACATAAAGAGAGAGAAGATTTGGAAAATCAAGCCCCCACCCCTATCCTTTTCCCTTCAATAGATCCGCTACCTCCATCCCACCTCCTTTGCCCTTCAACAGATCTGCTCCTTAAAGACAAACTTAAAATTGAAGGAAAATACATAAAGAGAGAGAAGATTTGGAAAATACAAATTGGAAAATACAAACATATAGAACCAATTTGAGGAGAGTGTACATTGAAATTTTCTACTTAGTCTAATGAGAACTAATACACATAGGATCCATTTGAGGAGAGACTACATTAGAATTAATTCCCAACTTTAATGTAAAAATTGATTTGAAAATGTAAACCTAGCAATTCATAAGGAACATGATTGGAAATGCTTATACCAGTCATTGTGGGTCTTACACAAACATATGAAAGAGGAAGAATGAAAAAAAAAATGGTACTAAAAGTAGTAGTAGAGTTGATGGTGGAGAATCATCATCTAGAAAGAAAGTACACTTTATAAAAAGCAAAATGTTGAAATGGTACTTCCCATGGTCGGTTATTTGCGACCAACTTTCAACTCAAAAAAAAAAAAAAAAAAAAAAAGGCCAAAATGACCCTATTCGGATAGGATAAGATTAGGTCAAATCCCCCTTTCATTTCCGTTCTTCATTATTAGTTGGATATGATTGAATTTGCGTTATGGTGCGACTACATTACCAAAGTAATGTTGAAGAAGACACAACTATCCACCAAAACCAGCTCAGTAAGTCAAGTTGGTCAGAATTCTTGGCTTCTCAAAGTGCCGTCAATGGTTCAAAACTCTCAAAGATCGTATGAGTGGATTGGAAGAACGAATCTCAAGTAGTTAAACGAAACGTATCCAGAACTTGGCGTAGATTCGAATCCTACTGCCCACTCAACTCTCTTGATTTACTTGATGTGTGTGTTGTGGAGTCGGTGCATGTGCGTTGGGTTTATTTCTCTGTCCCTCTATAAAAACGATAATAGGTAAACCACCTAAAATACTGGCAAGAATTCCGATGTAGTGAAGGACGTGCTAAGAAATTTGTCCTTGTATTTAAAATATATATTACAAAAAAAAAAAAAAAAAAAAAAAAACTAAACCATGTCCACCAACAATTAATTCCGCAAATATCAATATTGTTTTCGAATTGTCATTATCTTAGCAATATGCAAAGATTATACGTTTGACAACATAACCATGTAGGCACTCCAAAAAAATAAAAATAAAAAAAAATATATATATATTAAGAATTTGCAATTGATAAAAGTGCTAGAAGTGCTTTCTAGAGCGAGGTATATCATCTCCCTTATACTAAAATCAGGTATTCAACATTACTTTTGTGGAAGATGTTAATATTGATTTGAGAATTGATATAACTAGGCATGAAAAGGGACCTTGAACTTGAAGGCAGGGGAAGGCTCGAGCAAAACAAAAGCCTTCTAAATGCCAAGTTGGACGAGACTATTATAGTACATCAAATATTTTACCATACCAAAAAGAAGCTTCTTTTAATAGTTATTATTATTATATAAAATTTCAAAAAGAGTGCCTTAATAATCAGACCGAAGAAGTAGAAGATTGTTTACAATGGTTTTATAATTCCAAATTCATGGACCGATTTGTGATATATTGGGCCGCAACTAACCCAACCAGAACAAGGCGTTCTAGAAGACTGGCCCAATAGTTTGCTTTCCTTGGTTTGACTTTCAAGATATTAAGCGGCTAATATTAATGGGCTCAAAAGGCCAACTTCTTTAAACTGATTTTAGGGGCCGACCAATCTGAACTTGATGAGGCTTGTTTGTGGGTTACCTGACAACAGTCCATTCACAATTGAACAAAGGAGGCCTGTCCAGGATGCGGTTTTCAGGGGCACAGAATTGGTTCTGTGGTTCTGGTTCATAAGTGAATCAGTTCTACAAATTTAAGTATTTTGTGAGTCAATTTCTTGCATTAGAGTCCGTGTCCAAAATAATAACTCTCTTAAAACTAGTTCTTCATTGAACAAAAATAATTTTAATTCTCACGAGAACCAAACATAAAATGAGAGTCGAACTGAAACAAATAGAAAACAAGCCCTAGGCCTTTCGTTTTGTTAGGAATGCATTTTCTTATGTTCACTTCAAAAAAAGACAGTATATCCAATAAGAGGCCCTTTTTCTTATTTATTTTTACATACAAACCAGTTAGATGATGACCAGACCAGTCTTATAACAGTAGATTGACTTTTTGGTCTTCATTGTGTTATGGTTGGTGACTTTGAAGCTCTCTTTTACAACTGTATTTAGGGATGGGCAAATAGTTCAGTTAACCGAAATTCGAACCGAACCGAACTAAAATTTTCATTTCAGTTCAGTTAATTCAGTTAAAAATTTCAGTTCAGTTTCAAACCGAACCATATATTTTTTGTCAGTTCGGTTTTCAGTTCCACTCTCCCAAACCGAACCGAACCGAAAAACCGATTTTTTTTTTGTTTATATATTATTAATATTTATTTATACACAACTATATATATTACAAAAATATAAGTATAATATATATAAGTAAATATAAACATATGTTTTCTTTGTAATATGAAAGAAAATGGGACAAGAAACATGTAAAAAAGTTGTGAAAATGAAAAATAAAAAAAGAAAAGAAAGTATAGTTTTTTCAAAATTCGGTTAACCGAATTTCCAAACCGAACCGAATTGGCCATAACCGAACCGAACCGAAATATAATTCAGTTCAGTTTCAGTTCACATTTCTCCAAACCGAACCGAACAAAACCGAACCGAATTTCTCCAAACCGAACCGAACCGACCGAATGCCCACCCCTAACTGTATTGCTTTTCATGATGCAGCTTTTGCTATCATGGCAGCTTTTTAAGCAACATTGATTCCCCCATTTGGTGAAGCTTCTTCACTTGTTTGGGCTTGACTTTGTGACATCTTCTTTCTTTGGGTGGTCCCTACCATCTACAAGGTTGAAGTTACCTTGGGTTCCGGTTCTCTCTACGTGACGGTCCTTGTGGCGCAGTGGTGCATTTCTCGTGCAGCTGGCGGAGTGTTTTCTGTGGTCGTTTATGCTTCCTTATCTATTGTACCTTGGGATGTTTTGCTTTTGCTTGCTCTACTTTTCTTTATTTTTGTTGTTTGTTTGGTTTTCTTTGAAGGTCTGGTTTTCATTAATGAAATTTTAGTTTTTGAGCCCAAAAACAAACAAAAAAAAAACACACACACACACACAAAACAAAACAAAACAAAACAAAAAAATAAAAAAATAAAAACAAAGAAAGAAAAAGAAATGGAAAGCACACTAGTTCTATGTAAAAGGAGCATCCCCATTCTGGGGCAACCAAACAGTTCACTAATATGTTAACGGAAGCCCTACTTGTTGTAATAAAACAACAAGAAAAATTTAAAGTATTTCCAACTCCAAACAAAAGATGGTGCTTCGGTCATAGCCCCCTCAAATAAAACTCTTTCAAGTTAAAAATTCATTCTACTTTTCTTTAATTCATTAGGTCAATTTTATACCTAAAAAACTTCAAATTACTATAACTTCTGTTCTACAAGACTATTTTTCGTATAAAAAAAATTTGTTGTTTTGGCATCAGCAAAATGAGATCTATCAAACGAGATTAATATTGACCATGAAATACCAGGAAAAAAACTTAAAATTAAACAAATATGGAACACTGAGTTTTTTCACATAAAAATAACAAAAACATATTACTTTCATAAAATTGGCACCATAAATGCATGGATCTCGAAAAAAAAATACAAGAAAAAAAAAATCACCCAAAAAGTCCAAGAATTGAGAAAATTATCGCCGTTAATACAAACAGATAATATTATTGTCTTCAGACAGATAAGACAGATGATATTATCTGCTAGATAGATAAAATATCAAAATCATGCTACAACGTATCATTTTTTTTGTAAATCTGCAAGCTCATTACGTAGTTCTCGAATAAATACATGAAATAAATCAATCAATCAATCATCTAAAAAGGCCAAAAAATTAAAAATTATGGTTGTTTAACTCAATATTATATGTCTGTTCATAGATAATATCATATACTTTGATAGATAAAATCGAAAAACAAGGTTCCAAATTACTTTTTTTTTGTACAATTTTAATTCCAATGCGTAGATCTTAAATAAATACATGAAATCCATAAAATAAAAAATCACCCAAAAAGGCTATTAAAAAAAAACGAGTGAGTTATGGAGGTTTAAAGTTGACAGATAATATTGTCTTAGCTATTTCTCTGTTCCAGCGATGGCCTTTCACCAAATTCGAAAAGTAGAAAGGGGTTATTACAAAACAACCAAAACGTATGAATTTTTGGCTAATCCACTTAATTTTCAAGGTTCATGATCTACTATCCCGACAAAATAATCACTGTCACCGTGGGTATTACACTTTACTCTCATGTGGTTTGGCTCGATGTCACTTTATTCCCCGTGGTTTAAAATTGACCACTTAACCTCCCTGTGCTTTCATGTAAAGTGTCACCGCTAAAATTAATGTTAAGTAGACACTTTACCCCGAAAGCGGGGAGGGTTTAAAGTGTCATCGGGCGAAACCATATGGGGTAAAGTGTCATCGGACCAAACCACAAGGGGGTAAAGTGGTCACTAATTTTAGAGGTGACACTTTACCCGAAAGCACAGAAGGGTTAAGTGGTCAATTTTAAACCACATGGGGGATAAAGTTACATCGAGCCAAATTACAGGGAATAAAGTATACTTAACCCTTTTTAATAATTGTTGACACTAGTTGGGAAGTTTTCTACAATCTATATTAATATTAGGGAACGGTGTAGACCCCAGAAAAAAATTAATCCAAGGGTTAATGTTTGCCTATTTTTTCATCATTGAATCTTGGCTTTTAAGACACAACCATCTATTTACACCCTTGGATTTGCTCAATCCAACGGTCATAAAATAAGCACACACCAAACCTCACATACCATATAATCTCTTCCCTATCACTACTCCCTCAACTTCCCTCCCATAACCCCCCAGTCCCCCACGTTTTCTCTTCTTTTTTTTTTTTTTTTCTTTCTTTCTTTCTTTTCCTGATGAACTCCTCTCTCTCTCTCTCTCTCTCTCTCTCTCTCTCTCATCAATCCCTCATCTCTCACGTTACTCTTCTCACCCTTATCATTCAAAAAATTTTAAATTTTCACTCATTCTCTCTCTCTCTCTTTCTCTCCCCCTCTCTCTCTACTCTTCACACACTCTCTCAACTTCACCCAATGGTCTCAAATCAGTTTCTCTTTCTCTACGTCTCTCTCACTCTATCTCTCTGCACTGTACAACTCCTCTCTCTAACATCTCACAACCTCTCGCCCCGCGGTCGCCGCTGCAAAATGGTCGTCTCCATCGCCGCTGCAAAATGGTCGTCTCCATCACCGCTACAACATCGCCGTCGCCCGCCCTAACTGCTCACTCTCTCCTTAATCTTTTTTTTTTCTTTTCTTTTTTTTGGGTTTGTTTTCCTTATCTGAATTTTTTTTTATCATGTCATGAACATGAGAGTGATGATTTTCTCGGCAATGTTGTCGAAAATTTTTGGTTCCTTCAATTGTTCTTCACTCTATAGCATTTATTCTTTCCAGATGGTGAGTTTATAGTGTTTGATATTGGTCAAAATCACTTTGTATTTCAGTTTAGGAAAAGGGGATTCAAATCAGAGCCAGTTCCACGAAGGTAATGTATTTCCAATTTTCATCTCTATTTGTAGATTAGTGATGTATTTCCAATTTGAATTACGTTTTCAGATTTGCCCTCTTTTTTTAATTGGGTTTTTGTATTAACAAGGGGCATTTTGAAAGCGTAAATATGTAATTCTTGGCAATAAATGATCTTTGTTAATTGTTAGGTTTTTTTAGGCTGGTTTGGTTTCTTTGTGTGTTTTCCATTAATATATGAGTAAAATGCTACAGACACAACACATTGCACATTGTACAACACAAAGTACAATAGAGTTTTAAATGCATGTATCATGCATTGAGTAAGTCAAAGTGTGAAAAATTAAACAACATTGGGTACAATGCATTTAAAGCCCTATTGTACTTTGTATTGTGCAATGTTTGTAGCATTACTCTTAATATATTGATTCTTTATCAACATCTATACCTTACTTAAGTAATATTGTCCATCTAATATCAGAAGAATAGGGTGTTTTCTATCTCTTGAAGCATGATATCAACCTCCAAGTAGTCACTTAAATAATATGTTCCTCATAGAATTTGGGATGTAGTCTACTCAAATTGCGCCCACTATAGAAGTTGTACCAACTTGATCGAAACTGGTCATTTGTAATTTAATTTTATTTATATAGCATCGGAGCAGTCGGTTGGAGGCATTCGTTACCATAATCCACAAACTAAATACGGAGTACTATTTTTTTGAATAATGAAATACTTCCCAAATTTTCATTCCAAATTTGGTTTCCAAATGTCTTAACAATTGTACCACGTGTTATGATAGTGATACAATTGACAATTGACAAAACATTTGTCAACCAAATTTTGAGATTAAATTTGAGAAGCATAGCATTACTCTTATTTCTTATTTGCATGTGTTTTTTCCCCCTATTTGACATTTGGCCATAAAAGCAATTGATACGTGGTGATCATTTAGGTTCTCATTTGTGGCTTTACTTTTTGTTACACCTTGCTTACCAGCTTCTACATGATAGTCAGTGACTATTTTATTTGAAGTGGATTCCCTCAAGCATTACCAAACTTCTTAATTTGGTATAAGTTTAGATCTTTTTAAACATATCTTGAGTTGTAAAACTCTTACCGCAATTTTGTCTTTGTTGTGATATCTATGAATCTGTTGTAAAAATTCCTACCATATCAAATTCCAACCATATCTCAGATTAGTTTCAAAATCAAAATCAATGAATTGAAAATGTATTATTGTGCCCGTGGAACTAATGTCTTCACTTAAATGCACGTGAAGTACATACATTATAGCTTTCTTATTGGGATTGAGGAAGATTGTTCTCTTTCTTTTCTTTTCTTTTTTGTTTTTTGTATATATTTTTGGAAATATAATCACACATCAACCAACTTTTGGGGGCAATCATTTTGAAAGTAAAAATAATTAACTTATTTTCTTCGTAGATCATGAAATGTCACTCCGCTTGAAGTAACAAAATACACATTCACAGCCTATCTTTTTTTTTTTTTCTTTTTTTTTTTTTTGCAAACAAATTTACAGCCTAATTATCTCGAAGTCATTATACTCTGTATTTTTTTTTCACCCGTGCCCGCGGGCACGGGTACGTACTAGTATATATTATATTGGAGCTCAGTTGGTAGATAAAACAAAGCTTATGACTAATGTGATCAGGATGATGACTAGGACGATGACTTGATGAATAGGTTTGATTTAGGAGAAATCGGTTTAATTTAGGGAAAGAGAGCCCTCTATTCTCCGGCTGAATATTTAATGCAACGGTTGCATTTAGTGACATGGTACAACTAAATCAAACCAAATTAAGCCTTATGTCTCAATTAATTGGGGTCGGCTGTATGAATCATTTTTCTCCATTCTGCACGATCAAGAGCTATATGCTCATTTAAATTATATATATTCATATCTTGTTGCACTACATATTTCCAGGTCAGTCTAGGTCTGCCTCTCCCTCTAACCATTCCAAGCACTACGATCTTATCACTCTTTCGCACAGGTGCATCTACAGGTCTTCGTTGCACATTGTAGCGCCCCGACTCGCTGTGGCCGGAACGCTCGCGAAAACCCCGCTAAACACAAATAAAAAAAACAACTAAATAAAGTCTATGCCAAAGCTTAATCCCAAGGGCAAAAAGGTCACTTTAAAATTTTTGCCCAAATATAATATCAAAAAGAAAATATTTGAAACACGGTTCTAACGGTTCGTGCGGTGTGCAGTTTCGAGTTTTCTAGAGAAAACTGTGCCTGTTTTCGTAAAAGCCAACGAATCAAAGTTTATTATTAATATTATTACTATATTTTTTTTCTACTCAAAACTCTATTTTTTAAACTACCAAACTTCCAACACAAAAGGGATATCTCAACTCACTTCAATCACAATATTTTAGGCCTCTAACACACAACCAAACATCACCATAAACAAATTCATCTTTCTTAGACCAAGATTAAAACATGGATTTCTCAAGAATGCAACATGTTTCACAAATCTGGAAATTCCAAAACAATCGCACGAAACCATCAACACCATGTCCGTACTAACCTGATATCAAAAATCCAAATATATACCAACCCAAACTCAAACATTTACATCATAAACATTACTTAAATCTTCAACCAAAGTTCACATACATAAATCCATTAATAACTTAAGTTTAATACAAACGTTTATAACTCCAACATGCCAATCCAAAATGACGCATATACATCCTAAACGTACACAACGACTCGAGACTCATGGCAGTGGCGCCTACACCGCAATACCTGCAAAAATGCCTGTGTGGGTGTGAGCAACCCTTGGCTCACAGCAAGAAAACCAAGAATAATGCAATATAAACATTCAAGTCACCACCTAATCCGCATCCAAGTTAATTCAACTAAACATATACGCTAATGCAATGCATTCCCATAAATGAATGACGCATGCACCCGGGCCCATTTCGCTCGGCTCTTTTGGCCGTTTCCAAGTTTCGCTACTTGGATTTTTATCGCTTTCGCTATGCATGTGCATGACATAGAATATTCGTGCCATGCCCAATATATGTATTTCATACAACCCACTTAAGATTTTCATTCAACTAAAATATAAACTCAACAAGTAATGTCCATACTACATTATTATGGTTTCCAGAAAAACCCACCTCGAGTCTTTATGAAAATAAGTGCAACGATTTACTCCGCTCGCTCCGGCGGCTCTTTCGGGGCGCTTCCACTTGCCTCTGAACTTGAAATCTTACATAATTAGGTTCTATCGCATATATAGGCTAATAAGCATAATTTATAATCAAAATGACACTTAAATATTGATTTTACAAGCCAATTTTAATTATTTTTAAAGCAGCCCATGTCCTCCCAGATTTCTCACTCAAAACATCGCATATAGCGTTTTCATTTGTGACAATCCTTCACCTCATTGTGATTCACTTTGTACACATCATTTCAACATCATAATCATTCAATACATGCTTTATCATTAAACATGGGTTAAACATAACAATTTAATCTCAATACATGAATTAATTCGCTGCCACTGTAATTGGCCAAAATCTCCCACTAGATGACGTTTTATGGAAAAACTTAAAACATGAAAAAGTTCCAGATCGTCGATTCCAGTCAGCATCGCGAGACTTTTGGCAAAAAAAATGACGTTTACTATTTATTTCCGAATTTACAAAAATACCCAAAAGTTCTTCTTCAAGCTCTTGAAAGCTTCAAGAACACAACAATGGTGAAACCCTCAATTCACAACCAATCTTTACCCAACTTGAAACCAAGGATCCTAATGGTATATAAAGCATATATAAACACTCAAACAACTCAAAAATCCAACAAAAATCAAACACCCAAACTTTCAATTTTCGGATTTTTTACAAACCCTCAAAAAAACCCATTTTTCAAACTTCACCAAAACTCAATTTTAACATGTAAGCTTCATACCACATCATATATATAGCCCAAGAATCATCTTAGCAAAGTCTAAACATGAATTTAAACACCAATTTTCAGATTTCAAAAACCAACATCTAAAACCCCCAAATAGCAAAGAACCCTAGAGAGAGAGAGAGAGACATACCCATTTGTTCTTCTCTTTTCAACTTGATATTTGTAGCTCAATTGAAGTTTGATTATTAAGCTTCAAGATTTCTTCCAAACTCTTGTTCTTCTTTTCTCTTTTCTCTTCTTCTTGTTTTTTTTTTTGTAAACCCTCAAGACATACAGTGAATGAAACATACGTATGTTTCCTAAAGACTGATTTTTTTCATGTTTTAAAAATTGTGTTTAACACCCCAACATTCTTTAAAACATGCATTTAAGTTCCCAAACTTTCCCATATCGCTTTAGGACCCCAAGATATCAATAATTAACAATATAAACCCCCATATCACAAATATAAATGCCCAAAAAAAATAAATAAATAAATAAAATAAATATATACAATTTTTGCATCGTTTTCGCTTTACTAATTAATTTAAATTACCCTATTTGGTTCTAGGTCTCACAACTCTCCCCCCGTTAAAATAAATTTCGTCCCCGAAATTACGTACCGTGATTGAAGAGATACGGATATTGCTTTTGCATGCTTTCCTCGGTTTCCCACGTCATCTCCTCGATCGCTTGACTTCGCCACAAAACTTTCACCATAGGAATCTCTTTGTTCCTCAACTGCCGCACCTGTTGGTCTAGGATTTGAACCGGTTTTTCTTCATACGACAGATTCTCGTCAAGCTCTAATGGTTCTGATTCTAATATGTGTGACGGATCCTTGACATATTTACGCAACATTGAGACATGGAACACATCATGTAGTCGCGACAATTCGGCCGGTAATTTCAATTTATATGCCGCAGTTCCGATTTTCTCTATAATTTCGTAAGGCCCAATGTACCTCGGAGATAGTTTTCCTTTCTTCCCAAATCGCATAACGCCTTTCCATGGTGAGACTTTCAAAAACACTTGATCGCCCACTTCAAATTCAAGTTCTCGCCTACGAGTATCTGCGTAACTTTTCTGTCGACTCTGAGAGGTTTTCAACTTTTCACGAATAATATCAATCTTACTCGCCGTTTCCTGAATAATCTCAGGCCCAAATATTCTGCTTTCAATTTTACTTTCGCCCACTTCACCCCAACATATAGGAGTCCTACACTTCCTCCCATAAAGAGCCTCAAATGGTGCCATACCGATGCTACTGTGATAGCTGTTGTTATACGCAAACTCAACCAATGGTAGATGATTCTCCCAATTGCCTGAAAACTCCATCACGCACGCTCGTAACATATCCTCAAGTGTTTGAATTGTTCTCTCTGACTGTCCATCGGTTTGAGGGTGAAACGCAGTACTGAATTTCAATTTAGTTCCCATCGCTTCTTGTAGATGTTTCCAGAAATGCGAGGCAAAATTAGGGTCACGGTCGGAAATAATAGATACTGGGGCTCCATGCAATCGGACGATTTCATTCACATAAATTCTTGCATATCTATCAAGAGTGAACGTTGCTTTCACAGGTAGAAAATGTGCTGACTTAGTCAATCGATCAACAATGACCCAAATTGACTCATTACCTTTTTGTGTTGGCGGAAGTCCTCGTACAAAATCCATGGTAACATGTTCCCATTTCCACTCGGGAATCGGTAGTGGTTGCAACAAGCCCCCCGGTCGCTAGTGTTCAGCTTTTACTTGTTGACATACCAAGCATCGAGCCACAAATTCTGCTATTTCTCTCTTCATCGCTGGCTACCAATAGTATTCCTTGATTGTCTTATAAAGTTTAGTGCTTCCTGGGTGCATGGCATACGCTGAACTGTGCGCTTCTTCTAAAATCTCCTTTCGCAACTCCGTATTTCGGGGTATACACATTCGAGTTCCATAACAGAGAACTCCATCGACTCGAATAATAAAGTCTTTTCGCTTTCCACTTATCACTTCTTCTCTAAATTTCATCAACCTTGAATCAGTATTTTGTAGCTCCTGAATTCTATCCACTAGAATCGGTCTCACTTGGAATCGCGCTATAAAGGCTTCAGTGTCTGACATTACTAGTTCAACTTCCATTATTTTCATCTCTCGAATAAAATCAACCCCAGTGCATTGGATACAAGAAAGTAGGCCTTGAGATTTTCGACTTAGCGCATCGGCCACTATATTCGCCTTCCCTGGATGATAATGAATCGTGCAATCATAATCTTTGATTAGTTCAAGCCAACGCCTCTGTCTCAAATTCAATTCCTTCTGTGTGAATAAGTACTTCAAGCTTTGGTGATCAGTAAAGATTTCACAACTTTCCCCATACAAATAGTGTCTCCACAATTTCAATGCAAAAACAATCGCCGCCAATTCCAAATCGTGTACCGGATAATTTAACTCATGTGGTTTTAACTGTCTTGACGCATATGCTATCATCTTTTCATTTTGCATCAAAACGCAACCCAGACCCTGATGAGACGCATCGCTGTATACCACAAAGCCTTCTGTACTTGTCGGAATAGTCAATACTGGCGCCTGTGTTAATCGATTTTTCAATTCCTGAAAACTTTCTTCGCACTCTCTACTCCAATGATATTTCACCCCTTTTCTGGTCAGCTTAGTCAACGGTAGTGCAATCGATGAGAAGTTCTTGATAAATCGACGGTAATAGCCTGCTAATCCCAGAAAACTTCGAATTTCTGTAACGCTCACTGGTGTCGGCCACAACAACACAGCTTCAACTTTTTTGGGATCAACTTTAATTCCATCACTAGAAACTACATGCCCCAGAAATGCTACTTCATCTAGCCAGAATTCTCACTTGCTTAATTTAGCGTATAATCGCTCTTCCCTCAATTTCTGCAATACTACTCTCAAATGATTTTTGTGTTCTTCAACACTGCGCGAATATACCAGAATGTCGTCAATGAACACTATCACGAAGCTATCTAAAAATGGCTTGAACACTCTGTTCATCAAATCCATAAACACTGCCGGCGCATTTGTCAACCCAAATGGCATCACAAGGAATTCAAAATGACCATATCGGACTCGGAACGCAGTCTTCTCTACATCGCTTTCTCTGACTCTAAGCTGGTGATAGCCCGATCTCAAATCAATTTTCGAAAATATTTTTGCTCCTTGAAGCTGATCAAACAAATCATCCACCCTAGGCATCGGATATTTGTTTCTAATGGTCACCTTATTTAATTGCCTGTAATCAATGCATAATCGCATGGTCCCATCTTTCTTTTTAACGAACAATACTGGCGCTCCCCATGGTGACACACTGGGTTGAATAAATCCCCTTTTTAACAAATCTTCCAACTGTATTTTCAATTCTTTTAATTCCGCTGGTGCCATTCTGTAAGGTGGAATCGATATCGGCATAGTTCCAGGAACTAGATCAATAGTAAACTCTACTTCTCTTTCTGGCACAACACCTGGCAATTTCTCGGGAAACACGTCTGAATACTCATTCACAATCGGAACTGTTTCTATCTGCATTGCTACTTTTGTTGCATCAATCGCATACACAATAACACATTCATACCCTTTTTTTAACATTTGTCTCGCGTCTATTACTGAAATCAAACTCGTTGGTGTTACCCGTCGCTCCCCGCAAAATACAAACTCGGCCTCATTCGGGATTCTAAAGGTTACTTCTTTATTAAAGCAATTTATTGACGCGTGATATGTTGACAACCAATTCATTCCCAGAATAACATCGAAGTCTTCTATATCTAACGGCAATAAATTCACCCCCATTCCATGATTTTCTATTTGTACCACACACCCTTCATAAACCCACTTAATCTCTACTTTATTTCCCAATGGTGTAGATACTATTAACTTTTCTCTCAACTCAGTCAAATAATCGTTAAATTTTTTTGCAAAGTTTGTAGATATAAAGGAGTGAGTAGAACCCGAGTCAAACAATGTATATGCAACATAGTTTGAAATTAGAATCATACCCGTCACTACTTGCGGTGTCGCCTCCGCATCCTTCTTTGTCATCGCAAAAACTCGAGCTTGTCCTCCGGTACCACTCTTGCTAGAACCCCCTCTTGGTTGTCCTCGCCCCTGACCTCAACCCCTGCCTGACGAAACAGTCGTTGAGGATACAGCCTCGGTCACCACAATGCAATCTCTTGCCATATGACCCGGTCGCCCACACTTATAGCATTCTCGCCTATCGGGCATCGGGCAATCACGAGAAATATGCCCAGGAGTCCCACATCGGTAGCAAGTAACACCCCCTGAAGAACCACTACGACCTGAAGGTGGTCTCATAGATCCTGAACCCGATCCACTGGCACCGCTTGATCCTCCGCCTCGTTGTGGTTGTACAAACCCTCGACCTCTACCCGGAGCCTCTTGTAATCTCAATCTTGGACCCCCACGGCTAGGCCCACTCACTTCGATCCTTCCTCGCTTTTGTTGTTCTCAAAAGGTCATGGATTCTCGTACATCTTTCTCAACCAACTTCGCTCTCTCCACTAATTCGAGATAGTTTCGTATATCCAGTGCTGAAAGTTTCGATCGGATCGAGAATTGCAAACCGTCCTGAAATTTTCTGCACTTTTCATATTCATCTTCTACCAATCTCATTGCAAATCGGGACAAAGCCGTGAACTGAGCTTCATACTCCTCCACCGTCACATCTCGGCCTTGCACAAGATTTATAAACTCTCGCCGCCTCTCATTACGGTATGTTTCAGTAAAATATTTCTTGTTGAACTCTAATTCAAATTTCTCCCAAGTAATCTCATTAGGTTCTCTTCTCCCCACCATCGGCGTCTTCAAATGGGCCTTCAAGTCCTTCCACCAATAATCTGCTCTGTCAGTAAATGTAAATGCGGCTAGCATCACACGGTTATCATTGTCGATTTGCATAACTTCGAATATGTCCACCATCTTTTTAAACCATTTTTCAGCTTCTAATGGGGTACCCATTCCCGAAAATGTCGGCGGATGATACTTCATAAATTTTTCGTACAACCTCCCCGGCTCCTCTTTACTCTTACTAGACCCTGCAACTGCTGCTTCAATTTTTGAGTCAAAATATCTCATCATCGACTCAAACATGTGTTCTGTTTGGGAAGGTTGTCCTTGTCCCGTCGGTCGTGATTGATCGACCTCCTGATTACCCTGTGGATGATGTGTCCCCTCCCCTTCTTCGCCTTCCAATCGGTCTCCCGGAATCATTTTTTTGCAATTTCTGTAAATAACACAAGTTTGCAAAGCAAACATAATAATAACATTTATTGTTAGTCCACAAACGAGAACCCATACAACCCAACTCAACGCCTAATCCACTGCCATGACCTAAACACAATGACAACAACACATACAGAACCTATAAACCTAGGCTCTGATACCAAGTTGTAGCGCCCCGACCCGCTGTGGCCGGAACGCTCGCGAAAACCCCGCTAAACACAAATAAAAAAAACAACTAAATAAAGTCTATGCCAAAGCTTAATCCCAAGGGCAAAAAGGTCACTTTAAAATTTTTGCCCAAATATAATATCAAAAAGAAAATATTTGAAACACGGTTCTAACGGTTCGTGCGGTGTGCAGTTTCGAGTTTTCTAGAGAAAACTGTGCCTGTTTTCGTAAAAGCCAACGAATCAAAGTTTATTATTAATATTATTACTATATTTTTTTTCTACTCAAAACTCTATTTTTTAAACTACCAAACTTCCAACACAAAAGGGATATCTCAACTCACTTCAATCACAATATTTTAGGCCTCTAACACACAACCAAACATCACCATAAACAAATTCATCTTTCTTAGACCAAGATTAAAACATGGATTTCTCAAGAATGCAACATGTTTCACAAATCTGGAAATTCCAAAACAATCGCACGAAACCATCAACACCATGTCCGTACTAACCTGATATCAAAAATCCAAATATATACCAACCCAAACTCAAACATTTACATCATAAACATTACTTAAATCTTCAACCAAAGTTCACATACATAAATCCATTAATAACTTAAGTTTAATACAAACGTTTATAACTCCAACATGCCAATCCAAAATGACGCATATACATCCTAAACGTACACAACGACTCGAGACTCATGGCAGTGGCGCCTACACCGCAATACCTGCAAAAATGCCTGTGTGGGTGTGAGCAACCCTTGGCTCACAGCAAGAAAACCAAGAATAATGCAATATAAACATTCAAGTCACCACCTAATCCGCATCCAAGTTAATTCAACTAAACATATACGCTAATGCAATGCATTCCCATAAATGAATGACGCATGCACCCGGGCCCATTTCGCTCGGCTCTTTTGGCCGTTTCCAAGTTTCGCTACTTGGATTTTTATCGCTTTCGCTATGCATGTGCATGACATAGAATATTCGTGCCATGCCCAATATATGTATTTCATACAACCCACTTAAGATTTTCATTCAACTAAAATATAAACTCAACAAGTAATGTCCATACTACATTATTATGGTTTCCAGAAAAACCCACCTCGAGTCTTTATGAAAATAAGTGCAACGATTTACTCCGCTCGCTCCGGCGGCTCTTTCGGGGCGCTTCCACTTGCCTCTGAACTTGAAATCTTACATAATTAGGTTCTATCGCATATATAGGCTAATAAGCATAATTTATAATCAAAATGACACTTAAATATTGATTTTACAAGCCAATTTTAATTATTTTTAAAGCAGCCCATGTCCTCCCAGATTTCTCACTCAAAACATCGCATATAGCGTTTTCATTTGTGACAATCCTTCACCTCATTGTGATTCACTTTGTACACATCATTTCAACATCATAATCATTCAATACATGCTTTATCATTAAACATGGGTTAAACATAACAATTTAATCTCAATACATGAATTAATTCGCTGCCACTGTAATTGGCCAAAATCTCCCACTAGATGACGTTTTATGGAAAAACTTAAAACATGAAAAAGTTCCAGATCGTCGATTCCAGTCAGCATCGCGAGACTTTTGGCAAAAAAAATGACGTTTACTATTTATTTCCGAATTTACAAAAATACCCAAAAGTTCTTCTTCAAGCTCTTGAAAGCTTCAAGAACACAACAATGGTGAAACCCTCAATTCACAACCAATCTTTACCCAACTTGAAACCAAGGATCCTAATGGTATATAAAGCATATATAAACACTCAAACAACTCAAAAATCCAACAAAAATCAAACACCCAAACTTTCAATTTTCGGATTTTTTACAAACCCTCAAAAAAACCCATTTTTCAAACTTCACCAAAACTCAATTTTAACATGTAAGCTTCATACCACATCATATATATAGCCCAAGAATCATCTTAGCAAAGTCTAAACATGAATTTAAACACCAATTTTCAGATTTCAAAAACCAACATCTAAAACCCCCAAATAGCAAAGAACCCTAGAGAGAGAGAGAGAGACATACCCATTTGTTCTTCTCTTTTCAACTTGATATTTGTAGCTCAATTGAAGTTTGATTATTAAGCTTCAAGATTTCTTCCAAACTCTTGTTCTTCTTTTCTCTTTTCTCTTCTTCTTGTTTTTTTTTTTGTAAACCCTCAAGACATACAGTGAATGAAACATACGTATGTTTCCTAAAGACTGATTTTTTTCATGTTTTAAAAATTGTGTTTAACACCCCAACATTCTTTAAAACATGCATTTAAGTTCCCAAACTTTCCCATATCGCTTTAGGACCCCAAGATATCAATAATTAACAATATAAACCCCCATATCACAAATATAAATGCCCAAAAAAAATAAATAAATAAATAAAATAAATATATACAATTTTTGCATCGTTTTCGCTTTACTAATTAATTTAAATTACCCTATTTGGTTCTAGGTCTCACAACTCTCCCCCCGTTAAAATAAATTTCGTCCCCGAAATTACGTACCGTGATTGAAGAGATACGGATATTGCTTTTGCATGCTTTCCTCGGTTTCCCACGTCATCTCCTCGATCGCTTGACTTCGCCACAAAACTTTCACCATAGGAATCTCTTTGTTCCTCAACTGCCGCACCTGTTGGTCTAGGATTTGAACCGGTTTTTCTTCATACGACAGATTCTCGTCAAGCTCTAATGGTTCTGATTCTAATATGTGTGACGGATCCTTGACATATTTACGCAACATTGAGACATGGAACACATCATGTAGTCGCGACAATTCGGCCGGTAATTTCAATTTATATGCCGCAGTTCCGATTTTCTCTATAATTTCGTAAGGCCCAATGTACCTCGGAGATAGTTTTCCTTTCTTCCCAAATCGCATAACGCCTTTCCATGGTGAGACTTTCAAAAACACTTGATCGCCCACTTCAAATTCAAGTTCTCGCCTACGAGTATCTGCGTAACTTTTCTGTCGACTCTGAGAGGTTTTCAACTTTTCACGAATAATATCAATCTTACTCGCCGTTTCCTGAATAATCTCAGGCCCAAATATTCTGCTTTCAATTTTACTTTCGCCCACTTCACCCCAACATATAGGAGTCCTACACTTCCTCCCATAAAGAGCCTCAAATGGTGCCATACCGATGCTACTGTGATAGCTGTTGTTATACGCAAACTCAACCAATGGTAGATGATTCTCCCAATTGCCTGAAAACTCCATCACGCACGCTCGTAACATATCCTCAAGTGTTTGAATTGTTCTCTCTGACTGTCCATCGGTTTGAGGGTGAAACGCAGTACTGAATTTCAATTTAGTTCCCATCGCTTCTTGTAGATGTTTCCAGAAATGCGAGGCAAAATTAGGGTCACGGTCGGAAATAATAGATACTGGGGCTCCATGCAATCGGACGATTTCATTCACATAAATTCTTGCATATCTATCAAGAGTGAACGTTGCTTTCACAGGTAGAAAATGTGCTGACTTAGTCAATCGATCAACAATGACCCAAATTGACTCATTACCTTTTTGTGTTGGCGGAAGTCCTCGTACAAAATCCATGGTAACATGTTCCCATTTCCACTCGGGAATCGGTAGTGGTTGCAACAAGCCCCCCGGTCGCTAGTGTTCAGCTTTTACTTGTTGACATACCAAGCATCGAGCCACAAATTCTGCTATTTCTCTCTTCATCGCTGGCTACCAATAGTATTCCTTGATTGTCTTATAAAGTTTAGTGCTTCCTGGGTGCATGGCATACGCTGAACTGTGCGCTTCTTCTAAAATCTCCTTTCGCAACTCCGTATTTCGGGGTATACACATTCGAGTTCCATAACAGAGAACTCCATCGACTCGAATAATAAAGTCTTTTCGCTTTCCACTTATCACTTCTTCTCTAAATTTCATCAACCTTGAATCAGTATTTTGTAGCTCCTGAATTCTATCCACTAGAATCGGTCTCACTTGGAATCGCGCTATAAAGGCTTCAGTGTCTGACATTACTAGTTCAACTTCCATTATTTTCATCTCTCGAATAAAATCAACCCCAGTGCATTGGATACAAGAAAGTAGGCCTTGAGATTTTCGACTTAGCGCATCGGCCACTATATTCGCCTTCCCTGGATGATAATGAATCGTGCAATCATAATCTTTGATTAGTTCAAGCCAACGCCTCTGTCTCAAATTCAATTCCTTCTGTGTGAATAAGTACTTCAAGCTTTGGTGATCAGTAAAGATTTCACAACTTTCCCCATACAAATAGTGTCTCCACAATTTCAATGCAAAAACAATCGCCGCCAATTCCAAATCGTGTACCGGATAATTTAACTCATGTGGTTTTAACTGTCTTGACGCATATGCTATCATCTTTTCATTTTGCATCAAAACGCAACCCAGACCCTGATGAGACGCATCGCTGTATACCACAAAGCCTTCTGTACTTGTCGGAATAGTCAATACTGGCGCCTGTGTTAATCGATTTTTCAATTCCTGAAAACTTTCTTCGCACTCTCTACTCCAATGATATTTCACCCCTTTTCTGGTCAGCTTAGTCAACGGTAGTGCAATCGATGAGAAGTTCTTGATAAATCGACGGTAATAGCCTGCTAATCCCAGAAAACTTCGAATTTCTGTAACGCTCACTGGTGTCGGCCACAACAACACAGCTTCAACTTTTTTGGGATCAACTTTAATTCCATCACTAGAAACTACATGCCCCAGAAATGCTACTTCATCTAGCCAGAATTCGCACTTGCTTAATTTAGCGTATAATCGCTCTTCCCTCAATTTCTGCAATACTACTCTCAAATGATTTTTGTGTTCTTCAACACTGCGCGAATATACCAGAATGTCGTCAATGAACACTATCACGAAGCTATCTAAAAATGGCTTGAACACTCTGTTCATCAAATCCATAAACACTGCCGGCGCATTTGTCAACCCAAATGGCATCACAAGGAATTCAAAATGACCATATCGGACTCGGAACGCAGTCTTCTCTACATCGCTTTCTCTGACTCTAAGCTGGTGATAGCCCGATCTCAAATCAATTTTCGAAAATATTTTTGCTCCTTGAAGCTGATCAAACAAATCATCCACCCTAGGCATCGGATATTTGTTTCTAATGGTCACCTTATTTAATTGCCTGTAATCAATGCATAATCGCATGGTCCCATCTTTCTTTTTAACGAACAATACTGGCGCTCCCCATGGTGACACACTGGGTTGAATAAATCCCCTTTTTAACAAATCTTCCAACTGTATTTTCAATTCTTTTAATTCCGCTGGTGCCATTCTGTAAGGTGGAATCGATATCGGCATAGTTCCAGGAACTAGATCAATAGTAAACTCTACTTCTCTTTCTGGCACAACACCTGGCAATTTCTCGGGAAACACGTCTGAATACTCATTCACAATCGGAACTGTTTCTATCTGCATTGCTACTTTTGTTGCATCAATCGCATACACAATAACACATTCATACCCTTTTTTTAACATTTGTCTCGCGTCTATTACTGAAATCAAACTCGTTGGTGTTACCCGTCGCTCCCCGCAAAATACAAACTCGGCCTCATTCGGGATTCTAAAGGTTACTTCTTTATTAAAGCAATTTATTGACGCGTGATATGTTGACAACCAATTCATTCCCAGAATAACATCGAAGTCTTCTATATCTAACGGCAATAAATTCACCCCCATTCCATGATTTTCTATTTGTACCACACACCCTTCATAAACCCACTTAATCTCTACTTTATTTCCCAATGGTGTAGATACTATTAACTTTTCTCTCAACTCAGTCAAATAATCGTTAAATTTTTTTGCAAAGTTTGTAGATATAAAGGAGTGAGTAGAACCCGAGTCAAACAATGTATATGCAACATAGTTTGAAATTAGAATCATACCCGTCACTACTTGCGGTGTCGCCTCCGCATCCTTCTTTGTCATCGCAAAAACTCGAGCTTGTCCTCCGGTACCACTCTTGCTAGAACCCCCTCTTGGTTGTCCTCGCCCCTGACCTCAACCCCTGCCTGACGAAACAGTCGTTGAGGATACAGCCTCGGTCACCACAATGCAATCTCTTGCCATATGACCCGGTCGCCCACACTTATAGCATTCTCGCCTATCGGGCATCGGGCAATCACGAGAAATATGCCCAGGAGTCCCACATCGGTAGCAAGTAACACCCCCTGAAGAACCACTACGACCTGAAGGTGGTCTCATAGATCCTGAACCCGATCCACTGGCACCGCTTGATCCTCTGCCTCGTTGTGGTTGTACAAACCCTCGACCTCTACCCGGAGCCTCTTGTAATCTCAATCTTGGACCCCCACGGCTAGGCCCACTCACTTCGATCCTTCCTCGCTTTTGTTGTTCTCAAAAGGTCATGGATTCTCGTACATCTTTCTCAACCAACTTCGCTCTCTCCACTAATTCGAGATAGTTTCGTATATCCAGTGCTGAAAGTTTCGATCGGATCGAGAATTGCAAACCGTCCTGAAATTTTCTGCACTTTTCATATTCATCTTCTACCAATCTCATTGCAAATCGGGACAAAGCCGTGAACTGAGCTTCATACTCCTCCACCGTCACATCTCGGCCTTGCACAAGATTTATAAACTCTCGCCGCCTCTCATTACGGTATGTTTCAGTAAAATATTTCTTGTTGAACTCTAATTCAAATTTCTCCCAAGTAATCTCATTAGGTTCTCTTCTCCCCACCATCGGCGTCTTCAAATGGGCCTTCAAGTCCTTCCACCAATAATCTGCTCTGTCAGTAAATGTAAATGCGGCTAGCATCACACGGTTATCATTGTCGATTTGCATAACTTCGAATATGTCCACCATCTTTTTAAACCATTTTTCAGCTTCTAATGGGGTACCCATTCCCGAAAATGTCGGCGGATGATACTTCATAAATTTTTCGTACAACCTCCCCGGCTCCTCTTTACTCTTACTAGACCCTGCAACTGCTGCTTCAATTTTTGAGTCAAAATATCTCATCATCGACTCAAACATGTGTTCTGTTTGGGAAGGTTGTCCTTGTCCCGTCGGTCGTGATTGATCGACCTCCTGATTACCCTGTGGATGATGTGTCCCCTCCCCTTCTTCGCCTTCCAATCGGTCTCCCGGAATCATTTTTTTGCAATTTCTGTAAATAACACAAGTTTGCAAAGCAAACATAATAATAACATTTATTGTTAGTCCACAAACGAGAACCCATACAACCCAACTCAACGCCTAATCCACTGCCATGACCTAAACACAATGACAACAACACATACAGAACCTATAAACCTAGGCTCTGATACCAAGTTGTAGCGCCCCGACCCGCTGTGGCCGGAACGCTCGCGAAAACCCCGCTAAACACAAATAAAAAAAACAACTAAATAAAGTCTATGCCAAAGCTTAATCCCAAGGGCAAAAAGGTCACTTTAAAATTTTTGCCCAAATATAATATCAAAAAGAAAATATTTGAAACACGGTTCTAACGGTTCGTGCGGTGTGCAGTTTCGAGTTTTCTAGAGAAAACTGTGCCTGTTTTCGTAAAAGCCAACGAATCAAAGTTTATTATTAATATTATTACTATATTTTTTTTCTACTCAAAACTCTATTTTTTAAACTACCAAACTTCCAACACAAAAGGGATATCTCAACTCACTTCAATCACAATATTTTAGGCCTCTAACACACAACCAAACATCACCATAAACAAATTCATCTTTCTTAGACCAAGATTAAAACATGGATTTCTCAAGAATGCAACATGTTTCACAAATCTGGAAATTCCAAAACAATCGCACGAAACCATCAACACCATGTCCGTACTAACCTGATATCAAAAATCCAAATATATACCAACCCAAACTCAAACATTTACATCATAAACATTACTTAAATCTTCAACCAAAGTTCACATACATAAATCCATTAATAACTTAAGTTTAATACAAACGTTTATAACTCCAACATGCCAATCCAAAATGACGCATATACATCCTAAACGTACACAACGACTCGAGACTCATGGCAGTGGCGCCTACACCGCAATACCTGCAAAAATGCCTGTGTGGGTGTGAGCAACCCTTGGCTCACAGCAAGAAAACCAAGAATAATGCAATATAAACATTCAAGTCACCACCTAATCCGCATCCAAGTTAATTCAACTAAACATATACGCTAATGCAATGCATTCCCATAAATGAATGACGCATGCACCCGGGCCCATTTCGCTCGGCTCTTTTGGCCGTTTCCAAGTTTCGCTACTTGGATTTTTATCGCTTTCGCTATGCATGTGCATGACATAGAATATTCGTGCCATGCCCAATATATGTATTTCATACAACCCACTTAAGATTTTCATTCAACTAAAATATAAACTCAACAAGTAATGTCCATACTACATTATTATGGTTTCCAGAAAAACCCACCTCGAGTCTTTATGAAAATAAGTGCAACGATTTACTCCGCTCGCTCCGGCGGCTCTTTCGGGGCGCTTCCACTTGCCTCTGAACTTGAAATCTTACATAATTAGGTTCTATCGCATATATAGGCTAATAAGCATAATTTATAATCAAAATGACACTTAAATATTGATTTTACAAGCCAATTTTAATTATTTTTAAAGCAGCCCATGTCCTCCCAGATTTCTCACTCAAAACATCGCATATAGCGTTTTCATTTGTGACAATCCTTCACCTCATTGTGATTCACTTTGTACACATCATTTCAACATCATAATCATTCAATACATGCTTTATCATTAAACATGGGTTAAACATAACAATTTAATCTCAATACATGAATTAATTCGCTGCCACTGTAATTGGCCAAAATCTCCCACTAGATGACGTTTTATGGAAAAACTTAAAACATGAAAAAGTTCCAGATCGTCGATTCCAGTCAGCATCGCGAGACTTTTGGCAAAAAAAATGACGTTTACTATTTATTTCCGAATTTACAAAAATACCCAAAAGTTCTTCTTCAAGCTCTTGAAAGCTTCAAGAACACAACAATGGTGAAACCCTCAATTCACAACCAATCTTTACCCAACTTGAAACCAAGGATCCTAATGGTATATAAAGCATATATAAACACTCAAACAACTCAAAAATCCAACAAAAATCAAACACCCAAACTTTCAATTTTTGGATTTTTTACAAACCCTAAAAAAAAACCCATTTTTCAAACTTCACCAAAACTCAATTTTAACATGTAAGCTTCATACCACATCATATATATAGCCCAAGAATCATCTTAGCAAAGTCTAAACATGAATTTAAACACCAATTTTCAGATTTCAAAAACCAACATCTAAAACCCCCAAATAGCAAAGAACCCTAGAAAGAGAGAGAGAGACATACCCACTTGTTCTTCCCTTTTCAACTTGATATTTGTAGCTCAATTGAAGTTTGATTATTAAGCTTCAAGATTTCTTCCAAACTCTTGTTCTTCTTTTCTCTTTTCTCTTCTTCTTGTTTTTTTTTTGTAAACCCTCAAGACATACAGTGAATGAAACATACGTATGTTTCCTAAAGACTGATTTTTTTCATGTTTTAAAAATTGTGTTTAACACCCCAACATTCTTTAAAACATGCATTTAAGTTCCCAAACTTTCCCATATCGCTTTAGGACCCCAAGATATCAATAATTAACAATATAAACCCCCATATCACAAATATAAATGCCCAAAAAAAATAAATAATTAATTAAAATAAATATATACAATTTTTGCATCGTTTTCGCTTTACTAATTAATTTAAATTACCCTATTTGGTTCTAGGTCTCACACACATGGCCGAATCATCTAAGTCTATTCTCCTTCAACTTATCCTCAATATGTGTCACTCCTACAGTCTCTCGAATGTACTAATTTTTAATTCTATCTTTCCTAGTTTTACCACACATCCATCTTAGCATCCTCATCTCCGCTACACTCACTTTGCTAATGTGTTGTTTCTTAGCTGCCCAACACTCTGTCCCGTAGAGCATAGCTGGCCTAATAGCTGTCCTATAAAATTTTCCTTTCAATTTTGCTGGTATTCTCCGATCACATAATACTCCAGAAGCACTCCTCCACTTAAGTCAGCCCACTTTAATTCTATGGGTCACGTCATCACCAATCTCTCCGTCTCTACTGATCATTGAACCAAGATAGCGAAAGTGTTCCCTCTTTGGGATCTTCTGATCTTCGATCTTCACTGCTTCATTGTCTCTACTTCCACTGTTGCTAAAAGTACATTCCATGTATTCTGTTTTCGTCCTACTTATCTTTAGCCCCTTAGTCTCCAGTCTTCTAGTTTAGTGTTGAGTCCCCTTTTAGTCTCATCAACCAAGACAATATCATCTGCGAACAACACACACCATGGGACCTCATCTTGAATGTGTCTAGTCAATTCATCCATAATTAGGGCAAACAAACAAGGGCTCAAGGCCGACCCCTGGTGCAGGCCTACGGTAATTTGGAATTCGTTTGTTTTTCCGGCTGGTGATCTAATTGTAGTAACCGCTTCATCATACATATCCTTCACCACGTCAATATAACCCTTGGTCACTCCTTTCTTCTCTAGCACCCACCAAATTAAACCTAACTAATAAAAATCCTTTATTTATACATCTAACCCCCTATTTTTATGGGGATCATCCCTCCACATCAGCACATTTTCAAAATATGTGAGAGGGGATACATGATGACATGGTATCCCCGTTGTATTCAAAATTTACTCCTATTCTCCCTCTTCCTTGTCTCTTTCTCCCTCCCTATCTCTCTCTTCTCACCCCATCGACTCCATCGCCGCCGCCACCACCACCATCACTTTTTTCTCTCTCTCTCTCTCTCTCACTATCACTGGGTCGCCACTGGAGCCAGCCACCGACCACCGCCACCGCCTGGGCCTCCTCCATTTTGTCTCGCTCCCTTTCCAAGCCCTAGATCACAACCCATCTCTCAGAGACCATTCAGGCTCAATCCCTCACTGTCGACGACCACCGATCGGATCCGCCATTCGCAAGCATGCCGACGCCAAGAATCGTGCAAGGTCAATATATTTTGATGTGCATTGAAGATATGTTCGAGAGCATATTAGGAGAGTCTCTGGTCCATCCCAAACTGCAGCTCTTGAGATTTTTGCATGCACTGTTGGGTAAGCAAAGCAAGGCTAAGTATTACCTTCGAGGCCTTGCTACAGCATCAAGCCCAAAACCTCGACATACTGCGCAATTCCATGTTTCATTTGACAATGGTTTTTAATATGAAAAACCATTTTATTGTATACCAAAAGTCTTTTCTCTTTTCCATTTATTGTGAAAAAAAATTCTTTTGATTGAATATGTTGAAAGAATCTTCGATCTCTAGGAACGCTCTCTATTCCAGGGCTTTTTCCCCCCTCTTTTTTCTGAATGATTTATTGCCTGGAATAGAAAGTTTCATCATCATTCTCGGTTATAGAAAATATGGATAGTTTCAATTGGGAAAAAACATTTCAATTTTATTCTTTTGATTTGATTTGGTTGTTTCGATTCAGGTGTTTTGAATGTTCACGTTGGGTACTTTCAAATTTAAATATGGGGTTTTACCAATTAAATAAGGTAAGTCTTCTTGATCTTGGTGAGTTCTTCACTTTAATCAATTCATCGACAAAGGGATTTCAGATTCTTGGTTAGTTTTAATGGGATTACATGGCTTATAAAATCAGGTAAATTCTCGTGATCTTGGTTAGTTCTTCACTTAATCAATCCTTCGATAAACGAATTTAAGATTCTTGGTTAGTTTTAAAGGGATTACATGTACCAATTGTATCTATTTCAGTTTGATTTCTGATTTTAAAAGCTTCTAACTCTACTTTTTTCGTTTACTTTTTGAGTTCAATTTCTAGGTTTTTTAGGGTATAGTTTTATGGGTTTTGCTGATTAATCTCTTTAAATTTTTTTTTAATCTGCATCGAATAGGGTTTTTTTTAGGTTCGAGTTCTAGACTCACAATACTTCGGAGAAATGACAGTCTCTTGAATCTTGATATCAATTCTTTCAGTAGGGTGTAAATGGTTTGATTATTATTTGCAAGGTTCTTTTGGCAATTTTCGGCGAGGCTACTACAGTGTTTTCTGGCGAGCCCAAATATGTTTAGGAATTTGGGTCAAAAGATGTTGGGCCACGTGCATGTGTCTGCGCAACATGCACGTTCTTTCCAAGATTGGAATCAACTTCAATTCAAATTTGGCAGTGGTGTGCGTGGGATTTATAGGGTCTAGAAGTGTTGTCCATTTTGTTTTTCATATACTCTAGGTTTTACTTATATATATAGCAAGGGTGTTTTTTTATTTGCTTGGTGGGAGACACAATATATATATATATATATATATATGTCTGGTAGTAACACCATTATTTTTAATGGTAAATATATCAAGCCACCAATTTATCTACATAAATATTTGTTCAATGTTTCAAGATACCTATCTAGGGTTGTTCAAGAAAACTCGAGGACCGATCCGACTAAACCGAGCTTATTTGGTCAGTTATTAAAAGTATAGTCACATAAGAATACCGAACGACCTAAACAACCAAAAAAACCTGATCGAACCAAGTCATTCGATTGTTTCTTAAATATGAAAAAATCGAAGAAAAAAAAACTAACCGATGAACATGAACACCCCTGTAGCTAACCCTTTTTCTTTGCATTTGAAGAAGCTATATTTTGTATGTCGAAGGCTTTTCTTAACCTGTATTTTGCATAATCAACCCTAAAAAACTAACGAATATGGGTATTCCACGGCAAGCATTAAACATTTGCAACGTCAAGGAGCTGTAAATTTTAGGCTTTTCAATTTTTGTTTATTATTTTTCATATTGTCTCTGCTCATTGTCAGTTTCTTTAATGTTTTGTGCTTACATGAGAATTACAATGTTTCCGGTTTATTTGTTGGCTCCTCAATTTCTTTTTCATTTGAAAGTGCTTTGCTTGATTTCAAAATTTTTTTTTGCAGTTTTTCTATTGTCATTTTAGTTGAGGGTTTTTTTTTTAATAAGTCATATGACCATTTAGTTTATATAAGATTTTCCAAAACACCATTACCATGGCATTTCAGTGAGCACACCCAGTAAGATCGCATCTTTGTTTTATAATTTATTTTCAGGGTTAATATCACCTAGACCCTTTTAGATTTGTTCTAATCACATTTAGACTCCCTCACGTTCCAGTAATATCACATGCACCCCCTGAGGTTTGAAACGCGTATCACCTAGACCCCTTCCATCAATTCTCCGTTAAAACAATGACGGATTGACATAAATAAATACAAAACATACCCCTGTAAGTTTGGTCCTAGTGTCATTTTAGTCCTTGCAGTTTCAATTGGGTCAATTTGGTCCCTATAGTTTTAAATTGAAGCAATTTGATCCAAATGACCCATTCTGTGAGAAAAATTGACAGAATTTACCCACTGTTATGCACAATTACGCTAGTAAGCGTGTTGGAAGATTGATAATGTTTCATTTTTACCGTTAAAAAGTGTGGCAATGCATAGTATGTGAGCAAATTCTGTCATTTTTTCTAAGAATTGAACATTTGAATCAAATTGTTTCAATTTATAACTTCAGGGCCTAAATTGACCCAATTGAAACTACAGGGACTAAACTGACACAAGGACCAAATTTTTGGGGTATTTTTTGTATTTATTTATGTTAATCTGTCACTTTTTTAACAGTGAATTGACAGAGGGGGTCTAGGTGATACCTGCTTCAAACCTCAGGGGGTGTAGGTGATATTACTGAAACGTGAGAGGGTATAAGTGTGATTAGAATAAACCTCAACGGGTGTAGGTGATATTTACCCTTATTTTCATATTGTGAATTTTTTTTTGGATTTCATTGATTTTGGATTTTTTTTTCTTTTCAAAGTTTTGCCCCCAATTTAAGGGTTATAGTATGAATTAAGTAGTAAAAATCCCATTTAGCATTTTCCCTTTGCTTTCGCTTTTAATATTTTCACAATTTAATGCCATCAATTATATCCTCTAATTGGGTAATGCTATGTGCACATAACATATGCACATAAAATGTGTACATAAAAATCTGGGTCATTCATTTTGGTGGGGTCATCCCTGCACACATGAGACCCACCAAAATGAATGACCCACCAAGATCTTTCTGTGCACATTTTATGTGCACGAATCATTTACTCCTTCTAAGGGTAATGCTATGACCTCTCTCTCTCTCCTCTTTTGTAAACTCATATCACTCTATGTGTATTACTATTTCCTTAATTTAGATTATGATTTTTTTATTGATTTCGTATTTTTACTTTCCAAAATTTTGCTCCCCCAAGTTAAGGCGGTTATTGTTTGAATTAAAGTAGTCAAAATCTCATTTATTATTTCTCCCCTTTTTTTATGCATCGTGGTTATTGGTCATGAGCGATTACTAGCTGAACACACGTGTAGTTAAAATTGTTCAACAGTGAATTTAACCACGAATTATATCTAGTATATAAAATTCCATCTAGAGTCTTAGCAAGAATAATTTGGAGGTGGCATATTATTTTCCCTTCTTTTTTTTATGCATCATGGTTATTGGTGATGAGCAATTACCAGCTGAACGCACATGTGATTAGAATTGTTTGATAGTTGACTTAGCCACGAGTTATATTTAGTATATAAAATTCCATATCGAGTCTTAGCAAGAATAATTTGGAGGTGGCATATTTGAAATTAAATAAAATTCTAAAAGCATTTTATTTCAATGAGATTTGTCCAAATTGTGTGAACTCTTTCTCTCCAGTAGGGTGATTGAGGGTTTGACTCTCCTTAGGGGAGGAGTCTTTGCTTGCCCCCCTATTTTGTTCTTCAATTGGAATGAGCGACTATTTTGGGCTTTGTTGTGTGCCCTTGGAGTTGCATTGGATTAGTAGTGTGTGTCCAGCCATAATCTAAGCTTAAAAAATATATATTAATAATAAAATAACACATCAATTTCTATGGATTTTGGGTATCTTGCGCATCGCATTTCCACAATTAATAATCAGAACAAATCTGAAATATGTGTGAAGAAAAAGGAAAGCACGTGGGGTGCTTTGCACTCATTGATTTTCTTGTTGTTCCTTCTCACAGAAGTGAGACACATCACTTTAAAATAATTTTTTAAAAACTGTCCTGGATCCCACTTGTACGAAATGGAACAACACAAAAAACACTGATCCAAGTGTTGTCTACACATAAACTGTGCACATAGTCCCATGTGTGCAGAGATAGACCCCACCAAAATGAATGACCAAAATTTGAATGTGCACATTTTATGTGCATATAGCATTACCCAATCATAAATAGCGTGTTGGTTGGTTGTTGGGCCACTATGATTATGGACCAAGAGTGTCAAATTTAAATTCGCTGATGAAATATCTAAAGACATATGCTCTTTAAGAGTAGCCACTAGGGGTACAATTGCATCCCCAAAACCCTCTTATGGGGTAGCTAACTTTGGCACCAAGTTAATTTCCAGCATTTTAGCTCCAGTTCTAACTTCATTTTTATTTTTTATTATTTTTTTAAATTCGGAAATTATACTCAAATCTCAATTTTCTGAATCTTATTTAAAATGAATATAACCTAATTTTGTTAAATAATAATAATAATGACTGTTTTTGCAATGTTTGATATCAACGAATTTTGAAAACACCTCCCCCTCTTATTTTCCCGACCTGACACTTATATCCTTATACGAGTCCATTACTCCAAATGATCAAAAAAAAAAAAAAAAAACTTACTAATTAATCAAACAAAAGAAGGGAATGATCTCATTCATTTACCTTATCCCTCCTCCTTTCTTCGTATTTTTCATCTCTTACCAAACACAATATCAATTAAGTCATTTTGCAACTACATTTTGTCCTATTCAAATTCAATTAACTAAGATTAATTCCAATTTTATCATACATATATGACTAAATTCACCAAGCATATTACAAGGGTCGGTCCAATTTTTATTCTTATTTTTCAAATGTTAGTTAAAATAAAATTAAAGGCCGTACAGTGGTAATTTAACAATGGTAGGAGGTGAAATATGTAACCAAGCACCCCATATGTAGTAAATTAAAGGAGTGGATCTGTGGATGCGATTCAAGTTTTTTTTTTTTTTTTTTTTTTCCTTTCTAGTGGAGCGCACATGTGAAGCAAACGTGCACCTGCACTGTTGAGAACATATCATCAAAACCCCACTACCCAACTTTTCCACTGTACAAAACAACAAAAAGAAAAGCCCCAAACTGTGAAAGCTTGCTTCTTTTGGACGTTGTTTGCTGTACACTGTTATTGATTCTATAATTTCCATTCTACTCTTCCGAGTTACGAAATATCCAAATCAAGTCTCTCTTCTTTTTCTTCTTCTTCTTTTTTTTTTTTTTTTCCACTTTTTATTTATTTATGTCTTTAGGATCCAATGCTTGACCAAATAAAAAGTGGGATGTTATGTTTACTACCTATCACCACGCTGGCCTAACTAATAAGTGTTTGGTATTAGTAAATTTAGAGCTCGCCTGGTACGTTTTGATTTTTGATTTTGTTTTTCATTTTTAAAGTGAATTCTCTCGTATTAAGGTCAATCATAAATATGAAATTAAAAAATAAAAACAAAAACTATAACTATGTACCTTCACAAAATATGATTTGACCTCTTTCATTCATGGCACATACGAACTTGACTTTAGGTCTGTTCAGATTTGTGCTTGACACTGGGCCCAAAATTCCAACCCAATTCTAGCCCCCAACTATATTTCTACATATAGAGTGTGGATTTTGTAATCAGGTTCGGATTCAAGCTTTAGGTTATCAACAATGCTAGGGGCACCAAAAGATACAAAGAACTTCCACAAAATGAGTGGAAAGTCTATGTGGCACACTGGGACCCGCCAGCAATTAAGCATTGTTTCCATTAATTGCTGGCGGGTCCCACTGTGCCACATAGACTTTCCACTCATTTTGTGGAAGTTTTTTGTAACCTTTTGTGCCCCAATCATTATTCTTAGGTTATTACTTCAATACCCCAGCTTAGGTTTATTAGTTTTGTAATTGTGTAAACAAGAGTCAAATCTCGTACTAAATCATACAATATGATATGATCTGGAAATTTTCAACACAATGATTGTCCTTCAAATCACATCGATCTCATGGTAAAGGCAGAAGAATGAGTACATTTGTTATATATGATTTCAATCCACAGGATGGAGATTTACTTCACTAAATGACAATTAATTTGTCATTATTTGAGATCAGTTGGTGATAATCATGATGACTCCTCCGATATTTTTTTTAGGAAAGTAGTAAAAGTAAATGCACTTCAAAGGACATGTCATTAAAGTTTTTAAACATCACTTTAATTTTACAGTTTCAAAAATAATTCCATGGTTCCGAATCATTTAACGATTGTACAACGTGTTGTGGGAGTGATCAATAGTACCACATATCATTGCATGTTGTGATACAACTAATAAAACATTTAGGATTCAAAATTTGAAAGCATAACATTACGCCAAGGGATCCTCGACCAAGCGCTGGTGGGGACAGCACCTGCGTAGTTGGGGGCAGCGCATGCGTGGCGCTGCTAGGACCACACGCGCATGCGTGGCGCTACCAGCTCCACGTAAGCACTGCCAGAGTGTTGCACAGCAGTAGGTCGGCGAGGACTCGGACTCAAACAACCGTAGTGCTACGCATACTCTAAAATCCATACTGAAATCCACAAAGGATAATCGTGGTTGTTGATTTCGGTGGGATTCGTGTGGGATCCATGTGAAACCTGTTAGATTCGGGGTGTGAATGAGAGCTTATGTAAGCTCAAAGGGATCAATAGGATCGCTATGGACCGGTTCAATGCTCAGGGAAAGGCTTGGAACATTCAATTTCAAGATTCTAGCAGAGGGGTTTTCGACCAGCTGACCGGGTCAACGGCTATAAGAAGTTTTAAACAAGTTCTAGCAGAGGGGCATTCAGCCGGTCGACTGGCCCCATTCGACCAGTCGACAGAACCCAGTTTGTGAAGAGTTGCAACTTTTCATGTAGAAATTTGAATTTGTTTGAACTTCAATCTGTTCTAATGGGCTGATAAACGTGTGTATACTGTTATATATGTAGTGTATAGGTGTTGGAACACAACCACTTGTGTAGAGAGACATATCTTACCCAATAGACACCTCTATATATACAATATAGTTATTTAGTTTTGATATACTTTTCAATGATTTTATCTCTTCTTTTCTTCATCCATTCTTGAGTCATAGAGAGCAATTCGTATACATACAATTCTGCAGAACAATTTAAGTTTGTTGTACTTCAATTGTTAGATCGTAGAATCCTCAAGAACAAGGCATCGTTGTCCACAAAACAACTGTGTATGGGACGTAAATTTGTTTTTCGGACAGCGTATTTATACGTGCTTCGATCAAGTTTAGTCACTGTTTATTTGAAGTTTATTATCCATTGTTTCCAACAATCGAAAAACAAATTTATTAGTTGGAATAATGGCCGGAGAATCTACTTTAATTACAACTATTGTGAAGAATACTCATGTCGAGAAGCCCGAGAAATTCAAGGGAGAAGACTTCAAACGATGGCAAATGAAGATGCTCTTCTATCTCACAACTCTCAACCTTTGCTCACATCCTACGACAAGATAAACTGGTGGTTCCTACTAAAAATCCGTCAAAGGAACAACAAGCCGCATTGGAAGCATGGAATCATTCTGATTTTCTATGTCGCAATTACATCCTTAGTGGGTTGGAAGATGTTCTCTACAACGTCTATTCGACTATTACTACCGCCAAATGGTTACGGGAATCCTTGAAGAAAAAGTACATGACCGAGGATGCCGGTACAAAGAAGTTCATTGTAGGCAGATTTTTAGATTTTAAGATGGTGGACTCTATTCCCGTGGGCAAGCAATTGGAAGAGATTCAAGTGATCATCAACCAAATTATCTTGGAGGGGATGACAATTAGTGAAGCATTTCAAATGGCGTCCATAATTGAAAAGTTGCCGCCTTTGTGGAAAGAATTCAAAAGCTATCTCAAGCACAAGCGTAAGGAACTTTCGATGGAGGATTTGGTGGTCCGTTTGAGAATTGAAAAAGATAATCGCAAGGGAGACAAGAAGAGACAACAAGGTACTTTGGAACTAAAAGCAAATCTTGTTGAAGGTGAGTCTTCAAAACCCACTTCTAAGTCTAAGAATAAGGGAATTGAAGAAAAAGGAAATCTACATACAATGGGTCTAAAGACCGAGATCCCAAGAAGATAAAAGGGAATTGTTGGGTATGTGCAATAACCAGACATCACGCTGGTGAATGTCGTATTAAGAAAGGACCGAATGGGAACAAGAAGCCTAACCAAGCTAACATGATGGATATCGACGATCTTACGGCAGTAATCATGGAGTTTTGTGTTGTAACCGACTCAAAAGGTTGGTGGATGGATATCGGGGCTACCAAGCACATTTGTGGGAATCAAAACATGTTTTCTACCTATACAAAGTCAGATGATAGTGAGAGACTTTATATAGGAAATGTCGCGGCTGCGACCGTTGAAGGCAAAGGCAGTGTGGTTATAAAGTTCACTTTCAGAAAAGAAATGACGCTCTTAGATGTATTGCATGTTCCCGAAATTTGTAAGGATTTGGTTTCGGGTCCTATGCTTAGTAAGAAAGGATTTAAGCATGCTTTCGAATCCGATAAATTTGCATTGACTAAAGGAGAATTGTATGTAGGAAAGGATTACCTCAATGAAGCGCTCTTCAAGATAAATTGTACTCCTAAATTATTATTAATGAAAATGCTATAACTTCTTCTTATGTTGTTGAGTTATGTTCATTATGGCATTCTAGATTAGGACATGTGAATTTCAAATACATGCATAAAATGGTTAATCTAGGATTATTGCCCAAATTTGAAATTGACAAAGCACATAGATGTGAAACATGTGTAGAATCAAAATTTACTAGAAAGCCATTTAAATCCATAGATAGAATAAGTGAGTTACTAGACTTAATTCATACTGACTTATGTGATTTAAAACTAACTCCAACAAGAGGTGGAAAGAAATACTTTATTACATTTATAGATGATAGTAGTAGATATTATTATGTTTACTTACTTAGTTCTAAAGATGATACAATGGATATGTTTAAGACATATAAAGCTGAAATTGAAAATCAATTATCTAGAACAATAAAACAATCTAGATCGGATAGAGGAGCTGAATATGATTCAACTCCACTAGCCGAGTATTGTGCTAATAATGGGATTATTCATGAGACAACTACGTCGTATATACCATAACAAAATGGTGTAGCCGAAACAAAGAACTGAACCCTCAAGGAAATGGAAAATGATCATATGTTGAATAGCTCGGGTGTGCCACACAACTTGTGAGGGGATGCCATTCTTATGGCAAATGTCATTCTTAATAGAATTCCACATAAGAAGACTAGCAAGTCACCTTATAAAGTTTGGAAAGGTAGAGTACCCTTATATAAAAAGCTCAAATTAGTGTGGGGGTGTCTAGCTAAGGTACAAGTTCCGCTTCCTAAACGAATGAAACTAGGACCCAAGACCGTAGATTGTGTATTTATCGGTTATGATAATAATAGTGCTGCATATCGATTCCTTGTGGTTAAGTCTGAGAATGCAGACATTCGTGTCAACACATTCATAGAATCGGTAGATATTGAGCTCTTCGAAAACATCTTTTCTTTTAGGGAAGGAAGACAAAATTCAGCACCTAAAAGAAATATTGAAGAGATTTCTTCAAGTTCTAAGAATGACGAAGAAATCAAAGTTGCTCCTAGAAAGAGCAAAAGAGCTAGGAAAGATACTTCTTTTGGACTGGATTTTGTGACACTAATTACCATAGGTGAACCTCTAACCTTTAATGAGGCTATGAGTACACCCGAAGCGCCTTATTGGCAAGAAGCAGTAAATAGTGAGGTGAACTCCATTATGCAAAACCATATGTGGGATGGTTAACTTACCTCCGGGTAGTAAACCAATTGGTTGCAAATGGATTTTTAAGTAGAAAATCAAAGCCAATGGTACCATAGATAAGTACAAAGCTAGATTAGTCGCAAAAGGATACAGATAAAAAGAGGGAATAGATTTCTTTGATGCTTATTCTTCGATTATTAGGATTACTTCCATTAGGATGGTAAGCACTATAGCCGCCGTCTATATCCTAGAGTTACATCAAATGGATGTGAAGACCGCGTTCCTCAATGGAGATCTAGATGAGGAGATGTATATGAAACAACCGGAAGGGTTTGTTGTAAAGGGACAAGGACGTAAAGTATGTCGACTCAATAAGTCTCTTTATGGTTTGAAACAAGCTCCAAAGTATGTCGACTCAATAAGTCTTCTTGTTTGGTAACTATGATTGTTATAGAATGATAAACAAGAGAAGATGTGATTAAATATTTGCTGAAGTCATGTTGAGACGTTTTAGGTCATGTATCGTTTGAATCGTAGTTTTATATCATAGTTTTGCACATAAACTTATGCACTGCACGTAGTCGCTTGAATACATGTCTGATGTGAACTATAATATGATTCGAATTTCTAGATAACACAAGGTAGAGACTAAACCCGATGAGCTTTTGAGCCTATCTTTTCTTTTTAGAGGGTTATAAATACATCTTGTGTTTGTCGAATTTCATTGAAATAGCGCATTAACTTATTGTTTAGTCTCATTATTCTTGTTTTGGTTGATAGTCAAGTTAAAATCTTTGTTACCATGCTAAACAATCTTCCGTCGTAAAAGTTGAAGAATCATATAACCATAGGACATGATAATAGGCCCTCTTTGTTTACCACTATCCAGAAAAATGATAAAAATTTCCTTAGTTCGCCATTTGAGCCGTTAAAATGCCCTTTTCCCTTAATCACCATTATCCTTGTTTTTGCTCCAACTTGGAGTTTACCACTAAGAGATTCGTCAACTTTTAATGGTATTAAGGCGATGTGTCGATTAAGAAGAAAAAAAAAAGATGATGTTTGGGGTGGTTGCCTTGTTATTTATTGATTGATTATTCAAAAAGTAACGAAAAGAAAAAGAAAAAAAAGGAAAAAAAAAAGAATAAAGTTGAAAAAAAAAACAAAAGAAAAAGAAAGGTGATGAAAAGAAGAGAATGAAAAGATGAAAGTTGGTAGAAGAGATGAATGAAAGAAATCGAACATGCCTTACAATGCCATTCTGAAAACTACCTAATGAATCCTTTCTATCCTTTTTCATTGCCTGAGCCACGTTATAACCTTTGAAAAGTCCTATTTGATCCTAGGAGACATGGTTTGGATATAAAAATGATGGGAGGGGAATTAAAACATGGTAATGATTAATTTTTGTTGACTATTGGCCTCCTATCCATGAGACTACCATTCTTTCGTGTCATGCGTCTTTTTCGAGTCATATGTGAGCATTTCTCATTTTGAAAATATATTTCTTTGCTCCCATATATTAGAAAAATTACACCTGTTTCTGAGTGTTTCATTTTAGAGTGTAATTGACATTGTGAGATTTGTAGTCGAAGCATAGTTAGATGGTCATCCGAGTTATATTCCAAGTTCATGACATACGCGTGTTCATTTGACTACCATATCACACACGTGCAATTTTATGAGAAACTCTATTGATTTATACGTTGCATGTGCTTGGGATTGTTTTTCATGACGTAGGTAGACGTTTGATTCCGTTTCTTCTTGTTCGTTATTCTATTTTAAATCATTGTTTTATAATAAGGAGTATTGACTATTAGTTTTTGTTCTTAATAAAATTTGTTTTAAAATTTACAAGTTAATAAAGATGGTTGTGGGTGACTTGTTGACGAGAACCCTCACGAGACTTCACTCGTCCGACTAGGGACACCTAGAGGTTTAAAAGGCTTGTTGTATATGCTAAATGCAATCGTGATCCATGCGAAAATGGAGTAGTATTTGTAGTAGTAGTAGTTTTATTTTTCTATTCTTTTTGCTCGAGGACTAGCAAAGAGTAGGTTTGGGGGTGTGATCGGTGACGAATAGTTGCCGTTTATAGTTATAAAAATACGCTTTGTTAGCTCATTTCATATAGTTATTAGTTATTTTTTAATAAGTATTCTAAATTTTGTAGGATTTGGAGCTTTAACTTGATAGTACACAAAAATCCAATGATTAGTGGCTTTGGAAGTCATTCTGGGCTCAAACGGTGATTCCGGTGAAAGCTGAATGCAGTAGCAGTTTCGGAAAATTGCATTTTTGATAAAGAATACTTTGGGTTTGAGAAATTTCTCCAGAGATATAAAATGTAGATCTTCGAGTTACGGACGCGTGGCTTTAAACGGCGAGTCAATCCGAGTTTCGAGCAAAAAGTTATTGTAATTCTACGAAAGTCGCGCAGTGCAGCGAAAAGGACCTCGCGCGAGCGGGCCGCGCGAGCGACCTTTGAAAAAACCAAAAACGCGTATTTTATTAAATTAAAGTGCCCAGCGAAGGTGGTTTGTGCATATGACGTCCAGAAACGTAAATATAGCTGTTTTAGTGCGATTTGGCTTAGGAAAGCTTCCTAAATCCTTTCAAACTCTATATAAATCATATTCTAAATCAATTTTGTGGTTACACATCATTACACAACATTATACACAGCCATATACACAAAAATTTCAGCCATTGAAGAGAGGAAAGCAAGGAGAAGAAGAAGAAGAAGAAGACCAAGGATTCCCATGGCCTCCTCCATCAACCTCTTGCCGTTCATCAACTCTATGGACAACTAAACCTAGATCTAGGGTTTCAATGAAACCCTAGCCAAGTAATAGGGTGTATTCTATGCTTTTCTTTTAGATTTATTATGTATGGATGATGATTACATGTTTAGAGGATTTTTATAAATAAATCGTACTTTTATTGATTAAATCATTACTTTCAAAGTTTATTCTTGTCTTATATCTATTTTGACTGTGATGTGCTCAATGATCTATATTTGCTGTGCTTGTATAGATTGTTTACATGTAATGGTGCTTAAATTGAATTGTGTTATCAAGTATCCGAATAGTCCATGCCTAGATTAGACAGATTATACCACAACCCTAGTTTAGTGTGGGATAATTCGCGCTAACCGAAGATGGATTATGTTGGTGCTTGAACCATAATTATTTTCTTGACGGAGGAATTGGGCTTGTAGCTACAATTCCCTATTATCATCCAACTTAATAAGCTAAAGTCATTCGTAAATACCCTTATTATGAAGGTAGTGGTGGATTTGCAATCCTAGGTTCCCTAAATACATTTATAAAAACAATTTTTAATTGCTTCCATAATTTAGATTTATTTTTCTTGTTCTTAGTTTAATAAAATCAAAATCAAAATCCGTTTTCCTTAATTAACTAAATTTAGGTTTTAAAATTAAAGTGCTTTAGTAATTCAATCTCTGTGGGTTCGACCTTTACTTCCACACTACAAATCCTTAGAAAAGTAAAGAATACTTTTATATCTTGATATTGACAACATCAAAAGTAATCAATGAAACCAAGAAAATGTTAAGCTCAAGCTTTGACACGAAGGACATGGGTAAAGTCGATGTTATTCTTGGCATACAAGTGAGACAAACTTTCTAAGGATATCTTCTCACACAATCACATTATGTTGATAAAATATTTAAAAAGTTTGGACAATTGGATCGCAAATCGATCGTAACACCATTTGATTCCAATTGTAAGTTGAGTAAGAATATGGGTGAAAGCATATCTCAACTCGAGTAATCGCAAGTAATCGAGAGTTTGATGTACATTATGAATTGTACATGTCTGTCTATTGCATATTCGGTGGGAAGGCTTGCTAGATACACTAGCTGTCACGCCCCGACGTAGCATAATTCAGGAAAGCATTTAATTTCCTTTATGGACTCGTAGGTCGTGACAAGTGAGTATGACCAATTGTCCCTGCAACAAATAACTTAACAACATTTCTAAAAGAAAGGATACCAATAAACATAAGCTCCGAAATTTAAAATTTGCTAAACTATTACATAAGTCAAAGTCTTAGGCACAAAACGCCCTTATTCAAAAGCTATTCTCCAGTCTATTACAACTTCAGAAATGAAAGACATAGGAAAAATAATAAGCAGCCTCCTGGAAAGTTCCCTGCCTCTAACTAGCATAGTCGAAGTACCCTGGCTGCTCCTGCCCCTGAAAATCTGGACATACAGTCCAGGACGCATCAACGCCGTCAGCTTATGAAAGCTGGTGAGTAAAATAAACAAGTGCTCGCAATGTATATATATAAGCAAATAAACAACGGTACCATTTAACTTTAACAGTAATATATTCAAGGTTCCAATTCCAACATGAATCACGGGGGAATATAGTAAGAATTAAATACGAAATTGTACATAAATTGTGAAACATCTTATTTTGCCAATTCTTTCCTTTAGAACAATCCAATTAAATCAACACATCATTTCAGCTACCAGAAGTAATAAGTATTCAGTCATCCAATTCACGTGCTACACTATCGCCTCCAATACCAGGAATGCTATCCGATTGGTATTGAAGTCACACACCACACTACTGCCTCAGATACCAGGAATACTATCCGATCGATATCTAGGTCGATCACAACCGACCATCGCTCCGGATATCAGGAATACTATCCGATCAATATCCGAAACGCGCGCCTTAGATACCAGGAATACTATCCGATCGATATCTAAGTCGTACACAACACTATCACCATCGCTTCGGATATCAGGAATACTATCCGATCAATATCCGAAACGCGCGCCTTAGATACCAGGAATACTATCCGATCGATATCTAAGTCGTACACAACACTGTCGCCTCCAATACCAGGAATACTATCCGATCGATATTGAGGTTGCACACCAAAACACCACCCTTTACTATTTTCACGCTTAATTCCACACATGCATGTTGACACAACCTCGACCCTAATATGTATGTCAATGTTCCATAAGTAACACCATTACTTACCCACAAAACCGGATAATCGTACGAGCATAAATTTCGGTCTAAGTTGTTCTTGTTCGTACAATTCTTAAAACATAGACCTTTAAAACAATATTTTTGCCAAACTGTTCTTTAAAAACTTTTAAAACATTTTCCAAACAGTCCCTAATAAGAAAACACAGAAACTGCTCAAACTGCCAGGTCGCGCGAGCGGGTCGCGCGAGCGAGGTAGAGGTGATGTCGCGCGCGCGGGTCGCGCGAGCGAAGGGGAAGGCCGGATCGCGCGAGCGGGTCGCGCGAGCGGAGGGGCTGGACAGGTCGCGCGAGCGGATCGCGCGCGCGAAGGGGGGGAAGGGTCCGCGCGAGCGGGCCGCGCGAGCGAGCCTCGCGCGAGCGGGTCGCGCGCGCGAGTTCTTGCAGAATGTCATCTTCTTCGTCTTCTCCCCTGTTTTCAATTCCTGGACTGAAATTTACCCATTTCTGTTTTCTGTTTCAATTATGTCGTGCAATATATGGATCTCTTCAGTTTTCCGCGTAGATTACGAATACGCGATCAATTTTAACCAATACGGATTATATCGCTAAATATTCGCGATTAAAGTGAGGGTGTCAAAACTTAAAATCGACGATACGTCGCGATACGGATGAATTAACTCGTAGGATTCGAACCGTACTCTATTGGGAGCAATATCTTTCATTCCCAATTTACAGAATTGATTTTGGTTACGATTTCTAAAACTTCAATTCTCAAGCTTCAATGGTGTATTGATATATAGACACATATAGACACATATACATACTGAAAATATGCATATATAAACATGACGAGTGAGTTTATAATACTCACAAGGCTAATTGGACAATAATTGGGATTGAGAATTTCCGCCGAGAATTCCGTCGTCAATGAAATTATACCCTTCCGTTCTTGATTTTGGTAGCCCAATATATGTATATATATGTGTGTGTCTATATATGTGACTGAATATATATATAATCTGAAAGTGTGTGTGTGTATATTGATCTTGAGAGAAATTGAGGGAGATTGAGACTGTGAGAGATATGAGAGTTTTGAGAGGTGTTTACATATATATAAAAACTGATATATGATTGGGTAGGCTCCAAGTAACATGGGAGGTGATCCCATGTGGAGAGCTCACAAGCTTCCACGCACGAAACGCGATAAAGATGCAGATTAAAACGTAAACTGGTATATTATGGTTGAAATAAAAATACAGAAAATAGCATTAACGAAGGAATTAAAATGAAATACTCTTTTATTAATGAAAATAAAATACAGGGTGTTACACTAGCAATCTGAGTAATGATCATTGGGACATTCTTGTGAGAGTGTTAAGATATCTAAAACTTACCGTGAGCTATGATTTGCACTACACACGATACCTACTCATGGTAGAGGGATATTCAGATGCGAATTAGATTTCAGATAGTCAAGATACTAAGTCCACAAGTGGATATATATTCACTTTAGGTGGAGCTATAATTTCTTGAATCAACTAAGCAAACATGTATAGCACGTTCGACGATGGAATCGGAGTTCATAGCCTTAGATAAGGCAGGTGAGGAAGTCGAATGGTTTCGGAACTTCCTAGAAGATATTTCATTATGGCCAAAGCCAGTAATGACCATAGTTGTGCATTGTGACTGCAATGCGGCATCTTCCATAGCTAAGAATGCCGTGTATAATGGCAAGTCAAGACATATAAGACGAAGACACAACACAATCAAGCAGTTGCGCTCTAGTGGAGTAATCACGATTGACTATGTTAAGTCAAAGGAAAACATTGCGAATCCTCTTACGAAAAGATTGCTTAGAGATCAAGTTCAATATATGATGAAAGGAATAGGCCTAAAGCCAATACTTTGAACAACCTGGCGGAAACCTAACCTAGTTGACTGGAGATTCCAAGATCTAGGTTCAATAGTAAAACTAGTTAGAAAAGTTCATGTTGGAGACACACATTCATTGTGGCATCATTCATGTATATTGTTCAAGTGTGTAATAAAATTTGTTGAGGTTATGTACTTACATTTAATGATATTGATGAGTAATGGTAGTACTCTTAATTGGTATCACCTATATGAGAATGGAAGTGGGGTCGCTTCTATGAGAACTTCAAAGGCTTGACTCTCTAAGGGCAGGTTTGGTAGGCAGGAATGCTCCTTGGAATGGAATGGTCATTTCTGAGTTCATTCCATTCCTATGTTTGGTGTGACCAAATACAGTGGAATGGGTATTCCTTTTGGAATGGACATTCCTACTTAAGCAGGAATAAGCAGGAATGGGCATTCCTTGCCAAAACCCAAGGAATGCTCATTTCATTCCTACAGCATTGACTATAATTGTAAAATATAAAACTTTTTCTTAAAATATATTTGATAAAAATATGCATATATTAAATATTTTTTAAAATATTAAAACAAACATTAAATATTTTTTTAAAAATTAAATTTTTTTATAAAATATTAAATATTTTGATTAAATATTATTCATATTAAAAAAATCATAAAATACTTATTAAACTTAACATTGGACTAAATTTTTTTATAATTATAACTAGCAAACATATTAAATTTTTAAAGAGATTTTGCAAATAGATGAAAAAAAAATAAGGTGGACTAAAATTGTTAAAAATGTAATATTACTTCATAAAAAAAACTAAATATTAACTATTTAGGCTAAAAAATATTTTAAAAATTAGAAATATCAAAATATTGTATAAGTCTAATAGTAGATTCTTGGACTTCCAAAATACGTGAAAAGATTATATACTTGAAAAATATATTCCAAGACATTCTATTAAACACTTCTTTAAACAAAATTTCATAAAAATATTGGGTTTAAAAAAAATATTATACATAAATAATACTGAATGTTTGTACCATAAATATTTTGTACAAATATAAAATATTTTGCTTAAATATGATTTTATTCCACTAATTGATTGTTTAAAACCCAAAGTGGAATGCAATTGACATTTAATTCTTAGAAACTTAGCCAAACAGAGGAATGTAATGACTATTGCTATTCCATTCCTGTTTCATTCTATTTCTGAGTCCATTCCATTCCTGCCTTATTCCATTCCTGCCTACCAAACGTGCCCTAAGAGTTCTCATGAATCAGGATCATGTTCAGGACCAAAATGAACACAACCGAATGAATTAATATGTATAAGGATATGTGGTGTGCGTTATCTAATGTTGGTTTACACTAAAAGGTTGAACAGTTCAATACTCAATGTCAACTGCGTCACCGAGTAAATCCAGTAGATATTCACTAAGGGAAAGTTCAAGTCCAAAAGACACTCTCCTAATGCATCGCAAGTCCGTAATTGCTCTTGTAGTTTTATTGTATTTCATTTTTGTTTGTTAGCCATAATCATTCACATTTCAGGTATTGTTAGATTCGAGGTGTGAATGAGAACTTATGTAAGCTCAAAGGGATCAATAGGATCGCTATGGACTGGCTCAATACTCAGGAAAAGGCTTGAATATTAAGTTTCAAGATTCTAGCAGAGGGGTTTTCAACCGGGTTAACGACTATAAGAAGTTTTAAACAAGTTCTAGCATAGGGGCATTCGACCGGTCGACCGGACCCAGTTTGTGAAGAGTTGTAACTTTTCATGTAGAAATTTGAATTTGTTTGAACTTCAATCTGTTCTAATGGTTGTTAAACGTCTGTATACTGTTATATATTTAGTGTATAGGTGTTGGGACACAACCATTTGTGTATAGAGACATCTATTACCCAATAGACACCTCTATATATACAATTTAGTTAGTTTTGATATACTTTTCACTGATTTTATCTCTTCTTTCTTCATCCATTCTTGAGTCATAGAGAGCAATTCATCTACATACAATTATGCAGAACAATTGAAGTCTGTTGTAATTCAATTGCTAGTTCTTAGTATCCTCAAGAATAAGATGTCGTAATCCACAAAACAACGGTGTATGAGACGTAAATTTATTTTTAGGACATTGTATTTATACGTGCTTCGATCAAGTTTAATCACTATTTATTTGAAATTTATTATCCATTGTTTCCAACAAAATCCACAAGAGTCCTACTAAAATTAACGATCACAATTATACTATGTGAATTTCAGTGTGAACTTAAGAGGGTGACAAACATTATTGCTCAAACATTACTATAGTTTCAACTCAAATAACAATCGTGGCGTGAAATTCTGTAAGCTAGGGTTGGCTTCTTTGCGTGTTGTCACAAAACTCTCACTGCTTTAGTAGTTAAAAAATGACACTGTGGGCCCATTTTCACTCCAAATGATCTGCAACAACGGCCTGCTAGGGCCCAGATTTCATCACAGTTGGGATTGTGTCTAAATCAACGCCTTAGATCAGCACATTTGAAAGCACTTTACCTATTTTTCGTTGAAACTAGATAAAGCATATAGTAACCCCATGATGGGCTAGGTTAGACTTCCAATTGTTTGATTTCATTGGCCCCACCAATAATACTAAACAAAGCCAAGACTTTCATATGTGGCAACTAATGATTACTTACTCTTTTTTAATTGATAATTGCGAAAACTATTTTACATATTATTATGTCAGCCATTTTATCACAATGCTCAATTTTACATAAGAAGTAATGTTGGATGAGCACTACTATATCTACATATTTTTATATATATATTTTTTGATATATATTTTTTGACACACAGTTTTAAATGTATGTATTATGTATTATGTGTTATGTGAGTAGTGCACAAAAAAGTATAAAAAAAATTTAAATAGCACAAGGTACATACATTTAAAGCATTGTGTGTTAAAAAGTGTGTAGATAAGTGCGTATATCTAGCATTATTAATGTTGCATAGTATGTCAAAAAGTGTGTAGAAAAAATGTATATATCTAGCATTATTGATGTTGCATACATCCAAAAGATATCTATTGGTGTGAATAACTAAGGGTCCGTTTGATAAAACTGAAAATTAAGTGCTGAATTTTAAGTACTGAAAATTTTAAGCGATTGAGCTTGCAATACTGAAAACAGTGTTTCAAGTACTGGAATAAACTGCTTTCAGTGATTATTTTCAGTAGAAATTTTTCACTTCAAGTTTTCAATGGTTTTTTGTCTGCTTTTTTAATTAAATAGTATATTATCAAACACACTGAAATAAAATAAGTGCTGAAAATTTTCATTTTCAGCACTTAATTGGGTTATCAAACACCCCCTAAAATTGTTTCTTAATTATAAAATAAAAAATTTTTAAATTAGATTTTTTGACAAATCAATAAATAAATTATTTAAGTGTATAAATCTGGTACACTAAGCATTTTCCTTGTATCAATGTTAAAATTGCAATGGTATGTGGCATGGGGCTAGGAGACTCAGGAGAGCCATAATTAAGCTGCTTTATAATTAATCGTAGATTAAAATGACACGTGGCACAATGAAAGGTAATTGCAACTTAAGAGGAGAGCAAGTAGTTTGATGTTCCTATAAATAAATAAATTTAAAAATTAAATTTAAAAAAAAAAAAAGTAGGATGATATTGATCAGTGTGGGGGAGGAGCGTAGAAAAGTGAATTAGATAACTTGGGGAAGTACCAAAGGCAAATCGAATCCGAAGAAAAAACAGTTTACTTTGGCTCCATAGGAAACGGGCTGGTGGATTAAAGCTGTCTTCTTCTAGTGGTGGTCCCAATTGGTATTATTTGGTTATATAAATACATACATAAGTGTAATATATATATAATAGACATTAAATGTTCCATATCACCGCATTAAAAAGAGGGTTGTCCAATTCAAATTTCTACATTATTAGTGGTAGTTTCTATGGTCACCTGATTTGGAAAACACATTATAAATACAAATTTAGGAAGCATAGTTTTATTCTTTTATAATGAATTTACTAAATTAATTTTATTTTACTTTTAATTTTTAATTTTTTGTACTTTATTTATTACCCTCGTTCTAATGAAATGGCATAAATTTTTAATATTCATGTAAGAATTGACACCACACTATCCTCTTACATTTATATGAAGTGTGACCGGATTCCGCAATATAAAATCTCACACCCATAATATGCTTTCTTACCGCCAAAGCAAACATTAAAAATTCTCACAAGATCAGATGTTATTAACAACAAAGCTATACCATGTTACTATGTTAGCAATCATTCACATCCACCATATATAAAGTGTAACGTTAATGTTACATATTTACATTTTGTATAAAGCAATGTCTTCATGGTGCCACAAGCCATCATGATAATCAATTGGCCCCTCCACTTTATGTGCAAGTCTATGTGAAGCACTGCCAACCGTTTGATGTGCGAGACTTCATCTTTGTCAACAGCTAGCCAGCCTATGTTGCATTTTTAATCAATCCAAATCCAATATATATTATGCATATAGCACACATAAATCAACAGTTGTCCCACTGCATATATAAATGCGAACCCATTTGGGCTAATAATATTATTTCCAAAAATAGTGTGATCCTATTAAGATATTATTAGAACTCATTGTTTGTACTCAAAAGTGTTGAAGCTTTTAGAAAAATTGGTGACATAACATGGTATTAGAGTATTTTCTATTGGATACCTCAGGTTCGAGCTCTGTTTGCATTTTAGTGTGCATGTTTGCACTTTATTATTATTTATCTCTACTATGAGGAAGAGTTTAATTTGTTGACTCTTCACGTGCGAGACATGTTCGCATATGAGGGAGTCTCTAACATCTTAAGCCTTTGGAACAACTGATCACTTAACAAAGTCTAAATACATGTCATTTTCTTTTTGTTTTGACAAGGTATCTCCTCCTTTCACTAAGGTTATAATTGTTCCAAAAAAAATAAAAAAAACTAAATTAACCATTTTTTTTTTTTTTGGAGAAAGGTTATAACCATTCAATGTTAGCATTTTAATAGGGAATTGATTTTGGCTCTCCAAAAGTTACTATTGGCACTCCATGCAGTGCGTTAACTGCATGGTACTACATGCACTGAATGTGGTATAATGGAGTGTCAATATCAACTTTTGAAGTGCCAATGACAACTTTTGGAGTGGCAAAATCAATTCCCTTTTAATATTGTGCTTTGCACTCTTTTTGTTACATAGAAGTGTCCAAAACGGATGATGGACTGCATATATTGTAGACCTATCGTACACAAGTATCTTAAATACTACATTAGGTCCATTTGCTAACAATTTTTGAAGTCTCAGTGTGATTAGGCAACTCTAAAAGCTAAAATGAAACAGATTGACAAATCCACTTTTTTGATTCAATCACGAATAATTGTGAGTCAATCACTAACAATTCAATTGACCAAAAGTTACATTTGATCAAAAAGTAATTATGTGCAATTCAATTGCAGAAGCTGAAGTTGTACCAAACGAGCAATTAGTCTCTTTCCCTTGTGAGTTTTCTCAATTATTGTGACTTTTAAAGAAAAATTATCTCATATAACGGTTACAAAAAAGCAAAGTCTAGCTATCATGTTGTGAGTTTTTTGTCGACTCTAACAATACCATAGAAATCACAGTGTGTGATAGTTACATGGGTAGCTTCACGGTTTTTAAAACGAATTCAAATGATTTCTTTCCTTACCACTAGGGATGTAAGCAAATTGTTCGGATCCGCCAAATCGATCGGTTCGATCGGGTTTCAAAAATTTCATGCAATATAAAGATCGAACTAAAATTAGGACTGTCAATTGGGCTGGACACACCCGAAGCCCATTTTTTCGGCCCACTAAATTTAGGGCCGAGCTTTACTTGGAAACAGGCCTAGCCGAGCTCGGGATCGTATAAGCTAAGCCCATTATAAGCCCGAGCCCGTTTAAGGCAACATACATACTTGTAATTCTATAGTATTTGTACATGAGTAAAGATTGGGACAAACCCAAATACACAACTTTTAGAACACAAACCTAAAAGATGTGTCTATATCTCTCATGTGATGTCACTAGACCCACAGTGATACAGGAGAGATAGACACATATCTTGGGTTATGTCCCAAAAGTTGTAATTTTTAGTATGTCCTAAGTATTACCCTTTGTTTATATGTTTTTAGTATTATTTAGAAGCCCAGCCCACTCTTCAACCGAAAAAACTTTTGGTAGAAGTCAACCCACTACCACAAGGATACCTTTGAATTCATGTTTTTGTAAAAAAAAAACTATTGTAGAAGTCAGCCCACTACCACAAGGATACTTTAGAAGTCAGCCAAAAAAACTATTGTAGGTCTTCCTTTTTCTTTTTTTTTTTTCAAACTAGTTTTATCTCTCTACACACTACTCTATGAATGAAGCTCTAAAATTCTTTTTTTTTTTTTTGGTAATATTTTTATTATTTTTATTAACATTTCATCTTCAAGTTTTGCGACTTTTCAACAAATTTTGAAGTGTTGTGATGTGAATTATACATTATAACATGAGGTTTTTTACCGGAAATTGATGGGGTTTTTGCAATCATTGACTGGAAATAGAACCAAACCGAACCGTTTTCAAGAGGGTCATCTTTAGCGATAAGTTTTTCACCTTTTGCGATGGTTTTTCGCTTGTTGCAAATTTGCGACGGTTTTCCACCGTCACAAAAGGTGAAAAATCGTCGCCAAAGATGGTCCTCTCCAAAATACGTCCTTTTGAGTCCGTCGGAAATCCGCATTATATATATATATGGATATTAGGTGATAGACCCCTCAATATTAGCCTATTAGGTGTATTAGTCAAAAATCTATACGATTTGACCATTTTTTTTAAAAATCCCTCACTACTTTTTCAATTTGGTGAAAAGTCCCTCGCTACCTACAGATAATACTATCATTTAACTTTAAACCACCATAACTCACTCGTTTTGTCACACCCGTCCCAGAAAAATCATTGTTTTAAAATGTATATTTGAAGTAATGGTGCATGAGGTTGACTGGAGGTCAGCGGTGAGGTGTCAATCGAAGACACGGCAATAGGAAAATCATGTGGCATCAACACGATTAAATGACATTTATGTGATTAAATATTATTTGAGATATCTAGTATTTTCATCAATAGTAAATATACCTGTGTAGAGTAAATTCTGGTAGTCTTGATATCGCTGTAGAGCATTTTTTAGGGTTAATTACAGAAACACCCCATGTGGTTAGGCCTTTTATCAGTTACCCCCCTATACTTTAAATTTTATCACTAATACCCCATGTGGTCTGGACTAAAGTGAAATAGTCACTTTTTCCGTTAAAGTTAACGGAAAATGGGTAAAAATACGAAATTACCCCTATTACATGTTAATAAGAACACATTTATATGCTTAAATATTTATTTAGGCATGTGATATACTATTATATTATTTTGATATTATATTTGTTGTTAGAGACCATTATATAGTCACTTTGAGGTACATTCATGAGATCAAATTTATTTAATTTTTGATCTACCCTTGGACACACATACATACACACACAGAGTCTTAGCGATATATTATTTTTTTATTATTTTTTTAATCTACTCTTAGACACACACAATCTTGGTGATATGTTAGTTTTTTTTTAATCTACTCTTGACCACACACACAGTGAAATCCAGTGTAGTGATGTACTAAGATCTAAAAAAAAATTTATTCCCAAAATTTTTTTTTGTGTGTGTGTGTGTGTGTGTCAAATTCGCTCTCACAAAGGTACCCTAAGTGACCACATAATGGTCTTTAACAACAAATGTAATATCAAAATAATATAATAATGTACCACTTATGCCTAAATAGACATTTAAGCATATAAGGGTGTTATTATTAGCATGTAATAGGGGTAATTTAGTACTTTTATCAATTTCCGTTAACTTTAACAGAAAAAGTGACTGTTTCACTTTAGTCCAAACCACAGGGGGTATTAGTGATAAAATTTAAAGTACAGGGGGGTATTTGATAAAAGGCCTAACCACAGGGGGTGTTTCTGTAATTAACCCCATTTTTTAATACTATGGGGAGAACGTGAGAGATGCGTTGCTTAAAAAGTAGGTTGTTTAGAGATTCCACGAAATTAGTTTCAGAACGTGATTTTGGACCCAAACGGAACTTAGTCGAAAACTTTTATAAATTTTAGTTTTCACTTGTAAAGTTATCAAATGGACGTGTGTGATGTTTCAGGACTTAATTAGAAGTTTTGAGAACTCGTGGGGAGTTAAGTGTAATTTTCGAGAGTTGTGCCTATAAATAGTAGTGGATGAGATTTTCATTCTATCCAAACTTCTAAAATATCTAGAGAGGAGAGAGAAAGGAGTTTTGATCCTACGATCTTTCCGACGACAAACGGCGACCGTTCGTGCGTCAGTTTTCAGCTAGATTTTATATTTGGACTCCTTAAGGTAAGAGCTTCATTTTGATACCTCTTAGGCCTCATTTGGCAAAGTTTTTCTGAAAAATTAATTTTAAGAAATTGGGAAAAACATGTCTATACTTGTAGGAATCGTTTAAGATTGGAAATCTGATGTTTATTTGGTCTCCAAGTACTTCTCCTGAAGTTTGAGAGATATAGCTCGAGGTATGAATTACGAACCTTTGTAATATAGGGAATTTTGGATGTTTTAGATATTTTGTATGAAATGTGATCAAGCCAAAATTCATGTGATAAATTAGGCTCGTTAATTTTAGTGAGTACGTATAGAGAAGCATGATGACATGATTATATGAGTATGCTAAATGTTTATGTGGGTCAAAGGGGAGTTTGATATAATTTCATGCCGGTGCACGCCTCTCAATGTTTGAGAGTTTATAGTAGTGACGACTACTTGCTTGGCGTGGGAAGTGGCCAACCAGAGCAGATGGATGCAATGGTTAAGTATTCTTTGGCTAACCATTAGCATCGCAGTTTAAGATTTAAGACTTGCCGATATACTGGATGAATGCGTATCTCTTTCCTCGGAGACTAAATTATGTGATTTAGATGTTTAAAACATGAATTGCCTCATATGCATTTGTTTAGAATTATAAACTCAGCATATAGTTGAGGAGTGGAGAATTCCTCCATTACAGGTGATAAGAAGAAAGACAAGAAGAAGCGTGAACAGTGAGGCTGTTGAGGAACACCGGGGAATCATATTGTTTATTATTATTTTTTTTTTGGTTCCTTTTTCCTAAACTTGTTAAAGGATTCATAAAAATTGTAATATGTGTGTAATAGAACCATGGGATAGTTTCGCAGTACTGTAACTTCGTATTCAAACTCCTGTAATTATGGTTTAATTTGTTGAGATATTGTTGTGGTTGCGTTGATATTGGTTTGGAGAACCTTAAGTTGTTAAACTTCACAACAGGGCTGTTGTCAGGGGACCAGTCGACTGGACCACTGTATCATTTTAGAAATTGTTTTCAAATGTGGCAAAACCAGTCGACTGGTCCATGATTCAATCAACTGGACAGCAGACGAAAAATGATGATTTGGGTTTTGCTAGGGGCACAGTCGACTGGGAGGAGTCAATCGACTGAGAAATTGAGGCCCCAGTCGACTGGACACCCGACACAGTCGATTAGACGGCTGTTGATCTTTTGAAACCTCACTGCTTTAGGTCTTCAGTCAACTGGTCCATGATTCAGTCGACTGGATCTCTGTTCTTCAAAAATGTATTCTTTTGGAAGTGTTTTCAATTGGGCAAAACTTTTTATAACTCCGATTTTAATGGATTGTACTTATGTTTTCCGTTACTACTTACTTTAATGGAGTTGGATAAGCCTTGGTGGCGTGCCACGTGTCCTATTTCCGCGCGAAGCGGGATGGGTCGTGACACGTTTCTTTTAGCCTTTTTGGATGATTTTGTTTTTGGATTTCATGCATTTGTTTTGAGATTTACGCATTGGAATTAAAAATTGTACCAAAAAAAAAAACTTTAATTTGGAACCGTGTTTTTCGATTTTATCTGTCAAAATAGATGATATTATTCGTGCACTAATAATATTAAGTTAAACAACCACAATTTTATTATTTTTTGGTCTTTTTGCATGATTTCTTATACACATATATATATATATATATATGTGTGTGTGTGTGTGTTTCATGTATTTCTTCGAGATCTACGCAATGGGCTTGAAAATTTTATATAAAAAAAATACGTTGCAACTTGATTTTGAGATTTTATCTGTCTAACAAATAATATTATCTGTTTGTATTAACGACAATAATTTTCTCAATTCTCAGACTTTTATGTGATTTTTTTTATTTCCTTTATTTTTTATTTCGAGATCTATGCACTTATGGTGCCAATTTTATAAAAGAAATTTGTTTTTGTTATATTTATGCCAAAAATTTTTTTTTTGCAATATTCCATAGTTTATTTTTTTTTTCTTTTCAATATTTCGTGATCAATATTGATCTCATTTGATACATCTCATTTTGTTGATTTCAAACATTAAATTTTACTATAAACATACTTGTAAAACAAATATTATAGCAATTTAAAAAATTTTAAGTGTAAAAAAGACCGAATGAGTTAAAGAAAAGTATTTGAATTTTAGCTTGAAAGGTTGTATTTGAGAGGCTATGGCCGAAGCATATATATATATATATATATATACACACACACATAAGCACACAACAAATGCATACATGACACATCACACATGCATACACTTTAGATATACACAATTACATATGTGTGTTACGTGTGTAGTTTTTTTGTATTGGTCTTGTTATGGGCACAAACAAATTCCACTAACACTTACTAACACATGACTCTATCTCTTTTCTAGTGATATTGCGGGATTCACTGCAGACCCCACAATACCACTAAAAAAGAGATATAATATATTAATAAATGTTAATAAAATTTATTAGTGTCCCAAATGTTACTCTTTTTATATTACCGTCAAATTGACCACCTCTCCGATGCCTGACCAGCAGTCAGGACATTTTAACTTATATTCTAAGATGCCATCAATCTATGGCCATGGAATTTCACTTTACATAGAGTTGACACTGAAGCACCAATTTGATTCCCCATTTTAACCCTTTGCACTTTACAAAATTTCAGATACCCATATACTTTACAGAATGATACAAGCATTTGTATATAAAATGCCAGCTGAGCAATCAATAGTACTCCGTAAAATATTAGATCATGACTCCAAAACCCTTAACTATTTGCCAATTGCGTATGTTACAGGATTAAGATCTTTGTTATTAATTTACATGGCTTAAAAAGAGTTCATAATTCTCGGCGTCGGCTTGATTGAGCTGTCACTATACCAAAATCATGTTTAGAAAAATGAATATTATAAATTATAAACTAGGGTTATAAAGTAATTGTCACGTACAATAAATCAACTATATATAAAATAAAATAAAAAATAGTGTTACAATTATAATTATAATTGTAGAAAAAACTTCCTAGTTAGTCGACAATACCTCTTTAATTAAACTACTGATTAATAAAGGATTAATTTGATTGTAATGTGAAAATGACTAGGGACCTAATGGGTGTCTATTTGTTTAGAATATTAATTGTAGGTCCGATGGCGACAATTGTACTAATTGATGAGATTGGGGTAGCTTGTTCAAATGTATGCAAAACTTTAGGTAGGGACGTGATTGAAAATTATAATTTTTGTTCATATATGTAATGTCACCAAAGGGTGTTAGGAATATTAATTATGTACTTATTATCTGTTGATAACAATAAGAAGACTTATAGAACCCTAATTTGACTTGTAATGGTCTATTTAGTTTGTGTTGCTCAATTGGTAGCTCATATATCTCCTTTGTGGAAACATTTTGCTTTCTTGTTTTATTATTTTCAGAAATTTGAAGCGAATAGATTGTACCAACTCTCAATCTTGTTTACTCTCTTCTCTTTTTTTTTTCTTTTTCTTTTTTTTGATTTATCTACCTGGATGACTCACGCCACACACACACGCACGCACACATCCACACACACACTATCCAAGTAGTTAGAACTCAAGAGATCGGCCCGACAGGAGCACAAGGGGCGTTCTACAATGAAAGAAGGGAAAATCCCTCCCACTCACCCCATGGTGAGATTCGAACCCTCCACCTCCCACTTGGGAGAGATGGAGTGATGCCACTGGACCAAAGAGGTCTTGGCTTGTTTACTCTCTTCTAGGAAGCTGATTTTCTGAAATGTTTGATACGATGGGTCCAAAGCGTTAATTGGTATCAATTATTGTAGAAAGTAAAATATTGAGTTAATTTGAGTTATGTTTGGTTCATGACTTTATTAGAGAGAATAAGAAGAATTAAGAAAAAGAAAAAAGAAGAAAAAGCAAAAGAAGGGAGGAAAAAAAAAAGAAAGAAAGAAACTTGTTATATAGTGTTTTCCTTCGTGCTAGAATTAGGGGTGCAACTCGGGCGGGATCCAAAGGGTTTTGGCTCTGCTCAGGCCCGAGCCCGAATTCAAGCAATCTGCCCAAGCCCGAGCCCGAATTCAAGCAATCTGCCCAAGCCCGAGCCCGATATTAACCCGAATCTACCAACCCGAGCCCGGTTTGTGAATTAGTTCTCCAACCCGAGCCCGAGCCCGAATTGAGCCCGAATTACAAAAATTTTTTTGGTGCAAATTAATTTTTAGTATGTAAACAACAATATGTAGAGTATCAAATCTATTTTTTTTGTTTAGATTTGAGAAAAAACATTCATATATTAATTTAGTGCTAGAATAATATCTAATAGTGTATTAATTATCACTAAAAAACACTAGAATATAATGTAAAAAATAATACATATATAGAATTCGGGCTCGGACTCGGGTTTCACGGGTTCGCAAAATTTTGCCCAAGCCCGACCCGAATTGAATTCGGGCTTGCATTTTTCTGCCCAAGCCCGCCCATGGTGAACGTATCACAGGCCCAAGCCCGGTAATTTTCGGGCCGGGCTCGGATTGACCATGGGTTAGCCCGCCCGAGTTGCACCCCTAGCTAGAATAACATTAAAAAAAAAAAAATTGAAAATCTTGAATATTATTGTATTATATAGTCCAACGGCTCGCACGACCTTATTTCCACTCAGGTACAACTATGATGAACAATGAGCAAGCACTAGCTCACCAACAGGCATTCAGGCAACATGTACGACTGACACTTGACCTTCTTCAAGCCTCCATGCACGTTATACTATTTTAAATATATAGGGATATTCTATGCTAGCTGCATCATAGTACGTAGTTTAATTGTATTTATACATCTTAATTTGATACCAATGAAAAGATACTAAGTCTAAAATTGTTACAAGTAGGTCTTAATAGAGTAATACTATGCTTCCCAAATCCTCATCACAAATAATACGATATTGAGATCACCATAGAGACACTACAGCATCCTCCAAAGCATTACGCGTCTTAATATGTGGAAACTTTCAAACACACTTTGGTGTTAAAACCAATGTGGTTTTCGAAGGTACTATGTGATGTGACCAAGTTATCACATTTTGAAGTCCCCCAAATTTTTCCCCCCTGCAGTTTTAGTATAGACAACATTCCCACTGTCGTTTCGCTATATGGTAAAGAGAATTAGCAGATCGAATGGTAAACTTAAGACTTAAGTTAAGACTTAAGTTCCTCTATTATACAATATCCAAAATTCCCCTACCAACTATCCAGAGGCGTACTCAGGAATTTTGTTCAGGGGGGTAGAAACTTATACGGAGGTTTGGGGGCAGCGCCCTTGACTTTTTTTTTTTTATAGCTTAAAAGCAATTTTTTTTTTTTTTGAAAAGTTAAGTGGCAATTAAGGGGTAAAAATGAATACAGTATGAAGTATCTAAGGTAAAAGAATTATATTGAAAAATTGGGTGGGCAATTAAGAGGCAAAAATGACTAATGAATGAAATACATAAGGTAAAAGAGTAATTTTGAAAAGTTGAGGGGGGGGGGGGGGCAATTAAGGGATTAAAATGAATGGTGTGTGAAAATTGTAGAGTAAAATAATGATTTTGAAAAATTGAGAGGGGACAACTGCCTCCTCTTGTCCCTACGAGGCTATATGCATAAGCCCTTGCAACTACCCCACTGTAAATGCTCGGTATAATAACTACTCTAATTTTCTCTATCGAATCACACCACTACAAATGCTCTTATTGATTAACAAAATTGTTTTGTGCGATAAAATTGCTCACCCAAACATTTACTACATTTTTTTCTCTCTCAAATGATGTTAAAGTCACCTTAGCTAAAATCATAGAGTAATGCCAGATTCATAAAGATATGCTCACAAAAAGATATGACATCGCATGTGACACTCATGTGGTAGAGTTAAGTGTGGTTTGGCTCTACTGTCACATGGGTGCCACTGTCACTGCCACTGCCATATAAGATGCCACATCTTTTTTAGAGCATCTCTTTATGTCTATTTTGTGACTAGCATTGTTCGAAATAATAATTGCGAATTGGAAGCCAGTTGCCAAAAATGCCATGTAGGACTTAAAAGGTATTAAAGAATTATGGAGGCTAAATTCGTCAAATCAAATTCAATCTTCTATCTTTTGTTGTATGTGAATCTGTGATTAGTATTTTGTTTGTTACTGGTATTATTTGTAAATTGTACAGTATGTATTGTGAAGGTTAAGATGTGTACTTGTTTTATCTCTGCCGACGAACGCCGACAAATGGTCCGTTTCGCTAATTTGGATCTCAAATTCCGGGTTTTAGTTGAACGGTGAATCGCATTCCTTGGCCACGTGTCAATGGGCTTCCAAGGCAGCAAAGAGCGCACGTGGTACCCACACCATGAAAAGGAATGAAAAACGAGGAAAACCACTGTTTAACACGGAGACGTGTGACCATTTCAATCAATAAAATAAAATAAAAAACACGGAGACGTGTGATGTGTAGGGACCACGTGTCTTTGCACCTTTAACTTCCCTCTTGTGCTATTTCAGTTCACTATTCTTTCTCTCTATTAAGGTTTCGTTTTGCAGGCTGAATAAAATTATCGGATAAGATTAAAAAAAACATGATCGGGTAAGATAATAATTTTGTCTAACAAGCTGTTATGATATTTTGTGTTTAGAAAGTGTTAGATAAAACTGTTAAATAAGTTATTATATTCTAATACTGTGTTTGGTCATGCCTGGATATAAATTTTGAATAATAACTAAATTATTACTTTTTGAACACAAAATGGAGTCTGAAGTAAAAAAAAAAAAAAAAATTTAGTAGATGTCAAAATGCAAAAAAAAAAAAGGGGATTTGAGAGAGAGAGAGAGGTATCTGAAAATGAAAAAGGAGAAAAAAAATGGATTTGAATGCAAAAAAAATGAGATCTGAAGAGAGAGAGGGAGGGAGAGAGAGAGAGAGAGAAAAGAAAAAAAAAAGATATGAGGAAAAAAAAAAAGACAGATCTGAAAATAAATAATTAAAAAATATATATATATATATATCTGAAAAAAAAAATTGGATTGGAAAAAGAAATTTGTCCAAAGAAGTTATCCTAAACTTCTAATCCCACATAATACCACCTCCCTCCATGGGTTAAAGTTATCTCACTCTCTATGGGATAAAAACTTAGTTCAGAATTATTTTATCTTGTCTAATGGCGCCACCAAACGCTGGATAGGATAAAAGTTATTATATCTCGCCTCTTGTCCTGACCACCAAACAAGACCTAAAGGCCTAAACCCTGTTTGGAAAAGCCTAAAACAGGATCCAGTTCAATTGAAGGGCATGTTTGGAAAGCCTAAAATAAGACATGGTTCAGTCCAAATCTAATTTTATCTAAATTTTTTTAGAACCTAATTTGGTCAGTGTCTTTTACTTACATAGGGAGACGGTCCTGTGCTCAGTCTAATAATTTTTTTAAAATAGGTTATCCATCAAACTAACATTGATTCTCAAAAGAACTAAATAAAAAAGTGAACTTGGACTAAACCAGATCCTATTTGGATACTCCCAAACAAGCCCAAGTTTTACATTTTACTCCGTATCTAATTCTTGTAAGAACCAAAAGTATGCTAATTTGAATAAAAACCAATTATAAAAAATTTTATACATCTAAAATAAAGTACACAAAGCACCCAAACAGTTAGAACTGAATTTTTTTTTGGAACCACATAACCGATTCTAATGACTCCAAACACCCTCCTTTAGGAAGTGGTCCAAAAAGTCCAAAAAACTGTACATACATACAGTCTTACAGACACCAGAGGGTCCAGAAGACGTGGCCTGATATTGGACGGCTTCGATTCAAAGTTCAAGGGGCCCACTTAGCGCTCCAACAAATGGACTTGGGTCTCTCGCCAACCCAACCAACTTGTATCTCTCCACAGGCTTATTGTTGGGATGGTACGTCACTTGGAAATCGTCACAGTTCGTCTCGTCGTACCCCTCATTTAAACTTCTTTTCATGTAATGGAGTAGCATTTTGATGGTAAATAAAAAATAAATAAATAAATAAAACCCCAAAAAAGTAAAAATTAAAAAGTCGCATGGATAGTGAAACGTCCAAATTTTACATATAAGCGGGGCCAGACTCCTATACACCCCTTAAAAAGGGGTGTATGTCGACCATCAATCATATTTATCATAACTAACTTATAACGGTGAGTCACATTTTTTAAAACTGAGCCGCATTTCTCATAATTGAGCCACATTTGTCATAACTAAAAAAAAAAAAAGATGATGTGGCTCAACCTGAGTCATACGATGGGGAGTTGACATCCACCGTACCCTTTTTGAGGGGGTGTATGTTAGATTTTCCCATCAAGGGGAAGCAAACATCTTTGGATTGAAATAAAATTTTTCTCGGCATCTGTCACACCCCAACCCGCCCCGGCGTATTAGGACACGTGTAACAAGACTATACGCGTCCCAAACTATACCAAAATAGCAAGAAAAACAACAATTAAGTGCCATTAAAAAGCTTCGTTGTGACAAAACATACCTAAGGGCAAAATGGTCATTAATAAAGTATAGCAAATTTTATACCAAAAGATAAGTGTTTGAGTCTCGGTTCCAACGCAAAAAAACGGCGCGCGAATCCGAATTTTTTAGAGAGAGTTATGTCTGTTTCCATAAAAGTCGTCGGGCTGAAAACAGACAAGCGGATCGATCCACCCAAAACCGGATCGATCCAGATTTAGCAGAATCTTATTTTCTGCTCCTCCAGATGGCCCGAATCGATCCAGATTTAGCAGAATCTTATTTTCTGCTCCTCCAGATGGCCCGGATCGATCCGGATTCTGCAGAAGTGTTATCTCTGCTGCTAAAACCATGTTTAATCAATTCAAACTTTCCCCAAGTTTTATTTTTATGATTCCAAACCTCCCAAAAACTTTTGGAAACATCCCCCAAACACTCATAAACATGTCAACAACATATTTAAGCTCTCACAAACATTTTAAGCACAACCTAAATCTCAAACAAATGAAGAACTTAACATAAATCTTCAATTAAACACAAGTACTTAAAAGATAGAAATTTCTTTGTCAAGATAAATTCAAAAGCCTTCAACAACTTGTTTTAACCAAAATCCATCACATGAGGTTCCATAACTTCATTTCCAAATACTTGCAAGTTTTCCTAATCATCAAAATCCATGGAAAGCCATTTGAAAGAACAAACTTGCATTCTCTTATCAAAGTTATACTCAACATGAGTCCAAAGGTTCAAACACAACTTCATATCTTAAAACATGAGTTCAAATGTCCAACCACCCCAAACTCAAGGAAAGAACACCCAACATATTACAAGTTTCAAACCTCATTTTACAACATTATGAAGGTGGTGCTTAACAATTTATAACTTACAAAAGAAGTTTGCAAATACAACTTGTTTTCCAACAAAACCATTTACAATTACAACAGTACAACCATGAGTTCCACACCACCAAAACTAACATATTTACATATCTATATGAACATATAAACAATAAGATACTCCGCCCAGATTCCCGTTCACTTTCCTTCCCCTTCGCGATCCGTACCTGCGGTGGTTATTCAATAACCACACAGAAAAAATCGTTTTCTTTTAAGCTTACGCTTAGTGAATACTTTAACCGTGCCATTGGAGTATGAAATGTACATATGCAATATTGAAACAACACAACGGTAAAAACTAGTCGCCGGTATGCAAATAACCAATCAACATCGCAATGGATCCAAGATTCTGGGCCTTTTCTCACTTAAATGTCGCATATAGCGAAAGCACACACTCTCACGTGACCGTAGTCAAATCGTTGTGGTCATCACCACCGTCCCCTTTTTCTTGAGAAAAAACATCATCCCGTTAATACGGGCTAAATAATGGTGATCGTTAATTGACATCCATTGACCCATATAAACACATAAGCACATCAACATATCACATAGCAATTTCTATAAAATTGACATATTATGCTCTAATTATGTAACACCCGTACCCGGAGAACGGGTTAATTACTATGTTAATATGCATTAATTAATATAATTAGTGTATAAAATGAATTAAGGGGAGGCTTGGACTCGCCCGTGGAAAAGGTGTTCAGAGAAAAGGACACCAATTGGAAAAGTCCCCAGTGAGGAGGGACAGGTTTGGAAGTGGGACCCAGTGAAGGGCCCGAATAAAAATATGTGAATTTTATGTGATTAAATGCATTTATATGATTACATGATTATTTGTTTAAATGCTTTCATATTATATGATGATATATGTTTAGCATTTGGTATTAGTTTGGACACCCAAATAAGGGCATAATTGAAAAAGATTTAATTGGTAGGTACGATAGCAACTTCACAAGATATATGGGACCCACGTTGGGACCCATACGAAACTTAGACAAACACTCATTAAATAATTGGGTAGTTAATGGAATGTTTGGGGGATTTCATAATAAGAACTTAATAAATTTCGGGGGTGTAAGTGAAAAAGGGGAAAATTGTAATCAAAACACCTCATGCTTATGCATGTATAGGTGTCTAAAGAGAGTTAGACTCTCATTTTGCTGGAACTAAAAGAAGAATAGAAGAGGTGAGCTCCGAGAGAGAAGACGGACCGTCACCGACGACGTTTTTCGTCGTTCCGTCGCCGCCGTTTGCCGGATTAACGATCCGAGACCACTTTTGGACTCGTGGAGGTAAGAGGATCACATGCACGTAACTTGTTTTCATTTTCGGCAACGCTTTTCCGGTAACCGTTCTTGATAAATGATATTTGTTGAACCAAAACTATGTAGGATTTACTTTGGGTAAGAATTGAGCAAGATTTGTGAAGGAATTCTTCATTTCTAGCTTGAATTTGGGTAGATCTTGCTAAGGTGGGTTTTCTAGCCTAAAGAATGGTTGTGTTTGACTATGTTCAATACATCAATGGTGTAGAGATGATAATTGATGCTTAGGAACCAAGAGAATGATCATATTGTGTTGATTACTCATGTTTGGAAATCATGTAGTTACTAAATTGTGAATTTCATGCTAATTTTATGAAAGTTATATGTGCCTACATGTGTATGTGCTTATGTGGTTATGTGGTATTCAATGAGCCCGGGACAATGATTCATTAGTTGGGAGTAATAAGGGTGGTGAAGAGGAAGAATCCGAGAAAGACGGAAGTCCAAGGAATAGAAGTGGCCACGGGACCGAGGGTGGTCCCGGGTCTGAATGAATCATTGAACCGGTGACTCGGCGATTACAAAAATATGATTCATGTGTTTATTGTTGCATTGCACATGTTTAAACATTCAGCCATATTTAGATTACTCACTAAGCGTAATGCTTAAGAAAATCATTTTCTGTTTCTGTTGTGGTAAATAACAACCACCTCAGGTACGGAGCAATATCCGGAGAGGAAATAGCGTGCTCGGGATTGGGGAAGAGATTTGGGTCTTGTAAATATGTTTATAACATGTAATATAATGTAACTTGTGGGTTAGTATCCTTGACTTGTGAATTAAAGTCTTGACTCGTGGTTGTATCCATGGAGTTAGTTTTGGATTCTACGACTCACGTGTTTAATGTAAATTGGGAAAACTTATGTAAATTTCTATGTGGAAGTTGTAGGTTGTATGTTTGGACCTTTTCGGCAAGTCCGGATATGCGACACAACTCTTTTGTGTAAGTTCCTTTTGTAACTAAGTGGATTGAATGGTTTTAGAAATGCTATTTGGAAAGTTTCATGCTTATGGTTGTTTTGGAGTTAACTTGGCTTGATTGCTTACTTAACTTGTTTGAAGTTGTAAACATTTGATTTTGAATGAAGAAGGAAACTTATAAAAGTATGTCATATGTTCTTTCAAAGTTTTGCAAAGTTTGGAGAATGATTGATTTGGTTTAAATCATTTCTTAACAAGTTCATGAAAAGGAATTTAGTTGGAGAGGAACTTGTTTGATTCAAGGAAGATCTTGATCATTATGTTTGGAAATGTTTTTATGTGATTGAAATTAGTTCTTTAAAGTTTCATGAGGTTTGAGGATGTTTTGGGTGAGTTTGGGTTGTTTAAAACAGGGGAAATCTGCTAAAATTTGAGTTCTGCGGGAACCGGATCGATTCGGGCCTTGAGCGGATCGATCCGGAGCTTCTGGAGGAGCCAGAGATGACATTCTGTCAAAACCGGATCGATCCGGTTTTGGGCGGATCGATCCGCAGGTCCAGGTTCAGCACTGTCGCCTTTTTCGGAAACGGACATAACTCTCTCTAGAAAACTCGGATTCGCGCGCCGTTTTTTGCGTTGGAATCGGGACTCAAAGACCTATCTTTTAGTATAAAATTTGCTATACCTTATTAATTACCATTTTACCCTTGGGGCCTATTTTGTAACAATAGAGTTGTTTAATGTGGTTAAATACGTGTGATTCTTAGTAATTCGCATGTTTCTTTGCAAATTAATGTAATTGGGGGCTTGTAGCATTGTTACACGTGTCCTAATCCGCACGAGGTGGGTTGGGGTGTGACAAATTAACACACATGCTTTAACTACAACTTCAAGAACTAAGCATTTTAATCATACCCAATATCACATAAGCACCATTTAACACCCAAGTTAGGATTAGAGTACTCACCTTACAAATTGCTCCAATTAATGCTTAGAACCCCAAATTCCTTGTAAATTTTAGCTCTAATTAACTCCAATGATAATCCTACATACAAATATCATGTATATGTATCGTCACCTCAAAGAGGGTTGCGGAAAAACGTTAACGAAACTAAAAATGAAAGGTATAGAGATGATCCTCTCACCTCCCCGAATTCGAATACGGTCTGGGTTTGTGAAACAGTGTACCGACGATGAAGAAACGACGACGAAACGGCAAAGACGACGGAGCTTCTGTCAATGGCTGGATTTTCTCTTCCTCTACATCTATTGTTTTCTTGTTTTGATACATTGGAGAAGATGGTGAATCACTATGGAGGTGTCATCCTCCTAAGCATCATGCCAACTTTTGTCTATTTACGTTTACACCCCCAATATTCTTAAAGCTTTAATATGAAATCCCCTAAACAATTATGTTAACTACCCAATATCTAAGTGGGTATTTGTCTATGTCACGCGTGAGTCTTAAACGGGGGTCCCACATATTTTGTAAAATTGCTAATTAACTTACTAGTTATGAATCTGGTTCTAATTTACTCTCACACGGGTACTCAAACTGGCACCATAAAATATTGCAACAATCAATAAAATATTAAAGCAATTAAACAAATATTCATTTAATCATATAAATGCAACTAAATGCAATATATTTAATCCAGACATCCCGTGGATCCCACTTCATATCTGTCTAACTGTGCCTTTTTATTAAGCACTTAACACGTCGGGGTAACTGGAACTTACCCAAATTATCGCATACTATTAATTATACTAATTAATGCATGCTAAACACATATTATCCCATTTCTCCGGGTACGGGTATTATAGTATCATTTCAAAAATATTTGCTTTTTTTTTTTTTTTATGAAACGTATAAGAATACTAGTGCAAAGAAAAAAAATGGTTAAACCCCAAATATGATGGGAAAAAAAAAACTTGTTTTTAATTCCAATCTGTGCCTCGATGTGGTTTATAGAGCTCTCAAACCATTGTAGATGTGGCAAAAATTTTGCTAAACAAACTAATTTGGAAAAAAAAAATATAATGCAATTATATAACATGTAGTACAAAGAAGTAAATAACAATGTATTTACAAGAAGTGTAGAGCTGATTGCTAATCAACCTCCAAAATCACATTATTCTCAACTAATTGGTGTCTCACAATAATTGTAGTAAAGCAATTACAATAATAGCAAAACCTAAAAAATCCAATGAAAAGAAGAAAAAATGAAAATCACGTCATCTTTCAAGTAAATTTTCAAATTCTCCAACACATACTCTAATCTCGTGTTCCTCGCCTAAGAACTTCTAATTGTTGCAGCCTACAATATTGATGAAATATGGAGTGCGCTTATGCTTGAGATAGCTTTTGAATTCTTTCCACAAAGGTGGCAATTTCTCAATGATTGATGCACTTGGAATGGTTCACTACTGGCCATCTCCTCCAAGATGATTTGGTTGATGATCACTGGAATGCTTGACCATCGGAATCGAGTCCACTATTTGAAAATCTAAAAATCTGCCCACAATAAATTTTGTTGTACTCGCATCTTCGGTCTTGTGCTTTTTCTCCAAGGATTCCCATAACTCTTTGGCGGTAGTACAAGTTGAACAGACGCTGTAGAGAACATCTTCCAGCACGTTTAGAATGTAATTTCGGCATAGCAAATCAGAATGGTTCCATGCTTTCAAAGCGGCCTCTTCTTCTTTTGACGGATTTTCGATAGGAACCACCGGTCGAAAACCCCTCTGCTAGAATCTTAAAACTTAATGTTCCAAGCCTTTTCTTGAGCATTGAACCGGTCCATAGTGATCCTAACAATCCCCTTAAGCTTGTATAAGCTCTCATTCACACCCCAAATCTAACAATACATGCACACACAATTAAAAAACAATTATCACTACATTTTTTTTTTTGCTCATAATAAAACCAACTACCACTGTTGCTTTGACTTTGGTATGTTTAGAACTATAACCTAGAGATATACCTTCTAACTATGGCTTTAGTTGCCCTGGCTAATAAGTTGTAAACTGATATGGTCTTTCCAAATCAAAAAAACATAAACTGAAATGGTGCCATTTTGCTACAGCACACAGGTCATTTATGAAATGTAGTATAAATTTTACATGCAGAAAACGTGCCAGCATACTTGGGATACAAAGATATAACATCCCCCATTTTCAGGAGTAAATGTTGAATAAAACAGTTAGCCATTTTTGTTTAGGGTGGGGCTAAATACATTACATTTTCTGCTAAATACACTACCTTTAGAGTATAGACCTAATCCTTTGTTTATATTATAAAGATTTTTTCGATCCTAAAAATAACGGGACAGATAGATGAATTTGTAAATTCAATTGGTTTATGATAACATGTCACTACCATCATTGTGATATCGAATATATATTTTGTATTTTTAGTTTGCCCACTCAAATTTTATTTTACAATAATGCTAGGCACACAACACATTCCACAGCAGGGCTTAAATGTGTTGTTTCTTGTATTGTTTGAATTTTTCATACTTTTCTATACACCACTTACACATCACAGGGTACATATATACATTTAAAGCCCTGTTGTGGAATGTGTTGTGTGCCTAGTATTATTGTTTAGTTTATTATACATGGTTCAAAGTATCGGTCGATACCGAGTCGTATCGATCGAGTCAACTCAGTTTTGACGGGATCCGAGACGAGTTAACTCTGCCATATAGATACAATACATACCAGATCTTATTTTGAGTTTCACCAAGGGTTTATCTCTCTCTTTCGAGCCCCATCACTCTAGATATGTCGTACAGCTTCTCTTTTAGCTGGAGGTAAGGACAGATTTGTGTGTCGATGTGTGTGTGTGTGTGTGTGTGTGTGTGTGTGTGTATGTTTATGTGTGTGTATGTGTATGCCGGTGTGTGTGACTGTGTGTATGTCGGTGTGTGTTAGTGTGTGTGACTGTGTGTCGAGGTGTGTCTGTGTGTGTATCCGTTGGTCAGTCATCTGTGTGTGTGTGTCGAATGTCAGATGGTAGAAAGTAGGGGTGCTCACGAGTCGGGTTGGCCTTCATTTGCCATCCATCCGATCATAGTCGAGTTTGCCCTTCTGCCACCCGTCATCTACTCGTTTTGTCAGGTGCACCCGACTCATCGGGTGGTCGGGTGAGTCGGGTCGAGTCAGCTGAAACCCGACTGTCTCATTTGTCTCAATCAAGTATTTGCTTTACACATGACTTTGTCTACATTTTATTTATTTATTTATGCTTTGAATGGCTTTGTCTACATAGACATGTGCTAAACAAAGCTCTGACCAAACAAAAATAAAAACATAATCATGTGCTAGTTTGATGGTTTTAATATTTTTATATCTCTGCTAGTGACATATATATTTTATTGATATAAGAATATAACATAAATATATTAATGACTATATAATACATAATACATATACTGATATAAGCATATTACATATATATATATATATTAAAGACTATATAAACATAATGCACATACCGATATAAGCATATTACATATATATATATTTTAATTAAGTGTTTCGAGTCGGGTCGGGTGAATCGGGTTTCCACTCCCCTAGATCCGTGACTCCACCTGAAACTGTCGGGTTTCCACCCCCAAAAACCGTGATTCCACCCACATAGTTTAAAAACCAAAAATAAGGCTACGGGTGAGTCGGGTGGTCAGGTGAGTCAGGTGAACAAGTGAATTTCGAGCAGCCCTAGTAGAAAGGGAGACGGGAGGTCGGTTTTTTTTATTTGGTAAGGATGTGGGTTAGATTACATTACTATACATGCTAATATGTATTTCTTATTGTCCTATATGTTATTGTAACGTATATACTATTAGTTAGTGATGAACAATTTTTATCCAATTGTGTGACACTAGATCAATAGCGTTTTTATGGATTAGTATGTGACTTTATAATTGATACATTGTGTGATATTAAATCTAGCGTGTTGTTGAGTGTCACCCGATACCAAGTCGCAACGCCGCAATCCCAAGTCAATACAACAAACTCTAATACCATGATTCACAACCTTGTATACCAAACCAAACCAAACCAAGCCTTGTTTCCCAATCAATTGGGGTCGGCTGTATGAATCCTTTTTCTCCATTCTGCACGATCAAGAGTTATATGCTCATTTAAATTATACATATTCATATCTTGTTGCACCACATATTTCCAAGTCAGTCTAGGTCTGTGTAACACCCGTACCCGGAGAACGGGTTAATTATTGTGTTAATATGCATTAATTAATATAATTAGTGTATAAAATGGATTAAGGGGAGGCTTGGACTCGCTCATGTAAAAAGTGTTCAGAGAGGGACACTAGTTGGAAAAGTCCTCAGTGAGGTGGGACAGGTATTGAAATGGAACCCACTGAAGGGTAAAATGGTAATTTGCATTTTATTTTAAATGATTATATGCATTTTATGTGATTACATGAATATTTGTTTATATGCTTTCATATTACATGATAATATGTGTTAGCATTAGTTTGGACACTCAACTAAGGGTATAAATGAAAAAGATTTAAAATTAGTAGGTGCAATAGCAATTTCACAAAATATGTGGGACCCACGTTGGGACCCATACGGAACTTAGACAAACACGCATTAAATAATTGGGTAGTTAATGGAATGTTTGGGGGAGTTCATAATAAGAACTTAAGAAAATTCGGGGGTGTAAGTAAAAAATGGGTAAAGTTGAGGTTAAAACACCTCATGCTTGTGCATGTATAGGTGTAGGAGAGAGGGAGACTCTCATTTCTGCAGAAATCAAAAGAAAAAGAAGAGAGTTCGGAGAGAGAAACGGAGAAACCGTCACCGACGTCGAAATCTCGCCGTTCCGTCGCCGCCGTTCGTCGGGTTTACGATCCGAGACCACTTTTGGACTCGTAGAGGTGAGAGGATCATTTCTATACCCTTAATTTCTGTTTAAATTGCTAGATTTTAGTAGCTCGTACTTAACAGTGAGACGTCGTCTACCGAATTCTTGTAGGATTCTTGTTGGGGTAGAAATTGAGGTTCAATTGGTGAAATTCAGCACTTCTCTAGCTTAATCTTGGGTAGAATCTGTGGGAGGTGAGTTTTCTACACAAACTAAATGATTGGGTTTAATGTGTTCAAAGCTTCAAGTGGTGTTAGAGATATTCATCCATGTTTAGAAGCTATTATGTTGTTGGATTAATAATTTCATATCAATTTTTATAGAGATTATGTGTTGATACATGTATATGTGCTTATTTGCTTATGTGGTAGTCAATGAGCACCGGGAAAATGGTTCATTGTTGGGAGTAATAAGGGTGGTGAAGAGGAAGAATCCGATAAATACGGAAGTCCAAGGAATAGAAGTGGCCACGGGACCAAGGGAGGTCTTCGGGTCTGAATGAACCATATAACCGGTGACTCGGCGACTACGGTTGTGTTTTTATGTGTTAATCATAGCATTGCACGTATTAAACATACAATCATGTTTAGAATGCTCACTAAGAAAATTGATTAAGAAAACCGTTTTCCTATTTCTGTTGTGGTACATAACAACCACCGCAGGTACGGAGCAATACCCGGAGAGAAAGTGACGTGCTTGGGATTGGGAAAGAGAATTAGAGCTTGTAAATATGTTTTTAAACTTGTGTTATATGTAACTAGTGGCTTGGGTTCCTTAACTTGTGATTTGAAGTCTTGACTTGTGAGTGGGGAGATGGGAGAGATGGGAGAGATAAGGGAGATTTTGGGTTAGAGCATGTGAACTCTCTTCTAACTTGTAGAATGTTGTAAATATTGGTTTCTAAAATGGTTGGTTAGTTCTCAGCTTGCAATCGAGAGGTTTTGTCTTTCCAACTCGTTGTTTGGTGATTTTGGAGTGAAGTTGAAAACACTTATGCGAATTTCCATATTTGGTTGTTTAAACGAAGGTTATTGTGTTGAGTCGATCCGACAAGTTTATATCATGTCATTAGTGTTGTGGACAAGTTTTGGTTGTGTGTATGATATTGGCTTAACTTGAGTTCATTCCCAATCAATTCTATGAACTTTTAATGAAAATTGAGTTCCAAAGCTTTAAAGTTTGTTTTGATTCAAAGGAATTGAGTTCATGAGTGGATTTGATCCAATTCTAGTTGTAGATATGTGGTACATGCTTGGTTTATGTTTAAAAGTGTTTGGAAATGTGTTTGGAGTTGTTTCCCAAAGTTTCATGAAGTTTGGAGATGGTTTGGTTATGTTTGGACTTGAAAAATATGGTTTTAACCAGCAAAAATGACTTCTGGTAAGCCGGATCGATCCCCCTTTTTGCCTTGGATCGATCCGGGCCTTTTTTGGAAGTCTCTGCCAGTTTTTGACAAATCGGATCGATCCGGGTTTAAAGGGCGGATCGATCCGCGTACAAATTTGGCAGCACGTCGCCTTTTTACGGAAACCTGCATAACTTTTTCTAGAAAAATCGGATTCGCGCGCCGTTTTTTGCGTTGGAACCGGGACTCAAAGACCTATCTTTTGGTATAAAATTTTCTATACCTTATTAATTACCATTTTACCCTTGGGCCTATTTTGTAACAATAGAGTTGTTTAATGTGGTTAAATACATGTGATTTTTTAGTAATTCGAATGGTTCTTTGCTAATTAATGTATGTGGACTCTTGTAGCATTGTTACACGTGTCCTAATCCGCACGAGGCGGGTTGGGGTGTGACAGTCTGCCTCTTCCTCTAACCATTCCAGGCACTACGATCTTATCACTCTTTCGCACAGGTGCATCTATAGGTCTTCGTTGCACATGGCCGAACCATCTAAGTCTATTCTCCCTCAACTTATCCTCAATATGTGTCACTCCTAAAGTCTCTCGGATGTACTCATTTCTAATTCTATCTTTCCTAGTCTTACCACACATCCATCTTAGCATCCTCATCTCCGCTACACTCACTTTGCTAATGTGTTGTTTCTTAGTTGCCCAACACTCTGTCCCGTAGAACATAGCTGGCCTAATAGCTGTCCTATAAAAGTTTTCTATCAATTTTGCTGGTATTCTCCGATCACATAATACTCCAGAAGCACTCTTCCACTTAAGTCAGCCCACTTTAATTCTATGAGTCACGTCATCACCACTTTAATTCACAACCTTGTATATAAAAACAAAATGATTCTATATGATTAGAGTGTTACATCATGTCAATACGATGACGTGGTGTGACTGTCTCAATAAATAATTTCTCATATTGTTGTCACATCAGGGAACAAGTATGAAATCCAAATTTAGAAACAATTTCACTCTCACTACATACCCGGTATTGCATACCTACCAAAGTAACTCTTTGAAAAGTTAATGTACTTTAACTACTTATTTTCTAAGTTACCCTTTATCCCACTTTTTTTTTTTAGTACTATTTTTAATTTTTTCTACGACACTAGAATTTTTAAATTCAAAAAGGAAAATGACGAAAAGTTGAAATTTATACCACAATCAAAAAAGTTTCTTAAAATGTTGAATTCCCAAAGGGTAAAGCTACTCTCATATAAGAAAAACACCTTATGACCCTTGGATGAAAAAACAGCTATTGGGTTCCTGAGAATTTTGAGGTGTATTTATGACTATTTTCTCATGCAATAGTCATAAGGTGCTTTCTTATATGAGAAACTTCTCACAATAAATCTACCCATTCCCAAAAGGGACTCTAAATTTTGGACAGGGAGAGTACATGACTGAAGTTCAATGGCATTAAAACCTTATAAGTTTATAACCTAGGAGAAAAAAGTAAAAAATAACTCGAAATTTGGCCATGAGATTGTTACATGTGAGAATGTCCATAAAAAATTTCAAGTATTCATGCAAATTAAGATTTAAAAGCTAGTACAAAAATAAAAATTTTAAAAATAAAAAAATAAATAAAAAAAAAACCAAGGACTTTATTGGAAAAGTGAATTCTTCAAAAGTACCAATTCTTCCCCAATTTCCAAAGCAACACATTTACAACGTACGTACAGCCATGTTCTTTTATTGAATACAGAATGTTTGGCTATTGATGGAAAACAATACTTTCCATCATTTTGAATCTTTGAAGCCTATTGGAAAGAGACCTTAATTACTTTGGGAGTAGAAAACGACTGGTTTCTCACTTTGGATACCCTCTATTTAAATGAGATTGTGCATTTCCAAAAAGTAACTACACTCCAAATTCTACCTTAAATTTTTTTCACCACCTTCAAAAACTATTGCAATTTATTCTCACTATCAATGAAATGACATACTGAAAAAAATGGATCATAACTAAACAACAAATTTTAGACAACTACTAGTGTTACGTTTGGAATTGAAATTGTTTATTTATTTATTTATACGGCGGGAATAAATACAGAGACACTTTACTTTAAAGTTGGAAAAATGAAGAAAAATGGGAGATTTCTTCGGTACACTCTAGCGGTTTGGGTGTACCTACAATATAGTGATTTTGAATAAGAAACATTTGTTCTCGGATTAAAAAAAATGTATTAGTTCTCGGTGGTTTTAATAGGAACAACTATATCTTATCATGGAACAAATGTTTCTTGTCGGGAACAAACATTTCTTTCCAATACTACTAAGTTGTAGGTACACCCAAATCACCTTGTTGTATTGTAGAAATCTCCAAAAAAAAAAAAAAAAAAATCATGGATAGCAAGTGTTTGCCAAATATATATATATATATATATATATTTGCCCTTTGGCGTAGGAATTAGCGGTGCAAATGATTCAATTCGGTTTTCACACTGCAGGGACTTTTTGAAAACCAACCGAACATGACCGAACCAATCAGTTTGGTCCGTCTGCTTACACCTCTAGTATGAATACAAGGAGAGGCTCATTTGGATTGGTTGGCTGTGACGTCTATATTTAGGTAAAAGCAGAAGGAGATGTCTTAATCACAAGGGGCACCATGTGAATTAAGTAAAAGTTTAAAACTCAAATCGGTGTTGTGCTTCACGTTTGGGTTGAGTAATCTTTGGACGTGCGTGCTTCAATTAAAGAGTAAAACTTCAGGCACAATCATTTCCACAACTTCACCCCCCACAACCTAATGTGGCAAGCATAGGAGGGCATGAGATCCACCATTTAATTCAACCAACTATCCCAATACACCATTCCATGGTTGCCACATCAGGTTGTGGGAGGTGAGGTTGTGGAAATGGTTGTGCCTGAAGTTTTACTCTCAATTAAAATGTCCTTTTGGGATTGTAAAGTGCTTAAAATTTATCCACATAGACTAACCTATACAGTAATGTAATTTTGGTCTTGGAATCATGTCTTGAGTTTAAAAAGATACTCGGGTTGAAAATTTGGACGTGCTGCAACTGAAACGTGCTTTTAGGATTGTATAGTTGTTAAATTTATTCAAACATGCTAATGGATACATTTTAAGTCCCTGAAACACAATGGGGTCATACGTACATTTGAAACATGATTCCAAATAGGGCCAACACCTAGTCTAAAACACAATACCTTCATTTTAAAGTAATTTTTATGCAAACAAATGGTTACTCGAGATTCCAGTTATACGCAGCCTTACCACCGCACGCAAAGAGACTATTTTCATGATTTAATCGCATGACTTTCAGCTCACAGTGGAGCAACCTTACCTCTTATCTGAGGCATGACCTCAAATATATATACATATATGCAAATAAGCACTAAATAAGTCCGTCTCAAGGCGGGAGCGAATTTGCTCACGGCAAATTGCTCACGGCTTCCTCATGGAAGCGCAGAAAATGGACAAGTGTCCATTTTTCTGTTAAATATTGGATCTCATTTTTATGTTCAAACTGCTATAATTTTGGTTTTACAAGCCTGTTTTTCGTAAAATTTGATATTTTGGAATCAGAAAAATAAGATCTATAAAATGAGATCAATAATGACCATGAAATATTAAAAAAAAACTAATATTATTTATCTACAAACAGATAGTTTATCTGAAAAAATTAATACTAATTTTTTTTCCTAGTATTTCATGGTCAATATTAATCTCATTTGATAGATCTCATTTTTTCTGATTCCAAAATATCAAATTTTACGAAAAGCAGGTCTGTAAAACAAAAATTATAGCAGTTTAGACATAAAACTGAGATCCAGTATTTGACGTGTCCATTTTCTGTGCTTCCGTGAGAAAGCCGTGAGGAATGGCCGTGAGCAAATTTGCTCCCGTCTCAAGGCAGGCTCTGTAAATAGATATGAAATTATGAATTAATTTCTTTGAGCAACCAACAATAATTTACGTCTCAAGGCAGGCTATAAATGTGGCCGTGTTTTATAAGTGTCGTTTTGTGCACTCTAAAATTGTTCATTGTTTGCTCACCTTTTTTTTTATTGACTAATGCAGTGAGGCTCAATATTTTATACCATTAATTAATTCTCATTTAGTACTGATACCCTCCCTCTGCATTATCCAATAAAAAATGAGAATGAACAATTTTAAAGTGAGCAAAAATATTTCCTTTTTTATACCCCTGAGACCTTGCGTGCCCCCACTCCCTATGACAACTAGATGATGCCCCGTGTACAATAGGACAGAATTGGGATTTGAAGTTTAACTTCGGAAAAAAAAAAAATAGTAAAGAAAATAAGCTGCTTTGGATTTAATTTTTGCTCATCAAATTCACTAAAATGTAGTTCTGCTCTCCAATCTCAGTTGCTTACATTTTGTCTACTGATTTCCCGCTTGTGGTAATAGGGTAAATTTATTCTTGTGTTCATTTGAAATGTTATCTTCTGGGGGGTTGGGGGAAATCACTAATAAAGTTGATATGCTAGGCAACCAATTCAATTAGAGTAATGGTATATTTTTCAAATTTTATATTTTAAATGGCTCTCAAACACATATATGGTAATGAGACCACTATAATATCCTTCAATCAAAATTATGTGATTTCACTTGCACTTATTTTTTAGAATTATTTGGGTTGCATAGCATTACTCATTCAATAAAGGCACCAATGTTGGTGGTTCCATCATTCCATGAATGCCACTGCTACTTAGCAATGTTAATTTTTTTATGGCTCTTTCAGTTTAGTCCGAGAACAAAAGAGGGAAAGGTGAAAATGAGTCTAATCACAAAGGGGTAAATGTATTTAACCCTATGTAATATTTGCACATGTGAACTAATCATACCCGGCCAAAAAAAAAAAAAAAGAGAAGAAGAGAGCGGATAAATTACAGTACTACCCCTAAACTATGACCATTTTTCACTAACGCCCCTCAAACTTTAAAATGGAGTAGACTCACCCTTGAACTATCCAAAATGAACAAAACCTCTTGAAGAATGGGTTTTAGTGTCAACAAGGGTATTTTAGAGGGTGAGTTTTAAAGTTTTAGAGTGTGTTAATGAAAAATGGTCGTAGTTTAGGAGGTGTTACTATTATTTACCAAAAAAAAAATTACCATCAATACCAAAGTAAAAAATCATTGAAGTCAATCTTGTACTTTTACTGATTTGCTTGGTCATGGTTTTTTTTTTTTTGGCTTTTTAGTTTTATATTTTTGAGGCCTATCTTGATTGCAAATAAACCAATTGAGAAATTAATTTTTGGTTTTTGTTGAATGGAAATGAAATAGGGTGCCAGCCCTCCCAATTCCAATTAGGCTTCATTTTTTCTATTTCTGAACAGTTACATGAATATGATTATTTCTATCCTTGTCATAATAATAACAATATATAGATAGAAGAAGAAAACATTATTATTCGGTGTGACTCATATTGTAAAGGGTTCGTCATATTAGGTCCAAGAGAATGGGCTGGCCCAAAGTATTTGGACGCCCGAGATGAACTTCCATCGAGGCGATTTTTTTGGGGTCTACTTATACATAATTAGCAAATTTTTTATGGTCTACTTATACATAATTGGTGATTTTTCTAGTGACTTATAATCTGAGTTTATTTGTGAAATTTAAATATTGTATGGTGTCTTTCAAAATTCTAGGGGAGTCTATTTCTAAAACTCAAAAAATTCTTACACTAAAACTGTAATATTCAAAATTCTAAGTACCTTTGCTTTGAGTTTTATATACATGTATATCAATATATATATATATATATGTGTAGTTAATGACACTAAACATATGTTTAGGGGGGGGGGGGGGGGGGGGGTTGCTAAACACAATTGAGGGGGGCCTAAATATAAAATACTAAATAAAATCTCAAATTAAAAATGTAATTATAAAAATTTCATGGGACCCTCAAAATTTAATGACCTTTGATAGCCTAGAGTAAAGGTTAAAAAGTCTAAATTGGTAAGAGTACCTAATGATTGTCAGAAGCATTAGGGGTGTTCATGGTCGGTTTTCAATCGGTTTTGACATGTGAAAAAATTGATCACTATACTCGGTTTGGTCGGGTTGTTGGGGTGTTTTGGTCTATACGCTTAAAAACTGACCAAATGAGCTTGGTTTACTCGGTTCGAACGATCAATTTGGAGGTCCATTTTTAATGAACATCCCTAATCGGCATATGGAGGTGGTAAGGTGCATGCTTAAAGTTCAAAAATTCAGTCTTTCAAAAAGAAAAAAAGTAGAATCATTATTTTTAACACTATTTTCTTCTATTCTCATAATCCTCCAAACACCCCCCCCCCCCCCCCCCCCCAAAAAAAAAGTGTAGGTTTGAGATTCAAGATTTTAATTAATGCACTTTGACTCAAATGAAAACTCCAAAGTTTTATGAGTAATCACCAATTCTTACTACCCCAAGCATTTGTTAATCTCATCGAATTCTGGTGTTGACTGTTGACAAAAAAAACAAAAGGAAATTCTTTTAGGCACAGAAAGACGAAGGGTGCGTTTGATAAAACTGAAAATTAAGTGCTAAAAATTAAGTGCTGAATTTTAAGTACTGAAAATTTTAAGTGATTGAATTTGTAATACTGAAAACAGTGCTTCAACTATTGAAATAGAATGCATTCAGTGATTATTTTCAGTAAAAAATTTTCACTTAAAGTTTTCAGTGGTATTTTGACTGCTTTTTTAATTAAGTGGTATTTTATCAAACGCACTGAAAAAAAAAAAGTGCTGAATCTTTTCATTTTTATCATTTAATTGAGTTATCAAACATACCCGAAGTAACTCATAAAATAAAATAAAAACTCATAGAAGATTGATGCAATTCATAAAAATAAAAAATTCAATCTAGAGTTCCAAAATACTTATATTGACTTTTTTCAGTAGTCTTTGCATATGACCCTAAAATAAGAGGCACATTATTGGTTATACTTGTAGCACTTATTCACTCAATTTCAAATCAGATGTGGGTAATGCAAAATAAAAAAAATAAAAATAAAATTTTAATAATAAAAAATACTTCGAGGTAAATGATTGTACTTTCATTGCCAAAATAGCTTCTAACATTCCCTCACAAAAAAAAAAAAAAAAAAGGCTTCTAGCATTAATAGGTCCCAAGGAGTACTATTTTTTTCCTCGTAAAGAAGGTACTCCTTCTGCCTCATATTTTTTTGAGTCCATCTTTGAGAACTCAATTTATTAAGAGGACAAAAAGAATTTACATTTACTTTCTAAATTGCCCATAATCATTACAATAACCTTTTTTAGTTTTGTCTTAGTGTAGATTTTAAGGAGAGAAATGCTAGGCATACACTCCAAACCACATCTCAAACCACACCCTTGTTTTAAATGCATGTACCATGTGCTGTGTAAGTGATGTACAGAAAAGTGTGAAAAGTTCAAATAGCATAGAGTACATACATTTAAAGCATAATGTGTGATTTGGGGTGTGGTTTGGGATGTGTGCTTAGCATTTCTCTTTTAAGGAATGGTAGTTTAAAAAAATAAGTAAAATTTATACACTAATTTTAAAAAATAGACACTAATTTTAGGATACCCAAAAACAGAATACATGACTCAAAATATGAAACGCAGAAAATACTCTTTTTTTTTAATCAGTTTTTCCATATTACTGATATAAGTATCAAATGTTGCCAAAGCAAATATTTGGCAGGTCTAGTGAAAATAGTGAACCAGCAATCCAGCATAGAGTTCATTGGAGTTTGTTCCTCCTAAACTAGGCTTTAAAGCTTAGCATTTATAACCCATAGCTGTTTAGTAAAATCACAGTGCAGACAAACACTGATATTTCTGGTGAGTCAATTCAGTACATTTTCCAAAATTTGGATTTTGCGTAATTTGTTCATGCGGTTCCAGTCTACTAGTTCCATGTTATGTTTTTTTTTTTAATTTGATTTTTAAATATTTTGTCAATTATATATAATATATAGTAACATTATTGACATAATATTACATTATTGCATTTTTCTTTACAAAATGATAATCAACATGAGTAATATTATGCTTCTTAAATTTGCATCCTAGATTTGATCCCATCACATTACACACATATGACATAATAGTGTGCCCCACTTAATTTTTTATTGGAAGATGTTTAAATGATCCCAGAATGATTGAAAGTGATCCCACTATCACATGTATTGAAAATTACATTTGAGTAAAAAGTTTTAGAAGCATAGAATTACTCAAATCAACACAAAAATCAATTGATGAACAGCCATGGGGCAGCCGTTCATGAAACTCCCATGCACCGGCAGCACAGTAGATATCCACTCTTGTAATGAGCTTATGAGCTGTAGTGACTAGTCAATGACGGTGGTCCATGGTAGCAATACAAATAAATAAAATACATATACAAATATACAAAATAACATTTGTATAAATAATTGACAAACATTGGGGTACAGGCGAACAGCTCATCGATTGCTTCTGGTTCAAGCTCTGGGGGGGACACCCTCGCCAATATCTCTCATTATACAGGGGTAAATCTGTCCCCCACGCCAAAATTATCTGCTCATATTAATTCAATTCAAGGCGTATTATATATATATATATATACACACACACACATCATAAATACGAAAAACAATAACTAAACTAAACATTTATTATATCGTTTTCTGGTGTAATATATAGTAGTAGTATATAGTAAGTACAGTAGTATTTTCTTATTTGTATTTGTATTATGAAAATGCATAAGTTTAAAGGCTGCTGTGTTGGAGCTTTCCAACTTCTTCCCTTGTAAGTGACACCTAACATCGAATATTTTAGTCCCCACCCACCTTCTCCACCACACCGCCACCACCACCACCACTTCCTCCGCTACTTCACACTCTCTCTAAAACAAACAGAGTACATTCTCTCTCTAAAACTAAACAGGAATAAGAAGAAATCAAAGGAGAGGAAAAACATAAACAGATCATTTATCTCCGGAGCAACTCTATAGTCATCTCTAGAACGTGCATTGCCTCTGGTAGGTCGATTTTTTATACTTTCTGATCTTCCCGATGTCATTCATTGTCTTCTATTCAATCGGTAGCCGCAACTAATCAAAATTGAAAACACTAGCCTTTTTTTTTTGAAATTCTAGTCTATCTGTTTTTATATGAAGCTTGTCTTTCTCATTTTGGAGATTAGTTTTATCTGATTTTGTCGGTGCGTGTGTGTTTGGTTTTTAATTGATTCATTTTTTTTGTTCTTTAAAGTTCAACTGTAGCCAATCAATGCCGAAACAGTAGTTGATATATATATATATATATATTTTGCAAATGGTTTAGGATTTTCATAGCTATGGTTTTGAATCGGTGTTCCTCTGGAAAATCATATTTGTATCGGCGATTCACTGTGTCGGTGAAGTGACTCTAATTTTTTCTCTCTAATCTCACTGTTGCTTTACTGTTCTTTTGTTTCGATTTGATTTTGATTATTTTTTTTTTTTATTTCAACGAAGATATGATGAGTGCATATCCCAAATTGAAGTCACATTTTCAGATTAGTGGAATAGAGATGCTGTTTGTATAGTTTTTTTTTTTATTTATCCAACTTTGCTGTAATAGTTCTGAATTTGCTATCAAATTAAATTTTGGGATTTCAATCTTGCAATTGATGATATTCTACGCATGAATAACTGTATGATTGTGTTTAGGTATAATGATTTTGTTCTCCGATCTATACTAATTGTCTGCAATGCATGTAATGTATGGCTCTCTCTCTCTCTCTCTCTCTCTCTCTCTCTCTCTCTCTGTGTGTGTGTGTGTGTGTGTGTGTGTGTGTGTGTTAAATATTCGGAATGTTCGATTGATGGCATTTTTGCCTGCTCCACGGTTTCTGTCCTCCCCCTTTCTTCTTCTACTCTTTTTTCTTTCTTTTTTTTTCCTTTTTTTTTTTTTTTTTTTTTTTAAGTTTCTGAATTTAACTGGTAGGTTTTCCGAGAACAAGAATAAACTCTTCTTCTTTTTTGGGTTTTTGTTTTTAAATTTTCGGAATAAAAGAAAATTATGGCCTCAGTAACTCCAACTACATGTTACAGTCTTAATTGCTCTGCAGTTTTCTGTTTTCTCATATCCCCACCAATAAAGACTTTTTATTGTTCAAAAATTTAATTTAATTTAATTTATTTTCCTGGGTGCCCTTTATTTTGTATCAATAGATTCCGGTGTTTTGATGTTCATCTATTTTTGTGAGTGTGTGGATGTGTGAATTTTTCTAGTTTTGTACAGTTACTTGCCGTACCCATCAGTTAAAAGTTCTGCAGTTGCGCACTGAGGTCATTGGTTTTTGTCCAACCCTTTATGATTATTAGTTCTGTTTTTCCGTATGCCCAGTTGATGACATGTGATTGTGTCCTCTCTTCAACCAAGTCGTGGAACCTCTATGTCTAAAATTTACAACTCAGTATCTGAGAAACAAGGGAAAGCTAGAGATCTTTAGTTGAGCAAGAAGCTGAGAAAATTCATTTCCCAGGAGAATGTTTTTGTTACCGAGAGGATGTTTGGGCTTTGAGCAAAAAAAAAAAAAGAGGATGTTTTGGGAAGGCAACGAACTGGATTTGCAGTCCATTAGAAAACCGGTTCTACAAATTCAAGCATTTGGTGAATACCAATTTTTTGCATAGGAATCCGTGTCTAGTCTAATAACTCTTCCAAAATTGGTTCTTTGTCAAATTGGTTCTCACAAGAACTAGATAAAAAGTAAAACTTGGACTAAAACTAGTCCAATTTTAGACTTTCCCAAACAGATCCTTAATGTGTGACTAGAGTAACTGAAATTTTATTGCCATATACCTGTTTAATGTGAAATGATGGGTACTATATTGGTGGCCATGGTGACACCATTGGTCTATTTTAATGTCTTTTTAATGGTAAACAACATATTTTTACTGGTCATTTCCCTCTTTGTAGATGGGTTTGAAGGTTGAATTTATTTTGAGTAGAATTTGGTGGGGTTCGGAGAAGAAAGATTCATGTAGATTTAATTTTTGCCTTTGATGCACTTGAGCAAATAAAAATTTATCAGAAAAAGAACTAGTTTTGCTCCTCAGCTGAAATATGTGCATTCAAGAGCATCAATGCATGTTACTAACGTGAGTGGTTCATGCTTAAGCCAGACAAGAGAATACAAAGAAAGAAAGTTGAAAAAGATGAATGGCAAAATTGAGCTTTATGTACCTACTGTTGTGATGCATCCTTCATAGTACTGTTAATTGGCATTCTGTTACTGACTTAAATATGTGCAAACGATACAGTCTTAGATGGATCGGCGGAGTTGGCCCTGGAAGAAAAAATCATCTGATAAGGCGGCAGCAGAAAAAACAGTCCCTGCATCAGAATCTGCTGGTGATCAGGTATGTTCAACGACATCATTTAAAGACCATCTTTTTTTCTCAAGACGTTTTTAAATAATCAGAGTCTATACCAAGAACACCTCTCTCTCACTCAGTTCTCTTGGCAGTTTGCCTATTGTGACATAAACTACATTGCTGTGTCGGAATTCTAAGTACTATCAATTATCCTGGTTGTTATTCGATCTCTCCCTGGTTCCCATGAGCAATCCCTTTGATCATTTGAATATCCACAAGGACCGCAACATTTTCCTCCTTGGAAAAAGGCAACTTTTAATAAATAGAATGGCTTCATGCATAGGAGTTCTAATTTGATTAATTGAAAAGAGCTTCAAATTCAGATTCTTTGTGGTATGCTGCTGTCGGGATTTGCACATGCTTACCTACCTTCTGACCATTTGCATGAAGTGGTTCATTTCCAGTGTCTTCGATCCTTATAGAATCTTTGTAGTAGTATCTACATGTCCTTTCAAGTTTGAAGTGTTTCTTGTGGATTGGTTAAGCTGTTTGAGATGTTTTTGCTGAGGCACTGCGATTGGATTATTGTGAAAGCTTTCAAATGGTTATAGTTGCAAGCAGTCAAGTTCTCTTTGAAGACTGTTTTAACAATGTGAACTTTGATGTCCCGAGTAATAGAGTTTTTTCATTAGAAATGCTGAAGGACAGATTAAAGCGACACTCTATCTTAAGCAAGCATTTGCTCCCTTTTCCTTCCAATTCATTTGCTAGGAAAAATGTATTTGATTCTTTTGTCCCGTGCATGGCTGAACAAGATCTCAGATTTAATCGTTCAATACAGCAAGAGAATACACGGAGATAACATTCTTGCCTTTTTTACTTCAGACCATTCTACCCCCACATTTACTTCTTTCTGTTTTTAATTTCAGTATCATCTTTATGTTTTCTTTTCCACTTGTTGGACAGGAGAAATACAAAAAACCAAACTATGTTCAAATTTCTGTGGAGTCATATTCACATTTAACTGGGTTGGACGATCAAGTCAAGACATTCGAGGATCAAGTGAACAGTTTGGAGGATGAAATCAAGGAATTGAATGAAAAGCTGTCTGAAGCCAATTCAGAGATGATCACAAAGGAAAACCTGGTGAAACAGCATGCTAAAGTTGCTGAAGAAGCTGTCTCAGGTGTGAACCGATGTCATTTTACATAAAATAAAAGGAGATTTGTGCAATTATGCTTGTAATCTTCGTATTTGTATGCCTGAAACAACAGTACTTTACTGCAGGTTGGGAAAAGGCCGAGGCAGAAGCTTTAGCATTAAAAGATCATCTAGAATCTGTCACACTTCTAAAGCTTACTGCAGAAGATCGAGCATCACATTTGGATGGTGCTCTTAAGGAGTGCATGCGGCAGATAAGGAATTTGAAGGAAGAACATGAACAGAAATTGCATGACATTGTTCTTACCAAAACGAAGCAGTGGGACAAAATAAGGCTCGAGCTTGAAGCAAAAATAGCTGACATGGACCAAGAGCTCCTCAGGTCTGCAGCAGAAAATGCTGCAATTTCAAGATCCTTGCAGGAGCGTTCCAACATGCTCATCAAGTTGAGCGAAGAAAAATCACAAGCCGAGGGTGAGATTGAACTGTTGAAGAGTAATATTGAATCATGCGAAAGAGAAATTAATTCACTTAAATATGAACTCCATATATCTACCAAGGAGTTAGAAATCCGTAACGAGGAAAAGAACATGAGTGTAAAATCTGCAGATGTAGCAAATAAACATCATCTGGAAGGAGTAAAGAAAATAGCCAAGCTGGAAGCCGAATGTCAAAGGTTGCGTGGTCTTGTGAGGAAGAAGTTGCCTGGTCCTGCTGCACTGGCCCAAATGAAGCTAGAAGTTGAAAACTTGGGCCGAGATTATGCAGAAACTCGGCTGAAGAGGTCTCCGGTCAAACCTCCTAGTCCACATTTGTCCACTTCTCCTGAATTTTCACTTGATGGTGTTCAAAAATTTCATAAAGAGACTGAGTTTCTCGCGGAACGTCTATTGGCAAGCGAAGAAGAAACAAAGATGCTGAAAGAAGCTTTAGCACAGCGTAATAGTGAATTGCAAGCTTCCAGGAGTGTTTGTGCTAGGACGGTTAGCAAGCTTCAAAGTTTAGAAGCACAACTGCAAGTTAATTATAAACAGAGAAGTCCCCCAAAATCTAATACCCAGATCCTCATTGAAGGTTCCTTAAGTCAAAACGCAAGCAATCCACCGAGCTTGACATCCATGTCCGAAGATGGAAATGATGATCAAGGCAGTTGTTCTGGGTCTTGGGCTACGACAGCGATCTCTGAGCTCTCCCATTTTAAGAAGGGAAAGAACATTGAGATAATTAGCAAGGCTGAGAATGCAACTCAACTCGAGCTCATGGATGACTTTCTTGAGATGGAGAAATTGGCATATTTATCAAATGATTCAAATGGAGCCATCTCAGGTTCAGACATTTCAAATAGTAGAACTTCTGAAATTGTGAACCATGACGCTTTGGTGGAAGACACTACTTTCAAAGATTTTGAGTCCAAAGAGCAGCCTGAATTGGATCAATCCAAAGCATCAGCACTGGATCCACAATCCGATGTTAACCCACAGACCTGGACGAAACTCCAATCCAGAATTTCTAAAGTGTTTGAATCTGTCCCCACGGATGCAGATCTCAAAAAAATTCTAGAGGACATCAGGCATGTTGTGCAAGAAACGCATGATAGCCTGCATCAACACTCTAGCATTTGTAGTGGCGATGAAAATCACAGTTCCGACACCATGTGTGAACACCAGGCTTTTCCTGAGGAGGCAGAAAAGATGCATACTCTAAACCAAGAATTGGCAGCTGCAATCTCTATGATTCATGACTTTGTGTTGGATCTGGGTGAAAAAGCTATGGTTGTCCAGGGTATATCTCCTGTCGGGGACAGACTGAGCCAAAAACTCGAGGAGTTCTCTGTAACCTTTGATGAGGTTATAACCGGAAAAATAAGTTTGGTTGATTTTGTTCTTGACCTTTCTCGTGTAGTAACGAAAGCCAGTGAACTCCATTTTAATGTACTCGGCTATAAGACCAATGAAGCAGAAACCAACGGTTCTGATTGCATAGACAAAGTTGTTTTACCTGAAAATAAGGTGGTCCAGAAACCATCGGGGGAGATGTATATAAATGGCTGTGCACACTTTTCTGATTCAACTTCTGATCCTGACATTCCACATGATGGAAGTTTCGTCCCATCCTTTGAATCAAATGCTACGTCATGGAAATGCTCACTGGAGGAGTTTGAACAATTGAAACTAGAGAGAGATAACAAGGTGATGGATTTATCTAGATGTACTGAAAATTTGGAAAGCACTAAATCCCAGTTACAGGAAACGGAGCAGCTTCTAGCCGAAGTTAAGTCACAATTGGCATCTGCTCAGAAGTTGAACGGTTTAGCCGAGACACAGCTGAAATGTATGGCAGAGTCATACAAATCTCTTGAAATGCGTGCGGAGGAGTTACAGACTGAAGTAAATCTTTTGCGTGTGAGAATGGAGAGTTTAGATAATGAGCTTCAAGAGGAAAGAAGGAATCATCAGGATGTCTTGGCCAGATGCAAAGATCTTCAAGAGGAATTGCAAAAGTAAGCATCAAACTTTTAATTTTTATGTATCTATGTTGGTATGTTTATAAGATTAGATATTTATCATTATACTTGTGTAGATATAAATTTGTTGCTGACTGCCTGTGATATTCTTTTTGAAGGATTGAGAGCTCCCCAGCAGCAGATACTGACATGAAGACTAATCAGGTAAGCATATAAGACAACTTGTGTTTCAAAACTGGTTGCTCCTATAGGCTTTCACTATTAACTTCAGCTAGTATATGGATGAATGACAGGTTTCTGAACTAATATTTATGTTTTGCTTCAAAAGACATGATATGACTGGATTTAGCATATGCATGTTGTTAAAAATAGAAATTTATGACAACTAATATCTATCTAAAAGGCATTTCTAAAATGACGTTGCATTTATTGCTATTTTACATTTCAATTAGACTGTCATTCTTGCTTAGGAGTCCATACTCGCTGACCAATGTTTGTTTTGTTTTAACTTGTATTTTCTACATGTAAATGATAGTGGTGGGAACATTCCAAGGTAGTGAGTAGTGCATTGCATTACATTTCATTCTGTACGAGCCTTCATTTGTTCATGTGGTCCTTGATATTGTTGAATGAGTTGGTATCTGAGTTATAATACAGGTAATCAAATATGACTGATGGTCTTGGCTCCTACTTCGTGGGTTTGTTGCACTTGGACCTACAAGTCTCATTTTATGCCACTCTTCTGGAAATTTGACCTGTTTTACATATCTGAAGTGATACATACTGCGTCTCATTAACGAAAAGATACAAATACTAAAGCAATGTATAAAGGGATGATCTGGATGTCCCAAACAAATTTGATGGAAACCTCTCCATGTTTATGAATAAGATATGCATTTAGTTTAACTCTTATGTTAATCATGTTGGACTGACTTGATGTCCATGGGACAGAAGATGGTTCCATGATAAGCGTAGGTGAGTGGAAGATGATTTTGATTAACTCGATTTCCATGGGGACACACAAAAGCTCCTTTATTGTTTGAATGAATCATTGGTCCATGCATGCAAGTTCATTGTTTTTTCGTCTACTTGGCATTCCATTTCCTCATTTACAAAAGGTGCAATCTACATGTAGCTCGCAAAATCGTGGAAGTCTGGTGTGTTTTTTTCCGGAGAAGCTAAATCTTACGAGGCTTATGAGCAAAAAAACAGTTTTCATTCCATTCAATATCTTAAATGCTTAAAGAAGGGGAAATCCTTATTTTCAGTTACATCAAACTGGGGATGACCATGTTGTTCTTTATGCATGTTCATCTAGTCCTTACAACACATCTAACACATACATTAAGTAAAGAAGCACAATGTGTATGCATTCATTGTGATGTCAAAGTCCAAGTTATTGATAAACAATGAATCATATGCAAGATGTTATGCAAGATCTTGATTGAATTGTTTATTGTCATCGCAGGAGAGAGAGTTAGCCGCCGCAGCAGAGAAGCTAGCTGAGTGTCAGGAAACCATTTATCTCCTCGGCAAACAGTTTAAGGCTTTGCGTCCTCAAACAGAGTTTATGGGGTCTCCTTGCAGTGAGAGGAGTCAAAAGGGCGAAGATGAACCAACTACTTGTGGCATGAACTTGCAAGACTTTGATCAGGCTGAGATGGAGAGTAATACCGATGCAAATGTGCAGAGAATAGGTGATGAGTCTCCCATGAATATTTACAATTCCCCGTTTAGCCCCTCAGACACTGAAGCAAATGCTGTATTGAGATCACCAATCAATTCAAAGCATCCAAAACATAGGCATGCCAAGTCAGGTTCTGCTTCTTCGTCGTCTGCCCCGACACCGGAGAAACAATCGCGTGGATTCACTAGGTTCTTCTCCTCAAAAGGGAAGAATGGCCAGTAAAGCTTGCAGCTCGTGGGCTTAATTGCATTTCTTGGTAATACAATCTAATAATGTCAAAGAACAGCAAAATAGCAAATATGGACTTAATTTATGTAGATACTGGTCTGGATCATCTTTGGTTTCGGAAGCATTCCTTAAAATGGTCTCAAAATGGCTTGAATTTAGAAAGATGGGTGGTTTTATTGAAGTACGAGATTGTCAGTGTCTTTGGTGGGAGACCTGTAGTATGGCTGCAAGGAATTCACTCTTCTGGGGTTGGTTCTTTCTGGGAGGTTTGAATCATGAAGCTGATTTTGCATGGTTTACCAATTCAAGATGCTTTTTGATCAAATTTGAGGTAATTTTGTAATGAAATAGCTGTATATTATCTCCATAAGTGTTAATTCATTTTCCTTTCTCTCCCTTGCCTTGGTAGTTTTTTTTTTCTTGACTGAATTACTGAGCATGACATGTTTTTTTAAATTGGTCATAAGAATGCGATAATAATCAGGTGCCACGTTATTTACTTTCGTTAAATTTTTGGTGAATTTTAAGATTGCATATTTTGTGGTGGTCAATTTATTTATTTATTTTCTGCCCGATCAAGAGCTATATGCTCATTTAAATTATATATATAGCCGACCCCAATTGATTGGGACACAAGGCTTGGTTTGGTTTGGTTTGGTTTGGTTTACTCAAGCTTAAGGAAAGACCTCCGGTCCTCGCATGTGATGACTCCTTCAGGGCAGCGACCGAGTCTTCACTAATAGGAATCGGGTCGTGGTTCAAGGGTTTGGGTTTGGGTTTGGCTGTTCGGCCAACCCAAGGGGCTACTACCAAATCTTGCCACAAAAAATTGCTTTTGATCCAATGTAGCTTTTTGCCAATGACATTTTTTTGTGATTAACTGGCATTTTTTGCTCTTAAATTGATTAGTAAAAAGATTTAATTTTAGCTTTTAAAGTTTTATAATTACTTGTGAATTTCAAAGGCTGTTACCAAATGGGTACTAGTTTGTAGCCACAAATTGAGTATGTAAGAGCATCCACAATGGTGTGTTTGGTAGATGAACTTAAAAAAAACTTGGTTGTAGCTTCTTGCAATGGTGTAGCTCGTAGGATAAACTTAAAAGTTGGCAAGATAACCAAACTTAAGTTTGTGGTACGACCAAACAGATCACAATCAACCGTTTGAGCATCAGATGTATTGAGCAAAATTCGAACCAAAATGAACATTGAGTCGTTTGAAGCAAAATTCCACCAAACTGCACATTGAAAGCCGTTTTAACATATTAAGCAATTCGACCCAAATGTGTTTGAGCCTCAAATGGCTCTTCGTTTCGCCATTCATATGGCCCCATGTGATCGTTTTCCTTGTAACACCATTGCAAGTGTCACAATTCGTAGACAATTTAAACCCTAAGTATATTATAATTTTGGGTATACCATTGTAGATGTTCTAACAAGTAAGAAGGGGCACGTGATGGCCATCCCCACCTAAATCGTGGAGTGGGACCTCATGTATATAGATATCCGACTCATTCATTAGTTGGCGAGAGTATTTTTGTTCACCCAAACAGTGGGTGAGCATTTTCAAAGTACGAGCAAGTTTTATCACATCATTGGACCATATCACATTCATCAATCCTGACGGACCTGAGTCTGTCCCTGACCTAGTACAGAATTGTACTACCTTTCGACTTTCGAGTATTTCGTGCATGTCCTTCTCTTGGGGCCCACTAAACTAAACAACCTAACGGGCCGAGATTACTAATAGTTTGGGCCAGACATAATGGGCTTAAATTGGTCCAACTTGTAATAGTACGTGGATCTATTGAAAATAATCCTCTAAAAATAGGAGAGAAATGGATGCATAAAGACTTTTTAGGAAAATGTTTGGTACATATTTTTTGACACACTTTTTGACACACTATGCTTTAAACACATGTACCTTGTACTATTTGAATTTTTCACACTGTTCTATGCACCACTTACACAACACGGGATACATGCATTTAAAGCTGTGTCAAAAAGTGTGTATGTAACACTACTCAACTTTTTATTAGCTTAGGATATACAATACATTAATACACCCGATACATTGAAGTTTTCTTCCTAAAACCTAAAGCAGCGAGAGTTTAGCATTGGTCCTCTAGACATCTACCACAACAAATATTTGAAAAATACATGAAAATAAATAAATAAAAATTAGAGTAATGCTACTTTCAAATCCAAATATCAAAACACCATCTCAAATAAAGTGACATCGATCAAAATTTAGTGGGTTCACTGACCACTGTGGACTCACTTCAACATCCTCAAGCCAAAATTCAGTGGGCCACTGGCACATCATTTGAAATTTGGATTTGGGACACATAGCATTACTCATAAAATTATCCTACCAAATTCAGGTGAAATGGTTGAGCTATAAATGATATGCTTCCCAAATCCAAATCCAAATCCCAAATAATATAGCACCAATCAAAATTTAGTGGGCCCATTGACCATTGTAGAGTCACTTCAACATTTTTTAATCAAAATCCAATGAGCCTTCTATCATATCATTTAAGATAAAAATTTAAAATTTAGATTTAAGAAGCACAGCATTACTCAAATAAGATAATTTCTTCTTTCTCCTCTCTCTCTCTCATGACCACAAAAAACACTCAAGGGTGTACGTCTGCATCTCACAGTTATGATTTATATGATAATGGTACCAACTGGAGTACTAGATTGGAATGATTATGTTTTAAGTGTTATCGTATGTCAGCTTGTAATTTTGTATTGAAGGATGTCTCAAATAATTATAAAAAAAAAAATTGCCACATATTAGAGCGGTGTCAGCTAGCTTTGGAGTTTCAAATATATTTTAGATTATATCTTTCTATAAATTATAAATGAGTTGTATGAGCTTTCCAATGCTCTCTCATTACATTCCTAAGATTAATTAATTTATAAAAATGTAATCAGCAATACATATAGATCAATCCATGACTTCATTTATCACTGTATGCTCGCACAATTTAGAGCCTAAATTTTCTTTCTTCTTCACAATCATGACTAAAAGTACTTTCATTTACACAACCGTTGTTCTTAATATTCTTAATTTTTTGTTTTTTTTTTAATTTATTGATACATATCCCACACATTTTGTACGGATTTTAAGACTAGTTATATAACTAAATATTGAAAAATGAAGGCGAACCCCACGACCTAGTGGGACAATTCTCATAATACGTCTCGTGAGATTGTCTAGTATGGTAAATTAACCACCGACAAATTAGTCCCATGAAATACTTGTTTATAGGATCGATCCCGTGATAGTTTACCAACATAAAATTAAAAGAATCAGGTACGGTGTGTGTATATGTATATATATATATATATATATGGTATATATAAAAATTTGAAAACTTATAATATTCAAATATATTTTTATCAACTTGGATTGGACAGATCGAACCCCTCAATTATGCTACAATTCAACACGGTTTTGATATTTTCTGGACAAACTTGGCAAGTGGTGAAGATTTTAGTTAGGGTGGTCAGGTACGTGTGGGTATAGAGAGCTTACAAAGGTCCCCAGTTGTTCACTGAAAAGAGAAATGCTAGGCACACATCCCAATTCACATCTTATGCTTTAAATGTATGTATTCTATGTTATTTGAATTTTTCACATTTTTCTGTGCACCACTTACACAGCACAAAGTACATGCATTTAAAACAATGGTGTGATTTGCGGTATGATTTGGAGTGTGTGCCTAGCATTTCTCTGATTGCATGTGTCAGAAATACAAAATTTTCTCATATATGCATATACATACACACATACACACATATTTATGCTAAATTTTAACGCCAACATGTCTGCCCTACAATAAAGCCCACCTTCCAACACAAATGGCTCTTCTTGTCAATCACAGAATAGCTATGGAATTGAGGAATGAATTGAAGACACTTTTGATTATGAGAAAAGTAACAAAAGAAGCAAACATGAATCAAGGTGGTAGAGATGAATATGTTCCATTAATACCCATATCTCCTTTCATTTTGAGATTTCTGTTCCTCTATATAGGCCTCAGGAAAAATAAATAAATAAATATTGTGATAAGCTTGCTGTGTAGAAAAGTTCTAGATTAAGTTTTTGTAATGTCATTTAAAAGTAGAAGTTCTTTTTTTCTTTAGCTTAGATCAAGAACAAGGTAGTAAATCTTCCAACTCTTCTTCAAGGTTTTGTTTGATTTGCGAATGTGTAGAGAATATAATAGAAACAAAAAAGAGATTTTTTTAATCGAAAAGCTGGCTAAGACAGTGTTAATCACTTTGTGGAAATATTACTTTTAAGGTGACAATTTAAATTAACTTTGACACCCCTCCCAAAAAATGATAATTTTCTAACTGAGTCCTTCCGTTGATTATGCCACCATTCTTTGAGGCATGAGAGCTGCTTGTAGACACACTCACATGAATTCTCTAATAATATTCATGATACATGGCTCTAGATTGTTTGGCAATAACTTTTGCTTCTACAATTCAATCACAAAAAATTATAATCGGGTAAAAACTTGTACAAGGTAGCTTCCAAATTTCTACAATTGACTCAAATTTATTTATTATTTTTATTATTATTATTTTTTTCTATTTTTACAATTGAATTACAGGTTTATCAAATAGTTTCAATTTTCATAATCACTTGCGGACTCCAAAAGCGATTGCCAAAACGGACATATTCCTTGTTGTCAATTGTAAAAAGCATAGTTTATATATTCATGGAATATTATACTACAGTTTTATTATACTACAGTTTTGAGTGCCAAAAAAATTGAGAGCATTTTTGCTCAGTTTTTCACTGGATGACATGTGTTTCATTTTATTTCAATGTTGCCCCTGATTATTAACATAATTACTGGAATGAAACAAATGTCACACAGTGGAGGGCTGAGTGAGCAATATTGCGCGAGCAAAATGAGTGAGCGAAAATACTCTAAAAAAATTCAATCTTATCTGAACTTTATGTACACTCTTCGAGTACTTTCGGTGGAAGAGTTGTGCTAGACAATTATAACATTAGTCATACACTCTCTATATGGATATTAAGAAATAAAAGCTAAATCATAGACAGCCACAAATATTGATCAGTAGGTACTAGAGAAAGAAAAGGTTTAAACAAACACTTAAATCAATATGATTTGATCATAATAGATATTAGATACAGATCAGATATGGATTTGAAACAAAACAAAAATGAATTGCTTCAAGAATTTACGGTAAAGAAAGACTGAAAAGACAAGGTACAAATAAAAACAAATATCCAGATTTCAATCTAACTTTTTCTGCATAGACTGAAAGAAAATCACAATTTTCAATTAATTATCATACTATTCTGCATGTGAAATTTTGTTTGCACTTGAATCAAAGGTGGTCCCTTGTTCTAAATGTCAAAGCACTAAGATTGAATTTATAATTCAGAGTAACATGAAACAAATCACTTGATACTCATACAACAAACCATATACATGAAAAGATTTTCTACAAGTACCCTTTTATCTAAATACTTTTTTTTTTTTTTTTTTTTCCTAAACATAAACTAGCTAGCTTGGCAAATAGAGAATGAGTTGGATACAAGAAAAGAGGCAGGAAATGCAGGTGATACATAATTTCCCACAAGAAAGAAGAGATTTGCGCATACACACATGTACATTTAAAAATATGTATTGTCAGACATGCATATATGCAGGTGATAGTGTTGATGGGCACCTTCTAAAAATTTGAGATACGATTTCAAGTTTGCAAGCATTTTCCATGCATGATTGAGTACATATATTAATTCATGGGGCGTGTTGGCACATCTTGTGCTTCTGTCATTTAATCTCAAAAAAAAAGAAGAAACTATTGGCCAATCACAATCATTTTTTTTTTTTTTTTTTTTGTTTCTGATTGAATAGTAGAATCTGATTAATTTGCCAGACAATTTTAGTTTAACTCGATCTTGGAGTTTCATAATCACTCATGACTCCAAAAACGGTTGCCATGCAAACACCCTCATAGCATGAAGCTTGATGCTCAAGAAGCTAGGTACTCTGTAATAATTTATGAGTAATATTTGGAGCACAAACATTTTACATAAACACTTACAAACACACTCTATTTCTCTCCTGTGTGGCACTGTGGGGTCTATTAAAATTATCCGGACCCCATAGTGTGCCATCAAGGAGAGAGATAAAGTGTATTTGAAGCATTTGTGTAAAGTATTTGTACCCCTAGCAATAGCATTGTTGATAGTTTATAATTATTTATGTAATACATCTAATATATATCTTTATTACCTATTATCCAAGAAATGTAACTAGTACCACTAATATTCCATTGGGAATTGTTATTGCCACTCCATCGTTGAACTAAGGCACTCCATGGTACCATTCTTAGAGCATGTGGTACCATATATGCAATGCATGACATACATGGTACCACATGTACTAAGAGTAGTACCATAGAGTGCCTTAGTTCAATGATGGAGTGGAAATAGCATCACCCTATTCCATTTAGTTATATGTTGGCCATGAACTACTACTAGCCTTGTTCTTCACTTAGCCTTGTTCTTCACTCATAATCTCATATATTCCTGGAACTTCTACTAGCTAAATATATGAATAAATATTTAATTATAAACCGATAGACTAATTATAAAATCTTTTGGATCGGAGGCTAGGGTGAGATGTCTAGCTAATTGAATTTTAACAGTAAAGTGTGTTAACTTATAAGGGAGAGGGATTGTATTTGCAACATGTTCCAAAGTGTAAAATAGGATGTACTATATATATAACTTACGAGTAGAGTTGTAAGCTTTTTTTTAAATAATCGAATCGAACAAATCGTTCAATTTTTTTAAAAATTACACAGCTAAAAAAAACTAATCGACCACCCAATTTACAACCCCTACTTGTAAGTTGTAACCTTTCGTTGTGCCATTAAAGAGTAAACCAGAGCACAAAGGGAGGGAAGAAGAAAAAAATTGTGGGGCCTTTCACGGGGATGGAATCTAGGAGGTAAATATATTACTACTACTTTCATATTCAAATCAAGAATGTCATACATTTATTCAAACTAGTATTAATTGGATCTGCATCTTAATTTTTCCATCAACCATCAAACTAACTTGTCTAATCTGCTGCTGGAAATGTGTGCATCTATATATATATATATATATATTAATGTATACATCTCTCTCCATATATATATATATATATATATATAGATAGATAGATAATAGAGGCATAGAGCGGTTGGATTGTCCGGTAAGTACGGATATTTGGGACCACCTACAATGAACAGGGATAGGATATAGTACAACAGAACAGAAAGATACTCATTCACACACATATATTTAGTTACATTTGTATGTAGATAAATGTATCTCCATTTTAGGCCCCCTTGGCTGTTTGCAGCTTGTCTGCAGTGTGTGTGTGGCGCCTGTGGGTGCTTTGACCATTAGCAACAAAAAAAAAAAAAAATGTATATCTATTTTAGGCATTATTAATCGGAGATCACTTTGGTACACCAAAGTGGTATTGGTGTAGGTACACCAAACTACTTTGCCAAGTGTCAATGATTGATTGGAGGAGAAAGTAAAAGTTGGTGGCCATTAATGATAGATGAACTTGTGATAGCAGGTTGCATGTACATATTACATGTTTGTTCCTTTATGAATAAAGGTTGTTCCCAAGTCATGTATGTTTGTTCCTTTTTAAAACATTTTTCTACCTACCTAGTACTTAGTTGAAGAATTTAAGGTTGCATTAATACGTCCACTAATATTTGGGATATATCTCAACTACCAAATCCCCAACACTTTCACCCTCTCAGATTACTCACCCTCTTAGTTTCACTTTCACAACATGTTGAAGTTTTTTTTGGAGAAGACAACCTAAGTTAAAGATCTACTACAAGGTATTTTCCTAATTTTCACATTACTTATTACTATATAATGTGGTGTTATAGTTTGTAGATTTGTGAAAAGTTTTATTAATCTGGAACAAAAATATTGAAATGAAAGGAAAAAAAGGTCATAATGTTTGAAAACAAAACTTTCTTGACTTAGAAATAATACGTAAATTTCATGAAAACTTAAAAATGTAGATTTTATGTTCGATGAAAACAAATGTGTGTAGAACAGTAAGTTACATAATGGAACCATGTATAAAAATCTTGGAACCATATTTTACGATACTAGAACCATGTATTAACGATAATGAAACCGTATTTAATTTAGAGGAACAAAACTTAGAAATCATAGGAACCAGAGAAGAAATCTAGGAACCATATTTTATGAGAATGGAACCATGTATTTGACGAGAATGGAACCGTATTTTACAAATGTGTGTAGAACAGTAAGTTACATAATGGAACCATGTATAAAAATATAGGAACCATAATTTACGATACTAGAACCATGTATTAACGATAATGGAACCGTATTTAATTTTAAGGAACAAAACTTAGAAATCAAAGGAACCAGAGAAGAAATCTAGGAACCATATTTTACGAGAATGGAATCATGTAATAACGATAATGGAACCATGTTTAATTTAGAGCAACAAAACATAGTAATCAAAGGAAACGAGAGAAGAAATCTAGGAACCAATTTTTAAGGATAATGGAACCATATTTATTTAGAGCAAAAAAACTTAGAAATCAAAGGAACCGAGAGAAGAAATCTTGGAACCATGTTTTAGGATAATGGAACCATGTCTTAACGATAATGGAACCATGTTTAATATAGAGGAACAAAACTTTACAATCAAAGGAACTGAGAGAAGAAATCTTGGAACCATGTTTTACGATAATGGAACCATGTATTAACGATAATGGAACCATGGTTAATATAGAGGAACAAAACTTTACAATCAAAGGAACCGAGAGAAGAAATCTTGGAACCATGTTTTACGATAATGGAACCATGTCTTAACGATAATGGAACCATGTTTAATTTAGAGCAAAAAAACTTAGAAATCAAAGGTACCGAGAGAAGAAATCTTGGAACCATGTTTTACGATAATGGAACCATGTCTTAACGATAATGGAACCATGGTTAATATAGAGGAACAAAACTTTACAATCAAAGGAACCGAGAGAAGAAATCTTCGAACCATGTTTTACGATAATGGAACCATGTATTAACGATAATGGAACCATGTTTAATTTAGAGCAAAAAAACTTAGAAATCAAAGGTACCGAGAGAAGAAATCTTGGAACCATGTTTTACGATAATGGAACCAAGTCTTAACGATAATGGAACCATGTTTAATATAGAGGAACAAAACTTTACAATCAAAGGAACCGAGAGAAGAAATCTTGGAACCATGTTTTACGATAATGGAACCATGTCTTAACGATAATGGAACCATGGTTAATGTAGAGGAACAAAACTTAGAAATCAAAGGAACCGAGAGAAGAAATCTTGGAACCATGTTTTACGATAATGGAACTATGTCTTAACGATAATGGAACCATGTTTAATATAGAGGAACAAAACTTTACAATCAAAGGAACCGAGAGAAGAAATCTTCGAACCATGTTTTACGATAATGGAACCATGTCTTAACGATAATGGAACCAGGGTTATATAGAGGAACAAAACTTTACAATCAAAAGAACCTAGAGAAGAAATCTTGGAACCATGTTTTACGATAATGGAACCATGTCTTAACGATAATGGAACCATGTTTAATATAGAGGAACAAAACTTTACAATCAAAGGAACCGAGAGAAGAAATCTTGGAACCATGTTTTACGATAATGGAACCATGGTTATATAGAGGAACAAAACTTTACAATCAAAGGAACCGAGAGTAGAAATCTTGGAACCATGTTTTACGATAATGGAACCATGGTTAATATAGAGGAACAAAACTTTACAATCAAAGGAACCGAGAGAAGAAATCTTCGAACCATGTTTTACGATAATGGAACCATGTATTAACGATAATGGAACCATGTTTAATTTAGAGCAAAAAAACTTAGAAATCAAAGGTACCGAGAGAAGAAATCTTGGAACCATGTTTTACGATAATGGAACCAAGTCTTAACGATAATGGAACCATGCTTAATATAGAGGAACAAAACTTTACAATCAAAGGAACCGAGAGAAGAAATCTTGGAACCATGTTTTACGATAATGGAACCATGTCTTAACGATAATGGAACCATGGTTAATGTAGAGGAACAAAACTTAGAAATCAAAGGAACCGAGAGAAGAAATCTTGGAACCATATTTTACGATAATGGAACTATGTCTTAACGATAATGGAACCATGTTTAATATAGAGGAACAAAACTTTACAATCAAAGGAACCGAGAGAAGAAATCTTCGAACCATGTTTTACGATAATGGAACCATGTCTTAACGATAATGGAACCAGGGTTATATAGAGGAACAAAACTTTACAATCAAAAGAACCGAGAGAAGAAATCTTGGAACCATGTTTTACGATAATGGAACCATGTCTTGACGATAATGGAACCATGTTTAATATAGAGGAACAAAACTTTACAATCAAAGGAACCGAGAGAAGAAATCTTGGAACCATGTTTTACGATAATGGAACCATGGTTATATAGAGGAACAAAACTTTACAATCAAAGGAACCGAGAGTAGAAATCTTGGAACCATGTTTTACGATAATGGAACCATGGTTAATATAGAGGAACAAAACTTTACAATCAAAGGAACCGAGAGAAGAAATCTTGGAACCATGTTTTATGATAATGGAACCACGTCTTAACGATAATGGAACCATGTTTAATTGAGAGCAAAAAAACTTAGAAATCAAAGGTACCGAATGTTTAATACCATTGCAATATTTTATACGTACCTTGAATCAAGTTTGGTATCAAATACAAATTTTACTATCTTATTCTCCAACGGCTTAAGCATGGGGATCTTCACCCTTAACACAGTACTTTGCTGGACCAATGTTTGAGCATTACACAGTGTAAGGGTCTCAAACTCTTTGTTTGTCATTGGAGGTTTCACAGGTACAACCTTCTCCAAATTGAAGTAGGGCTACTTACAATACTTGCTGGGTGCCCTTTTGGATGGGGATCGTATTCTCATCTGTGGACATACTGAATTCTGATCAAGGGGTGAGCGTGGGGGGGAGCGTTCTACGGCATCCCCTCGGTCTGTATTTTTATTTACTGAGCATGCTGCCAGTTCATTAGAAAATATGTCAATGGGATCCATCTTTTTTCCCTCCTCTAAGGCCTTTGCATCTGCGTGCATGTGTCTGGACTGTCTTCCTCAATATTCTCCTCATTCTTCCCATGAGGCGATGAACCATTCTCTGACATGGTTCTTCGCACCGTGAATGTGGTTCTTAAAAAACTATCATCAATCTTACCAATGGTACCACCATCCACACTAAGATCTTCAGAAAGTATTACCACAGATGGATTGTCAACTGGTAGGGTATCAACTTTACCATCCAATCTCTCTACATTTTGGTTTTCCATAGTTGGAAACACCTTTGGAAAAATTACTAGGCCTCTTGGACTGACGTGGCTACCCATCATCGGATTACTCGGGTGTAGTTCTTTGACCTTCTCCATCAACACTTACCTAAGCAAGTTAGGTAGCATTTCTCTGATCTCTTGTTTGAATGCGATCAACTTGTCGCTTAACTAAACATGTAAGCATATAAGCATCTTAAACAACATAGCATGGTATATCACATAGTCCCGCATGCAAGTAAACATGCTCAATTCATCTTCTCAAAGATAAGTGCAGTTAAAACTTTAAACAGCACATCATAAATTATCAAGTAACATGTTAGTACATGATAATACGTTTCTCAAGTCATCGAGTAACATGTCAACAAAATAATTTCTCAATCCATATGAGCACATAACCCGGCGTTCTGAAGTATTCAACCCGGTATGCTTTGATACCATCTGTAGCGCCCCGCCACGCCATGACACGGGTCCCGACGACGGGGTGTCTATTAAAATAAAATAATAAAGAAGAACGGAAGGACTGAACACACTTGTAATCCTCTCAGTCCTAGACCCGAAGCTTACCTGAAAACTTTCTCTTTAGAAAAACAAACGTTTAAACTTTAAAATCATTTAAACTCCGAAGCTCTGAAACATTTAAACTTTGATACCATTTTACAATGCCCCGAGTCTTAGACTCCGAGGGTTACTGCGAAAGCATAGAATAGCCTTTTTGAAAATCTTTGATGGAAAATCAAAATCTTTAAAGACTCACAGATCTGATTAAAACAATAGCGGAAGTATCAAACTAGTCTTTTGAAAAGCTTTGCTTGTCAATTTACCAAACATTAACAGAAAATGTTTATCGGTTCATCAAGTGAACAACAGTGCAGCGAAAAACATACAGATTTGATAAACATTTATCATACTCCTTCTCCATCTTTATAAAACAGCTTTTAAATAGAAACGCAAGTTTGGTTCCACATATCAAAAAGTAATACAATAAACTACTTTCTTTTTCTCAAACTTTAGTAACTCATAAATAAAAACCCAAGGTTCTTATTAATGTTCTACAATCAATACAAAGTATCACGATCTCACAATTTCTTCCCCAAATGGGGTCTTCACGAGTAAACTCTATTCCGGGCCCTGCCCTAACTCAAGTCACCTGAAAAAGAGGTTTTATAGTCCATAAGCTTCAAATGAACTGAATTTAAAATATCATAAGCTTACCCAAAAATCAACTTCCTGATTGATATGCAGAGAAAAACCAAGCTCCCAAATTAAAATTACCACTTTCTCTCTCTATATATATATAAACTATATATATATATATATATGTGTGTGTGGATGTTAGCCGAGAGAAAGAGAGACAGATAGAGAAGAGTTGAGAGAAAGTGAGATAGTGGAGAGTTGAGAGTGAGAGGTGTGTGTATATATATAAAATGTGTTGCTTGGCCTCCAAGAGGCTTCAAGCCTAAGCCCCTCACACACATACACACGAAATACACACACACTGCTCACACTCACATACTGTGCACAATATTGATTTGGGCTCCAAGTAACTTCATGGGAGTTTATTCCATGTGGTTGAGCTCATGCTCACACTCACACTCACACACACAGGTAAATATTATATTGCAAAATCTCAAATCTGGTATTATTCTTTGATGAAAATAAAATAATATGTTTTAATATTTTCCGGGTCACTACATGGTCCAATTGTTCTTTTCTTATGTCAAAAAAAATTGGGTCCCACTACGACATGTTTTGAGAACCACTTTTGAGATACAAGCAATAGGAAAGGAAATCTTGTGAGTGTAACTGTGTGACTCCAAGCAATTCGCTGTCTATTTTCAATATCTCGACCTTATTCCATGCTATTCCTCTATTTTAGAAGCAAAAATGCTAGGCACACAACACATTCTACAACACATTTCACAACAAGGCTTTAAATGTGTTGTACCCTGTGCTGTTTGAAATTTTTACACTTTTCTATGCACCACTTACACGGTACAGGGTACATGCATTTAAAGCCCTATTATGGAATGTCTTGTGTGCCTAGCATTTCTCTTTTAGAAGTTATTTAGTGATACCGTTATACTCTGTCATCACGTTGATGTCATCAATCACAAAAGGACATGTGACCTCTAATGACAACACATGACAAGTAATTAAGGGAGACCTGACACGTTGCTTAGAGTAAGCAACTATTTGTCATGTCCACATATAAATAGGAGCCACATGCATTTTTGGTAATATTACTTTACTAAAATGTAATTAAAATGCTATGTTAGAAACCTAATTTGAAATACGAATAGAAAAACTATAATTTTAATAGTCAATTAGTAATAGGTCCATAGATAGTGAAAATTAGATCCATTTTATGATGAATAATACTACGTTTGCCAATTTTGAATCTCAAATGACTTAATAATTGTACATGTTGTGATAATAATTGGAGGTACCACATATCATTGAAGATGGTACAATTGAGAATGCATTTAAAATTTAAATGAGCAATGCTATGTTTACCAAATTTATATCCCAAACGTGCTTCCCGAATGATGTGGCAGTAGGGCCAAGTACATAACTTCCAATCAAAATTCAACTGGTCCCACTGTATTAGATCTAGCCCCACTGTCACATCATTTGGGAAGCACTTTTGGGATAGAAATTTGTGAAGCATAGCATTACTCAATTTAAAATTTTAGAAAGAAATGCATTACTCTTTCAGGATACATTTTTAGCAAGAATTTTGACAAAGAAAAGAACAATAAGGCCTTGTACAAGTATATGATCATTTTCAGCAAAAAATTAAAAAGTATAGGATCATTGAAGTTGAAGATTGAATCGGTGGTGGCCTTGGTGGTCCCACATAAGGGCAAAATAAAAAAAAAAAGAAAAAAAATAAATAAAAAGCAGGAAGGGGGTCTTGGCAACCTACTGAAGAGGTTAGGGGGTGGGGTGGTGGTTGTTTTGGGACAAAACCATAGGTGGTTTTCTTCTAAAAGTGAGTTGCTTAGGTGGATGGTTAAGATCTCTTGAAAGCATGATCCAACGGTTGTGGAAAGTTTTGGTGTATATACCCCAAAACCGGCTTGGTGTACCAAAGTGATCTCCTTATTAATCACCTTTAATCTGTGGCAGCTAGCGCCTAGAAGTGACAGTGAGATAACATAATTTCACCAAGTGGGTCTGGAAAAATCAGGACCACCAAATTTATATGGGCCACCACTTGGTTTTAACATAGCATGGAATAGCCACAAGCCCAGTGGTCCTTAAACCAGATAATGATCGGATTATGGGTAGCTCCATTTCGGAGTGAGACCATTTCTGTACTGTACTACGGTGGTTGGTACATTACGTACAATGACCTTGTTTGTTATTGCTTATTTGATTATTTTAAGCAGTTTTGGTGGTCCAAACTGCTTATTGATATGTTTGTTTCAACAAAAACATAAGTAGATTGGGTCCAAAAAGCAGTTTGACAATAAGCAGGTAGGGAGGTGCTTTTCAAGATTATCTCTATATTTGATCAATTCACAGCATATTAACCAAACACCCAAACCATAATAAGCAGTTCTACTTTTAAGCAGTTCTACTTATCACGATCAAGATCGCATAAGCATAAGCACAGACAAACAGGCTCAATATCACATGTTCATAGGAAAATTATTCAGTGGACCCGTCATATCACGTATGTTGATGTAGTGTGACTATTTAATTGTTCAAACCATGCATTTTATTCAAACCATACATGTTAATGACGTAGTGTGATAGGCTCACTAAATGATTCTCTCCCTGTAGATACTAGATACAATGCATTTTGGCTAATGAGTAATGTTAGAGTCACAAAAATATGCACACAAAATGATGTGGCATCCCATATGACAGTAGGACCCACTACACTTAACTCTGCCACATGAATACTACATTAGATGCCACATCCTTTTGTGAGCATATCTTTGCGACCCTTTTGAAACATTATTCTTGGCCAATTGACATAACAAAAATTTCAGTTATATAACTTGTATTCTGCATATATATATATATATATATATATACTATTATAATTTTTAAAGAGAAAGGTACTTACACCCCATATTTACATTAAACTAAGTAAGTCTTACTACGAAAAAATAAATAAAAGGGTAGTAATTTGTCGAAACAAAACCTATTAAAAAGGGTCAAAAATATCTCCAAAACTGCTTAAAAAAAAACTGTCCTAATTTGTATCTTCTTCCATTTTTTCTCTTCACTCATAGAATAAGTGAGCCCTACTTGTGTATATGTATACTCATAGACTGAGTTGTAGACTCATAGCTTTTTTTGGATCCAGTTGAAATTAGTAATGCATGTAGACAGAAACACAGTATAAATAGCCGCTAAAGAAGCTTTATGTCTAACTCTTTGTAAACTCAAAAACTATGAACCACCAATTTCATTGGAGAAGATAAAAAATTAACAAACAAACAAAAATAGGAGTATTTTCGTTATAAATTTCGGTCACTGATATTTTTTGTATTATTTTAAAGTGTGATTAATTCTCACCTAGAACATTATCTTAAAATAGTACCAGAAGTATCTAAGGAAAAGCAAATGTAGTCCTTTTTTCTTTTTGCCTTTCATTTTTGGTTGAATTGTGTAATTGTGTCATTTAAACAGTTTTTAACTCTTTAATTTTAGAGTAATCTTAGCAACACCTAATAATATAGATCACCTAAAATACTCCTTAGTTGCTGAGCAGACTGTAGTACAATTGATATAGTCTCTCTCTTCCCAGTGGAGAAGGAAAGGGTTCAAAAACACAAATGGGATTATATTTGTTTGCTCTCTAGTTATTATTCTTCAGTCGGAATGAGTGGTCCTTGTCAGTGGGCTAGTGTGGGGCTTTGGGGTTGGATTGGGACTGAGGTATGCATGTGTGTGTATCCAGTCCAAATCTAGGTAAGTATAAAAAAAAACACAATTACTCCTTAATTACCAAATATAATAATGTATAGATAAACTTAATTTTTAAAATCAATAATGATATATACGCACACTTTTGTATACATTTTTCTACACCATACAATTCTGGTCCTAGCCATTGATTTCAGTGGATCCCATGTACTGCCCTGCATGGAATCTATGTAGAATATACATGGAGTTGACTAGGATCATTGGCCAGATTGTCTAGTATAGAAAAATGTGTACAAAAGAGTGTGTGCATTATTACTCTTTTAAAATTGTCATTGGCTCATCAACTTGTGTACTTTTAGGTGTACATAGCATTGCTATTAATTTTTAGCCCCTCGAAGAAAAAAAAAATGCTCATTTCGTCCCATTTCTTTAGTCCCACTTTGTGAACCAAACTTTTTAAGGGGACAAAAAAATATGTACCTACTTTTCAAAATTATCCCTAATTATTACAAAAAAAAAAAATTTACTTTGTCTTAGTGTTGATTTCAAAGATGAGTATTTTTGAAAAGTAAGTAAAAATATATATCAATTTAAGAAAGTGAAAAATAATTTCTGACATCCCAAAATAGAATAACAGACTCCAAAAATGAAACGGAAGAATTAGTACTTTAACTTCAATTGTATTACACAATACACACCCTTCCAAACTCTCAAATTATTCTCTTTTTCTCCTCTGAACTTTGAATTACATGATGTGTTGCTTCCCTAACAATCTGAATCTCTGATTTTCTGAAAGAAGTTACTAATACATACCACCTCCGTCCCATTTTATGTGTCTATTTTGGGGAGTTCAATTATTTAAGGGGACAAAAAGAATCTACACTTACTTTCCACAATGAAAAATGCAAGACCCACACAATGAACCACACATTTTTTTCACACACTTCTTTAAATACTTGTACTTTGTGCTGTATAAGTGGGGCACAAAAAAGTGTAAAAAATTTAAACAGCACAAGGTACAAGCATTTAAAGAAGTGTGTGAAAAAAGTGTGTGATTCATTGTGTGGGTGTAGCATGATTCTTCCACAATTTTCCATAATCATTGCACTTTTTTTATTATTTTATTTTGGTATTGATTGCAAGGAAGGGTAGTTGGGGAAACTAAGTAAAATTTATATACTTATTTAGGAAAGTGGACAATAATTTTGGGACATTCAAAAAAGGAAAGATGGACACATAAAATGGGACGGAGGGAGTAAATATTACTCCCTCTGTCCCATTTTGAGAGTTCATTATTCCATTTTGGGATGTCCCAAAATAGTGTCCACTTTCCTTAAATTGATGTACAATTTTTACTTATTTTTTAAAATTATTCCTCCTTGAAATCTACACCAGGACAAAACTAAAAAAGTTGTTGTAATGATTAGGGGCGATTCTGGAAAGTAGGTGTAGATTCTTTTTGTCCCCTTAATAAGTTGAGTTCCCAAAGATGGACTCACAAAATGGGACGAAGGGAGTATATATAGAGAGAGAGAGGAGTGAAAAACAGGGGAACGCCATGATTTTAAGGGGACAAAAAAATCTATACCTATTTTTTAAAATTAACCCTATTCATTACAAGTTTTTTACTTTGTATATCAATTTTAAAAAATGAATAATAATTATATGACATCTCGAAATAGAATGGTGGTCTCCAAAAATGAAAAAGAAGAAGTAATACTTTAACGTCAATTGTATCACACACACCCTTCCAAACTCTCAAATTATTCTCTTTTTCTCCTCTGAACTTTGAATTACATGATTTGTTGCTTCTCTAACAACACTCTGATTTTCTGAGAAGTTATAACACATTAATATAATATATATATATATATATAAATAGAAAGAGAGAGAAACAGAGAGAGAGTGAAAAAGGGGAACGCCCCCAAATATAGTTAATATTAGTTCTCACTCACAGGGCCCAACTGAACACCACCGCGAGAGAAATTACAGACATTTTTGAGATATACATATCAAAACCCAGAATGGGTTTTTTTTTTTTTGGGTTAGATTATATAGGAACATAAAACCCAAAAAAAATTCCAGAAAATTGAAAAACGCAGAAGCAAATGAAGCAGCTTCATGATCTTTTCCCAATTCTCTCTCGAAACAAAACAGAGCCAATGCATCCCCCAAGTTCATCTTAGCATTGACATTAGAGACTCAAAAACATATTCTTCGCAAGGAATCGTGAGACCCATTTCGTGATCGAACCCAAACTCTTCCTCTGCTCTTCGAAGTAGGCTCTGGAACTCAGGATGAGTCAAGAAAGAGATTGGAATTATATATCTGGTTCTGTTCTCACCCACATAGACAACAAAATGACCTTTTGGGACATCCACAGGAAAGTTTTCTCCATCATACCCCTGTTTCTTTCCCAAACTTGAGCACCTCTTGAGAATTTGCTTGAGAACTGCTGTTTGGGACAATTTGTTTGATTTCTTGATGGCCATTTTATTTTATCCAGATAGAATGTTATGTTGTGTTTGGGGCTAAAATGGAAGAGAAAAAAAAAGGGGGGGGGGGGGGGGGGGGGGGGGGGGGGGTTTGTTGAGATGAGAGAGAAAGGTTTGGAGTGAATGGAAGGTTTTGTAGGGGAGGGATGGGGTATTTAAATTGGGACTTTAGAGGGATGAGAGAGAAACAATGTCATGTGCAATTGTGAGACTCCATTGGAGTTTTGGGTATCTGTGTGAGTCTCAAGGACATGTTTGGGGCCAATTTATTGGGTTTACTTCCCCTTGTTGCCCGCCCTTAGGACATCATGGCCCCTCCTCTCTCTCTCTCTGTCTCTCTCTCTAACAAAATTCAAGTTTTGATTATGGCCCCCTCTCTCTCTCTAAAAGAAATTCAAGCTGTCTTCTCTCTCTCTCTAACAAAATTCAAGTTTTGATTATGGCCCCCTATCTCTCTCTAAAAGAAATTCAAGCTGTCTTCATTCAGGGAAGTTTCCTTGCAATATACAATTTTTTTTTTTCATAACATGTAATTGTTTGTTTTGAGTAATGCTAGTTACATGTTACGGATAAAAAAAAAAGAATACATTTAAGACGGATGATCCGTCCAAGTTACTGTTTATGAAACAGAGAAAAGAAATTATTCAGTAAATTTGTCACACTATGTCGTCAAGTTAATACAGTGTGATAATAAAATCTTAACCCTACATTGTTAATTATGAGAAGTAGTTGGAGATTTATTAATTTGACATAGTTCTAACCAATTTGTCATGATCCCCTGAAAATAAGGGATATATATGTATGATTAAGATTAGGTAATCAATGTAATGATATGGTGTGACAGTATCACTGAATAATTTTTGAAAAAGAAATACCGAAAAATAGTGGGTTGGAGTAGTTGAAAATTTTTGGGGTGTAAAATTATACATACATGCACCCTGTTTTTGCCAATTTTTTATTGATAAAGAAGTGATATGGCAATTGTTAAGTGGGAATCTATAAACAGTGCCTTTTACGGATAATCCGTTTATAATTTAATCTAAAAAAAAAAAATTGTTAGATACATCTATGCTTGAATAAAACACAATCTGATTGGATTATTAAAACTCTTTGTTAATTATACAAATAATATAATTTAAAATAATATTTTATTAGAGGAATTAATTAACAGTCCCTATAACAACCAATTTTTGGCCATTCATCCCTGCATTTTTTAGTTAATGCGATAAGGACATAATCAATTCCGTTATTATGGCTTAAGTCCATTTTCAAACTAATAAAACAATTATTGACAGATTTACCCTCACATGAATCACGCTAAAATTGAATAAAAAATCAATCCATTCTCTCTCTAAAATCACAAAAATCTCAGTCCTTCCTTCTCTCTCTCCCCTTTTCTCTAAACTGTATGTGTATATACGTATATATATATATACATAACATATATACATACATATATATATAGATCATACGGTAGATCTATACGGTGAGGTGATGGCTACAGAGCGACATAGCCACTTACGGCTAAATTAGCATAATCATCGATAGATACATGCTATTTTGGCATTTCTTCTATTATGTTATGAGGCTGTTTTAAAGATTTTTTTCAACATATTAAGGTAGTGTTTGTGTATTTGTCCACTAGAGAGGTTTGTGTTATTTTTCATGTTCTTGTGGTCAGGTTGCAGTGATGCATTGAAAAGTTTTAAGTCATTTTTTGAATAATATAATAGAAGGAAGTTATTGGATGTAAATTGTAATATGTAGTAGACCATTTTTTTACTTGAATAATAGTTGATACATTTAACGTCACTACCACTGTATTTTAAAATGTAGTGACAATGTCAGTGATATTAGTTAACAATGGTCAAAAGTTTTCAATTTTTAAATTTAATGGTGTCATTATCACTACCATTACAAATTAAATGGCCGTGATGTTATTGTCATTATAGTTTAAAAGACACTGGCAAACGCTGAATGACTATAATATTGTAATTCTTTGGTCGATTTAACAGTGACATTAATGTCACTATTTTGAGTTTTTTTTCATTGAAACAGTGACATTTAAATAATGATTTTAAAATAGTGACGATCCCTGTTTGATTTTTTTTTTTGATTGTGCAATTTTCACAGTGACAATAACATTAAAACAGTGATAGTTGGGCAATGTTACTGTTTGAAAATAATATATGGGGCAAATGTCACAATTTGTTTTTTTTTTTCATTGCTCAATGTCACAGTGACATTGGGCAATGTCACTGTTGATTTTTTTATTTCCTTCATTTTTTTTATAGTCATCATGGATCTTATTTGATAGATCTTGTTTTGTAAATTACGAATATATTATTTTTATGAAAAAATAATTTGTAGTCTAGAAGTTATGACAATTTAAAGTTTGGAAAACAAAAAATAACTAACTTCCTTAAATTATGGACTGAGGTGGCATATGTGTAGTATAATTGTTGAACATTAGGAAAGTGGACATTTTCATCCACTGAAAATCACAGAGACCTTTGGCACAAAAAAAAAAAAGTAGGGATCTATCTCTCATTATAATCCAAAGTAGGGACCTTTGGCCAGCTATCCCTATTTTATTTTTAAATTGACATTCACATAGGTGACAATTTTACTGGTATTTTAAAATAAAGCAACCACTTTAGGATCTCAAATTTACTGGTATTTTAAGGTCCTATTTTTAGTCCAACATTTATATCCCTATGTCCATTTGTTTTGTCACACCCGTTTCAGAAATTTATGATTCTGAAAATGCATCATTTGAGATTTTGAAATTATTAATGTTATTAATAATTTGAGTTGAGGTTGACTGTGAGTCAACGGTAAGGTGTCAGTGAGGACACGGGAACATGGTAGTTCATATGGCATGAGCATGAGTAAATGGCATTTATATGATTTAAATGTTATTTGACTTATATGGTATTTTGTGTATAGTGAATTATACCTGTGTAGTATAATTTCTGGTATTTTCAGTATTGTTTGTTAACATTTTGAGAACTGTGGTGAGAACGTGAGTGATACGTTAATTAAAAAGGTAGATTGTGTAGAGATTCCATAGAATATAGTTTTCGGACGTTATTTTTGGACTCAAACGAAACATAGTCGAAAACTTTTGAAATTTATAGTTTTCACTCGTAAAGTTATAAAATGGACGTGTGCGAAGTTTCATGGGTTAATTAGAAGTTAGAGAACCTTGTGGGGAGGTAAACGTAATTTTCATAACGTTTGTCTATATATAAAAGTGGATGAGATTTCATTCACATCCAAACTCACAAATATCTAGAGAGAGGAGAGAGAAGGGAGATTTGGTTGCCACGAGCTTGCCGGCGACATACGACGACCTTCCGTCCGTCAGATTTTCTCCAGATTTCATATTTGAACTCGTGGAGGTAAGATCTACGTTTTGATCCTACTTAGGCCGTGTTTGGCCAATTTTTGTAAAAATCTTAATTCTAGACTTTTGGAAAAAACAGGTATAAACTTGTAGGAATTTTCTCAAATTCGAAATCCGACGTTTATTTGACCTCCTAGTCGATCCTTCAAAGTTTGAGGGAAATCGCACGAGGTATGAAGTTCTAACTTGTGAAATTAATATAGAAAAATACATGTTTTATATTTCGATGACGAAATTGAGATCCGGGCAAAATCCATGTGTTAATTGTAGGCCCGTTAATTATGCACGCGCTAAATTGTGAAAAACATGTCTAAATTTACGCGAGCACGTTGAGTTGTCTATGTGGGTCAAAGGGGAGTCTTATACAAATTCATACCGGAGTAAGCTTCTCGATGTTTGAGAATTTGAGTAGCAACGACTATTGTGCATGGTTGTAGGCTTGGACTTGCCATGGCACTTGTGGGGATGTAATGGTTGTAGGCTTGGACTTGCCATTGACATCGCGGTTTAAGGCTTGGACTTGCCGCTACCGGAAGAATGCGTATTTTTCTCCCTAAAGACTATTGATATGATTTATGAGATTAAATCATGTTTTGTCATATATTGCACATGTTAGACTTGTACGCTCAGCATATAGCTGAGCAGTGGAGATGTACTCCATTGCAGGGAAGAAGAAAGACAAGAAGAAGTGTGATGAGTGAGGCCGTTAAAGAACGCTGGGGGAATCATTTGTTTATATTTTTGTTTCTATTTCCTAAACTAGTAGTAAGGAATTGGGTTATGTAATACGTTGTAATAGATCTTTGGATTAGTTTCGTAGTATGGTAATCCTGCGTTTGAACGTTTGTGGTTATGTTTTAAATATTGTAATTCAATTATGGTTGTGATTGTTGTTAGTGTGGAGAAGCATGAGTTGTTAATTTTCACACAGGGCTGCCCAGCAGGGGAGCAGTCGACTGAACCCTATGTCAGTCGACTGGATCCCGTGTGATTGAGACACTGAAAGTGAATAGTAAGAGAAGCAGTCGACTGGACCCTTTATCAGTCGACTGAACACTGTTGATTTTTGGCCACTACTTCTCATAATAGTAAAACCAGTCAACTGGATCCCTTTTTAATATGTTGCATTTTTTATTCTGCATAACACAGTCGACTGGGGAAGTGAGCAGTCGACTGAACCATTGTGGATTTTAGCTACTGATCCAAATAGTAACTAGTGCAATCGACTGGGTTCCCTGAGCAGTCGACTGGACCTCTGTTGAGAATTTTGGGATTTAGTTTCTGCTAGGCACAGTCGACTGGACCCTAAGCACAGTCGACTGAACATCTGTTTTCAGAACTGATTCTTTTGAATGTGTTTTCACTTGGCCAAAACTTTTTATAACTCAAATTTTCAATGGATTTGTCAACTCAGAGGGCAATGTTTCCTAAGTTTTAAAATACCCAGGGTTGTTTTAAAGTTCTTTCCGCTGCGTATCGTTAGAGGATGATTGGATGAGCCTTAGTGGCGTGCCACGTGTCCTATTTTCATGCGTAGTGGGATGAGTCGTGACATGTTTATAGTCCCATATATATATATATATATACACACACACACACATAATAAATAAATAAAAACAAACTTATTTGAGCATTTTTTTAAATTAGTGGGCATCAACCCAAGTTCAAATGGCCTAAATCTTAATTAAAAAATAGATAATGCTATTGTTCCCACCAAATTTGGTTCCGAAACCCTTTGGTGGTTGTACGCATAAAACAACAGACTACGAGTATCCAAGTTTGGCATTCAAATTTGGGACGTTATGGTTTTCACCAAATTTAATTTCTCAATTACTTTGATAGCTATATCACATGTTGCCACAATGGTTGTGGTACCATAGGAGTAATGCTATGTTTTCCAAATTTCAATCCCCAAAGTATTTCTCAAATGATGTAGTGGTGGGACTAGATAAACAACTTCCAATCAAAATTTAACTAGTCTCACTGTAATAGACCTAACTCCACTGCCATATCATTTGGAAAGCATTTTTGAGATAAAAATTTGAGAAGCATAACATTACTCACTACAGACTATATACTTAGTACCACTCCCATAACATTTGAAATGTCCCAAATTTGAAAACCATATTATTACTCTCCAAAAAATAGTAACAAGTCTTTCTCTGACAATCTGAGTGTTTCACAATTCACTCTAATCGATCACTAAACGATCGATTTGCTGACGAGAAAAAAAAAATGGAAGAAATCGATGAAGAAAGTTCAAGGTATGCAACAGTTTGAGTAAGTGCATATTGAGTGCAAATGTAACTTATGTTTCATGCCCAAGTAAGTACATTAAGCCTTAATTATGTTCTCCATTTAGACTTTTGTGTAATAATTCTCTTTTCTTTTTTTGTCTTTTTTTTTTTTTTTTTTTGTGTAAACTGGTATTCTTTGAGTTTACGAAGTAAAGATATGAGATTTATTTTTACTGGTTTATGTAATGATTTTTTTTTCTTGGTAATTTTGATGTAAATTCTAGAAAGAAAAAAGAGGGAAGCATTGGTGCAACTATAAGGTTGCTCCATTGTGAGCTGGAGGCTATGAAGCACGGACATAGACACACCGACACGGATACGACACGATACGGATACGACAAAATCCTAAAAATTTGCACGTCGACACTCCAGGAAAAGTGCCTGTGAAGTGTCGTGCCCGTGTGTCGGACACGATACGACACGCGACACGTTACCTTCTTAGAAGTGTCGGTGCTTCCTAGGCTGGAGGTCACGGGTTCAAGTCTAGAAATAGTCTCCATGCTTTGCAGGGGTAAGACTGCGTATATTTCACCCTCCCAAGACCCCGCAATGGCGAGAGCCTTGTGTATTGGACTGCCCATTTTTATTCTAGAAAGAAAAAAAAAATTAATTACCTAACAAATAAAATTTTGTTTAAGTAGATTTAGGAGGCCCCGTTTTACGAGTTCATTTTGAGCTCCAAAAAGCTTAGGAATGGCCCTGTTCACATATCAAAAGGTAAATAACTCAAGTATCTAAATCGGATATACTTAGCATTTTCTTAATTATTTATATATATATTACACTTTCTCCTCGAATTCGTTGTGAGGGAAAAAGAAAAAAATTTATAGAGGGCAAAAAGAAATGGTATCTAAATCAGATGCACTTAATATTTTCCTAATTGTTTATATGTATTTTTTACACTTTCTCCTCAAATTCGTTATGAGGGAAAAAGAAAAAAAATATATATATATATATATATAGGGCAAAAAAAAATCTCGAGAAGTGATTTACTTTATTGGTTAATACCCAGTAAATCATTTTTTTTCCGGTACAAGTTCCAATCGCACACCAACTTTTATTGCTAGCTTGCTGTTAGTTATGTTATCTTCAATTTCTTTCTTTCTTTCTTTTTTTTTTTTTTTTGGATCGCATCTTTAATTTGAATCTGTCCTTCTTTTTATTGTTTCACCTCTCAAGTTTATTAGAAAATATTTACTGCGCACGATGATGTCATAAATTTGCATCACCATACTATTATATGTGGTACAGTCCTGACAGCATTTCTTACCATAGTTTTTTTTTTTTATATATATATATTTTATTATTGTAAAATTATTCTCTGGTCATGGATCATGTGTCACGTGATGGTGTGGCAGACTATCATATTGCAAAGTGTAAGCTTTTTATTTCCCAAAAGTCAAATAACTTTGTTACATGACAACCCCGACTAACCGAAAACATAACATAGCAATGATCACGAACCATTGAATAACTTCTCCCATCTACAAGCTTATAACTTGAACATTACTTTTCTGGACGTTTTATGTACGGCTAGTGCTAATGCCAAAGCAGAAAGTGCTAACGCCAAAGTAGAAAATTTCGTTTAAAGTTTTAGCGATAGTTACTAAGTGTCGCTAAGACACTTTCTACTTTGGCATTAGCATCACCCTTATGTATTATGCAACAAGAAAATGATAACAGATTAAATATTTATTTGTTATTCATAGGGATGATCTATACTTCATTTTTTATCTGGGAACACGTGGATAAATCCCTTTAGCATGCCCTTTGTGAATCCTCGTCAGTATTTTAGACGATTTACTTATTGTTGTTTTTATGGAGTATGATAGAGAGGCAAACCCAAGTACATGTAAAAACCTCACAATATACACACCAGGTTAGGTAAATCAGGGAGGTAAGTGGGCGGTAGAATTTGAACACACACCAAACTCTGAATATAATTTGTCCTTCCAAATCACTTGATGCCGAATGCAATAGAAATAAAGAGAAAAAAGAAGGAGAGGGAAGAAAGAACACACTCAAGAAAACTCACAACTTCATTAATCTTTAACTGTGTAATACATCCTAGTAGCACGTTATTTATAATAAACTAAAGACTCTCAATTAGGATTTAGGACACTTTCCTAATAACAACCTTCCTAAAAGATAAATAAGATAACTATTCTAAAAGATTATTATTGCATCTAAAACACTTCCTAAAATAAGTAAATAAACAAAATTAGCTAAATACCAAGGACATGTATCCTTGGACCAAAATGCCCTCCTTTATTCCAAATAGGAAAGTTCTTTTCTAACTATTTAAGTGATGTTCTATCACCACTCACACAAATCTGGGGGTTTTGTATTCTTTTGGGAGGCCAAGACCTGACCAGCTCAGCTGGCTGATCTATACTTACCTTTTTGCCATTTTGATGGTTAAATGATTATCAGTAATGCAAAGCTCACACAAAATTTCACATAAAATAATTTTGACGCTTAATTCTAGTGTGCTTCATGTGAGGAATACATGAATTCCATATTAGACCTACTAGAATCAAGAGCTAAAATTATTTTATGTAAATTTTTATGTGAAATTTTGTATAGTTTTAGTATAACCCAAATGACTGGTGATTCTTAATTTCACAGATCAATTATTATTTGTACTGAGAAGCAAACAGTTACCACCCTTTGCTGCGACTCACATGTGCATTTCCTGATTTACAGTGCAGCTGGCGGGTCCACTCCCTCTCTCTCTCTCACACGTATACCCTAGTCTGAAGTCTCATAGTATTAAGCATCCTTCGTTAAGGCTTAGTTTGGTCACATTTTGATGCTTTTTCTTTTTTAAAATATAATTTTATGTTAATTTATTTGGTAATTAGTTTATTAACTTTGCAAATATTAAATTTAGGGGTTTTTTTTTTGGTACTTTTAAAAGCTCTAGAATGGAGCTTTTAAAAGCTCAAGATTGCTTATTAGTTTCATCATGGGAGGAACTGGGTTATTGGTGGGGGGTGCCATTACATCCCTCACATGTGATAAAATGTTCTTACTAATATATATGTATGTGTGTTATTCTTCCTATTTGTTGTCTGTTGCCACCCCTAAACAAAAAAATATGTTATCCCTTAGTTACCTTAAATTATTTTATTTTTTTTTTTCAATTCTAAATTTCAACCATATGTGTTTGAGAATTATTTGAGATACAAAGATTTGTGTAGAATAACATTACTCTGTACAATTAGACCACTCATTATGATAAACTCAAATCCCGCCCCACTTCCCTAACAACTCTCAAACAGTACAAAATAACCTGACATAGTAATTTTGTAGTCTTACTGATAAGGGGGGGGAAGTATACCCATGTATAAATAGAACCAAAAAAATCGTCTCGGGGGCGCTGCCCCCGAACCCAGTGTGTCATTATTAGATAGCCTACGTAGTAACTCGGCACTCTTAAAGGCAAACTCCTGGTTCCACTCATGGGTTTCATGATGTCTTTTTGAAGAGTAGTGTGTCACTTGTATAAAATTATCAAACAACTTACTAATAAATTTCATAAATTTCTTTTAAAAAGACCGAGGGACCAAACTAAGCCTAAGTATGACGGTAGCTCAGTGCTTTTAGAGGCATCCAATTCTTAATAATTAAAAGCACTAAGTTTGTGAGTCACACCACTTATCAACCCTTTTTACCCACTAATTAGCCAACCCCACCTCATTAAGTTGTAGGTAGGTACATATCAATGAAATCACTATCTTTTTCTGCACATTTAAATTTATGAATGAACTTTTTTTCTTTTTTCTTTTGGATAATTTTTGGGCACATAAGAATTTCATATAAATAAGATATATAAATTTTTATGTATCTATCTCTCTCTTCTGGAGACTCTACTGTGTACCCCACAGTATCAGTAGACCATATCAGGAGAGAGATGATATATTGTGATTTATGTATGTTGTTTATGTGAGATTCTTATGTACCCCAAGAGTTATCCTTTTCTTTTTTGGACACCACTTTTTCCCCCCTCTCATAATTTTTTTTCCTCTCACTAATAATAACTAAAGGTGATTAAAAAAATTAATCGGTTATCATTTTGTTTTCCTTTTTCTTAATTTCCGAAACTCACATAGAGATTTAAAAAAAAAAAGAAGAAAGAAACTCACATACAGAGAATGAAAGGAGCAAGTTGAATATCGGATAATTCAAAGGAATTTTGAAAGTTCTTTCACACAATTAAGCTTTTGGTTCATCGAATGATGGACCCTTTTTGTTTTCACAATATGTTCTATGGTAGTTCATAAGATCTAATTACAAGCTAATAAAAGTCAACAAATCTAATGTTTTGAGATTGCATACAATATTATGCTATGATAATATTTCAAGTTGAAGTACTTAAGATTACTACTAGGTTAGGGACGAAAATCTACGGAGGGCTCGCATGGTAACGTTGTGGTTTTTGGTTTTCAGTTTTGGTTTTCATTTTTTGTATTGAATTAGAGTTAAGCATCAATACAAAAAATGAAAACCAAAACTGAAAACCAAAAACCGCAACAACGTTACCATGCGAGCCAAATTATATTATTCTTTTTGGTTTCTTTAAGGACACCTTTGCTGTGATATTTGGTTCAAGAAAAAATATAACTATTCAATTTCAAGTACCACAAAAAGTATTTATTTTTCAAATTATGAGAAATGAGTAATTCCCCAAGTACTAAAATGAAATTACAAAATTGGACCTACTATTTTTTTTAATCACTACCCACTATAAAATTTATTTCCAGTGAATGGTTTGGGTATTCATATGTAGGTCCCATAAATACTCAAGCAAATCCGTTACATCAAATAATTTTCCTACTAATTCTTGGGTACCTTCACTTAGAACCATAAATCACTCTGTTAGATTATAAATTTCTTGTGAGGCTAGTTCATATCTTAGATTATTCAACTTAAATCTACATAATCAAAGCATCTCATGCTCCGTGAAATAGAGGTCATGCGTCAAAAATGGGTTTAATAAGACCTAAATTCTGCAATATTAGATAATCCTTAGCCTCTGTTTGATTCATGAAATTTGTGAGACAAAAGAAAAAGAAACAATTACAGAATGAGTACTAATGATTGGTGCACATAAAGTGTGCACATAAATATTTGGGTCATTCATTTCGGTGAGTCTCATGTATGCAGGTATGGATCCCATTGAAATGAATGGCCCAGATCTTTATGTGCACACTTTATATGCACAAATTAGAGTAATACTTGAGGCACAACCAAAGCCACAACCTTTTGCTCACAACCTCCATTTTGTGAAATGGAGGTTGTGAGCAAAAGGTTGTGGCTTTGAAATGGAGGTTGTGAGCAAAAGGTTGTGGCTTTGGTTGGAGACACAAAATGGAGGTTGTGACCAAAAAGTTGTGGCTTTAGTTGTGCCCCAAGTATTACCCCACCAATTATTACTCTTTCTCTAAGGCAATGTTATGTGCACATAAAATATGCACATAAAGTGTGCACATAAAGATCTGGGTCATTCATTTCAGTGAGTCCCATGTATGCAGGCATGAACCCTACTAGCGGACCCACATGTACTTTAGGGTGGCACAGGCCCTCTCTGAATTTTTGGAAATTATAAAATTATATGTAATACTTTATAGATTTTACAAAAAGGTCCACTTAAATTTCATACAAGCCCCCCCTGAACTTCTGAAAATTCTAGACTTACATGTAATATTTTACAAATTATAGACACAAGCCCCCCTGAACTTCTAAAAATTCTAGACTTACATATAATATTTTACAAATTATAGACACAAGCCCCCCTATACTTTTGAAAATTCTATACTTACATGCAATATTTTACATGTTTTAGATATAGGCCTCTTAAAATTACACGATTTACCTCAAATTATAGGTGCTAAACCAATTCTATACATGATTCTACTGTTTTACACATAATTATGTATAGGTAGACTAAAAAAAATTGTCTAGGGGGGAACCCCGTATAAGCTAGCCCCACCCCCCTCCCCCCCCCCCCCCCCCCCCCCCCCCCCCAAACACACACACACACACACACACAAATAAAAAATAAAAAATAAAATCCTGAGTCCGTCCCTATTTATTTGTTTTATAAGGAGAACAATGAGTGAAAAAGGGACCGAAAAGGAAGTTAAAACTTTGAATTTGTGAGTTAATTACTTCCCGAGAACAAATTTGCTCACCCAAGCACCTCATTGGATGAACAAGTCGGATCCCACCAATTTCTATTTTTCATGATAAAAAGTGATGGGTCACACTTGCTCACTCAATGAGGTGCTTGAGTGAGCAATAATTGAGCAAATTTGTTCTCGTTATTTTCCTTTCTCTTTTCTCAAGTTACTATTGTATTTGAAAATTTTTAACTTTGAAATTTATCTAAGCATGGGCGAAAACATTAGAAAAAACATAAGAAAAATAGTTATCTTTCTTGTTTTCTTTTTCATTTTCATTTTCATTCTCTTAATTAATCTGCAAACCAAATAGAGCCTTCGGGTCAAAATTGTATAAAGGGAAAGTACGTCTCGTGATGTTCAAGTGGTATCTTTCCCTCTACCCCAAGTGGGAGGAGGTGGGTTCGATTCCCCTAGTGGGGAATTGTGTGGGGATTTTTTCATTTGAGCCCTCTATAGGAGAAAGTCCATTTAAAATGGATCCTCGATCCCCACTGGCTCTTGTAGTGCGTGTGCCTGACGCCTGTAGGTGCATTGCCATCAGTACAAAAAAAAAACAAAAAAAACAAACAACCTATTTTGTTAGGATCTTGCTAGGGGCACTAACAACTTCCACTAACACTTACTAACATACTCTATCTCTCTCCTAGTGACACTATAGGGTCCGCAGTAGATCTCACAATACCACTAAGAAAGAGATAGAGTGTGTTAATAAGTATTAATGGAATTTGTTAGTACTCCAAATATTACTCATTTTGTTATTTGTGTTCTCAATCATTCATAAGTTCAACCAGTTTAGTTCAACGGGGCTACACTAGACTAGTATTAGAAGTTAACATTAGTTACAGATTAGAAAGACAGAATATCTAAGCCTTTGGCTTTGTGATCTGTACCTATATCTATTTATTGCTTCTAAAGAGGAGTACTTTTCAAGTGGTCCTCCTACGACCAACCTAAAACAAGCTCCACCAAATAGTAACAGAGTCATAATCAATACATAAATTCACACCCAAAATGAGAACCACGGTCACTGATGTGTGTGTATATATATAATGTATGCATACCCTGGCTCTGATGCAGAATAGCTGCTTCCCCCATGTTCTAAGGCCCAGAAAGCAGTCTTTCAAACCCCCATATGTGGGTGTATATGTATATGTGGATGAGGTGTGACGGGTTCACTCAATAACTTCTTGTATATGTGTGTGTGTGAACACACTAGAGTTAATAATTCATACGGCTGTCCGGCTTTTCTGTTCTCTTGATCGCTCTCCATTTTTCTCATCCCAAATAGTACATTCACTACGTTGAAATCCACCAACTAATTGGCTAAGGCTTAGTTTGGCTTTCACACGGCTTTTTAACAGAGTTTATGAAATTTATTATTAAGTTATTTAATAATTTTATACAAGTGACACACTACTCTTCAAAAATACATCATGTCATCATAAAACTAAAAGGCAACCTTAAGCTTTTAAAAGCTCATTCATTCTAGAGCTTTTAAAAGCTTCCACCAAAAAAACCATAAGTGTAGTTTTTGCAAAGCTCATAAATTAGTTATCAAATGAATTAACATGAAATTGTACTTTAAAAAATAAGAAGCACCAAAATGAGGGCCAAACAAAGCCTAGATTACCTCAAGCTTTTTTGGTGTGCGGAATTAGAATTTACATTATTTCTCTAATGAACATTAGAAATTAAAATTTGTATATAAATTTTTTTTTTTATAGAAAATCAATAAAAAGGAATGGAATTGACTCTTACAATTCAAAGTTCTAAATTTTTTGCTTACACTATTTCCTTTTTCTTCCTATTTTCTTAATTAACCAAAAAAAATGTTTTCTTTTTGTTTTTTTTTTCATCAAATTCATGAACTAAAATAGAGCCTAACTCAATGTTTTCACCCTAATTTCTTTTTCCTATTTTCTCGCTATTTTCTTTAATATCAACACACACAAAAAAAATTGCTTTCCTTGACTTTTTTTTCTTTCCCTTAAGCTCAGTTCGGTTCATGAATTTAGAGATGAAAAAAAAAACACAAAGAAAAACGTATTTGTTTGTTTGGTTACCAAGAAAAATAGTGAAGAAAACAAGATATTGTAGAAATAATTAAAAATTTTAAACTTTGCCAGTCACCATCTTCCTCCCTTTTTTTTTTCTTTGCTTACAATAAAGGTTTGAAACTTTTAATTTTAAATGTTGTCTAAGCCTGAAGAGAAAAACACACATGAATAGATAAGGGAATTAATTTTTCTTTGCATTCCTTCAATTAATCCACAAACCATACAAAGCCTTAGTAAATTAAGGATGACTTAACAGAATCAATCCCTCGAAGCAATTTAGTTAATAACAAATCTTCATTCACGAGGAGAGTCAGATGACTCAAGGCACATAAACATAAAGATGGCTAAATCTAGAATTGGAGGTAAAAGATTGAATTATAGGACTAGACCCAAGGGTAAGTCTTTAAAAGACAAATCCCATGTTCTGTGAATGAGATTGGTTTGATGAAAAGACTAGATTTATAAAATAAATAAATATATAAATAAAGTGAAATAGGAGGGTGGACCCACTGCTGAACCCGAAAGGCAGTGACTTCAATATCCCAAATCAACAAAAGCAATTCAAGTAGTAGAAACTGACCCTCCTGTCAAGCACATGAAGGGCATGTTACCCTTACCCAAGTACTTGTTGTAAAAGACAACATAACAAGGACCTGTGATGTCAAACATACCCTACTCAGCTAATTTACCCAACTATTTATTCACTGAAAATATTTTTTCTCATCTAAAAAATAATTTATCAATATTCACTCAAACATCCCATTGGCTAATACATCTGTTTAATTTCGGGTCTCACTGCATTGGCTAATAAAATACTTAGGTGATCATTGATAAACTATTTTTTAAGTGAGCAAAAATACTCTCTTATTCACTGACAAAGCTAGAATTTGATCTCAGGAGGGGAATATACTTACAAGCCTTCTCTACTTGATGCTAATTGAATAAATAACATACTTATTTGGGTGAAAATTAGAAAATTTTGAAGACCAAAGTGAGAGTTCTGAGTTTAATATGAGCGAGTTTAATATGAGCAAGAGCGAAGCTACAACTATTGTGGGGGACACGTGCCCCCTATCAATTTTTAACATTACATTTTCTACTTTTGTTTTTATGTTTTATGCATTTGTGCCCCTATTTTTTTTTTTTTTTTTTGCCCCTTCTGACTCAAAAATCTCACTTTATTCCTAAAATTTTGTAACTCTCGAACTAAATAAATATTCTATTTACCTAAGTAGCCTCAAATAATTAATCCCTTACAACATCCTTTGAACATATATATGATTCTTTGTTTTAAAGGTAAAAATAGCATATAAATTGGGTATATAAACACAGAGTCAGGCTCCAGTGCGCACTAGATAAGCGCACTGGGTTTTTAAGCCTAAAAAAACTGCGGGTTAGCGGAGCGGCGGGACTGGGCGCGGGTCAGTCGGGCGCCCTACGAATTTTTTAGGCTTAAAAATCCAGCACGTTCACCTAGTGCACTTACCCAGTGCACACTTGAGCCAGATTTTATAAACACAATCTTATTTTGAAGAGTTATAGAGAGATTAGTTTGCCTTTAAATATTAATGTTGTACTTAACCTACTATGTGACCAAGAAAGCTCTGTCTAAATTGAGTGATCTCTTTCTCCCCAGTTGGGAGATTGAGAGTTCAACTTCCCTTAGGGAGTCTTTGTAGCCCCTATTTGTTCTTCAGTCGGAGTGAGTGGCCTTGTTGGGCTTTGTTATGGGTCATTGTGGAGCTTTGGAATTGTGTTGGATTGGGTTAGGGTGTGTGTAGTGTGAGAGTGTGACTGTGTGTCCAACTATAATCTGGATAAGTATATAATAATAATAAAAATAAAAATAATTAAAAAAGATAGAAAATAAAACCTACTATATGTGAAACCCACTGAAAATTCATACAAAATTTAAAATCGTAGAAGTAAAAAAGTACAGTTCTAAAAACTTCAGACTAACCCTGAACTCCGGGTCAATTTATGCCACCACTAACTTCAAATCCCGACTCCGCCCTAGAAAATGAGTAAACAGAACAATTCAAATAGGGAAAAGAATCAATTTGTAAAACTCGGGACGTGCCCCTTTACACATACACACACATGATAGAAATGCTATCTATAGTAGGATATATGATCATCAGTTTTTATCCTTTGAGCACTCCCTCATTTCATAAAGAGTAATACTTGGAGCACAACCAAAGTCACAACTTTTTTTGCACAACCTTCATTTTGTGTCTTTCTCTCTCTTGATGGGTCCTACAGTGCCAGTGACCCCACAGTGCCCACTAGGAGAGAGATAGACACAAAATGAAGGTTGTGCAAAAAAGGTTGTGACTTTGATTGTGCCCCAAGTATTACTCTTTTATAAAATGCACACCCCTCAATAAAGAGTTTATATGAATTCATCTAACCCCCTATTTCTATGGAACTCTTTCTTCAATTCAGCAAAAAATTCCTCCAACTCAAAAAATTGAAATCGGTGGAAGGAAAAATAGGAAAGAGAGACATTAATAGAGAGAGAAATAAAAAGTGTGCATTTTATAAAATGAGAGAGTTCTCGTAAGATAAGAACTGATATGATCATCACTAAAAAATGGGACTATGGTTGATAGAGCATTTGTTTAGGGATGACTTTCTATCTCATCTAGAAATAACTAATAAATTAACCAAGCACCAAGAAGGAAAATGCGGAAAAAAAGAAGACCAGCACACTAGCAGGCTGTAAATAGACAGTTTTTCAGAGTACTGAAAAAGGCCGGGCACCGACTGTACAAACCATAATCATGAATCATGATATTAAATCCTCTTAACTACCAAAGTCCCACATCATAAAATCAAGGTTTAATTACAAAATATATTCTGGAGGTTTGATCCTTATCTCATTTTAGTCCCTATAATTTCAATTGCATTAATTTGGTTCTGAAGTTTTAAATTAAATCAATGTAATCTAAGGCTTAGTTTGACCCCACGTGACTTTTTAAAAGTAGTTTATGAAATTTATTATTAAATTGTTTGATAATTTTGTATAAGTGACACATTACTCTTAAAAAAATATGTCATGAAATCAAAAGGCAACCTTGAACTTTTAAAAGATTCATTCTATGAGTTTTTAAAAACTCCCCCTAAAAAAAACTCTAAGTTCAATTTTTGCAAAGCTCATAAACGAGTTATCAAATGAATTAACATGAAATTGTGCTTTAAAAAAGGAGAAGCACCAAAATGGGCGCCAAATTAAGCCTGAATGTTCAATTCTGTAAGAAAAATTGACAGAATTACTCACATGATCATATGCATTGTCACGCTTTTTGGAACATCACCAATCTTCCCATCGGCTTATAAGCATAATTGTGCATAATAGTAGGTGAATAACGTCAAATTTTCTAAGAGAATGGGACATTTGGATCACATGACATCTATTTAAAAACTCCAGGAACCAAATTGATGTAATTAAAACTACAGCGACTAAAATAAGACAAAGACCAAATTTCATAAGTATATTTTGTAATTAAGCCTAAAATGAACCATGTACTATTGCTCACGCGTTTAAAGCTGAAACTTAATTGACTAATTTTACGAGAAAGAAGAAGAAGAAGAAAAGATAGGAATGAATTGAACTTGACAAGGAAACAGAGTGATCATGACCCCCCCCCCCCCCCCCCCCCCCCCCCCCATTCCAGCTCATTGTTGGACTCCGGACCGCCAAGGACTTACGGACGTACCTGAATAACATAGCCATGAAATGATCACATGTAATGTACAACAAGAGCGAGCAAACAGACATTGATATGGAAAATTTATTAGTCTTAAGGCACACAACTGTATGATCTTACATTGCACCCCACCCGGAGGGACTCAACTATTTTCAAAGGGTCCCCAGCCGCGGTGGGTGATTTGATCATATGGTCACAAACCCAACAACACTGCTATAGCCACCTCCAGACCCAATTTGTCAACAACTTTCTGCTACAAACTTTTCAATAAGTTTGACTGATAATGTGGAAACAAATAACTATCTAACCAACCCAATTTAATTTACAGCTCAAATCTCAACTACTCTGTGCAAGTATTTTGATATCAATGAGGTTTTTTTTTTTTTTTTTTTTCCTTTTGATTTCCTAAGGGCAGAGACAACCCATTTTTTTAGAATTTTTTTTATATGGTAAACTTTTTAATATGCGTAATTAATCCCTCTCAAATTTTGTAAAAACAATTTTATGTACGATAATTTGGCTCAATTATAGTTCAATCCACCTTACATATTTGTCCTACCACATTTTCTTATCACTTTTTAATTTAGCCCAAATATAGGAACAACTAGGCCCAAAAAATCCGTCACTCAGGGGCACTGACCCCAACCGCGTGATTGCCTTTGCCACCTAGAGCGTAACAAAGTAAAAACTTCAAACCCAAGTTTAGGTATTAATTCGAGACAACGCAAGTCAACTCAACTAAACATTGTGCTAAGCTAAATTATTTGGGGTCAGCTACATGAATTTTTTTTCTCAATCCAATGTGTGTGTGTGTATATATATATATTTATATATATGACATGACATGACATACATGAATAGACCTATAATGTTTGATCATAAAAAAAAAAAAAAAAAAAAAAGACGACCTATAATGTGATAATAAGGACCGACCTAGGACCACAATTTCTACGATGTATAACCAAGAATTCTATAAACATTTGCAGGGAATTTATATAAAAAAAAAAATCTAATCGTGGAAGTAACAAATATTCAAATTATTGCAGCTTGCACAGGGAATAATTTAAAATATGGACCATAACAAACCAAGCATAAGAAGGAATAATCGACTTTGAGTTCATGGATATACTTACCCAAGTCAATTTATGCATGGACGGGCCAAGTCGTCCGCAAAGCCATTGTCTAAGATTAGGCCTTGGAGAAACAGGAGATCTGAGTATTGCCCAATTCAACACTTCTGATCTTATGTTTTCGAAGTTAATTACATAAAATAGACTTGTCTGAAAACTATGTTATAAATCCCAACATAGGCGTCCACTGTCCATTTGATACTATACATAAGTTTGTAAGCAGTTAATATACATCAAGTACGAAGAACAAGAAAGCTCTACGTGCCCAATTTGGTACTTTTAATGGCTTTTCATTCCGACCGACCTACCCAACTTGCAGTAGAGATCACTACACAGGATATGCATACTGTAGAGGGCGTGTGCGGTCGTATATTATGAAAATACCCAATTGAAGCATACAAATGCATTGGTGTGAAAATATGGAAACAAGCATCTCCAAAATGGCTCCAAGAAGACTCACCATAAAGATCTAAAACTTTAATTTTTACTTGATTGTGTGAAAAAACCAGAGCACAACTGAGGGATTTTAACCCTGTTTTTTCTTTCTAAATTATGAACGTGAAAGGGGCCCAAAAAAAAAAAACTTGTAGTCTGATTTGCCTACAAGAAAGATTCTCAATATTGTAGAAAAAGTCTATCTAAATTCTAAAACAAATGATGCCTTCAACAAGTTCAGATATTGTTTTGTGTGTTCTACTAAATATTAGACTATTTGCAATATTGTGGCATATGTTTATTTATAACTGTTTTAACATAGTATCACAATGGATTATTTGATCCTCTTTTAAAGATTTGTACCTTAAAACGTAGAATATAAGTCTAAAAATCAAACTGCATCAAATTGAGAGTAGCTAAAGCTGCTTTTCGATTGCAAGAAGAATAAGGCTTGAAGGAAAGAAGTTCACAAGATGAATTTGAGACAAGATTAGCACAAGGCCTTGAAATATTATTCCCAAGTATAATTGACTATCAAATAGTGAATACAAATATAACTCAATAAATAGAAACACAGTAGGAAGTTAGAAACAACTTGAAGTTCAAGATGAAACTTCACCTCCAATAGTTAAAAAGGAAATAAGAATACTACTACTACAATTTTTCTCAATCTCAATGTCAATATCTTAGCTGACAGAACTAATTCAACTGTGCTCCATGGCCCCCTCATAGTACTCTATTCTCTTCCTGCATCGGCAAAAAACTTTCTAGCTCTGCATGAGGAAAAAACTTTTTACGACTGGGTCCGCACGAAATTGTTGATCTAAGTGGATAACGCAGCTGATTGCTGTTTAGCCTCTTCAGCTTGCAAGCTCTCGTAATATTTGACTAGGACTTCCCATCCTCCAGGACACATAAAACCATCAGGTGGGTTCTCACCGGTTCTTGCATAAGTCCTCATCTGCATCAGTATAAGTTGTATAACATATTAGAAAACAAAAATTGAAGTAAAAACTAGTGCTTCTTAAGCAATAATTATTTCCGAGAGAGCAATAATTACTTTCTTCATGCAGAAATAGTGCTCATCAATATTTAAGTGTCGTAATAGAAAGAGCTACACTGCAAAAACAAAGGCATGCCCAAAAGGGTATAACCGTATAAATGATAGCATACAGCTTCTAAACCCAAAAATGCACAAGATATTAGGGCTCTCTCTTTCCCTTTTCCTTTTCTTTGTTATTGAAAAAAGGGTTAATTGCACTTTGCACCCTAAAGTTTCAAAGTTGGTACTTTGGTCCCTAAAGTTTGGGATGAGTTGCACTTTAGTCCCTCCAAGACTTTTTGCGACAAAATGTTCACTTTTAGTGATTTCGTCACTAAAGGGTATTTGGACTTATTTGCCACATTTGTGAAACTTTAAGGACCAAAGTGCCAACTTTAAGACTTTAGGGTGTAAAGTGCAAAACCACCCGAACTTCAAGGGTGCAAAGTGCAATTAATCCTAAAAAAATGGCCTTACCATTTCACTAAGCACATATTTTAAACCCGTTTGCATATTGGTAATGCCGCATTAGAAAATCTAATTTCCTATCATGCTTACACAAATTAAAACCAGGAAATGGAAATTATATTCCTACCTTGGTTCCGGAGATGAAGAGAAAATCTTTAGCACGTAAAGGATCAAAAAATGCCATCTTCTTTTCCACATTGTCATATGCTGCTACCTGAATATAATGGAAATATCATATTTAACAGAATCATCATAAGGGTGGAAAAAAGAATAGACAATGTGAAGCACTAACTAAACAACTCTTGTAAGTTTAGACATATCACTGTGAGCATTGCAACAATGCCAGAATAGACCCCGAAAACTTAGTGATTAACCACTAAAACAGTTCATCAACACCATCATCAAAACCAGGGGCGGAACCACAAATTTGTCTTTGGGGGTGCCGAGTTACTAGGTAGGCTACTTAACAAGGACACACGGGGGTTTGGGGACAATGCCTCCCAAGGCAAAAAAAAAAATTTGGATCTATTTTTACAGATTTGTGGGATGAATTTTTGTATCAGAAAGATTAGAAATTTACTATGTGATGTTTTTTTTTTGCTTAGTTTGACAGTTGGCGGGGGTTTGGTGTTTGTGATTTTTATTGCGTATTACAATATCTGGCTTACAGCTTATCACAATAAGCGTTCTAAATTCTAATTACATTGGCTATGCTCCCCAGATCTTGTCTCCCAAATGGTTCCAAAACACATGTGGTTGGAGTTTGGGGTTGAAAGAAAGCAATAAAAATGATTTAAGTTGACTAAGAGAGACCGTAGATTTTTTTATTTGGGGTTGCTAGAAGAATTAACACAAGGGAATCACACACATATATGTATACGGCACCCAACTCTTAAGCCTTAGGTCCGCCCCTGATCAGAACTTCATAGATTCATTAATCATCGATATCTATAAGAGTTTTTTAGATCAAATGCATGCATAGTCTATAGACAGAGGATGAGGACAGTTTCTCATAGTCTACGCAAACAACATGGTATGACACATACCCTGAATGGCAAGATGTTGAGCTTCTCCAGCCCAGGAGCCATGCTTAGCACCTTTTTACCATGGTCCGGATCATATAAATCCCTCTTCTCTGTAGGGTGACCCATACCAGCCGGATCACGACCAACTATGTAGAAATTTGCACCTGCGTTAATTCTTGCCTTGGCATGCCATTGTACTTCAGTTGGGCCTGCATAATGCATGGGTGACGGGAATATGGCAACAATAGTAGTCTCAGGATCCAGGATTCCATCTTCTAGGACCTGACCAACAGCAAACTCCTTTAAGTAAAACAGACAATTATACAGGAACACAATATGGAAATGGTTGTTAGAATTGGTCAATTCACAAGTCGATTGGCGTTTCATACAACTCGATATGACTGGTAACTTTGAACGGTTTTAAGTTTTAAGTGGGAGTTTCAACAATATGAGCCTTGATATTGCATGAAACTTGTGTTAAAACTTTAAATTGTTGTTTTGCTCATTCCAAACATTGTACATAGTATATACATACACACACACGCGCACATATATCATTAAAATGTGAATCTTACAATTCACAATCGGATTCATGATTTGTTAACAATGTCTAGAACAATGAAGCGGAAGAGAACAGTTTATTGTATTTGACCTACAGGCATAACAAGCAGCCTGTTTGCAGGGGACGGATGTAGAAATTTGAACTAGGGGGGGCTTGGTAGAAGTGAAACCATGAAATTGAACATGAAGGTAGCCAAGGTTTACGGGGGTTTGGGGGAAGTGCCCCCGAGACGATTTTTTGAATACGTTTTTTTCGTTTAGATGATAAAAATTGATACAAAAACTCAAGAAATCTTCTTCATTATATGAACCATACATCAAAGTAACAACACTTTCAAACTTTTTATTACCTATTATAAAATTGTAACTAACAAATGACATCTAAAAGTTAATTTTAAATGGCACTTCAGAAAAGTTAATACCGATTGACACCAAAAGTATAATAAAATGACACATTGTTACTACAAATTGAGACAAAGAAATTGAATGTATCATATAGGGGTGCATACGAGCCGAGCTTTTAAGGCTCGGCTCGAATGAATAACACCTCGCTCAAGCTCGGCTCGGGCTCATGAAATACTTGAACGATCCAGCTCAAGCTCGGCTCGATAGAAAACTAGCAAACTCAAGCTCGGCTCGAGCTTGCTCAATTAAGCTGCTCAATTAAACTTATCAAATCAAGCACAATCATCAAGCATTAACATGCTTGTTTCTGAACGCAAGCATATGAAAACTATTTATACGCCAACTATTCTCCCTCCCGTTATTCATTGACCGATGTGGGACAAAAAGCCAATAGAAAGATGTTGGCTGGCCACTTTGTTTTCCCACGTGATGGTAATGATGCCAATTAAGCATCATTTTTCACTATTTTTCTTTTCTTTTTTGACGATATGTATATAAATTTCACCCTTAATAATTGAATGCATATATATATATATATGTTATTGAATGTAGTGTCATTGCTACATTATTTTGAAAATATTTGTGATTGTAATTTGTAGGGTACAAACAATTGTTAAGTTCTAATTTGTACTAACAATGTCCCATAAATTACAGATAATATTAAGATTCCCAAATTTTGTATCCCAAATCATGTGACAGTGATATACCCTAATAAATGTGTGGCCACTTGAACATTCTCCAATCCAATGCCACATCACTTGAGAAGTACTTTTGGCATAATTTTTTTTTTTGGAAGCATAGTATTACTCTTCCAACAAATTGGAGGTCATATTTTCTTCGGCTAAGAAGAGTGGAAAGAACATTTTTTTCCAAAGAGTAATGATATACTTTCCAAATGTGGTATCTGAAATAGTTACCAAACACGTGACAACTGACAGTAATACCACATTCAATATTAGTGGAACCAACTCAACATTCTCCAATCAAAATTATAGAAGCATAGTATTATATATTTTTCTTTTTGAACCCCCCATAGTATTATAAACGAGCTTTTTTACGAGCCTATTAATGAGCCTTAATCTAACTGCTCACGAGCTTTCAGGTGTGCTCAGGCTTGGCTCGTTTATTAAACGAGCTTGGCATTCAAGCTCGAGCTTTGGCTCAACGAGCCGAGCCGAGTAGTTATCGAGTCGAGCCTCGAGCCCTTGTTGAGCGGTTCAGCTCGTATGCACCACTAGGATCATACTTGGTTTTATTGTAGAATTTTTCAAAACTCAAATACTAATAAAATAGGGAGGTATAAAATTTTCGGGGGGCTTAAGTGTAAAAACTATAATTTTTTTAAGGTATATATGAAATTTTTTCAAAATCAAGGGGGAGAGGGGCGGGATTGGGTCCCCCTTTGTTCCTTGCTAGTTGCTAGGTCCGCCCCTGCCTGTTTGGGAATGTATAAAATAAGATCTGAAGTCCCAATTTCACTTTCTTGAAATTTTTATCAAAACCAAAGTTTTGATAGTTTGAAAAAGAACCCGTTTTAATATAAATACTAGACTGGGTAAGAACTACTGTGCAAGAAATAGACATTCACCAAACACTTGAATGTATAGAACTAGTTCACTTATGAACCATATAACCGGTTCTTTGTCTTCCCAAACAGACGCTCGGTTTCAGAAGAAAACAGTAGAGTCAGAAAATTGGTGACCTAACCTTGCTATGCTGTTCCATACGGACATCCAGGGGCACATCGTCAGCTTTTGTGAAACCTCCCAAAGGATGAAGCAATAGAATCGGATTTTTGTAGCCCATTTCCAAAAGTCTCCTACGGGTATCATTCATTAACAAAGCATGCCCATTATGCACAGGATTCCTTAGCTGAAAGGCAAAAACTGCATCGGCCTGACGCTTATCGAATTCGTTTCGGAGTTGTTGGGGAGAGAGCCTGTAGTGATCAAGACCATCGTTATACTTGATATGCTTTAACACCTCGAGATCTCCACCAATGAGCCAATTTCCAGATGAAGTAATTACCTCATCCACGTAAGGTAATCCTGGGGCGGTTGTACCCCAAGTTCTAGCTATTCTTTCCTCTTTATTATGTTTGTATATCTCAATACTGCCCAGTCAAAAGAGAATCAACAGAATAAGGTATTTTATGAAGTTATGCATATGACAAATCTATATGAGAGAAACAACAAGAAATCAGCACTCTAGTCATTCATGATACAAACTAATTATTAACCTAAGAAGTTCTACAGGCCAGCTGAGAACCAGTCAAACAAGAACTTGGTTCAAATACATGCACAAAATTGCATGCAGAGCTATGAAGCACGAGTGCTTCAAAACTGGTGCCGCACATGCACTTAGTGCGTAGGGAGTGCTTTTGTGCAAGAGTTAGTAAACATTTAATATTAATTTGCTTGCTTGTGATTTTCTTGATAGTTAATTACATTGTCTATTATTAAACAAGTAATTTATGAGTATTTTGTATCTTAATTAGAAAAAAAAATAGTGGTAGAATAGTTGTATATAGTAATATATATATATATATGCTATATAAAATATATTTTTAGTATTTTATATAAGTACCCCCGCTGCACTCTCACTCTTGATTTTGAGAAAATTGCCGAACTCCCCGCACTCGCATCCCCGTACTCGCGTCTCCGCGTCCGCACTGGTGCTTCCTTCATGCAGAGAGAGAGAGAGAGAGAGAGAGAGAGAGAGAGAGGGCTCAATAAGTGTGGAGAAGCAAATACGTCTTCTAATAACTAGATTGGGCGTAATATACACAGAATATAGAAACCAAGGTAGAACTTTTCTCCCCTCTATCAGAGTTTGAAAATCTACCAGTGTCTTGACATTCTGTAAGCTTTATTAAATAATGAAGTAGGCTCAAGCCTCAACAAGTCAATGAATTATCAGCTAGACAATATACTAACACTGAATGAGATAGAGCTCCGTAAATCATACACTGGCAAATAATTCGTAAATCAAATGACAACAGCGTAACAAAAGAACAGAAGAGGACAGGTTGACACGTGACAGTATCAGAGGTTTCTTCATCAGTCAACTATTTCAATCCCAGGGGGTGTGCCCCTTCTGTTTTTCCTTAAAAAAAATTTGATTGTACATAATTATAATAAGCAGCAATCAACAGCAACAGAAATAAGTTTATTCAAATAATGGAATTAGATCCAATAGAAAACATCGTATTCAGCTGGGTAATCTAAAGACATACTATCACATATCCAATAAATATATATATATATATATATATATATAGATATATGCTTGCTTTCGTCAACGTACAATGCAGAATAAAAAACTATATATTGATACCTAAATCGAATTAATAAATGTGAAAAGAGTCACCTAAAAAACATAAGTCAAATTGAAACACTGACCTCCGAAGAACACCAACCAAATCACCATTAGGCCCAACCAACGAAACATCAGAAGACGCCCCAATTCTCTCTTTATCATCATCATCAATGGCTAGAACAATCGGCAACGACATGTTCACCACAGACCCATCTCTCATTCTCAATGAATTGAAATGCAAACTCTGCAAATACTCATCCTCTCTCATGAACCCTTTCAATGGACTCGCCCAACCCTCACTTATCACATGAACCCATTCGAGATCGATCTTCGTCAGCTTCACCTTCGGCATCAATTCAGCCTCGGAAGTCTTCAAACCCAGTTGGGTCTCAGGCACGACGAGATCTACCAAAGACCCACCATCTGGGTCGATCAGAGAACTCTTAGTCATAACCGAATTAACAGTTGTGATTGATTTGTGATGATGAAACACAAGTGGGGTCAGTGGGTTTGAATGGTATATGGGTGGTTGGGTTCTACGCTTTCGTTTACTGATTGTGGTTTGAGAATTTGGGGTCTTACTAGTAATGATTTGAAATCTAAGTGTGAGAGACATTTTGAAGAGAAGGTAGTAGTAGTATTTGAATTTGGGGATTGAATGTGGTGTTGGGTTGAAGTGAGAATTGGGAGATCCGCCAATTTTGTGGAAGTGTGTTATCACAACCTCTCAATCTGGGGGTCATGTTGGTGAGAAGGAAATAAACTTGATTTACTCAGAGAGAGTAGAAGATGTCCACAAGTTTTGATTCAACTTTGAATTTCATGGAGGTAGGTTTTTTCTTTCTTTTTTTTTTTTTTTTTAACTCTTTTTCTTGTGATGGGCTGTTGGGGGCTGGACTGGACAGCCGCCTTTTGGTTGGTGGGTATCGAGGACTATGCACCTGTGCATTATGTCCCATAATTTCAGCAAAAAAAAAAAAGCATTATGTCCCATAATACCATACTTTTTTTTTTACCACACTCATCAATCATTTTTTGACCGTATTTGTCAATCTTTCGACTTATTTTTTAAAGGGTAACTTAGAATTTAGTTCTAATGTAAACACATAACTAGAAATATGACCTTTTTTAAAATAAAATTAGAAATAGGTCCCTTACTTATTTTGAAGAACAAAATACCCCCATTTAGTTATTTTTAGAAATATATATACACACACTATTTACTCCTCATAATGAGGGTTTTGAAATTAAAAATAGATATAACTATATATATATACATAGAAAAACAAAACAAATCACCATATTTACTCCCCAGAATGAGAATTTTGAATTTAAAAACAGATATAATTATATATATATATATACACACATAGAGAAACAAAACAAATCACATACATAACGGTAAGTAAAAAAAAAAAAGGAATACTTGGTGTAAGGCCCCTAAGGTTGGGCTAAGTCGGACTAAAGGACAAGTCAAAATCAAACACCCATACAAGGACACACTCTAAAAAAAATTTCTCTCCTAAAGTCTTCTAAAATTTAAACTATCCCTCTTAGTCCTATAAAATTTTAAATTTCATTTTAAATGGCAAAATTGCCCATGGAATCCTAAGAGACCACCACCATCATCTCTCTTCTCTCTAACTTTCTCTCTCCTCCATAGCCACCACCACCAACATCTCTATCTCCTCCCTCTCCATAGCCACCACCATCACAACCACCACCACCATAGCCACCATCTTCTCTCCTCCTCCCTCCACCATCTTCTCTCTCCTCCCCCACCATAGCCACCACCACCACCTTCTCTCATCCTCCCTCCATAGCCACCACCATCACAACTACCACCACTGAAGCTGTCGTCGTCGTCGCCGTCGCCACTACCACCAACTCTCTTCTCTCTCTAACTTTCTCTCTCCTCACCCTCCATAGCCACCACCACCACCATCTCTCTTCTCTCTCTAACTTTCTCTCCTCCTCCATCCATAGCCACCACCAACACAACCATCACCACCGGAGCCACTACCGGAGCAGTCCTCGTCGTCGCCGGAGCCTGTCACAACCCATCCCACTACGCGTGGAAATAGGACACGTGGCACGCCACCAAGGCTCATCCAAACATCATCTAATAATATGCAGCGGAAAGGATTATAAAACAACCCTGGGTATTATAAAACTTAGGAAACATTGCCCTCTGAGTTTGTAAAATTCATTGAAATCAGAGTTATAAAAAGTTTTGGCCAATTAGAAACACATCCAAAATACTCAGTTTTGAAAACAGAGGTTCAGTCGACTGTGCCTAGGGTCCAGTCGACTGTGCCTAGCAGAAACCAAAATCTAAAATTCTCAATAGAGGTCCAGTCGACTGATCAGGGAACCCAGTCGACTGCTCAGTCGACTGATCAGGGAACCCAGTCGACTGTGTTAAGCAGAACCAAAATGCAACATTTTCAAAAGGGGTCCAGTCGACTGATCTGGAGGTCTAGTCGACTGGTTTTGCCATTTATTAAAAGCAGTAGCCAAATTCAACAGTGGTTCAGTCGACTGATCAGGGGTCCAGCCGACTGCTACTCTTACTATTCACTTTCAGTGTCTTAAATACACGGGATCCAGTCGACTGATCCTGGGTCCAGTCGACTGCTCCCCTGCTGGGCAGCCTGTAATGAAAAAATACTAACACATGCTTCTCCAAACCCAACACCAATACAACCACAACTGATTTCAACATTTGAAACATAATCACAGACGTTCAATTACAAGATTTCAATACTGTGAAACTAATATATGGTTCTATTACAACATATTACCAATTTACCAATCCTTACACCAGTTTAGGATTTAAAAACAAAAGCATATACAATGGTGATTTCCCCGGCGTTCATCGGCCTCACTCATCACGCTACTTCTTGTCTTTCTTCTTACCTGCAATGGAGTACATCTCCACTGCTCAGCTATATGCTGAGCGTACAATTCTAAATGTATGCTTATATGACAGTTCATGGTTTAAGCATCTAAAACACATAGAAATAGTCTCTAGGGTGAGTGGTACGTATTCATCCGGTCGATGCCGTAGGAGGCCCACCTCTCCCACGCATCTCGTACACTGGTTGGGCCTTCCTCCATACCAGGTACTGTGTCCTAGTTGGGCCCACCTCCAATCCAGACACAACCACAATTCCAATTCCATTTCAATCACAATCATAATCCTCAAGGTTCGAGGAGCTTACCCCGGATGAATTTGCACCAAACTCTCCTTTGACCCAAGCAGACACATAACATGCTCACATAAACAGTTATACGTGCTTTTCATATAATTTCACGTGCATAATTAACGGGCCTAATTAATACATGAATTTCGCCCGGATCCAAGAATATCAAAAATGATGTTCAAAACATGAAAATCCATATATTTCATAGATCTAGAATTCATACCTCGTGCGATTCTCTTCAAACTTTGAAGGATCGTCTAGGGAGCTAATTAATCGTCGAATTTCAAATTTGGGACAATTCCTACAAGTTTTACTGGATTTTCCCCAAAAGTCTAGAAATTAGATTTTTAGAAAAATTGGCCAAACACGGCCTAAGTAGTATCAAAACGTAGGTCTTACCTCCACGAGTTCGAATATGAAATCTGGAGAAAATCTGACGGACGAACGGTCGTCGATCGGCGACGCAAAGCCCGTGGCAACAATCTCCCTTTCTCTCTCCTCTCTCTCTAGATATTTTGAAATGTTTGGATGAGAATGAATCTCATCCACCACTATTTATAGGCAACCTTTTCGAAAATTGCGTTTACCTCCCCACGAGTTCTCAAAGCTTCTAATTAGCTTTCGAAACTTCGCACACGTCCATTTTATAACTTTACGAGTGAAAATTATAAATTTCAAGAGTTTTCAACAAAGTCTCATTTGGGTCCAAAATAACGTCCAAAAACTAAATTATGTGAAATCTCTACACAACCTACCTTTTATTTCACGTGTCACTCACGTTCTCACCACAGTTCTCAAAATGATATATATCAATATCGGAAAAATCAGAAATTATACTACACAGGTATAATTCACTATTCATAAAATACCAAAAAAGTTAAATAACATTTAAATCACATAAATGTCATTTAATCGTGCCAAAGCAAAATGGACTATCATATTCTAGTGTCCTTACTGACACCTTACCGTTGACCCACAGTCAACCTCATCTCAATCCAATTATCAAATAACATTGATATACTCACAACTTTCCAATTATGTATGATAAAACTATGAAATTTTGGAACGGGTGTGACAGAGCCATCACCGGAGCCATCACCACTACCCCAACTCTCTTCTCTCTCTAACTTTCTCTCTCCTCCCCCTCCATAGCCACCACCACCACCATCTCTCTGTCTTCCCCCTCCATTGCCACCTCCACTTCCGGCCACCACCACCGCCGGCCACACAAAAATCATGGCCAAATTGATCTCAGTCATCCTAAGTGAAATTTCTCTTACGATGACTGATCTCAGTCCACCTCCACCACCGAAACTTCCACCTCCACCACCACCACTACCAGTCTCTACCGCCACCGTCCCTAATCCACCACCACCACCAGTTTCCACCGCCACCACCACCACCATCACCACCGTCCCATTTGAATAGAGAAATTTGTAAGACAAATTTCACTTAGGATATATCCTGAGTCAAATTTGACTTACTGAGTGCTCGTCGGAGATTGAGAGGGTGGTGGTCGCCGGAGATGGCGAGGGTGGTGGCTGGAGGTCAATCGAGTGGTAGGGAGTGGTCATTAGTGGTTAGGAGTGGCGTTGTGGTGGTCAAAAAGTGCAATGGAGGTGGTCGCCGGAGATGGCAATGTGGTGGTCGCCGGAGATGGCGAGGGTGGTGGCCGGAGGTGGCAGGGGTGGTGGTCGGAGGTGGTGTGGAGTAGTGGTAATGGTGGCTAGGGTTTGTTTAGGGTTAGAGGTTGAAGGTGAGGGTATTTTTGTCTATGGACATTTGGGAGGACTCATACCCAATGTGTATTTTAAGTTGTCCTTGATCCCAATAAAGCCCTTCTTAATGACCTTTTATCCAATTTTCCCAAAAAAAAAAAAGATTACCACAGTGACGAATTATGCTAAGTCACTTCTTCCAACAAGTTTATTACCAGAATCTCAGATTATCAACTACATTTAACAACTTCATATTTAGAACAGTTATGAATTTCTAAAAAAAAAGTTCATCTTACTTTTTGTATAATTTCTCACTTTTTAATACCATGTTCCTTCATAAAAAGTGATAAATTCTGCAATAATTGTTCATCAAAATTCTCACATATTTTCTACGAATCTTGAATTTCCACCACAATAGTTGTTAATCCTCTCCTTCATATCTGAACAAAATATCATACGAATTTTGAATTTAAAGATTAAATGTTCATAAACCAAGAATCCTACTCTTTTCAACACAACCACCTTGATTTTAGGAATAAAACTCCCCACATCCAAAATCTCTTAAATTTTCGACTACCTTACCTATAACTATCGATTTTCAATCCCTAAAATACACAGAGTTGTTCTATTATATATATATACACACATAATATTTACTTCCCATAACTATATACATGGAGAGAGAGAGAGAGAGAGAGAGAGAGAGAGAGAAAATTTGCTCACAAACTCTTGATAATTTCACACTACGTATTCAGAACTTCATACTTAAAAAGTGAAAAAATTATCACTGAGATTTCGCTAAATAGTGTGAAATTTCTCACTATATTAACTAAGTATGAAAATAGTGAGAATTTCATATTTTAATGTGTATAACGATTGAAAATTTCTTACTTATACTAGAAGGGTAGAATAACCCACTTTTAAAAACAAAAATAAGCATACACAGAGAGGATTTCATGAGAAAATTATCAACAATTAACAATTTTCGAGAAGAATTAAAATATATATATACATATCACACCTTTTAAACGGATATGACGAGTAATTTCTCACAAAATGAAAATAAATTTCTCACCTTTTCAATACAAATTTCTCACTTTTAGGTGAGAAATTCTCACTTTTCTATGAAAAATTCTAACTTTTCTCTCTATACCAGAACTCCAGACTGTGCTTCTCTCGAATTTTTTATCTGTGATTCTCTTTCTTGCATCAATCTGTGTCGAGAACTCCGGCCTTCAAGCTTCTTGTTCTCATCCACAACACAAATTGTTACCAGTCCTGTAGAACCTCCAAAGATGGCTCGCTACTCTCTGATTCATCAACTTCGGCGACGGCATCGGCGTCAATCGGAAGGTAAGGTTGATCGGCAATGACCGTTGGAAAGTGCATGAGTAGCTTCTTCAATGGTTTGTAATAGAGAATTTTTCCTCCAATCGCGTACGGCTTCTTTAATATGCATCAAAAATTCCTTCCCAAACTTTATCTCAACGATGATGATGATGATGATGATGATGAATATAATCCTTTGTATGGTTGTATTTTAGAGAAAGAGAGAAGAATTGGAGAGAGAGAGAGATAAGAACTATGGAGTTTCAGACTTCTCTCTCTCTCTCTCTATATATATATATATTTATAGATAGTTGTTTGGGGTTTGAATTAATCCCTAAATTCAAGCCTTTGTAACAAATATATGTATATAGAAATATATGTAATGAAGGGTATATTGGTCCGCAAAATCTCTATCAAATTGGGAAAAATGACTAAATTCTAATTAGCTTCCAAAATCTAGGACTAATTATTATACATGCAATCTGGATATGGTCAATTCCTATTAATGACCCAAAATAGGGACCAAATCTTATATTTCTATTTTTTAAATTCATCATTTTTTTACCTTCCCAAAATGTGATTTGAAAGAAAGTATTTTCTAAAGCCATTTAAAAAGTGTGTTTTTATAAGAGTGCATTTTTGCTCACTCATTTAAGGGTTGGGTGAGCATAATCCAAGCACCCCATTGGCCAATGCAGTGAGACTCATGATTAAATTAATCGTGAGTCTCACTACATTGGCCAATAAAATACTTAAATTATGATCATCCAAGGTGAGCAAATGTGGACTCTTTTTATAATGACTTCAAATAACCGTTTTAGTATGACTTGCAACCCTCTTTGAAGTCGAGTCATCTTTTCAAACGACACTTAGGAAAAAAATAAAAAATTTGGAAAATAAGTTGATAGGCTCGGTAAAAAAAAATTGAGGAATTGATGGTCTGGTAAAAAAATTCTCTTTATATGTTTTGTTTTGACTACGTTAAAATTTACGTGATAAATTTATTCTTTCTTATATCAGTGTTAATTTGATAAATCTATTTTGCTAATTTAAACTGTGGTTTTCTAGCTCATACTCATACAATCTTACATATTTTTATGCTTTCATTCCTTTGATGTATCATGACTCATGAGACTGAACACAATGCTTCAGAAAAAAAAAAATTTGTTATTATCTCCATATAGCAATTTTGTTGTATTAAGAAGATTTAGTCAAATTTGATGTCTTTGTTTGTTGTATGAGTTGGAGTACAAAAGCTTGATGTGGCAAATCAAATTTGCTTCAAATTAAAAATTGTCATTTCAAAAATTACACTGATCTCGTGAGATTTACATTCATATAACACTTAGATCCCTTTCGTTAGTGAACAATTAGCTGTTTTTTTAAGTTAATTAATTTGGCCTTATTAAAGTCCAAAACGTTATAAATACAAAATTGCAACCTTTTTTTTTTTTTTTTTTTTTCTTTTTTCCTTCTGTTTGTCTTGAGGGCTAGTTTGTCTTTTCTAAATTTTATGATTAAATTTTTAAATTTTATTTCAAGGGTGGATTGATATTTTTTTACTATACCACTAGCAGTGTTGAATTCGATCTTTGACATGAAAGATCAATAATCACGAGAGACGTTCATGTATTTTGAAATAATCTAAGTTGAATGTACCCGTATGTATTTTTGGGGGATGAAGGAGGTTTGAGAGATGAAATAGACTATGAGAATCTTTTGGTGTGCTGGCATTTTATCCTATCTGGAAGACTGGAACTATATATGTGTGTGTGGATTACTGATTTTAAGTTCACTACCGCGTACTTTGAGTTTGAGTACATAGTTTAAGTTTTTTCCCAAAAATTAAGTACTTAGTTTAAGTTCAATGGTTGATTCAGTGAGGCCCGTGAGGGTGATAAGCCTCAAATATCAATTGATAGTCCAATTGACTTTGGTATTTGAATGAACTCTAAAAATATAAACAAACCCCGAAACCAAAAATCGAAATGTTATCAAACGGGACTACACATGTGTATAGAAAAAAAAAAAAAAAAAAAGAATAAATTATAGTAACACTCCCTGAACTATGACCGTTTTTCGATAATACTCCCTAAACTTTAAAACTGAACAAATTCACCCCTAAAGTATCGTTTGTTGACACTAAAACCTCTTATTTAGGGGTGAGTTTGTTCATTTTAGATAATTTAGAAATTGAGTCTGTTCACTTTCAAATTTTATGGGATATTAGTGAAAAACGGTCTTAGTTCAAGAAGTGGTGCTATGATTTACCCCAAAAAAAAAATTTTATTAGTTACAACAATTTTTTAACAAAAAATACAAAGTTTTATATATAGGTAATTTATATCACAATTGGATTGAATATGTACTCAAATCATTCTGATTATACTCAAATCTCGTGAACCAAATTTGAATTAAAAACCAAAAATTTCTCAGTCAGTGCATGAACTTATAATCGAATCTTAGTGGGGTCCAAATCATGTTAAATATTTTATCGAATGACCTAAGTTTATTGTCTGACCATTTCCCTTTTGATCATGCAATTTCAATCCAATTTCAACGAGCTGAACTTGGGCTTACTTCAAGGCCTAAGTTTCCAATAAAATTGAGCTTGAGCTTAAGCATATCTAAGCTATGTAAAAATCACAAAGCTAGGGACCAGAGTTCTAGTACAAGTTGCTAGTAGTTTACGCACAGAGTTCCTTGGTTCACATCACCCAAAACACTTAACATCACTCATTTTAACCGAGGGTAATACTTGGGACACAACCTTCATACAACTTTCATACAACCTCTCCAAAAGATGTGTCTATCTCTTTCCTGTGTCACTGTGGGGTCTAGTGACATCACAGGAGAGAGATAGACACATCTTTTGGGGAGGTTGTATGAAAGTTGTATGAAGATTGTGTCCCAAATATTACTCTTTAACCAAACCCAAACCCATTTTGGATTAATGATATACTTCTCAAATAATGAAGTAGAGTGAGTACCATTGAGAACTTTTTAAATTTTGAAGCCAGAAAGTCCATACTAGTGACTCCGTCTACCTTTACTATGTTTCAACTTTCAAGACTTTTCCTCGTGGCTTGCTGTTTGGTTGGAAAATTTATACGTGTGTGCGAGCGTGTCAGGTAAGCAAATTGCCAATGTATAAATGTGATTATCCAAACTGCGCCTCACCAAGCAAATTGTGGTGACGTTCGATGCCTTAAATAGACTTTAATCGTGTAAAGATGTACTTAATTGAAGCACTTCGAACTTATTCTAAGACAACTACTCCTAAGAAAAACAGTAAGGAAAAACAATAAAGTAAAAAAACTACTTTTATTAAATTAAAGTAACTACAATCTAACCTTGAAGATGACTTCGAAGGTGTTCTACTCCTAAATCTAAGTATCTAGATAACAATACAGTAAGAGTATTGAGAGATATATGTTGATGTTGATCGAAGGATCTCTTCTCGAATGCACAATCCTTTTATTTATAGACGTGAAGGCTACTCAGCAACCTCATTTGAATGTTCCCTCCTCTTTTCAAACTGATAACTGCTCTCACACGTGGCATATTCTCGAGTTGACATCTGTTTTTCAGTTACTTCATGATAATTAACACGTGTCCTCTAGCAGTTAAATATTTGAACAAAATGAATCAGCAACAACTGCTCATAACGGTTCCAGCATTCATCAGTGTCCACCAATTATCCTGCCACATAGAATCTTACGTGTCAATTTTGCATTGGCTGGATATTTTCATCACAAACATTACCCCCCGCGCCATTTTCCTTTTGGTTCAAAAAAGATAATGGTGATCATGGCTAGATCATGCTGGGTAGTTAGCATCTTATATAATCTTCGAATGTTTTTTAAATTGCATGTTTGCTTCTTCACTTATCTTCACATAAACCATTGTATCTGCTTGATCCTTGAACCCTTCAATCTACCTTGTTCCTTCGAATCTGTTCTATTAATCATGTCCTCTTCTCAATCTTCTTTTAATACCAGTAATTACTTTCCTCTAGATCTTCCTGAAGAAGTGATGCTATCAACCAAACGCCCTGAAATTTCTTCTCGAACCAATTGGGACCTCCCTGAAATTCCTCCTGAACCCTTCACCTACTCGAAATGGGGAAAATGGCATGAGATGCTAAACAGGCCAAATGCTTCTTCATCAGGGCAAGATTCATCTTCGAGTTCTTCTAAATCAATTTACAACAATCAAACATTTCCTCCTGCTTGGGAGCAACTTGTTTCTCATGGTGAAGGGGTAGGATATTATAAAGGCATGACGCTCGAAACCCCAATTACGATGCCTTCGATTGTTCATCCAAACTTCGAATATCCTGAAACTGAAGGTACCATTTGAAGTAGAACCATAAAACCGTACTATCCATTTTCGAATCGTCTCTCCCGAGAACAAAATCTGTTGAATGCCTGGTTGATCTCCTCAACCAGTCCTCCTGGTGAGAGACTTCAAAGAGATAATATCTTAATTCCTCAAGGCAGACCCCCCATTCACACATATGTAAGAGCATCTCATGAAAATTTTTCTAATGAGCTGTCACGCCCCGACGTAGCATAATACAGGAAAGCATTTAATTTTCTTTATGGACTCGTAGGTCGTGACAAGTGAGTATGACCAATTGTCCCTGCAAACAAATAACTTAAAAGCATTTCTAGAGCAAAGGATACTAATAAACATAATCCTCCAAAATTAATACTTACTAACTATTACAGCAGTCATAAACTTGGGCACAAAACGCCTTATTCAAATGTCTAAAACTAGTTTATTACAACCCAAATTAAAAGACATAGGAAAAATAAAGCAGCCTCCTAGAAAGTCTCCTGCTTCTAACTAGCATAGTCGAAGTACCCTGGCTGCTCCTGACCCTGAAAATCTGGACATACAGTCCAGGACGCATCAACGCAGTCAGCTTATGCAAGCTGGTGAGCAAAATAAACAAGTGCTCGCAATGTATGTATAAGCAAATAAACAGCGGTGCAATTTAACTTTAAAAGCAATAGATTCAAGGTTCCAATTCCAACATAAGTAACAAGGAAAATAAAGTAAGACATAAATATGCGACCGTGCATGAACAATGTAACTTCTCATCTTTCTGACTCTTTTCCCTCAACAAACTTGATTCAACAAAACCATAACCTCAGATACCAGGAATAATATCTGATCGATATCCAAAACAGCACACCATACCACTACTTTAGATACCAGGAATAATATCTGATCGATATCTAAGCCGCACTCAATACCATCGTTTCGTATACCAGGAATAATATCCAATCGATATCCGAAACGAGCGCCCTAGATACCAGGAATAATATCTGATTGATATCCAAGTCGTAACTCAATACCATCGCTTCGGATACCAGGAATAATATCCGATCGATATCTGTCACGCCCCGGAACGGCATAAATAGAGAAAAATAAATTTCCTTTATGGGTCCATAAGGAATGACAGGTGAAAGTCACTAATAAATAATCCACACCACGCAGTACTAGTCCAAAAGAAAAGCAACAGTAAGCAACTGAAAGTAGCACACAGTGCTAACTATTACAAAATATCAGAGTATGGTCCACAGGATCACAACAGGTCTGAAGACGACAAATGCCCAAGTACCCGTTAACAAAAGATTAAACTGAACAACTGAAATTAAATCTAATTATAACATCTTCAGTCTTCAACTGGCATAAGGATAATCCTTCCTGGCGTAACTGTCATCGGTGGGGCCCTCCTCTGGATAATAGTCATTAGTGTACTGGTCCTTACCTGCAGAATAAGGGACAGGATATTCTGGACGGGGAATGTCCAGGCAATAAAAGGCCGTCAGCTTACTGAGAGCTGAGTGAGCATAAACTAACGAAGTACCAGTTATCTGAAATAAACACAAGCTTATGAAAACACGAGTTAACATCCTATTATAACCATATCTTGTTTCTCTATTCATTCTTGTAAACCGACCCTTAACGTCTTGTTACTCGAATACTGAACTCAACATATTCTGATCTTTCCTGAACAGACTCAATCGTTTAACTCTAGGGATACACCCTTATTCTGTCCATCGCTTTTAAGAGCATATGAACAGCTCACCGCATGTCATGGACTCCACGTCAGTCTGTCCCCAGCTTTTAAGAACAATGGTCCTGTTCACCGCATTTCAGGGATATAACGTTTCGAACAAGGCATATCAATCTTATTGCCACGACTCAACGTCATCTACTAGTGATCCCAGCTCACCGCTTTTAAGAACAATGGTCCTGTTCACCGCTTTTAAGAGCATATCATAGATCATCCAGTCTATCTTAGGACTATTTGGTCCAGCTCACCGCTTTTAAGAGCATATGCACAGCTCACCGCTTTTAAGAGCATATCATGACCGAACGTACATCCACGTACCATTCCCAGAACTTACCAAACCTACTTACGTTCCATTCTATATCGACATATGACAAAACTCCCAATGTGGCCTGACTACTTGGATTAAAAGAAATCGGATATCAAACTCATATCAGAATCAACACGTCACCCATGTCTTCATATTACTTTTTATTCATTATCCATTAATCTTTGGTGTCACATTACTCCTGTCTAACCCATAGTCGCATAAGGGAATCCGAATCAGGAATCGAACAACTAAACCTCTTATATAATAAACAGGCAAAAGAATCCATGTCCTGATCATGTCAATCGATTGGAACATAGGTTCAATCGATTGGAGCAAAAGTTATGTCAATCGATTGATAAACATGTCAATCGATTGGAATAATGTCAATCGATTGAAAATCCTATTCAATCGATTGGGATGCAACTGATGTCAATCGATTGAGATTATGTCAATCGATTGGAACTACGTCTTCTCCAGCAGATTGTAAAAACAGCATATATAAACGTACATAACATGCATGTAACCCATCTAAACATCATAATAGCTTATATAAACTTCATATAAAGGGACCAAGTGAGTTAGGACTCACCTAGGGTGCGTTTGGCTTGGGTTCCAATTTGAAATCTCCAAACTCTCTCTCTTCTTCTTCTCTGTCTCTGCCTTCTTTCTCTCTGTCTCTTCCTTCTTCTTCTTTTCTGCTTCTTCTCCTTCTTCTTTTCTGCTGCCGAAGGAGTGAGTGTGTGTGAGGGTGTGTATATATGTAGATATATAGAGATATAGATAGATATATGTATATATCTCACAAGAGTATGTATATTTCTCTCCCAAGGTCTGAAAAACAGCCCCAAGGCCATGAATGAACAAGTATATATAGGAATATGGGATTGCCACGCGTTTAAAGCTGAAGGAAAGAAGAAAACATTTCTCATGTTATGTCAATCGATTGAGACACCAGTCAATCGATTAGTAACAGATATTTGTAGTCAATCGATTGGAAATAATGTCAATCGATTGGGATCATGTCAATCGATTGGAAATGTTGACACGTAATCACTTTTAGTCGGTTGAATGTAAATCGATTGGGATAACTTATCAATCGATTGGTATCAAAAAAGTGTCAATCGATTGGGAATATGTCAATCGATTGGTATCAAAAATCACCAGAAGGAAGATAAAGTTTATACGAGTATAGAAATGAAATACCAGGTTTTATTAATATACCAAAATACAGGGTATTACAATATCCGAAACGAGCGCCCTAGATACCAGGAATAATATCTAAGCCGTAACTAAATACCATCGCTTCGGATACCAGGAATAATATCCGATCGATATCCGAAACGAGCGCCCTAGATACCAGGAATAATATCCGATCGATATCTAAGCCATAACTCAATACCATCACTTCGGATACCAGGAATAATATCTTATCGATATCCGAAATGAGCGCCCTAGATACCAGGAATAATATCCGATCGATATCTAAGCCGTACACAATACTGTCGCCTCCAATACCAGGAATAATATCCGATCAATATTGAGGTCGCACACCAGACCGCCACTCTTTACTCTTTTCACATTTTCTCACACACATGCATGTTGACACAACCTCGACCCTAATATGTATGTCAATGTTCACAGTTTGTAGCAACAATTATTAATCTCAAAGCGGGATACTCGTTCAACATAAACCTCGGTCTTAAACGTTCTTATAAGTCCAATACCTAATCAGTGAGCTTTTAAAACAGTATATCTGTCAAACAGTTCTTTAAAAACTTTCAAAACCTTTTCCAAACAGTCCCTTATATAAAAATACAGAAACTGTTCAAACTGCCAGGTCGCGCGAGAGGGTCGCGCGCGCGAAGGGGCAGAACAGGTCACGCGAGCAGGTCGTGTGAGCGAGCCTCGCGCGAGCGGGTCGTGCGCGCGAGTTCTTGCAGTTTCATCATCTTCCTCGTTTTCCCCTGTTTCTGGTTTTAAACTGAAATTATACCCATTTCTGTTTTCTGTTTCAATTATGCCATGCCATATATGGATCTCTTCGGTTTTCCGCGTAGATTACAAATATGCAATCAATTTAAACTAATACAGATTATATCTCTAGATATTCGCGATTAAAGTGAGGATGTCAAAACTTTAAATCATCAATACGTCGCCATACGGATAAATTACTGCGTAGGACTCGAACCACAGCTTATTGGGACTAAGATCTTCCAAAATCAATTCACGGAATTGATTTTGGTTGAGTTTGGTAAAACTCCAATTCAAAGCTTTCATGGTGTTTATACATATATACACATATACACTGAAATATACATATATATACGTTGAGAGTGAGTTTATAATACTCACTAAGGGCAAAAATTACAGAGAATTTGAGACCGAGAATTTCGCCGCAATAAACCGTCGTTTGAGAATTTCTCCTCCGATTCTTCCTCTTAATCTTGAATTATGTAAGTGTATCTATGTATATGTATGTGACTGAATATATATATATGTATATATAATCTGTATGTGTTGTGTGTGTGTGATCTTGAGAGAGCAAGAGAGTGATTGAGAGAATTTGAGGGAGATTGAGAGTGACACAGTGAGTGATATGAGAGGATATTGAGAGATGAGAGACAACCCAACGTATATATAAACTGAGAAATTTGGGCTCCAAGCAATAAGGAGAAATTACCCGGTGAGGTTGAGCTCACATGCTCCCTCACCCAAGACGCGGTATAGACGCAGATTGAAATTAAAACTGGTATTTTACGGTTGAAATAAAAATGCAGAAAATAATATTAGCGTAGGAATAAATTCCGGGTTGTACAAAAATATAGATATCGATTTTGAAACCATAGAAAATATTTTTCTATATTTAAGAAAATTACGGTTTCGCCCCAGATAATTATTTATAAATAGAAATTAAATTGAAATAAACATTTATTAATGGAAAGGAAATACAGGGTGTTATACTCTACCCACCTTAACAGAGATTTTGCCCCAAAATCTGAGCTAACGAATCCTGAAACAACTCGGGGTATCTAGTCCTTATGTCTGACTCTAACTCCCACGATGCTTCTCCCTCGTCATGATGCTTCCACTGAACCTTAACCAAAGGAACGTTCCTTCTTCTCAGCCTCTTGATACTCTAATCAAGAATCCTCACAGGTCTATCCTTGTAGACAACATTCTGACTCGTCTCTATATCATCAAAATTAACCACATGTGAAGGGTCCCGTATGTATTTCCTTAACATACTGACATGGAACACGTTATGAACACCAGGCATCTTTGGTGGCAACGCGAGTCGATAAGCCACTTTCCCAACACGCTCCAATATCTCAAACGGTCCGATGAAACGAGGTGCCAACTTCCCTCTTTTCTGACCAAAACGTACTACTCCCCAAACAGGTGAAACCTTAAGGAGTACGTGATCTCCGATACTGAACTCCAAATCCTTTCGTCGCCGATCCGCATAACTCTTGTGTCTACTCTGTGCAGTTTTCATTCTTTCCTTGACCAGTGAAATCTTCTCATTGGTTTCTCTCACCAAATCTGGTCCCAAAAGTTCTGTGTCTCCCACTTCAGCCCAACACAACGGAGATCGACATAGCCGTCCGTACAAAGCTTCGAACGGCGTCATCCCAATACTCGAGTGATAACTGTAGTTATAAGCAAATTCGACCAACGGCAAGTGCGTCTCCCAAGACTCTTCAAAGTCAATCACACAAGCTCTGAGCATATCTTCCATAATCTGATTAACACTCTCGGTTTGTCCATCAGTCTGAGGATGGAAATCAGTACTCATCTTGAGCGAATTTCCCATAGCCTTCTGCAAACATTCCCAAAATCCCGAGGTAAAACGTGTATCGCGATCTGATACAATCGACATAGGCACACCGTGCAGTCGCACCACTTGCTGTAGATATATTCGACTCATCCTTTCTACTGGGTAAGTCATATTGTACGCGATGAAGTATGCAGACTTCGTCAGACGATCCACAATTACCCAAATCGCGTCATGATTCTGTTGTGACCGGGGTAGTCCAACAACGAAATCCATAGTTATATGTTCCCACTTCCATCCTGGAACAGGTAAGGGTTGCAACAATCCCGAGGGTCTCTGATGTTCGGCCTTCACTTGTTAACAAGTCAAACATTTAGACACAAACTCGGCTACTTCTCGTTTCATTCCTTCCCACCAGAAGTTTCTCTTTAAATCCTTATACATTTTTGTTCCTCCTGGGTGTACTGTCAGTCTCGATTTATGTGCTTCTTCAAGAATATCTTTTCTCAATTTCCCAGAATCTGGCACACACAATCTGTCTCGACATCGGTATCCTCCATCGGTCCCAACCTTCCATTCTGTAGGGTCCTTTTCCGACATCTTGGCGAACCATACTTGAAACTTCTCGTCCTTCTTTTGGGCCTCGATAATTCGACTCACAAGTGTTGGTTGTACCATGAGGCATCCAAAGTGTTGCCCGACACTTCCCTCAAAACTCTGCATATCAATCATTTCTCGTGAGGAATTAGAGGAGTCATTTCGTATAGATTGCTTTTAAATAAAGACTGGGAAATTGGATGATTGTGCACTATTCAACACGACTTGCAGTCAGCAGCTTTATTTAAGAGAGAATAGGGAGTAATCATCAATGAAGCAATCATTCCTTGAGGTTTCTGACTTAGGGCGTCAGCAACTACATTAGCCTTACCAGGGTGGTACTCTAATCTAAAGTCGTAGTCTAAAGTGGTACTCTAATCAGCTCTATCCACCGACGTTGCCTCATGTTCAACTATTTCTGAGTAAACAAATACTTGAGGCTCTTGTGGTCTGAGAATAAATCAAACTTCTCCCCGTAGAGGTAGTGTCTCCAGATCTTAAGTGGGAACACGATTGCTGCTAGCTCCAAATCATGAGTTGGGTAATTCAATTCATTTGGCTTCAACTGTCGTGAACCATAGGCGATAACCTTACCGTCTTGCATAAGGACACATCCCAATCCTTGATAAGAGGCGTCACTAAAAATAGTGAACTTCTCACCATCCTTTGGTATCGCAAGCACTGGCGCTGTTGTCAATCTCTCTTTCAATTCTAGAAAAGCGCATTCATGCTTATCAGTCCATTCAAACTTCAAATCCTTCTTAGTCAAACCGGTTAACGGGGTTGCTATCTTGGAGAAACCCTCTACAAATCTCCGATAGTAACCAGCGAGTCCCAGAAAACTTCTGACTTCTGTAGCATTGGTTGGCCGAGTCCAATTCGCCACTGCATCGGTCTTTGATGAGTCAACCGCGATTCCTTGTTGAGAGATCACATGCCCGAGAAACTTAACTTCCTGAAGCCAGAATTCACACTTGCTGAATTTAGCATACAGGCGGTGATCCTTGAGAGTCTGCAACGCGATCCATAGATGTTGTTCATACTCTTCCTCTGACTTGGAATAGATCAAAATATCATTAATAAAGACAATAACGAATTGATCCAAATAGGGCTTGAATACTCTGTTCATCAAGTCCATAAACACAGCCGGAGCATTCGTCATCCCAAACGGCATCACTAAGAACTCATAGTGTCCATATCTCGTCCTGAAAGCAGTCTTGGGTATGTCTTCCTTCCGCACCCTCAACTGGTGATACCCTGACCGTAGATCAATCTTAGAAAAGGTCGTGGCTCCTTGCAACTGATCAAACAGATCGTCTATCCGAGGTAAAGGATACTTATTCTTAATAGTAACCTTATTCAATTCCCGGTAGTCAATACACAACCGCATTGTCCCATCCTTCTTCTTCACGAACAACACTGGTGCTCCCCAGGGTGAAGTACTTGGATGAACAAAACCTAACTTCTCAAGTTCTTGAACTTGTTCCTTCAGCTCCAACAACTTTGTAGGGGCCATCCTATAGGGAACCTTGGTTATAGGTCGAGTGCCTAGTACCAGTTCCACACAGAATTCTATGTCCCTCTCAGGTGGTAATCCAGAAATATCCCGGAATACTTCCTCAAATTCCTTGATCACCGGTATTGATGACACCGTCACCTATGCACTGACAACCTCAATGTTTGCTAGGCATCTGGTGAGGAACATATCACCCGAAGGGTTACATTGGAAATCGAAGAGTCGATTCCCATTGTCCGCAAATGTGATCCTCTTCCTTGCACAATCCAATTTCGCATGATTCTTCTCGAGCCAATCCATTCCTAGGATTATATCGAACTCCTTCATCGACAGAACCACCAATCTTACCAAAAGTTCACGATCTCCTAACCGTAGAGGACAATCCTTACATACATGTAATAACATGACGGTGGTCCCTAAGGGTGAGACAGCACTCAGAGCTTCCTCTAAACGTTGCGGTACTATTCCTAACTTCTGAACAATCTTAACAGATATAAAGGAATGTGTAGCACCCGTGTCGAATAAAACTTTAACATGAGAGTTAAACAAGGTTAGAGTACCTTCCACTACTCGTTGCTCAGGCGATTTCTCCTCATAAGCACCTTCTTCATAACTTGTTTCTTCATAACCAGCAGCCTCGGGGATAACAGCATTCAGGCGGGCCTGTCCTTGCTGACCGTGATTGCCTCTCCTAGGAGCCTTGCATTCCGGACTTATGTGACCTGGCATGCCACAATTATAGCACACCACTCCCGGACGATCAGCACGCCTAGTCAGTCTGCAATCTTTAGCTCGGTGACCGGGATTACCACAATTGAAGCAGTTATTGTTGTTGTTCCCTCCTGTTGCTCGAGGCGGATACTGCTGTACTGCTTGTGTCTGTTGAGGTTTCATCCCTCCATCCCAGGTCCTTTTCTGTCCCTGAGGGTACCCTAGTTTCTGTCCAGAATAACCCTTCTACGGAGGTCGATTTCCAAATGGCTTCGAATTCTGACAACCATCATTCTCTAACCCCGTAGCCAATCTTACCAGAGCTTCAAATGACTGGCCCAGATGCCCCATAGTCAGATGTCGGAGAGACAAGTTAAGACCCCAGTGATACTTCTTGATTTTTCTCTGGGGTGTGTCCACCATATGTGGAGCAAAGCAAGACAGACGCTCAAATCGAGTAGTGTACTCACGGACAGTTAGATTCCCTTGAGTCAATTCCATAAACTCTCTCTCTCTTGTCCTTCTCTTCTTCAGGAAAATACTTCTCGAGAAACCTTTCCTTGAACACCACCCACGGCATTCTCCTTACAGCTTCTTCCCCTATGGTCGCCTTTTCAGCATCCCACTAATCAGCCGCTGCATAAGACAGCTGAAAGATAGCCAGACGCTTCTTTTCCAGATCAGTGCACTCTATAGTCTCAAAGATACGCTCCATCTGGCATAGCCACTGTTCCGCTTTCCAGGGTTCATCAATCCCAGCAAAATACTCAGGTCGCAGAGCGCGAAACTCCTTGAGAAGCTTGTCTCTAGTCTGGTGGGCTTGCCTTCTATTCCCGTTATGATTCCCATTCTGATTATTGTTCCTTGTGTTCTGATCGCTAACCCTTTCCAATCTCCTTACAAAAGCCTCAAACATTCCGGTTGGATCTACTACCGGGGGTGTAGCTTCAATAGCGGGACGATTCCTGAGATTTCTTCCAGCCATATCTCAAGAGAAAGGTACCTATTCATCAATCAACAGAATTCGGTCAGCCTCTCGAGAAGAAAGAAAAATTCTCAACGATAGAAAGCGACTAAACACAGAATGAAGTCGAACTATCTTATCTTAATTCTATCTTAACGGGAGATCCTATGTGTTCTGGACAATTGGTCGAGCCATAACCTGGCTCTGATACCAAAAAGCCTGTCACGCCCCGACGTAGCATAATACAGGAAAGCATTTAATTTCCTTTATGGACTCGTAGGTCGTGACAAGTGAGTATGACCAATTGTCCCTGCAAACAAATAACTTAAAAGCATTTCTAGAGCAAAGGATACTAATAAACATAATCCTCCAAAATTAATACTTACTAATTATTACAGCAGTCATAAACTTGGGCACAAAACGCCTTATTCAAATGTCTAAAACTAGTTTATTACAACCCAAATTAAAAGACATAGGAAAAATAAAGCAGCCTCCTGGAAAGTCTCCTGCTTCTAACTAGCATAGTCGAAGTACCCTGGCTGCTCCTGACCCTGAAAATCTGGACATACAATCCAGGACGCATCAACGCCGTCAGCTTATGCAAGCTGGTGAGCAAAATAAACAAGTGCTCGCAATGTATATATAAGCAAATAAATAGCGGTGCAATTTAACTTTAAAAGCAATAGATTCAAGGTTCTAATTCCAACATAAGTAACGGGGGAAATAAAGTAAGACATAAATATGCGACTGTGCATGAACAATGTAACTTCTCATCTTTCTGACTCTTTTCCCTCAACAAACTTGATTCAACAAAACCATTACCTCATATACCAGGAATAATATTTTATCGATATCCAAAATAGCACACCATACCATTGCTTCAGATACCAGGAATAATATCCGATCGATATCTAAGCCGCACTCAATACCATCATTTCGGATACCAGGAATAATATCCGATCGATATCTGAAACGAGCGCCCTAGATACCAGTAATAATATCCGATCGATATCCAAGCCGTAACTCAATACCATCGCTTCAGATACCAGGAATAATATCTGATCGATATTCGAAACGAGCGCCCTATCTGCCAGGAATAATATCCGATCGATATCTAAGCCGTAACTCAATACCATAGTTTCGGATACCAGGAATAATATTCGATCGATATCCGAAACGAGCGCCCTAGATACCAGGAATAATATCCGATCGATATCTAAGCCGTAACTCAATACCATCGCTTCGGATACCAGGAATAATATCCGATCGATATCCAAAACGAGCGCCCTAGATACCAGGAATAATATCCGATCGATATCTAAGCCGTACACAACACTGTCACCTCCAATACCAGGAATAATATCTGATTGATATTGAGGTCGCACACTATACCGCCACTCTTTACTCTTTTCACATTTTCTCACACACATGCATGTTGACACAACCTCGACCCTAATATGTATGTCAATGTTCACAGTTTGTAGCAACAATTATTAATCTCAAAGCGGGATACTCGTTCAACATAAACCTCGGTCTTAAACGTTCTTACAAGTCCAATACCTAATCAGTGAGCTTTTAAAACAGTATATTTGTCAAACTTTTATTTAAAAACTTTCAAAACCTTTTCCAAACAGTCCCTTATATAAAAATACAGAAAATGTTCAAACTGCCAGGTCGCGCGAGCGGGTCGCGCGCGCGAAGGGGGAGAACATGTCGCGCGAGCAGGCCGCGCGCGCGAAGGGGCAGAACAGGTCGCACGAGCTGGTCGTGCGAGCGAGCCTCGCGCGAGCGGGTTGCGCGCGCGAGTTCTTGAAGTTTCATCATCTTCCTCGTTTTCCCCTGTTTCTGGTTTTAAACTGAAATTATATTTATTTCTGTTTTCTGTTTCAATTATGCCATGCCATATATGGATCTCTTCGGTTTTCAGCGTAGATTACAAATATGCAATCAATTTAAACTAATACAGATTATATCTCTAGTTATTCGCGATTAAAGTGAGGATGTCAAAACTTTAAATCATCAATACGTCACCATACGGATAAATTACTGCGTAGGACTCGAACCACAACTTATTGGGACTAAGATCTTCCAAAATCAATTCACGGAATTGATTTTGGTTGAGTTTGGTAAAACTCCAATTCAAAGCTTTCATGGTGTTTATACATATATACACATATACACTTAAATATACATATATATACGTTGAGAGTGAGTTTATAATACTCACTGAGGGCAAAAATTACAGAGAATTTGAGACCGAGAATTTCGCCGCAATAAACCGTCGTTTGAGAATTTCTCCTCCGATTCTTCCTCTTAATCTTGAATTATGTAAGTGTATCTATGTATATGTATGTGACTGAATATATATATATGTATATATAATCTGTATGTGTTGTGTGTGTGTGATCTTGAGAGAGCAAGAGAGTGATTGAGAGAATTTGAGGGAGATTGAGAGTGACACAGTGAGTGATATGAGAGGATTGTGAGAGATGAGAGATAACCCAACGTATATATAAACTGAGAAATTTGGGCTCCAAGCAATAGGGAGAAATTACCCGGTGAGGTTGAGCTCACGTGCTCCCTCACTCAAGACGCGGTATAGACGCAGATTGAAATTAAAACTGGTATTTTACGGTTGAAATAAAAATGCAGAAAATAATATTAGCGTAGGAATAAATTCCGGGTTGTACAAAAATATAGATATCGATTTTGAAACCATAGAAAATATTTTTCTATATTTAAGAAAATTACGGTTTGGCCCCAGATAATTATTTATAAATAGAAATTAAATTGAAATAAACATTTATTAATGAAAAAGAAATACAGGGTGTTACATGAGCATTACTCCTCAGCTTTTCTTTCTAAATGCAAACTTTTCGAGAAAGATTATGAAGAGAGAGTACTTCTTTTCGACCATTCTGTGCTAGACTTTCCAGACACCAAAGTTCGAGTGGTGGATCCTACTGAAGATATTAGTGACCCTTTTCTAAAATTAGACCAACTATGCAAGTATGGTCCTACTTTGGAACACACTCCACCTATTCTGTCACCTTCTCCTTGCTTAATCATCCAAGCCCAAAGACTTCTGGTTGCCTTTTCACATCTTCCTTTCGCCATTTTACAAAATCTGAAAGCTCGAATTAATTTTGAATGGAGTTGCCACATCTTATGCCATGAATGGAATATTTCAACCCTTGTTCGAACCCAAATGGATTTCACCCTTCGAACCTTAGCTTCTCATATAAGGTGGCATTCCCATCACCAAGAAAGTATTCATCATTTGAATTACCTAATGGATCTTTTTTAGAGTCTTAAGGAAATATCTAATGCACTTCTCGATGAAGTCTTGGAATTCAAGGAAAAATACATCTATGGTTGCAGAAGCTCTGATGAAGAAAGCAATGTTTCTTATTACTCGAAAACTGACCTCGAAGGTCGAATTGCATATCTCAAAGAAGAAGCCAAAGCTATTGGCATATCTCTTCGAGGTAAAACTTCATTAGCCAAAGAGCTTCGAGGTCTTCGCAAAGCCTTATTCAAAATCAATTCGAGGCTAAATCAGTATGAAGATCAACTTAAGAAGGCTTACCTCACTCTTCGAAGCGAAGATAAATTGGCTTTACAAGCCAGGAACTTATGCCTCGAAATAGAACTAGAAGCAGAGTATTTTGCATATTATTGGGCTATGTTCCATAATTTAGTGACCTATGGGTTTCCACAGTTTTATCAATTATGTCTATGAATTGTAATTGCATTTTCCTTTCAATGTAATGAATTATGAAAAATTCATGTTTCCATTAATCAAACCAAGCTAGTTCATTCTGAACCAATCGTGTCTTTTCTTTTGGTACAACGGTCCAAAAAATAAGTAACCGAATCTAACGGCTACTTTTCAATAAATGCACCTTTTTCCAAATGTCACCAAAGGCTATAAATAGATAAGCAAAAGGGATAAATAAACCTTCTGACTCCTACAAGTTCATTTTGCCTTCTACTGATTCAGTTCGCACTCTGTTCTCTTTTCTTACCATTTTCTTTGCAATCCAATCAAAAAATGGCAAAAACTGGTGACAACACTCAACTTCAAAAAATCTGCGATGATTTTGAAAAGATCATCAAAGATGAACAAGAACGCTATTCGAAAGGGCAAGAGACTTCACTGATTCATGAGATTCTTGTTCCTATCACTTTTCCCAACCAGGAATCTTCAATTGCCGTAGGTCCTTGCTTGAGCACTCCCAGCCTGAAACTCCATGTTTACTACCCAAGATTAGGAGAGCAACACTTATCTTATCAACAAGAGATTCCAATCCCCAAATTTGATTGGAAGTTTCGACACTGGCCTAAACCTGCAAAGGATTGGCCTGAATGGGTAGATAGGATCTTAGAAAACAAAAGAGAAATTCTGATCACCACAGGGATTTATCATGCTGTTAATCTTTCTAAATTCCCCATCGAATCTAGCCCTAACCTAATAGCTGGATCTCTCTGTTTTTGGAACCCTATTTTTAACCATTTTCAATTTTGATTTGGTCCAATAGGTCCAACTGTCCTGGATATTTGTCACTTACTAGGGTTTTTATCTCATGGGGAAGATGCTCATCCTTATATGACTGAATTTGATAGTCCCTCAATCCATACTGACTCCAAATCATTAGGATACACTAACTTCCTAACTACTCACAGAAAAACATCAGGAGCAGTGACTGATAAGGAATATTATTGTTTCCTTTTATATTGGCTTTCGAAGCACCTATTCTGCACTTCTTCTCAGAGAGTTGTCCTCGAATTCTCTAATGTTGCCAGAGCCCTGGCTGCCGGTCCAAGGTTAGCCTTAGCTCCTTTCATTCTAGGATCTCTCTACAGATCCTTTTCTGATTTGTGTCTCGACCCTTTCCTTCTTACTCAAGGTGGTCCTTTCTGGATTTTACAATTATGATTATATGCTTATTTCCAAGAGATTCACAACTTAGGACCTCTATCCAATACTGTGGCCTATGGGACCTTCTTTGCTTTATTGCCTAATGTTGAAAAGACTTTTAAAGAATCCCTTTCCTTCTTTTTTAATCTTCCTGCAATAAGGCCAAACAAATTATTCAAACCATTCACCATCCTCTAAATGCCGAAGATAAAACTCCTCTCTCCCCCCATTGGCTTTGTCAAATATTGGACAGATCAGCAAATGCACTCGAATTGAAAGCTGCATGGGGAAGTTTCCTAATCAGCAGGGATTTGTTCTTTGGGAACACCCTTAGCATCAAGTCTCAAGGTGAACTCTACCTTCCTAATCAATTTTCGAGGCAATTTGGGCTTACTCAGTCAATCCCTTTCCCAATCAGAAGTCAAGCCAATATACTTATGGCTTACAAAACTCACTCGAAGGTGCCAGAATCAGTGATAACTGCTGCCTTGGCAGTTTATCATAATAAAGTTAGCAATTTGGAGTTTACCTCTCTACCTGTTTATACAACTTGTACTCCTGCATTCTCAAATTGGTGGGAAAATCTGATGTCAATAGAGATGGACAAGTGCCCACTTTTGAGATACATTGATTCGAAGCCACCAGGTAATCAAAATTCTAATTTAACCCTTCTCTTCTTATATGATAAAAATAAACCTGATGTGAATTTGTTTGAATTTTTCGACACAGGAGTGGCAATTGGAGAAGGCTCTTCACCAACAACCAGGACTTCAAAGGCCAAACCAAATGTTCTAATCCATTCGAAGGCCTTAAAAACTTCAACTCCTGCTCCACCATCCTCAAAACCAAAGAGAAAATTGGTCCTTCCATCAGAAAGCTCTCCTCCCACATCAGAGCATGTTGAATCTGAAGGAGAAGAAGAAATTAGTCCTGTCCCTGCCTTAAAGAAAAAGGCCAAGAAAACAGTTGAACCAACTAGTGGTTCGAAACTTAACAAAGAAGTCCCTATCCCAGCAATTCCTCTTTCAAGGTGGAACCTGAATTATCTCAAACCATTTCTGAATCATCACCTCAACATTCTGACCTTCTAGAGGTTCAGAAATCTCCTCCCTCTAGTGCTCAACCTCCATTAATTGAATACCAGCCAACAGTAAGTTATTTAAACTTTTTTGGTATATTTTTATACACACAAACACATTTTAATAAAAATGTTCATCCTTTGCTGTCCAGATTGAACCTACTCCCGAGACTGAGGCTGGTCCCTCAAAGATCAGCTCCAGTCCTGATCCTACAGCTGCTTCAGCATCAACTTCGACTGACCCAGAACCTATTCCTGGTGTCTCGAGTTCTGGGGAATTCCACATATCCCTTCCTCCCAACCTAACTCCTGAAGAAAGGATGGTCTGTAGTCTGTTTTGAAAATGGGAGACACTACTGTGACCAATGTCCAGGAATTTTTTCAACAGATGACAGGTCAAAGCAAGCCAAAGGTACCCTCTATAGATCCATTCGTTGCACTTGCCACATTGAGACTATTCAATAAAGTCTCTTTTGAAGTATTCGAGGACAAAGAAGTGCAAAGGGCTATGAAAATCTTGTGCCAATTCATGTTGGATAGTTCAGCCATAACTATTCCTGACAAGGAAACCATCTCTGCATTGATGTCTACCTTTGATTTTGACTGCTTTTTATTAGAAAAGGTCATCGAAGAGAGAAAGAAACTAGAATTTGACATGGAATATACAACAGAGAAGACTCTCGAGATGGACCAATTATTGGCAGACTTTGGTGAGAATAAAACTGCAATTGAAAAGCTTTCCAGCAAAGTTGACAAGCTTAAAAAGAAGCTCGAGATTGCAGAAACTGAACTGGCCGAATTGAAGGTGAAGCAAGGGAAAACTGAGACAAAGCTGCTGGCCTTGAAGACAGAAATTGAATCGAAGCCTTTGAAGAACCAAGAATCAATTTCAAGGCAGAAATTCATTCTTAGCCAGTCAAAATTGTATACTAGGTCTTGGGATAATTTTAGATTGAAGGCCCAATTTATAAGTAAACTGGTATGAAAGTTTATACCAATAGGACTCTGCAATGTATCAACATCTAATTTTTGTATCTTAATTTTAAATGTATCTTATTTTATGAATGCCACATTCCTTATTCTAAATTTCTTGCTTCCCAAATAGTGGGATAATACTGCTTAAGAAACCTACTATTGATTTTTCTCACATGGACAAATCCATTCAAATTTTTTAAATGGTAAAATCCACCTTTGAAAACCTTATGAATTTGGAATGGACCTTCCCATTTAGGGGACCATTTTCCATATTTTGGATCTTTAGATCCAATAGGCAATATTGTTTTCCAAACCAAGTCTCCTTCATCAAAGGTTCTTGGCTGTACCTTTTTATTATATCCCTTTGATGCCACTCTTTTTTGTATCAAAATATTATTGAGAGCTCTGATCCTCTCTTCATCAATATCTTCCAATTCAAGAGCCATAGATGTTTGGTAATCATCCAAAGATAACTGATTCTGCTTCATAACTCGAAGAAAATTAATCTTTATTTCAATAGGTAGAAATGCCTCATGTCCAAAAGTTAAGGCATAAGGAGATACACCTGTACTTGTTCGCTTCGAAGTCCTATATGCCCATAAAACTTCTGGCAAAATCTCATGCCATATCGTTGGATTATTTTTTATGACTTTAGCCATATTTTCTTTTATGACCTTATTAGTGGCTTCAGCCTGTCCATTCGATTGAGCATAATATGGGGTTGATTTTGACATTGTAATTCCCAACTTATTTGCAAATGCAACTACATCCCCTTCGAATACAGAAGCATTGTCAGATACAATGGTTTGTGGGATACCAAATCTGTAAATTATGTTTTCTAGGAATTTTACAATCATTGTTTGAGTCACAGTCTGCATAGGTTCTGCTTCTACCCATTTAGTAAAATAATCCGTGGCTAAAATAATGAATCCATGACCCTTCGAAGAAGGAGGACTGATTTTTTCTATTACATCTATGGCCCAACCTCTAAAAGGCCAAGGTTTTACCACATATTGAAGGTCAACAGTGGGCAAATGCTTCAAGGGGCCATGCTTTTGACATTCTTGACACCTTTTGGCAAACTCAATACAATCTTTTAAGATAGTTGGCCAATAAATGTTATGTCTTCGAAGTAACCATCTCATTTTAACCCCAGATTGATGGGCTCCACATAGTCCCTCATGAATTTGAGCTATAGCTTCTATTCCTTCGAGGTTGTCCAAACATTCTAGTAATAATCCATCACTCCCTTTTTTGAATAATTTTCCACTATATAAGATGTAATTGACAGATTTCATCCTTATACCTCGATCAGGATTTTCATTACATCATGAGAGATAATCTATGATTGGCTTTCTCCAATCATCATGAACTTCGATATTTGAGATATCAACCAAAGGTAATCTATCCACCAATATTGGTAATAATTTCCTATAAGTAACTTGCCCTATTTCAATATCTTCAATATTTGTTCTGAATCCAGATGCCTTCTGAGCTACATCATTAGCTTCTTCATTAAAACTTCTAGGAACATGCAAAAGGTTTACATTATCAAATTTAGATAATAAGTCAATTGTAGTGTCATAATATATTTTCAATGTATTGCTCATACATTTGTATGTCCCATTCATATGATTTATAACTAACTGGGAATCTCCAAATATATCTACAAATGTAGCTTCAAGGTCCAACAAGGTCTCAAGACCCATTATTAAGGCTTCATACTCAACTTGATTGTAGGTACACTGATTCGAATCCAGTTTGTAACCATATTTGGATCTAATCTTTTCAGGTGACTCAATAACAAAACCAATATCTACAGCAAATTCGGTTTTTGAACCATCAAACCATAATTTTCATGGACTAATAGTTATTTGTCCAATTTTATAATTTCCCTCTGTTTCGAGGCAATTTGGATGATCAGCCAAAAAATCTGCTAAGGCTTGGCCTTTTACTGCCTTTTGTGGTACATAAAACAGACAAAATTCTGACAAAGTTAAAAATCCATTTGCCAATTCGATTCCTCAAGATAAGTCGAGTCAACATATATTTAATCAAATCAAATTTAGCAATCACATAGACTTCAGTAGGAAGAAGATAATATCTTAATTTCATTACAGCAAAATACAAAGATAGACATAGTTTTTCCATAAAGGAATATTTGCATTCGACAGGATTTAAAAACCTACTAAGGTAATACACAGCCTGTTCTTTCTTATCATCATTATCTTGGGCTAATAAGACCCCAATTGATGCTTCGGCTGCTGAAATATATAGCTTCATAGGCCTATCTTCTCTTGGAGGCATTAATACTGGTGGCTTCACCAAATAATCCTTCAAGGCTTGAAATGCAGTCTGATGTTTGTCTTCCCATTTTAATTCTTCATGATCCTTCAATTTCAACAAAGGAGAAAAAATTAAAGTTTTTCCAGCAGTATTGGAGATAAACCTTCGAATGAAGTTAACCTGACCAAGGAACCTTTGTAATTCCTTCTTGGTTGAAGGAGGTTTACTTCGAATAATTGCTTGTGCCTTATTCTTATCCACTTGAATTCCTTTTTCATGTACCAAATATCCTAAAAAATTTCCAGTACTTACTCCAAAGGCACATTTTAATGGATTTAGCTTAAGTTTAAAAAATCTCATTCTCTCGAATGTTGACTTCATGTGTGTGAGATGATCATTGAATGTTCTTGATTTAACAATTATATCATCTATGTAACATTCTAGAAATGTTCCAATCATGTCATGGAAAATAGTATTCATGGCTCTCTGATAAGTAGCCCCTGCATTTTTCAAACCAAAAGGCATTTATACCCATTCGAAGGTACCTACACTACCTGGACACCTAAATGCAGTCTTATGAATGTCTTCATCAGCAATACATATTTGATTATATCCTAAATGACCATCCATCATGGACATTATAGTATTTCCAGCAAATCTATTAATTAATAAGTCAACTATTGGCATAGGATATTCATCTTTAGGTGTGGCTAAATTAAGATTTCTGTAATCGATACAAACTCTTAATTTACCATTTTTCTTCATAACTGGAACAACATTCGAAAGCCATTCAACATACCTGGCTGTTCTAATGAACCCTGCTTTGAGCAATCTTTCAATCTCTTCTTTAATCTTCATAATGACCTCTGGAGTCATCCTTCGAGGTTGTTACTTTACTGGTTTGTAGCCAACTTTGATAGGCAACCTATGTTCTACTAAACTTCTTTCGAGTCCTGGCAATTCATCATAATCCCAAGCAAAAAATCTCGAAATTCCTTTAACAACTCAACCAATTTATATTGGTCACACTTCTCAAGTTTAGAACTTAAGTAAGTAACTTTCTTTTGTTGATCTGATCCTAAATTGACTTCTAATAGAGGATCCTGTGATACTTCTTGTATTGAATTTTCTGGCAATCTAGACAATTATTCCCTGCCAATATCCTTTGATTCTTTTGAATCTTCCTCGAAGACATAGTCTGACCAGTTTATGGTCGAATCTTCCTCAATTCTTAACTCTAAATCTGCCATCATTAGCTTTTGTAAGACCAGTCGAATGGTCTCTTCAACATCTCCTATTTCCATAGGTGTATAAACCATTAAATCATTTTATCATCACCTAATGGTTCCAAAGAACCAAATGGCATTTCAGCCAAAATGTCCCAATTTTCTTTTGGAGATTCATCTTCTGATTCTTTAAGGTCAATTGGCTTGACATTATCTTGATACAATTGAGCTTCGACACAATTGGAACTTGTAAGAAAAGGCTGAACATCAGCCTTCACTGTTTTGACTTCACAATTTTCCTTTACAAGCAACAATTTCTGATGCATTGAAGAAGGAACACATTTATTAGCATGAATCCAATCTCTTCCCAATAAAGCATGATAACTAGGATTAGCATCTACCACAAAGAAAGCAGTTTTGGACTTGTTCGAACCTACTATGGTTTCAATGGGTATTACTCCTTTGGTGTTTTTCTTATCACCAGTAAATCCTGATATCATAATGTGAGTCTGTATCAGCTTTGCATTTTGTTTATTAATTTTTTTCAAAGTATTCTGAGGAATAATATTGACAGCTGCACCATTATCAACCAATACCTTGTTTAAAAGAACACCATTCAAACAAGCCTTTATATATAATGGTTTAAGATGCTTAGTCATTTCTGTTGATGGTTCTTCGAATGAATAAACAAAATTACAATCATTAAAAACAAACTCAGGAAGATTTACCTCAGAGACATCCTCAGTAGATGCTTCCATATCCATTTCTTCATTTATTTGTTGATCTTCTGTTGCTTCAAAGATTTTTGGTAACATGAATGTGGCAGTATTCACTTCCATATGTTCTGGAAATGTGCCAAACTGAATAAGCATATTTTCACCCTTAGTAGTTTCATTTTTGACGTTTTCCGGCCAAGACTTGAGATTCAACCACTGTCATTGCTTCATCCCCATCATCAATACTCATTGCCTTTTCCAATTCTAATACTTTGGTTTTAATAATGCTTTCCTCAGACATAGTATCAGAATTAACCTTTGTATTTCGATCAAACCTGGGATTAGGCCTCGAAATGTCACTAAAATCCCTTTTACTTTCATTTCCTGATTCTTGACTCTGAGTCTGCATTTTAGAAAATTCTTTCCACATAGTGAACTTCCTTTGCAATCTCCTTTGCTGAGTCCTATTTATCATAAGGACCATATTCTGGCTTTTTTCCTTGGGATGTTGCAGCACATGCCATGTATTATTTTCAACATGAGGAGGTTTAATCATCCTATTTTTGTTTTGAGGGCCTTGTTGTTCCATCATATTTTTGACTCTATCATCTTGCAAAACAAACCAATTTGGTACTCCTGATACCAATGTAGATTCACATGATTGTGATATCTCTCCAACTTCTGGTGTTTCCTTCAAAGCATTCATGTCTAATTCAGCCTGCACCACATGTGCTGGTACCAATTTTGATGGAATGAATTGGGGTTGTCTCTTTCTCTGTCATAACTTGAAATTTTAATTAAGGGTAAAAATGCATTTAAATGATTAGTGCGAGCCTGTTAATTATTTTAGGGCAGTATTTGAATTTATCTGAAGTTGTGTCACTATATTTATTTATTTATTTAATTAATTTCCTTTCTTATTTAATTTAATTTAATTTTATTATAATATATTTTTTTATATTTATCTTGGTGTTAAAGTGGGTACATGTTTTAAATAAGGTGTATAGGAGTAGACCACACATACACACACATGTACTACATATATCTACATCTCATTTAAATGCAAAGACCAAACAAAACAAATGTGGGCCCCACCCCATTTTAAAGAGCCGGCCATATCTCTCTCTCCTCATTTCATTTTTTTTTTCTTTTCCTTTCTCTCTCTCTCTTCTCCTTCTTCTTCCTTTATATCTATACATGTGGGTATACACCAAAAATCCTCCATGACCCTCTTCCTTCAAGCTCCAAATAGGCCATTAAGGAGTGATTTTCGTGAGATTTATCATTTCACAAAACATTCTTAGAATTTCAAGAGCTTTCTAGTAATACCCACGAAATTCATTTTGGTAGCCATTTCCATAGTTTTCCCAAATCACATAGAGCCTCCAAACTTCTCACCTTCATCTATGGAGGTCCATTGATGGAGTACTACATGCAGTGAGTTCTTGAGCTCTCAAGGACATCTCTTTTCATCTTCTTGGAGCCATTTGGAGTCCCTTGGTTCATTCTCAAATTTTGGGCTCTTCCATTTATTTTGGAAGAAATCTCCATTAAGATAGTTTTACATTGTGCAATTTTATATGTTATACATGTTTAAGATGTCTTGAGTTAACTTTTAGACTAGGAGAGAACTTAGACATATGTAATAGGATTTTCCCCTAAGTTGTAATGTTGGGGTTAATTTGTATAAATATGAGTTATATTCATTGATTGTGTAAGTTGTAAATTTGGGGTGCTAAATATAATTAGAATGATGATAGGAGAACAAATTGGATACATGCACTAAGTTTTCCCCCAAGTTGTAATGTTGGAATTATTATGCTTAAATGTAATTTAGATGCTTTAGTTGTGATTTTGGGGTGCTAAATATAATTAGAGGAATGTTAGAATAATAATTTGGACACATGCATTAGAATTACTCAAAGTTGTAAATTTAGAGTTGTATGCTAAAATTTGAATTTTGTGCTCTTGTTGTACTAAACTTGATTATGTGGTGCTAGATATGCTTAGGATGCTCCTTTTATATGTAAACACATGTTAGGACGTTAGTTTAGAAATTCTCGTTAGGAATGTTAAATTATGAAATTAAATTACATTATTTGAAGTTCTTGATATCATGTCTAATGGACTAGAATTATTGCTTATATATTGTAGTGGATCATTCTTAAAATCATTATCAACATCATATGCATTGAGGCCTAATCGGCAAGCATTACATGAACACGACATAAATATTTTGTTTTGAAAAGAGAAAAATTCCATGCGAGGGAATTTTATTTAAGAAATCCGGACGTGGGTTGTGATGTGAGACAGGGAGAATGACCCTTAGAAACATTCAAACTCCAGCTATATTCGGTTGGCTCCCGGAAGTTGGTATGCTACACTCCATGCGTGGGTGGCTCATGGTCCGGTAATGAGAGAGGTGTGCACATATCACGCATAGCCTTGCGGCTTTAATCATTTCATTGTAGCCACGGTGGCGATTCATTGTATCTCATTTCATTTTAGTCATGGATAGCATATAGACTTGTTACAATGTTTTCTACGAGTCGTCATTCTCATAAAAACGACAAAACATTTTTCAGGTGAGCTTGATAAAGGCAAAGGGCATATGTGACCCGACGCGTAGACGTTGACATCTTTTGTTCTATTTTGAAGACTTGTGCTTAGTTATGTAAATTTTAGCTAGTTGGAGAAGTTTGTAATAGTTAAGTGCTCTAAAAGAAATTGTTGTAATACTTTCATTACAAAACTTCTTGAGTTTGGACTTCCTTATTTTTGTCACTTGGGAAGCCTTGGTGTAAATTTGATGGACAAGTGTTAGTCCTTGTTTTTCCTACTTGTTAAATTTAATTATGTTATGTAAATTATGTTTCCGAGACCATAGAATCTCTTTTAAAGTTTTATGTATGTGTGTTTATTTGAATCCTTGCCGGATTCGTTTATGTTTGGTTTTGTCCTTGCCGGACTCATTATAATTGTATGAAATCCTTGCCGGATTTGTTTATGTTTGGTTTTGTCCTTGCCGGACTCATTGTATTTGTATGAAATCCTTGCCGGATTTGTCCATTTCGTTTATTAAAGGAAATGTTTTAAAATCTATCTCTCCCAATCTCTCCCTCTCCCATTCTTCCTCTCTTCATCTCTTTTACTCCTCGTTTTTATTAAATTTCGAATACTTGATGTTCTGTTTGGGCTAGACACATGTTATATGTTGTTTAGGACTTGTTTAGTCTTGTACCAATGTTTAAACTTGAAAATTTGGCATAGTTGGTAATGTTTCAAAATGCTGTCAAGTTACTGTCAAAAAGAAAAACTGCTACTGTTATTTCAGTTTTCTGCCCAAACGGTGAGGAATTGGAAAAAATGTCATTTGATGAAAGTTATGCAGAATTAAATTTTACATAGACTTACGTGGACAGAATGTGAAATGTTTAAAGATATAACCACATAGAGGTGTTTTAAAATTCAGCAATTAAAAAAAAATGCCCTTCTTCAAAGTTATTGTATTTTTCTTTCTCTCCTTGAAACTAGTACTTTTCCGGATAGTCTCTTAACTAAATCTTCTAGTGCTTTTGTTGGACTCATTAGCATGTAAGTCCATTTAGGATTTACGTATTAGTGAGTCATCCTTGTGGGAATCCCCGTGGGTTTCCAAAGTTGCTTCCGCATTTTGTGTAAAGATTTTAATTCTCTTCTCCCTATTTCTCTATCTTTTCTCTTTCCTCGCGCTTCGGTTTTCGGGGCGTGACATTCTCTGCATATCATAAGGTTTCTTTGGTACATGAGAGAATCCTGGCCTTATATATTGCATGTTCCTTGAGGGTCGAACATAGTTACTAACATGGAAATTCTTTGACAAATTGGTTTTAAAAGGAACCATTGGTTTTGAGGCATACTTTGCTGTCTTATGACCAGTATATGTTGAGGCTTGATAAATTGGTCCTCTGAACTGTCCTCTTTCAACATTCATGATTGGCTGAAAAGGAGGTCCATATGAAGTATTCACCCTCTTATGTTCGAACAAAGGCTGTTTATTTTTCCTGCCTGTCTTGACCCCAACCCTCTCATCATAAATTTCAGCATATATTTTTCCACAACCAATGCATAAATTCTTTGCATATTCCTGGTTGAAGACTGATAACTCAGGGCTTTTCCTTCGAGTCTTTTCATCTGATCCTCTGACTTTGCATTTTCTCTTTCTTTGACCAAAGTTTCGAAGGAAATATCATGGACATTGATTGACACCTCTTGTACTGCTGGGAATGGATCTTCATCAATCCCCATTTGTTTTTCAGGGAATTTCAGTTTCCCTTTCTTGATCAAATCTTGGATCCTGTCTCGAAAAATAGTACAATTATTAGTTAAATGAGTCCAAGAATTATGCCACTTGCAATATTTCTTATCTTTTAATTCATTATTAGAAGGTATTTTTGTCCCATCAGACAATTTGATAATTTTTCCTTCCAATAAATGATTAAATATTTCATCCAATTTATAAACATCGAATGAATATTTTTTGAATGATCCTTTGGATTTGTACACCTCAGCAGAAACATTTTTCTTCACAAGACCCTTACAAGTGAAAGGTTCTTTTCCTATTATTTCTGCAGCATCTATCTCATAATTAGGATCTTTATAATATGTTTTCATTGAAGAAGCATTCCTTTTATTTTCTTCTTCCAATAAAGCTTCATATCTAGAGACTCGAGCAGTTAATTCAACAAGATCTCTAAATTCTAAAGCATCGAATTTCTTTCTAAGTCTAAATTCGAGGTCATTTTGGGCCAACTGAACAAATTCAGGTTCAAGCAAAATGATTTTACACTTTGTTCTAGCCCTTTTGAACCTATTTATGAATTGAGCAGCCTTCTCATCAGGCTTTTGACATAGTCTGGCCAAGTTAGCCATTGACACTTCTGGTTCTGTCTGGAAAAACTGAGTGTGGAAGGATTCTTCCATCTGTGCCCAATTATAGATCGAATTAGGGGCTAAATTAGTAAACCAAGTAAATGCAGTATCTGTTAATGAACTAGGAAACAAATGAAGCCTAAGATATTCATTATTTCCTACATCAACACACTGACTGATGAATTTTGCTACATGTTCAACTGTGGATTGACTTCCATCTCCAGCAAACATAGCAAAGGTGGGGAATTTAAATCCCCTAGGGAATTCGATCCTATCAACCCAATCAGGATAAGGTTTCCTATAAACTGGAGTTTGTACCCCCCGAGCCATGGGTCCATAAACTTCATAGTTTAGGTTAATCATGTCATTTCTATCAACCATATTAAATAGTTGTTGATGACCTGGTTGACCCAAGGGAGGGTTCAGTATTGGAGGTGGTTGAGGATTATTATTATTATTATCCATTCTCCTAGGATTTTCATTCCTTCGACCCACTCCTATTCCAGTAGGGTCTGGTTCGAATATAGGATTATTGTTTATTCTCCTATTATGGCCTGCTATGTTTTCTCTAGGCCTTGGTTCTTCGAAATTTACTGATCTATAAACATGATCTTGACCATTCACATGGTTCCCTTGCATCCCTTCGAATACTGGAGGAGTATTATTAGGGATAGACATATAGAAACTTTCTTGCGAGTTAAGCCTAAAAGGAGGCCCATTCGTATGAGTCATAAGATTTGGCTGAAACAAGCCATGGGCATGACCTCTTTCATTCTGTCAAATCACAGAAGGATTTCCACTTGACACCATTACTGGTGTAAATTGTGGTATACTATTGTTAAGGGAAGTGATCAGAATATTAACATTCTGGATCATATTTCCCAAATGATCGAATATTGGTGTCAATTGATTCACCAAATCATGTTGAATTTCTGAACCAACATTCCCATTATTTGGAACTGAATTTAAATTTTCAACTCCTATTTCTGGGTTTTCATTGGTCGCATGATTCCCAGTATTCCTACTTTGAGGATCTTGGTGTGAAGAACCACCAGTCTCAGCAATATTAACACCAATATTGGCGTTATCAACAGACCTATTACTTCGAAGGTTTCTGTTTGCCATCTTTTGACACTAGTGTCCCACTGGGCGTGCCAAAAATGTTTGGTTGGAAAATTTATATGTGTGTGCGAGCGTGCCAGGCAAGCAAATTGCCAATGTGTAAATGTGATTATCCAAACTGCGCCTCACCAAGCAAATTATGGTGACGTTCGATGCCTTAAACAGGACTTTAATCGTGTAAAGATGTACTTAATTGAAGCACTTCGAACTTATTCTAAGACAACTACTCCTAAGAAAAACAGTAAGGAAAAACAATAAAGTAAAAAAACTACTTTTATTAAATTAAAGTAACTACAATCTAACCTTGAAAATGACTTCGAAGGTGTTCTACTCCTAAATCTAAGTATCTAGATAACAATACAGTAAGAGTATTGAGAGATATATGTTGATGTTGATCGAAGGATCTCTTCTCGAATGCACAATCCTTTTATTTATAGACGTGAAGGCTTCTTAGCAACCTCATTTGAATGTTCCCTCCTCTTTTCAAACTGATAACTGCTCTCACACGTGGCATATTCTCGAGTTGACATCTGTTTTTCAGTTACTTCATGATAATTAACACGTGTCCTCTAGCAGTTAAATATTTGAACCAAATGAATCAGCAACAACTGCTCATAACGGTTCCAGCATTCATCAGTGTCCACCAATTATCCTGCCACATAGAATCTTACGTGTCAATTTTGCATTGGCTGGATATTTTCATTACAAACACTTGCTAGTAGGAGTGGACACGAACAGAGTCACTCAACAAGGGCTCGAAGCTCGGCTCGATTAAGGCTAGGCTAGGCTAGGCTCGGCTCGACTCGCTCATTTGAGCTCGTGAACACGATCGATTAAGGCTCGCGAGCAAGCTCGTGAAAAAAGTCGTTAATAGATTTGATAAAGAGATTGTATAATGACTTTTATATATATTTATTGATCGGCGACGAATAGTTGCCGTTTATAGTTCTAAAAATACGCTTTGTTAGCCCATTTCATGTAGTTATTAGTTATTTTTTAATAAGTATTCTAAATTTTATAGGATTTGGAGCTTTAACTTGAAAATGCACAAAAATCCAATGATTAGTGGCTTTGGAAGTCATCCTAGGCTCAAATGGTGATTCCGGTGAAAGCTGAATGCAGTAGCAGTCTTGAAAAATCGCATTTTTGACAAATAATACTTTGGATTTGAGAAATTTCTCCAGAGATATAAAATGTAGATCTTCGAGTTACGGACGCGTGGCTTCAAACGGCGAGTCAATCCGAGTTCCGAGCAAAAAGTTATCGCAATTCTACGAAAGTCGCGCAGTGCAGCGAAAAGGACCTCGCGCGAGCGGGTCGCGCGAGCGACCTGTGCAAAAATCAAAAACACGTATTTTGTTAAATTAAAGTGCCCAGCGAAAGTGGTTTGTGCATATGACGTCCAGATTACAAAATATAGCAGTTTTAGTGCGATTTGGCTTAGGAAAGCTTCCTAAATCCTTCCAAACTCTATATAAATCCTATTCTAAATCAAATTGAAGGTTACACATCATTACACATCATTATACACATCAATATACAGCCATATTATACATTATTTTCAGCCATTGAAGAGAGAAAAGCAAGGAGAAGAAGAAGAAGACCAAGGATTCCCATGGGCTCCTCCATCAACCTCTTGCTGTTCATCAATTCTATGGCCAACTAAACCTAAATCTAGGGTTTCAATGAAACCCTAGCCAAGTAATAGGGTTTTATTTATGTTTTTATTTTAGTTTTATTATGTATGGATGATGATTACATGTTCCGAGGATTTTTATAAATAAATCGTGCTTCTAATTGATTAAATCATCACTTTCAAAGTTTATTCTTGTCTTAGATCTATTTTGACTGTGATGTGCTCAACGATCTATTCTTGCTGTGCTTGTTTAGGTTGTTTACATGTGATGGTGCTCTATTGATTCGTGCTATCAAGTATCCGAATAGTCCATGCCTAGGTTAGACGGATTAGATCACAACCCTAGTTTAGTGTGAGATAATTCGTGCTATCCGCAGATGGATTATGTTGGTGTTTGAACCATGATTATCTTCTTGTCGGAGGAATTGGGCTTGTAGCTACAATTCCCCATATTCATCCAATGTAATAAGTTAAAGTAACTCATAAATATTCCTATTATGAAGCTAGTGGTGGATTTGCAATCCTAGGTTCCCTTAAACATTATTTAAAACACTTTTAATTGCTTTCATAGTTTAGATTTATTTTTATTGTTATTAGTTTAATTAAATCCAAATCAAAATCCGTTTTTCCTAATTAATTAGACTTAGGTTTTAAAATTAAGTTGCTGTAGTAATCAATCTCTGTGGGTTCGACCTTTACTTCCACACTGCAAATCTTTTGAAAAGTAAAGAATACTTTTATATCTTGATATTGACAACATCAATTTTTGGCGCCGTTGCCGGGGATTGTATTACTACCTTTAGTTTTAGAATCGTAGTTTAGTTAATTCGTAAATATTAGATTAGGTTTCCTTTTCTTATTTTTCGTTTTATTTTTAGTTACTAACTTTTTTTTTTTTAATTATTATTTTGTAGTCAACGTTTCCGAGTGGAGCAGCTAATTACATCAAAGGAGCTTACGCAAATAAAAATATAAATAAAATTAAATAAATTGCTTCCTTTGGAATTCGCTTTAAACCGCTGTAAGTCAGGGCGTTGTGACGCACTATTTGCATTAGTTTAGGGTTAATTGCACTGCATTAGCTAGGAAACCCGGGGTGCTGGGCTTGACGCGGTCATTGCATTACAGGATAATTTGCATGCATCATAGTAGTTGAGTGCTTGTTATCTTATTTGCGTGATTGTTATTTGTTTATTTTGTTTAGTTAGTTTTTGTTTTTAATTTCTTTTCTTTTGTTTTAGTTTATGTTAGGTACACGTTCAAACAAACCGGAATTAAAACCTTTTGACTCTGAACTTGAACGTACATTAAGACTTAACAAGTCTTCAAACTTAACTTCTGAAACTTTTGTAATAGACGACGATTTGACACCAAAACCAACGTCTTTATTTGAGTCCGAAATACGTAGTACCCTTCAAAGACTAAAGAAACCACGCTTTCATAACATAGAACCAATTAAAATGGCAGACATTGGAAATAATAACGACAACAACCAAAATAACAACGGAGCTAATATGAATAATTTTAATATACCGCCACCTCCTCCACTTAAAGATTATTTTATTCCGACGACTTACACGCCACAAACATGTATTGAATTACCAGAGGCGACGGCATCTCACTTTGAGATAAAGTCGTCTACCATCTCGCTACTTCCATCATTCCATGGCCGTATAAATGAAGACCCTTATCAGCACTTAGGAGATTTCCAAGATATATGTTCTACTCTAAAAATCCAAAATTTCACTGATGATGAATTAAAATTGCGGCTCTTTCCATTCTCTTTAAAAGATAAAGCTAAATATTGGCTCCAATCTTTGGAGCCAAACACTATAAAAACATGGGAAGCATTACATACTGCATTTTTACAAAAGTTTTTCCCAATCACAAGAACTAATCAGATAAGAAAATCGATAACAAATTTTGTGATGCAAGATGGAGAAACACTTTACGACACGTGGGAAAATTTAAAGAATTATTACGTTCGTGTCCACATCATCAGGTTCCTAAGTGGCAGTTAGTACAAGTCTTTTACGAGGGACTTATTCCCTCAGTCCGTAATACTGTCGACGCCGTTTGTGCGGATACCTTCCTACACAAAAGCGCCGACGAGGCATGGAAAATCTTTGAAACATTAAGCGAGAATTCGATGCATCAGACTGTGTCAGTACGTTCCGAGGGATATCATTCACAACCTAAGAGAGAGGTAAAGTTCGAGTCAAGTCAGTCAATTGAAATAAAAGAACTATCTAAAAAACTTGACCGACTTTTAACAATGAACCAAATGATTACCTCACCCGCTTATGAAATTTGTGCATTATGTTCTGATCCTTCACATTCTATACTTGCATGTCCATCGGCGAGTCAATTTCCGGAATTCGTGGAGCAATACATTAATTCTATTCAACAATACCCACGAAATAATTATAATTCGACTGCTAATAATCCGGACGCGCCATGGAGAAACCATCCTAATTTTTCGTGGAAAAATAATAATAATAATAATGAGATGAATAATTTCCCTAACGCTTATAGACCTCAACAATGTCAATACCAACAACCTCCTCCTCCACCTCCACGTAATAATGCATTTGAGGAGAAGGTGTTGGCCTCACTTGAAAGTTTTGGTCCGGTGATCCAGTTAGTACATTCCCACACTCAGTCCATTGCAAAATTGGAGTCCCAAGTGGGACAAATAGTTAACACACTAAATCGTTTAACCGAGAGTAAGTTGCCAAGTCAACCTATTCTGAACCCTAAGGGACAGTACGAGGTGGGTGGTACGAATGAGCAAGTGAACGCTGTGTCAACTAGGACGACTATTCGAGAGGAAGAAGTTGTTGAGATTCCGAGGGAGGTTATGAGGGATGTAAACGTTAACTTGAATAAGGAGGGTGAGGAGAGTAGAATTCAAAAAGATAAAGAACCGGTCCCAGCTAATTACATTCCAAAGTTACCTTTTCCACCTAATGTTGAGGAACCATCAAATCTTACAAAGAAAAAGTCGAAAACTGAGGATATACTCGAGGTATTTAAACAAGTAAAAATCAATATTCCATTCCTCGATGCTATTAAACAAATTCCCGCTTATGCTAAATGTCTAAAAGACCTTTGTACACAAAAGCGCAAAATACGCAGTCATACTCCTAAAAAGGTCTTTCTCACGGAAAAAGTAAGTTCTATTTTTCAACATGCTCCTCCGAAGTATAAGGATCCTGGTACGCCTACGATTTCATGTGTTATAGGTGACACTATCATTCATCAGGCTCTCCTTGACTTAGGAGCGAGTGTTAACCTTTTACCTTATCACGTTTATAAACAATTAGGTTTAGGGAAACTTAAGCCTACGGCCGCTACTATTCAATTAGCGGATCGTTCTGTTAAAATACCTAGAGGAATCGTCGAAGACGTGCTAGTAAAAGTTGATCAATGTTTCTATCCCGTTGATTTTATGGTCCTTGACACTGAACCGGTGCTAGATGCTAGGAAACACACTCCTGTCATTCTTGGTCGTCCATTTTTAGCCACGGCTAACGCACGTGTTAACTGTAGAACAGGGGTGATGAAAGTGTCGTTCGGGAATATAAAATTAAAATTAAATGTTTTTAATGCTGTTGATCAACCTCCCAAAGACGATGATTATCTAGGTGTGGAGGGTAGTGAGGTTACACGGAATATTGAGCCTAAGAACGTAATAAATATAAGTGCGGGAAATAATGTAGAGGATGATGAGTGGATGAATCCTAATACTTCGGACCCTAATGTTGAATCTACTCGAAAGGTAAGAAATCGATTTGAAAATACTGATAAACCGTCGATTGAATTAATTCAAAGAGACGTAATTTCTGCTTACCATCGAGCTCTGCCTGACATTCTTAGGGGTACGAATTCTGATTTTCGGCCTCCATAAAGTCTTGAGCTAGAACGGTCTAGCTGAAGACGTAAAAGTTAGCGCTTCTTAGGAGGCAACCCAAGCTTTCTTTCGTTTGTTTTTCTAGTTTTTGGTCATTTTTGAGTCTGTTTTTGTCAGTTTTGGAGTTTTTCTGGACAGGGTTGGGGGTTGGAGTAAAATAATTTTTAATTTATATACATAAAATAAATGCTACAAGTGAAAAAATCCATTCTCGCGCGCGCGGCCCGCTCGCGCGAGACATCGCTCGCGCGGCCCGCTGGCGCGAGTTTGGCCCTTAGATATTTTTCTTTCCTTTTCTTTAAAGGAGCCCTCAGGTTCTCCTCGCGCCTAGTTTCGCGGGCGCGAGGTAGCTCGCGGGCGCGAGGGGTCCCGCTGGCGCGAAGAATTTCAAAGTTAAAAAAAAAAAAAAAAAAAAAAAAAAAAATAGGGATTCGCGCGCGTGATTCCCCCATTTTTGCATATTTTCTTTTGTTTTCTTGTATCCTTCCCCCATACCTGCTTAGGTATTTGTTCCATTTCTGTTTTTGTTTTGTAAGTTCTTTTCCAGCAGGTTTTTGATTGTTTACTTAATTCTGGTTATGTTTTACAGTATGTTTTAGTTTCTTTTCTAGTTTATTTTCTTATGGATCTTTATAGTTTTGTTTCTTCTTATAGTTTATTTAGTTTAGCTAAGTTAAAATTCTTTTAGCTGTTTTTATTATTTTGTCTGTTTAATTTTCTTTTGTTAAGAAGTAACAGGTAACATTGAAATTTATAACCATATTCCTTGGTGTTAACCTGTATATGCTTGTCAAGATCGAGGTACTATCGTTCCTTCCTTATGTACTCTCCTTTCTTTCATTTTATTGTTTCATTGGGGACAATGAAAGGTTTAGGTTTGGGGGTATGCACACACATGCACATTATTTTATGCAAATTATTTTATGCAAAATTTTAAAATTTTTCAATAAGTGTGTTTAAATAAACGATGTTACCTACGGTTTTGCAATCGCTAGTCGATACTTCTTGTTATGTAATTATGATTGTTATAGAATGATAAACAAGAGAAGACGTGATTAAACATTTGTTGAAGTTATGATGAAACGTTTTAGGTTATGTATCATTTGAATCGTAGTTTTATATCATAGATTTGCACATGAACTATGCACTGCACGTAGTCGCTTGAATACATGTTGGTTGTGAATTATAATATGATTCGGATTTCTAGATAACACATGGTGGAGACTAAACCCAGTGAGCTTTTGAGCCTATCTTTTCTATTTAGAGGGTTATAAATACATATTGTGTTTGTCGAATTTCATTGAAATAGCGCATCTACTTGTTGTTTAGTCTCATTATTCTTGTTTTGGTTGATAGTCAAGTTAAAATAATTGTTACCATGCTAAATAATCTTCCGTCGTAAACATTGAAGAACCATATAACCCTAGGAAATGATTTTAGGCCTTCTTTGTATTTTACCGACCGATAAAAGATAAAATTTCCTTAGTTCGCCCTTTTGAGCCATTAAAATGCCATTTCTTTCTTAAATTACCGTTATCCTTGTTTTTCCTCCGATTTGGCCAACTTGGAGTTCACCCCTGAAAGATTGATCAACTTTTAGTGGTGTTAAGGCGATGTGTGATTGAAAAGAAAAAGACAAGATGCTATTGGGGTGGTTGCCGTGTTATTTATTGAATATTTGTTTCAACAGCAACGAGAAGGAAAAAGGAAAAGGAAAAAAATAAAGAAGAGGAAGGTTGGAAAAAAAAAAAATAAAAGAAAAGAAAGAAAAATGAATGAAAAGGAATGAAGAGAAAGAAAAGATGAAAGTGTGTAGAAGACGAATGAAAGAGATCGAACATGCCTTACAATGCCATTCTAAACCTACCCAATTAATCCGTTCTATCGTTTTCCGTTACCTGAGCCACATTACAACCTGTGAAAAGTCCTATTTGATCTTAGGAAACATGGTTTGAATATGAAAACGATGGGAGAGGGATTAAAACATGGTAATGATTAATTTCTCTTGATTATTGGCATCTTATCCATGAGACTACTGTTTTTTTCGTGTCATGCGTCTTTTTCATGTCATATGTGAGCATTTCTCGTTTTGAAAATATATTTCTTTTACTCACATATTTTAGAAAAATTACACATGTTTCTGAGTGTTTCATTTTAGAGTGTAATTGACATTGTGAGATTCGTAGTCGAAGCATAGTTAGATGGTTATCCGAGCTATATTCCATGTTCATGACATGCGCGTGTTCATTTGACTACTATATCACACACGTGCAATCTTATGAGGAACTCTATTGATTCGTACATTGCATGCACTTGATTGTTTCTCATGATATAGGTGAACGTTTGATTCTGTTTCTTCTTGTTCGTTATTCTATTTCAAATCTTTGTTGTATAATAAGGAGTATTGAATTTTATGTTTTTCGTTTTTAAATAAAAGTTTTCAAATTTACAAGTTAATAAAGATGGTTGTGGGTAACTTGTTGACGAGAACCCTCACGAGACTTTACTCGTCCGACTAGGGACACCTAGGGGTTTAAAAGGCTTGTTGCATATGCTAAATGCAATCGTGATCCATACGAAAATGGAGTAGTATTTATAGTAGTAATTTTATTTTTTATTTTTTATTTTTTTGTTTTTCTTTTTGCTCGAGGACTAGCAAAGAGTAGGTTTGGGGGTGTGATCGGCGACGAATAGTTGCCGTTTATAGTTCTAAAAATACGCTTTGTTAGCCCATTTCATGTAGTTATTAGTTATTTTTTAATAAGTATTCTAAATTTTGTAGGATTTGGAGCTTTAACTTGAAAATGCACAAAAATCCAATGATTAGTGGCTTTGGAAGTCATCCTGGGCTCAAATGGTGATTCCGGTGAAAGCTGAATGCAGTAGCAGTCTTGGAAAATCGCATTTTTAACAAATAATACTTTGGATTTGAGAAATTTCTCCAGAGATATAAAATGTAGATCTTCGAGTTACGGACGCGTGGCTTCAAACGGCGAGTCAATCCGAGTTCCGAGCAAAAAGTTATCGCAATTCTACGAAAGTCGCGCAGTGCAGCGAAAAGGACCTCGCGCGAGCGGGTCGCGCGAGCGACCTGTGCAAAAATCAAAAACACGTATTTTGTTAAATTAAAGTGCCCAGCGAAGGTGGTTTGTGCATATGACGTCCAGATTACAAAATATAGCAGTTTTAGTGCGATTTGGCTTAGGAAAGCTTCCTAAATCCTTCCAAACTCTATATAAATCCTATTCTAAATCAAATTGAAGGTTACACATCATTACACATCATTATACACATCAATATACAGCCATATTATACATTATTTTCAGCCATTGAAGAGAGAAAAGCAAGGAGAAGAAGAAGAAGACCAAGGATTCCCATGGGCTCCTCCATCAACCTCTTGCTGTTCATCAATTCTATGGCTAACTAAACCTAAATCTAGGGTTTCAATGAAACCCTAGCCAAGTAATAGGGTTTTATTTATGTTTTTATTTTAGTTTTATTATGTATGGATGATGATTACATGTTCCGAGGATTTTTATAAATAAATCGTGCTTCTAATTGATTAAATCATCACTTTCAAAGTTTATTCTTGTCTTAGATCTATTTTGACTGTGATGTGCTCAACGATCTATTCTTGCTGTGCTTGTTTAGGTTGTTTACATGTGATGGTGCTCTATTGATTCGTGCTATCAAGTATCCGAATAGTCCATGCCTAGGTTAGACGGATTAGATCACAACCCTAGTTTAGTGTGAGATAATTCGTGCTATCCGCAGATGGATTATGTTGGTGTTTGAACCATGATTATCTTCTTGTCGGAGGAATTGGGCTTGTAGCTACAATTCCCCATATTCATCCAATGTAATAAGTTAAAGTAACTCATAAATATTCCTATTATGAAGCTAGTGGTGGATTTGCAATCCTAGGTTCCCTTAAACATTATTTAAAACACTTTTAATTGCTTTCATAGTTTAGATTTATTTTTATTGTTATTAGTTTAATTAAATCCAAATCAAAATCCGTTTTTCCTAATTAATTAGACTTAGGTTTTAAAATTAAGTTGCTGTAGTAATCAATCTCTGTGGGTTCGACCTTTACTTCCACACTGCAAATCTTTTGAAAAGTAAAGAATACTTTTATATCTTGATATTGACAACATTATTTATTATAAAACTATATAATTTTAGAGAAAATATGACAAACCTCATAAATAGGTTTGATAAATGACTGATTTATCATTAAACTACATAGTTTTAAAGGGCGCGCGAAAAAGCTCGTTAAAAAGCTCGCGATCACTTGAAAGCTCGGCTTATTTGAGCTCGTGAGCAAGCTCGCGAATAAGCTCGGCTCGACTCGTGTCCACCCCTGCTTGCTAGTGTTATTTAGCACTCATGAGGCTTATGAAGTTATAACTCCTTTCCGTGGGATAATAATCACTTTGACTGGAAATTAAATTGTTTGGAGCCTCAAGTTTCCAAACGAACAAAAGTTTTTTTTTTTTTTTTGGTTGGACTTGTTTTCAGCATAGACTCCCCATAAACCTTCAAATGAAATCCAGGCGGCGGAGGAATTGGAGGACTTTCTGCAATGATGGAGGCATATGGAAAGGTGGCTACTTTTGCCATAGCATAGTGCTCAGGCTTGGAGGCCGAATTGGGAACTTTACAGAAAGGAATCCAATTTGCAATGGGTAATACTTGGGACACAACCTTCATACAACTTTCATACAACTTCCCCAAAAGATGTGTCTATCTCTTTCCTGTGTCACTGTGGGGTCCAGTGACATCACAGGAGAGAGATAGACACATCATTTGGGGAGGTTGTATGAAAGTTGTATGAAGGTTATGTCCCAAATATTACTCATTTGCAATTGATAAAGGTTTTTGACAACTTACTGTTGAAACTGACTCGGGGGCAGCGGCTTTTCTGATCACGCAAGAAAACCAACGCCACCAGCTAAAGGCTATTTTTGAGGATTGTCGTCTACTCTTAAAGAGGTGTAATGGTGGAATTATCGATACTAAGAGGGTGGGTAACAAATGAGCTGATATTCTGACTAATTAATTCATGCGTTGATCAAGGAGAGATTGGCATCTTTATAGATGTTCCACCAAATATTTTGGCTTGAGGGAAGCCAAGGATCTTTATCCGATATTTTGTATCTACCTCTATTGCCAGACTATTAGGGCTGCATAAAAAAACCCGTTATCCGAAGACCCGAACCGACCCGAATCGATTGGGTCGGGTTGGGTCGGGTCTGAAATGAAATGAGTCGGGTCTGGTTCGGGTTCAGTCAGAAGATAAATATTTCGGGCCGGTTCGGGTCGGGTCTGGGTCGGTTCGGGTCTGCTCTGGTCCGGTTAATAGACAAACTATTTTTGCTAATTAATTGTTTATTTTGGTGACAAAGTACTTATTTTTCTTTTCATTATATCCATGAGTATATAAAACATAACCACCTTATTAATTCGAACTTTTATAGGTTGCACATCATTATATCCATAAATATATAAAACATTATATCCACTTTCTAATGGTGTGAATTAATTTTTATGACTCTCCACTCTCATCAATCTTTTTAATGGATATATTATATATATATAGAAGAATAGGTATATAAGGAAAAAAAACTTTTTTTTTAAAAAAAAAAAGCTGGGTTGTGGCACAGACCCGACCCGATCCGAACCAAAGTTACTGGGTCGGGTCGGTCCGGGTCCAAACCTCATCGGTTCGGGTCTGAGTCTCAAAACATGGAACCATTCATAATCGGGCCGGTTCCGGTTCTGGTTCTGTAGAGACCCGGCCCGGCCCGACCCGACTCATGTGCAGCCCTACAGACTATGTAGGTACAGACTAACTCTAAAAAAAAGTGACATTCTGATGATGTGAATTTTATCATAATTTGTTTTAAGTGAAGAATAACAAGTTTATACAATATATATATATATATATATATATAGATATAATATTTTTGGATCTACCTATGGAGACACACACATACACTACACTACACTACCCAACCCAAAACCCAATAACAAGCCCAACAATATTACAAATCATACTTAAAGAAGAAGGGACAAATAGGGATATGACAAGGCTCAACCTTGAGACAACACCACCACCTTCCACTCTCCCCTTAGGGATAGTTGAACTCCCCACCTATCCAAAAGAGGAGTGGGGTCAAACCACTAGACCACAAAAAGGCTTTGGTAGTTTATACAAATTTAAGAATCCCAAAATTATTCATATTTTTGCATGGTTAGATACGCTACAACAGTTTACTATTGTTACATTTTATCATATGGAATCTCTAGATCATGTGTTTTTTTGGGCTTTACTGTCTCATTGGATATCTTTGGACCCTCAAGCTTTTTTTAATGAGAAGGAACCATTAAATGGATCAATAAAGTGATGCAACCAACTTCTTGTAATTGGGGCATTGACCCTGAAGCTACAACAGCTTTCCTCTCTATTTTGGAAAGCTGCTAGTTACGGTTTTAAAAGAGTACTCATCTTTGAAGGGGATTTGCTCCTGGTGTGCACCCTGCACCGAACTGGACAGCTATTCTTGAGTGGTCTATTGTGACACTTGTTTGCCAATGGAAATTCGTCTCCACTGGGCATCAAAATTGTAATTTTTATGTTTTTATTTTTTTTTTTGTGATCCCATCCCCGTAGACACCATCCCTCACTCTGTTTTTGAGTGTGGTAATCAAGGGAATCCCTGACTCGTGTTTTTTTTTCCCGGTATCTCCTCGTGTTGTGTCCTTATAATGAATGCCTGCCTCTTTTAGCTAAAAAAAAAAAAATGTATATGTATGATAGATTCAATAAGAATCTACAGAAGATGATTACAATTAAATTTCATTTATTTTTAAGAAAGGTTTTTTTTTTTTGGATACATTTAAGAAAGAATTTTGCTGTATATAGTACAAGTGGATTTTATTTTATTTTTACTTTTTAAAGAAATGTCTATAGTGGATGTGGATCTATCCAAAAATATCTACTCCGTATAGTATTTCCTTCTGCACTGTCATAGCGTTGTTATTAGGCGTTAATCAAGTACAACCGACCCCGTTGGTTACTTCAAACAAAATGACGTAAATACCCCTCGTCTTTCTTCTACTCCCATTCTTTCCTGTCCAACTTCGAAGGGTATCTCTGCCCCACTGATTAATTTCGTGCCCTAGTTCGCCGTCACGACTCTGATTACTTGTGAACTCGTCTCTGCTTCATCTCTTATTCGCATATTCTCTTTCCCTCCACAAATCGCCAGTTGAGCTAGGGTTAGGATTTCCTATTTGTACTCCATATATATATATATATTATATTATATATACATATACACATACACACACACATATATATATATATATATCTATTATATCTATATCCATTCCAGTTTTTTGTTTGTTCGAGTTTGGAAGGAATTACAGAGAGAACACGCGAAGCTTACTTGTGGGGGCTCGACTGAGTGATATTCGATGGGAGTTCCGGCATTTTACCGATGGTTGGCAGAGAAATATCCGATGGTGGTGGTTGATGTGGTCGAGGAAGAACCAGTTGAAATAGATGGAATCTCAATTCCGGTCGACACAAGTAAACCTAATCCTAACAACATTGAATACGACAACCTTTATCTCGACATGAATGGGATTATTCATCCTTGTTTTCACCCTGAAGATCGAGTACGAACTCTCTCTCTCTCTCTCTCTCTCTCTCTCTCTCTCACTTTTCATTCATCGTTGTTTCTCTTTGCTGAATTTCATAATTGTTGTCAATTAATTCTTCGTTGCATTGCTGATGTTTAATTTTTTTTACACGCCATTTATGAAATGGCAAAGCTTGATAAATGTAGCATTTTGTGACACCCTCCAATCTATCTGGAAAAAGAAATTTATTACACGATATATCTTGAAAGTCTGGTTCGATTGATGACAGTGCTGCGTTGTTTATTCTGTAGCTCTAGACCTACTATTTGACTGCCTTTTTTTACTGTAAACCGTGGATTCCAATTGACCGAGTTCTCGGCATAGCGACGTTTTCTCTTCATTCTTTATGAAGCAAAGGGGCTGGATTGAATGTACTTCGGCTCATACTAGGGACAATTACAGGGCATGAGTAAATTCAATTCTTGAGCACCTCATAGCTATCTTATTCACATTTAGAGGTTATTATGTCCAAATTAGGACATTAATTTAGGGCTCGTTTGGTAAAGTTGCGGTTTTCTGTTTATGTTTTCATTAAAAAAAAAAATGAAAAAACTTTTAGTAACATTTTTTTTCTTCACAAAAAACGTTTTCAATTTTTGGGACAAAACCAAATATAGTCCTCGTAATTTTAGAAAGCGAAATTGCCTCTTCCTGATTCAAGTCTATCAGTGATCACGACTCAAGCAAAATATTACTACTACTACATTTTAAAACCTTTCACATCATAGACTTATCATTTTAAAATTCTCTCTCTCTCTCTCTCTCTCTCTCTCTCTCTCTCAGTCTAGCACAGATCCCTATAACTGCTCCATAACATGATACATTATAGTAGTCTAGCACAAATCCCTAGAACAGCTCCAAGGCCGGCCTTGAGATACCAAAATTTGGCCGAGGCCTCTAGCGAACTTTCAAAGGGGTCTAAAAAATGAGGCCTCTGTACTAAGTTTCATAGAAATTAGAAGAATATAGGCCTAAAAATGATAAGTTTCATAGAAATTAGGAAGAAATTAGGAGAAAATAGGCCTAAAAACGATAAGTTTCATAGAAATTAGAAGAAAATAGGCCTAAAAATGAGGCCTCATGCGGCGGCTTCGCCGCTTTGCCTCAAGGCTGGCCTTGAACAGCTCCATAATATGATACAGTATAGTATATATATATATATATATATATAGAGAGAGAGAGAGAGAGAGAGAGAGAGAGAGAGAGAGAGAGAGAGAGAGAGAGAGAGTAGGAAACAAGTCTATGCGTCCAAGGAATTTGTTTGGGACCAAGTTATTAGTTAGGCTATCCGACATGGTTGCACGCCATATGGAGGCATTGCCTTCAATATGATTTTTTTTGGATCTATTTATGTACTCCATCCGTCTCATTTTATGTGTTCTTTCCTTGTCCCAAACAATTTTCTGTTTTAGTTTTTATTTTATTTTAAATCAACAATGTTGCGAACACGTTTTCTGTTTTCATTTATTAAAAAAAAAAAAAAAGAAACTGGTTTTTTTGTTTTGAAAAACTAAAAACAGAAAACAAACAACGTTTCCATGCGAGCCATAGTCTTTTGAAATTATGGTCGCTCACTGATTAGGCTAGTGTCCAGTTTTTAAGACACTGCTGTGTCCATGTATGCACAAGTCAATTGTGGTGGGAATATGTTCTCTGCGCTCATGTTGAGGTGTTACTTGATTGGGTAAATAAGCTTCAAGGACCCAGCTGTGGTTGTCATTTCTGGCTTTTGTGTTATATTACTGAATTAAAATTTGGTTGTCATCTCTAGTTTTAAGTTGTTTTCCAGTTTATTGACCGTGGACTCGAAGGAAGGCTTAATTTGATTGTAACTTGCAAAATCTGGGTAATTTCTATCAACAAAGGGTAAAATGTAGGTTAAAAACATAGACTGTTACTATGAAGCACGGACACGGATACACCGATACGACAGAATTCTAAAAAAAGTGCACGTCGACACTCCAAGAAAAGTGTCCATGAAGTGTCGTGTATGCGATATGACACGCGACACGTTATCCTCTTAGAAGTGTCGGTGCTTCCTTGAACCATTAAAGAGATTGGCTCACTGACCTTGAGCAACCAAAAAACTGAGTCTTGGCTTGTTCAGCCAATCAAGTTGTAAAAGAAAGAACTCCAAGTAAATTTTTATTGTTTCACTAGCATGGTTGCATGAGTTAGATGGGTATTGAGTCCTTGTATGGACCATTGGAGGATTTTTCCCTACTAAAGTTTGATATATATTGACAATAAATTGCTGTTGTTTGTATAATGGAAAGAGTTCTTGGTGACAAGTAGGTTGACATTGTTTTAGTCCAAGAATAATATTGTGCAGAACTAATAGTATAGGTTTGTCCCTACTTTACCCTTGACAACACCCTATGTAATCGGGACATCCGCTTGGTAATGACCTTAATGGATGTGACATTGTTTTCCATCATATAATGGAGGGTGGAAGAAGAAACATGTATTTGTTGGCTTCATATTTTCTCTTTTTTGTTATTTGTTCCCCCCACCACCATTCCATTTGTATGAGTTATATCCTCATGGTGATTGTGTTCATGGGGATTGCTCTTTACTTCACTCTACATGAATTTTTTTTTCTTTTTCTTGGAATTGGTAATTTTTTTTTTGATACTCCAAAGGTGTTGTTCCGTCTATTTCACTTCTAGTGTGAGTTTTATTCACTCACATTAACATTGCTTTTATGAACGCTTTTGGTAAACTGCTGTGTCTTTTTTTTCCTTCCTTGCAGCCTTCTCCTACCAGCTTTGATGAGGTGTTCCAGTGCATGTTTGACTATATTGACAGACTGTTTGTGATGGTACGGCCCCGTAAGTTGCTGTACATGGCCATTGGTAGGTAGTAGTGTTGAAGTATCTCTATAATTGAAAAATTGAAGGTTGATAGTATTTCATATTCTTTTCTGATAATGTTTATCGGAAAAAACCTGTAGATGGTGTAGCCCCAAGGGCTAAAATGAATCAGCAGCGTTCTAGGCGTTTTAGAGCAGCAAAAGATGCAGCAGATGCAGTATGTGCCTCTGTCGTAGGTTCTTTATCAGTTTTCTGTGAAGTCTGAAATGTTGAATTTCAGAGTAAAATTATTTTTTCAGGCAGCCGAAGAAGATAGGTTACGGGAGGAGTTTGAGAGGGAAGGCAGAAAGCTACCCCCAAAACAGGAATCACAAGTTTGTGATTCTAATGTTATCACCCCTGGAACGGAATTTATGGCAGTTTTATCTATCGCTTTGCAGTACTATGTTCATCTTAGGTTGAACAATGACCCTGGATGGAAATCTGTCAAGGTATAGGTCATGTCAGCTTACTGCATTTTAATTCCACTTCATTTCTTTTGCATTGCGATGGGTTTAACGTCCTTTGGGGCGTGTAATGGCCCAAAAATGATTAGAAGTCTAGGTTTTGCTTATTGTTCTATTCTTTTGAAGGTTATTCTTTCTGATGCAAATGTTCCTGGTGAAGGGGAACACAAAATTATGTCGTATATTCGTCTACAACGGAATCTTCCTGGTTATGATCCAAATACTCGCCACTGCCTTTATGGCTTGGTATGTTTTCTTGATCGACATACCCATGAATCTGCTAGCGGAGAAACTCTTCTCCTTGTCCTCTGTTTCAGTGCTTGTAGATTGTTATTTAATGTATTTTTAACTGTGCTGTATAACAGGATGCGGATCTAATCATGTTGGCTTTGGCAACTCATGAGGTTCATTTTTCAATCCTCAGGGAGGTTTGTATTTTACTGTTGATCAAATTTCTTTGGCTTTAATTGTACAGTCTTAATATGGTGTTATATCTTTGTTAGTTTTTTATGGTGAAAAAAGTTGGATTTTGCTATAAAATATGTAAAGGAGGGGAGGGGAGGGGCGGGAATGTTGGAAGATTTCTTGACATTTCTTTTCTTCAAGTACATTTGTCTTGTTTGAGGTCATTGTTAAACCTGATAGATTGTGTTAAATAAGATAATTGGGTATTTATGGCTCATTTGCAATGTGCTCGTGGTGCTGCCCTCAATTTACTCGAATGTGGTTTTCCTAAAATTTACTTGTCAGGTAGTATTCACCCCAGGACAACAAGACAAATGTTTCTTATGCGGTCAAGTGGGTCATTTGGCAGCAAATTGTGAGGGGAAGGCAAAGAGAAAGGCAGGAGAATTCGATGAGAAGGGCGGGGGTGATGTGGCCAAAAAGCCTTACCAGGTTGGTTTTGATCCATGTTCTTTTAAGTTTTATGTGCATGTGGTAGCCTTTATGGCACTTTCGGTCCCTTGCTCCCTAAGTTGTTTTCAACTGTTGCAGTTTCTCAACATTTGGATTCTTAGAGAGTATTTGGAATTTGAGATGAGAATTCCAAACCTTCCCTTCGAGATTGATTTCGAGTGCATAGTCGATGACTTTATCTTCATGTGCTTCTTTGTCGGCAATGATTTTTTACCTCATATGCCTACACTGGAGATCCGCGAGGTCTGTTTAGCTATTTCCTTTCTTCCAGGACTTTTAGTTGATCGGTTTGCATTATAGCCAGTACTACAAAGATGTACTGTTAAGGAATATGACAACCACCCTCTTAGAGGAGTTTAATGCACACTGTTTAATTTAATGTCATATAGTTATCGTTGTTTCAGTGTTCTAATGTGACTTTAAACTGTGTATATCCTGTGAGTTTTGGTTAAGCTGATTCATTCTCCACATTCAATCACTGAATTGTTCAGACATCCAACTATAGGTAGAACTTGAGTAACAAACACATCTGGTTTAGAATTAAAAAAAAGGGCATCAGAGGAAGTTTAAATTGGAGATATATGAATACAGATGAAGAGTCAAGTTGAGGGTTATGTCTGCACAGCCAAAAGGGCTGCAAAAGAGCATTTCCCTAAGAAAGTTTGTAAGATTTACTGAAGTCTCCTCATCAACGCCTTGTCCCAAACTGTTCGTGATTGGCTACACGAATTAATTATATTTCTATAATTTGATTTATTCAAGACCGTGGTCTCAATTAAGCCATACACTATTTTATCTTTTCTTACCAACTCTTTCATGTGAATTTAGCTCTTTTTCCCCCCCTTACCATTTTTAACCTTGATGTGAACACTAGTACTCTCCCTTTATGGTGCAATTAATGGACATGTCCCATCTTATGAATCATTCATAATTATACATTTTCTTTCTTTACCACGCATCCGTATGAGCATCCACATTTCTAGTAAATTGAAATTAGTACATGTTTCCTAGTTGTCCAACCTTTTATTTAAATTGTTTAGAAATTACTTAGATAAATGAAGCAATTAAGGAGAGAATGACGAAAGTAAATGATACGGAAATTGAATTGCAATCAACGAAGAAAGACACGAAAAGTTGACTAACAAGCATGTTCTTAGTTATACGTAAAAATTGCACTGGAGGAGCCATGCTAGCTAAAAAGAACGAGTTGAATGTATCAGAAAATAGGTATAAGCCATTAGACAAGTTGATAAAGATTACTTGATAGGCAGGAACCAAGCTCGGCTGCCAGCAACACCGATTACTGCTTCATATAGTAGTAGGACGAACCGGGAGAGTAGGATTAAGTACTGATATCAGTTACCTTCTGATAGCGGGCGTAATGATAATATCCTTGAAGGCTCAATTTTTGAGCATGTAAAGATATATTCCTTATAATTCACCATGTTGGTTGAACTTAGCAATAATGAAATATTAGTAGAGGATTTTTTGTGGGTACCACATGTCATCAGATGTATGAAAATATATGCGAGCATGTTGATAGGCATTTAAAACTACTTTAGCCTTATTTCTCTCAGTACACGGCGACCTTTCTTTGAGCACTTAAAAAATTGTGATCATTGTCTTATCCTTAAATTTTCTTTAATCCCAAAATCCTGGTTTCTTTTAGGGTGCGATTAACTTGCTGATGGCTGTGTATAAGAAAGAACTCAGGTCTCTGGGTGGATATTTGACTGATGGAAGCAAGGTAATGATCTGAATATATATATAGAGAGAGAGATCAATCACCCAACCAAATGTCCTCTCACTCTTGTGTTTCTAATTTTGTCACTGTTTATCTTTTCATTTGTCAGCCAAATCTGAATAGGGTGGAGCATTTCATTCAGGCCGTGGGATCATATGAAGATAAAATATTCCAGAAAAGAGGTCGGCTGCATCAGGTTTGTATGTTTCGAATTAGCACAACGGTCTTCTTTGTTAGATGTCCACTTTTTGAACTTTAATTTCAGGGGATTATGTTAAGTTGTTTAGGTATTCACAATTCATGTTTCATGAATTTTACCTTATGCATGGTGGTTTTCGAGTTGTTGGAACTTTCAGAATCCTATTAGGAGCCACTTATTCTCTCTTCTCTCTATTGCTCTCCCTCTCTTTCAATGGCTTATTACCAAAAGGTATATTGGTTGCTTTAACTTGACTGATGAGCTGCTGCAAATGGACATGGAATTTTCAAATATCTGTAGCAATGGCACTGCCTTTTAAATTTTTTCTACTCATTACTATAGTCAGTATCTATTACAACTATCTTGCTATTTGCGAGTCTTTCTGCCAACATTGCCCACCATTGCATTTCAGCTATTGTAGACTAAAGTCATGCATTTTGTTGGATCTTGGTATATCTGACTAGAATTTAGAAGAAAATGCAGATTCCATTTTAAATTTTAATTTGATTGTGATTATTTATCTATACTGCTATTGTAGCAATAAACTCTTTCACCTCTTATTAAATTTATAAAACTCAAGCTCTTCGTTATGTCGGAGGTGAAACATGAGATATGTTCGGAAGAAGAAGCAAAAGTTGTTCTTAGGAAATTAACTTTTTTATGTTTGCTTAGTGTCTGGTGAGGGGAGGGGAAGGGTATTTTTGCACTAGGCATATCACGTGTGAAAATTTTCAGGTTGATAAATTTTTTCAATGGTCGTTTTCCCATATGAGGCGAAACTAAATGTTTTGGTTTTATTCTTCAGAGGCAAGCTGAAAGAATCAAGCGTGAAAAGACACAAGCGAAAAGAGGAGATGATGCAGAGCCTCAATTTAAACCTGAATCTGTAGTTCCTGTTTCTCGGTACCAAGGTTCTCGTCTTGCTTCGGCTCCTTCACCTTCACCATTCCAACAACAGAGTTCAGGTAGCTCGGTATCTAGTAGAAATCAATACCGAGTTCGGGATGCTACTTCAGGTATTTCAGTTATTGACATTAAGAGCAAGCAGTCTGGGACATCTGATGGTGGTGGAACCAAAGTTCGGGCTACTAAAGTTGCACGTTTGTCTTCTGAGGCCTCCATTGGTGCTGCAATTGTTGAAGCAGAGAATAATCTTGAAATTGAAGTATGAATTTCTTCTTCAAGAAAAGCACTATTATGTAATCTCACTCCATCAGCCTTTCTTTAGTACAGTTTTTCGAGGGGCTAACTTTTACTTATCCGATTTCTTATATTTTTCTACGGAATAACTTTCTATTTGGTAAGAGCTCTGCAAGCAGGGAATTGTCACTGATATTATCATCACATCATGAATATTTGTGATAAACATGATGATCATTATTGTTTTCATCATCAGTGTCAGTTGCTATTAGCTGTTGAATTCTTCTGGTTCCTTTTGATGTTAAAAAATGTGTTTATTAAGTATGTTCTCCCTCTATTTGTGCTCAGTCTGACGAACATGAGAACAAAGAAGAATTGAAAATAAAGCTGAAGGAGTTGCTTCGTGGAAAATCTGATGCTTTTAACTCTGACAATCCCGAGGAAGACAAGGTCTGTTCTGATGTTGATGTTACTAGTTTTGTGTTATATTTTTGGAGAAAGTTTATGTATTTTGTAATCGTAAACAGCAGCAAACTATGAACGACTGAACTGAACTTCAATTATATTCAACGGTCACCTAAATGAATGAATTGTTAATTTAGTCAAAATGTCATTATGACTTTATAATGTGATGTACTTCTATATATTTTTAGTCCTACTGCATAGAATTGAAAAAAAATATGATATTTTCTTTGTGCAAGAAAACATAAATTCCATTTTAACTTGTGTGATTCAAGAGTGTGAACAAAAATGCTGTACAATAGATTTCCTTTCTTTTGTTCAAGTGAATTGATTTACGGGAACGTAGAGTGGAATTCTGTTAAGACTTCCGTTTAGATGAGTGTGTATGTCTAGCAGTGTGTTATTACTTATCAATGGTTACAAGCCCAATGGTTACAAGCCCAAAGGTTAAATCAAATTTTCAGAGTGCCATAAAGATGAGTAAATCTGCTTTATCTTATTGCACCTTCTTTTGGATTGCATTTAAATTTTGGAATGTGATTCATTTAACGTCTAACAACTAAATGAACAATATCAATATATCTGATGCTAAGAGTACTCCCTCTGTCCCATATTTAGAATCCCTTTTGGGAATTCCAACTATTTAAGGGGACATCATTGGTTATGGTGAAATTTTCATCTTTCCAATATTCCCCCTTTTTGAATTTCAAAATTCTACTGTCATGTCAAAGAAATAGAGGGAATAATTGTATATAATCAAGGGCATACTTGGAAAATGTGCATTAAAGTATATTGATTTTTCAAAGAGGACTCTTAAAATGGGACTTGAAAAAACGGAATCAAGGACTCTTAATATGGGACGGAGGGAGTATGATTAATCTTGGGTGTTTATTTCTCTAATATCCTGTTATTAGGTCAAATTGGGGGAGCCGGGGTGGAAAGAGAGGTATTATGAAGAGAAGTTTTCTGCAAAAACTCCTGAGGAACTTGATGCGATACGAAAAGATGTTGTAAGTTTTTTTGAACTTTACCATACTTTCATGTGTATGTTGTAAATGGGGTTTGTGCCTGGTGCTTATCTTGTACTTTTTATCCCACTTGTGCATGACTATAATAAAAAGTTTGTTAAGAGAGTAATACAAGCAGATTTAATTGATTATTGGTTGACAGAGGCCTTTCACTGGTCGGTTGAGTATAACTCTCTGTAACTTGATCATTGGTGCATCAATTATTTGGTGAGTGGACTTGGTCACTTTTAAGTTGTATTATAGCTTCGAGAAAGAAAAAAGGTTTTGAATCGGGCATTGTATTGGAAAGGCATTGCCTTTCGATGTTTAGGTCTTTTAAGGAGTTTCATTGTTAGTTTTTTTGCACAAACCTATCAAGCATGGAGACGATTACGGGATTAAGATGCAACTAGATACCGACATGCCTATATTGTAACCTAGAAAAAATAAAAAATAAACAATCAGTTTCCACATCTACGTGAATATCGTAGCCGAACTTATGGTTATAATTCTTCCGATGGAGTAACTATTATATCTGCGTCATTGTGGGGGGCTTAAATTACAGATTTACGTGCCTGACTTGTCTGAAAAATAGTCAATTATTTTTGTGATGATTGTCTAAATTGTACAGTATTCTACATTGCCTAATTTCACTGTTCAAGATGGATTACTAGTACATTCCTGAATATCCAAGGGATGTTATATACTGTTTGAAATTGAAGGCTTATATTTGACATGTTTAGGAAGTATCCAACATGTAACACGTATCATGAGTATCCAAGGAGTATCTGTAACTGATGAGGTCTTACTTAAAGAATTATCCTGGTTCTGTAGCTTGTCACGGCTGCAATTAATAGTTTAACCAATTCAATATTGTGATATTGTGAGCCCCTTCTATTCTTTTGCATGGTGTAGTTCTTGCACTTTCTACTTCTGAATAGCCGGATTTACCCTTCACTTTCTTGTTCCAAGAATGCAAATGGTGGCTAAATTGGTAGCCCTGACAATGCACATTCGATCGAGAAAAGATAGGACACATAAGAAAAGAAAGAAAACGAAAAAAAAAATTAGATGAGCAGTTGGTACTGGGTGTCATTTGGGAGTTTGAGTTACTCAGCTTCTATTCGTCGCCATTGCTATGCAAATCACATCACATTGAGATTTGAGAGAACAACTTGTGGAACTCGCTCCGCTGCCGCTGTAAGTGTTACTGGGGCACTGCCACTCTTTTCCGTTCTACCACCTATACTGACACGGTTGGCCATCAACTATCGCTGGCGCCAAAACTATTTATTCTGAATACGTTCTGTTGGCGAATTTGAAGTTCAAATGTTCAGACTTTAGTATGGCTTAAACTTGTCCACCACCTTGCCTTTTATGAGCAATCCTTCTGACCTATCTAATGCGGGACTTACACCCCCCACCACGACTCACACACCAAAAACCTAAATGAAATATTTTGTGTTGAGTTGGGGATTGAATCCTAAACGAATAAAATGGTAAATTGTTTCTGGTCAACTGTAGTCTAGGAGCTGCTTTAGGCATGTGCAGTGGTCATTTGTAGTTTTTGTTTCTAGAAACGAGCAACGATGTTCTTCAAAATTTGCAGAATTTAGTCTCCATGTTACGAATGAATCCTGCGTGTTCTCTTGTTCAGCGCTTATTGGTGATTGAAATGTGTTGAGTGAGGGGACGCAACCCTCTTAGGTGCGTTTGTGATTCCTAGGTGAAAACTTTGGTTGGGCTAATACTAGCCTATCATATGTTATGTTGGGATAGATTTTGATATTCAACAATGCCGGTATTGTTAGTTACACATTATCGTGATTGCCAAGTCTATATATCTTAAGCTGATAAGCCTCATTTGGTTGACGTATTCTTGTTTTTGGGTTTCTTCCCTTGGTAGGTTTTAAGATACACAGAAGGCCTATGTTGGGTTATGCACTACTACTATGAAGGAGTTTGTTCCTGGAATTGGTACTATTTTATCCTTAAAGTTGGGAAGTATTCTTATTCAGTACTTCTTGTAATTTGCTAGTTCGACTGTTTCTTTTCTTCTCTCTACTTTTTGGTGGGGTGTTGTAATGCTCTCTCTCTCTCTCTCTCTCTCTCTCTCTCTCTCTCTCTCTCTCTCTCGTACACATGCATGTGAACTTATGAATATATAAAGAATTGATATAAGCATATGCCCGTGACGCCTACTGGTGTTTGTTGATAAACAAAAAATTTCAGCTTTCATGTGGTTAAGAAACAACACCTTAGACTTCATTACAAGGATCGTTATGCATGCAGACCCATGGGCCATCATGCAATACTCTCAACTTCTCTTTCATTAAATGTCGCATGTTGACAATGACTAATTTCTCGTGTACATCCCCGCATTCACTTTTTTAATGTGTATACAAGAATTGAATTCTTACGCCTGATGGAAAATTCCAGCTTTTTTACTAGTATTTTGTGTAAAGTATTCAGTAGTGGTTGCATTCATTCCTAATAAATTGACCTTGGAAGTGTGCCACTTGTATGATGGCATATTTCTCTATTACGTATTCATTCCATGGGTGTATTTGTAATCAATGTGCTTTTCTGTTTGTTGGCTTGATTATATGTACCTTGGTCCTTATAGAACAGACTATTCTTTCTTACAGGTTCTACCCTTACCACTATGCACCGTTTGCTTCTGATCTCAAGGATCTTGGACAATTGAATATAAGCTTTGAACTCGGTTGTCCTTTCAAACCGTTTAATCAGTTGTTGGGAGTTTTTCCAGCCGCAAGGTTGCTCTGGAGACATTTGTATTTTCTGCTAATTTCCATCAATTATTGAGTTCTTATTGGATTTAATTGCATGCAGTTCTCATGCACTTCCTGAGCATTATAGGAAATTGATGAGCGATCCCAACTCACCTATCATTGACTTCTATCCAACTGGTGTGTTTAATGCCCTATCAAATGGCACATTTATATTTCCTTTAGTTTTAACATTATGAACGTTTTGTTCTCTCCATTTGTGTCACTCTTGTTTTGGTTCTCAGATTTTGAAGTAGACATGAATGGCAAGCGGTTTGCTTGGCAGGTGTGGTTTGTCTATATGCATCTTGGTTTCATTTTGTGGACAGGATGTTTAGCGAGAACCGCCGTTCTATTTTTGTGGAATCTTTTGACCTTTTTCCTTTCTGCTTATTATTTTGAAGGGTATTGCCAAATTGCCATTCATTGATGAAGTTCGTCTTCTTGCTGAGGTTGAAAAAGTTGAGCACACCTTAACGGTATATGATAATTTGATGTCAGCCTCTGTGATCCACTCAGCTACTAGGTTCTTGTGCCATATGAGTATTATTTGCCTTTTGTCATACCAAGTGCTATACTTTCTGCAGGAGGAAGAAGCACGGAGAAACAGCATGATGTTTGACATGCTTTTTGTGGCATTGTCTCACCCCCTCTCCCCATATATATTTTCACTTGATGATCGCTGTAAACAGTTGACTGAGAAAGAACGCGCTGAAATCATAGAGCAAATTGATCCAAACGCCAGGTTTGTGCTAGGATGGTTAATTTATTTTGTTGCGAGTTTTCAAGATGGTTTTGCTTCCCCCATTGGGAATTGTTTGTTTTCCTAGTATGATATGAAAAAGTTAAGGCGAGGATAGCAAAATATTCATATAATTTTCCATTACCTTAATTCTATCCAGATATATATATACACACACACACAGATATATCTACACTATAATATAAAAGAAGCTTAGTGGTGTTTCAATTTCAAATTTGTCCTAATTTGGAATTCTTTAAATTGTTTGCTCCTTATATGTAATTTTACCTTTACTAATACATTGAGATGCTATGCCTTGTTTGGCAAATCGAATTTTGCCTATATTTGTGTTTGTGCTTTTTTTTTTTTAAACACAAACAAGACACTCAAAAACTAATAGGGTTTGTTTGGCAAATCAGTTGTGGCTTTGTTTGTCTTGTTTGTTTCCACTTTTTCCCAAACAAGGCACTAAAACCATGGATCAAAAGTCAACAATTTCGGCTACCATGTTTGGCAAACCGATTTTGTGCTTTGTTTTTGTTTTTCCCAAACAATGCTTGACACACATATATGGGATCAAAAGTCAACAATTTCGGTGCCTTGTTTGGCAAATCGATTTTGTGCTTTGGTTTTCGTTTTTTTTATTTTGGTTTTTCCCAAGCAAGGCTTTACACACATATAGTTTAGACTTAATAAATTTAATTCATTTTTTTTTATAAAATTATTATTTCATACAATTTCATATCTTTTCATACTCATAATAAATACAATATATAATAATAATCATAATACATATATAAGAAATGCTTGGCAAAGTTAAAAGACAAATTGTAATTTATAATTACTAATCCATCTAAAATCATATTTTATCACACACACATACCTATAAATTTAATTCTCACACACATACATTCGTTTGCTTTTTAAATTTAATTTCATATCATTTCATACTCCTCAGAAATATTTAATAATAATAGATATAATAAATTTAATTCATCATAAATATATAATAATAATAATAATAATAATAATAATAATAATAATAATAATAATAATAATAATAATAATAATAATAAGAAATACTTTGCAAAGTGAAAAGACAAATTGTAATTTACAATTACTAATATATACATCTACAATCATATTTTATTATATGCGCATTCCTATAAATTTAATTCACACACACACATACACTTCTATCATACGCATAATAAATATATATGAAATACTTTGCAAACTTAAAAGACAAATTATAATTTACAATTACTTACATACTCATAATAAATATATAATAATAATAGTTTTAATAAATTTAATAAATTTATTTTTGAAATTTATAATTTCATGCAATTTCATATCATTCCCATAAAAAGGGGAAAAAAAAGAACAAATATGATTAGTTTTTTCAAAATATCATGTGTTATAATGTTAAAACTAAGTTATTACTTTTAAATAACACTTTCAAGTTTATTGTATGAAGTTTATATGTAATTAAACAAAAAAGACAAAAGACAAAGTCACAAAAGACGATAAGGTTTTTCAAATTATCACGTGTTTTGATATTAAAAATAAGTTATTACTTTTAAACAACAATACTCTCAACTTTATTATATAAAGTTACGTAGTTGCATTATTTTGTACATAGTTCATACAATAAATTGTGGTTAAAAAAATAAATAAATGAAAGGAGAGAAATGCTAAACCAACAGAAGTGAAAACACTAAAGAAAGATTTGGAAATGAAAAAAAATAAAGAAAAAAAAAATATTTGCTTCCATCCAGGATTATTGAAGCTTTTACGTTTACAATTTTATTTTGTTAGTAGTACATATTTAATACGTTTAGGATTTAATGTTGTTTGATTTTATTTTTTTAGGATTTAGTATTGTTTGATTTAATTTTTTCAAGTGACAAAACTATAAATGCATCAATAAAAAATACATCTAATTTATTTTCTAATTTTGACGGACCCGTGCATTGCACGGACCTCTATCCTAGTATATACATATATATATATATCTAAGTATCTAACAAATGGAACCTAGGGGTGGCAATCGTGTCGTGTTGGGTCATAATCGTGTCGTGTCATAATCGTGTCGTGTCATAATCGTGCCGTGTCAATAATCGTGTCATTTCTAAACGTGTCAAAAACCTAAACCCATACCCGTCTAATGCAATTCACGTGTCACCCATTTAACCCACCAACCCGTGTAATGAACAAGCCGTTTTCTTGTAACCTTTTTTTTTTCTTGTATAACGTGACATATTTAATAGATTGACTTCATGTTATAAAAAAAACCAAATATAGAGGGAAAAAAAATGAAGAGGCACGATTCTAAGAGCACTAGTCTTCCCGCCTAATGTACCAGTATCAACTACCAACAAGTCAACAATAGTAAATGATCAGTTGTTCCAAATTTAAACTAAATAAGTCCCATATAACAATATCTAACTATTATAAAGGTAGGAGTGTAGGACACAAAAGTGCATACATTATACATATGCCGTCAAAATAATCTCCCACTTCATTCCAAATTCAAGTCACCTACAAAATCATAATTTATTGGGTACTGATGAGTAAAAACAACATAAATAAGAAGCATAGTTTTTACCAGATGCATAAAGAAATTTTCTTCACTTACCATTCATCAAGAATCAAGAATCAAGATCAACAACTGTACTTGAACTCCCAACTAAACCATCCTCGTCTTCTTTATTGACCAAATTCGTCACATCTTCAGTGAGTTCATCTAATTTCACTTGTTCATTTTCTAAATAAAAAAGACAAAGTCAAAGAAATTACAGTTAGCTCTTTATAAAGCATTTGTGTTAGTTATTATTAATAATTCCTACTTATTACCTGTTCTTTCAAACAACCAATCCCTTGTGCAAACTAAAGCTTCTACAACTTGAGGCCTTAAAGCACTACGATATTGATCAAGAACTCGTCCACCCGTACTAAAGGCGGACTCCGATGCAACAGTTGAAATAGGAATGCTCAATATATCACGCGCCATCCGAGAAAGTTCAGGATATCGAAATTGATGAGCTTTCCAATAGGCAAGAACATCGATATTTGTATCTCTTTTAACCCTTGGTTCATCCAAGTATAATTCCAATTGGGTTTTTTGAGCACTAGTAACAAATTCTGAGCTTTCAAATATATCAAACTCCTAAGGTGGTAAAACATACATCAATTAGAAGAGTAATACAGAAAAATGGAAATAAAGAAAGAAAAATAAAACAATATTTTCATGTTACCTTGAAAACATCCTCTCCATTTTTCTCAAGATCCATGTGAGAAGCACCATCTTCACTGATGCCCTTAGAAAAGCTTGAAGCACATTTAGGAGCTTTGGACATGTACTCATCAAAGAGTGAGAAACATTTTTCACGAACACGATCGCACTGATTAGAACTATTACCATAAAGGGTGTTGTAACAAAATTCCACAAATTGGATTTTATAACGAGGATCAAATATCACAGCTATAGATAAAATCAAGCTAAATTGCGACCAATACTTCTCAAACTTACTAAGCATTTTTGTTGCCATTCTAGACATAAAGGCATCCGAACTTTGCACTTCTTTAGACAAACTTAACTGAACCTTGAAAACGTGAGGAAAATATAAGCTTGATGTGGGATACTTCACTCCTGAAAATATGCAAGTGATTTCATAAAAAAGTTTCAAAAACTTGCAAATCTTTTCCACTTTAACCCATTCATCTTGAGATGGACAATGTTTGAAGTTAGAGTCACTTAGTTGCAAATGGCAAAAAGCACGACGATAGTATAGTGTACTTTCAAGCATTAGATATGTTGAGTTCCATCTTGTAGGAACATCTTGTCGCAAGGCCTTCTTGCTATTCAAAGAAACTTGTGTGACACATTCCAAGAATTTTTGTTTCCTTACTTGTGACCCTTTAACATACTTAACACACTCCCGAATCTTTCCAACTGACTCATCAATTTCTTTCAATCCATCTTGAACTATTAAATTGAGAATATGAGCACAACACCGATTATGGAAGAGACTGCCATCACTCAGAAGTGCATCTTTCATACTAAGTTGGCTCTTCAATAATCCAACAAACACATCGTTAGAAGAAGCATTGTCCAAAGTAATAGAAAATAATTTCTTTTCAATTCTCCAATTGCATAACAAACTATAAATCTTTTCTGCTAAAGCAACACCACTGTGTGGAGGAGGCATGTAGCAAAAATTGAGAATTTTTTTTTGCAATACCCAATCTGTGTCAATGAAGTGGGCAGTTAGGCACAAATAACCATCAGTGACTATAGAGGTCCACAAATCAGAAGTTAAACTAATTCTACCAGGACATGATTGTAAAAGATTAGAAAGTCTATGTTTCTCTGTTCCAAACAACTTCAACACATCTGCCTTAGCGGTATTTCTACTAAAATGCTTGGTATCCACACACAAGTACTTAAAAACTTCTCTAATGCCTTCGTACTCAACAAATTGAAATGGCAAGTCATGCTTAATCATTGCCAATATAACCAACTCCCTAAATTTCTCTTGATTAAACTGTTGAGAGCGCATAGACATAGATCCTTCAGATTGAGATATAAGTAATTGGCCAATATCTTGTATATCTCTTTTCGGACAAACGGGTATATGGCGTGACATATTTCCTGTACCATAATTACTATTAGCAAGATATGTTTTCGGACATTTCTTACACTTTACTTTTTGCTGCCCACTTGAATCCAAGGGAAGCACTTCAAAATAACTCCATACCATTGAAGTTTGTCTTCGATGGCGTTTTGTGCCTTTTTTGCTTGTAGCATTTTGCGCACCAATAGTTGTAGGAGTAGATTGTTCTGTAGCGTTCTCCATTTCATTACTGTCTTCTTCGATTTCAATTTCAACACGATCCATCTGCATAATAAAAAAAATGTTCAACAAAATTAACATTATTGTCATCAGTTTAAAAAGAAAAAGAAAAAGAAAAAGAAAAAGAAAAAGAAAACAGTCTGTGAATGTGAAGTTGTGAACCCTTCTTTAAGGCTTTAACACGACTAAATCTAAACCAAAAGAAAAGAAAAGAAAAGAAAAAAGCTACATAAATTTATTAAATAAAAGAAATAAAAAAAAGTGCAAACAAAAACAACTAACCTCTGAAGTTTGAATAAAAGGTCACAAGTTCACAACGAATGGAAGAAGGAGAAGGAAGAATAAATCTCGATCCAGGCCCCCAGGGGCTGCTCAAAGGGGCTCGAATCAGGGGCTGCTCGAATCGGTGGGTTTCATTTGGGTAGGAAGTAAGAACTTGGAGATCTTATGTTTTTTGGAACCAAGGGTCCAACACTCCAGCCGTCCAAGAGTGAGACTGTGAGATTGAGAGTATGAGAGATTGATCTAGGGTTTTAACTTTTAGCTTTTAGTTTTAGTCTTTTAGACTTAGTGTATTCATAGTTTAATTATTTATTTTCTAACCCTATGTTTTTTCCCTTTTTTTATAAGTATCCCTAAAGAAATGATTTCAATACTATTAACTCCACTTTTCCCTCCAAAAAAAAAATAATAATAATAATAATAATAATAAATATTACTTGTTTTTTTTTTTTTAAAGTATTAAAAAATTTTCCAAAAATGCCCTCTATAATCGTGTTAAACGGGTTGACCCAATTAAAACATGACCCAACCCGTTTATTAATCGTGTTAAACGGGTCAACCCGTTTATGACCCGTACCCGTATAAGCTAAACCCAAACCCGTTTAATTCGTGTCGGGTTCGTGTCGTGTTACCGTGTCGTGTCGAAAATTGCCACCCCTAATGGAACCCCTAATCTTATTCTGTGTATTCCAACAGTTCATGCACCACTTTTATCCTTAATTCATCCAAAGCTCTACACATAAAACTTCTGAGACACAAAATTTTCTTCAAGTTTGGAACGAGTATCATTCTTGCAAGATTATTTACTCCGACGACTCAATATTTCCCTGAACTGCTCCTGAATTCAGATTTTGTTTTGCCTGTTATTTCTGAGTTCCGTTTTTGTTGCTATGTTGGAAATGTTTTACCTGTTATGCAATCGGACATATATATTTGTTTATCACGTATATTTTAAACTACACTGTTTTGTAGAGGTTGATACTCTTACACAGAGCTGAATTTACTATCTTAGTGTTTATAGAACAATGACATGCTTGATCATAATTATTAGCATTCTCGCCCCCCTCTCGTTCTCTCCCCTTTTGTGGTGGGTACTTTCCAGAATTCTGCTCATAGTCTGCTGGGTTTGATCATTTTCCCTCCAATCAAGGGACATGATCATCCTTGCAAGTCATTGCTAAATCATGTTCTCTTATCTTACAGCCGTTAAGAGTCTTGGAGATTATTCCTATCTGCTAGCCCCGTAGATCAAATTCATGTGATGTTATTTTCCATCTGTATGGACTATTTCTGATTTTTATTTTTAGGGCTACAAACAGTGGTGGCATGAATGGTTATCTATCCCTTTGTGCTGGAGATCCTTGCCCTCCACTTTTTAGGTCACCTGTTGGAGGGATGGAAGATATTATGGACAACCAAGTCATGTAAGTTTGTGTGGAAGATGTTCTTCAATTGGGTTCCTTGAAATCTGAACATTTCATTGATTTTTATATGTTTCACCTTTTACCCCTTTGTTCATCAGATGTGCTATATACAGACTTCCGGATGTTCATGAACACATTACTCGACCACCTGCAGGAGTTAAATTCCCAAAGAAGGTATTTGGTGACTAATTCTTATTCTACTTTAGTCAATTCGATTTCTTTTACAGATCAGTTGCCTTGCTTCATGACACGATGCCTTCTTGACGTTTGCATTTTTTATAATCCAATGTCTGCTGACTCTGCTTAGTAATTATGGGGTTCATAATAGTTACCCATGGTTTAGAAAAACAAATGTTATATTGCTAGGAAGCCTAGGATGGACCCAGAGAATGGGAAACTGCCATTTGTTCCAGAAAAGATTTAAGCTGAGTGTCTGGTTGTTAGTACTAAGGGGTTATGATTCAATGCCTGACTGCATGTACTCCTCCTTACTTTGATTATTATTTATTTGAATCGCCTTTGTTCTTAAATTTGCCAATAAGGAAGCTCAGATCAAAGCTATCATTGCCCACTGGAGGGCGCATGGCACTTGCTCGTGCTCTCTCTCTCTCTCTCTCTCTCTCTGTCTCTCTCTGTCGCAGTGTTGTCATCTGTTAAATTCATTTATTTTCAAGTTTCTTCTATATTTTCTAAGTAGGAAGTTCAGACCAAAGCTATCCTACATATCAAAATTTAAGTGAGACTAATCGCTTGCAGCGTGATTGGCTTAGTAGTGTAGAATAGATAACCCTTGTTCCCCAAGGATTTAGGTTAAAATTTGGAGGATGATTTCCAAATAAATGATTTACATTTGACCCTAAAGTATGAGGTTTAGATTCGAATTTCATCAAGTTAACACTAAGATATTGGAAGACTTTGGTATACATGAAACTGTTTGTTTTTATTGTTATTTTGTTTCTCCAGTAATTTATTCCGACTGTATAAACTTGCATTCCGTTTGCAGTCTGTTACATTTGGGGATCTAACACCCCTGCCAGTTTTATGGCACGAGGATACTGGGAGAAAGCCATGGGACAACAGAAGGTACCATTTTCATTCTTTATTCGTCTTTCCTTTTGAATAGGTGATTCGACTTGTTTTAAGTTATTATTGTTGGCGTCTTACACTGTTATGTTCATGAAATTGCATCTTTGGGGCTTCTCCTCTCAGGCCAAACCCTCCTGGAGCTCTTTCTGGTCGGCAGCTGGGCGAGGCGGCACATCGACTTGTAGCCAATACCTTGCAGTTGAAGACAGATCGGAATGGTCATGGCGAACAGATGCATAGAGCCCATGGCCCCCCTGTTTCCTCCTACCAAAACAACAGATACGATGATCACGGTTCTAATAGAAGGTCTCCACCGCCTAGAAACCGTCAGCCTTCTCATAACGCACATGGCCAAAACCGGCCATCAAATCGTAGCATTCAGAATCACTCTGATCATGGTTATGGTCAGCCACATGCTTCAACGGCTGCCGTTGATCCTTACAGTAGGCCCCATCATCAGTATGAAAGGAACAATCGCCATGCTAACCAAAGTAGAGAGTACCAAACGCAAGGATATTACCCACCGCCACCGGGATATCAACAAAATGGTGTGCTAATGTACCCTCCTCATGTTGTTCCACAGTATGCTGTTCAGAATCCTGTTCCTGTTGCCCCTTTTCATCAGCAGGGAGGATATGTCGTCCTCCAACCATATGGACAGTCTGGCTATCCCCAATCGAGTGGTAGCTGGGTCCCTCAAGGGAATCCGAGTGCAGGGGGAGGGTATGGTCATCCACAACAATTAGGCAACCGATACTCTGCGTTAGATAGGGGAGGAAGTAGAAGACCCCCTCCGCGTGGGTATCGCCGGTAGAGGTACTGTTTCCTACTTGTCACCCTCCTGTGGTCATCTTCATGGAAATGTTGTACCATAGTTTCTCGTACTTTGAATAGTGCTCTGCAATTTTGTCATTTTCTCTTTTTACATTATAGTTGCCTTTTAGGTTTGTGTCTGATTTTCTAATTTATTTGGTTATGTTACGTTGTATTCTCTACCACATTGTAAGGAGTGATTGCCAAATCTTGGGTAATAATAGTCCATGAAAAGTGGAGTATGCAACTACATAAGGAGACGTGCCAGATGATTTCTGGGGAGTTGTTTGCTGCTCTTATAAATTGAATGTTTGAGCCATTTAGATTGTAGTTTAATTTATGTTCTAACCTTTCAACAACACAAATTCCATTGGAGTATTACATCTAGGCATGCACACAAGTGCTTCAAACTGAAATGTTTTGTACTTGAATTTGATAATGCACGGGTGGTACCACTTGAATGGGTAAGTTCCACTTAAAAAGAGTTCTCAGTAAAAGTGGACTTGTGTATACCATGGAAACATTCTTAGCATCCAAAGTGGGCAACCAAAACTTAGCCTCAACGTAGGCTAAGTTGTGGTATAGGTTTTGTGCTCTTCGTGGTGGTCTAGTAACCGAACGGCGCCGTTTGGGGATGAAACGGTACTCCCAAAGCCGTTTGTGAGGAAAAGGCATGCAGCGAAAAAAAAATAAAATACAATTCTCTACCAAACAGCTCACACTATGCCGTGCTATGCTGTTTGGGAGGCCCACGGCATAGTCTGTGCCGTGTGGTGGTGAGACGGTGTGCCGTGTAGAGCTGTAAATGAGCCGAACTTAAGCATACTGCAAACTTAGGTTTTGCTAAGTTTCCTTATCCTAAGTTGTGGTATAAGCTACAACACTGTAAGCGTTATTAAGTTAAGTTCTCCCAAGTTATTGTACAGAATTGCCCACTGTGGATGCAGTATGCATCTTTTACTATTATGCCCTTTTGTCTCTCCATGAATCTTCCCATTTTTGCTTCGAACTCGTACGAGATTTGGCAGCTAATTGTACTTGTTCTGTTATAAGTTACTATGGTGAGTGTGTCTGGTTGGTTCGGATTTCGCATTCATGAGAATTGCTGATTCGCGATTAAAGTAGTTGACGTTGTGGTGAACAACTTGAGATTTGGTGGTTGGCAGTGGGTTAGTGGAGTTGGGGTTGGCCTGAGTGTTGGTTGCTAGTTGCGTTAAGAAAAGTTCAACCTTTCTAGAATGTTTACAGGGTGGCTTAGTTTGCTAGTTTCCTGACAATGGTGAATGTGGTTCTATTGGCTTCTTTTGTGGTTCTATTGGCTTCTTTTGTGATTCAATGTAGACCCATGTTGATTAGTGCACCATAGTAAGTTATTTGTCAAATACTTAGAATATTTAGAGAGAGTTCACTTCTGCGCGGTAGAAAAGTATTTGTCTAAACACTTGGTATTTAGAATTACTGCACTTGTGCAAGAATGAACACTCACCGGACTAATGCGAAAACAAAGGGCAACCGATGTGCCAACACTCTATAGCTAATATTGGGCGGCCCAAATTTTAAGTTTTGTTCTTTTGCTACCGGTGATGGCAGATTGGTGTGGTATTGGTTTCCCGAGAGGAAGCTAGTCCTGCGATGCTTCCGCGGGGGGTGGGTGGGTGGGGAGAGAGTAATGTTGTGTTTCCAAACATGCATTTTCAAAGTGAAAAGGATATAGTTATATACAGTATAAAATTGTCATCCTTGTTTTTTCAATACATGGGAATGTTGAGTAATAGATAATGGGTGATTTGTAGTCTTAAGCTGTAGATATAACTATCAACCAAAGACTTATGAAGTATGCCATAAATGTTGGTAAAGTTTTAACCCAGGTTAATCCTATTTGATAGCTGTCTCTCTCTAGTTTTATAAATTTGTGGGCTCGGATGAGCCTCCTGGAATTGAGGCCACAGCCAGTAGCCATTCAATTAACCACTGGAACAAAAGATTAACCACTGGAGTTGCATACCATTCGTGGGCCCCATGCCAAACTCTTCTCTTCAAATTGCATCGACTTTGGAACATTTTTTTTTAGTTGCTAAAAGGGCAATTCTCATTAACTAAAAGAGATCATTACAAAGAAGAAAATCAACAATAAGAAGCAACAAGCAACAAAACAGAAAACAAAAAACAACAAAGCAATGAAGCATAACCATAACGAAGCCAGATGAAACCTTCCACAAGATGCACTAGAAACCATCCACTGCGTCACAGAAATCGTCGTGTGGAGAAAGCGAGAAACTAGAGAACAATTAACCAGGACAACTTCAACTTTGAAAATGGGGTACACCCACCCAAAGAAGATGGTGACACAAAGTCGAACCCAAAACTGCAACCATAGTTGCTTTAAAAGGCTTCATGGTAGCAAAAGCAAAACCATGAATGGCAATATTGTGGTCTACGAGAGGTCAAATGCAACCAACCAAAACCCAAAGAGGAGGACCAAGAGTTGAATGGTTTGAAACCATTGATTATTCAAAAGCTGAAAAGGGGAAAGAAAAACCCAAAATAAAACTTCACAAGGGGAAGTGGAAACACACATAATAGCTCATAGCTAGCAAAAGCAACACACATTTGTATGCTGAAAAAAAGTTGTAAAAACAAAGCACACAGGAAAGAAAAGTGAAAAAATATTGATGGGATAGTTCAGCCAAAAAAAAAAATTAATGGGATTTGCTTCAAAAAAATATTGGTGGGATTCTACAACTTATAAGACAGTTATGTGAGGAGGTGGTGATCTGCTTTTCATGGTTTCTAAAAGTACTTTTGTTGTTTTTTTGCGTCACGTTTCCGATTACATTCTTTGATCTTCCAAATTCATTTTAGAAGTAAACATTCGTTGACATAATATCAGATCTTCGCAACTGTCACATTCGAAGTTTTCAACTTTGCCAACTCTATCCAATATCTTTTGTGCCAATTTGTGGGGGGATTATTACTGATCTGATAATGGAACAAATTCCATAATCTTTTCCATCAATTATATTTTTTATAGTAGATACGACATATTTTTTTTTGTGTGTAATGAAAAAGATGTAACTCTTTTGGCTTTGTTTCTTGATATGGATGGCCTAATCTCATTATAATCTGTGTTTTGTCTTCCTATTCTCTCTTTCTTCTACTTCTACATTTATCACTAAATCATATTGGGAGTCACAAATATCTTTCACTGGAGTTGTTCTCTCTCTCTCTCTCTCTCTCTCTCTCTCTCTCTCTCTCTCTCTCATATATTCTTTTATTATTATTATTATTATTTTCTTGTGGATAAAGATGAGAACTTAGATTAACAAATTGCTTGCTTGAAAAAGGTTACGTCAAGATTTAAAAACCATAAAATTTCACAAACCTTTCCAACTGCCCAACAAATTAGATACCATGCTTTGGACCTTTCACCAAATTAAAATAAAAAATGAACTTACTGCCTCCTCTTTGGGAATAAAGTTGTACGGAAGGTTACACATTCACAAACTAATTTCCTTGTCTTTACGTCTGAGACTAAGGGTGTGTTGGCTGAATTCAGTGGTGTCAGTCGATATTTTATACAAAAACAGTTTTCACATAAAATAATTCTCAACAAAGTCTACAAAAATTGCTCAAAAATCAGAAAATTTTGTAGAGAATGGCGATGAATCAACCAAGTCAAACTATAAAAGAGTAATGGTATTGTTCAAAATTTACTTTCCAAATGTGGTTTTCCTACTTTCCTGTGATAGTATGTCCACTTGATTTTCATTGGAGAAAGTTGAAGTGCTCCCACAATTATTGAAGGCAGTCTTACTGTAACATGTGTTGGGAATCACATTTGAGAAGCATGTAACATTAATCAAGTGTGGTTCCCCACACATGTGACATTTTTTTTTTTATGAGTAATGCTATATTTTCCCAATATGGTTCCCATTACATATGGTAGTTTTATGAGTAATGCTATACTTTTTAAATTTGCACAACACATGAGACAGTGGACTCACTAGATTTTCTTGGAGCATGTTGAAGTAGGCCTACCATTATTGATGGTGGTCCTACTGCTACATGTGTTGGAAACTATATTTGTGATACGAAATTTGAGAAGTATAACATTATTCTTACAAAAATTGACACCCTTCTCTTTATTTGTCTCGTATTTCATAGGGGTCAAAAATGAAAAAGAAGGTTTTGATCACATAATGCTACATGTATCCTCATTATTTTCAAATTCTCAGTGGGTTCAATTGAACTCACAAGAATGTATGTTACCCCACCACTGGTTGGCTGACATCAACTCCTCCCAGGTTTAAGGCTCAAGTTCAAATTCCGTATTTTCCATTGTAATTAAAAAAAAATAATAATAATAAAAATAATTCCTCGTCTTCACAAAATTTTAAAATATGAATTGTTTTAGTCTCACTCTCAGACTTGTGAGTACAACTGATGGAGCATGATGGATTTCACAAACAAATGGAACACAATTTCAAAGAGAAATTTGGAAAGTTAGTGATTCCTGTCAGACTTAGGACGCTAATCAAATACAAATTTAGAGAAAGTTAAGAGAAACCAACAAAAATAATAATTTTTGAAAGTATGAAATTAAAGAAGCGTTGAGAGAAATTCTAAATACACCCACAGACTTTTCTCTGTACAATCACATGTACAATATTGAAAAAAGCTTCATATACAATTTCTCAATATAGTAAGTGGGTGTAGAAAGAAAAAAAAAACTTTGATGCTTTTAGAATTTTCCTAATGCCACATCTACAATGCAGTAATTTTCAGGATCAAAAGATCCTCGGCAGCCTAACCATAAGGTACTGATTACAATATATTTATTTTTGGTAAAAATTACTCCAAAAAGACACAAAAATGGATGTGTTGTCAGCACCGTATCGGATCCATCAATGCTCAATATTCCCAATTGAGTTGCAAAAGAAGCAGAATGCACTTAAAAGAATTTGGTTAAAATTAAAAACCAACACAGTAATGTTGTATGTTTTTTTTTTTTTTGCTGAGAACACAGTAATGTTGTTGTAAGTTTTGACTGTCGGATGGTTTCGTATCAATCATGAATTATTTTGATGTGTACACTTAAAATTCTTATTGAAAGGCGCGAAGTCCGAGAAAGAAAGAAGAAAATTCCAACTTCAATTGGGATGAGGTCCAATTAATGAAGCTCAGCTGTAGGTGGAGTGGGGTGACCATGGATTAATGTCAAAGCAAGAATTCCATAATATATACGAGTATATGGGACCGATTGATCAGCCAAGCGTGTGCATCTGACGTTACACCTTTTGTTGGTCGGAAGGTGGACAATTTGAAGGACCCCTTTTCTATTTTCATTTTTAGGAAAATTTCTATGAAACAACTTAGTAGTTTTAGATGTGTCATACATCTTTATGTATTTGATTCCAAAATATTTTAATTTGGACTCAGCATATTATAATTTTGAAAATCATTTTGATTTTAAAACCAAAGCGTTTTTCAAAATTATAATGTGATCGGATCAATTTGCAATATTTTTGGGTCCAAATTTGGATATAAATCAAAACTACTATGATAAATCATGATCCCTTCATTTTATTATTTAGGAGATTTCTATGATACGCATGTAGTGGTTTGACACCCGGGCAAGGGAAGAGCCAGAATTTTTATATAGGAGGGATTGAAATGGAATGAATTAGGGGTATATAAGTAAAAAATCGAAAATCAAAAATCAAAAATAAAAAATCGATCTACTAAAAAACCGATTGGTCAGTTTTTTTAAATGTATGTTCAAGCCAAAACCAACTGAATGCTTTGAAAACTAACCAACCGCCTTTTTTTTAGACTGCTACTAGGGGTATACACTGACTGGCAGTCTGTTAGTTTTCGTGCCCCCGAAGTAAAATTTTAAGGGTCTATATGTTCATATATTTGCACTAAATTAAAAATTAATAAGAAAATGTGATGGGACAAACATTTTAGTTGTTTGAATTATGTTGGAATATTTTAATAAAAAAAAATAAGATTTTATACATAATTTAATATAATTATCTTATCCATGTGATTATATTATAAACTATCTTTATAATGAGAGTTACAACCTTTTTATATCATACTTAAAGAGATGTTTTATTAGCCCACATATTGCACATGTGATTATTGAGGCTAGTTAATTGGGCTTAAACCTCAATTAGTATGAGTTTTCCAACGGTGATATTCTTGAGCCTATAAATATAGGGCTTGGGGCTTATTTTCTAAACAACACAATATGACTATAAGTCCATGAGATGGAATAGTGCTAGTATAATATATTACTTCTTTTATTGTGTGTATATATATATATATATTGTATTTTATATTTGGGCAAAGAAATGTGTTGGGAGAAGTTTTGGTCTTCCCTATATAATTGTGTTAATTGGGAATGATCACAGCCTAGAGCTGGGTTGTAGTATCCTGGATGTGGCGTGTTATTCTCCTACACTGGTGACTACCGCGAGAGGCGCGAATCGTCTTAAAGAGAGCGATCTAGTTCACACTTAACCGAACTATGTGACTTTTTTGTGGTACAATATTCCAAGCGATGTCATACTATTTCGAGGTAACATTATGCGATTCGAGATTCGGTAAGAAAATCTATCTTTCTGTTGTTATTTAATTATTATTTTATTCAATAAATTTTTGTGTTTTGGAGGTAAATCCCTAACAATTTTAAGACGAATCATCTCTTATTTTTATCAATCATCACCAATTGAATTTGATGTGTTTGTTGAAATGTGTGAAGTGACAAATTGAGTAGTGACATGGAGATCTTACAAATTAGCGACTATACGGTAACATGTTTAATTTAATTCTCGCGTTAACTCTCTCCATACTAGAGGTATGTTTTTTGTATTTTTGCTTTCGGGAGAGATACATGATACATATGAAGGAAATAGTGGGGGTTTAATACATAAAAAAGTTTTTGTTCTAAAAGAATAACTTGTTGATTTTATTTGAATATGGACAAGTGTGCTTGAGAGAATTATTATTCACGTGGTTCTTAAAATATTTCCTAAGAATACATGTTTAGCAATTTTAATTCATATATTTTGTTGTGCCACCATTGGCCTAGCCGTACTATACCTATGCACTTGTCTATACATACATGTACTTTCTAGTTTATGTTTATTCATGAAAAAGTTAGACTTGTGGAACATGTTAATTTTATTGGGTATTGCTCCAGGTGAAATCCTCAATTCACATTGTGATTGTTTTGAATTTTTTAGTACATGGAATAGTGGGTACTAAATATTTACTCGTTAGAATATTAAAGTTTCGTTGAAAAAAATTGTTTTAGAGACCCAATGCTTGTGCATTTCTTTTCTTATTAAAAAATTGAGATAAATGAGTTTTTCCAAATGAAGGATTTAGGCAACAAATTGTATATTTGTTTTTACAAAACTTATGTTTATTTGGTGTGATTTGCACTTTAGAAAAATTCTAATATTTTATGAAGGAGAGATTGATGGTGCTTTATTAAAAAATCTTGAGAATCGAGATTGTGAGATTTTTGCAAAATATGTTTTTAGAAGCTTTTTAAAAATTTTGAGATTGTAATTTTGCAGACAAATGCATGAGTATATGATAAGCATCCAGTCTACTGAAATTTCTTAAAAGAGATGTGAATTGTTTGAGAAATAAGTGTAATACCCTGTAATTTCTTTGTACTATTGTATTTCTATATATATAAATAAAACCCTTTGTTTTATTTCTTGTCTTTGTTGAAATTTTGGTCCCAATCGATTGGCTTGTATACCAATCGATTGCCATATTTTGGATACCAATTGATTGCCATCTTTCCAATCGATTGGAATGCTGCCGACCTGAATTCATTACGTGGTACTATCCCAATCGATTGCCATAGATCCAATCGATTGTCATCAATTATCTGTGCCCAATCGATTGCCACTGGTACCAATCGATTGGTACCAGCAGAGACAAGTTTTCTTCTTTGCTTTGTGTTTTGACGTGTGGCATTCTCATTTCTCTATATATATAAGTTCATTTTGTGCCTTGGAAGGCTTTTTGTAGTTTTGGTTGAGAGAGAGAGAGAGTGTGTATACCTATATTATACACACATATCTATATGTCTATATATACATACCCACACACACACATACACACTGCCTCTTGTAGCAGAGAAGAAGAAGAAGGAGAAGAAGAGAAGAGAGCAGACAGAGACAGAGAAAGAAAGAGAACAAGAGGAGGAGAGGAAGAGAAACTTTGAGGTTTCAAGCTCCACAAGCCAAACACACACCCAAACGCACCCTTAGGCGAGTCCAACTCACTTGGTTATTCTTATATGACATTTTCATACGTTTTTAGTGAAGGTTAAACGTAGTTAATACGTTCCGTAGATGTTATATATGTTTGTTTTATAATTCTGTTGGAAAAGACGAAGTTCCAATCAATTGGTATGTTTTGCAATCGATTGCCATCAGTCTGAACCCAATCGATTGCCAAAGTTTGTAATCGATTGGTATTATTTTGGATCCAATCGATTGCCATGTTCCCAATCGATTGGAAGTTGCAGATCATGGATAGTTCATCTTGTTTATTATAATAAGGGTTTGATTGTTCCGAAAATTGTTTCCCGTTTCTATTATGCGAATATGGGATAGTAAGGGATAAAATGATATGGCATTGGAATAATACACACGTAGAATAATTGACTTAATGCATTGATTAGTGAAACCTTTTGGTTAATGTTGAGACACTAATGAGATTGAAAAGCCGACGCAGCATAGTAGTGGGTCTATCGACTGCGGAGGTCGATACTATTTATGATGGGTACGTGTGAATGCGGTCGCGAAGATCGTATGACATCGAGCGTGGTGACTAGTATGTGTTAGGGCATGGTGGCCAGTATGGGTAAGGGCGTGTTGGTCGTAATGTATCGAGCGTATTGGCTGGGCGTGTTGACCGTAAGATATTGAGCGTATTGGCCGTAATGTATCGAGCGTATTGGCTGGGCGTGTTGGCCGTACGATATTGAGCATATTGGCTGGGCGTGTTGGCTGTAAGGCATTAAGCATAAATGCGGGGCGTTGATGGCCAGGATGTATCAGGGGCGTGTTGGCCAAAGTATGTCAAGGGCGGGTTGGCCAAAGTATATCGGGACGTTCAGATAGAATACGTGGGACTATGTGTCGAGATTTGACAGACCGTAGGTATGGGACTACGTATATGATTAATGTGGACCCAAGAGTCCATGTTATGATGAGATTGGATTGGGATGACGTCCGTTATAATATATTGGGTTGGTGCATACATGCATGCGAACGATGAGATAATCCTTTTAGTGATGTTGATGCTTTATATGTTGCTTATCTGTAGATACTTTATTAGTGTTTGTATGCACTTGAGTTTCGTAGCTGACGACGTTTATACCGCTGGATATTCGACGTCCAGCTGGTCAGGGTTATGAGTATGCAGGAGATGCACACATGGATAGGGGCTACGAGTGGAGTCTACAATGACGGAGGTTATGCTGGAGATGACTGCTACGCAACCTGAAGACTTGGGGCTTGCTGTTGATAGTTTATACTTATGTTTTTAGAGATCGTTGTAATAGTTAAGTTTGTAATTGACATATGTTGCCGTATTGTTTTATTTATATTTTCTGCAAACACTTTGGTTTTGTAATAGTTAGTTTTGAACTCCGTTTTTATATATCAACCATAGAACTTTTCAATGTGTGGTTTGAATCATTACTCGGATGGTGTGACTTTGTTTGTGGACAATGTGGTGATTTTCAACTGTCATGGCCTACGGGTCCAAAAAGGAATTTATTTTCTCTATTTTTCTACTGCGGGGCGTGACAATAAGAGTATGAATTTTGCAAAATAAGTTACAAGTTTGATTTCTCTTAATTAGATGAGCATTAACCTCGGTTATTACAATGCTAAATTATTGAAAGAAATTATTTTTTTTGGGTGTGCAATGTTTTGAGAATCTCAAATAATTTTTGAGATTGTGAATGTATGTGTTTTTGGGTCTTCTAAAAAAGAAGGGTATATTAATTTTTTAGAAGAAGTTCATGTTTTTAGAAAACGTTTTGAAAAGATGCATAATTTGAGATTTGTATTTATTTTGCTGAAAAAAGTGAGTTAGTATTTTAAATGATTGAAGAAATTTTGATCGAGCAATTGGTGATGTTTGAATATTATTTTTTTTACCTCCAAATGTTTTTGGCAATGAACCATATATATTTATTTTATGGGTTCAAAATTGTGAGTTACTTCAATTTTTTTATTGTGGTAATGTGGAGAGGAAAAAAATGTTCCCTCAATTTGAAGAGAGGAGACCATTTACTTATTGGTTTAAACCATATGTTACCTAGCTTTATCATGGTGATTTATGTGGTGATACGCAATTAATGTCTTGATACTTTATTCCAAGGCATAACTATATGTTTACTTGGAGGTGTAAAAAATTCCAAGTGTACTTACCTTGAGAGAAAAGTGGCATGAGTTGAACATTTTGTGTTCACAAGTAAAAAAAAATGGTTATTATTTTGTTTAATGGTGGAGTCTTGAGAAAGTATATAATTATTATTAAACCCATAATTATCTCTGTGGTAGCACCTCCATTGATCGAGGCATGGTGCTGAAATCCAAACCTTTGTTACGTGTTATACACACGTGTGAAATAAATTGAGTAAAAAAAAAAACTCTAGCTAGAGGCAAATGTTTGATGTACATCGAGGGGGATGAGACTTAAACCCAAAGTTGTAATAAATCACCTATGAGGATACTGAACCTAGGGACTGGCGATCCCAAGAACTATGTTTAAAAGGCCAAACGAATCATAGTGGTTTGAATGTATATGCTTCTTAAAGTCTCAATGACATTTTATCCATCCCTATGGTGTAAGTGCATGTGGGAGGTTGAGATTTATCTCTTATTGAGTTTTGTTTCCCTTATAGGTGGGATGTATCAGTTACAAGAGCATCCTTAATAGACTCACCTATGTGAATGTGAAAGTGGGGCTGCTTCCTATGAGATTTGTCTAATCTCTAGAGCATTCATGAAAACTAGGATAAAACGCAAGACCGAATAATGTGCTGGCTTATGAAGCTTAGAGAACACCTGGAGTTTCATGTGTGTGATGTGCTTCTACGTATCCTCAAGTAGTCATTATTTAAAGGCTAAGCCACTCTGACTCTAATACGGGAACACTGAAACACAAAGTGAAGGTTTAAAGACTGAGCCACTTTCATGATACATGATATTCTATCTTTGCGCTAATATATTATTTCGTATTTTTATTAAAATAAGTGAGGGATTGTTGAAATATTTTAATAAAAAAAATAATATTTTATACATACTTTAATATAATTATTTCATCCATGTGATTATATTATAAACTATCTTTATAATGAGAGTTACAACATTTTTCTAGTATCATACTTAAAGAGATATTTTATTAGCCCACATATTACACGTGTGATTATTGAGACTAGTTAATTGCGCTTAAACCTCAATTAGTATGGGTTTTCCAATGGTTATATCCTTGAGCCTATAAATATAAGGCTTGGGGCCTTTTCTCTAAACAATACAATATGACTATAAGTCCATTAGATGGAATAGTGTTAGTATAATATATTACTTCTTTTATTGTGTGTATATATATCTTGTATTTTATATTTGGACAAATAAAGGTGTTGGGAGAAGTTTCGGTCTTCCCCAAATTTTGTAGATTGGGGATGATCACAGTCTAGAGCTAGGTTGTAGTATCCTGGAGGCGACGTGCTATTCTCCTACACTGGTGACTACCGCGAAAGTGCGAATCGTCTTAAAGAGAGCAACCTAGTCCACATTCAACCCAAATATGTGACTTTTTTGTGGTACTATATTCTAAGCAAAGTCATACCATTTCAAGGTAACATTATGCGATTCGTGATTCGGTAAGAAAATCTATTTTTCTATTGTTATTTAATTATTATTTTATTCAATGAATTTTTATGTTTTGGAGCTAAATCCCCAACAAATTACAATTGAGCCAAAAATTTATACATAAAATTATTTTTACAAAATTTGGAAGGGGCTAATTATACATATTTATTGTATATAAAATTAAAATTTTTACCACACATTTTTTTCCCTCTAAAAATGGGCTAGACTTCCTTCCGCTCTGCCCTTGGACTTGCCTCAATATGGGTACAGTGAGACATGGGTGCTATACTATGTAGTGAGACCTAAATCACTGTGTCGTTTCATAGTGATTTGGGTACAATTTTTTGGATTTGAGTATGATATTTAAGTACAATGTCTGGGACTAATAACTTTTGCATTAAAATGATAATAGCTTTTACACACGTGACTTCCTGGTAGCTAGCTGTTTGTGATGAAAATATTCAGCCAGTACAAGTTTGACACGCAGGATGTGATGTGGCAAGATAATTGGTGGAAATTGATTGACAAGAAAACCGTTAATATGCAGTTGAAGTTAATTCATCTTTTTTAATAGAGGACACGTGTTGAACGTCATGGGATAACTGAAGGACAGTTGTCAGTGTGAGGGAATGCCACGGATAAAGGCAGTTATCAGTTTGAAAATAGGAGGGAACATTCGAATTGAGTTACTGAGGCCTCGATGTCTATAAATAGAAGGATTGTGCTCCTTTGTAATGATCTTTCGATCAAACATCAACATATATCTCTCAATACATCTACTGTATTGTTATCTAGGAATTTAGAATTAGGAGTAGAATACCTTCGAAGTCATCTTCAAGGTTAGATTGTAGTTGCTTTAATTTAATAAAAGTAGTTGAATTACTTTCAGTTATTTTACTGTTTTATTTAGGAGTAGATTTTAATTTAATCAGTTCGAAGTTCTTCAGTTAGTTACATCTTTACACAATTAAAGTCCTGTTCAAGGCATCGAACGTCACCACAATTCCCTGGTGAGGCGCAGTTTGGATAATCACACATACACATTGGCAATTTACTTGCCTGGCACGCTCGCACACACTTATAAAATTTACCAACCAAACATTTTTGGCACGCCCGGTGGGACACTAGTGTCAAAGGATGGCAAACAGAAACCTTCGAAGTATTAGGTCTATTGATAATGCCAATGTTGGTGTTAATATTGCTGAGATTGGTGGTTCCTCACACCAAGATCCTCAGAGTAGCAATATTGGAAATCATACAACCAATGAAAACCCAGAAGTGGGAGTTGAAAATTTAAGTTCGACTCAAAATACTGGGAATGTTGATTCAGAGAATCAACATGATTTGGTGAGTCAATTAACACCAATATTTGATCACTTGGGAAATATGCTTCAGAATGTTAATGTTCTGATTACTTCCCTTAACAATAGTTTACCACAATTTGCACCAACAATGGTGTCAAGTGGGAATCCTTCTATGATTCGACAGAATGAGAGAAGTTATAGACATGGCTTATTTCAGCCAAATTCTATTAATCATGTAAATGGGCCTTCTATCAGGCCTAATTCCCAAGAAAGTTTTTATATGTCTGTCCCTAATAATACATTCCCAGTATTCGAAGGGACCCAAGGAAATCATGTGAATGGCCAAGATCATGGTCATAGAACAATAAATATTGAAGAACCAAGGCCTAGAGAAAATATGATAGGTCAAAATAGGAGAGTAAATAATAATCCTGTGTTCGAACCAGACCTTACTGGGGCAGGAATGGGTCGAAGGAATGAAAATTTTAGAAGGATAGATAATAATCCTCAACCACCACCAGTACCACCAATAAATTACCTTTTTGGCCAACCAGGTCATCAACAACCATTTAATATGGTTGATAGGAATGATATGATTAATTTAATTCATGAGATTTGTGGACCTATGGCTCGGGGGGTACAAACTCCAGTTTATAGGAAACCTTATCCTGATTGGGTTGACAGAATTGAATTCCCAAGGGGCTTTAAATTTCCTACTTTTGCTATGTTTGCAGGGGATGGGAGTCAATCCACAGTTGAACATATAGCAAAATTCATCAGTCAGTGTGCTGATGCAGGAAATAATGAATTTCTTAGACTTCGTTTGTTTCCTAGTTCATTAACAGATACTGCATTTGCTTGGTTTACTAATTTAGCCCCTAATTCGATTTATAGTTGGGCTCAGATGGAAGAATCTTTTCATACTCAGTTTTTCCAGACAGAACCAGAAGTATCAATGGCTGATTTAGCCAGATTATGTCAAAAGTCAGATGAAAAGGCAACTCAATTCATAAATAGGTTTAAAAGGGCTAGAACAAAATGTAAAATCATGTTACCTGAATCTGAATTTGTTAAATTGGCTCAAAATGGTCTTGAATTTAGACTCAGAAAGAAATTCGATGCTTTGGAATTTAGAGATCTTGTTGAATTAACTGCTCGAGTCTCTAGGTACGAAGCTTTATTGGAAGAAGAAAATGAAAGAAATGCTTCTTCAATAAAAACATATTATAAAGATCCTAATTATGAGATAGATGCTGCAGAAATAATAGGCAAAGAGCCTTTTACATATAAGAGTCTTGTAAAGAAAAATGTTTCTGCTGAAGTATATAAGTCAAAAGGAACTTTTAAGAAATATTCATTCGATATTTATAGATTGGATGAAATATTTGATCGCCTGTTAGAAGGAAAAATTATTAAATTGTCTGATGGGACAAAATTACCTTCGAATGATGAATTAAAGGATAGGAAATATTGCAAATGGCATAGTTCTGGGACTCATTCAACTAATAATTGTACTGTTTTTCGAGACAAGATTCAGGATTTGATCAAGAAAGGGAAATTGAAATTCCCTGAAAAACAAATGGGGATTGATGAAGATCCATTCCCAGCAGTACAGGAGGTGTCAATCAATGTTCATGACATTTCCTTCGAAGATCTGGTCCAAGAAAAAGAAAGTGCAAAGTCAGAAGACCATATGAAAAGAATTGAGGAAATAACAAGGAAAAAACCTGATGTGTCGGTTTTCAACCATGAATATGCAAAGAATTTATGTATTGGTTGTGGGAAGAGATATGCTGAAATTTATGATGAAAGGGTTGGAATTAAAGCAGGCAGGAAAAACAAGCAATCTTGGTTCGAACAAAAGAAACCAAGCACTTCTGGTGGACCTTCTTTCCAACCAATCATGAATGTTGAGAGAGGACAATTTAGAGGACCAATTTATCAAGCTTCAACATATACTGGACCTATGACAGCAAGGTATGCATCAAAACCAGTGGCTCCTTTTAAAGATAATTTTTCAAGGAATTTTCATTTTGGTAGTCATGTTCGACCATCAAGGAACATGCAATATGTGAGACCAGGGTTCTTTCATACACCAAAGAAATTTTATAGGGAGCAGAGAGAAAGCCAGATTCAGTTCATATCATCGAAAGTGGTACCAGCACATGTGGTACAGGCTGAGAAAAATATAAAAATATTAGAGAAATCTCCAAAAGATGGTGAAACATCACAATCAGGTGAATCTATATTGGTATCAGGAGTACCAAATTGGTTTGTTTTGCAAGATGATAGGGTAAAAAATATGATCGAACAGCAAGGCTTTCAAAACAAAAATAGGATGATTAAACCTCCTCATGTTGAAAAGAATACATGGCATGTACTTCAACATCCCAAGGGAAAAAACCAGAACATGGTCCCTATGATAAATAGGACTCAACAGAGAAGATTGCAGAGGAAGTTTACCATGTGGAAAGAATTTTCTAATATGCAAAATAGAAATCAGGAATTAGGAAGAGAAATGAAGAAAGAGTTCAGTGATGATTCAAAGCCTAATCCTAGATTCGATCGAAATCCAAAAGGTGATACTGACACTATGTCTGAGGAAAGTATCATTAAAGCCAAAGTATTGGAATTAGAAAAGGCAATGAGTATCGAAGATGAAAGTGAAGCAATGACAATGGTGAAATCTCAAGATTTGGGAATGCTGAAATAAAACCAGAAAGTGAGATGGTAAATAATGAGAATATGCTCATTCAATTTGGTACATTTCCTGAACAAATGGAGGTAAACACTGCTACATTTATGTTGCCAAAAATTTTCGAGGCAGCAGAAGATCAACAGTTAGTTGAAGAAATGGAAGTGGAAGCATTTACTGAGGATGTTTCTGAGGTAGATCTTCCTGAGTTTACTTTTAATGATTGTAATTTTGTTTATTCGTTCGAAGAACCATCCACAGAGATGACTAGACACCTTAAACCATTATACATAAAGGCTTGTTTAAATGGTGTTCTTTTAAACAAGATATTGGTTGATAATGGTGCTGCTGTCAACATTATTCCTCAGAATACTTTGAAAAAAATCAATAAACAAAATGCAAAATTGATAAAAACTCATATTATGATTTCAGGATTTACTGGTGATAAGAAAAATACCAAAGGTGTAATACCTATTGAAACCATAGTAGGTTCGAATAAATCTAAAACTGCTTTCTTTGTGGTAGATGCAAATCCTAATTATCATGCTTTATTAGGAAGAGATTGGATTCATGCTAATAAATGTGTTCCTTCTTCAATGCATCAGAATTGTTGCTAGTGAAGGAAAACTGTGAAATTGAAACAGTGAAGGCTGATGGTCAGCCTTTTCATACAAGTTCTAATTGTGTCGAAGCTCAATTGTATCAAGAGGATGTCAAGCCAATTGACCTAAAAGAGTCAGAAGATGAATCCCCAGAAGAAAATTGGGACATTTTGGCTGAAATGCCATTTGGTTCTTTGGAACCATTGGGTGATGACAAGATGATTTGATGACTCATACATCCATGGCAATGAAAGATGTGGAAGAGACCATTCGACTGGTCTTGCAAAAGTTAATGATAACAGATTTAGAGTCAAAAATCGAAAAAGATTCGACCATAAACTGGTCAGATTATGTTTTTGAAGAAGAATCACAAGAATTAAAAATTGGTGGCAGAGAAGAGTTATCTGTATTACCAGAAAATTCAATACAGGAAGTATCGCAGGATCCTCTTTTAGAAGTAAATTTAGGATCCGATCAACAAAAGAGAGTTACTTATTTAAGTTCCAAACTTGGAAAGGAAGACCAATATAAATTGGTCGAATTGTTAAAAGAATTTCAAGATTGTTTCGCTTGGGATTATGATGAATTGCCAGGGCTCGAAAGAAGTCTAGTAGAACACAAATTGCCTATCAAAGCTGGCTACAAACCAGTGAAACAACAACCTCGAAGGATGACTCCAGAAGTTACTCTGAAGGTTAAGGAAGAGATTGAAAGATTGCTTAAGGCAGGATTCATTAGGACTGCCAGGTATGTTGAATGGTTATCAAATGTTGTTCCAGTAATGAAGAAAAATGGTAAATTAAGAGTTTGTATTGATTATAGAAACCTTAATTTAGCCACACCTAAGGATGAATATCCTATGCCAATAGTTGATTTATTAATTGATAAATCTGCTGGAAATACTATAATGTCCATGATGGATGGTCATTCAGGATATAACCAAATATCTATTGCCAAAGAAGACATTCATAAAACTGCATTTAGATGTCCAGGTAGTATAGGTACCTTCGAGTGGGTACAAATGCCTTTTGGTTTAAAAAATGCAGGGGCTACTTATCAAAGAGCCATGAATGCTATTTTCCATGACATGATTGGAACATTTTTAGAATGTTATATTGATGATATAATTGTTAAATCAAAAACATTCGATGATCATCTTATTCATATGAAATCATCATTTGAGAGAATGAGATTTTTTAAACTTAAGTTAAATCCATTAAAATGTGCATTTGGAGTCAGCACTGGAAATTTTTTGGGATATTTGGTACATGAAAAGGGAATTCAAGTGGATAAGAATAAAGCACAAGCAATTATTCGAAGTAAACCTCCTTCAACCAAAAAAGAATTGCAAAGATTCTTAGGACAAATCAATTTTATTCGAAGATTTATTTCCAATACTGCAGGAAAAACTTTGATTTTTTCTCCTTTTTTGAAGTTGAAGGATCATAAAGCCTTGAAGGATTATTTGGTGAAGCCACCAGTGTTAATGCCTCCAAGAAAAGATAGGCCTATGAAGTTATATATCTCAGCATCAGAAGCATCGATTGGGGTTTTGTTAGCCCAAGATAATGATGATAAGAAAGAACAAGCTGTGTATTACCTTAGTAGGTTTTTAAATTCTGTTGAATGCAAATATTCCTTTATAGAAAAGTTATGTTTGTCTTTGTATTTTGCAGTTATGAAATTAAGATATTATCTTCTTCCCACTGAAGTGTATGTGATTGCTAAGTTTGATTTGATTAAGTATATGTTGACTTGACCTATTCTGAGAAATCGAATTGGTAAATGGGTTCTAGCCTTGTCAGAATTTTGTTTATTTTATGTGCCACAAAAAGCAGTAAAAGGTCAGGCTTTGGCAGATTTTTTGGCTGATCATCCAAATTGCCTTGAAACAGAAGGGAATTATGAAATTGGACAAATAATTATTAGTCCATGGAAATTATGGTTCGATGGTTCAAAAACTGAATTTGCTGCAGGTATTGGTTTTGTTATTGAATCACCTGAGAAGATTAAAACTAAATATGGTTTTAAATTAGATTCAAATCAGTGTACCAATAATCAAGTTGAATATGAAGCTCTTATCATGGGTCTTGAAACTTTGATAGATCTTAAAGCTACATTTATAGATGTGTTTGGAGATTCCCAGTTAGTCATAAATCATATGAATGGGACTTATAAATGTATGAGTAGTACATTGAAAATATATTATGACACTACAATGGATTTATTATCCAAATTTGATAATGTGAATTTGTTGCATATTCCTAGAAGTTTTAATGAAGAAGCTAATGATGTAGCTCAAAAGGCATCTGGATTTAAAACAGATAATGAGGATGTTGAAATGGAGCAAGTGACTTATAGGAAATTATTACCAATATTGGTAAATAGATTATCTTTTGTTGGTATATTAAATATAGAAACTCATGATGATTGGAGAAAGCCTATCATAGAATATCTCTCAGGATACAATGAAAAGCCTGATCGAGGTATAAGGCTTAAATCTATCAATTATATCTTATATAGTGGGAAATTATTTAAAAGAGGAAGTGATGGGTTATTACTAGAATGTTTAAGTAACCTCGAAGGATTAGAAGCTATAGCTCAAATTCATGAAGGATTATGTGGAGCTCATCAATCTGGAGTTAAGATGAGATGGTTACTTCGAAGACACAACATTTATTGGCCATCTATTTTGAAAGATTGTATTGAGTTTGCCAAAAGATGTCAAGAGTGTCAGAAACATGGTCCTTTAAAGCATTTACCAACTGTTGATCTTCAGTGTGTGATAAAACCTTGGCCTTTTAGAGGATGGGCTATAGATGTAATAGGAAAGATCAGTCCTCCTTCATCAAAGGGTCATGGATTTATTATTTTGGCCACAGATTATTTTACTAAATGGGTAGAAGCAGAACCTATGCAAACTGTAACCCAATCAATGGTTGTAAAGTTTTTAGAAAACATAGTGTATAGATTTGGTATTCCTCAAACTTTTGTATCTGACAATGCCTCTATATTCGAAGGGGATGTGGTTGTCTTTGCAAATAAGTTAGGGATTACAATGTCAAAATCAACCCCATATTATGCTCAATCAAATGGACAGGCTGAAGCCACCAACAAAGTCATAAAAGAAAATATGGCTAAAATCATAAAGAATAATCCAAGAATATGGCATGAAGTTTTGCCAGAAGTTTTATGGGCATATAGGACTTCGAAACGAACAAGTACAGGTGTATCTCCTTATGCCTTGACTTTTGGACATGAGGCAGTTTTACCTATTGAAATAAAAATTAATTCTCTTTGAGTGATGAAGCAGAATCAGTTATCTTTAGATGATTATCAAACATCCATGGCTATTGAGTTAGAGAATATTGATGAAGAGAGAATCAAAGCTCTCAATAATATTTTGATACAAAAAAGAATAGCATCAAAGGCATATAATAAGAAAGTACAACCAAGAACCTTTGATGAAGGGGATTTGGTTTGGAAGACAATATTACCTATTGGATCTAAAGATCCAAAGTTTGGGAAATGGTCCCCTAAATGGGAAGGACCTTTCCAAGTTAATAAGGTTTTTAAAGGTGGATTCTATCATTTGAAAAATATGAATGGATATGTTCATTTAAGAAAAATCAATGGTAAATTTCTCAAGCAATATTATCCCACTATTTGGGAGGCAAGAAATTTAGAATAAAACATTCGAAGCAAGAATATGTGTTTCATAGAAAGTTGAATACAAAAACCAACTATTGGTAAATTACAAAATGTACATTGGTATAAATAATTTATATCAACTTTCTTATGAATTGGGCTTTTAACCTAAAGTTATCCCAAGATCTGGTGTACAGTTTTGATTGACTAAGGATGAACTTCTGCCTTGAAATAGATTCTTGAGTCTTTAAAGGCTTTGATTCAAATTCTGTCTTCAAAACTAGAAGTTTTGCTTCAACACCTTGTTGTTTGATCTTCAGATTTGCCAATTCAGTTTCTGCAATCATAAGATCCTTTTTTAGTTGATTCACTTTGGCAGATGCTTTTTCAATTGATATGCTGTTTCCTTCAAATTCTGTCAAAGTTCGATCCATCTCAAGAGTTTTCTCTGCTGTATACTCCATGTCAATCTCTAATTTTTCTCTTTCTTCGATAACTTTTTCCAATAAAAAGCAATTGAAATCAAAAGTTGACATGATTGCAGAAATTATTTCTTTGTCTGGAACAGAAATGTTAGAGCTTTCCAACATAAATTGGCATAAGACTTTCATAGCTCTTTGCACTTCTTTATCTTCAAAAACCTCAAAAGAGACTTGACTAAAACGTCTCAAGGTAGCAAGAGCAGCCACTGGATCTATTGAAGGTGATTTTGGTTTGCTTCGACCTGTCATTCGTTGAAATTCTTGAACATTGGTCGAAGCAACATCTTCCATCTTCAAAACAAATTTCAAATTTTTCTTAAAATCTTTGACTTCTTCAGGAGTCAAGTTAGGAGGAAGAGATAGATGAAATTCTTCAGAGCTTGAGACCTTTGAGGTAGCTTGAGGTCTAAATGAAGTGGACGTAGGAGCAGCTTTAGGATCAGGGCTTGCACGTGGCTTCGAAGAACTAGCCCTAGTTTCAGGAATAGATTCAACCTGTTCAACAAAAAGTTGGGGATTTAGTTCAGAATTTATCAGAAATTAAAAGATTTTTGAAGAGGATTCTGAATATCTTACCATTGGTTGGAATTCAAGTAATGGAGTATGAGTGTACAAAGAAGGAGATTTTGGAATCTCTGGGATCTTTGGACTCTGAGCTTTCTGAGTTTTTGTTTCTGGCTCAGGATGGGGTGCTACTTTCGAAATAGGAATTGCTGAGACAGGTACTGTTTTAGTGATCTCTGTATTGGCAGGAGGATCATTGGTTTTTCTGGCTCTCTTTTTCCTGTAAACAAGTGAAGAGATTGGACTGGTGTCTTTTTCTTCTTCAGAATCAACATGTTCAGAGGCTATAGGAGAACTTTCTGGTGATAGGACTAGTTTCCGCTTTGGTTTAGGAGATGATTGAGCAGGAGTTTTTGAAGCTTTTGAGGAGACTTGAATGCTTGGTTTAGCTTTTGAAGCTCTGGTTATTGGTGAAGAGCTTTCTCCAGCTGCTTTCCCTATATTTTGAAATTCAAATAGTCATCAGTCAAAGTTTCTTTCATCATTTGGGAAAGGATTTGATAAGAATTGTGATTACCTGTTTGATTCATCGAATCAATGTATCTCAAAAGATGGCATTTGTCCATCTTTACTGACATTAAATTTTCCCACCAGCTCGAAAAGGCAGGAGTGCAAGTGGTATACACTGGTAGAGAAGTAAACTCCAAGTTGCTGACTTTATTTTGATAAACTGTTAATGCAGCAGTTATCACAGATTCTGGCACCTTCGAATGAGTTTTATAGGCCATGAGTATATTGGCCTGACTTCTGATTGGGAAAGGAATTGACTGAGTAAGTCCAAATTGCCTTGAAAATTGATTGGGAAGGTAAAGTTCACCCTGAGATTTGAAGCTAAGAATGTTCCCAAAGAATAAGTCTCTACTAATTAGAAACTTCCCCATGCAGCTTTTAATTCGAGAGCATTTGCTGTTATATCCAAAATTTGACAAAGCCAATGGGGAGAAAGAGGAGTTCTGTCTTCAGAATTGTAAAGGATTTTGAATGGTTGGAATAGCTTGTTTGATCTTATTTCAGGAAGATTAAAAAAGAGAGAGAGGCATTCTTTGAAAGTTTTGTCAGTACTTGGCAATAAAGCAAAAAAGATGCCATGGGCCACAGTATTAGATAGGGGTCCTAGGTTATGAATTTCTGGGAAGTAAGCATATAACCATAATTGTAAAATCCAAAAAGGACCACCTTGAGTGAGAATGAAGGGATCAAAGCATAAATCAGAAAAAGATCTATAGAGAGATCCTAGAACAAAAGGTGCTAAGGCTAACCTTCGACCAGCAGCCAGAGCTTTGGCAATGTTAGAATATTCGAGGACAACTCTCTGAGAAGAGGTACAAAATAGATGCTTCGAAAGCCAGTACAGAAGAAAGCAGTAATATTCTTTATCAGTCACTGCTCCTGATGTTTTTCTGTGAGCAGTTAAGAAGTTGGTGTATCCTAATGATTTTGAGTCAGTGTTAATTGAAGGACTATCAGACTCAGCCATATAGGGATGAACATCTTCCCCATGAGATAAAAACCCTAATAAATGACAAATATCTAGAATAGTTGGACCTATTGGACCAAATCGAAGTTGAAAGTGATTGAAAATAGGGTTCCAAAAACAGAGAGCTGCGGCTATTAAATTAGGACTGGATTCGATGGGAAATTTTGAAAGATTGATAGCATGGTAAACCCCCGTAGTGATCAAAATTTCTCTCCTACTCTCTAAAATTCTATCTACCCATTCAGGCCAATCCTTTGCAGGTTTAGGCCAGTGCCTAAATTTCCAGTCATATTTGGGATTTGGGAGTTCTCGTTGGTAAGTCAAACGTTGTTCCCCTAATCTAGGGTAATAGACATGGAGTCTCAAATTTGGGATGCTTAGGCAGGGACCTACAGCAATTGAAGATTCTTGGTTGGGAAGAGTAATAGGAACAAGAATTTCGTGAACCAGAGAAGTTTCTTGCCCACTCGAATAACGATCTTGCTCATCTTTTATGATCTTTCCAAAATCATCGCAAATCTTTTGAAGCTGGGTATTGTCATCAGATTTTGTCATTCTTTAGATTACGAAGAGATAAACAAGAAAGAAAAGCAAAGTGCGAAATGAATAGATTAGGGCAAAGCAAATTGGTGAAGTCAGAAGGTTTGTTTCTTTTTGTGTTTATCTATTTATAACCTTTGATGAACCCTTGGTAACGATTGGAAAAGAGTTGCATTTATTGAAAAGTAGCCGTTTGATTCGGTTAATCTTCTTTTGGACCGTTATTTCAAAAATAAAAGACATGTTGGTTCAGAATGAACTAATCTATTTGAAGGAATGAGAATGTTTCATTGTTCACTACATTAAAAGGAAAGTGTAGTTACAATTCAAAGACATAATTGATAAAAGTGGGGAAACCCATAAGTAACTAAGTTATGAAACATGGCCCAATAATAGGCAAAATACTCTGCCTCTAGTTCTATCTCGAAACATAAGTTTCTGGTTTCTAATGCTAGTTTGTCTTCACTTCGAAGGGAAATGTAAGCTTCCTTAAGTTGTTTTTCATATTGGTTTAACTGAAAATTGATCTTGAATAGAGCTTTGCGGAGACTTCGAAGTTCTTTGGCCAATGGAGATTTGCCTCGAGGAGAAACACCAACAACTTTGGCTTCATCTTTGAGATATGCAATTCGACTTTCGAGATCAGGTTTCGAATAATGAGAAATGATGCTTTCTTCATCAGAGCTTCCACAACCATAAATGTACTTCTCTTTGAATTCTAGGACTTCATCAAGGAGTGCTTTGGGAGTTTCTTTGAGTTTTTCATAGAGATCTAAAAGATAATTTAGATGATGGATACTTTCTTGGTGATGAGAATACCATCTCATATGGGAAGCCAAAGTTCGAAGGGTAAAATCTATTTGAGTTCGAACAAGCGTGGATATATTCCATTCATGACATAAGACATGACAGCTCCATTCAAAATTGATTCGAGCCCTTGAATTTTGCAGAATAGAAAATGGAAGATGAGAAAAAGCAACTAATAGCCTTTGAGCTTGAACGATCAAGCATGGGGAAGGTGAAGTAATAGATGGAGTATGCTCGAATGTAGGACCATATCTACATAATTGGTCTAGCTTTAAAAAAGGATCACTAATGTCCTCAGTAGGATCTATTACTTGAACTTTGGTATCAGGAAAGCCTAATATAGAATGATCAAAGAGAAGTACTTTCTCTTCATAATCTTTTTCAAAAAGTTTGCATTTTGAAAGGAAGGCTGAGGAGTAATGTTCATTGGAAAATTTTTCATGAGATGTCCTTACATATGTATGAATAGGAGGTCTACCTTGAGGAACTAAGATATTACCTCTCTGGAATCTTTCACCAGGAGGACTGGTTGAAGAGATCAGCCAGGCATTCAATAAATTTTGTTCTCGAGAAAGATGATTCGAAAATGGATAATATGGTTTTATTGTTCTACTTCGAATAATACCTTCAGTTTCAAGATACTTGAAGCTTGGATGAACAACTGAAGGTACTGTGATTGGAGTTTCGAGTTTCATTCCCTTGTAATATCCTACACCTTCACCATGGGAAATATGTTGTTCCCAAGCAGGAGGAAATGTTTGATTATTATAGATTGATTTGGAAGAAGTCGAAGATGAATTTTGCCTTGATGAAACACTTGGTTTGTTCAACATTTTATGCCATTTTCCCCATTTTGAGTAAGTAAAAGGTTCGGGAGGAGTTTCAAGAGGATCCCAATTTGTTCGAAGAGGAATATCAGGGCGTTTGGTTGACAACATCACTTCTTCGGGAAGATCAATAGGAAAGCTATCGCTAACATTGAAGGAAGATTGAGAAGAAGACATGATCAAGGATCAAGCAAAAGCGTTGGTTTGGAATGGATTGAGGAAGATGATTGTGAAATTTAAAGTACTGCATAAGGTAGTAACTGCCCAATATGGTTAGACCATGATCACCATTATCTTTTTTAAACAAAAAGGAAAATGGCGCGGGGGGTAATGTTTGTGATGAAAATATTCAGCCAGTACAAGTTTGACACGCAGGATGTGATGTGGCAAGATAATTGGTGGAAATTGATTGACAAGAAAACCGTTAATATGCAGTTGAAGTTAATTCATCTTTTTTAATAGAGGACACGTGTTGAACGTCATGGGATAACTGAAGGACAGTTGTCAGTGTGAGGGAATGCCACGGATAAAGGCAGTTATCAGTTTGAAAATAGGAGGGAACATTCGAATTGAGTTACTGAGGCCTCGATGTCTATAAATAGAAGAATTGTGCTCCTTTGTAATGATCTTTCGATCAAACATCAACATATATCTCTCAATACATCTATTGTATTGTTATCTAGGAATTTAGAATTAGGAGTAGAATACCTTCGAAGTCATCTTCAAGGTTAGATTGTAGTTGCTTTAATTTAATAAAAGTAGTTGAATTACTTTCAGTTATTTTACTGTTTTATTTAGAAGTAGATTTTAATTTAATCAGTTCGAAGTTCTTCAGTTAGTTACATCTTTACACAATTAAAGTCCTGTTCAAGGCATCGAACGTCACCACAATTCCCTGGTGAGGCGCAGTTTGGATAATCACACATACACATTGGCAATTTACTTGCCTGGCACGCTCGCACACACTTATAAAATTTACCAACCAAACACTAGCAGTTTAATTTCCTCACATTTCTCTCTGAATCATCTATTTGGTTAGTAATCTGTTCCTCACATTCCTCTCTGAATCATCCGTTTGGTTAGTAATTAATCCAAAACTATTGTACAATTTACGAAGATGTTAATTTTATCTATTGTTTGAGAACCTAGTTAAATTCATTTTAGAGGTATAAGGTACTAATTCACAATATTCTTGCTTCAAATGACAATATAGTTATAGAATTATTTGTTGTGCTTAATAATTGAAGAGCTTGAGATTTTGTTGCTGATTCTGATATATAAATGATATATATATATATATATATATATATATTCCCTTCAGTCTTGGAAGGCATTGGGCTTGTGTTCACACTTCTTCGGAAAAGTCGGTTAGCCGTACGTGTGGCCTGTGGGTCGTTTGATTAGGTGGGTACGTAGTCCACATTCCAACAGCTGTGTTGGTGTATGCTTTTGTGTTTTTATGTGTTTACAGAACCTACAAGTTGTTTGTCAGGATAATAATCGGGGTTCCACGGTTTACATATCCGGTGAATATTATTTTTAGCTTAAAAAAATTTGTGGGCTGTCTCATATGTCCCGTTAATTTGTGAGTTTTTTTTTTAAGGTAAAAAATAATATTCACTAGATATGTTCACTCGATCATGTTCACTTTAGATCTTCACTGTATATATATATACATATATATATATAAGTCAGACTCTTAAGTGAACAAAGATGTATGTCTATCTTTTTCTTTGATTCAGATAGTTTTCTATCACATGTTTGTCTTGGCATCTTGTTGCTCTTTTGAGTATGTTTTTTGAATTTACTATATTATCTTGGATTCTTGGGGAATGCCCTTTGTACTTCTGTACAATTTTTTTGGAATTTATTTATCCTCTTTTCCAAAAAAAAAAAAAAAAAAAAAAGAAACAGGATTGAGTGAACATAACCAGTGAACATATTTTTTAGCCTAAAATAACCCGAGTATATAGGATATTTTTATTTCAGACCAGTCCGTAAGTTATACCTTGCGGACCTCGTTCACAGTTGTCAGATTATGTGTTTTGTTAAGAATATTTTTGTCATTTCACACAATCCAATGGTTGAAAACAAAAGTCCGCGAGTTATAAATTTGCATGCGGACTCCCTCACAGGAAGCTCCCTGTATATATATATATAGAGAGAGAGAGAGAGTCCGGCTCCAGTACGCACTGGGCTTTTAAGTCTAAAAAAACTGCGGATCAGTGGGGCTGCAGGACGGGGTGTGGGTCAGCGGGGCAGTCCGTTATTTTTTTAGGCTTAAAAGCACAGGGCGTTCACCTAGTATGCACTGGGGTAGACTCCTAAAAAAAACTGTTGGTCAACGGGATAGGGCGCAGATTAGCAGGCAACCCGTGATTTTGTTAAGCTTAAAAGCTCAGCGCGCTCATCCAGTGCGCATTGGAGCTTGACTATATATATATATATATATATGTATAGAGTGAGCGCATTGGGCTTTTAAGTTTAAAAAAAACTGCGGGCTGCTCCAATGGGCACTGGGTGAGTGCCCTATGCTTTTAAGCTTAAAAAAAGCACGGGTTACCCGCTGATCCACGCCCTATCCCGCTGCCCCGTTGACCCGCAATTTTTTTAGGCTTAAATACTCATTGAGTTTACCCAATGTACAATGAAGCCTGACTTTACATATACATATATATATATATATATATATATTCAAATATTTACCTTTTTATATTTTTTATATTGTGTGGCAGTCTGTGCTATATCGCAAATCACTTCCAAAACAGTTTATTTCACAAGAAACACGGCTTGTTAGGGACAGCCGAAAAAAGAATCCAGTTTATTCCAAAGTCTCGATTTTTTATTTAATTCTTTTAAGAATTAAGTGTAAGTTAGTTTGACAAAAAATAAATTTTATGAGATTGATTAGACCAAGCATGATTCATATGCATCTAAAAGTAAGTATTAAGTGCACAAACACCTAATTAAACAATTAGAACAGATTAATTTTTATTTTTTTTTTAATTTTTTTTTAGAACCAAAAAACTGGTTCTTTAGTTCTAATGATTCCCAAACACCTTCCCAATGTAAAGATTGAGAATTGGTTGAACTTCAACCTGTTTTATGAATTCCCAAAAAGGGTTTTCAAGTCTGATGCAACAAGTTAAAGCTAATTAACTGATTAAAGAAGGTTATAATAAAAAAACAGAGCGTTGTTTTGATATATATCGTAAACAAAATTATGATCACAAGAACCATGTCAATTAGAAAAGATATATAGATTGGGATTTGAGAACAACTAAGACTATTCTTAATTAATTGTAATCAGCATCTAAATGAATTTAATTTCGTAGAAGTGTGTTAAATAAATTGCATGAAATATGAGAGTAGGAAAAAAAATAAGAAATTAATCTTGCCAATTCTCCATGAAGTCATCGATGACGCACTTCCCAACTAATATTGATCATATGTATAATAATTGATGTATCTATATACTTGTAGGACAATAATTAGTAGGACAATAAGGAGATTGATCTCTCTCTCTCTCTCTTTTTTTTTTTTAATAACAAAAATGATGGGGATACACACCAAACGACACACCAGCTTTAAATGCATGTACCCTATGCTGTGTAAGTGATACACAGAAAAGTGTAAAAAATTCAAACAGTACAGGATACATGCATTTAAAGCACAGTGTATCGTTTGGTGTGTATCCCTATCATTGTTGTTTTTTTTTTAAATGAAAGCACGTTATGTTGTGAAATACGTGAAGTGAAGGAAGGCAAAGTTCGTATATTCTTGTTACCTATAAATAAATTTGCAAACAAGACCTAATTAATTAACTAAGATTCCTCTAACTGGTACTAATTTTCTAATCTCTAGCGAATCACAATTGCTTCCTTCCCACAATTTTTGATGGGAATATACTTTCCTAATTCAAAAAATTAAAGTAGAATAAATATAGGCTTTTAAAATTATTAATCAAAACTTTGTATGCGATTAGTGTTCACATCAGCCTAGCTCATCTTCATGTCGACATAACTACACTAAAATATATAGCATTTATGAGAGTAATAATTAGTTGTTTTCATGTAACTCTATTCGAATAAACTATATATATATATGAATTAAATAGGAAAAAACTTCAGTCAAGTTGCTTCAGTGTGGTTGGTCAGGTTCCTCTCACATGAACAGTAAAAATAGTGTGGACAAAACTGTAATTTTATACTGTTTTTACTGTTCATGTGAGGGAAACATGAACAACCACACTGAAGCAACTTGACCGAAGTGTAGTCCAATTAAATAAAAGAGTAGGAGAGGTTGAAATATTAGAATGGTAGCTTGATCAGTGAAATTTAACCTGCAGAAGTTGTGCAACATCGAGTAAAATATATATTCTAAATAATATTGTATCCAACGTAAAAGTAAAATTAAGTAATCTTTTATCATTAAAAATAAAAATGCATCGATGAATTAAGTTGAAAATAAAGAATGCAATGTGACTATAAGCGATGAGAATAATTAAAAACACCCTGCTATATATGGAAGACATTCTTTTGTAAAGTTAGTTCCTCTCTTCTGGTTTTTTTTAATTTTGTTTTTGGAGTGAAATTAATTAGTCTATACGTATGCAATTATGGATTCGTTTGAGACTGCTTTGGAGACTGCATTCTGAGTGTGGTCCGCGTTGGGGAACCAAAAATTCACACGTCATAATCTCAATTTTTAAGCTACCAAATTCACTCCATAAATTTTATAAAGTGTGTGCTGCGTGTTTGGCCTTTTACCCGGTCATAATATTCGGCTATATATATATATATATATATATCTTCTACATATATAGCAGTATAATATAAGTTATATAACACTCCTACATATGTTTGTGTACATATAGCTTTTTAGAAAGATATGTGCCAAGATATCTTTTAGACTCCAAAAGGTCATACAAATTTCCAAAATACTAATAAAGTTGTCACCCCAAGACAATCCTTATGAATAATAAATAGGGCAATGCTGGGGGCACTAATAAAATCTACTAACACTTACTAACACACTCTATCTCTCTCCTAGTGGTACTGCGGGATCCACTGCGGACCCCACAATGCCACTAGGAGAGAGATAGAATGTGTTAGTAAGTGTTAGTGGATATTGTTAGTGCCCCAAATATAACTCTAATAAATATTACTACTCACTTTCTTTTGGGGGGTTGGTTAAGTTCTTAATTTGGTGATGTTTTTTTTTCTTTCTAAACCACATTATCAAACCTAATGACGTATCTAATCAATTAATTAACCTTTAACATGACGTGTTGCTTGTACTAATATAAATATTAAATGTCACTAGTCAAAAGACCTCAAACTTCTCTTTTTACGGAAAAGAAATAAAGAATTATAATATCAAACCAGCTTGTTTAGTCAGTCATTCAATCAGTGATACACACACATATAGCATAATATATATATATATATATATATGTGTGTGTGTGTGTATAATAAGGATGGATTGAGACAGATAGATGGTGTAAAGTTGATGATTATGTGTATGACTTTTAGACCACAAAAGTGCAAACAAAGTTGAGAAAGTAAATGAAGTGAATGAATACTAATTGGAAATAAAAAAGGATTGATTTGAGAGATAACAGCAAGTCTATGACCCCGGCCCTCTTGGAATTTAAAACGCATTTCTAGCCACATCTGCAACCGACGCAACTACCAACCATGTTAGATTTAACTTGTGTAAAGTTATTTTATAGTTTATATGTATATAAGCAGTTGAATTGATGAAGAAGATGATTTTTTTTTGTTTTTTTTTTGGTGGACAAAATGAAGAAGATGATTTAAAAAATTGCGATTGAAGAAAATGGGGCATTAGTGTGTGTATATATATACAAATTTATATATCTATATATATATATATATATGTAGAGGATCCATTGCAATTTCGAGGGGCGGATCGAGCAATTTAATCTAGTGATGACAACCTTCACGAATTTACCTATAAAAAGAGAGATCAATTTTTATGCATAAATTTTTAAATAATATCCACTCATGAAAAGGCAAAAACTTCAATTGTCCAATGCCACATCCATTCCAACATTTTTTTTTATTCTTTTCACTTAAAGAATTTTGGGGACAAAATTGCAAAAATAAAAATAAAAATAAAAAGAGTGCTGGGAGGACCAATAGAAAATACATAACATACTAGTACATTTTTTTTTTTTTTAAAAGGAATTTCAGTGAGGCAGCTGCCCATAATCCGCCACTGCCCACAACTAGCAACACACACACACTTACTTTTTTTGAAAAAAGAAAAAAAAAATCTTATATTCAAAGTGGTAATGTTTTCTCACATAATCATATGAATTTAATCAGACAAACTTCAGATTCCAACCCCCCCCCCCCCCCCCCCCCCCCCCCTTTTTTTTATTTTTTATTTTTTTATTTTTTTATTTTTAATTTTAACATGGAGGTAATTTAGTTATATCAAGAGTGCATGTCTTTTCATGATGGAACTTGAGATTGTGAATGAGTGAACTACTTCCAAACTCTATATAATAAAAGTTTCTAGAAAAAGAAAGGTAGTTTTCAGGAGGGAATATTCTAGGAATCTCCATTGACGATTTAAACTAAGATTGTAGCTTTATTATATAGACGTGTGGACATTTTATATCACTTCACGGCTCATGGTATATATGTAGGTTTGAATTTACAGAAAAATGCAAATGAAGTGTCGGCACCTTTTTCTTTTATCACTTTCACGGAGTCTCAATCAGTTTAATTTTGACTGAAAACATAAGATTATTGTAATATTACTCTTAAACTAATGCTGCTAGCTTCCCAATTTTTGGAGAAATTCTTCGGAGCTCGTCACACCACGTTATTACGTTGATGTGGTATGACACCTCAATCACACGGTGCCATATGACCTCTAAAGTGAAGTGTCATGATTATTACTTGCTGATTTTTGCCAAGTCTCATATTTACAGGGTACAAATCCTTCCCTTCTTGTCATGACCTCATAATTTTAATGTGGCTACATGACCTTGTGTGATTGAGTCATCACATCACATCAGCGTGATCATCTGGTGTGACAAGTTCATTGTATAACGTTCTCCAAAATTTGTAGTATCCTAAATGTAGTTCGGACATGTGGCGGTGGGACCACCTTTAATAATTGTGAGATCACTTCAAATTCTCCAACGAAAATCAGGTAGTTCTGCTGTCACATGTGTTGAAAACCCATTTTTTTTTTTTTTTTTTGCTGATGGTCAAAGCACCCGCAGGCGCCACACACACACACTCTTGCAGACATGCTGCAAACAGCCAGGGGGGACCACGGGCCCACTTCAAAGGGACTTCCTCCCATAGACGGCTGAGGGGAATAAATCCTCCGGTCCAAACTCCCCCTAAGGAGCCTTGAACTCCCCACCTCCCACTTGGGAGATGTGAGGGTAGACCACTTGGGCAAAGACCCCAGGTCATTTGAAAGACTAATTTGGTTTACATACCATTACTTAATACTTTATCTAGTGAATATTATGTAAATGAGATTATTAATCCCAAATAAACAGAATTAGCTAGCTACTAGCTAGTGATATGTGGCATATATACATTGTGATAAATGTCTTAGGATCACCATATTAATTTAAGGGGAAGTCTATAATGAGCAGTTTCTCATATGAGAAGACGGATTTTAATCGTTGAATGAGAATCAGATTCTCATCCAACGGTTAAAACTTGCCAGAAGCTTCTCACAATAGATTTATCCTTAATGTAATCAATAATTTTCAGATAGATTACTGCTTGTTGTGTAAAAAATTTCTTTGTTGGGTTATATTGATATGTGCACTTGGGGTACATATTAAGAAACAGTTATTACCCTACAATCTACTTTATTTAGTAAATTTTTTTTTTGCAAAGTTGGTGCTTTTTCTAAAATAAAATTATTATTTTTTATCACTTGTTTTCTATACCTACCTAAATACCCTTGCACTTTCCCGCCACCTTTTTTTTTCTTTTTGGTTGTTGTCTTTCCTCCATTCAAATAAAAAATATTACTTGTATTTGCTTTTGTTATTTTGAACAAACAATTAATACACATCAAATGCAAAGGTAAAAAATAAATCAAAAAGTCGAATAAAAAGGGATTCAATCTGTAATAAAATTCCATAGTCTCAAACAATCGTCTTGCATTAATTAACATCACATGTACTTAAAAAAGAAGAAGAAGAAGATAGAATTTATAGTCACCTAGTATTTTAAACAAAAAATGCAATTCAAACCAAAATCTTCTGATCTAATCTTCTTCCTTTTTCTTTGGATATAATTAGATTAATAAACAATTTCCTTTTCCCTAGTATTTTAAACACAGGTTGTTTAATTGAAGGGGAAAAATGAAGAAAAGGTGTAAGGGTAATTTAGGAATAGAAAATAAGTTATAGGAGTAACGAATTTTTATAGAAAGAGAATTAACTTTACAAAATATATTACCAAAAAAGAAGCTAGTACGTAGCTTCCAAAAGCTATTAATGACGTGTTTTGTCCTGTACCGAGTCTTTTTAAAAGATAAACTTTCTTTTTAAAAGATAAAAGAGATTCTACTTTTTAAAAAGTATTTTGTCAAGATATAATAATTAGTGGTTGAACTAGGTCTCAAAACCATAATTATCATCATCTTCATGGATATTCTGTAAATCCGGATATGGATCTCCTTGGACCTTGTGTCACGACCCATCCCACTACGTGTGAAAATAGAACACGTGGCACGCCACCAAGGCTCATCCAATTCATTAAACGGTTATACGCAACGAAAAAAGAGCTTAAAACAACCTTAAGTGTTTAAAACTTTTGGAAACGACATCTTCCGAGTTGTAAAATCCATATAAAATTGAAAACGTTATCATAATTCAAAACGGTTGAATATATGTTGAAAGGGATCCTAAAGGTACCTTAAGAACCAATCAAAACCTTTTGAAAATTTTCGAAAGTAGTAGAAAAAGATTTCTGGCAGGGGGTATTTCGACCAGTCGAACTACCCCCTTCGACCGGTCGAATGACCCTTTAGCAAAATCCTACACAATGCTGCAGAATTTTGCTTAAAGATCCAATCCGACCTTCACTTCAACATTACTCCAACAATAACCCAAAACCGAACTTCACAAGCTCTAACATGCTATCAAAACAAAGTTCAGACTTATAATTCCATGAAAAAGAACAATAGCGGATCAAGCTAAGGCTCGTTTGGCTTAATTCACAAAACTCTATCCACAGTCCTTCAAAATCCGAATTTGACAAGTTAAGCTTTCAAAATATGAACTCTCGAGTTCTAAATTGTTTTAAACATAACCAAAAGAATTCCACTAACTATTACAACATTTTATAACCATTCCATGGCTTTTCAAGTTAAGAGTAAGACATAGTTCTAGTTCTAAACTTTCATTATTACAACATTTGGAAAGGAAATCAACGTAAACAAAAAGGTGATCCCCGGCATTCCCACGGCCTCATTCTTCACGCTTCTCCTTTCCTTTCTTCATACCTGCAATGGAGTAAATCTCCATTGCTCAGCTATATGCTGAGTGCACAATTCTAAACATATGCTTATATGACAATTCATGTTCTAAACATTTAAAACACATCAAAATAGTCGCTAGGGTGAGTAGTACGCTTCCATCCGGTAAATGAAACCGATGCCGTGGAAGGCACACCTCTTCCACGCATCCCGTACACTGGTTGGGCCTTCCTCTATACCAGGTACCGTGTCCTAGTTGGGCCTTCCTCCATACCAGACACAACCACAATCAGTGTTACAATCCTCAAACTTCGAGGAGCTTATGCTTGGATGGAATTGCACTAAACTCCCCCTTTGACCCACATAACACATAACATGCTCACATAAACATTTGTACATACTTTTATCGCATTTTTATGTGTATAATTAACGGGCCTAATTAATACATGAATTTCGCCCGGATCCAAAAATATCAATTCGATATTCAAAACATGTAAATTCCATATAATTTAAAGGCTTAGAATTCATACCTTGTGTGATTTCTCCCTAACTTTGAAGGATCAACTAGAGGTTCGAATAATCGTCAGATCTCCGAATTCGCAAGATTCCTACAAGTATTTACACGTTTTCCCCAAAATCCTAGAAATTAGATTTTATAAAAATCTTAGCCAAACAAGGCCTAAGTGGTATCAAAACATAGCTCATACCTTGGGGAGTTCAAATATGAAATTTGGTTGAAATCAGACGGACGAAAAGTCACCGATCATCGTCGCAAAGCCCGTGGCAACAATCACCCTTTTCTCTCTCCTCTCTAACGATATTTTGAAATGTTTGGCACAAATAAAAATTCATCCCCTCCTATTTATAGAAAAACTTTATAGAAATCACGTTTACCACCCCGCGAGTTCTCAAAACTTCTAAGTAACTCCTGAAACGTTGCGCACGTCCATTTTATGTCTTTATGAGTGAAAATTATCAATTACAATAGTTTTCGACTAAGTCTCGTTTGGGTCCAAAATTACGTCCGAAAACTAAATTTTGTGAAATCTTTACACAACCTACCTTTTATATAACGTATCACTCACATTCTCACCACAGTGTTCAAAATGCTCTATAATGAAATCCAACTACCAGAAAATTAATCTACATAGGTGAATTTACTATTCACGAAATACTAGATATATCAAATAACATTTAAATCATATAAATGTCATTTAATCGTGCTAATGCAAATGAACTTTCAAGTTACCGTGTCTCCACTTGACACTCACCGTTGACCTCCAGTCAACCTCAATTCAATTATTAATCAACGTTAGTAATATTCACTTGTTACCACATGTGTGAAATAAAATACATGCAATTTTTGGAACAGGTGTGACACCTTGCCCAGCTGGCATGGAGGAATTTGAGAGTTGAACTATTTTAGTGTCACTATCTGAATCAAAATTTAATCTCTTGCACAGTTCTTCCTTGATAAGGGCTTTAAGCTCATTAATGTGCATTTCAGGAAATCTAGATTTTAAATCTGATTTTACCCGAGATTTAATCTCAGAATTATCTGGTGAAGAAATACTAGACTTTTTTGAAGGAGAAGGAAGATCGATGTCTAGTAATTTTCCATTTTGAGAAGGGTGAGATCTGGATTGTTATATCTGGGCCACTACCTCACTTGATATTTTCTACACAAAGTCCAAACATGGGCAGGAGTGTTCTGGAGAGAAAACTCGCATTTTAGAATCCAAGGAATTGAAAACTCGAGAAAGAAGTAGAGAAGTGAGTTATCACTTCGACCTGGTAAATTCTTATTTTTGTAGATTCGGAAACAAAAGGCTATTTCTTGTGGAAGAATATCTAATTTAGGACCATGTTTGAAAATCCAGGAGTAGAACCATGGAAGAATATCAAAATTAATTTTTTTATTGAACTGGAAGTACCACGTGTGTTTAAATGGTACGTTATGAAGAATGAGAGCTTTATCTCGCGCCTTTTGGTAGTTATAAGAACTGTAGGATTTACAATCACCAGGAAGGGAATGGAAAAGTTTCCTTTCTTTTATCAAATCAATTCCCCAATCATACGAGGAGAGGACCTTGGAAATAAACATCTTCGAGAAGGCTGGCTGGCCTCATGTCTGTCTATGTTCAATTTTAACTAAACCAGTCTCTATGAGAATACTCCCATAGTAATCCCTTGAATTTCCATTAGCAGTCTTGGGATAGAACTAACCATTGGAAATGTCAAAATAATGGGGTAGCAATATCTTTTGGCAATTAAACTGCTTCATCATTGTTATTTAAAATAAGAATTGGCCAAAGTTTAACCTTGTCATGGAAATCTGAGAAGGATATAATCCTTTCTAGAGTGGTATAACCTTGAACTTTACCTTTATCTTTATTTCCAGTATTATGATAGGTGGGTGTAGACACCCCAATTTTGACCAACCGTCGAATTCAGGAGAGTGTCGCCTCCGTATCCGATGATAACAAGGACCGGAAGATTCGAAGTATTCCAAGCTCTTCAGAAAGTTCTCTAAAACGCGGTAAAATTTCACAGAAAAGAGAAAATACCAGGTATTTAGGAGAATTCAGGTATAAAACACAATTTTCGGAAAATATCTTCAAGAATCATTTGCTTTGAAAAAAGAAAAATCTAAAATGGGGAATTCTAGCTAAAAACGGCACACGGCGGACTGCCGCGGCACTCGCTGAATGCCGCACGGCAGTCATAGAGTGCCGGGCCGGCATTCACCAAGTGCCGCCACAAATTTCTGACTGCCGTTCACTTTTAAAGTCTGTATTTTGCAGTGCAATACGTATGTGTATGCAGATAAGAACAAAATACTGATAAAGTAAGACTGACAAAAACGCGGCAATCGATTAATTGCCGCGGCGGTTGATGAGTGCCGCAGGGCATTCACTGAGTGCCGGCACGGCATTCATGGACTGCCGCGGCGGCATTCACGGAATGCCGCGGTAGTTTGTCGACTGCCGCCCTGGGCAGCAGTCTGTCTAAATTCAGAAAGTACACATTGTACCACCAAATGAGAAAATTACACCTATTTTTTTGCTCCGAAATTCACCAAAAATACCTGGTAATTTTGCCTATAAGAGAGAAGGAGAGATATACAACAAAGAACCCACTACATAGAACATCCATGACTACTACATCAACATATTTTGGAGAGAAAAGAGAAGAGAGTTTAGAGAATTAAGAAGAAGAGTTTGGAAGATCTTCAAAGAATACTTTGAGGATAATTTGGAGGTGATCCCCTATGCCTTAGATTGTTTGTTTACTCTTTTTCTTTTAGACTTCCAATCCTAAAATCTCTTGTTATTTTTGTTTGTCAAGCAAGCTTAGGAACTTCTATTTCTAATTCTCCCTTCAATTTCTTATATATGTTCTTCTCTTGAGAGTCTTGGAGATCTTCAATATCTCTCTTGATCTCTTGAGTATGATCCTTTGAACCTCATGTAAAGCTCATACTCTACATGAGAGTCAAAATTTGATCATCACTTTGTTTTATTTAGTTGGAACCAAGTCCATGCCCATGACTTGGATCCTCTAAACTTGATATTTAATGAAGCCATTCCCTTATTCTTCTTGAAACTTAGGATTATTAGTCATGTCTTTGTCTCCCATGACCATCAAATGGTAGGAGTACTAAGATGAATTCAAGTTTTGGTCTATAAAGTTTTGAGTTCATTGTTTGGAATTTTGAGGAGTTCATTTCATACTTCATCAAAATTCATAAGCACAAAGTGACTTTTAGTCTTCAAGGACCATCAAATGGTAAGGAAAGTAGTTTGGTTTAATCTCAACTTCATGTTTTCAATAGTTGAGGTTAACCAACAAAGTTGAACTAGCAAAATAAAAACAGTGAGTTCATGAACTGTTTTTGATCAAAGATTTTTAGTTCGAAATCTAACCGTTGAAATCAAGTGAAACCAACGGGAAAGTGTCAATAACACATCGTTCTACCACTGTAATTTTTGTTTTGAGGTGGTTTTATGTTTAGAAAGGTTTGATCATGGGTTTTGTGAGACAACCACAATCTGTCCAGAATTTCAGAATAGTTTTAGAACAGCAAACCGATTTTAAAATTGAAAGATCAGAGATCTAACCAAGTTTTCATGACCTCTAATAATTTTCTATAAGAACCTTAATGTGTTATGAAGGTTCCCTAAAAAGAATGAAGCAATTCGGACTTGTTTGCTATTTTTAAAAAATCATACAAGATCTCTGGACAGAGAGTTGTAAAATGCTGAGTGATGCCTAGTGTTTTCTACATTCCCGGAGATCTAACCGTTCAAACCTTGATTTTCTTTCTGGGTTAGAAACGAGACTCACAGAGGCATAACATATCCAAAAATCATTTAGATCTAACCGTTGGAAGTATTTTATCTCCATTTTTGAACATCTGGTCTGCTCTCTGTAATTCATAAAAACTGCTACTATTTTTGTCTAATCTTATTTATTTCAACTCAAATGGTCTCTTAATGCCTTAGGACCCAAATCATACTTTGAATAATGGTAACTTAGCTTAAATCCAGAGGCTAAGTGACCCAAATTAGTGAATAAATCTATGTCTTATTCTTGTTCACATCCATTCATTTATGTACATTAATGCTTATAATTAGAACTAGTAATTGGATAAAGTTGGATTTCATTGCTTGCTAGGTATAAGCTAGAGAATTAGGATTGATTGTTTGATATCATATTATTATGTGAAGCACGTGGACTAACCTTTTGTTTTGTAGCGCTATTAAGGTATGATTTCTAGAACTCCTCTTTAGTTTATCTTAATTTCTTGATTTTATTGATTTTTTGACTTAATGCGCGACACCTTAGAATTAGGTTTTGCCTTATGTGTGTATGTGATTAGAGACTCTTTTTTAGGATTTTCTTTTGTTTGCATGCATTGCACGTTTAATATCGCTGTTGGATCCCGGGTAAGTTCACTTGTTCTCTATTGCATATCATATCGCTTGCTACTTGAATTATGTGGCTTTTGAATGATATTTTGTCAATTGCAATTTTACACCCTTTGGACATGCTTTTTGTGATGTATATGTATATATGTATTAGTTGAGGGCATGCTTAGATTAATAAATTTGATTAAAAGGATGTTAAGTAGAGGCCTATCGCAAGATAGGATGAGAGAGGGTGTTTTAGTCCGACGGGCTCCTTCCTCTTTCATTCCATAATCCCCGGACCTAGTTAATCTCTGGTTTCTAAAAGATCAGTTTGCTTTTAAAATGGTTTCTTAATTTTCCTTTTAAAAATTAAGTGGCGACTCATTTGTTTTAGAAATTGATTTTAAAAAAAGCTGTGGGTAAGAAAAATGCGATATCCACAATCTGGCGACTCTGCTGGGGATCGAACCCAGAATCTCTGGTTTCGCAGATCAGAATTTTCTGATTTTGGGTTCACTTGAGGATTAGACTTGAAAAATGTCCTTTTAATCAAATAAATTAATCTTTGCGTGCCTGTTGCATTTCACTTGCATGTCCAGCCAGTCGATTGAACGGAACTATGACCTTGGAGGCTCGGGGCAACCCGGTCGGTCAAGTCATTATGGGGCTGTGTGATCACCCTTGATCTCGTACCATGATTTGGTATATGAAGCATCCTATCGGGTGTGTGTCAAGGGTCCCTTCATTTGACCAAAACCCAGCCTTTGCATAATAGTTTCTGTAGAACCTTTCAATCTTAGGAAATCAATTCTTGATTAGGGTTATGTGCTAGGAAGTCTTGTATGCCCGGAAGGGATTATTTGAGATGATGACAATACCAGCTTGATAAAAGATGTATAATTTTTTAATCACCTTTTAGCAATTCCTCCTCATGTTCCACGACATTTGGAGAACATGCTAAACCTTGATTATGAAATTATACTTCTTATATCATGTTTAGTTAAGCATCATTGACCTTGTATGCATCCGAATTCATGAAAAGTACGGTGATAATCCGGTCATGTGATCCTCCTACCTAAAGAATTTCCTCTTTCCAAAGTTTTTTTTTATTATTATTCATTCACTCTTTCAAAGAAATACAAAAATCTTTCTTCTCCTTTCGAATCGAAATTTCCTTTGTTAAGGTATATTTTCACTTGATCAATTTCGCAAAAAAAAAAAAAAAAAAAATCTTCAAAAGAATTTTAAAAGAAACCCAAAATAAAAGATTAAAAATCTTTGAGAATCATTTTTGAAAAAAATCTCACCTCTGAGAGGGTAGTGAGGATCACAATGAGAGGAGAAATCGACGTACTTGACATGAGTGAAGATCTTATGTGATTATGTGCTTATGTGTTAGGATTAGGATTTTTCTTCTTTTTGGCATATAGAGTAGGCACACACACACACATGCATTGCATCTGCATGATATACATAATAAAAGTTTTTGTTAAAATAAAGGTAAAAGGTCTTCTAAAAAGAAATTAAAATTTACTGTAGGAGCGAAAATAGCAAATCAAGCGTGGTTTAGGGACCCCACAGCAAGGCTAGTAAGGAAAGGACGTGCTGACATGGCCGAAGAGAGAAACAACGAAGAAATGTCCGGTTTAAGGGTATTAGTCGAACAGCAAGCGGAACAGATGAGAAGACAGGCCGAGAACATGAACCGCATGATGGGAATGATAGAAGAGCTGAATCGCCGACCACCACAAATGAATCCGCCTGTTATGGACCCGCCTTTGGGAGGAGGGGACGGGGATTGGTTCGACGATCAGGAAGCACAATGGAATGACGCACTAAGGGCCAACAGGGACAGAAAAAGATGAGAAGGAGAAGCTGCTGACTGAGAAGATAGAAAAGTTGGAAAGGGTAATGCGCAAGGCTCAGGGAGTGGATACCTACCTAATGGAACTGGAAGGGTTGTATGACGGAGTACGCGAAACACTGCCTGCCGGGTTCAAAATGCCAGTTTTTGATAAGTTTGATGGCACCGAGAATCCTCGCAGTCATATCCGGATGTGCATAGGAGCTTTTCAGCCTAGCGGTCTAAGCACTACCATGATGGCCGTTCTATTTCAGCAAACCTTAACAGGAGCTGCTCTATCGTGGTACCTTACACTTGAGCCAAGCAAAACCAGAGTTTGGGAAGAAGTCGTGAAGTCGTTCGTAGCCCAGTATGAGTATAATCAAGACCTGGACGTCACTGTTCGAGATCTAGAAACAACCAGGCAAGGGAACAAATAATCGTTTGCTGAGTATATGAGCCGATGGAGAGGGAAAGCCGCAAAAATGGTATAGAGGCCATCAGAAAAAGACCAAATCCGAATGTTAATGAAAAACCTGCAGCCAGTCTATCAAGAGAAGATGAGGTTTCAGTCAATCAACACTTTTGCCGAGGTGTTCGATGTGGGAACCAGGATAGAAGACGCGATTCAAGAAGGAGTGATCAAGAAAGAAGAACAACCAAACCGGTATCGGAGGCCCAGTTATGGATCAAATGGAGGGCATTCAGGGGGGCACTCTGGCCCCACCGACGTCAATGCACTTAGCGAGCCAGAAAGAAAATTTGATATCACCAGAAACCAGCCAAGAGGAGGAGGGGATAAGCAACCAAAAAAATTCTCAGATCTGGGAGTATCATTGTCAACCGCTCTTGACAGGTTGTTAGCAAAAGGGCATCTCCGTCAGTTGGAACCACGACCTCTGCCTAGTCCGCTTCCGCCAAATTTCCAAGGGGACCTCTTCTGCAAATTTCATCAGCAGAAAGGCCACTCGACGGATCGATGCATGAGGTTAAGGCATGAAATACAAGACCTCATTGACAACAAAGTGATATCCGAACCGCCTGTCAAGGCCCCCAATGTCACCAAGAATCCTCTGCCAAACCACCGTGCTGTGCCGCCGCCACGGGGCCTTTATTTCTTGGAGATAGAAGAAGCAACCTTTGATCCATCTAAGCTAATCACTAAGTCTGGGGCACCAAGAAAACCATACCTGCTGCCTAAGGACTCAACAATCTGTGCTTTGGGGGATCAGCTAAGGGAAAATTGGTGGATCCAAGAGAGCGACGAGCAAGACGTGAGCCGGGTGGAGGATGACCTTTGGTACGAAAGCGACAAGGAAATAGAGGTGTTAGAGAGTACTTTGAAAGTTAATTCGAAAACCAATAATCTATGGATGAGAGAAGAAGTCAGTCACTTAACCCGGTCAGGCAGACACTTCAAGCCACACGAACTAGAAGAGGATCACCCGGGGAGGGAACTGGAAAAAGGGAAAGGGAAGGTAAATGAAGAAGAAGAAGAGGATAGGGTTTTAAGGCAGATGAGGAAAACGCAAGCTAACATCACTATCTGGGGACTGCTGATCGCCTCCAAAAAACATAGGCAGGTAGTCTTGGATGCTTTGAACCAATCCGATGTCTCTATCGATACAGCGCCGGAAGACCTCGTGGGGATGATCAGTAGGATCCCGGCTTTAGCTATTACCTTCTCGTCCGACGACCTACCTCCCGGAGGGCCCGTGCATAACAAGCCTTTGTATGTCACCGTCGAATGCTTGGGTAACACTGTGCTTGCCTGTCTGGTGGACAATGGATTAGCCTTAAACGTGTGCCCGTTTCGAACTGCCAAGCGCATGGGTTTGGACGAATCAACTTTCATGCCATCTGAGCAAAGGGTGAGAGCATACGACAACACTCAGAGAACTGTCATGGGCATAATTCTCCTTCACCTCGCTATCAGTCCACTTGAGAAGGAGGCCGAATTTCAGGTCATCGACATTCCTGCATCCTTCAACCTGCTACTTGGAAGGCCGTGGTTAGACAGTTTGGGGGCCATACCGTCGACAATCCACCAGAAGGTCAAATGTGTTTGGAAGAGCAGGGTCTGTGACATCCTCGGGGATAGCTGGGTTCGTCCGTCTGAAGCTTCATCAAGCGCTCCAGTCTTAGAGGTACAGCTGCAAGAAGAGGGGACATGTCTGGGGGGATTCGAGTTCATTAACATGCTGGAAGAGGGAAAGCCGCGAGAGTTCCTACCGCTTTATTTTGATCAGCATGCCAGTCCAGTGGTCGCAGGGATCATGAAAAAGATGGGCTTCTTTCCAGGATTAGGATTGGGAAAGAACCTTTAGGGCCTGCCTGAGTTTCCAAGAATTCCTACTCAGACCCATACTCACGGCCTGGGGTATCAGCCAACGAAGAAGGAACTAAGGGCAAAGAAGAAGGCTTCCGATGCGCCGCTAGACCCTTACCTCAAGACGCTCAATGGATACTTCGTGAAGGAGGGAGAAGACTTCCCTTTCTGTGGTTTCCCAGAGCCATGGGTGGACCAGAAGGACAAGCACTTAAAGCCGGGGTTCGAAATCTTCTTCTCCCACGAATTCTCCAAACATAAGGATCCGTTTCTGCAAGTGCCTGAAAAGTCTGTTACTGTCGACGATTGGATTGGTGTACTAGAAGGACCGGTCATGCAGAATCTGTTGAGCAAGGAAGGGGTAGAAGTTGAAGGAAAAGGGGAAGAAAACAAGGGTTCGGAGGTCAAGGCCGAGGAAGGGAATGTTGAGGATGTGCTGGAAGAGGATGCGCTGGAAGAAGAGCTGGAACTAGAAGAGGGAGAGAAGACAGACACCGGAGGACTGCCAGGTTGCGTCACTTTGGAGCTCAAGCAGGGAGCCAACAAGGAGTGGGTCTTTGAGTCTAGTGATAAGTATCCCCCTCACCCAGAGTCTGTAATGGCCCAAATGAGGCGTCTTACTATTGCTATGTCTATTGTAATCACTCCTAACAAAATCAATGAAAGTATGACTGATTCTACCTACTCGAATGCGCTTAATGAATGTGATGAATGTGATGATCATGGAATACCTAATGAATTGCAAAAGTTAATTGACAAAGAATCTGCATGTAAAATCATTGAGGACACTCTAACGATTAATCTAGGAAATGAAGATAATCCTCAAAATGTCTTTTTCGGCTCAACACTTAGCAATGAAGAAAGCGAAAAACTAATCAATCTATTAAATGAATTCAAAGATGTTTTTGTATGGTCTTATAATGATATGCCAGGTATTGATCCAAAGATAGTCCAACACCACATCCCTCTCTTTCCCAATTCGAAACCCATAAAACAGAAACTGAGGCGAATGAGGCCAGAATGAACACTTAAAATAAAAGAGGAGGTTGAAAAGCAACTAAAGGCTGGATTCTTGCTGATCACCGAGTATCCAGAGTGGATTGCCAACATTGTACCTGCCCCAAAGAAGGATGGTCGTGTTAGGGTTTGCGTTGACTTTCGAGATTTAAACAAGGCAAGCCCTAAAGACGATTTCCCATTACCCTACATCGATGTGTTGGTCGATAACACCGCGGGACATGAGCTTCTATCTTTCATGGATGGATTCTCTGGGTATAATCAAATCCTCATGGCACCCGAGGATAGGGAGAAAACCACATTCATCACTCCATGGGGGACATATTGCTATAGGGTTATGCCATTCGGACTTAAGAATGCAGGTGCGACCTATCAAAGGGCTGCCACCACTTTACTGCACGACATGATTCACAAGGAGGTGGAAGTGTATGTGGACGATATGATCGTGAAGTCCAAAGAGAGGGGAGGGCACCTAGAGGCTTTGAGAAAATTCTTTGGGAGATTGAGGGAGTTTAAGATGAGGCTGAACCCGCAGAAATGTATCTTCGGAGTTACCACAGAAAAGTTGTTAGGGTTCCTCATTACCCAAAGGGGGATCGAAGTAGACCCAGCTAAGATAAAAGCCATAACCGAAATGAACCCACCAAGAAATGAGAAAGAACTGAGAGGGTTCTTGGGGAGAATACAGTTCATCAGCCGCTTCATTTCCAAACTCACCTTGACCTGTGATCCATTGTTCAAACTGCTTAGAAAAGGGGAAAAATTCAAATGGGACACCCTTTGCCAACAAGCCTTCGACAAAATCAAAACCTACCTCCAGAACCCCCCTGTCCTATCACCACCATCACCCGGGAAACCATTGTTGCTTTATCTCTCCGTATCCGAAGATTCGATGGGATGTATGTTGGCCCAAGAAGGAGAAGAGGGGCACGTGGAGAAGGCCATTTATTACTTGAGCAAGAGAATGATCGGATACGAGTTGAAGTACTCGCCCTTGGAAAAAGCCTGTTGGGCCTTAGTCTGGTGTACCCGTCGCCTTCGCCACTACATGCTAGCATTCCCTGTGATCTTGATATCCCGAATGGACCCACTAAAATACCTATTCGAAAAACCCGTCTTGACCAGTAGAATTTCCCGTTGGACCATGATGCTGACTGAATTCGATATCAAATATGTCACTTCCAAGTCCGTGAAAGGGAGGGCTGTCGCCGAGTTTTTAGCCGATCTCGCTGTGGAATCCGAGGACGAAGGAGAATTCAAGTTCCCAGATGAGGGAATATTGGAGGTGAAGGAGGAGTTGTGGAAAATGTACTTTAATGGAGCAGCAAACCAATTAGGTTACGGGGTCGGAATCATTCTCATAGCACCCGATGGGACCCCTACCCCATTAGCTGTCAAACTCAAATACAACTCAACCAACAATACCGCGGAGTATGAAGCCTGCATAATCGGGATGGAAGCGGCCTTGGCTTTGAAGGTCGGACGGATTGATGTCTTCGGAGATTCCAATTTGATCATATCCCAGGTCCGGGGAGATTGGAAAGTAAAGCATGAGAAACTGAGACCTTACCATGATTACCTGGAAAGTCTGAAAGCGCAATTTCAAAAGATTTTTTTTTACTACCTCCCTCGTGAAGAAAACCAATTAGCCGATTCATTGGATACCTTGGCCTCGATGATCCAAATCCCCTCCAAAACTACCATGATCCCGCTATCCATAGAAGTAAGGAAACAACCATCGTTTGAAATGGTCGCGGCCATGGAAGACGAAGAGGAAGTACCATGGTATGAGGATGTGTGGAAGTTCATTAAAGAAGGAGAATACCCCGAGGGAGCCTCAGAAAAGAATAGAAAGGCAATTCGGCGGTTCGCCGCTCAATTTGTGATCTATGCTGGTAAGTTATGGAAGAGATCCTACACCGTGTATAATCTAGAGTGCCTATATGGAAGGGAAGCTAAGAGAATGATGGAAGAAATTCATGAGGGAGTGTGTGGGCCCCACATGAATGGGCACATGCTAGCGAAGAAGATCATCCGACAGGGATACTATTGGACAACCTTGGACAAAGACTATTGTGAATATGTTAGAAGGTGTCACAAATGCCAGATTCATGCAAATCTAATGCACACTCCGCCGTCACAGCTTTATAGCATGACCACCCCTTGGCCAGTTTTCGTATGGGGGATCGATATCATTGGTGAGATAGTTCCGAGGGCTTCCAATGGGCACCGGTACATAATCGTGGCAATCGACTATTTTACAAAGTGGGTAGAGGCAGCCTCGTATGCAACTCTGAAAGCCAAGGACGTGGTGAGCTTCATCGAGAAGAACATAATCTTTAGATATGGGGTCCCGAACGAATTCATCTCTGATCATGGCAGTCATTTCCAAGGAGAGGTCATCCCGCTCCTAGAAAAGTATATGATCACCCGTCATCAGTCATCCCCATATAGACCTCAAACGAATGGAGCGGTGGAAGCGGCAAATAAGAATGTTAAAGCAATCCTGGGGAAAACGACAGATACATATAAGGATTGGCATGAAAAGCTGCCATTTGCTTTGTGGGGGTACCGGACCTCGGTCAGAGCGTCAACAGGTGCTACGCCATACTCATTGGTCTACGGAATGGAGGCGGTCCTCCCAATTGAGGTAGAAATACCCTCTCTCAGGGTCTTGGCAGAGTGCGAAGTAACCGAATCAGAATGGGTACAAGGAAGGTATGAGGAGTTGATATTACTCGACGAGAAGAGGCTGGCCGCGATCAACCATACTCGGGGGTACCAGAAGAGGATAGCCCGTGCTTTCAACAAAAAGGTCCGCCCGAGGAAGCTTGCTGAGGGTGACCTTGTCCTCAAAGAACTGAAAGTGCCTGTTTATGACCCCATAGGAAAATTCAAACCCAACTGGGTCGGGCCGTACATCATTAAGACTCTCCTTTCCGGAGGAGCGGCTTATCTCATGGACCTGGACGGGGTTGAATTTAAACAACCAATTAACCTCGATCGCCTCAAGAAGTACTTTGCTTGAACCCTTTCTTTTCAAAGCCTCCTACCTTGATGAACTAGGCTTGACCTGATTCCCGCTAGGGGATACGTAGGCAACCTACTCGGTTCGGTCATCAAAAATAAAACCGCCCGAGCGGCGTCCTTCTTCAAGCCTTAAACCAAACTACTCGGGACCTGACACCCACTCGGGGATAAGTAGGCGGGCTCTCCAAAGCCCTCGGTCCACTCGAAAAACCTGTGCTACACTAGGGGCAAACTGGCGTTTGCCCAGAACTACTTCAAAGCCCTAAAGCCAGGGGAAAACTTCGTTTGCTAGCCGAAGAACCCAGATATCTGTCTGAAACCCGTCTTTGGATCTCCTGGCTATCAAGATACATACTATAAAGAAACAAATGAGAATTCATGGTATAGAAAGAATGAAGCCTAAAGCAAATTCAAAGCAAGGTAAAGAGCCGAGAAAAGACATTTGAAAGGAGAATTCTTCATAAAAGACTAATTGAAGGCTAGGAACACTTTGATTAAACATGTTAGAACTTTCCTAAAAAATAACACCACTTTTTGAAGAGAAAAATCACATTCAAAAGCGTAAACAAAGAGTAGACAGGGTCTGTCAGAAAGTTTTGTAAAATAGCAAGCTTTTCCCTGTTTTCGTCTAACTTTATTATGCATGTGTCCGTCAAGCTCGCCTCGCAACCAAGGCTTGGATCTCTAGGAGATATTCGATAGTAGTCGCAGTCAGAGCAGGAACCCTCGGGAAAGGAGCAGCCATTCTGCTGGGCCAAGCCTCCATGAAAGCCTTCACAATAGAAGGACGCAAAGGGGACCCCCTGGTGAAATCAGCAGTCACAGATTCAGTGGCATCTTGCAAAAGTCCAAACTGACGGACAACTCGGTCAGGAATGTAGAAAGTCGTAGCATGCAAACCCGGCAGCCAGATGCCAGGTCGCCCAGGGAGGCGTACAGCAACAGAACGACAGATCCACGACGGACAAACCCAACAGATGTCACTAGAAGAGAGACCCTAAAACCAACCAAGCCACGCGTCGGCGGACTGAAACAAGCTGTGAATCTCCATGCGATCATAAGGAAGTGACCCACGGAGATGGGAAGCATGTATGAAGAGGTCCAGACGCTCCATGAGCCAAATTTGCAAGACAAAAGGTGCCCCAGCGGATAACATGACCCCAGTAGCATGAGCATGGCCCAATCCAATCAGAGTTTCACCAAGGACTAGCATAACAACACTTTTCGTCTCCCACAAACCGCAGGCGATGGGTATGAGAGTGTCCGAAGATGATCGAAAGAGAAAGTAAGAGAGCATAACAATCGACAAGGCACTACGTCGAATGATCTGATACTCACCATTATAAGGGTCCCCTATGGGAGCATAAACAGAAGAAAGGCGCTCAAAGTCGATTTGCCTGTCATGAACGAAAGAGCCCACCGCATTCCGAGACATGTGGAGAAGGGTGGCTAAGTCCCGAACATACCCGGCCTGAATCTGAGGAACCATCAATTCAGCAGAAGGATCCGTGTGGAGAATAGCGCTAAACTTCTCAAATAAGGGGCAAATCTCCTGAGAGCCGAAACGAAAGACATTGAGAGCAGGATCCCAACATTGGACGGCGGCGTGAAGTAGACCCTCATTTAGATTCATCTGTTGGAAAGAGAAGAGATCGTTTAGTCTGAAGTACTCAAAATTGAGCTTGTCAATGCCAGAGAGGGTATCCATCCATGGGAAGAGGATTTGAGAACTAATGGGGGCCATTTGGAGAGGAAATGAGAAGAAATGAGAAGTGTTTTGCGGAACTTTGAGAATGAAGGGATACAATAGAAGAATAAGGCTGTCTACCTACCCGCGGCACTCGATAAAGTGCGGCGGCACTCGATGAGGTGCCGCGCGGCAGTCAGTGAATGCCGTTGCGGCACTTACTGACTGCCGTCGCGGCTCTCACTGAGTGCCGCGGAGACCTAACCGAGTGCCGTTCTGAGTTTTTCATTGGCCAGGATCTGTTTGTAACACGATCAGCCCACCTGCAAACAGAAAAATAAATGAGAAGCAATAAAACGTGTGCATCATGCAGCACGTACAAATACATTCATTCATTCATTCATTTCATTTATTTGTACATTCCAAAAGATAAAAGAAACAAGAGCATTCAAAGATAAAAATAAAGACGGGATCAAGCCATGATCCCCCATACGGCAAGAATTGGACCAAGCTATGGTCACACATACGGTGAAAAGCAATAATGTAATAATAAAAGTATTAGGAATGCCTATCCTACCAACTGTTAGGGAGCAGCCATCAAAATAAAGCATATGTGTATTGATACAGTCATCCACCAAAATAAAGTATAAATCTTCTCAAAAACAAAATAATGATAAAAGCAGGATCAGCTCCGACCCCGACCACGGCCGCGAGTCTGACGCGTCGTGCGCCTAAGAGGCTCCTCCTCTGACTCGGTCCCGCTGCCTCCACCACTCTCTCCACGCCCGCTGCCTCGACCTCTGCCACCGCTAGTGTCCTCGCCGTCGCCGTCGCCTCCGCCATGCCCAGCACCGCTACCTCCGGGGGCATCGCTGAGAGAGATGCCAAACTGCTGAAGCCGCTGCTGGAGCTGACCCACCTGCTGAGATAGGACTCTGATCTCCTCCGCCTGAAATGAGAAAAATAAGTCCAGGCAACGTTGAAATAACGGATAAAATACTGAGAATAAAAGGAATAAAAGATCATACCTGGGCCCTCAGCTGGGTCGCAGCAGTCGCCCGAGCTCCCTCAGCCTGAAAAGCAAGTCCCGAGAATAAAAGATTAGTAAGAAGGGGGACAATCAAAATCACCATCAAACTAAAAGTGAAAGTGAAACGTGGAGAGGAGTCTCTTACCATCCACTCGCGCCCGAGAACCCACTGTCGCACGCTATGGGCATACGTCAGGCCCTCCTCCGCGTAGGCACGCGGGACGACGTCATAATGGATAGGAATAGTGGGGGCGCCCAGTGATAGCCGGGGGATCGTCGTCACGTGGGGCTCACCAAATGAGACGGTCGACATAGTCCAGTCCCACTCGGGAAAGGCAGGAGGTCGAACCGCGGCAGGAACAGGCTGCAAACAAAAGTAATAGAACATGGATAAAGAATGAAGGATAATTCATAGAAAGGTTGAATGAATCATTTACTCACCCGAGTCACTTCCATAAGAGGGAAGTTCGGCATCAGCTTGGATCGTCCAAGAAGCCGTGAATACCAAAGCTGGCTCGAGAAGCCGTGAACTCGCTGCCCTGAAGTGTATCCGTGGCCCTCATAGAGTTGGGAGGAGAGAATGGCACGAAGAATCTGGGGGCCGCTAGTGACTGCCTGGTCACCCTCTCTCCTAGATACCACGCCTGGCCCTCTAGCCCACATAGAAGTCGCCTCGTCGGGTCATACCCGGCCGACTCTCGAATCCCCCCACTAGCCTCGGGCAGCACCCTGAGCCTCGGCTGCCAGTGTACATGCTCCTCCCGTAGGTTCGTCAGGAAGTTCCTGAACGAAACAAAGTCATGAGCTCCGGTCTTCCGCCCAACCCTGTCCTTCGCCCATTTCAGCCCCTGAGGCATGACGAGGGCGTCAGCGTCGCGTGTCACTGGAGACATCATGCGAAAATACTCGTGGGACCAGATCTGCGATAATAAAATAAGGGGGTTAGTTTCTCAAATTGAATAAATTTCTGAAAGCATAAAAAGGGCAATGAAACGTGAAAATATACCTCCCACGCTCTCCAATACCCGCTAGTAGCAGCTGACCTGTCCCGGGAGATGGCACTCATATGCCTGTATAGGATAGATAACCCTGCACCCGCCCAATCAAACTCAGCGACCCGGTCCAGACGCTCCAGCGACGCCACCAAGGAAGCAGAAATCCGGTCACCCTTGGTGCTCAACAAGGAGCACCCCAGCATGTACATCAAGAAGCCTCGGGCCATCTGCTCGTCGGTAAAGCCGGGTTTCCCCCGGAAGGTATCCATAAACCACCGGGCCGTGACCAAGGCCTCCTCCGGAACCACCCCTAACAACGGCTCCATCTAGTCCCACTCCTGGTCTGTCAAATACCTCAGAGGCTCTCCGCCAAAGGCGATCCCTGTGATCATGGAGAAGTCCAATGGCGTCAACGTCATCTCGCCGAATGAAAAGTGAAAAGTACTCATGGTATCTCACCACCGCTCAGCCAACGCATGCATCTGCTGTAGGTCGTTGGAGCTCTTCGTCAAGAGTTTGACGAAATCTCCAAACCCTGCTGCGTCAATAAGCCCCCGTATGGTCTCACTCAGCTCCGTATACCACTCGTGGCCATGAGCAAGGCTGCCATGCCTTTTCAGGACCTTCGGCTGTAGCTGCAAGAAAGAATAAAAAGGTTTGTTGTTAGGGAGTGGATAAAGAAGAAAGCAACAATAGTGAATAAATAATAAATAAAGGAGTGTTCATAGGTGATTTCACAAGCAAAGCACTCGTTTGCATTCAAGAGGAAATGAATAAAAGAAAAAAAACTCAATATTCTAGCAAGGTTTCGAAAAGAAAAGAAAGAGAAATAGTAGTTTGTTCACATTCTCTAAAATACATGCACATATAAGTTTTGAAAGAGATTTTTGGGCCCGAAAAAATACAGGTTTCAAAGAGAAATGCGTAATTGCAAACATTCGAGAATCAATAAATGGCACTTGGAATGCCCAGGGAAAACTCACCAGTGTAGTAAGAACAGGAGAAGGTTCAGGATTGCATTTGATTCTTTATTCACAAGCAATGTATCCCGATTAAATGGCTTTCAAGAGTCTTTGAGAAAAGTCAAAAGGAGAAAATAAAGGATAAGTGTTCGGAATATTCAAACATAACATTCAGTTTCCGAGGTTCATGAGAATTAAAAAGAGAATAAAATAGATTTCCTTTACAAAAGGTATGGAATAAATTATTCGAGACACTCGGGGACGCCACAAGCACGACATTCGGGACAGGGTATCTAAGGAGTTGTGGCAATCCTACGTTACATTCACGTAAAGAAGGAAATGCGGGAAAGAAATACGAAAAATAAATAAAAGGAGAGCGTTTACCTCGCGCTTGAACGCGCGGGCCGACAAATGCTCATTGGGGTCCCTCAGTAGGAGTGTGGCATCCGGGTGATGAGTAGCAGTGTATCTGGCCTTCTTCTTACGCCCTGAACCACTCGCCATAATCTGTCAAAGAAAAAGAGAGAATCCGCACGTTAGATTGATGAAAATTCGGAAAAACAGTGAAATAAACAGGTTTAATCAAACTCTGATCTAGCAGAACTAACCTGTGAATGTCGTAGATCAATATAGGAGTGAGGAAAGAAAAAGAGAAATTTTTCTCCAGAGAGATTTCGAGGGAGAGGAGTTTGAGAGAATGAAACGAAATGTAATGAACCCGGCGGTTTAAGCCACTGCCGCTCAAACGCGGCACTCAATTTTTCGTGCACGACAGTCAGTCAACTGCCGCGCGGCACTCTCCGAGAGCCGCAACGGCACTCCGTGAGTGCCGCGCGGCAGTCACCGACTGCCGCGAAAAACCGCGTGTGCCGCGATTAAGGCGGTTCAAGGATATTTACTTTCCCTCCAAAAATTCAAATCAAGTCCCGAAAATTGAATTTGAGGCCTCCAAAAATTGCCCTCATTGCACTTTTGGCCCTCAGGGTCGTTTTTAGGTACAGATTGACTACAAATTTTGAAATTTAAGAGTATCAATGAGCCCGTGGGCCTCCCAATTGTTGAAAATTGAAGATGTTTGAGCCCGTGGGCTCCCAATTCTGAATTGAAAATATTTGAGCCCGTGGGCCCAGACTTATATTCTCGGTTCTCGCAACAGATTTGCGTTAACCCCCGTTTTGAGAATATAACAGATTTATATTCTCGGTTCTCGCAACAGATTTGCGTTAACCCCCGTTTTGGGAATATAACAGATTTATATTCTCGGTTCTCGCAACAGATTTGCGTTAACCCCCGTTTTGGGAATATAACAGATTTATATTCTTGGTTCTCGCAACAGATTTGCGTTAACCCCCGTTTTGGGAATATAACAGATTTATATTCTCGATTCTCGCAATAGATTTGCGTTAACCCTCGTTTTGAGAATTTAACAGATTTATATTCTCGGTTCTCGCAACAGATTTGCGTTAACCCTCGTTTTGAGAATATAACAGATTTATATTCTCGGTTCTCGCAACAGATTTGCATTAACCCCCGTTTTGAGAATATAACAGATTTATATTCTCCCCCCAAGATCAAATCAAAAAAAAATCATGACCCCTGTAAGAGATCTTCGCATCGTTCACTGAATTAGGTGATCTTCCCTAATTAACACGTCATACAAAATGCGTAAGGGAGACATGATGAGCATGACATTTGTACAATCTGTTCAATTCAGAAAGAACCATGGCATGGCATTTGCATCACGATTGGATAGGTGCATTCATCCGTGTGACTACTTGTGTTTGTGTATGTTCGGCCCCCATGTTTGAACTACGCTTTGGTCTAATTCCCGATGGGATACGTAGGCAACTCGCCATCGAGCACGACCAGCATGAACCGTTCGTACAGCCGATTTTTGCAACACATTTTGTTTTTACCTAAATTCGACAGTCTGGTCAAAGGCTTGTCTTCACACAGGCTTTGACATTCACTTATGGGACGCGTTGCCCCACAAGCTCTGTCAAAGAGGGGCAAACTGTAGACACCCCAATTTTGACCAACCGTCGAATTCAGGAGAGTGTCGCCTCCATATCCGATGATAACAAGGACCGGAAGATTCGAAGTATTCCAAGCTCTTCAGAAAGTTCTCTAAAACGCGGTAAAATTTCACAGAAAAGAGAAAATACCAGGTATTTAGGAGAATTCAGGTATAAAACACAATTTTTGGAAAATATCCTCAAGAATCATTTGCTTTGAAAAAAGAAAAATCTAAAAGGGGAAATTCTAGCTAAAAACGGCACACGGCGGACTGCCGCGGCACTCGCTGAATGCCGCACGGCAGTCATAGATTGCCGGGCCGGCATTCACCAAGTGCCGCCACAAATTTCTGACTGCCGTTCACTTTTAAAGTCTGTATTTTGCAGTGCAGTACGTATGTGTATTCAGATAAGAACAAAATACTGATAAAGTAAGACTGAAAAAAACGCGGCAATCGATTAATTGCCGCGGCGGTTGATGAGTGCCGCAGGGCATTCACTAAGTGCCGGCACGGCATTCATGGACTGCCGCAGCGGCATTCACGGAATGCCGCGGCAGTTTGTCGACTGCCGCCCTGGGCAGCAGTCTGTCTAAATTCAGAAAGTACACATTGTACCACCAAATGAGAGAATTACACCTGTTTTTTGCTCCGAAAATCACCAAAAATACCTGTTAATTTTGCCTATAAGAGAGAAGGAGAGATATACAACAAAGAACCCACTACATAGAACATCCATGACTACTACATCAACATATTTTGGAGAGAAAAGAGAAGAGAGTTTAGAGAATTAAGAAGAAGAGTTTGGAAGATCTTCAAAGAATACTTTGAGGATAATTTGGAGGTGATCCCCTATGCCTTAGATTGTTTGTTTACTCTTTTTCTTTTGGACTTCCAATCCTAAAATCTCTTGTTATTTTTGTTTGTCAAGCAAGCTTAGGAACTTCTATTTCTAATTCTCCCTTCAATTTCTTATATATGTTCTTCTCTTGAGAGTCTTGGAGATCTTCAATATCTCTCTTGATCTCTTGAGTATGATCCTTTGAACCTCATGTAAAGCTCATACTCTACATGAGAGTCAAAATTTGATCATCACTTTGTTTTATTTAGTTGGATCCAAGTCCATGCCCATGACTTGGATCCTCTAAACTTGATATTTAATGAAGCCATTCCCTTATTCTTCTTGAAACTTAGGATTATTAGTCATGTCTTTGTCTCCCATGACCATCAAATGGTAGGAGTACTAAGATGAATTCAAGCTTTGGTCTATAAAGTTTTGAGTTCATTGTTTGGAATTTTGAGGAGTTCATTTCATACTTCATCAAAATTCATAAGCACAAAGTGACTTTTAGTCTTCAAGGACCATCAAATGGTAAGGAAAGTAGTTTGGTTTAATCTCAACTTCATGTTTTCAATAGTTGAGGTTAACCAACAAAGTTGAACTAGCAAAATAAAAACAGTGAGTTCATGAACTGTTTTTGATCAAAGATTTTTAGTTCGAAATCTAACCGTTGAAATCAAGTGAAACCAACGGGAAAGTGTCAATAACACATCGTTCTATCACTGTAATTTTTGTTTTGAGGGGTTTTATGTTTAGAAAGGTTTGATCATGGGTTTTGTGAGACAACCACAATCTGTCCAGAATTTCAGAATAGTTTTAGAACAGCAAACCGATTTTAAAATTGAAAGATCAGAGATCTAACCAAGTTTTCATGACCTCTAATAATTTTCTATAAGAACCTTAATGTGTTATGAAGGTTCCCTAAAAAGAATGAAGCAATTCGGACTTGTTTGCTATTTTTAAAAAATCATACAAGATCTCTGGACAGAGAGTTGTAAAATGCTGAGTGATGCCTAGTGTTTTCTACATTCCCGGAGATCTAACCGTTCAAACCTTGATTTTCTTTCTGGGTTAGAAACGAGACTCACAGAGGCATAACATATCCAAAAATCATTTAGATCTAACCGTTGGAAGTATTTTATCTCCATTTTTGAACATCTGGTCTGCTCTCTGTAATTCATAAAAACTGCTACTATTTTTGTCTAATCTTATTTATTTCAACTCAAATGGTCTCTTAATGCCTTAGGACCCAAATCATACTTTGAATAATGGTAACTTAGCTTAAATCCAGAGGCTAAGTGACCCAAATTAGTGAATAAATCTATGTCTTATTCTTGTTCACATCCATTCATTTATGTACATTAATGCTTATAATTAGAACTAGTAATTGGATAAAGTTGGATTTCATTGCTTGCTAGGTATAAGCTAGAGAATTAGGATTGATTGTTTGATATCATATTATTATGTGAAGCACGTGGACTAACCTTTTGTTTTGTAGCGCTATTAAGGTATGATTTCTAGAACTCCTCTTTAGTTTATCTTAATTTCTTGATTTTATTGATTTTTTGACTTAATGCGCGACACCTTAGAATTAGGTTTTGCCTTATGTGTGTATGTGATTAGAGACTCTTTTTTAGGATTTTCTTTTGTTTGCATGCATTGCACGTTTAATATCGCTGTTGGATCCCGGGTAAGTTCACTTGTTCTCTATTGCATATCATATCGCTTGCTACTTGAATTATGTGGCTTTTGAATGATATTTTGTCAATTGCAATTTTACACCCTTTGGACATGCTTTTTGTGATGTATATGTATATATGTATTAGTTGAGGGCATGCTTAGATTAATAAATTTGATTAAAAGGATGTTGAGTAGAGGCCTATCGCAAGATAGGATGAGAGAGGGTGTTTTAGTCCGACGGGCTCCTTCCTCTTTCATTCCATAATCCCCGGACCTAGTTAATCTCTGGTTTCTAAAAGATCAGTTTGCTTTTAAAATGGTTTCTTAATTTTCCTTTTAAAAATTAAGTGGCGACTCATTTGTTTTAGAAATTGATTTTAAAAAAAGCTGTGGATAAGAAAAATGCGATATCCACAATCTGGCGACTCTGCTGGGGATCGAACCCAGAATCTCTGGTTTCGCAGATCAGAATTTTCTGATTTTGGGTTCACTTGAGGATTAGACTTGAAAAATGTCCTTTTAATCAAATAAATTAATCTTTGCGTGCCTGTTGCATTTCACTTGCATGTCCAGCCAGTCGATTGAACGGAACTATGACCTTGGAGGCTCGGGGCAACCCGGTCGGTCAAGTCATTATGGGGCTGTGTGATCACCCTTGATCTCGTACCATGATTTGGTATATGAAGCATCCTATCGGGTGTGTGTCAAGGGTCCCTTCATTTGACCAAAACCCAGCCTTTGCATAATAGTTTCTGTAGAACCTTTCAATCTTAGGAAATCAATTCTTGATTAGGGTTATGTGCTAGGAAGTCTTGTATGCCCGGAAGGGATTATTTGATATGATGACAATACTAGCTTGATAAAAGATGTATAATTTTTTAATCACCTTTTAGCAATTCCTCCTCATGTTCCACGACATTTGGAGAACATGCTAAACCTTGATTATGAAATTATACTTCTTATATCATGTTTAGTTAAGCATCATTGACCTTGTATGGATCCGAATTCATGAAAAGTACGGTGATAATCCGGTCATGTGATCCTCCTACCTAAAGAATTTCCTCTTTCCAAAGTTTTTTTTTATTATTATTCATTCACTCTTTCAAAGAAATACAAAAATCTTTCTTCTCCTTTCGAATCGAAATTTCCTTTGTTAAGGTATATTTTCACTTGATCAATTTCGCAAAAAAAAAAATAAAAAATAAAAAATAAAAAATCTTTAAATGAATTTTAAAAGAAACCCAAAATAAAAGATTAAAAATCTTTGAGAATCATTTTTGAAAAAAATCTCACCTCTGAGAGGGTAGTAAGGATCAAAATGAGAGGAGAAATCGGCGTACTTGACATGAGTGAAAATCTTATGTGATTATGTGCTTATGTGTTAGGATTATGATTTTTCTTCTTTTTGGCATATAGAGTAGGCACACACACACACACATGCATTGCATCTGCATGATATACAAAATAAAAGTTTTTGTTAAAATAAAGGTAAAAGGTCTTCTAAAAAGAAATTAAAATTTACTGTAGGAGCGAAAATAGCAAATCAAGCGTGGTTTAGGGACCCCACAGCAAGGCTAGTAAGGAGAGGACGTGCTGACATGGCCGAAGAGAGAAACAACGAAGAAATGTCCGGTTTAAGGGTATTAGTCGAACAGCAAGCGGAACAGATGAGAAGACAGGCCGAGAACATGAACCGCATGATGGGAATGATAGAAGAGCTGAATCGCCGACCACCACAAATGAATCCGCCTGTTAAGGACCTGCCTTTGGGAGGAGGGGACGGGGATTGGTTCGACGATCAGGAAGCACAATGGAATGACGCACTAAGGGCCAACAGGGACAGAGAAAAAGATGAGAAGGAGAAGCTGCTGACTGAGAAGATAGAAAAGTTGGAAAGGGTAATGCGCAAGGCTCAGGGAGTGGATACCTACCTAATGGAACTGGAAGGGTTGTATGACGGAGTACGCGAAACACTGCCTGCCGGGTTCAAAACGCCAATTTTTGATAAGTTTGATGGCACCGGGAATCCTTGCAGTCATATCCGGATGAGCATAGGAGCTTTTCAGCCTAGCGGTCTAAGCACTACCATGATGGCCGTTCTATTTCAGCAAACCTTAACAGGAGCTGCTCTATCGTGGTACCTTACACTTGAGCCAAGCAAAACCAGAGTTTGGGAAGAAGTCGTGAAGTCGTTCGTAGCCCAGTATGAGTATAATCAAGACCTGGACGTCACTGTTCGAGATCTAGAAACAACCAGGCAAGGGAACAAAGAATCGTTTACTGAGTATATGAGCCGATGGAGAGGGAAAGCCGCAAAAATGTTATAGAGGCCATCAGAAAAAGACCAAATCCGAATGTTAATGAAAAACCTGCAGCCAGTCTATCAAGAGAAGATGAGGTTTCAGTCAATCAACACTTTTGCCGAGGTGTTCGATGTGGGAACCAGGATAGAAGACGCGATTCAAGAAGGAGTGATCAAGAAAGAAGAACAACCAAACCGGTATCGGAGGCCCAGTTATGGATCAAATGGAGGGCATTCAGGGGGGCACTCTGGCCCCACCGACGTCAATGCACTTAGCGAGCCAGAAAGAAAATTTGATATCATCAGAAACCAGCCAAGAGGAGGAGGGGATAAGCAACCAAAAAAATTCTCAGATCTGGGAGTATCATTGTCAACCGCTCTTGACAGGTTGTTAGCAAAAGGGCATCTCCGTCAGTTGGAACCACGACCTCTGCCTAGTCCGCTTCCGCCAAATTTCCAAGGGGACCTCTTCTGCAAATTTCATCAGCAGAAAGGCCACTCGACGGATCGATGCATGAGGTTAAGGCATGAAATACAAGACCTCATTGACAACAAAGTGATATCCGAACCGCCTGTCAAGGCCCCCAATGTCACCAAGAATCCTCTGCCAAACCACCGTGCTGTGCCGCCGCCACGGGGCCTTTATTTCTTGGAGATAGAAGAAGCAACCTTTGATCCATCTAAGCTAATCACTAAGTCTGGGGCACCAAGAAAACCATACCTGCTGCCTAAGGACTCAACAATCTGTGCTTTGGGGGATCAGCTAAGGGAAAATTGGTGGATCCAAGAGAGCGACGAGCAAGACGTGAGCCGGGTGGAGGATGACCTTTGGTACGAAAGCGACAAGGAAACAGAGGTGTTAGAGAGTACTTTGAAAGTTAATTCGGAAACCAATAATCTATGGATGAGAGAAGAAGTCAGTCACTTAACCCGGTCAGGCAGACACTTCAAGCTACACGAACTAGAAGAGGATCACCCGGGGAGGGAATTGGAAAAAGGGAAAGGGAAGGTAAATGAAGAAGAAGAAGAGGATAGGGTTTTAAGGCGGATGAGGAAAACGCAAGCTAACATCACTATCTGGGGACTGCTGATCGCCTCCAAAAAACATAGGCAGGCAGTCTTGGATGCTTTGAACCAATCCGATGTCTCTATCGATACAGCGTCGGAAGACCTCGTGTGGATGATCAGTAGGATCCCGGCTTTAGCTATTACCTTCTCGTCCGACGACCTACCTCCCGGAGGGCCCGTGCATAACAAGCCTTTGTATGTCACCGTCGAATGCTTGGGAAACACTGTGCCTGCCTGTCTGGTGGACAATGGATCAGCCTTAAACGTGTGCCCGTTTCGAACTGCCAAGCGCATGGGTTTGGACGAATCAACTTTCATGCCATCTGAGAAAAGGGTGAGAGCATACGACAACACTCAGAGAACTGTCATGGGCATAATTCTCCTTCACCTCGCTGTCGGTCCACTTGAGAAGGAGGCCGAATTTCAGGTCATCGACATTCCTGCATCCTTCAACCTGCTACTTGGAAGGCCGTGGTTAGACAGTTTGGGGGCCATACCGTCGACAATCCACCAGAAGGTCAAATGTGTTTGGAAGAGCAGGGTCTGTGACATCCTCGGGGATAGCTGGGTTCGTCCGTCTGAAGCTTCATCAAGCGCACCCGTCTTAGAGGTACAGCTGCAAGAAGAGGGGACAGGTCTGGGGGGATTCGAGTTCATTAACATGTTGGAAGAGGGAAAGCCGCGAGAGTTCCTACCGCTTTATTTTGATCAGCATGCCAGTCTAGTGGTTGCAGGGATCATGAAAAAGATGGGCTTCTTTCCAGGATTAGGATTGGGAAAGAACCTTCAGGGCCTGCCTGAGTTTCCAAGAATTCCTACTCAGACCCATACTCACGGCCTGGGGTATCATCCAACGAAGAAAGAACTAAGGGCAAAGAAGAAGGCTTCCGATGCGCCGCTAGACCCTTACCTCAAGACGCTCAATGGATACTTCGTGAAGGAGGGAGAAGACTTCCCTTTCTGTGGTTTCCTAGAGCCATGGGTGGACCAGAAGGACAAGCACTTAAAGCCGGGGTTCGAAATCTTCTTCTCCCACGAATTCTCCAAACACAAGGATCCGTTTCTGCAAGTGCCTGAAAAGCCTGTTACTGTCGACGATTGGATCAGTGTACTAGAAGGACCGGTCATGCAGAATCTGTTGAGCAAGGAAGGGGTAGAAGTCGAAGGAAAAGGGGAAGAAAACAAGGGTTTGGAGGTCAAGGCCGAGGAAGGGAATGTTGAGGATGTGCTGGAAGAGGATGCGCTGGAAGAAGAGCTGGAACTAGAAGAGGGAGAGAAGACAGACACCGGAGGACTGCCAGGTTGCGTCACTTTGGAGCTCAAGCAGGGAGCCAACAAGGAGTGGGTCTTTGAGTCTAGTGATAAGTATCCCCCTCACCCAGAGTCTGTAATGGCCCAAATGAGGCGTCTTACTATTGCTATGTCTGTTGTAATCACTCCTAACAAAATCAATGAAAGTATGACTGATTCTACCTACTCGAATGCGCTTAATGAATGTGATGAATGTGATGATCATGGAATACCTAATGAATTGCAAAAGTTAATTGACAAAGAATCTGCATGTAAAATCATTGAGGACACTCTAACGATTAATCTAGGAAATGAAGATAATCGTCAAAATGTCTTTATCGGCTCAACACTTAGCAATGAAGAAAGCGAAAAACTAATCAATCTATTAAATGAATTCAAAGATGTTTTTGCATGGTCTTATAATGATATGCCAGGTATTGATCCAAAGATATTCCAACACCACATCCCTCTCTTTCCCAATTCGAAACCCATAAAACAGAAACTGAGGCGAATGAGGCCAGAATGGGCACTTAAAGTAAAAGAGGAGGTTGAAAAGCAACTAAAGGCTGGATTCTTGGTGGTCACCGAGTATCCAGAGTGGATTGCCAACATTGTACCTGTCCCAAAGAAGGATGGTCGTGTTAGGGTTTGCGTTGACTTTCGAGATTTAAACAAGGCAAGCCCTAAAGACGATTTCCCATTACCCTACATCGATGTGTTGGTCGATAACACCGCGGGACATGAGCTTCTATCTTTCATGGATGGATTCTCTGGGTATAATCAAATCCTCATGGCACCCGAGGATAGGGAGAAAACCACATTCATCACTCCATGGGGGACATATTGCTATAGGGTTATGCCATTCGGACTTAAGAATGCAGGTGCGACCTATCAAAGGGCTGCCACCACTTTACTGCACGACATGATTCACAAGGAGGTGGAAGTGTATGTGGACGATATGATCGTGAAGTCCAAAGAGAGGGGAGGGCACCTAGAGGCTTTGAGAAAATTCTTTGGGAGATTGAGGGAGTTTAAGATGAGGCTGAACCCGCAGAAATGTATCTTCGGAGTTACCACAGGAAAGTTGTTAGGGTTCCTCATTACCCAAAGGGGGATCGAAGTAGACCCAGCTAAGATAAAAGCCATAACCGAAATGAACCCACCAAGAAATAAGAAAGAACTGAGAGGGTTCTTGGGGAGAATACAGTTCATCAGCCGCTTCATTTCCAAACTCACCTTGACCTGTGATCCATTGTTCAAACTGCTTAGAAAAGGGGAAAAATTCAAATGGGACACCCTTTGCCAACAAGCCTTCGACAAAATCAAAAGCTACCTCCAGAACCCCCCTGTCCTATCACCACCATCACCCGGGAAACCATTGTTGCTTTATCTCTCCGTATCCGAAGATTCGATGGGATGTAAGTTGGCCCAAGAAGGAGAAGAGGGGCACGTGGAGAAGGCCATTTATTACTTGAGCAAGAGAATGATCGGATACGAGTTGAAGTACTCGCCCTTGGAAAAAACCTGTTGGGCCTTAGTCTGGTGTACCCGTCGCCTTCGCCACTACATGCTAGCATTCCCTGTGATCTTGATATCCCGAATGGACCCACTAAAATACCTATTCGAAAAACCCATCTTGACCAGTAGGATTTCCCGTTGGACCATGATGCTGGCTGAATTTGATATCAAATATGTCACTTCCAAGTCTGTGAAAGGGAGGGTTGTCGCCGAGTTTTTAGCCGATCTCGCTGTGGAATCCGAGGACGAAGGAGAATTCAAGTTCCCAGATGAGGGAATATTGGAGCCGAAGGAGGAGTTGTGGAAAATGTACTTTGATGGAGCAGCAAACCAATTAGGTTACGGGGTCGGAATCATTCTCATAGCACCCGATGGGACCCCTACCCCATTAGCTGTCAAACTCAAATACAACTCAACCAACAATATCGCGGAGTATGAAGCCTGCATAATCGGGATGGAAGCAGCCTTGGCTTTGAAGGTCGGACGGATTGATGTCTTCGGAGATTCCAATTTGATCATATCCCAGGTCCGGGGAGATTGGAAAGTAAAGCATGAGAAACTGAGACCTTACCATGATTACCTGGAAAGTCTGAAAGCGCAATTTCAAAAGATTTCTTTTTACTACCTCCCTCGTGAAGAAAACCAATTAGCCGACTCATTGGCTACCTTGGCCTCGATGATCCAAATTCCCTCCAAAACTACTGATACGCCCAAAATATGACCGAGCGGTTCAAAATCAACAACCCGTCCGGGCCCACAGGCATGATCCCGATCATTACGGGCAATTTCCTACTCAAGCTAGAAGACTAATGGAAAGTGCATCTATTTCCTAATCCAATTGGGAAACTCCCACAATTAATGTCAATCAATCCTAATACAATTAGGAAGCTTACTTGATTGGTGTCAATCACACCCTAATAGGATTATATTTTCTTATCCATGTATGGGTAGGTCTCTTGCATCTATAAAAGAGACCACTCACCCCTCATTGAGGGGCGACCAATTCTGTAGTCTACACAGCACCTCTATAATTCACCATTATACGCATACACCCGGCCGGTATTACTGGTAGTGTCACCCCTCTTTGTTGGCTCACCAGGCCCGCCGGTGATTTGCTAGTGAACGTGCTCAGACACACCCGTGGACGTAGGTACCTTCATTAACAGGGCCGAACCACATACAAAAAATAGTCTCTCACTCTCTATCCTTCTCTCCTAAATTGCTTTATTTTACTGTTACCAATTTTTGGCATCATCAGTTTGGCGCCGTCTGTGGGAAACGACAATTCTTCTCATCAACAAATCTCTTGACTGATCAATATGCCACCAAAGAAGGCTGCGCAGCAGTCCGACCGGGATGTTCCTTCGGCCCCGGCGTCGACTGCAGCAGTACCGACATATGAGCAAATCACCACAATCCTCACACAACTCTTGGAGGGCCAGCATCAAATCCAGCAACATATTGAAGCACTACTAGCCCAGCAAAGCAATCCACCAGTGGCCGGGAAACGACCCGAGAACATTGCGTACGGTCGAGAACCGATCTTGACCCGACAACGGACCCGAGCCAACCTGTCCCATGTTGAGGATGCCAGAGACATCAACAGTGGGCGTGCTGCTCGAGAGGAAAGGCAGGAGCGTATGGCCCGGGAATCAGTCTTGGGTCACTCGGTCAAGAGCCGAGTCGTCCCCAAACCAACGGTTACCCGGGGTCATAGCCGAGCCCGATCCCAGAGGACAGCACCCCGCCATGAAGAAGAAGCCTCTTCCACCAACCCGACCAGTTCCTCAGATACCGGTCGGGAAGGAGTGGAAGCCCGAATTAAGTACTTACAGAAGCGGATCGACGGAGTGGCCAAAAAGCTTGGTCAAAACCGTGTTCCGAATCAAGCCAATACTGAGACAGAATCACCATTCTCCAGCCAGATCGCGAGGTTTACCATCCCGCGCAAATTCAAACAGCCTCGGCTAGATTCATACAATGGCTCGGGAAGCCCGATCGACCACGTCCGAACCTATAAGGCTCAGATGGCCCTAGCCACCAACTCCGATGAGCTACACTGCCTAGCCTTCCCCAGCACTTTGAAAGGCCCGGCCATGCAGTGGTTTTACTCCTTGGAGCCCCGATCGGTCTGTAGTTTCAAACAACTCAGCAAGCAGTTCATCAACCAGTTCGCCGGTATGCACGAGCGGCCAAAGCCAGACATGCAACTACTAACAGTCAGACAACGGAATAATGAGTCCCTCAAGGAGTTCACCGACCGGTTCAACCAACAGAAGCTTCAAATCCGCAATTTGAACGAGACAATCGCCATCATAGCCTTCTGCTCGGGAGTTCAACACACCAAGTGCGCCGCGTCGTTCCACAGAAACCGACCGAAAACTTTGGTCGAGCTCTCTGAGAGGGTTGGAAAATACATTGACACTGAAGAGTTTCTGAAGACCAAAGACACCGGGCAAGAAAGCAACGAGTCCTCCAGAAATAAGCGGAAGCGAGATCAGCCCGGGAATTCTGACAGTTCCTTCGGCTCACAGCAGGCAGGGTCCGGCAGTCCCGACCCGACCTCCAGTTCGCAGCAGTCTGAGCCCGGCAGCCCCGACCCGACCTCCAGTTCGCAGCGGTCTGAGTCCGGCAGCCCCGGCCCGATCTCTAGTTCACATCGGTCAGGATCAAACAGTTCCGATTTTGCCTCCAGCACAGAGAAGTCAGAAGCACAACGATCCTGATCCGACCTCTTGTCTCCATCGGTCTAGAAGAGCCCGACTACATTGGTACTTGCTTGATCACCACATGAGGCTCCACCGATTGTCAGAGAACTCATACAAAAACCTCAGGCCTAACCCCGAGGCATAGAAAGACCTCGGGCCTAACCCCGAGGCAACCAAAGACCTCGGGCCTAACCCCGAGGCACTAAAAAGACCTCGAGCTCCGAACTCAGGCACTAAAAAGACCTCGAGCTCCGAACTCAGGCACTAAAAAGACCTCGGGCTCCGAACCCAGGCACAAAAGACCTCGGGGTCACGCCCGAGGCACCGGATTCGCTTAGGTCCAACCGACGATGGGAGCAAACCCCCTAGGTGGCCGACGATGGCAAGCTTCAAAAGACCCTGCAACCACCATGTTCCAGGTCGGTTACCTACAGATCATAGCCTCTGTAAGACCCTCGTCTTAGCGAAAGCTTGGGGGGCAAGATGGCGCAGTGAACTAAACAGGTAATCACACCGGGTATCTACAGGCCTCGCGGATAACCAAGTCAAAATCTTGGACAACCCGAGCACCTACAGTACTCAGAGGCATTAACTTCACTTAGGTCCAGACCGACGATAGAGGTGACTAAAATCTCTTAGGTTGGCCGACGATAGAGGAGTAAAAGGACCCTAAAGCAACGTGATTTAGGTCGGCTCTACCAACATGGTCAAGCTCTCCTCCCAACAGTCTTGACGAAGGCTGGCTGGGCAGAAGACAACCATCTTGGGGAGCTAACATAAAAAAAGGACCCTAGAGCAATACGCTTTAGGTCGGCTTGTCCAACATGGTAAAATCCTTCTACCCACAGCCTTGACGAAGGTTTACAGGCAGAATATAACCATACTGGGAGCTAACTCAAGAAAAAAAGACTCCGAAGTAGGCTGAGTCTCAACTCTCAGTCACTTCCCGAGCATTCAAAGACTCCGAATTAGGCCGGGTCTCAACTCCCGGTCAGTTCCCGAGCACCTAAAGGTCCCGCGCTAGGCTGGGTCTCAACTCTCAGTCAGTTCCCGAGGACTCACCAGGCTTAGAAGCCCCGAGGCAGCTTCCACAAGCACTCAGACAGCGGCAAGTAATATCAAACTGATTTCCAAACTTGCCCCGATATAGCATCTGGCCAATCTTGGAAATGGGGGGCAGCTGATACGCCCAAAATATGACCGAGCGGTTCAAAATCAACAACCCGTCCAGGCCCACAGGCATGATCCCGATCATTACGGGCAGTTTCCTACTCAAGCTAGAAGACTAATGGAAAGTGCATCTATTTCCTAATCCAATTAGGAAACTCCCACAATAAATGTCAATCAATCCTAATACAATTAGGAAGCTTACTTGATTGGTGTCAATCACACCCTAATAGGATTATATTTTCTTATCCATGTATGGGTAGGTCTCTTGCATCTATAAAAAAGACCACTCACCCCCCATTGAAGGGCGGCCAATTCTGTAGTCTACACAGCACCTCTATAATTCACCATTATACGCATACACCCGGCCGGTATTACTGGTAGTGTCACCCCTCTTTGTTGGCTCACCAGGCCCGCCGGTGATTTGCTAGTGAACGTGCTCAGACACACCCGTGGACGTAGGTACCTTCATTAACAGGGCCGAACCACATACAAAAAATAGTCTCTCACTCTCTATCCTTCTCTCCTAAATTGCTTTATTTTACTGTTACCAATTTTTGGCATCATCAACTACCATGATCCCGCTATCCATAAAAGTAAGGAAACAACCATCGTTTGAAATGGTCGCGGCCGTGGAAGACGAAGAGGAAGTACCATGGTATGAGGATGTGTGGAAGTTCATTAAAGAAGGAGAATACCCCGAGGGAGCCTCAGAAAAGGATAGAAAGGCAATTCGGCGGTTCGCCGCTCAATTTGTGATCTATGCAGGTAAGTTATGGAAGAAATCCTACACCGGGTATAATCTAGAGTGCCTATATGGAAGGGAAGCTAAGAGAATGATGGAAGAAATTCATGAGGGAGTGTGTGGGCCCCACATGAATGGGCACATGCTAGCGAAGAAGATCATCCGACAGGGATACTATTGGACAACCTTGGACAAAGACTGTTGTGAATATGTTAGAAGGTGTCACAAATGCCAGATTCATGCAAATCTAATGCACACTCCGCCGTCACAGCTTTATAGCATGACCACCCCTTGGCCATTTTTCGTATGGGGGATCGATATCATTGGTGAGATAGTTCCGAGGGCTTCCAATGGGCACCGGTACATAATCGTGGCAATCGACTATTTTACAAAGTGGGTAGAGACAGCCTCGTATGCAACTCTGAAAGCCAAGGACGTGGTGAGCTTCATCGAGAAGAACATAATCTGTAGATATGGGGTCCCGAACGAATTCATCTCTGATCATGGCAGTCATTTCCAAGGAGAGGTCATCCCGCTCCTAGAAAAGTATAAGATCACCCGTCATCAGTCATCCCCATATATACCTCAAACGAATGGAGCGGTGGAAGCGGCAAATAAGAATGTTAAAGCAATCCTGGGGAAAACGACAGATACATATAAGGATTGGCATGAAAAGCTGCCATTTGCTTTGTGGGGGTACCGGACCTCGGTCAGAGCGTCAACAGGTGCTACGCCATACTCATTGGTCTACGGAATGGAGGCGGTCCTCCCAATTGAGGTAGAAATACCCTCTCTCAGGGTCTTGGCAGAGTGCGAAGTAACCGAATCAGAATGGGTACAAGGAAGGTATGAGGAGTTGATATTACTCGACGAGAAGAGGCTGGCCGCGATCAACCATACTCGGGGGTACCAGAAGAGGATAGCCCGTGCTTTCAACAAAAAGGTCCGCCCGAGGAAGCTTGCTGAGGGTGACCTTGTCCTCAAAGAACTGAAAGTGCCTGTTTATGACCCCATAGGAAAATTCAAACCCAACTGGGTCGGGCCGTACATCATTAAGACTCTCCTTTCCGGAGGAGCGGCTTATCTCATGGACCTGGACGGGGTTGAATTTAAACAACCAATTAACCTCGATCGCCTCAAGAAGTACTTTGCTTGAACCCTTTCTTTTCAAAGCCTCCTACCTTGATGAACTAGGCTTGACCTGATTCCCGCTAGGGGATACGTAGGCAACCTACTCGGTTCGGTCATCAAAAATAAAACCGCCCGAGCGGCGTCCTTCTTCAAGCCTTAAACCAAACTACTCGGGACCTGACGCCCACTCGGGGATAAGTAGGCGGGCTCTCCAAAGCCCTCAGTCCACTCGAAAAACCTGTGCTACACTAGGGGCAAACTGGCGTTTGCCCAGAACTACTTCAAAGCCCTAAAGCCAGGGGAAAACTTTGTTTGCTAGCCGAAGAACCCAGATATCTGTCTGAAACCCGTCTTTGGATCTCCTGGCTATCAAGATACATACTATAAAGAAACAAATGAGAATTCATGGTATAGAAAGAATGAAGCCTAAAGCAAATTCAAAGCAAGGTAAAGAGCCGAGAAAAGACATTTGAAAGGAGAATTCTTCATAAAAGACTAATTGAAGGCTAGGAACACTTTGATTAAACATGTTAGAACTTTCCTAAAAAATAACACCACTTTTTGAAGAGAAAAATCACATTCAAAAGCGTAAACAAAGAGTAGACAGGGTCTGTCAGAAAGTTTTGTAAAATAGCAAGCTTTTCCCTGTTTTCGTCTAACTTTATTATGCATGTGTCCGTCAAGCTCGCCTCGCAACCAAGGCTTGGATCTCTAGGAGATATTCGATAGTAGTCGCAGTCAGAGCAGGAACCCTCGGGAAAGGAGCAGCCATTCTGCTGGGCCAAACCTCCATGAAAGCCTTCACAATAGAAGGACACAAAGGGGACCCCCTGGTGAAATCAGCAGTCACAGATTCAGTGGCATCTTGCAAAAGTCCAAACTGACGGACAACTCGGTCAGGAATGTAGAAAGTCGTAGCATGCAAACCCGGCAGCCAGATGCCAGGTCGCCCAGGGAGGCGTACAGCAACCGAACGACAGATCCACGACGGACAAACCCAACAGATGTCACTAGAAGAGAGACCCTAAAGCCAACCAAGCCACGCGTCGGCGGACTGAAACAAGCTGTGAATCTCCATGCGATCATAAGGAAGTGACCCACGGAGATGGGAAGCATGTATGAAGAGGTCCAGACGCTCCATGAGCCAAATTTGCAAGACAAAAGGTGCCCCAGCGGATAACATGACCCCAGTAGCATGAGCATGGCCCAATCCAATCAGAGTTTCACCAAGGACTAGCATAACAACACTTTTCGTCTCCCACAAACCGCAGGCGATGGGTATGAGAGTGTCCGAAGATGATCGAAAGAGAAAGTAAGAGAGCATAGCAATCGACAAGGCACTACGTCGAATGATCTGATACTCACCATTATAAGGGTCCCCTATGGGAGCATAAACAGAAGAAAGGCGCTCAAAGTCGATTTGCCTGTCATGAACGAAAGAGCCCACCGCATTCCGAGACATGTGGAGAAGGGTGGCTAAGTCCCGAACATACCCGGCCTGAATCTGAGGAACCATCAATTCAGCAGAAGGATCCGTGTGGAGAATAGCGCTAAACTTCTCAAATAAGGGGCAAATCTCCTGAGAGCCGAAACGAAAGACATTGAGAGCAGGATCCCAACATTGGACGGCGGCGTGAAGTAGACCCTCATTTAGATTCATCTGTTGGAAAGAGAAGAGATCGTTTAGTCTGAAGTACTCAAAATTGAGCTTGTCAATGCCAGAGAGGGTATCCATCCATGGGAAGAGGATTTGAGAACTAATGGGGGCCATTTGGAGAGGAAATGAGAAGAAATGAGAAGTGTTTTGCGGAACTTTGAGAATGAAGGGATACAATAGAAGAATAAGGCTGTCTACCTACCCGCGGCACTCGATAAAGTGCGGCGGCACTCGATGAGGTGCCGCGCGGCAGTCAGTGAATGCCGTTGCGGCACTTACTGACTGCCGTCGCGGCTCTCACTGAGTGCCGCGGAGACCTAACCGAGTGCCGTTCTGAGTTTTTCATTGGCCAGGATCTGTTTGTAACACGATCAGCCCACCTGCAAACAGAAAAATAAATGAGAAGCAATAAAACGTGTGCATCATGCAGCACGTACAAATACATTCATTCATTCATTCATTTCATTTATTTGTACATTCCAAAAGATAAAAGAAACAAGAGCATTCAAAGATAAAAATAAAGACGGGATCAAGCCATGATCCCCCATACGGCAAGAATTGGACCAAGCTATGGTCACACATACGGTGAAAAGCAATAATGTAATAATAAAAGTATTAGGAATGCCTATCCTACCAACTGTTAGGGAGCAGCCATCAAAATAAAGCATATGTGTATTGATACAGTCATCCACCAAAATAAAGTATAAATCTTCTCAAAAACAAAATAATGATAAAAGCAGGATCAGCTCCGACCCCGACCACGGCCGCGAGTCTGACGCGTCGTGCGCCTAAGAGGCTCCTCCTCTGACTCGGTCCCGCTGCCTCCACCACTCTCTCCACGCCCGCTGCCTCGACCTCTGCCACCGCTAGTGTCCTCGCCGTCGCCGTCGCCGTCGCCTCCGCCATGCCCAGCACCGCTACCTCCGGGGGCATCGCTGAGAGAGATGCCAAACTGCTGAAGCCGCTGCTGGAGCTGACCCACCTGCTGAGATAGGACTCTGATCTCCTCCGCCTGAAATGAGAAAAATAAGTCCAGGCAACGTTGAAATAACGGATAAAATACTGAGAATAAAAGGAATAAAAGATCATACCTGGGCCCTCAGCTGGGTCGCAGCAGTCGCCCGAGCTCCCTCAGCCTGAAAAGCAAGTCCCGAGAATAAAAGATTAGTAAGAAGGGGGACAATCAAAATCACCATCAAACTAAAAGTGAAAGTGAAACGTGGAGAGGAGTCTCTTACCATCCACTCGCGCCCGAGAACCCACTGTCGCACGCTATGGGCATACGTCAGGCCCTCCTCCGCGTAGGCACGCGGGACGACGTCATAATGGATAGGAATAGTGGGGGCGCCCAGTGATAGCCGGGGGATCGTCGTCACGTGGGGCTCACCAAATGAGACGGTCGACATAGTCCAGTCCCACTCGGGAAAGGCAGGAGGTCGAACCGCGGCAGGAACAGGCTGCAAACAAAAGTAATAGAACATGGATAAAGAATGAAGGATAATTCATAGAAAGGTTGAATGAATCATTTACTCACCCGAGTCACTTCCATAAGAGGGAAGTTCGGCATCAGCTTGGATCGTCCAAGAAGCCGTGAATACCAAAGCCGGCTCGAGAAGCCGTGAACTCGCTGCCCTGAAGTGTATCCGTGGCCCTCATAGAGTTGGGAGGAGGGAATGGCACGAAGAATCTGGGGGCCGCTAGTGACTGCCTGGTCACCCTCTCTCCTAGATACCGCGCCTGGCCCTCTAGCCCACATAGAAGTCGCCTCGTCGGGTCATACTCGGCCGACTCTCGAATCCCCCCACTAGCCTCGGGCAGCACCCTGAGCCTCGGCTGCCAGTGTACATGCTCCTCCCGTAGGTTCGTCAGGAAGTTCCTGAACGAAACAAAGTCATGAGCTCCGGTCTTCCGCCCAACCCTGTCCTTCGCCCATTTCAGCCCCTGAGGCATGACGAGGGCGTCAGCGTCGCGTGTCACTGGAGACATCATGCGAAAATACTCGTGGGACCAGATCTGCGATAATAAAATAAGGGGGTTAGTTTCTCAAATTGAATAAATTTCTGAAAGCATAAAAAGGGCAATGAAACGTGAAAATATACCTCCCACGCTCTCCAATACCCGCTAGTAGCAGCTGACCTGTCCCGGGAGATGGCACTCATATGCCTGTATAGGATAGATAACCCTGCACCCGCCCAATCAAACTCAGCGACCCGGTCCAGACGCTCCAGCGACGCCACCAAGGAAGCAGAAATCCGGTCACCCTTGGTGCTCAACAAGGAGCACCCCAGCATGTACATCAAGAAGCCTCGGGCCATCTGCTCGTCGGTAAAGCCGGGTTTCCCCCGGAAGGTATCCATAAACCACCGGGCCGTGACCAAGGCCTCCTCCGGAACCACCCCTAACAACGGCTCCATCTAGTCCCACTCCTGGTCTGTCAAATACCTCAGAGGCTCTCCACCAAAGGCGATCCCTGTGATCATGGAGAAGTCCAATGGCGTCAACGTCATCTCGCCGAATGAAAAGTGAAAAGTACTCATGGTATCTCACCACCGCTCAGCCAACGCATGCATCTGCTGTAGGTCGTTGGAGCTCTTCGTCAAGAGTTTGACGAAATCTCCAAACCCTGCTGCGTCAATAAGCCCCCGTATGGTCTCACTCAGCTCCGTATACCACTCGTGGCCATGAGCAAGGCTGCCATGCCCTTTCAGGACCTTCGGCTGTAGCTGCAAGAAAGAATAAAAAGGTTTGTTGTTAGGGAGTGGATAAAGAAGAAAGCAACAATAGTGAATAAATAATAAATAAAGGAGTGTTCATAGGTGATTTCACAAGCAAAGCACTCGTTTGCATTCAAGAGGAAATGAATAAAAGAAAAAAAACTCAATATTCTAGCAAGGTTTCGAAAAGAAAAGAAAGAGAAATAGTAGTTTGTTCACATTCTCTAAAATACATGCACATATAAGTTTTGAAAGAGATTTTTGGGCCCGAAAAAATACAGGTTTCAAAGAGAAATGCGTAATTGCAAACATTCGAGAATCAATAAATGGCACTTGGAATGCCCAGGGAAAACTCGCCAGTGTAGTAAGAACAGGAGAAGGTTCAGGATTGCATTTGATTCTTTATTCACAAGCAATGTATCCCGATTAAATGGCTTTCAAGAGTCTTTGAGAAAAGTCAAAAGGAGAAAATAAAGGATAAGTGTTCGGAATATTCAAACATAACATTCAGTTTCCGAGGTTCATGAGAATTAAAAAGAGAATAAAATAGATTTCCTTTACAAAAGGTATGGAATAAATTATTCGAGACACTCGGGGACGCCACAAGCACGACATTCGGGACAGGGTATCTAAGGAGTTGTGGCAATCCTACGTTACATTCACGTAAAGAAGGAAATGCGGGAAAGAAATACGAAAAATAAATAAAAGGAGAGCGTTTACCTCGCGCTTGAACGCGCGGGCCGACAAATGCTCATTGGGGTCCCTCAGTAGGAGTGTGGCATCCGGGTGATGAGTAGCAGTGTATCTGGCCTTCTTCTTACGCCCTGAACCACTCGCCATAATCTGTCAAAGAAAAAGAGAGAATCCGCACGTTAGATTGATGAAAATTCGGAAAAACAGTGAAATAAGCAGGTTTAATCAAACTCTGATCTAGCAGAACTAACCTGTGAATGTCGTAGATCAATATAGGAGTGAGGAAAGAAAAAGAGAAATTTTTCTCCAGAGAGATTTCGAGGGAGAGGAGTTTGAGAGAATGAAACGAAATGTAATGAACCCGGCGGTTTAAGCCACTGCCGCTCAAACGCGGCACTCAATTTTTCGTGCACGACAGTCAGTCAACTGCCGCGCGGCACTCTCCGAGAGCCGCAACGGCACTCCGTGAGTGCCGCGCGGCAGTCATCGACTGCCGCGAAAAACCGCGTGTGCCGCGATTAAGGCGGTTCAAGGATATTTACTTTCCCTCCAAAAATTCAAATCAAGTCCCGAAAATTGAATTTGAGACCTCCAAAAATTGCCCTCATTGCACTTTTGGCCCTCAGGGTCGTTTTTAGGTACACATTGACTACAAATTTTGAAATTTAAGAGTATCAATGAGCCCGTGGGCCTCCCAATTGTTGAAAATTGAAGATGTTTGAGCCCGTGGGCTCCCAATTCTGAATTGAAAATATTTGAGCCCGTGGGCCCAGACTTATATTCTCGGTTCTCGCAACAGATTTGCGTTAACCCCCGTTTTGGGAATATAACAGATTTATATTCTCGGTTCTTGTAACATATTTGCGTTAACCCCCGTTTTGGGAATATAACAGATTTATATTCTCGGTTCTCGCAACAGATTTGCGTTAACCCCCGTTTTGGGAATATAACAGATTCATATTCTCGGTTCTCGCAACAGATTTGCGTTAACCCCCGTTTTGGGAATATAACAGATTTATATTCTCGATTCTCGCAACAGATTTGCGTTAACCCTCGTTTTGAGAATTTAACAGATTTATATTCTCGGTTCTCGCAACAAATTTGCGTTAACCCTCGTTTTGAGAATATAATAGATTTATATTCTCGGTTCTCGCAACAGATTTGCGTTAACCCCCGTTTTGAGAATATAACAGATTTATATTCTTGGTTCTCGCAACAGATTTGCGTTAACCCCCGTTTTGAGAATATAACAGATTTATATTCTTGGTTCTCGCAACAGATTTGCGTTAACCCCCGTTTTGAGAATATAACAGACTTATATTCTCCCCCCAATATAACCGTTCGTACAGCCGATTTTTGCAACGCATTTTTTTTTTACCTAAATTCGACAGTCTGGTCAAAGGCTTGTCTTCACACAGGCTTTGACATTCACTTATGGGACGCGTTGCCGCACAAGCTCTGTCAAAGAGGGGCAAACTGTAGACACCCCAATTTTGACCAACCGTCGAATTCAGGAGAGTGTCGCCTCCGTATCCGATGATAACAAGGACCGGAAGATTCAAAGTATTCCAAGCTCTTCAGAAAGTTCTCTAAAACGAGGTAAAATTTCACAGAAAAGAGAAAATACCAGGTATTTAGGAGAATTCAGGTATAAAACACAATTTTCGGAAAATATCCTCAAGAATCATTTGCTTTGAAAAAAGAAAAATCTAAAAGGGCAAATTCTAGCTAAAAACGGCACACGGCGGACTGCCGCGGCACTCGCTGAATGCCGCACGGCAGTCATAGATTGCCGGGCCGGCATTCACCAAGTGCCGCCATAAATTTCTGACTGCCGTTCACTTTTAAAGTCTGTATTTTGCAGTGCAATACGTATGTGTATTCAGATAAGAACAAAATACTGATAAAGTAAGACTGAGAAAAACGCGGCAATCGATTAATTGCCGCGGCGGTTGATGAGTGCCGCAGGGCATTCACTGAGTGCCGGCACGGCATTCATGGACTGCCGCGGCAGTTTGTCGACTGCCGCCCTGGGCAGCAGTCTGTCTAAATTCAGAAAGTACACATTGTACCACCAAATGAGAGAATTACACCTGTTTTTTGCTCCGAAATTCACCAAAAATACCTGTTAATTTTGCCTATAAGAGAGAAGGAGAGATATACAACAAAGAACCCACTACATAGAACATCCACGACTACTACATCAACATATTTTGGAGAGAAAAGAGAAGAGAGTTTAGAGAATTAAGAAGAAGAGTTTGGAAGATTTTCAAAGAATACTTTGAGGATAATTTGGAGGTGATCCCCTATGCCTTAGATTGTTTGTTTACTCTTTTTCTTTTGGACTTCCAATCCTAAAATCTCTTGTTATTTTTGTTTGTCAAGCAAGCTTAGGAACTTCTATTTCTAATTCTCCCTTCAATTTCTTATATATGTTCTTCTCTTGAGAGTCTTGGAGATCTTCAATATCTCTCTTGATCTCTTGAGTATGATCCTTTGAACCTCATGTAAAGCTCATACTCTACATGAGAGTCAAAATTTGATCATCACTTTGTTTTATTTAGTTGGATCCAAGTCCATGCCCATGACTTGGATCCTCTAAACTTGATATTTAATGAAGCCATTCCCTTATTCTTCTTGAAACTTAGGATTATTATGTCTTTGTCTCCCATGACCATCAAATGGTAGGAGTACTAAGATGAATTCAAGCTTTGGTCTATAAAGTTTTGAGTTCATTGTTTGGAATTTTGAGGAGTTCATTTCATACTTCATCAAAATTCATAAGCACAAAGTGACTTTTAGTCTTCAAGGACCATCAAATGGTAAGGAAAGTAGTTTGGTTTAATCTCAACTTCATGTTTTCAATAGTTGAGGTTAACCAACAAAGTTGAACTAGCAAAATAAAAACAGTGAGTTCATGAACTGTTTTTGATCAAAGATTTTTAGTTCGAAATCTAACCGTTGAAATTAAGTGAAACCAACGGGAAAGTGTCAATAACACATCGTTCTACCACTGTAATTTTTGTTTTGAGGTGGTTTTATGTTTAGAAAGGTTTGATCATGGGTTTTGTGAGACAACCACAATCTGTCCAGAATTTCAGAATAGTTTTAGAACAGCAAACCGATTTTAAAATTGAAATATCAGAGATCTAACCAAGTTTTCATGACCTGTAATAATTTTCTATAAGAACCTTAATGTGTTATGAAGGTTCCCTAAAAAGAATGAAGCAATTCGGACTTGTTTGCTATTTTTAAAAAATCATACAAGATCTCTGGACAGAGAGTTGTAAAATGCTGAGTGATGCCTAGTGTTTTCTACATTCCCGGAGATCTAACCGTTCAAACCTTGATTTTCTTTCTGGGTTAGAAACGAGACTCACAGAGGCATAACATATCCAAAAATCATTTAGATCTAACCGTTGGAAGTATTTTATCTCCATTTTTGAACATCTGGTCTGCTCTCTGTAATTCATAAAAACTGCTACTATTTTTGTCTAATCTTATTTATTTCAACTCAAATGGTCTCTTAATGCCTTAGGACCCAAATCATACTTTGAATAATGGTAACTTAGCTTAAATCCAGAGGCTAAGTGACCCAAATTAGTGAATAAATCTATGTCTTATTCTTGTTCACATCCATTCATTTATGTACATTAATGCTTATAATTAGAACTAGTAATTGGATAAAGTTGGATTTCATTGCTTGCTAGGTATAAGCTAGAGAATTAGGATTGATTGTTTGATATCATATTATTATGTGAAGCACGTGGACTAACCTTTTGTTTTGTAGCGCTATTAAGGTATGATTTCTAGAACTCCTCTTTAGTTTATCTTAATTTCTTGATTTTATTGATTTTTTGACTTAATGCGCGACACCTTAGAATTAGGTTTTGCCTTATGTGTGTATGTGATTAGAGACTCTTTTTTAGGATTTTCTTTTGTTTGCATGCATTGCACGTTTAATATCGCTGTTGGATCCCGGGTAAGTTCACTTGTTCTCTATTGCATATCATATCGCTTGCTACTTGAATTATGTGGCTTTTGAATGATATTTTGTCAATTGCAATTTTACACCCTTTGGACATGCTTTTTGTGATGTATATGTATATATGTATTAGTTGAGGGCATGCTTAGATTAATAAATTTGATTAAAAGGATGTTGAGTAGAGGCCTATCGCAAGATAGGATGAGAGAGGGTGTTTTAGTCCGACGGGCTCCTTCCTCTTTCATTCCATAATCCCCGGACCTAGTTAATCTCTGGTTTCTAAAAGATCAGTTTGCTTTTAAAATGGTTTCTTAATTTTCCTTTTAAAAATTAAGTGGCGACTCATTTGTTTTAGAAATTGATTTTAAAAAAAGCTGTGGGTAAGAAAAATGCGATATCCACAGTGGGGCGTCTGCCTCCACTTCTTCCTTCAGAAGAATATCCTCTGAAGTTAGGCCTTATGATTCGTCTATAATAATTCACGAGCAAGGAAGTCAGGAAGAGAATTTGAACTTCCTTTTATATATTCTATCTTGAAATCAAATGCAGAAAGAATGCCTTGTCTTCTAGAATAAATTTGTTTTGAGGCAAAATTTTTGACATCTTTGAGAAGAACATCCTTAGCTGCTTGACAGTCTACTCTTATTAAAAATTCTTGATTGAGTAGATCACCTTCAAACTTCGTAACACACAAAACAATAGCAAGGATTTCTTTCTTCATAGTAGAATAATTTTTTTGGGCTAGTTTCCAAGCTCCAGAGGTAAATCAAACAAGTTGTTCTGAACCATTTACTCTTTGTTTTAAAATTCCACCGTATCCTAATCTGAAGCATATGTTTCTACAATTTTGAAAGCTTTGGGGAGAGGTAGGCATAAGCATGGTAAAACTTTAACTTTCACCTTAATTTTCTTGACTGCTTCAGTATGCTTAGAATTCCAAACTCTGAAATCTTTTTTAGTCTTTCATATAAGATTGCTGAATCCTTATAAAGATCCTTATAATACTCAGCAATGTAGTTTAAACTTTTTATAAATCTTTGAAGCTGAGTTTTATCTTTTATTTCATTTGGAAATTTATCCGCAAAAACAATTGCTCAATCAATTGGGATCATTGTTCCTTTTTCAATGTTATGACCAAGAAATCTGACTTTGGTTTGAAATAATTTTATTTTCTTGGCAGAAGCAACCAATCCATTTCTTTGGATAATTTTGTAAAAATTATCCAAATGTTTCCAATGTTTTTCTAATGATGACGAATAAATCAAAACATCATCAATATAAACAATGCAGAATTCAGAATAAGGATTAAAAATATCATTCATAATATTATGATATTCTGATGGAGCATTTTTGCCTGAAAGGCATAACATTCCACTCCTAATGTCCAAAAGGAAATGTCACAGCCCGGTCCCATAATAGTGAAACCGAAGCCCGTGGCACGCCACCGAGGATAAACCAATTCATTAACGTTCCCAAAACATTAGTTTTAAGAACACACGCAGCAGAAAAGAAACATAACTTTCGTTCTAGTACGTACCGGAGCCAACCGAAAATACACTTGTCGTCCGGAGGCTTCAAAATTTGATTCGACAAATTTTCCCTTAAAAGGGTCCCAAAAGAAGCTTAAGTTTGTAATTAGAACTGTTGAAAATATTTGGAAGTAGGAGAACAAACAAGCTGACAAGGGGCATCTCGACCGGTCGACCATCCCTCTTGACCGGTCGAAAGTCCCTTCGACCAAGTGCCTTTATTGAAGTTTCAAACTAAGGGTCATTCGACTGGTCGAATGGGTCCCTTCGACCGGTCGAATGGTTCCCTTCGACCGGTCAAAAGTCCTTTGACAGTAAAGCCACTTGTTTTGTTCCAACTTTCGATGCGACAAAAAGTGCCATATCCAATTCCAATTCTTCCGAAACTTTATGAAATATTTAAACATATATATATATATATATCAACATGCCACTTGAAGGAAAACGTTTATTGAACACGTTAAGGACGTGTTTGGCACAAATCTCAAACATGCACCAAGACTTGCATAAACATGAACTATCGACTCCTTTACGTACTTAAATCCAAGCTCATGGGTTTTTTCTCGACTCTAACATATGAAAAGACACATGCGATATATAATAACGTTTCAAAACATATCCAGAGCTTCTAATCTACAGATTCCAATACAATCTACTATTCAATTCTATTATAAGTTCCTTATGAAAGCAAGGTAACAAACATTCTAGATTTCAAAACTACGGGATAAGCACGATGAGCCGCCATCTAAGTGAACTCCCAACACTCCGCAATCACTCCTCCGATTCCTCGCCGACATTATTACCTGCAATGGTTATTTAAATAACCACACATATTTCAATTTGTTTAAGCTAACGCTTAGTGAGCCGGAGACTCATGTGCCCGTCCATACTCCCAATCCACGACTCCTCGCCAATAAGTCCACGCGAAAGGGTAAGACCCACGATTCTTCTCTTCAATCGTGCAACCTTAATGCCTATATCGGCTTCACAAAATGGCTCGGTGACCACGTGTTCCTTCTGACCCAAATAAGCAACTCAACATGCTCAAATACATAACACCATGCTCGCGATAAACAAAGCATTTCACAGTGCTATTAGGCCTACTTATCAACATAATTGATCAATATGAACTACACAATATATCTATAAACTAACACATGATATTCATACAAAACATAAATACATGTCAAGAAATCATTCCAAAAACATAGTTGAATCACTCACCTCCGAATAACGCTCTTAAACTATAATCCAAGGAAAATCCGTGCACAAAAAACGTGTTGAAAAACTTCTAGTGCAGTTCCTATGGATCAAAAGTCCGATTATCAGCTTTTATGAAAAATTCTAGAAAAAGGCTTTTCAAAAAACTTGGCCAAACAAAGCCTAATAGGTATCAAAACGAAGCTCTTACCTCAAGGAGCTCGAATATGAAATCTTGGAGAAAACAGACTGACAGAAGGTCGTCGTTTGGCGTCGGAAAGCTCGAAGCAACTATATCTCCCTTTGGCCTCCTTTGAGTTTTAGGTTAGAAGTTATGAAAATTATGAAAGTAATAGCTTTCTATATATAGGTGTAGACACCCCAATTTTGACCGACCGTCGAATTTAGGAGAGCGTCACCTCCACGTCCGATGATGATAAGGACCGAAAAGATTCGAAGTATTCCATGCTCTTCAGAAAGTTCTCCAAACGCGATAAAATTCCGCAGAAAGAAGAAAATACCAGGTATTTAGGAGAATTCAGGTGTAAAACACCATTTTCGGAAAAGATCTTCAAGAATAAGTTTCTTTAAGAAAAAGGGAAGAAAGAAAAGACCTAAAAAGGGAAGTTCTGCAGAAAAATGGCACACTACAGATTTCCGCGGCATTCAGTGAATGCCGAGCGACACTCACTAAATGCCGAACGGCATTCAGTGAGTGCCGGCCCGGCACTTACTGAGTGCCGCCGACATTTTCTGACTGCCGTTTGCTTTTAAAGTCTGTATTTTGTGGTACAATATGTATGTGTAGGCGGATAAAAACAAAAATCTGATAAAGTAAGGTTGACAAAAATACGGCAATCAATAATTTATCGCGGCATTCACTGAGAGCCGCGCGGCAGTCACGGAGTGCCGCGACGGCAGTCGCGGAGTGCCGTGGTGGCACTCACGGACTGCCGCGGATAACTTTTGAATGCCGCCCTGGGCAGCAGTCTGTCTAATTTCACGAAGTATGTATTGTACCACCAAATGGGATGATTACACCTGTCTTTTACTCCGAATTCACTGAAAATACTTGGTAATTTTGCCTATAAAAGAGGAAGGATCTTCCTTGGAACAAAAAAAGGGAAGGGGATCCCAAGAACACCCAAAAAAATACACTACCAAGAGAGCATCCTACCACAATACATATTTTCTTGGAGAGCTTAAGGAAGAACTTGGAAGATCTTCACATAGAAATTTGAGGACAGTCTTGGAGGTGACCCTCTAATCCTAGTTATGTTTTGGTTCCTAATCTCTAATGTCATTTAGTTTCTTTCTTGATTAAAGCCTTAGAGTTTGTTAAGTAAACTTGGAAGTCCTTGTTCCTAATTCTTTGTTCCATTTCTTTTGTTGCTTCTACTTCATTCTTGAGACTCTTAGAGATCCTCAATATCTCTTTTGAAATCTTTTGAACATAATTTTCTTTGAATCCCATGTAAGCTTGTGCTTCACATGAGAGTCAAAGTTTGGTCATCACTTCATTTTATAAGCAAATAGATGGATCCAAGTCCACATTCATGACTTGGATCCGCTAAGTTTGATGTTTCATGGAATCCTTTCTATATTCCTTTGAGACTCATGAGTATTAGTCATGCCTTCATCTCCAATGACCATCAAATGGTAGGAGAAAATGGTTTAGTTTAAGTCCAACTCTATGGTTTAATAGTTGGGGTTAACAAATAAAGTTGAACTTGACAAATGAAAACAGTGAATTCACAAACTGTTTTTAATCAAAGATTTTTAGTCTGAAATCTAACTGTTGAAATCGAGTGAAACCAACGGGAAAATGTCAATAACACGATATTCTACCACTGTGATTTTTGCTTTAAGGTGATTTCATGTCTAAAATGGTTTGGTCTTGCGATTTCAGTACATGCAACTCTCTGTCCAACATTTCAGAACAGTAAATCCATTTTGAAACTAATAAATCAGAATTTTAACGGAGTTTCCGAGACCTCTAATAAATTTTTCTGGGTACCTTAATGTGTTAGGAAGATCCCCTAAAAAGATCTAAGTGTTTCTCATCTTTTTGCTATTTTTAAAAAATCGTACAAGATCTCTGAACAGAGAGTTGCAGATTCATGAGTGATGCCTAGTGTTTTCCACATTCCCGGAGATCTAACCGTTCAAATCTTGATTTTCTTTTTGGGTTAGAAACTAGACTCACAGAGGCATACCATATCAAAAAATCATTAAGATCCAACCGTTGGAAGTATTTTATTTCTATTTTTTAAGATCTGGTCGGCTCTCTACAATTCATAAAAAACTGCTACTGTTTTTGTCTAATCTTATTCATTTCAACTCAAATGATCTCCTAATGGCTTAGGATCCAAATCATACTTTGAATAAGGGAAATTTAGCTTAAATCCAGAGGCTAAGTGATTCAAATTAGTGAATAAATCCATGTTTTATTCTTATTCACATTCATTCATTCATGTACATCAATGCTTATGATTAGAACTAGCCATTGAATAAAGTTGGATTTCATGCTTAATAGATCTAAGCTAGAGAATTGGGATTGATTTTTTTGATATCATATTATTATGTGAAGCATGTGGACTAATCTTTGTTTTGTAGCGCATTTGAGGTACAATTTCTCATCCCCCTTCTAGTTTATTTCATTCCTTGATTTTATTGATTTTTCAACCTCATGTGCGACACATTAGAATTAGGATCTTGCCTTATATGTATATGTGATTAGAGAATCTTTTTTAGGATTTTCTTTTGTTTGTGTGCATTGCACGTTTAATATCGCTGCTGGATCCCGGGTAAGCCCTCTTGTTCCCTATTGCATATCATATTGCTTGCTACTTGGAATATGTGGCTTATGAATGATATTTTGTCATTAGCAATTTTACACCCTTTGGACATGCTTTTGTGATGTATATGTATATATGTATTAGTTGAGGGCATGCTTAGATTAATAAATTTGATTAAAATGATGTTGAGTAGAGGCCTATCGTAAGATAGGATGAGAGAGGGTGTTTTAGTCCGACGGGCTCCTTCCTCTCTCATTCCATAATCCCCGGACCTAGTTAATCTCTGGTTTCTAAAAAGATCAGTTTGCTTTTAAAATGGTTTCTTAATTTTTCCTTTTAAAAATTAAGTGGCGACTCATTTGTCTTTGAAATTGATTTTGAGAAAGTATTTTAAAATAGAAAAGTTGTGGGTAAAAAAAACTGCGATATCCACAATAGGCAACATTTTCTAAAATTGTGTTTACCTCCGCACGAGTTTTCAAAACTCATAAACAGTCTCCGAAACTTTCTACACATATAATTCATAGCTTCACGAGTGAAACTTCAAAATTATAAAAGTTTCTGACTAAGTTCCATTTGGTTGCCAAAACTCGAATTTCGACATGATTTTTATGAAATTGCTAATTAGCCTACCAAATTAATAATGTGTTAATTTGTCCTCACCAGGATGTTAAAACTAACAATAGATATAAATTCTAAACCAGAAATAATATAGATATTGAAATACACAGGTAAACATTTATTTCCAGATAAACATTTAAGGTATTCCACAGTGACCGTCTCAATCTCGGAGAGACGTTACAACAACAAAACACTCATTCACACTGTCTCAAAGGGTTCTCTAACACAGACACCCAAATTGACTCGTGAGTCAAAACTCACTCACACATGTGCCAAAATGCACAACACATCACGTTATCATGCAAGACAATGCAATGAAATGCAATAACACGATTACGGGTGTTATAATTCTCTCCCCCTTAAAATAAATTTGTCAACAAACTTTCAGTACCATCTCATCAATTCACAAAGACTTTCTCACAAGTATTGCCAGCGTTTATTCATCACAACCCACACATCTCTACTGAGATATTATAATCTCACGAGGAAAAAATAAATCCTTAAGCTCTGAAGGAAAATAAATCCCCAGAGTTCCTGTCTCAATCCGATTAAAGTTTCATACCGCATTCTAGTAATTATCAAACTACCTCGATAAGTAAGGACATCAATGCCTGAGTAGATATACTCAAAAGTCAATTCTGACATTTCACATCACATCACCAACCCATACATGCTTTCATTGTACTTTTCGCATATCTTTTCTAAACTCAAAAGTCTCATCACAATACCCAAGTCAAAGGAAATAACTCCTCTCACTTCCACCCATCTTCCCTTTAAACTAAAAGTCATTTCCAACACGTCTCAACTGGTTAACAATCATACCTGCTTCTTTATCTCGAAGTAAACCAAATTGAGTACTTTCATGCATATATACTATGTCGATAAGTCAATGCCTCAACCAACTATTTCATATACCATAGATTCAATCCCTTATCCTGCTAATCGCGGAATACTTGTAGAACGATAACACATTTTCAAATGACTTTCATTCCTTTTCAAATTCCATTCGGTTTAATCCAACCTCGTATTATACTTCCAATCATACATGCCTCGTAAGATACTATCCAGATTCCTAACTGACAACTTCATATCACTCTACTTCTTCGAGCCCACCTGATGTCCCGAATAGTTAAACACACTTGCCCTATTATCTCTCGCATTATGTACTTGAACTATCGTCGACTAACGTAGAAGATTCAACGTTACACCTTCAATTTAAAACTTTTAACAAAGTCAATTGCATATTCTCCCTTTTTGTTTTTAAAATAAATCATTTTAAAATTTTTCATAATATTTTCACATATAGTTACCCCAATATCCGTTGCAACAAATAACGTTGTGAACCCAAACATGACTTAGTCAATCATATACATACCATAGAGTTTATAAAACGTACTCCCATGTTTGTAACATACCTCGTTCATGTCTTAAACCCTTTGCCATTCACAATCCATTCTTATTTACGTAGTGTACACACACCTTGAGCTAATTAGTTTTCTGTCAAAAATCTCAACAACAATGTACTCCATTCCCATCTCATACCTTACTCCTATATTATCCTTTAGTCTATCAGTCCATGTAGATCCACCACCATTTATGTAGTCATACGACTCCATGAGTCTCTAATGTTTTACTTCCACCCTTACACAAGCTCATACCAAGCGTACTCATGTATCTTAACTCTTACTGAATTTCTGACAGACCTTTACACTGAACATATATTCCTTGTATAACCTCTCAAGGCTTCATACCTTATTTAACGATTTAATATTTCATAACTCTAGTCAACCTGACTTAACTCCAATCCAGATTATCTAATCCTTCATATTTGTCATTCTGATCTTAAATTCATTGTTCTCAAAGAACCTGCTGTCCCAAGTATTTCAAACTATTCCTGTAACCATCTGAAGATAATTAAATAATTTGACCTTCCCAATCAAGTACCATAGTCTCACTGTGTTTGGTGACAATACTCAAGTCAACTCGTTTAACAGCACTACTTCCAACTTACTAATTCCAAGTGTACAACATTTCACTAACCCTTTACTTTAGAATTTCCAAGTTGATAATCTACTCACGTCGAACTCATTTGTTTGACGACCACCGTTTTATCTTAAGCACTAAGCATACCATATCCCTCCACGATACTCGTCTTCCAAAGTCCACTTGATACCTTATTACAAGTATTTAACAAAATTTTCTTACTTAAATAAAAGTTTGATTTTTAAAATATTTTAAACACTTAAAAGTTTCTTGGGATGAAATTCGACATTCTCAAAATTTTCCAACCTTGTTGGAATTCAGGACGACCGAGATAGCATGCTGCTACTTTTACCATTTTCGTCTGACCATTTTACATTCCTTCTATCATATTCGATAATGTACGCACGTACTACCACGTCTTTATCTCACTCTTACTGTTCATGTTCACTTATTCATTGAAACCTCATCTTCCCAATTTATATTTTTACCTTTCTAACTTGACTTACCCAAAGTCACTTTACTTATCCATTTCCACAACTGCTCTTGTTCAGTATCGTGATACTTCTCATACTCCGACCCCTCGTTGGCAACCACTCACCTCAAACACTCAACGATGTTTTATAATCATTAAAAGATCTTTTATTTTGTTTGAAATACGGAAATTAACAAAGAAAGCATGGATTAGACATCTTAAAAGAACTTTTCTGTGACAAAATAGCCCAAGGGCAAAATGGTCATTTATAAAGTATGGTTAAATTTTACACCAAAAGATATCTCTTTGAGTCCCAGTTCCAACGCAAGAAACGGCGCGCGAATTCAAATTTTCTACAAAGAGTTATGCCGGTTTTCATAAAACTCGACGAAAATTATCCTTTAAATCACTGTTTGGATCAGAGGGGTATTCGACCGGTTGAGCTGCCTCTTTCGACCGGTCCAAGTACCCCTTGGACCAAATTTTATTCCATGTAACATCTTTAAAAGTCCCCAACTTCACAAGGCATTTGGGGCTATTTTCCAACCACCTTGGAACCACCCGCAAGTGCCCAAAAGCATCAAAACTCCTCGAATCACACAACTGTTGGACTCAGGTTCAGGTTTATCCTCATTACAACCCCTTGTAATAACAACCTCCTCTAAAATATTCCCTATAAGGATCCTCTTATATCAATGACATCCAAATATCAACTCGGTTCCTCTGGGTCTCTTATCACGTTCAATCAATCACACTTACCTTTTTCCCTCAGTCTCATGTTATCACTTCCTTCATTCTATGTCCTTGGACAACCCATCTCAACACCAAGTAATTCTTATTACTATTCATTTCCATTCATAATCCCTCATCTTAGGTCAAGCCTTAAATCCCAACATTTTCACTTATTCCATCAATCCGGTAGCATTCACTACTAAGCCTTATGCTATATCTGATTCCACTATGGTACCACGACCATTCGGAAGTAGGTTTAATTGAGAGATTCCTCAATAACCATAATACTCACAATTCGTTGAGATATTCTTCAACCCCCAATACATACCGTAAGATAGGTTGAGAGATTCCTCAACCATCCAATACATACTTATAACACCCACATTTGTGTTATTGTATTTGTATCATATTGTCATGCATGATAATGTGATGTGGCGTGTCCTATGACACATGGTTGAGTGAGTTTTGACTCACGAGTTGATTTGGGTGTCTGTATTAGAGAACCCTCTGAAACTGTGGTGATTGAGGATTTGTTGTTGTGACGTCTCTCCGAGTGTGAGACGGTCACTGTGGAACATTTTAAATGTTTATCTGAAAATAAATGTTTACCTGTGTATTTCAATATCTGTATTATTTCTGGCTTAGAATATATTTCTGATGTTAGATTTAGTATCCTGGTGAGGACGAATTAACATGCTATTAATTTGATAGGCTAATTAGCAACTTCGGAAACGTCATATAGAAATTCGCGTTTTAGCAACCAAACGAAACTTAGTCGAAAACTTTTATAATTTTGAGGTTTCACTCGTAAAGCTATGAATAAGCTGTATAGAAAGTTTCAGAGACTGATTAGGAGTTTGGAAAACTCGTGGGGAGGTAAACGTAATTCCCCGAGAATGTTGCCTATATATAGATAGAGATGGATGAGATATTTCTCATCACTCTTAACCTAAAATTCAAGAGGAGGCCAAAAAGGGGGCTAGAGGGAGATTTAGGAGCTTAGAGCTTTGCGACGCCAAACGACGACCTTCCGTCAGTTTGTTTTCTCCCAGATTTCATATTCGAGCTCCTCGAGGTAAGAGCTTCGTTTTGATATATGTTAGGGCCTGTTTGGCTAAGTTTTCCGAAAAGTTATTTTCTAGAATTTTTCATAAAAGTTGATGAATGGAATTCTGATCCATAGGAATTGTACTAGACGGACTTCTGCACGTTCTTTGTGCACGGGTTTTCTTCAGATTGAGTTATAGGAGCGTAAATCGGAGGTGAGTGATTCAACTATGTTTTGGAATGATTTCTTGGCATGTATTCATGTTATGTTTGAATAGCATGTATTAATTCTTAGAGATATATTGTGTAGTTCATATTGGGCAATTATATTGATAAGTAGGCTCAATAGCACGGTGATATGTTTTGATTACCGCGAGTATGGTGATATGTATTTGAGCATGTTAAGTTGCTTATTTGGGTCAGAAGGAGCACGTGGTCACCGTGCCATTTTGTGGAGCCGATAGAGTGGCATTAAGGTCGCACGATTGTTTGTAGAATCGTGGGTCTTACCCTTTCGCGTGAACTTATTGGCGAGGAGTCGCGGATTGGGAATATTGACGGGCACGTGAGTCTCCGGCGACTAGTATGAATTGTAGAGATGTGAATGCGGACATGTTTATCATTCATGTACATATGTTGATTTATTCACTAAGCCTTAGCTTAAACAAATCGAAATATGTGTGGTTATTCAAATAACCATTGCAGGTATAAATGCTGGTGAGGAATCGCAGAAGTGAGTACGTGGGTTGGGAGTTCGCTTGTGAGGCAACTTGAAGGATAATCTTGTAGTTTTGAAATAATAGAAATGTTGTAATAAGATTTTGGTTGTTTTAAACCATGTTTAACTTAGTATGTTAGAATGGATTTTAAATCGTTGTATTAGACTATAACATGTTGTAATTATGTTTGGTAATACTTTAATACAGCTAGAATTACTTTGGCTTGAGTTTGGATTGAATGGTTAATCATTGGTGATAGTTAGAAAGCTTTTAAAACTTGTGTTTTCTGCAGTTTGGGCTGTTGCCAGGGGAGCAGTCGACTGAGCAGTCGACTGAACCCCTGAGCCTGTTAGTTCTGCTTCTTTTTTTAGCAGAAGCAGTCGACTGGACCCCTCGGCAGTCGACTAGACCCCTCAGCAGTCGACTGGACCTCCTTTTGCAGTCGACTGAAATTTGATATTAAAATCCCTGCCCGCCTCCGTCGACTGAGCAGTCGACTGAGCAGTCGACTGAGCAGTCGACTGAACCTCTGGTTTTTAAATGTGTTTTTTTTTCCGCTGCGTGTGTTCTTCAAACCTAATTTTTGGGAACGTTAATGAATTGGTTTAGCCTCGGTGGCGTGCCACGGGCTCCGGTTCCGCTATTGTGGGACCGGGCTGTGACATTTAGTGGTATCAAAGCATAAGTTTAGAGCCTTGGGAACGAGTGACGTTATATATGCTGAGTGACGTCGAGTGGAGTGTGTAATTGTGAAGATAATTGTTATCATTGTAGAAATGCTACATGCATTAGCATTTGTTGATTGTGATGAACTGTGCACATATATCTATATTGTGGCATAGCATGCATGGTCATTATGCATTGAACTCGACAGGGGAATAATTGAAACGTTATGGCTGATCCACCAAGAGAATGGTCACCGCATTCGCGGATGGACCAAATAGTGAATATGGTGGGAAATTTCATACAAGCGGTAAGTGAAAGAGAACAGATGAACGTTCAGCCTCCACAAGTGGAAATTCGTTACGTCAATGCACCACCGGCACCGCGACCTCAACACACAATCGTGGAACAGTTTCATAAGCGGAAACCGACGTTGTATCATGGACAGATTGACATAGACTTGGCCGATCATTGGATGATGGACATGGAAAGACATTTCCGTCAGGTAATATGTACCGATGAGGAGAAAATTTTGTGCGCATCCGATACATTGATGGGCGAAGCATTGGATTGGTGGAATAACGTACTTGAACAAGGAAAACCAACTACGTGGGAAGCATTTAAAGAAGAATTCAACAAACGCTTCTTTCCGCAATCTGCTTATACTCAGAAACGTCAAGAGTTTGCGACTTTGATTCAGGCAGATATGACCGTGGGTGAGTATGTTTCTCGTTTCAATGCCTTGTTACGATTTGGGAAAACTACCGTTCCAACTGATAGGGATAAAGCTCGTAAGTTTGAGGAAGGGCTTAAAGAGAATATCCGTGGCCGTGTGGATATGTTACAACACCCGACCGTTTCTCTCGTTGAGGAAGCTGCCCGTATTGCTGAGAAAAGTGTCGACAGATATCGACAGGGACAACAAGGGAAGAGAGCAAATGACAGTCGGAGTAAGGGTCAAGGGAATGCGAAGAAACCGTTTACGCAAGGTTCGGGATCATATATGAGTAGCCAAGGAGGGAGTACGTTCATGGGGGACCCGAGACCGTTGTGTCCAACATGTAACCTGCGACACAGAGGAACCTGCTATCAATTGATCACTTGCTATATTTGTAAACAATTGGGGCATGTGTCTAGAAATTGTCCTTTGAACGCAAGTTCGACTACACCAAACACAACCTCGAACGCCAAGAGCTATAACCCAGAGATAAGAGGGAAATGTTTTGAGTGTGGCCAACCGGGGCACATAGCGAAGAATTGCCCAAGTAAGAGACAACCGGGAATGAGTACCGGGGCATCGAGTGTGCCAAGCGGATCAAGGGTAGAACCTCGAATGGATAAAGGGAAAGGAGTCGCGCAACAACAAGGACGATACTTCCAGCTCAGGCCGGGGAATACGGATGATACCGTCGTATCAGGTATTCTTCCTATTTGTTCGTATCCTGCACGTATACTTATGGATTCTGGTTCGACGCATTCATATGTATCACGTGATTTTGTTAAGCATTTAACTGTTAAGTCAGAACCGCTAGGATATGACTTGTGTGTATCATTGCCTAGTAGTGAACCGTTAGTTACTTCTTCGATATTCAAGTCATGTGAGATCAAGATAGGTGATAAAGTCTTGAGCGTTGATTTGATTCCGTTGACGGTGAATTACTTTGATGTTATATTGGGTATGGATTGGTTATCGGTTAATCAAGCCAAAATCGATTGTGAACAGAAACGGGTTAGTTTTTATCCGTCAGGGCGAGAAGAGTTTACTTTTCAGGGTAAGGGAGTAATCGCACCGCCGTACTTGATATCGGCGATTCAAGCAAGTAAGATGTTGAAGAAGGGTTGTTCGGGTTTCTTATGTTCAATTATCGACACGCGAGTTCTTGGACCACTAATAGAAGACATTTCAGTAGTTCGAGACTTTCCAGATGTTTTTCCCGATGAGTTACCCGACGTATTAATTGAAAGAGAGCTTGAGTTCACAATAGAAGTAGTACCAGGGTCACAACTGGTATCCAAAGCACCGCACCGAATGGCACCGATAGAGTTGAAAGAATTGAAAGTTCAGTTAGAAGAACTGTTGGAGAAGGGTTTTATCCGACCGAGTGTTTCGCCGTGGGGAGCTCTAGTCTTGTTTGTGAAGAAGAAAGATGGAACAATGCGCATGTGCATCGACTACCGAGAGTTGAATAAGTTGACCGTCAAGAACAAGTATCCGTTGCCGCGAATAGATGACTTGTTTGATCAGTTACAAGGGGCTCAGGTATTTTCGAAGATTGACTTGAGATCGGGTTACCATCAGTTGAAAGTCAAAGAGGAAGATGCTGAGAAGACAGCTTTCAGGACTCGATATGGTCACTTTGAATTTTTGGTTATGCCATTTGGAGTGACTAATGCACCAGCTGCTTTCATGGACTTAATGAACCGTGTTTTCAAAGATTATTTAGATGAGTTCGTTATCGTGTTCATAGATGACATCCTAATCTACTCCAAAAGCGTAGAAGATCACGAGTATCATTTGCGATTAGCTTTACAACGATTGCGTGAAAGGAGATTATTCGGCAAATTGAAGAAGTGTGAGTTTTGGTTGACCGAGATAGCTTTCCTTGGACATATAGTGTCGGCAAAGGGAATTTCTGTAGACCCTCAGAAGATAGAAGCAGTTACCAACTGGGTGAGACCAACGAATGTGACAGACATCCGAAGTTTCCTAGGATTAGCTGGGTATTATCGGAGATTTGTTAAAGACTTTTCGCGTATAGCAATGCCGATGACACAGTTAATGAGGAAAGATATTGCTTTTGTTTGGAGTCCAGAATGTGAAGAAAGTTTTCAAGAGTTGAAAGGTCGGCTAGTGAAAGCACCAATTTTAGCCGTTCCATCAGGGACTGAAGGGTTTATCATTTACAGTGATGCTTCATATAGAGGTTTAGGTTGCATTCTTATGCAAGGTGATAAAGTCATTGCGTATGCTTCGAGACAACTTAGACCGCACGAGAAGAATTATCCAACTCATGACCTAGAATTGGCCGCCGTGATTTTTGCACTGAAGATTTGGCGTCATTACCTATACGGGGAGAAATGTGAGATCTATACGGATCACAAGAGTTTGAAGTACCTGTTTACACAACGAGATTTGAACATGAGGCAAAGGAGATGGTTAGAGTTAATGAAGGATTATGACTTGCCAATTCAGTATCATCCGGGCAAGGCGAATGTCGTCGCTGATGCTCTTAGTCGCAAAGTACGAATCAATACCGCATCAGATTTGACTTCTCAGAAAGAACTGATACGAGATATGGAGAACTTAGAACTTGAAGTGATACCGAGGATTGAAAGTGGCTTGATGTCGACGATGGTGGCACAACCACTCTTGATTCACGAGATTACAGAGAAACAACTTCAAGATGTGGCTTTGAAGAAGATTTGTGATGAGATTCCGATGGGCAAACAATCGGGATTCACGTTTGAGAACAATGTGCTGAGATTGAAGGGTAGAATTTGTGTACCTAGTGAGAAAGAGTTGAAAAAGAACATCCTAGAAGAAGCACACAATACGAAGTATACCGTTCATCCGGGAAGCACCAAGATGTATAGAGACTTGAGACACGTTTATTGGTGGCCGGGAATGAAGAGGGAAATAGCACGATACGTTTCACGATGTACGAGTTGTCAACAAGTAAAGGCCGAACGCCAAGTACCCTCGGGATTATTACAACCGTTACCGATAGCCGAGTGGAAATGGGAGCACATAACAATGGATTTTGTTAGTGGGTTTCCGAGATCGAAGAGATCGAACACTATTATTTGGGTGATTGTTGATCGTTTGACGAAGTCGTCGCACTTCCTACCGCTTCGAACAACTAAGCCAATGACGTTAGCTAAGTTGTATATTCGCGAAATTGTGAGACTACATGGTATCCCAGTTTCTATCATTTCGGACAGGGATAGTAGTTTTACATCGAAGTTTTGGAGGGCCTTGCAAGAAGCAATGGGTACCAAATTGCACTTTAGTACAGCTTTTCATCCTCAGACTGATGGTCAATCAGAGAGAGTAATCCAGATTTTGGAAGACATGCTTCGTTTATGTGTACTTGATTTTCAGGGTGATTGGGAAGACCATTTGCCGTTGATTGAGTTCGCGTATAACAACAGTTTTCAGTCGAGTATTGGGATGGCTCCTTATGAAGCTTTATATGGTCGTGTATGTCGTTCACCGATTAGTTGGACGGAAGTCGGAGAAAGAAAGATTGAAGGGCCGAAAATTGTACAAGAGACGACGGATAAGATAAAGGTGATTAGACAACGGTTACTGACAGCTCAGAGTAGGTATAAGAGTTATGCCGATAAGCGTAGACGACCGTTGGAATTCGATGTAGGAGACTTGGTGTATTTGAAGGTGTCACCTTCAAAGGGAATAACCAGATTTGGTAGATACGGGAAACTCAATCCGAGGTTTGTAGGACCTTTTGAAATCATTGGAAAGGTTGGACCCGTAGCTTATCGTTTGAACTTGCCGAGCGAGTATGCTCAAGTTCATAACGTGTTTCATGTATCGTTGTTACGCAAACAATTAGTGGAAGATAGAGATCAAGTGATGACTCCGACATCGAATGAGATTCAGAGTGATTTAACGTATGTTGCGTATCCGGTGGAGATCTTAGATCGGAAGGATCAAGTCTTACGAAATAAAGTAATATCGAAAGTGAAAGTGTTATGGCATAGTCAAACTACGGAAGAGATGACGTGGGAGATTGAAGATGAGATGCCTACTCAGTATCCGCACCTTTTCGAGACATGAGGTATAAGTTTGGGGACAAACTTCTTTTAAGGGGGAGAGTATTATAACACCCACATTTGTGTTATTGCATTTGTATCATATTGTCATGCATGATAATGTGATGTGGCGTGTCCTATGACACATGGTTGAGTGAGTTTTGACTCACGAGTTGATTTGGGTGTCTGTATTAGAGAACCCTCTGAAACTGTGGTGATTGAGGATTTGTTGTTGTGACGTCTCTCCGAGTGTGAGACGGTCACTGTGGAACATTTTAAATGTTTATCTGAAAATAAATGTTTACCTGTGTATTTCAATATCTGTATTATTTCTGGCTTAGAATATATTTCTGATGTTAGATTTAGTATCCTGGTGAGGACGAATTAACACGCTATTAATTTGATAGGCTAATTAGCAACTTCGGAAACGTCATATAGAAATTCGCGTTTTAGCAACCAAACGAAACTTAGTCGAAAACTTTTATAATTTTGAGGTTTCACTCGTAAAGCTATGAATAAGCTGTATAGAAAGTTTCAGAGACTGATTAGGAGTTTGGAAAACTCGTGGGGAGGTAAACGTAATTCCCCGAGAATGTTGCCTATATATAGATAGAGATGGATGAGATATTTCTCATCACTCTTAACCTAAAATTCAAGAGGAGGCCAAAAAGGGGGCTAGAGGGAGATTTAGGAGCTTAGAGCTTTGCGACGCCAAACGACGACCTTCCGTCAGTTTGTTTTCTCCCAGATTTCATATTCGAGCTCCTCGAGGTAAGAGCTTCGTTTTGATATATGTTAGGGCCTGTTTGGCTAAGTTTTTCGAAAAGTTATTTTCTAGAATTTTTCATAAAAGTTGATGAATGGAATTCTGATCCATAGGAATTGTACTAGACGGACTTCTGCACGTTCTTTGTGCACGGGTTTTCTTCAGATTGAGTTATAGGAGCGTAAATCGGAGGTGAGTGATTCAACTATGTTTTGGAATGATTTCTTGGCATGTATTCATGTTATGTTTGAATAGCATGTATTAATTCTTAGAGATATATTGTGTAGTTCATATTGGGCAATTATATTGATAAGTAGGCTCAATAGCACGGTGATATGTTTTGATTACCGCGAGTATGGTGATATGTATTTGAGCATGTTAAGTTGCTTATTTGGGTCAGAAGGAGCACGTGGTCACCGTGCCATTTTGTGGAGCCGATAGAGTGGCATTAAGGTCGCACGATTGTTTGTAGAATCGTGGGTCTTACCCTTTCGCGTGGACTTATTGGCGAGGAGTCGCGGATTGGGAATATTGACGGGCACGTGAGTCTCCGGCGACTAGTATGAGTTGTAGAGATGTGAATGCGGACATGTTTATCATTCATGTACATATGTTGATTTATTCACTAAGCCTTAGCTTAAACAAATCGAAATATGTGTGGTTATTCAAATAACCATTGCAGGTATAAATGCTGGCGAGGAATCGCAGAAGTGAGTACGTGGGTTGGGAGTTCGCTTGTGAGGCAACTTGAAGGATAATCTTGTAGTTTTGAAATAATAGAAATGTTGTAATAAGATTTTGGTTGTTTTAAACCATGTTTAACTTAGTATGTTAGAATGGATTTTAAATCGTTGTATTAGACTATAACATGTTGTAATTATGTTTGGTAATACTTTAATACAGCTAGAATTACTTTGGCTTGAGTTTGGATTGAATGGTTAATCATTGGTGATAGTTAGAAAGCTTTTAAAACTTGTTTTTCTGCAGTTTGGGCTGCTGCCAGGGGAGCAGTCGACTGAGCAGTCGACTGAACCCCTGAGCCTGTTAGTTCTGCTTCTTTTTTTAGCAGAAGCAGTCGACTGGACCCCTCGGCAGTCGACTGGACCCCTCAGCAGTCGACTGGACCTCCTTTTGCAGTCGACTGAAATTTGATATTAAAATCCCTGCCCGCCTCCGTCGACTGAGCAGTCGACTGAGCAGTCGACTGAACCTCTGGTTTTTAAATGTGTTTTTTTTTCCGCTGCGTGTGTTCTTCAAACCTAATTTTTGGGAACGTTAATGAATTGGTTTAGCCTCGGTGGCGTGCCACGGGCTCCGGTTCCGCTATTGTGGGACCGGGCTGTGACAATACTGTAAGATAGGTTGAGAGATTCCTCAACCATCCAATCATCTCAATACTGTAAAATTAGTTGAAAGATTCTTCAACTACCCATCATACACTTGTAAAAGATAACCATAAGATAATCCCATACGATCACGTCATAGATTCCTCACTTATCCCATACACGGGCAATACACTCTGCTGGACTATCTTTTTGCCATAAACCCCAACTGTCCATCTCTATTCTCTCACGTCGCGACGTTTAGTCCATGTCTGAGACGGAACTCTTATCATTAAACCTCAATTCCAAAACTCGACTACGAACAATCACCTTTCATTCTTTATGTGAACTCTAAGAAAATATCTCTTGACATTCACTACTCAAACTCCGTTCTCAGTTAAAGCCCTCAAAGAGCACTTATTACTATCACTTTAAATAATTACCGATTCGATCCAAAAATTATTTGGGTTTCGTTGAAAACAAAATACTACTACTCATTACTACCAGGATATCATCTCCCCCTTTTGTCACAACACATGGTCTATGATAACTCATGGCAACCTTCATTTCATCACACAACTCTATAACGGTCACACCTGTCCCAGAAAAACATTATTTTATCATGTATATTGACTTTTGTGAGTTATCAATGTTATTTGATAATTGGATTGAGATGAGGTTGACTGTGGATTAACGGTGAGGTGTCAGTAAGGACACGAGGAAATTGGTAATTGAGATTTTCATTGGCACGAGTAAATGACATTTATATGATTTAAATGTTATTTGACTTATCTGGTATTTTATGAATAGTAATTTTATTTGTGTTGTGGAAATTCTGGTAATTTTTGATATTATTATATCATTTTGAGAACTGTGGTGAGAACGTGAGTGACACGTTAAATAAAAAGGTAGGTTGTGTAGAGATTTCACATAACTTAGTTTTCGGACGTAAGTTTTGGACCCAAACGAGATTTAGTCGGAAACTTTTGGAATTTATAATTTTCACTCGTAAAGGCATAAAATGGACGTGTGCGAAGTTTCATGGGTTAATGAATGAGAAGTTTTGAGAAACTTGCGGGGAGGTAAACGTAATTCCCAGAAAGTTTGTCTATAAATAGTGGTGGATGAGATTCATTCTCATCCAAACTTGCCAAAAATATCTAGAGAGGAGAGAGAAAGGAGATTGGAGCCAACAGGCTTTACGACGCCGATCGACGACCGTTCGTCTGTCAATTTTTCTCCAAATTCGAGATTTGAACTCGTGGAGGTAAGGCCTACGTTTTGATATTACATAGGCCATGTTTGGCTAATTTTTCTAAAAATCTAATTTCTAGACTTTTGGGAAAAATCAGGTAAAACTCGTAGGAATCGCGTATAATTTGAAATCCGACGTTTATTCAGGCCTCTAGTCGATCCTTCAAAGTTTCGGAGAGATCGCACGAGGTATGAATTCTAGATCTATGAAATATATGGATTTTCATGTTTTGAACATCAACTTTGATATTCTTGGATCCGGGCGAAATTCATGTATTAATTAGGCCCGTTAATTATGCACGTGAAATTACATGAAAAGCACGTATAACTATTTATGTGAGCATGTTATGTGTCTACTTGGGTCAAAGGGGAGTTTGGTGCAAATTCATCCGGGGTAAGCTCCTCGAACCTTGAGGATTATGGTTGTGATTGAAATGGAATTGGAATTGTGGTTGTGTCTGGATTGGAGGTGGGCCCAACCAGTACACGGTACCTGGTATGGAGGAAGGCCCAACCAGTGTACGAGATGCGTGGGAGAGGTGGGCCTCCTACGGCATCGACCGGATGAATGCGTACCACTCACCCTAGAGACTATTTCTATGTGTTTTAGATGCTTAAACCATGAATTGTCATATAAGCATACGTTTAGAATTGTACGCTCAGCATATAGCTGAGTAGTGGAGATGTACTCCATTGCAGGTAAGAAGAAAGACAAGAAGAAGCGTGTTGAGTGAGGCCGAGGAACGCCGGGGAATCACCATTGTATATGTTTTTGTTTTAAATCCTAAAACTTGTGTAAGGATTGGGAATTGTAATAATATGTTGTAATAGAACTATGAATTAGTTTTGTAGTATTGAAATCTTGTAATAGAACGTCTGTGGTTATGTTTAAATGTTGTATTTGAGTTACGATTGTGATTGTTGTTGGTATAGAGAAGCATGAGTTGTTAATTTTCGCAACAGGGCTGCCCAGCAGGGGAGCAGTCGACTGGACTCTGGATCAGTCGACTGGATCTTGTGGGATTGAGACACTGAAAGTGAATAGTAATGGAAACAGTCGACTGGACCCTTTATCAGTCTACTGAACACTGTTGATTTTTGGCTACTGCTTCTATTGATGGCAAAACCAGTCGACTGTACCATAACTCAGTCGACTGAACCCCTTTTGAAAATGTTGTATTTTGGTTCTGCTTAACACAGTCGACTGGGGACCTTTGATCAGTCGACTGAACTACTGTAGATTCTAGCTACTGATCCAAATAGTAACCAGTGCAGTCGACTGGGTTCCCTGATCAGTCGACTGGACCTCTGTTAAGAATTTAGGGTTTTGGTTTCTGCTAGGCACAGTTGACTGGACCCTAGGCACAGTCGACTGAACCTCTGTTTTCAGAATTGATTCCTTTGGATGTGTTTTCAATTGAACAAAACTTTTTATAACTCTGATTTCAAGAAAATTTCAATTCAAAGGGTAATGTTCTCTAAAGTTTTAAAATACTCAGGGTTGTTTTAAAGTTCTTTCCGCTGCGTATCGTTAGAGGATGTTTGGATAAGCCTTGGTGGCGTGCCACGTGTCCTATTTCCACGAGTAGTGGGATGGGTCGTGACAACAACCATATAATTTTGCCGATTCAAGAATGCAGTGACAACTCTTACCGGCTCAGTCATGATGCGTCAAATATTCACCCTGCTGAGCTCAATGCACAAAGACGATGCATGCTATGCCATAAGATATATATGTTTACAGTTCATTGTTACAATCAACAAATGCTAACATATGAGCATTTCTACAATGATAACAACATTATCTTCATAAACATATAATTTACTCGACGTCACTCAACATATAACGTCACTCGTCCCCAAGGCTCTAAACCTAATACTTTGATACCACTAAATGTCACAGCCTGGTCCCACAATAGCAGAACTGAAGCCCGTGGCATGCCATCGAGGCTAAACCAATTCATTAACATTCCCAAAACATTAGTTTCAAGAACACACGCAGCGGAAAAGAAACATAACTCTCATTCTAGTACGTACCAGAGCCAACCGAAAATACACTTGTTGCCCGGAGGCTTCAAAATTTGATCCGACAAATTTTCCCTTAAAAGGGTCCCAAAAGAAGCTTAAGTTTGTAATTACAACTTTTGAAAATATTTGGAAGTATGAGAACAAACAAGCTGACAGGGGGCATCTCGACCGGTTGACCGGTCGAAAGTCCCTTCGACCAAGTGCCTTTACTGAAGTTTCAAGCAGAGGGGCATTCGACCGGTCGAATGGGTCCCTTCGACCGGTCGAAAGTCCTTTGACTACAAAGCCACTTGTTTCTGTCCAACTTTCGATGCGACAAAAAGTGCCATATCCAATTCTAATTCTTCCGAAACTTTATGAAAGTTATTTAAACATATATATATATATATATATCAACATGCCACTTGAAGGAAAACGTTTACTAAACACGTTAAGGACGTGTTTGGCACAAATCTCAAACATGCATCAAGACTTGCATAAACATGAACTATCGACTCCTTTACGTACTTAAATCCAAGCTCATGAGTTCTTTTACGACTCTAACATATGAAAAGACATACGCGATATATAATAACATTTCAAAAAATATCCAGAGCTTCTAATCTACATATTCCAATACAATCTACTATTCAATTCTACTACAAGTTCTTTACGAAAGCAAGGTAACAAACATTCTCGATTTCAAAACTATGGGATAAGCATGATGAGCCGCCATCTAAGTGAACTCCCAATACCCCACAATCATTCATCCGATTCCTCGCTGACATTAATACCTACAATGGTTATTTATATAACCATACATATTTTGATTTGTTTAAGCTAACGCTTAGTGAATAAAACAACATATGCATATGAATGACAAAAATGCTCGTATTCACATCTCTACATTTCATACTAGTCGCTGGAGACTCACGTGCCCGTCCATACTCCCAATCCGCGACTCCTCGCCAATAAGTCCACGCGAAAGGGTAAGACCCACGATTCTTCTCTTCAATCGTGCGACCTTAATGCCTATATCGGCTCCACAAAATGGCTCGGTGACTACGTGCTCCTTCTGACCCAAATAAGCAACTCAACATGCCCAAATACATAACACCATGCTCGCGGTAAACAAAGCATTTCACCGTGCTATTGGGCCTACTTATCAATTTAATTGCCCAATATGAACTACACAATATATCTATAAACTAACACATGTTATTCATACAAAACATGAATACATGTCAAGAAATCATTCCAAAAACATAGTTGAATCACTCACCTCCGAATAACGCTCTTAAACTACGATTCAAGGAAAACTCGTGCACAAAGAACGTGCAGAAAAGCTTCTAGTATAGTTCCTATGGATCAAAAGTCCGATTATCAGCTTTTATGAAAAATTCTAAAAAAAGGCTTTTCGAAAAACTTGGCCTAACAAGGCCTAATATGAAATCTGGGAGAAAACAGACTGACAGAAGGTCGTCGTTTGACGTCGGAAAGCTCGAAGTAACTATATCTCCCTTTGGCCTCCTTTTGAGTTTTAGGTTAGAAGTTATGAAAATTATGAAAGTCATAGCTTTCTATATATAGGCAACATTTTTTAAAATTGTGTTTACTTCCCCACGAGTTTTCAAAACTCATAAACAGTCTCCGAAACTTTCTACACAGCTAATTCATAGCTTCACGAGTGAAACTTCAAAATTATAAAAGTTTTTGACTAAGTTTCGTTTGGTTGCTAAAACGCGAATTTCTACATGATTTTTATGAAATTGCTAATTAGCCTACCAAATTAATAGTGTGTTAATTCGTCCTCACCATGATGCTAAAACTAGCAATAGATATAAATTCTAAACCAGAAATAATACAGATATTGAAATACACAGGTAAACATTTATTTTCAAATAAACATTTAAGGTATTCCACAGTGACCGTCTCAATCTCGGAGAGACGTCACAACAACAAAACACTCATTCACACCGTCTCAAAGGGTTCTCTAACACAGACACCCAAATCGACTCGTGAGTCAAAACTCACTCACACATGTGCCAAAATGCACAGCACATCACATTATCATGCAAGACAATGCAATGAAATGCAATAACACGATTACGGATGTTATAGGAACATTGAAAGCGTCTTATACCTATCCTCCTCTGCCACCTGAATTTGCCAATATCCTGATTTCATATCAAGTTTTGAGAATATGGTTACTTGGCAAAGTTGGTTTAACAAATTCTTTTTATTTGGAATAGGATATCTAATCCATTTAAGAGATGTGTTTAAAGACTTGTAATTAATAACAAGTCTAGGAGTTCCCTTTTGGGCTCTTTAGATTTTAGTCCTTTATTGTAGCCGTTTCTAGAAATTGATCCATTTCATAAGTCAACTTAAAAATTAATCCCTCACCTATTTTGAGGACCAAAATACCCCTATTCCCATAAATTAGTGTTTTAAAATTCAAACCCCAGATTTGTTATATATATATATATATTGCTATATATATAGAGAGAGAAATACTCCCATAAATCAGGATTTTGAAATTCAAAAACCAAATTTGTTTTTTTGAACATATATACATATATATAGAAAGAAATAGAGAATTAGCAGAGAAAAATTATACAATAGAGAATGTAAGGTGAGAAATTCCTCACTTTGAAATAACATAAGTGAGAAATTTCTCAATAACATGGTACGAAATTCTATATATTGTCGTGAGAAAGTCTCACTTCTAACTATAATGAGAAATTTCTCACTTTAAAATGCAACACTAACCATAAGTGAGAAATTGCTCATTATGCTTAGTAATCCATATATTTCTCATTGATAATACAAATTTCTCACCGAAACAAACAAAATTATGGTCAATGACCATTTATTATACAAATTTCTCACGAAAAAAAAATTTATATTTCTCACTAAAGTTGAAAAGCAAAACAAATTAATCAGATTGAAGCTTTTCAATCTCTGACAATGGAGCCACCATAAAACACCGCCATTGCCACCTTCGAACCCGCCGAGAAATTTTATCAGCGTCAACTTCGCTTCACCATGTCCGATAGGTTTTTGTTGTCGTTAAAGATTTAAATCCGTCAAGTCAATCTTGGTAGATAAAAGAGCACGAACAATTCCACAAACCTAACCTCTCAGACCACTTGCACAAAACATAGCAATGTAAATGACTCCATCATTCCAAACTTCTATGAATAATTTGAACACGAAAATTGTTCAATTTCAACATATCCAATTAAACAGCGAAAGTTATATAAGAAATAGGGTTTTGTCATTTATGTTTTGCCATCTACCAATCATAACCCCAATAATTACTCATATTGATTCTCACCTTCAGTTTCTACAAGGAAATATTCCGACAAGAAATTTATCTCTTTTATTGGCTAAGGGTGAGATAATGAGAAAGAGAGAAATATATGCTAATTAAAAACTGTCACGCCTACCATTTAGGAGTTATCTTGGGATTAATCAAATCCCTAATATCACGCCTCCTCAACAAACCTATAGTTATAATATGATATACTTAAATATATCAATTAATATACATATAATCCCTAATATATATATATATCAAAGGGTATATAAGTCCAAAAATACACGAAAATATTGGGCAAAAGGATCAATTTCTAAATCAAGTATTAAATGGGGTATCAATTTATATACATCAGATATCAAGAGCACCAAATCTACAATAATTGCATGTTGAAGGACCAAAACTAATATTTCTATTCCCCTTTTTATCTCTGCATTTTTATTGACATAAAAAGCAGAACAACTCTAAGGTGATTTGCTTTTCCTGATAAGGTTTTTATCTGATAAACCTTTGTATTTCTTTTTTGCAAAATTTCAGTAATTCTTTACTCATTTGAATAGGACGGGCTTTGGTAGAAATCTTTTTCTCATCAAAATCCTTTTCATATGATAAAGAGAATATGTTTTTTTCCTATGTCAAAAAGTATTAGGATGTTCAGAACATATATTTTCTTCAAGAAAATTTTGGAATTTTTCAATCTTTATTTTTAAAACAGTTTGTGAAAGTTGTTCACATATTCGCTTATGAATCAACTCTTCATTTATCAAATAAATTTGTTTTTCTTTAAAAACAAGATTTTCTTTAAGAGTATGAATTTCTGTTTCTATTGGTTGATGTATAAATTTAAACAAAATTTCTTCATCTATTAAATAAACCATCTTTTGTAATAGTAAATGGTTGAATAGTAGATAAAAAGGGAGTTCGCGGTATATCCGGTTGATTTAGGATTTTAACCAAAATGAAAGTAGAAGAAACAAAAATTCCTTGGTTGCAAACATGAGCCTTGGGGATTTTATATTTTATTTATAGTTTGCTTTCATTTGCAACATTAAGATTCTGGGTAGTTTTTTCAAAATACTTAAAAGGAACTAAACTTCCCTTTACGCAATTCATATCTGTATCAGAATCAACTAAGGTAATGGTGTCCAAGAGAAAATCATTCCCTATGACCAAAGAATACCATTTTTGGTATATTATCTTTTCCACAAAAAATATTCCTTCTTCAAAAATTTCAGAATCATCTTCATTTTTTATTCCTTTTCCTTTATCGAGAGGATTAAAAGAATTTTCAGGAATAAAATTTTCTTGTTCTAGGGTCTCGATACTTAATTTCAAATCGCGAATAGATCTTTTAAGATCATTAATTTCTTCCTGTAAATCTTTAATGGCAGGAATATTATTTCTGATTTTATGGGCTTTTGTAGCTACTCTAGCAACTACATCTTCGAAGTCATAAACTTCATTTTGAGCAGCTTTATGATTTGAAACCCGGCCTTCTTGAGAACTTTCTCCTTCCTGTAATCTCATGTATTGCATGATTCCTTTTTTCTTTTCTTTAGGGTCAGAAATTTTGTCAATGATTTTTAAAATCAAATCTTCTTCAGCAGAAATTACATGTATGCTTAAACCATTCATTTTTAAAATGGATTCATAAAAATCAAATTTTTCTTTGCAATGATCAGAAAAACCTTCATTTCCTGTTCTAGTTCTTCTTCCTCAACGATTTTTTGTATTAAATCAATTTCATTTTATGAGGAATTACCATGAATTTATTTTAATGCCTTTTCTTCTTCTTCATCTAAAAGCATTATTGATATTAATTGATTTTTAAAATCTTCATCAATTTCTAAAGCATTGATCTTCTGTTTTACAGTGCACTTGTTTTTATATTGCACTGGTTTTCCACATTTAAAACAGATCGGAACAGAAGCCTTTTTCTTAGGTTTTCCTTTAAAGGTTATAGACTTTGATTTTCCTTTAGGTTTGGAATACATGTTGCCTGCTTTTGGCTTAGAGATTTTCTTTTTACAAGATTTCTTGGGTTTTCTTTCTGGAATACCCATATCGTAGCCAAATTGTTTGCAGAAATCTCCTAACTCCGTATTTCCTGTGCGGCGTTCTTTTTTCATTTGTCTGTTGAGTTTTATGTCATTACATAAAGCCAAGCCTTTAGCACAAATCTCATTTATGAGCTATCCATATGTATAAATATGGTATGGGAGTTGGTTATCATTTTTCTACCTAATTGGAGTCATGATTTTCTCAGCAAAAAGAGTAGGCAGTCCTGCAATAAACCTTTCTTTCCAGAAATCTTGATTAGCATTAGATCTAAGCATTAATCTAGATAAGAAAACGTCTTTATACCATTTAAAATGGGCCAAAGAGGGGCATTCTAGATTAATGAATAAATCTTTTCCTCTTTCCATAATTTGTGAGACATCTCCAAGAAAGTGGAATGTTATTGTAGTAATTAATGATATTACAGCATCAGGAATAGTGTTCCCACTCCTATTTAAAACATGATTTTCATTTTTTTCTCTTTTGACTGAAGTGGTTATCTCATCTCTTTGAGTTTGGGTTAAAAAGTGATTCCACCATCCATTTAATTGTCCTGTGAATCCAGAGACTAGGAGATTTAACACTGTGACTTATGGATTTGGATCATTAATCCTAACTCTCAAAGCACTGGCAGCCATAGCCATATGCTGAAGGACATTTATTATTTGGTGCTCAGCTAATCCATTAATATTCCATTCATATATGGAATTCCCATTGTGTTGCATTGGATTAATCACGTGCCTTTCTTCATATTGAATATCAATAGGAGAAGGTCTAGGATAGTAATTTTTGGTTTTAACCGGCGAGTTAATAAATTGATCTTCTAAAGTGAAGATATTCTCAGTTTCTGAAGCAGTTTCCTCTTCTTCATTTTCTTTTTGAGAAATAGTATTAATACTGGCCTTTTCCTTGATTTCAGCTTCAGTACTAGAAGAAGTGGCTTCTTTCTTAGAAGGATTTTCAGTAACTAGATCGAGTATCTGAAGGAATAATTGAAGGGAGGATTTTTCACAGTTTTCCATTTAGCTTTTTTTTTTTTTTTTTTTGAATGAGTTTTCCATTTAGCTTTTAAAGCTTCTATAAAATCTGTATTTCCTACCATAGGCTGAACTAAGGGTTTTTGTGAAGGTCTAGCCTTGGTAATACTAGCCTTAGGCTTAGTTTGGCCCCCCATGTGGCTTTTTAAAAGGAGCTTATGAAATTTATTACTAAGTTCTTTGATAATTTTATACAAGTGACACACTACTATTCAAAAAGACATCATGAAATCAAAAAGCAACATTGAGCTTTTAAAAGCTCCATTCTAGAGCTTTTAAAAGCTCCCTCCAAAAAAGCCCTATGTTCAATTTTTTGCAAAGCTCATAAACTAGTTACCAAATGAATTAACATAAAATTGGACTTTAAAAAATGAGAAGCACCACGTGGGGGCCAAACTAAGCCTTAGTAGGTAACACAGAGGGTTGGGATGTTATTTCGATTTTATCCGTGGCTAGTTCGTGTTTAACCAGACTGATATCATTTTCAATTCTATTTCCCAGTTTTTTCAAAGATTGTAAGAATGTATTAACATAATTCATTTGTTCTGTGACATTGCTAATATCTTCTTTTAAAGCATTCATAACCATCCTAGGGGATCCAGGAAGAAAAATCTTTCTTTATGGGTGGAGCTTTAACTCTTTCATTGTTGTTGCGGCTTCTGACGAAAATATTTCCATTTGAGCTATTAGCAGGATAATAAATGCTTTTTAAGAGCATCTCCAATGTTAGAGTCAAATCCATTATCAAAGTGAAAATTTAAGAAAGTTGCACAAAATGTGTACTTCATTAATGCAAGGCTATTTATGTTGCCAAATTTTGAGAAAGTCATTTACTCTCTCAAATATAGTAAAAGATTTGGCTTTTGCCAAATTTTGACGCCAAAGTTTGACCATTGTACTTTTTTCTCATGTACAACATTTTGGACATTTTGGATTACTTTTTGCATTAGAGCATAATTATCATGTACAACATCAATTGCTTTTGTATAAAAAAATATGTCATTATTTATTAGTTGTGGTAAAACTAGTGTACAAAACACACAGCCCAATGTACTAGATTAATAGCTTTTGTGCCAAAAAATGGACATTTTGGATTACTTTTTGCATTAGAGCATAATTATCAAATTATAAATTTTTGACATTGTAGCATTGTTAAAATATAGATTTGAAAGATACAAAATAGTTTTTTACATTGAAGATGCTCTAACATATACCCTTAGCGCCCATGTTAATAGAAACCATCTTTATTATTTAACTCTCTATGCAGTCCTTTAAACTTTAGAAGTATAGTAGTGGAAGAGCTAATAAAGAAAGGTTGAGCTCATATAAACAAGTTTTTGATCACAATCACCATAAAAACTGAAAGAAAGCTGATTAAATAGCATGTACGTTTGTTTGGGAATATTTAAAACAGGACCAGCTAGATTCAGAATTAGACTTAATTTCACTTCAAAAATCTGATTTTTAAAAGAAAACTAGAATTGAGTTGGTTTAATAAAGAACTAATTAAACCTAATTTTACTTACGGATAATACTTGAGGCACAACCAAAGCCACAACCTTTTGCCCACAACTTTCATTTTGTGTCTATCTCTCTCTTGATGGGTCCCGCAGTGCCAGTGACCTCACAGTGCCCACTAAGAGAGAGATAGACACAAAATGAAAGTTGTGGGCAAAAGATTGTGACTTTGTTTGTGCCCCAAATATTACTCTTTACTTTAATCTGACCGCTCTTTTTATATATATAAAAAAGGGTCACGAACACTTGTGTAACCAAAAAGAATCTGGTCATCCATAATTGTCCATAACTTGCAAGGGTCATCCATTGATGATAGAAATGGGCGATCCGTAAATTCAAAAGACTTCTTTTGCTTCCATTTTGTCCTCTTGAAAAGTCATAAATATATCTCACAATTGAAAAAAAAAAATGAAGCTTATCATTTACAGCATCCAAGATGGAATTTTTTTTTTTTTTTTTTTTTTTTTTAAATTTTTTATTTATGAAAAAGAGCTCCTTCTTGTAACTATATGTATATACACATATCACATGGTTTTGGTGGAGATGGTTAAGTTTCTCTGTCATCGACATGTCCCATGTGAAAAGACCTTGCAATTTCCTTTCAAGTATTATATGCAATTGTGATATTTAAAGGCCACCAGGCATTATACTTTTAGTTAGTATTTAAATTTTTATATGATAAAAGGCAATGAGCTAATTACCTCACCAACTACTAGCCAGATGACCATGTGTTCAGTGGCCATAGACCCCTGGCCCTAGCTAACTACTGAGATTTGTATTTGGAAATGTATTTTATCACCACCTCAGCTTGCCCTATTGGGCAAGTTCAACCCAAGTCGAACACTCTTACATATATATCACGTATTCACATGGCATTGTAAGGCGTGTAAATATATATATATATATATATATAAACACACGTATAGAAGAGGTGTATAACATGGTACACTAGAGTATTTTTCTTTAGATTTTTTGCAAATTTATTTTAGTAATTATTTCAGCATTTTCATTTTAAAACTGTGGCAAAAGACTTTTTTTTTTTTTTTTTTTCACAATGTATTTGCGAGGTGTTACAATTTTGGTTTCATAGGTGTCCTATAATATTTGATTTGACAATTGCGCACAAGGCCAAAAATAAAAACAATTGAGTTTTGGACATAATATCATTTAAGAATGAAATTCTTTAGACATGTAGCTAGTATTAGCAATATTCCATATGTATGTATATATAAACATTAAAGTGAAAACATAAAACGAACACATGTTATATGGACTAACGGAAAATATATACAGTCAGTCAATCTCGGTTCTGAGATGACAAAAATTATCCGAAATCTCAAACGAATTTTCAAATGAGCCGAAAAAAATGGGGGTCTTTATACTAAGTTTCATTGAAATTAAGAAGAAATTAAAAGAAAATAGGCCTAAAAATGATAAATTTCATAAAAATTATGAAAAATTAGAAGAAAATAGGTCTAAAAATGATAAGTTTTATAAAAATTATAAAAGAAATTGGGAAAAAAATAAGCCTAAAAATGAAATCCCATGCGATTACTTTGCAAAATCTGCTCAGGGCCGATTCTGCAGCCAGCGAACTCTGTCCAATCACAATATATATATATATATATATATATTCATCCGCTTAGGAATGGTCCTCAAGGCTATTCTAATGGCTATAAGCCTATAATTCAATTCATCAATGCTTTAGTTAGTGACATGTCCACGCATTCCTCTGTTAAAACACAAAAAGAAAGGAAAGGAATAGTGGTTTCCTTGTTTAATTTCAAAGAACAGCTTGATTTTTGTCTAATGGTGCTAAGAGGTCCAAATTAAAATTCCTAGTTGCCAACATGCTAGACTAATTAAGCTAAAGTCTAAACGATAGCTTTTGACCAATCAAATGATTGTTTAACCACAATTTAGATGAAGTAGTTACATATTAAATAAATGGTGTCGTAACTAAGAAGGAAATGGTGAATGAAATCATTTTAGTTAAACTATATGTATAGCAAAATGATGATTTTTTCTAAAGGGCAAAAAAAAAAAAAAAAAAAAAAAAAAGAAAAAAAGAAAAATTGCTCTCTAGATTAAATGAAAACTAATGAGTTCGTAGCGATCTCTCTTCCCGACTCCCTTTCTTTCTTCTTACCATAAAAAAATATTCCCTTCTCTCTTTCTTTCAAAGTTTCACCTCTTTTTTGCATACCAAACTAGCTGAAAGATTATTTATTTATTTATTTGTAAAAAAAATTAAGTAAAAGGACAGAGTGAAAATTCAATTCTATTTTTGCGGCATGTCTGCATGAAAGTAATTAAAGAATGTCATAAAATATTGGATTGAAACAATCACACGATTTGGTAATGTGCCTACGTCTACACTGAAGAGCCAGAAGTTTTCTACTATATCAAAATAATTAGGGTTACAACTTATATATCTTCTATAAATAATGCTAGACTCATACAAAATTTCACACAAATAATTATGGCATTTGATTCTAGTGGGTCCTATGTAAGACTCATGTATTCCCCACATGTGACACACTAGAAATCAAAAACCATGATTATTTTGTGTGAGTCGAATATTTTTGATCTCCTATATATAAATACATGACTAAATTCCCAAAATAATCATACCATTGTTTGCACCCAAAAACCGTCAAAGGTTTTTGAGCTCGAGTCGCATGAAACTGGATAGAGGTGAGGCCGGGCTAGGGAATATATGACTCATCGGACTTAAACGTAGAAGTGAGACCGATGATAGGTGCAAGGCTGTTGGGTGTTGTGAGGAGAGCCCAATGGGAAAAACTAACATGTATGACAGTGGCGGAGCCAGGAATAAAAGTTTGGGGAGGCCATGTACAAGGGCTTAGAATTACACGGGGGTTCGGGGTAGCGCCCCTGAGACGAAAATTTTTGGATTTATTCGTAAATCCGCCGTTGCATGTAAAAATTTAATGATGGTAAAACGATTTTGGTTGGATTCAAATGGTATGTTAGAAGGAAGAGAGCAATGATGGTAAAATACTTTAAACTGAATTCAATTAGTAAGTGAGAAGAAAGATTATTGATTTAAATAGGCCTAATTGCACTTTACCCCCTCGTACTATGCACGTGTTTTCAATTGGGTACATGAACTTTTTTTTTTGCAATTGGATACATGAACTTTCATTCCCTTTCCAATCAGATACATTTGATGACGCCGTTAGTTTAAAACTAACGGCATTGCCTACAATTGTTCTTTTTTTGCAATTGGGTACATGAACTTTCATCCCCTTTCCAATCAGATCCATTCTCCCAAATTTTGACCATTTTTTTATAAACCCCTTTACTACTTTTCGACATCAAAAAGAGATAAAATCCCATCACTGGAACAAAAAAATGGCTAATTTGAAACCTCTTTTTTTATTTTATGTCAAAACAGATGATTTTATCTATTGACAGACAAATAATATTGAGCTAAACAAAACAAGGCTGCAACGTATATTTTTTTGTGAAATTTTGAACCTATTTTTTTCATTTGATCTGTCAAAACAGATGATTTTATCTGTTGACAGATAGATAATGTTGAGCTAAACAATCCTAATTTTCTTATCTTTTGGCCTTTTGGGATGATTTTTTTATTTCAAGTATTTGTTCGAGATCAACGCAATGGGCTTCAAAATTTCGCAAAAAAATATACGTTGCAGTCTTATTTTGTTTAGCTCAATATTATTTGTTTGTCAATAGATAAAATTATATGTTTTGACATAAAATCAAAAAAAGAGGTTCCAAATTAGCCATTTTTCTGTTCCAGTGATGGGGTTTTCTCTCCTTTTGATGTCAAAAAGTAGTAAAGGGGTTTATAAAAAATGGTCAAAATTTGGTGGAATGGATCTGATTGAAAAGGGGATGAAAGTTCATGTACCCAATTGCAAAAAAGGACAATTCTAAGCAATTCCGTTAGTTTTAAACTAACGGCGTCATCAAATGTATCTGATTGGAAAGGGAATGAAAGTTCATGTATCCGATTACGAAAAAAAAAAAGTTTATGTACCTAATTGAAAACACGTGTATAGTACGAGGGGGTAAATTTAAATATTTAGGATGTGTTATATTACAATTTGGCCAATATATATAGCATATAACATACTTTATTTCGATTTTTGGGTGGTTCGATTATAATTAGGCCAACATACTAAATCTAAATTCTTATTTGGCTTAACTACATTTTATACCCTATTAGTTTTCCCTTTGTGTCAAATTGATCCATGTAGTTTAAAAAGTGTTATTTTAGCCCTTGTAGTTTCATAAGTGTGTCATTTTAGTCCCTCAAACACTTTTTGTGACAAATTTTTTACTTTCTGTGACAAAATTATTCGTCACTAAAGGACTTATTAGACTTATTTGACACATTTATGAAACTACAGGGACTAAATTGACATTTTCTAAATTACAGTGACCAAATTAACACATGTGACAAACTATAAAGGTGTCAAATGTATTTAACCCTTTTTATTTTTAGCCTTATCAATATTTTTTGGGGATTATGTAATAATCATACTATTTTTTGGAGGAACCAATCTAAATAAAATTTAAAAATTTCCAAAACCATACATGCAAAAAATGTAATTTTGAAAAATTTTGGGGGGACCATGGCCCCCGCCTGCCCCCCCTTGCCTCCGCCCCTAATGTATGAAAATTATCGGACTTTGGAAAACATAACCCAATGCGCTGTTAGTCCGATGGTGGATTGAAGCAACATAAATTCCCAAAATAATTATACCATACTGCGAAGCCCTTCTCTTAACTTTTAGACATAGTATAATGGATCTATTGTAAAACGAGTCACACCCAACATAAAATAATAAAAATTTTGAAAGGGTAGGAATGTTATAGAAAAAAAAGGAAAAAAAATTTGTGATTGCTGTAAAGGTGTTGAGAAGTCCTACTCCTACCCTTCTAAAATCTAAAGTTCTAATCCCCTTTTTTGTTTTGAGGCAATTGATGATGTCGAGTGTCCCAATTTTTGGGACCCACTAAGGGACACGTGCATGTAACTGTAGGACCACAAAACATCACTAGGAAAGCCGGATGCCCTTTCCCATGGGGACTAGTCGATTGGCCTATGAGAATCAAGATCCGTGATACGAATTACCCAATTCAGAATTAGGAATAATATTCATGTGATACGCATCCACAAATATTGTGCCAACAACTCTTCTCGTCGTCTTTTTTCTCTTTTTTTTTTTTTTGGTATTCGTGGTTGTCCGGACCAGTTTGCGCGCACCTCGACTAATCCCACGAGACCAGGGCGTCCGGGTGAATCACATGTGGCCACCCCCTTGAGATTCGAACTTGAGACCTCTGGATATAACAGTCAGAGACCTTGCCATCCAACCACAAGAGAAGTGATTCTTTTTTCTCCTTTTTAAATCCTCCAAGACGGTATACAATCTTTTTAAGTAATTCTATGCTTTCAAAACTTGGGATATTCAAAATGTACCGACAGTGATAACACATACAGTGGTCAGTGATATCTTGTCATCAGGTGATACAATTATCAAAATATTTGAAAACTATATTTTGAACTCATGAAATTTAAGAACTCTTTAACATTGCCCCTTCTTTTTATAATTGTTAAACTCTTGCGCACACGTACTATTTAAATTCTTGCCAAGATGTGTAAATTTCCTAGGACTACCGTGTTTCTCACTTATCGAAATCTTTGTATAGAGCCAACTTTACAGGAATTCTAAAGTATACACTACAAAAGCATGTCCTTTTACCTAATTAGGAGAAGATGAAAAGTGAAAATAAATAAATAAAAAGAAAGAAAGAAAAAAAAATATGAATGAAATAAGTTACTCCCTCCGTCCCATTTTGTGAGTCCATCTTTGGGAATTCAACTTATTAAGGAGACAAAGGAATTTACACTTACTTTCCACAATCGCCCTTAATCATTACAACAACTTTTTTTAATTTTGTCTTGCTGTAGATTTTAAGGAGGAATATTTTTGAAAAGTAAGTAAAAATTGTCCACCAATTTAGAAAAGTGGACACTACTTTTGGGACATCCCAAAATAAAATATCAGACTCACAAAATGGGACGGAGGGAGTACTTGACAAAAGTAGAACAGAAAAAGAAGCTTTAAGTACTAAAATTTCCATGTACAAAATCAAAAAAAAAAAAAAAAATTCTAGAAAAACAACTCTGCAAATGTATAAAATTAAATGAAAGTTAGATATGGAACCGTCATTTTCTGCTTTTTTTTTGTCCCCTCCGACCCCTTCTTCCTACCAAAAAAAAAATAAAAATAATAAATAATAAAAATTAATTTTTTTAAAATTCAAATAATCTTCTTTCTTATTCGACCAAGAAAATAGAATCTATTGTCTTTTTCACCCCTCCCCAGTTTCCGCTCACACTTTTTGATATCTCTGAAAGAAAATCGTATGGAATCCTTAAAGTTTCGAGCAGCGGAAAATAAAAATTTAACGGTTTCTTAAAACGCATGATCAAGTCTATGATGTATACAAAACACATAAAACATCTATAGGAGGTTAAGCGAATAGTTATCTTTATAGCGTGCTACACAAAACTTTTAGATCCTTATTCGCTCTATCTCCTTTTGGTACCCTCGTACAAGGTTCACTGGAACCGTCCAAGTGTCCGATCTCTAAGTGTATCCACACGAGCAAATCACGAACTAGAAGAAGCATTTGATTTTTCTCCAACAATTGAAGAAGACGAAGATGGTCACCATTTTGATGTGACCGTATACGGCTTAGGCTATATGAGTTGAGTTGGGAGATTATATGATGTGCTAGTATCACTTTTATTCTAATCCTCTAATTATATAATAATTGTATAAGATACTTCCCTAATCTAATTAGGAAACCATATTTGATTAGAAAACTTTCTTAAATCAAATATATGCTTATAATATTATTATATTACTTTCATATTAACAACTTAATATTAAGTAGTCCCTCAGTACTTGTAACACCCGTACCTGGGAATAGGGTTAATTAATCATGTTAATACGCATTAATTCATATAATTAGTGTGTATGATGGATTAAGGGGAGGCTTTGGACTCGCCCGAGGAAAGGTGTTCAGTAAAGAACACAGTTGGAAAAGTCCCCAGTGATGTGGGATAGTTATTAAAGTGGGACGCAATGAAGGGCCAGGATAAAAAACATTTGCATTTAAATGATTAAATGCATTTATGTTATTTTTTTTGGAAATATGTTTAATTCCTTTCATATCATATTGTTAATATGTTAGCTTTTGATATTTGCTTATTAACCCAATAAAGGCATTATTGAAAAGATTGAGGGGGAGAGAGACACGTTGGGATGAAGAGTAAAGAGTTGTCCATTAGCTTTTCATCTCACCAAAATAGGTGAAGAAAGAAAAAAAAGGAAAAAAAAAAAAAAGAAGAAAAGAAGGAGGAACCGTACGGATTGAGGGGGGAAGAATTGGGGAAACTTCAAGAGGGTCTAGGGAAAATCATATTGATTCATCAATTGAAGTCTCAATTGGGTAGAGGAAGGTAAGACTTACATCCACATATAGTTTAATTCCACTTTAAAGGTGTAAATTTGGTGTTAAAGGCCTAATCGGTATACTGCGGTTTGCCGCAAACGTGTAGGAACTCAACGGGGCTTCGAATTGGGTATCTAGAGCGAGAATCGCAAAGAGGTGAGTGACTCTAATCCTTGGGCTGAATGTAAATCATGTTAAATGTGTTAATTTATATGTTAGTATGTTGAATTCTTGTAAATTAAAGCATGGACATGAGAATTGGATATATATATATATATATATTAACTTGTTGATATATGTGGGTTTGGTTAGTTTACTTTAAATTAGAAGTTATTTTGTGTTAAATGGTGTGTGAATTGCCATGTTGAGCTGATTATATGAATATGTGTTATGTGGGTTGAAGAAAGCCTTATGTTGATTCACCATGGATTTACTCCGTAATAAGGAGACGTGGAAAAAAAACCCAACGGTGTAAGGGTACTCACCACACTAACTGTGTAAAGGTATGTGAGTAACGACCCAGCTGTGAAAGGGTATGTGAGATGGTGTGAATTAGAGGTGCTATATACGCATAAGGAAAAAAGGCAAGAGCGACGTCATGGTGAATTGATATTTAGTCTTTTGGAGACTAAGTGATATGTTAATTGTTGATTTGTGCATTGAATATGACATACACTCATACATGTGATTAGTTTTACTCATTAAGCGAAAGTTTAAACAAATGTTATTTTCTGTTGTGGTTATTGAATAACCACCGCAGGTACGGCACAAAAGGAGGAGAGGAAATGACCGGCACGTCGGGTTTGGGCTTGGGAGTTGTAAATATGTGTGGTCATGTCCATATGTTTAAACGGTTTTAGTTTCAAAGTGTAACTCTAATGTTGAACCACTTGAGTTTTGGGGAGGGTGTGATATGTCAAGTTCAAGTTAATGTTGTTTATGGGTTTTGTTATGTGGGTTGCACTTGCAAACCACAAGTTGTGTATACTGGGAGAGGACTTGGGATTTAGTTAAACTTGTTGTGAATCGGATCACATTAGTCGGTTGCATAACAAATTTGAACATGTAATAGCTTAGTAATGTTGACCTCGACCCATGGAGTCTCTTTCACCTTCACTTTCAATTATGTTGTAATTGAGTTCAAAACTAGTTACAATGCTTTGAATGGTTCTTAAAGTGATTAGGAGTGAAACCTTTCAACGGTTGTGTGATTCAATGAGGTTGCAATGCTTTCGATGACTTTTTGGGAGTTCTAAAATGGTTGGGAAGCAGCCCCAAATAAATTGTGAGTTTGGGAACTTTTAAGGGTGTTAAATGGGAGAAAATATGGTCCAGAGGGTACTTGGACCGGTCGAATGCCCCTCTGCCTAAAACAGTGATTTCGAAAATATTTTTTGACGGCTTTTACGGAAACAGACATAACTCTTTCTAGAAAATTCAGATTCGTGCGCCGTTTTTTGCGTTGGAACCGGGACTCAAAGATCTATCTTTTGGTGTGAAATTTTGATATACTTTATTAATGACCATTTTTCCCCTGGGGCTGTTTTGTAACATCAGACCCTTTTATGTTAGTTCAAATCATGTTTTTCTTAAAAATTAACATGGTTTCTTCCTTATTAGTGTATTTTGGGTGCGTATAGTATTGTTACACGTATCCTAATCCACCGGGGTGGATTGGGGTGTGACAGTACTTTTTCTAATTACTCATTGCCCTTTTGTGTGTGACCCTTTAGGTTCATACTAATCTGGTAGTAGGGACTAATACTTTAAGTATTACAATTAGAACTCATTCTAATTAATACTGAATCAAAACACCTTCTAATTATCCCTTATTGAAAAATAATAAATAATAAATATATTATTTTTCGGGCATCTACTAGTTATGAGTGACACCTAGCAGCATATCATGACACATCCCAGATAGTCTAAAAAATAGTGAACCTTTCTGTTAACAGTTACTGGATAATTCAATCCTTCTATCACACATTGTCTTAATTAAATCTTTTGGGTAATGGACATATTTATCAAACCCCGATTCAATTATATGTTCTCAATAAACTGATATTACTCTATTTGGTGAAATCAGAAAATTCTTTTTTAATTGTCACCCTGCCTTGGCCAAAGAACTTAACTTGAGTTATATCTTAGAAGATCACATCGGACATTCTCTCTCTTACTTGAGAGTGATAGATTCCGTGTTGTACATTCACATGCCTCTATATGCAACTCACTACACCCAACAATACAAGAATATGCCTTTGGTGAAAACAAAAACACCGCGCACTGTTAAAGTGTAACAACCCACACATAAGGCAATCATGATGTCTCAGGTCTAAGGATCGCTTGTACTACTGTAACTAAGAACAACTAATTGACATATATATATATATATATGTGTAATAAGTAAAACTCCATTTGGATGCTCTTTAAAACTGATCACGTTTAGTGAACTTGTCCTCTAACAAGCACCCACTTGTCTGTTCCAATGTCCCCACACTGATGAATTAAGACTAGTCATATTTTATCAAATAAAATAAACATGACATGTGTTAGTCTAATCGGATTATTAAATGCCCAATTTAATAATCCTATGACTAAGAACATTTTAAGAATAAAGTTACCGAGAAGTATAAGGTATTATTTTTTAACTCTTTAAGTGCGTATCTTCTCAACTTTTAATTTTACGGACTTATCATGAAGATTAAATAACAATAATTATTATGATAAATAATAAACTTGTCCTTTGATAATTAATTATAAGACTGTTAATAAATGTAACATTCCTAAAACAATGTTCAAATAATTGACTTTTATGGCATATTACTAACAATCTCGTGCTAAATGAAATACAAAATATATAGTACATATGTCAAATTCAAATGAATAATTGCATATGGATAAAATCTACTCTCATATGTAGACAATCATAAAGAGAAGAGTGCTAAACGAAATACAAAATAGTACATAAGTCAAATTCAAATGGATAATTGCATATGGATGTATAAAATCTGCTCTCATATGTAGACAATCATAAAGAGAAGAATGAAAAGTGAAAGAAAGAAAATGAGAGGAAAAAGAAAAGAAAACAAAAAAGATGAATGAAATTTAAGTTACTTGATGAAGAGTAGGACCGATAAAGAAGTTAAAAGTACTATAATTTTTCTCTAAACTAATAAAAAAATTTCACAAAAAAGATAGAGATAGATAAAAGAAAATAGTTATTCATCGCAACTCTATAAAGCTTTAAAATGAAATGAAAGTTAGAATGGGAATGCCACTTGTGCTTTTTTCCTCCTACGGTCCTACCTCCTTTTTCCTTCCCCAAAAAATAAAATAAAATAAAAATAAAGTTAAATATGATTTTCTTTTCTATTCAACCAAGAAAAAGACTATCTATTTTGTTTTTCACCCTCTTCCGTTTCCCCTTCTACTTTCTCATATCATGAAATACAAAACAGTATACAAGCCAAATTCAAATGGATAATGCCAATGGCTAATGTACTTTCTTTAAGCAGACATCCATAAAAGAATAAAAATTACCAGATAAAGATTAGTCATAAAGGCCAAAATCACTTTTAACTGTATCTCCAATTTATCGTGACACGAGAAGTCGGGATGTATAGGAACATTTAGACCTTTTACCTTAGCAAATTTTTTTTTTTAATTAGTAATCTTTTGGGCTTTAGATGGATATTGACGTGCCATATTTATTTATTTTTGTAGGGTTCGGTTTATATGTTTAAGAGGCTTGTATTAGGCTCATGGGCGGACCCCAAGTGCAGTTCAAGGATGGCACAGGTTTTCCTTGAATTTTTGGAAATTACAAAATTATATATAATAGTTTATAGATTTTAGAAATAAGTTCTATTAAATTACATACAGGCCCCTTATGAACTTTTGAAAATTCTAGGCTTATATATAATATTTTACAAGTTTTAGACACATGCCTCCTTGTACTTTTGAAAATTCTATACTTACATGTAATATTTTACATGTTTTAGACATAGATCCCCTAAAAATACATGATTTATCTCAAATTATGGGTGTTAAACCAATTCTATAAGCTATTCTACAATTTTACACATAATTATGTATAGGTAGACTCAAAAAAATTTCGCTTTGGGGGCGCTGCTTCCGAACCCCCGTATAGGTAGGCCCCCCCTGGCCAAAAATTCTGGATCCGCCCCTGATTAGGCTTAGTTTGGCCTCACGTGGCTTTTTAAAAGTAGCTTATAAAATTTATTATTAAATTATTTGATAATTTTGTACAAGTAACACATGACTCTTTAAAAAAAAATCATGAAAATAAAAAAGTGACTTTGATCTTTTAAAAGCTCTATTCTAGAACTTTTAAAAACATCCCCCCCTAAAAAGCCTCAAGTTCAATTTTTACAAAACTCATAAACTAGTTACCAAAAGAATTAATATGAAATTGTACTTTAAAAAATAAGAAACACCAATATACGGGCCAAACTAAGCCTTAGTACATTTTTTCAAAAAAAAAATAGTACATACACAAGTCTTTAATTTAAAGATTGTTAAACATTTTTTACTTTTTTTGTTTATTATGCAAAATATAATGAATCGAAGAGGTAGTGCCCTCTTAACATATAAACTCTAGCTCTAATCACTTACACCACTCGACCATCCCTTGGTCTCAGTCAGGCGAGAATTTTATTTTCAAGTGTAATTACGAGTGGAGATATTTATGGATAGCATCGCGAGAATATGCCAGATGTGTGGGAGGCATTGGATTGGTTTTTGGAGGGTCTCACTCTCAGGGGATATAAAAAGGGCCCCAATGATACCATTCCTCTCCTCATTTTTTTGGTCTCTCTCACTCTTTCTCTCTCTCTCTCTCTCTCTCTCCTCTGTGGTCTCTCTCTTTCTCTCTCTCTCTCTCTCTCTCCTCTGTTTCTCTCTGTTTCAACAAAGAGAAGAACATTGCTTACTGCTCCACACCCTCACCCACACAATACATTCTGTCGTTTCTCTCTCCCTCTCTGACTCTCTCTCTCTGACTCTCTCTCTCTATATATCTCTATATACACATATATGATATATACAGAGTCAAATTGAACAGCCAGACACAGAGACAGAGACAAAGACAGGGACAGAGATTTTCGTCTAATGGAAACGCCGGTGGAGTCGAGATTCAAGAGAATCTGTGTTTTCTGCGGTAGCAGCCCTGGGAAGAGCCCTAGCTACCAACTCGCTGCGATTCAACTCGGGAACGAACTGGTACTCACTCTATACACAAACACACACACATATATATATATATAACACATATATATATATATATATATACATATACACAGAGGAGGAAAATAGAGAGGAGGTTTAAATTTCGATACAATCAGAAAGGTGTTAATAGTGATTCTTCGGATATCGTAACGAGAACTTGAGACCAATTACCTTTTTTTCTGTGAGAATCAAAAATTAATTTTAACAACTCACTTTTAATTTTAATTGTATGTGTTTAAAAAAAAAAACTCTAATTACGGTAACTGCGAGTGAAAAGGGGATGAAAAGACCTCTCTGTTTTTTCAATTGTTGTTTTGATTTGGGTTAAGATCAATCAATGTCACATATAAATCATTGTTGAGAAAAAAACAGGATAATGTTGGTTAATGATCGTTAAGAACAACGTGGATTGGTATTTAATTGTCAAATGGGGAACTTTTGAAATTAAAAAGGCAAAAAAGAAAAATGAGTTGCGTGTGAATTTGTTAATGAATATTAGTTTTAAAAAAAAAAAAAACTAAACAAAAAAAATTTGTGACAGGTTGAAAGGAACATCGATTTGGTATATGGAGGAGGAAGCATTGGATTAATGGGTCTCGTCTCACAAGCTGTCTATGATGGTGGCCGCCACGTGTTAGGGTACCCACTTCATTCTAAATTTTCTCCCTTTTCTGGATAATTTTGATTTTTTTTTTTCCTTTTTTTTTTTTTTTGTTTGGGTATAATTCTTTGAACTTTAATCTCTATTCTCTAATTTGTTCATTAATTTACCCTTCCTTTTTTCTTTTTTCCTCTCTTTGTTTTTCTTCTGCAGAGTGATTCCAAAAACACTTATGCCAAGAGAGGTAATTGTAATTTACCTATTTATTAATTGCATTTGGCACCTCTAATTTTAACTATGGATGACAATATTGAGCTTATCAAGCTATTTGTGGATTTGTTAAACTAAGAAAGGCGGTTAGAAATCAAATATGTTCCTCCTCCTCAAAAAAAATAAATAATAATAATAGAATAAAATAAAACATAGACCTGTCATCAAAGTGATAATGCCCTTATCATAATCATGCTCTTATCTTAAAAAAAAAAAAAAAAAAAAAAAAAAAAAAGCTGAAATGTGGATGACAGTATAATGGTGAATGATGTTTCAGATAACTGGAGAGCCTGTAGGAGAAGTAAGAGCTGTGTCTGGTATGCACCAAAGAAAAGCTGAAATGTCTCGGCAAGCCGATGCTTTCATAGCCTTACCAGGTATTCCTCCAAAATTTAGTATTTTCAAGGCTAGAGAAATTTACTAGTTGCATTTGCATTCAAAACTAGCCGAAAACCATATTAATGACATTGCTGAATATCCGTTTATTTATGAGCCAAATCAGTCAACAATATTGGGAATTATAAGTGAAGTTTATGTCATCAACAGGAGGCTATGGAACATTGGAGGAACTCCTTGAAGTTATCACTTGGGCTCAGTTGGGAATCCATGATAAACCGGTAATAATCTGATTCAATCTCTGGTATAACTCTTTATAAGCTCCTACTTGTCCAAAAGTTTTATTTACCAAACAATTTCATATACGAAATCGTTCGCTTGTAAGATCATATACTAATTGATTATGAATCCTACCAATTAAACGGTCTCATAAATTTGAATGAACCCAAGATCATTCTCTGTTCTATCATATTCATATTCATATTCATATTCATATTCATGACTAGTAAGTTTAACTAGGGTTGGGATACCTTTTCGAGTTATGGGCTCTGTATACTAACCAAATTCTAGTTTGCCTTTTCAAGTTATATGGGCTTTTGTCTAAACCAAATTGGACAAGGTAGTACTGTCGGTATGGTATACTAGGCCATAAATCTATATCATCATTAATAATAAGGTACTTTAATTCCTAGGTCTGTCGGCATCATCAATGGTCATTTTCAAACTGTTTTCATAACTAATGAATGAACCCATATTAATTGTTGAAAATAAAACCAACTATTTATAAGGGTGATGCTATTGCCACTCCATCATTGAACCAAGGCACTCCATGGTACAACTTTTAAAGCATGTGGTACTATGCATGCCATGCATTATATACATGGTACCATATGCTCTGAGAGTGATACCATGGAGTGGCTTAGTTCAATGATGGAGTGGCAATAACAATTCCCATTTATAATTATGACCCTTGGTTATATATATATATTTTCATATTTTCTAATGACCCAAACAAGCTTTAATTTTGAAGTATGATTTGTAGTATTATTGTGAGAAATTGATTTGATTTTTAACTATAAGAAGGAAAAAAAAAAACTGATGCAGGTGGGTTTGTTGAACGTTGATGGGTACTACAATTCACTATTGTCTTTCATAGACAAAGCTGTTGATGAAGGTTTCATCGCACCCTCTGCCCGTCACATTATTGTCTCTGCCCCAACTGCCCAAGAACTCATGTCCAAGCTCGAGGTACATTACATTTTACACAACAATACAAAAAACGAACACATCACACTCATGCCACGTGCACCATCACAAACTGTCACAAGAAATCTGAACCGTTGATTTTCTTGATCTAATCTGGACCATCTATTCTGGTGCAGGACTACGTTCCGGAGCATTCTGGGGTGGCATCCCAGTTAAGTTGGGAGATGGAGCAACAATTGGGTTACACAACGAAATCAGAGATTGCTCGTTGACCCAAAGTTCAGATCATTAACGACTGTAGATTTTAGCCATCTGATCGACAATACTACCCAACATCGTAGAGCTGTGCCGCAGGAGATTGTACCCCCAGAGTTGTTTTTTGCCTCCATGTGGATCATATATAGTCACATGAACATCTAGCTATTTCTTTTTTCTCCTTCCAATCTAATTTGTGCAGTTAATTCTTTTTAAAGATTTTGTTTAACGTGCATCATGAGCTGATGTGTTGGTGGTTACAATTTGATGTTGATATTATAATTAATTTCTCTAAAATTGATGTTTTTGTCACAATATTGCCTCAATCAATTCAATTTGATTACGTGAATGTTGTTTATATGCAACTAAAATCATATATGTCTTTGCTATCAACAACAAAAGAAAACATATGTACGTCTTTAAATAGATTGGCCCAATTAATGTTCTTTTAGTTTCAAAAAGAGAAATGGAATAAGCGCGTAATAGACACAATTCATAATGAAACATGCTACATACATCAATTATATCCTACTTGGAGTATCATATATAGCTAAATATATTATAGATACAAACAACATTGACTTTCCCAAAATTATTGTATCACCGTGATAAAATGTTGGCGTGACATGTGAAAATGGTGGGTGTTTGTTAAGAATGTGAATTATGAAATTATTAAACCTAACGATCAAAATATCACAATACAAACAAATATTGGCCTTCATATCTTTAGAAGTACTTTTTTTTTTTTTCATTGAATAATATTATGATTTTCAAATTTAAATGTCAAATTTCATTTCCAAATATTTTGATATTTGTACCACACATGCCATGACAGTAGTCAAAATACCACATACTAATACATGTGATACCACTCTCATGATATTTGAGATTTGGGATGTCCTAAAATTTGAATTAATAGCATTACTGTTTTACATTACACTGTTTACACATGTACAGTAAAATAGATTATTGTAGTGTTTCTACGTCTCAATGATGTGTATGACAAAACTTGCTTGAGAAAATGACATGAAACCCATGAGCTACGTGTTCTGACTTGACGAAATATTATGTACGCTATTACTAGTTTTTCCTCTTTTTTTATTTTTTTTTTTTTTTATTTCTTTTTTAAATTGGGGACTACGTACAGAGAACATAGTGCACTCCCAAATCATAAACTCTCATCCTATGAGATTCGAACCCACAATCACCCAAGGGTAAGATAAAATCTGTTACCATTGGACCATATATCTCTTGGTCTCTACCACTATAACTATTGGTCCCTACCTTTGGGGTATAAGAACCAGTGATTCTTAATACCAAGAATATAGACATGTCTATCACTTATTCATACTATGTTGAGTGCTGCCAAATTGGCAATGATCACTGACATAGCAAAATGGAGAAAAAAGATTAAGGTAGTCGACTCTAATGGATAAGAGTAAATGCAGCATCTTGTGCATGAGCGTTGAGAGAAATTTGATGGATGCATTTAGCAAATACTAGTTGGTTTTCTTTTTATTTTTGGAATAATATGGTATTCAAGTATAAGGTCTCGTTTGGCAATTACTTTTGGAGTCCATAAGCGATTATGGAACTCAGAAGCTAAAATGAAATTATTTGACAAACTAGCCAGATTTTCCTATCCAATCACAAGAAAACGTGCGTAAATCACTGAAATTTACAATTAGCCGAAAGCTTCAATATTGGACAACTTTTGATCAAAAGTAATTTTTTACAATTGAACAAATAAAGGACGTGCCAAACGAGCCCTGAGTCATGGTTGGCGAGGAATTTAGTAGTACCAGTAACAAAATTAAAGAGACAGCTCCCATTTGACCACAGTCCACAAGGAGACTATAGAAAAATGCCGCGTGTGCACATACAAAAGGAGAAAGTGGTGGTGGAGATCGCAATGCTGGCCCTCCACCGTCAACACACACATGGGTGTGTGTGTGTGTACGTGTGTGTAGACAAGGGGAAAATGACAGTGTGGTATCTAACTAATATTTAGTAGTACTGGGGCATGTGGACGTGTCACGTGGGCATTGAATTGTCCCGAAGAAAGTTGAGAAAATGATTTAACACCCAAGGAAAAAAAAGGTGTACCTTTCTACTCAATTAATTCCTTTTTTGCTTGACCTCTTTGATTATGTTCTTTCCAGTTTTGGATTAACATCATCTTGAATCTTTGTCATGTGGGGTCTCATGTTCTGTCCATTTCTGCTAACAGTTTAGAACATGAATTGCACTCTTTTATCACCCATGTTCCTCTCTCTTTTTTTTTTTTTTTGGCTTAATTAGATTTTGTATCGTCCATGGTCCGCCACATCTGATCCAAATTGTAACCTTTTGTTCAGAATAAAAGTGGAAGCACATTAGACATTTTTAAAGTGTTCGAACTACTGTTTCACATTTGGATTAAGTAAAGATATTTGGTGGTGTCTGTATGAGTGTGTGTGTGTTTGTGTAATAATTCCACATCTAGAGCAAACTTTCCACCACCAAACATTTTTCTTTTTGGAATGGTTGTTTTGAGTCATTTGTTGGCTAACCTATTTGGTTAAGCCTTCACTTTCTCTCAACTCTCTTTTAAAACATGGTATCAAAGCCACCCGAATAGGGTTCTCAGCACCTTCACACCCACCACGATCCGTCACCATGCATCTCCATCCAATCACCACAAAAATGCCCTTGCTCTAACATGAATCTTTTTTCTCCATTCTGCACGATCAAGAGCTATATGCTCACTTAAATTTTATATATATATATATATATATATATTCATATCTTGTTGCACTACATAGTCCCAGGTCAGTTTACGTCTGCCCCTCCCTCTAACCATTCCAGACACTACGATCTTATCATTCTTTCGCACAGTTGTATCTACAGGTCTTCGTTGCACATGGCTGAACCATCTAAGTCTATTCTCCCTCAACTTATCCTCAATCTGTGCCACTCCTACAGTCTCTCTAATGTACTCATTTATAATTCTATATTTCCTAGTCTTACCACAAATCTACCTTAGCATCCTCATCTCAGCTACGCTCACTTTGCTAATGTGTTATTTTTTAGTATGAGACTTACATAACAAAATACAACTATGAAGCGTAGTGGTAGACTTGAGCAATTTGTCTGGATAAAGCACCCTTAAACCACAAAATTCCATAACAGCTACATATAGTACAATTGATATATGCCACAAAATTACGTACAAAGATATATCCTACTACCCTTGGGTGAAAGATTGAACCGCTGAAGATGTGGTGACCAAACCAGAGAGAAGCCCAACCATGGCAGCAGTGTTGTATGTGCTTGGTTCCCCTTGCATTGAGTTGTTCCGCGAATCCACGTACGACTCATTCTTAAAAGGGCCTCCCACCACTGCTCCAACCGCGACATTAGGATTAGGTTCGGTTGATTCAAGCCATTGGAAACCGTCGGAGCATCCGGTGGTTGCATCAGTTGGGATCGAGGCTCCTCTGTGGTGTACAAATTGGGGGAAGCTATCACCGTAACCCACAAGATAACTCATCTTCATCGGATTATTACCCAACACGTAATCAGCCTACAAGAAATAAAAAGGCGTGAGAGACGAAAACCAAATAGGAAAGACGCACTAGAACATCAGATTAATTAGCGTGATTCACCAAAAACTAGACCTACATCCGAGAAGTTGCTGAGATTTTCATTACGATCAAAGGCAGAAAGAATAACTAGAGAGTAAATTGATAAAAACATGTTACAAGTGTAAAATTACCAAAATGCCCCTCAAATGCTAGAGTAGGTCTAAGTTACAGTACTATCACGTTCCACACTACCTGTCATAACTAACAATGCATCTTGACATTTATTGTATATTATGACCTGTACCTATATTGAAGACATATATCACACCTGTGAAATGGCAAATTTCCGAAGATCTGACGGTTCAAAGGAATCTCCACTGCAGGATAGCGTTGCAGTCCGGGATGTTAGCATATAATCACTATAAAGTGCAGCTAAAAATGCAGAAGCCACAGGATGGTGTAGAGAGTTCCATTCACTAACCCATATCATACCGCCTGCATCAACAGAATGAAGGTGAGAAATGGAGACCCAAGTATAAAACTAACGGATTCAATTTATAGTCACCATAAAATGGGGCGTCGAGTGTAGACCATATATCTGCTATAGGTTATATGGAGCCAATTAAACACATAAAGTTTGTTTATTGATGGCATCAATCTATGACTTCCAAAGCTTTTGAAAGTCTTTTGATATGAAGACTTACTACTATTTGCATTTTTCCTTTCACGATTTAACTGTAAGATCTAGCAGAATAACAGAAGTTAGAAAGGTTTCCGCATCTATTCCTGAATTCTTTGCATCTTTATTCAGCTACATTCATGTACATAAACGGTTATTGTACAAAATTGGATCTGAATGATGGCATAAGTTGAGCAATAACTTTTTTTTTTTTTTTTTCCTTTCAAAAATTCCAATCCTGACCATATATATTAAAACGCATAAGATATCTGAGATAGAAATAAGTTAACTCTGCATAAGATGATCCATTCAGAGGCCTCATTTTTCTGTAAATTATTACTGCATGTATGTGTCTATGTGTGCATCTTTGTTAAAGAGCATAGGAAGAGAAGATTACTATCAGTTCTGCTGGATGTCGCTGTTGGAGAATTTGGTAGGAGGCCACACATAACAGCCTCGGCAGTTTTCCTGTAGCTCTGCAGGTTTTCCGAGTTAACATCTTTGCCACCAAAAAAGCTTACCCTCGACAACAAAACCTGTGCCCAAATTATAATACTTAATTCATACAAGTGGAAGAAGTAGGATTTTACTTTATATCACTCCCAAGGTTTTTTTTTTTTTAAACAGCGGAAGATATTTCATTTTATTAAGAATTGAGAAAACAAATTACAACTGAGATAAGTACACCCCAAGGTACAAAGTACTATAAAGGATATCACTCCAAGTTTAACTTTGTCTCCAAACCAAACGGCTTTAAAAATCAGAAGGCTCACTTCACGGGTAAAACAGAAAATTTTAAGTTGCTCGATCTGGAGTGAACTTTTATGTAAGACGTGGACTTAATTTGAAAATTTGCCTTCATGTCATTTTTTTAATAGTAAATGCTAAAACTTCGACTTATATCCCTCCTCTCACACCCATAATTCCAGAGGTCTACATTTTAACTATAGATTTTGGTTTTAGTATCACAATAACTACAATACGCAGTATATTCTGTTCCATAATAATAGGCAAATGAAAGATTACAAAAATACACTAATAGCCAAGGGGGTGTTTGGGAAGGCTCAGAATCGGTTTTGTGGTTCAGCACTGGACCGTTCTACATCTTCACTTGTTTGGTAAATGGCCTTTAATTGCACAGGAGTCTGCACTTCCAACCAGCACGATGCCGGTTTTCATAAACATCCGCCATATAAAGAACAAGAATAGGACCAAACCTGATCTTTTTTCATGCAATACCTAAACATGCACTAGATCTTGTGAAAGTAATAATTGTGTACCTGAGTTCCAGCAAGCTTATTATCCCAACTAAACCAGGTAGGACTTCCCCACTTAGCATAGGCTTTTCCGTTCTTCCCAGTCACGTAATCGAGATACGATTGCTCGCCTGTTGCATGATAGAGCCAAGTAGCTGCCCACAAAAGCTCATCCCCATAACCCGTTGAGTTGTAATATTTCTGGACTTCCGGAATGCTCTCACTATATGAGCCTTTATGTTTGTCAGCAAAAGTAAACAATTGTTTGGCATGCTTAAGAAGCGAGCTTGAATACGTGGAGTCTGTCGATTTAAACACAAGGGAAGCCGATGCCATGGCTGCTGCAGTTTCGGCTGCGACTTCCGTTCCTGGCGAAGAAGTGTTCACCTGCGTGAGTGGCCTTTCCTCTGTCATGTCTTCCGGCCTCTCCCAACATTTGTGGTCTGTCTCTGGATCTCCCACCTGCCTTGGAATTAAAAAAAAATGATTAGAACATTTCAGATTCCTCTTATCTTGCAGCTAAATTCGATTAATGTTTCACCACTTGACTCTAAAACACAAAATCCATCAAATGGGGTACTATATCAGTCAAAGTATAGGCTTTTCAACACTAGCCTTTCCAAGCCAGACAAAAAAATTGCCTTGTTAATGTTGGGGTTTGAATCCTATCCTAGATCTATGTGAGAGACGAAAAGATACACACAAGAACACCACATTTACGTGGTTCACCAAAACTAGGACTACGTAATGAGGTTTTGCTATGCTCAAAGGTAGAGAAGAGAAGCTCACGAAGTAAATTTATAGTCTACCCTTATATTTATGAGAGAGCAAAACCATGACAGAAGTACCTTGAAACTAATCAAAGTAATGTTGTACTAGATATTTTAGAAACATGCCAGTGTTTAAGAATATAAAAAATGGTGCGATTGTAAAAAGGGACCGATATGGAAGTTTGAAGGGATAAAAAAAAATTAGAAACCAAGAATGAATCATATGATGATTCATATTATGATGATGGTTTATAGAAATCAAATATGAGAGAGGATGACCTGAATATACAGAACATTCTCCGAAGGATGAGCATTGATAAGGAAGTCGGTGATCCACTTAAGCGAGTCTTGAGCAGGTTTCAACTGATTCACTGTTTCCATCTGATCCCCATACTCGAGGATGGCCCATGACAACACTGTGGCTGTGAAAGCCATTGGAAATCCAAACTTCATTTGATCACCGGCATCGTACATTCCTTTTGACAGATCCAACTTTGCTTCTTTACCATCTTCAAGAGTCGAATCCCCTCTCCAAGATATCTTGTTATTCACTAACTTACCAGCTACAAGATCCAAATTAAAGTAGCATTTATATTCATAAGTCAATAGGATTTTTCCCAAATGAAATTAATTAACACCTCCAAGTAAATCCCATTTTAAACTAAAATGGCAATCATTTCTCTTCCATTGCAATTCGAAATGATTAATTACCATCTTCCCATTAACTTCAATCTACCCATAACAGATCCTTAAGTTTACTTTTCCACTACATATATATATATATATATATAAATATATATATATATATATAGAGTCCGCTTCTTGTGAGGACGCAACTTAATAAGTTGGGACTTCTGTTTCCAGCCACTGGATCCAATGAAATTACTACATTACCCTTAATGAAAACTGGATCCAACAGCTGGAAACAGAAGTCCGCTAAGTTGTGGACGTCCGCACAAGAAGCGTACGCTATAAATATATATATATATATATATATATGAAGACTATATGCCAGGTCAGCTAGATTAGACATTTTTCAACAAAACTTCAACAAGAAAACATCATAATGGCCTGATATGATACCACAATTGTAATTACACTACCCTCTTCATTATCAAATTATGTTGAAGAATACAACTTTTAGTTTTCCATAATAGCAAGTCTTAATTACTTACAAGGAGTGAGGACATAGTAGGGGTCTCTATACCTACCAATGTTTCGCTTTGTTTCTGTATCCATATCTAAAGTATATACACATCTACTATGGAAAAAAAAAGGTCAATTCCATACCAAACGCCGCATTAAGGCTTAGTTTGGCCCCCACATGGTGCTTCTCCTTTTTTAAAGCACAATTTAATGTTAATTCATTTGGTAACTAGTTTATGAGCTTTGTAAAAATTGAACTTAGGGCTTTTTTGGAGGGAGCTTTTAAAAGCCCAAGGTTGCTTTTTGGTTTCATGATGTCTTTTTGAAGACTAGTGTGTCACTTGTATAAAATTATCAAAGAACTTAGTAATAAATTTCATAAGCTCCTTTTAAAAAGCCACATGGGGGCCAAACTAAGCCTAAATCAATCAAAGACCATAAAAATTGAGCTACATAATTAAGGTTCCTTAAGTTTTTTTTTTATCTGGTTGAGTATATCATATGTTTACAATTGAACGACAAAAGCATAGGTATTAGAAACTGAAAAAACATGCCACACACATTCTAGACATTAATCAAAGCTAATCAACCAATGATATTCACAGAAATTAAAAGAAGTACTCAAATTAAGAACAGAGAACAGACTAAGAAAGTACATTTTTGGACGTCGAAGAATTGCATAGCAACTTTGAGAGCATCAGCGTATTTCTTGACGACGGCACCGGGTGGGCCCGGAACAGGGGCGGCGGCCTCGGAGTGGTGGTGAGTTCTATTTTTGAAAGTAACCACAACCCCAATTACTACAAAACCTGCAAGTAATAGAACAATGCACCATCCGCACCATCCTCTCGACCTTCTACGATCTCCCATTTCTTTAATCAACCCCCACAGACAGACAATAACCCCCAATCAAACAACAAATTTCAAATCTTCAAATCCAAAATTAAACACGAAACACATACAACAGGGGGATATATTAGAACTTAGTACTACTAAAAAAAAAAAAGGAATAAAAAAACCTAAATGGGTTTAAGAGATCCATGCAAAAAAAAAAAAAAAAAAATGTAAACATTTTCCGGGAAAATTCAGTTTTTCTAACAAAAGAAAAAAACAATTTATTTTTTGTGGGTTTGTGTTCAAACTTTTTTTTTTTTGTTATTGTTTAGAGGACAATGAAGGTGATAAAGAGTGGTTAAACGAACCTGGGACAATGCGGCGTCGTTTGGCCGTGATTGGAGATGGTGAATGGAAGCAGAGAGAGAGAGAGAGAGAGAGAGAGGTGGCTGTGAATACAATACGCAGCTTCTCCTTCTTTCGGACAGCACAGAGCACCGACAAAAGTTGAGCACCGTCTAATATTTTCAGTTTCAGATTTTCCGTTGCTGTCAAATGACAATGCTACCCCTATCCGCTTGCTTAGATTTTTTTGAGCATACTGCATACATGTGTAATGTAATGTCGGAGTTTCGTACAAAATCGAAAATGACAATTAAATTGCGAGAATGTGCGGGAAAGAAACAGAAATTTGACTGCGTCAACGATTAATAATCCCAATAATCCCTCGGTCTCATTTTTGATCTCTCTTCACTTATGGATGTTATAAAATTATTGTCTATTTTTTTAAATTAGCATATAAATTTTACTTAATTTCTTAAATTATTATTCATTGTAATCATTATCAAAAAGAAAATACAAGGATTATAGATAAATATGGAAAGTATGTATAAATTATTTTTATCCCCTTAAATAATTAGATTTTTTAAGAAGAACACATAAAATGAGACGAAAATAATATAATTTATTATGGGACTTACGTTTCAAATGATTGTAGGGTCCATGCTTTTAGTTAGCCGCCACGACTTATTATGGAGAGAGACTGAAAAGACCATTCATTTCAGCTCCAACTTAAAAATTACTCACTCATGCTAACTCATGAATTACACAGATAAAAAAAAATACAAATACAAATAATTATATTTACAGAATAGAAGAGAATAGAAGTGTTTGGGTCAACTTAAAATTTTAACACTAAAACACAATGTAAAACTTAAAAAAAAGTAGCTTAATATTTCAGCATTAGCACTTAATATTTCAGCTAACTCAAATGGGCTCTTAGAGCCAGTTTATCTGTGCTCACGCTTATGCGACTTTGATCGTGATTGATAAAAGTGCTTAAAAGTATAACTGCTTATTGTAATTTGAGTGTTTCGTTGAAATGTTGTGGAATTGATCTAACATAAATTAAGCTTGAAGACTGTTTAGGAAGACGCATACCATTTTTGTGGTTCACAAATGAACTAATTCTACATATTCAAGTATTTGGTAAATGTTAAACTACTTTTTAATCTGTTGTTTCAGCAAAGAGCATAAATAGATCCGGTTCAAAAAGCATCATGTGTGCACGCTATTCAAGATTATTATTATTATTATTATTATTATTATTATTATTTTGGTGTGTGTGTGTGTGTGTGTGTGTGTGTGTGTGTGGGGGGGGGGGGGGGGGGGGGGGGGGGGTTGATTTTAGTTCCTTTCAGTTATAAAAATTTGATTGTTCAATCCTCTTCTGACTCTTCATAGCTTCTGGAAGGCAAACACTACAAATATTACACTTATGCTATGGTTTGTAATTTTACCCCAAAAATACGGAAATCTACACTAAAGGTCAAAATTGAAGAAATACAACACATAAAACCTTTATTGCCTTTGATCATTCACCCAAGTGAAATCCCTCACAAAATCCATCAACCAAACAAAGTCTAAAGAAAACATTTGTTCACTGTTTAGGAATAACAGAACATCATGTTCAATAAGAATTAATGCAATTTAGTTTAAACTAAGGGAGTTTTAAAGGTATATCTTTTTATGGGTGGTGTCTACATCTCAGGGGCTCTTCGGTAGTGATCTTTTACTTGCTCTACATTTTTTTTTTCAAGTGTTTGGTTAATGGCATAGGCAGGGGTGGACGCAAGGTGGGACCAGGGTAGGCCGATGCCCCCCTTAAACTTTTGAAATTACAATTCTAAGCATGGTATTTTAGGCCTTTTTAGGATGAATATGTGGATTCATGAACTGTAAATGTGAATTATGAATATGTGGATTTGTAAATTAATTAAGATTTAATTTGTGAGTTAAGATTTAAAATTGGCATTGCTTCTATCCATTGCAACAACTACACTGGAGAGAGCGTGTGAAAAATCGCTTGCGCAGTCGAATGAGTGACCAATTTATAAATGATAGTTTACTTGTATATGTTAAGAAAGAGATATTCAACTAATTTACACATGATGCTATAATAAAAGGTTTCCACATTATGAAATCCCATCGTGTGTATTTTTAAAATGTAACAAGTTTTATTAAAAATACAATATTAGCTTTTGCAAATATTCCATTTATACTTACATTAATAAGCCTCCAACCAAAAAAATTTGAGTCCGCCCTGAGCATAACAAGTCCTTTGACAAACTAACTGCATGTCATTCTGTCCACCACCCTTTTCGAGAACTATGTGTACCCAGCAGCAGAGCACATCTAGTATTTGGACTGTTGTCAAGTAGATGTATGGATTAAAGTTTGAGTTGTTTTGCAGTGTTATGACAGGGAAAAATCAGATTGTATTTATACTGAGGTTGTGTGTGAATCTTGTGGTAGTAGAGTAATATATAGGGGATCTTTAACTAATGTTACTAGTAATATTATATATGTAGGGGATATTTTATGGATGTTAGTAGTAATATATATAAATATATATAATTTTGGGTCAAGGATGTTAGTAATATATAGGGGATCTTGTATATATGGATGTTAGTAATATATAGGGAATCATTTATGATACATTTAAGGATGGTGGATGTAGAAATTTGATATTGGGGGTTTGATAAGAGCCAAACTAGAAAGTTGTACTGTGAGTAGGGGCGTATCTACATTAGAACCGGTGGGTACCATGGTACCTACTGAATTTATACATTAAAAAATTTTCTAAACTCTTGTTGTGATGGACACAGTTGCTCTAGTGGTTTGTTACTTTGCATTCAACCTAAGTGAGATGGGGTTCGACTCTCGGGCTCCCTTTTTTTTTTTCCCCTTTCGTTTTTTTGAAAAAAATTGATTTGGTTTTTAGCCCCTTGTTTTATAAATATTGCTTAAAAAACCCCACTATCTATCTCTCTATTTATTTCTTTTTTTCTTTTTGTGAAAAATTGATTTGTTTTTAGCCCCTTGTTTTATATATATTACTTAGGAAACCCCACTATCTATCTATCTACTCAAAATACTCACTGATGAATGCGGTCTATTTCAATACTTGAAATGCCATTTTAAGTTTTGCAAATTTAATCGCTTAAAATTTTTAGTACTTAAAATACAACCCTTGATTTTCAGTACTTAATTTTCAAATTTATCAAACGTACCTAAGGGTTTGTTTGATAACTCAATTAAGTTCTATCAATGAAAAGTTTTAGCGTTGTAATTTTTTTTTGTCAGTTCGTTTGATAATGTACAACTTCACTGAAAATATGCCCAAAAACTACTAAAAATTTTAAATAAAAATGTTGTATTAAAATTTGTATGGTGTTAGAACATTTTGGACATAAAATTAATTCTACACATAATTATGGTTAAGTAAACAAAAAAAAAAATTCGCCTCGAGGCCGCTGCCCCTAAACCCCCACATAGCCTAAGTCCCTAATTGGTACTCACTGGATGAGATTTCTAGATACGCTCCTGACGGTGAGTGGTCAAGTTACGGAGGTTCAAGAGTAGCGCCCTTGAGGCGATTATTGACTCTTTTTCTTCGGGATGAAGACAATCTGAGCTATATAAGATATGATAACATGACAGGAATGAAATGGGTTCTAATTTAGGCATTTTCAAGTATGTCTTTGATTTTTTAGCACTAATTTTCCTGAAAGATAACGCTTTGGATAGTGAAATTAATACAAGTAGTGTATTTGAATTGATTCATTAAAACATTATTTGAAATTCATACCAATTGTAGAAGTATAGAAAAGACGACATCCTCTAGTTAATAAACATATTGCAAGTACCAAAATCACATGTATATTGACATTAATAAATGTGCCGACATTCTGGACAAATTTAGAGTTGACCAGAACATGCAGCTCCATTCCAATTTTATATCTCGAAAAATGCAACAATGATAATGCTTAAAACCTATTTTAATATAATACAATTTGTGTAATTGAATGGTTCATTAACATATTATTTGAGATTCATATAAGCAATTGTATTTATAGGTATAGTCGTATAGAAAAGATAAGAACCCAAGTTAACAAACATATTGCCGGTAGGCCAATATTTGTATTTTATTTTACCAAAATCCTATTGGCATTAATACTTTTTATATTATCATAAAGCCTCGACTCTCAAATATAATTCTACTTCAATTTTCTTTACCAATAGGCAATAGGGCATGAAAACTTGCCTAAGAATTATACTTATTGTAGGCGAGTTACAAAATTCTCATTCAGGAAACAATACTTCGAAAATTATTGTCAATTAGATGATGCAATTCAATTTGAATTTTTTCTAACTTCATAAATTTTAATTGTTAGATAATATGTGTTTTGGCCATGTTTAAGGGCTAAGAAAAGTGGGACCCACTTAGAGTTTAAGTGGGGTCCTTGTGGATTTGTGTTCTCCTTCATGAGAAGATGAAGTTTGGATATTCACATGTCCAAAAATATTAATGGGTGAATGAGAAATTAAAGGTTAAAGGTTGCCCCATACAAGGAGTTGTTGAAATGAAAGAGATTCACAACTTTGCCTTGTCCCACATAGGAAAACTAGAAGTAGCCTCTAGTGTATTTATAAGGCTACTTCAAGTCTTGGGTTTGGGCCCCAAGGGGTACCCAGTTTTGTGAAAGAGGGAGACTTAAGGCCCTTTGGGTTTACTCCACACACGCGCGCGCCGCCGTCCGGCCGGCCGGGTCGGGTCGGGGTCGTGGGTGCGGCCCGCACATAATATTTTTTTTTGGACCCCAGAACTTTTCAAAGTTGCAAAAGACCTTTGGAATTTCTGTCATACTTAACATGTGACAGAAAATGAAAAGTTTAAGAGTTACAGAACTCCAAGAGGTTGTAGTTACAACCTTTGAAGTTCTTGAACTGCTGTGAATTAATCCACAGATTTATTCCACTCTATCTTATATGCATGAATGAATCTCCTTCAGAAATATACACACATCCAATACAGTTTTTGTATACTGTTCTTCAAAGAGTTCATCTTCATCCTTCCAGTTTCAGAGAGAGAGTCACAGAATATAGTTTGGTTCGCCGGAACAGTTGTACGTTGTGCTAGTACTGCTGTTAGAAGCCGCTGTATCCTGGGAGACAGACGCCGACGATTCCCTCAAGCACAATCTGGTGAGGCGGCGAATCTGTTTTAAGGAAACTGTGAATAAAATCACAGACCTCGGTTTGGTTGTTCTTATTTTTATGGTAGTTTTCCTGTTATTGCTTTGTCTACATATTGTAATTCTGTTTCTGTTCAATTTCTAGTTTTCCAAATTGTAATCCAGAATCTGTTTCTGTTTATTCTATTATATCAATGAAATATTTCCAACAATCTTAAAACAGATTATATATATTTTACAAAACAAAAACAGATTCGGATTTGGAAAAACAAAATGATTTTTTGAAAACAGTTTTACAAAAAATTGCTACTGTAATCCTCGTTTTCTGGCCAAACGGTGCAGAATCTGAAAAAATTGCATTAGACAAAAAGTGTGCAGAATCGCGTTTTGCTTGGGGCTACGCGAGCAGAATCTTAAAATTCATTCGTTTTCTAACGATTATTTGGGAAAAGAAATTCTGCTGCTGTTAAAATTAAAAGGAAAAAATATTAGATTTAATTTCTTTTCTCTTGTGATAATTTTTCAGAAATGGCAAATGAGACCTTGAACTCGGTTGCGACCGATGGTGCTACTAATACCGTGGTGATTGATTCGATCATTGTTAAAGTTCCCTCAATCAAAATGATTCCTGTGAACCTCGGGGAGAAACCCGATAAATTTAATAAAAATGAACAAGAGTTGAACTCCGGGGACAAATCCGACAAATTTAATGGGAAAGAACAAGATCAAGAGGTTGTGCTAGCTATTGATGCTATGAAGCACTCGGACTTTATGTGCCGAAATTATGTGTTGAATGGCTTACACGATACACTCTGTAATGTGTATAGTGTTAAGACCACTGCTAAGGAACTGCGGGAGTCCTTAGACAGAAAATACAAAACTAAGGACATTGGGTCCAAGAAATTTGTAGTGGGGAGATTCCTCGGCTATAAGATGGTGGACTCAAAGACTGTGATCAGTCAAGTCCAAGAGATTAATGGTGAGAAGATGTATATGGAAAATTCTGCCTCGTTAGATGTGGAAAAATATATATATATATATATATATGTGCTATTTTTGTAACTCATTTTGTTGCAATTATTTTGAAAGTTTTAAAGTTTTACACATACTTAAAATATCATGGAGGTTCATGAAGATGAGAATTGGTTTATTAAAAAAACTAAAATTTTATGGTTGAAATTTACCGAGGCATGAACATGAGTGTTGGTCGTGATAAAGTAAGGTCATGAGATCTTGGAATTTTATCGCGATGGGACAATGATATAATCTCGTATCAACTTGAAATTGTCCTATACTAGGAATTGTGGGGGTAGACATATGATGGAGAATACATCATATTGAGTATACTATTTTAGTATATGTGATAGCCTTGGGAGAACCAAGAAGATGGTGGCAATAAGTATTTATTACTTATTTCGGTGATAGCACTAAATACTGCTATGTGAATTTGCCAAAAAGTAAGGATGAAGCCTTGGATAAGTTCATTCTATACAAGACAGAGGTTAAGAATCAACTTGGAAAAAGGATTAAGGTGTTAAGAAGTGATAGAGGTGGTGAATATGTAGCACCGTATGGTGACTATTGTGCACAAAATGGAATTATTCACCAAACCACTGCACCTTATTCGCCTCCATCAAATGGAGTGGCTGAAAGGAAAAATCGTACCTTAAAAGAAATGATGAATGCGATATTGATAAGTTCTGGATTGCCACAGAACTTGTGGGGGGAGGCAATTCTCTCTGCAAATTACATTTTAAATAAGGTACCTCGAAAGAAAGTTGATCAAACCCCGTATGAACAGTGGAATGGTCGAAAACCATCCTATAAATTCTTACGAATGTGGGGGTGTCCTGCAAAGGTTCTTGTACCTACTCCTAAGAAAGAAAGGATAGGTCCAAAAACTGATGATTGTTTATTTATTGGCTATGCACATAATAGTAGTGTGTATCGGTTTCTTGTATATAAATCTGAAAACCCAGATATACACAAGAACACGATCATGGAGTCTAGAAATGCGTCGTTCTTTGAGAATATATTTCCTTGTAAAGAGGAATATAGTTCTAAAAAACGCACATTTGAGACTATTGGGGAAACTAATAAAACCCAAGAAGGAAATGTTGATTTTGAGCCTAGACGTGGGAAATGAGCTAGAACCTCAAAATATTTTGGTCCAAACTTTCTAACTTATGTTATAGAAAGTGAGCCTCAAAGCTATAATGAAGCTATTAGATCACCAGATGGTCCATTGTGGAAAGAAGCAATCAAGAGTGAAATTGATTCTATTCTACAAAATCATACTTGGGAACTGGTAGATCTTCCTCCTGGTTGTAAGCCATTGGGCTACAAATGGATTTAAAAAAAAAAAAAAAAAAATGAAGACGGATGGTACTATTGATAAGTATAAAGCAAGGCTTGTCATCAAAGGGTATAGACAAAAGGAGGATCTAGACTACTTTGATACGTATTCTCCTGTTACGAGAATAACATCCATTCGTATGATTATTGCAATCGCAGAGTTGCGAGGTCTCGAAATACATCAAATGGATGTTAATACTGCCTTCCTTAATGGAGATTTGAATGAAGAAATCTACATGGAACAACCTGAAGGATTTTCTGCTCCAGGGCAAGAAAATAAAGTGTGTAAGCTTGTCAAATCATTGTATGGCTTAAAGCAAGCACCAAAACAGTGGCATGAGAAATTTGACAAAGCTATACTCTCTAGTGGATTTAAAATCAATGAGTGTGATAAATGTATTTATGTCAAAGACACAATTGAAGGTTATGTCAGCCTATGTCTTTATGTTGATGACATGCTCATAGTGGGTAGTAATGATAAAATCATTAAATCCACTAAGAAAATGTTGAATTCTAAATTTGACATGAAAGATATGGGACTTGCTGATGTTATATTGGGCATCAAGATCTCTAGAAATAATAATGGACTTGTTCTGTCACAGTCACATTATGTAGACAAGATCCTAGAGAAGTTCAACAAGTCTGATACTAGTATAGCCAGGACACCTGTGGACTTAAGTCTACACCTATCTAAGAATACTGGTGAGTGTGTATCTCAACTAGAATATTCTCAAGTGATAGGAAGTTTGATGTACTTAATGAGTTGTACAAGGCCTGACATTGCTTATTCTGTTAGTAGACTAAGTAGATATACTAGTAATCCTAGTGCTGAACACTAGAAAGGGATAGTAAGGGTACTACGGTATTTACGATATACACGTGATCAGGGACTGCACTACATGAGATATCCAGCTGTATTGGAAGGATACAGTGATGCAAACTGGATATCTGATATGAAAGATTCAAAATCTACAAGTGGATATGTTTTCACACTTGGTGGTGCAGCTGTATCATGGAAATCTTCAAAACAAACTTGTATTGCTCGTTCGACAATGGAATCTGAATTCATTGCGCTAGACAAGGCAGCTGAAGAGGCTGAATGGCTTCGCCATTTTGTAGAAAATATTTCTAGGTGGTCAAAACCTGTGCCAGCTGTCTGCATACACTGCAATAGCCAATCTGCTATTGGAAGGGCACAAAGTAATATGTATAATGGTAAGTCTAGACATATTCGTCGTAGACACAATACCATTAAACAACTACTCTCAAGTGGGATTGTCACAATTGACTATGTAAAGTCAAAGGACAATATTGCGGATCCGCTAACCAAAGGGTTAAATCGAGAGTTAGTTAGTAAATCGTCTAGAGGAATGGGACTAAAGCCTATGACGTTACAAGGGAATGGAATGGAAACCCAACCTAGTTGACTGGAGATCCCAAGATCTAGGTTCAAAGGGACAACCTAATTTCATGTACCTTAAGAGAATCACTGAGAAGAAGTGTTCTTCTACCCATTTCTATGATTCAACAGTGATACCTGTATGGTGTAAGGGTAAGCTTAGCTTTTAATGACTATGTGCGTTGGTATAACCAAGCGGAGTATAGTAGGATACTCTAAATAGTCATCTATGTGAATGTGAAGTGGGGCCGCTTCTAAAAGAATTTGAGAAAGGCGAAATTCTTTGATAAACATTCACTGAACCAGGCGAGTGTTCAAGGCCAAAATGAACACAAGTGTAAGAACTAAACTATGTTTGGAAAGCTCCTGTGTGATGTCTGTCGGTTGTTTACACTAATGGCAATCAGTTCAAGACTATACGTTCACTGGTCAGCCAGTAAATCTGATAGATTGTCACAAGGGAAGGTTCAAAGCCAAAAGCTACCTATCCTTTGCAGGAGTGATCCGTTGTGCTCTCTCTCTTGTCGAGTCACTGTCTCACATCGTTTCGGTTAATTTCATTCATGTGGGGGATTGTTGGATAATATGTGTTTTGGCCATGTTTAAGGGCTAAGAAAAGTGGGACCCACTTAGAGTTTAAGTGGGGTCCTTGTGGATTTGTGTTCTCCTTCATAAGAAGATGAAGTTTGGATATTCACATGTCCAAAAATATTAATGGGTGAATGAGAAATTAAAGGTTAAAGGTTGCCCCATACAAGGAGTTGTTGAAATGAAAGAGGTTCACAACTTTGCCTTGTCCCACATAGGAAAACTAGAAGTAGCCTCTAGTGTATTTATAAGGCTACTTCAAGTCTTGGGTTTGGGCCCCAAGGGGTACCCAGTTTTGTGGAAGAGGGAGGACCTAAGGCCCTTTGGGTTTACTCCACACACGCGCGCGCCGCCGTCCGGCCGGCCGGGTCGGGTCGGGGTCGTGGGTGCGGCCCGCACATAATATTTCTTTTTGGACCCCAGAACTTTTCAAAGTTGCAAAAGACCTTTGGAATTTCTGTCATACTTAACATGTGATAGAAAATGAAAAGTTTAAGAGTTACAGAACTCCAAGAGGTTGTAGTTACAACCTTTGAAGTTCTTGAACTGCTGTGAATTAATCCACAGATTTATTCCACTCTATCTTATATGCATGAATGAATCTCCTTCAGAAATATACACACATCCAATACAGTTTTTGTATACTGTTCTTCAAAGAGTTCATCTTCATCCTTCCAGTTTCAGAGAGAGAGTCACAGAATATAGTTTGGTTCGCCGGAACAGTTGTACGTTGTGCTAGTACTGCTGTTAGAAGCCGCTGTATCCTGGGAGACAGACGCCGACGATTCCCTCAAGCACAATCTGGTGAGGCGGCGAATCTGTTTTAAGGAAACTGTGAATAAAATCACAGGCCTCGGTTTGGTTGTTCTTATTTTTGTGGTAGTTTTCCTGTTATTGCTTTGTCTACATATTGTAATTCTGTTTCTGTTCAATTTCTAGTTTTCCAAATTGTAATCCAGAATCTGTTTCTGTTTATTCTATTATATCAATGAAATATTTCCAACAATAATAACCCTACGTTCATGTCAAACTCGGTAGGGGGAAGATATTGAAACTTATCCGTAATGACAAAGGTATATGGGAGGGCAGGTATTGTGATGACCGACTATATATTCAGCCTTGAAGAGTTGAAGTTGAGATGGAGATTTTAAGAAGCGGGTTGTTGGTAGCCCACAAGTTGGGAAATTAAGGAGTTGTTTGGAGGAATTCGACTTTAGAGTTGACCACTATGTAGCACGGGTACGGACACGTGACACATGTACGATACAATACGATATGGGTACGAGAATACGATAATTTCAAAAAATATAGAATACAGGTACGGCTAGGGTACTTTGAATAATTTTTTTTTTAAAAAAATATTTATATACAAATACAAAGACTACAAAGGTTAAGCACTAAAAAAATTACAAATAAGTTTACACTTTGTGTGGTATTATTTGCATATAACTAAAATTTGTAATCAAGTTATTAACATTTGCTACAATATAAGGGTTCTTTTTGTAAAAAATTAAAATATTAAGTGATGAGAAGTTATTCAGTGAGGGCTTCTTTACTTCGACTGACGCTATTATCTGTCAGCAAGCAGACGCTTATTTACAAAAACATATTGACGTGTAATTTCGTCGACAGCAGGGTTCGAACCTGCGCGGGCGTAGCCCAACAGATTTCAAGTCTGTCTCCTTAACCACTCGGACATATCGACGCTTTTGTGCTCTGTTCTTTTGCAATATCTTTTGTCGCTATTTATTTTTCAGCAGAATTAGGGTTTTAGCGTCTTTCGTTTCTGTTGAATTTCTATTTGTGAGCTTCACTGCTTCAGAAGCAGAAGCTTTGAAGGGGGAGGGTATATTATATATGACCGTATTCATATATATATATATATACGCGTATACAGATATATCTGAGGAAGAGAGAGAGAGAGAGAGAGAGAGAGAGAGAGAGAGCCTTCTGTTGTGGATTTGAAAAGTTGAATTTGAAAGAGGGAAAGGTGGTGGGGGGATGTTATACATAATAGGACTGGGTTTGGGTGACGAGAAAGACATAACAGTGAGAGGACTTGAAGCAGTGAAGCGATGTGACAAAGTCTACATAGAGTCCTACACTTCTCTCCTCTCTTTCGGCCACTCTTCTCATGGTCTCTCCATTCTGGTACTCTTTTCTCTCTCTCTCTCTCTGGGCTGCTCAAAATCCAATCGCTCACCCGACTCACCCGTAGCCTTTTTATTGGTTTTTAAACAATGTGGGTGGAGTCACGGGTCTTGGGGTGAAAATCCGACAGTTTCGGGTGGAGTCACGGGTCTAGGGGTGAAAACCCAATTCACCCGACTCGACTCGAAACACACTTAATTTTTTTTTTTTTTTTAAATATATATGTAATATATATGCTTATATCAATATATGCATCATGTATTATATAGTCTTTAATGTATATATATATATATATAATATACTTATATCAATATATATTATATATTATAGAGTCTTTAAATATATATATATATGTTATATTCTTGTATCAATAAAATATATATTCACTAGCGGGATATAAAAACATTAAAACCATTAAACTAGCACATGACTATGTTTTTATTTTTGTTTGGTTAGAGATTTGGTTAGCCCATGATTATGTAGACAAAAACATTCAAAGCAAAAAAAAAAATGAAGACAAAGTCATGTGTAACGCAAATGTTTGATTGAGACAAATGAGACAATCGGGTTTCACCTGACTCGACCCGACCACCTGATGAGTCGGGTGCACCCGACAAAGCGAGTGGATGACGGATGGAAGGAGGGCAAACCCGACTATGTTCGGATGGATGAGCGGATGAGGGCCAAACCCGACTCACCCGACTCATGAGCACCCCTACTCTCTCTCTCTCTCTCTTCCTAAACTTCTCTTTTTCAAGTTGTATGTATTACTCTCTCTTTGATCTTCTAACCCTTTTCAGTTCTTGTGTAAATGTGCATCGAAATTGCTTCAAGTTTCATTTTTTTTTTGTTTGGCTCAGATTTTGCAAGATAAAGAACGAAAATCCAATTTTTAGTATGCCCTTTTCCTTCAATTCAGTTTTGAGGGGTGATGGACGTAAATGATGTTCACTTTTTTTTTTTTTTTGTTGGTAATCTTCAGTTTTCTCATCAGCCAAAACAGAGGGTAATTGAATTTCATTCATTCTACAGGAAAAATTATATGGGAAGTCGATTACGCTTGCAGACAGAGAAATGGTAGAGGAAAGAGCAGATGACATATTGTCAGAAGCCCATAGCTCTGATGTTGCTTTCCTTGTTGTTGGGGACCCTTTTGGGTATGAAATTTGCTTATTTAGCCTTTAACTATGCCTTTTATAAGTCGTTATCAAACTTTTGTGCTTAAGAATTTTATAAGTGGTTGGTGCCCAAGAAATTTGCTTAATTGTTTTTGGCTTTGCATATACTTTTTTTCCCCCCCCTTTTGGACAAACTTTGGATATAGATATACACCATTAGGGAATCTGAAATGCCAGACTTGTCGTTTCATGTACATATAGATATCTTTCCAGAAGTGTATACTATGTTGGTTTGTTAATTGCTATCTTCCCTGCTTTCCTGAAACACAGAGCCACAACACATACTGACCTTGTTGTTCGAGCAAAGAAGTTGGGTGTGGATGTCAAGGTGGTAAACAACGCATCCGTGATGACTGCAATTGGAGTTTGTGGTCTGCAACTCTACCGTTATGGAGAGACGGTTTCCATTCCGTTCTTTACTGACACTTGGAGACCTGATAGTTTTTATGAGAAGATTCAAAGAACTCGCAAGCTAGGATTACACACTCTCTGCTTGTTAGGTGAGAAATATATATATATATATATATATTTATATGTAAATGTTGATATAGTAAACAAACTAAGCTTGGTCTGCTTAGAGAATCCTTTGGTTTATTGGCAAATTTGTTTGGATGACATGATGTGTCTGGGACAATTGGCTCTCACACACATGGGTTGTGCACCCCTTTCGGCAATCTCGAATGCCTTTACGTGACAATGGCATCAGCCTAACACATGGTTTATTGGCAAATTTCTTTTATATATATATAAAAGAAGAAGAAGAAAGAAAAGAGTGATTTAGAAGTTCTAAAAAATGTTTTTTTTTTAATAATCTTAGCAGTTTCCATAGAGTTGTGTTAGGCTGATGCCATTGTCCCTTCAGATTGGAATGCATTGACTTAACTGCCTCCAAAGAATAAAGTCTCTCATTTATATCGACAACGCTGAGAAATCAAATATGCAAATCATATATATATATATATAATTTTTTTCCCAATTATTCTTTGTGAAAGAATTCACCAATTTCTTGATTTTCGGTTTGATTTATCTTATTTTACTCATTTCACATGTGTTAAAACTGCAGATATTCGTGTGAAAGAACCCACACTGGAATCCTTGTGCAGGTTAAAATTCAATTGATCGCATCTGCTTTGAATATAATTTTTTACGCTTTCGAAGAGGTCTGTCTCTTGTAGACTGCTTACACTTACCTTTACACTGTTTTGCATGTACCCAATTTTGCAGAGGGAAAAAACAGTATGAGCCACCAAGGTATATGACAATAAGCAATGCAATTGAGCAGCTCTTGGAGGTTGAACAAAAGCGTGGGGAAGGAGGTAGGTTCATATTTTATCCATCAAAAAGAAGAAAAAGGGAGGTTCATGAGTTTTACTTACCATTCTGGGCATATTTTTTCCTTTTTTCTGGTTTTTGGCGTACTTGAGTTTCCATGTCTGTTTGATATTGGTTAATGTGAAGATGCTAGTGACAATCATTTTGTGGGCTTGCTGATTAGATGGTTTACTTGAGCTTGCTTTGCATCTCATTAAGTTCATGTTGTCATGTGCAGTTTTCCCTGTTAGTGATAATCATTGGAGAGAGAATAGTTATTTAGAGGTCGATTTAGCAAGGGTTAACAATCTTGTAATCCTTTAACAAAATAGCTTCCTTGCGTATACACGTTAATCTATGCAAAAAGAAAACTATAAATTTCCAAGTTCATTGCATTTTTTTCACAAAGATTGCGTAGAATTCCCCCGTTGATCTATGAAAAAGCTTTTAAAGTCGATTCAAACTGACAAGGATTGCTCTTATAGCACTTATTATGCTCATAACGTTTCACCAACTATGGTGCTGCTGCATCGTGTAGCCACAGATTTATTATCATCTTCACTAATGGTTCATCATTACTCTATATGCATATAAATTACACATACACAAATTGTCATATTCTAATCATTAATTAAAAAAAAAAAATGCAACATTTTTCTGAAATATATTACTTGTTAAGTAATATAGTATTGAAGTGCAATTTCTGCAACCATACTAGATGTATCCAAAACATATCATAAGTTTTATGCCTCATAACTAATAATACATGGAAAGATTTTTGTGACATTGTTTGTTGTCAAGTAATAGATTGTGGAGATGCTATTTTTTCAGCCATAGTAGTTGCATCTAGATCTTCTCATTTGGGTGCCCCACACATAAATGAGAGGGGGTTGTGGATGTAGCCATTATGATTGCCAAAAAGGCATCCCCCCAAACTTTTGACCTATTCACCTAGATCCAAGTCAGTTGTTACAAAAACTAGTAATAGTATGTTAATTAGCACGTTGAATATTTATGAAGAATATGTATGGATAGGAGATATTTCCCCCGAGGAATTTGTTAGGTTTGTGCCCTCAAATCATTACTTTATGTATGAGACATTGACATTTTAATATATGGATATCAGCTTTACATTTCATAGTGTATATTTCTTTCATGAGATGATTGTTAATCCTTAAGTATCATAGTAAGTAATTCGTGTGTGTGAGATACATACAAGTGAGATACAAATTACTGTTCTTTGATACTTAGAACTTGTCACAGTGGATGATGAGACTGGATATCTCATCAGGTATACACTGTAGCATGATTAACTACCATTGGATGAAGTGATGAATCTCAATCACTAGAGCGTGACTCTTAGTTAATATGCTAGTGCTTATAGTGCATTGACGGACCTGAGCTTTCCTATTGACACTCAAGACTGTCAAACAGTCGATAGGAACTCATAACTTGTATAAAGTACGTGTTCTCAATCTTGAGACGGTTATGAACACAGACTATGGATATAGCTGCATTGACTTATCAATTAGTGAGGTCCATAGAAGATCAACACTTGGGTATCTTGGGTATGTCATGTTCATAGGGTTATGAACATATATTGTCAAGATAGAATCTATCATCTGATTCAGAGTAAGCATTTCCTTGAGAATGTCACTAAGTTGATTACTGAAAGTTGTAGTCTTGTTGATAAGTAGTTATCAACATGTTTGGTAATCATGAGAGGTGAATGAGACTCAAGGAATACAAGAAGTATTCATGATTAAGGTTGACAGTAATAGTTATCCGACTACCTGAATATGATTACGAATGTCGAAGGTAGAGGGACATTAGTACACCATACAAGTCTAGTTATCGCTTTGGATATGTTCTTTTGCGTTGGAGTTCAGTTAACGTTTTATAGTAGAGTAATCGTTAACTGATCAGTTGGTTAGTTTGCTGATCAAAGAGTTTGGTCATGGGAATTAACAACTGGTCTGAGCCAACAATAAAAAGCCTAGGAGGTCCCACTCTTAGCTCCGCTAGGATACTTGGAAAGGCACAAGAGGATCTTGTCGTGACAGGTTCGATTGATCGAATAGATTTCGATTGATTGAAGTTTAGGCAGATTCGAGCGATCGAAAGGTGTTCGATCGATCGAAGCTATTTTGATCGGTCAAAGGTTCGACCGATCGAAGGGTCGGTTTTGGAAATCTATAAATAGGCCAGCTACGTACAGGGTTTAATAATCGTCGTTTTTCCTATACGAAAGCTGCAGAAACTGTTTAGGGTTTTTCCCAAGCCTCCTTATCCTCCCCGTTGGAGTTCTCACCAACTGTATCCTCTCCGGCAACATCCGCAGGAGTCATAAGGGTGAAGACAGTCTAGTGGAAGTTGCTGCACAATCAAGAAGTTTGAAAATTTAAGAATTGGGTTCAAGATCTGAAGTATAATTCTTCTCTTCTCTGGTTAGTACGCATCTATCGAATTAACAGCTAGTAGATCCGGGCATACCAATAAGTTTTTGAAACTCAATCTTTCTGCTGCGTGTTTAAAAATAATTTCAAAACCTGTTTTTCCTTCAACTTTTAGTTTGCTTTTTAGGATCTGAGTTGCAATAATGTATACGGATTATGTAGGATGGATAGATATGTTTTATAACATAAGAACACACCGCTACCACATAACTTGAAAAAGTAGGATAGGATTATGATGGGGATATGTTGACATGTATGTTATTCATATATACACATATTTTTAAATGAACTGATTGTAAGTCATGATACTTCGCAAATGTATTGGCAAATGGTCACTTTATATCTATATAGTTATCAGATTCTTTATCTTACAGTGCAAAATCCTCTGACCGACCGAGTCTTTAATATCAGGGAAGTTATTTGGGACTAATTATGAACATTTACCCTCCAATCCGAGTTCTTCTCTAAAAAATAGTCAAATATTCGGGACTCTCATGACGTTTCTCTAGATTGATTGGCTAAAAACACTTTAGTACCCTGCACTTGTACCGAAATTTCACTTTGGGCTCTATACTTTCGATTGCAACACCTTGGGCCCTCTAGTTTCAGTCTTGTTTCAATCAAGGACAATTGATCACTCTGTCAGCCAAAATGGACGGAAACCATCAAGTGGGGTCCACGTCCACGTGCGTCATTTTTGTCGCCCAAGCACGTGATTCCTTTCCTTTATTCAAGTTTTTTTTTTGGCATTCCTCTTCACTGTTCTTCCTTTTTCCTCTTCTTCTTCTTCTTCTTCTTTCACTGCCACCAAAGATGGCCGCTAATACAACCTGCTGAAATCTCCCTCTCATTCTCCTCAAATAGAAGCCCTAGAAGTATCCCGGAAAATCAAGGCTACAAAGATATTGCAAAAGAGAAAGAAGTTGCTACTTAGAACACTACCCTTGAAGACGGATTGAAAACCCAAATCAAAGATCTATCTTCAATGGCAATTTCGGTGGATCTAGAGAGAGTTATTGAAATTTTGAGAGAAACCAATGGTTTGGATGTTTGATTAGCCGATTCGATGAAAGAGAGGCGAGGAGCAAGCTCGAAAAAGGTGGGTTCTTCGAAAATGGGTAATCGGGAGAGAAATGATGCCGAGTGAGTTTTGGTTTGTTTACATTTTTCGATCTATGGTTTGTGGTTTATGTGAATTTCTAGATAGATTTTGCCTCTAAAGGATATTGATTTCCGGTTGGGGTTTTTGCTTGAAAGGTTTGATTTGAATTTTGGTTTGATGGTGGAAAAAGGTTTAAATTCAAGTTAAGTTCAATCGGGATATATGCTAGTTGGTGTTTTTGCTTGAATGGGTTTGATTTGATTATTCTAAATCCTATCAATAGCTAATATACTATTATGCTGATGTTGAGTTAGCTCCAGTCACGAAGCATCTCTCTCTCTCTCTCTCTCTCTATTTGATAACTATTGCAGAAATGTGCAAGAGAGAGTCTTCATCTTCTATTGCTCTTGTAAATTACTGGGTTTGTTGTTGTGTTGGCTCAACTTTATATTTTTATTGAACAGAGTGTCATCCCAAGAATTCTTGAGGTAAATGATCCACAATTTGCAGAGATTGTTACTTGGATTGAATTGCAAATAGTGGTGGGTATTGCCCAGGTTGATTCCCTGTTTTTTCTCTCGTTTTCTAGTTTAAGAACAATGATTTGTTGAGCGCCAAAAATGACGCACGTGGCCCACACGTGATAGTTTCCGTCCATTTTGGCTAACGGAGTGATCAATTGTCCTTGATTGAAACAAGACTGAAACTAGAGGACCCAAAGTGTTGCATTCGAAAGTATAGGACCCAAAGTGAAATTTCGGTACAAGTGTAGGGTACTAAAGTGATTTTTAGCCTTATTGATAAGACTCGCTTCATCTAAATGTACAAAGGAACCAAGAACTTGATATGTGTTCGAAGTTAAAATTTGTTTTAAAACTACGGATACATTTAAGATCTATCCAACACATGTACTAACATCCGAGGAGATTATCAGTATTCTATATGTCTAGTATAGTATTATTATAGGATACGAAACATATACAACTCCCTTTAGAAATATCTGTGCTGCATAGATTCTGGGTAGGACCCTGTAGGATATAGATGACAGAACCATATTGTCATTTGGAGATGTCAGGCAACATGTTAATTGGAAACTAGAACTGCTGTTTTTGCTTTATCTATTGGAATCATACTTCACAGAGGGTTCCTCCATCACTGGGCATGTCATACCCGATCGCAGTCCGAGCATGTGTTCCAATCATACAACCAAATAGTCTGTTTTTATACAGCTTGCACTGAATCAGGTTCCATTTCTGTAATATCCAGTCTACTGCCTTCTTTGATTTAAGTATTTTCAGAGTTTCCAAGGGGGTCAGTCGTCCAGTATTTGAAATAAGTCAAAAGTGGCTTTTGGGTTATCTTAAGACTGCAAATTTCTCCATCTTTGGGTTATCTTGGGTCTTACGACTCTTACCCAACATGGCCTTGTAGGTCTTGACGAGTTGGTATTTCAGAGGGCTGAAAGGGACAAAGAAGATCCTTTGGAGCTGCGTCCGGTTATGTATTTTTTGGACCCTTTGGAAGGATAGGGACAGACGTGCTGTCGAGAAGATGAAGTAGGGGGCCTGGCTCCGATAGAAATAAAAATAAATAATAATAAAGTTGTCTGTTTATGAGTACTACAAGTTGTGCAGTGATTTCAATAGTCTGAGCTTTTTGGATTTTATTTTATTTTATTTTATTTTCTGACTCTTGAAGGTGGATCTTTTGATCTCCTCTCAGTATCCTTCTAGTCTACATGACCTACTTTTTCATGTTTATAAAATTATTCTTGCCCATCAGAAAGTCTAAAAAGTGACAGAATTTGTACTAATTGTGTCCGACTTTGTAATTATGCAGCATACAGTGAAGATACTACTTGTGTTGGTTTTGCCCGCCTAGGGAGTGAGGATCAAACGGTGGTCGCAGGTTCAATGAGACAATTGCTGACAGTGGACTTTGGAGCACCTCTGCATTGCCTGGTTATTGTTGGCGAAACTCATCCATTGGAAGAAGAAATGTTAGGTTTTTATATGCTTGAAGGAGGAAATTCACAACACACTGCGTAGTTTTTATCTGCCAGTTTTTTTGACATCATGAATTTAACTGGTGTTGTATTTGAGTTAAGCAGGCCCATCATTATTGAAGTTATGACTCACAAATTCATGGAAATTGTAACATCGTGTATTCCCCACTCTCCAATGTTGGATAAGGAAATTTTGCTTCAGCTACCGTTTTTAACAATATATATTTTGTATCATAGAAAATTGATTCCTCTATTTATTTGGGATATATAACACAGAAAGTTTATGGTGATTTTTGAGTAGTGATTTCTTGATGACTTCTGGTAATAGGCAAGTATTAAAACTTGTTTCATAATGCAATTTAATTCAAAAATTGCCTTGTTCAAAAGCAAACCTTTTTACCTTATTTTTAGGTCATAAATGGGTTTCAGGCTTTCGGCTAAGGATGCGCATCATCTCTCAGGAATTACATCCTCATCAGCATGTGCAACAACAATTTCTTCCCTTGTTTCAACTCTTTGTCTGAAGTTTTATAGCTTGAACTTGGATACAGAGTCCAATGCTGAATTGATAAAAATGATGCATTCACTAGAAACTAGAAAGAGAAATATGGTCAATCTGAGTCAAGTGATAAGCCCCTTCCAATGCATCTTCTTACTGATTCAATCTTTTACCAAAAAATAAAAGGTTCCCAGTAGCAGGAAACCCCAAGTTTGGTTATAAAAAATAAAAAAGAAACCCTCCGACTTGGCTCGGTTCCTAATAAAACATTATTGCCACAGGCAACCTTTAGCAATACGTTTTCATTGGCACCTATCAAAATGAGGTAACCGAAACAGTTGCTTTTGCAACAGTCCACCAAGTATGGCAAGACTGTCCATCACTACTTCATGTGCCATCTCAAAAACATCTCATCCTTTTCTATCCTCTTTGGCAAAGCAAAACATTTTATACATTACCCATAAAGTCGTTTCTTAGTATATTCATATGAGAGAGAGAGAGAGAGAGAGAGAGAGAGAGAGAGTCTAAAGCAGTTAAACATTCATAGTTACGCTAAAAGTCTAAAAGTAAACCAAAAGGTCAACTGCCCAAGTTAAAGGTGGCATTACCGCACTTCACTTGCAACCACTTCAAACGCAATCTCTCTCCTTTAAGAGAGAGGAATGTCTCTCTCAGATTCGGGTCCTCAAAGAGATCCAAAGCAGCAAAGTAGAGACCATCCGGAATCCCATCTATCTCATCCAAGGCTTTGATGCAATTAGTGATTGTATATCTGTCATCGCTACGACGTGTGGCCACTTTCTTCAACTTTGAAGCCGCAACCATCTCTAACATGGCTTCTGCCATAGTATCAAATAATTCCTGATCCTTTTCTCTTTGACCCGAACAAGACCCTGGCTCTGATTGACACTTTCTCTTTCTCACAGCTATATTCTTGAGCACATTTTGTGCTGAAGAAGCAATTCCTTGTACACATCTTGATGATGATGGAGTTTTAGGACCTGTTCCACTTTCTGGGTGTGCAGTTAACCTTGCAGGACTATCGCCAATAGGCTTGTCCAGTTCTTCATAATGACTTGATTGGGCATATTTCCCATCAATCCCCGAGTCTGAAAATATTGTGCATAGCTGCTGGTAAATGGGACATTCCTTGTTCTTGGTTACTTCAGCCTTATGTTGTGCCTGTAAGCATGGTTGTTAGAATCTGTCGATTCACGAGCCGATTCGAGTTTCATACAGCTCGATACGATTCACGATTCAATGCGATTCAATATTGAAATAAATTTTGATTTCAACCCTTTGAGCCTTGTATTACATGAAACTTGTGTTAGATTGTTGTTTTGGTCATGCTAAGCACCGTACATGTGTTTTATACATGTACAGTATCTACATATATAGATATATTTCCTTTCTAAACGTAGTAAATCTCCTGATTCAAGGTTCGATAAATGAATCACAATTTGACAACACAGCAGAAGTAAATCAGAAAATACTGCACTATAAGACCAAAATTTAATGAAAGAAATGTACCCCAATGTCTTCCCATAGGTCAAACCCAATGCAACACGAATCCTCCATGGGAAAGTCATTTTGATGAGACGAAGACTTCAGACCATAATAACGTGTCCGCAGAACATCCAGATGCTTCCTCAATTGGTTGTTATTGAAGTTGAGATCTGTTTGCTTATTAAACTCACTGCGTATCTGACTCCAAGTTTTCCTGTCAAAAACATTATTGGGTCGATTCCCCAATTGAATCTGATGAACCACCAAGTCTGCAAATATCTTGTCAAGGGCTGCTGTCCATCTAGTCCTTGAACGATCTTGCTTGGCTTGAAGTTCGCTGGCTTCAATATCCATCCGCAACTTCAAGAGGCACGTTACAAGTAAATAACAAACTGATCAACACCAAGTTGTCAAATAGATGTCAACAGTGGTTGAACTTTCAACAATAAGTTTGTATAGAGTAAGTGGAGAGAAGAGAAAAGAAACCCCTTTATTTCCTTCTCTTGTATTGCAAGTTAAATTGGAAGGGAAGAGAAGGTTAATGGAGAGAAGTGGAGAGAAAGTAAGGGGAAATAGCCCACTTTTCTGTCTGTCTAAGTTAAATTGGAGAGATTTGGAGAGCAGAGAAGAAACAGGGAAGGCAAAAAGAAAAGAAAAAATAGAACGCATTCTAGAAAAGACCAATGTATCCTGGTATATGTCACATTTATGTAGTATCATCATTTGGTAGAGGGTAAAGGAGTACATAGATTCTAAATAATTTCTTTTTGTATTCTCTGATGAAAGCTAACCAAACAAGAGAGAGTTATATTTCCTTTTTCTTCTCTCCTATCAATCCAAATAAGGGTGGATAAACCCTACGTTCTCTTCTCTTAATGAGTTTCTCTTCTCTCCACTTCTCTCGATCCAAAAGTAGCCTAAGGATACCATGCCACCAATTAAGTACGTCACCCATGAAAGAAAATGCCTATTTTTTGTTTCTCCTCTTTGGTAGATAGATTTTCGTATCACTACAACGAAAGGTTCAAATGCTGCCCAAAGTAGTCTATTTTCCAAGTTTTGATGTTAGATCATTAATCAGCATGACATATCTGTGGGTGAAGACCTGATCTATGAGAGAATATGATTGAGCCCACATAAGTAGAATTGTTGCAAATGAGAACAGTACTTCCAACAACTTCTCATTTATCTCAGTACCAGATACAATACGTCACAAGAATGGAAACATAGTGGCATGATTCTTTTCCCCAGATCATAACAATTTAACCAATCAATAACTTGGAGTCTTGGACCAATTAACGGCCTCCACGAAATGGCATGTACAACTGATTTCTTTATTTCCTGCTCAGATGTATATTTCACTAAATGCTTGGCGAACAGAAAGAAGAGTGCACGATAGGATAATTTTATCATTTCGTCTTATCCTGTGTTTGCTGCTGGTAAGCAGGTTGAATAATTATCTCCAGACACCACTTTAAAACCATAAATGTACCTTAACTGACTTTGTTTAGCATTTAACAAATAAAATAACTAAAATAACGAATATTTTAAACATTTACCTATCAAAGATGCACTATCATAAACAAAATGTTCATAAGATGAATATTTTAAACATAAAAACAAGCCTTCTTCTCCTATTCGTGAGAGTTTCACTTGTGTTGATAGGAATCGGCAAAGACCTTTGTGTACATTTGAAAATATAGAATGTTTATATTAGATGTAGAAAATAATATTTAATTAGTAATAACAAATATAGGCCTGGGAAATGACATCATGTACGGACCATTATTAGGTGCTCTGCCAAAAGCTTGATTGCATATGATATATGTGACATTATCCTATCTAATCCAGCCTTATCCTATCCTATGTGGTTCATATATTTGGCTTGGCAAACATGGCCAAAATGTTACATTAATCGAAAATCAGAACTCCATTATTTATTTGGTCCTCATCTTTGCTGTTTCTCTACCAGCCATCTTTTCTCATGTTATCATCCACTATTTTTCTGAATTTGGACTATGTCAAATTTACATCTAGCGCCCCCCTCCCGTGGGTCAAGCAACAATATTGTTCGTCTGCTTTGGGCCTAAATACAAAGAACTTCCCAAGAGGGTGTGTTTAGCTCCAAAGTGGACAATATTGTTGTTAGACGGGGGGAATGGGTCGTTACAAATGGTATGAGAGCGGAAACTCAACCGGAAGTGTGGGGCAGGTCCCACACAAGGACATGTGGCCCTTTAAGGGTGGTGTATTGTGATGACCAAGAGCCAAAAGCCAAGACTCCAGCGGTAGGAAGACTAAGAGGGATGAGGTGAGGTGAGATGAGGTGAGGTGAGGTATCAAGTCCATGCTTGTCCCACATTGCCTAGGGTGATGATCCTAGACTAGTTTATAATGCTTAATCGCCCCTCTATATATAACAAGGCCTTTTAAAACCATAAGGGTAACATGAAAGAACTTTGTAGTTAAGCATGCTGCTGCCAGAGTAGTATTAGGATGGGTGACCACCTGGGAAGTTCTTTGTATTTAGGCCCAAAACGGAGAATATTGTTGCTAGGCGGGGGGGATGGGTCGTTACAGTTTCTAACTATTAGTGATCAAGACACAGTATAAATATTTACAACTATGTATATTAAACTGTGTTTTTCAGCATGCCTACCCAATGCCTACCAAAAATGTACTACATCAGGTGCCACTGTACTTCGACAATGCTTTATGATTCCATGAAACCAGTAACATTGCCATTCAAAATGACATTTTTAACATTCAAAGTATAAATTTGATATTCATGAAGAAAAATTAAGATGCTTCAAAACATTAGCTAAAGCAGATGGCTAGACATGGAGATAAGATAACACACTCAAGTTTTATACCACAGATGAATAATTATGTAAAAGAAATTTTTTTTATTTTTATTTTTTTTTCTCGTTTAGGTAAGAATATAAGCAAAAATGAATGCAAGATACTTAAATTTGAGAACGAAAAGAGACCAAAGTTATTTGTGCAAGCATATTTTTATATATATACAAAAAAAAAAAGGGCGACCAAGCAATCATTTAAAACCAACCTTGGATTTTCAAATCTCATTCCTTGAATCTTATAGAACACCACTTTAGATTACTGCATCTACCCATCAACCTCCTAACTTAGACCGTGTTTGAAAAGTAGGCCTCAAAGACAATACGCAAAAACCTTTAGGCTCTGTTTGGTTCATGGATTTCACAAGGGAAAAGAAAAGTTAAACGAAAACTGGAAGGAAAACTAATTCCCTTGTGTTTTCCTTCATGCTTAAATAATGTTGAAAAAATTAAAATTTTCTAAAATATAATTGTAATATACGAATAAAAGAGGGGAAATGATTCACAACTTTCAAAATGTTTAATTTATTTCTCAACTTATCCTCTTATATTTCCGATTTTCCTCCCTCGTGGATTCCTTATTAACCAAACAAAGGAAAATGTTTTCTTCTAAGTTTTCTTTTCTTGTCCCTCACTAAATCCAAGAACCAACTCTCGTGGTTTCCTTATTAACCAAACAAAGGAAAATGTTTTGAAAATGTTTTCCTATATATTTTCTTTTCTTTTCCCTCACTAAATTAAGATGAGGAAAATCGGAAAGAAACGAGAATAAGTTGAAAATAAATTAAACATTTTGAATGTTGTGAGTCATTTCCTTCCTTTATTCATATATTATAATCATGTTTTAGATTCATCTATTATAATCATCTTTTAGAACTTTTTAATTTAATGTTCTTTTAAGCATGAAAGAAAACACAATGGAACTAGTTTTCCTTCTTGTTTCCTTTCCCTTTTCTTTTTTTCTCACGAAATCCATGAATCAAACAAAACCTAAGAGTTCAACATGTATGGGTTCTATATATAGGAGACTAATAAAAAATTATGATAGAAAAACATAATTTTGAATGCTTAATTCAAAATGCACTCCAAGATTGGCATATTAGGGAAGATCAAAGCTTAGAGAATATCATATTTTCAACTAAGACATTATCTTTTTCCATGTTCGGAATGATTCAGAACATTGTTATATATGAGAAACAACTGTAAATGGTACTGCTGTTTACGTCTCACCCTCCCCAGACCCCGCAATGGCGGGACCCTCATACACTGGGCTGTCCCTATAACTGTAAATGGTACGACAGGTTGTATAGTTGCTCTCCAACTTAAAAGACAATACCAATCTAGTAGACTCTAGATTCCTTTATTCCTCATCTAATAAAGAGAAAATATTCAATGCAACCGTTGTATCAATTACGTGGTATCACTAACCAATTGCATCTCTCTATTTACCCATCTAACCCCCTATTTCAAGGGAATCATCCCACATGCGCAGTTTCAAAAAATGTGAAAGGGGATAGACAATGATGTGGTATCCCCGCTTCATTCAATAATTACACATATAAATAAGGTACTATTTTTCCTTCTTCATTTTATTTTTTTCTTAATTTTTTATTTTATATTTTTTTGAGAAAAAGATGGCAAATTTCAATAAACAATATAATCAGGTACAATGCTCTTGAGCAACCAAAGAATTAACACAAGGAGGATATTCTTCCCACAAAATCGTATAATCATCAAACTTTCCTAGCACTCTGGTTTACCTATGCATCCTTTTTGTATGACAAACGTGTAAAAGGCTATACATTCAACAGTGTTATTGCCATATAAGTAAGTCACAAAAACCCAATTAACAAACATAACTTAATTGAAAAGCTCTAAAATAAGAGATCCATTGAAGTAGCCCAATCAAAGATCAAAACGTTCAAAGGCTTTGTTCAGATTTAAACCCTAACAGAACCAATAATGATCGATTACCACTACTTGATCACAAATTCTTTGGCACAAGTGATGTTGTTTGTATCCGATGTGTGTATATATACATACATTTATATATTTGTTTATCCACAGCTTTTGTAGCTATAAAATTCAGAAATCGAGGACAACAAATGCGAATGAAAATTGGTTATATAATTATATGTAATCAGGAAGAGATGTGAGAGAGAGAGAGAGACAGAGAGAGAGAGAGAGAGAGAGCGTACAAGAACAAGAAGATGTGCGTAGGCGGAACTTCTACCTGATCGGAGCTATCGCCGGCGATTCTCCGGGAGAAAAACCGGGAATTGTCGCAGCAGTGAGTATCCAAGAGTGCGGCGCGGCCCAATTTCCGTCCAAAACAAAATAGCAAGTGAAATATTTTACATTCTAATTTGTATACTACTATATTTTACTATCAAAAATGCTAGGGACACATCCCTTTCCACAACTCTTTTCACAATTAGGCTTTAAATGTGTGTACTCTGTGCTATGTAAATAGTGCATAAAAAAGTGTAAAAAATTCAAACAACACAGAGTACAACACTTTTAAAGCCCAGTTGTGAAAAGAGTTGTGAAAATGGTTGTGTCTTTAGCATTGCTCTTTTACTATATGTTAGGCAATTGTTATTTCCACTCCATCCACTACAAGAAAAAATGCCATTTATGTCACTTTTTAAATTGTTTTTATGTCACTTTTATTTTGAGTGACATAAGTGTTTCTCGTTGGTCTTTTTTATGTCACTTTTTAAGTAATTATGTCGGTTTTTTGAAAAAGTGACATAAAATCTATCATATTTATGTCAGTTATTCTACAACCGACATAAATAATGACACTTTTTATGTCATTATTTAAACAAGCGACATAAATATGGAGAGTTCATAAAACCGACATAAATAAAATTACGCGGTGGCAATTTTGTAAATAAAAGACACTTTCTTTCAACTTCATCTTCTCTTCATCCTTTCAAACCTAGCCTCCAATGTATACCAAACCCTTCCATCGCCGACACCACCATCATCATCCCCCTCGCATTCCCTCTAACTCTCCTTGCTCTGCACACACACACACACACACGCATACACACACTCGAAACCTCTCTCTCAGCAAAAACTGAATCGCCTCCCATAAACTTGCCAAAGACCCGACCGTGAGGCCCAAATGGCCCTCTCTCTCGACCCCAAAGATTCCTCTGCCCACATCATCAAAATCTTAGCGGCCTTAGCCCTAGATCTTCTCAGCCACAAGTCCATTGCCCTCAAATCGCTCGAAGCCACCCTATCGTCGTCGTCCGTGAAGTCACTCTCCGGTAGGGATTTAAATGTATCTATGTCTATGTCTATATATATATATAAAAGGAACAGTTGAGTGATTAAAAAAGTTCAGATCTTTTGATGTAAATCAATACAATTTGTGAGAAAAATTGGTGGTGGTTAGGGTTTTGAATTTGTTGGAAATCGAGAGAATTAGGGGGTTTTGTTCAAAAAAATTTGAAGATTTTCGTGCTGTAAGGGTTCGATGTAGAAATTGAGAGATTTGTGGAAAATGAACAGTGAATCGTTCGAGGTTTAGTGGAAATTTGGGGAAATAGTTACTTGGTTTTGTCAAAATTAAGCAATGATTCGAGTGGAGAGAGAGAGAGAGAGAGAGAGAGAGAGAGAGAGAGAGAGAGAGAGAGAGAGAGCATGATCTGGGTTTGAAGAGAGTAGAGAAGAGAATTTTGCAGCAAATAAGGTGCGTATTCTCTCTTTCCCTCTTTCTCACCGTGTTGACCTTTGTTTGTTGTTTTCTCCATCTATGGCTTCTATTTCTAAGTCTATGTTGGCGGTGCTTAAGAGATAGCTGTTTTTGACTTGTGATGACTGGTGGTTGGGTTTTGGCTTTAACAGAGTTTAGTTTCTCTTCTTCGTCTTCTATTTATCTCTTCTCTGTGCCTTCTCGACATCGAGAACAATAAATTCAGCAGCTTGCTTTCGGTTGTTGGATTTAAATTCAGCAGCTCGCTTTCGGTTCTTCGATTTGAGGTAATTTCCTGATCTTATCTTCTATATTGTGAAATTAGGGTTGTTGGGTGTGCTAAAAGTTGTTCTTCTTTTATTCCAATCAGATTTGGGTTTTGTCAATATCCTAAAATTGGTTCTTGTTCAATTCTAACAAACCTGCACTTTGAGGATTTGGACTCCTTTCAACGTTTATTCACAATGAGTATGTGTAGTTCAAAAAGTTTAAGGTTTTGAATTTCATTTTTGTTTACAGAAAAATATAGGGGTTTCAATATTGGTTTGAGGTTTCAACAATTTAATGTTTGGGATTTTGCTAAAATTTTGATTTGCGACTTGCGAAACTGTTTGGGGTTTAAAACAGATCTTTCAAGACTTTCACAAAATTTCACAAAATCAGTTGGGCTTGTTGAGAGGATTAAAATAATCCATAATTGGGTTGCAGATTAAAATACTAAAAAAAATAATGGGTTTGTTGCTATTCCAAAACGCAGCAGCTCTGTGATATAGATTATATATAAGTTTGGGAAATCTTATTCTCAGTTTAATTTAGCGATTTGGATCTTTTGGTTCAACTATAGTAAATTGTTGGGTTTTATTGTGGTTTTGGCTCTCAATTACTGGAGGGTATGAGTAATTTATGAAGAATATTCAGTTGTTGTAATTGAACTTAGGTCCAGTCAAGAATATACAATTGAAGCTAATTGTTCTGCATATGTATACATAGATGCACTTACTATCAATTATCATAAATAAGAGTGTGTGAAAAAGTATGGAGAAATCTAATGGAGTTGTGTACCAGAAGAACCGTGAATGCTAAGTTCTGCATTTATACTCATAGATATAAAAATCCTTTTTCCTTGTAGTGATTTTTCACAAATTCTCCATTCCCTTCCCATCTCCTCCCATCGGCCGACACCACCAACATCAACCCTCACCATCGTTGCAACACTGATAATCGAAATCGGCTCCATAGAAAGTTCCTTCGACCCCTCTCTCTCGCTCTCTCTCTCTCTCTCTCTCTCTCTCTCTGGGTTGTTCACTCTTGATAGCACTCATCAGGCTATTGCTGGTACAGATTATGCCGGTGGACTGCAGTCAATTTCATTTTTGGGGACCTTGGCAATCTTAGCACAGGTTTTGCTTCAGTTAGGAAAATCTCCCTGCAACTTTTATGATTGGAATTTTGTTGCTGTAAGTAAATCCTATATTTTTGTAGCTGCATATTCTTAATCTGGAAAAAGTTAGAATTTAAAAAAGACACTTTTGTGTTCATAAAGCCTGAAACTTTTTTCTTTGTTTATTATATCTTCAAACTAGAGTAATTTGGAGGACTAACATTCGTCTGGAGACTTTTGTCATGGCTTACTGTCTTTCTCTATATCTATATCTTAATTTTCAGATGTAAATTCTCACATACTAACATGGTGGGTGTGTAATGCTTTATGTTGCAGGCATTCTTGCTGATATTCTTCTCTGAATTAAGGGACAAAACTTTTTTTATTGCGGTAAGAGAGAACCAATCAACCGCTTTGAAAGTCTAAAAGTTCGTAGTGTATTTTTAATAATGCTTTCTGAATATAATTTGATGAATTCATGTTTATATATAGAAATCTCGGTAACTAGTGTATTTTTCCCTGCGCAAACTTTAGTATCTATACCTGATCTAGAGAGTCCTACACATTACTCTTGTATTCTCCATCAGATTTAGGAACTGAGTTTTCAATTGAATTTTTTTGTGTCCAAATCCTGTTTCTCGAGTACGATTTTGTTGTATTAAATGCTTGTTACCTTACTTTTATTTTTATTTTGTAGTCTTTTTAACTGGTCAGTGCTCCCATGCTTTGCTAAATTAAAGTTTGTTTTGATTTCTTGAGCAGGCACTTTTAGCGGCTAGGAACTCTGGTGCCATTGTTTTTCTTGGGACTTTTGGAGCACTTGGGTATGGTTTTCTGCTTATGCATGGTAATTTAGATGGAATTTGCATTTTAAGCCTCCGCTTATGCTTCGTTTGGTTTGCATATTCGATGAAGGACAGGAAGAGCAAGGCGAAAATAATATTACAAATTTGGAATATTCAAAGATAGTATAGAATTAAGAAAAAAGAGAAGGGAGATGACATCATTGTATTATAATATCATATTAAGATATCCTAGAAGCTGTTTTATTTTATTAGGGAAAGGACATAGTTATGGTGCATTTGCTACGTAATTAATTTGAGCTTACTACTCTAAATGTGGAGATGGAATATTTATTTCCTTCAGTTCATACGGTGTCGTTGTTTCCTTGGCAGAGTGATGACAATGATCAGTATTTCTGGGATGAACTTTTCATTATGTCGATGATATCCTTCCGTTCAGGTAATTCCCTCGAGATTCTTAGTAACTTCGAAACTTTGAACAAGTGGAATCTCTAAATAGATGACATACTATAGATGTTTAATTGATGGTATATTATTACACTCAGCAACCTCTGGATCCAATTTATTAGATATTTAAAGGCATTTTCGTCATTAACTAGAAAATAACTCAGTTTTGCTCCGTTTGTTTTTACTGAAAATGTTCTATGCTGGAAAGCATGTATCATGTAAAATGTTTTACATGAAAAAAACGTTTTCCTTCTTATTTTGCAGTGTTTGGTTGGCATTTGAAAAATATTTCACCCATAGCAAAACGATGCACTTTTAACCACTTTGATAAGGTTAAATATTGGTTTTAGGATTACATTGTATTAGTAATTGTTCACCCATAGGCCATAGCAAAACCTTTGTTGCCGAATTCTCGGGGAATGGTGCTGGGATTTTGGCCGCTGCCAGCACTGTCATCATCACTTTCCTGCTAGTTTTTGTTGCCGAATGGGGTGATAAATCATTTTTTTCAACAATCGGTAAAGTGATAATACGTAAAACCTTTATTTTATTTTATCGCTGATCACTAATGGCCTGCAAAAAAATACTTACATGATGTGGAAAACATAAGCCTCTATCCCACATTTGATATTCTTAATATTGGAGACACTTATTTCCCCATATAATGGTCACCCTTCGCGTACCCTGATCAACGACAAATTCGTATAGAATGTGTTCATTTTGGAATCGTTTTGCACTCCCATCTGAGAATGTATGAAATGCATTCTAGTTTTTTGTCAAATTCGAGTGAAAACTCAAATCAGAATATTATATGATAATGTTACGTGCACAATTAGATTGAGATAAATTTCACGTACAAGCTGAATTCTTTATTTTTCTCATGTTCATTCATGTTGAAATCTGTGTCTTGCACGTGAAACCATCCTGTTAGCATTCCAAAACTACATAGTGATGCTGGGCAGAAGTGTTATAATCCCAACATCACTCTTCCCCTTAATGGGTGGAAGTGATGTAAGTTGGATTATATTTAGTTTGTACCCTTTCCTATCTATTTGACTTTTATATTCATGTGGTCAAATTTTGTTCTAGACCTGCCTGGTGAGAATCATTCAAAGGAAATGAACAGTTTCTTAACATATTTGTTTGATAATGTTGTTGCGTGCAAAACTAGGGGGACAAAGCACTGGTGATACAAACTCTTCTATTTGTAGCTGGCATTAAGACACTTCTCCAAGCACTTTTTGGAACCAGGTTGCCGGCCATCGTAGGAGGTTTCTTTTCCTATGTGATTCCCATACTTTACATCATAAACAATTCATCACTGCAACGAATTACCGATCCTCATGATGTAAGTTCTTGTCCTCTCCCATGTTTGAGAACTTTTATAAATTTTCTGAGTCAAAGTTGTCGCAAAAGTTGTATTTATCCATGTTAGAATCCGTGGCATTTCATATAACTAGTTGCTCTGAGAGATGTCCCTATTTTTGAACGTTTTCCTGTGTTGATCTGTGTTGAAATCATTTGGGTATACGCCACTGTACTGATTACAAGCGAGGCCTATTGGGACAAACCTTATAAAACTCAAGTCAGTTGTCGTACAGATAGAGTGAATCTCATATCATCTGCACCATGGTAATGCTATATGAGCGATTTTATTTTTCTTGATTGTATGCTATGTGCTTGCTGCTTCTAAAATTCCTTTTGATGCATTTAATTCAGGTTCAAGTTCCCGTACCCGCTGCAGTGAGGCCCACCCACGTTTTTTGCAGGACATTCCTTTGCTATGATGTCGGCAGTTCTTGTGTCAATGGTTGAGGTATTAATTGGCTTCCATAATCCTGTCTTTATTCTCTTAATACTCGATTAGAAAACCATATTACATGCGAGTTGTTCATTTCAAATCATTAGTGTGCTTGAAGAGAATTGAGTTCTATAAGTTCTTCTACTCGAGCTTAGCCAAAGAAATGATGTACCAAATGGTTGTGACTTTGAAAACCACTTTGCTTTTAGAAAGAAAAAAAAAACACCTTACTCACAGTAAATTATTTTGGTGCTATTGCTACACTTTTGAAATCCAATTACTCTCAAATTATTCCCTGAAACATGTTAGATGTATTTAACTCTAAATTCAAGGCCAAGGGTAATATGGTTAAGTAGTTAAAATTTTACACTTTTAAGATGTTGCCAACTTGCGACCAAACTTCATATGAAGATGCACTTCGTAATTCAAAAGCACTTCTAAAGACGCATTCACCAAACAACCTATATTTTAAAGGACATGTAGCACAGTCCGTCCTATAAAGCCTCTCTCTGAAATGGACTTATACTTTCAAAAGTTGCGCCAAACGCTTCTACATCTCTTGATTCACTTTCAAATTCTTGTGTGGAAATTGAGGTGATCTTTCACATTTGTGCTGACATGGGCATGTCCAATGTGAATATTATGTATGCTAGCGTGAGTTTGTTCAATTTAGATAAATGGCTATATTCGATAGCTCATGCTATTCGATCCAGCACTAGTTTTCTAATTTATTATCACATATTTACCTTAAGACTCAATCAAGGAAGGTGGCAAGCCAATTGAGGATCGATGAAAGGAAAACATTAACAAAATCCATCAACCAAACATGGTCATAGTTCTAGGGTGTATTCATCTTTCTAGTTTTATGTAATACCCTGTATTTTGGTATATTAATAAGACCTGGTATTTCATTTCTATACTCGTATAAACTTTCTCTTCCTTTTGGTGAAATTTTGATACCAATCGATTGATAAGTTTTCCCAATCGATTGACACTTTTTAGATACCAATCGATTGACATGTTCCCAATCGATTGACATTCTACCGACTAAAATTGATGACGTGTCAACATCCCAATCGATTGCCATCTTCTTCAATCGATTGACATTATTTCCAATCGATTGACATCAAATATCTGTCTTCAATCGATTGACATAGAGTCCAATCGATTGACATAAGCTGAGAAACATTTTCTTCTTTCCTTCAGCTTTGAACGTGTGGCACTCTTAACCCCTATATATACTTGCTCATTTGTGGCCTTGGGCCAAGTTTTGGCAGCCTTGAGAGAGAGAGAGATACATACTCTCATATATATATATACACACATATATTGTATATATATTACACACACACACTCTCGGGTGGAGAGAAGGAGAAGAAGAAGAGGAGGAGAAGGAGACCAGAGAGAGAACAGAGACGGACAGAGAAAGAGAGAGCAAAGAAGAAAGAGAGAAGAAAGAGAACTCACCATAACCGCCGCCGCGGAGCTCGGGACGCCGTCAACGGAACGCCGGGAGAGGTGAGTTTATTAACTCACTCAAAGAGGATTGTTTTTGTGTTGTTTATGTGTGTATAATGACGTGCATGAAAAGGAAAGAGAACCCCAACGTTTTTATAATAAAAACCAGCAGTTTTGAGGAAGAAGACAGAGTTCAATCGATTGCCATTGGATCCAATCGATTGGATGATATTCCAATCGATTGACATTAGTTCAATCGATTGACATTATTTCCAATCGATTGACATTAGTTCAATCGATTGACATTATTTCCAATCGATTGGGAAGAGCAGAATGTTGTTTATCTATTGTTATATGTTATGAGCTGATTGTAATGTACCCAAGCTGTTAATGGTTGTACCATACGTGATATTTGATATGTGCTTAGTCAACATGATACTACGTTAGCCTTATATGATGTTTATGTTAATGTTACAAGATGAACTGTTTATTATTTACTGTCGATATGAGATGCTCTAATGGTTAAGTAACTGCCATATGTTATTGCCAAACTGAATAGTAGAACGGAACACGACAGCATGTTAATAATGAATTAATCAGTAGATATGTTGAATACAGAGCATGTGGTATTTCCTGTACTTAGTATATGAGCATTTCACAACATGTGTCAGCATGCATGGGATAGTGATGTGAAGAGGTAAGAAGATCTGATGAGAAATGGGATATTGATATGAAGAGATGAGAAGATATGATGAGAAGATATGATGAGAAAGGGGAACTGTGATTTATATGGAATAATGAGATATGTGTACTTTGGATCCGTGGGATCAACGACTGACGAGTCGGGTGGACGTGGGATGGTTAGAGTTCCTAGTGCGCCTCTCACTGTTGAAGACGTCCAGTGATGCGTATGCACTGTTGAAGACGTCCAGTGTACCGTTGAAGACGTCCGGCTAGTGCTCTAATGTATTCTCAGCTGTGTAGACGACCAGTGAGGGTATACGCATCGTTGAAGACGTCCGATGTGCCGTTCTATTGTTTACAGATAGGTGGTACCGTGTAGACGACCGGTGACCCTATCAAGGGATTGTGTGACCTATTGCCTAGTCGGGTGATTCCGATTGGCATTATTGTATCGACGAATGGATACTGATTGACATTAATGTATCGACTTATGGATACGGATGAGAATAAGGATATGAATATGAGAATGGTTAGTATGATGATGGTTCAGTCGTGGATTCAGCGTCCCGACATAAAGGTAAATGCATGGGTGGTTGCATGGTCACATGCTTGGATTTAGTGAATACGTGATGAGATATATATGCCATGATGTTTATCCTGGTCATTACTTAATATGATTCCTGTTATCATTGATTCATGTATAGTTTAATCAGACCTCTGCTATGTCCGTGAGTGACGCCATTGTTAAGAGATTAACCGCATTTTAAGATGCTGAACAACAACGGTGAGGAGTGTTGTTTAATGTGCTCACTCAGCTTTGTATCCAAAGCTGATGGCGTTCATGCCCTGGACATTCCAATGTCTAGAGCTTCGCAGGACTTGAGGATGAGATACGGATATTCTGCCGGTCTTGGAGCTGAAGGCTTGGAGACGAAGACGTGCCGCTTTGTAATAGTTAGTTGGTATATCTTTTATACTGCTGTTGTTGTTGTTATAGGCTTCAGACTATAAGCCAGCTGCTGTAATAGTTTTAGTAGACTTTTATAATTGGTACTTGGGCATCTGTTGCTTCCAAACCTTTTATAGTTTCCGCTGTAGCCTCTGATTTATGTTAATAAGATATGTTCTATGAATAGCATCCTCCCTATCGTGGTGTTTGTTGGTTGATTAGATGACAACGCGGTTATTCACCCGTCATTCCCTATGGACCCATAAAGGAAATTTATTTTTCTCTATTTATGCTGCTCCGGGGCGTGACAGGATTTTTGGTATCAAAGCCTAGGTTTTAGTTGTTAACCGCTTGTCTTTTGTGATTAGAACCCGAGTTCTCAGATAATATCGATAGCATGAGGATTAGCTGAGATGAGATAGAACTGTTATCTTGTCACGCAGATAAGAGATTGGAAGAATCCATCTGAGGATGTTTCTTTGGAAGATAGTAACTGTTGGAACCAATAAGAGTATGGATAGTTGACTTCACGGAGAACAGGCGTTGAGAGTTAGTTGTGGTTGTGGATAACCTAAATATAGAGCCGTTGGATGTTAGACACTGACAAATTCCTGAGCGATGTCGGAACAGTCAGTATGTCCTAGAAATAGAAAGAGGTTAAGGATAAGATTATCCTGTTACCTTGAGCCTCATGTTAGTTGAGTGGTCTCACATGTTAGTTGAGCAGTACTTGTAGCTTGGAACCTGAGAATAGAAATAGAATGTTTAGATTTGACGTTACGCGTAGAACCTATAGTTTCGTAACCCGTGTCTTGAGCATAGATATATTGGAGTACGCTTGGTAGATAGACTGACCTCTATGGTTATTTTCTTATATCCGTATTGCTTAATGTGATCGTATTATATAGTGGTACTATATATTGGTTACCACATGTTTTGTTCTTGCTTGAGCTGTAAGATAGAATGCGTCTGACCGAATAGTTTTTTTCATTTGTAGGTAGCAACATTGAACCCTACCAGCACTCGTTATGGTTAGGACGACTCGAGGAAACCAGGGCCAGCTGAATGGAGTACCTAGTGTAGTGCCTCCTGAGATAGATCCCACAGGAATGGTCGGAGTTTTCATTCGTCGTATGGAACAAGTTATCAATCGTGCAGATCGTGTCATCGGCAATGAAGCACCAGTACGACAAACAAGAGTCAAGTTGCTAAAGGAATTTTGTGCTCTTCAACCAGAGACCTTTACCGGATTAACGGGAGCATGGCAAGCTGAGCAATGGATTCGACAGATAGAATTGATATTTGAGGTACTTGGATGTACTGACGTTGAGAAAAGACATTTGCCAGTATTTCAACTGACGTTCTCAGCAGCAGATTGATGGGACGCAGTGAAAGCTACGATAGGTGAAGAAGCTGTAGGAAGGATGACTTGGGAATCATTCAAGACTCGATTTCTAGAGAAGTACTTTCCAGAATCTGAGAAGAACAAAAGGGAGATGGAGTTCATACGATTAGTTCAAGGTTGTTTTTCAGTGCCCGAATATACAACTCAATTCGAGAGGCTATCACGATTTGCGTCGCATATGATCGATACACCAAGAAGGAAGATCAAAAGATATCATCAAGGATTAGTTCCGCATATTCGTCATATGACTATAGGACATTTAGATCAATCTTTCGAAGCTTTGGTAGAAATGGCAACGAAACTGGAAGACGACACTCAAATTTGTGAAGGACAACACTTTGATCAAACATTTCCAGAGTACGATCAGTTTTTCATAACAGATCAGAGAGGAAGAGACAGTCAGGTTGTGTTGGCAGCTAACCAAGTTCAACAAGGAAACACAGAGAGAAGTTACATAAGCAACCGCCAGAAGCGTAAGAGGATGGGGAACGACCAGAAAGAATCAAAACTAATGACGACTCCAACACAGCACAGAGAATGAGATATCTGCTACAATTGTGGAGTACTAGGATACCATTCCCAAGAATGCAGAGCAGCAAGGAAATCTAATGGACGGGGAATACGATGTTTTAACTGTGGTAAATTTGGTCATGTCCGTAAGTTTTGTCCAGAATTAGAAATGCAACACAATGCTCCATCGCAACAAGTATCACGAGGGCAGACTCACCATACAAATAATTGGTCTCAACTTAGACAAGGACGATAGACAGAAGGTACAACACTCATCACCTACATCATGTATTATATATGATCCCGATATTGCAGGAAGTTGGGTATTTGTTTGATTTGATTGTAAGAGGATTAGCCTACACCGTAAATTGTCGTTACCGGAACAATTCATTTGACACTGATCAACAGTAGTTATCCAAGAATAAATATAACATCATTTGCATCCCTGTATAACACCAATTGCATCCCTATAAGACTTCAAATGCATCCTTATCTGACGTCAATTGCCTCCCTATCGAAAGACTATGCCAACCATTGGTATGTTGGACAGAGACTAGAGATGAGGAATCTAAATTTGCTTTAGATGTAGCTTTGACAAGAAAGGAGGAACTAGAAGATTGCGAGTATATGAGAGAGATACTAGTGACGCTGAGACAACACCAGAATTACAAGAGTACCATAGAAGGATTCTTTTCGACACCGATTGTCTGTTGCTTTCATCCAGTCAAGAAGTTATACACTCACAATATCAGTGTATAGCCCAGCCTCACCTATGTAATCAGTACGTAGAAGCAGAGCGAGTATTCAACGGATGGTACAAACTCGAGAGATGATTATATTAATAATACATGGGAATTTGGAGACACATGAGGAAATTCGAATCAACAACTACGATATTAGAGTTACGAATGCTTTCAAGTCAATATCCTGAGGGACGACGATAATAACACGGGAGTTAACAAGGACGTCGTGTGCAACACGAGGCTGACTAATAACATTGACGATCGTAACAAGAAGTCCAGAGATAAGAAGACAGTCAACTGATGATGCAGTAGAGACATTGTCAACACAGTGTGAAGCATCTTCGAAACCAGAGTAGACGGCAACGCTTCGCTACAACTTAGACGGTATTAGAACACTTGATCGATAGAACCCTTACACCGTAGAGTTTGGCACGAGTAAGGAATCTTGTGTGTCTAGAGATTTGCTGTTTCAGATTCATGAGATGATTAGATTGTGCTACCTAGAACTTTTCTCGAAGTTCGACATACGAATTTTCATATAGCTAACCCAAGGATTGATAGTTGTTACCCTAGCACTTATAGATCGTTGATAACTTTGCATCGCGTGTTTAGAACTTAAACCTTTGGCCGCTGATGTGATCGTTTATGTAAAACGAGAACTTGAGCATTTTAGAGTATGTCTTCCGAGATGATTTGTGTGTTTATTTGAGGGCCTACTGCTTCAGATTTCGAGGACGAAATCTTTTGATGAGTGGTGGATGATGTAATACCCTGTATTTTGGTATATTAATAAGACCTGGTATTTCATTTCTATACTCGTATAAACTATCTCTTCCTTTTGGTGAAATTTTGATACCAATCGATTGATAAGTTTTCCCAATCGATTGACATGTTCCCAATCGATTGACATTCTACCGACTAAAATTGATGACGTGTCAACATCCCAATCGATTACCATCTTCTTCAATCGATTGACATTATTTCCAATCGATTGACATCAAATATCTGTCTTCAATCGATTGACATAGAGTCCAATCGATTGACATAAGCTGAGAAACATTTTCTTCTTTCCTTCAGCTTTGAACGTGTGGCACTCTTAACCCCTATATATACTTGCTCATTTGTGGCCTTGGGCCAAGTTTTGGCAGCCTTGAGAGAGAGAGAGATACATACTCTCATATATATATATACACACATATATTGTATATATATTACACACACACACACTCGGGTGGAGAGAAGGAGAAGAAGAAGAGGAGGAGGAGGAGACCAGAGAGAGAACAGAGACGGACAGAGAAAGAGAGAGCAGAGAAGAAAGAGAGAGGAAAGAGAACTCACCATAACCGCCGCCGCGGAGCTCGGGACGCCGTCAACGGAACGCCGGGAGAGGTGAGTTTATTAACTCACTCAAAGAGGATTGTTTTTGTGTTGTTTATGTGTGTATAATGACGTGCATGAAAAGGAAAGAGAACCCCAACGTTTTTATAATAAAAACCAGCAGTTTTGACGAAGAAGACAGAGTTCAATCGATTGCCATTGGATCCAATCGATTGGATGATATTCCAATCGATTGACATTAGTTCAATCGATTGACATTATTTCCAATCGATTGACATTAGTTCAATCGATTGACATTATTTCCAATCGATTGGGAAGAGCAGAATGTTGTTTATCTATTGTTATATGTTATGAGCTGATTGTAATGTACCCAAGCTGTTAATGGTTGTACCATACGTGATATTTGATATGTGCTTAGTCAACATGATACTACGTTAGCCTTATATGATGTTTATGTTAATGTTACAAGATGAACTGTTTATTATTTACTGTCGATATGAGATGCTCTAATGGTTAAGTAACTTCCATATGTTATTGCCAAACTGAATAGTAGAACGGAACACGACAGCATGTTAATAATGAATTAATCAGTAAATATGTTGAATACAGAGCATGTGGTATTTCCTGTACTTAGTATATGAGCATTTCACAACATGTGTCAGCATGCATGGGATAGTGATGTGAAGAGGTAAGAAGATCTGATGAGAAATGGGATATTGATATGAAGAGATGAGAAGATATGATGAGAAGATATGATGAGAAAGGGGAACTGTGATTTATATGGAATAATGAGATATGTGTACTTTGGATCCGTGGGATCAACGACTGACGAGTCGGGTGGACGTGGGATGGTTAGAGTTCCTAGTGCGCCTCTCACTGTTGAAGACGTCCAGTGATGCGTATGCACTGTTGAAGACGTCCAGTGTACCGTTGAAGACGTCCGGCTAGTGCTCTAATGTATTCTCAGCTGTGTAGACGACCAGTGAGGGTATACGCATCGTTGAAGACGTCCGATGTGCCGTTCTATTGTTTACAGATAGGTGGTACCGTGTAGACGACCGGTGACCCTATCAAGGGATTGTGTGACCTATTGCCTAGTCGGGTGATTCCGATTGGCATTATTATATCGACGAATGGATACTGATTGACATTAATGTATCGACTTATGGATACGGATGAGAATAAGGATATGAATATGAGAATGGTTAGTATGATGATGGTTCAGCCGTGGATTCAGCGTCCCGACATAAAGGTAAATGCATGGGTGGATGCATGGTCACATGCTTGGATTTAGTGAATACGTGATGAGATATATATGCCATGATGTTTATCCTGGTCATTACTTAATATGATTCCTGTTATCATTGATTCATGTATAGTTTAATCAGACCTCTGCTATGTCCGTGAGTGACGCCATTGTTAAGAGATTAACCGCATTTTAAGATGCTGAACAATAACGGTGAGGAGTGTTGTTTAATGTGCTCACTCAGCTTTGTATCCAAAGCTGATGGCGTTCATGCCCTGGACATTCCAATGTCTAGAGCTTTGCAGGACTTGAGGATGAGATACGGATATTCTGCCGGTCTTGGAGCTGAAGGCTTGGAGACGAAGACGTGCCGCTTTGTAATAGTTAGTTGGTATATCTTTTGTACTGCTGTTGTTGTTGTTATAGGCTTCAGACTATAAGCCAGCTGCTGTAATAGTTTTAGTAGACTTTTATAATTGGTACTTGGGCATCTGTTGCTTCCAAACCTTTTACAGTTTCCGCTGTAGCCTCTGATTTATGTTAATAAGATATGTTCTATGAATAGCATCCTCCCTATCGTGGTGTTTGTTGGTTGATTAGATGACAACGCGGTTATTCACCCGTCATTCCCTATGGACCCATAAAGGAAATTTATTTTTCTCTATTTATGCTGCTCCGGGGCGTGACATTTTATGGTTTAGGATGTATAACACAAACTAGTTCTTTCAGTGTGTGTGCAGCCTGTGTGCTGCTAGTTTGCTAGGCTGATGCGCCTGAGCTGCTTGCTTGTACAACATGTGCTGTATTGGGCAGTGTGCTGCCTTCCTTGTAGTGTTAAGACCCTCCTCCGTCAATTTGAGCAATGGTTTAAGGTTGGTATAATACTTCTAGTTATGCAAATGAACATTCATGTAAACATATAGCATTTCTCATTCATAACATGGATGTAAATTCAATCTCTTCCCTATTGGCTGGAGCCTTGTGCCTCGAAAAGGGATTTAAGGAACAAGGTCTATTAGATTGGGCAAGTGGTAAAGCTTCCATACATGTGGTAACAAGCTAACAGCGTAGAGTTCAACTGTTTATCCATTTGGCTCCTTTTGAAGCACCACTTAATAAACTCTTGCTGTCCCCCTTAGCCAACAAATTTGTTTGAGTACATGGATATACAAAGCTGAATTTGCAGATTAGGATTGTCGATCCACTGATTAAGGTCACATTCGCATCCAATTTACCAATCTGTGACTATAATTTTGCTGAATACGTGCCCTCGTTTATCTAATATTGAGACAACTAGTAAAGATATGCAGAAACCAATCTGCACTTTTAAAAATTATTCCTTTGAAAATACAGATCTTTGATATATATATATATATAAGCTCATTTAATATATATATATATATATGCAAACACAATTGAAGAAACTGTCAAATCTCTGTATATTGGAAATATAAAAGCTTACTGTGTCTACATTACACTTTTTTCCTCATGTTGGATGTTGATTATTATGTCTTCCTCATTTGTATTTGGTATGTTGGACTTGACTTGACATATACAATATGCTAGTTGTTTATCCTAACTACTACCTACTAGGAGTACTTCATAAAGAGAATATGGAGACTCTGTTTGCTTCAAAACTAAAACTAATCTGCACCAAAAAAAAAACAACTAAAAATACTTTTCTATGCTAATTGTTGAGAAAAACAGTGAATAAATATGATGTTGCTTTAATTGTGAAAACACTTGATTATATAACTATTGAATATTGATGTTGCTTTGAAATAGGGGAAGTTCTAATTTTCTTATACCTTTGTTTCTTTTCCTCACTCTTAGAAATTGTTATGGTTTTGGCAGCTCCTGCAGCGGAAGGAGTATTTTGGTTAGTATGGAAAAGTTACCAAGCTCGCCCTATCTCGAACAGCTGGTGGATCTGTGCAGCAATTTGTCAATGACACTTGTAGTGTGTAAGTTCAACCCCTGCTTTGACCTTAAGTAGCAGCCCTTTGAATTAACATACTTCCCAAACAGTCCGAGCTTCAATTCCATATATCTTGTTTTTTTGATGTAGATTGATGAAAATGTGGCGAGAGAGATCATAAATCACAGATCGCTTCGACACCCAAATATAATTCAATTCAAGGAGGCTAGTTTTTTGATGAATATGTTATATGTATATGTTATCAGTTTAGCACTTGACTCGGATCGATTGTATATGTTTTTGTTCATTCCAATATATTAATTGGTTGATATTTAGATGAATCGATGAAATTTAGTAGTTGAAATAGATCATTAATTGAGTTGGATTTAATTTTGTACAGGGTGGTATTGTATATATGTACAGGGTGGTATATATTGTTTTTACAGGGTGGTATTTATGTCACTTTTACAGTATTTATGTCACTTTTAAGACTTTGATGTAATAATTTTGTTTTGTATTTATGTCACTTTTTTACTTTTATGTCACTTTAGGTTAAAAGTGACATAAATAAAATTATATTTATGTCACTTTTAAGTATTTATGTCACTTTTAAGACTTTGATGCAATAATTTTGTTTGGTATTTATGTCACTTTTCTACTTTTATATCACTTTAGGTTAAAAGTGACATAAATAGGTATTTATGTCACTTTTTATTAACAAGTGTGATAGTTTTATGAAACATTTATGTCACTTTTAAAACATTTATGTCGCCTCCATTTATGTCACTTTAAAAGTGACATAAATACCTATTTATGTCACTTTTTAAGTGACATAAAAAGCCTCCATTTATGTCACTTTTAAAACATTTATGTCGCCTCCATTTATGTCACTTTTTACTGGAAAAAAAAGTGACATAAATACCTATTTATGTCACTTTTTAAGTGACATAAAAAGCCTTTTTCCTTGTAGTGATCATTGAACTAATGCACTCTATGGTATTACTATCAGAGCATGTGGTATCATGTATGTAATGCATGACATACATGTATCACATATTTTAAGAATAGTACCATAGAGTGCCTTGGTTCAATGATGGGGTGGCAAATACATTATCCTATATTTTAAGGGTTATATTTGTAATTACCGAAAAGGGTAAAGAGAAGTTTTAAAGTATTTGTACTCAATTTATTATTATTATTATTATTTTTTTTATGGACTCAATTTTCTTTCTCAAGTGCATTGTTAACGTGTCACTTCCTTAAAAAAAAAATAACCAAAAAAAATACGAGTGTACTTTTGCTCACTCATTACTCACCTACCAATAATTATTTCACACGTGCTGTGTGTAATTTTTTCTTCACTCATTGTTCACCCACCAATAGTTATTTGACAAATGTCCATTTTTATCCTCATTTTGCTTCTATTCTATCAACACCATTATTAGATGAGACATGAATGAGACACATGTCAGGAACCTATTAGTAGGTGAACAAAAATACACTCAAAAGTACTACTCCTTCCATAAAAAAAGAGCAATGCTAGGCACACATCTCAAACCACACTCCAAACCACACACATTTGCTTTAAATGCATGTACCTTGTGATGTGTAAGTAGTGCACAGAAAAGTGTGAAAAATTCAAACAGCACAAAGTACATGCATTTAAAGCATGAGGTGTGGTTTGGAATGTGGTTTGAAATGTGTGCCTAACATTTTTGTAAAAAAATCACTAAAAGTTCAAAATTATGGGTAATGCTAATGTCAAAGCACAATGTGCTAATGCCAAAGCACAAAGTGTCACTAAAAGCTTTAGTAACACTTAGATATGTGCATAGTGTCACTAAAACTTTTAGTGACACTTTGTGCTTTGGCATTAGCACATTGTGCTTTGGCATTAACACTAGTCAAAATTAAAAAGAAATTGTTGAATGCAATTTATTTTCATATTTGAAACATTGTTTCTAGAATTGCAATTCAGTTCATAATTTTTAATTTTACCAAACCGGACCTAATTTTGTAGTATATACTCCAGTACTCCTACTTAACTCGAGGACTCACCTTTAAGTAAATTTTCTTTCATTTCACTTGTAGGCATATTTATACCTCTATACAAAACACATACCAATCTAGTTACAGAAATACTTGGCCTCAGATAAATTAAAATGGGTATTTAGTACCAGACAGATGTAATTGTTCGCCACAAAATTCTGGAATCTCATACACACACACACACATATATATATATATATCTTTATATTTTCACTTGACAAAATTATTTCCAACACGTCAACCAGGTGTAGGCTAATGGTTAGCTATATACTGGGATGAGACCCCGGACATACTGTGTTTGAATTACACAAGGACTGGCGCGATTTAGATGATGTGTGTGGACAGTTGTGGTTTTCATACATTTGGAGTATATCTTGCAAACTTGGGTCAAGTGGCCAAACATTTGTAAGAGTTCTTCTTCACAACTCCCCCCCTCCCCCCCAAAAAAAAAATAAAAAAGGAAAGAAAGAAAGAAAGAAAAAGGTTAAAGATAAATTTATTTTTGTAGACACTGCCCAAACAAAAAAAACGATTTTTATTTTTATTTATTTAAAACAACACCAAAGCAACGTCTAATCCTTCGAGTAGGCCTAGGCTCAATTTTTTTTCAGCAATATTATTGTTAAATATACTCTTTGTACCTTAAATTAGTGAGATTCAATTTAATTCGTCCTCTTTGGTGGAGCTACTTATGATTGTTGATTCATAAATTCGTTGGCTCGACAAAGTTTTTATTTTTTGGATTAATTTTGTGAAAGAGGGATGTTCTTTACTCTAATGGGTTTGGTTAATAAACTCTAACAAATGATTGATTAAAAAGTTTGGCCATAGTTACGGACTTTTATAATAATACATCTTTTTTTGGGTTAATTACATTCGAATCCCCTGTGCTTTGCCTTAATTACACGGACCTCCATCGCATATTGAGAAATTACACTGACCCCCCTTAAAATTAGTATTCTATAACACTTTCCTCTCCTTAAATTAATATTCTGTAACACTTTCCCCCTTAAAGTGTAAAAAAAAATACTAGACATATCACATAAAGGGGATCCGTGTAATTTCTCAAAATACGAGGGAAATCCGGGTAATTAAGGAAAAATAAAGGGGAGGTGAGTGTAATTAACCTTTTTTTTTTTTTTTTTTTTTATGTCTGCAGTCTTCGATTTTTAACATACGTAGGAAAGGCAATGTTAGAATCTGTATAATTATATTTTGATTTCTAGGACTAGATGTTTTAGCTCGTTTGTTCTATGAAATTAACTCATCTTTTGCATGCATGTATACTCTGTGTGTATATATATGTAGTGTGTGTGTGTGTGTGTGAGAGAGAGAGAGAGAGAGAGAGAGAGAGAGAGAGAGAGCTCTAAACTTGATAATGGGGAAGCCTCGGTGACAAAATATAGGTTGCGTGAAATGTTTGTCTTAACATCTAATAGTTTTGTACTTGTAGATACCTGAGTATATTGTCCTACGCTTACAATTGCTTAGTAGTAAGTAGCAAGCCTTTTAAGATTGTAAGTAGTAAATACCACTGACTACTAGTGCTGATAGTATTTCATTAATACCGAAGCCAATTTTAAGTTCATTGAGTATTGAATATTGATGATTCAGCAAGAAGTAAACAAGCTAGGTTTACCATGAACATGAATATATTAAATTATATGCAATATATGTGTTCTCTTCAAGTGAGTTAACTCATGTCTTCATGTTTTTCCACTGCATGACTTCCTAGATTTACTCGCTATCTGAAAATTTAGATTTCACGTATTGTGAGATTCCGTCCCACATTGGATAAATGTAAAAAATTAATCTGGTATATGTAGAACCAAGAGGGCTACTACTAACAACTTGGGTTTAAGCATTTTAAGGGCCAATGTGGTAGGCTCGTCAAGTTGTTGGGCTAGTGGATCTCTTGGGTCATTACAAATGGTATCAGAGCCAACCCTGGTCCCGTAAGGGCACCGTGGGCGGTGTGGCAGAGGAGTAGAGGCTCCGGAGAGGGGTAGAGGTCCCCAAGTAGTATACCTTGTGCACGCTTATGGGCTGCTCTGTGGTCACCAATGATCTGCTTCCACATCGACCAGGCAGGGGAAGAACTGGGCTAACGCGACGAGGATGCCGCGTCTCTGAGTGGGAGAGATTGTGAGATCCCGTCCCACATCGGATAAATGTAAAAAGTTAATCTGGTATATGTAGAACCAAGAAGGCTACTACTAACAACTTGGGCTTAAGCATTTTAAGGGTCAATGTGGTAGGCTCGTCAAGTTGTTGGGCTAGTGGATCTCTTGGGGCGTTACACGTATCCTTTACAACTTCTCTTGTTGACTTGTGTTTAGGATACACACATTGGATAGTGTACGACGTCTAACTATGACGAGCACGTAGGACCTGTGTCTCCTGAATTATTTAACATTATCGTACTGTGATCAGCTTTGAAATGTCATTTCTTTGTTTTTCCCTTTTCGGCAACCAACCGTGTAATGGGAGAGATTGATGTCTCCAATGCCTTATTAACGATGGATAGCATTAATCAACAAAATTTTGACACACTAAGGAGAACGGGAAGGTTCACTTTTGAAACCACCATTCGGGAAAAAGACACTCTTGTAGCAGAGTTTTTGGCTAGTGAGAAAAGCCAGGGTGATGTTTTAGGTAGTCCACTTTCTCTAGCAAAGGTATTATTTGTGGCAAATATTAGTGACTGGTTCTCTACGAGCGGTTGCAATTCCAGCGGCTGCTCATTGCAGAGATGTTGGTGTCGCTACAAATTCTTCTTGTGAGGTATTCAATCATATCATTTGATTGTTATTGGTGATTTGGTTCAGTTCATGCACTTCTATATATTACCGAATATAGACATATATACACAAACTGCCCATTATGGTTGGTGTCTTATCGGATATGCTGGAATCTGTGTGTTATCATTCATTTTTCTGGAAGAGCTCTTGGCCTTCAGCTAAATTTCATGTGTTGGTCTTATCAATGGTTGTTAGAATCCGTCAATTCATGCGAGTCAATTCGAGTTTCGTAGAACTTGATACGATTCACCAACTCACAATTCTGAACTTTGAAGTTTTAAGTGTTTAGAGCACAACAACAACAACAAAAAAAAAAAAACACACACACAAACAAATTTTAAGTGGAAAACTCTCAATATTGCGAGCCTTGATATTACATGAAACTTGTGTAAAATTGTTAGTTCGTTTATTTTAAGCACCATGCATGTGTTTTTATAGATATACAATATGTGCATTTCACAGTTCGCTACGATTAAGGATTCATATTTTTGGAAAACCATTTGACAACAATAATCTTAACCTTCTTGATGGTTTTGCAAACTGTTTGTTGAGCATAATCTGTTTTGGGTTGTAAAGCACAAGTTACTAGTGGTCTTCTTTCTTGTGGTCTTCAGTATTGGACCCCTAGCCATGCCAGTAGGCTTCTTTAAACATCGCAAGGCTTCTTAAACATCCATGGAAGAATCTGCTTCATCCATTGGGACCCCACACAGATGAAAACGTAGGGGAGGGTCTATTGCTGTGAGGCTAGACTCAGAGCTTGATGAGAGTACTAGAATTGGAGGTTGGGTAGAGATGAAAAATTCGAACCCCAGTAATTTACAATGGGCAATTACCATAGTCTGATACGCCTGAAGATGAATTCGGATGGGGTTTGAGCTTGGGTGGGTCCATCTAAGATCCAAAAAGTTGGGACCATTTTCAGGTTGAAACCTTTCTGAAATTCAACTTTGGTAAGAGATTCAGCTTGCTGCCGGCTCTGTTATATGTGATGGATGGGACTTCCCAATTTCCTGTCCTTATACTTGGGTCTACTTGGTCCTTCAAATCACTCCTCTGTAATTTTCCCTCGTAAAATTACCAGATTGCCCATAAATATCCTGGGCTATTTTTATCACTGCAGGGCCAGGCAATTCTTGGGCACTTTTGCTTACTAGTACTGTTTTAAACTGACTTCCATGTGATTGGATGCATTGCTTAGTGATTCCCTTTAATCCATAGACCAGTGAACTACCAAATTGGTGAAGCGGCCGGCTGTAGTAGGGCTAAACTAAATAATTATGTGCAGTGACAATCGTAGACTTTGTTGTTTTTGTCATTTTCACACTTTAGCCCTGGTGGTAGACCCTCTGTCATTTTTTGTTAGTTCTTTCGCTGTAAATCTTCTATACAGGGTCCAGAGAAAACCAAGACTAGTCCATTTGTAATACATATATGGGTGGGTCTTCAAAGATGAACCAGGGATAGAATTTAATGTTTGCTGTAGAAAAGATTGAAATTCATTTTATGCTGGTCTTGTAGGAAACTTGCTTGTTCTGTTTTATTGTTAAAACAATTTGTGCAGAGTTCAGAATCAGCATTTGTTGTAGTGTGTATGTATATAATTCTTCAACAACGATTGTAGTTTGAGTTGATTGATTGATTGGTGGCTTTGTAATCAATATTTTTTTTAATCATAGGTAAGGGTAGATTCCTTTTTTTGGGAGCAAGTTAAATATTCAATTTTTTTAGTTAAGACAATTTTAAGAAATAGCATAATCCACCATATTTTGTGGGTGGATGTTTGTGATGAAAGTATTCAGCCAATGCAGATTTGACACGTAAGATGTGATGTGGCAGGATGATTAGTGGATAATGATGGACCTTGAAACTGTTATAAGCGGTTGAAGATTGATTCATTTTGTTCAAATAATTAACTGATGGAATACACGTGTTGATCATCATGGAGTAATTAAAGGACAGTTGTCAATATGAGAAAATGCCACGGATTAGAGCAGTTATCAGTTTGAAGTGAGGAGGGAAAAATTCAAATCAAGATGCTGAGGCTTCGACATCTATAAATAGAAGGATTATGTATTCGAAAGGAATCCTTCGATCAATCATCAACATATATCTCTCAATACATCTACTGTATTGTTATCTAGATACTTAGATTTAGGAGTAGAACACCTTCGAAGTTATCTTCAAGGTTAGATTGTAGTTACTTTAATTTAATAAAAGTAGTTCATTACTTTTAGTCATTTTATTGTTCTTATTTAGGAGTAGATATTAATTTAGTCAGTTCGAAGTTCTTCAGTTAGTTACATCTTTACACAATTAAAGTCCTGTTCAAGGCATCGAACGTCACCACAATCTCCCTGGTGAGGCGCAGTTTGGATAATCACACATACACATTGGCAATTTGCTTGCCTGGCACGCTCGCACACACTTATAAATTTTCCAACCAAACATTTTTGGCACGCCCGGTGGGACACTAGTGTCAAAGGATGGCAAACAGAAACCTTCGAAGTAATAGGTCTGTTGATAATGCCAATGTTGGTGTTAATATTGCTGAAATTGGTGGTTCTTCACACCAAGATCCTCAGAATAGCAATACTGGAAATCATACAACCAATGAAAACCCAGAAGTGGGGGTTGAAAATTTAAATTCGATTCAAAATAATGGGAATGTTGATTCAGAAAATCAACATGATTTGGTAAGTCAATTGACACCAATATTTGATCACTTGGGAAATATGCTTCAGAATGTTAATGTTCTGATTACTTCCCTTAACAACAGTTTACCACAATTTGCACCAACAATGGTGTCAAGTGGAAATCCTTCAATGATTCGACAGAATGAAAGAGGCCATAGACATGGGTTGTTTCAGCTAAATTCTATGAATCATACAAATGGGCCTCCTTTTAGGCCTAATTCACAAGAAAGTTTCTATATGTCTGTCCTTAATAATACATTTCCAGTATTCAAAGGGATCCAAGGAAATCATGTGAATGGTCAAGATCATGGTCATAGAACAATAAATATCGAAGAACCAAGGCCTAGAGAAAACATGATAGGCCAGAATAGGAGAATAAATAATAATCCTATGTTCGAACTAGACCCTATTGGGATAGGAATGGGTCGAAGGAATGAAAATCTTAGGAGGATGGATAATAATCTCCAACCACCACCAGTACCACCAATGAACCATCTTTTTGGTCAGCCAGGTTATCAACAACCATTTAATATGGTTGATAGGAATGACATGATTAATTTAATCCATGAGGTTTGTGGACCTATGGCTCGGGGGGTACAAACTCCAGTTTATAGGAAGCCTTATCCTAATTGGGTTGATAGGATCGAATTCCCCAGGGGATTTAAATTCCCTACTTTTGCTATGTTTGCAGGGGATGGGAGTCAATCCACAGTTGAACATATAGCAAAATTCATCAGTCAGTGTGCTGATGTAGGAAATAATGAATATCTTAGGCTCCGTTTGTTTCCTAGTTCATTAACAGATACTGCATTTGCTTGGTTTACTAATTTAGCCCCTAATTCGATCTATAGTTGGGCCCAGATGGAAGAATCTTTCCATACTCAGTTTTTCCAGACAGAACCAGAAGTATCAATGGCTGATTTAGCCAGATTATGTCAAAAGCCTGATGAAAAGGCTACTCAATTCATAAATAGGTTTAAAAGGGCTAGAACAAAATGTAAAATCATGTTACCTGAACCTGAGTTTGTTAAGTTGGCTCAAAATGGCCTCGAATTTAGACTTAGAAAGAAATTCGACGCTTTGGAATTTAGAGATCTTGTTGAATTGACTGCTCGAGTCTCTAGATATGAAGCATTATTGGAAGAAGAAAATGAAAGAAATGCTTCTTCAATGAAAACATATTATAAGGATCCCAATTATGAGATAGACGCTGCAGAAATAATAGGCAAAGAACCTTTCACATGTAAGAGTCTTGTGAAGAAAAATGTTTCTGCTGAAGTATATAAATCTAAAGGATCCTTTAAGAAATATTCATTCGATGTTTATAGACTAGATGAAATATTTGATCACCTATTAGAAGGAAAAATTATTAAATTGTCTGATGGGACAAAATTACCTTCGAATGATGAATTAAAAGGAAAGAAATATTGCAAATGGCATAGTTCTGGGACTCATTCGACTAATAATTGTACTGTTTTTCGAGACAGGATTCAAGATCTAATCAAGAAAGGAAAACTGAAATTCCCTGAAAAACAAATGGGGGTTGATGAAGATCCATTCCCAGCAGTACAGGAGGTGTCAATCAATGTTCATGACATTTCCTTCGAAGATCTGGTCAAAGAAAGAGAGAGTGCAAAGTCAGAAGACCATGTGAAAAGACTCGAAGAAATAACAAGAAAAAAACCTGATGTATCGGTTTTCAACCATGAGTATGCAAAGAATCTATGTATTGGTTGTGGAAAAAGATATGCAGAAATCTATGATGAAAGGGTTGGAATCAAAGCAAGCAGGAAAAACAAGCAGCCTTTGTTCGAACAAAGAAAACCAAACACTTCTGGAGGACCTCCTTTCCAACCAATCATGAATGTTGGGAGAGGACAGTTTAGAGGACCAATTTATCAAGCTTCAACATATACTGGACCTATGACAGCAAGGTATGCCTCAAAACCAGTGGCTTCTTTTAAAGCTAATTTTTCAAGAAACTTTCATCTTGGAAGTCATGTTCGACCATCAAGGAACATGCAATATGTGAGGCCAGGATTCTCTCATACACCAAAGAAACATTATGGGGAGCAGAGAGAAAGGCAGATTCAGTTCATATCATCGAAAGTGGTACCAGCACATGTGGTGCAGGCTGAGAAAAATATGAAAGTATTTAAGGAATCACCAAAAGTTGGTGAACAGCACAATCAGGTGAGTCTATATTGGTACCAGGAGTGCCAAATTGGTTTGTTTTGCAAGATGATAGGGTAAAAAATATGATCGAACAGCAAGGCCCACAAAATAAAAATAGGATGATTAAACCTCCTCATGTGGAAAAGAATACATGGCATGTACTTCAACATCCCAAGGGAAAAAACCAGAACATGGTTCTTATGATAAATAGAACCCAACAGAGAAGACTGCAGAGGAAGTTTACCATGTGGAAAGAATTTTCTAATATGCAAGATAGAAACCAGGAGTTAGGAAGTGAAATGAAAAAGGATTTCAGTGATGATTCAAAGCCTAATCCTAGGTTCGATCGAAATCCAAAGGGTGATTCTGATACTATGTCTGAGGAAAGTATCATTAAAGCCAAAGTATTGGAATTAGAAAAGGCTATGAGTATTGATGATGAGGATGAAGCAATGACAATGGTGAAATCTCAGGATTTGGGAAATGCTGAAATGAAATTGGAAAATGAGGTGGTTAATGATGAGAGTATCCTCATTCAATTTGGTACATTTCCAGAACAAATGGAAGTTAACACTGCTACATTTGTGTTGCCAAAAATTTTCGAAGCAACAGAAGATCAACAGTTAGTTGAAGAAATGGAAGTGGAAACATCTACTGAGGATGTTTCTGAGGTAAATCTTCCTGAGTTTATTTTTAACGATTGTAATTTTGTTTATTCATTTGAAGAACCATCTGCAGAAATGACTAGACACCTTAAACCATTATACATAAAGGCTTGTTTAAATGGTGTTCTTTTAAACAAGATATTGGTTGATAATGGTGCTGCTGTCAACATTATTCCCCATAATACTTTAAAAAAGATCAATAAACAAATTTCAAAATTGATAAAAACCCATATTATGATTTCAGGATTTAATGGTGATAAGAAAAACACCAAAGGGGTAATACCCATTGAAACCATAGTAGGTTCAAATAAATCTAAAACTGCTTTCTTTGTAGTAGATGCTAATCCTAGTTATCATGCCTTATTAGGAAGAGACTGGATTCATGCTAATAAATGTGTTCCTTCTTCAATGCATCAGAAATTGTTGCTAGTAAAGGAAAACTGTGAAATTGAAATAGTGAAGGCTGATGTCCAGCCTTTTCATGCAAGTTCCAATTGTGTCGAAGCTCAATTGTATCAAGAGGATGTCAAACCAATTGACCTGAAAGAGTCAGAAGATGAATCCCCAGAAGAAAACTGGGACATTTTGGCTGAAATGCTATTTGGTTCAATTGAACCATTAAGTGATGACAAGATAATTTGATGACTCATACATCTATGGCAATGAAAGATGTAGAAGAGACCATTCAACTGGTCTTGCAAAAGCTAATGATAACAGATTTAGAGTCAAAAATTGAAAAAGATTCGACCATAAATTGGTCAGATTATGTTTTTGAAGAAGATTCACAAGAATTAAAAAATGGTGGCAAAGAAGAATTATCTGTATTGCCAGAGAATTCAATACAGGAAGTATCACAGGATCCTCTTTTAGAAGTTAATTTAGGATCAGAACAACAAAGAGAGTTACTTACTGAAGTTCTAAACTTGGAAAGTATGACCAGTATAAATTGGTTGAATTGTTGAAAGAATTTCAAGATTGTTTCGCTTAGGATTATGATGAATTGCCAGGACTCGAAAGAAGCTTAGTAGAGCATAAATTGCCTATCAAAGCTGGCTACAAAACCAGTGAAACAACAACCTCGAAGGATGACTCCAGAAGTCACTTTGAAGATTAAAGAAGAGATTGAAAGATTGCTTAAGGCAGGATTCATTAGAACTGCCAGGTATGTTGAATGGTTATCGAATGTTGTTCCAGTAATGAAGAAAAATGGTAAATTAAGAGTTTGTATTGATTATAGAAACCTTAATTTAGCCACACCTAAGGATGAATATCCTATGCCAATAGTTGATTTATTAATTGATAGATCTGCTGGAAATACTATAATGTCTATGATGGATGGTCACTCAGGATATAATCAAATATCTATTGCTGAGGAAGACATTCATAAAACTGCATTTAGATGTCCAGGTAGTATAGGTACCTTCGAGTGGGTACAAATGCCTTTTGGTTTAAAAAATGCAGGGGCTACTTATCAAAGAGCCATGAATGCTATTTTCCATGACATGATTGGAACATTCTTAGAATGTTATATAGATGATATAATTGTTAAATCAAAAACATTTGATGATCATCTTATTCACATGAAATCAACATTTGAGAGAATGAGATTTTTCAAACTTAAGTTAAATCCATTAAAATGTGCCTTTGGAGTCAGTACTGGAAATTTTCTGGGATATTTGGTACATAAAAAGGGAATTCAAGTGGATAAGAATAAGGCACAAGCAATCATTCGAAGTAAACCTCCTTCAACCAAAAAAGAATTGCAAAGATTTTTAGGACAAGTCAATTTTATTGAAAGATTTGTTTCCAATACTGCTGGAAAAACTTTGATTTTTTCTCCCTTTTTAAAATTGAAGGGTCATGAAGAATTGAAGTGGGAAGATAAACATCAGATTGCCTTTCAAGCCTTGAAGGATTATTTGGTGAAGCCACCAGTATTAATGCCTCCAAGAAAAGATAGGCCTATGAAGTTATATATTTCAGCATCAGAAGCATCGATTGGGGTTTTGTTAGCCCAGGATAATGATGATAAGAAAGAACAAGCTGTGTATTACCTTAGTAGGTTTTTAAATTCTGTCGAATGCAAATATTCCTTTATAGAAAAGTTATGTTTGTCTTTGTACTTTGCAGTTATGAAATTAAGATATTATCTTCTTCCTACTGAAGTGTATGTGATTGCTAAGTTTGATTTGATTAAGTATATGTTGACTCGACCTATTCTGAGAAATCGAATTGGTAAATGGATTCTGGCCTTGTCAGAATTTTGTTTATTTTATGTGCCACAAAAAGCAGTAAAAGGTCAGGCTTTGGCAGATTTTTTGGCTGATCATCCAAATTGCCTTGAAACAGAAGGGAATTATGAAATTGGACAAATAAATATTAGTCCATGGAAATTATGGTTCGATGGTTCAAAAACTGAATTTGCTGCAGGTATTGGTTTTGTCATTGAATCACCTGAGAGAATCAAGACCAAATATGGTTTCAAACTAGATTCAAATCAATGTACTAACAATCAAGTTGAATATGAAGCTCTTATCATGGGCCTTGAAACTTTGATAAATCTTAAAGCTACATTTGTAGATGTGTTTGGAGATTCCCAGTTGGTCATAAATCATATGAATGGGACCTATAAATGTATGAGTAGTACATTGAAAATATATTATGACACTACAATGGATTTATTATCCAAATTCGATAATGTGAACTTGTTGCATGTTCCTAGAAGTTTTAATGAAGAAGCTAATGATGTAGCTCAGAGAGCATCTGGATTTAAAACAAATAATGAGGATGTTGAAATAGGACAGGTGACTTATAGGAAATTATTACCAATATTGGTAAATAGATTATCTTTCGTTGGTATCCTAAATATAGAGGTTCATGATGATTGGAGAAAACCAATTATAGAGTACCTCTCAGGATATAATGAAAAGCTTGATCGAGGTATAAGGCTTAAATCTGTCAATTACATCTTGCATAGTGAGAAACTATTTAAAAGAGGAAGTGATGGGTTATTACTGGAGTGTTTAAGCAACCTCGAAGGATTAGAAGCCATAGCTCAAATTCATGAGGGATTATGTGGAGCTCATCAATCTGGAATTAAGATGAGATGGTTGCTTCGAAGACACAACATTTATTGGCCAACTATTTTGAAAGATTGTATTGAGTTTGCCAAACGATGCCAAGAGTGTCAGAAACATGGTCCTTTAAAGCATTTACCAACTGTTGATCTTCAGTATGTAGTAAAACCTTGGCCTTTTAGAGGATGGGCCGTAGATGTAATAGGAAAAATTAGTCCTCCTTCTTCGAAGGGCCATGGATTCATTATTTTAGCCACAGATTATTTTACTAAATGGGTGGAAGCAGAACCTATGCAAACTGTGACTCAATCAATGGTTGTAAAGTTTTTAGAAAACATAGTGTACAGATTTGGTATTCCTCAAACTATTGTATCTGATAATGCTTCTATATTCGAAGGGGATGTGATTGCATTTGCGAATAAGTTAGGAATTACAATGTCAAAATCAACCCCATATTATGCTCAATCGAATGGACAGGCTGAAGCCACCAACAAAGTCATAAAAGAAAATATGGCTAAAGTCATAAAAAATAATCCAAGAATATGGCATGAAATTTTGCCAGAAGTTTTATGGGCATATAGAACTTCAAAACGAACAAGTACAGGTGTATCTCCCTATGCCTTAACTTTTGGACATGAGGCAGTTTTACCTATTGAAATAAAGATTAATTCTCTTCGAGTGATGAAACAGAATCAGTTATCTTTGGATGATTATCAAACATCCATCGCTATTGAGTTGGAAGATATTGATGAAGAGAGAATCAAAGCTCTCAATAATATTTTGATACAAAAGAAAATAGCATCGAAGGCATATAATAAAAAAGTACAGCCAAGAACTTTTGATGAAGGGGATTTGGTTTGGAAGACAATATTGCCTATTGGATCCAAGGACCCAAAGTTTGGGAAATGGTCACCTAAATGGGAAGGCCCTTTCCAAGTTAATAAGGTTTTTAGAGGAAGATTTTATCATTTGAAAATTTTGAATGGGTATGTCCATTTAAGGAAAATCAATGGTAAATTTCTCAAGCAATATTATCCCACTATTTGGGAGGCAAGAAATTTAGAATAAATTCGAACAAGAAATTGTATTTCATAAAAAAAAAACAGCTATTGGTAAATTACAAAATCTACATTGGTATAGATTATTCATACCAACTTTGTTATGAATTGGGCTTTTAACCTAAAGTTATCCCAAGACCTGGTATACAGTTTTGATTGACTAATGATAAACTTTTGCCTTGAGATTGATTCTTGAGTCTTTAGAGGCTTCGATTCAAACTCTGTCTTTAAAACTTGAAGTTTTGCCTCAACACCTTGCTGTTTGACCTTCAGGTTTGCCAATTCAGTTTCTGCAAATGCAAGATCCTTTTTTAACTGATTCACTTTGGCAGATGCTTTTTCAATAGACATGTTGGTTCCTTCAAATTCTGTCAAAGTTCGATCCATCTCAAGAGTTTTCTCTGTTGTATACTCCATGTCAACTTCTAATTTCTTTCTTTCTTCAATGACCTTTTCTAACAAAAAGCAATCAAAATCAAAAGTTGACATGATTGCAGAAATTGTTTCCTTGTCTGGAACAGAAATGTTAGGACTTTCTAGCATAAATTGACATAAGATCTTCATAGCTCTTTGTACTTCCTTGTCTTCAAAAACCTCAAAAGAAATTTGACTAAAAAGCCTTAAGGTAGCAAGAGCAGCCACTGGATCTATTAAAGGTGTTTTTGGTTTGCTTCGACCTGTCATTCGTTGAAAGAATTCTTGAACATTAGTCGAAGTGACATCCTCCATCTTCAGAACAAATTTCAAACTCTTTTTAAAATCTTTGACTTCTTCAGGAGTCAAGTTAGGAGGAAGAGGCAGGTGAAATTCTTCAGAGCTTGAGGTAGCTTGAGATTTGAATGAAGTAAAAGTAGGAGCAGCTTTAGAATCAGAACTTGCACTTGGCTTCGAAGAGCTAACCCCAGTCTCAGGAACAGGTTCAACCTATTCAACAAAGAGTTAAGAATTATTTCAGAATTTATTTATGAAAAGAAATCAGAAGTCAAAGGGTTTTGGAAAGGATTTTGAATGTCTTATTACTGGTTGGTACTCAAATAATGTAGCATGAGTGTCCAAAGAAGAAGATATTGGGACTTCTAGGACCTCAGGAATTTGAGTTTTTGTTTCTGGATGGATTGACACCGTTTCATGCTCGGGATGGGGTGCCACCTCTGAAATGGGGACTGCTAAGATAGGTACTGTTTTTATGATCTCTGTACCAGCAGAAGGTTCATTGGCTTTGTTGGCCTTCTTTTACTTTCGAATTAATAAGGAGATTGGACTGGTGTCCTTTTCTTCTTCAGGATCAGCATGACCAGAGGTTACAGGGGAACTTTCTGTTGATAGGATTAATTTCCTCTTTGGTTTAGGAGATGATGGAGTAGGAGCCTTTGAAGCTTTCGAAGGGGTTTGAGCACTTGTTTTTGCTTTCGAAGCTCTGGTTGTTGGTGGAGAGCATTCTCCAGCTATTTCCCCTGTGTTATGAAGTCCAGGCAATCATAATTCAAAGTTTTTTCCATCATTTAAAAAGAAAAGGATTCGATAAGAATTGTAATTACCTGGTTGCTTCGAATCAATGTATCTTAGAAGATGGCATTTGTCCATCTCTACTGACATTAAATTTTCCCACCAGCTTGAGAAGGCAGGAGTACAAGTGGTATATACTGGTAAAGAAGTGAACTCCAAGTTACTGACTTTGTTCTGATAAACTGCTAATGCAGCAGTTATCACAGGTTCTGGCACCTTTGAATGAGTTTTATAAGCCATGAGTATATTGGCCTGACTTCTGATTGGGAGAGGAATTGATTGAGTAAGTCCAAATTGCCTCAAAAATTGATTGGGGAGGTAGAGTTCACCTTGAGATTTAAAGCTAAGGGTGTTCCCAAAGAATAAGTCCCTACTAATTAGGAAACTTCCCCATGCGGCTTTTAGTTCAAGAGCATTTGCTGCTCTATCCAAGATTTGACAAAGCCAGTGGGGGGAAAGAGGAGATCTATCTTCAGAGCTGTAGAGAATGTCGAATGGTTGGAATAGTTTGTTTGACCTCATTTCAGGAAGATTGAAGAAGAGAGAGAGACATTCTTTGAAAGTTTTATCAACACTTGGCAATAAAGTAAAAAAGATCCCATGGGCCACAGTATTAGATAGGGGTCCTAAGTCATGAATTTCTGGGAAGTAAGCATACAACCATAATTGTAAAATCCAAAAAGGACCACCTTGGGTGAGAATGAAGGGATCGAAGCATAAATCAGAAAAAGATCTATAGAGAGATCCTAGAACAAAAGGTGCTAAGGCTAACCTTCGACCGGCAGCCAGAGCTTTGGCAATATTAGAAAATTCGAGGACAACCCTCTGAGAAGAAGTACAAAATAGATGCTTCGAAAGCCAATACAGAAGAAAACAATAGTATTCTTTATCAGTCACTGCTCCTGATGTTTTTCTGTGGACAATTAAGAAATTGGTGTACCCTAATGATTTGGAGTCAGTGTTGATTGAAGGACTATCAGACTCAGCCATATAGGGATGAGCATCTTCCCCATGAGATAAAAACCCTAACAAATGACAAATATCTAGAACAGTTGGACCTATTGGACCAAATCGAAGTTGGAAATGATTGAAAATAGGGTTCCAGAAACAGAGAGTTGCTGCTATTAAGTTAGGACTGGATTCGATGGGAAATTTTGAAAGATTGATGGCATGGTAAATCCCTGTAGTGATTTAAATTTTCCTCCTTTTTTCCAAAATTCTATCTACCCATTCAGGCCAATCCTTTGCGGGTTTAGGCCAGTGTCTGAATTTCCAGTCATACTTGGGATTTGGGAGTTCCCGTTGGTAAGTCAAGCGTTGTTCTCCTAATCTAGGGTAATAGACATGGAGTCTTAAACTTGGAGCGCTTAGGCAAGGACCTACAACAATCGAAGATTCCTGGTTTGGAAGAGTAATGGGAACAAGAATTTCGTGAACCAGAGAAGTCTCTTGCCCACTCGAATAGCGATCTTGTTCATCTTTAATGATCTTTTCAAAATCATCGCAAATTTTTTGAAGTTGGGTATTGTCATCAGATTTTGTCATTTTTGGATTGCGAAGAAATAAACAGGAGAGAAAAGCAAAGTGCAAAATAAATGGGTTAGGGCAAAGCAAATTGGTGAAGATAGAAGGTTTACCTCTCTTTGTGCTTATCTATTTATAACCTTTGGTGACGTTTGGAAAGAGTTGCATTTATTGAAAAATAGCCGTTAGATTCGGTTAATCTTTTTGGACCGTTGTATCAAAAGAAAAGACATATTGGTTCAAAATGAACTAATCTATTTGGAGGAATATGAATGTTCCATTATTCATTACATTAAGAAAAAAAAGTGCAGTTACAATTTAAAGACATAATTGATAAAAGTGGGGAAACCCATAAGTAACTAAATTGTGAAACATAGCCCAATAATAGGCAAAATACTCTGCCTCTAGTTCTATTTCGAAACATAGGTTTTTGGTTTCTAATGCCAGTTTATCTTCACTTCGAAGGGCGAGGTAAGCTTCTTTGAGTTGTTCTTCATATTGGTTTAATTGAGAAGTGATCTTGAATAGAGCTCTGCGGAGATTTCGAAGTTCTTTGGCTAATGGAGTTTTGCCTCGAAGGGAAATACCAGCAGCTTTGGCTTCATCTTTGAGATATGCAATTCGACTTTCGAGATCGGGTTTCAAATAATGGGAAATGGTGCTTTCTTCATCAGAGCTGCCACAACCATAAATATACTTCTCTTTGAATTCTAGGACTTCATCAAGGAGTGCATTAGGGGTTTCTTTGAGTCTTTCATAGAGATCTAATAGGTAATTTAGATGATGGATACTTTCTTGATGATGAGAATACCATCTCATGTGGGATGCCAAAGTTCGAAGGGTGAAATCTATTTGAGTTCGAACAAGTGTTGAAATATCCCATTCATGACATAAGATGTAACAGCTCCATTCGAAGTTGATTCGAGCCCTCGAATTTTGCAGAATAGAGAATGGAAGATGAGAAAAGGCAACTAAAAGCCTTTGAGCTTGAATAATCAAGCATGGGGAGGGTGATGTAATGGATGGAGTGTGCTCGAATATAGGACCATGTCTACACAATTGGTCTAGCTTTAAAAAAGGATCATCAATGTCTTCAGTAGGATCTATCACTTGAATTTTGGTGACAGGAAAACCTAAAACAGAATGATCAAAGAGAAGTATACTTTCTTCATAATCTTTCTCGAAAAGTTTGCATTTTGAAAGGAAAGCTGAGGAGTAGTGCTCATTGGAAAATTTTTCATTAGATGCTCTTACATATGTGTGGATAGGAGGTCTGCCTTGAGGTATTAAGACATTACCTCTTTGAAGTCTCTCACCAGGAGGACTGGTTGAAGAAATCAACCAGGCATTCAACAGATTTTGCTCTCGAGAGAGACAATTTGAAAATGGATAGTATGGTTTTATTGTCCTACTTCGAATAACACCTTCAGTTTCAGGATATTTGAAGTTTGGATGAACAACTGAAGGCACTGTGATTGGGGTTTCGAGCTTCATTCCCTTGTAATATCCTAATCCTTCACCATGAGAAACATGTTGTTCCCAAGCAGGAGGGAACGATTGGTTATTGTAAATTGATTTAGAGGAGGTCGAGGATGAATGCTGCCTTGATGAAGAAGCACCTGGTTTATTTAACATCTCATGCCATTTTCCCCATTTTGAGTAAGAGAAAGGTTCGGAAGGAACCTCAAGGGGATCCCAATTAGTTCGAGGAGGAGTTTTAGGATGTTTGGTTGATAGCATCACTTCTTCGGGAAGATCGACAGGAAATTTATCGCTAACATTGAACGAAGATTGAGAAGAAGACATGACCAAGAGAATGAATTCAAAATAACAAGGGTTCAAGGATCAAGCAAATGCGATGATTTGGAATGAATTGAAGAGATGGTCATGCAATTTAAGAACTTTCAAAGATTGCATGAGATAATAACTACCCAGTATGGTTTGACCACGATCGCCATTATCTTTTTAAAATCAAAAGGAAAATGGTGCGGGGGGTAATGTTTGTGATGAAAGTATTCAGCCAATGCAGATTTGACACGTAAGATGTGATGTGGCAGGATGATTGGTGGATAATGATGGACCTTGAAACTGTTATAAGCGGTTGAAGATTGATTCATTTTGTTCAAATAATTAACTGATGGAATACACGTGTTGATCATCATGGAGTAATTAAAGGACAGTTGTCAATATGAGAAAATGCCACGGATTAGAGCAGTTATCAGTTTGAAGTGAGGAGGGAAAAATTCAAATCAAGATGCTGAGGCTTCGACATCTATAAATAGAAGGATTATGTATTCGAAAGGAATCCTTCGATCAATCATCAACATATATCTCTCAATACATCTACTGTATTGTTATCTAGATACTTAGATTTAGGAGTAGAACACCTTCGAAGTTATCTTCAAGGTTAGATTGTAGTTACTTTAATTTAATAAAAGTAGTTCATTACTTTTAGTCATTTTATTGTTCTTATTTAGGAGTAGATATTAATTTAGTCAGTTCGAAGTTCTTCAGTTAGTTACATCTTTACACAATTAAAGTCCTATTCAAGGCATCGAACGTCACCACAATCTCCCTGGTGAGGCGCAGTTTGGATAATCACACATACACATTGGCAATTTGCTTGCCTGGCACGCTCGCACACACTTATAAATTTTCCAACCAAACAGTGGAGCATGAAATCTTCAACTTTTGTTTAACTAGTATCATAATACCATCCGACCATAGAGCCATTATATGTTTACCATCCGACCATCCTTGGTTAATGGGTAAAGAGTAATGCTACACCCATGGGTCCCACACATGATCTTGGCTCTTGATTAAGGTGAACCTTACCTTATGAGGGTCTCACATAGGTCCCACACAGGATCTACTGAAATTAAGGGTCATGATTTGTTGGTTGTGGAAAAGATTGTGAAAAAGGTCGTAGAAGTAGCATTTTTTATGAGCAAAACATACATATCCATATGATTGAAACATAATATTTCAATGGCTTAACTACATTTTATTCCCCCCTAGTTTGCCATTTGAGTTAATTTGATCCCTGTAGTTTAGAAAGTGTCATTTTAGTCCCTCAAACACTTTTTGTGACAATTTTTTACTTTCAATGACAAAATTATTCGTTACTAAAAGACTTATTGGATTTATTTGACACATTTATAAAACTACAGGGATTAAAGTGACACTTTCTAAACTACAGGGACTAAACTGATACAAGTACCAAACTACAAGGGTGTAAAATGTATTTAACCCTATTTGAATCAGCCAAAAGGTCAAAGATGGTCAATCATAAAATTTTCAAATTTTCAGATAAAAGGTCCCGGTAATTGTTCATTGGGTCTCCCTTATGCTAAAAATAAATTTTAAGAATTTTTAAATGAAATGAATCATTGTGAAATCTAGAGGCTTTTAAGAAGAATTGTACAGAAAATTGATATTTTGCATTCGGAAGGAGAGTTGACTCTTTTTACTTAAGGAATTTGATTTTTTTAGATATTTTTATTGAATCCAATAAATACATAAATTAAACGACATTTACTTAATTACATTTTTTAGATTTTTTTTAGATATTTTTTTTATTGACATGAAATGAAATTAAGGTGTTGAGTTGCTATAAATAGTGCTGAATTGCTATGCAGTGGCAATCAAGAGTGTCCGAACGGTAGTCCGTGAATGTCGTTGCCCTTCATTAAGTGCCGCCCTGGGTGAATTTGCATTTTAAGCCAAAATTCCTTTTCAATCTTTGATCAAATGAATGCACCAAACGGTGTCTTTGTTTGTGTACGTGTTTACTACAATCAGGTCATATAAATCATGCTCCCACCATCCTTAATTGACCTATCTACCATTATCTTAGCCCCTAAGAAAATGAAAGTCTATAAAAAAAAATAAAAAAAAACTCATTTTCTCTCATTTGTTGAGGTTAATTGGAGACTTGAATCTTGAGGATGACACTTGAATCTTGAGGATGACACTTGAATTTTAGAGAATAGATACTTGAATCTTGGAGAGAGAACCTGAATTTTGAAGTTGAGTTTGTTCTTAGAGAAATATAGAGAGAGAAACTCCAAAACCCCATAGAAACCTTATTCAATTCACCCAATTCCTCAAATCTCCATTGAAGAACCTTGAAACTTCAACAAAGAAGAAGAAGAAGAGTATTGCTTGTAAGGCTTAGATCTCTCTAAATCAATCAAGCTCTGAGAAATCCCAGAGGTAAAGCTTCAAATCTATATCATTATCTATTATAATTCAACCACAGTTCTTAGAATTCTAGGATCTTTACACTTTTTCAAAAAGTCTCTTCTCTATCCCTTCTTCACGCACCACTTTGAATTGTGATTGAATCTCATAAATTCATGTAGATTTGGATCTAAGTGATCATGAATTTTATATAAAACATGGATTCTCAAGAGGAATTGTAATTTGGATCATCAAAATTTGGATTGATTTTCCACTTTCTCTCTCATACTCTTATCCATGCACTTCAAGAGGCCATCAATGTCTCCTTGAAATTTATGGATTCTAATACCTTGATTCTTTGTGATTCCCCATTTACATGAGGATTGAGGTTGTTTTCTTTCATTATTTTCATGAATTTGATTAGATCTATGTATGTATTTCATTATTCTCACTCTCGTGAAGTTCATGGAACCTTCAATGTTCCATTGAAATTCATAAGATTAGTTCCTTTGCTTCTCTATGATTTCATGTTCATATGAGAATTAGAGTTTGATCTAGGTCACATCTATGTATAATTGATGGATCAATACCTACATCCATGGTTTGGATCATTTATTTGGATTCTATGAAACTCTTCATGTTTCATTTGAGTCCCATGGAAGTTGTGTTTTACTCCTCAAGGATCATCAATTTGAGAGAGGAATCAGACTTAGATTAAGCCAACTTCAATGGTTTAATTGATAAATTCAAGCAAGTCTAAGTTTTTGAACCCATTCATGAGATTGAATACATTCTTTGAGATCATCATTTGGATCCATTCAAGGTTAGGTCTATGGAGTTTCTTAGTGTTTTTAATGGTCATAATCAACACTTTGTCCAAATTCTCTCTAGAATCTTGGATTAAGTTAGATTCAACAATAAGTGACAAGTTCAACAATGGTGCAGTGAATTCATTGATAAGTTGTGATCAAAGATTTTTCATTAAATCATGATCTGTTAGATTTGAATGAGACCAATTGGAATATGTCCACATCATCTTATTTTACCAGTTCAATTTTTGTTTTGATCAAATTATGTGGTTAACATGGTTTGGTCATAGGTTTTGTAACCTAATCTATCTCTGTCTAGAATTCCAGAACAGTGAACTCATTTTAAAATGCTTGGGTCAGAACCTTAACCAAATTGTTTAGGTTTCAAATAATTTTTCCTATGAACTATAGTGAGTTATTGAAATTTTCCAAGAAATTTGAAAGGTTTGAGATGAATTTGCTATTTTTAATAAATCATACAAGATATCTGGACAGAGAATTGGTAAATCCTGAGTGAGGTCTGGTCTTGGTCCAATTCTCAGAGATTGGACTGTTGGATCTTTGATTTTCTTTTTAGGATAGATACTAGACTCACAGAGCTACGTTCACCATACTTGAAAATCACTAAGATCCAACCATGGGAACCATGAGTTTTCTATTTTTGAATGTTTGGTTTCTTCTCTGTAAATCCTAGAATCCTGAGATAGATTTTTCAAATCTTACCAACTTTGATCCAAATGACTTTCTAATGTTTTAAGGCTTGAACCATGTTTTGAATGTGAATAATAGGACTTAAATTCAGAGGTTAAAAGATCCAAATCAACAAATAATCCATGTTTCATTCATTCTCATACATTCATGATCATCATGCTGAGAAATAGTGCTTGTGTTTTGAAAGAATTAGGATGTAGATTATAGAAATAGCTTGTAGTTAATCAGACATGGTCTTGAATCCCTTCAAACATGTTGGGGTCTTGTCATTTCTACATATTGCATTGGCCCCAGGTCAAGGTCCTTCTAGATCTTCCCGTCGAGACTTGTATATCCATAAAAGTGTTGTGACTCCCTTGGTTGGAAGGGATTCAAGACTTAGTCAACTTTCTTTATTCTTGTTAGATTTAGAAATAATTTGATATTTTTAGTGTTCTAGCATGTGGACTAACCTCTGTTTTGTAGCGCTATCGAGGTATGATTCTTTGAGTTTTTAGTTTTTTTATTTCCTTATTTGATTTCTTGATTTTTCGACTCCATGTGTGACACCTTAGACTATCGTTTTGCCTTATGTGTATATATGGATTAGTGACCTTTTTTAAGTTTTCCATTTTCATATGCATTGCACGTTTCTATATCACAGCTGAATCCCGGGTAAGTTTCCTTGTTCTCAATTGCTTATCATCTTGCTTGCTACTTAAAATACGTGATTTTGTATGCTGTTTTATTGTTAGCAATCTTACACCATTTTCAACATGCTTTTGGAATGTATATTTATCAATAATGCTAGGCACACACCTTCAACCACACCCCAAACCACAACACATGCTTTAAATGCATGTACCTTGTGCTTCCCAAAAAAGTGTGGGCCTTGTGTGAAAAATTCACACAAGTGTGGGCCCTGTGTGAAAAATTCACACATCACAAGATATATGCATTTAAAGCATTTGTTGTGGTTTGGGGTGTGGTTGAAGGTGTATGCCTAATATTATTGGTATATTTATATCTATGTATTAGTTGAGGGCATGCTTAGATTATTAATTCGATTAAAAGGATGTTGAGTAGAGGCCTATCATGAGATAGGATGAGAGGGGGTTGTAGACACCCCATTTTGACCTGCCAAAAAAGAAATAACTGCCGGGGGGGCACCAGGCACGCAAATCAAAGAAAAAAGCTCCGGAGTCCAACTAGGATCCCCAGAGGTCAAATCAACGCTGTAAGCAGCGCTGATGCAAATTTACTGCATTCCGGACTTCCCTGAGGTTAATAATCAGGACCGATTCGAACTGAAAGTCAACATATCAGAGTCTAGGATGACCAAAGGCCATATTCAATTATGCCAGGACTAAACAGGCATCAATACGGGTCTAGAGCACTTTAAATCATTGAAATCTGATAACTGATGAAGTATCAGGTTCTGATTGAAGTTTCGGCGCACCGAAATTAGGAAAAGGGAAACGATCGTCAATCCAAAAACATTGAAAGTCTGATTGGGCATATCCGGATGGAAATAGGGAGAACAACAGGAATTCTACAAAGTCGAATCAGCCTAATCGGATAATCAGAGAAGAAACGACGGCCAAACGAAGTTTCAAAGCTCAATTGGAAAGACAAGGGCAAAATGGTCATTTCTAAAGTCGGAGAATCTCAACTGAACCGTACCAATTCAAAGAGAATGCCAATACGATCCCAGATCATCTTGAAACAGAAAGATCGGACGGTCAGTTCAAAAGATTTTGACAGTCGAAGTTTAAACGGTGTAGATCAAACATCGATGGTCTGAGAAAACTGAATCATTTTTGAGTTTCAAACAAATTTTGATCCAACCATACGAATTTGAAGAGGACATTAAACCAAGTCTAGATTTTTTCGAATCATCCAAATCGGACGTCCGGATTGAAAAATATCAAAGATCGAAGTCCGAAAGCGATCGACGGCCCCGATCGGAGGTTGGAACCTACAGTTTCGCGTTCCGCCTACATGGGAATAAAACCCATGTAGGGTTTTGAGAAATTTTCTATAAATAGAAAGCCTCCCCCCTATACGCGAAAAAAAAAAAAAGAAAAAAAAAAAAGACAAAAGAAAAAAGGCAAAAAAAGGGGGCAGCCTCTTCTAAGGCCTTGTTTGGCTCAAACAAAGCCCTCCTAAAACCCTTAGGCTATATTTGGTTATTAACCAAACACCACCACTACACCACCATGGCCTACACCACTCAAAACCCATCATCAACACCCCATTACCCAACCCCAACTCACAAAACCCCACAAAAATCCCAGAATCTGAGCTTGAACCAAACAAGCCTTAACTCTCTCTCTAATTTCTGAAATACCCCCCAAACAAGCCCTTAATGAGCTCTCTGTCTCTCACCGCCCATACCATAGCCTTCTCCTCATCAAACCGAAGCCAACCAGTTGGCTGGACCACCAAAACTAAATCGCAGAGGGCCCATGCGCTGTCAGAAGCTCCCACGCGCCGCCGTTGAACAGAAGCTGCTCCGGAAAACTTTCTGGCAACAACTGCAGGACACCACCACCACTGGCCTAATTGTCTCCCCAAGACGATCCCAACGCTGCTAGATAAAACTCAAAAGACAACTGAAGTAGGCCTCACGCACTACACGCGCCACCACGGTCCGTTCCGTCTTGCCCACGCGCAGCCAACAGTCAGCGCTGACTCAGCAGTTAACCAGCCAATCTGGTACTGACACATGTCAACAACGGCTGAGTCAGCAGTCCAGTGGACAGCCACGTGTCCACCACGTCAGTGCTTAGTCAATGTTGACCAGCTAATCAGAAACTGACACGTGGCATAGATTGCCACGTGTACTGCCACGTCATTGCCACGTTTGGTTGACCAACCAATCAGGGACTAACACGTGGTAGTGTCTGCCACGTCATCACGTTGACCAGCCACTTAGAGTCTGCCATGTGTGTTTGACTGCCCAGTCAGCACATCCAGTCAACGGTCCAATCAATGCCCCGTTAGCTTTGACCAGCCAATCAGAAGGTGCCACGTGTTTTTGACTGCCACGTGGGATGCTGACGTGGCAGTGCACCCAGTTTTTCCCAGTTTTCTCCACTCTGGGTCCAAATATCGATGAACGGACACTTGTTTCTAGCTAATTTGGCCGTTCCGGACACACTGGTGACCTCAAATTTGGTCAATTCCAACTTTTAAGGCCTGTTTGGAATTTTATATGTCCATTTCAGGCTATCTCGGCCAGTTCTAACACCCACGGGTTCCGCTCAACTCAGCCCAGACCCATTTCGACCCACCTTATGGCTTATCTGACTCTTCTGGTCCTTCTGGACCCAATTATGACGTCCATTCAGGTCGATTTCGTGCCAAAGTACGACTTGGGTCTTCTTGGATTATTTCTGCTACGTTTCTCGGTATTCTTTCATTTTTTCTCAACAAAACACCAACTCGGCTTCAATAGCCCCTTCCGCACAGGTAACTCCCTCAAACTCTTACACTTAGTGGTCTGGGGCTCCCTATAAATCCACTGGTCAGATATTCTGCCTTTTTCTTTTCTTTTATTTTACTTATATGGTTTAGTGGTCTGGGCTCCCTATAAATCCACTGGTCAGATATTCCGCTTTTTTCTTTCTCTTTTTATTTTCTTTTAGTGGTGTGGTCTCCTTATAAGTCCACTGGTTGGATATTCGGCCTTTTTTCCCTAACTGGAAGGAGGCCTCGAACTCCACCCAATTGAATTTTATATCCTGCGTCAGCCGGAAGGAGATCTAATGACCCACCCGGCTGAACTTTATCAAACTGCTATATCCTGCTCCAGTCGGAAGGAGGCCTCGAACTCCATCCGACTGGACTTTATATCCTGCGTCAGCCAGAAGGAGATCTAATGACCCACCCGACTGAACTTTATCAAACTGCTATATCCTGCACCAGTCAGAATGAGGCGTCGAACTCCACCTGATTGGACTTTATATCCTGCGTCAGCCGGAAGGAGATCCAATGACCCACCCTGCTGAACTTTATCAAACTGTTATATCTTGCGATAGTTAGAATGAGACCTTCGAACTCCACCCAATTGGACTGTATATCCTGTACCAGTCGGAAGGAGATCTAATGACCCACCCGGCTGCACTTTATCTCCTGTTATAGATATTCATTGTTAAATCAGGAAACACAAAAAAAAAATGATGATGATACTTCTCTCCAAACTACTGGACACCGACCCATACTTCCGGTAAAACCTTTTCAAAACTTCATAGGCACCGACCCGTACTTCCTGTAAAACTTTCGCATCACTTTTTTCATTACTTGGGCACCAACATGTACTTCCGGCACTTTCTTAAATCATTGGGCTCCGACCCTTACTTCCGGTTACTCTTTTACATCATTGGGCACTGACCCGTACTTCCGGTAGAACTTTTCTAAACCACTGGGCGCCGACCCTTACTTCCGGTTACTCTTTTACACCACTGGGCACCGACCCCTACTTTTGGCACTTTTTCCAAGTCACAGGGCACCGATCCATACTTCTGGTACACTTTTTCATACCACTGGGCACCGACCTATACTTCCGGTACCTTTTCAAAGTACTGGGCACCGACCCTTACTTCCAGTACACTCCACAGTCATTTGGGCACCGACCTGTACTTCCGGTAGAACTTTCTAAACCACAGGGCACCGACCCATACTTTCGGTAAAATTTTCACATCACCTTTTTTTCATAATGGGACACCGACCCATACTTTCGGTACACTTTTTTCATCACTGGGCACCGAACCATACTTCTGATACACTTTTTTTATTACTTGGGCGACGACCCTTACTTCCGGTTACTTTTTCAAATCACTGGGCACCGTCCCTTTCTTCTGGTATAAAAATCAAAAATACAAAAAAGAAGGCGAAAAGAAAAATACAAAAAATGGGCTTTCTTAAAATAGAACTCCAATGCCACCTTTGCTTGGAATCTACAAACAGCACAGGTAAGTCTTCACACTCTTCATGGGCATCGACCCTTACTTCTGGCACATAAAACAAAAGACAAAAAAATCATAAGAAACAAAAAAAAATACAAAAACTCATCGCATGGTTGATCTACCCTAACTTTTTACTCAAAAACACTTTCTCACAACTCACTACTTTCTCAAAGGTTAAAGTCTAGGACTACACCGTACAAGTTAAAGTTCCTAGCTACACCGACTTTACTCAAAACATTATTTTATACACTCACGATCTAGATCGACCAAACACTCACACACATACATAGCACAGAACTACGTACGGCCTGATTCTCGAGTCGAGATACGTACGCAACCCACACTTGGGTGCGGTCATAACTTCACTTTCAAACTATCTCGTATCGAGATACGTAGTACATACTTTCAAACTATCTTGAGTTGAGATACGTACTACTTTCAAAACTATCTCGTGTTGAGATACGTATACATATTTTCAAACTATCTCGTGTCGAGATACGTATATATATTTTTAAACTATCTGGTGTCGAGGTACGTATAGATATTTTCAAACTACCTCATACCGAGATACGTATACATAACTACATACTTTCAAAAATATCTCGTGTCGAGATACGTAAATCGGTAACCGCGTGTCACGGATGCTCGCGTTTAATATCTTGTATATGTATTCTATTACTTCTTACTTACGCCCCGTTACTATGAAAACCACTAAACCGGCAACCGTGTGTCACAGATGTTTAGGGTGCCTAATACCTTCCCTCGACATAATCAAGTCCCCGAACCCACTTCAAGAACTCTGGTTTTTGCACGACTATCAAGAGTCACATTTTTAAAAGGGCCCACTTTTCTCAAACTATTTTTCAAAAGTCAAAGATGATTACTCTAATCATCTTTGTAGGGATTCCAACTCTCAATAACGTTAGGGGGCGACTCTGAAACTTTTACTGGCCCTTTACTCCCACATGCACGTACATTCGCACATTTCTTTTCACGCTTTGGTTCACTGTTTTGAGCCTTTTATCTTATTTCATTTTATTTCCTTTTAAAACGGTCGCGATCCACGAGGGAACCGCCCCCCACCTTGGGTCGGGCGCGACAGGGGTGTTTTAGTCCACCGGGCTCCTTCCCCTCTCATTCCAAATCTCTGGTTTCCAAAAGAACAATGGCTTTTAAATGGTTTCTTAATTTTTCTCAAAATTAAGTGGCGACTCTATTTTTTTGTTTTAAAAAGAAAGTAAAACCCAGGGTCCCGTATCCATAATGATTTGTATTTTAATGACATTCACAATCCACCAAATAAGTTCGAAAAATATATGAAATGGTTTAAATTTCAACAATAGATAATGGTGAGCAAATTAAGGAAATCCCTTGAATTAAGGGAACATTATTCCATTAACAATTAATGTCATTAACTTTAAATACCATACAACTTAATATATATACGACTATATGTATATATATATGTATATCAGTATCCATGTGACAAAAGGGTGCTTTTGACATTAAAAAAAATTAAATTGGGCAAAAGGATCTATTTCTTATTAAGATGCCTAATCAATGGTCATTTCTAATTTAGATCTTACGTTGAATTAATTCCTAATAAAACAGCTGGGGTGTAGCAACCTGTATTTTTGTATCCCTAATAAATAAATAAATAAAATATCATTTTTAGTTTTACTACTAGATATTTCATCTAGAAATATTAGTATAAAATAATAATACTCGTGTTATTAATTGTTAACCCAATGTCATTTATTTTACTACTATGTACTATTTTTAATCGTGATGTTATTTCCATAAATAAATTATACTGGTATCATTAGTTGCTAATACAAGACTTTAATTTTGTGACCCTTAGTATTTTAAGTGTATTAGTTGCTAATTACTATTGCTTAAGACTGCGGTCCTAAGTTGTCCTACGACTTGGGATTGAAAGCTATTAATAAATATTATATCGTGTTGCTTATATTTTTTTGTCCCTAATAATTATGTTGGAGTATTTTTCTAGACTACTGGGACCAACTAGACTAACCTAACTGAACCAACTAACTTAAATGAACTGAGCTGCATTATTTGATTTGCGAATCATTTAAGATCTTATCTTACAGGCTATATTATTCTCGAAAGCATTTCGTAAAGATAAGTTCAGTGCAAGTTGCAAACCCAAGCCATCTTCTTATATATGAGTGTTCACACCTTGTGAAACAATACACACACAAATTTGCAAGCATTACTCTCAAGCTCTCATTTTCCTCCTCCATTGATGTCACTCTCGGATCATACCCACACAGGGCCGGCCCTGGGCTAAAGCCGGAAAAGCGGCCACTTTGGACCCCGAGATATTTAGCTAATTTAAGGGCCCCATTTTTTATATTAACTTTGCATTTCTATATTGGGCCCTTATAAAAAACCTTTTTATAACCTAGCCTAATAACGGCCCCAACCCAAACTAAAATGACTCAAAATTGTCACATATAAAACTACAAAGCTAAGCCCAAACAAACCCTCTAGAATAAGACCATATTTTTTTGTTAGAGAGAATAAGACTATAATTTATTTTACTATTAAAAAAAGACTAATTGATCAACTCATACTGTGATACACTTTTAAAAAATAAAAAATAAAAATATATCAGTGTACCGAAAAAATGTAAGAAAAATAAGTTTTTCTCAATTCCCCCAATTCCTTTTAGTTTCAGCCCAAACAAACCCTCCAGTTGTAAGTTGTTTTCAATTTATAGCTTGGTTTCAAATAATTGGTTGTTCAAATAAGTATTTAATTATGCTGCAAGTTGTTAGAACATTTTGCAATGTGACATTGAAAACCAATATATACGCATAATTATGTATATATAGACTCCAAAAAAAATCGTCGGGGGCACTGCCCCCGAACGCCCGTATAGCCCCGGGCCTCATTTTAGAAGTTCACTTTGGGCCCCCTAAAGCTCAGGGCAGGCCCTGTACCTACACACATGCATACTAACTTTCACTGATCCTTTTCCTTTCAATACACACATTTCATTTCTGGAAATCAGAGTTAGAAAAAAGGAAATACAGAATATAGCATCGCAGTAGCGTCGAGAGGCCATAGCCATGGAAGCTAAGCTTGAAACTTATATTTCGGAATTCTCTTCTTTTTTCGACAAGTCATGCCGCTCAATCTAGCAACCGGTAATTCTTTTAAACTCACTCATAATATAGTATTTGTCATTACACACAAGCCGGGAGTATCAAATATTGAGATATGCGTGTATATACATACATATATATATATATAGTTTTGAAGCTTCAAAAATGGTGGTCTCTCAAACCTTAACAAAAAAGATTTTTGCAAATTGCGAATGGAAGATCATAACCCTGGTAAGCTCAGTTTCAAATCTTAGACCTTAATTTGTAACAGTTGCGACATACGGTCAAAGCAAAGTTCCAGCGACTCTTGGATTTTTACATATAAATAGAGCTACATTAGGAATTAAGGCTTAAAGACTTATATATTCGTAATCTACACGGAAAAATGAAGAGAATGGTATATTATACTTGCTGTATCGTTGAAGTTTGTAAAACTCGTATATTGCTCGGCACCTGTACAGTCCTGATCAGGTTGAAGACGACCAGGACCAGTCGCGTTATTTGACCAGGATCGGTCCCGAAATATGACCAGGATCGGTCCCGAGATATGACCAGGACCAGTCCCGACCATGACCGATCCCACTAAAAGACCATGACCGGTCATGCCCCTCTGAAACAGAATGACTGGTTACTCTTACTGTAATTTTATTAACTGCTTAGTATAGTTATGCCTTCACTGCAGGTTAATTCCATCCATGCCATTTAAGTAAATTATTTTTCCTTCCATTTATTATTTTGCTTAAGTTATTAATGTAATTAATGAAATACCCCCATTTGGATTCAATAAAAATACTTTTAAAAATCAATTTCTTATAGATAAAAAGTCAACTTTTCCCCCCTAAGGCAAAATTACCAATATTTGCACAGTATATGATGTTAGAACATTATTTTTACTAGGTTCCCTTCCTTTTAAAAATTCTTAAAAATCATAATTGATATATGGGGATCCAGATGAACTATTCGTGGGACTTTTAAACTCTTGATCAAAAATCTTAGCTTTGACTATACTTAGTCGTTTAGGCCATTCTAGGTCAATGTTTGACTTTTTTTGGATTTACCTGAAACCCTCTTCGGGTCTTCGTGTACTTCTTCCTCTATGGATTGGTCTACTTAAGATCATCGAAGTTTTTCAAAAGAAGAAAATTTGTAGTTTCATTTTATATATCCGCACTGACGCCATGTTCGGGATGCAGGGCGTTATAGGTTCTATTTTATACTGTGAACTACTGTACATTATGTTAAAGACTTGTACGCCACTACTACTGTTTTATAAAGAAAGTAAAATAAATATGAAAATGGAATTCAGATAACTTGATGTTGTTGTTGATAATAACCATATGTATAAGTCACTCTGATACCATTTGTAGTAATCAAAGGTATAAATACTGTTGCCCCAAATGTGGAAACCTTAGAGGGGGAGTGAATAAGGTTTTAGCGGAAATTAACCTTTTAAAAACTTAATTGCAAATTAAACGCAATCACAAATAATAAAGTAAAGAGATAAGGGAAGAGACACTTGCAAATCGAGTTTTTAAGTGGTTCGTCAATCGCACCCCGCGGCCTACGTCCACCCCTCAAGAACACCTCTTGAGGATTCCTTTAATCCCGGAGCACTTACGGGTGTGCACCAAACCGTTACAAGAGCCTTCAATCTCTCCCAAAGAAGAAAACCTCTTCTTTGCAATCAAGGGTTACTAACCCTCACTCTTTACAAATGATTTGAATAAAAATTGAGCTCTCTCTCTCTAGAGTGGATAATACAATTTAAAAGCTCACTACAATTTACTCTCAAAGAAATACAAATCAAAAACTAGAGCAAATTGATAAACTCACACAACTAGGGCTCAAATATGAATGATTAGAAATCAACAAGTTGTGTGATTTAAGTAGATGTTTTCCAATGGATTGATCAACATAAAATGGTGTGGGAAAACATGTATTTATAGCCCAAGAAAGAATATAGCAGTTGGTGGCAAGTTTGGTAATTAAAAACCCCTTTAAAAACTAGCCGTTATTGCCTTTCAGCGCAGTCCAGTCGACTGGATCAAGGGTTCAGTCGACTGGGAAGTTTATAGCAGTGAAGAGGCCATTTCAGGGCTGTCCAGTCGACTGAAAAGTTCACCCAGTCGACTGAAAAGTTCACCCAGTCGACTGATTCTATAAACCAGTCGACTGGACCCTCAAAAAATCAGTCGACTGATTTTAAGCAGATTTTGGCAGACTGACACCTCTTTACTAAAAAGGCCATAACTCCCTCTACAAAACTCGTATTTGCGATCCGTTTGAAGATTCGGAAACTAGATTCAAATACCTTTCCAACCATATAAAACTCAAGATCTAATTCCTTACCAATTGGATCAGGTTTGCATTTAAAGTTGACCTAACTGCGCAAAGGTACTTTCTTTTGACTTAGCCACTTTGAAAACTTTTGTGAAATGAATTTATTGAGTGGTCTAAGTATGTTTAGGTCCTTGAACATATTTTAAAGTGTGTGAGCAAGGATCCTAAAGCTCAATTAAAGTTACTTGAGCCCCTATGAGTGATTGATCAAAATGCTTACACGAAAATCCTAGTCTTCAACAAAGGATAAAAAATTCTTCAAGTCTTCAAGTTTGATCCTTGTTGAGCTCCCTCACTCTTGGACTTCACCACATGCTATCTCATGATCTCAAACAAAGTTAGAACATTTAAGTACATGAATCAAGAGATTAGCGTAACAAAAATGACAAGATAATTGATTGAAATAGAACCAATGAAAGTATGCAATTATCACTAGATTTGTCATCATCAAAACAAAACAAAAATAATGCCTTAAATAAATTCAAGGCTAACAAATACCTCTGATATCATATAAAGGAAATGTAAAAGGAAATTATGAATCACTTTGATGCCACTATAAAGAAGAAAGATTAAAGTCATATCGCTCTGATACCTTTATGAAATGCGAAAAGAAAGAAAGAGAATAAGTCATACACTTGTATAATGGAGATGGCATGTTTGAAAGGGTTATTTGTTTTCAGTATATATGTTTTGTATAAGCAAAGGGATAGAGAATGGTGGTAGTGGTTTTTAAGAGAATATCTTGATTGTTGATTGGCCCTTGGGAGGCACGCTACTATCCTAGTAAACACGGTTGACCATTCGGCCTTGGGAGGCACACGCTAGTATATCAAAATCATTTACCCCTTGGGAAGCACGCTATTGTGAACTAATGGTATTGTATGAGTAGATATATGTGATGGTGACCTCGAATATCTTGATGTGATATTGCCAATAATACCTATCATTTGGCCCTTGGGAGGCACGTTATTCCGAAACCATATGTCAGTAGTGAGATAGTTGTTAAGGTAAAAGAGTCGGTGAGATGAGAAGGTTGCACAGTTGCATAATTTGTTCACATGTAGAATTGTATCGTATGTGTTATCATATAACTGTTGAAAGGAATAAAGAAGAGTATGTTTTCTATGAATGTTCACATGTTAATTTATATCTTATCTATTATTTTACGGCGTCTTGGAATAAGTGATTAATCGTACTCTAAGGTACTGAACATCGACGGCGATTAACAATGCTTTTATATATATTGCGCATGTTGTTTATCATATTCACTCAGCTTACCAGCTGACAACGTTTATGTCCTAGACACCTAACCTGTCCAGGGTTCTCAAAAAATGAGGATACAAAGGACTACGGCTATGCTAGGTAAAGACAGGAGCTTTTGGAAGAAGACCTCTATTATATTTTGTTATGTTTAAGGTTGTAAGCTAAGAATAATATGTTTTGTTTAGAAAAATATTGAGACATATATTGATATAATAGTTTAGTTAAGTTTGAGTATGGAATATTAAGTTTGATTTATTCCCGCTTGCCATTTACTCTGCTTTAGCATTACTGTTTAGTTGTATTATGGACAATTGGGATCCTTTCACCTATCGCGACCTACAGGTCCAAAAAGGAAATGAATTTTTTTTCCTATTTTGCTACGTCAGGGCGTGACATGGTGAGGGACTAATTCTTATATTTTTATTTAAAATATATACATTATCACTGGTTATTGCTAGGGGTTTAACTCATTTACAATCATCTCTATCTCTCTCTTAAGTGGCATTATGGGGTTTATTGTTTCTACAAACCAATTTCTAGACTCATGATTCTATTGATTGTGATCTGCGTGTATGGGTGATCAAATTTAAATTGTGAATGTTAACATAAAGGTTGGAGTCTAGTAATTAAAGAGTAAAGTAATTGGTGATTCTTGTAAATACCTTTTGCTATAGACACAGATTCAAGTACATTCAATCCAAAATTAGAATTAAACAAAGGAATAATGAAGGAGTAATACTAGACTCATACAAAATTTCACACAAAAATCCACACAAAACAGTCCTGGCCCTTGATTCTAGTGAGTCCTGTGTGGGACCCATGTGTTCCCTACATGGGGGCCACTGAAATCAAGGGCCAGGATTGTTATGTGTGGAATTTTGTGTAAAATTTTGTGTGAATCTAACATTATTAATAATGAAGTACCTGTCTCCAAAAGACGAATTGTAGGAAAATCTAAAATAACCGAATGATTGTGGATTGCAATTTGGATATTTTCCGAGAAGGTGAAGTTTTCTAAATTGTAGACATTAATGTTTGGTTGATCAAAACACAAAACAATAAAATTAAAACTCCAACATGGAAAAAGAAAATTAGAGACAAATAATATGTTGGAAAAACATAGAAATAAATAAAACACAAATTGTCTTCTTCTTGTTTTTTGGTTGAACAAAACACAAACTGTCTTAAAGAAAAAAAATATATATATAGTACAAAGAAAACACAATAACCTTAAAAAAAGAAAACACAATAACCTATATCATCTAATTCACCTCAACAAACTCCACATCAACCTACTCAACCTGAACGATCGCAGCTTCCTAATTGACCACAACTCCTTCCTTAACGACCATAGCTCCTCCCTTAGCAACTTCCTGAATGACCACAGGCGCTCCTCCCTCAGCAACTTCCTGATTGGGGGGAGTCTCCAAAGTACACCACAGCAGCTTCATCGTCTCCACGATCGGGGCAGACACCCCGAACACAGGTGATACATCAAAGGATGACTGCACCTCTATGATGCCCAACTTGAGCAACTCGGACATCCCCTCGGGTCTCACATTCGATAAAATACTTGGTACCAAATCCAAGGCTTGAAAGAAAATAATGAAGAGCTTCCATACCCACAAATAGCAGAGGGAATATTGAAAAGTGGATATCAAGCTTTACATATTTATCAACCTTAGTTATAAAATCTGTCATCCAGCCATTCCATCAATGAACCATACAAAGGAGAAAAAATTGCATCTGGGCGTGCCGAATACTTGTAGCAGAAAATAAATGGAGGGCAGCATGGTTCGCAACTAGCCCCTGCCTTTCTAGCACTGTGTATGAATCGGTAAGACATAAGGAATATATAGCAAGAGTGAAGTAAAATAGAAAGCACCCAATGCCCAAAAAGCTCGGTTATGAACATTTAGACTAGGACCACTTTCAGACCGTTATTCAAATACAGCACAGACGGCTTCAGTAGTCATATTTACAACACCAAGAGCAAGCTAAAAAAAATTAATATTAAAATCACAATTGGAATAATTAATTGAACTACACCATAAGAGAGAGAGAGAGAGAGAGAGAGAGAGAAGGGGGAGCCATAGCAGAAAAAAAAATTACCCTTAATTTTGAAATACTCATTCGGCAATGCTCTTTAGGCAGCTTTGAAACCTTGCAATGCAAGGACTAGTTAGCATATATCATCTAATTCGCCACAGTGAACTCCATAGTAACATCAGCGACCTACTCAACCTAAATGAACTTAGCTTCTTGATCGACCCCAGCTCCTCCCTCAGCAACTTCTTGAATAACCCCAGCTTCTCCCTCAATGACTTCTTGACACCACAGCAGCCTCAATGTTTCCATGATCGGGGCAGACACCCCGAACACAAGTGATACATCGTAGGATGACTGTACCTCCACGCAAAAGAAAGATAGAGAAATATACGTATAGCAACGGTCAGATTGATAGAGATGAAGGATATATATATATATATAACATCATACTGCATAATTTAGTCTCAATTTGCTTTAATATATAATAATAAGTAATAATTAAGATATATAAGACACTCTTTCAAAAAAAAAACTTTTATCCGACTCAAACCATGTGGTACACTATCCTACTCCCTCCACCACTACTCTATGACCTCCTTGTCTGACTATTTGTCAAAATAGGCTAGGTATTACGTATATATCAACATATCAACTTACAATACATGTATGTATAAAGATTATCTTTCCCAGACGGACGGATCCAGGAAATTGGCCCAGGGGGCTATATTTTACTTGTCACAAGACTTAAGTAGGCTTTTTATATTTGATGATAAAAGAGATATAAAGAAGCAGAGAAAGCATGTAAGTATGCATTTTTTCCTACTCGGTCAATAATCTGCATAATTCTACGAAGTGTAGTTTATTTCTCGATAAACTTTATAATTCTTGAATAATTTCGATGAAGGCAACCCTACTTATAAATAATAGTTAGTACAGTCAATGGCTAGGATTTATATGAGGGGCGATCATCCAATGGAATAGAAACTCATGATAATATTTTAGAAGTTTTGGACATCCTAATAAAGTAATCTTTCTAGAAGGTCACCATATTTATAATATTCTGTGTAAGTCTCTAAAAGACTCTAGAGAATTCAATGATTCCCTTTAAGTCTAGGGAGTTCCAAGCATGCAAAACCACCTATAGCATACTAAAAGTTTTTTTTTTCCTTCGGACAAAGAGAAGTTCACTAATTTAATTACCATAACACAACCCCTAAACCTTTTGTGTGGTCAGGATAAAAGGCATATAACTTTTATCGTATCCAGCGTTTGGTGGTGCCATTGGACATGATAAAATAGTCATGAACTAGATTTTATCCCATGGAGAGTGTAATAATTCTAACCCATGGGAAGGGGGGGTATTAGGTGAGATTAGAAGTTTGAGATAACTTCTTGGAACAAAAAAACTTTTTTTTATCTTTTTTCTTTTTTTATTAATATCTCTTTTTTTCTTTTCTTTTTTCATATCCTTTTTTCTTTTTCTTTTTCATTTTCAAATCTCTCTCTTCTTTTATTCTTTTTTTTTCTTTTTTCTTTTTTTCAGATTTGCAATTTTATTGGTGTTAAAAACAAGAATTTGGTTATTATTCGGAACCTATATATATCCAGGTACATTCCAAACACAGGACAACATAATAGTTTATCAGACAAAATTACTATCATATACGATCCTGTCTTATCATGTCATATTCGCCAGTTTTATCCAGCCTATCAAAAAAGGCCTAATAGAATAGAAGGCTTAATAAAAATTTTAGGGGGCCGTAACTTAAATATAACTTTCTTTTATAAGGTATATAAAGAATTTTTCAAAACTTAAGGGGGGGCATAGATCCGCCCTTGCAGATAATTTGTGTTCTAATCCTAGCTAGTTGTGTTATCCCTATTTGTACTCTCTTTGCTTTATGTTATCTTTCTATTGGAATCCATGCCTTTTTGGTTAAATGTTATTAAGGTAATGTTTGTGGCTAAATGCCATGGAACTAATGGGTACATGAGTAAGGAGCACCTGCCAAGATCCAACTGGTCTTAGGGACCGAGATTGGTGACGGGTGAGGCGATGTTAGTGGCTCTTGTTATGTTACCACGAGGAACCTCGGGGTAATTTGTGTGATGGTTTAATTTTTATTTGAACATATCAATTGTGTATATTCATAGTTATTTGTTGTGTTTCAAACAATTATTATGCTTGTCATATTGTATACTCAAGGGCGGACCTAGGATCTCTCCAAAGGATGGGCTAACATTAAAACAAAAGCAAATAGCAAAAAATTATATATAAAATTTTTTTGGAAATTTGCGAAATTGTGAACCATAGGTGTAATACAGAAACAATCCTTATCCAAATTGCTAGAAAATTTTATGAGCACACTCCACAAAGAAAGGATCCTTATTTACAATTTTGTCAAACAGTGATATGAATTTTTAACTATACATGTAACATGTGGTTATAAATAGAATCATTAAAAACTACTTTTATCAAAATTCAAGTAGTCCTTTTCTAATATATTGTGATGCCACTAAGGTGTACAATGTAGAACCATTTTTGCTAAACATAATCAGGTTTATCATCATTTTCGTATTCGACTTCTTCTTCTTCTTCTTTTTTTTTTTTTTTAATGAAAATCAAGCATAAGTTGATTTACATAATAATCAGTTTTTTAGTCAAGCATGGACTCTTGTATAACTTAAAAGTAGTATATTGAACTAATTAAATCCAATTCTTTTCTCAACTACACAAATAATATATATAGATACAATAAATATTAGTATATCATTTAGTAATACAGTGGTTGTAAATATTGTTAATATATTGATAAATAATTCATTGATAAAATAACATAACAAATAAATAATGTTTGTATGATAGGTGAGTAGCCAATTCAGTGGTTTGTTTCTCATATTGATCTCACGAGGTTCAGAATTCGATTCTTTTTGGCCCCACAATTTGGATTTTTTCAGGCATTCTATTATGAGTAATTTTTGGGTGACAACTTTCATACAACCTTTTAAAAAGATGTGTCTATCTCTCTCCTGTGATGTCACTGGATCCCACAGTGATACAGGAGAGAGATAGACACATCTTTTTAAGAGGTTGTATGAAAGTTGTCACCAAAGAATTACCCTTCTATTATTCTATTATTGCATGGTGCAAGTACATATAACATATTTAGTACTTGCAGTGGGCTCAACTTTGTGGCCCACATTGATAATAAAGTGGGTTGGGATAAGGATGGAATTGTGGGGATCACAAAGGGCCTGGGCTAGAAGATAACTATCAAAGAATTTCAGACACTCTACACTGGGCTACAGCCCAGCTCAACCCAGTGCTGAGACCGCCCTTGTGTATACTTCTCGTGTGTTATTGTAGATGCAAATAGTACCGGTAGCCGAATAAATGAAAAAGGAATAGGCTAAGATTAATTTGGAGAGTTTTATAGAGTATCTATCTGGGTTAATCATATCAAATGAATGACTGTAATTTTATTAAATTCAAGTGTGATAATTTACTTCTTTTGAAATACACTTGTTATTTTCCCATTTATTTTTGAAAGTGGGTCCGAAACGTTACACCAACCAAGTAAGAATATAGAAATGAATTGAGTAGCGTATATTGTCTCTCGATCTCCTTTGGTTTTTTGCAGTGAATCCAAAGCTATTGCAACTGGGATATGTTTCAAGGTTAATTGGATTGAGTGGGGATGAATGAATTGCAGTTCAACAATTATTTTTTAAAAAATACACCACATGTATGCTTTTGACCTATTAATGGTTTAATTCAATGGATATATGGGATTTATAAAATCGAAAATAAGTTCTTCAATTACATCTCATATACCCTTTTTTTGTGCCGGAGCAAATACTAGTTATTTTATATATGTCCCGTCTTCAGTTTCTTTGAGGTGAACAAATTTGGTCATTCAAATTACACTCACTCAGTACTCACCAAACACCTTATTGAGTGAGCATGTAGGACTCACAACTTTCTATCATTAATTCATCTCCATAATAAGGTGCTTGGGTGAGCAAAATTTGGACAAGTAAATTTGTTCTCTTCTTTGAGTCTATTCTTATCCATAACTAGGTATGTCATATATACAGAGATATATAACTATTATCCGTGGAGGAGCTAGAACTTTACAACTTGGGACAAAGAGTAAATGGACGCACATGTAGCAGTGGACCTTTATGGGCGTTCGGGGTCCCAAGGTAAAGTTCTTACATATATTTTTATGTCTTTTTGGATAAGATTTTATGTCTATCGCTTTTTTTTTTTTCTTTTTTTATAAAGTTTTGATTGATGATTTAACAATTTGGTTTGAACTTTATTTATGAACTCACACATGCATATTAAATTTTTTATATATAAATTTGGGCGTTGTCAATTCGCCAGCACCAATGGTTGATTGCCAATACCATACAATTTTTCTGCTTTTTAAAAAAAAATTATTTACCATAGGCATCCCACAATTTGCACAAACTCTCTTTGTCTTTCTCTACCTCAAAGCCACTTTTTCAATTCTCCCACTCGAGAGGAACACAATGGAGGACGCAAGCAAAAAATGATCTTCTACTCTAATACAACATTTATGAGCTAATCTATGTAAACATATATACGTACGTGTATGTGTGTTTCACTCTCTCTCTCTCTCTCTCTCTCTCTCTCTCTCTCTCTCTCGTGTATGTGTGTTTCTCTCTCTCTCTCTCTCTCTCTAATAAGATTGTACGTGTGTTTCTTATAACGATCTCTAATGGGATCTTAGTGTATGTTATTGGTCCAAAAGTAATCCTTAGAGGGGGTGAATAAGATTAAACGACTAATGGAAAATTAAAATTTAATCAACCACGATAACCAATTAAAAATAGTAAGTAAAGAGAGAGGGAAAGAGACACTTGTAAATCGAGTTTTCAAGTGGTACGACAATCTGCAATCTGCAGCCTATGTCCACCCCTTAAGAACACCTCTTGAGGATTCTACTAAACAACCTTCTTTGGGTGAAGGTCAAACCTCTCTTACAAGTTCTTCTTGAACTTCTTTACTCCTCCAATGAAGAAACCCTTCACTTGCAGCAAGGGTTATACCAAGCCTTCTTTACAACTTCAAGGATAATAGATTGTTTGATTACAGCTGATAAACTATCTCTCTCTCTTAGAGTAGATGAACACAATTAAAAGCTCTCTTTAATAGTTCTCAAGGAATTACAAAAAAAAATATAGAGCAAGTAGATTGAATCTCACAAACTAGGGCTTGAATCTTTGATTGCAAGAAATGAGTATTGAATGAATGTGATTCAGTTCCCAACAACCAATTTCAAATGAGTATAAATGCTCTCTCTTAAAATTCAGAACATTTGAGGTAGTTGGGAGCAATTAATGATAAGTCAAAACCCTAGAAAAAGAGTCGTTATTGTTCTGCGCAGTAATCCAGTCAACTGGGATCGCGATTCAGTCGACTGCATTTCAAACATTTTGAAACGCGCCATTAAACCAATCAACTGAAGGAAGGGTCCAGTCGACTGAAACCTTTGAGACAGAAACTATGTTTTTAGAACACGAATCAGTTGATTGAACTTTAAAGTGTCTAGTCGACTGGTAAAACAATCCAGTCGACTGCTTTTCTATTGAAAATCAGTTTTTCTGTTTTGAACGATTTGAAAAAGTTTTAAGCCCTTGTCTTAGAGAAACAATCTAACTAACATTACATAGAATCCTATAAGTACAATACAAGTGAAACGATCTTCCAAGAAACTTCCATTTGAATATCCTTCAAGATTGTAAAGCTCTGTTCGGACAAAACATTAAAGATAAACATAAGTACTCAATTTTATAGTTTGTTAATCATCAAAATTTCTTAAGGTAAAACCCATGGGGCTAACATATGTAATAGAATTTCTTTTCTTTTCTCTTTCTTTTTTCATTGTGGCAGTCCCTTTGCATTTTTTTCAAGTTAATTTTAAGTGATTTGACCTATGGGTTCGGTTTTTTCTATTTCTCTAGTGATATGATTTTGTAGCTCGTGGAGTACTATTACGAGAGACTAGAGATTTTTATTCTTCGGGTATTACAGTTTTTCTTTGCAAAGACAGTACTCATCTCGTGCTCAAAGGGATGAGCGCTTAATGTCCATTGACACAACTATCTTGCCACGACATCAAGCTAAATATTAAATGCACGCCAAAATGAAATCCTTGAAAAAAGAAGTCGTACTTAAGTAGTTCTTGTATCAGTTGCATAAACATAATATAATAAGAATTCTATTTTTTTAAGGAAGATTTCTATTATTTATTGTGTCTTATTTGTACTTTGTTTTAGCTACAATATTGTTATTATTAATTAAAAATTTTATTTGACAAATGATCTTTTAAAATAGTATACTGAAAAAATAGATGATGAAAAATCACCTTTAGAATATGACTGTTGGAATATGAGTTTTGAGTAGATGATAGGTGAAGTTTGTTTAAATAATAAAGTTTTTAATTTAAAATTATTCAAAAATAATAATATTTAGTTAAAATAAAGAGCCTTGCTGAAATAAGTGCCAAAAAATAACTAGCTAAAATAATGAGGATGGTATAGTGTCTAGCTACTTTAACATTTACTATTGGAGTTGCTCTTAGGGCACATGTTTATAGAATCCAAATTAAAATTGATAAATAAACTCATCAATGTCAACCTCTTGATTTGTCGATCCAATGGGCCATAGCAAGGAATTAAGAAAGACATCATCTATTCAAAATTGTAAGCACATCTCTCACTCATTCTCTCTCTCTCTCTCTCTCTCTCTCTCTCTCTCTCTCTCTCTCTATCTTATATATAGATTTATAGATTCATAAATAAGTATATGTAGCAGTTGTAGTTGAAAAAGTTAGTCATTAGTGTCAAAATAAGAACAAGGCAATGCTATGTTAAATTATTCGAATAGGGTAATGCTATGTGCACATAAAGATCTGGGTTATTCATTTCGGTGGAGCCCGTGCCGTGCCTGCTATGGACACGTGGTCTCAGGGGTCCATCCACCATTCCGGGGTTTCAGAATTGATTTTCCTTTGAAATATTTGAAGAAAAGAAGAAGTCTGTGAAAATAGATACAGAGTCGCCACTTGGTTTTTAGGGAACCAAGAAACCCAATTTGACTCACCCAAACGGATAAAGGGCACCGGCCCTTTATAACCAAATTAGTACGAGAGAAGAATGAGCCTTTGTCACGACTAAAACACCCTCAACTCGCCCCGTCTCTCGACAGGCCTCAATTAGCATCCAAATAATCATCTTACACTATGTTTGGTTCGACAGTTAATACTATGATAGTATATTACATCTCATAAGAATCTTGAAATGGAAGATCAAAAGATAAGATATCATTCATAAGTTCTAAGCTAAATATCACACAATGCAAACTGAAAGATCACACAAACAAACCTAGAAAAAAATCGTCTAATCACATATCAAGTAATCGAGTTTTCCTAATCTAAGTGGACATGGATTGTTCTTGAAACAAATAAATCAAAGAAAACAAAGATGCTTAGCAAGCTAGTATGATGTCACACCAGTTTCATAATTTGCATGCTTTTAAAATAAGACAGAATGGTAACACGTGGAAATATTAATGTTTATTAATATTGAGTTGAGGTTGACTGTGAGTCAACAGTGCGGTGTCAGTGAGGACACGTGAACATGGCACTTCATGTTGCTTGGCATGGTTAAATGACATTTACATGATTTAAATGTTATTTGAAATATCTGGTATTTCGTGAATAGTGAATTATACATGTGTAGTATAATTTCTGGTAATCTCGATATTGTTATATCAATTTGAGCACTGTGGTGAGAACGTGAGTGACACGTTAAATAAAAAAGTAGGTTGTGTAGAGATTCCACATAATTTAGTTTTCGGACGTTATTTTGGACCAAACGAGACTTAGTCGGAAACTTCTGAAACTTATCATTTTCACTCGTAAAGGCATAAAATGAACGTGTGCAAAGTTTCGAGAGCTAATTAGCAGTTTGAGGAACTCGTGGGGAGGTAAACGCAATTTCTGAAGAGTTTGCTTATATATAGTAGTGGATGAGATTCATTCTCATCCAAAACTCTCTAAATATCTTGAGAGAGGAGAGAGAAAAGAGATTTGGTGGCCACAGGCTTTGCGACGCCGATCGACAATCGTTCGTCCGTCAGATTTTCTCCAGATTCAAGATTTTGAACTCGTGGAGGTAAGATCTACGTTTTGATACTACTTAGGCCGTGTTTGGCCAATTTTTGAAAAAAATCTTAATTCTAGACTTTTGGGGAAAATCTAGTAAAACTTGCAGGAATCGTCTCAAATTCAAAATCAGACGATTAATTGGCCTCCTAGTCGATCCTTCAAAGTTTGGGGGAAATCGCACGAGGTATGAAGTTCTAACTTGTGAAATATAGAGAAATACATGTTTTATATTTCGATGACGAAATTGAGATCCGGGCAAAATTCATGTGTTAATTGTAGGCTCGTTAATTATGCACGCGCTAAATTGTGAAAAGCATGTCTAGATTTACGCGAGCACGTTGAGTTGTCTATATGGGTCAAAGGGGGGTCTTATACAAATTCATGCCGGAGTAAGCTTCTCGTTGTTTGAGAATTTTAGTAGCGACGGCTACTGTACATGGTTTAAGGCTTGGACTTGCCATGGCACTTGTGGGATGTAATGGTTGTAGGCTTGGACTAGCCATTGACATCGCGGTTTAAGACTTGGACTTGCCGCTACCGGATGAAGGCGTATTTTTCTCCCTAGCGACTATTTATGTGATTTATGAGATTAAAGCATGTTTTATCTTATATTGCATATGCTAGAACTTGTGCACTCAGTATATAGCTGAGCAGTAGAGATGTACTCCATTACAGGTAAAAAGAAAGACAAGAAGAAGCATGAGGAGTGAGGCCGTGGAATGCCGGGGAATCAATTGTTTATACTTTTGCTCTGCTCCGAACTTGTAATAATAACCTTGAATTCGTAGTATGTTGTAATATAATATGAACGCAGATTTAGTACTTGTAATCCCTAGTAAACGCTCTTGTATTTATGTTTTGAATGATGGTATAGAGTGGTTAAATGTTGGTTTGGAGTTGGGAGAACCTTGAGTGGGAAAGCTGCAGTTTTGGGTTTTGCAGACAGAAACCAGTCGACTGGTTTTTTGATCCAGTCGATTGGATCACTGTGTTGAATTGGTTACTGCTTTGTTTCGTCTGAGATTCAGTCAACTGAGTTGAGAAAAAAATCGACTGGATGGAGCCCCAGGCCATGACATTTTCAGTCGACTGATAATTTTAGGCACCAGTCGACTGGATCCCCGACATAGTCGACTGGATGGGCTGTTATATTTTGAAACATTTCTATTTGAGATCACCAGTCGACCGGATCCTCGATCAGTCGACTGGACCTCTGTTTTCAAAACTGAATTCTTTTGGAACTGGTTCTATGGACAAAACTTTTTATAACTCCGAATTTAATGAATTTTAATAATGTTTTCTGCTGCTATTTTACTTTAATGGAACTGGATGAGCCTTGGTGGCGTGCCACGTGTCCTATTTCCACGCGTAGTGGGATGGGTCGTGACATATGATGCATGTTAATTCTTGAAAAAGAAGACTTCTCAATCCCCGGGACGGATGAGAAAGTGTTATTGTTGAGTGAGTAAACTCAGTAAGTAGGTAGTTGACTCAGTAGTTAGTGGTTAACTCATTAGATCTCTGTCTATATATACAGAGCATTGTATTTCATTTTTTTTTACTGAATATACTTTACTTTACTCTCTCTCTAAACTTTGATATTATTCAAAAAAAATTGCATTGTAGTTCCTTTATTTTTCATTGGTTCTGCAAATATTGGCGCCGAATTTTTATGTGCTCTATTCGAGCAAGAACCTGGTAGTATCTCTGGTTATGAACCTCCAGTTCCCAGTCAAAATGTACCTTTGTTTTCGATTTCTCTGAGGGTGTGGTATGCCTTTGGGGCATTTTTGTTTTCCAGTATAGCAATGGTCCTTATGATGCCAGATTTTGTCATAGTGGACGAGAGGAGGGGGCTGTTGAATTCAATTATTGTGGCCTCTGTTGCCTCAAGTACCCGCGCCCGCGTGGTGTATTGTTTAGACCATGCTACGGGTCTCTACTATTCAATGGATAGGTATAGTGACTTCACAGGTACACTTCTATTTGGCTGCAGTGGATTTGGGGCTGAAGATGTTTATGAGAGAGCTGCCTTTCCACTTCAGTATCCTTCCACTTATATTTGTGACCATAGTGACTTTAACCGGGTGTTTCTCAGCCTCGATTATGGTGGGCAGTACTATGTACAGTGTGGCTTATTAATTTTTTTAAAGTTATAGTTGCAATTAATGAAAAGAAAGAAAAATTTTAAAGAATAATTCTCCAATCTCCAGGCTACACTATTGCCAAAGCAACTTGCTATGTGACAAACTGAGAGTAATACACATAATCAGTTTTCTTTGGCAATATTGTTGGCCATTCTATATATACTTGCCTATTTATTACTTAACTCTTTACAATCTTATAAATATATATAACCTTTACACTCCCCATTTTTAATAAATTTTCTTCACTCCATTTATAACCCTATGCACAATAACAACAAATAAAAAAAAATGCTCCAACACCCACATCTATATTACATATCTATAACTCCATTTCTCAATCACTTCTTCGCTAGCCGAGCGGTAGATCTTTAAGGGTACTCCTCAATAGTCTAGTGTTATCACGACCCATCCCACTACGCGCAGAAATAGGACAATTGTTGGCCCAAATGTGAAAACCTTAGAGGGAGGGTGAATAAGGTTTTAGCGGAAATTAACCTTTTAAAAACTTAATTGCAAATTAAACACAATCACAAATAATAAAGTAAAGAGATAAGGGAAGAGACACTTGCAAACCGAGTTTTCAAGTGGTTCGGCAATCGCACCCCGCGGCCTACATCCACCCCTCAAGAACACCTCTTGAGGATTCCTTTAATCCGATCTACTTCACGGGTGTAGACCAAACCGTTACAAGAGCCTTCAATCTCTCCCAAAGAAGAAAACCTCTTCTTTGCACACAAGGGTTACTAACCCTCAACCTTTACAAATGATTTGGGTACAAATGATAACTCTCTCTCTAGAGTGGATAATACAATTAAAGCTCACACAATAACTCCTTGGTGAGTAGATGATATAAATAAAAGCTCACTACAATTTACTCTCAAAGAATTACAAATCAAATACTAGAGCAAATTGATAAACTCACACAACTAGGGATCAAATATGAATGATTAGAAATCAACAAGTTATGTGATTTAAATAGATGTTTTCCAATAGATTGATCAACATAAAATGGTGTGGGAAAACATGTATTTATAGGCCAAGAAAGATTATCGCCGTTGGTGGCAAGTTTGGTAATTAAAAACTCCTTTAAAAACTAGCCGTTATTGCCTTTCAGCGCAGTCCAGTCGACTGGATCGAGGGTTCAGTCGACTGGGAAGTTTATAGCAGTGAAGAGGCAATTTCAGAGCTGTCCAGTCGACTGAAAAGTTCAATCAGTCGACTGATTCTATAATCCAGTCGACTGGACCCTTAAAAAATCAGTCGACTGATTTTAAGCAGTTTTTGGCAGACTGACATCTCTTTACTAAAACGGTCATAACTCCCTCTACAAAACTCGTATTCGCGATCTGTTTGAAGATTCGGAAACTAGATTCAAATACCTTTCCAACCATATAAAACTCAAGATCTAATTTCTTATCAATTGGATCAGGTTTGCATTTAAATTTGACCTATCTGCGCAAAGGTACTTTCTTTTGACTTAGCCACTTGAAAGCTTTTGTGAAATGAATTTAATTGAGTGGTCTAAGTATGTTTAGGTCCTTGAAAGTAATTTAATGTGTAAGTGCAAGGATCTTAAAGTCCAATTAAAGTTACTTGAGCCCCTATGAGTGATTGATCAAAATGCTTACATATAAATCCTAGTCTTCAACCAAGGATGAAAAAATCTTCAAATCTTCAAGCTTGATCCTTGTTGAGCTCCCTCACTCTTAGAGTTCACCTCATGCTATCTCATGATCTCAAACAAAGTTAGAACATTTAAGTACATGAATCAAGAGATTAACATAACGAAAATGACATGATAATTGATTGACATAGAACCAATGAAAGTATGCAATTATCACTAGATTTGTCATCATCAAAACAAAACAAAAAATAATGCCTTAAATAAATTCAAGGCTAACAATATGGCACACCACCGAGGCACATCCAAACTATTAAAAAATTATAGTAGCGGAAAAGAACTTAAAAACAACATTGAGTATGTGACTCCTTTGTAAACAATACCCTCCGAGTTGTAAAATCCGTATAAATTTGAAAACGTAACTATATTTTGAACCGAATGAATTTATGTTAAAAGGGATTCCAAAGGTACCTTAAGAGCCAATCAAAATATTTAAATAATTTCCGAAAGGAATATAAAAAGAGTATATGCAGGGATCATTTCTAATGGTCAAGATGCCCCGTTCGACCAGTCGAATAACCCTTTAGCAGAATTCCTTCTAGCAGCAGAATTTTGCTAAGGATCCATTCAACCTCCACCTTTTTCACTACTCCAAACATGCTTACATTATTCTAAACTTCACAAGCTATATTAAGCTTTCAAGAATGAATTTGAACCTTACTAATCCATGAAAAGAAAATGATAACGGAACAAGCTAAGGCTTGTTTGGCTTAATCACAAAAGTACTACTAACTTTTATTCAAAACACGAGTTTGATGAGTTAAGTATACAAAACGCAAATTCATGAGTTCGGATTCGTTTCAACATAACCAAAAGAAGTTTTACTACCTATTACAACATTACAAAACCATTCCATAGTTTCCAAGTTCAACAAAACTTAGTTCTAGTTCCTTGCATCTCTTATTACAACCCGGGAATGAAAACAAAAACATATACAAGAGGATGATTCTCGTCGTTCCCACGGCCTCACTCCTCACGCTTCTTCTTTCCTTTCTTCGTCTCACTTGTAATGGAGTAAATCTCCATTGTTCAACATATGTTGAATGCATAATTCTAAACATATGCATATATGACAATTCATACTTTAAAACATCAAAACATGTCAAAATTAGTCTTTAGGGAGAGAGTTACGCATTCATCCGGTAATGAAACAATAAAACCGATTCTGTATAGGGCCTTCTCCCACCCACTCATCCAAGTGTCATGGCAGGGCCTTTTCCCAATCATGCATTGTGCCTTGGCAAGGCATTCCCCCAAACCATGCATTGTAGTTGTCGCTACAGTTTAAATCCTCAAACATCAAGGAGCTTGCCCCCAGAATGAAATTGTACCAAACTCCTCTTCGACCCATATAAACACATAGCATGCTCACATAAACATGTATACATGCTTTTATAGCATTTTCACATGCATAATTAATGGGCCTAATTAATACATGAATTTCGTCCAGATCCAAAATATCAAATCGGATATTAAAAACATGTAAACTTCCTATAAATCAAAAGTCTAGAATTCATACCTTGAGCTATCGTCCTACAACTTTGAGTGAATTACTATAAGCACTATCCTATGCCGAACCTCCATTTATAAGTGATTTCTACAATTATTCATATGTTTTTCCCAAATTCTAGAATTATGACTTTTATATAAAATAAAATATAAAAAAAAAAAAAAAAAAAAAACTAAGCCAAACAAGGCATAAGAGGTATCAAAATGAAGCTCTTATCTCAAGGAGTTCGAATATGTAATTTGGAGAAAAACTAACAAACGGAAGGTAGTCGATTTGTGTCCTGAAACTCTAAACAACGAAAATCCCCAAATCTCCTCACTCTTGCTTTTTGGTTTTGGAAGATATAATGGAAAATATCTTGGACTCCACTATGTATAGACATAACTCTCGAAAATTATGTTTACCTCCCCCACGAGTTTCCAAACTTCTCATTATTATTCCCCGAACTGGCTTACACGTCTAATTCATAGTTTTCACTCGATTTATTGTTTCACGAGTGAAAATTATAGATTATAAAAGTTTTCGTCTAAGTTCCGTTTGTTGCCGTAATTACGTTCCGAAAACTAATTTCGTGAAATTTTTGGATAACCTACCTTTTATGCAACGCATATTATTGGTAATCACTAAATCAATCAAAACGATCCTAATCAACATCAAAACTATCAGAATTAGCACTACACAGGTAAAATCACTATTCATAAATACCAGATAAATCAAATAGCATTTAATCACATAAATGTCATTTAATTCATATCAATGCCTCTTTGATTTTCCAATTTCCGTGTCCTTGATTGACACTCTACATCGACTCACAGTCAACCTCATCAGAATTATTAACCCACATTAATAATTCTCAAAATTCCACTTATGCATTAAAAGAATACATTTTCTCCAGGCATGAGAAGTGTTCCACTCATGGGGTGGCCACCTACCTGAGGGATAAGCATTGCGATTTATCCGATCCACTGGGTTAGTAGGGTATTCAGTGGGTCTCGAGGGGTTTAGCATTTGGTTAAGGAGTGCGTTGAGTGTGTCAATAAACCAAATAGGATTCCAACGGTTCTCAAGAAAAAGAAGAAAAAAAATGTTCTTCTCTCCTATATATCTTTCTATATATGTGCGTATATTCACCATCACCCTTAACCCCAACCACTCCAACTGTCACGACCTATAGGGGAAACTCTATAGGGGGCAACGTGGTTTCGCTCCACTTGGCGCAAAACCACTATCTACATGTCACGCATGGATTGGAAGAAAAAAAGAAAAGGCTATCACAATTAATGCTCTTTCGGTTGGTCTGTTCTTAGCTTAGTTTGGACCTTTCTTGGCAACATTTGGACCTTTGTACCTTTCTTAGCTTATTTGTATCTTGATAAAGGTTGAGCAAAATCAGAAAAAGCTTACATGCAATTAATGCTCTGTCAGTTGAACTTTTTTAAAGCAAGGTATGGACATTTCTTAGTTTAGTTTGTACATATGTTATTTACAAACAAATGACAAGCTTTGTTATCAAGGTACAAATAGATCCTTAATAAAGTCCAAATGTCGCTTAATAAAGTCAAAAGGTTGGTTAATATAAAGTCCAAGCATTGCTAAATAATAAAGTCCATGCATTGCTAATTAATAAAGCCCAAAGATTTATAAGAAATGTACCAACTAATGTTCAAAACCACTTTCACCAGGTGGCGCGTAGAAATGAGAGCTCAAACTCATCCAATGACCAAGAAATTTCTCCTCTCATATGGGGCAAAACCACTTTGCCCCACTTTAGAATTTCGTCCCTCTTAGTGATACTTTGGTTATAGTTTGCAGGATTTATGACTCTGACAGGAATGGCGCCTTGAGTTTTGCAGGTCATATTGGTAGTCACTAGTGTGGCCATTGATCTTCTATGTTTCTTCCTCACTTCCAGTCTGAAATAGTTCATGCTTTAACCTGACTTTTTTTTTAATCTAGGAATTTCTCGAAAACTTCGTTGGTATGTTTCTATCATTATATACATGCATATTTGTTCAACGATTGAAAAATGGAGAGAGCTAAGCTATGGAGGTCTAGTTGAAGGCAAGTGTCTCTCTTTCTTTATCTAACGCTTCTCACATTCCTTTACCTATCATTTTCTACCTTTTATTGTTGAGAAAAATTTGGAAAAGAAAAGATAATTAATTAATTCAAATTTGTTTGTTGTGCTGTGTTAGTGTGTTTGGAAACAATAATGCACACAACACCAGCCACAACACAAATCACAATAATGCTTTAAAATCATGTACCTTGTGCTTCACAAAAAAGTGTGAGCCATGTGCGAAAAATCCACACAGTACAAGGTGCATGCATTTAAAGCATGTGTTGTGGTTGGTGTTGTGTACCTAGCATTATTGGTTTAGAAAATGCGAAATTTGCATGCGAAGTAAGATAGCTGAATTTGGCTATTTTGAGAAGAGATTTAGAGACTAAAAGAGAATGGTGAGTGTCGAGAATAATACTAAGAAATTGTGAAAGTATTTAAGGTTTTGATTATTCTGAACATTAAGTGTGGGTATAGAGAGTAATGTGTTTTAATCTAAGTTAGAGCCGTGGGTGTATAGGTTTATAAAAAATAAAATAAAAAGAGTCATGGGTGTAGATAGAATTTCTCAAATTTAACTACCCTACTCTACAACCTCCATTTTTAACTAAATACTTGCACCCATCAAATGTATCTCTACGTGCACAGAATTTAGAGAGAACATCTAAAGCAAATGAAGAATGAACTAAAAAGAGCTAATCAAATATTGATATAACCGAAGAAATTTCACAAAAATAAAAGGGTACCTAATCTGCAAAAAGAGAATGAAGGAGAGCAAAGGAAGAGAGACTGATCAAATTGAGGCGAGCAAAGATAATGGGATTTGATTTGTAAAAATTTGCTGTATATCAGCAGATTTTGCACAGAATCGTCCCTATCCGCCATTTGGTTTCATAAGAACCTTATAGCATGAAGGTTCACACCCTGCTCTCGAATAACCTCAGATACTGCTGCCAGAAATGAGAAGATACCGAAATTGTCAGGGCACCAAACACCATTATTCCCTGTCGACCTGGTAGCGCGTCTCTAGCCTTATTAATGAAGTTATATGACCCATCAAATATGTCAATTGTACATGATCAACATTAATTATAAAATAAAATAAAATAAACCTGCAAAGAACTGTAAGAAGAAGAACGTAGTATTACTTGTGGAAGTATCGTCAGATGAGGAATGAGAAACAATTTAACCCAAAAAAGGAAGAAAATTTGGGAAAACAATGTTTACAAAAAGCGCGCTGGTTCCTCCTCGGTGCTTACAACAAATGCGTTTAATAGCCAAGTGGATTCCAGAATCCTCGCCAATGCTTTTTCGAAAAATCAGTCATCATCTTTGAATTCTCTGTTTCACACAAATTACACCTACTCCATCAAAATTAAGTACAAGACAGTCCAATCTCAGTTTAATACAAAAAACCAATTTAATTTATCAACTCATTTCATCCGTAAGGATGCCTGTGATTGGCATCATCTTAAATCAAAATTCTGAAAACTAAGGTATAATTTTCTGTATTTCTGCAATGCCCATAACAAACCAGTTCACAAATAATCAATGATGCGTTTTCATATCTGAATTTGTAGAAGTGGATATCGAATCTTAATTTTTAGCTTCTTAGTTCTTGATTTATTGAGAGAGCAAAACCCACAGTCATTATTTTGCACGTAAAGGCATCATATGCTTATTCTGCGTGACTAATAGAATTTATGAGAACACCTCATACCTACGATCAAGGTATCGAGGTTGAATACCACTGCCTTGGCATGTGGTGCATGTCAAAGAACCAGCGCCATCACAATTAATGCATCCTGAGACTTCTTTCTCATCCCCACCAAGATCCACCGTCACCGTGCCAGATCCCAAGCAAAATCTGCACTTCTCTGAGAGAAAAAGGAAAACAAAAATACTTGGTCTACAGAAAGGAAAGTTTCAACTCTAAGAATAGACAATTCTAGCTCTGATAGAATAAATTTCTTTTTTTTATCTCTCCATAATGAATAATGATATGCTTCCTAAATTTTGTAGCCCAAATGTGGTTCCCAACACATGTGGCAGGGTCCTACCATTATTGTAGGTGGTCCCGCTGTCACATGTTGGGAACCACATTTGGGATACAAAATTTGGGAAGAGCAACATTACTCCTCCATAATATGATAGAATCATTCAATATAACAATGTCCCTCTTGCAAAGCAAACACCCAAACTTTTATAATGCATACGAGTAGCTACAAAGCATATCATTGGAGGAAAACCCAAGATTCAATTGGCTCTCAGTTCTAACTAGTAAATCTTTTCATACAACTAGGAGCAAAGATTCTCTCAGCTTTGCTGAAGCTTAATATTTATTTTTGGACCCATTCTCTCTAACAATTTAAGCTTTTAAAGTAATTAGTAACTTAACATGGTATCAGAGCCAGGTTGTGAGAGATCTTGGGTTCAACTCTCCATCCCCGGACCCCGCTTTGATGTGCATATTTTCTCTTTGTTATTTGTATGATGGAGCTTAGTTTGTTGGCTCTCTCCATGCGAGATAGGGTCGCACATGAGGGAGGGTGTTGAAACTAGATTTATAATGTTGGGCCAATTCTCTAACAACTTATGTCTTTAGAGCAATTGGTGACTTAACAAACTCAAAGAAGATTTTTCAGTAACAAATAAATAGAACTAGTGTCAAGATTCAGAGTTCACCCACGTATGAGGGATATTCTCGAATGAGACTAGTGTGGTTGCTATTACCAAGATAAATTATGAGATACAATCCTTTTTCTTTTCTTTTCTTTTTTTCTTTCTGTGAGTAATAAACAAAGTTCAAGGAACATGTTTACTGCAATGGCAGTGCATAGTATTGGTTGTATGGACTTGTGTGTGTTTGTGTGTGCATTTGCTAATCAAAAAAATGTGAAATAGCTATATCATGGATTCGAGTATGAGGGCATGCAATTCATTTGTGCAGAAAATGTCAATACATTAGTTTTCTTTTCTCCCCAGTCTGTGTCCCTCTTTGAACCCCGTGTAAGCAGAACCACCACCGAGTAACAGCCCTTTTTAAGTAATATGAGATACGATATATCATTTTGCAAGTTGTTTTCCAACAATATGTATAACTAACGGGCACCAAAATTAAACAATGAAGGAAATGTTTTAAAGAGATCCAAATTTAAGGTATGTGAGCTACTAGTCACACATAATTACGTATATTGTTTGGTAGACATTCCCGTTGAGCCTTATTTACCACCCATTGACCCATGAGATGTTTATTGTTGTGTGGACAGCAGATACCACACCAGCATTATAAAAAAATAAAAAAAAAAAAAAAAATTGTTTGCCTCTACCAGAACTATAAGCTAGCTTACCGGGGTGGAGGGTAGAAATGTAACAAGCACTAAAACACCTACTACAATCAAATGAATCAGAGAACATAATTGGATTGTTTTACAAGGCATCGCATGTATGATTCAAAAGTATCTTCGACAAGCTTCACAAAATAATAAACTATATTAGTATATTACCTTCCATTTGTTAATGGACACAAGGGGGATATAATATACGGAGAGTCACACTTACGAGAGCCAGACCCATTGCAGGGGAAGCATGGCTGAGTGTTGTCTCGCTTGGCCTGCAGCAGCATATGTTTATAGATACATGATGATATATGTATATATGCATACAATGACTGAAAATGTATATTTATTTGGAACCTAATTAAATAAATAAATAAATAAATAAGAGAATTACGGACAAATTAAAATGGGTAGAATATTACTTACTGCATTATCAATTTGGGACTCATAGAAAACAGGAATTCCAATCCCAACAGCAACGCTCGCGACCCCTACTGATATTGCCACTATCTGATGATGCCAATGAGATATTTATTTATTAGCTTCTCAAATATTATTAGATAATTGACTAATAGGTTTTTTAAACAAATGAATAGAAAGGAAAGAGAAGTAATTAACCGTGTTTTGATCGAGTTCAAGAGCTCTAATACACGGATAAGATGGTGGGGAGCGTTGATTTCTAGCGGACTTTTGGGAGAGAGAATAAGAGAGCTTCAGAGGGCACCATAGGAATTGAGATTGAAGAATACGAGGAGGCGAAGGTGCCCCTAACATCTCTCTGACTCTCTCTCTCTCTGTGAGTGTGTGTGTGTGTGTGTGGGTGGTTGTTTATGAGGAGGAATGAGGAACAATGTTGCAGAACTGAAGAGAGTGAGTGACTGAAGGCCATCATTTCGGGATTGCAACGCCCAACAGCTGTGGATTTCGGGGGTCACAATCAATATCCACCACACGTTTCTTTGGCTTTGTTAAAAACTTTTATGTATTAATTACGAGTACATTTTATTTTCCTGTGTCGGACCAATTTTACTTCACCTCGTGAGTTTACTTTTAACTTGTGATTTCGGATTAAAATAAAATTGTTAAGATTTTTTTTAAAATTAATAAAAATTTTAAAGTTAGTCAAAAATATTAACACTCAATCCTCTTTTTTGAAGTTAATTTTGATATTAATCCCCTATATGAGGATAATGGTGTCATTTAATCTACTTGTGTGAGTCTAATTTTAACATCCAATCCCTTTGAGGGGCTAAGTTTGGGGTTGACTGACTATGTGGAATTAATTTTGATACTTAAAACTCTTCTATGTTAGACTAATTTTAATATTTAATTCTCATGTGCGCTTATTTTGAGAGAAATCTTAGTAGTTTCACTTTAGTCCGAAACTACGAGGGAGTTAAGTGTCCACTTTTAACCGCAGAGGTAAAATGAAACTGGGCCTAACCATAAGAGGTAAAGTGTAATTAACCCAAAACATAAAACTTAGAGCATCCGCAACGGTGTAGCACTGTATAGGTTAAAATTAACTTAAGTTCGTGTACGAAAGCATAAAACGGTGGACAAAGTAGTGGTGATCAAAAAATAAAAAACCGACCTAAACCAAACCAAGCAGCCAAACAACAATTGGTCGATTTTTCAAACTAGTGCCCAAGCTAAAATCGACCGAAAATCGATCGACACCGCCTAAAATTGACCTACCGAAACCAAATGGTTGGTATTAAACCACTAAAAAATCGACCGCCAACACCCCTAGTACAAAGCCAATTGACAGAGGGAGCGTCGTCTGGAAGTGACTGACAGAAAGAGAGCTCGGTGGAAATATCTAACTGGCAGAGGCTCAACCGAGTGGGACTAGTCGGCACACTCTTAGCCGACTGGTAGGTGGGCCGACATTCCTTTTGCGGGTGGAGAGGCACAGACTGAGACTTGTCCGGCTGATTTGTAGGGTAAAAAAATTTAGCTAAAGGGTAAACTTAGCTTCCATTACCATATGACCCCCCTAAGTTCCTATACAGGAAGAGTAATGATATGCTTCCCATATCCTAATCCCAAAATCAATTCCAAATGATGTGACAGTGGACTTCTTGAATTTTGATTAGATGCTACCAATAATGATGGGACCACCACTTCAATATCATCCAATTAAAATGCAGGGGCACACTACCACATCATTTGAGATTGAGATTTAGATTAAGATTTGGGAAGCATAACATTACTCATACCGGAAACAACGTAATATTTTGAGAAATTAACTTAACTTACCCTACCCAACACCACCACCATTGGAGATGCTCTTAGAGCATCCACAATGGGCAACTTAAATTTAACTTAAACTTAAGCTAAGTTCGTGTACATGTGGGAGGATACTAACAATGGTAGATAGCGAGATGACATAGAAAAAACGGTGTACCCACCCAGACGGCGCAACCAAAGCCGTTTGTATTAAATAATGTGCCACAACCCAAAAATCTATAATATATATAAATGTACCAATGTGCATAAGTGTTTTACACTTTTATCAATCGGTGCACTTTTACTTAACTATTTTCCTTAGAATTTAGAGTTTTAAAAGTTTAGTGTACACTTTTTTTATTTGTAGTGTGTCCATGCCATAAGAGTCCTACAACTTAATAACAACATCCATGTGTTTGGTTGGTTTTTTCTTTTTGAACTCTAGAATAAACTAAATCTATTGGTTTTTTTTTTTTTTTTCGTTTTGTTGAACTCTTTTTTTTTTTTAAACCTCTTTTTTATATATATTATATACGTATGCATATTTGTATGTTATGTGTATGTTTATGTGCCTCATAGATCAACTTTCTTTTTGTTGGACTCTAGAATAAACTAAATCCATTGGTTTTTTTTTTTTTTTTCTTTTTCTTGGATTTTTTTTTTGATAACCTCTTTTTGTATATATTATATGTGTATGTATATTGTTTGTTATGTGTATGTTTATGTGCAGAGATAGATCAACAAATATTACAAATCTAGATCGTAGTGGTTATTTTGGTAAATTCATTTGTGGGATGGTTTTAGTATTTTAGATATAAAGCAACTGAAAATTATCGATGCCCATAAGTGGTTTACACTTTTATCAATCGGTGCACTTTCACTTAAGTAATTTTCTTAGAGTTTTAACAACTTTAGTATACCATTTTTTTTTGGGTCCGTCCATGATAATCCTAACTTTTGATTTTTTTGCTTTGGATATATCATGTTATATACAATCCCTACAATTTTACAACTCCTTAATATTAATGGTATTCGACATTAATCCTATTGTGTATTACAACTTCTTCCAAACAACTCAAGTTCCCATCGGAATTTACAAATAAAAAATAAAAATAAAAAAAGAAAAGAAAAAAGTCAATCACACTTTAGTTCAAATATGACTCTTTTTTAAATACGCCCCTAAACTATAAAACTTGACAAACTAACTCCCCTCAACTATTGCATTTTTCTCTAAAACCCCTTCCATTAGAATTCTGTCCCAAAAAAGAACGCTTTTTTTTTTCTTCTTTTTTTTTTAAATTTATATTTTAATTTATTTTTTTATTATCATGTGAGCAACATATGATACAAACTATTAGCAACATGATATCTATTTGTCCCTCCTTGGAGCCATTGGAAATTTTATGACAAAAATATCCTTTGTTGCATAATAATTGCCCTGTGTTGTACACCAAATTTTAAATTTTAGGCAATTTTGTTCTTAAAATTTCAACGACTCAAAGAAGAGACAAAAATGTTATGTTGTTAACACTTTTATATTGGTAACATGATTCAAAAGTAATCAATTTTTTAACTACAACCTAACAGAAGGGCTGTTAGTGAAAAGTTAAAATAGTTGATAGGGTCAATTTGTTGGGTTTTATAGTTGAGGGCAATTGAAAATGGTCATAGTTGAAGGGGTGTTAGTGTAATAACCCCTCTTTTCTTTTCTTTTTTTGGACTCCACGGTGGGTTACGTGAATGATGGATTAGTAACATATATATCTCTTAAAGAGTTATAATAAATGTCTATGAAGAATTTTAGGACTCTTAACTAAATTCCTATTACCAATTTCTTAGTAGTATATGATTCTTTTTACACTCGCGAAGTTTAAAAATTTTACCTTCCAATTATAAAGCTTGCATTCAGCCTCCAATTAATAAAAATATTTGAGAGCTAATCCATCTAAAAGCTCACATTTAATCAATAGCTAATTAATAGAAGAATTTAAGTAATTGAACACATTTGGGCAAAGTTCCTTAGCTGTACATGGTTTGTTAGATTCATTTCACAATTGTGAGACCCTAATTAACTAGAAAATAAATAAATAAATAAAATAAGTTTAAACATTATTTTCTTTAATCCCTAGACCCACTGTTGTGAGAGAGAATCTAACAAACCACACCTAAAAAACTTTACCCAAGTATGTTCCTTGAGTAATTGTGTAACAATTTTTTGCTTCTTTGATTAAAGTGGACCAGAATGGATTAATTGTGTATTGAATCATTGGATGAAACAAAGTCCAATCTAAATTAGGATAAATAAGGAAATCAAGTATTAGGAATAAATAAAGAAATTGTGTACTAAAAATTAATCGTGTAGAATAATAACATGAATTCACAAGCCTCTCAATCCCAGGTTTACTTTTGGCCCTATTTGTTAAGACATATCTCTCTCTCTCTCTCTCTCTCTCTCTCTCTCTCTCTCTCTCCTTTCTTTTTTTTTTTTGGACTAGAAGACTAATGATAGTATTAAAGAACCTACTGGTATTATCTAATTTCTATTATACGTCTCCACTTCCCAAGTTCTCCATAGCCTTGGACAATTTTTTTACACTTTAATTAAGATTCACAAAACAGTCTACTCCTCGTGTTCTCTTAATAATGTGCTATAATGAACTAAATACGATTGATCTTTACACAAGTGTGCACTTTCAAGCTTTGCATTGAAGGTAATTATTATTCCTTACTCTTTTATTCATCCATTCAACTTACTTATAAATTTCATTCTCATTACTATTAATGTAATATTTTCAATAACTTAATGGTCAAAATGAAAACAAAAAAACTATTAGTTATAGTAACATCAGTCCCCTTCTCATGACGGGACTTCTATTTACAGTTATTGGATTCAGTTTTCATTAAGGGTACTGAAGTAATTTCACATACATAAAACTATACCCATTAACTCCTGATATCAATTCTTAGTATTACATAACTCTTTTTAAAGAATCTTAATTTGTTTTATTCTTCTTCTTCTTCTTCTTCTTTTTCTTTTTTCTTTTTTGGAGCTCTATGATGAGTCACTCACGATTTTGTTTATTCTATATCAACAATAATATAGGTAATTTCTATCGAACCTATTCTAGGTAAGATATGCATTCAAAAAATTTTAGGATTCAATTTCAACCACTTTAATATTTGGTTACCCATTTAACATAGAGTGCATTTTTCTCACTCTTGCTTATCCACCACTACCATGCTGACATGTGTCCTATTTCATTCCCATTTTACCCATGCGTTTAGCAACACAATTATTTAATGTAAAACTTAATTGAGTATTTTTCTTTATGAAAAGTTACTATTGTTATCTTTATTAGCAATAATTCGTAGAATTGTTATCATTGTTTAAGTTCCACAAGAAAGATAGGAAGTTAGCTAGACAAATTTAGCTTGTGGTTATAACCAATTAAGTGGTAAAATAAAATTTTAAGCACATTTTTTGTACAATACATTTGATAATGTACCACTTAATTGAAAGAGTCACCACACTTAATTCTGCCATATGGGATACCATATTCTTTTGTAAGCATCTCTTTGTGACTCTAGCATTACTCTAATTGAAAATGCAGCCAAAAATCCATTGAATATCTTAATTGAAAAAAAATTGACTAGAAATAATCACTAATGCAGTCTATTTCAATACTTGAAATATACTTGAATGCAATAGATTTTACTCATGTTCAAAGAAAACTTTTTATTGAACTACGACAAATGTTGAATGTAGTGATTTCGTTTCTTTCCTATCCCTCAATATGCATGTGCACCAAATAGAGCCTAAAAGTCTCTTTCGATATAGATTATCAATACATTTTCAGAATTTTAGGACTTTAAATTAAATTAAAACTACCATCCTATAATTCCTATTGGTTTTTTCTATTTTGGTCTTAGTGGATTCCATTTTTTTCCCTTCTTCTGTCATGTTTCAATATCTTTTCTCTTTCTTTAGGTGAACTCCATGGATAAGCAATTACTTTCTAATATCAATTCCCGTTATAAAATTTTTTCCTTATGTGATTTTTCAATTATATTGGCAATTTGGCAATAGAGACTTTATGAAAAATTTTGGTTGAAGATTTTAAGAATTTTCAAGCCAACAGCACAAAAAGTTTGACCATCTTGAACGTAGAGGGCTCCCTAAATTCTTTTTGTATGAATCAAATTTTAATGTATATAAAAAAATATTTAAGAAAGCTAGATCATGATTGATTTATAACTTATTCTAATTAGAACATATGAAATAATTTTATAATTTAATAAATTACTATACAAACACGGTAAATTAATGAAATACTAACATATGTGGTCGTACAATAAATAAATATATAGTCATTATTAAGTAATGAGCAAAGAAAATAGTAAATTCAAAATATTAAAGATGTAAGAAAGAATTCTAGCTAGGACATGTGGTAACAATTAAATAGCAACATAAAAAAATTATTATTGAACAAATAAACAAATGGTCTAAGAAGAGTAATTCAACAGTTTTTATTTTTTTTACCCTATGAATTGATTGTTGTATGTGCTTTGTGTATCTTTTTTATTGTGGAAGTTGCATGAATTCTTCTTCTTCTTCTTTTTATTTTTTATTTTTTGTTTTTTTTTATACCTAATTTAAGTGTTTTTATTTAATCTTTTTTTTTTCTTTTTTATTTTATTTTTTTTATTTTGGCTTACTATTCCTAATTAGTTTTTATACAGACACCGTTCACGTGCAACGCACGTGCGTTTAAACTAGTATATATATATATATCAAAATGATCTAAACGACACACACAATATCGTTTGGGAAGCAAGCGGCATTGTGTGTGCCGTGTGGTGGTGGGATATGTGCCGCGTGGTGGTGGGAGGTGTTAAAACGGCACAATTTGTGCCGTGTGGTGGTGGGACAGCACAGTGTGTGCTGTTTGTCTTGTATATTAGTGAAATTTAGATGTACAACAAACTTACGTTTCACTATCCTATACATTAGTTATAACTACACCATTGTTAATGGCTTTTAGCTAAATTGTTGTTGATGCTCTTAGAAGTACTCCTATGCATCTAGCATCTCGAGCCAATAGGGATGGCAACGGGTCGGAGTTGGTATGGAGTCCCCCTATACCAACTCCTACTTCGTTTATTTTCCTCCTGCTCCGACTCCGCTCCGTCCCGTTTAAGTAAAATACCAACTCCTACTCCACTCCTACTCCGTTTACTATCACGTACTCCTATTACACTCCTACTTCGTTTGCTAATCACCATTCCAAAATTAAATGCTCTTTTATAATTCAAAACTCACTTATATTTTGGCTTGATTTCTTAAATATCACTCACGCAAATGATTCTAAATTTGTTAATCACAATTCAGAAATTAAATATTAATACTGAAGAGAAAGAGATGTATATATGCTCTGATTTTTTGTAAATAACTGTAACTATGAGGGTAGTTTAGTAACTTAATGATTTAATCGGGGCGAAGCGGGTTTTAAATGGTAGTATTCATGGATACTAACTCCTCCAGGGGCGTATCTACAATAGAACCAGTGGGTACCATGGTACCCACTGAATTTATACATTACAAAATTTTCTACACTCTTATTGTGATGGACATAGCTACTCTAGTGGTTTGTTACTTTGCATTCAACCCAAGTGACCTGGGGTTCGACTCTCGGGCTCCCTTTTTTTTTTTTCCTTTCTTTTTTTGAAAAAACTGATTTGGTTTTTAGCCCCTTGTTTTATAAATATTGCTTAAAAAACCCTCTCTATTTATTTCTTTTTTCTTTTTGTGAAAAATTGATTTGTTTTTAGCCCCTTGTTTTATAAATATTACTTAGGAAACCCCACTATCTATCTATCTACTCAATATACTCACTGATGAATGCGGTCTATTTCAATACTTGAAATACTATTTTTAGTTTTGCAAATTTAATCGCTTAAAATTTTTAGTACTTAAAATACAACCCTTGATTTTCAGTACTTAATTTTCAAATTTATCAAACGTACTTAAGGGTTTGTTTGATAACTCAATTAAGTTCTATCAATGAAAAGTTTTAGCGTTGCAATTTTTTTTTGTCAGTTCGTTTGATAATGTACAACTTCACTGAAAATATGCCCAAAAACTACTAAAAATTTTAAATAAAAAGGTTGTATTAAAATTTGTATGGTGTTAGAACATTTTGGACATAAAATCAATTCTACACATAATTATGGTTAAGTAAACAAAAAAAAAAATTCGCCTCGAGGCCGCTGCCCCTAAAGGGGGCATAGCCTAAGTCCCTAATTGGTACCCACTGGATGAGATTTTTGGATACGCCCTTGAACTCCTCCCCGACTCCTATAGGGTTTTTGATTTTCCTTACCAAATCCACTCCTACTCCTATTATAACTCCTCCAAACTCGTTCCATTAGGAACGGACCGAAGTGGAGGTCCAACGGAGCGGGAAAAATTGCCATCCCTACGAGCCAACCCTTCCAAAAAAATATGCTAGTTGGGTTCAAAACCCATCAACCATTTACTGGGCCTAGTAATACAACCCAACTTGGCTCAAGTATGTTTAGACCGTTGAGGCAGGATTTAAAGCCATTCCAAAACCCGACTCTTGTACCGACTGAAATGGGAATTATGATCTCATCAGCTATCACGAGTCAATAAAATTTTTACATTTATTATTTAGGTACATGTCTATTTTAATTTTCTGAAAAAAAGACAATTACATGCAAGTATCATATCTACTTGTATAAGCAAGTGATAAAAATAAGTATCACTTTTATATTAAATATTTTTTCGTAAAGTTATTCATCTGAGAGTTGCATTTCTTAAAGCTACAATTCAAATTAAGTTTTGATTGACACGATGACATAAACTTTAGAAATATAATAATATTTGTCGGTTCCTTTTTTTTCTGTTCCTTGGAATAATTAAGGTTCTTACGCTACCATTGCAACGGCTCAAAAAACGCAATAATGACAAATTTGCTTCAAAATGCATGGATATTATTCATAATGCAATAGATACCCATAGTTGTTTCCTATAGCAGTGATTGTTTTCTCCCTAATATCATTTCATTATGAGTAATGATGCTATGTTTTTGAAATTTCTCATTTCAAATGCATTTCAAATATATTTAGCAGTGCTCCAATTAAAAACTAATGAATCAGTCATATGTATTTGGGAAGTATTGTGATGAAAAATTTAAAAAATATAGCATTACTCTTTCATTATAGTGTATGTGTATGTGTATGTGTGTGTGTGTGTGTGAGAGAGAGAGAGAGAGAGAGATCAATTATGCTTCCTTTATCATTGTACATTTTGTTTTTGCATTTGTTATTTTTTTTGCATTTGTTATTTTTGTTATTTTTGTTGCTGCTTTTTTGGTTGTTTGTGCTTTTTTTTGTAATGTTTTATCTTAGTTTATTTAGCGACCTTCTTCTTTCTATGTTTAAGGATAGTCACTTTATGACTAAATTTTGTTTGAACTGTTACTTTTAATTTAATGCATTTTTCCTTTTAACTATATAGAGAGAGAGCTCTTTTGGTCTTGGCCCTAGAGAGAGAGAGTCAGAGAGCTTTTGGTCTTGGCCCTTGGGTATACATATATATATATATATATATATATTTTTTTTTTTTTTTGCTAACACTCTTGGTCTTGGGTAAGTAGGTAAATAATGGTATTGAAAAGGGGGTGGGAATGGAGTGATTAAGGGTTGTTGAGAGTGACATGCCACATCATTACAAGGCACATGGTGGTGAGACCGTGACCTAGAATTGGGGTATCAATTTGGCATTTAGACTCTTGTCCTATGAACACCACTTTGACAAAAATGAAGAATCCAAGGTTTGGAAAGCCTCCCCCCTAAGTTCCCCCTCACATGCATTCTCCTCTCGATCTTCTCTGCCCTTTGCCCCTTTTTCTTTTTTTCTTTTTCTCTCTCTCTCTCTCTCTTTTTTTCAGTATCTTCCCAAGTCGTAATTATCAATAAAAGCATGTAATCAAGCAATTCAAATACATTAGTAATAACCAAGACATGAATGGCACCTTAAAACTAAGGATCACACAAGTCACCCCAAAGATCCGACATTGACAAGGTAAATCTCAAATATGACAATTACTCGCAAGCCATCAATATCAAATAAGACAAAGCATGCCAAGAAAAAAAGGTAAAACTCTAGATGTATGAATTATAGTTTGTTACAAGCAAGTCCTATTCCAACTTAACTATCCTGACAAGTTGGCAAATCAACACAATCACTCTTACTCTATTTTATCATTCAAGCAGATGCTTAAATTTGTATCCAATCAAATTGAATTAGTATGTTATTGTCTTTTACATACTTTTAAAACAATTATTAGCTTGTAGCATCAAAATATGTTTAAGCTATAACCAATTTATCTCGTGGGCATAAACTTGAACATAACTCCCTCTTGTCTGACTAATTTTTATAAGAGAAATTAAATAAACTATTTATAACCAATTTATTTCATAAGTGCATTATATTAGAGTCTTAGAGATATGTTTCTATTCCAATATCTTCTCCTTTCTCCAATATGGAGAAAAACAAATCAACTCTCTCTCTCTCTCTCTCTCTCTCTCTCTCTCTCTCTCTCTCTCTCTCTCTCTCTCTCTCTCTCTCTCTCTCTCTCTCTCTCTCTCTCTCTCTCTTTTCCCCTTACTTTCTTTTGCTTCTTTCCATTAACTTTCTATATATCTTAATTCAACTCATCAACAAGAGACACGAGTGAATGATGTTTAGTTTCTCTTCTCTTCTCTCTCCAATTCAAACCACAAACTTATAAATTATTTTAGTAAAAACTATACTAGGCTCCACTTGTCAACCACTTTTGGAGTCCACAAGTTATTGTAGACTCTAGAAGCTAAAATAAAATTAGAGTAATGCTATGCTTCTAAATTTTTTTTTTCAAAAGTGTTTCCCAACACATGTGGCAATCGGTCTAGTTGATTTTGATTGGTTGATGTTGAAGTCATCCTACCATTAATGAAGAGGATTCCACTGCTACATATGTTGGGAAGCACTTTTTGGGGAAAAAATTGGAAAGCATGCCATTACTCATAAAATTGTTTAACAAACTAAATTATGCAGTTTAATTGCAGCAAAATGTATCTCAATCGCAAAAAAATACAATTGTCAAAAGCTGGTTTTGGCGAAAATTGTGTTTTTGCAATTGAATTGCAGAAGTAGAATATGTTATCAAGTAGGACTGAGGTCTTATTCGAGTTGACCCCAGGTCTGGCTTAGGTTCGAATCTCCGCTTTGGAATAAAAAAGTGAGGGTATTTCTTTAGAGTAATAGTTGGGGCACTAACAAATTTCACACTCACACTCACACTCACACTCACACTCATACTCTATCTCTCTCTTAGTGGCACTGTGGGACTTGCAGTGGACCCCAAAGTGCCACTAGGAGAGAGATAGAGTGTGAGTGTGAGTGTTAGTGAAATTTGTTAGTGCCCTTAGCATTGTTGATTTCTTTAATGTGTATACTTTTTTAGTTATGAATAATAAAACTCTCTAGTAAAAAAGAAAAGAAAAAGAAATTATTACCAAACAAGCCCATATATATTGAAATATAGGGGCGGGGGGGTTTAGTCGAATGTAATTTAAATACTTCCGAACCCACCAAATATAGCATCTTTAAAATAAAAATATGCATTGTTTTTCAAGACTTTGCTCCCCTTTGAGCCTTTGGTCATATTATAGCCATATCCCGACTTCAAAGTCGTTGAATTGATGTCAGATTTGGAAGCAAATTTTTGGATCAAAGCACTACTAAGGTCATCGACTAAAAATATCCAAAATTGACTTGATTTATTAAGCTGTATTAAATCATAATCAAGTCCTTAAACCTCTTGTTTTCTCATGTAAAATCACGAGCTTAAAGACAAAAGGAACGAACGAGAACATGAAAGTGAGAGTGAGATAGAAAACTAAGCGAGCGGAGCAAGCAATGTGGGACATCCGCCAAATTATTTGGATAAGAAAAGGATTAGGAATAGACATAACTTATAGGGACGTTATTGGTATTTTTTTTCAATGTCTAGTGTAGGTTTTGTGGTTTCGGATTTCTTTTGGGGAATCGTATAATTTACGTGCTTGTTATCACCAGCAGTGATTGTATCGCATTGCGTGAAATACTTGAGTCACCGACTGTGATTAGACCAAAGTACCCCTTGCCTAGGGTTAATTGATAATTCCGTTTTCAGTAATGATACCTGCACAGAAAAATGTATAGAATTTGTGCACAAAATTGATCTGGGCCACTCATTTTGGTGGCCCCCATACCAAAATATGTGGGGGCTACCAAAATGAGTGACCCGAATCAATTATGTGCATGTAGCATTACTGTTCCGTTTTATTACATGGACAAAGAGTCAAAGACATAACTACGATCCCATGAATGTGAAACAAATACCCCTAAAAATGGTGTAAATTATTCTTTACACCATTTTAGTTTGGGTGTGATGCACTTTGGTCTTTGTAATTTCAATTTTGTCATTTTGGTCCTTATAGTTTCACTTTAGGTTAATGTAATCCATTTATGAATACTTCCTACAATTTTTGACAGAAATAGATTATGTGATGTACACGTGAGATATCATTAGGAGCATAATGGTAAGTTTACTTTTTTTTTAAAAAAAGTACACACTTTACACACCTTTACCTAAACAACAATGATGCAAAAATATAATTTACACACCCCCAAAAAAAAAATTTACTCAAAAAGGCGAAATAGAAAACGTTAAATAAATTTGCAATTAGGCAGAGCGAGAGTAGTTCACTTATTCAAATTTTCCTTTTTCTTTTTATTTTTTGGTGCAAAGAAAGAAAAAAAAAAAAAAAAAAAAAAAAAAAAAAAAAAAAAAAAAAAAAACTAAACTAACTAACTTCCTCTGGGGAAGGAAACGCCTACAACATTAGCCAAAAGAGCTGAGCAAACCTCCACAGGCGGGGAGTCTAACAAAACAAAAGGTTCATGTTAGTTAGCTTCTAAATTAGCCAAAATATTAGCACAGCGGTTACCTTCCCTTTTAACATTACACCTTGAAAGCAAGAGTCTACAATCCTCAATGAGGGGTTTAGGCTTAGTTTGGCCCCCATGTGGCTTTTTAAAAGGAGCTTATGAAATTTATAACTAAGTTCTTTGATAATTTTATACAAGTGGCACACTACTCTTCAAAAAGACATCATGAAACCAAAAAGCAACCTTGGGCTTTTAAAAGCTCCATTTTAGAGCTTTTAAAAGCTCCATCCAAAAAAGCCCTAAGTTCAATTTTTGCAAAGCTCATAAACTAGTTACCAAATGAATTAACATTAAATTGTGCTTTAAAAAAGGAGAAGCACCACGTGGGGGCCAAACTAAGCCTTAGGGGGATGGTTAACTTCAGTCTTGCTGAGGAGATGACAAGCGTCCAAAGAGTCCGTTTCCACCATTACTTCTCTAAAACCTTCTGTGCGGATAAGCGTGAGTCCTTTCCTGATGCCTACAAATTCTGCCTGGAGACTGGTACAGTGGTTAAGAAAGCCGTAGTAGCCGAGTTTCCACCGAGTTTCCAGATTTTCAAAACAGCCTATCATCGGAGCCCAATACGCCTTTAACGGTGATTATTTTCGTTTCTCTTTTTTAGGGGTCTGTTTGGAAATTGAACTATGTTAAGCTCATGTCTTACTTTTTAATTTGACTTTTGTGAGAACCAATGTAATATTAAATTGACAAAGAACCAATTTAAAGAGATTTATTTAACTGCCATGGACAAGAAACTAGCATTTCACATAACACATGAATTTACAAAACCGGCTCACTTATGAACTCACCCAAACAGCGCTTACTATCTCCTGATTACGGAACTCAAAATAAGTTTTGCAACTAATTTTATACTCCTACTAACAAATCCGAAATGGAAGAGAGAGAAATTTCAAAACGGCACAATCCGGTGCCCGTCTTTTCCAGTTTCTCTCTCTTCGCATTCTCATTCTCTCTCGACGTTTCACTCTCCGCCGACATAGTAACGGTTCGCCGTTGCTCTTTCTCCGAGCTTTGATCTCTGAATTTCATCAGAGTCCTTGCAATTAGTTCTCATTTTCGTTTGTTTACAGTTCATTTCATTTCTTCCGTAAATAAACAGGCACCAAAAGGTAACAATCGATTTCTCGCTGTCCTTTTCATTGCATTATTGTTGTGTTTTTTTGATTCTGCGAGTTTACAAGTGTTATAATCATCTCGAGGTTCCTCTTTAATTTCTACTTTATCTAACTGCGGATCTATGGTTTGTGTAGTTCATGTTAATTCGAGGCTTTCTTCTTTTAATTGTATGACATTCCTGATGTGTAGTTATTTTTTGTGACTACTTTTGCTGATTTTGTTTGTTTGTTTGTCATTATTTTGCCCTAGTTTTTTTTTTTTTTGAATGTGCTTAGGATGTGTTTTTTAAACTCTTTGCTTAGTTTGTTTAGTATATTGATATAGATTTTGCGAATATTCTGTACTGTGACAAGTTGATTTGGTATATCCTAATAATCCGTTTGGTTGCTAGGAAGCTGGAGGAGAAAATGTGTGATAACTTAATTTTCAGCACTTATGTTTTTTCATTGTGTTTGATAATGTCACGCTTAATTGAAAAAGCAGCCTAAAATCCACTGGAAATTTTTAAGTAAAATTTTTTTACTGAAAATAATCGTTGAATACAGTCTATTTTAGTATTTGAAACACTATTCCGCAAATCCAATTGCTTAATATTTTCAGTACTTAACAGTCGGCACTTAATTTTTCAGTTCTATCAAACGGACCGATGTGATAAATGAAGGCTTTCAATTTCGTATTTTTGATTTATTGTTTCCAGAAAATTATCAAGGAAACAATTGACCAACATTTAAAGGAACCAAGGAGCATAAAATTCAGCAGTATGAGTTGTTTTTGCCTTTTCCCTTCAGTGTACTGGGCAGCCAAATTAGAGCTGAGTTTACAATCTAATTTTGTATCTGACGTGTGACTCTATAGTACAGTGCAGTGAGCGTTACAATTATTTTAATGTTCTCGTGATCGAGTTAAACTTGCCTGGGAAATGCGGTATCTGGTTTAGCTAATCGTTCTCTTTGGATGTGATAGGCATACAAAATGATTGGATCCTTCCTTACCCGAGGACTTGTGTAAGTTGCCGAAGATTCTGATCTCTCTTGACTCTTGTTATAAACTTCAATGGGGTCATATGTCCTGGTGTAAAATTTAAGTGAAATTGGTAATCCTTTGTTCTGCAGGATGGTTTTTGGCTATGCTTATCCAGCTTATGAGTGCTACAAAACTGTGGAGAAAAATAAACCAGAGATTGAGCAACTTCGGTTTTGGTGCCAGTACTGGTATTTGTTCTATATTGCTTCTTATCATCAAGAATTATATGACAATGTTTAGTGGTATAATGTGCTGGTTTTGAAAATTTCAGGATTTTGGTTGCAATGTTGACAGTTTCTGAGAGGATTGGTGACGCGTTTATATCATGGTAACAGATATTAACTCGAGGATGGAGATTTTCTCTTTATGCTCTGATATATTTAGTTTTGTATTTACATATCTTCTCCTTGTGAAGGATTCCAATGTATAGTGAAGCCAAATTGGCGTTCTTTATATATCTGTGGTACCCTAAAACAAAGGTATACAATCTTCACTTGGTTGGAATCATATCTGCAGCTGATTAAGTGTATTCATCTTGTTTCATTACCTCTTTTCTTAAATTATCTCAGGGAACGTCATATGTCTATGATTCATTCTTTAGACCATACGTTGCAAAGCATGAGACTGAAATTGATCGCAATTTAATGGAACTGAGGACCAGGGCTGGGGATATGGCAATTTTGTATTGGCAAAGAGCTGCAAGCTATAGTCAGACAAGAATTTTTGAGATTTTGCAATATGTTGCTGCACAATCTACACCAAGAGCCCGCCCTGCTCAGGTACTTTGAAAGATTAAGTATTTAATTTCCTTTGTTTCTTTTGTACCCCTTACTCTTCTTATTCATTTTGTCCGAGTGACATGTCCGTCCAATCAGGGAAAACTGTCCGTCATATTTGATTCTGTTATCGTCTGCTGTGTCACCTCTCATGTACCACGAGTCTTCTATGGGTGCTTAACCAAATGAAAATTTTAATGACGTCACATTAGTTAGGATTTTCTTTTTGATGCATCAAAACTGAGGGCTTACTGCATTGATGACATTCAAACCCGTAGATATCTTTTGCAGGACGAAAATAGTGATCATCAGTCCTCATTTTTTGTGGAAATGAATTTTAGAGTGTTAATTATCATAATAACATCCTTTCTAGATTATAATTCACTGAGTGCTGCAATATACTCACGGAACTAAACCTCGAAAGAAAATTAATAATTCCCAATGCTATGTTTTTCAAAAGCTTTTTCTGTTTAAACCATCTATCCTTTGAAATTGCAGCCACAGCAACAAGGTGCTAGGGTTCGCCAACCCACTGCTGGACCAAATCGACAACCAGTTGCAACACCTGAGAGTGAAGAACCATCTTCTCCTAATTCTAGTACATCTTCAAGTGAGCATCAACAAGAAATAGCAAAAGAATTGGGTCCCACAAAAACACCTTCAGTAGCTTCCCCTGCAGCTTCCTTGAATGATGCTCAAAAAGTACCTGCAGTACAACCCCCTGCTGAAACCAGCAACCTTTCAAACCCAAATGAGACGGAAGCAATGCAGATTGAGCCAGCTTCTTCTTCGTCTTCTTCAGCAAATGAAAATGCAAACACTCCTAAAAAAGAGACAGTAATTGAAGAAGCGATAAGGGTTACACGTGGAAGATTGAGGAAATCCCGTGCTACGCCGAAACGCTAAATAAAAGCTCATTCCCTCGCATTAGCTTTGCAAAATACGAGTATGTAGTAGGTTGAAAAACATAAAGGATAATTAATCAATGTGATGTACATTCGTCTTTTCCTATTCTGTTAGTCGCTTTACATGTCGGTGATTTTTTTGAACATGGTTTGATAATTGAGGAGCTTTGAGTTCGTAGGGCCAAATGTTCCAACTTTTAAGATGATGACGAAAAAGCAAGTAAACTTTCTGCTCTTTAACTTTTCTTTCCCATGCTTTGAGTGGTGTGTGGACGCCACCACATCCAAGCCCGTTATATGAAAGAATCTCTCAAACACAATTCATAGCCATTAGCAGCTTACAGTACAGAATGAGAAGTGATTTATATTATTGATGAATTGAAGTAGGCTAGGACTTGAAAACATTGGAAGAATCTTTAGTGATTCAGGTGGATCAAAGAATGACCTCCATATTTGTGTGCAAGTTCGAAAATGTATTGAACATTTAGGGAAAGTATTAATTGATTGGAGTAATGCTATGGTTCTTAAATTTTTATCCCAAAATTGATTCCCAATTTTTTTATTTTTTTTCTTTGGGGTCAAAGGGTTGCCAAATGATGTAACAGTGAGACCACGTAAAATAACTTTCAATGCAAATTCAGATGGCTATATTGCATTGAAAGTGGTCTCACTGTCACATCATTTGAAAATCAATTTCAAGAGAAGTTATCTCATGTGACTGTCATACCCGTGTGTTTTTCACTGTGATTTGAATAATCTATGAATTCCACATTTGATCCTACAATAATGAAGTGATCACATCGACGGTGCGTTGATCACAATGAGATAACAGGCGGTAAATGTTGAGCCATTCATTTGGCCCACTCAGCTCAAATAACATTATGGCTTAACCAACCCAAAATTTATGGCCAAGTCAGTCAAACTTTTGCACACCCAACTTCCATAAGGCATATCTATTGCAAAAGTAATGCAGAAGTGGATGGTACACAGGGAGCCCATTGCCTCATTATCGGGACTTCTGGTCTGTTTGGAATAGCATTTGCATAATACATTCTGGCCAATTACAATTATATTATCATCTTTTTTTTCAACTTATTTACAAAATACATTTTAATAAAAATTTTGCTTTTTCAAAAAATAAGTCTTATTTTATTATGCTTTTAAGTTAAAGAAGTTGTCTCGCAAATAGGGACATGAGTTGGAGGTTGATGGAGCCTCATGCTCCTTCAATAATATAACAAAGAACTCACTCTAAAGTGCTTCTATCCTCATGTCCACCCTTCTCTCTCTCTCTCTCTCTCTCTCTCTCTCTCTCTCTCTCTCTCTCTCTCTCTATATATATATATATATATATAAACTACATAAACATTATTCATATGATGCAAAAGAAAGTTACTTCCATATCAAACAGAACATTACCCCTCCATTAAGCAATTCAATTATATAAGTAAATTGAAACACAAAAAACAGAAGGCATATTGACTCAATAAACCTTAACCTTCCAATCATTGTCCTATAACTATTTTTTGATTTTGTGTTTGGGTTTTTCCATTTTTGGGCGTTGTATGATAAGTACCTTATTAGTATGGTCAATAAATAAATAAATAATCTAACTACGTATTTTACACTTTCAGAATGTATGGTGAATAAACCATTCAGGTTATCTCTGGAAGCCTGACTACTACTTGTTCTTGGAGGACTTGGCGTCATTGGCTTCACTCAATCTCTCATCCCCTGTGAACAACAAACAATCGCTGGTAAAGAGATCTAGAAATTTTTTCAGCAAAAAATAAATAAATAAATAATAACTGAATCAAAGCAACCAAGGATATTGCGTACCCCACAAATCTGTAGCACTAACTTCAACATCTGCCTGCAACCAGTAGTCGGCATCAACCTGAAAGCAGAAAAAGAAATGGTAAGGCTTCCTAATTCACCAAGTACAATACAAAATTAAAGCATATAATAGTATGTGTTTAGTAATATCTGAAAGCTTTGAGATAAATTTTTACGTCAAATTCTGATGGTATAATCTTCTGAATCCCGAACACCTTTGATCCTACTGAGCCAAAAGTATCAGAAGACATTTTCTGATTATTATCGAGATCTGAACACAACTCTGCTTCATCAACTCTGACTTGGCCATCAGTCCAAGTAGATGAATCCTTTGATTTGCTACAAGCAACACAGGCAAAGCCATAAGTAAATGACTAATGTGGAGAGAGAGAGAGAGAGAGAGAGAGAGAGAGAGAGAGAGAGAAAGAGAGAGGTGATTAATAAACATTGATGCATGGGCGTTTGCGATGCAAAGAGAACAAGTACCTTAACAGATACAGATCTATTGGCCCTGTTACGCTTCTGATAATAAGTCTATGCTGCCTTTCCTGGAGACCAATATACTGCTAATAAATAACCAGCATATGTGATGATAACTTTTTCGGAGCCATCAATCACTTACAAAAGCAGGTTTGGATTAGCTTTTTCAAGAAACCTGACTCTTATTCACCAAAAGGTGGTTATTTTAAAAGCTAACCCAAATGGGCTCTAAATGTTCAAAAAAAAAAAATTTAATAACAATTCGAACTTCCAGTCATACAAGACTACCCACCTCGTCAGGATCAGGAACTTCAAGAGAACTAGCATGTGGAGCTTTTATTACAATAAGAGTATTGTTCTGTTAACAGTATAGGAGAAACGAGCACAATGAACTTAAAGGAACAATAGATATATTAAAGGATTCAAAGAAATTTCTCAGATACACAAAAAATAAAAAATATAAAAAAATGGAACCTTAAAACAAGGAAGGCTCAATATATCTTCCTCTGCTAAAAAGAGGTACCTGAAAGTACCCAAATAGACATTGTCAAAGAGCAATCCTATCTTGAATTACAACAAATGTATCAGAAGAAAAAGAATATACTTCTTGAAATTTTCATTCCATTGCAAGTCCCCCAAGAGCTCTTGTTTTTCCCTGAAGAGAAGACCAGAGTGTTAGCCCCAAAATTGTAGATGTAACTGAAGAAATACCTCTCCCTTATTGAATTTAACCAACCTTATGCAATCATCAAGCCTGCATTCTTCAGCAAATAAACTTTCAACTTCAACCTGCCATGAAACGGAGAGCAGGAATGGCTAAAGAATTTGAATAGATCAAATTAACTTCCTATTTTGGAAATGTTACAGAAATAGTGAGAGCATGAAGTCAAACCTAGCCTTATTTATGAAAGTGATAGTTATGGCCTGTTCTAAACCAACCAAATGTGAGTGTGAACTCTTCAATAAGATTTCCCCTTTCAAAATGGGAAAATTTAATGCATTGTTTTCACAAATTGATACAATGCCTATCATTTTTACCCAAAAAAAAAAAGAAAAGAAGGAAGAAAAATAATATCAAATGTATGTTATATCCTTTTGAAACTTAATATGCACCTTCAGTCTCATGGCTTGATCATTCACCTCCTTTGGTGCCAGCATCTCATATCCCCTGCTTAAAAGGCTTATTGGTCATTAGCAGATAATGAAATGCAAGACTACAATCCAAAATAGTTTAGCATTTTACTTCCAGCGTATCTGGTTCTTTGCAGTTTTCTCAATCAATCCAATCCCTTCAAGAACGTTTGTGATATCATATATTCTCCTCTTTTGGACCTGTTTAACATTGTAGAAATAAAATCAAATTATAAAATAACGTAGGAAATTGCATTTACAAGTGTTTGCAAAGAAATTTTTTTTTTTCATAGAAGAGTCATTTTAGGAAGATGACGTGTCGCATGTCGTATCGTGTCTGACACTCGAACACGACACTTCACGGACACTTTTCCTGCAGTGTCAACGTTCAATTCTTTTAGGATCTATTGTGTTGATGTGTCCATGTTCGTTCTTCATTGAGCCTAAGAAAAATATTTTACTAGGAATGCAAATCTATTACATTAGACTTCTATAATAGTATGGAAAATATACCTCCAAAACATTGGCAGCGTGGTTCAAATCAAGGGTGCCATCTTTTGCCTCCTGGATCAAACTAATAAATTTCTTCGTTAACAATCCTGCCAACAACATTTTACATGCCTTGCATTAAATCCCAAATAGAATTTAGCAAATAAAATATAAAATTGGAGCCATCCTGTCAACTACAAACACCACAAGCATGCATGGAAAACTTGTAATGTGGAGCTCAAGATAATTTTCATGTAGGCTCACCAAGAGAACTGTCATAACGATTACCACTTGCTGGATTCACACTGTGAGGAGGCTCTGCAAAGTTGGAACAATCAACAGTGAAGAAAGCAGATATCCAAACATATGACTTCAACACAAATATGTAGAATATTTTGAAGATATATATATATATATATATATAAGAATTATAATGTGATATTTGACAACATTTGAACCTTGAATCCCAAATTTGGTATGTCTAGAACCCTTTGATTTATCGTAGCTCTTAACATGTGTGCGAGACTGCGGTCTAAGGGAAGGATTGTTAACCGCTTCTGCTTTGTTAGATCCTAGCATAGTTGGTTGTTTAATAAACTTTTCCTCACAGTTACCCGTTTCATTTATTTGCTTCAACTGATAACACCATAAAAAAGGAGAAGAAGAAGAAGTTACACTATAGACATGCTTAAGTGCAAAGACAAAATTAGCAATTTAGCAAACATAAAAAGATATGAACGATTCTTTATTATCTTCAACTGTTGCTGGTGCAAGCTACATCAACGTTTCTTAATTATCTTCTATAAATTACTGGTGCAAGCTATGGAACTATTCTTCTACAATGCATCAAAGCATACTAGCATAATTGTACACATGAATATTTTTCTGTCTATCAAGTCAATGCATGATGCAAGTCCAGATCAGAGGAGGATGCCAGATGGAGAAGGTGGTGGCGGCAATCAGTGGTCCAGCGACAGAGGAAGCCGGACAACCAAGGAGGTGGTGGCCAAAGGTCCGGCCGGACAGAGGTCCGACAGAGGAGGCAGGACTAGAAGGTGGTGAACGGAAGTCCAGCCGGTCGGAGGTGGTAGGTGGTTGGTGGTCCGGCGGCAGAGGGAGCCGGATGGAGTAGTAGCAGCCAAGCGATGGAAGCGGCCTGGCCGCCTGGTGGTGGTCCGGCGGGCAGCGGTGTGCCACTCGCCGGGGTTGGCCTCTACAAAGAGGGTACCAGTAGAGGTATTTCTGATGTAGAGGGCCACTAATAGTGGCAACCATAAAGTTTACTTTCCTCTTGAGAGGTTACCGGGAGAAGGAATGAGCTTATAGCTCTGATACCATGTTAAATATAAAAGAAGGGTTTATATTAGAATTGGATGATTAATCACAATACATTGAGAGCCTTTATAAATTATATAGGCCATTGAGAATCAAGCTAATTAATTTAGAATAATACAATTTCAAATAATATCATGATATATATATATATATATATAATATAATATATTCATATCAATCATGTTAATGACTGAATATATTATATGATATACTTTAACAGAATGATCAAACGTTAATCACGTTTACATGTATTGATTCCTATACATACAATAAGTAGGAATATGAAGATAAATCAACAAAAAAGAAACTGTATTTACTAGCAATAATTGCTCACATGTTCAAAAAGGCCTTCCTAAGAAATGCAATCATAATTAGTTTACAAATGGCCAAACGAAGAGTTTAGGCAGCACGTAACAGCAAGACATACAAATTCACTTTTTGGAGCAAAAAGACATGATTAAGCAGTATGCTCGTGCTATATACTTGGTAACTTTGAAATCCTTCTTGAAATATATAGTTTTAAACAAACTGAGAATCAACACCAAGCAGAATAGAAAATAGTAAACAACACAAGGATGCATGATTAGATCTTGAAATTCAACAGTTTACAGAGCAAAATGGTGAATTCCATGAAGCATCCAAACCCTAATTTAGGACCAAAACCAGAACCGAACTCCGAAGTCAATACAAGTAAGCAAAACGAAACACAAATTGCGAAAAAAGTACTCATACTAAACACCACCATCAATACATCTTCAGGCCAAAACGATAGTCACATATATTCATACTGGAAAGCTAATAAAATCATCAAATCCCCCAAAAAATGATCAAATTCCAAAACTATATTTTTAAAATAATCAATCACACACACACACACACACACACACACACACACACACACACAATCTAAGTATGAAAACAATAAGAAGTTGGAAGTAAAAGTAGAAACTCACGGGGATTTGAGTATGGAGGTGAGCAGAAGTAGTGCGGAGGTGATTGGAGTTGTTGGAGGCCAAAGAACAAGGTGTTAGAACAACGTAGGGAGAGGAGGAGATTGGATTCAAAGGCGAGGGAGAAGAAGACTGAGTATTATTGGACTGTAAAACAATTTGAGATAGGGCTTGTGTAAGTATTGGAAATTTTGAATCTTCTTCCATGAGAGGGCGGAAGTCTGTGTTTTCAAGTGTTTTGGAGAGGGAAAAACTTAGAGAGAGAAAGTAGAGAAAGCAGAGAAAGAAGAAGAAGAAGCCGAATGTGAGAAGGAAACAAACAAATTTATAAAACAGCGGGAAGAGGAAGACGTTTGTATTGTGTTCGAATACGCACAACACAAGCCCCCCCCCTTTTTACCCCCGCGCCTCTCTCTCTCTTTTCAAACTTTGCCCTCTCTCTCTCTCTCTCTCTCTCTCTCTTCTGACTCTTCTCTATAACTACTGCTCCATTGAATAATTAACATCCCACTTTGGGTTTTGGGCCTTTTGGGCTCTGAACTTTGCCCTTCCTCTCCGTTTCTAATCCTTTTAATCAACAGGCCCACGTCTAGGTTTGGGCCCCATGGCTGGATTTGGGTTGTGCATTTATTGGGTTTAGGTGTACCGTATAGCTTTGTATTCAAAGGATTGTCAAATCTTCAACGATCAAGAACCACACCTGAACGAACCAGCGACTATAGCCAAAGTTGGCGTTTTCTATTTTGTTATTTGAAAAAATACTCAAAAACAACATCGGTTTGCTTTACTCCAACGGCTCATTTGTAAACAAATCGATTTCAATATTCACTCTTTCTTCTTTTGTCAACTGTGACAATACCCCCCCTCCCCCAATCATTTCTTCCTTGCCCTCAAGGATCAATCTAAAGGAAATTGAGGAAATTTTTCTCTCATACAGCCCAATCCTCCCAAGTTACTTCTGATGGAAGGGTCGTACTCCATTGGACCAGGAGCTGAACCTCAGCTTGATTATTGCGCTTGACTATCCTCTGTCCAAAATAGCAATTGGTTCCAGCAAAAATTGTCCTTTTGAGCCTAGTGGAGAAAATTGATGACTAATCTGCACATTAGCCCCAATCTTCTTCTTCAATACAGAGCATGGAATACAGGGTGAACTTTAGCTTGAGGAGGTAAATCCAACAAGTAAGCCACCTTCCCAATCCTTTTTATCACTTGGAATGGACCATAGAACTTAGGAGCTAGTTTCAATTTTTTGCGAACTGCAACCGTGGCTTGCCGTTAGGGCTGTAGCCTCAAATAAACCCAATCCCCTTCCTGAAATTCCCTCTCAGTCCTCTTCAAATCTACATAGAATTTCATCCTTTGTTGTGCCACTACCAAATTCTCTCGCAGCAATTCACTCATCTGCTTCCTTTCTTTAAGGAAATGGTCAATGTCTTGAAGGGAAGACCTGAGTGATTGATGAATGTTGAATTGGGAAGGGGCATACCCATAGAGAGCTTGAAAAGGGGTCATCTTTAGGCCAGAATGGTAGTGAGAATTGTACCACCATTCAGCCATAGAGAGCCATTTCTTCCACTTAATTGGTCTATCACTTGTCATACTTCTCAAATATGCTTCCAAACACTGATTTAATCTTTCTGTTTGCCCATTAGTTTGGGGATGATATGCAGTAGAGTGCAACAATTTTGTACCTGTAACAAATATTTGTGGTCGAGCCATGCGGGCACCCACATAATTTTGGACTGGGTCCAAATAGGTTTGGCTTGGACACCAAGTTATGGGTTTTTTGGAGTCCTAAACCTAGTAGGTTTTTATTGTGCCTATATATATATATGAATATGTTACACATTAAAAACCTAGATGAGAATACAATCTCAGCAGCCTCTCTTTTCTCCCTCACGTTAGTCTCTCTCTCTCTCTCTCATTCACGGTTTCTCTCTCTAAGCATATCACCAAGGAGCTTGGGTATTAGGACGTGGCATCATCGGAGATCGCTCAAGAAGCATCTCTGCGACTGTACGAGGCATAAGGAAGTGCACGGAGGCAGTGATCTCGTGGTATTCATTGGGGGTTCGTAACAACGCCGATTTCCATCCAAGTTGAATTATTCCGCTAGGTAATGATCCTATATTCAACTTATATGCATGTGTGTATGCATTTTACATTGGTATCAGAGCCATTAGGACGTTTGTTCGCCTAAACTTGAGTTCAAAACAGATCCACCATTGTTGGATCATGTTTTGTATACAAAAGCTTGCAAAATCGTTTTCAAAATGGGTCTACGTGTTAACCCTAATAATTTTTGAAATTTTTGATTGGGATATGTTCTAACATGTCCATGGAGTCCACCCATAAAGTTTCATGGCCCAAATATCTCCGTAGAAGGAGAAAAAGGAAACCCTAATTTCTGCAACATTTAAAACCGAGATTTTTTCCAGAATTTGAACCACTTTTCTGGATGATTGAGACGTGCAATCGGCCTGTTTTTTGGTTCAATCCTCTAGTACTCCGCGAGATCTTTCCAACCATATAAAATCTGTCCAAAACGAAGCACAGACGAGGGAGATATGATCGTGCAAAGTGGAGGGGTCGCGCAGCCTGGGTGCTGCGTTTTTTAGGGTTTAGAGGAAGAAGATGACCCCGCCCAATCCAAGCCCACGCGCACGCCGGCGTGTCAGGCGCGTGCGCCGCCGCCGGTGACCTGCCGGCGTCACCTTCGGCGAGTGTGGGTCCCTTTTTCAGTCTAGTATTTTAATATATTTTTTTAAAAATTATTCCAGAAAAGTTTTTGATTGTTTTATATTTTAAAACAGTTTCTAGCAATTAAAAATAAGTTTTAAACTGTTTTTAATTGGTTTTAAATTCTGAAAAATTCTGGAAAAATATTTTTTTATTTTTCTTAAATTATAGGCACAGGGTGGGACCCAGAGTAATTACTTAGGCAATTACTCCATTATTTTTTGGTATTTTAGAGCATAAAAGTGCGTTAATGTGCGCGTTTTAAATTGCGTAAAATACCCAATGCGTATTATTAATTCTTGAAATTAATATGTGGTGTTTTTAACACTGCTGGGGTGTTGTGGGACTGTTGCATGCCTATCTCATATATTTATGATATTTTTTGAAGCATTAAATCATGTTTTTGCCATTATTTTAATTGCCTAAAATATCATAAAATGTTTATTAATTATTGAAATTGATATTATATGGTTGGGACTCTGTTTTGGGCCATGTGAGACTGCTGGGTAGATTCATTCCTTTTAAATATTGTTTTTTAAGGAATTTGTCATACTAATGTTAAATAGTTTTTATCAAAATCAATTTTACTTGAAAAATTGATTGATATTGGATCTTTAGCTCCCATAAATTCTGGAAATTTTTGTTAATAATGAAAAATAAGTTTTTCAGGTATTTAAAATTTCGAAGTGGACTTTAAATTATTTTTGGTAATTTAAAGGTGCTGAAAGAATTGATTTTATATTAGTTTAAAACCCCAAAATTATTTATATAATTGATGAAAAATTTAGGATTTTTCATAATTCTTCCTTGGCTTATGGGAGCTATCCGGGGGCTGCAAATTTACATTTATTGCAACTTTTAGAGGCTCATTGCATTGTTGGTCACGTTTAATTACTACAGTTTGTGATTGATTGACCCTATGACCTCTAATTCCTCCTCCTTAAGTGGAGTGATGGATGAGTCCATTCATTTTTTTTTAAATGAGACCACATGAGTGCTTGATGTGTGTGATTAATACATTTTTTATTTAATCTGGCTTAAATGAATGGACAATAATTGACAATTTATAGAGCTTGTGTCCTCACGATGTATGTTTAAGATCGTTCTTATATATGTTTATAAACAAAGCATCCCTATTTTTATTGGGCTATAAATGTAATGTGAGGACGAGAATTTTTTTTTTTTTTTTTTTGGAAAAGCCTATTTTGTAAAGGAATGGTTTTCTTTGTTTATAAATCATAAACTTGAATTATCTTAGCATGAGCTCTACATTGTCAATTTGGACCCACGTGGGGTCCATGCGCAATTCTTGTTGTATGGCGCACTTATATAAATTGTGGATGATCTTAGATAGGTTAAGAACCATCTAATTGATATTTGTTTGTAAAATCAATTATAAAAGTTTTTTCCTTGATTTACAAAATTTAGGATTTGATTAATAAGCAATAGCAAGTTTTTTAGTCGTAAAATTATAAAAAGGGGAAATATCATTTATAATTGGATTTTTAAAACAAAATTTTAATGAAATGTGCAAATAATAACGTCAAAAACCTTTGCGCATGTTTTTTGTAATGTAGAAATGGCTTCAAAGCAAATTGTCGCTGATTTGAACAAAGATAACAAGTTTAATGGGAAAAACTATAACGCATGGCAACGTAGAGTAACCCTCCTGTTAAATGAGGAAGAATTGCTTCGCCATCTAACTCAGTCAATGGTCCAACCCGAATTGCCAGAAAATGAGCCCATAGCCCAATATCGCCGAGACCTTGAAACCTATAATGAATGGATCAAGAAGGATCACCACACGCGCAATATATTGTTAAGCAGCATGAATGATGACCTTCTTGCTGAGTATTTCCAATACTCCAGTGCCAAGGAATTATGGGACCAGCTAAAATTTGCTTTCGGTGGGACGTCAACCACTAGGCTCAGGAGCCTGGTGTTGACATTCGAGGTGTATAGGAAAGATCCCAAGCAATCGATGACTGAACATCTTAGAACGATGTCTGGTATGATTCGAGATCTTGCTGCTGCTGGGAACATCCTCACTAATGAACAACAGATTCAAGCGGTGATTCGATCACTGCCTGAAACTTGGGTCCATATGAAGCAAATTTTAACACATAATGAAAATATCAAGAACTTTGCTGATATATCTAAACATGTGAAGCTGGAGGCGGAGCGCCAAGAGGCGAACCGCATTACTACACTCATGGCGAGAACTTCCATAAGTGGAGGTGAGCGCGGGGCTAGTGGGTCCAAGCGCAATGCCAAGGGTAAAAGGGCTCAGAGAAAGGTTGGGGCTAATAAGTTGGCTCCAAAGGCTGATAAACCAAAGAAGCGCAGGGGTAAGCGCGCTGGCAAGAAAAATGTTTCCAAATCGAAATGCTTCAACTGTGGAGGATTGGGACACTTCGCTCGTAAATGCACTGAGTCGAAGAAGGTAACTTTCCCACCAACTCTCTCTATACTTTTGTAAGTTCTCATGTCCTAATCGCTCATTCGCTCCATGATTGGATTGCAGATACAGGAGCAACAAGGCATGTGACCAGAGATCGAGGGGGGTTCGTAGATTATCATAAGATTCCAAGTGGCACCAGTAGGGTATACATGGGGAACGGCACTTGTGAAGAAGCAGCGGGAGTAGGTTCATACCAACTTCATTTACGCACAGGGCGCACATTACTTCTTCATGATGTGCTCTACGTACCCGGAATCCAATATAATCTACTCTCGGTCTTAGCACTTCTTGATTTAGGTTTTATTTTTCAGTTTGGACGTGATAAGTTGGATATTGTTTTGGATGGTGTTACTTTTGGACATGGTTTTTTATGAAATAATCTATTTAAAATTGATCTGTTTGATTCTGTTTCCTCTACTTCTTTAGTTGCTGATTCAAATAGAAATATTGACTCTGTAACATGGCATGCTAGACTTGGACACATAGGACGTGACAGGATGACTAGATTAGCTCGAGAAGGCCTTCTAGACCCACTCGCTAAGGTTAACCTACCTACGTGTGAGTCTTGCCTAGCAGGTAAAGCATGTCGTAAGCCTTTTGGTAAGGCTAAAAGAGCTACCCAAGCATTAGAACTAATACACTCAGACATATGTGGACCAATGAATGTGAAGGCACGTCATGGCGCCTCTTACTTCCTTACTTTTATCGATGACTACACGCAATATGGCTATGTCTATTTGATTTCTCGCCGCTATGAAGCTCTAGATTGTTTCAAACGCTTCGTAGCAGAGGTTGAGAATCAGCTAGAAAAGTCCCTAAAGACTTTTCGAACAGACAGAGGACGCGAGTACTTATCTGATCAGTTCAAGGAACTGTGTGAGAAAAAGGGGATACGCAGACAACTAACTATTCCTGGAACTCCGCAACAAAATGGAGTTACAGAAAGAAGGAATAGAACACTTCTAGATAGGACTAGATCTATGATGGCGCAAGCTAACCTCCCAATATCATTCTGGGGGGATGCACTCTTAACTGCTGCCTACATACTTAACAGAGTGCCTTCACAGTCAGTTCCTTCCACCCCCTATGAGCTATGGAAAGGCGAAAAGCCCAATTTGGAGCATTTGCGCCCGTGGGGCTCATCAGGATATGTTCACAGTACTTTCCATAAGCACGGGAAACTAGGCCCGAGAGCTAGAAAGCATATCTTCATAAGATATTCTGACAACTCAAAAGGCTATGTTATGTATGGTGAACATCCGGATGGAAGAATGACAGAGATTGAGTCACGTGATGTTGATTTCATTGAGAATGACTTTCCCAATATCGGTGACGCTAAGAGAGATCTTGACCTCTATGAGATGGAGGATGTTGAAGAAGTCGTACCATCTTTAGGCGAGGGTGGGAAAATTGACATTCCACATCCAGTGATCGGTGAAAATGGTACTAGTCTTCAGCCGAGTGGGAGTACACCGCTAGACACTAGTGGGAGTGTACCAGACAGTGGGAGTACTCCACTGGACATTCAAGATTCTCAGGTAGCACACCGCAGAAGCAGACGAGGAAAAGTTCCACGTCGACATTTCGATATTGAGGAAAAAGCTCTCATGTGTACAATAGATGACGATGAGCCTGCTTCCTATAAGGAAGCGCTTTCTTCTGCTGCCAAATCTCAGTGGATGGTTGCTATGCAAGAGGAGTTGAGCTCTATGGACAAGAATAAAGTCTGGAAGTTAGTTGATATTCCGCCTGACCGTAAGACCATTGGAAACAAGTGGGTTTTCAAAGTCAAGCGTAAGGCAGATGGATCAATTGACAAGTATAAGGCGCGCCTATTGGCAAAAGGTTATACCCAACGAGAGGGTATAGACCATGGAGACACGTTCTCCCCTGTGGTGAGATTTGCCTCCATACGCCTTATTCTGGCAATCGTCGCACATTTAGACTTAGAACTCTTCCAGATGGATGTCAAAACTACGTTTCTCAATGGAGAACTAGACGAAGAGATCTATATGGATCAACCTGTTGGTTTTATAACCAAAGGGAATGAGCGCAAAGTGTGCCGTCTCAAGCGATCTATTTATGGACTCAAGCAATCGTCGAGGCAGTGGTACTTGAGGTTCCATGATTCAATCACCTCTTTTGGTTTTGAGATGATTGAGGAGGACCACTGTGTGTACATCAAACAGTCCAAGAAGAGTATTCTGATTCTATCTTTATACGTCGATGACATCCTTTTAGCTGGAAATGACATGAGTGTCATTGTCGTCACTAAAGAGTGGCTGTCCTCTCAGTTTGAGATAAAGGACATGGGCGAGGCCAACTATGTGTTGGGAGTTAAGATTGTGATAGATCGGTCAAAGAAACTTCTGTGTTTGTTTCAAGAGACTTACTTAAAGAAGGTTCTTGAGCGTTTTCACATGAATAACTCAAAATCCATTGACACTCCAGTTGATAAGGCATTCCACTTGACTTTAGATCATTGTCCTAAGAATGAAGAGGAAAAGGAACATATGTCCAACGTGCCATATGCATCTGCAATAGGGAGTCTGATGTACGCTATGTTGTGTACTCGTCCAGACATTTGCTATGAGGTGGGTCTAGTTAGTCGTTACCAGAGTAACCCTGGTCCATATCACTGGAGAGCAGTGAAGCGGATCCTGCGATACATTCGCGGGACTATGGACCTTGCCCTTTGTTATCATGGAGGAGATTTGAAGCTGAGAAGATATAGTGATGCTGATTGGGCTAGCGATAAAGATGAACGCAAGTCCACTTCTAGCTACGCATTCACACTTGGAGGTGGAGCAATCTCTTGGTGTAGCAAGAATCAGCCATGCATTGCACTATCCACGATGGAGGCAGAGTATGTGGCTTGTTCGGCAGCTGTTCAGGAAGCTGTCTGGTCGAGGAGGTTTTTGCGACGCCTAGGCTCTTCGCCTCATGGGGATGAAGCAATGCTCATTTACAGCGATAGCACATCAGCCTTGGCTTATGCAAAAGACCCCAAGTACCATGGGAAGTCAAAGCACATAGATATCCGCCATCACTACATTCGAGATATGGTTGCGCAAGGGGAAGTTGTCTTGAGGCATATCTCCACTGGCAGTATGGTGGCTGATCCATTGACTAAGCCCATTCCCAGAGATGTTTTTCTGTCCCACATTAGCAGTGTGGAACTTCGTAGGATTTGGTATGCTTAGACACTTGTATTGGATTTGACATTATTATTCTTATTATTATCCAGTTAATAATAAATTTGTTGATTTCCATATATATGATTGTTGTATGAATGGAATGAATGCACATTTCTAATATGTCACCGGGCTTGAATCGACCTGCTCACACGGGTGATTCACCTTGGCGCCGAGATAGCGAAGTAGGACATGCGTGTCCACGGCGCTTAAATGGCGAGCAAGATGAGACATTTGTGTTCATGGCGCTTAGATAGCAAGCTAGGACATGTGTGTCCATAGTGCTTAGAAAGTGAGCTTGAACACCTATATCTACGCAGTATAAGGACAGCGAGCTAGATATAAATCCTATTATTTCTATATGTCACCTTAGATGGATCTAAGATGAGACCTTTTACATTTGGTCGAACATAGAGATATCCCACGACTCTATGTAGCCTGTTTACAGCCGAATGTGAATTTTCAGACGGGCGCTAAGAAGAGCGATTGTGCTGGAGACTCAGGTTAGACGTTTTGTGTAATGTCTAGACTAAGATTCGTATGGCGTTACTCGTTTTTCCAAACACAGAGTGACATGCCCATTTTATGGAAGAACTCCATAGCATACATATCATATTGTATGTGCTTTTGTGATCGACTATGGAGCAGTGAATGGATTCCTCTTCATTGCTGTGTAAGCCATGTAGCATATCCAAGACATTGGTTATCCTACAAACTGGTTGCCTTCACGACTTGAGACTGTGTCATGAAGAGGACGCTTGATGACAGTTGCTTTAGCATGCTATCCTAGAACGAAGAGATGATTCCATTCTATGGGGCGTGTCTGGGCAAGCGGTCAAGTTAGTCAGATTGACATGTGGGCTTAGGGGAAGACTATTCAATAACACACCATGTTTTGTGACTCATTAGCAGGCCTGCGACAATCGTATTTTGTTACTGATATGTTATGAGTACATTACTTTGAGGTGGTGCAGCAATTCTTTTCACCAAGGGATTGAGAATGATGTGTCTGGTGTGGTTGAATCGTCTAAGGCATACACGAGAAGCCTTCGAGTGATGTGTCTTGCTGGTTATGGTGATGATTTGGCATTACACTCATGTCGCTATACTTTCTTTTCGTAAGGTCGCACGTTCTATTTCCCTGTATGAAGAGTTGAGAAGTTCCGTTGTGTTGAGAGATTGGTTTTTTGTACCAACCCTATGTGGGTGAGTGGGAGATGTAACAAATATTTGTGGTCGAGCCATGCGGGCACCCACATAATTTTGGACTGGGTCCAAATAGGTTTGGCTTGGACACCAAGTTATGGGTTTTTTGGAGTCCTAAACCTAGTAGGTTTTTATTGTGCCTATATATATATATGAATATGTTACACATTAAAAACCTAGATGAGAATACAATCTCAGCAGCCTCTCTTTTCTCCCTCACGTTAGTCTCTCTCTCTCTCTCTCTCTCTCTCTCTCTCTCTCTCTCTCTCTCTCTCTCTCTAAGCATATCACCAAGGAGCTTGGGTATTAGGACGTGGCATCATCGGAGATCGCTCAAGAAGCATCTCTGCGACTGTACGAGGCATAAGGAAGTGTACGGAGGCAGTGATCTTGTGGTATTCATTGGGGGTTCGTAACAACGCCGATTTCCATCCAAGTTGAATTATTCCGCTAGGTAATGATCCTATATTCAACTTATATGCATGTGTGTATGCATTTTACAGTACCCACTAACTTAAACAAGGTCTGCCTGAAGTTGCTGAGGAACACCTTATCCCTGTCAGACACAATGGTAGTTGTAATACCATGAAGCTTGTGAATCTGATCAAAGAAAATTGTAGCTACAATTTCTGCAATATAAGGGTGAGATAGGCTGATAAAGTGGGCATACTTAGTTACTCTATCCATTATTACCAAAATCACATTATGACCCTCAGACTTAGGAAGCCCTTCCACAAAATCCATAGCTAAATCTGACCAAGGATGTGAAGGTATGGGCAAGGGTTGTAGTAACCCAGGATAAGGTACCACTTCATGCTTCATCCTTTGACAGATTTCACATTCTTGAACCCAAGTTTTAATAGCCTTCTTGACCTCTGGCCAATAAAAATAAAGGCCCAATCTCTTCTGAGTACCAATAATTCCCTCATGACCCCCAACTCTTGAGCTATACACTTCCTTAATAAGGTTCTATCTCAAGTTTCCTCCACTACCCACATAATACTGACCTTGGTGTTTCAGTAACCCATTGCAAATTTTGTATGGAGGAGCAGACTCTGGCTGAACCAACAATTGAGCCATTAACTGTTGTGCCTAAGTGTCCTCTTCATAACTACTCATAAGTTCTTGATGCCAAAGAGGTGTGATTATAGTGATTGCTTCCAGATGATGATCCTCCTCATACAATCTGGATAGAGCATCAACAGCTTTATTCTCAATACCCTTTTTATATTCAATCTCATAATCCATTAACCTTGAGATCCATTTATGTTGCAACATGGAAGAAATCTTTTGTTCCAGCAAGAATTTGAGACTGTGGTGGTCAGTTCTTATAGTAAATTGTTGCCCCTCTAGATAGGGTCTCCATTTTCTGATAGCCTGAACCACTGCCAGCAGTTCCTTTTCATATACTGACAGCCCCAAATTAATGCCTTTTGGCCAGTCCTTTGGTGTAGTAAGCTATTGGTCTCCCCTTTTGCATCAACACTGCCCCAACCCATTATAGCAAGCATTTGTTTCTAATATAAAAGGCCAAGAGAAATTTGGTAGAGCTAGAACTGGAGCACTCACCATAGCTTGTTTAAGAGCCTCAAATGCCCCCCTTTGCCTCATCCTGCCATTTATACAGCCCTTTATTGAGTAAATCTGTCAAAGGTCTTGCAATAACTCCATAACTTCTTACAAACTTTCTGTAATAGCCTGTTAAGCCCAGAAATCCCCTTAAGGCTTTAATACTCTTAGGCTCAGGCCATGAAACCACATTAGCAACCTTTCCTGGTCCATAGCAACCCCTCCTCCAGTAATAACATGTCCCAAATACTCCACCTGATTTTGAGCAAATGCATATTTGCTCTTCTTAGCATACAAATGATGCTTCTTCAAAGTTTCCAAGGTCTCTTGCAAGTGCCCAACATGATCTTCCAATGTTCTGCTATAAACCAAGATATCATCAAAGAAAACTAAGATGAACTTCCTCAAGTACGGTCTGAACACAGAATTCATAAGAGCCTGAAATGTTGCAGGAGCATTTGTCAATCCAAAAGGCATAACCTTGAATTCATAATGCCCCTCATGAGTCTTGAATGCAGTTTTAGCAATTTCGTCTTCTTTCATTCGAACTTGATGATACCCAGCTCTTAAATCCAGCTTAGAAAAGATTTGTGCTTCCCCCAGCTCATCTAACAACTCATCTATAACAGGAATGAGAAATTTATCTTTTACTGTAAGATCATTCAACTCTCTATAATCCACACACATCCTTCATGATTGGTCCTTTTTTTAACTAGCAATACTGGAGATGCAAATGGACTTTTGCGGCATTTTATCACCCCTGATTGTAGCATTTCATTCACTTGTTTTTCAATTTTTGCTTTCTGGAGAAAATGGTATCTATAAGGTCTGATGTTGATGGGATTACTTCCTTCTTTAAGAAGAATTTGATGGTCAAAATCTCTGGTGGTGGCATCCCTTTTGGTTCATCAAAAACTTTCCCAAATTTATCCAATATCAGCTTAATGGGCTCCAGTACTTCTTCTTGCTGCTGCACCATTTCCACAGAATAAAATTGCACTACCACTGCTTGCTCATTGTTGCAACAATATCTTTGTAAGGCCTCCCCACTGATCATAGTGATCAAATTATCCTCTCCACCTAGAGTACCCTTGAGACAAATTGGCTCTCATTTCAATTGGAATGATAGGCTTAGTTGATTAAAGTCCATCATCATAAGACTTATTTCCTTTAACCATTGCACCCCTAACACAGCATCACGGCCTCCTAAGGGTAGAATTCTCATATCAGCTGAGAATTGTTTTCCTTGAGTTTCCCATTGAAACTGATTGCATTTAGCCTTGCTACATAGTTGTTCCCCATTTGCTACCACCACATTAATGGGATTAGTTGGTTGAATGTGACAGCCTAACTTTTGAGTTGTTTTGATATCCAAAAAATTATGGGTACTCCCACTATCCACAAGGATTACAATGGTGTTTTTCTTGACTCTTCCCAGGAATTTGATAATTTGTGGGTTCTTGTTACCCATTAAAGCGTGGATTGATATGGCTACTTCTTTATTGTTCTCTTGTTTCATCATGGTCTCATTATCCATTTCCTCCTTAATTTCCACCACTTCTTCTTCTTCTTCTCCTGTTAACAGATACAATTGCCTCTTGGCACAAGTATGCTCTCTAAGTAGACCTCATCACAATAGTAACATAAGGTTTTATCCCTCCTGATCTGCATCTCCCCAGTGGATATTCTCTTCACTCCAGAAAATTGACTTCCAACATTAACATACAGTCCCTTAATGCCTTGATTCTTCTTATTCTGGAAATTTCTACTAAGAGAATAAGAATTGCCACTGGAACTACTACTAGTGTTTAAGGGAGCACTTTGTTGAACAGTGGTAGATACTGGTACCTTACGATTTCTTTCCACTACTGCTAAGTGGTCCTCCTGTAACCGTGCTAGGTTAATGGCTTGTAATAAAGTTCTAGGGCTGGAGATTTGAACTAAGTGTGCAATGTCTTCTCTTAAGCCACTGATGAAAGATGCCACAAAGTATTCCTCACTGAGTCCCCTATTTCTAGCCAAAAACAGTGGTTTCAAGCCTTCGAACTGACTCTGGTATTCTTCTCATGTGCCCCATTGTTGAAGTTTCTTAAATTGCCCTACTATATCATCAAATCCTACTTCCGAAAATATGTCACAAATATCTTCAGAAAATTCTCCCCAGTAAATTCCATCTAGAGTATCATAGTGAGCTTGAAACCAAGCATCAGCTTTTCCTTCTAAATTAATTGAGGCCAATAGAACCTTCTGTTCTTCCACAACTGGTGTTAGCTGGAAATACCTTCTACACTTCTTCAACCAACCCTTAGGGTCTGTTCCACTGAATTTAGGGAAGTCAATCCTTGGTGTATGCAGATTGTGAATGGGGATACCATTTTGACGATCTCGATCCTCGTTAAAGACATTTTTGGTTCTGAACTCTCTATGATCTTGGTGAAATGGTGTTGATGGCCCGCCTAATTTGATCCTTTCGTAACCTCCATTTGAGTTATGTCCTATATTCGAGTTCCTTCCCACACTTTCTTCTGGATTCAATAAAACTCCAATTTGGCCCTTGCCTTTATCAACAACTAAGTGATTTACACAGCCCATTAAAGCTTCGAGCTTAGATTCAACGGTACTCATCTTTTCATTCATGATTTCAACTTGACCTTGCAAAGAACTCATGACTTCTTGACTCTGCTGCTTCCAACTCATCAGCTCCTGAACTTCCTTCTCTGGTGTCTTCATCGTTGCTGAAATTGCTGCTGAATAGGTTTTCGCTTGCTCAAACGATTGAGTTTTCGATTGCTGGTGCCCAAGATTTTGCTCTGATACCATTTGTCAGAAATTGATTGAAATTCCTGATGATTGTATAAGATTCTAGTGAAATTTAAGAGAAAAAAGTGAGATCGCTGAACTAGATGAGAGAGAGAGAGAGAGAGAGAGAGAGAGAGAAAGAGTTAGAGAGAGAATCTAGAGAGAGAAGAAGAAATTCTTATTCAACTGTCTGGGTTTCTCATAATAGAGCTCCCACTATATACAAGTTGCATAACCAACTAACAACCACCCCTTTCTCAGCGAATCAGTACAAGACACGTGTTCTATTTTGTTATTTGAAAAAAATCGGTTTGCTTTACTCCAACAGCTAATGTGTAAACGAATTGATTTCAATCTTCACTCTTTCTTCTTCCGTCAACTGTGACAAAAACACTCGGGGTTGCGTGGGTGGGTTGGAAGGACGAAGCTCAAATAGTTGGACAAACTGTATCTAAAACTTGACGTGTGTTCGAATCCTACCTGGTGCGTGTGTTGTGGGATCGGTGGACGTGCCGGGTGTTTGCCCCTTGTTCTACTATGATAAACGGCAATAGCGTAACGGTCAAAAATATTGACAGGGATGCCAAAGTCACGAAGATTTGTCCGAGAAAAAAAAATGTTTTACTAAATTGTTTGCCAAAATCATCGTAGACAAATCCAATCTGCTCCTTTATTTTGCAGTATTACATGAAATGCGATCCATTCCCTTCAAATTGAATTTCCCACCTCAAAAGTAGAATTTCTCTGTTTTATTTATGCAAACTTTAGTCTATATCATTCATGTGAGAATATAAGGAGAGTTGTTGCATTTGTTCTTTCCATCAAAGAAATGCCACTTTAGTTTCAGTTTCCACTTGCCGTTCTTTGTATGGTTCATAGAGTTGGTTGGCTTTGGCTCAATTGTTATTTTACTTTTGCACCACCATCCAAGTATATAGCTGGAACACCAGTAAGAAATTTAAAGATACCAAATGCTGAAAGAAAATCATAAAATAATGACCAATGAACAATGTTACAGCATAATTTATTGGTTAAAAATGGAGTAATTTTCCGAACAAAAAGCTAGTGTACTTACTAATCAAAGAAATAGCTAGTGTACATTCTAGAGGAAGGCACAAGCCTCCAAAAAACACCAGAAAGCAATGGCAGGTGAAAAAAAAATGCCCATAAATCTGTAGTAATTACTTCAGTTGGATTGGATCTGGTCATTGCTACATATCTTAGTACCACTTAGAATATACCCACCAAATGCACTCATCTGCATGTGTGGATGGGTTCTTGATGGAAGAACCTGCATTATATTCGAAAACATGAGTAAATATCAGTAAACAAGATCGACAAAAAAAAGAACTATCTTCTCTACAAGATCAACAAGTAGTCTCAGCAGTTTGAACTTTGATGGGGAAAAAAATCCAAGATTCTATTGAAAAAGATGAAGATCGACAACGAGGATGTACAGGCAGCTCCTAAGAACCCCTACAAGACAATATGCACTTTTAAGAGCTTGGCCAATATCTTTTTTAAAGACTCAGACATTAGCACAAAAAAAATACCAGTATTGCACATTTTGATATTTCAAGATTTCTAGTCTCCTCAAATATGGTTTTGAGACTTGAGATTTGCTCATAACAACCCACAAATAAATTTCAACACATCAAAAGACACATTTAGAAGAGGAGACAGAACCTGATATTCTCGAAGCCAAGGTTCTGAAATTTGCAACCCAATGGCCATTTTCCCAAGCTGTAGATTGTGCATGCATGTTGCAAGAGGCTGCAATTCAAACAGAAATAGTTGAACTGATTAATATCTTCTCTCATTGACCACATGAAAATGTACAAAGAGGCCATTGACAAGGACTAGATCTATGCAACATTGTGAAGCAATGAATGGATACAAGAGACAAACATGTCAGACCGTTGACAAGCCGATAGAATTAACCTTGCAAAAACAAAATACAGAATCTGTGAGGATGAATCGATATACAGAGATACATATGTGTGTGTGTGTGTGTATGCATCTGCCCATACGGAGCCATGTGAGTATAGGTTTGGCTCTACAATCAGTTTTGTACACATACAACAATGCTAGGGGCACTAACAAATTCCACTAACACACACTCTATCTCTCTCCTAGTGGCACTTTGGGTTCACTGCGGCCACTAGGAGAGAGAGAGTGTGGGTGTGAGTGTTAGTGGAATTTGTTAGTGCCCCAACTATTACTCATGTATATATATCAAATATTCTAACTTATTATTAAAACTGATTTAAGAAAGCTGAGATATATCCAACGGACATTTATTTGAGATTGAGTTTGAAGATCTATATACTCATATCCAATATATCTTGAACCAAAAGATAGTTAAATATTTGATACTGTGTTTTTATAATTCCCCTTCTCCCAGAGTACCCAAGAAGTATAAGGCACCGAGAGTTCAAAGGAATCAAAACTAATAAATTTTGTTTCAAATCATTGACTACGTTTTGGAAGTAATCATGAGTAACCATAACTAAGGTATCAGATACAGATCCATTTAGAGATACAACCTCCATTAAGAAATATCCACTATAATCGTCACATTTTGATTTTGAGCACCCGCAATAAAACACATTTAATTTGGTCATACTTATCTGTAAAAGTAAGAGTCATCCTTGTCTCATGTAGTTACCTTAACTCATCCTCGTGTCCATTCAATAAATCCATGGAACATTTCTCAATATATGGATTGTACGACCTCATTATCATCAATAAGTACATATCTTTCTTTTTCTGTCAACTTTCGTTTTTTTTATAACCAACAGAACATATATTGGTTTATACAACTATTCTATATGGAGAAATATTTTGCAAAAGAGAAATGGTCAAAGCATGCGACCAATATTGCAAAGAAGGAACTGTGATTCTTCAAACGATATTGACTCACGATTACGCATATAAAGGAAACAAAAATTCTTCAAGTAAGTAACCTGAATATATTGGTGATAGATTGCAAATGGAGCTGAAAATGATAGAAGTGGGAGGAGTTCTTTGATTAGGCTCCAAGCATCCACATCTGGCGCAGCAATAATTAAGCTGCACAGAGGATTTAAGATTATGGAAATGTTAATTGAATGCCATCTTTCAATTCATAAGAAATGAATTGATAAATAGCAATTAACCTAGAAAATCCATTTTCTTTCCACAGCTTAATTTCCTCCTCTGATGCCTTCTCTCCAGCTTTGTTGGCTTTGGATGCTTTAATAACTGGAGAAGCAACTGTTTCGGGAAGAAGATCCGAGATACCACTTTCAGTAGAATGCTCAGTTTCTTCCATGGTGACTGTGTCTGGAAGTGAATCTGTAGCCGATATTGTCTCCTGTGCAAGTAGTCGTCTGATTCTGTTAGGGTCTGTTTAGAGTCTTTAGACGTCCTTGATTGCAATAATTGCACTTACACTTCTACATAACATTTCAACTAAAATGATTATGCTTACAATGATAGAATCATTAAGTTTGTCATTCTAAAAAACTGTAACAATGGCCATATAAATTATTCACGATGATAGTCTACTTTAAGATATTATATAAATTATGAATGAGGCTATTCAAAATTGTTTAACAATCAAACATGCCATGAAGGAAATTTAAGATGAAACACACATGTAAGAAGGATGCAAGGCCTACTTTGTGCTGACTATCGATGTTACTAATATCCCCAGGTTCGCCAAAGTGCAGTGTCTTTCCATCTTCAGTGGAACGAAGGTCAGTAAGTGGAGCACGCACGATCCTAAAACCAGAAAATTAGCAAATCCCACACGGGGAAAAAAAAATATGTGATGAAAATCAAGGATAAGAAGGTCCCCCCACCCCCCCCCCCCCCCCCCCCCAAAAAAAAAAAAAAAAAAAAAAAAGAGGATAGTCATTAATGGTAGTAATGGTAAAACTTGAAGGAAGATGTACCTTTTACAAATTTCATTACTGAAGTTGAAAATCCTTACTATATCAATAGGATATGGTGCAACTCCAAGAAAAGTATTACACACACAGCCGGTACCTGTACAAACAAACAGGTAATGTGTAACGCCCCAAAATCCACGACACGTGGATGGGTCAAAGTACGAGATTAAGAAGAAAAAGAGATCCTACGTGGACCAATCCAAACAGTGCGGAAGCTACGAGAGAATCCTACGTGGATTCCAAAGGAAAGTCAAAAAGTCAAGAATTGACCCATGAGGACCAAATGAGTCAAATAGGATCAATCAACATTACTCTGTTATCAAAGAAGTTTTAAAAGAATGGAAGTAAGAAGTATTAAGAGCGGAAGAAAAGAGAAAGAGGTTTAATTGAAAGTTTTAATGAAATCAAGGTTTGAGAATTTACAACCAAACAGTCCCTTAGAAATCAAAAGTGATATTGTTCGCATAGTAGACGATCCACAGGCTAAGTATAAACCAAATTAGATTTCGAAAATTTAGAAGTTTTAGAAATTTTATAAGTATAGAACCTGTGTAGCCATACGATAAACTTACCAAAACGACTCAACGGAACATCCGAACCAATATGAACACGATATAAAAAGGATCTAAGTTAAAAGACTAACAAGTGTCCGAATCAAAGTGAATAAATATTTAATGTTAACATGCGCCCATAGGCGACTCAAAGTCCCAATTACAAGTCGGATTACATTAAGTAAAAAATTTTAACATTTTCTAAGTAAAGGGCTAAACATGTGCCCGAATCAAGTATTAAGGAATTTACACTACAAGATTCAAATTTATTACATTATTTTTTTAGACAAAACTAGAAGTTTGAAACATTTTCAAAACTACTATTCTTCTTGAATGAAATCCTCGAAGTGTGACGTCACGCGTCTGAGTAATTCTTGGGTCTTATCCCAACTCGATAATCCCTGAAAAATGGTTTGTCGTTTTTATGAGAACGACGGCTCGTAGAAAATATTGTAGAGATTCAATATGAATCCCATAACTAATATGCAACATGTGGTGCCATGAATGCCGCCTAGGCAATGCAACTAATGAGCCCTCGGGCTATGCACATATGATCACTCGCCTCATTACCGGACTGTGAGCCACCCCCCACTGGGAATGTAGCATACCAACTTTCCGATAGCTAGTCGAATATAAGTTGGAGTTTGGCACGTTCTTAGGTACGTCCACCCTGTCTCACCACACAACCCACATCCGGATTTTCTTATCCACTTTTATCCCCTTTTATTGGGGTCGGATTTACCTTTATCCCCTCTTAGGGATTTATCAAATGTCACCCATGCTAATGTTATGAGGTGTGCCCACTTGGCAACAATGCACATGAATGCTATGATTCCAATGCAAATGTTTATTATATTAAACGGTAATTAACATGCTTGACATATTTAGGCAAGTCCAATTACTTCAATCTAATTCATGCTAACATATGATTTCAAGTTCATAGAATATCAACAAGGAACATATGAAATCAACTTCTAGGCATAAGGGCTACTTAATCAAGTAAGCAAATAATTCATTTAGGCAACTAAACAATTAATCAACAATTAAGGAGTAGATAATATCATGTAAGGCAATTTAATTTCAACTCAACAACTAACATTTTAATCAACATAGTAAGATTAGTGAAAGGGATAGTTCAAGGTCACAAGCTATGTTTTAATCCTTAACAACCCTTACACAAATCACACATTAGAGATAAAATACATAGTGAATCAAGACAATATAATCTACCTTGCCCTTGAGAATGGAAATGTGCAAATGAAATAGAGAATCCAAGTGAGAAAATAAGAGAACCCAAGTGTGGATCTTCAAGAATAAGAAAGTAGGAAATCCCCCTTCTTCCTCTAGTCCATAATGTGAGCTAGAGATCCCCAAGATGTAAAATAGAAGTACCCATAGGAAGCCCTAGATGAGGTGATGATATTTGCCTCTAATAGCTTGGCTCCAACAATGGTATATGGAGGCTCAAAATTGGGGTTGAAGGTTGAAGTAGTTTGTTGGGGGGTTTACTTCCAAACCATAGAGAGAGAGATAGAAATAAGAGAAGAAAATGAGAAGAAAATGAGGGGGAGAGAGAGAGAGAGAGAGAGAGCCAAATATATAAGGGAGGGAGAAGGAGATGGGGAAGTTTCCTAGGGAACTTTAGTGGTTGAGGTGGTTGAGGTGGTTGAGAGTTGTTGAGAGTGGTTGGGGGTGGTTTGGGAGTTGACTTGTGAGTCTTATATTGTCCCCTCACCCACACACACAAATTATGTAATATATATACACACACATGTGTTAAAACAAATACCAAAATGGTACCACAAGACCAAATGTTAGGCATTTAAAATGTATATGTTCAAATTGGGTCCACACATTGACCACCAAAATTACCACAATACCCCTAATTTAAATTTCATAACATTACATAATGTCATTCAACAATTACGAATTTACGATGATATACCATCACATGCTTAAATCAAGACCGACGACATCAGTTTTATTTTAAGGTAATTCATGAATATACGAAATTGTTACATAGAGCAGTAAAATAAGGCTCTGTTTGGTTCATGGATTAAGTTGAGGGAAAAAGAAAAGGTAACACTTAGGAAAACACTTTTCTTTGCTTGGTTAACAAGGAAAACAACGGTGGAAGATATGAAAGAAAAGAGACTATTGTTAAAAATAAATTAAAAAAGGATTTTGAGAGTCACTTTTCTCTCTTTTCTTGGGTTCCAACTATATTTCAAAATTTTCTAATTTCCAATGTTATTAGGTATGGAAGAAAACACTAACAAAAAGCATTAGAGATATAGTTTTCCTTCTCAACCATACACAGCCTAAAGTTCTAAAAAAATGAAAGCAAACCTCCCAAACGTTCAGCCACAGCACCGGTAAGAACACCACCAACCATATCCACTAGAAGGACATCAGAGTTCGCAGTTACATTAGCCATGGAGAGTAGAAGAGATAAAGTGTCCACTCGCAAGAACCTGATAATCACGCATATATTTTAGTTCACAGACAATTATAATCATAAAAGCTTATTCCATTCAAGTTAAAGGATCATCCAACTAGTTACCCCAACATTCAGAGGGAAACAATCATCCACCATTCAGGTTCAAAGCATAGGGTAATGTCTTCTAAGTAATCGATCAAAATGCATTGCACACATGAATAGCATATATCTTGATATGTTGAGAATGCGAAAAGAAAAAAGGTCTCAAAGGACAAACACACTTGCAATGAAATGAAAAGACCTTTCAGATGGGCTATAACTGGCTGAATAGAAAGATAGAAAAGGCTAAAAACGTAAAAGTGACTAAACTGAAAGAAACAGTTAGTAAACAATTAAATAAAGGTGTTAACAGTGAGATTCTTACCCAATTCTGACAGGATACTTCTTGAAGTAAGTCTCACATATACTGAAACGAAATAGACAAGACAAATCAGCAAAGCAATAACACGCACTATTCAAGTATTCATCAGTGGAGTAACTCTATGTAGCTTGGGTACTTCATTTAGGCCCCCGTATCCGTACCGGGTACATACCAGACACCAACACTCATTGGACACCCCAGGATACTTACCCAACCCTCCAAAAAACGTGTCTGCTTACTTAATTCAACTCTTTTGTAAATGATTGTTACCCTCTTTTTAGGATTGTGGTTTTGTGCCCTTTTTTAGGATGACTATTTTCTTGTCATGTTTTGGACTTGTGGTTTTTATGATTTGGTAGTGATATTGAAGATCTAATGATGTTTAATTAGAACACTTGGGTTATGCTTATGGTCCTTGTGAATGACTTTGTTATAGTGAAACAATCTTGCGATGGATGGATTTGCAATGTATCTTTAGTGGTAAAACAATCTTGTTATGATACTTATAGTTCAGGACTTCTTGTTATGCGACTATTTTGGTAGACCTGGCAAATGAGCGGGACGGGTCGGTTTGGGTGGGTCATTCACGGGTTGGGTCATAAATGGGTTCAAACCCGCGTTCAACCCATTTATTCGGGTTAAAAATGGGCGGGTTTCCAGTGGGTCAGGTTTACCCGGGTCCAACCCGTTAATCCAAACCACCTCTCTTTTTTTTTTTAAAGGGAATTCAAAAAAATCTCTCTCTCTCTCTCTCTCTCTCTCTCTCTCTCTCTCTCTCTCTCTCTCTCTCTCTCCGATGATTATATATATAGATATATATGTATATGTATATACATGAATTTATGGCTTTGGCAGACACTTCTTTCTATTTCTAAATATCCCAACTTTTCTTTGTAAAATCAACATGATAAGCAAACAATGGAGGGAATCAAAAGATAGATGATCAACCGAATGGGTAAAATCATAGAAAAGTTGTAAATGTCTTGAAGAGCCCTAGAGAGTGGGTGTGCAGAATTAAAGGAAATTAAAGCCAATAACAATATCAATAATGGCTCTTGAAGAACCCTAGAGATTGGATGCGCACAGAATTGAAGGTGTCACGCCTCAAACCCACAAAGAGCAGCTTTAGGACACGTGACTGCCACCAAGGCTCTATTCCTCACTTTACTAATCAACTAAAGAGTCACTAGTTGACTCTATGCAAATTAAAATGGATCAAAACCAAACAAGCATCTTGTTTTCTCAAGTTGAGTTATAAAATCCCTTTTTTTTATAACCCATAAAGGCTCTTTTTTTATAATAAGCTATAGAAACCTTTAAACACAAGAAAAACAATATTTTCCATTTTTAAATTTCAACTGTGCTTTCCTCACTCGGGTAAGCTCATCGCTTTTTTCTAACATTCCAATTTCGTGTTAAATCATCTCCAAATACTTAAGAACACACATGTAGTTTCCAACATACTCATCGATGAATAAAGAGAGATCTTCCTCAACATTTATAACTTGCTCTTACGTCATAACTCATCTTTTATCTCTTTTATCATGCACATTTTATTCAATGTTTACGTTTATCTTGATCTCCTATTTCAATCTTACGAAGTGACGATTACATGTTCCACTTTCATAGCATATCATTGTCCAAATGCTCACGTTTAACATGATATCTCATTCAAATCATATGACATGATGTCTAAACATATTTCCATGCAACCAAAGTTATCATCATATCTCGCAAATGTAAGGCATACAATCACTCTTACTCAATCTACTTCCAAACAAGTTTAACATGTCATGCAAGTATGCGCATTCCCTCGTGTTTTTCCCCTTTTAATCTCTTTCCCATGAGTCACCATTCATTATCAAACACACGCACAATCCATTATTATCTATAACGCCACATAGTAGTACCCTTGAGGTCTTAACAAATGTGGCTTCACCTCTAGAGTACCACTTCTATCCCTACCGCACCATTAATCTCATTATAGGAGTCGTAGTTCATTACCAATTTCACTGCATTCTCTTCTGCCATATTGATACAATACCATCTAATTATCTGAAATATAAATACTAAAACGTTCTTCAATTCTTCACCTCACCTCAACTCAACTCACCTTGCTTCCCAAATACCTGAAATGTTTATATAAATAACCAATGAGCTAGAAAGCTCAGTGAATAACATAATCAGTGAACGTTAACATTACATAGCATTTAGGCACAATAATGATTATAAGTTCTAGCACCTCACGCTTTCTTGAATTAGCGTTCAACCTACTCGACTTTCAATTATTCCAATGTAGCTCCTTACATTTCCGTGAATTACTATTTGACCTACTAGTTATAGAAATGTTTACATATACACCATTATCATTTATACCATTTTTCACCAATGTTAACTCAATTCAATGAATTCACCCGTACCGGGATATACTAGCTTACCCCCATGTTATGCACTTCTTGCTTATTACCAATTAACACCTCACATTTTTGTGAGTTACTAGTTATCCTACCAATTATGGAAACGTTTTCATCTCATCGTTTCTCTCTTCTTCTACCAATTCGTACCTTCCATTCTCGTAATGGAATTCCCCATGTGTCTCCTCTCGAACCCTTTCATTCTTATGCTCCTATCATGGGACCGCTCCATCTTTTTAATGAAGCCTCTTTCCCCTATCTATTTATCATACGCTAGCATGACTCGTGCTCACGTATTGCAATATAAAAGAAATATAGAAATTTCGAGTTATTACAGAAGGACTTAACTTGAACTGCTCCGTGTACCACTGCAGATCGAAATCTTATAGGATTTCACGCTCTCTCGATCTCACTCCAAGAAGAAGAGACGTTTGATCAAGATTTGGTCTTGTGGTAGAGATCAAATTTCGCAAATCATGAGATCTAGGTTTGGCAGAGAGGATAGGAGAAAAGAAGAAAGAGAGCTTGGGTTGCAGAGTGCCATCGATCGAGAGAGAGAGAGAGAGAGAGAGAGAGAGAGAGGGGGGGGGGAGAGCATTTTCAATCCTGACTCCATCGATTGAATAAAGATGAGATCGTGAGAAAGTTAAAGCACTGCCAACCCGTAAATTGACTGAGACATCCAATCCATTGGGTACCCGTATGAAACCCAAAAAAACCAGCTCAACTAATGGATTTCAGATTAGCAACCCACTTTGACTCGGGAGTAAAATTTTAACCAACCGGCACCCATAATTTATGGGTAGGTGCGGGGGGGTTCGTGGGTGCGAGGTGATTATTGCCACCCCTACTATTTGGATTTGTTTTTTTATTAGCATTATATTATTAATTTAAAAAATTAATATTTTATTCGTCGTACCCTACCTGTACCCGTACCCAACATTTTTAGGATTCGTCGTACCCCTGTACCCGTGTCTCGTATCCGTACCCGTGCTACATAGGATTAATTAAATAGTTTCAATAATTTATTGAGATTAATCTTCAGATCCCACAAATCAGGTCTTTTTGAGGAACATATTAACATTGAATTTGATTTGGTTAGACAATGAATGCTAAACAAGGCTTTGCATTTTCAAAAATGCTACACCCACACCAAATTCCACACCCAACACATCCTGAACCTTGATTCCTATGGGTGCCGTGTAGGACCCATGTGGGACCCATATGGAGCCCCTTGGAATTAAAGGCCAGGATTGTTGGGTGTGGAATTTGGTGTGGGTGCAGCATTACTCTTGTATTTTAGCTACTTCATCATATGGATACTGATTTCATGTTGGAAATTGTCAAAACTATTAAACTGATCTAATTTTGTCTTATTAACAGGAATGCATATTATAAGAAAGTATGAAGTAACCTTCGTGCACATGGCCGTCTCAAAAGTACTCTTGGTGCGTATTTCTTTTGCTTCTTTAATCTGTATTTCTCCTGCACACGAACAAGATGGTAGATCGTACATATAGCCAGCATTCTACATCTGCCTATCATAATTCATAAACTAAGCTCACTTGTGAGAATGATGTTTTCTTCTCAAATGTTGCACTGTTAGCAATGAGAGCTTCAACTATATCATCCCCAGTAGCACCATGTCTGCATCAAACTGAAACATTAGCCAACCCTTGAGGGTATAAACGTCTTAGGAAGGCTAATGACCAATTATAGGTATGTAACCGCACATATAATCAGAGACAAATTATTCAGATTCTTAAATTTAATAGACAAATAAGTTTTATCCCAGTATCTACAAAAGCACAATGGATCTACTATCGTGTGAATAATAAAATAACTTGTAACATATCTTCTCCATTCTCGAATATAGAAACCACAAGATTTGTCTAAATTTCTAGCATTTTCTTGACTTCATTAAACAATTCACAGTCCAAACGAATCGAACCATGCTTTTCCCAATTTAGCAAACACTTTGCCAACAGCGTATTACTCATACCTCATTATTAAATTCATCTAGATAGATATTTAAGTGCATACGAAACACTCCAAACCTTAGACGCATGAAGCGGGGGCGGGGAAGGGGAAGGGGAAGGGGAAGCGGGAATACATAGAAGAGCCTGAAGGTCAGGGCGTCTAGGAAGCGTGTATGTCAAGGACATATGATAAATTTTCTCAATTTATTAGTATCAAAAAGAAAAAATTTCAGTATTTTAGTAGTAAGAAATTAAATTGAGTCCAAGGAGGCATGTAAAAAGTTAGTAAAGTGAAGTGTGATATATTGGATATATGCTTTTCTTTGTAGTTTCTTTAGAAATAACAATATATGGGGTAAAATCAGTAAACACACAAGACATGCGGCTTTAGTCATAAATAAGGAATACTTCTTTAGAAATAACAATATATGGGGTAAAATCAGTAAACGCACAAGACATGCGGCTTTAGTCATAAATAAGGAATACTTATATTTATATTATCCGTATCTAGATTCAAGGGTTTTAACCATGGTTCGAAGTATCAACCGAGACCGAGTTAACTCGGCCGAGCCAACTCGATTTCGGCGGGGTCCGAGACGAGTTAGCTAGCCGAGTTCAAACAGATACGAAAAAATTATGGTACTGCGCTACATCTCAGTTGTATTGGCCGATACAATCGATATATCGTCAACTGGCGCGAGATGTTTCGTTCTATAGTGAATTGGTGATGTGATATTGCAACCAAAATAAAAAATAAAAATAAAAATAAAAATAATAATAATAATAATAATAATAATAATAAAGCCTTACCTCACCAGATCTGGAGCTTTTTAGGGATTCTCTCTCTTTTGCTTAGTTTTAGATTAGTTTTAGAAAGAAAACTTCGGTACTAAATTTTTGTATAAATTATAAATATAACAGTTTTTTTAGCATATTATTAACATACAAAGATTCTCTAAAGAGGGCGCCCTCTCTTTATTAAAGAGAGGGCCTCTGTTTTGACTGTCGGATTGTGTTTAAAAATTGTAAAATGACAAAACTGTCATTAATGATAATACGATCCGACAGTCAAAACAGAGGCCCTCTCTTTAATAAAGAGAGAGCGCCCTCTTTAGAGCCTGGTATTAACATAATAGTAATGTTATAAATATACTTATATAGATGTCCACAAGTCCATCAAAATACATTACAAATAATAACACTTATTTATTATTTGTTGAAAACAAGTAATGTAAATAATATACTAATTTATTTCTTTTAAATGTGTGTATTTATAAATAAACTTGTTTATTTATGTAATTCTTATTTGGGTTATTATTCATGCTTAAGAGTCCAATCGATTTGGAGTAAAAGAGACTCTATTCAATTTAAACTAGAGATTCTACTCATCCTCAATATAATACAGATTACTCTATGCAAACATTGGTGGACCTATCTCCCCTCCTAAAGGAGGTCAGCTAATTGAATTTCATCTTTTACTTTCTCAGTTACCCTCTGTTTATCTTACCTTCCATGTCCACATATTGAGTACAATAATCGTGGCAATAACGAAGATGATTTCCAACCCCCACGACACGCCATGTGGCAATGATGTTTCATGTTATTATAATATATGTTTTATTCGGTAGTATTGAACAACTTCAATCCAATTATGTGTACAAGTATTAGACACTAGATTGGCAGCGTCTGAATTGAATGACATGTGCTTCTATAATTGCTACATTGTGTATTGTGGTAATCTAAGGCCAATTTTGTTATTCTTATTATTTTAGAATTTTTCATAGTTTTTTGAACTGTAAATCTAGCATATCGTTGCATATCGCCCGATACCAGGCCGCAGCGCGACAACCCCAAGTCATCACAACGGACTCCGATACTGCGACCTTGAACCATGGTTTTAACCCCTCACGACACGACTGCCAGTCTCTCTCTCTCTCTCTTCGATACTCCAGCGACGAGTCGACGACAAAGCAAGCCAGATCCGACAAGTATTTATGGTTTCCATGACTGCAAATCTCAAGACTGAGGTTAGTATTCTTTCTTTTCTCTCTTCTTCTTTTTCTATTTCCGTTATTCTTTTCCTGCCCTCATGTTCTTTTCTTTCTTTTCTTTTTTTGTTGGGGAAATCACGAATCTCTGGTTGAAGAATCTTAGAAGCAGGAACCTTCTAAAGTGGTCACGTCCCCACCTCAAACTCCCGATCACGCGCTTCTTACTAAGAAGCTTTTCGGAACCTCACTCCCCTCATTTTAGAACCTCGCTCCCACCCCGCTCCTATCACAACTAAGTTTGAAAATAGCTTAGAAATAGATACAAGTTCTTATTTTACTCAAACATTTTATCACATAAATAGTTTTATGTCAGAACATATGGTTTAAGACCTCCAAAAACAAAATCTACGATCAAAATATCTTATTTCAATCCAAATTCCTCTTCACGAATTATATACATAATACATCTATCTGAAATATATGGACGCTTTTTCGACGCTCCCAACCTTTGAACCACTTAAAGTTTAGCGCTTCCCCGCCCCCGCTTTGTGTTTCTATGGGCAGAATTACAAATCTTTGTTAAGAGAATCACTAATCTTGAACGATTCTCACTAAGAACTGCACAATCGCGATTCTTAGGGAGAAACAGAGGTGACATTGACGATTCCTGCTTCTAAGCTCCAAATACAGTGCCACTTATTGCGACACACACACACACATATATATATATATATAAGCATCATCCATAAAAATAAAAGCTATCGAAAAAATCTTAGATGTCTTACTACTTGTTCGTAAATCTCTTAGCACATATCAAATGAGGTGTTAACTATGTGTTTGCACCCAAAAACAAAAAACAAAAAAATTCTAACCTCCGCATCTCATCTATATCTTCACCAGTAAGACTTTGCGCTGTATTATTATCAACTAATGCCCGATTGTCTTTGGACTCTTCTTTTATTTGAAAATCACCTTGCTCTTGAAGATTATCACCTGCCAATGGAAATCCACCAAACAGATTTTGAAGACGAGGGGAAAACAATTAGTGTATAGAAAGGATTCCTTTTTCTGTTGTTATTGCTATGTAAAGAAGTATAGAACTTAAGTGTAAGAAATAGAATCTGTATCATTTCACATTAGTACAGTGACAAGGCATACAGCTATCGCCAATTCACATAGAATATATACTAGCAAAAAGGCCTTTAAAAGATAGTACCATTGGCTTCAGTAGAAATTATTAAAGAACAATAGTGGCATGTTTGTGCATCATATGAATTTGGATGAGACCGTTCACTATTTGTAAAGCATTGTGATATAGATATCCATCAACTTGGAATTGTTCATTGAGAAAAATGAGAAACTTCATTATGTTTCTTCATTTGTGGTCATTCCTAGGACCTCTTAATATGGTATAATTCAGATAAGTACCAGTTTTCCAAACGGCTAGATTCAACCTAATGGAATTCCGCATTGAAATACCTTACAAGTTGTGAATTTGTCTAGTTAAATTCATGGGACGCGCAAACAGGCCATAAATTAGTTCAGTCACCTGGAACATTATTGAATGAAGCCAAAAATTATACAACAAGTGTGCGTGTGTGCGCAGGCGCGTGTGCGTGCTTGTTTCTGGAATGGAATCTTAGAGCTCAATTTACTTTAGAGAATTATTCTAATGAAACTTGGAGGTACATTACTTGATGTTTGTTTGATTGGGTTCAAGGAGTTGCATTGCAACAATATTTGCACTGAAACAATAGAACTGAATACAAGCATTTGGATTGAGAGAATCATAGAGAAGAGAAGCGAACCTCATTAACAGAAGAGAAGAGAAGAGAAAGCATGCTTGTTTGGATGGAGAGAAGTGAAGAGAAGAGAAGAGAAGACAAACATAAGGTCCTCTTGTTTGTTTAACTTTCATAAGAGATGAGAAGAAAAAGTATTGAAAATCAATTTACTCTTTTACCCTATATTAAAAAATGTAATGATACTTTGCAAGTGCAAGGGGTTTGTTGGAATAAGATTAAACATTCCGTATATACTGGTTATTTTATTAACATTTTATTATGGTTCTTTTCTCTTCTCTACTCAATCTCTCCGATTTGGAGAGAACCAAAATTGGGTTCTTTTTCTCCTCAAGTTCTCTCTGATTTTTCCATTAATGTTCTCTTCTCTCCCAACTTAACTATCCAAAAGAGAGAATGTTCCCTTCTCTCCCAACTATCCAAACAAGAGAACTAGAGAGAAAGTGGTTCCCTTTTTATTCTCTTCTCTCCGGTCTCTCAATCCAAACGGTTAAAGCCACGAAAATCAATTCGAGTGAAAGAAGAACCAAACCTTCATTGGCATGAAGAACGCGAGATAAACATGGCCCTTCCGTCCCATTCTCTACTTGAAACAGGGACCCAAAAGCACAACCAATCAACGGCTGAAGAGAATAATTCTTATTCCCAATTTTCAAAGTCCTGCAATTCCCATTTAGCATTACTATAGGCCAACAAAAAGTAATCCCATTTATGTTAATATATATATATATATATATATATATAAGCGATACATTTCTATACTTTAGAAAAAAGGACTTACGAGGCCGACGTGAGACGAGCGAAAACCAAACGATCACCGTCGTTGATGTCAAGCAACACACTGCAGCCTTCCCAGGTAACTCTAGGGTTTTGATTTGAACTTTCTGGAAGTTTATTCTGTGACATCTTTGGTCCTTACTGAGAAAATATCAATTTTTTTGTTTTCAAAACAACGAAGGCGATGTAGTTTTGAAGACCAGACGAAGTTCATCTACTGAAAATTAGGGTTTTAGGGAGGAAGAAAGAGGTTCACACATTTGCGCGCGTCTCAATTCGGAACATTAGTCCTTAAACCCTTCTTTTTAGGGTTTTAACTTTTGGGTAAATTATGTAAACACCCCCCTCTACTAGGGATGGCAACAGGGCGGGTATGGGACTTCAGTAAACCCTCCCCCGCCCCCGTCTCGCCCCGCATAGTGCCTCTCCCCGCCCCCGCCCCGCCCCGACCTGATTATGATATTTTTTTTTTTTGTACACAAATTGAAAAAGTAATTTTTTTAATGCATTTTTTCTCTAATAGTGCAGTTTTTTTTTTAACTTACCCAATTAGTTCCCTAATAGTGCAAATTTTTTTTTTTAAATGGTAATACACATAACTATTGAGGGGTAAAAATATAAATACAAGTATATTCGGGGCGGGTTCGGGTTTTTTGAGCCTACCCCGACCCCGACCCGGGTTTTGGAAACCTCCCCCATACCCGCCCCTAACCCTAATAAGCCCCCCCATACCCTACCTATTAGGGGCGGGGCGGGGCGGGGAACTCGGAAAACCCGCCCCATTGTCATCCCTACCCTCTACTATGGTCGGTTTTAACTAATACCCCCTAATCTTTTTTCTTTTGAACAAACTGACCCCTTAAGTATACCTATTTGACACTAACACCCCCTCCGCTATATTGGCCATCAATAAGTTAATGTGATGGCTCTCACCTCAAACCACACATAAAAGACCTGACTTTTTAGCCCTTCTTGTGGTTTATAAAAGAAGCCCTTGACTGTATCTCTATTTCTATAAATCATGGTGTTCTCTTTCTTTTTCTCCCCCTCTCTCTCTCAGTCAGAGAACATCACAGATTCACTACTACCAATCCCTATTGATAATTGGGATTTTGTGTACCAAGTGATTGGATATGCAGGCTCTATAATGATCCAATCCTCCCTCGAAAAAAGCCTAGTTGTGAATCTCAACTTCTAATTGAAATTAGGGTGGGCAATCGGTCGGTTTGGGTCGGGTTAATCAGTTTCGGGTTGATCAAAACGGTACCGATGTCCGAACTGAACTAAACTTCCAAAATTCAATTTGGTTTCCGAACTTTCATTTTGGGTTCGGATCGAATATTTGGCTCTGGAATTTTTTGAAATTATTTTGTTTTTTTTTTTAAACCCAAATACCCAATTTGAGCCAAACTCAATTTCAAACCCAAATACCGATTTTGTATCAGTCACTGTGAGACAAAAACACACACACATACATATACACACACACAAACACACACGTAGACTCACATACTCACAGTCACACATACACACACACATATATATATACACACACGCACGCACACTCTCATAGTCACAGTCACACACATACACACACGCATACATATATGCATATATATATACACACCTGTTAGGATCTTAGGGAGGGGCTGAGACGAACAGAGAAAGAGCTAGTGACTAGTGTGTATGTGTGTGTGTGTGTGTGTGTGTGTGATGCGCCGGAAGGGCTGAAGGGGGCTGAGTTTTGCTCACCTGAGCCTTGCCGGTCACCGGTCATCGCTGGACTGGGTGTGGTGACTGGTGAGATCGAGTGCTGTGTTGCGCCTCTATCTTGGAGAGTCAAAGAAAGAGTGTGTGTGTGTGGGGCAAAGAGACTTCTCAAACTAGAGAGAGAGGCAATGAATCAACCGCTATAGAGCCCTAATTTTCTAAAGTGATGTTTATACAATATGTGATAAAACTTTAGGTTTTTCGTTTTGCGATTCGGTTCGGGTTGGGATTTTCCTTCCGATATCCGAACTGTACTAATTACTATGGTTAGATTTCGAATTGAACTTAATATGGTTCGGTTTCAACCCGAATTGAATGGAGTTTTAATTTCGGGTTCAGTTCAAAACTTCATGTGGACCGAAGTGTGCTCACCCCTAATTGAAACCGATCAATCCACTCAAACCATGAGAAACCAGAACATCACAAAAATAATAGAATTGATTTGTAACTTTAATTCTCTTCTTTGGTTTAAACAGAAATGGAAAGAGTAGAATTGAAAAGAATTAAAAAGAATTATTACTATTTGCTAAAATACCCCCTTTAGAAAATCTATTGTTCTTAAGATCTGTTTGGGTATGTAAAATCGAATTTGGATAAAAGCTTACCCAAATTAATCCCCAAACTTAGACCTTATCCAAGTAGACCTTACCCAAATTAATCCCCAAACGACCTTACCCAAACAAACGACACTCAGACTAGAAGACGAAGAGGACGAAGATGAAGAAGAAACTGCGAAGAATAAGAAGTTGTGTGTATACATATATATATATATATAGAACTGTGTAGATACATAGATGTATATATAGAAATCTGTTTATATATTTATATATAGAAATCTATATGTGTATAGATATATACAGAGAGCGAGGACCTGGTTCGCAACCCACAGAAGAGGGAGACGATGAACAAGAGAGGGGTAGTTTGGAAAAAAAAAACCCAAATCAATTCTTGAAGAATTCGACCATTTTGGGTAGGAATTGTAAAGGGCCCAAAATAAGAATTGGGTGGATTTCAAAATGAATTCATTTCTTATTTTGTGTCAAACCAAACATAAGAATTCCACAAACAATAATTGCAAATGAATTCTTTTATTGTTTGTGGCATACCAAATAGAGTGTTAAACTGAAATTTTGTTTTCAAAGAGGTGGGCAATTAGGTAATTTTGCACCATTAGTTTTTCACCATCTGTTAATATGGCCCCTCAAATGCATGAGGGGTCAATTTAAAAAAAAAAAAGATCAGGGGGTATTAGTGAAAACCGGCCATAGTCAAGGTTACCCTAACTTTTAAATTAGGACATTTTATCGAAAAGTCTTATAAAATAAACATTTTTAGTATTAAGCCCAAGTAGTTTTGATTTTAGTTAAAAATCGATATGTTAAAAAATTGAATTAGTTAAATTTCACAATAAAAAAATTATATGAATTTTACATAACTTTTATTACATAGGAACTTGATCCAATTAAGTTTCACTAGCCATGAAGTTTTTACCAAAATAAGTCCCTATTTACCTGGTTGTGTAGCCATAAGGACATCATTGTTTCCTAGTATAGCAATGAGTCCCTAGATTACGAGTTTTTTTTGGATCAATAGGTCATTTGACCTACTTAATTACCATTTTTATGGACATAGTTACCCTTAAGATATATATGGAGACTATATATACATTTCTGTATATATTTGTACACCTTTATATCATTAAATTGGTCAAACAACTGTTATGGAATGTGAATTATAACATATTTGTATTATATCCCCATGATTTTAGCTCATTCAAACCAATACGGATTATAAACAACCTATTTCCATAATTTAAGGAAGTCTGTTTTTTTGAATTTTGATGTGATTCTAGAATTATATATTGTCACGACCCATCCCGTTAACGTGTGAAAACGAGACACGTGGCACGCCATCAAGGCTTATCCAGTTCCATTAAAGTAACATAGCTACAAAAATATAAGTAAAAGCCTTTAAAATCAGAGTTGTAAAAAAAAAAGTGTTCTCCAATTGAAACATTCCCCAAAAGGATTCACTTTTTAAAATAGAGGCCCAGTCGACTGAAGACCTAAAGCAGTGAAATTTTCAAAAGATCAACAGTTGTCCCGTCAACTGTGTCGGGAGTCCAATCGACTGGGCTTCAATTTCTCAGTCGATTGTGCCTCTAGCAAAATCAAAATCCACACTTTTCATCAGTTCTCCAGTCGACTGAAACATGGCCCAGTCGACTGGTTTTGCCACAATTAAAAGCAGTATCTAAAATAGCACAGTGGTCCAATCGACTGATCCCCTGGCAGTCAGCCCTGTTGTATAGGTTGACAACCCAAAGCTCTACAAACCCAACACCAAAACAACCACAACGATAAATTAACAATTTAAAACATCAATACAGGTGTTCGAGTACAAAAGTACAGTACTACGAAACTAATCCCAAGTTTCTATTACAACATACTACACTTTCCAAATTCTTATACAAGTTTTAGAAAAGAGAACAAAAGATATAAACGAGTGTGTTTCCTCGGCATTCCTTGGCCTCACTCCTCACGCTTCTTCTTTCCCTTTTTCTTCTCACTTGCAATGGAGTAAACCTTCACTGCTCAGCTATATGTTGAGCGTACAAATTCTAACATATGTATATATGACAAAACATGCTTTAATCTCATAGTCATATAAATAGTCGTTAGGGAGAAAAATATGCCTTCATCCGGTAACTGCAAGTCCAAGCCTTAAACCGTACACAGTAGTCATCGCTACTAAAATTCTCAAACATCGAGAAGCTTACTCTGGCATGAATTTGTATAAAATCCCCCTGCGACCCACATAGACAACTCAACATGCTCGCGTAAATTTAGACATGATTTTCACATTTAAGCGCGTGCATAATTAACGGGCCTAAGATTAACACATGGATTTTGCCCAGATCACAATTTCGTCGTCGAAATCTAAAACATGTATTTCACCGATATAACATAGGTTAGGATTTCATACCTCGTGCAATTTTTTCCCAAACCTTGAAGGATCACCTAGATGGCCGATTTATCGGATCTCAGATTTCAAGCGATTCCTACAAGTTTTACTGGGTTTTTCCCAAAAGTCTAAAAATTAGATTTTTACTAAAGCTAGCCAAACATTGCCTAATGACTATCAAAATGTAGATCTTACCTCCAGGAGTCCAAATCTAGAATCTGGAGAAAATCTGACGGACGAAAGGTCGTCGTATGTCGCCCGCAAGCTCATAACAACAAAACTCCCTTTCTCTCTCCTCTCTCTAGATATTTATAAGGTTTTGTAACAAATGAAAATTCATCCCCTCCTATTTATAGACAATCTTTTCGAAAATTGCGTTTACGTACCTCCCCGCGAGTTCCAAAAACTTCTAGTTATCTCCCGAAACGTCGCACACGTCTATTTTATAACTTTACGAGTGAAAATTATAAATTACAAAAGTTTTCGACTAAGTCTCGTTTGGGTCCAAAATTACGTCCGAAAACTAAATTATGTGGAATCTCTACACAACCTACCTCTTATATAACGTGTGACTCACGTTCTCACCACAGTTCTCAAAATGATATTTAATAATGTCAAAATTACTAGAAATTATACTACACAAGTATAATTCACTATTCATAAAATATCAGATATTTCAAATAATATTTAGCTCAAATAATGGTTCTACCTTAAGTAATTCTGATGATTAACAAACTATTAAGTTGAGTACTTATGATTTTATTTAGTGTGCTTGTCCAAACAGATCTTAATAATGATGATAGATATTCTTTGGAAGCTTTGTGGAAGACTATTTTCACCTTGTATTGTTCTTATAGGACTTCATGTAAAGTTGGTTAGAATGAATCTCAAAACAAGGGCTTAAAATGGAACAAACTTTTCAGAATGAGAAAACTGCTTTTTTATGAAGAACAGTCGACTTGACTATCTACCAGTTGACTGGACATAGATTTCTTCAGTCGAATGAAATATAAAACAGTCAACTGTGGCATGATTTTTTAAGGTAGTTTCTGCGATAAACCTTCAGTCGACTAGACGTAGTAAAACAGTCAATCATGTCAAAGGTGCATTTCTTTAATTTAAAGTGCAGTCGACTAGATCGTGAACTCAGTCGACTGGATCTCTACGCAAAAACATTAACGACTCTTTTTTCCTCTGTTTTGCTTTAGCATTTAATGCTCCCACCTACCTTAAATGTTCAGATTTTCTTGAGAGAGTGTGGATATCGCAATTTTTCTTACCAACAACTTTTGTTTAAAACCTTTTTAAATTTCAAATTCAAAATGATGAGTCGCCACTTAATTTTTAAATGGAAAATTAAGAAATCATTTTAAAAGCAAACTGATCTTTTGCGAAACCAAAGATTAACTAAATCCGGGGATTATAGAATGAGAGAAGAAGGAGTCCGACGGACTAAAACACCCTCTCTCATCCTATCTCACGATAGGCCTCTACTCAACATCATTTTAATCAAACTATTAATCTAAGCATACCCTTAACTAATACATAGATATAAATATACATTACGCAAGCATGTTGAAATGGTGTAAAATTGCTAATGACAAAATATCATTCAAAATCAAGTAGTTCAATTAGCAAGCAATATGATATGCAAAATAGAGAACTAGAGGACTTACCCGGGGTCCAGCTGCAAATATTTAAACGTGCAATGCATACAAAAGTTGAAATCCTAATACAAAGGTCTCTAATCACATATACACATAAGGCAAGTTTTACCTCTAATGTGTCGCACATGAAGTCGAAAAATCAATGAAATTAAGGAGTAATTAAACTAAGGGAGAATCGAGAGATCATACCTCATCGGCGCTACAAAACAAAGGTTAGTCCACATGATATACAAGATATAAAGTTAGATGACGATCCTAGGCCTCTAGCTTAAATCTATCAAATATAGTTAAATCTAAAGCAACGAATCCTAATCACAAGCATTGAGTCACATGGATGAATATATACATGAACAAGAATAAATTATGAAACACTCATTGATTTAGATCATTTAAACTTTGAATTCAAGCATTACTAATCATTATTGAAACATGGTTTAAACCTTAACTCATGAAAATACCATTTGAGCCATTATTTGCAAAGTTTACCAAATCTGTCACAACATTCTAGAAATTCGAGAGAGTAGACCCGAACTTTAAGAATTTGAAAAGCATACTCCCAATGGTTTGATCTTGATGATTTTTGGTCACAAGGTGATTTTGTGAGTCTAGTTTCTAACCCAAAAAGAAAATCAAAGTTTCAACGGTTAGATCTCTGGGAATCAAACAAACACTAGACATCACTCAGAAATTTCTAACTCTCTATCTAGAAGTTTTGTATGATTTTCTAAAAATAGTAAAAAAAATCAGAATCACTTAATTTTTTAGACGGTCTTATTAACGCATTAAACTTCATAGGAAAAATTATTTGGGGCTAAGAAATTTTTATTAGGGTTCTGATTTGTTTATTCCAAAGAGGTGTTACTGTTCTGAAATTCTGGACAGATTGTTGTTGCTTTGCAAAACTCATGATCAAACCACTTAAAACATGAAATCTCACTAAAACAAAAATTACAGTGGTAGAACTTTGAGTTATAGACACTTTCCCATTGGTTTCATTCAGTTCCAACGGTTCGATGTTTAACTAAAAATCTTTGATGAAAAGTGGTTGATGAACTTACTGCATCTTTTGTCTAATTTATGTTTTACTTACTAATTTCAACTACTAAGCCATCAAACTTGGCTTTAGTTAAACTAATTCTTCTACCATTTGATGGTCATAGAAGACTAAAGACTCACATACTTAATAAACCTCAATGAAGTATGAAGAAACTTCGTAAAGTCCTAGAATAACAAGATCAAGCCATGGAGGTGGATTTGAACTTATCAACCAAACATGCTAATTATCAATCCTAATCTTCTTGTAAACCATGAACTTATAAGTAGACCAAGAGATTTCAAACCAAAAGATTCATACATTAGCCAAGTTAATATGTATTTAAAGAATGAGTTAGTCTAGAGTCTACCTCTAATATCCTCAACTTGGTGATTTGGAGGATTTCCACAAGTTAACCAAGCTCTTCAACCCTAACTCATACACAAACCTCTCTTTCAAATTACAAAAGCAACTCTTAAGTATGTTTAGAAAATTTTCTAGAGATTTAGAGGAAAGAATCAAGATAAGGTTGGAAGATTCAAAGAAAGTCTCATCCCTTGTAATGGGATATTCACCCCTCTTATATAGGCAAGTTTAAAAGGGCATTTCAATCATTTCAGGGGCAAAAACATTGATTTTGTATGTCCTTTTGATGGTACAAAACATTCTGTATTACAACTGTCTGCCCAAAAATGCGGCACTCGGGAGATGGAAGCGGCAGTCAGTGGTTGTCGATGCGGCAGTCACTGATTACCGATACGTCATTCAAGGAGTGTCGCGGACAACTCCACAGACTGTCGTTTTCTCTATAAATTCATTTTTTTTGCGGCATTTGGTGAAATTTACGGCATTCATAAAATCGTTCCAGCACTTGAGCGGGTGCCGCACGACAACCCGTGACTGCCGCATGTCTTACCATATGCCATTCTCCTCTGTTTTCCCTTTTTTTTCCTTTTTTTTTGCCTTGAATTGAAAGAGCCTTCAGAAGAGCTTGAATCACCTTTGGAAGTCCTAGATTAGTCGGACATTGTCATCATCGGATCTTAGAGGTAACACTCCCCTTAATCCGAAATTTGGTCAAAATTGGGGTGTCTACAGAAAGTATATATACTCACTTCAAAATTGGTTATTGGACATGAATTACTCCTACTGAATACTCACTTATTGTAATCAAAAATATTCAGGCCCTAATTATTTTGAGATTCAAGCTTCTAGCTCTAGATTTGATTTTGTAATCCCTTGAGAGCTATTATTGTGAGCCTTTATTATTTCCATATACTCTACAAAGAGAGTGTTGTTCAATTGTAATCCAACATTTATTAAATCCTGGAAGTTGTAAGAGGGTTGGTGTAACCCTTGCTCCAAGTGGAGGGTTTCTTCATTGGAGGTGTAACAAGGAGTTCAAGAAGAACTTGTAAGGAGTGGTTTAATCTTCACCCAAAGAAGATTGGTTAGTGGAATCCTCAAGAGGTTTCTTGAGGGGTGGACATAGGCTGCGAATTGTCGAACCACTTGAAAAACTTGGTTTGCAAGTGTTCTTTCCTATCTCTCTTTAATTATTGTTATAATTAATTTTATACTTGCTTTAAGTTTTGATTTGCCATTAATTGTTAGTAATCTTATTGTAACACCCGTACCCGGGGAACGGATTAATTATTGTGTTTATATGCATTAATTAATATAATCAGTGTATAAAATGGATTAAGGGGAGGCTTGGACTCGCCCATGTAAAAAGTGTTCAGAGAGGGACACTAGTTGGAAAAGTCCCCAGTGAGGTGGGACGGGTATTGAAATGGAACCCAGCGAAGGGTAAATTGGTAATTTGCATTTTAAATAATTAAATGCATTTTTATGTGATTACATGAATATATGTTTAAAATGCTTCCATATTATAAGTTGATATATGTGTAGCATTTGGTATTAGTTGGACACCCAAATAAGGGTATAAATGAAACAGATTTAAAATTAGTAGGTGCGCTAGCAATTTCATAAAATATGTAGGACCCACGTTGGGACCCATAGGAAACTTAAACAAACACTCATTAGATAATAGGGTAGTTAATGGAATGTTTGGGGGATTTCATAATAGATACTCAAGGAAATTCGGGGGTGTAAACGGAAATAAGGAAAAATAAGTGACACATCACTTGCATGTGATGTGTGTGTGTCACTAGGAGAGTCTATACTCTCATTTTAGCATAAATTAAACAAAGAAAACAAATAGAGCCGGGAGAGAAAGACGAGCTCGAGACGCCGACGTCCAAATCTAGCCGTTTCGTCGCCGCCGTTCGTCGAATTCACGAATCGAAGCCGTTTTCGGACTCGTGGAGGTGAGACGAACGTTTCTATACCTTTAATTTACATTTAAATTGTTGGGTTTTGATATCTCGTATTAAACAGTGAGACACCGTCTACCGAAATTCTTGTAGGATTTACTTGGTAAAGAAATTGAGCTTAACTTGGTAAAATTCAGCATCTTCTAGGTGTAAATTGAGTAAAATCTATGTATAAGGTGAGTTTTCTATACAAACCAAAGGAATGTGTTTAATGGGTTCAAGGCTTGGATGATGTTAAGAATAACTACTCATGCTAGAGGCTATTTTGTTATTAATTTGTGAATTCCATGTCAATTCTATGAAAAGTATATGTTGATACAGGAATATGTGTTTATGTGTTTATATGTCTATGTGGTAGTCAATGAGCACCGGAAAATGGTTCATTAGTTGGGAGTAATAAGGGTGGTGTAGAGGAAGAATCCGATAAATACGGAAGTCCAAGGAATAGAAAGTGGCCACGGGACCAAGGGAGGTCTTCGGGTCTGAATGAACCATATAACCGGTGACTCGGCGACTACGTTTATGATTTGTTTGTTAATTGTAGCATTGCATGTGTTAAACATACAATCATGTTAGAATGCTCACTAAGCAAATTGCTTAAGAAAACCGTTTTCCTATTTCTATTGTGGTACATAACAACCACTGCAGGTTCGGAGCCGTATCCGGAGAGGAAATGACGTGCGTTAGGAGAGATGGGAGAGATGGGGGAGATTTGAGCTTCATACATATGAACTTCTTTGGAACTTGTAAAATGATGTAAATTATGATTACTTTTATGTTAATATTCATACTTAGGTTGTTGGAGATGAGTTTGGATCTTAAAGTTGTATTTTGGAGAGTTGGAAGTGAAGTTGAAAACTTTTGTGTAATCTCTCTTGTTTTGCTCAAGTGGTGTAAGTTAGTAGTTAGGACTAATTCGGCAAGTCCGAATGGAGTCGTAGGTGTTTTGAACATGCTTCATTTGTGATAAAATGTTGTTTGAAGCTTGAACTTATGTCTATCATGTTTTATGAACTATTTGCTAAGAGTTGAGTTCCAAATCTTCAAAGCTTGTTTTGATTCAAAGGAGTTGAGTTCTTAGTTGGATTGATTCAAATGTGGTTATAGTCATGTCATTCATGCCTAGTTGATGTTAAAACATGTTTATGAATGTGTTTGAAAGATTTTCTTGAAGTCCCAAGAAGTTTGGTTTGGTTTGGGCATGATTTGGTAATGTTTAGCAGCAAAATTTTGCAGCAGAAATCATTCTGCAGGAACCCGGATCGATCCGGGTACAAAGGGTGGATCAATCAGAGGTTCTGGAGGGACATTCTGCTAGAAAAACAACAAATTGGATCGATCCGGAATTTGTGGGCAGATCGATCCGCCCTTGTTTCCAGCAGCCGTCCACTTTTACAGAAACGTGCATATCTCTCTCTAGAAAACTCGGATTCGCGTACCCTTTTTTTTTTGTTGGAACCAGGACTCAAAGACCTATCTTTTGGTATAAAAATTTGATATACTTTTTAATGACTATTTTTCCCTTGGGTTGGTTTTTGTCACAATAAAGCTCTTAAAGGTGGGTTAAATCATACTTTTATTCCTAATTAGTGTATTTTGGGTGTGTATCGCCTTGTTACACGTGTCCTAATCCGCTGGGGCGGTTTGGAGTGTGACACTTATTCACCTCTCTCTAAGGATTACTTTTGGGACAACAATTGGTATCACAGCAAGGACTCTAGTATTGATTTGACATATCTTAAAGTTAAGATCACATGGTAACCACAAGTACCATGTAATGTTTCATAAATTTTAATAAAGGGTAATGGGATAATTTTGCCTTTCCTGTTGAGGACCTTATTTTATTTGACTGTATTTTTAATTCCAGAGTATGACTGAATTATTTTATTTGGCCTTTCATATGCTTAGAAATTTATTTCTGTGCCCGTGGATGTGTTTATTTAATTTTGGGGTTACACTGTTGGGTCAAACTGTCCATTGGAGCACCAAACAGTTATTTTTTGGAGCATACAAGAGAGTGGGTCCCACCCCACTCCCCTATAACCGGCTATACCGTTCTTTCCCCCCCTCATTCACGTTAGTTTTTCTTCCTTCTCTTCTTTTCTTCTTCTTCTCGTTCCAAGAGACAAAAACCTCCATAATTCTCCTTCTTTTTCAAGCTTCATTCTTCAAGATTTCAAGGGATTGTCAAGAACTTCATTATCTAGCATCTCTAATCATCTCATCATTTGGTAAGCATTCTAGAAAACCCCCAAATTCTAGGGTTTCACTAGATTTTAAAATTTTGGGTTTTGATTGAACTTCTCTTCGCTTTTATAGCTCCCTTGGAGTATTTAGAACCCCTCCTAACATATCTAACCATTTTTCTATGGAGGATTTCTAATGTGGGTAAGTTTTCCCAATCTCTAACAACCTAGGGTTTGCTAGGTTCATGATTTCTATCCTAACCTTGGGTTGTTCTTGATTAGTAGTGCATACTTGAAGCATTCTTCAAGATCCTAGCACAAGCATTGAAGTTATTTTGGATTTGCTTAGCTCTCTTGAGTTTCCATGGATTTTTGGAAGCTAAGCTTTGAGGTAGATTTACATTGTTGCATTTCTATATATTATGTTTGTCTAAGATGCTTTGAGTTCATATATATGTGCTAGGAGAGAACTTAGACACATGCATTAGGATTTTTCCCAAAGTTGTAATGTTGAGATTATTTTGCCTAAATGTGGATTACATGCTTTGGTTGTACAAGTTATGATCTTGGGGTATTATATTTGATTAAAATGATGTTAAGAGAATAATTTAAACACATCCATGAGGTTTCCCCAAAGTTGTAAATTTAGAGTTATATGCCAAATTGTGACTTACATGCTTTGGTTGTACTATATTTAATTATGTGATGCTAAACGTGCTTAGGATGCTCCCTTTATGTGTAAAAGCATGCTAGGACGTTAGTATAGAAATCCTTGTTAGGATTGTCAAGATCTGCAATTTAACTACATTCTTTGAGACCCTTGATATCATGTCTAATGGACTAGAATTATTGCTTGATTTATTGTAGTGGATCATCTATAATGTCTTTTCAAACATCACATGCATTGAGGCCTAATCGGCAAGCATTCATGTATCACGACATAAATGTTTTGTTTGAAAAAGAGAGAAAAACCCCATGTGAGGGAATTTGATTTAAGAAAATCCGGATATGGGTTGTGATGTGAGACAGGGAGAATGACCCTTAGAAACATTCAAACTCCAAGTATATTTTTGGGTAGCTCCTGGAAGTTGGTATGCTACACTCCATGCGTGGGTGGCTCATAGTTCGGTAACGAGAGAGATATGCATATATCACACATAGCCGTGAGGCTCTAATCATTTCATTGTAGCCGTGGTGGCGATTCATTGCACCGCATTTCATTTTAGTCATGGATAGCATATAGACTTGTTATAATGTTTTCTACGAGCCATCGTTCTCATAAAAATGACAAAACATTTTTTTCAGGTGAGCTTGATAAGGGAAAATGGCATATGTGACCCGACACATAGACGTTGAGACATTTTGTTCTATTTTAAAGACTCATGCTTAGTTATGTATATGAATAGCTCTCATGTTGATTCAGTCATTTTAGAAGATTGTAAATGTTTAATGCTTTGAAACTTGGAGTACTAAGGTTTTACAAAAATCTCGTGAGCTTAGGCTCTCATCTCTTGTATTTGAGAAGCTTCTTTGATTTTAATGGGACAAGTGTTAGTCATTGCTTTCATGGTTATTTCTTTCAATTGTTAAACTCACATTATGAAGACGTATTTACTTTCCGAGGTCATTGAACCTCTTTAAGTTCCTGTCTTTTTGATTTACATGTCCATTGTTTGTTTTTCCCTTGTGTTTGGATCCTTGCCGGATTGGTTTGGGTGGTTGCTTTTATGAGAGTTCATTTGCTGTAGTTTAGTTCATTTTGTACTTGGATCATTGCTGGATCAAACCCCTCTTTTAATTCTAACAAGGTTTCAAACATTTAAACGTTCCAAATCTCTCCCATTCTCTTTCTTTTCATCCTACTCTTTGACCTCTTTCCATTTCTCAAATATTTTTTCCTTTTACTTATGTTGGAATGATATATATACATATTTTTAAAAGGTTTTTGAATGTGAAAATACACATGTGAGTGTGTGTGGGTGAGTGTTTAGAGTACCTTCACTCTATCTCTCTCCTTATCTCTCATTCTCCCCTTCTTCATCTCTTTATCTCTTTCACACTTCTCGGTTTTAATAAATTTTGAGTACATGAAGTTCTGTTTGCTCTAGACTCGTGTTGTATGTTGTTTAGGACTTTTTTAGTCATGTATTGATGTTTAAACTTGAGGATTTAGCATAGTTGGGGATATTCAAAATGCTGTCAAAATGATGTCAAACGTGTTGTAAAAAAAATTTGCTACTGTTATTTTAATTTTCTGCCCAAATGGTGCGGAATTGTAAAAAATGCTATTTGACAAAAGTTGTGCAGAATTGTATTTTACATGGACCCTATGTGAACAGAATGTGAAAATTTCAAAGATATAGTTATGTACGGATGTTTTAAAATTCAATAATTATCCAAAGATGGTCCTTTATCATTTTTTTTCGTATTCCTTGAACTAGTGCTTGTTCGGATAGTGTTTTAATCAAATGTTCAAATGCTTTTACCTTCGTTTGAGTCGTTGACTTGTAAATCCATTTTGGATTTACGTTTTAGTAAGCCATCCTTGTAGGAATCCCCGTGGGTTTCTAAAGTCGCTTCCGCATTTGTGATTGAGTTTTACTTCTTTTCTCTCTATTTCTTCTCTTTTCTCGCGCTTCGATTTTCGGGGCGTGACATGCCAATATCACTTATAGTGAGGGACAATCATCCTAAAGACCTCCATGCTTTAATGGAACAAACTATGCTTATTGGAAAAATAGGATGAGAATTTACATCATTGCTCAAGACTTCGATTTATGACAAATCGTAGTCAAAGGACCTCATGTTCCCACTAAGATTGTAGGCACCGAAACCGTTGCTAAAACAGAAGATGAATATAATGATAGTGACAAGAAACTTATTAAAATGAATGCCATGTCTATGAATCTCTTATATTGTGGCTTATACCCAAATGAGTACAATAGAATATCTTCTTGTGAATCGGCTAAGGAAATTTGGGATAAACTAGAAGTCACACATAAAGGATCAAACCAAGTTAAGAAGTCTAAGATTAGTTTACTTGTTCAATCATATAAATGTTTAAAATGCTTCCAAATGAAACTATTAATGAAATGTCTACTCGCTTTACTACTATTACTAATAGTTTGAAAAATCTTGGTAGAGTTTATCCTAATGAAGAAATGATTGAGAATGTGCTTAGGTCTCTACCAAAGCATTGGCAACCAAAGGTCACGGTAGTCCGAGAAGCAAAGGAACTCTCAAAGCTCTCTATTGAGCAACTCATGGGATCTCTCATCACTCATGAAATGGAATTGGTCGTCTTCGACAATGAAGATAAAAAGAAGAACTTGGGTCTAAAGGCTTCAAGTGACCAAGACGATGATAGTGATGAAGATGATGAAATAGCCATAATCACTCGCAAGTTCAAGAGGTTCCTGAGAAGAGACAAATCCTTTGGAAGAAAAGGACAAAAGGAAAGTAAAGCCAAGAAAGATCCAATCATTTGCTTCAAGTGCAAAAAGCCCAGTCACATCAAAGCTGATTGCCCATTGCTAAATAAGAACTTCAAGTAAAAGGCGAAAAAGGCAATGAAGGCAACAACTTGGGATGATTCCGAGAATGAGACATCCGAAGATGAAGCAAGCGATGATGAAATTGCAAACATTTGTCTCATGGCACACAAAAGTGATGAGGTTGACTCTGACTATCACTCTTGTAATGAATCTCATAACTATGACGAGCTACAAAATGCATTTGATGAATTACATGAGGAATTGGAAAGGTTGGGAACCAAATACCTTGCTCTTAAAAAGAACTTTTCCCAACTCTCAAATGAACTAAGTGAATTGAATTCACAAAATGAATATTTGAGAAAAGAAAATGAAGTGCTGGCATTAAGAAGCATTCCTTTAAATGATTTCGATAAAGAAAATATTGTTGAAGAAACAAGTTGAAGACTTGACCAGAACTTTAACTAAATTTACTCATGGAGAGCAAAATTTAAATATGCTTTTAGGAAAACAAAGATGCGTTTTTGATAAAGCTGGATTGGGTTTCAATCCTACCTATAAAGAAAAGAAGTGCAACAATTTCTTTTCAAGTGATACCTCTACTAGTTCTAGTTCTTCAAATAAATCTCATCAAAGCATTTTTACAAAAGGATCCACTTTAAACAATTTCAATCCTCATGTGACTTATCATTATTACATGAAAAAGGGGCATGTGAACTACAAATGCCCAAATAGGAGAAAGACCACTATGGTTTGGATTGAAAAGGGAACTACACATCCCTTTGCTAACAAAAGTGGACCCAACAAATATTGGGTACCAAAGAGGAATACTTAAGCTTGTTTTATAGGCGTGCTTTAAATCCTCAAGCTAGGATAAATGGTTCTTGGATAGTGGATGCTCTAGACACATGACCGGAGACAAATCAAAGTTCTCCTCTCTCTCTCTCTCTCTCTCCAAAGGATGATGGAAACGTCACCTTCGGAGATAACTCCAAGGGAAAAATCATCGGTATAGGTAAAATTGGTAAGAACTCCTCTTTAACTATTGAGAATGTATTACTTGTTGATGGTCTTAAACAAAATTTATTGAGCATTAGTCAATTATGTGATAAAGGTTTTAAAGTTATTTTTGAATCAAAATATTGCATGATTATGAACGCTAAAGATGATAAAGCCCTATTTATTCCTTAACGCGATGAAAATGTTCATACCATTGATTTTGATGAAATCTCCTCTCAAGATGTTAAATTCTTTGCCTTGTTGAGTGAAACTAGTTGGCTTTGGTATAGACGATTAGGCATGCTAGTATGGATCTCCTTTTAAATTTATCAAAGAATGATTTAGTCAAAGGTTTACCAAAAACACAGTTTGTTAAGGATAAGATTTGTGATGCGTGTCAACTAGGAAAACAAACAAAAACTTCTTTCAAAAAGAAAAAGAAGATCTCTACAAGTGGGCCTCTTGAATTGTTTCATATGGATTTATTTGGTCCTAATCGTGTAGCTAGTATGAGTGGCAAAGTATATGCATTTGTAATTGTTGATGACTTTTCAAGATTTACTTGGGTCATCTTTCTTGCTCATAAAGATGAGGCTTACCCAAATTTTGTAAAATTTTGTAAAAGAGTTCAAAATGAAAAAGGGTATGCTATCAACAATTTTAGAGGTGATAGAGGAAGAGAATTTGACAACAAAGATATTTCAAATTTTTGTGATGAAAATGGTTTTGGACATTATTTTTCGGTAACAAGAACTCCTCAACAAATGGTGTGTTGAAAGGAAAAATAGATCACTTCAAGAGATGGCAAGAACTTTATTGAATGAACACTCTTTGCCACAATACTTTTGGGCGGAAGCAACTAGCACTTCTTGTTATGTTATTAATCGTGTTGTTGTTAGAAGTAATCTTGGTAAGACTCCCTATGAACTTTGGAAGGGTCGAAAACCTAGTATCGGTTATTTTAGAGTTTTCGATTGTAAATGCTTCATTTTGAACAACAAGGATAACTTACGTAAGTTTTATGCTAAGTCGGATAAGGGTATCTTCTTAGGTTATTCACAAATAAGCAAGGCATATAGAGTTTTTAATAAAAAGACCTTAGTTGTAGAAGAGTCCATGCATGTAGTTTTTGATGAGGCCAATCCCTTTAGAAGAAAGGATGATGATGATGATGTTGTCGTAGCAAGCCTAGATGGAGCTAGTACTTCAACCTCCATACCTTTAGAAAACCCTAATGAAGGTTCCCCTATCCCTCTAGAACATCCTAGAGTTAATATTAGAGATGACCTCCCTAGTGATTGGAAGACCGTTCCTAGTCACCCCATAGATCAAATCATAGGTGACCGCGGTTAAGGAATAATTATATTTCAGTCAACTTTATGGCTTCAAAGTTGTATACAATAATTTTAAAAAAAATCTCAACAATAGGTTTAAAACTGAACGTTGTGAAACTTTATAGAATACTTATAAACTTCAGTGCCATAGTAAAATAAAAATGTTGGTTTATCTACTTATAGTTTTGTTCTCTATGCGTCATTATATGCAAAATTAATTGCACAAAATCACAATTTCATAATAAGTAAAAGTGTTTCCTTTAAAAGTAAAGTCATAAGCAACCTTATAGAAGTGGAAATAATGTTTTTTCCCACCTTTTTTTTGTTTTTTTTTGTTTTTTTTTTTCTTTCGAAAAACAACCTTAAAAGGAAACTTACATGCTCATGACGTAATGTCGAATAAATCTATACTACATAAAATTAGATTCCAGAGAATAAATTTATATAATGTGTCTACAGTAACACACTAGTGTGTGTGTGTGTGTGTGTGTGTATTTGACAGTATAGGCATGATATATCTAAAATGTTGGGGGCACTATGACTATTAATGACATCCTCAAGGGAAGTATAAAATACTTATCCATAAACCAATCTTGGTCAAAGCCCACAATGGTAAATTCAGTCTTTTATGGAGTACTGTATTATTTATCTGACAATTCTGACTTATAGATCATTGATATAGATAAGATTAATCCAGGTGCTGTGCACAAACGAACCAACTATAGGCTACATATAATCAGAATTCACAAGTTTAAGAGGTATCTAGAAGCATCTTTGCATTATATATTCATTAAATTTTAGGTCCATCAGTCATCACCAATCAATATCCCAAAAGTTCCAAGTCGCTAATGGTTGAGAAATTAAGGTCATTGTGCTTGCCCACACATTGTCAATTTCGTCCAGCAAAGAACAATCAAGGTGTACAAGTACTGATTGGTTAGTGATTTGAGGAGAACTCCAAATATTATTCTTCTGCTCGATCTCAACCACATAAAGTAAATCAAATGTGTTGAAAATTCAAGCAAGCAACATAATAAAATAGGTGAGCAAGCATTTTCTGGCCTAAATTGCAGCATTGCAAATAGGTGAGCAATCAATCCATGTGGGGTCAAATTGCAGCATTGCTATTTCTGGACCAACTATACCTTCATTCAAGGATGCTTGTTTTCCATCCTTGATAGGTGAGCAGACAATTGAGCAAGAAAGGCAGCCCCTGATGCTATTTCAAATTTAAGTTTAGGCCCTGCTTTTGAGTTTTCTCTTGAATATTTTGAGCATGGAAGGAGCAAAGAGGGCCTTGTGCTTAGAATCCTGAATGACATTACTGACCAAGGTAAGAGTGAGTGGGGGATGACTCTAGTTGGGCATTTTATGGAAAGAAGACTCCCCTACTCAATGGTTTCTTTCGCAGCTAAAAAGTTTTGGGCTACAGACGGTCTTGAGGATCTATTTGCTACGGATTCCAAATTCTTTTTCTTCAAGTTCAATAGCACCAGTGCAAGGGATGCTGCTTTAGAGGGAGGGCCATGGTACATTGCGATTTAGCCCATCATGTTAAGACCATGGAAACCTAACCTTAAGTTGGCAAAGAATGCTAAGTCTATTCCAATCTGGGTTAAGTTCTATGGGATTCCTTTGGAGCTCTGGAATCCGAAAGGAATTAGTTACATTGCGAGCTTCATTGGGAAACCATTACGTGTGGACAGTGTGACCGCTAGCCGTAAACAAATAACCTTTGCTAGAGTTTGCATTGAGGTCAGTGCTGATTTTGAGTTGATCAAAGGATTTGACATCGAAACAGAAGATGAAAGCCTTGGAGTTCCTGTTCTCTCAAGAATCCATGTGGAATATCAGTGGACTCCTACTAGATGTGGTAAATGCTTTATGTTCGGGCATAATTGCGACCAGGTGGTGATTCCTACACCTACTCAATCTAAGTTTCATAGCAGCTATAAGAAGCAAGAAGTTAAGGGAGATTGGTAAGTTGTTACGCGAAAAAATCAAGGGTTACCTAGTGCCGAAATTCCAACTAGAGATAAGGGTAATGGGAAGGTCGAGGCCAATGCCATAGGGTCCAGTTGCATTTCATTTTCTAGGGCTCATTCTGCCATCTTGGATCCTCTCATAGAAGAGGATTTGATTGTTACTAAGATTGACACCTCCTTCTCCTTCCCTTATCCTTCAGAAGATCTCAAGGGTCATAGTACAGTGAGTCCTGGGGTAATTACAAAAAATAGCTTCCACACTCTTCCTAATGAGGATGAGGTGGGGACTACTATGGACCTTATAAAGGTGGTAGAAGATACAGAATTTGTTGTTGATTACGGCAAAGAAGTGGAAGATTTTGATGTCGCTCTAGCAAGTAGATCTATTGTGTTAGATTGCTCGTCCTCTTCAAGACAGAGAAAGAAAGAGTCTAAGATGAAGTTCAGTGGCAGCCGTCCCAAGCGTCGTCATAAACCATGACTTTGTCTGCGAATTATGTGTAGTTGTTGTTGGGTTGTTGTGCCTTGTGTAGGCCATGTTTGGGATGTTCTCATTTCTGGGCTAGGGCTTTAGAAAGGTTTTCTTCCCTTATTGCACATGTTGTGCATGTTCTTATTGTATATACTGGGGTGTGCCCCTTGTACTTTTGTACACCCTTTTTTGAATTTATTAACTAGATTTTGGGGGGGGGGGGGATCCAATATGATGACCAATATTATATCACTCCCCATTTTTGTAGCTTCTGTTTTATTATTAGAAATCAACACACACAATTACACCCATGTGATGAATGGAAATCATCAACTTCTACACACACACACACACACACACACACACACATATATATACCCAAAAATATTGGCTCAAGGTCAGGCCTCGCCACCTCAGCAAAAAGAAGTAAAGTCATCTTGAATTTCGAATGACTACACAGCCATCCCGGGCTATTGCGCCCAACCGCCCGGTTTGGTCGTAAGTCCGGTCGTTCTTTCCAGATGGACCCCACATGGGCGCGCCCCCAGTAGGCGTGATTGATTGGACAGCAAGCCTCTTAGCAGTTTCCCATCCTAGTTAAAAGACTAAATGGAAGGAGCAAGCAGTTTTCTAAACCACTTAGGAAATATCCCTAAATTCATGTAAAATCAGTTGTAAATAGATTAGGCTTCCTAATCTATAAACTTACCTGGTACGGCTGGTCTTTTTCATCTATAAAAGAGGCCACCGCCTCCATTGAAAAGGGTCACATTCTATTGAAAAGGAATAGCATATCATTCTCACTCATCCGCATAAACCAGGTAGGTTTTACTGGTAGTGCCGCCCAACTGTTGGCTCACCAGGCCCGCCGATGATTTGCTAGTGAAGCACACTGACGCAACCGTGGACATAGGTCACCTCGCTAATGGGACCGAACCATATACAAGATCTTGTGTCCCCATATCTCTCTTTTAATCTCTCTTACCAAATTTTGGCATTATCAATTTGGCGTCGTCTGTAGGAAGTGATAAGTTTTTCACCAACAAATTCCTTGACTGATCAACATGCCATCGAAGACGGGTAAGAAAAATACTACTCCGGTCGGTCAGGAGAACTTGCAGCTCGAGCAACAGGCCACCTCCATGACCTCCGAGCAAATGACAGCGGCGACCGCGCAACTTCTGGAAGGCCAACGGTAAACCCAGTAGTAAATCGAAGCGTTGTTGGCCTTGCAGGAGAAGCGTCCTCAATCAGAGAACCAGATCGGGAAGAGTGCCCCTGACCGGGAGCCTGCAAGATTCCGGAACCATACCCACTCTGCACCAGTATCCCCGTCGGATTAGGAACACGCCCGGGATGGTGACCGTAGCAGAGCGCCCAGGCGCACCAGGCGGCAAGCTCGAACCAATCCTCGTCGGGTGGAAGATGCCAGATACATCATCAACAGGCCACGCGCCCGGGATGGTGACTGTAGCAGAGCGCCCAGGCGCACCAGACAGCAAGCTCGGACCAATCCTCGTCGGGTGGAAGATGCCAGATACATTATCAACAGGCCAAGCACCACTAGGGGGACGGATCAGGGCCAAAGCCCCGAGAATCAGCCAAAGACCCTCCGGCCCAGAGTTGGGGAGATCTTAGGCATACGATTACCCAGAGCCAGAGCCGGAGCCGGGTCCTATCCCCAAGGTCAACACACTTCGAAGAAGAAGCCTCGTCGTCTGATCCGACTTACCGCGCAGACATTGAAAGGAAACCTGAGTAGAAAGATGTGAATGCTCAAATCCAGGGCTTGTAGAAACAGATCGAGCAACTGAGCCGCAAGTAGCGTCACGACCATACCAACACGGAGACCGAGTCGCCCTATACCACTCGGGTCACCGGATTTCCCATCCCGTGGAAGTTTAAGCCATCGCATCTCAGCTCTTATGAAGGGATAGGGAGCACAGTGGATCACGTTCTCACCTACAGGACCCAGATGGCGTTGGTCACCACTGTCGACGAATTACTATACCTGGTTTTCCCCAACACTCTCAAAGGCAAGCCGTGCAGTGGTTCCACGCCCTTAAACCTCGAACAGTGGATGACTTCAAGACGCTGACAAGCTGTTCATTAGCCAGTTTGTAGGGATGCTCGACTGGTTGCAACTGGACACTCAGCTATTGACTGTCAAGCAGCGCAAGGGTGAATCCCTAAGGGAGTACGTGGACTGTTTCAATCAGCAGAGGCTCCAGATCCATAACTTGAACGAAATAGCAGCCATCATGGCCTTCTACTCGGGAGTTTAACACACCAAAGTTGCTACGTCGTTCCACCGAGACCGACCAGCAACCCTGGTGGAACTGTCAGAGAGGGTCGGGAAATATATTGACACAGAAGAATTTTTGAAGTCCAAACGCTGCCGGTTTCGCAGGACATGAGTCCCCGAAAGCTAAGCGGAGGCATGAAGGCTCCGAGAAGGGTTCGGTAAAGAAGCCTAGGCTAAACCAACAGAGAGGAGGCTCGGATCAGCCCCCGATCGCCTTCACGCCCCTTTCTCGACCAATCCACGAAGTCATGGCCACCGCCGAGGTGCAGAGGTTGCTTCAAAAATTGGAAAAACTAAAAGCCCCTCCCAGAAAGAGGAATCGGGATAAGTTTTACCGCTTCCATAGAGACCACGGTCATGACACAGAGGATTGCTTCAAGTTGAGGATAGCCATAGAAAAATTGATCGAGCAGGGTCATCTTGCAGAATACGTCACGACAGATGGACGACCTTCGCAGGGAGCCCGAGCTTCCGGTCAAACACAACCTCTTGGTCAAATCAACGTCATCTCCAGAGGAACGTCGGGCGACGGGGACTCACAGTCAGCAAGGAAGAGGCATGCTTGGGCATGCCAAGCGGATGTATGGTAAGTCCAATCCACCAACTCCTCGCCAGCTGACGTATTGGCATTTACCTATGACGATGCGCAAGGCATCCACTGCCCCCATGACGACCCGTTAGTTGTGACGCTCTCTATAGCTAATTACGTGGTTAAAAGGGTGTTGGTGGACACAGGCAGTTCGGTCGATATCATGTTCATGTCAGCGTTCGATCAGCTCGGGATGTCCAGGGATCGGCTCCGCCCAGTAGCTACTCCCTTGGAGGGTTTTAATGGATCCAGCACCCAGCCGCTCGGTACCATGGAGCTCCCTATTCTTATGGAAACTTACCCTCAGCAAAATCTCCCTGCTGGCAAACTTTGTAATCGTGGAGGTCCCATCTGCCTACAATGTCATACTCGGGAGGCCTACACTCAACAGAGCCAGGACCGTCGTCTCTACTCATAGCCTTACAGTTAAGTTCCCGACCCCTCAGGGACCCGGGAGCCTGCGTGGAGATCAGGCGACCACCCGGAGTTGCTATGTCAGTTTCCTTCACCGAAAAGTGATCACGGAAACACTAAACGTCCAGAAGATGGACCCGAGGGATCAGAATAATAGAGTGGGTCCGATCGAAGAACTGGAACAAGTGGCGTTGGAACCACAACTCCCTGACCAAACGGTCAGCATCGAAACCCTGCTGGAGCCCAGCCTTAGGGAGAAGCTGATTCAATTCCTGCAATAAAGTCAGGATGTGTTTGCTTGGTGTCATGAAGATATGCCTAGGATTGACCACCGGGTAATGTCTCACCGACTTAATATCAACCTAGATTCCCGGCTGGTGAAGCAGAAAAGACGGGGCATGGCCCCCGAGAGTCAAAAGGCAGTGTGCGAGGAGGTCGAGAAGCTTCTCAAAGCCCAGTCTATCCGAGAGATCCACTATCCCGACTGGTTAGCAAACGTAGTACTTGTCAAGAAAAGCAACGGGAAGTGGAGGATGTGCATGGAGTTCACCGATCTGAACAAAGCCTGCCCACGGATTGCTATCCATTGCCCAGGATAGATCTCCTTATGGATTCCACAGCCGACCATTCACTTCTCTCGTTCATGGACACCTACTCCGGGTACAAACAGATTAGCATGTACCCGGGGGACGAAGAAAAGACCTCATTCATCACGGATCAGGGGATCTACTGCTACAAAGTTATACCCTTCGATCTCAAAAATGCCAGGGCAACTTATCAACGCCTGGTCAATCACATGTTCAAAGACTTGATCGGGAAATCCATGGAGGTATACGTTGACGATCTGCTGGTCAAAAGTCGGGACGAGTCTGACCATCTTGAGCATTTGGCCAGGGCTTTCAGCATTTTAAGGAAGTTCGGGATGAGGTTGAACCCGGCCAAGTGAGCATTTGGCATCTCATCCGGAAAGTTTTTAGGGCACCTAGTCAGCATGCGGGGGATCGAAGCAAACCCCGAGAAAATCCAGGCCGTCATCAACATGCGGTCGCCCAGGTCAACCAAAGAAGTACAAAGTCTGGCCAGACGGGTTGTCGTGTTGAACAGGTTCGTGTCCCGAGCAACCGATCAGTGCTTACCATTTTTTAAGATCCTCCGCAAGTCTTTTCAGTGATCAGAAGAGTGCGAGGAGGCGTTCCAAGAGCTCAAGAAATATTTGGCGTCACCCCCTCTACTCTCAATGCAAGTGCCAGGCGAGGAGCTGCTCTTGTACTTGGCGATGTCACCCTCGATGGTCAGCTCGGCACTCATTCGAGAAAAGCACGGGATACAGTTCCCGGTCTATTATACAAGCTGAGTGCTTCAGGGTGCAGAAAGTAGATACTCCCGCATTGAAAAGCTCGCCTTCGCCCTCATCACTTCAGCTCGGAGACTTCGCCCGTATTTTCAGGCCCACCTTATCGTGGTCCTTACGTATCAGCCCCTCCGTAAGATCTTAAGCAGGCCCAAAACGTCCGGAAGGCTCGTCAAGTGGGCCTTAGAGTTAGAAGAATTCGAAGTGGTTTACAGACCCCGCACAGCAATCAAGGGACAGGCAATAGCGGACTTCCTTGTTGAATTCACATACCAAGAAGACCCGGTTGAAGAGCCCGACCCATCGATCCTACCGCCCAATTTGCAATCAGATATCCCAACCTGGGTACTCTATGTAGACGGATCATCCAACAAACAGGGAAGTGGAGCAGGGATCATCCTAACCACGCCCGACGAGATCTAGCTCGAGTATGCGCTTAGGTTCGGATTCAAAGCCTCCAATAACGAGGCCGAGTATGAAGCCCTCTTGGCCGGATTACAACTGGCCGCTTCAATGGGTGCATCGCAGGTCCAGGGGTACATTAACTCTCAGCTCGTAGTAAATCAAGTCAATCAAGAGTACGAGGCTCGGGAAGATAACATGATAGATTATCTAGCCCTTGTTCGAGCAGTTTCAAAGAAGCTTTAGGGGTTCTCCGTCACACAGATACCGAGGGAGGAGAATACTAGAGCCGACCGATTAGCCCATCTTGCCTCAGCCTCTGAGTCAGACTTGCTCGGGATAAGGATAGAGTACATACCCGAGCCAAGTGTGATCAACTCAGAATGCATAGAGGTAGAACCGGTCGCCCCAGGACCTAGCTGGATGGACCCAATCATGGCATTTTTGGCAATATGCGTGTTACCAGAAGGTAAGGAAGAAGCCCACTAGGTTAAATACTGAGCGGCAAGATACCACATAATTGATGGAATCCTCTACAAAAGAGGATTTTCTATACCGTATCTCTGATGCGTCCATCCTGCACAAGTCCAAGGGGTGTTGCACGAAATCCATGAAGGGGTGTGCGGGAACCACATCGGAGGCCAGACACTCTCGCGCAAAGCCCTGCTGCAAGGATACTACTGGCCGACCATGACCAGAGACTCTCAATAATATGTCAAGAGGTGTGATATGTGCCAAAGGTTTTCTTCCATGATCAACCGTCCGGGAGAACTTCAGACGCCAATCTTTAGCCCCTGGCCATTCGCTGAGTGGGGCATTGACATTGTCGGTCCCCTGCCAACGGGAAAGGGACAAGTCAAGTTTGCTTTCATCGCTGTGGATTACTTCACCAAGTGGGCGGAGGCCGAGCCCTTGGCAATAATCATCAAGAAGAAAATGGAAAAATTCGTGGAGAGGAAGATTCTTCAGTAGGTTTGGAGTCCCCCGGGTCCTGGTTAGTGACAACGGTAGGCAATTTGACACCCCGGTATTCAGGCAGTTCTGCTCGGGCTATGGGATAACCAATCACTACTCATCCCCCGAGCACCCCTAGGCCAATGGCCGAGCCGAGGTGACAAACTGGACTATTCTTCAGTCAATCAAGACGAGGCTCGAAGGCGCTAAGGGACTATGGGTAGAAGTGTTGGAAAAACAGGTTTAAATGGAAAGTTTAAACGCGCAGCGGAAAAATCAAGTTATGAAACTTTATTGGCATGCCCGGATCTACTACTCGTCAATTCTACAGATGCGCACAAGAGGGGACACGAGTTATACCTTAGTGTCTTGAACCCAATTCTGATCTTCAACTTCCAGCAGCCTCCACTAGATGATTTTCACCCTTATGACTCCTGCGGATGCCTGCCAGAAAGACTAGGGTTGGTGGGAACCCTAATGGAGAGGATAGAGAAGGTTTTGGGACTCCAAAACAGTTTCTGCAGCTTCTGACGTTCAAAACGACGAACAACCTTTTCCAGAACGCAGCTGCCCTATTTATAGATTCCCAGAACCGACCTAGACTTCGAGCGATCGAAGTGCCTTCGATCGATCGAACATTCGATCGATCGAACCATCTTCGATCGATCGAACCTGCAGACTTCAATCGATCGAGATATCTTCGATCGATCGAACCTGTCTGGACATCATCCTCAAGCATCTTTCCAAGCATCCTGGCGGAGCTAAGAGTGGGACCTCCTAGGCTCTTTATTGTTGGCTCAGACCAGTTTGTTAATTACCATGACCAAACTCTTTGATCAGCAAACTAACTAACTGGTCAGTTAACGTTTACTCCACTATAAAACGATAACTGAACTCCAACGCAAAAGAACATATCCGAAGCGATAACTAGACTTGTATGTTGTACTAATGTCCCTCTACCTCTAGCATTCGTAATCATATTCAGGTAGTCGGATAACTGTTACTGTCAACCTGAATCATGATTACTTCTTGTATTCCTTGAGTCCCATTCACCTCTCATGATTACCAAACATGTTGATAACTCTTATCAACAAGACTGCAGTACTCAGTAATCGACTTGGTGACATTCTCAAGGGAATGCTTACTCTGAATTAGAGGGTAGATTCTATCTTGACAATATATGTTCACAACCCTATGAACATGACATACCCAAGATACCCAGGTGTTGATCTTCTGTAGACCTCACTGATTGGTAAGTCAAAGCAGTCATATCCACAGTCTGTGTTCATAATCGCCTCAAGATTGAGAACACGTACCTTATACAAGTTATGAGTTCCTATCGACTGATTGACAGCTTTGAGTGTCAATAGGAAAGCTCAGGTCCGTCAATGCACTATAAGCACTAGCATATTAACCAAGAGTCACACTCTAGTGATTGAGATTTATCACTCCATCGAATGGTAGTTAATGATGCTACAGTGTATACCTGATGAGATATCCAGTCTCATCATCCACTGTGACAAGCTTTAAGTATCAAAGAATAGTAATTCGTATCTCATTGTATGTATCTCATACACACACGAAATACTTACTATGATACTTATGGATTAAACAATCATCTCATGAAAGAAACATACATAATGAAATGTAAAGCTGATATCCATATATTAAAAAAAAATCAATGTCTAATACATAAAGTAATGGTTTGAGGGCACAAACCCAACAAACTCCCACTTGCACTCATAACCATTCAGAACTACATCTGAGACCTAGACTATCTAGATGACGATCAAAAACCTTCTGTGGCAATGCCTTTGTAAACGGATCAGCAAGATTGTCAGCTGTGGCAATCTTGGTGACAGTCACATCTCCACGTTGAACAATATCTCGGATAAGATGATATTTCCGCTCTACGTGCTTTCCCTTTCCGTGGTTCCTTGGCTCCTTGGACTGAGCCACTGCCCCACTATTATCACAATAAAGCGTAATAGGCGACAGCGACGCTGGTACCACCTCAAGTTCCATAAGGAACTTCTTGAGCCAAACAGCTTCCTTTGCGGCTTCACAGGCAGCCACATACTCAGCTTCTGTAGTTGAGTCTGCAATGCATTTCTGCTTAATGCTCCTCCAACTGACAGCACCACCTCCCAAGGTAAAGAGATGACCGGACGTCGACTTTCTCGAATCTTTATCTGACATAAAGTCTGAGTCAGTGTATCCTACTGGAATTAACTCACTACCACCGTACATAAGCATGTAATCTTTAGTCCTTCTCAAGTACTTAAGAATGTGCTTAACGGCTGTCCAGTGCTCTGGACCCGGATTCGACTGATATCTGCTAACCATGCCAACGGCAAAGCAGATATCTGGTCTAGTGCATAACATCGCATACATGAGACTTCCCACTGCCGAAGCATAGGGAACTCCTATCATGCGATTCCTCTCCTCCTGTGTCTTTGGACACTGGTCCTTGGAGAACACTAAACCATGCCTGAAAGGTAACAAACCTTTCTTCGAATTATCCATTGAAAACCTAGTTAGCACTTTATCGATATAACCAGCTTGAGATAATCCCATTATCTTTCGCTTACGATCCCGAAAGAGCTTTATTCCAAGAATATAGCTCGCCTCTCCTAGATCCTTCATATCGAAAGTACTAGCTAGCCAAACCTTGACCGTTGACAGCGCCGCTACATCATTTCCAATGAGTAGAATGTCGTCAACGTAAAGCACAAGAAAAGCCACTACTTTCCCTTCACATTTCTTGTATACACAAGGCTCATCCAAATTCTGTATGAAACCAAACGACTTGACCGCTTGGTCAAATCGGATGTTCCAACTTCTGGATGCCTGCTTAAGCCCATAAATGGACTTTTGCAACTTGCATACCAAGTTACCTTTCCGACCAGCTATGAACCCTTCTGGTTGTTGCATATAGATGTTCTCCTCAAGATTGCCATTCAAGAATGCAGTCTTGACGTCCATCTGCCAGATTTCAAAATCTAGGCATGCAGCAATAGATAAGAGTATTCTGATGGACTTGAGCATGGCTACCGGCGAAAAGGTTTCCTCATAGTCAATGCCCTCCCTCTGAGTATAACCTTTCGCTACAAGCCTAGCCTTAAAGGTCTCAACCTTTCCATCAGATCCTCTTTTCCTCTTGTAGACCCACTTGCAGCCAATGGGTTTAATATTGGCTGGAAGCTCTACAAGATCCCAGACCTGATTGGAATCCATAGATTCCAATTCAGCCTTCATAGCTTTAACCCAATGAGCTGAATCAACATCAACCATTGCCTCTTCGTATGTGGTAGGATCAGATTCAGATTCTATGGAGACAGCTTCAAAAACTTCTCCTAAGAACATGTATCTATCAGGCTGGCTGATAATCCTCCCACTACGACGAGGTACAGGTGCGAAAATAGGTGAAGAAGTGGTGTTTTCTTGATTTATATCGTCATTAACTGCGGGTTGGACTGAGGGCTCTCCTTCTATCTCTCTAAGATCTATCCTTCCCTTAGGTTTATGGTTCATGATATAATCATTCTCTAAGAAAACAGCATTTGTACTAACAAACACTTTCTGTTCCCTTGGATCATAAAAATACCATCCATAAGTACCCTTTGGATAACCCACAAAGTAACATACTTCCGATCTAGAATCCAATTTGCTCATCTTTCCTTTCAGCACATGTGCCGGACACCCCCATATTCGGAGATGTTGCAAAGAAGGCTTGCGCCCAATCCACATCTCTCGTGGTGTCCTTGGAACAGATTTGCTTGGTACTAGATTTAGTATGTAAGCAGCAGTTTCCAAAGCATAACCCCAAAGGAATAATGGCAACTCAGAATAACTCATCATCGACCTAGTCATGTCTAAAAGAGTCCGATTCCTTCTCTCCGCTACACCATTTTGCTGAGGCGTACCAGGTGCAGTTAACTGTGACAGAATCCCATTCTGTACGAGGTGATCAATAAACTCATTAGAGAGGTACTCGCCACCTCGATCAGATCGAATGGTCTTGATATGTGTGCCCAATTGCTTCTCCACTTCAGCCCTAAACTCTTTGAACTTTTCAAAGGCTTCAGACTTGTGCTGCATTAGGTACACATATCCATACCTGGAGTGGTCATCGGTAAATGTTATGAAATACTCATAACCACCCCTTGTTCTAATATTTATTGGTCCACACACATCAGTATGAACTAATTCCAACAATGCATTGGTCCTATTGCCCTTTGCAGGAAAGGGCCTTTTGGTCATCTTACCCTCCAAACAAGACTCGCAGACTTCCATTGGTTCGAGAACCAAATCGCCTAAGACCCCTTCTTTGACTAGTCTGCCAATCCTATTCAGATTGATATGGCCAAGCCTCATATGCCAAAGCCTTGTTGGATTAGTGGAAGGTTCCTTTCTTTTAGATGGTAAAGTTACCACTGAGTTATTAAGTTCCAAACAAGAATCTTTTGAAATATTGGGAGTAATCACATACAAACCATTTGATTTAACACCAGAACATATAAAAGAACTGTTTCTTTTAATCACAACTTCAGTTCCAAAATGAAAAGAATAACCATTATTCGATAAATTAGAAACTGAAATTAAATTACGTCTCATTGAAGGGACGTAAAGTACATCTGATAAAATCAAAATTTTATTGTCTAGAAATTCTAAAACTACGACTCCTATAGCAACCGCAGATACGGTTGCGCTAGAACCTAGAGTAAGTACGATTTCCCCATCACTGCACTTCCTGGTTGATCTGAACCCCTGCAATGAATTACAGATATGGTTAGTCGCACCAGAATCAATGCACCAAGTGTTTGAAGTATCCGTTATAAAACTTACTTCAATCACATGTGATTCAATCATACCTTGAACTCTTGTAGCTAAGAATTCTGGACAGTTCCTCTTCCAGTGGCCCTTCTCACCGCATTGGAAACACTTTCCTTTGCCTTGGCCACCCACCTTCCCTTTGCCTTTACCTTTTCCCTTAGATTTTGCAATCTTAGGGACCGGTCCAACACTTGAACCACCAGTGCCAGCCTTCTTCTTCCCTTTCTTTCCTTTCGGTACAGATCGGGAAGAGGAAGCGCTTTTCTCAACGTTCAAAACGTTGACCCCAGGTTTGATCACCCCTTCCGCTGCCAAAAGAGAACTCATCAATTCGCTCATTGAAAAATTCATTTGATTCATATTATAGTTAAGTTTAAATTGAGCGAATGAAGGCGACAGCGAATTGAGGATCATATCAACTTGGGTCTGTGCATCGATGTTGGCACCTAGGGTCTCCAGCTCGTTTAAATAACCAATCATTTTTAAAACATGTTCCTTGACTGGAGTCCCTTCCGACATCTTTGCACTCATTATCTTCTGCATAGCTACCTGTCTGGCAGGCCTGCCATGCTCCCCAAACATCTTTTTCAGGGATGTGATAATGTCACTGGCAGAATCATTCGATTGGAATTGATGTTGTAACACACCAGCCATTGAGGCCAGAATATAGCAACGAGCCATTCCATTCGACTTCTTCCATTTGTCGAACTCGCGTCTGGCAGCTGCCGAAGCATTTGCCGCGGGTTCTTCGGGGCATGGGGTGGTGAGGACATATATGTGATCCTCCGCAGTTAATACGATGTCAAGGTTTCGTTTCCATTCAGTGTAGTTGTTTCCAGTTAACTTGTTTTGAGTGAGTATGGTGGCAAGTGGACTAAATGCAGATCCAGACATTATGATTACTGAAAATCAAACAAACAAAATAAATATGGATATCAGAATTTGACAGTTTGAAATAAAAGAATCCTTTTAAAACTCTTATTTTAAAACAAAGTCGCCGGAATATTGAAACGAAAGAATAAAGCCTCCGTGTGGTGGTCAATGTTCAATCTTTCGATTAATCATGACTTGTCCGCTATGCAACTCTTGCAAAACAAGTTATGACTCCCGAACCTATTTGATCTCTAAGTTTCTGAATAATGCCCCGTGTGGGATCCCTTATCCATAGCTTAGCTAGTGTGTACCATTAACTAGGATCCAATCACAACCGTCTCAAGTAGCGCCTCCGTGTGGTGGTCACCCTCTAACACGTCTGATTGATCCTATCAAAAGAAGTTCACATCTAGTAACCAATGAGTAATGCACCCTCCGTATGGAATGATCACCCCTGGCGAGGTGACACAGAATGCACCACTCATCTTACAGTGAACCGTTAATGGAAGATCGTGGGTGTAATTTGATAAGACCCTCTCCCACTAGATTTAGTAAAAAAAGGATTTTGCTTTTTGAGAAAATCTATTTCTACACACTTCCCATAAACATCTAATGTTTACTAATGTGTTGAAAACGGTTTTTGAATTTTATTTTAGAAAACTTGTTTTGCGTGCATGCAACAATGTATTATACGCCAATCACAAACAAAGCACATAAAACAAAAAACTAAAATGAAATAAAAGACATCCAAACGATGCCTCTATCTCCCATGGCTCTATCTCCATAGAACCTGCTTTTGGTTTGATCGCCTCCAGCTCCATCTTCATGGACAACGGCTCCTTGCTCCATCTTCATGGATATTCTAATTCTATTACATTGAACCTATGCCTCTTTTGAAGCTTACAATTTATCTAGAAATAGAAATAGCAACAACAAAATAAAAGGCTAGGGAAACCGATGCGACTTTCCTTTTCGTAGGATTGAAGTCGCAGCGCCCTTTACATATGCCTTAAAACCAAACCAAACTTAAAACAACACACCAATCTAAAACATTCAAACACAAAATTAAATGCTCTTGGCGCCATGGGAGATAGCGACTAACTTTTGCTGCAAAAGGTTAGTTGAACACACATCCACGCATATATATAACAAAATATAACTATTGGAACCCTTAATTGATTCACACAGTATATAAACTCTTTACATACTGAATTAGAACTCAAAACAGCATCTAACTTCTCTGTCATAGTTTGATCGATCGAAGACCGTTCGATCGCTCGAACCTTCGATCGATTGAACACTGTTCAATCGCTTGAACATTCTATTTCACAGAATGATTAAAAATTTTGCAGAATACGTTAAAATTAAACTTTTAATTTCAAAATACTTTTAAAACTGTGAAACAAAGATCCGGACAAAGAGTCTGTCTCGATCGATCGAACTCTGTTCGATCGCTCGAACAACAGAAGGTTTCGATCGATCGAAACCTGTTCGATCGCTCGAGTACAGAGCGTTCGATCGATCGAGACTACTTCGATCGATCGAACCTATCTTGCATCCAATGCAATCACAGATTTGTATACTGCTGCGATAACACTGCAGAAACAGATCTGTGACGATGCAGTTTCGAAAACAGTTCTAAAATCAACATGCAAATCAAAATAGTGTTCCAAAAAACGCATCTATGGATCCAAACGAGCGTGGCTCTGATACCAATTGTTGGAAAAACAGGTTTAAATGGAAAGTTTAAACGCGCAGCGGAAAGATCAAGTTATGAAACTTTATTGGCATGCCCGGATCTACTACTCGTCAATTCTACAGATGCGCACAAGAGGGGACACGAGTTATACCTTAGTGTCTTGAACCCAATTCTGATCTTCAACTTCCAGCAGCCTCCACTAGATGATCTTCACCCTTATGACTCCTGCGGATGCCTGCCAGAAAGACTAGGGTTGGTGGGAACCCTAATGGAGAGGATAGAGAAGGTTTTGGGACTCCAAAACAGTTTCTGCAGCTTCTGACGTTCAAAACGACGAACAACCTTTTCCAGAACGCAGCTGCCCTATTTATAGATTCCCAGAACCGACCTAGACTTCGAGCGATCGAAGTGCCTTCGATCGATCGAACATTCGATCGATCGAACCATCTTCGATCGATCGAACCTGCAGACTTCAATCGATCGAGATATCTTCGATCGATCGAACCTGTCTGGACATCATCCTCAAGCATCTTTCCAAGCATCCTGGCGGAGCTAAGAGTGGGACCTCCTAGGCTCTTTATTGTTGGCTCAGACCAGTTTGTTAATTACCATGGCCAAACTCTTTGATCAGCAAACTAACTAACTGGTCAGTTAACGTTTACTCCACTATAAAGCGATAACTGAACTCCAACGCAAAAGAACATATCCGAAGCGATAACTAGACTTGTATGTTGTACTAATGTCCCTCTACCTCTAGCATTCGTAATCATATTCAGGTAGTCGGATAACTGTTACTGTCAACCTGAATCATGATTACTTCTTGTATTCCTTGAGTCCCATTCACCTCTCATGATTACCAAACATGTTGATAACTCTTATCAACAAGACTGCAGTACTCAATAATCGACTTGGTGACATTCTCAAGGGAATGCTTACTCTGAATTAGAGGGTAGATTCTATCTTGACAATATTGTTGGAAAAACAGGTTTAAATGGAAAGTTTAAACGCGCAGCGGAAAAATCAAGTTATGAAACTTTATTGGCATGCCCGGATCTACTACTCGTCAATTCTACAGATGCGCACAAGAGGGGACACGAGTTATACCTTAATGTCTTGAACCCAATTCTGATCTTCAACTTCCAGCAGCCTCCACTAGATGATCTTCACCCTTATGACTCCTGCGGATGCTTGCCAGAAAGACTAGGGTTGGTGGGAACCCTAATGGAGAGGATAGAGAAGGTTTTGGGACTCCAAAACAGTTTCTGCAGCTTCTGACGTTCAAAACGACGAACAACTTTTTCCAGAACGCAGCTGCCCTATTTATAGATTCCCAGAACCGACCTAGACTTTGAGCGATCGAAGTGCCTTCGATCGATCGAACATTCGATCGATCGAACCTGCAGACTTCAATCGATCGAGATATCTTCGATCGATAGAACCTGTCTGGACATTATCCTCAAGCATCTTTCCAAGCATCCTGGCGGAGCTAAGAGTGGGACCTCCTAGGCTCTTTATTGTTGGCTCAGACCAGTTTATTAATTACCATGACCAAACTCTTTGATCAGCAAACTAACCAACTGGTCAGTTAACGTTTACTCCACTATAAAACGATAACTGAACTCCAACGCAAAAGAACATATCCGAAGCGATAACTAGACTTGTATGTTGTACTAATGTCCCTCTACCGTCAGCATTCGTAATCATATTCAGGTAGTCGGATAACTGTTACTGTCAACCTGAATCATGATTACTTCTTGTATTCCTTGAGTCCCATTCACTACTCATGATTACCAAACATGTTGATAACTCTTATCAACAAGACTGCAGTACTCAGTAATCGACATGGTGACATTCTCAAGGGAATGCTTACTCTGAAACAGAGGGTAGATTCTATCTTGACAATATATGTTCACAACCCTATGAATATGACATACCCAAGATACCCAGGTGTTGATCTTTTATAGACCTCACTGATTGGTAAGTCAAAGCAGCCATATCCACAGTCTGTGTTCATAATCGTCTCAAGATTGAGAACACATACCTTATACAAGTTATGAGTTCCTATTGACTGTTGACAGCATTGAGCGTCAATAGGAAACTCAGGTCCGTCAATGCACTATAAGCACTAGCATATTAACCAAGAGTCACACTCTAGTGATTGAGATTTATCACTCCATCCAATGGTAGTTAATGATGCTACAGTGTATACCTGATGAGATATCCAGTCTCATCATCCACTGTGACAAGCTTTAAGTATCAAAGAATAGTAATTCGTATCTCATTGTATGTATCTCATACACACACGAAATACTTACTATGATACTTATGGATTAAACAATCATCTCATGAAAGAAACATACATAATGAAATGTAAAGCTGATATCCATATATTAAAAAGTCAATGTCTAATACATAAAGTAATGGTTTGAGGGCACAAACCCAACAAATATATGTTCACAACCCTATGAACATGACATACCCAAGATACCCAGGTGTTGATCTTCTGTAGACCTCACTGATTGGTAAGTCAAAGCAGTCATATCCACAGTCTGTGTTCATAATCGCCTCAAGATTGAGAACACATACCTTATACAAGTTATGAGTTCCTATCGACTGATTGACAGCTTTGAGTGTCAATAGGAAAGCTCAGGTCCGTCAATGCACTATAAGCACTAGCATATTAACCAAGAGTCACACTCTAGTGATTGAGATTTATCACTCCATCGAATGGTAGTTAATGATGCTACAGTGTATACCTGATGAGATATCCAGTCTCATCATCCACTGTGACAAGCTTTAAGTATCAAAGAATAGTAATTCGTATCTCATTGTATGTATCTCATACACACACGAAATACTTACTATGATACTTATGGATTAAACAATCATCTCATGAAAGAAACATACATAATGAAATGTAAAGCTGATATCCATATATTAAAAAAAAATCAATGTCTAATACATAAAGTAATGGTTTGAGGGCACAAACCCAACAAGAAGAACTACCGACCCTCATGTGGGCCTACCGCACTACACCTGAGCGGCAACATGTGAGACGTCGTTCTCCCTAACCTACGGCTTTGAGGTGGTAGTCCCCACGGAGCTTGGGTTACCTATCTACTAGGTGGCAAATTATAGCGAGCTAGACAATGAAAACACCCTCAGGGCAGAGCTCGACCTAGCAGAGGAGAAAAGAGACCGGGCGTATCTAAAAGTGGCAGCCTATAAGCAGAGAGTATCCCGATACTATAATAATAAGGTGAAGCATCGCAGTTTCCTGGCAGGGGACCTGGTCCTTAAAGCCGTCAATCAGTCCACAAAAGTCCCGAGCCACGAAAAGTTGGGGCCAAACTGGGAAGGTCCATATCTAGTTACCCGGATAAACTGCCCGGGCACCTATTGGTTACAAACTCTGGACGGCCGTCACCTTTCTCACCTTTGGAATGTGCAGCATCTCCGAAAGTACTATCAGTAGCAATTAGATGTGGGTAGATTAATACTGGTTAGAGTACCTGTAGCTCCATTAGAGCAGTCATTATGATTTTTCAAAATCAAAAAAGCAATAAAACGGTTCCTACCTTACATCAAGAAACAACCCTTGTCGGTATTATGCACAATGACCTCAGGCCAACGCCCAAGGTAAAAGATCTTGGCTCAAAACCAAGGCATAAAGACCCCTGGAACTTATCCGAGAGGCAAAAAACCTTGGCTCAAAACCAAGGCACAAAAAGACCTCGGGCCTAACCCCGAGGCACCGGCTTCGCTTAGGCCCAACCGGCAACAGGGGCAAACCCTCTAGGTGGCTGATGATGGCAAGCCTCAAAGGACCCTGCAACCACCCATATTCCAGGTCAATTTCCTATGGTTCTCCCCTCCTAGACACCTACCTTAGTAAAATGCTTGGGGGTAGGGGGATACCAGACTCAAAAAGGAAATCACACCGGTCACTAATAGGGCTTGGAATCCTAACATTCCTAAGTACCTACATTGACCAGAGAAAAACCGTCCGGTCAGTAAAATAGGATAAATTCCTATAATACACCGGACGGGACCTTTCAAACAGGTCAAGAAGACCAGTTGTTCTACCGGTTATGATCCAAGAATCTTTTCATTAATATAAAAAAAAACTGTACAGTGCCTGGGGTGCAGTTGTAGTAGCCTCCCAAAAAAAAAACTACAACACAAAAAGGAAACAGGTCGGGGACCTTAGTCGTCCACTTCAACAACCTCTTCAGTCTCCCCAGCCTCTTCTCCTGGGGTAGCTCCTTCTTCGGTTCCCAAGCCCCAGCTCGGGGCAGGCTCAACAGCTCCAGCACCAGTAGGAAGATCCTCACGAGCTGCGGGACCGACGTCCCAGTAGTCCGAATCAATCCGCTCGTAGGACGAGATGTCCCACTCGGGGTGATCCCGGGCATTCCGCCGCTTCAGATCCTCGTAGTCTTGGAAGAAGTCGTCATCAAACGCCTCTTCTTTGGCCCCTGCGGCCGTCACTTCAGCCGTGACCTTTGCTCAGGCCTCTACCGTCGCCGTGAGGGCTCGGGAAGCTTCTAAATCGGCCTGGGCAGTCGCCAATTCCGCATGGGCTGCACCAAGGCTCAGGGCCAAGCCCTTCACCTTATCCTTCTCCAAAGCCAGGGCGTTTTGCCTAGCCTCTGAGGTCGCTCGCTCCTCAGACAGAGCGGCTTCAGCAGCAGCGGTCCTCCCGGCCAAAGAAGGCAGGAAGGACACAGCCCCAACGGTCATGCAGCCGACCTGCAAAGAATCCAAGATGGTCAGTCAACAAAATAAACGGAATAGAAGCTATGGTAAAGAAGAGCAGGAGTGCCGAGTGCTTACCATATGGGAAAGGCTGTATAACCATCCCTGAAACGCCTCGGGAGACATATTCGCACACGCCTCCACCTGGCTAGGGAGGAGGGCGGACTTGACCCTCTCCATGATCACTGCTAATTCTTCAATCGGCGCCCCGAATGGTATTGCTGCACGGGGGTAAGTTTTAGCCACCACCACGCGGGGAGCTGAAGTCCCGACGGATTCCGGACAGTTCGCAGTCCCGTGCCGGATTCGCCTCAGCGGGCGTTCACTGCCCAGGGCTTCTGCGGCGGGCCTTTTTCCTTGAACAATCGCCAACCGGGCGATAGCAGCAGCAGTAGCAGCCTGCCTCTCCCTCAGCTGCCCCAAATTCCTCTTTGGGCCATTTCTACAAAAAGAAAGCGGCCACGAAGTCAGAAATCAGAGCAGCGATATGACGAAGGATAACTGAAATTAAGTTGCCGATAAACTCTTACCCGGGATGATTGAGGTAAGGACGGGGGCCTCGGCGGGGTGTTCTGGATGGTGATCGCCTCTCTGATCTCCCGAGCGGATCAGAACGTCCCAAATATTGATGGGATGGTCCGCCAAGCTTCTGATTCTCTCTTGGCACTCCCCGGGAAGACTAGGTGGGCTAGCTGATCCCGCTGCAATGCAAGACATAACGCAATTAGTCTCAAAGCAAAGTAAAGAAAGTGATCAAAAAGTTACTGCACTAACTTACCCCTTAGTTCTCCCGCCCAGGAAGTCCTCATCTGGATCCCCGGGGTCCGCTCACAGAGTCCAAGGGTGGACACTTGGAAGAATCTATTCTTCTAGCTCTTGTTGTTGCTCGGGCAATTCATTATGATCTTTCTCCCCTGACGAGCCCCGAGAGAAAAGAACCCGACCTCCCCATGTATGAAAAACAGTCGGTGTATCTAGAGAAACTCCTGGACGGTAAGCTCATACCAAAAAACTTGGGGCCAAAGGGAGATGGACCCATGAGGAATCTCCAATCGTTCGGGGCCAGCTGCCCCGGGGCGATCCCCAAGTATATAAGGACGTCCCGAGCGACCGGATGAAGGGGGATGCGAAACCCAGCCATGAGGATGTCCTCATATAAGGCAGCGAAGCCCCGCTGGTAGATTTGGGCTCCGCCGACATTCACGGCCAGGGAGCAGTAGTCGGGAAGGCTGTACATATCCCTAATGCGCCCGAGATCTTCAGTACGCAGGGTGGACGGATTGAACTCGCTGGCGAAGTCCACCTCGGGGTTAGGTTCCCCTGGTGTTTCGTCACCTTAACCTCGGGAAACAGAAGCAACGGGGGCTTCCTAGTCCGATTCATCGTCGGAGAGATGGATTGGGATTCTGCCTTCGCTATGGTGATCGGAAGGGGATGCGGACGGTGGACTCAGACTTGTGTCCGGCGTCTCTGACCTGAACCGCTCATCCTTCGACCGGGAGGACGAGTCAAAACTAAAGTGACACATCCTTAGGGTTTCAGTGACTGGGCCGGGAAGAAGAGGACGACCAAGGTATGGATCAGGAACTCCGAGTCTGAGGTACAAAGGAGACAGGGTTATCAACCTAAAGGGCAGAAAGTATACGGTTTTAAAGACAAGGTGACACTCGGTCAGAACTACCCGGGGACAACCCGCTCGATTCAACCTATCTAACATACCTCCCGACTTGAAGAAAGAGCAGAACCTGAGAAAGAAAAAGTCCCACTCCCGTTCCAACCAAAGAGGGTTCGCTCTCTCCAGCCTCGCTCAGACAAGAAGAGAAAAAGGAAAAGGAAGAGGAAGAGGACGATGAACTGAAACTAAAAAGGGAACACTTACAAGGGTTATCACAGAAGAAGAGCTCGGGAAGCTTTACCGGACACTTTCTCTGCTCTCAAACTGCTCGGTAGCTCTATCAATTGGTAGCAGGAATCCCAGAAATAAACAAGTGTTCTTTATATAGGGAGCGCGGACGGTCCAGATCAAGTTAGATCTAACGGCAGGAAATTTTACCGCCTAAACCTGCCGACAACTGTCATCTCGGGCACGCGGAACGTCGCCTCAAAAGACGCGCCCAATTAATGTCAGACATGACGGTCCGGTTACGACGTGACTGTTCGGTTACTAGCCTCGCTGGATCCTGACCAGGCCGGTAATAAGGTGATACGTGGCAGAAGTTGGTCCCAGGCCCACATAGCCACCGCTCGATTCTGACCCCGGAAGACAAGCCGATCGGTCGCGACCCGGGTAACAACCCGTGGCCATCTCCCGAACGGTTTTCTGTCAAAAGTAGTCTTAATTTTCAAACCTCATCCGATAGAGCATCCCATTAGTTTTGAAAATGGGGGGCAATTGATATGCACAAAAATATCGGCTCAAGGTCAGGCCTCGCCACCTCAGCAAAGAGAAGCCAAGTCAACTTGAATTTTGAATGACTACACAGCCATCCCGGGTTGTTGTGCCCAACCGCCCGGTTTGGTCGTAAGTCCGGTCATTCTTTTTAGATGGACCCCACATGGGCGCGCCCCCAGTAAGCGTGATTGATTGGACAGCAAGCCTCTCAGCAGTTTCCTATCCCAGTAAAAAGACTAAATGGAAGGAGTAAACAGTTTCCTAAACAACTTAGGAAATATATTCATGTAAAATCAGCTGTAAATAGATTAGGCTTCCTAATCTATAAACTTACCTGGGTGGTCTCTTTCATCTATAAAAGAGGCCACCCGCCTCCATTGAAAGGGGTCGCATTCTATTGAAAAGGAACATCATATCATTCTCACTCATCCGCATAAACCCGGTCGGTTTTACTAGTAGTACCGCCCAACTGTTGGCTCACCAGGCCCGCCGGTGATCTGCTAGTGAAGCGCACTGACGCAACCGTGGACGTAGGTCACCTCGCTAACGGAACCGAACCACATACAAGCTCTTGTGTCCCCATATCTCTATTTTAATATCTCTTACCAATTTTCGGCATTATCACCATATATATAATAAATATATGGAGAGAGAAGCTATGGGTGATCTTCCAATAGGGTTGAAGGCCATACGATAATTTTTTTTAATGGTTAATTTAGTATGTTTTACAAATTACAACTGATCAACTCCAACCACATTACCCATATTCAATTTTTAGCTATTTTTGGGAACCAAAGTGCATTTTTTTTAGCTCCAATAGATTCCCTAAATGGTTCTCCATTTTGGAGAATCCCTTTTTGATTCTCCACATTTGAGGAGAGAGAGTATGCATATGGGTAATTACCCATAATTAAAATAATAAAAAATAATACATGTCATATTTTAAGGAGAGAGCGTGCATTAAAATTTTCAACTTTTGTATAAAAATTAATATAATAATTCATACCTCCCTATAATAAAGAACATGATTGGAGTTGGAGACTTAAAACTGATTAGCTAAAATAGCTTTTTAACTATTTTGACTAAAAATTAAAAAAAATTTAAGTAATGTGATTGGAGATGCTCTAAATTAATTTGTACTAGTACGCGTATATCTTTTCTTACTTAAAAAGGGAACTATATATATATATATATAGTTGATTTAGAAATATAATACTTTGGTGGATCAGAGATTCAGATACAGAGTAGTTCAAACTTTCATTCATTAAATTTGGGCAGGACAATTACACAACGGTTGCTCTATCTTCGTTTTGCGAGTGGTTGGCCAAAACCACATTTGACTTCTAACTAATAATACTATGACCGGGATGCTGTTTTTCTGCTTTTTTTTTTCCCTTCAATTTTATAGATATGGTATTCTGCTCCCAACCCATGCAAGATGATCAGGGCTTGCCCTGGGGTAGGCGAGGCTGCGGCCGTCTAGGGTCTCCAAATTTTATCTATTTTTTTCTTTTACGAGCGCCCCAAAAAATATTGATCAGATATAATATGTTGTGTAATAGTATTGGAGCCCACATAGTAAATGAGAAAAATATTTATTTAATGCATTGTAAGCAGTGCAATATTATTTTTTTCTCGAATAACAAGAGATCGGGTAAGGGTCCAACACTCGACCTATGTAATTGAGGGGCTTAAGAACAGACCCTACACGGTGCCAAACGAGCTTTCCTCACTTTGCCGAGCCAGCACTTATGTTCCTCACCTTCCAATTTAGCTCAACTAAAATTGTGTTACATCAATCCAAACTTTAGAATTAATGGTAAGCGGTCGACTCTTGATGTTGGAAAAAAGAGTGATAATATGAACCCTTGCAGAATCACAAAGGGGTTGGGGGAGAAGACAATCATAATGCACTACATGCAATAAAAATTACAAGTTCTAAATCTCTGAACTCTCAAAATAGGGGGAAAAAATCACAAAAAATAGAACATCATATCTGCAAATGGAGAGATGAAAATTTTTTCGCATCCGGGGCGCTGCCTCCGAACCCTTGTGGGGTTATGAGCTAAGGCCAACTTTGATCAAAGCCCCGTCTTTAAATGGTCACCTAGGGTCCCCAAATTGTAAGGACCTACCCTGAAGCTGAAAAGACATTGGGAGACCCACTTACCCACTTGGGTTGAATGATAAGAATGGAAGTAAAATTTTTATTTTATGATGCCTTAATTTTTAATTACTTAAACTGTCGAGCTAATATCAGTGACATAAAAAATTCTCCCCCCAAAAAAATGTCACATGCATGCATCACTTCAAATATCAGTTAGCCCCTAAAGTTTAACTTAAAGTTAAAGAGTTCCTAACAGAGAAAAAATGTTGTTACAGTTTTTTAATTTACATCCCATTTTAGCAACTACAGATATAAAATACGGAAACTATGTATCAGAAAATGAATATGTAGTCCAAAATAATTCATGTGCCCGTAAATATAGTATAGTACTAGTATTACAATCATTTTGTAGGCTGCATATATGGTGCAGGTAATGAACATATTTCTTGACCCTTTATTTGTGCAGGCACAAGCTTGAAGCTCCACCAAAAGAAAGAAAATGAAAAATGTGCACATTTGAGTGGACTAGTGAATGGGTGGGTGTCCATTTTTATGCGATGCGCATGTTCCATTTCACTTGCTGCTGAATGCTAAGATCCAAGATAGAAGATAGTGCATGTTCATATAATTATTTTTTGGGGGTTTGCAGAGAAAGTAGGGGACACATTTGTTGAATTTTGGTTCAACCCAAGTGGATAGAGGATTAGAAATGAGATCGGAACAACCATAATGGCATACCATGTCAGTCTCAGTCGCTATTCTTTCTCTGTGTAATTTTTGTTGTCTTCTTTTGGCTCTTGTACTTCTTTCTTTTACTTCCACTTGTAATCTTGACCCTCCCAACCTTATAATGTCCAGCTCAAAATGCACCATCCACATATACATTCCCATAAAGAAGATGCAATTGTAATGTTTAGAGAAGGGCCTACTTATTTATACTATGTCACTTTGGCAAAGATAGTGCGTGCGATTAATATGTTATAATCTTTGTGGTATCATGTGATTTACAACCTGTATGCAAGTAAAATTTTGACCCAAGTCGACCCGACCCGATTTCAAGTTGGCTCGGGTAGACTTGGAAAGTTGAAGGACCAAGGTCTAGGGCCTAGGAGACTAAAAACATCTTCAACAGATCTGTTAAATCTCTATTGACATATTTAACGGCCCATTTTGACATCTCACAATGCTCCAACCGAAATGTTAAAAACCGACTTGGCATTTGACATGTGTTCTTGTATGTCAAAAATGACAAGAAGTAGTTGGTATGCCATTTCAATATTTTCAAATAAAAAACTCACAAAAGGACAAATTCAAATTTAAAACAAGGTCATCTAAACGTTCACGGTAGAACATAAAAATTACTAAAATAAATAGTTTAACGATGTCAATTTGTCACATGAGCCTTTAAATGTATTTTACATAAAAAAAAAATTTGAAAGTTTAGTTGGAGATGCTCTAACTTAGGCATTTCTTTTAATTTTAATTTTAATTTTTATTTACCACTGTATAATTTTTTGTAAGAGTCTACACCAATGAATTGGAAATGTAGGTAACAACTTAAAATATTATATTTGCCAAGTAAAATGAGACACTCCCTTCAGGACAACAAGAAGTTGAGCATTTGGAGAGAATAACGCTAGCTTAGTTAGTAGTGTTACTCAAATTTTTTATATCGATCATGTGGAAATGAGAGAATTACATAGTGTGTTATTCACATGTGAACGAAGTATGCTTGTTATGGTGAATATTTCAAGCGATTGGTGCTGAAATAGAATTCATGAGGTTTAATAAATAAATCATATTAAGGAGGTAACGTTGTGGTTTTTTATTTTTGATTTTATTTTTATCTCTGAGTGAATTCTTCTTATATTAAACACAAAATTGGAAACAAGAATCGCAATATTATTGCCATGGGCCTTTAAGTTTTGTAGGCACCCCGTGATTCCATTTTTATAGGGTCCCTCGATTTCATAGTTTAATTTCACAGAGAAAAAGGAGCTAATTAAGCAAAACAAGCATGTTACTCCTATATATATAGGCCAAGACAGTCCAAACACTCCATATGCCTTATTTCTAATCCTGCCAATCTAAGTGGCGGGTCCACATCACTCGACTAGTTACAACCACTTGATCAACAGTTTAATTCACCAGTCAACCAAAATATAGAAGATGAAGTCATCCAACCAGTTGAGATTACGAAGCAACACAAGTTTAATAGCACTAACGTAAGACAAACACAAATATATACAGTCGAGCTCTAAGGAGCGCTCATTTTTTTTTATTAAAAAGAGGACTTTTGTTTTAACTGTGAGATTCAATTTTTAAACACGATTCGAAGGTCAAAACAGAAGCCTTCTCTTTAATAAAGAGAGGACGCCATCTCTGGAAAATTTTCGCACAAAGATAACGTGTAAATTTCTACGATACTTGCTTATTCTGGTACAAACCATTTGGTAGGTGACACTTGATTGTTACAAGATATACTTTTTCCCTACTTCTAGTAATGAAATTGTCCTTGCTGTTAAGAAATATTTGTACTATTTTAATAAGGGGCAAATACATTTTGGTATCTTACACTTTCACCGAAATTTCATTTTGAGTTCTGTATTTTCAATTGTAACACTTAGGGTCCCCTAGTCTCACTTTTGTTTTAATAAAGGACAATTACTAACACCTTTAGCTCAAATAGACGGAAAATCCCACGTGGGGACCACGTGAGCCCATTTAGGTGCTAATTGTAACACTTAGGCTTAGTTTGGCCCCCATGTGGCTTTTTAAAAGGAGCTTATGAAATTTATTACTAAGTTCTTTGATAATTTTATACAAGTGACACACTACTCTTCAAAAAGACATCATGAAATCAAAAAGCAACCTTGAGCTTTTAAAAGCTCAATTTTAGAGCTTTTAAAAGCTCCCTCCAAAAATGTCCTAAGTTCAATTTTTGCAAAGCTCATAAACTATTTACCAAATGAATTAACATGAAATTGGGCTTTAAAAAAGGAGAAGCACCACGTGGGGGCCAAACTAAGCCTTAGGGCCCTCTAGTTTTACTTTTGTTTCAATCAATGACGATTACGAACACCGTTAACCCAAATGAATGGAACTCCACGTGGGGACCATGTGAGCCAAGGGCGGATGCACATTGGGGCAAGAGGGGCCCTCAACTTTTCAAAATTACTATTTTATCCTATAAATTTCAAGCATTATTTATTTTTGCCCCTTAATTGTCCCCCCTCAACTTTTCAAAATAATTCTTTTATCTGATATATTTCATACATTAGTCATTTTTGCCCCTCCAACTTTTCAAAAATATTTCTTTTACTTTATATATTTCATTCTTTATTCTTGCCCCTTAATAGCTCTCTTAATTTCTTAAAATAATTCTTTCACCTTACATATTTCATACTTTATTCATGTTTACTCCTTAATTGCCCCTCAACTTTTCAAAAAAGTACTTTTACGCTTAAAAAAAAAAAGATCGGGGGGCGCTATTCCCGAACCCTTGTATAAGTTTCTGCCCACCCCCCCCCCCCCCCCCCCCCCCCCCCCCCCCAACACACACACACACACACACACACACACACACACACACACAAAACTCCTGGGTCCACCCCTGTATAAGTTGGAATCCGTTTTTTTTAAGCGTAAAAGTACTTTTTTGAAAAGTTGAGGGGCTATTAAGGGGTAAACATGAATAAAGTATGAAATATGTAAGGTGAACGAATTATTTTAAAAAGTTGAGGGGGCTATTAAGGGCCAAAAATGAATAAAGCGTGAAATATAGGTAAAAGAAACATTTTTGAAAAGTTGGAGGGGCGAAAATGACTAATAAATGAAATATATCAGGTAGAAGAATGAATTTGAAAAGTTGAGGGGGGACAATTAATGGGCAAAAATAAATAATGCTTCAAATTTATAGGATAAAATAGTGATTTTGAAAAGTTGCCTTGCCCCTATGTGCACCCGCCCCTGGGCTCACATGGTCCCCACGTGTGGTTTTCCATCCATTTGGGCTAACGGTGTTAGTAATCGTCCTTGATTGAAACAAAAGTGACACTAGAGAGCCCTAAGTGTTACAATTGACACCTAAATGGGCAGTCAGGCTATAAAGCGGGCGCCCTTTCTTTATTAAAGAGAGGATCTCTGTTTTGACCATCGGATCGTGTTTTCATTAATGGCAGTTTTGTCATTTCACAGTTTTTAAACACAATCCAATGGCCAAAATAGAGGTCCTCTCTTTAATAAAGAAAGGTGGCCCTCTTTAGAGAATCTTTGCCTAAATGGGCTCACGTGGTCCCCAAAGTGGGATTTTCGTCCATTTGGGCTAACGGTGTTAGGAATTGTCCTTGATTGAAATAAAAGTGAGACTGGAGGGCCCTAACTATTACAATTGGAAGTACAGGGCCCAAAATAAAATTTCGGTGAAAGTGTAGGATACCAAAGTGTATTTGCCCCTCTTAATAATTTAGTGTTACTTAACAGTAACTTTATAGAGTGACACTTGAAAGTAACTAAGGGCATGTTTGGTAGACCAGAATGAACCCCAGAATGGAATGATCATTCTCAAGTTCATTCCATTATTATGTTTGCTGTGATCATTCCTTTTTGGAATGGGATTCCTACTAATGTGGGAATAGGCATTCCTTTTCAAAACCTAAGAAATGTCCATTCCATTCCTAATGAAATGAATCAATATGGTAATGTCAACTTTTTCAACTTTCATTTTTCTTTATTTAACCTTGATATGGTAATGTTCTTTGACTAAAATAAATTTATTAAATATTTTGAATATTCAATTAAAGTTTAATGTTATTTCATTCCTAGGTATGTAGCCAAACACAAATGAAATGGTTATTCCTATTTCATTAATGTTTTATTCCATTCATAAACTCATTCCACTCCCAACTCATTTCATTCATGCATACCAAACATGCCCTACGTGTTTGCTTGTAACATTTGTAAGGTGCTATTTGAAAATAACAATAGTTACATAGTACGATAACTAGGTCTAATTATAATGTAATTTTAAAGTGTGTGCTAGAATCAAATCACTTAGAAAGAGCCACAACATTAAAAAGTTATCCAATGAACCCGTCGCACTATATCAACACGAGGTAGTGTGACGTCTCAATTATTTGGAGTCATGTGCTCCCAATAATAAGAGACGCATGACAAAACATCAACCATTAATTGGAGAATTATTGACTGATCTTAGAACCAACTTAGCTAGATGATGTGTTGGTCCAATCACTCAAAATAGACTTTAAAGCCCAAAAAACTTACCAACAGGTCAGGTCATATCTATAATTTTTTGGGTCTTTGTGGGCTATAGACTAAGACGGGATCAAAAAATTTCCCTTCCTTCTCATATGTCCCAAAAACTAGAGGACACATGCCCCCATATCATTGGACAGTAAATGATGTGATAATAAAATCATGTCTAATTTAATAAATCTGTTATATTTTGATTAAAAATTATTTATTCGACTTCACTGTTATATTATTTAAAAAACACTTTTAAAATAAAATTTTCATACATTACATAAATACAAAAGCAGAGACGCAAAGAGAATAATAAACAAAGTAAAAGACTTAAGACCCACCTTAATTATTACCCATCTTAGATCCCTCCCTCCCTCCCTCCCTCCCCCATTAAAGAAACACTCTCAAGTTTCAAAAGCATCCCCCCTTCTCTCTCTCTCTCTCTCTCTCTCTTCCATGTGAACGAGAGAGGACGTTCTTGTGCAGCACTTCTCTTTTATTTCCTTGCTCTGGTTTTCATGGCAGTTCTCACTTTCTTACCCGAACCCAAAAAACAACACTCCAAGCGCAAGAGGAAGCACCATCAGAATCAGAAAGAGCCATCTTCATGGGAACAAATCAAGAACTTACTTAACTGCAAACAGATCGAAGGGTCCAAAATTCACGACCCATCAAAAAACCCAATTGGTTACTCAAAGTTGGGGTCTTGCAGCTCAATATGCAATTTCGGCGACGTCGTTCATGGGAACACAAGGGTGGTTCACAGAGCTGATAACTCGCCCGAGGGTAGCACGGTGGGTCAGGAAACTCGGCTTCTGACCCGAAAACCCGCTAATGGGTCGTCCTCGTCCAGGTCTCTGTCCGGTTCAGTGAGATCCAATGGTGGTTCGGTTCACTCCTCGGCTTCCAGAGGCATACAATTCAGGAAGCTTTCTGGGTGTTACGAATGTCACATGATTGTTGATCCCAGCAGGTAAAATATATATATATATATATATAGACACACATATATAGCACTTTGTATATGTATGTATGTAATTTGGCTTTAATTGTGAAGTTAACACAGGTATCCAAGTCCAAGGACTACTATATGTGCTTGCTCCGAGTGTGGAGAGGTATTCCCAAAGATTGAAAGCTTGGAGCTTCATCAAGCAGTCCGGCATGCTGGTACTATTCTAAATTTATTAATTATTTATGCACAAATTTTAAAAGATTTATGCTTAGATTAATCAATATTGAAAACCCTTTGAGTAATATTTGGGGCACTAACAACTTCCACTAACACTTATTAACACACTCTATCTCTCTCCTAGTGGTACTGTGGGGCCCACTAACACACTCTATCTCTCTCCTAGTGGTGCTGCGGGGCCCACTACGACCCCACAGTACCACTAGGAGAGAGATAGAGTGTGTTAATAAATATTAGTGGAAGTTGTTAGTGCCCCAAGCATTGCCCAAACCCTTTAACTTCCTCTCTTTTTCTCGTTGTAAATTTTTATTTATTTATTGCTGATTTACCATCACAAATCTTATTCAATGTCTATATGTAGAAAATTTTTAAAACATTTACTTATGAGTAGTGCTACACACACTCACTTTTTGACACACTTTTTGACACACAGCTTTAAATGCATATACCTTGTGTTGTGTAAGTAGTGCACAGAAAAGTGTGAAAAATTCAAACAGCACAAGGTACATGTGTTTAAAGCACAGTGTGTCAAAAAGTGGGTCAAAAAGTGTGTGTGCTAAACATTTCCCTTTACTTATTTACATAAAGTTACTTAGATTAGTGTGTGCAACTCCAAATGGATCTTTTGCGATATATTTTATTGGCTTTGGTTGTATCATACATCCTAATTTGACGTAAAAAATATTAATACTTTCATCCAAAATGTTATATACAATTAGTAGGTCCCATTATGTTGCAACTTTGAAATTCACTTTGGTTCTAAAATAGTTTTTAAAGTTACAATATATTGGGATCAAATAACATCATTTTGGAAATAAAACTATTAAGATGTATGATACATCCAAAACCAATTGAATGTATAATAGGATTTTTCTGTGTGATTAACTGATAACATGGATCTCAGGTACTACACTTGTGCTTACCTTGCAAAGAAAGGAAGGAACATATACAGTTGTACTGATTTTACAATTTCTAAAAGTTGGTAATTTTTCATCATAATTTTGCTTAAATTGAATGGGCCGAAATTTAATCCTCCTTCATTCATGATATTTGTGCAAGTCGATGTGGTCTAAAATGAAGCAATTGGATAAGAGTGTCAGAGTAGATAGAAATATGCATACATTAGTGAAATACTTGTCCCACCAGGTTCTCAATACCGTTGAAAAGTCACTATGGCACTTTCACTTTCTCTAGACCAATTCACTACACGATTACACAAATTATGCTCCTATCCTCGAAAGAATACATTGTTATTCATCCTTTAATTGTTTACTGATTACTTATCTAACTCTTTTATTGATTAATATATTAATTAATATGATAGGATAAAAAATTAAATAAAAAATAATTAACAATAAAAAATTATAAATATTACTACATTAATCAATAAAAGAGTTGAATTGGACGATCAAAACTACGCTCTTCTCAAATGTATATACATATATATATATATATATGGTACTCGTAGTACAGTACGCAATTACAGCTGTTCACCTTCATGGAAATGAAAAGTACTATTCACTACGACTTGTTGTATATCTATTGGTTTTGTATTGATTATCTATGATTGAAGTGCTTGACCCCACCGACAAACGAAAAGAACCATATATAGATATTTCAAATTAGACAAAATTATGGCATCGCTCTCAGATAGATATATTTTGATAAGGAGAATTCCGTAATAATGGTGTCTTGACGGTAATGCAGTGTCGGAGCTGGGTCCGGAGGATTCGGGTCGTAATATCGTGGAAATAATCTTCAAATCAAGCTGGCTCAAGAAGGAAAACCCAGTATGCAAGATCGAACGGATATTAAAAGTCCACAACACCCAACGCACCATCCAACGGTTCGAGGACTGCCGAGACGCAGTGAAAATTCGTGCCAACAGCAACACCAAGAAAAACCCCAGGTGTGCCGCCGACGGGAATGAGCTGTTACGATTCCACTGCACGACCTTAATGTGCGCTCTCGGCGCACGCGGCGAGTCGAGCCTGTGCAGTTCAGTACCGAGCTGCGGCGTGTGCACTATCATCAGGCACGGTTTCCAAGGCCAGGGTGGTGGTGATGGGAAGGGGGTGCGCACTACGGCAAGCAGTGGTAGGGCCCACGACTGCTTGGGCAGTACAGATGTTCGTAGGGCAATGCTTGTGTGCCGTGTGATTGCAGGAAAGGTGAGGCGCATGGCGGATGATGTGCCGCCGGAAGAGGATGGCTTGCCCCTCGGCTCTTATGATTCAGAAGCTGGGTTGGTAGGAGTTTACTCGAATCTCGAGGAACTAGATGTTTATAATCCAAGGGCTATCCTTCCCTGCTTTGTAGTGATCTACAAAACTCTTGAATCTTAAGTTTTTGTAATTTGTGTTTTACTATCCATTATACTACTAATCCAAAGGTTAGCTAATCTCAGCTGATCTAATAATCTATGTTATGTATATATTCAAACTTTTCTATATGGTGTTCGAACCTCATTCCTCTACCCTATAATAAAAAAAAAGAAAAAAGAAAAAGAAAAAAGAAATAGTAACTCTAAATATTAATGGTTAGCAAACCTAAATTTTAATCACAAATTTGGTTATTAAATGATTTGTCAGTTGTACTACATTTCTTCGTATATGATATTATCAATAATTGTCACAAAGCTCTGGTACAAATATTAATGTATTTGTGAATTAAATTTGGAAAACATAGTATGACTCTGGTAGCTCCACTCCCTCGACTCTCTATCGCTCTATTGCTTTTTCTAAATGATCTTGCTCAACTGTTCAACTGGTAAAGAATTGCAGTTTGGGAGAGGGGGAGGGGGGTGGTTAAACCATGGATGTATATACTATTAATGTTATGTTAGTTGTACTAACCTTGACGACTACAAAATATATTTATGGTAACGAAGATTTTTATTCTATGGTACAAAATTCGAAGACAAGTGAAAGAGAAGTGGGTCAATTGTGCTATATTATAGGATCTTGCTTATTCCTCTTTCATTAAGACTCACTTAAACAAGGTTTTATTCATGGTAAATATGAAGGAGATGAAGGACGGGCACATGGGACCATCAATTGCAAAGTTTGGGAAACGACGTTAGTTTGACTTTGACCGAACATCAATTGCCTAGACCATCACCATGCCTACCTGAGTGACATAATTGCCCACACATGCATCTACAAATATTCAATATTTTCTACTCTTATATATATTTTATGAGAAATGTTAGGCACATTTTGAATTGAATTTGACATCCAATTTTAAATATATGTATTTTGTGTTATATAAGTGGTGTACAGAAAAATATAAAAAATTTACACAATACAAAATACATGTATTTAAAGTATAAAAGATGTCAAAATTTGTGCAAATTTCAAAATATACTTAACATTACTCATATTTTATTTGGGTCCATAGAATACGAAGGTTCATTGTTTCTAGCGTTTGGACTTTCGATCAAATTATTTTCTATTATTCGAATTCAGGGATTTTCACATCCAAGAGTGGTAATATGATATTGTGACATATCAATGAAAATAGGTCATTTATGATTTTTTTATACAAATAATATATACATTTATGTCACGTTGTCACTGAATACATTGCACTTGAAATCATAAAAAAATAGATACCTAATTTCATATGAAAGTTCATGTTGTCAGCCAACTAATCTCACTAGCATTTTGTTGATAACTGAGATTCTCGTGGAGCAAAATGCACGCGTTGACAGGTTGATGATTTGCCATTGTACCTAATCGAGGTGTCATTACAAGTTAAATAAAATGATTTTTGAGTATTTTTTATTTTTGGACCTAAGGATAGTTAAATTTAATATTTTCTTATGTTAATTGAGTACTAATATGAGTTGGAAGTCTTAATCTCTCATGTTTCTCTGAACGACATCTAGCATTTTGATAAAGCAGTGCTGGTAGAGGGGGTTATCCCTGTCTCCACAAAATAAAAAATAAAAAAGCAAAAAAAAGAAAAAGAAAAAAAGGAAAGTAAAAGAAAGACATCTTGCATTTTACCACTTGAGTTATGAAATTGAGCCTAATTTTATATAAATCCCCTTTCCATAAGGAATTATTCTCTGTGTTAACTTTTTTTTTTTTTTGGTCAAAGACTAAAAATTCATTAATGAAAATCAAATCTTACAAAGAAAATCACACAAACAACAAAATAAAAAAAAAAAAAAAAAAAAAAAAAAAAGAACAAGCAAAAGCAATACAACAAGGGTACAATAGATAAAGAAGCATAAGCGACCACAGAAACACTCTGTCAATTGCATGAGAAATCCACCACTGCGCCACAAGGACCGCCACATAGAGAGATTCGGAACTCAGGACAACTTCAGACTTGCAGATAATAGAGACCACCCAAAGAAAGAAGATGACACAAAGTCAAGCGCAAACAAGTGAAGAAGCTTCACCAAAGGGGGCAACTGAAGTTGCTTGAAAAGCTTCCATGATAGCAAAAAATGTACTATCAAAAGCAACACAGTTGTAGAAGAGAGCTCCAAAGCCACCAATCATACAAAAAGCCAATCTATTGTTGCAAGACTGGTATGGGCAATACCATCTTGAACCCCCTAGGAGAAACCATGCGAGATTTGGAAAAGTGAAGCGCAAACAAGTGAAGATGACACAAAGTTAAGCGCAAACAAGTGAAGAAGCTTCACCAAAGGGGGCAACTGAAGTTGCTTGAAAAGCTTCCATGATAGCAAAAAATGTACTATCAAAAGCAACACAGCTGTAGAAGAGAGCTCCAAAGCCACCAATCATACAAAAAGCCAATCTATTGTTGCAAGACTGGTATGGGCAATACCATCTTGAACCCCCTAGGAGAAGCCATGCGAGATTTGAAAAATAACCTTCACAAAGGAAGGAGAAAAGCTTCACAGAGAAAACGGAGGAGCCAAAGAGGCCCTTATTTGAACTGGGACAAAACATGGCACGAAGAGGGCGAGCGATAGAGAGAGGGGGAGGCTACCAAACCAGAGAAGTGGGGGGGGGGGAGAGGGAAGAAGTTGCGGCTAGGGCAAAAAAATAAAACCCAATCCTTGCTATGTGATGTCTAGTGACAATTTTGGCATTTACTAAAAATTAATTGCACATTTGTAGATGATTATCTTCAAGTATGACCTAGAGTATTTAAAGGCCCGAGACGACCTTCTAAAAGGGAGGTCCATATATAGGGGTTTGCCCCCGAAAAAATAAATTAGGGGTTTATTTAGGAACAATATTACTTTTTGGGGTTTATTTATCAATAAGGTATTGTGTCAAATTGAGTTTGTGGTCTATTTATCAATAATGTATGTTATCAAATTGAGTTTGGAAAACTTAATTGGAGTGAGCTGACTACATTTGGGCTAAACTATCACATGTACTAAAAAAAATTCAAATTTTGGGGCGACTCAACTCCCCCTCGGGCTAGGGATGGCCATGGGTTGGTTTGGGATAGGCCGAGTTGGGACCGGACCTACACTAGATACTAAGTGAACTTACCTTTACCCAAGCCCGTCCCATCTCTATGGCGGGTCTAGAGATAATTTCCCAAGCCCGGCTCTAAACAAAATCTCAAATCCCAAGCTCGGTCCGACCTGCCCATTGATATTAATTTTATTTTTTTTATGGACTTACAAAAAAAAAATAAAACATTTTGTCATATATAGTGTTTAAAAATATTGTTAACACACAAAATTAACAAAAAAACAATAAAAACTCTTGTAATATCTTATGTATTACTGATGATGCCAGAATTTGGTAAGAGTAAAGTAAAGCAATTTAAGAAGAGAGAGAATGAGAGACTATTTTTTGTATGTGGTTCGGCCCTATTAATGAAGGTACCTACGTCCACGGGTGTGTCTGAGCACGTTCACTAGCAGATCACCGGCGGGCCAGGTGAGCCAACAAAGAGGGGCGGCAGTACCAATAATACCGGCCGGGTGTATGCGTATAATGGTGAATTTTCTAGAGGTGCTGTGTAGACTTAGAAGTTGGTCGCCTCTTCAATGGGGGGTGAGAGGTCTCTTTTATAGATGTAAGAGACCTACTCATACATGGATAAGGAAATATAATCCTATTGATATAAATTGGCATTAATTATGGGGATTTCCTAATTGGATTAGGAAATAGTGTGCACTTTCCATTAGTCTTCTAGCTTGAGTAGGAAACTACCCGTAATGCTCGGGATCACACCTGTGGGTCCAGATGAGCTGTTCCCACGGTGGGATGTGCCTGTGCACTTTTCCCGACCTGTTGGCCGGATCATGAATGAACCGCTCGGGATGATGAGTAGACTAAACCGCTCGGGCTGATGCTTCTGAGGAGTTGTGCATGATTTGCCCGGGGCATGGACTAGCTGCTGATTTGAACCGTTCGGTCATAAGATATAGCCAATTTTGGGCGTATCAGCTGGCCCCCATTTCCAAGATTGGCCATATTCTATATCGGGGCAAGTTTGGAAATCAGTTTGATGTTACTTGCCGCTGTCTGAGTGCTTATGGAAGCTGCCTCGGGGCTTCTGAGCCTGGTGAGTCCTCGGAAACTGGCTGAGAGTTGAGACCCAACCTAGCTCTGGACCTTTAAGTGCTCGGGAACTGACCGGGAGTTGAAACCCGACCTAATTTAGAGTCTTTGAGTGCTCGGGAAGTGACCGAGAGTTGAGACTCGGCTTACTTCGGAGTCTTTTTTGCTTGAGTTAGCTCCCAGGATGGTTATCTTCTGCCCGTAAACCTTCGTCATGACCCGGCCAACAGGTCGGGAAAAGCGCAAAGGCACATCCCACCGCGGGAACAGCTCATCTGGGCCCACAGCCGTGATCCCGAGCATTACGGGTAGTTTTCTACTCAAGCTAGAAGACTAATGGAAAGTGCACACTATTTTCTAATCCAATTAGGAAATCCCCATAATTAATGCCAATTTATATCAATAGGATTATATTTCCTTATCCATGTATGTGTAGGTCTCTTACATATATAAAAGAGACCTCTTACCCCCCATTGAAGAGGCGACCAACTTCTAAGTCTACACAGCACCTCTAGAAAATTCACCATTATAGGCATACACCCAGCCGGTATTACTGGTAGTGCCGCCCCTCTTTGTTGGCTCACCAGGCTCGCCGGTGATCTGCTAGTGAACGTGCTCAGACACACCCGTGGACGTAGGTACCTTCATTAACAGGGCCGAACCACATACAAAAAATAGTCTCTCATTCTTTCTCTTCATAAATTGCTTTACTTTACTCTTACCAAATTCTGGCATCATCAGTTTGGCGCCGTCTGTGGGAAACGACAAGTCTTTTCATCAACAAATTTCTCAACTGATCATCATGCCATCGAAGAAGAGTAAGAAGGCTGACCAGCAGCCCAACCGGGATGTTCCTCCGGCCCCGGCACCGGCTGCGGCAGTCATGACATCTGAGCAGATCACCGCAACCCTCATACAACTCCTGTAGGGACAACGTCAAATCCAACAGCAGATCAAAGCCCTGCTAGCCCATCAAAACAATCCTCCAGTGGCCGGGAAATGACCCGGGAATGTTGCGTACGGTCGGGAACCGATCTTGACCAGACAATGGGCCCGAGCCAACCCGTCCTGTATTGAGGATGCCAGAGACATCAACAGTGGGCGTGCTACCCGAGAGGAAAGGCAGGGGCATATGGCCCGGGAATCAGTCCAAGGTCACTCGGTCAAGAGCCGAGTTGTCCCTAGGCGAACGGTTACCCGGAGTCATAGCCGAGCCCAATCCCAGAGTATCGCACCCCGCCATGAAGAAGCCTTTTCCACCAACCCGACCGGTTCCTCAGATACCAGGAGTGGAAGCCCGAATCAAGCACTTACAGAAGCAGATCGACGGAGTGGCCAAAAGGCTTGGTTAAAATTGTGTTCCGAATCAAGCCAATACCGAGACAGAGTCACCATTCTCCAGCCAGATCACGAGGTTTTCTATCCCGTACGAATTTAAGCAGCCTCGGCTAGATTCATACAACGGCTCGGGAAGCTCGATCGACCACGTCCGGACCTATAAGGCTCCGATGGCCCTAGCCACCAACTCCGATGAACTACACTGTCTAGCCTTCCCCAGTACTTTGAAAGGCCCGGTCATGCAGTGATTCTACTCCTTGGAGCCCCGATCGGTCTGCAGTTTCGAACAACTCAGCAAGCAATTCATCAACCAGTTCGCCGGTATGCATGAGCGGCCAAAGCCAGACATGCAGCTACTGACGGTCAGACAACGGAATAATGAGTCCCTCAAGGAGTTCACTGACCGGTTCAACCAACTGAAGCTTCAAATCCACAATGAGACAATCGCCATCATAGCCTTCTGCTCGGGAGTTCAACACACCAAGTGCGCCGCGTCGTTCCACAGAAACCGACCGGAAACTTTGGTTGAGCTCTCTGAGTGGGTTGGAAAATACATTGACACTGAAGAGTTTCTGAAGACCAAAGGCACCGGGCTTGAAAGCAACGAGTCTTCCAGAAGTAAGCGAAAGCGAGATCAGCCCGGGAGTTCTGACAGTTCCTTCAGCTCACAGCAGGCAGGGTCCGGCAGTCCCGACCCGACCTCCAGTTCGCAGTGGTCTGAGTTCGATAGCCCCGGTCTGAGTTCGATAGCCCCGGCCCGATCTCCAGTTCACATCGGTCAGGATCAAGCAGTTCCAATTTTGCCTCCAGAACAGAGAAGTCTGGACCCCGATGATCCTTATCCGACCTCCTGTCTCCATCGGTCTAGAAGAGCCCGACTACAGTGGTACTTGCTTGATCACCACATGAGGCTCCACCGATTGTCAAAGAACTCATACAAAGACCTCGGATCTAACCCCGAGGCATACAAAGACCTCGGGCCTAACCCCGAGGCACGAAGAAGACCTCGAGCTCCGAACTCAGGCACTAAAAAGACCTCGGACTCCGAACCCAGGCACCAAAGACCTCGGGGTCACGCAAGAGGCACCGACTTCGCTTAGGTCCAACCGACGATGGAGGTAAACCCCCTAGGTGGCTGATGATGGCAAGCTTCAAAAGACCCTGCAACCACCATGTTCCAGGTCGGTTACCTACAGATCATAGCCTCTGTAAGACCCTCGTCTTAGCGAAAGCTTGGGGGGCAAGATGGTGTAGTGAACTAAACAGGTAATCACACCGGGTATTTACAGGCCTCGCGGATAACCAAGTCAAATTCTTGGACAACCCGAGCACCTACAGTACTCAAAGGCATTAACTCCACTTAGGTCCAGACCGACGATAGAGGTGACTAAAATCTCTTAGGTTGACCGACGATAGAGGAGCAAAAGGACCCTAAAGCAACGTGATTTAGGTCGGCTCCACCAACATGGTCAAGCTCTTCTCCCAACAGTCTTGACGAAGGCTGGCCGGGCGGAAGACAACCATCCTGGGGAGTTAACATAAAAAAAAGGACCCTAGAGCAATACGCTTTAGGTCGGCTTTTCCAACATGATAAAATCCTTCTACCCACAGCCTTGATGAAGGTTTACGGGCAGAAGATAACCATCCTGGGAGCTAACTCAAGCAAAAAAGACTCCGAAGTAAGCCGAGTCTCAACTCTCGGTCACTTCCCGAGCACTCAAAGACTCCGAATTAGGCCAGGTCTCAACTCCCGGTCAGTTCCCGAGCACTTAAAGGTCCAGAGCTAGGTTGGGTCTCAACTCTCAGCTAGTTTTCGAGGACTCACCAGGCTCAGAAGCCCTGAGGCAGCTTCCATAAGCACTCAGACAGCGGCAAGTAACATCAAACTGATTTCCAAACTTGCCCCGATATAGCATCTGGCCAATCTTGGAAATGGGGGGCAGCTGATACGCCCAAAATTGGCTCTATCTTATGACCGAGCGGTTCAAATCAGCAGCTAGTCCATGCCCCGGGCAAATCATGCACAACTCCTCAGAAGCATCAGCCCGAGCGGTTTAGTCTACTCATCATCCCGAGCGGTTCATTCATGACCCGGCCAACAGGTCGGGAAAAACGCACAGGCACATCCCACCGTGGGAACAGATTATCTGGCCCCACAGGCGTGATCCCGAGCATTACGGGTAGTTTCTACTCAAGCTAGAAGACTAATGGAAAGTGCACACTATTTCCTAATCCAATTAGGAAATCCCCATAATTAATGCCAATTTATATCAATAGGATTATATTTTCTTATCCATGTATGAGTAGGTCTCTTACATCTATAAAAGAGATCTCTCACCCCCCATTGAAGAGGCGACCAACTTCTAACTCTACACAGCACCTCTGGAAAATTCACCATTATACGCATACACCCGGCCGGTATTACTGGTAGTGTCGCCCCTCTTTGTTAGCTCACCAGGCCCGCCGGTGATCTGCTAGTGAACGTGCTTAGACACACCTATGGATGTAGGTACCTTCATTAACAGGGCCGAACCACATACAAAAAATAGTCTTTCATTCTCTCTCTTCTTAAATTGCTTTACTTTACTCTTACCAAATTCTGGCATCATCAATTATTATATTAATCTATATATTATTTAGTAATTTATATATATATATATATATACTAGTTGGAGCCCTGCACAACAATTGTGTCGTGTCGTGTGGTTGTTAAAAGTGTATAATAAGATGTTAAAATAGTTAAATATGAAATTGTAAGTGTAGCTATTTTATTTAAAACTCTTCCTGTAAAAGAAGTTGATAATTCTGACTATCTTGTAAATGAGTAGTAAATGTACCTAAAAAGCACCACTAAAAGTATATGACACAAGTAGGGTATTTCCTCTAATAAAGGACATGAATGTGTTTGTAGACCTTGATTGATATTCGAATGCAATCTATAAATCCTAAATTTGAGGGAGGAAGTTGACCAAAATGTAAACATTAGTGACCAATTCATAATAGCCACTAAAATAGCCACTTTATTTGAGATTTTAAATATCCCATAAATTAAATTTTAGAGAAGAAGTTGACCAAAATGTGAATATTAGTGACCAATTCCTAAATAGCCACTTTTTTTTAAAACTTTTTTTTAAAGTGAATAATTAATATCCCAAAACTTGCCGACCCAAATGCAATTACACATATTACAATATATGAATCCTAAATTTGAAGAAGAAGTTGACCAAATTATAAATATTAATGACCATCCTAAATAACTAATAAAATAGCCACTTTTTTTTGTGACTTTTTTGAAGTGAATAATAAATATCCAAAAAATTATTGACCCAAATGTAATTAGACACAAGATTGTTGATTGAAACCTCATTTGAGAGAAGAAGTTGATCAAATTGTAAATATTAGTGACCAATTCCTAAATAGCCACTAAAATAGCCACTTTTGTTGATTTTTTTTGAAGTGAATAATAAAAATCCCAAAAATTGTTGACCCAAATGTAATTAGACACAAGATTGTTGATTGAAAACTCATTATTATATTAAATAAAATTTCAAAAGCTTAGTTGAATGTAATTATTTGGCTAAAATGACAGATTTACCCTCACACAAATCAACATCCTTATGACGTATAGATAGATGTATTAGTAATTATGGTGTAGTAAATGGCAAAAGAGGAAGTTCATATTTTTTGACGTGCTAACTTAATCGTTCTTATAGTATAGTAGATTTACATTTATCACTAATACTCAGGCTGGGCCGGGCCAAATCGAGCCTTATTTGATATCAATGATATGTCTAAGTTCGGCCCTAAAATTGAGCGAACCTACAAAAAAAAAAAAAAAAAAAAAAAAAAAAAACCAAGTTCGCTTGTGCTGGCCAACCTCTTTACCCAAATCTGAAAAAAGTAGGGCCGAGCTGGGCGGACCGAGCGGGCCATTGGCCACCCCTACCTTAGGCCGACCCTGAATATCTTTCAAGAAATCGTAATCTTCTAAATCAAGGATTTTATTTATTATTACAAAACAGTAAAAAAATAAAATTAAACAATCCCCAAATAAAAATAATTTCTAAAAAATATATGTGGTTGGACTTAAAATTGTGTGTTATCTTTTTTGCTTTAGGAAAAAGAAGAAGAAGAAGTGAAGTGAAAAAGGGTAACATAAATTTTCTCGGGTAATTGTTGGGACACATCTAAAGACATAATTTTTGGGACACAATTTAAGTGATGTGTCTATCTCTCTCCTGTGAGAGATATAAATACATCTTTTGAATTATATCTCAAAAATTGTACCTTTAAATATGTCCCAATCTTTACTCAATTTTCTCCTGATGAAATGAGTAAAAATATTAACCTATGATTGGAGGTAGTTTCTCATAATGGTGAGATGTACTACTTATATTCACTCATTTATATGCATTAAAATACGAATAGTTTTACAATGACCTAACTGTAATACAAAATTTTCAAGTTTATAAAAGTTGAAAAAAGTTAAGTAATCATATGGTAGTGTTTTTGGGGCTTAATTACAATTTACACCCATATACAGTTATAATATACCCGTGTTTTCAATTGATTACATATTCTATTTTTTTTATTGTTCAATCGAATCCTTGAACTTCAAAATTTCATTCAATCAAATTCAACATCTGACCCCTTTGGCTTAAACTAACAAAAATTATCATGTGAGATTCACAAAATGCTTACCTATCATAGACTCACAGGCTAGGTTAAGACAAACAAAGGAGGTTGTGAATGGTGCAAAAAACCGCATTCATTCACATCCAAAATCGCGTTCAATTAGATCTGAAATCACATTCAATCGGATCTAAAACCGCATTCAATTAGATCCAAAATCGTACCATTTCTGTATCATTCACAGTTTACTTCGTTTGTCTTAACCTAACGTGTGACAAGTAAGCATTACGTGCAACTCATATGACAATTTTCATTGATTTAAGCCAACGTCGTCAATTTTTGGGTCTAATTGAATGAATTTTTGAAATTCAAGAATTCGCTTGAACAAAAAATAATATATGTATCTGTTTAGTTGGAAAATTTATAAGTGTGTGCGAGCGTGCCAGGCAAGCAAATTGCCAATGTGTAAATGTGATTATCCAAACTGCGCCTCACCAAGCAAATTGTGGTGACGTTCGATGCCTTAAACAAGACTTTAATCGTGTAAAGATGTAATTAATTGAAGCACTTCGAACTTATTCTAGGACAACTACTCCTAAATAAAACAGTAAAGCAAGCAATAAAGTAAGAAACTACTTTTATTAAATTAAACAGACTATAATTTAACCTTGAAGATGACTTCGAAGGTATTCTACTCCTAAAGTTAAGTATCTAGATAGAAATACAGTAAATGTATTAAGAGATATATATTGATGTTGATCCAAGGATCCCTTTTCGAACACAAACTCCTTCTATTTATAGACATCGAGACTTCTCAGTAACTTTGTTTGAATGTTCCATCCTCTTTTCAAACTGAAAACTGCTCTTACACCTGGTATATCCTCATGTTGACACCTGTCTTTTCAGTTATTTCACAATGACCAACACGTGTCCCCTAATAGTTGACAGAATAAACTCGCAAACTGTTATAACTGCTCCTGAGTTGCTTCTGATTTGGGCAATTTTACTACCACGTCTGATCCTACGTGGCACCTTTACATTGGCTGAATATTTTCATCACAAACATTACCCCCCACTCCATTTTTCTTTTGGTTCAAAAAAGATAATGGTGATCACGACTAGACCATGTTATGCAATTGAAACCTTTCATGCAACCTTCTCATCGTGATTTAAAAGATCCAATCTTTCACTTATTTTCACATAGACTGTTACATCTGCCTTAATCCTTGGATCCCCAACTCTATTTGTCACTTCAAATCTACTTTGTTACTCATGTCTTCTTCTCAATCTTCGTTCGATGTTAGTGATAGCTTTCCTTTAGACCTTCCTAAAGAAGTAATGCTGTCAACTAAATGTCCTGAAATTCTTCCCCGAACTAATTGGGATGCTCTTGATGTTCCTCCTGAACCTTTTACTTATTCGAAGTGGGAAAAATGGCATACTATGCTAAACCGACCAAGTGCTTCTTCATCAGGACAAAGTTCGACTTCGATCCCTTTAAAATCAATTTACAATAATCAAACCTTCCCACCTGCTTGGGAACAACCTATTTCCCATGGTGAATGTAACACCCTGTATTTCTTTTCCATTAATAAATGTTTATTTCAATTTAATTTCTATTCAAAATATTTATCTGGGGTCAAAATGTAATTTCCATAAATATAGAAAATATTTTCTATGGTTTCAAAATCGATATCTATATTTTTGTATAAACCGGGAATTTATTTCCTACGCTAATATAATTTTCTGTATTTTTATATCAACCGTAAAATACCAGTTTTGATTTAAAGTTGCGGTTATACCGCGTCTTGGGTGAGGGAGCACATGAGCTCAACCCCACCGTGCGATTTCCGTGGCTTTCTTGGAGCCTACACATATTTCAGTATATATGTTTATACGTATCTCTCATTCTCTCCCTCACAAACTCTCTGCATCTCTCAATTCTCTCCCAATTCTCTCAACTCTCTCAAAGAACACACACACACACACATATACATATTATATATTATATACATACACACATACATAGTTATATATATATATATCTCAAGATTAAAGAGAGAAATTGGAGGAGAAATTCTCAACGACGGAATCGACGGCGGAAATCCTCGGTCTCAAATTATCTGTCTATTTGCCCTCAGTGAGTATTATAAACTCACTCTCAACGTATATATATGTGGATATCAGTATATATAGATGTGTATATACATATATATGCATAAACACCATGAAAGCTTTGAATTAGAGTTTTTCCAAACTCAACCAAAATCAATTCCGTGAATTGATTTTGGAAGATCTTAGTCCCAATAAGCTATGGTTCGAATCCTACGGAGAAATTCATTCATATAGTGACGTATCGTTGATTTAAAGTTTTGTCACTCTAACTTTAATCACGAAAATCAAGTGATACAATCCGTATTAGTTAAAATTGATCGCGTATTCTTAATCTACGCGGAAAACCGAGGAGATCCATATATTACATGTCCTGGTACGAACAGAATCTGAAAATGGGTATAATTTCAGTTTGAAATCAGAAACAGGGGAAAAACGAAGAAGATGACATTCTGTGACAACTCGCGCGCGGGACCCGTTCTCCCCCTTCGCTTGCGCGACACCCGCTGCCCATTCGTGCGCGCGACTCGCTCGCGCGACCCATTCTCCGACTTCGCTAGCGCGACACCCGCTGCCCATTCGCGCGCGCGACCAGTTCGCGCGACCCGTTCTCTCCCTTCGCTCGCGCGACACCCGCTGCCCATTCGCGCGCGCGACCCGCTCGCTTGACCCGTTCTCCCCCTTCTCTTGCGCGACTCGCTCGCGCGACACCCGCTACCCATTCGCGCGCACGACCCGCTCGCGCGACCACCCATCCCCCCTTCGCTCGCGCGATCCGCTCGCGCGACCTGGGGTAGTTTGAGCAGTTTTTGTATTTCTTTATAAGGGACTGTTTGGAAAAGGTTTTGAAAGTTTTTAAAGAGCTGTTTGGAAAATATACTGTTTTAAAGGCTCACTGTTAGAAATTGGACTTATAAGAATGTTTAAGACCGAGATTTATGTTGAACGAGTATTCCGCTTGAGATTAATATCTGTTACTACAAACTGTGAACATTGACATACATATTAGGGTCGAGGTTGTGTCAACATGCATGTGTGTGAGAAAGCGTGAAAAGAGTAAAGAGTGGCGGTCTGGTGTGCGACCTCAATATCGATCGGATATTATTCCTGGTATTAGAAGCGACAGTGTTCTGTACGGCTTAGATATCGATCGGATATTATTCCTGGTATCTAGGGCGCTCATTTCGGATATCGATCGGATATTATTCCTGGTATCCGAAGCGATGGTATTGAGTTACGGCTTAGATATCGATCGGATATTATTCCTGGTATCTAAGGCGCTCGTTTCAGATATCGATCTGATATTATTCCTGGTATCCGAAGCGATGGTATTGAGTTACGGCTTAGATATCAATAGGATATTATTCCTGGTATCTAAGGCTCTCGTTTCAGATATCGATCGGATATTATTCCTGGTATCCGAAGTGATGGTATTGAGTTACGGCTTAGATATCGATCGGATATTATTCCTGGTATCTAAGGCGCTCGTTTCGGATATCGATCGGATATTATTCCTGGTATCCGAAACGATGGTATTGAGTGCGGCTTAGATATCGATAGGATATTATTCCTGGTATCTGAAGCAATGGTTTGGTGTGCTGTTTTGGATATCGATCGGATATTATTCCTGGTATCTGAGGTAATGGTTTTGTTGAATCGAGTTTGTTAAGAGAAAAGAGTCAGAAAGATGAGAGATTACATTGTTCATGTACGGTCGCATATTTATGGCTTACTTTATTTCCCCCGTTACTTATGTTGGAATTGGAACCTTGAATCTATTGCTTTTAAAGTTAAATTGCGCCGCTGTTTATTTGCTTATATATACATTGCGAGCACATGTTTATTTTTGCTCACCAGCTTGCATAAGCTGACGGCGTTGATGCGTCTTGGACTGTATGTCCAGATTTTCAGGGTCTGGAGTAGCCAGGGTATTTCGACTATGCTAGTTAGAGGCAGGGGACTTTCCAAGAGGCTGCTTTATATTTCCTATGTCTTTTTAATTTGGGTTGTAATAAACTAGTTTTAGACATTTGAATAAGGGCGTTTGTGCCTAAGACCTGAACTTATGTAATAGTTTAGTAAGTTTTAATTTCGGAGCTTATGTTTATTAGTATCCTTTCTTTTAGAAATGCTGTTAAGTTATTTTGTTGCAGGGACAATTGATCATACTCACTTGTCACGACCTACGAGTCCATAAAGGAAATTAAATGCTTTCATGTATTATGCTACGTCGGGGCGTGACAGTGAAGGGGTAGGATATTATAAAGGCATGCAGCTCGAAACCCCAATTACAATGCCTTCAGTTGTTCATCCAAACTTTGAATATCCTGAAGCTGAAGGTATCATTCGAAGTAGAGTCATAAAACCATACTATCCATTCTCTAATCAACTTTCTCGAGAACAAAATCTGTTGAATGCCTGGTTAATTTCCTCAACTAGTCCTCCTGGTGAGAGACTTCAAAGAGGTAATATCTTAATTCTTCAAGGCAGACCCCCTATTCATACATATGTAAGGGCATCTCATGAAAATTTTCTCATGAGCATTATTCCTCAGCTTTCCTTTCTAAATGCAAAATTTTCGAGAAAGATTATGAAGAGAGAGTACTTTTCTTTGACCATTCTGTACTAGGCTTTCCAGACACCAAAGTTCAAGTGGTGGATCCTACTGCAGATATCAATGATCCTTTTTTGAAATTAGACCAATTATGCAGACATGGCCCCATTTTCGAACATGTTCCACCCATTTGATCACCTTCTCCTTGCTTGATCATCCAAGCCCAAAGACTTCTGGTTGTGCCTTTTCCCATCTTCCCTTTTCAATTTTGCAAAATCCAAAGGCTCGAATCAACTTTGAATGGAGCTGTCAAATCTTATGTCATGAATGGAATATTTTGACACTTGTTCGAACCCAAATGGATTTCACCCTTCGAACCTTAGCCTCTCATATAAGATGGTATTCTCATCACCAAGAGAGTGTCCATCATCTAAATTATTTAATGGATCTTTATGAAAGTTTTAAGGAAATGCCCATTGCACTTCTCGATGAAGTTTCGGAGTTCAAGGAAAAATACATCTATGGTTGTGGAAGTTCTGATGAAGAAATTAATGTTTCTCATTACTTGAAACCTGACCTCAAAGGTTGAATTGCATATCTCAAAGAAGAAGCCAAGGCTGTTGGCATATCTTTTCGAGGCAAAACTTCATTAGCCAAAGAACTTCGAGGTCTTCGCAAAGCCTTGTTCAAGATCAATTTGCGGCTAAATCAGTATGAAGAACAACTCAAGAAGGCTTACATCACTCTTCGAAGCGAAGATAAATTAGCTCTACAAACCAGGAACCTATGCCTTGAAATAGAACTAAAAGCAGAGTACTTTGCCTATTATTGAGCTATGTCCCACAATTTAGTGACCTATGGATTTCCACACTTTTATCAATTATGTCTATGAATTGTAACTGCATTTTCCTTTCAATGTAATGAATTATGAAAAATTCATGTTTCCATTAATCAAACCAAACTAGTTCATTCTGAACCAATATGTCTCTTCCTTTGGTACAACGGTCCGAAAAAAGTAACCGAATCTAATGGCTATTTTTCAATAAATGTATCTCTTTCCAAACGTCACCAAAGGCTATGAATAGATAAGCAAAAGGAAAACAAACCTTCTGACTTCTACAAATTCGTTTTGCTTTCTATTTATTCACTTCACACTCTGCTTTCTCCACCTATTATTCTCTTTGCAATCTAATCACCTTATTTCTGAAAATGGAAAAATCTGGTGACAATACTCAACTTCAGAAAATCTGCGATGACTTTGAAAATATCATTAAGGATGAACAAGAGCGCTATTCGAAAGGGCAAGAAACTTCATTGATTCATGAGATTCTTGTTCCTATTATGTTTCCCAATCAAGAATCTTCTATTGCTGTAGGTCCTTGTCTGAGCACTCCCAGCCTTAAACTCCATGTCTACTACCCTAGATTAGGAGAGCAACGCTTGACTTATCAACAAGAGATCCCAATCCCCAAATTTGATTGGAAGTTTCGACACTGGCCTAAACCTGCAAAGGATTGGCCTGAATGGGTAGATAGGATCTTAGAGAACAAAAGAGAAATTCTGATCACCACAGGGATTTATCATGCTGTCAACCTTTCTAAATTTCCCATCGAATCCAGCCCTAACCTAATAGTTGGATCTCTATGTTTTTGGAACCCTATTTTTAACCATTTTCAATTTTGATTTGGTCCAATAGGTCCAACTGTCCTGAACATTTGTCACTTATTAGGGTTTTTATCTCATTGGGAAGATGCTCATCCTTATATGGCTGAATCTGATAGTCCCCCAATCAACACTGATTCCAAATCATTAGGATACACCAACTTCTTGACTACCCACAGAAAATCATCAGGAGCAGTGACAGACAAGGAATATTACTGCTTCCTTTTATATTGGCTTTCGAAGCATCTATTTTGCACTTCTTCTCAGAGGGTTGTCCTCGAATTTTCCAATATTGCCAGAGCTTTGGCTGCTGGTCGAAGATTATCCCTAGCCCCTTTTGTTCTAGGATCTCTCTACAGATCCTTTTCTAATTTGTGTCTCGACCCTTTCCTTCTTACTCAAGGTGGTCCTTTCTGGATTTTACAATTATGGTTATATGTTTATTTCCCAGAAATTCATAACTTAGGACCTCTATCCAATACTGTGGCATATGGGACCTTCTTTGCTTTATTGCCCAATGTTGAAAAGACTTTTAAAGAATCCCTCTCCTTCTTTTTTAATCTTCCTGCAATAAGGCCAAACAAATTGTTCCAACCATTCACTATCCTCTATAATTCTGAAGATAAAAATCCTCTCTCTCCTCATTGGCTTTGTCAGATATTGGACAGAGTTGGACAGAGCAGCAAGTGCACTTGAACTAAAAGCTGCATGGGGAAGCTTCCTGATCAGTAGGGATTTGTTCTTTGGGAATGTTCTTAGCATCAAGTCTCAGGGTGAACTCTATCTTCCCAATCAGTTTTTGGGGCAATTTGGGCTCACACAGTCAATCCCTTTCCCAATCAGGAGTCAGGCCAACATACTTATGGCTTACAAAACTCATTCAAAGGTACCAGAATCAGTGATAACTGCTGCCTTGGCAGTTTATCAGAACAAAGTTACTAACTTGGAGTTTACTTCTCTGCCAGTTTATACAACTTGCACTCCTGCCTTTTCGAGTTGGTAGGAAAACTTGATGTCAGTGGAGATGGACAAGTGTCAACTTTTGAGGCATATTGATTCGAAGCAAACAAGTAATCAAAATTCTAATTCAATATTCTTCCTCTTAAGTGATAAAAAAAATTAATGTTATTTGAATTTTATAACACAAGGGTGGCAAACTGGCAATTGGAGAGGGCTCTTCACCAACAACCAGAGCTTCGAAGGCCAAACCAAACGTTCCAATCCCTTCAAAGACCTCTAAAACTTCAATTCCTGCTCCACCACTCTCGAAGCCAAAAAGGAAATTGGTCCTTCCAGCAGAGAGCTCTCCTCCCTCATCAGAGAATGTTGAGTCTGAAGAAGAAAAAGAAGATGTTAGTCCTGTCCCTGTCTTATCTCGAAAGAAAAAGGCCAAGATAACAGTTGAACCATCTGGTGGTTCAAAACTCATCAAAGAAGTTCCTATTCCAGCAGTTCCTCTTTCGAAGGTGGAACCTGAACTTGAATTATCCCAAACCACTCCAGAACCATCATTTTAAAGCTCTGACATTCCAGAAGTTCAAAAATCTTCTCCATCCAAAACTCAACCTCCATTACTTGAATATCAACCAGCAGTAAGTTATTTAAACTTTTCTGGTATTGTTGTTTGTTTGTTTTTTTTTTTTTTTTATAAACACAATTTAATAAAATGTTCATCCTTTGTTGACCAGACTGAATCTGTTCCTGAGACTGAAGCTGGTCCTTCAAAAGTCAGCACCAGTCCTGACCCTAAAGCTGCCTCAACTTCCACTTCGACTGACCCACAACCCATTCCCGGTGTTTCAAGTTATGGGGAATTTCACATATCCCTTCCTCCCAATCTGACTCCTGAAGAGACATCATATTTCAAAGATGGTCTGAAGTCTATTTTAAAGATGGGAGACTCTACTGCGACCAATGTCCAGGAATTTTTCCAACAGATGACAGGTCAAAGCAAGCCAAAGATACCTTCCATAGACCCAGTAGTTGCACTTGCTACATTGAGGCTATTCAGTAAAGTCTCTTTTCGAAGTGTTCGAGGACAAAGAAGTGCAAAGGGCTATGAAAATTTTGTGCCAGTTCATGTTGGACAGCTCAGCCATAATTGTTCCTGACAAGGAAACCATCTCTGCATTAATGTCCACCTTTAATTTTGACTGCTTTTTACTAGAAAAGGTCATTGAAGAGAGGAAAAAACTGGAGGTTGACATGGAATATACAACAGAGAAGACTCTCGAGATGGACCAATTGTTAGCAGAATTTGGTGAAAATAACACTGCAATTGAAAAACTTTCTGGCAAAGTAGATAAACTTAAAAAGAAGCTTGAACTTGCAGAAGCTGAACTGGCCAGGTTGAAGGTGAAACAAGGGAATGCTGAAACAAAGCTACTGGCTCTGAAGACAGAAATTGAATCGAAGCTTTTGAAGAACCAAGAATCAATTTCAAGGCAAAAATTCATTCTTAGCCAATTAAAATTGTATACTAGGTCTTGGGACAATTTTAGGTTGAAGGCCCAATTTATAAGTAAATTGGTATGAAAGATTGTACCAGTAAAACTCTGCAGTGTATCAACCTTTGGTCTTTGTAATTTAACTATAAATGTGAAATACATATTCTTGTCTTGAATGCTGCACTTCTTATTCTAAACTTCTTGTTTCCCAAATTGTGGGATAATACTGTTTAAGAAACCTACCATTGATTTTTCTAACATGGACAAAACCATTCAAAATTTTCAAATGGTAAAATCCACCTTTAAAAACCTTGTGGATCTGAAATGGACCTTCCCACTTAGGGGACCATTTTCCATATTTTGGATCTTTAGATCCAATAGGCAATATTATTTTCCAAATCAAATCTCCTTCATCAAAGGTTCTTGGTTGCACTTTCTTATTATATCCCTTTGATACTATTCTTTTCTGTATCAAGATATTATTGAGAGCTTTGATTCTTTCTTCATCAATGTCTTCTAATTCCATAGCCATTGATGTTTGGTAATCATCCAAAGATAATTGATTTTGTTTCATAACTCGAAGAGAATTAACTTTTATCTCAATAGGCAAGACTGCCTCATGTCCAAAAGTTAAAGCATAAGGAGACACACCTGTACTTGTTCGCTTTGAAGTCCTATATGCCCATAAAACTTCTGGCAAAATCTCATGCCATATCCTTGGATTATTTTTTTTTATGACTTTAGCCATATTTTCCTTTATGACCTTGTTGGTGGCTTCAGCCTGTCCATTCGATTGAGCATAATATGGGGTTGATTTTGACATTGTGATTCCCAATTTATTAGCAAATGCAACCACATCTCCTTCAAATATAGATGCATTGTCAGATACAATGGTTTGAGGAATACCAAATCTGTAAATTATATTTTTTAGGAATTTTACAACCATTGTTTGAGTCACAGTCTGCATAGGTTCTGCTTCTACCCATTTAGTAAAATAATCTGTGGCTAAAATAATAAATCCATGACCCTTCGAAGAATGAGGACTGATTTTTCCTATTACATCTATGGCCCAACCTCTAAAAGGCCAGGGTTTTACCACATATTGAAGATTCACAGTGGACAAATGTTTCAAAGGACCATGCTTTTGACATTCTTGACATCTTTTGGCAAACTCAATACAATCTTTTAAAATACTTGGCCAATAAATGTTATGCCTTCGAAGTAACCATCTCATTTTAACTCCAGACTGATGAGCTCCACATAATCCTTCATGAATTTGAGCTATAGCTTCTATTCCTTCGAGGTTACTCAAACATTCCAGTAATAATCCATCACTTCCTCTTTTGAATAATTTCCCACTGTATAAGATGTAATTGACAGATTTCAATCTTATACTTCGATTAGCATTTTCATTAAACCCTGAAAGATAATCTATGATTGGCTTCCTCCAATCATCATGAATCTCTATATTTGAAATATCAACAGAAGATAATCTATCCACTAAAATTGGTAATAATTTCCTATAAGTAACTTGTTCCATCTTGATATTTTCAACATTTGTTCTGAATCCAGAGGCCTTCTGGGCCACATCATTACCTTCTTCATTAAAACTTCTAGGAACATGTAGAAGGTTCACATTATCGAATTTGGATAATAAATCCATTGTAGTGTCATAATATATCTTCAATGTATTGCTCATACATTTGTATGTCCCATTCATATGATTTATAACCAACTGGGAATCTCCAAATATATCTACAAATGTAGCTTCAAACTCCAACAAGGTCTTAAGACCCATTATTAAAGCTTCATACTCAACTTGATTGTTGGTACATTGATTCGAATCTAATTTGTAACCATATTTTGTTTTGATCTTCTCAGGTGATTCAATGACAAACCAATACCTGCAGCAAATTCAGTTTTTGAACCATCAAATCATAATCTCCATGGACTAATGGTTATTTGTCCAATTTCATAATCTTCCTCTATTTCGAGGCAATTTGGATGGTCAGCCAAAAAATCTGCTAAAGCTTGGCCCTTTACTGCTTTTTGTGGAACATAAAGCAAACAAAATTCTGACAAAGCCAGAATCCATTTACCAATTCTATTTCTCAGAATAGGTCGAGTCAACATATATTTAATTAAATCAAACTTGGCAATCACATAAACTTCAGTAGGAAGAAGATAATATCTTAATTTCATAACTGCGAAATACAAAGGCAAACAAAGTTTTTGCATAAAGGAATATTTGCATTCAACAGAATTTAAAAACCTACTAAGGTAATACACAGCTTGCTCTTTCTTATCATCATTATCCTGGGCTAATAAAACCCCAATCGATGCTTCTGCTGCTGAGATATATAACTTCATAGGTCTATCTTTCCTTGGAGGCATTAACACTGGTGGCTTCACCAAATAGTCCTTCAAGGCTTGAAAGGCAATCTGATGTTTATCTTCCCAGTTCAATTCCTCATGATCCTTTAATTTCAATAAAGGAGAAAAAATCAAAGTTTTTCCAGCAGTATTAGAAATAAACCTTCGAATGAAATTGACTTGTCCTAAGAATCTTTGCAATTCTTTTTTGGTCGAAGGGGGTTTACTTCGAATAATTGCTTGTGCCTTATTCTTATCCACTTGAATTCCCTTTTCATGTACCAAATATCCTAGAAAATTTCCAGTACTAACTCCAAAGGCACATTTTACTGGATTTAACTTAAGCTTAAAAAATCTCATTCTTTTGAATGTTGACTTCATCTGTATAAGATGATCATTGAATGTTTTTGATTTAACAATTATATCATCTATATAACATTCTAAAAATATTCCAATCATGTCATGGAAAATAGCATTCATGAGTCTTTGATAAGTAGCCCCTGCATTTTTCAAACCAAAAGGCATTTATACCCATTCGAAGGTACCTATACTACCTGGACACCTAAATGCAGTCTTATGAATGTCTTCCTCAGCAATACATATTTGATTATATCTTGAGTGACCATCCATCATAGACATTATAGTATTTCCAGCAGATCTATCAATTAATAAATCAACTATTGGCATAGGATATTCATCTTTAGGTGTGGCTAAATTAAGATTTCTATAATCAATACAAACTCTTAATTTACCATTTTTTTTATAACTGGAACAACATTCGAAAGCCATTCAACATACCTAGCTGTTCTAATGAATCCTGCTTTGAGCAATCTTTCGATCTCTTCTTTAATCTTCATAGTGACCTCTGGAGTCATCCTTCGAGGTTGTTGCTTTACTGGTTTGTAGCCAGCATTGATAGGCAACCTATGCTCTACTAAGCTTCTTTCGAGTCCTGGCAATTCATCATAATCCCAAGCAAAACAATCTTGAAATTCTTTTAATAACTCGACCAATTTATGCTGGTCACACTTCCCAAGTTTGGAACTTAAGTAAGTAACTCTTTTTTGTTGATCTGATCCTAAATTGACTTCTAATAGAGAATCCTGTGATACTTCTTGTATTGAATTTTCTGGCAATACGGACAATTCTTCCTGGCCAACATCCTTTAATTCTTGTGAATCTTCCTCGAAAATATAGTCTGACCAATTTATGGTCAAATCTTTCTTAATTCTTGACTCTAAATCTGCTATCATTAGCTTTTGTAAGACCAGTCGAATGGTCTCTTCTACATCTTCCATTTCTATAGGTGTTTGAATCATTAAACCATTTTATCATCACATAATGGTTCCAAAGAACCAAATGGCATTTCAGCCAAAATGTCCCAATTTTTTTTTGGAGATTCATCTTCGGACTCTTTAAGGTCAATTGGCTTAACATTATCTTGATATAATTGAGCTTCGACACAATTGGAACTTGTATGAAAAGGCTGAACATCAGCCCTCACTGTTTCGACTTCACAATTTTTCTTCACAAGCAACAATTTTTGATGCATTGAAGAAGGAACACATTTATTAGCATGAATCCAATATCTTTCCAATAAGGCATGATAATTAGGATTAGCATCTACCACAAAGAAAGCAGTTTTGGACTTGTTCGAACCTACTATATATGGTTTCAATGGGTATTACTCCTTTGATGTTTTTCTTATCACCAGTAAATCCTGATATCATAATGTGAGTTTGTATCAATTTTGCATTTTGTTTATTGATCTTTCTTAAAGTTTTATGAGGAATAATGTTGACAGCAGCACCATTATCAATCAATATCTTGTTTAAAATAACACCATTTAAACAAACCTTTATATATATTGGCTTAAGATGCTTTGTCATTTCTGTCGATGGCTCTTCGAATGAATAAACAAAATTACAATCATTAAAAACAAACTCAGGAAGATTTACCTTAGAGACATCCTCAGTAGATACTTCCAATCCCATTTCTTCATTTATCTGTTGATCTTCTGTTGCTTCGAAATTTTTTGGTAACATGAATGTGGCAGTGTTAACTTCCATTTGTTTTGGTAATGTGCCAAACTGAATAAGCATATTTTCAACTTTGGTAGTTTTATCTTCAAGTTTTATTTCAACATTTCCCAATTCTTGGGATTCTACCACTGTCATTGCTTCATCCCCATCATCAATACTCATTGCCTTTTCCAATTCTAATACTTTGGCTTTAATAATGCTTTCCTCCGACATAGTATCAGAATCAACCTTTGCATTTCGATCAAACCTGGGATTAGGCCTCGAAATGTCACTAAAATCCCTTTTAATTTCATTTCCTAACTCTTGACTTTGAGCCTGCATATTAAAAAATTCTTTCCACATAGTGAACTTCCTCTGCAATCTCCTTTGCTGAGTCCTATTTATCATAGGGACCATATTCTGGCTTTTTTCCTTGGGATGTTGCAGCACATGTCATGTATTCTTTTCAACATGAGGAGGTTTAATCATCCTATTTTTGTTTTGAGGGCCTTGTTGTTCCATCATATTTTTGACTCTATCATCTTGCAAAACAAACCAATTTGGTACCCCTGATACCAATGTAGATTCACATGATTGTGATGTCTCACCAACTTCTGGTGATTCCTTCAAAGCATTCATGTCTAACTCAGCCTGCACCACATGTGCTGGTATCAATTTTGATGGAATGAATTGCGTTTGCCTTTCTCTCTGCATCTCATAATGTTTCTTTGGTACATGAAGGAATCCTGGCCTTATATATTGCATGTTCCTTGATGGTCGAACATAGTTACCAACATGGAAATTCTTTGAAAAATTGGTTCTAAAAGGAGGCATTGGATTTGAGGCATACTTTGCTGTCTTATGACCAGTATATGTTGATGCTTGATAAATTGGTCCTCTAAACTGGCCTCTTTCAACATTCATGATCGGTTGAAAAGGAGGTCCATATGAAGTACTCACCCTCTTATGCAACAAAGGCTGTTTATTTTTCCTGCCTGTTTTGACCCCAACCCTTTCATCATAGATTTCAGCATATCTTTTTCCACAACCAATGCATAAATTCTTTGCATATTCATGGTTGAAAACTGATAACTCAGGGTTTTCCTTGTCAGTTCTTCGAGTCTTTTCATCTAGTCTTCTGACTTTGCATTTTCTCTTTCTTTAACCAGAGTTTCGAAGGAAATGTCATGGACATTGATTGACACCTCTTGTACTGCTGGGAATGGATCTTCATGAACCCCCATTTGTTTTTCAGGGAATTTCAATTTCCCTTTCTTGATCAAATCTTGAATCCTGTCTCGAAAAACAGTACAATTATTAGTTGAATGAGTCCAAGAATTATGCCACTTGCAGTATTTCTTACTTTTTAATTCATTATTAGAAGGTAATTTTGTCCCATCAGACAATTTGATGATTTTCCCTTCCAATAGATGATCAAATATCTCATCCAATTTATAAACATCGAATGAATATTTTTTGAATGATCCTTTAGATTTGTACACCTCAGCAGAAACATTTTTCTTCACAAGACCCTTACATGTGAAAGGTTCTTTTCCTATTATTTCTGCAGCATCTATCTCATAATTAGGATCTTTATAATATGTTTTTATTGAAGAAGCATTCCTTTCATTTTCTTCTTCCAATAAAGCTTCGTATCTAAAGACTCGAGCAGTTAATTCAACAAGATCTCTAAACTCTAAAGCATCAAATTTCTTTCTAAGCCTAAATTCGAGGCCATTTTGGGCCAATTTAACAAATTCAGGTTCAGGTAAAATGATTTTACACTCTGTTCTAGCCCTTTTGAACCTATTTATGAATTGAGTAGCCTTCTCATCAGGCTTTTGACATAGTCTGGCCAAGTCAGCCATTGATACTTCTGGTTCTGTCTGAAAAAACTGAGTGTGGAAGGATTCTTCCATCTGTGCCCAATTATAAATCGAATTAGGAGCTAAATTAGTAAACCAAGTGAATGCAGTATCTGTTAATGAACTAGGAACTAGGAAACAAACGAAGCCTAAGATATTCATTATTTCCTGCATCAGCACACTGACTGATGAATTTTGCTACATGTTCAACTGTAGATTGACTTTCATCTCCAGCAAACATTGCAAAGGTGGGGAATTTAAATCCCCTAGGGAATTCGATCCTATCAACCCAGTCAGGATAATGTTTTCTGTAAACTGGAGATTGTACCCCCCCGAGCTATGGGTCCACAAACCTCATGGATTAAATTAATCATGTCATTTCTATCAACCATATTAAATGGTTGTTGATGACCTGGTCGACCCAAAGGAGGGTTCATTGATTGTATTGGAGGTGGTTGAGGATTATTATCCATCCTCCTAGGATTTTCATTCCTTCGACCCACTCCTATTCCAGTAGGGTCTGGTTCGAATATAGGATTATGGTTTATTCTCCTATTCTGGCCTATTATGTTTTCTCTAGGCCTTGGTTCTTCGATATTTACTGATCTATAAACATAATCTTGACCACTCACATGGTTCCCTTACATCCCTTCAAATACTGGAAGAGTATTATTAGGAACATACATATAGAAACTTTCTTGTGAGTTAGGCCTAAAAGGAGGCCCATTTGCATTTGCATGAATCATAGGATTTGGTTGAAACAAGCCATAGGGATGACCTTTTTCATTCTGTCGAATCATAGAAGGATTTCCATTTGGTACCATTACTGGTGTAAATTGTGGTATACTATTGTTAAGGGAAGTGATCAGAACATTAACATTCTGGATCATATTTCCCAAATGATCGAATATTGGTGTCAATTGATTCACCAAATCATGTTGACTTTCTGAACCAACATTCCCATTATTCGGAATTGGATTTAAGTTTTCAACTCCTATTTCTGGGTTTTCATTGGTTGCATGATTCCCAGTATTGCTACTCTGAGGATCTTGGTGTGGAGAACCACTAGTTTCAGCAATATTAACACCAACATTGGCGTTATCAACAGACCTATTACTTCGAAGGTTTCTGTTTGCCATCCTTTGACACTAAGGCTTAGTTTGGCCCCCATGTGGCTTTTTAAAAGGAGCTTATGAAATTTACTACTAAGTTGTTTGATAATTTTGTACTAGTGACACACTACTCTTCAAAAATATATCATGAAACCAAAAAGCCACCTTGAGCTTTTAAAAGCTCCATTCTAGAGCTTTTAAAAGCTCCCCCAAAAAAGCCCTAAGTTCAATTTTTACAAAGCGCATAAACTAGTTACCAAATGAATTAACATGAAATTATGCTTTAAAAAAGGAGAAGCACCAAAAGGGGGGCCAAACTAAGCCTAAGTGTCCCACTGGGCATGCCAAAAATGTTTGGTTGGAAAATTTATAAGTGTGTGCGAGCGTACCAGGCAAGCAAATTGCCAATGTGTAAATGTGATTATCCAAACTGTGCCTCACCAAGCAAATTGTGGTGACGTTCGATGCCTTAAATAGGACTTTAATCGTGTAAAGATGTAATTAATTGAAGCACTTCGAACTTATTCTAGGACAACTACTCCTAAATAAAACAGTAAAGCAAGCAATAAAGTAAGAAACTACTTTTATTAAATTAAACAAACTATAATCTAACCTTGAAGATGACTTCGAAGGTATTCTACTCCTAAAGTTAAGTATCTAGATAGAAATGCAGTAAGGCCTCGTTTGTTTGGCGGATAACTAAGAGGGATTGGACTATTTTAGTACAATCCATGGTTATACTGTGTTTGTTTGAGCTATTATAGTATTATTTAACTCTAGGTATTGTAATGTGTGGTTAAAATTAGTGCTCCCTAGGAAGGATAAAATAATACCAGGGGGGGTGTAGTATTAAAAATGCGGGTACAAGCTCTAAGTGGGATTGTAGGTTAAAAATACCATAATACCCTTGTCATATATATACCACTCTTTTCTTTACAATCTCCACATCCTTCACTTTTTTTAGGAACTCACGAGAGCAGAAATCCAGACAACAAAGAAGAGAAACTTCTCACTGACCAGACGACGGTGAAATCGTCACCGGCCGCAGTAGGCGACGCCGGCGAAACATCTCACTGAGCTCACTGTCACCACACAACGTTGATACCGAGGTATAGATTCGGTGTTCCTTTGTTGTTTTTGATTTCTTAAGTAGGGATTTCATAATCTAGGTTTTTTTTTGTAGATCTACAATATTTTTCTACACCCATCATTCATAACTCCATTTTTAGTTTGATCTATCACAGATCTAAGCATCAACCCTTTCTTTTTTCGATTTTAATTACCAGATCTATCACATATTTACAAATTTTCTTGAGTTTTTCTGGTTACATCTACAATGTTTTTGAGTTTTGTTGTTGGATCTACAATTTTTTTAGTGTTCTTAATTCCACCAATGATGTATGTACCTGAAACAGAATAGATATATACATATATATATATATATATACAGTCCGGATCTTAAGCGGACCTTAAAAAACGGACCTAAAAGACAGACTGTGTAAAAAGTGAGAATTTCTCACTTTTTTGTGAGAAATTCTCACATTTTCAAATTTCTCACTTTTTTGAATGTGTGAGAATTTCTCACTTTTTTGTGAGAAATTCTCACTTTTTACACAGTCCGTCTTTTTGGTCCGTTTTTTAGAGTCCGCTTAAGATCCGGACTGTATATATATATATATTCATGCCCCCAAATGGATTTCATTCAATCATCATGCTTGGTTTTCATAATTTCGAATTTGATTTTTCTTTTCAGTTTTTGATTTTATTCAATCATGCTTGGATGATTTTATTCAATCATCATGCTTGTTGTTGGATCTACAATTTTTTTCTTCAATATGTTGTCACTTGTCCTGAGAAGAAGGAAATAGGTACAAACTTTGCTCTGCTTTTGTGCCTATATATATGTGTGTGTGTGTGTGTATACATATATTACTGAGGAAAGGGAGGAATATATATACTTACCCACATATACAAATTGATTGCCTATGAAATTTACATTACGAAGTTTTGAAGATGCCATGGATCTATAACCACTAGAACATAAAAAAAATTTGAAAATGCTATGGATCTTATTATTGGTTGAACTTGTCTTGTTATTTTGAAAATTCTTGGTTGTGATAACCTTCTTAGAATGCTTTCCTCTAAGGCTCTAAATGAGAATAATTTGTTTGGCCTCCATAATAATTTGTTGTTTGAAGGGAGAAATCCAGGAATTCAATCTGGAAAAAATGTTTAAACTTTTTTCATTAGATCTGCAAAATTTTTTTTTTCATTGGATTGGTTGAGCAATGTGATAAGAAAGTTTTGGTTAGGAGTTGACTTGTTATGATGTATAAAAATGCAACTGTGTATGAGATGCAGATGAATGAACTTATGATGACAAGTGCTACATATGGAATCAGAAATTGAAAGCAAACAAGTACTCAGCAACCTTGTTTTGTTGATAATGATTCAATCTTCAAATTGAGTAAAATATAGCTTCCAATCCCATATCTTAGCCCCAATCATATGTGATTTGTTTTTTCTGAGTAGAATATATAGCTTGTTTTGCTTCCCAAATTTTGTATCTCAAATCGTTTCCAAACACATGTAACACATTTGTTTTGTTATTAAGTGCTGAAGCATTAACCTTCTTGCTTTTTAAAAGAAAAAAAAGAAAAAAAAGAAATGTTGTTAGTGTGATTTGTATTTTTGTTAGTATTATTTATTGCATTATCCCCTTTCCATGGAGGCGTCTTAAGTCAAGTGAGAGCTTTGTTTACACATTTGGATGCTTTGATTGTTGGGTAGCTTTTGATTCTGCTAGACCCATTGATAGTGTGACATTTTTTGTGATCTCAACTATGTTAGTTCAAATATGTGCTTAATATTTTGTTGTTTCTTGATATATGTAGCAAAGAATATTCATGGAGATAACTAAGCACATGATCAACCAGTTGAGCTTAGTGATGGTTACATTGACATCGTTCAAACATCTAACGAATGGACCGAGAAGATAGAGAATTTGGTTAATAATGGGAAACAGAGCAAGCACTTTGATTCGTGTTCTAGTAGAGTTTTTTTAATGATTTTTTGTTGTATTTTGTTAAACTTGGTTGTAATTTATTGACATTTGTTGTACTTTTATAAACTTATTTGTTGTAATTTACTAACATTGATTGTACTTTATTAAACTTTGCTTATGTTTGGAATTGGCTCTATGGTGATCTTTAAATCTTTCATGGTGATATTTGATAAATGTTTGTATTTGATGTTATAGAAAAATGGTCAATTTGGTTTTTTTTTTTTTTTTTTTTACAAAAAAGGTATTTATGGAAAGTTATAGATTAATCCAGGTTTATACCAAGGTCATCCAAACACAGTATTGGACTAACTGCATTTTATCCCTAGTGTAATCTAGCACGAACCAAACACAGTATAAAATTAATGCTGCACTGTTTTATCCCGTGGTTAGGTATCCCAGTATAAATTAACTACACTTTATACTATACCCCTTTATCCTATCCGGCAAACAAACGAGCCCTAAATGTATTAAGAGATATATATTGATGTTGATCCAAGGATCCCTTTTCAAACACAAACTCCTTCTATTTATAGACATCGAGACTTCTCAGTAACTTTATTTGAATGTTCCATCCTCTTTTCAAACTGAAAACTGCTCTTACACCTGGTATATCCTCATTACTATTAATGTATTGTGTTTTGATCAATAACCTAATGGTCAAAATGAAAACAAAAAACTATGAGTTATAGTAACACATATCTCTTAAGAGTTATAGTAAATATCTATGACAAGAGTGGTAGGGACTCTTCGCGATCCTGATATCAATTTTTAGTGTTATATCACTTAGACTCCTGATTTGGTCTCTTTTTTTTTTTTGGGGGGGGGGGGGGGGGGGGGGGGGGGGGGGGGGGGGGGGGGGGGGGGGAGCTCTATGATAGATCACTCACGGTTTTGTTTATTCCATACCAACAATAATATAGGTAACTTTTATTAGACCTATTCTAGGTAAGATATGCGTTCAAAAACTTCAGGAATCAATTTCAACTACTTGACGATTTGGTTACCCATGTAGAGTGCATTTTCTCACTCTTACTTTTTCACCACTACCATACTGATATGTGTCATATTCCATTCCCATTTTACCCATGTATGCTTTAGCAACACAATTATTGAATGTAAAACTTAATTGAGTATTTTTGCTTTATGAAAAGTTACTATTGTTATCTTTATTAACAATAATTCGTAAAATTGTTATTATTGTTTAAGTTCCACAAGAAAGATAAGAATTTAGACAGATTTAGCCTATGATAATAACCTAATTAAGTGGTTAAAATAAAAGTTTCAACATATATATATATATATATATTTTACAATGTGTTTGATAATATACCATTTAATTGAAAAGGCAGCCAAAAATCCACTAAAAACCTTAATTGAAAAAAATCGACTAGAAATAATCACTGAATGCATGCAGTCTATTTCAATAATTGAAACGCTGTTTTATGTACAACAAATTCATCAGCTTTAAATTTTCAGTACTTAAAATTCAACACTTAATTTTGAATTTTATCAAATGGACGCTTAGGCACTTCAATTTTTAGCTCATGAACAAAGGAAACCATTTCCTTTAATATTTTCATTTCTTTTCTATCCCTCAATACATGCACCAAATACAGCCTTAAAGTCTCTTTCAATATAGATTATCAATACATTCTCATAATTTAGGACTTTAAATTAAACTAAAACTGCTATCTTATTGATTTTTTTCTATTTTTGGTCTTAGTACATTATGTTTTCCCCCCCTTCTTCACTCATGTTTCTATATATTTTCTCTCTCTTTAGGTGAACTCCATGGATAAGCAAATACTTACAAAAATCAATTCGCTTAATTATAAGACTCTAAGAAAACCAGTGATAACTGACATATATAAAAATAAAAATTAAAAACGATTAGCAAGAAGGATTTTTACAAGAACAATTGTTTTTGCATTATAAAATATTTTTTTATATAATTCTTTCAATTAGTATTGACGTACAATAGAGACTTTCTAAAAAATTTTGGTTGACAATTTGAATAATTTTTAAGACATACAACACAGAGTTTGATCATCTTGAATGTGGAGGCCTCCCTAAATCCTTTTTGTAAGAATTATCAAAGTTTAACATATATATATATATATATATAATGTATAAGAAAGCTAGATCATGATCGATTTGTAACTTATTTCTAATTAGAACATATGAAATTTTGTAGTTCAATAAATGACTACACAAACTCCACGGTAAGTGAAATAACATATATGGTCATACAATAAACGAATAGGCATTATTAAATAATGAGCAAAGAAAATGGTATATTCTAAATATTGAAGATGTAAGAAAGAATTATTGCTAGGATTTGTGGTAAATAGCAACATAGAGAAATTATTATTGAACTAATAAACAAGTGGTATAAGAAGTATAATTCAATTGTATCTTTATTGTTTTTGTAGTAATATTAATTCTTCTTCTTCTTCTTTTTTAACCTAATTTAAGAATTTTCTATAAATTTTGACTTAATGTTCCTAATTGGTTTATAAACGGGCACCATTCACGTGCAACGCACGCGCGTTTAAACTAGTATATATATATATATAGCACAGTGCATTTCACTTTTACTGCATTGATTAAATGATCTCCAACGGCCAGGATTAAAAGTTCTCATTTTAATAAAATGAGGGATCCCTCGTAAGAAGGACTCTGTATATATATATCACTTAACACCTTATATATGAGAGCTAATTGAAATTCAGAAAAATCCAAAAGTGATAGGAAAAAAGAAGAAGTTGTAGTTCTCTTCTCTTAATGTTATGACTTAAATCTGAAATTTGAATGATGAAAATTTTATGGGAGTGCTTATAGCATATGGTGTAATCTCTTCATTTTTTTTTTTTTTGAGGGGAGTGTAATCTCTTCTTTTATTTGGGAAGAATAAGACATAATTATAATGTCGTCTTACCAAATCATTGTTTCAACTCATCCTTAATTCAGTACTGATAATTAAATCAAGTATCATTATTCTCTTGTAATTCTCATAAACTTCTTCTCTAACACGTCAAAACTTTGACTCTGCGGGAAATCGAAATGGTGGTCCAACATATACAAGGGACGACGCTTGGGGTGAACTGTAAATTTAGACATTTTAAGTTTAATTTTTGCAGAGCGCATGCAAAACACTAAACACTTTACCAGAGTGTTTTGCAGGTGATTTTACCCTTGGATGTTATGATCATCAATGAGGGCATGTGTTATGTTGTAAAAAGAACTTGAACTGCGTTGGACGCAAAATCTGCAAGTATTTCTTTTCACAAAAAAAACTTGATTAACCGACCGGTTTGGAAAGGCATAAAAATGATTATTTGTAATTTACAAGTGAGCTGATTTTACAAATTCAAATGTTAGGGTGAAACTTGTTTTTGTCTGTACTTATTTTAAAGTCATTTGTAAAATTAGTTCCTTTCAAACAGGGGCGTATCTATCAAGGCACCATTGGGTACCATGGTACCCAATCAGATTTTAGAGTTTAATATTTTATACATACTACACAATGTACAAATAGCTTTAGCCCCCTTGTACCTCTAAAATATAATTGGACATCGACACTTGTACTTAACTAAAATTCCAAACACAATTAATTGCTTCTCTCTATGTGATGTTTAAGCTCAAACCCACTATAATGTTTCATATCAAACTTTATTATGTCCATTAATTATTATTTCAGCTCAACCTAATTTAGTGTTTTAAATTCAAATTATAGTTGAAACTAACTAATATTTGACACCATATATAATAGCTCATGTAATATTCTACCCGAAAACTATCCTATTATTTGACACTAACCTTATTATGTCTATTCATTTTAGCCAAACCCAATTAAGTGTTCCAAATCCAATTTGACACTATGCTATATTTTTTTTAAGTGACACCTTACATTGTTGATTCAAATAGTTTGAATTTATCTTTCATTATATATTTTCTCCTTATCTTTTCTTATCTCATTATCAAAAATGTTTAAATAGATCTCAAATTTTTTTTTAGAGGGGGGTGTTGTCTTCAAACTCCAGTATAACTTCCTCAATACCTATCACATTAGCATTGATCAATAGGTGAGATTTCTGGATACGTATCTGCTTTCAAACCAATATAATATGAGTTTTTAACCAGATTTTATAGTTTAATGGAATTGAAGCTATCCTCTATGTGATGCTATTTTAATAACTATGAGGTCCATGACTAATAAAAACTTGTGGTGTCTTCTTGCGGTTGTAATCATATAAGTTATAGAGTTCTATATTACTATATACCACACACCACACTTTTTAGATGTGTGTACGGGGATAAGTTTTTGTGTATCCTTAAGGTAGCGTCTATGTAGTGCTCCATATCCAATGAGGTAGTGTCACATAGGATTATTAGGCCATTTAAATTTTTTTGTGGTGAATTCCATTATTCGTATGACGCGCAACAATTGAGTACGGGGTACCAAGTGACATGCCATGTGATTCCTTTTGGTACCCAAAAATTTCTTTGTGTACTAGACATACAAAAGATTAAGCAAACTCTAGGTGAAAAGAATAGCAAAAGTAGGACCACATGTTCTGAATGTTCATTGGTTGGTGAGCTCTTTATGGCATTGCTGGGACAAAGCAGGTCACTCATCATACTCTGATAAAAATTACGTATTCTTTCATTCTTTAAATGGCAGTAAAATGTAATAAAAAGATGCTCATAAAAGAATGTAGTATCTCATGAAGTATTTATGTCGTAGTAGGATCTATCGACTATCATACTCAACTCAATACATGAGATATCACACTCTTCTGTTAACAATTCTTTGTGGTGTTTGGGTCAGGATCCTTAGCCGCAAGGCTAAGGGGCAGCACTTTGGCAGCGCCGGTGCTGGCAGGACCACACGATAATTTTTATTTTTATTTTTTTGCAATTTTTAAAGATGCAAAAAAAACCATCGTGTGGTCTCGCCAGTGCCACGCAGGTATTGCCCAGACCGTGCGCGACGAGATTCTCACATCTTTTTGTGACCCTTTTGTGTCCCTAACATTACCATTCTTTAAGAGATCATTTTTGCTCACCCAAAAATGCTCACACATTGCTCACACAGACCTTAGGTGAGTGACATGTGTCCTATTCCATTCTCATTTTACCATTATATCATCAACATAATTACTAAATGTGACACATGTCACTCAGTGTAGGGCCGGAGACATAAGTGAGCCATGTGTGACCATTTTTAAGTGAGAAAAATGTTCTCCTTCTTTAAAGGGTAATATTTGGGACACAACCTTCATACAACTTTCATACAACCTCCCCAAAAGATGTGTCTATCTCTCTCCTGTGATGTCACTGTACCCACAGTGACATCACAGGAGAGAGATAGACACATCTTTTGGGGAGGTTGTATGAAAGTTGTATGAAGGTTGTGTCCCAAATATTACTCTTCTTTAAATAGGGTAGTTCAGTCATAGTTGGAAAATTTCACTTGCTCATACATAAATAATTTGATTAGAAAAAAATTAACCGGTGATTTTATTTTATTTTATTAATTTTAAATTTTTTTTGTGGAATTTGATTCATCACCTCTTTTCTACTCAAGAACGATCCAACTTTTTTACCTGAAAGAAAGGAGCAAAGTACAATTGATTTGTGGTCAGCTGTTTAAAAGCTGGCTAGTCAACACTACAGCCATTTTTTTTTTTTTTTGGCAAGAACGGGGGATTTGTAAATACAGCTAGTCAGTATTATACCTGATTTTCTAAACTTCCCTTGATGCGATATTACGTGAATTTGGAACTGTTTCTGAAGAGAAGCAGTTAGCGTGATTCATTAAGGCTAAGTTTGACCGCATGTGACTTTTTAAAAATGGTTTATGAATTTTATTATTAAGTTATTTGATAATTTATTTTGTACAAACGACACATTACTTTTAAAAAAAAAATCATGAAATAAAGAAGGATCATTGAGCTTTTAAAAAGCCCACCTCCCTCCCCAAAAAGCCTTAAGTTCAATTTTTGCAAAACTCATAAACTTATTACCAAATGAATTTAACATAAATTTGTGCTTTAAACAAAAAAGGAGCAACAAAATGGGGGCCAAACCAATTCTCTACGTATTGATTCGGCTAATTTGGCTGTCATGTTGCTTAATCCTCCACAGTTGCTCCCCCACTGAATCCGCCTATGGCTCATTTAGAGGAGGACTTGGATGAGTTTCTTGAGGAGGGGTCCCTGATTGAAAGCTCCCCTCTTCATCCAGGACAAAAAAGAAGCTTTGCTAAGAAGAATTTCAAAGGTAGTTTTCATAAGGGCAGGCGTAGTAGTCTTAATAGTTTTCATTTGCCTTTTATTTTTCCTCTGTGGTCTTCATAGCCTTTTGTTACGTCCGTGACATCGTGTTTTAGCTTTGGGTATAGGTTGCTAGGTTTAGATGGAGTAGATTCTGGGTTTTCCATAATTAAATCTATCTTTGCTATCAAACATGTCTTTGATCTTATTGAATATCATGAGGTATGTCTTTTGTATTTTTGTACATTGTTTTTTTATTTTTGATTTTATTTTATTTCATTAATTAACTGTTTTCCAAAAAAAAGAAAAAAAATTTCTTTGTATTGGTATGTTTGCTAGATGATCCATGATTCTTAAATTATGTTCATTGTCAAATATCTAATAGAAATGATCCTTAGTTTTCATAAAATATATATAGAATGAGAGCGAATGACCATGCATATACTATTACTTTGTTCTAGTGAAATATTAAAACCAAAGACAGAGAAATTATTTAGTGAGATTGAAATACTACGTTGTCACGCTCACGTGGTGTGTGACGCCCAAGCACATATAACCACATGACTCTTAAAAATAGGGAGTGAATTATTACAAGTATTGGGAAGATATAGCATGAATCTTAAAATTGACAACTAGTACTTGTCATGTTCACTTAAAAATAAGAGCTACATGAGTTCTTAGTATTATATATGGCATCACACTTCATCAATGTAATGATGTGGTGTGACAGTCTCAAATAATAATTTCTCACCAAACACAATATTCTGATCACCAAACACAATATTGTGTTAATTCAAATTTTGTATCATTTCAAAACATTAATATCCTGATCAAATTACAAGAGTTAAGGGCCAAATTCTATATATATGATCCTATAAAAAGAAGTCATTACTCAATTAATGCCTTCAAAACATACGCTTACTGTTGAAGATATTAAAAGACTTTACGTAGTACTTGGGAAGGACAAGAGGAGGCCATCTAAATGATTTGGTCACATGGTTTTTCAGACAACATCCATTTCTTCCAAATATGCTCATTGAGTCTTCACACATAAATTAAACCAATACTTGAAAAACCCCAACTTTTTTCATATATATATATATATATATATATATCTCACAATGCACATAGTATATGATAGCATTGCAATTCCCGGAAAGAGAGATAAAGAGTACAATACAATTAAACAGAGATTGTACATGTCTCAAAGAGAGAGCTGTGTTATACAAGTTACTGAAGTAGATCTTCATCAAGTCCCTCAAACGATCAAGGTTTCTTCTAAGTTTAATTTCTCTTCCATGAAGGTGTTTCACCGGTTTAGGAAGATTCTTATGCGGTTGATCATCTTCTCTAATATTCCTTCTAGAGGGACTCAGGCCGCGACAACAGGGACGGTGGTCGCTAGGCGAAGATCATGTGACAAGCCAGACCCTCCGAAGACTTCATACAGCTCATATTACACATCAAGCTCTCACTACAATGAAGCAATTGCTGATTGTATTGAGTTCTTGAATAGATCTTCACAGGAGGGAATCTTCAATGGCAGGAAATCAGATGTTATGGTTTGATATCATATATGTTTAATTTTATTCATTGCTTGTGTATCTTTGCTTTCAAATTAAATCTTATATATATATATATATATATATTGTATATGAAGAGGGAAGAGATGAGTTGTGCATAGCTAGCTTCTCTTCCTCTGTGGGTCTAATCTACATTAAAATGAGAAGTTTAGTTTGCGTTTGTGCTAAATGTTATTTGGCGCGTAGTATATGATAACAAGGAGAACAATGAAAAATGCTAAAGTACACCGGATAAACTTACCTAAATTTATGTTTTGATCATGTGTTTACGGAAACTTTCAAATTTAATGCCAAATTTATACAATTTAACTCAAGAGTAATTTTACAAAATGGCAGGTCATTTGGTGACTTTTTAGGTCGGTTTTGCGGTCTGTCTAGTAGTACTAAGAATAGCAGTAAGCTTATTGTTGTTAGGGAAAGTGTTGGTTGCAGGTTCTTTTTTTGATAAGCGTTGGTTGCAGTTTCTAAGAGTAATGTTATACGAGTAATTTTTTTAATTTTTTTTTTTTTTTTGGGTAATGCTACACTCACACTCAAATTTCACATCCATTCATTCACATCATGAGATGGACCAATGAGGAGAGAAGCGAGACTGTGGCGTCCACTGAGATCCATACTACTTTACAATTTCATGGGTGTGAGTCTAACAATATTACTCAAATTTTTTTCCCCAAAATTGTTTCCCCGACAATGGGCGCAGTTGATTTTGACTACGTGGTTGATGTTAAAGTGGTCCCATCATTATTGAAGAGGATCCCACTATCACATGTGTTAGGAAACACTTTTTGGAAAAAAAATTTGAGAAGCATAGCATTACTCAGTTTCTAATGTATAGATAGTACTGCTGGAAATGAGATTGGCCTTTAACATGTGCAAATACTGTTAGAGATCACTTTTGTTCACTCAAATTTGGTTCACCATTGCTCACCCATGTCTTCACTGTCAGACATGTGTCTCATACAAGGGCAAAATGGGAATGAGAGGGGACACATGTCAGACAGTGAAGACATGAGTGAGCAATGATGAACCAAATTTGGGTAAGCAAAAGTGCTCTCATACTATTTTTTTTTTTCGAAAAAATGGTAAATAAATCCAAAAAAGATGTACAAAGTACAAGGGGCATCCCCAAGGATAATACAGTAAGCTAAAAAAAAACATGCTCAAAAGAGCAACAAGAAGCCAAGGCTAACCATGGGATGAAATCTAATTGAAACAAAGAAAAGGAGAGACACCCAACCTTGCCGTCAGAAAAGACATAGATAAAACAAAGAGAAGAGCAAAGAAAACAAAAGATCCTATCAAGATCTGTGGCGGCCCTTAGGGCGACTACCACTAAATTGCATCTTCCCTTCCTTCTTCCTTTGCCTGGAAGACTTGGATTGCTCGGGAATAAGGAGAGAATCATCAAAAACATCTTCAAAATCTTCATCAATCTCATCTTAATTCATATCCAAATTATCATTGGTATACTTTCTATCTTGGGATTGAAACCTTCCATCTTCTTCACTAAGGCCTGACCCTTGAGCTACCTCGGGATGGTCAGCAACCTCATAAACATAAGGCACTAACTCGTTGAAAGAGTTACTAATCTTAATTTGCTGAGCATTAGAGGAAGAAGTCTCATAAAGAACAAAAGATTCATCAGCACATTGCCCCTCCGTGGAAACCACACCTTTTTCCTTAACCTTACCCTTACCTACCACTTGAGTCCACTGATCTTTTTCATCCACAACACTAGTCGCAGAACCATCTTTCATGTCATTCGGACTCTTCTTGATAGGTACCCATTGTTGGGTAGACTAAAGTTTGGTAGGATAGAACGGCTGGGATTGAGCCTTACTTTTACAGTCATGTCCAAAACACTTACACAAATTGCAACGAGAGGAGGTCCACTTATATTCAATTTTTATCGTGATCAGGTCATTGCAAAGACTGGAATCTGCCGCAACCAAGTCAAAGCTAGTAATCCAATTAATCATCTTTCGCATCCACCTCAATATGCTCTCATACTGTTATGTCAACATTTCATTTAATAAACAAAGAAGGTATGCACGTAAGGTGAAATTAAAACATGTGACTATCACATGGTGTGACAATCATGGTAATTTCCCCGTCACTATAAAATCCCACATAAAATTCACAAAATACTTACAGTATGATGGACGTCACACTCGTGTAACAGACATTTGAGATAATTTTTTAGCATTTAATTTATTTTAGTGCATTTGATCATATATCACTTAATTGATAAAGTAATTAAAAATCCACTGAAATTTTAAGTGAAATTTTTTTACTAAAAATAATCATTGAATGCAGTCTATTTCAGTACTTGAAGCCTTGTTTTCAGTATTATAAGACCAAAAGTTTAAAATTTTCAGTTCTTAATTAATTTTCAGTTTTATCAAACGGGCCTGAACTTATCCTCTTTTGAGATACAAAGAAACTAAATGCCTTTTTTTTTTTTTTTTTTGTCCTCTTTCGATATAACATTGTTTGCTTATCCTCGGTTTCTTTCTTTCATGGGATATTCAGAAAAAATGTCAGATGGAAACATTAGAAGAAAACATAAAAGAGAGATACCATTGAACAAAAGAAAACATTTCATCATTTTTCATTGGTACGTGCTCATGACTCTTATTAAGTCAATTAATTACACAAGAATGAAAGAAATTGTGATGACCTCATTAATGATACTCACACCTTATTAATTGACTATCTCATGGGATTATACATATCTAATGACTTAGATATCTCCTTTCATTTTATGTTGATTGGGAATGGCTAAAAATAGAACAACATTAACATAATGATTATTGAAGTTAACCATGTGCTAATCAATCAAGCTCGGGGAGATTGAGCTTAATTAAGAACTCGGTTTTTTCTTCGAAAAAATGCCTCTAATTAGTGGGATCAGTGGCTTCTTTTTCTTCTTCTTGAGAGAAGGGTGCCTTTGTAACACAACATCACCTTGTGGTATGATAACTTGAGCTAAAGATGGAGGATTTGCGAAAGTTACGTATCTTTTCTTCTGAAACTCAACCGATTCGTCACTAGATGATTGTGTAGTGACTTCAAATTCTTTCGAATCTTCGACAAACTTGAGGTCTTCAATCTCCAACTCCAACATTTGTTTTCCGGACTCGTGTTCTTTCAAATGTTGGAGCTCTTGCTTTGTCCTTTCAAGCTCTTCTTGTAAGGAGCATAGGCAATTAGCCATTACCATACTCTCTTCTCTTGCCTTTTCAAGACTTTGCTTTGTCTCCTCTAGCTCAGCTGTCACAGTTCCAAGCTTGGAAGGGCCATGACCATTTTCGCTTGCATCGTCGTGCATCTATATATATATATATATACACATTGGAGGCATTTAATTATAGATGTGTGATCTTGACTCATACTCCTCATTAATGAAATCTAAGTAACGCATGAGATTCATCAAATAGGATAAAAGGTAAAAGATGCTTGCTTGTGGTGAGCAAATTCTGAAACTCATTAAATTAAAATGCTTTGTAGGAAATCAATTGTCATGTGATTTGGCATCTCTTCGTTTATACACAAGGGATATATACGTTGAAACTCTCAAAGATCGATTAAGTCATGCAACTGTACTATTATATATTATATTCACTATATATATGTAGAGATACTTTGGTACAAACAAGACTTGGATACACGTACGTGACAATCAGATTTTGAAACAAAATATGTTTCATCAAGAGGGCGAGGATCCTCGACAGCCACATTAGGGGCTGCCAATCCGGCAACACTTACGTGGCTTTGTCAGAACTACAAATTTTGATTTTTGGGTGGTCTTGAAAAAGCCCCATGGGGTTTGGTTGCCGATGATCCACAATCTCATAAAGAATAGTAGTACTAGTAAGGACCGAAAACAACCCATGTGACACAGACATATCCAAACCAACGAAAACTTACAATTTGCAAGTTTGACAAATTGAAAACAATTCAAAATCGAAAAAGCAAATATGAAAACTTGCAAAAAAAACAATACGGAGTATAAATTATAAGTACATTCCAACGATATGTTGACATGCAAATAACAAAGTAACTAATGGATGAATGACTGTCAAAATTTACTTTGACATATTTGAGTATAATGTAGTATTTACAATGCAAGAAGTATTGGGTTGAAATTTTTAATAACTAATCTTAATAGATATATAGCATAACAACAATAAAAACACAACCTTCTTCACGTACACTTCTTTTTACCAAAAAGATGAAAATTTTTATGGACTTAATTGTTTTTAAATGTATTTAATTGATTGAAAAAACAATCGAATACCTACTGAAAACTTTAAATAAAAGTGTATTTAATTGACTGAAAAAGTAGTCGAATTCCTACTGAAAACTATAAATAAATTAAAAATTCTATTGAAAAAAATCTCAGAATGCGACTAATATCCTAGTGGACCATTACAATTTAGAATTTTCAGTACTTACATAATTTCCAATTTTATCAAACATGATCATACTCTTATATACCAAAATGCATTGTGTATATATATAAACAGTCAGGCGGGCGCCCTCTCTTTATTAAAGAGAAGACATCTGTTTTGGATTCGGAGATTCGGATCGTGTTTAAAAACCGTGAAATGACAACACTGCACTTAATAAAAATATGATCTGACGGCCAAAACAGAGACCCTCTCTTTATTAAAAATAGGACGCCCTCTTTAGAGAATTTTCATATATATAAATTATAATTAGAAAAATAGAAGAGATGAGACAGTAGTAGGGAGACCTTTTTGAGGTGATTGGCATAGACTTCCCCAGCAAGAACTCTTTCACCAAACAATATAACTGCCTCCTTCACTGACCCGAATGGCGCCCTCGTATCTATCTCTGCCCTCTTCATCACTACCACTCCATCTTCCCCTTCCATGACTAGTACTCACACTTCTAGAGAGAGAGAGAGAGAGAGAGAGAGAGAGAGAGTTAAGGTGGCAGCAAGAATGACCCTTTTAATTAGATATGTGGGTGTGTGTGCATGTGTGTGTGTGCGTGTGTGTGTGTGTGTGTGTGTGTGTGAGAGAGAGAGAGAGAGAGAGAGAGAGAGAGAGAGAGAGAGAGAGAGAGAGGTTACAGGGTAGTAGGAGTGATTTGGTTAATGGGAAGCTATTAAAAGAAAGATGGAGGGAGAAGGGGGAGGGGAGCTTCTTTTCTTCGCGTCCACTTCACTACAATTCTGTTAGTTACTACTACTTACTATTACTATATTGTTTGTTTTTGTAGGGTGAAAGCTGTGTTGTTGGTCTGTTGCTCTTCTCATCTTTCACATTTTCTTTTGGAAATTGTAAAGCCCATTTTTTTTAAATTTTATTTGGTACATGATAGGGACTCTTCGACGGTTAGCCCAACGGAAAGGCCCGCATCCCCACCCCGGCCCCAAATCTCAATATGTGGGCCATAAACGAAAATGTAATTCTATGTTTTCTAACATAGAATCCCAAATTTATTTATCAAATATTATGTAAATTGCATTACATATTATTGTTGATCACCGTCGAACATGTGATAAAAACTGTTAAGTCATTATTAATTTAAATATTAAAGATAAAAAATCTTAGCCTTATAAACAATGGTACTTTGTATTTTGCAATCAATGACGATGAACTTTTTTGTAAGATGCAACCACAAAGATGTAGAAGGGTTGTATAATTTGTTTATTTTGGAACATGAATTCTATCCAAAAGACCTATTTTTATTGATTAGGGAGAATCACTTAGGACTATATTTCATTGACTATAGAGTACCACACATTAGACATTCAAAGCAACTAGTAAAATTTTCTAACAAAAGAGTAAACTGAACATTTCCAATCAATAAAAAAAAGAATAAGCTGAACAACTTTTTTCTTGCCATTAATACTACACTGTATATTTTTTTTGGTTATATATACGAGGGAGGGATGAGGCTCTAACCTGAATCTATGTATTATAGGAGACTTATACATAATAAGCTCTTTGTCACTTGAGCTATATATTCTAACTTAACTTAGAGCCTAGAGGTGAAATTGATATGTTTTGACAAAAAGAAAAAAGAAAAAAACTTTAGCCGTTGGATTATACAAAAAAGAACACAAAATGCAAAATTAATCAACGGCTAGCAATGCAGCTTAAGAACGCTGGTTATAATCGTCTGATTTAGAAACACGGAATGTTCCTCCCTCCCAGAAGTCTCAACTTGCAGCGTCTCTGACTCTCTCTCTCTCTCTCTCTCATCGGAACATTCACCAATCCAGCAGAACATTCACCGATTGTTGTTATAATTGGTCTCTCTTTTTGCAAAAAATGGTACTCCCTGAACTATTTTTTTCCGATTTCTCGAGAAAATTTTATGTTTGGTAGTAGGAAAAAAAGAAAAGAAAAGGAAATCTGTAAAAATATGGTTCAATTCATTTTCTCTGGAGAATCAAACATATGGTGTTGAATTGATAAATCATATATTTTGTGTTTGCTTTAACTTGAGTTGATTGAATGGCAGATCCGTTTCATATTGGTCCAAAACAGGCAGGGGAAGACTCGTCTAGCTAAGTATTACATTCCTCTCGAGGAATCTGAGAAACACAAGGTTGAATATGAGGTAAAATCCCTCTTTCATTTTACTTACTCATCCTTATATTTTAATTTTATATTTTGATTGGGGCGGCTAAGCATCTAGGGTTCTGAATTTGGTTGTTTTCTGCATAATAGGTTCATCGTTTGGTTGTAAACAGAGATCCCAAGTTCACCAACTTCGTTGAGGTGGGTACACATGCCCCAAAACCTGAAAATCAACTAATGTCTCTGCGTTGTAATTGTACCCTTTTTTTTAGGTTTAACTTGAAAGAGAAACATAAATTGTCTTAGTAATCTGTAAATGATCTCCGTGTTTATTAATATATATATATATATATATATATATTTTTGCTTTATATATTATCAGATTAATGTCATTACATACATAATAATTTTTTTGGAAGCAGGTTCAAATGGCTGCTGAATTCAAATTTTGAAAGCAAACATTTCTGTGTATAATAAATGCTAATGTGTTTTTCCCTCTTATTTAGCAATAGGCAACCATCAGCATATGATATTTCTTTAGTATTATATATTGGTGCCTGCTTGAATCATAAAAATCACAGTTGTATATACTAGCTTGAACTTAAAAAGTATTTCTTCTTGTTCTCTTTCAATTTACTTGCTCATTCTGAATTAGTAACGTGCTGACCATAACTATTTCTTGCAGTTTCGAACACACAAGGTTATCTACAGGCGATATGCTGGATTATTTTTCTCGCTGTGTGTTGATATAACAGATAATGAGTTGGCAGATCTAGAAAGCATCCACTTATTTGTGGAGATATTAGATCACTTCTTCAGCAATGTGTGTGAGCTGGATTTAGTATTTAACTTTCACAAGGTTTGTCACTTCCTATGGTTTTTATCATGTTAATAATGCTGGCTTACATTTCTTGTTTTGTCCTCAAATGCTTTCATGGATATACCTACATAGACTGATCCCCTCACACCACCACGGCACCACCCCAACTGTTATTTGATTGTTTTTCAGCTGTGTATATTTTTAGTCATTCAGTACCTTCCTATTTTAGCGATGGTTTTGAGCATTCGTCCCAAAAGTATTGAGGGGCTCTCAATTGCTGTGACGATGATTGTCACTCTATCTATACCTTATCCGTATTTTTACGCTTGTATTGGGTATAGTTCTTTCCGTATTCATAACTATAGTACATGACTGATATTCTTACTTTCTAAGTTTACCGTTTGATTACCATGTCTGAAGAAGTGCTAGAAATTTTAGATGCCTTATTGGATGGAACTTATGTGATATATTCATCTTTTTTTAGTCATTATCTATTTCAGGAACAAACTTATATTTTATTGCAATTCTAGCTGGTATCTCATCAGAATATCCTTACCGACTATAAAGTTGAAGGGATGTCAGTATAATTTGTAGAATGTTGTGGGAAGAGTATATCTTTTGCAACCTCGAGGGATGTCATTGTAATTTATCTACTATATGCCAACCTTTATTTTTCTTTCAAATTTGTTTTCCAATTTATTATCATCTCGAGGTTGCTGGTTTTTGGAATTGTCGAACTTGGAATTTTATTCTCCGGAATTTGAAAGATGAGCAACATCATTTATTCGGAGCTTCTAATTCTAATTATTTTTGCCAACTTGGTTGCCGTTTTTTTTAAGCTGTATACCTAAACTGACAGTTGCTTTATGCTAATATATTTTTAAAAATAGCTCGATAGTTAACTATGTATGCCAAGTGCATTGACATTTTTATGAAGATTGATTAAGGGCTGCTAAAGTTTTAGGCAATGAAAATGCAATTATGTACAAGTTACAACCAATCTGTATCTGAATTGGCTTTTTTAGATGAGTTGGCCATGCCATAATGCCATAGGGCCTTATTTTTGAACAATTTTGATGATGCTAAATTAACTTATTTAAAAAAATTGATATTTGTGGAAGTTTTCTCTAGCACTTTCTTTGGTAACACTTGTTTTAAGCATACCATTTTACAGTGGCCCCGTCGGGGGAAAAACCGAGGAAATATCTGGTTAAAATTTCGGAAGATGCATATATGAATTGGTTTTATATTGATCGCGATGGTTAAACTTTTAGATCCATTGATGTTTGTCGCATAAAAACATCGAATTTATGCTGCACTATTTCCAATCTAGACCGGTTTTTGGTGTTTTTTCGTTTTGTTTTTAGGTATGTTTACTGATCTTTGTACTCTTGCATAATGGTTTCACTGATTACCTGTGTTTTTGGAGTTAAGGTATATCTGATACTAGATGAGTTCATTCTCGCTGGGGAGCTTCAAGAAACAAGCAAGAAGGTATGTCTTGTTTGATAATGCTTTCCTCTTTTATCTGGAAACTAAGTTTGAAATTTCCAACCATTCTCTTCTCACACTCTGGCTTTGTTTGGTTCATGGATTTCTTGAGGGAAAAGTGAGGGGAAAGGAAAACACGATGGAAAACTAGAGCCTTTTACCTTTCGGATGGGACTAGTTTTCCATCTTGTTTTCCTTTCCCGTCTCTTTCCCTCATGAAATCCATGAACCAAACAAAGCCTTAATAATCCGCACTCTAATTCTGTTGCCATTGCTGCATGTTTTGTTTCTTTTGATGCTTGGTATCCTTTTTCTAAAGTATAACATGATGACATCCAAAAGATTGCCAGTAAGACTGATATCTCATGTTTTGTACTCCAGGCAATCATAGAGAGAATGGGGGAACTGGAAAAGCTGGAATGAAGTATAATGTGGCTGCAGAGAGTATTCAGAAGCTCAACATTGTTGTCTTGGTTTTTCTAGTTTTGTCTTCTTATTTTTGTCAAAGTTTTTGTATTGAATCTTGTACCAAATACTTTTCTCATAATATCAGAAAATTGAAGCTGAAGGGTCTCTGCTTATGTCTCTTTTTTTAAGGTTTGCGGGTGTGCATCCTTGTGGTTCTATTTGTGATATTTTCCTTCTTGTTGATTATAATCAATTAAGAATATCTTTCAGGTACTCTGTTTGTGACATCGTGTGTTTTATCTCAGCACCACTCTAATCCTTATTACAAGAATAAGCACCTTGTTGCTCTCTAGAAAGTAGAAAGGCGACACTCACTCCCCAGTCGGGGGGAAAAAACCTTGTGGGGGAACAGTACGTAGCTAACTGATTTATTTTATCTTTCAAATGTTGACAAAAACTGATCATGAACAAAAATAAATATGCAACTACCACTCTGGTTTGAGATTTGCAGGTCTCATATGTGGTTTTATAATGGACCATTTTCATCAACTTCAATGAAATCTTCTTTCATTTTAGTGGTGAGTATAAATCTCATATATTCCATGCACTTGTTCCATAATATCAAGAGTCAAGTCGCTAGATACGATAAAATTCAACAATAATCAGGAAAGTTTTCTTTGGGACACTTTCTTGACACTAAATTATGCGTTATATGCTAATGAACAGACACAAGGAGGTCATTGATAAGTGATAACCCATCCTTCTTCTGATCCACTCAATAGGTGTTCATTTCATAGTAATTGCATTGGTACTGCACTATCAGGATAGAACCCACCTCCATTCCCTTCGTAGCCAAAAGGGAGATTGTGATATTCCCTTTTTACCCTTGAAAGAGGCAATGTTGAAGCAATGGGCATAATCTGCTGCTATAGTTGTAATTGTTGTGAGATTGGAGCATATTTGTGGCCAAGTGCTTGTAGTGAAGAATGGGAAGGTGGGAATATTGCTTGACCATATTGTAAAGCAATTCCTTCAGGTTTGTAACAAGCAGCCCAAATCCTTTGCTGCTGCTGCTTTGGTGAGACCTGGATTTGATTAAAAAAATGTAGGCTTGATACTTCCATAAATGCTCACGACAAATAAACCAATAAGACCAATTTGAGCTGTGTTAACCCCTCTTTTTATTTATTTATTTATTTATGGGAGTGATATATTTATACTTAAATGGTGCTTCAATACAATTTTTTGATTCAGAGTAATCAATCCCGTGTGGCTGAGCACAAGAATTCATTGGGTGTTCTACAAAGCTGGCTATTCGACATAGCCATCAAATGAGAGCATTTTGCTCACCCATCGCGAACCTAAGCCTCCATTGGGTGACATGTGTCCTATTCCAGTAATTATGTTGGTAATACAAGGGCAAAATGGGAATAGAATGGGACAAATGTCACCCACTGGAATGCATGAGCAAAACTGCTCTCACCATCAAATACTCATGGTTTCTGAGCACCCCCCATTTAGGGAGCGACTCTTTGACACCTCATTTAGTGGGTTTTAAGGCTTTGGTTACCAACTTACCATAAACCTCGTTCATCAATTTGATCATAACTCCCAGACTAAGAAAAGGGAAAAGGAAAGAGCTAACACCCTGACAGCAGGACTGGAAGTAGGAAGAGAGCGAAAAGAACGGGCTAGTCGCAAAACCATGCCTTTAAGGCTCCGTATGTGGATTTGGCGAAGAAAATGGAAAAGGAAAGGAAAACTAATTCCTGGGGTTTGTGTCTCTGGCGTTTCCCTCACTGCTTAAACAACATTAGGAAAAAAAAAATTCAAACTATAATAGGAAATCAAGAAAAAAGGAAGGTACGGGACTCATAAAATTTAGAATTTTTTCACCCTACTTTTCCTTCCTGTTTTCCTTATTAACCAAACAAAAAAGTGATATAGCAATGAACATTTGCGGAATGGGAACTGCTGAAAGATGGTCTGAGAAAGTAGTGGAATCTCGATTTACGGGCAGAGAGAAAGGCATTGCTGGGTGATTCTGTGTGATTGATTGCAGGCAAGGAACATTCAATTGCGACTGAGGAACCAAATCATGTCCTGATCTATTACTGATGCAACTACGAGGTTCCATCCCACCACCTCCACCCGACAGAGACAAAAAATCATAACTCTGCAGAAAAGCAGAACTGATTATTGTATACAAGGAATGGAGAAACCATCAGAAATCCAATAACAAGTTTACCTTCTGTAAAGTGGAGAGCCCAGATGATGTAGACGAAGCCTGTTGCTGATCTTGATGAAGCCTCTTGTGCAAAAGTATAGCATTTCTCACTTCATCTTTATTCTTTTCAGATTGTGAACCTACTGGTCTGCTCAGGAAGAAAATTCCACTCAAATCATCTCTCAACCCGTCGATATGAACTCCTTGTTTTGTTCCTTCATTTGTTTTCTTTTGTGTAGTCTTCAGAGGCAAACTGTTTTTTCTCTCTGAAAATTTTAAGACTTCAATAAGACGACTTATGTGTACATGAGCTGCACATCTCTTCCACGACTTCTTTCCATCATCCATAACTCTAGAATCCTATGTAATCAGCAATAAAATATAAGACCGATCAAATGAATGTATATTGAAAAACACAGAGACCAGATTGAACTAATTTAGAAATGGCTAGTCAATAAGAGTTAAGAGTCCTTATTTACCTCCCCGGTTGAAACCTCAATCTTCAATGTAGCAGGTTGGATGGAAAAAGAAGAATTAGCCAACCAAGCAGGGATTTTAGCATCGGAAGAACTGAAAGAAACTAAGTTCATGAGACTCAAAGAATAACAATTTAGGTTCCCAAGAAAGTCAAGTAAAATCAGGAAAGAGAATTACAGCAAGGAAGCTGCCCGCGTCCCAGTACAATGCGACTCTGTTATATACAACCACAAGGAAAAAAGAAGTTTATACCAGTGTAAGCATATTGATATGCAAACAAGAAAACCAGATATTAGTCAAATAACCACTAAACAGGTGAAGATCATTACCACTGCTTTTCCTCTCCTCAATGCTACATTGTAGTTCATGTTGACTTCTTACTCCTGCAGCCTGAAAAAAATTACCCAAAGCTCTCAGTAATCCCAGTGTGAAAAGGTTAATTTTGCCAATCAGACTTAAATATCTGAGTAATCCCAAGAAAGAGATTGGTGGTCGCAAAGCTGATCCAACCGGGCTCTTACTAGATTCATGTTTATTGCAAAATTGAAAAAGAATCTCACTGGTTTAAGGGCGATCTCTATCTTTCTCTCACAAGCAGGGGCTTCCTCATGTTTGGGCTGCTTTGATCTGCCAGATGCTCAATAACAGATAAATTAAAATCCTAAAAGAAAAGGACAGCATGAAAGGAAAAAATAATTTCCAAAGCAGAAAGCTACCTACCCAGCACCTAGCCTTAATTCAGATGGTTCATCCAAAGATTTGACTTCTACAGTTGAGTTAGCTGATTCTTCTAAGTTCGGTGAAGAATTGGCAGCTTCACTAGCAGTTGTGGGGCAACTAGTCTTTGGGTGATCTTCGTTTTTAGCAACTGCAGCAATTGACAAACCGCTCAATTTTTGGTATACCACAACAAAGAAAGCAAATGAGATTGAAGAATGTAAAAGCATAAAAATGAATTAAACCTTCAGTTGGTGGTACGATACTCTCTCCCTCAGGCAAAGCCACAGACTTTGCTTCTGGTAGTTCATCATTCAAAGTGGTCCTTTTTGTGTTGTCATTGTTCGGGAACAATACAGTCAAAGCATACAAAGTCTCCACCACTTCTTCCTCATCTTTGGAAATTGGCCCCAACGACGCACATAGCATAGACCCATCCAAGTCTTTCTTTTGCTGCTAATGCAATTCCAATGGCCAATTCTTTTTAAATGCTTCATTAATGGATGACAAATAACACATATACAAATTTGGGAGAGCAGATGATCACTAACTGAGTTCAGTATGGATTTCTTTAGACCACTTTTTCTGGATAGTTTAACTCCATTGATTGTGTGGTTCAGCTTTTTCGAATCTGGGATAGGTGGAGAAATGGATTCGCGATTGCGCTTCTTCATGGCTGTAAAATAAAATTTTCCAAAACATGAATTTAACTATTCAGCAAGCATCGGTTTTTCTTTCTTTTTCTCTAAATCTCTACAATTACCTCCCTCCCCCCCCCCCCCCCCCCCCCCCAATCGATTTTTCTTTCTTTTTCTCTAAATCTCTAAAATCCACGCCCCCCCCCCCCCCCCCGCAATCCCCTTTTTTTTTTTTATACACCATGTTAATTGAAGAAAATATATATATACAAAAATAAAAACAAAAGAATCTTCCATTCCATAAGGAAAGAAAAAGGCAAAAGCCCCAGTCAGAATCCAAATTATTACGCATAAAAGATAGGGAAATTTCCTAGAAGACCCACCAGATAGAACCGAACTAAAATCGGTGGGCTCCAACTAATTAATCATTTAAGAGAAAAAAACAAACTGTGCATGATAGATAAAGCTAAGAAAACCTATTTTGAATTTTTTTTAAAAAAAAAAAATTACAAACCTGACCGTAGCTTCCGAGGAACAGAGGTATGATCAACAGTGTTGCAACCATCAAAGAACTGTAAATATATATTGACCAATTATGATTGAGTAATTTCAGCTCACTCTGATCAATAATATAGAAGCATTGAAATGTTACCTTCCTGGGAAGTTCATCTTCACCATCAGACTCAATTCTAACTATTTCGCTGTATGTCTTGCTTGAACTCACTCTACCAACAACACTCATTTTTCTGAGTCTCACTTTCTTCAATTTCTTAATCAATACATTGTCCCCATAGCCACCATCTAAACCTTCAATTCATCACAAGCAATAAGAAAAGAAAGATACAAAAGAGAAAGACACGGAGAGCATATGATAAGAAAAGCATTATGTGCAAACTCTCCTCACAAAAGAATAATAGTAGTACAAATAAAGACATCCATTGATGAGATGAGATGGGTTTTTTCTTGTTCAGTCACACGAGAAACGTAAATTCGATGAGAAATGAGGGAGAGTTCAGTAAAATCGTGATTACCAGATTGTCGATTCTTGTGCATTTCCGAGATGACAATTGACTAAAACAACTTCAATGGCCCAAATTTCGATCGTACCCACCTCGATAAATGCGTCCAAAACAGGACCTTTCAGATCTTTATTCTGTCTGTCTGTCTGTCTCTACAATAAGAATTTGTACACAATGAGAGAAGAAAAATCAGGAGAACTTGTAATGAAGTGAATTAAATTAAACATAGAAATTAAATACGAAGAACTGAAAGCAAGTTGGGAGGCTACAGGATCGATGGGTTGGAACCGCATTTGTTTTGTTTTTACCGAAAAGGTCGCCGGAAAGAGGATCGAGAATGGATGGAGGGTTTTGGTACTTTCGGGAAAAAAAAAGTTGGATGGAGTGATTTCTCTGCGCTTCTCACACCTTGTATGGGTGATGGGTCTTTGCTTTCTCTCTCTAAAAATGCGTTTGTTTTCTCACACACACACACACACACACACACACACTCTCTCTCTCTCTCTATATATATATATATATATATGAGTGACAGTGTCAACTGTCAAGGTGTAGTAATCACCAGAGAGAGAAACCAAGGTGCTGGTGAAGAAGCAGAGACAAAAAGTGACTAAAGAGGTGGTTAAAAGAGAAGGAACACCCCCCCCCCCACCCCGCGAAAAACGTTCAGAGAATCGGGTTCGTTCTTCACAAAATAAAGCACACACGCAAAGACACAAACATAACGTTTACAACACGAATTTAAAGTATCCATTAATTTACAAATCACGAATTTAACAAAAAAAAAAGTCTTTTTCACAGAAAATGTATACTACAAAGTTACAAACTCAAAGTAACTCAGATCCTCATGAGCATAATGACAAAATTTAACATCAAACCCTACAAAATTTAAGAAGAAAACTAAAAATCATACAACTTACAAATCGCAATCTGAATTTCTCGTGTTACTGATGATACGAAGATAAACAGAGTAATGAAAATTTATCAGAAAAAACAAACCAAATGATAGAAACACCTTCAATTCCTAAAGAGCATAAAATATTCCACATGAACAATTAAACTCTAAAAAACTCAATTCTCTCTCTCTCTCTCTCTTCATTTCGAAAAACCGAATCTTTTGCTCTGCAAAACTGCGTTCAAATGAGTGCAATCGCAAAACGGCCACCCTCTCTCTCTCTCTCTCTCTCACACACACACACACACACACACATCACATTTAAACTCTCGTCCTCGCGTTATTCCACCATTGGAGGTTTAAAATCCAGTGGTCCCCGAGTTCCAATGGCATGTAAATATCCGATTAAGAAGTCCAACGTGTCGGCCACATCGGATAACCCACTTTCTTTCTTCCTTTCAGTTTGTATTTTTAACATGCCAGCGTGTAACCAGGAACGGGTAGGATTTGTTACTTCAATCCTGAGCCTTGATCTAACCGTTGATTTTCGGTGTTTCTTTTTGGGTACAAGTAATGAATATGACGGTTAGGAGACTTTATACGTGAATTTCCACAGGGGAACAAACAATCGGCGATTATTTGATTGAGTGATGAATGATTATGATTTGATTCTGTCATGTAAGCTTCATGACTCATGATTCCTTTTCAGCTACCAATAATCTAAATTTACCGTGATGACCCTCATTTAGCTCTCTATGGACAAGTGTACCCTTGAGCTGAGCACAGTGCTAATAATAAAGCACAAAGACACCGCACAACCCACAACTTAAGGCTACAACTAAGACCGTACTCTAGTTGAGTTTTTTTTTAGCTAGAGGCGAGCTTGGCGTCATATTTAAGTTTGAGCTTGACTAGCTTGTTTATTATCGAGCTGAATCGAATCTAGCTGTTATCGAGTCGAGCTGAGCCTCGAGTCCTTTTTTAGCGTCTCAATTCGTGTACATCTCTAATAAAAAGTTTAAGTTACCAACCAAAATGCACGGATTAAACTAAATACTTGACAGTTGACACATATATATATAGTAACACTCTAGTGCGCACTGGGTGAACGTATTGGATTTTTAAGTCTAAAAAAATCGCGGGGCGCTCCCTTGACCCGTGCCCCGTCCAATTTAGAGCGTTCAGTCAATGCGCTTACCCAGTGTACACTGAAGCCAGACTATATACATATATATATATATATATCTAAAATAATTACTTAGCACGTGAATTTAGGACTATGCATATAATAGTGTGCTAATATTTTTTCAATTTTAAATACATTACATTATACATACATTATGTTTTTATAATTATTATACATATATATATAATATTCTTTTAATTTTAAATACTTTACATTGTACATATATATAATATTTTTATAATTATCATATATATACTGTAGGAAAAATAGATTTAAAATTTTTATTAAAATGCGCAGCGAAATAACCAAGTTCAAAACTTTTATTGGTAGCCATGGATCTATTACTTATTAACTCCATGGATGCGTATAACAAGATAGAGAAGATTCTATACCTCAGGTCTTGAACCCAATTCTGATTTTTGTCCTTCTGCTTTAGTGTGCAGTAGCAACCTCTAGGAAATCCTCACCCTTATGTCTTCTCGAATACTTCTCGGAGAGTCTAGATGTAACGACCCTGGTGTTGTGGGCGAGCTGCTGTAGGTGCCTTTGTGGCTGCAGTAAGTACTGGCAGGCTACACACTATGGGAAGTTCGTCCCACATCGCCTGTGTGTGGAATAGTAATGTGTTGCATATGTGTGGTTCTAAGTCTCCCTAGTAAGAGGCCTTTTGGGTAGTAGATCAAGAATAAATCCTTGCAAGTTTGGGCCCAAAGCGGACAATATCTTACTGAGCGAGACTTGGGTCGTGACATTAGAGTTAGTGGGAACTCTAATAGTGAGGATAGAGAAGGTTTGAGAATCTTAAAGCAGTTTCTATAGCTCTGAAATTATAAAACGACGTATTACTTTTTTCTGGACGCAGTTGCTCTATTTATAGATTCTCAGAACCGACCTTACTTTCAATCGATCGAAGTGACTTCGATCAATCGATTGAACCACGCTCGATCGATAGAGCCTGTCTGGACTTCAATCGATTGAAAAAACTTCGATCGGTTAAACGAACCAGTCTTGACAGCATCCTCATTTGCTTTTCCAAGCATTTTGGCGGAGCTGTGAGTTGGGCCTCCTAGGTTCTTAATTGATGGCTCCGATTAATTATTATTTTATCTAGCCAATATTCTTAACTAAGGAATCAATAACTAATCAATTGTCATTAATGTCACTATAAAATGATAATTGCACTGCAGTGCATAAGAACATAATTACACATACATAAGAAATTGTTAGACTTGTATAATATGATACATATGTCCTTCTACCAAGCAGTATTCGTATCTATCATTGGGATGTATGTTTTAAGATACTGTCGACCCAATAGATAATACATCTTATATTCCTCGAGTATCATTCACACTACACTTGAATTACTAAACATGTCAACAAAACACTTTGTTGACAAGGCTGGCCAACTCTCAGTAATCACTCCTAGTAACATTCTCGAGGGAACACTTACTATTCGTTTTATAGAAGATGGTAGAATTTCATCTTGACAAAATATGTTCCCAACGTTGCATACCTGATTACCCAAGATACCTAGGTATTGATCTTGCAAGACCTCATTGATTGGTAAGTCAAAGCAACCAAGCTCGCAGCTTGAGTCCATAATTGTCTCAAGATTAAGGACATGTATCCCTATACAAGATTTGAGTTGCTATTGACGGTGACAGCGTTTAGGTGTCAATAGGTTTAACTCAGGTCCGTTAATGTACCATGTGCACTAGCATATTAACCAAGAGTCAAAGACTCTTATGAATGAGATTCATCATTCTACCCTATAGACGTTAATCATGCTACAGTGTACACCTAATAAGTTATCTAGACTTATCATTCACTGTGACTTATTTGAAACAACAATGATTTGTGATTCATATCTTACATGTGAAATCACATACACAAATGAATCACATACAATGATATTTAAGGGTTTCAGTATAATATTTATCTCATGAACTAACATACATATAATGCATTATGATATTCCATTGTCCAACTAACTGGTTTGAGGGTATATTCTCAACATATACATATATAAAATAAGTCCTTATCAAATCTATTAAAGAGATTTTTCACAAGCCTACTATGAACTTTGATCGAACTGTTCGCAAGTCTTATCGAGCCGAGTCCATGTGTATTCAAGCTTGGCTTGTTTATTACACGAGTTTTGTATTCAAGCCCGAGCTTGGTTCGTTTATTATACGAGCCGAGCTGAGCCGCAAGCCCTTGTTGAGCGGCTCAGCTTGTGCACACCCCTACCCACAACTACTGAAAATGTTTGGAGGTAAATGACCTCATAATGAAGGTGTTTTACCGGTTTGAGTCTTCACATGAATAAACATAAGAGATTTGATCATAAATTTTTGTCTTCCTAAGGGAGCTCAAGGATTTAAAGTCCCTCTAGGATCGTGTAAGCTAGTTAGAGGGATGGATCTCAAGATGGATAATATTCAACTTAATATAGCTTCAGATCCTACTGCTAACTTACCTCCCTGATGTACTAGGTGCCTTTGTTGTAAGGTTAGTGCAAGTACTAAAAATTTGCCTCCTATTCTACTCTGATAAAAACGGCAATAAGTACTGATCCGAAATTGCGAACGACAACTGAAGTTGCGAACGACAACTGAAGTATTTGTTCTTGGATGAAAAAAAAGAAGGAAATTGAGCTCATAATGAGGGTTTCAGGTGGTTGATATAGTGTCACGCATGCCCACGGTATTAATTACTAGGGGTGGGCATTCGGTCGGTTCGGTTTCGAACCGAAAAATTCGGTTCGGGTTGTTCGGTTCGGGTTGTGAATTTTGGTACCGAAATTCGAACTGAAATAAACTTCGAAAATATAGTTCGGTTTCGAAATTTAAATTCGGGTTCGGTTCGAAAATTCGGGTTAAAACTAAACCGAAGTTTTTTTTTTTTAATTTTTTTAAAATTTTTTTTTTAATTATATATATATTTTAGGAAAAATTAAGTATAGTAAATTAGTGCAGATTCAGTGATTCACCACTTTGAGATTCTGTTTTTTTATTGTTATTTTTCATCAAACAAGTTTTTATAACATTGCCCTAATTCATCAAACAAGTTTTTATATAGTCCTTAAAATTCGGTTATTCGGTTTCGAACCGAATTTTTTCCTACTTTCGAAAACCGAACCATATTAAATAATATAGTTCGGTTTCGAACTGAAATAATTTCGGGTCGGTTATTAACCGAACTGAAATTTGAAAATTTTCGGGTTCGGTTCGGTTTTTCGGGTTGGGCCGAAGTATGCCCACCCCTATTAATTACTATCTCCCGTTGAGCACCATATCTCAAATCAATGATGTCCATCTCACCGCCTCTGTTTGTTTCAAGTACACACCACCAAAATTTATATCGGATTTGTTTGGGAATGTTTAAAATTAGATACAGTTCTATTTATAATTTTATTATTATTATTTTTTAAATTTTAGTTCAGGTTTATAAAAATAAACACTCCCTCAGTCCCTTAAATAGTCTACAATTCCATTTTAGGATGTTCCAAAATTATATTTGTTTTGACAATCAACTTTTGTTGCGAGAGATATTAGACTGCAAGAAAAGAACATTTACCACACATTTAAGTCTACATATACTGATTCACTTATGAACTATAGCGCCAGTTCTTTGACTATCCAAACAACTCCTTAACGTGCGTACTCTATTTTGTTTTTGGGTAGCATGACTTGTTCACCTGAACTTCGGATAATTAAATTTAGAAATTTTATAATACACAACTACACAATTTAAAAGAAGTCATAGAATAGCATTTTGATATTCATAAAGCATCTTCAATGGTGTGTTTTTGTAAGGTAAATTAAGGTAGTTAGCATACCAATTATAATGGTGTAGTTAAAATGGAAACTTAACATAGGATATAGTAGTGAAACTTAAGTTTACTATTCAGCTAGATTTCTTTACCTTATAGCTAAACGGCAGAAACAATGCCAATTCCCACCCAAAACGGCATAATAAATGCAATCCCATGCCAAACAACAAAGAGACTGTTGGCTCACTACCCGATGACAGAGGGACTATTGGCATTGCCTCCGCCGGTTGGGTCTAGCCAACAATGTCTTTGCTAGTTGGGGGATAGCCGGATATCACTTTGTCATTTTGTCACTACACTATTGTGCCTTCTACCTTTTCTTACATGAGATTAGCCTAAATTCATTCTACTGTTATTCACACCATTGGAGATGCTCTAATATACCAAAAATATGAAGATTTGTAATTAGTCCACAAATATGGGTAGCTTATACGAGTCATAAATTTTTCATCAGATGGAATGCGATGATGACCAAAACAAAAAGAAATGAATCACTCAATCAAACAAATGATGAGAGCATTGAAGAGTTGGCTTAGAGTGTAGATAATTAATAATGCAAGAGCCACTCAAAATTTCACACAAAATAATTTTGGTCATTGATGTCAATTGATTTCAGTGGGCTCTATGTGACTCCCACATGGATCTCACATAGAACCCATCGGAAAAAAAAAAAAAAAAAAAAAAAAACCAAGATTATTTTATGTGGGTCTTGATTAAATCATGGACCAATTAGCTTTGAATACCACCGAATAAATTGGCAGTGCACTTTACGGCAGCCTTCGTAGATGTTTCAACTTTCAAGTTAATTCACGCTTCACGTTTGGGCTGCTCCACATGTTTCAAACCCAACACAAACCTAACTTTGTGGGCTAAAAAATCATCGGCTACATTTTACCCAAAATTTTATTGTAAGCACTTTAAAATTAATTATTTCACTTAAGACCCTAACATTACATCAATTTTGATTGAGAGCAATTGAAGCAATTAGTTTCAGTACAATTATTAAGGGTCTTTAACAGTCATAATTGGCTTCAGTTAATGTGTAATGTTGTAAACAATACTGAATGATCATTATTATAGCTTCAGTTGTTTGAATCTCTAAAACGTGATTATTAGTAGAAATAACATGACGTATGAGATCCAAAAAACCCAAATTTAAAGAGTAGGGTGGCTCAATCCATACTTTTTCAAAAGAAAAAAGAAATGAAAATTTATTTGAAAAAGTATTTAAATTTGGGTTTTTTGAAAACAATTATTTGCTCTAAAAGAAAAAAGAAATGAATAATGCCTAATCAAAAGAAAAATTACACTGAACATAAGGTTCTAAAAATTCAAAGAGTAGGGTGGCTCAATCCATACTTTTTCACATCGCTCCAGTACTGTAAGTGTACCGTAAGATCGATTCAATGCATGTATAGCTTTTACGGGTCTCCAATGAATAGAAATTCAACGTTTCCTCATACCCGTAGTATACTCTATCCCCCATTTCTCTGTCTGTCAATTGCATTATAATTGGCGCCTGACCAAGAAGCAATTAATGTTTGATTCCCAAATTAATTAATTTTCAACATCTCCGGGAAATAGAGCTGAAATTATGTATCCATTCGAACTTATCGCTTAAAATGATCAATAAGGTCTCTCCTCGATCCATAAATACTGGATCTTTTGGCAGATCAATGATCAAAAAGGACTCTCCTCCATAAGAATCGACCATGTTTTGTTGTTGACATTCAACACCCCAAGAGCTAGCTCTGCGCTCACTGCTGCAATAAATCGTTCTGTTCAAGTATAGAAGAAATATTGATCCTACTACAAGTGTTGCCACCAAATCCATACGTTGTCCATATTTGATCATTTGCATTACATCTGCTAGCTAAGACATGAGGTTGTAGAATAACCCAAGGGCCAAGACAAAAATCATGAAATTTGAATCAGTCGATGAAGCTGAGAATTTGATTTGTTTCAAGTAAATGTCTAGTTTTTTTTTTTTTTAACCTCTTTGTGTGGAAGGGTTTAAGAAGAAAAGAAATGGATTAGGCCACCAGGAAGTAATAACCAACCTGCTTTTGAAGCACAAACTTTAATGGTACGTATAGGCAAAGACTATGTCAGGGTCAGTTCGGTCGATTTTGTGTGTAAGTGTGTTTGCTGTTGTGGGGGCCTTATTAAAGGCCATGAGCAATATGTAATTAAGTTGGATTTTTGGACGAAATCTTTGAATGGAATTCCAATCTATACGTGTTACTTTGAAGTGCATTTGATTTTTTTTTTTTTTTTTTTTTTTTCCAGTTGTTGGGGTGGGGTGCGCGCGCGTGTGGAAGGATATAAAAATAATTTAAAAGAATCATTCACTTTATTGACATACATATTATACAAGAGCAATGCTAGGCACACACTTTAAACCACACTCCAAACCACATCCTTGCTTTAAATGCATGTACCCTGTGATGTGTAAGTAGTGCACAGAAAAATGTGAAAAATTCAAACAACACAAAGTACATGCATTTAAAGCATAGGGTGTGCATTTAAAGTATCACATGAACCCTTATTTATTTATTTAGATACTTTCTATTTTCACAGCTCACACATCCTTGTCTATTAAAATCCATCCACAGATTCCACACACTCCCTGAGCACCATGATAATTAATTGTTAGTACTAAGGGCACTTGCGTCGTCCACCATGGGTGGTCATGGTATAGTAACACGGACACATTTGTTGGTTACCGGAGGTACCCGGAGGTACACAGTTGCAACGCCCACAACAAGTTCCACAAGCCCTCTTGCACATATTTTGCCTCGATGCTAACTTACACCTTGCTGCACATGCTGCGCCACAATCTGAAAAATCAAATCTGCAATGATTAATTAGGAAAAAAAAAACATTAATTATATGACTTGATGGATATCTCAAATAAAATTAATATAATTTTGCATAAATTAAATTGATCTCCCATGAGGTATATGTTGCAGATAAATGACTTATTTCACATATTTAAAATTACACTGATGGACTTCTCACCATTATCAAAATACAAAATTATCGTTATACCCTAAATGAAAAACACTTTCTCTATTAAAAATCAACACAATTGAGAATACTTTTGATGAAAATAAAATATACTCTTTTCTATCTTTTCTTTTTCAGTGAAAATTTAATGTAGGGTTTTATACGGATATGTAAATCAAATCAGTTTAGAAAAGTTCCAATGGGAAATTATATTTTCTATTTGATTAACAAACCGTTGACTAGCGGCCGCAAATCTCAAGGAGGTCAGTGTAATTTTTAAATACCGAGAGAAGTCTCTCTATATATTTATTAGATACCTCAACGGAGATCACTTTAATTTTAGCTATAATTTTTCATAAGCCTTAGAAATTGGTGTGGAGAAGATAAAATACTAATTTTCTGGACCGGGGAACTCTCTGGGCAATTATTGTCCGTCTGTAGCTTCAAATAAGATAATTATTGGGATTAGAAACAAGTCAGTTATGTGGTTGGGGACAAGGTAATAGTATTTTTAGAGAATAAATTAAGTGCAGCATTAATTGGAGGAAATAGTTAATAAAGTGTTATAGATACTATAGATTAATCTATACCGTTTGAGCAGCTTGAAGAAGAAGGAGAGCGAGAAGATAAACGAGGATTGAAGCAATCAGAGCTTTAGAGATGGCCATGGCTAAAATAAGACCTCAGTGTTGGTGCATATTGAAAGGTGAAATTAATAGTGTTGCACATATATACAAATGGTGGAAGAGAGAGAGAGAGTAATAAATAAGAAATTATTGAATGAAAGTCATACATGGTGTGACGTCCTAATAAAATAGAGCTCTGTGCCCCTATTGATAAGACTGAATATTGTAGTAATCTGGACGCAGCAAGATTCGATCTCCCCAGATGAATATTTGGTGGAAAGTAATTTATTACTCTTGGAATTATCTGGAGTTACCACATAAGCTTTCCAATTTCTTTTTTTTTTTTTGCTCAGACAATAAGGGCTAACATGTAGGGCTCGTTTGGTAACGTTGTCGTTTTCTGTTTTCTGTTTTTGTTTTCGTTTTTTAAAAAACGAAAATTGAAAACACGTTTGGTACTGTTTTTGTTTTTTGTTTTTAAAAAAACATTTTCAAATTTTGGGTAAAAAATGAAAACAGCAAATAGTCGTTTTGAGTTTCCTGTTTTTGTTTTTTAAAAAAAAAATCAACAATGTTACCAAACAAGTTTTTGTTTTTTTTTTTCAAAAAAAAAAAACCAAAACTGGTTTTCGTTTTTAAAAAACTGAAAACTCAAAACAGGAAACGTTACCATGCGAGCCCGTAGTTTTTGGTTTTCAGTTTTTGTTTTTCATTTTTTGTATGGATGTCTGTCTCTAATTCAATACAAAAGATAAAAACTAAAACTGAAAACCAAAAACCACAACGTTACTAGGCGAGCCCTAAGCTTTAAGTTGTTAAGCATTAAGATTGATTTTACCCACCACTTTGTTGTTCTTGGAATTGAATTCAAATGAGAATTGTCGAATTGATGTGTGTGAAATGGAGGTGTAGAACACCTGAGTAAGAAAAAGGACAAGAACATATACTAAGTTTGAAGTTATCCAAAGACCACCCTGGCCAACAACTTGAGGGGTCCAAGTCTTTTGTCATTGAGCCTAAAAGGATGAGTTCAAAACAGGTATTTAGCCGCACTAAAAAAAAAATTGGTAATTTTAGAAATACAATTTTTATGTATATATATTAATATTATTCAATATTCTCACAACATTTCTCATCCTGAAAATAAGAGAATAACAAAAGATCGGTAATTTATACTCACTTCATTCCAAATTAACAACCATTTATTCTATTTTAAAATGGGAGTCTACTTTAAAAAGTCAATGTATTTTTATTTTTACTTATATTTTTTTATATTTACTTGAATCCGGACCGGATACACACATACACCCCAATTCAACCCCAAAGTTTTACACTGGCCCACAGCAAAGTCCAACAAGGGCCACTCATTCCGACTGAAGAATAATTAGGGGGCAAACAACTAGAATCTCCTATGGGGACAAAAGTCAATGTAATTTGATTGCACACTTTTGAAGTTCATCCTTTATTATAAAAAAAAAACTTCCATTATCATTTGATGTTAAACTTGGAGGAAGACTAATTATGAAAATTTGAAAATATTTACAACAATTATAAATAGAGTCCTTACATAGTTAGAATTTTCAAAAAAGAGACTTAATTTATGACAAAAATAGTGGTGCAACGCAATTATGTGTTGTGCTTATCATCCACCCTCACAAAACACGTAATGTGGGACAAAACCAGACTACAACCTGCATAGATACTACTCAATGAGATGGCTAACTTCCGGGACTCTTTAATTGAGAAGGTGTAGAGTTGATTTTCTGATTTACATGTGAAACTAATATACAAATTCTAGTGTTTATTGGATTTTTTTTCCTCTCATCAGAGTCCGTAATAATTTTAAAATCATTTCTAAAAGAAAAAAGACTTTGAGCACTTTTTTTTTTAGGAAATTTTTTTTTCTATTGTTTTGAAGTATAATTGATGAGTAATATTTGGGACACAACTTTCATACAACTTTCATACAACCTCTCTAAAAGATGTGTCTATCTCTCTCCTGTGATGTCACTGGACCCCACAGTGACACAGGAAAGAGATAGACACATCTTTTAAGGAGGTTGTATGAAAGTTGTATGAAGGTTGTGCCCCAAGTATTACCCATAATTGATCCACGTTTACATGTGTGCGTATGTGGCATAAATATGACACATAGGTGGATCAATAGCTTCTTAAAATATGATGAAGAGCACTTTAAAGCTTAGTTTGGTCCCTATGTGGCATTTTAAAAGGAGCTTATGAAATTTATTACTAAGTTCTTTGATAATTTTATGCAAGTGACACACTACTCTTCAAAAAGACAACATGAAACCAAAAAGCAACATTGAGCTTTTAAAAGCTCCATTCTAGAGCTTTTAAAAACTCTCTCCAAAAAAGTCTTAAGTACAATTTTTGCAAAGTTCATAAACTAATTATCAAATGAATTAATATGAAATTGGACTTTAAAAAAGGAGAAGCACCATGTGGGGGCCAAACTAAGCCTAAATAAAATATAAAGTGTTGTTCCACTTAAAATTAGTTTTGTCAAACCAACTTGATGTTGATATTTATTAGAACCAGATTTAATAGGAGCATAAATGAACTTGATCCTTTGTGTATTCCCAATTCAACATATATAGTAATTTAGGGACAAAACGTGAGAATAAAACGAGCAAATTTATTTGATACCCCCAAGTAAACTATCATCCAACTGATCTCAAAACATTATTTTGCACAAGAAAATCTATAAATAGCACCAAACTTTCATATCATATTCTAAATTCACTTAAAATCACATTCCAAACTCACATACATATTGGAGTACATACACCAATTAAATCACACGAAAATAGTCCTTTATTTATGTATTAAGCTTTTTTTATTCTTTTCTTCAAAGCCAAGAGCCATCCATGAAATACTCAGACCGACCACATGCGCAAAGTGATTTCAATTAATTAAGGGCATTTGGGTCTGCCTCCATGAGTAGTCATGTTGGCGTAACAGGGACAGACATCCTTGTGACCCGAAGTTCCTGGAGGCACACAATGGCAACGAGCACAACATGTCCCACATGCCCTATTGCAGACTCGAGGCCTTGACGATAACCGACACCTTGCACCACATGCCACCCCACAATCTGAAAATTTACATAAAATTAAACCCATCCTTGATTAATTCCATGCTTAGACAATATGAATATATATATATATATATATATTTGTATATGTGTATGTATATTATCTATATATTCATATTTATATATACATGAACCTAATTTCGGGGGAACGGAACGCCAAGTGCCCTTGCTGTTCATCTGTGGGAAAGTTGGAAGAATTCAACTTTAGTGAAGAAAGCAGAGATATGAAACATATTATAACGTATTTTTATTGCTAAAATTAAAAATGGACTATACCATTTCATCAGCTACAGCAAGAGGGGAAATCAGAATAAATATGATGAGTGAAGCAAACAGAACCTTTGATATGGCCATGACTTAAAAAAAGGAGAGTGTAATTAGACTAGAGGGACTTTCTAACTTCAAACTTAGTGTGCATAGAAATGGAGTTGTATTTATAGGGAGAGAAACCTAGAGAGATCATGAGAAAGATAGGGGCCATGATGCAGAGGAGTTTCCCTTCTAATGGCATGGGCAAAAAGGGTTGGAATTATCTGGAAATTGACCAATTTACTTGCCCAAGCTTTTAACTAATTGGTCGTTTGATCAATCAGCCAACTGGGTGGTCCATAAGCTCTTTATAATTGAACCTATTCCATCGACTTATTGGAAAGAAATTTGCCATTATTAGAACTCCTCTTTATTACATACCCCATCTATGAGAACTAGTCACAATGAGAAGTTTTTCCATGAGCCCGTCATATTCATAGCAACCATTGGATTTGTGGGTTTCACGTGAACCTCACAATAGTGATCTAACGATTCTCATGAATCCATCACACATGTGACGAGCTCATGGGATACTTTCTCAGTCACTACATTGTCCTGGACATAGTCCATGTGGCGGTCCTGACCATTAGAGGGCTAATAGTAATCAAATGTAAATTTTTTGTCCTCCAATAACTGATCATTTAGCTACATTGTAATTTCTATTGCCCAAAACTACCATGTGGTCGTTCTCTCAACTCACACAATAATATTTAGGAATCTATAGATAGCACAATCATTGAGAAGCAACTTCATCAGATTTTAACCTGAGGTTATTCAATTCTTGATTTTCTTCAATTCTTGATTTTCTTTTTACAGTATAAAACGAAAATGATTATATTTTGAAGTATGATTGATCCATTATGTATGACACCTAATTGACCCAATAACATCTTAGGACAAGACAAAAAGGACCTAAGAAAAATCATTGAATTGTTGTCCAACAAATTAACAAAAGAAAATGATATTATACCCACTGAACAGAGGCACCGAACAAATGCACCGGCTTATTGTGTATTTCTCAATTGAACTGACTTGTCACTTGCCATTTCAGTCGGTGGAAAAACTAGGTGAATTTACCTGGTGGACATAACAATACTCTTAGCAAAAAGAGAACAGAACAGAACAAAACAAAACAAAACAACAACAAAAAAAAAAAAAAAAAAAAGAAAAAGAAAAAAGAAAAAAGAAAGAGAAAGCTAAGCTGACTAATGGGTCTTAGCAATGTATACTTAGTATTTTTACCTAACAATTTTATGAGCATCACATACAATCACTTGATTGCATGGTCTGATCAGCTAAGGCAATGCTTATGCGATTGTTTGCTGTTGCAAATGGCAATCGCAAATGGTAGTGATTGACAGAAGTTGTTCCACTCCAATACCTATTTTTCTGTGGTTTTCAGTGCAAAAACAGGCAATCCAAATGGGGTAGCAAAGGTTTCAAATCAGGTTTAGGATCACAAACGCAGGGCCGGTCTTGAGTTTTCGGGGGCCCTAGGCGAGTTTCCAAAATGGGGCTCCCTATTTATTAGCACAAAGTATTTAACTAAAATGCGATACAAAAATAACCTTGCATACAATTAGCTTTAGAGCAATCTACTTTAAAATGAAGAGAGAGAGAGAGAGATTACCAGAGACGGAGAGTCGGAGACGAAGCAAGCACATCGTTTCAGTTGGGTTGGGAATGCTTTTGGTATACCGTATAGAACAAGGACAGAGCCAGGATTTTTGGTCCGGAGGGGCCTAGACTATATAGGGATTCGGGGGCAGCGCCCCCGAGGCAAATTTTTTTTTGGGTATATCTATACATAATTATTTGTAAAATTGTAGAATTGGTTTAACACCCTAATTTGGAGTAAATTATGTAATTTTATGGGGGCCTATACCTAAAACTTGTAAAATATTACATGTAAGTTTACAATTTTCAAGAGTGCAGGGGGGCCTGTATCTAAAACTTGTAAAATATTACATGTAAATCTAGAATTTTCAGAAGTACAGGGGGGCTTGTGTGAAATTTAAGAGAGCCTACTTATAAATTCTGCAATTACTACACATAATTTTGTAGTTTCCAAAAATTTAGGGGATGTGGTTTAAGGTTTTTTTTTTTTGGGGGAGGGGGAATGAAAATTTGGTCGCAGGATACGCATGTATCTTAAAGGAGAGTTCAGCCTCTAGTTTGCATTGGGCTTTGAGCTTTTTTCAGTTGGACTAAAAATACTTTTGAGTTGGTCTAATACTAGTGGCATAAAATTAGGGGCCCTTAAAATATGAGTAGAATTGGGGGCCCTAGACAATGGCCTATGTGGCCTATGCCCAGGGCCGGACCTGCACAAACCTAGTTCCTAGCTAAATATATAGGCTCTAAGTAAATCATGGACAAGTAAAAAAAACAAATTAAAAATAAAAATTAACAGATGTAATTACTTCATATCAACCAAAAGTACTCATACCTGTTCACCACATTTTAGTCTTAATATTTTAGTTAAGTACACTAACGTACGTAAATACAGCACCACAATATGTAGTACTATATATTCTCAGGGGTAATACTTGGGGCACAACCAAAGTCACAACCTTTTTTGCACAACCTCTATTTTGTGTCTATCTCTCTCCTAGTGGGCACTGTGGGGTCACTGGCACTGTGGGACCCATCAAGAGAGAGATAGACACAAAATGAAAGTTGTGCAAAAAAAGTTGTGACTTTAATTGTGCCCCAAGTATTACTCATATTCTCACTGGCTCATTAGAGAATAGAGAGGCGTAGGTTTTGGTCCCATAGGTTTAAATAGATGAAACCTTACCTAGCTTTGGTTGTTTTCTGAATTAACTAGCATAATGCATGGGCACTAGGCTCTATTTAGACTATATGCATGTGGGCACTAAATATTAGCTGTCTTTCACAACATACTCCCATATATTCTGAATTAACTAGCATAATGCATGGGCACTAGGCTCTATTTAGACTATATGTGGGCACTAAATATTAGCCGTCTTTCACAACATACACCCATATATTTGTAATTTTCTAGATTTGTGCAGTAATTGATTATTGATACAATGCACTTTCGTTCCTTTAACAATGACGATCCTGCGCCAGTGAGAGAGTTTGTGGACCTCGGTACAACTCTTCATTCTTGCATCATAGGACATCAAGTCGTTTTCTAGAATTAATTACAAGCTTTTCACAGTCTTTTTTGTCATCAAACTTCCAGCTGGCCGGCAATAAGATTATAAGAGAAGGGAAAAAATGAGAACAAGTATGTACGTATCATGAATTTTGGTTGGAATGAAAGACTGGGAAAACAAAAAAAATAAAAATAAAGAAGGGATAAAAAGAAAGTAAAGAAAAGAAGAGAAAAGGAGAAAGATACACATGCACTCCGTTTGGATTGAGAGAAGTAGAGAGAAAAGAAGAAAGTTGAGTGTTCTCCGCCATATATTTGGATAGGTAAATAGAGACGAGGAGAAACATATACTCCCTCTGTCCCATATTTAGAGTCCTTGATGCCATTTTTTGATGTCCCATTTTAAGAGTCCTCTTTGAAAAGTCAAAGTGCTTTAATACCCACTTTCCAAATTTGTCCTTTATTATATCCAACTCTTCCCTCTTTTTTTTTTGATGTGACACTATAATTTTGAATTTAAAAAAGGGCAATATTGGAAAGTTGAAAATCTCACCAAAATCAAGGTTGTCCCCTTAATAAGTTGGAATTCCCAAAAGAGACTCTTAATATGGAACGGAGGGAGTATGACTTTAGCTCGTTTGGCTAGCTTTCATAAGATAAAAGAAAAAAATATATTCGGAATCAATTTACTTTTATCTTTCCATTAAGAATATATTTTGGATTAAACAATAATATATTGGGACACACTAATTGGTGATCTGTTAGGACAACATATAATTTTGAGTCTCCTATTTTCTCTTCAGAATTTCTTTGATTTGGAGAGAATTAAACAAAAGTGAACTCTTTTTTCTCCACTTTCCCCTCAGTTTCTCTCCCATACTCTTCGATTCTCTCTTTACTTAACTTACCAAACAAGAAAAATGGAGACCTCTTCTCTCCGTTCTCTGTATCCAAATGAAGTGAGTGAGAGAGAGAGAGAGAGAGAGAGATAGAGAGAGAGAGATTGGACATAATTTTCTATTTTTTTATTAAGTAATATTTGGGACACAAACACTTATAAATACACTCTATCTCTCTTTTAGGTGGCATTGTGTGGTCCACTTAAATTATCCGAACTCCACAATACTATTCAAGAGAGAAATAAAATATATTTATAAATATTTGTGTAAAGTGTTTGTGCCCCTAACATTATTATTTTCTATTCTCTTGTTTGGTAGGAAAGGAACGACAAAGGAAAGCAAGAAATCAAAAAGAGATAAGTTGTTTATTCTCTTGTTTGCAGGAAGAAGAGTTAAGTAGACATATGCACTATAGTTGAGTAGCAACATAGGTTTAGGTTGATTCATAACACGCAACATACATGAATTGTCATGATCAATTCAATCAAAGTACAAATAGGCCTTACTCATGGAGAACACTTTGGTACGTTTGGTGGTTTTGGGTGTATATACCCCAAACCACTTTGCCACTTGTCAAACTTGGAGTGGAGGGAAAAGAAAAAGTTGGGGATGAAGTGATGGCTGTCTGACGAAGTGATGGCTGTCTGACGCGCAATAAATGCGAGGGAAACCTACTATGGCCGGTTCTAAAGTAATGTTTGTTCCTTGATCAGGAACGATTGTTCCATCCCATGAAATGTTGTTCCATTTTACATGTTTGTTCTGTGGTGAGAAATAATTGTTCCATGTTACAAATAGTTGTTCTCCGTGGATTGATTTGTGTGCCAATCATGCAAGAGATTTACATTTATGTATTAAATCTTGTACAATATCATAAAATTTTATTTTTGATGTATAAGCATGAGTGATTTATTATGGGTATGTAGTTGCATAAATTATTTTAAATCGCAACCATATTAATTCCCCAACACAACTTTGTTCCAAGGACCATAAAGAGTTGTTCAAAAAACATGTTAAGCTTGTTCCAGCAATCAAGAAACTCGTTCCCTCCACAAAATTAATGTTGGAAGCTTTCAGTTCGTATACCTACTTAATGTAATACTTAGTAATTACAAGATTTAAGGTAGGAAGTTGCTTTAATTACATTAAATCTCAGTCATATTAATCTCCAACACTATTTCAACTTCAGTTAAGAGAAACGTGTCCCCTCTACAAGGCACAAAGTTAAGAAATTTACATTTATGTATAAAATCTTTGACAATATCAGCAATTTGACTTTTGATGTATAAGTACAAGTGATTAATTATGGGTAGGTAGTTTCTTTAATTACATTAAATCTCAGTCATATCTAATCCTCAACACAACTTTGTTCTTGAAACAACATTAAGAGTTGTTCCAAAGGCATGTTATGTTTATTCTATCAATAGATAATCTTGTTCTCTCCACAAAATTAATGTTGAAAGCTTTCAGTTGGTATACCTACTTGGTACTTAATAATGAAATTTAAGATAGGTAGTTGCTTTAATTACGTAAAATCTGAGTCACTGCAGATACAACCAAAAAATATATTACATCGCATTGATCATATAACTTTCCTTGCCTGTTCACCTCATCATCAACCTGTATACATGAAATATAATCCACTTATCAAAATTCAATGACATTGACCAGGAAAGCCGGAACAACATTTGATGCAAATGGAACAACATTTGACGATCCATGGAACAACATTTGATTTGCACGGAACAACATTTGATGATCTTGAACAACATTTGATAGTTCATGGAACAACATTTGATAAAAATAGAACAACATTTTACGATCGATACAACAACATTTGACGGTCCATGGAACAACATTTCATTTGCACGGAACAACATTTGATGATCTGGAACAACATTTGACGGTCCATGGAACAACATTTGATTCAAATAGAACAACATTTTACGTTCGATAGAACAACATTTGACGATGCATGGAACAACATTTGATTTGCACGGAACAACATTTGATGCAAACGGAACAACATTTGACAGTCCATGGAACAACATTTGATTTGCATGGAACAACATTTGATGACAACATTTGACGGTCCATGGAACAACATTTGATTAAAATAGAACAACATTTTACAAACGATAGAATAATATTTGACGATGCATGGAACAACATTTGATTTGTACGGAACAACATTTGATGCTATGGAACAATATTTGACAGTCCATGGAACAACATTTGATTTGCACGAAACAACATTTGATGATCTGGAACAACATTTGACGGTCCATGGAACAACATTTGATTAAAATAGAACAACATTTTACGATCGATAGAACAACATTTTACGATGCATGGAACAACATTTGATTTGCACAGAACAACATTTGATGCAAACGGAACAACATTTGACGATCAATGGAACAACATTTGATTTGCACGGAACAACATTTGATGATCTGAAACAACATTTGACGGTCCATGAAACAACATTTGATTAATATAGAACAACATTTTACAATCAATAGAACAACATTTGACGATGCATGGAACAACATTTGATTTGCACGGAACAACATTTGATGCTATGGAACAACATTTGACGATCCATGGAACAATATTTGATTTGCACAGAACAACATTTGATGATCTGGAACAACATTTGACGGTACATGGAACAACATTTGATTAAAATAGAACATTTTACGATCGATAGAACAACATTTGACAATGCACGGAACAACATTTGATGCAAACGAAACAACATTTGACGATCAATGGAACAACATTTGATTTGCACCGAACAACATTTGATGATATGAAACAACATTTGACGGTCCATGAAACAACATTTGATTAATATAGAACAACATTTTACAATCAATAGAACAACATTTTACGATGCATGGAACAACATTTGATTTGCACGGAACAACATTTGATGTTATGGAACAACATTTGACGATCCATGGAACAATATTTGATTTGCACAGAACAACATTTGATGATCTGGAACAACATTTGACGGTACATGGAACAACATTTTATTAAAATAGAACAACATTTTACGATCGATAGAACAACATTTGACGATGCATGGAACAACATTTGATTTGCGCGGAACAACATTTGATGATCTAAAACTACATTTGATGGTCTATGGAACAACATTTGATTAAAATAGAACAATATTTTATGAACGATAGAACAACATTTGACGATGCATGGAACAACATTTGATTTGCACGGAACAACATTTGATGCTATGGAACAATATTTGACGGTGCATGGAACAACATTTGATTTGCGCGGAACAACATTTGATGATCTGGAACAACATTTGACGCTCTATGGAACAACATTTGATTAAAATAGAACAACATTTTACGAACGATAGAACAACATTTGACAATGCATGGAACATCATTTGATTTGCACGGAACAACATTTGACGGTCCATGGAACAACATTTGATTTGCACGGAACAACATTTGATGATCTGGAACAACATTTGACTGTCCATAGAACAACATTTGATTAAAATAGAACAAGATTTTACGATCGATAGAACAACATTTGACAATGCATGGAACATCATTTGATTTGCACGGAACAACATTTGATGCAAACGGAACAATATTTGACGGTCCATGGAACAACATTTGATTTGCACGGAACAATATTTGATGATCTGGAACAACATTTGACGGTCCATGGAACAACATTTGATTAAAATAGAACAATATTTTATGATCGATAGAACAACATTTGACGATGCATGGAACAACATTTGATTTGCACGGAACAACATTTGATGCTATGAAACAACATTTGACGGTCAATGGAACAATATTTGATTTGCACGGAACAACATTTGATGATCTGGAATAACATTTGACGGTCCATGGAACAACATTTGATTAAAATAGAACAATATTTTACGATCGATAGAACAACATTTGACGATGCATGAAAATTTTATAAAGTATAGCAAATTTTATACCAAAAGATAGGTCTTTGAGTCCCGACTCCAATGCAGAAAATGGCGCACGAATCCAAATTTTCTGGAGAAAGTTATGTCCGTTTTCGTAAAAGCCGTTGGGATGGAAACAGAAAAGCGGATCGATCCGCCCAAAATCGGATCGATTCGGATTTAGCAGAATCTCATTTTCTGCTCCCTGGATGCCCCAGATCGATCCGCAGAGACCCGGATCGATCCGAATTCTGCAGAAGTGTTTTCCCTGCTGCTAAAACCCCTGTTTTCAGTCTAAACATACCCAAACTTAAACCAACCTTGTTGGAACTTTGAAAATACATTTCAAACACCTATTAAAACTCCTCTAACATTAACCAAACATGTGAAAACACCATTAACATCTTATAGATTATAAACTCAACCTCATTTGGACAAATCAAGCAACCAAATTCTTACTTTTGTCAAAAACTAGTATAAGCATATAGAAAACTAGTTGCAAATGAATTCAATACCCTATCAAAAACACTTATTCAAACCAAAATACAACTCTTTTGCAATTCAAGTTGAAAACAAGTCCCATTTTACAAGCACAACATTCTCTAACATGACTCCCAACTCAATCTCAAGTTCATATTACACACAAGAGTCCAAGAGCTCAACACTTACACTCAATGGGAGAACACCTGACATATTAACAAGTTCCCAAATCACATTCTAAAGCATTAAAAGTTGGTGCTTAACATTTTACAACTTATAGAAGAAGTTTAAAATCCAAAATACATCTTGTTCTTCCAACCAAAGCATTTACAACTACTATATTACAAACATGAGTTCCATCTCCACCAAGACTAACATAATTACAACTTATGAACATATAAACAACATAACTCTTCCCCCGGATTCCCGATCACTTCCTTTCCTCGTCACGATCCGTACCTGCGGTGGTTATTTAATAACCACACAGAAAATAGTTTTGTTTTAAGCTTACGCTTAGTGAATACTTTAACTGTGCCATGGAGTATGAAATGTGCATATGCAATATATAAGCAACACAACGATAAAACTAGTCGCCGGTATGTCAAGTACTTAATCACCATCGCATCGGACCCAATATTCCGGGCCTTTTCTCACTTCAACGTCGCATATAGCGAAAACACACACTCTCACGTGACCGTAGTCAATCGTTGTGAAGGCACTTCTAGACTATGAATCCTGCTTGGAAGGTAAAATGACCAAGAGGCCGTTCTTGGCCAAGTGCTATAGAGCAAAAGAGACGTTAGAATTGGTTCACTCTGATTTGTGTGGTCCTATGAATCCTGTGTGTACAAGAAACATGATGGAAGTGTGGTGGTGTTCTTAGTACTATATGTGGATGATATCTTGCTAATTGAAAACGATGTGGGGGTATTATCTTCTGTGGGACTAGTCCGGGAGATTATAGATTCGGGACTCAAATACACTACTACAGTAACTAAAAAGAAGGAAAAGATAGTTGTTTTGAGGGTATCAAACTCTAAGACCAGAACTAACATGCACTTGAACTAAAGTAAGAACGTATAACACCCACATTTGTGTTATTTCATTTTGCATTACATTGTCATGCATGATAATGTGATGTGGCGTGTCTTATGACACATGGTTGAATGAGTTTTGACTCACGAGTTAATTTGGGTGTCTGTATTAGAGAACCCTTTGAAACTGTTATGATTGAGGATTTATTATTTGTGAAGTCTCTCCGACTATGAGACGGTCACTGTGGAACACTTTAAATGTTTATCTAAAAATAAATGTTTACCTGTGTATTGCAATATCTGTATTATTTTCTGGTTTAGAATATATTTCTGTTGTTAGATTTAGTATCCTGGTGAGAACGAATGAACACGCTATTAATTTGGTAGGCTAATTAGCAACTTCGGAAACGTCATGTAGAAATTCGCGTTTTAGCGACCAAACGAAACTTAGTCGAAAACTTTTATAATTTTGAGTTTTCACTCGTAAAGCTATGAATAAGCTGTATAGAAAGTTTCAGAGACTGATTAGGAGTTTTGAAAACTCGTGGGGGAGGTAAACGTAATTCCCAAAGGTTTTGCCTATATATAGATAGAGATGGATGAGATATTTTTTCAAGTCTTAACCTAAAATTCCAAAAGGAGGCCAAAAGGGGGCTAGAGGAAGATTTAGTTGCTTCAAGCTTTGCGACGCCAAACGACGACCATCTGTCAGTCTGTTTTCTCCCATATTTCATATTTGAGCTCCTCGAGGTAAGAGTTTCGTTTTGATACCTATTAGGGCCTGTTTGGCTAAGTTTTTCGAAAAGTTATTTTCTAGAATTTTTCATAAAAGTTGATAAATGGAATTATGATCCATAGGAATTGTACTAGACGGACTTCTGCACGTTCTTTGTGCACGGGTTTTCTTCAGATTGAATTATAGGAGTGTTATTTGGAGGTGAGTGATTCAACTATGTTTTTGGAATGATTTCTTGACATGTATTCATGTTTTGTGTGAATAACATGTATTAATTCTTAGAGATATATTGTGTAGTTCATATTGGGCATTTATATTGATAAGTAGGCTCAATAGCACGGTGATATGTTTTAATTACCGCTAGTATGGTGATATGTATTTGAGCATGTTAAGTTGCTTATTTGGGTCAGAAGGAGCACGTGGTCACCGTGCCATTTTGTGGAGCCGATATAGGCATTAAGGTCGCACGATTGAAGAGAAGAATCGTGCGTCTTACCCTTTCGCGTGGACTTATTGGCGAGGAGTCACGGATTGGGAATATGGACAGGCACGTGAGTCTCCGGCGACTAGTATGAAATGTAGAGATGTGAATGCGGACATGTTTATCATTCATGTGCATATGTTGTTTTATTCACTAAGCTTTAGCTTAAACAAATCGAAATGTGTGTGGTTATTCAAAAAACCATTGCAGGTATAAATGCTGGCGAGGAATTGCAGAAGTGAATACGTGGGTTGGGAGTTCGCTTGTGAGGCAACTTGAATGTTAATCTTGTAGTTTTGGGATCCTAGAAATGTTGTAATAAGAATTTGGTTGTTTTAACCCATGTTTAACTTGGTATGATAGAATGGATCTAGAACGTTGTAATAGACTATAACATGTTGTAAGTATTTTTGGTAATGCTTTAATACAATTAAGATTACTTTGGAGTGCTTTTGGAAGTGTGTGTTTGATCCTTGGTTGAAGTTAGAAAGCTTTTAAACTTGAAATGCTGCAGAATGAGCTGCTGTCAGGGGAGCAGTCGACTGACCCGTGCTTCAGTCGACTGGATCCTTGTATCTGTTAGCTACTGCTTCTTATTATAGCAAAAGCAGTCGACTGGGCCCCGCCTCAGTCGACTGGACCCTGCCTCAGTCGACTAGACCCCCAGTCTCAGTCGACTGGAATTACTATTAAACCCTTTTGAAAACTCCCTGCCTTCTTCCGTCGACTGAGCAGTCGACTGAACCTCTAATTTTAAAATGTGTTTTGTTTTTCCGCTGCGTGTGTTCTTCGAACTAAATTTTTGGGAACGTTAATGAATTGGTTTAGCCTCGGTGGCGTGCCACGGGCTCCGGTTTCGCTATTGTGGGACCGGGCTGTGACAGAATGATAACTAATTAAGTTAACTAATAAAACAGCGAGTGAAAATTAACTATAATGAGCAAGCTAGAACAATGAGTTTGATTTACTAAAGAGGTAAAGGGCTAGGGGTCATGCTACCAACCTTGTGTCACACAAGGATAAGTCTTGGGGATTTGGAGGGGGCTTCTCAAGTGAACAAAGTTCCTTGGTGGCTAACAATTAAACATGTGGGTTGTCAACCCCACTATGAAAGATGAAAGCTTGAGGAGACTAAGGGCAAATGTTGGATTGGTAATATAGATTCAATGACCCCGATTGCATGACAATGGAAGTAAAGAAACAAACATATTACAAACCCAACATTCTTCAATCACTCAAGAAGATCCAAAAAAACCTTTAGACTCTCAAGAAAACTAGTTACACATGAATCTAACTATGTAAACATTAATAATAATATCAAAGGAGTAGAAGGACATCACCACTAATGCAAGCAACTACTTCAAGAGAGAGAGAAAGACCAATAAAAACTTCAATAAATGCTCCAATAAGGCTAACCACACTTGAAAGTTGAAGAGTCTCTCACAATCTCACTTACAAGCCCTAAATCTAACTAGTCTATGAACAAACTAAAACAAAGAGACCTAGAGAAATACAAAGGGGTCAAGAGAGAGTATCTAACCTGCTGTAATTTTAGGTCTCCCCCTCCAAAACGAGTTATAATGGGATATTTATACAAAAAAACCTTCAGAGTGGCAAACTTGTAAAACAAAGGATGCAGAAACAGGGTCATTCGACCAGTCGAGCGGGCCCATTCGACCGGTCGAATGCCCCTCTGCATTGAAGCTTAAAAAGAACACATAAAGTGGACCGGTCGAATGGGGCATTTCGACCGGTCGAATGCCCCACTGCATTAATTCTTCACAGCTTCTCAACAGGTTTGCGCATTGATCGCTAGAAATGTCACATCTTCTCACTCCGACCTTCGACTGAGGTGAAATTTACGGCCACACGAAGAAGACTCGCAGGGCACACTTCATCAAGTTAAGAACAACCTTCAAACATGTGGTCTTGGAGTCCAAAAGTGAGAGAGAAGTGGCCGCAATGGACGTGATCTTCAACCAAGGCTTTGCCTCCCAACTCGGATTGCCAAACACGACCTACAAAACCCTAAAATTACCCATGTAAAAGATGTGAATAGTAAAAATGAGGGTTATGCACGAAAGGAGTATAAATAATGTACTTAGTAGCTCCGGGAGTGCTATTTTGCACAAAAAAAATAAATCAAAAAACATGCAAAATATGTGATGAATCAGTTGTCCAGTCAATTCGATATGAAGGACTTGGGAGAAGCCGATCACATCTTAGGGATCAAGCTTATGGGAGAAGTCGGTCACATCCTAGACCTAACATCTGCTTTGCTGTTGGTATGATTAGTAGATATCAGTCTAATCTAGGGTAAGAACATTGGACTGCGGTGAAAAATATTCTCTAGTATCTGAAAAGGACTCGAGACTATATGTTATTTTACCAAGCAAACAGTCTTGTACCCATTGGGTACACAGATTCTGATTTCATGTCAGATAGGGAAAACACATTGAGCGTAAGTATCATCTGATACGAGAGATCGTGCAAAGAGGTAATGTTGAAGTGACCAAGATAGCATCAGCAAATAACCTGGCAGATCCTTTCACCAAGAGCTTGTTGGCCAAGACTTTTGATATCACGTGGAAGGGATAGGAGTGAGGTGTGTCGCTTCATGGCTTTGAGTCTAAGTGGGAGATTGTTAGGGATATATACTCAACGTCATGCTTTATGGAGTTGATTTATTATTCATTCAATAAAACCAGTTATTCCATTTTTATGAGAATCTGTGTGTGCAATGTTTGTATTATATTGTTTATTTAATATTATGCATGTGTGTCTTTCATTCTACATAGTATGTGGTTTGGTGTGTAGAGTTCGGCTTACACACGGAAGATCAGACAATCAAATCTTGTCGAATGTAAGATTTTGGTTTACAGTCTTAGATGGGATTGGACACACCATTAGTAGGATTGCAGCGTGGTATTGTAGTAGGTTTGTCTTGACTGCGGGAAACGGTATAGTTTTAACTCACTATGCTAGTACACTTTATGTATTAAACGGGACCGACTTTGGGTAATTATCTTTATACTGCCTTATAAGATAATTAATACCTCATGACTATTATGAGTGCTTATGCTCTATATCCTAAGTTAATTTACAAACACATACATTTAATATTTATACTTTGATCCTTGAAAGGATGAGATCCTTAAATGGGTTAATATCTCATTGGATTGGGTGACAATATTGATTGTGTGGTGGATATAAATTAATGATAGATCGAATCATAATTGCTATGAGTTTCATGAGCTTTTTATGATTACTTGTACTTAGAATTCATGCTTCTCCTATGAGTTTGAGTGTGGTTTGTACGTTTCCTTTCTTCTTAAGTCCTTTTCGTATGTATGTGGAAGCGTAGGTATGCGCTATTCTCCACACATGCATGTGGAAGCGTGGTTTGCACTTTTTTTTCTTCTTCTTAAGTCCTTTTCACATACATGTATAAGCGTAGCTGCGTAGGTATGCACTATCATCCACACCTTCACTGCTTTAGCACGTGCAATGTGTGTAGTTTGCTTGTTGTTATGCACATATTTTCTCTTTCATGTTTCTCGGAGACAATTACATTTCTCTTCTTCTTTCTCGGCGTCTCTCTCTCTCTCTCTCTCTCTCTCTCTCTCTCTCTCTCTCTCTCCTATGATGTGTTTGTTATGAAGGGGACAATTTATAATAGTGGAACAATAGTTACTGATCTTGGAACAACAGTTACTGATCTTGGAACAACAATTTCTAATATTGGAACAACAATTTATGTTCATGGAACAACAATTTCTAATCATTGGAACAACGGTTACTGATAATGGAACAACAGTTTGTAATCCCGGAACAACCGTTCATGATAATAGGTCAATAATTTCTAATAATGGAACAACAATTATAGATCATAGAACAACAATCTGGGTAAGTTCTCGACAAGTCCTTTCTGTTTACCTCTTTCTTAAATCATGTAGAAGCATGAATAGGTTGATAATATCGAATTTCTGATAATAGAATAACAGTTACTGATCATGAAATAATAATTTCTAATCATTGAACAACAATTTAATGGAACAACAATTTATGATCACGGAGCAATAATTTCTGATAATGGAACAATAATTTTTAATCAAAGAACAACAATTTGTGTTTATAGAACAACAATTACTGATCATGGAACCACAATTTTTAATCATGGAACAATAGTTACTAATAATGGAACAACATTTATTGATCACGGAATAATAATTTTAAATGGAGGAACAATTACTGATCAGGGAATAACAATTTGTGTTCATGGAACAACAATTCATGATCATGGAACAACAATTTCTAATCATAGAACAATTCATACCATACACATTAATTATAGTGCTCCATATTATAATATCTCTATCCCATCTTCTTCATTTCGTTATACTGAAACAGAGACCCCCAGTAATGTCTTGTTTAGGTGTAAGAAATGAAACACTTACAACTAGATCATTTCTCAACGAAATAATGCAAGTCCTATATGAAAATTGATCCTCTCAACGAGCCCTATCCATATAAATTCGTTTGGTGCCCCAAATTTTATTAAATAACACGAATTTTGGATAAAATCGCGAAGTGGGTCTATGAAAAAATTACAAATTCGTGACGATTGGCTAAGAATTTGAAAAAACTGTTCTTAGGGGGTTATAAGGGAGCTGATACAAACCTTTTGACATAAGTTTCATGAGTTTTGGTGGTGGTCAAAAAATCAAGCTTTAATAGAAGCTTTAATGGCAGAAGGCCATGGCTAAGCTTAAGGTTCTGTTTTCTTTACCTAAATTGTCTCTGTGTACACAAATAAATTGCAGAAAGAGTAAAAATATGAGCAGCTCACCTAAGGGTTTAAGGCTCGGTTGATTCTCTCTCTCTCTCTCTCTCTCTCTTCCCTCCCAATTTTCATTTCATCCATGACCCAATCAAACCAAACATTCTCATCACTGACTCATCTCCCTACTGTGACATAACATCACCCTCACCCCTTTGCCTATACATATACAAGTAAAAACATAGAGAGAGAGAAAGAGAGAGAGAGAGAGAGAGTTACCTGCTACTGGGAGTGAAGAGAGAGAGAAAAAATAGTACAAAACCACTGTGGTTTTGTTCTCAAATGGGCTTGTACACATGGACGGCTAAGAAGGGGAGAATCTTGCATCCAATGGCTGAGATTGGTTTGGGTGTATATACACCCAAACCACCCAAACGTACCAAAGTGTGCGCCTACTCTAATAGTTCCTGAATTACATTTTTTCAGGACAACCTAAGCTACAGCCTACAGCCCCTAGACCATGCAAACAAAATATAGAAATACTAGGTCAATGTAACGGTACCATGTAATGTACTGTAAACAACTCAATGTTATCGTCTTCATAATTGAACACCTTGTCATGACTCATGAGAAAAGCATAGGTGGTCGATCTATAGTCTCTAACATTCATTTAAAAAAAAAAACATTCATTTGAAGTGTTGAAAGGCGAAAGTATACCACAGTGCATGGCCCATATAGGTTGGCTAGTTCTCGTTCGAGTAATGCTATACTTCTTAAAGTGGGATCACTTTGGATAATAATAAGACTATTTTAATTTTTATTTTATTAAAATTAATAATAGTGGAGATCATTTTAATTTTTGTCCAATTAAAATCAAGTGGGCTGACTTGGGAAGCATAGCATTAATACTCTCTTTCTTGGGACTAGAACTGTTGAGAGTTTGTGAGCTATCTACTGATCATGAGCTTCAAGTCATAGAAGCTATAGAAGCAGGGGTGGACTTAGGATTTTTGCTAAAGGGGCCTAGCCTATACGGGGGTTCGGGGGCAGCGCTCTCGAGGAGATTTTTTTTGGGTCTACCTATACAAAATTATGTGTAAAATGGTATAATCGTATATAGAATTGGCTTAACACCCATAATTTGGGGTAAATCATGTAATTTTAGGGGGCGTATACCTAAAACATGTAAAATATTGCATGAAAGTATAGAATTTTCAAAAAGTACAAGGGGGCCTATGTCTTAAATTTGTAAAATATTACTTATAAGACTAGAATTTTCAAAAATTCAAAAAGGACCTGTGTAAAATTTAAGAGAACCTATTTCTAAAATCTATAAATTATTACGTATAATTTTATAATTTTTAAAAATTTAAAAGGGACAACCCCTGAACTCTACTTGGTCCGCCAGTGCATAGAAGCCCAATAGCCTATGTCGAGGAAGAAAGCCCAAAGGTTGGACATAATTATGTCATTGTTCCTTTTTTTTTTTTTTTTTTTTTTTTTTTGTGGATGTGTTGTATTTCAGCAGCACAGCCAGATGGAATGTACAAAATGATAACTATACTCCAATGTATTTTACAAATTCATAAATAAAGTATTCAAAAATAGTCAAAAGACAATAATGAGGTCGAAATGAATGCTTAGCAATTTTTCCATTTTTGGGTACTTGATTTAGTGAAATAGAAGAAAACAAAATATAGACAAAAATATTTTTCTTTGTTTGGTTAAGAGTTAAGATGTAAAACAATAAAGAAAATAAAAAGAAAAGAGAGTATGTTGATAAATATATTAAAATTTTTGAATGTTGAGAGTAATTTCTCTTCCTTTATTCATATAATACAATTATATTTATTAAAAAAAACATCTTATGATTTTAATATTATTTAGGCTTAGTTTGGCCCCCATGTGGCTTTTTAAAAGGAGCTTATGAAATTTATTACTAAGGGTTAGTTTGGCCCCCACGTGGTGCTTCTCCTTTTTTAAAGCCCAATTCCATGTTAATTCATTTGGTAACTAGTTTATGAGCTTTGCAAAAATTGAACTTAGGGCTTTTTTGGAGGGAGCTTTTAAAAGCTCTAGAATGGAGCTTTTAAAAGCTCAAGGTTGCCTTTTGGTTTCATGATATCTTTTTGAAGAGTAGTGTATCACTTGTATAAAATTATCAAAGAACTTAGCAGTAATAAATTTCATAAGCTCCTTTTAAAAAGCCACGTGGGGGCCAAACTAAGCCTAAGTTGTTTGATAATTTTATATAAGTGACACACTACTCTTCAAAAAGACATCATGAAACCAAAAGGCAAACTTGAGCTTTTAAAAGCTCCATTCTAGAGCTTTTAAAAACTCCCCCAAAAAAGTCCTATGTTCAATTTTTGCAAAACTCATAAACTAGTTACCAAATGAATTAACATGAAATTGTGCTTTAAAAAAGGAGAAGCACCAAAATGGTGGCCAAACTAAGCCTTAAGCATGAAGAAACACACAACAAGAGAATTAGTTCTCTACTTCTTCTTGTTTTCCTTTTCCTTTTCTTTTCTTTTGACTCACGAAATCCCGTGAACACAGAGCCTTACAAGAATATGATAAATCCAATCTCATAATAGAATTCAAAAGAGTAATGATTGGTGACAAAGACATGGCTCATTCATTTCGGTGAGTTCCATGCCCCATTCAAAATCTACCAAGAATTTTAGAAACAATAGGCCAATCTCCCAAGTAGGCATCCCCTCTCCTTTGTATACAAACAACAGATTAACAAGCACCCAGTAATGTTTAATGGCTATAATAACATCTTATAAAATTCCATTTAAAAAAAAAAACATTTAAAAGTGCATATAGACTTAATTTCGTATCTCAAACTGACAAAATGCATTAAGTTGCATTGTCACCTCAAACCAACAAAGCAGAGTGAGACTAAAATTAAAAGTATAAAAAAAAGTAAGTGTATCAACACATCCATGAAGCTGATCTTTTCATTTGAGATTTGGTCTGTTTGTCTTCCTCAATGGATATCATACCCAAATGAGATGGATCTTCAAGCATCATTTTGGCCACCAAGTAACCGGCAATGGACCAAGTCTGGAACTTCCGTGCTTGCTTTCCCATGAACCGGCCTAGCTTTCCATCGTAATATTCAGGCCAATGATCTTTCAACAATCGGGCTTCTGCAACTTCAATGGCGCGTTTGGCAATTTGAGGCCTTCCAGTCTTGATAGATGCTGCTGTGAGGAGCCATAAAAGGACTGCACCCACAACAATTAAGAAGGTAAAATCTTTACTGTTTCATATCATTATCCACAAAATCTTTAATGAAGATATGCAAAAGTGTGATGTCGACAAGTTCTTAGCTGACTAACTACGCTTTTCTTTGTTTCGTTCCTTTGGTTCATGGGTTCAGTGAAGGAAAAGAAAATAAGGGTGCGGTGCAAAAGTTTAGAATCTTGTGAGTTTTCCTTCTCTTGATCAGTTCCTTTATTTTGGGAATTTTCTATTTCTAATGATGTTTAAGGGAAATCGTTTTTCTTCATGTTTCCCTTTCCCTTTCAATCTCAAAGCCCGCAAACCAAACAGTTCTTAAGGAAAAGGGGAAGCAGACGGAAATTAGATGAAAAATAAATACTCCCTCCGTCCCATATTAAGAGTCTCTTTTGAGAATTCCAACTTATTAAGGGGACAACTTTAATTTTGGTGAGATTTATAACTTTCCAATATTACCCTTTTTGAAATTCAAAATTATAATGTCACATCAAAAAAAGAGAGGGAAGAGTTGGATATAATAAAGGGTAAATTTTGAAAGTGTGTTAAAAGTACTTTGAATTTTGAAAGAGACTCTTAAAATGGGACATCAAAAAATGGCATCAAAGACTCTTACTATGGGACAGAGGGAGTATACTAATTTTGATTTTCCGAGTCACTTCCCTTTCTGTTTACTAGACTACTCCTGTATTTGACATGCTGTAATTCCTAATAATTATTATTATTCCTAATATTATTTAACCATGAAGAAAAATCCTTTTTCTTTCTTATTTTCCCCTCCATTTTCTTTTTCTTCTCTAAAATACACAAATATGTACGAAGTTTGGACATTGCTTAAAACTTCTACTGTATTGAAGCATGCGTAGAAGTTCTACGCATGCTTCAATACGTATAAGAGATATATATATATATATCTAGCTGCCCACATCAAGGCTGTCCATGGTGCAAACAATTTTCCAGGATTTCTTTTTAGAATTCACAGTCGGTTTTGTTTTGTGATTCCTTTCTGGGGAGTTGAGAGAATGAGAAAGGAAGTTCTTTAAAAGCTCACCTGGCCAAGACCCTCCATTGTGGTAACTCCAGCTAGTATTCTTCGGATCACAACCAGTCACGATTCTCCATTCATGACTTTCCATAGCCGGATAACAAATCTTCAGTGGCATTTCTCCGATCAATTCATCCCAACGCGATTCGATAAGATCCATAATAGCTGTAGCTTGCTCAGGAGTTGCTAAAGAAGACAAAATCGCCACACAGTTGCCCAAACAAAACCAACGAAAATCCATTCTTGCCGGACTCACATTCCCAATAAAGTAACCACCGCGAGTTGGCATGAAATCGAAAACCCATTCTGGGAGAGAGTCGGGCATTACATTGAACTTGTTAACTGCTGTGTGAGAGTACTCTTCTGTCTTATACCGATATATGTCATTAAGCTGTTTTATATCAAGCCAAAAATAGCTTCTCATGTGAAAGCTTAGAGCTTGAAGGCGTCGACCTATTCTGTCAGCAAACTCTCTGCCCTCATCATCATGCTTGAGTAGAAGCAAAGCACATCTTAAAGCCATAAAGAAAAGAGCTTGAATTTCAATCGGATACCCATAAACACCCTGAATATACATGCAAAAGAGAAACAAGTTTGAAGTGATTCTATAAGTGGCCAAGAATGTGATCCTTTACTCCATAATTTCTGCAAATTAAAAAGGCTATGAGCCTATGAAAAATATTTGGATGCGTGCCCGCGCTCGTGTTTGTGTGTGTAGATATCTAAGATATGCAACATGCATATGTCCTGCAAACCATGCTTTTAACACTGCATTGTAGATATGCAGCACAAATGCAATCTGAAAAAACAAATCAAAACTCCCAACAGATTCTTGAAAACCTCTAAATCATGAAAAAAGATAAAAGAAAGAAGAAAGATGAGATTTCGATTGGGTTTTGGAAAAAGATCTAAGGGATGGTGATTCAAGTCTACTCTTTTATTTTATGTTCTTCGATCCTTCTGGTATACCATTTCCTATTCAAGAACATGAGACAGATGATTTATATATGAACGCTATTGCAATACATCGGCTCGGTATTGGTTTTGACTTCTTATTTCTGTAACATGGATACATCAATTTTGTTATGCTTTGATTTTCTTCTGGCACCATAATGCCCACAGCATTTCCTACGACTTGACTTATAAAGTAAAGAATTTCTTTGTTACCCATTAATTTGTACGTATATAGTTATCATTCATATAGTTATAAGTTTTGACTTATAATGTAAAGAATTTCTTTGTTACACATTGAGTTCTTAGGAAAAAAAATGTTGCTTTCAATCTTGGGAATACAGCAAAGCAGAATTATAAATTCTTCCCATGTGCCTTGTCTATGGAAAAGACTTTTACCTTACAAAGTAAGTCAATTACCAAACTTAACTAAGGGGTAAATTACCTAAAAAAGCGTTAATTGACACACAAAGAAGAGAGTGCGAGAAGCTCACCATTCTACGGTCAATCATAGAACAGCCGTCAGCACAAAGCAGAGTTGGAAATGTATCGAAGCCTTCTGATAGACATAAATTCAGAATAAGGCGCATACCCCTTTGACATTCGGGCATTTCAGCCAAGGAAGTGTCCCCCGTAGATTTTGTATATGCACGAAGTAATATAATCCACCAAAAACCAGAATCAACCGGAGCAACTCTTCCTATTGCACTTTCCCCAAAATCTGCAATTATTGTCTCAAAGTTTCGAACAGGATCGTGCAGTACTTTAAAACTTGCCGGCATCACTCCTTCTCCTAACTTGAATTGATCGACCCTCTTTTCCCATGATTGGAGCCGAAGTGTTTTCAGAATAAAGTTCTTGACTATTTCGGGTTCTCCGTTCATCAAAAAGGCCAAAGCACTTGGGACAAAGTCTCTCACAAATACCTGTGGAATTTGAATAAATTTAGGACTCATGAACTTGAAATGAAATCAAGAACTCCTTCAAGTCTTGTCAGAAGAAGAGCAAAATAGCAATTTTATGCTGAAATAGTAAGCAGAAAACTAGATTTAACATCTTGGTAACTAACAAGAGCAATCATTTCTAATGGATAACATGCATGTGTGATTACAAATTGGGGACTCGTCATTTAACAGCCTATCATATGTTTTTCAAGTTCTTCTACAGTATTAATGAAAAAAGTTCTAAACCAGAAAGGCCTAGTGATTGACTGAGCCAAATGTGTGATTGCTACCTTTTAACATATATAAATCGAGTTCCCAAATAAAGGTTAACAAAATTGAAGTCACAAAATCCTTTTTTTTTTGGCCGTTAATGTTGAGAACTCAAACAAGAATTATCTTTCTTCATCATCAACTGAATCTTTGTTGCGACCTAAGATTCTATCTTATCGTCAATCCAATCCCTATTTTGCATCGACAACTATTCTTGTATTATTAAAAAAGATCCTCTAATAAATGGTATTTACTTCCCATTGTAATTTGTAGCCTTAGATAGTAAAAATCAAAAGACAAATTCAAGAGATACTATGAAGAAGACAGAGAGTAACAGGATTGACCTGATCATAGTTGAGTTCTTCAGAGGAATGGTCCAAAGCAGCAATAGTCCCAACTGGTTGGCCGCGGAAATGAACCAGTGAACGCCTCAAGGCCTCCCAAGCATCAAAGACCATGGGATGTGGCTCGAAGTTGTTCGTTCTAGGCGTACTAAATCCAGATATTCTACCCGGTGAATACACGCTCTCAAGATGCTCAAATATCCGCGATGAGTTGTCAGAACCTCTGTACAAATTACGCGGTGGTGACATAGAAGACAATTCACTGAACGACCTTTCATCAAATGATCGCTTTCTCTCAATGTTAATCGGTCTTGGTCGGTCCGATAACCCCAATAGTTCTGTGTCTTCAATTTCAAAAATGGTAGACCCTAAATCTCCATTTTTCACACTTCCATTTTGAGACACATCCAAAGTCGGAGACATTCTCAATTATTTCTATCAAATGTTATCAATCAATCCAAGTTCGTTCTGCATTAATTGAGATGAGTTAGTATACTGTACTCCTATAAAATTGTCATAATTATGAAGTCATAATCAGCAAGTACTCTTGTGACAATTTAATAGCAATTTATATACACAATTGAATCTAATAAATAACCTCTACACATTAAAGCATTCAATTAATAAAGTAGCATGAATTTAGCACATATGTATATATCTGTATATACCAGCAATAGGAATTTAAGAGCCCTTAACATATATCACCTCTAAAACAAGTAAACATCTCTACTTCTGCAATGGTACATATATGTACGTGTATATGTATACACACACACACACACACATATAAAGGAAGAGAAACAACAAGAACAAATGGTGAAAAAGCCCCAACTCTGGAGATTATGATCTACTACTACACAGTAACAGTTAAGAAACAGACCTCGTAACCCTCGTGGGACGAAAGGTAATATAAACTAAAACGCCTTCGAACACATCAAAGGGGTTGAATAGAAGAATGAAGAAAGAAGAGGACCTTGTAGTTGTACCATACATATATAGATATAGGTTCTCTCTCTCTCTATATATATATAAACTATGGGGCAAATACACTTTAGTACCCTATACTTTCACCGAAATTTCATTTTAGGCCCTGTACTTCCAATTGTAACACTTAAGGCCCTGTAGTTTCAATTTCGTTGCAATGTCGGCCCTGCCACTAACACCGTTAGTGCACTTGGACGGAAAAATCACGTGCAATGCACATGTCTACTTATTAATTCCATATTGGTACCCTATAGTTTTGGCGAAGTTTCACTTTGGGCCCTAGATTATTATTTCATACACTTTGGTCCCTGTAATTTAGATTTGTTGTAATGTGGGACCTACCTCTTACCAAATGATTGTTTTTATTTATTAAGAGATATTTAAAAAGTTGTTAGGTGTTTGATAATGCACTACTTAATTAAAAAACAGTCAAAAATTCACTAAAAACTGTAAGTGAATTTTTTTTTTACTGAAAAGTAGTTTATTTCATTACTTGAAATACTGTTTTTGGTATTGCGAATTCAATCTCTTAAAATTTTCCTTAAAATTTAACACTTGAAGTGATTGTTTGTTTCAAACAATCTACTTTTTCTATTTTACAAAATAGTCACTTTTATTTCTTAAAATTCGCAAATCGCTGAACAATTAAGCTAACCAAACACTTGCATTTTACAAAATAATCACTTTTATCTGTTAAATTTTGCAATTCATTACTTAATTTGCGAAATTCAACTAACCCAGGTAGGCTTTTAATAATCTTTGGTCCATGTGAGAATCCTCACCCACACATACACATATGGATCACATGATACAAGAAAACATAAAAAATAAATAAATAAATAAAAGAAAAACAGATTAATATCACAATTACACTCCACATGAAACCACATATGAAAATTATATATCTATATATATAACATGAACCTCAACACAAGTAAGAAAAAGGATGACGAATCTTAAGAAGCCAGTTCTTGCGAAGCATCGCTTTTAACTGGCGGCGTGAACTTCCCATCTTATTCTTCTTCTTCCTTTCTCTCATCAAAGCCCCAAACTTCTCACAGAGGACGAAGAGAGAGAGAGAGAGAGAGAGAGAGAGAGAGAGAGAGGGGGGAATTAAGAGTGAGAGAGTTTTAGAGAGAGAAAGAGAGTGAGAGGAGTTCCGAAAAAGGTACCTATCTAAGGTTGAGGAATATGTTGGTGACTATTTCTCTCGATATTCATCCTCAATTTCGCCATTTTGTCTTCTGAGTTGGGAGTTTTCACCATGACAAGCCCTAATTTTAGGTTAAAAAGGGAAAGTGATCAAGAAGCTGAGGTGATTTGGCTCCTAAATGGGCTCACGTGGTCCCCACGTGGGGTTTTCAGTCCATTTGGGCTAATGGTGTTAGTAATCGTCCTTGATTGAAACAAAAGTGAAACTATAGGGCCCTAAGTGTTACAATTGGCGCCTAAATGGGCTCACGTGGTCCCCACGTGGGGTTTTCCGTCCATTTGGGCTAACGGTGTTAGTAATCGTCCTTGATTGAAACAAAAGTGAAACTAGAGGGCCCTAAGTGTTACAATTGGAAGTACAGGGCCCAAAATGAAATTTCGGTGAAAGTATAGGGTACCAAAGTGTATTTGCCCCTATAAACTATATATGTCATATTGTCTTGTCATGTATTACGTGTGATGTTGCCAACTTGGGTTACAAAAACCGGGTAACGCCGGTCGAAAGAATTGGATATTCCAGTCAGAGTTTTGGTATATAGAGACCGACACGTAGGATTTATCTTTTTTTAATATTCCTAGAGACACGTAGGATATCTCGGGATATCCGATCATTGTTTGGGAAATTCCCCCCACCCCACACACACACACACAAGCTTGTCTCTTTTAACATTAAAAGATGCAACAATGCTATAACTGTATCATTACTTTAAATGTATGTATCATATGCTATGTAAGTAGTACACAAAAAATTATAAAAAATTGAAATAACACACAGCACATATATTTAAAGCATAGAATATGATTTGGGGTGTGGTTGAAGGTGTGTCTCTAATATTATTCTAAAAGATGTCCAAAACTATATTAGGACGAAGCTTAAGTTGATAAATATTTACTACTCCAATAAGATACTTGCCCAAAAAAAACGAAAAATAATTAGTGTTTCCCTTGTTATAGACGATTCTTTCCATATCTTTGCGGCCAGTGCTATTTTGTAATGAACCATACGGTTAAATGCGTTAAACTGGTTGACACGTGGAAGGAAACCATTTTTATTCACCGACTCACCGTCCATTTTTGGACTTTAGGCTCCACTTGAATGGTGGGATAGGGTCCGAGAATTTTGGATATTGGCAAATTGGTAAATTTTTCTTGGGCTAGGCTCCTATTGTATCAGCTCTCTATTATTGCCCTTTCGGTAAATCACACTTAATGTGAACTTGAAGCAATTTAGGTCAATTTATTTTATTTTTTTTGCTGAAAGAGGTCAATTTATTTTAATTTGGAACCGGCCTTGGTTTTAGGTTGTTCAAGTTGGGGCAGAACTCTTCGCCTTTTTAAGAGAGGTGAAGGGTTCGAGACACATGAGTTGACATAAATGTGTTTGGAGGACGGATTTTTAAGTAATTGGACGAATTTATATTTTGAGCATGATTATGTTCAAATTCTACCACTCAGAGTGCGTTTGGGTTAACTGAAATATTAGGTGATAAAGCATTAAGCTCTTTTTTTTTTTTTTTTTTTTTTTTTTTTTTTTTTTTCAGCTTAATTTTTTAGTTGATTTGTTTAAGTGCAGAAATTTTAAATTAACCTAAACACTTCTATTTTACAAAACAATCACTTTTTCCTCAAAATCTGCAATTCATCACTTAATTTAAAATTCTATAATGCTAGGCACACAACACTACCATAACACAAACCACAGCATATGCTTTAAATGCATGTATCTTGTGATGTGTGAATTTTTCACACATGACCCGCACTTTTTTTAGAAGCACAAGGTACATGCATTTAAAGCATGGTTGTGGTTTGTGTTGTGATTGGTATTGTGTGCCTAACATTATTCTTTTAAATTTTTAGTTAACCCAAACGGGCTCTCACTTTCCTCCTTGACTTACCTAGCGTGTGTCGATACTAAAATAAAATGATGATGTATCCAAATTGCGAAGGACGGGTGAAGAAATTATCCTCAACTCCACCACACACACACCCACACAAAAAAAAAAAAAAACAAACAAAAAAAAAGGACAATAAGAAATTTGGACAATGCGAGCTCAATTATGTTACTATGTAGGCTGTAATATATATAATATAAATGTATGTAAATTTTTTTATTTATGTTGTAAATTTTTTTTCAACCTCAATTATGTTACTACTAGTAATTGCACGTGTCCAACGGCATGGCGCAAACAAAAGGGTAAGTGAAGCTCCAATTTATTTGCAAAACTGTGACCATTTGAATTAGCTTTAATTTTCAGCTTTCACAATTTCCAAAAATCTAATTCCTATCTTAGAACTCAATTACGACTTTTATGAGGAAAAAAAAAAAACCCAATTTGTAGCTTTTTTTAATCAACCTCTTGTTCCAAAAGGAGATTAAAAGTTAACCGAAACGACTCTAAATACAAACACTTACTGTCACCAAATTCTTTGAGCCAAGACATAATCATCTTAAAGCAATTAAGAAGCACACTTACCCCTCAATCCCCACATGATAATGGCATACCCAAAAAATACTCATCTTTGCGAGTGAACCCTCCTTTACAAGACTTTGAAAAAAAATAGGATCAGAAACCAAAGAGAGATAAAATTAAATATGAGAAGATTCCACAGTTGCTTCTTCTAATTGATGTTTTCCACTATATACAACTCAAATCTATCCTCAATGCACAAAGGAGTCTAGTATATGTCCATCGGAAATAAAAGAACCCAAAGCATCTCAAAATAAAGCTGAAAAGATGAAAAGAAAAGAATAATTATTCAAATTGATCTAAGCTACAATCATCTTACTCCTACCTTAAGTTCTGGAAATTTAAAAAGGCATTCAAATGTCACAAACAGACCAATTAAATGCTTCCACATGTTTCGAAGAACAAATGAAAAAGAAATTCAAATTCTTTTATATGAGAATACCAACTGAAAGAAGTTAAAACACAGTTGTTTCCTTGCGTAGTCAAAAAGTTTTGATTTGGCTTAATGCTAATTGCATAACAATTTATTTCGTAAACTTAAGAATTTCATAAACTTGAGAATAAACAAAAAAATCATTAAGCATGCCATAAAAGAAATCATAAAAATTAAAAGGGAGACATAATAGAAATCATAAAATTCCAACTTAGGTTAAAAGGGAATTATTCTCAAAGAATCATAATAGAAATCATCAAAGAATCATAAAATTTTCAAAAAATTTATGTTAATCGCCATAGAGACATTAAAAGGGAATTATAGGTAGAGATGGAGAGAGGTGAACATTAAAAGGGAAGGTAGTAAATGAGATAATCAGGCCATAAAGAAATCAAATGGGTAAGCAGAATTTGGGGAAAGCCGAAAAGAAATCAACTCTGCATAAGGCATTGCCGATTCATTAGGATAAGGAAATTAAGTTGGGGAATTTATTACCTAAATTCTTATCCTAATTCGCATAAGCACAACAAAAAAAAAAAAAAAAAAAAAAAAAAAAAGAAGAAGAAACCATAGTTAGTTAATTTCATGCACTTTTCAAAGAATCATTAGTAAGAATTTTTTAAGTTGGGAAATTGATTTCCTAAATTCTTATCTTAATTCTCATAAGCAAAAAAAATCCGTTTAGGAAATTTCGTACACTTTTCAAAGTTCCCAAATCCAAAAAAAAATTTAAAAATAAAAAATAAATTAAATTTCCAACTTTCAATGATGAAAAATTCCGATCTTTCAACTTTCTAAAATTGACATGCAAGCAAGAAGAAAAAATTGAAGTAGATACAAATTTGATGTTCCTTCAAAACCAATTTCTTAAATTGATTGTCCAATAAAAAAAGCCTATGAATGGACATGCATGCAAGGGGAAAACGGTGAAGTAGAAAAAATTGAAGTAGATAAAAAAATTGATGTTCCTTCAAAAAAAAATTTCTAAAATTGATTGTCCAATAAAAAATTTGTGTGTGTCAGCTGATCAAAAACTGATGTTCCTTCAAAAAAAATTCTAAAATTGATTGTCCAGTACAAAATTTGTGAGTGTGTAATAAAGAGGAACCCAAAATCAAACAAAACTCTTAGTGAAAATTTGTCCTAGAGTTTAAAAAAAATGGCGTTAGATTACCAAAAATAGAATTGCACAAAAAATGTATGTCACACCCCAATCCGTCTCGGGCGAGTTAGGACACGTGTATCAAAGCTACACACCAAAACTTACACTAATCATTAAGGAAAAAAACATGATTTAGACTCCATAAAAGAAATTTCTTGACATAAAACATAACCAAGGGCAAAATGGTCATTAATTAAGTATAGCCAAAATTTACCCCAAAAGATAGGTCTTTGAGTCCCGGTTCCAACATAAAAAATGGCGCGCGAATTCGAGTTTTCATTAAAGAGTTATGTCTGTTTCCGTACGTAAAAGTGGACATGCTGAAATTTTGTACGTGAATCGATCCGCCCTTTAGGTCAGATCGATCCATCTCAGCATTTCTTCTGCAGAATGTCCTCCCAAAAGTCTAGATCGATCCTCCCTTTAGGTCAGATCGATCCATCTCAGCATTTCTTCTGCAGAATGTCCTCCCAAAAGTCTAGATCAATCCGCCCTTTAGCCTGGATTGATCTGGGTTCTAAAGAACAGTTTTTTGCTGCGAAAAACATCATTTTTACATGTTCAAAACATATCAAAACTCAACCAAACTTAGTGGGACTTTAAAATCAAACATTTCAAGCCTAACCAAGTACTTCCCAAACATTAGCACATGATATTTAAGAATAATATAACCATCAAACTCATAAATTCATTGCCAAAATCAAGAACTTGCATCAAAACTCATGTTTTTCCCAATACTTGCAAAGCATCACAATAAAGAGTAACCAAGCTTAAATTTACAACCAAAAGCCTTCCAAATTCACTACCAATCTACATAACTTGTAACTTGCAAATACAACTCATAATTTGATGCATAATCTGTTAGGAAACTGCGTTCCCAGAATCCATTGACAACGTGTATAAGTTGGTACTGCAAAAAAAAAATTACGTGAAAACTACAATAACCCTACAAGGGCGGAACTAGGGTTACCTTAAACTGCTAAAACGGATTGTTGTAGTAGACGAATCGAGAACACGGGCTCGATAACAGCTCACGATATTCTGCCATATTCCTTTCCTGCCAGAATATCGAACTGAGTGTGGCTCTTTCGAAATCCTTTCTGTTTTTTGCTCTCCCTCTTTTACGCTCTCTTTTCTATTCCGAGTTATAATTTTCTATATAGAAAAATGCTAACTGAGGAGAGAGCCAAAGCAGCATATATATATATAGGCTACGATAGGGACCATAAGAAGTCAATAAGGAATAGGCTTCCTTATGGAATTAGGAAACCCTAATTCGAACTGAATCAGATTCCTATTTCCATAAATTATAATTCATACCACTAAAGAATTATTATTGCACTCCTACCCTTATCTCAAAAATATATTTTGAGCTCCATGTTATTAAATGCTTATTATCTCCTCATGTTAAGATTACAGATATCCATTAATTAAATATAATTACTGACAATCATATTTAATTAATTTCTTAAAATTCTTTGAGATCCTCTGCTTAACTTATCTGATATGTCGGATACAAAATCCACCTGCAGGGTTTGACATAATCAAAACTTATAAGCTTTCTCAAGGGGATATCATCAATCCCAAAATTGAGACATAGATTCCATCATTAATTAATATCCACCACACAATTAATATTGCCACCCAATCCAATGAGATATTGACCCATTTAAGGATCTCACCCTTTTAGGGATCAAAGTGTAAATATCAAATGTACGTGTCTACAAATTAACTTAGGATTTAGAGCATAAGCACTCATAATAGCCATGAGGTATTAATCATCTTATAAGTCAATGTAAAGATAATTACCCCAAGTTAGTCCCGTTTTAATACACAAAGTGTACCAGCATAGTGAGTTGAAACTATACCGTTTTCCTTAGTCAAGACAAACCTACTACAACACCATGCTGCAGTCCTATCGATGGTGTGTCCAATCCCATCTAAGACTGTAAACCAAAATCTTACATTTTATAATATTTGATGGCCTGATCTTCCGTGTGTAAGCCGAACTCTACACACCAAACCACCTACTATATAGAATGAGAGACACACATGCATAATATTAAATAAATAATATAATACAAACATTGCCCACACAGATTCTCATAAAAAAATGCATTAACTGATTTTATTAAATGAATAATAAATCAACTGCATAAAGCATGGCTTTTAGTATATATCCCTAACATAATCAACATCAACACCTAACTTAACATATTGCAAGTCCCCTAAACACCCAAGTTGTTCAACATTTCTAATACAAAGTTACAACTAAGACTCAAATCATCAAGGCATATGGACATATTCACATATACATAACTTCTATGCTTAACCCGTCGTGCGGATCATTTCCTCTCATTCTCTCGTTCGATACCTGTGTTATTCAATAACCACAACAGAAAACATTTTCTTTTAAGGTTTCGCATAGTGAGAGAACTAATCATGCTATTGGAATGCTCAATATGTAAATGCAACAATCATTATAAACATCAACAAAATGATCCAGAAAGTCAAGTAGCTCCAGCCACCACCCCCGGGTCCTTCTCACCTCAGATCTTTCTCACTTTTGAGCGCATAAAGCGCAACGCACACTCTTTTGTGACCCTGAAGGCGTCACCGTCTAATTATTGTGATCGACACCACGCCCCACTCTTAAAGGCTTCCTATCCCTTACATATGGGGCCTATAAATGGTGACCACTACTTGACTTCCCTTTGATCCACATAAGCATATAAACAACTTAACATATAAGCATAGAAATTTTCTCACCATTGACATGCTTTTGCTCATTTTCATCACAATCAAAGCTCCACAAGCATGAATTAATCAATTCTTAACAACAATTATCACATTAACATGTCTAAACACCTAATTTTGGGATTAGAACACTCACCTCTTCGAATTATACGTGAATCAAGCCTAGAATTCCCAACCTCTTGCAAATTCCCAACTCAAATCCTACCGGTGTTAATCCTACATATTTTTACATAACAAGAGTTATCTATCAAGAAAGGTTGCTAGAAAAACGTTACCGAAAATGAAAATAAAGGACATGCATGATATCCTCTTACCTCCATGAGTCCAAATATGGTCTCGAATCATAAATCCGACGTTGAACAGCAAAGGAACGGCAAGAAACGTCGTCGAGAAAATCGTTGCCGACTCGGGAGCTCTTGATTCTCTTAATTTCTATAAATTGGTATTGTGTTTGTATGCTTGAGACACGTATGTTATACATGTATAATATGTGTTGGCACAACTTTTCTCTATTCCTATTTACCTCCCTCAATCTTCGTTAAGCTTTATTATGAAACCCCTAAGTTAATTATGTTAACACGTCCCACATATATTATAAGGTTGTTATTAAACCCACCAATTACGAATTGTATTCAAGTACTCCCTCACATGGGTACCCAAACTGGTCCCCTTAACCTATCATAAGACATAAAAAGACATAATAATATCTTTAAACTTTAAAACAAGTAATCATATAAACATATAATGACATCAAAGTGTAAATTATTTTAACTAGACCCTCATTGAGCCCCACATTTATACCAGTCCCACTTATCACAAGATTTTTATCTGCGTCCGCATTTGAACACCTTTTCACATGTGGGTTCATAACCCCACCTTAAACCTTCTTATGCATTAGTTATCTTTAATTAATACATATTAATATCACACTAATCTTCTTTTCCGAGTACGAGTGTTACAATGTAACACAACTTATGTGTGAACTTAACTTAATATCACACATATGAAAACATACATAAAACATTCAAAATTGAGGTGGGGAAGAGAAAGATGGACATACATAAAATATAGAGATGCTTAAGCCTTTGAATGTTTCTAAAACAATAAAATGATGTGCAAGCAAGAAGAACCCAAAATCAAACCCGCCTCGAATCAAATTTGTGAGTGTGGACGGTGGCTGAGAGAGAGAGAGAGAGAAAGAGAGAGGGTGAGAATAGATGAGATAGAGCTTTCTCTTCCCTAAATGAAACCCAATTCCCCTAAACCATCATCGTCCTAGTCAGCATCCTAGTCATCAAATGTTTGTCCTAATCATAAATCTTTTAGTGACAAACTGAGCTAGAATATTATATAGATGTAGACTGTAATATGTATAATGTTGTATATATTTGTATAATATAAATGCATATTGTTTTTTTACACGTTCAATTATGTTATTCCTAGTAATTTCCCGTGCCTGAGGGGCACGGCACAAACGAAAGGGTAAATGAAGCTCCAATTTATTTGAAATAGCTTTAATTTTTAGTTTTCACAAATTCTAAAAATTTTTGATTTCTTTCTTAGAATTCAATCACGACTTTTGTGAGAGAAAAAAAAACCCCCCAATTTGTAGCTTCTTTTAATAAACCTCTTGTTCCAAAAGGTATTTAAAAGTTAACCGAAATGGCTCTAAATATGAACACTTACTGTCACCAATTCTTTGAGCCAAGGCATAGTCATCTTAAAGCAATTAAGAAGCACACTTACTTTTCAATCCCCATATGATAATGGCATACCCAAAACATACTCATCTTTGCAAGTGAACTCTCCTTTACAGGACTTTAAAATAAAATGGGATAAGAAACCAAAGAGAGATAAAATTAAATATGAGAAGATTCCACAGTTGCTTCTTCTAATTGACGATTTCCACTATACCACAACTCACATATATCCTCAATACAAAAGGAGTCTAGCTAGTATATGTCCACCATAAATAAAAGAACCAAAGCATCTCAAAATAAAGCTGAAAAAGGTGAAAAGAAAAGAATAACTATTCAACTTGATCTAAGCTACCGTCATCTTACTCCTACCTTAAGTTCTGGAAATATAAAAAGGCATTCAAATGTCACAAACAGACCAATTAAATGCTTCCACATGTTTCGAACTAATGAAAAATAAATTCATATTCTTTTATAAGAGAATAGCAATTGAAAGAAGTTAAAAAGCACAGCTGTTTGGCTTAATACCAATTTATTTCCTAAACTTAAGAATTTCCTAATTGATTTTTCAAACTTGAGAATAAACACAAAATCATTAAGCATGCCATAAAAGAAATCATAAAATTAGAAGGGAGACATAAAAGAAATCATAAAATTCCAACTTAGGTCAAAGAATCATAAAATTTTCAAAAATTTATGTTAATCTCCATAAAAACATTAAAAAGGAATTATAGGAAGAGATGGAGAGAGATGGACATTAAAAGGGAAGGTAGTAAATGAGATAATCAGGTCATAAAGAAATCAAATGGGTAAGCACAATTTGGGGAAACAAAAAGAAATCAACTCCATATATATAAGGCACTTCCGATTCATTAGGATAAGGAAATTAAGTGATTTGATAAGGAAATTTAGTTGGGGAATTGAATTCCTAAATTCTTATCCTAATTCGCATAAGAAAAAAAAACACAGTATGGAAATTTCATGTTGTTCTCAAAAAATCATTAGGATAAGAATTTCCTAAGTTGGGAAATTGATTTCCTAAATTCTTATCTTAATTCTCATAAGAACAAAAATCCATTTAGGAAATTTCGTGCACTTTTCAAAGTTCCCAAATCCACAAAAAAAAAAAAAATTATATTAAATATCCAACTTTCAATGATGAAAAATTCCAATCTTTCAACTTTCTAAAATTGACATACAAGCAACATGAAAATGGTGAAGTAGAAAAAATTGATGTTCCTCCAAAAAAAAAAAATTCTTAAATTGATTGTCCAGTAAAAAACGTCTATGAATGGACATGCAAGCAAGAGGAGAATGGTGAAGTAGATCAAAAATTGATATTCCTTCAAAAAGAAAATTTCTAAAATTGATTGTCCAGTAAAAAATGTGTGCGTGTGTAAGCTAGATCAAAAATTGATATTCCTTCAAAAAAAAATTGATGTTCCTTCAAAAAAAAATTTCTAAAATTGATTGTCAAGTAAAAAAATTTGCGTGTGCAAGCAAGAGGAACTCTTAGTGAAAATTTGGCCTAGAGTTTAAAAAAACGGCGTTATGTTACTAAAAATATAGTTGCACAAAAAATGTAACACAACTTCTATGTGAACTTAACTTAATATCACACATATGAATACATATATGAAACTTTCAAAATTGAGGTGGGGAAGAGAAAGACAGACAAACATAAAATATAGAGATGCTCAAGCCTTTGAATGTTTCTAAAACACTAGATTGATGTGCATGCACGAGGAACCCAAAATAAAACCCGCCTTGAATCAAATTTGTGAGTGTGGACAGTGGTTGAGAAAGAGAGAGTCAACGGTGGATGTGGATGGTGACTGAGAGAGAGAGAGAGAGAGAGAGAGAGAGAGAGACGGTGGATCTGAGTGTGGTCGATAGCCGCCTACAGTGAGGGTTTGTGAGGTGAGTTGTGATCTAGGGCTTGGAGGGAGAGAGGGGGAAATGGAGGAGGCCCAGAGAGGGGAGAGAGATGTGGGGGGTAGGGGTGAATACATATATGAAACTTTCAAAATTGAGGTGGGGAAGAGAAAGACAGACAAACATAAAATATAGAGATGCTCAAGCCTTTGAATGTTTCTAAAACACTAAATTGATGTGCATGCACGAGGAACCCAAAATAAAACCCGCCTTGAATCAAATTTGTGAGTGTGGACAGTGGTTGAGAAAGAAAGAGTCGACGGTGGATGTGGATGGTGACTGAGAGAGAGAGAGAGAGATCGAGACAGTGGATCTGAGTGTGGTCGATAGCCGTCTACAGTGAGTATTTGTGAGGTGAGTTGTGATCTAGGGCTTGGAGGGAGAGAGGGGGAAATGGAGGAGGCCCATAGAGGGGAGAGAGATGTGGAGGTAGGGGTGTATACGAGCCGAGCTTGCTCACGAGCTCAAACGAGCCGAGCTTTCAAGTATTCACGAGCTTTCTCGCGAGCATTTTAACGAGCTTTTTTGCACGCCCTTTTAAATGATATAGTTTAATACTAAAACAATCATTTATCAAGCCTATTTTTACGAGATATGTCATATTTTCTCTAAAATTATATAATTTTATAATAAATGTATACATAAAATTTATTGTACAAACTCTTTATCAAACATTTTAACGAGCTTTCTCACGAGCTTGCTCACGAGCTTAATCGATCGTGTTCACGAGCTCAAATGAGTGAGTCGAACTTAGCCTTAATCGACCAGAGCTTCAAGCCCTTGTTGAGCGGCTCATCTCATTTACATCCCAACGTGGGGGTGATAATAAATGAAACTCAATTCCCCTAAAGCATCTCATCGTCCTAGTCAGCATCCTAGTCATCACATGTTTGTACTAGTCATTAAACCTTTTAGTGACAAACCGAGATAAAATATTATATATATGTAGACAGTAATATGTTTAATGTTTTATATACATTGTTATTTATTTATTTTTTTTAAGTTGTAATTATTATTTTTTATAATTTTTATTTTTGCATAAGATACTCTATCTTCGTAACATAACCATTCTACTATTTGATTCCATTGAAGAAAGAGATAAAGCTTTGAAACCCTAATGAAAATTTTATCATGCATGTCATGTTCATGTTATTAAGAAGAGTATATCCACCTCTATACAACTCCAGCTGTAAATACGTCAAGGCCTAATTGTGCAAGTCTTCAAGTCATCAAAATAACCCACTCAAGAAGTAACTCTTACACACTCTTGCACTCGTTAGCCTTGTTTGGCAGGCCATATAAAACTGTCGGATTGGATTGGATTGGATAAGTCAGGATCAGACTGGATTAGTAATCCTGTCGGATAACTATTATGTTGTCCTGTGTTTGGTACTGTCTGGATAAAACTGTCGGATAAGCTGTTTATATCCTTATCGTGTGTTTGGTACTGTCTCTGGTTAAAACTGTCGGATATATTTTTTGAAAACCAGTTTATTGTAGTTATCACAGAAATTCTAAAAATGGATTAAAAACATTAAAAAATAGACTTCCAGTTTTCCATAAATAATTAAAAATAAAAAAAATAAAATAAAACTACTAGACTTGCAAATTTGAAACATTTAACACAATATTGTTCATTAACCATATCAATAGATGGTTACAATTCGAAAGATGAAATTAGAGTCACAAGTAAAAGTACAAGTACAAGTACATAACATAATAGATAGTTAATCTAAAATAAATTACGGACAATCACAGTCGTAACAATTGAACCAACAATAAGGCCAAATAAAAAACTATGCATCACATTTGAGGTTGGACTTAGATGCAATTGTTGGTTGGTTGAAGATGATTGTAAAAGCTCTTCTTGTGTAACCGTAGTCGCAATTACACTTGTTGTTTCTTTAACTCTGTTCCATCGGCCATGATGAAGAATGTATGCCTTTTCAACTTCAGCATAGGTCTTGAATGACTTATAAGAATTTCCACTATAATTGTGGACTTGCATTTGACATTCTTCCTAAGTATGATAAATTCCAGGAACTCGACCGACAAAGACAATGTAAACTTTGTCACTAGCCATCTAAACAAGTCCCAAATAATAAGTCAATTGAACACAACAATAAACAAAACATAGTCTAAATAGTCATCCAAATAAGAAAAAAACATAGTCTAAATAGTCATAAAAAAAAAACATAGTCTAAATAGTCACCCAAATAAAAAGCATAGTCTAGATATGAATTCAAATAAAAGCATAGTTCAAAACCCCTACTCAAGCAACATTACAACAAACTCTTGTTTGTATTCATCATTGGCACTGAAAAAAGATCAACGTAGTCAAGCCTTTCACTAATCTTCCAAGCCACATCTATTTGATCACAAGGAGTTAATGCGGTCATCTTCTGGAACTCCTCAATAATTCTTCTTCTATCCTTTGACAAATCTTTAGCATGGCCAAGCCTTTCTGCAATATCACCCATCCTTTTATCCATACACCCAACACATAATTCAATCATTGATCTCATCTCCTTCATCGATGTTGCAAGTGAATCACTATTCCTGACCCTTTTTCTAGTAGAAGGTTGAAATTTTGCTGCTTGAGTCATGGAAGTAGATTTATTCATCTCATCTACTCATGTCTCGTTGTTTCCCTTGGCTTCTAAATTCTCAACAGCATCTGCAGGGCCTTCTGCTCCCTCACCAGTAGCACGATCCTTTTCAAAAATAAAGGCATATCTATCAAAGTTTGGTACAAGCTTGTTCCGATATCCCTTGGCCCTAGGCCCTTTCTACAATATATAACTCAAATAATTGAGGACTTCAATAAAAAAAAACTATAGACTAATCCCATAAAAAATTAAAAAAATTAAAAAAAATAAATAAATCTAGTACCTTCAAGTACGTGGTCCATATGTCATCGGTTTCGACTTCAACACATTTCAAATCAGGATTCCAACCAAATCCAGTTTCCACCATTAACATGTTAGAAATTGTATGATATTCGACCTTCATTGTCTTTATTTTAGAATCAATGTATGGGTGTATTTTCAAACCATACCTAGGAAGAACAATATGAAGTTGGTTGTAGATCTTTGCATTAGATCTAGGCTTAAATTGACCGTTATAGGCCTTACCCCCTGTTTTAACCATGTCTTTTAGTATGTCAAGTAATGCAGTGTCTTCAATTTTTGTCCAAATACATTGAGAAGTCTCTTTTCCCTTTTCCTTGGATTGACTAGTATCCATTTCACTATCCATCTCTAAAATTAACCACAACATTATCCAAATTAAACACAACATCATCCAATGATAATCCAAAATACAATAGTCCAACAATATTTCCAAATAGATCAAATACAACAATATTCCCAAATACAATAGTCTAACAATAAAACAAATACATTTTCAAATGCAACAACATTCCCAAATAAAATAGTCCAACAATAAAATGCAACAAGATCAAATACAACAATAATCCCTATTGGGCTCTCCTAGCTCTTCACTCATCAAACATTGCTCTCGCTAAGGTATCCCTCCACTGGCTCCATGCATCCAAAATTTCCACTTGTGTTATTGCATCCAATTCAGTGATATTCTGACTAGTAGAGGCATCTAGTTGCATTTCTAGTGAGTTTGTTGGCATCTCGCGTCGAATGAGATTGTGTAGTAAACAACATGCTATGATTATTCGGGAGTGTGTTTTGATTGGATAATATGAAGGGCTTCTAAGAATAGCCCACCTTAACTTAAGTAGTCCAAAACATCTTTCTATGACGTTTCTAGCAGCCGAATGTTTCGTATTAAAGAACTCTTCATGCGTCGCTGGTGCCAATGACCCTTTCCTCCACTCAGACAAATGATAGCAAGTGGTTCTAACCGTGTAACACCCGTACCCGGAGAACGGATTAATTATCATGTTATATGCATTAATTAATATAATTAGTGTATATTATGGAATAAGGGGAGGCTTGGACTCGCCCGTGAAAAGTGTTCAATAAAGGACACTAGTTGGAAAAGTCCCCAGTGAGGAGGGACATGTTTGGAAGTGGGATCCAATGAAGGGCCTGAATAAAAATATTTGCATTTTACTTGATTAAATGAATTTATTTGATTACATGACTATTTGTTTAAATGGTTTTATATTGGTAGCTGGTAAGGGCAGGTGCATTTTTTAATTTGGGCACCTCTTTTTAAGTTAAAAAATCAAATTTTTATCTTTTACTGTAATTAGTAAGGGCACCTCACTTATTGTACTATATATATATGGGTAAATTACAAATTACACTCCACTAGTTTCGTAAACCAGTGTAGTTTTGTATTTATTTATTTATTCCTATTTTGTTTCTTTCTTAATTTCTTCCTTCTTCAGCTTATTATAAGTTTTAGTCCTCCTCTTTTTTATTTTTTTCTTTTTTTCTGTTTTTTTTTTTTTGGTTAATTTGGATTAGGTGCCACATTAGATACTTTTTACGTGATTGGGCTAACCCGTGAACTAGTTTAATGAAATGCCCAACGAAATTAAGTTGACCAAAATAGTCTTTTGTGTATTGTTAGCACGCGCACATGCACTATCCGACATTCTGCATTCAAAAGGAACGCATATGGACATGCACATGCCACGTGTATAGTTAGGTTTTTTTTTAAGGAACACGTGTAAAGAGAGAGAGAGAAAGAGAGAGAGAGAGACAGAGATCGTCATCGCTATCACCATCGGCGATGATCGCCGGCCAGCACCACCATCGTCGTCGATTACCATCACCATCGCCGTCGTTGCCACCACCACCACCACTATTGCCATCGCGTCTCCACCACAACCGTGGATCGCCACCACTATTACCATCACTATCCCATAAATAACTTATAATCTTTTAAACAATCTGATACACTTAAAATTTATAATAATCTGATAATATTTTATAATCTTTTAAACCACATGATAATATCTTGTAATCTTTTAAATAATCTGATACATTTAAAGCTGGACACGCACTTGTACACTAATATCAAAGTGAAATTGATAAAAATAAATAAAAAAAATTAAGCTTATAATACAAAACTTCCGTGAAAAAAGTATGGGATAGATTATGGGGTCATTTTGGGCTAGAAATAATGTGATATTCCCATTGTACCCTTGCTTATTTTGTAATTGGGTGGATTTTGCACAATTTGAGGACTGGAAAGGGAGTAAATTGCCAAAATTGAAACTATAGGGACCAAACTGTCACAACCCTTAAACTATTGGAGTGTAATTTGCAATTTACCCATATATATATATATATATAGTACAATAAGTGAGGTGCCCTTACTAATTACAGTAAAAGATAAAAAATTGATTTTTTAACTTAAAAAGAGGTGCCCAAATTAAAAAATGCACCTGCCCTTACCAGCTACCTTTTATATTATATGATAATACATGTGTTAGCAACTTGTATTTAAGGGTATAACTGAAAAAGATTTATAATTGGTAGGTACGATAGCAACTTCACAAATATTTGGGACCCACATTGGACCCCATACAGGACTTAATTGGGTAATTAATGGAATGTTTGGGGGATTTCATAATAAGAACTTAAGAAATTCCGGGGGTGTAAACGAAAAATGGGAAAAAATTTATGCTTGACAACACAACATGCATTGCATGTGTGTCAAGAGAGTATAGACTCTCATAATTCATAGAAAATGTAAAGGAAAAAGAAGAAGAGCTCACCGAGAGAAAGACGGAACCGTCGCCGACATCGTTTTCTGCAGTTCCGTCTCCGTCGTTCGCTGGATTTACGATCCGAGACCACTTTTGGACTCGTGGAGGTAAGAGGATCACATTCAAGGATCACATTCACATAATTAGTTTTTACTTTCAGCAACATTTTTCTGGCAACTGTTCTTGACAGACGATATGTGTTGTACCAAAACTATGTAGGATTACTCTAGCACAAGAATTGGCTTTGGTTCTAGCTTGATTTGGGATTTTAGGAGCATAATTGGGTATAATCTTGCTAAGGTGAGTTTTCTAACTAAAAAGTGATTGTGGTTTAAGATGTTCAATACTTTTGTATCTAGTTTGAGTTGTGAAAATCATGTTTAAAAGTTATAAAATTGTTAGATTGTGAATTACATGTCAATTGTATGAAAAGTTGCTATGATTATATGCTTACATGCTTATATGTCTATATGGTATTCAATGAGCTCGGGACAATGATTCATTAGTTGGGAGTAATAAGGGTGGTGAAGAGGAAGAATCCGAGAAATACGAAAGTCCAAGGAATAGAAGTACCCTTGGGACCATGGGAGGTCTTCGGGTTTGAATGAATCATTGAACCGGTGACTCGACGATTACAAATATAATTTATATGTTTATTATTGCATTGCACATGTTAAACATTCAATCATGTATAGAATTGCTCACTAAGCATAATGCTTAATAAAAACCGTTTTCCTTTTCTGTTGTGGTAAATAACAACCACCGTAGGTTCGGAGCTGTACCTGGAAAGGAAATGACGGGCGATGGGAGAGATGGGAGAGATGGGGGAGATTTGAGATTTATGCACATGAACACTCTTCACATTTGTAGAATGTTGTAAATTGTAGGTTCTTAAATGAAAATATTGGTACTTGTGTTGTAACTAAGAAGTTTGTACTTGAACTTGTCATTTTGGTAGTTTAGAGTTGAACTTGGGAAAACTCTGTGTATTCTTATGTTTTAGTTGAATATGGGGTGATTGTAAGAGAACCATCTTGGCAAGTCCGGATGCGACGCATGTATGTGGACAAGTTTTGGTTGTGTGTATGATATTGGCTTAGCTTTGAGTTCCCAACAACTTTTATGAACTTTTGATGAGAATTGAGTTTTAAGGCTTAAAAGTTTGTTTTGATTCAAATGAATTGAGTTCATGGATTATATTGATCCAAATGTAGTTGTGTGTGTGTTTCCATAAGTTTGGGTTGTGCTTAAACATGTTTAGAAATGGACTTGAAATGTTTTCCTAATGATCCATGAGGTTTGATTTGGTTTGGATATGATTTTGGAATGTTTTAGCAGTGTTTTTAGCAGCAAAAACATGTTCTGCAGAACCCGGATCGATCCGAGTTAAAAGGCGGATCGATCCAGCCCTTTTTGAGGGTCATTCTGCGGAAAAATTGAAGTACGGATCGATCCGGGTATAAAGGGCAGATCGACCCGCCTAGCATTTCACAGCACGTCCGCTTTTACGGAAACGTGCATAACTCTTTCTAGAAAAATCGGATTCACGCGTCATTTTTTTGCGATGGAACCAGGACTCAAAGACCTATATTTTGGTTTAAATTTTACAAACTTTTCTTAATGACCATTTTGCCCTTGGGCTGTTTTGTCTCAACAAGGTCTTTTCCATTAGTTTAAATCATGGTTTTTCTTAATAACTAACATGGTTTACTACTTACTAATGTATTTTTGGATGTGTATAAGCTTGTTACATGTGTCCTAATCCGTCGGGGTGGGTTGGGGTGTGACAAAACGGGACAAGAAATCCATCGCCATTTGTATACCCAACATCAACAAGATAGTAGTAACCTATAATACACATGATTAAAATAAATAAATAAAAATAAATCCATCGCCATTTGTATGAACATCAAGAAAATAATTTCCAAAAAATATCACCCATAGGGACCTTTAGTCCATTCCTTCTAGTAACCGCATCGCGCAGTATCCTAGAATCTGCAGCTGATCCTTCCCACCTCGGAAGTACATATATGATTTGCATATCTCGTGAACATACTCCCAACACGTTCGTCGCAATGTCCCCCTTCCTTGTTTTGTATCTTGGTTTAACAATCTCAGGAACATTTACTTTGATATAGGTTCCATCTTATGCCCCTAAATAATTCTATATCATTCAAACTAGTTCAGATATTAACAGACAAACCCATGGTAATCTAATATAATCACATCATAATAACCAATGGCATACCTTAAACCATCTCCATCTCTCATCAGTGCAATCATTCGATATAGGATCTGGAGTTCTAAGCAAGACACCTTGCAATCGTAAGACTACATTTAGAACTGCATTAAAGTACCTAATAATTGTTTCTCCAGACCGACGAAATTTAAACTTGATTATAAGATTTTTAACGTGATGAGCTAAGATATGCAGAAACATTGCCACTTGCTCCTCTACCCCAACCTCTCTATCTATTTTCAATCTCCCACTTGTACGAAGTAGTTCACACAACATAGCAAATGTATGCTTATCCATTCTTAGTTGTTCAATGCAAGTTACATTAATTCCATGTATAAGTCGATCTATTTCTTCTATGTACGTTTCATGCCTAACGAATGTACGATCTCTTAAACAAAACTTTTGATAGTGTCTATGGATTGTAGCATACATCATTACCATCAACACAACAAGCATAAGCATCATTTGATTGTATATTTCCTCCAATACAATATATGCTTCAATCTCTTCTTCTTCTTCAAAATCCATTTCAATTAAATAACAAGGCCAAAGAAAATTATTAAATTTGTGTCAACATTTAACATAGTCAAGAACTTCCAAGAATTAAAAAATTGCAGCGTTCAACATATTCAAACAAGTAGGAATAAGCATGGGCATAGAGACCACCTACTAATTCAGAAAGAGGAAAATTGTGAATGTTTATATATACTCTGTAAATCCATATGTTAAGGAAAGATATGGGAAATGTTAATATGCTATATCTTAAAACTATTCATTTTTAAATGGGTTAATTAGTGTCAAGTCCCTCGTTAGGAAAAGTAATTAGTTAAATGATAATGTGAAAACTATTTTTAGTGAAAAGTAACACTAGGCAAAAACATACCACGAACTAACAATAATGTGCAAACAATAATAAAAATATGCAAACAATAATGTTATCATAACACTAAAATGAACAATAAATTTAAATCACATAGGGACAACCTAAAAACCTTGAGTTCAAAGTCATCTAAGATTGAATCAGAACACCTGGATCAACTCAGCAAAGGCCTTTGTTCGCCAAATTATGTTGGGTCTTGGCAATATCAAAACTTGCCTCATTGATCAAAAAAAAAAAAAAAACCCCACCTTGCCTCGCCATTCTAGTCTAAATCTAATTCTGGGCTAAAATCAGATAGATTGATTCTCAATTCTTAAATTAAGTTAGCCTCAATTAATAAACTTACCAACAAAGCAATCAAAATACCAAGATGTCAAATTCAACAAAAATCAAGGGTCAAAAGCTATATCAAATAGTAGTTACATTCAATCTTCATATACAAATCACACATTCAAAAAATGATATCAACTGAAAATGTGAAGCAAATGCAAATTAACACAGAGTCAACATTTAACATAGTCCAGAATTTCCAAGAATTAATAATAAATGGTAGAATATTAATAATAAGTCAAGAGCAGAGGAATATATGGTAGAATATTAATAAAAAGACGAGATTGCCATCGATGTTCAAACATCATCAGATCTATCCACAAAGTTTGAGAATAAAATGCACAACCACAAAGATCAAAGGCCTCGTTTGCCATGAAAGTTCAAAACATCATCAGATCTAAGCAAAAAAAGGAAAGAAAGAAAGGAATTTTTTTTTTTTTGGCAAAGTTTGATCCAGATCTACGGCCATGTTTTGCGAATCTTACCTGGTGACAGTGGAGATGGTGGGTAACGGCGACATCGAAGGACGAGGCGAAGGCGGCAGTGGCTTCTCTTCTTCGTCGTTCTTCCTTCGTTTCTCTCAGTTTGATCGCGATCATTTTTTTTAATCCCAAGAGTTATCCGAAGGTTTTTTATCCGACCTAATACCAACCCCCCCATGGTTTGGACTTTTCCCAAGCTAAGTGGGATAAAAGCTCTATAGGATAAGTTTTTCTCCTATCCGATGGTGCACCAAACACAAGATAGGATAACTTATATCCTATCCGACCTCCTTATCCGACCTGGCAAACCTGGCCGTTGTCTTCTATTTTGAACTTTGGCCATGTTGTGGGCTCCGACCACGAGCATATTGTTGATTATTTTTTGTAAAAATTTTTTGGGCCAAAAGCGGTTTGTACTTTATAGTGTGTTAACAAATGTTTTCATAGATGTAGCATTTTATTTGCTTTAACGACCTAGGAAATATCATGATAGAAAGTTATAAGGATTTAACAAGAAAAAGCTCCCACCTCTCTCTTGAAAACCCCTTCGTAAACGCTTCTTACAAGGACGTGAGAGCCAGTGGCTCTCTCGCTTTACTTGTTGTTCTTCTCTTAGAGTGTTTTTTTTTTGGGTACGTGTTTTGAATTTTTTTTTTTGTCTAGATCCCACTTTATATCTTATCACTCTCCTCATTTTGATGTTAGATCCGTAACTCCTTTTCTGAGATACAACATTGTAATTTTCAGATATGATGATTTAGTATTCGTGCAAGTCTTGCGTTGTTTCTATCAAATCTTGCATTCTTTTATCAGTTTTGGCATTTCAGTGGGATCTTTTCACAATCACTGTGAATTTTGGAGCTATCTCTATTATGAGTCACCTTGGCAGCTTCCTCCCTCACCTAGCTCAGTCTTGGTCTACGCCATATATAGAAAGTGTCATTAAAGGCCAGCGAGGTTTGCAGTGTAGCTAAAAAAGAGTAATGCTATAGACACAACACATTGCACAACACAAAGCACAACAGGGTTTTAAATGCTTGTACTATTTGCTATGTAGTGATGCATAGAAAAGCGTGAAAAATTTAAACAACACAGGGTACAAGGCATTTTGTAATACATGTACCCAAAAAAAGGTAGTAATATTTATTTCTCATGCATTAATTAGTGTGATTAATTGCATGTGATGATTTGGGTGAGTTTCAATCACCCTGATGTGATAAGTGCCTGATAAATGGCACAGTTTGATAGATATGACGTGGGACCCACAGGAGGTCCAGATTGGATAAATTGCATTTAGTTTTATTTATATGATTAAATGAATATTTGTTAAATTAGTTTTAATATTTTATTGTTAGTTGTGGCCTTTTATGGTACCAGTTTGGGTATCTTAGTGAGAGAGAATAAGAACATGGTTTATAATTAGTAGGCTAATTAGCAACTTTATAAAATATTTGGGACCACTTTTGGGGCCCATACGTGACATTGACACATACTCACTTAGATAATTGGGCAGTTAATACAAGTTTAGGGGATTTCATAATAAGAACCTAAAAGCATATGGGGGTGTAAAAGGAAATAAGGAAAATTTGAATTAAGATATATATCTCATAACTTGGGTCATCATCTTTATTAGATGAAAAAAAAAAAAGAGTTACAGACAGAGAGCTCACGAGAAGAAAAGAAAGAAAAGTAAGTTTAGTTCGCCGTTTCGTCGCTGTATGACCTCTGTTCGCGAATCAGAGCCATATTCGTGGAGGTGAGAAAATTATTTCTATGTCTTTATTTTTCAATTTTGATAACGTTTTTCTGCGACCCATTTTAAGGGGTGATACATATATGTGATTTATTGCTATTAAATGCTTAAAAATGCTTAATTGTGATTAAGTAGAAAAGCATGTGATTAGTTAGCTTTAACATGTCTAAATTGATGAAATTTCCATATTGACATATTGAGCTGCTTATGTGCTTATTTGGGTTAAAGGGTGTCAATTGATAGTCACCATTATTTAGCCCATATTTAAGGGACGTCCATTCCTCAAAGAAAAGGGGGATGAAGATGGAATCCTCAAAGAAAAGGGGACAGTAGTGACGACCACAACGAATTGACTACGGTCACATAAGAGTGAGTGATATCACTTTTAAAGCGATGACAAAGTGAGAATGGCCCAGAATCAAGGGTCCAATACGATGGTGATTGATTATTTGACACGCCGGCGACCATTTATTATTATGAATGCTTAATTGGTATTTATGACACATTAAATACTCCAATTGCATGATTAGTACTACGTACTCACTGAGCGAAAGCTTATTCGATTTTGTGGCTAATGACCACGCAGGTTCAGATGAACATCATAGTGAGAAGCGTTGAACCACAGGTTCTGGACAACTTGAGAGTATGTTTCTTTTGTCATATAAGCTAATACGTTGTTTGTGGGTATACTCATTTGGGTTGAGAGTTGGTGTAGAAATTTGATCTGCAGAATCCGCTGGTCTATTTTTGGCCTGTCGACTTTTACGAAAATGGACATAACTTTTTCTAGAAAATTTGGATTCGTGCACCGTTTTTTGCGTTGGAACCGAGACTCGAAGGGCTATATTTTGGTATAAAATTTGGTAATACTTTCTTAATGACTATTTTACCCTTGGGCTGATTTAATCCAATGAAGCCATTTTATTATGTTACACGTGTCCTAGCCTGCTGCGGCGGGTTGGGATGTGACAATTTTTGGTATCAAACCAATAGGTTAGAGTCTTTGGGAATGAGAGACGACAAATATGACGCGGGAGTGTGCACACAACGAGACGTAGTTGTACGATCATGCATATACGTTTATTTTAGCATGCCTAAAATATTATTTAGCATGCTTATGATATGTAAAACATAGTATGCATGGTGACCATTAAGGTTATTGGCTGCCAGTCTTAATTGTCTGGTAGTAATGGACTCGAAAATGAGACAAATGTCATTGACAGTGGTGGATTGAATGGAAAGGGTTGTAGGAATAATAACGAGAATAGTAAGAATTAGTACCTTATCAGAGGAAGAGGCACATGAAAATCCGAACCCAGAGTTAGAACAGAGTCATTGACCACAGAAGAGTTTCTGAGAAAGCTCAATCGATATTAAAAAGATAAGAAATTAGGATAAAGTCCAAAGGAAAGTCAAGATTTGAATAGAGTAAATGAGGGTAGTTCATCGACAAGTGGTATTCCTAGAGAAAAGAAGTTGGATTGTCCGATATGTGAGAAACGACACCGGGATGTATGTCATAACATTATGATCTGTTATGTTGTAGGCAATTTGGGCATATCGCGGGAAATTGTCAAACCATGGGTTTGGGGTTCATGAGGTAATTGTTTCAGATATGGCCAGCAGAGTAACCGAATGCGAGACTGTCTTACTAAACGACAAGGGAATCTGAGTGCTTTGACATATAACACTACTTCAAGATTTGCTCAATCGCCAAAAAGGGAAAGAACAACAATAATTTATACTTGGGATACCACAGACACCAAATAAAGGTAAAATTATTTAATCATTTATTTATTTACTTAATTATGATCTACGTAAGTAATTCTGATTCTGAGAAGAGTTATGTATTTATTGCATTGTGGAAGCTGTTAACTGGTCAGATATATGAATGGGGGATCTTCGTTGGTAATGACTTATCTGGGATTATCGTGTTTGATTCTGGTACATCAGTAGTATGTGATGTGAGGGTAGTACAAGAATGCTAATAGATGGTACAGTATTTCTATTTTGATATATTATAGGGTATGTACAGGCTGCCAGCTGAATATGTTTTAGTTGATTGTGTAACGATCAGAAATCAAACCAAATGGGAGTTCTATTTTCAAGGCAGTCAACGAAGTGTTATCAGTCAATATAGTGATAGTAGCGAAGTTCACCAGTTAATGAAAAAGAATTGTCAAGAATTGGGTTTATTTAAATTATGAGAAGACATCAAATTGTCGTTTGGAAATGTTTGGGTAATAAACAATTTTTGATATGTCATTTTAAGATTGGTTGAATAATTTGATTGGAAGTAGAAAATAGAATTATTACCAGCAAAATATTATAAATATAATTAATATTCGGGGTACCGTATCTAATGGAGTTATAGAGTTAAGAATGAAGAAGTTGCAGAACGCGAAATTTATTTGATAAGGGATTCGTTCATCCTAGCATAATACTATGGAGATTATGGGTATTATTACAAGAATAGAGACAGAGTAATTAGAATCAGTTGAAGTTGATTGAAATTATAGTTAAGAAGCAGTATATGAGCAGTGAGTAAATGAATTATCTGTTAGTCTCAATGGTACGTACATGTGTTTCCTGATGTTAACTTGAAGTTTGGATACGAGCAACAGAAGAATAGAGTGAAGACATTGTTAAGATTTGTTGAATACCCAGTACAGAAAATGTGAGCATTGGTGAAGATAATTGGGGTAACCACAACACCAGTTGAAATTTATAAACTTATGAATACGTGACAGTATTAGAGATGATGTTATTATTCAGTGTTAGTGTATACATAGTTTGGAAGGACTCGGGGTGTGAAGAAAATTTGTGAGGACCATGTTGAAGACCCAAATTGTAATGATGCTGCTATATGAATTGTTTTGCTATTATTGAGAATATGTTATAAATAGGAAAATATATATATATATATACATATAATGTTGAAGATTGGAGTTTTGATTGGAGATGAATGAAGAAGTTTTCTACAACGGTTGAAGCCCTAAGGTAAGAGATGAGTTAATAGAAGACCTGGGAGTGATAACTATCATAACTGCATCATAGATTTGGTTATTTATGCAAAAACACTTGTGGATTTATATTGATCACATGAAAGAATTTTGAGGAACTAAAGAATTGATTCGTGAAGACACATATTTGATTGGTTGTTCTACACCTGAACATTTATTGATTCAGATGAATCTTTGAATTGAGATTGAGTTGTATGTTGATACAATAACTGCTTATATTTTACAAGGAATTGGGAACTTGACGAGGCAAATCATCAGACACAAGATTTGACATCTAAGAGATGACTTCTGTATTGAATATTTGGCAGTGTTAGTTTGCAGGCATGAAGCTTATATGAATTGCAGGAATTTGAAATACTTGATTACATGACAGGAATTCAGTATATTGTAAAGAAGACAGTTGAAATTCATACTGAGCTACAGTTTGACAATCAACGTTATTCAGGCAAAGCCAAAATGATTATTAGTATTTTGAATTAGAGATTGACAGAAGAATTTTTTATGTGTATTGATTATCCGGATATTAGAGACTTGATAGAAAATTGAAATTTTCTGAGACAACTAGACAAGAAATGATAATAGCAGAAATGTAGGTACAAGTGACACTATTGCGTCATAATATATGGAATTGACTCAGTGATCCTTTTCATGTTGTGCTTTTCAGAAAAAAGAAATTTATGATGAAATTACTGAAAAACGGGAATGATCAGATTTCTGCTTTATAGTGAATTAAGCAGGTATTTCGAATGAAATTGAGTCAGGGAAGAAGATTGTAATTGCATTTTGGTGTATATACTGATTTAATAATCAGCTGTAGGGATATAAGTTTGCTGATATTTAGTTTGAAGTCTGGATATTTTTTTTTTTTTGAGAAGTTGAAGTCTGGATATTACTAATAGAAGTTAAAGTTGAGTTATTGAGAAGAATATTTACAGATGATAAATTGTTCATTATATGCTCAAATGTTGGGTTAGTCAAATATAGATGCAGAATATCAAGGAATCGCAGATCTGGTACACTTATTGTCGATATTTTGACAAGTATGAGTAAATAAGGTGTAATTTGAGTCAACCGATGCTATTATATCACAGGGAGGAAGTTGACTTAAAGATGTGTTTAGGTTTCTGTTTATTTAAAAAGGGAGAAAGAGAAATCACTGATGGACTACTGAAAGGGAATCGATTGTGTATCATTCTACAGTAAGATGTGTTGAAATCTAGAAGCCTATTATATGTTTTGAATGAAGATAGCTCAAGGAATGGACTCTATAAGATATATTGAAGCTCATAACGGGATTGTGGAAGAATGTGTTAATAGGCAGATATGAGACCGTGTTACTTGTATTTTATTATGCAAGATAACTCGTTAATCGTTACATGGGATCAAAACTTTCGAGGATAGATTCGAAATTCGGGTACCATCAGTTAGCAATTAAAGCTACGATGTTGAGAAGATCACCTTCAGATGAGAATTGTAAAACATATTGGAGATGTGGAGTTTAATAGAAAATGAAGACATGAATATTGAAAACTCATGGGTAATTGTCAATGATATTAATGACCAAGTGAAAATGAGTATCTGTTGTGATGAACTTCGTGACTAGATAGCCAAAGTCAACAGAGATTAGATATTGACAGGTGAATCACTATAGACAGGTGACCGAATTTGATTATGTTCATGATTAGAAATACATATTTGCTGGGGTTAATCGATTTGTATATGGAAAGAAATTGTGAAATTCTATGCGTACTGGTATCTATCTTCATAAAGTGGAATATTTGACTTGTACTGATGTTTTGGGAGTTTGTACGAGGCAACGGGAAAGAATTGAATATTGGAAGAATGCCTTTTGCAAGTTGACAATTGGTTGAGAATACATCACATGTAAGTAAGTCTTGTTTTCAACAAGTTGATAGAAATGTCTACTACGGGGATAGAATATTCTAAATGTGTTATCAGCAGAAAATAGTATGGTTTGCAGAACTGAGTGATTCAGTGGGATCATTTGAAATGTTAAAGAAAATGGGAATCAGTAAACTACCAATTGAGATTGTAGTCGGTATTGACCAATGGGTATAATGCATTCTATATCGCATGTTACAGTGTTGAAAATTAGAATTGAACCGTGTTGCGCATAGACCATTGAAGGTTCAAGGAAAAATATTTATATGTAATTTATGCTTGAGAGAAGGAAAGTTTGGGGGCAAACTTCCTAAAAGGGGGGGGGAGAGATGTAATACCCGTACCTGAAAAAAAAGGTAGTAATATTTATTTCTCATGCATTAATTAGTGTGATTAATTGCATGTGATGATTTGGGTGACTTTCAATCACCCTGATGTGATAAGTGCTTGATAAAGGGCACATTTTGATAGATATGACGTGGGACCCACGGGAGGTCCAGATTAGATAAATTGCATTTAGTTTCATTTATATGATTAAATGAATATTTGTTAAATTGTTTTTAATATTTTATTGTTAGTTGTGGCCTTTTATGGTATCAGTTTGAGTACCTTAGTGACAGCGAATAAGAACATGGTTCATAATTAGTAGGCTAATTAGCAACTTCATAAAATATTTGAGACCACTTTTGGGACCCATACGTGACATTGACACATACTCACTTAGATAATTGGGCAGTTAATACAAGTTTAGAGGATTTCATAATAAGAACCTAAAAACGTATGGGGATGTAAAAGGAAATAAGAAAATTTTGAATTGAGATATATATCACATAACTTGGGTCATCATCTTTATTAGATGAAAAAAAAAAAAGAGTTACAGACAGAGAGCTCATGAGAAGAAAAGAAAGAAAAGTAAGTTTAGTTCGTCGTTTTGTCGCCGTAGATTCGCCGTATGACCTCTGTTTCGCGAATCAAAATCATAATCGGACTCGTGGAGGTGAGAGGATTATTTTTATGTCTTTCTTTTTCAATTTTGATAATGTTTTTCTGCGACCCATTTTAGGGGTGATACATATATGTGATATATATATATGTAGGGATATCATTGGAATCATTAGGAGTTAGTTTCGCGAAGGGATTTGAGAATTCTAGGCTTATTTTGGACCTAGTTGTGAGGTGAGTGTCCTAATCCCAAAATTGGATGTTTAATGTGATTTATTGCTATTAAATGCTTAAAAATGCTTAATTGTGATTAAGTAGAAAAGCATGTGATTAGTTAGCTTTAACAGGTCTAAATTGATGAAATTGCCATATTGACATGTTGAGTTGCTTATGTGCTTATTTGGGTCAAAGAATGTCAATTGATAGTCACCATTATTTAGCCTATATTTAAGGGGCGCCCATTCCTCAGAGAAAAGAGGGATGATGATGTAATCCTCAGAGAAAAGGGGACGGTGGTGACGACCACAACGAATTGACTACGGTCACATGAAAGTGAGTGATTTCGTTTTTAAAGCGACGACAAAGCGAGAATGACCCAGAATCAAGGGTCCAATACGATGGTGATTGATTATTTGACATACTGGCGACCATTTATTATTGTGAATGCTTAATTGGTATTTATGATATATTAAATACTCCAATTGCATAATTAGTACCACGCACTCACTGAGCGAAAGCTTATTCGATTTTGTGGCTAATGACCACGCAGGTTCAGATGAACATCACAGTGAGAAGCGTTGAACCACAGGTTCTGGACAACTTGAGAGTATGTTTCTTTTGTCGTTCATGTTAATACGTTGTTTGTGGGCATACTCATTTGGGTTGAGAGTTGGTGTAGAAATTTGATCTGTAGAATTCGCAGGTCTATTTTTGGCCTGTCGACTTTTACGAAAATGGACATAACTCTTTCTAGAAAATTCGGATTCGCGTGCCATTTTTTGTGTTGGAACCGAGACTCGAAGGGCTATCTTTTGATATAAAATTTGGCAATACTTTTTTACTGACTATTTTACCCTTGGGCTGATTTAATCCAATGAAGCCATTTTATTATGTTTAATTCTTGTTTTACTATTACTAAGAGGCATTTTGTTAGGGCAATTCTTTGTTACACGTGTCTTAGCTTGCTGGGGCGGGTTGGGGTGTGACACATTTAAAACCCTATTATGCTTTGTGGTGTGTAATGTGTTGTGTCTGTAGCATTATTCCCTAAAAAGTTTGCATGTGCTGCTCATTTCTCATGTATTTTTTATTTATTTATTTTATTTTTAACTTCTTTCACTTGTACTGTTTTCTTTTGGTACCTACTATTAAAAAAATGACATTAATGTAACAATTTAATTAACTTGATAAGATTTTAAAACATCAATAACGCACAAAGTTAAGCCTAATCCGAACAAGTTGCAGTCTTATACACTGATCCCACAAAAAATTAAAAGAGTAATGATGTGCTTCTCAAATTTGAATTTCAAATTTGGTTTTCAAATACTATATCAGTTGTGCCTTATGCAATGGTATGTGATACCATCAATCGCCTACATTGACACCACAAAAAAAAAATAGTAATGCTCTACTTTTCAAATTTAGTCCTCGAGAGTCAATCATATTTCACCCATTTATATTTTCTTATAAACCCGTTTAAAATCGAGACTATATTGATTGACCATATTTGACCTGTTTGGTCCTCGAAGGTCAATCCTTGACTTATTTATTGACTTTTCTTCGGAATCCTTGTAGGATTCCTCTATGCTTCCACCTTATTGGATTAGTCCACGTAGGACTATTCATTGCTTTTCGTTGTATTGTGTGACTCGCTGATCTCGCTCACGTGATTTGATTTTCGGGGCGTTACAAATACCATCAATCACTATCACATTATGCGGAATAATTATAAAGCCATTCGGGGACCAAATCTATAGGGTTAAAATTTGAAAAATATAGCATTATCAATTAAAGATTATTTTGTTGGCTTAGAACTTAGAAGTAAAAATTTGGCGCAAATACACTTTGGTACTGTCACGCCTTGACATAGTATAAATTGGGAAAGCATTTAATTTCATTTATGGACCCGTAAGTCGCGACAATTTGAAGGATCAATTCCGTCCCAAACATCGAACAGTGTAATAATTTAAATCAGAGTAAGAGCAATCAAGAATTATGAAATTTTTGCAACATAATAAATATCACAGCATGTAGAAATCTTAAGGCACAACCCGCCTTGCAACAAAATTGATATCTATTTCATGAATCCTTATTACAAGTTCAGTTTATAAATAAAAGCAGAATTAAATCCCTTTATCTCCTCAAGTAGTTATTCTCAATTGACAAAATCGTACTGTCCATCTTGATCGTGACTTGAAAAGCCTAGACATAATGTCTAGGGCGCATCAACGCCGTCAGCTTCAAGAAGCTGGTGAGTATTAAAAACATATGCTTGTAATGTAAAACATACTTTCTTACCATTTCTGTTTCACAGATTTATTATCCAATGTATTACAGAAAATACCTTTTTTCAGATTAACATTATAATAAGACAAGAAATAACAGGAAATAGTCATCATCAATATTATTAATAAAATATGTGACCGTGCATGAAACAATGCAACCAACTCATCTCATTGACTCTTTTATCTCGACTACAACATCATTCCACTCTCTCGTTTCTAGTATCTTGAAATACTAAGGTGACCACACTATAGTACACGGGTACCAAGGAGTGTCCAGTTTGCCTCACACTATAGTACACGAGTACTAGGGAGTGTCCAGTTTGCCACACACTATATCCATACCACAGATGCCAGGGAGTGTCCATTTGGCCACACACTATAACACTACTACCAGTGCCAGGGAGTGTCCAAGTCGGCATCATACACTATAGCACTACCACGTGTGCCAGGGAGTGTCCAATTTGTCACCGTCGCATTTCACAGATACCTTACACCCACATCATCACAGCACCACACTATAGTACACGAGTACCAGGGAGTGTCCATACACAACATCATCTATTTACTCTTTTTATACTGAATATCACTCACCATGCATGTAAACTCTACTTTAACATGTATGTCACATGACTTATGCGGGCAATACATAATTACTAGAAAATAAAAACGAGCGTACCAGAAATCAAGTCTTGCATGAAACAACATGTGAATTCATCAAAGAATACTTTAATATGCTTTTACAGCTACTAGTACACAAGTAGGTTCACTTGGAAGTAATGCCCTTAAAAATGAGTTATAATTTTTGTGGATGAATTACATATCAAAATGTCACACCCCAACCCACCCCTGGTGGATTAGGACACGTGTAACAAGACTATATACACCCAAAATACACTAATAAGCAAGAAACCATGTTAACTATTAAGGAAAGCATGACTTAAACTAACATAAAAGGGTTTGCTATGACAAAATAGCCCCCAAGGGAAAAATGGTCATTAATAAAGTATAATAAAATTTATACCAAAAGATAGGCCTTTGAGTCCCGGATCCAACGCAAAAAAATGGCGCACGAATCCGAATTTCCTAGAAAGAGTTATGTCCGTTTCCGTAAAAGCCGTCTAGCTGGAAACAGACCTGCGGATCGATCCGCCCCAAAACCAGATCAATCCGGTTTTAGCAGAATGACATTTCTGGCTCCTCCAGATGCTCCGGATCGATCCGCCCAAGACCCGGATTGATCCGGATTCTGCAGAAGTCATTTTTTTAGCAGTATCTCTCCTGTTTACAAGTTCAAACTTTTCCAAAATCAAACCACACCATATAGAACCTAGAAAACACTTTCCAAAACCTTGATACCAACATTCAAAAGTATCTCTAAATGTTATTAATCCATGATTACCATCACATGAGGATCAAAACAACTTTTTGGAACACAATCTTCATCGGAATTAGCATTTTGCCTAAAACTTGTTAAAATGAACTCAAGTCAAACCAGCACTCCTCCAAACTTTGTAAACCTTTGGTAAACATAACAAATACCTATACAAGTTTCCTCCCTCATTCAAAACAAATATATATAACTTCAAATGAGTCAAGCAAGTAATCAAATCCAAGTTAAGTTCAAGAACAACCATTTACATAACTTTTCTGAAAGATGATTACAAGCCATTCAAAACATTTGGTTACAAAACAAATTTCATCCTAATGGTAAAGACGGACATCCGTGCTCGCTGGGATAGTTCAACTCAATACACACGCATACATTCAGACTAATAATCATAGAAATTATACCAAGTTCAGCTACCAAATTATCAATTACACATCTATTACACTATGAGTTCCGAAAGTTCTATAACCACATCTTCCATGTCTAAACAAGTTTATAAACACAACTAGCAAGTCCCAAGCCTCACCCCTTGTCCCAAGCACGTCACTTCCTCTCCGAATATTGCTCTGTACCTGCGGTAGTTGTTATTTACCATAACATAAAATGGAAAATGATTTTCTTAAGTATTACGCTTAGGGAATAATCCAACGTGCTAGATATGTCATGTACATGTATAATGCAACAATTTAAGCACATAAGCATGTTTAATCGCAGAATTTATGGGTTAATGGTTCATTCGGACCCAATGACCTTTCCCATGGCTCCGTGGTCCCTTCTATTCCTTGGACTTCCGTTCTTATAACGGATTCTTCCTCTTATCCTCCCTTATTTCACCACAATGAACCATTACTCTCAATCATTCATTGACCACTTAACATATACGCACATAGCCACATAACATGATAATTTCATACCAATTAACACCAAGTTCTAATATTTAGCATGGATTTAACCACAAATTCCAGAATTACCATTTTCTAACTAACAATTGAAGCACAAGACATGTACCACATCCAAGCTTAGGTTAGAAAACTCACCTCTAACAAGTTTTTATCCAAAATCACACCATGAAATGCAGATTTTCACCAATTCCCAGCCTAAAGTTCACTCCGAAGAAATTTCTACATAAACTCGGTAGACTGCGTCTCACTGATTAGTATGAGATACCAAAATCCGATGATTAAAGTATAAATAAAAGGTATGGAAACAATCGTCTGACCTCCATGAGTCCGAATACGACTCCGGATCGCAAATTGGACGAACGACGGCGACGGAACGGCGAATAGACAACGTCGGTGACAGTTTCTCCGTTCTCTCTCTCCAAGCTCTCTCTTCTTTTCTTTGAATTTTTGTAAATTTTTAGAAACTCCTTAGTCTCTTGACACACATGCTATGTATGTTGTGTGTTGTTAATCTCCCATAACTTCTCCCTTTTTGTTTATACTCCCGAAATTTCTTAAGTTCCTATTATGAAATCCCCCAAACATTTCATTAACTACCCAATTATCTAATGAGTGTTTGTCTAATTCCCGTATGGGTCCCAACGTGGTCCCAAATATTTTGTGAAGTTGCTATCCCACCTACTAATTATGAATCATTTTCAGTTATACCCTTATTTGGGTATCCAAACTAATTCTAACACAAAATAATATAATATGAAAGCAACTTAACAAATATTCATGTAATCATATAAAATGCATTTAATAATTTAAAATGCAAATTACTAATTAGCCCTTCATTGGGTCCCACTCCAGTACCTGTTCCACCTCACTGGGGACTTTTTTCAAATGGTGACCTTCTCTGAACATTTTTCATACGGGCGAGTCCAAAGTCTCCCCTTAACCCATTCTATACACTAATTATATAAATTAATGCATATTAGCACAGTAATTAACCCTTTTCTGGGTACGAGTGTTACACAAAAGAAAGATTTTTTAGTCTAGTTTCCAACGCTTCGAACAGTGCGCATTTTCGAGTTTTCTAGAGGAAGTTATGACCGTTTTACTAAACGTCGTCTGTGCTGAAAAATGGCAATCAAGTAGAAAAAGTGGTAATCGATTGGATTAAAGTGGAAAATGATTGGATATGTTGGCAATCGATTGAAACTCCGTCCTCTTCCTCAATTTCAAAATTTAAAGCTAGTTTTTACCCATTTTGTAAACTGAAATCAAACAAGTCATGTATTATATGGTTATCTCCGTTTTTTTCCGCAAGGATCGCGAATATGCGATCAGATTAAACAAATTCGAACCATAGCTCTCGGATTTCATGTAAAACCGAAAGGTGACGAAATTTAATTTTTAATATACTTTCATATACGAATGAATTAAGCTCTAATATTTCAAACATAACTTCTAGGGACTGTAATCTTTCATAATCATCTTACAAAACTCATTTTGCTTAAGTTTAGAAAAATCACATTTTCAAGCTTTTGAACTTCAAGAACAAAATTATCAATGGTGATTTAGAATTCTACTCACATAAATAGTAAATGAAGTATAGAATACATTTTCAAGTGAGTTAGTAATACTCACTGTGATTAGAGATAGAAGTAATTGTTGAGAGAGAATCCAAAATATGAAGACCCACTTTAAGCTCTAGTTATGGAGTTGAGCTTCTCTCTGTCTAAAATTTTTGTAAGACTAAAACTCTCTGAACTCCTCTGTATTTAAGTTTGGATTGTGCAAAAAAGTGTATGTAATGGAGAGAGATGTGAGTTATATAAAAATCAAATTTCTACAACTTGGGGGGCCAAGCATATTGAGCTTGTTATGTATATTAATAAATATATATATAAGAATGTATTTGGAAAAATAAGAGAAAGTTTTTATTTATTTTTTTAAATATTCATATAAAAAAAAAAAAGATTGAAACAGCTTTTGCTTTAAAACCATTTTTTTCTTCACGTTTTTTATCTGCTACACGTGGTGGTTTATTGTCCAACAGTCAAAAGCATTTAAACTCTCAACGGGCTAGTGAGCCCAACGTTCATATTTTTTCCTTATATAAGGATGTGCATGCTTCTCATGAAATGATACAGTCAACTACAAGAAAAAATATCTTTACTTTCAAAAAGGAGCTAAGCTCCAAAATTAGTCACACCTTCATTCCTAGCTAGTACTCCGAGAGAAGAAAAAAAATCATTCAGTGTGTTATATTTTGATTAAGTGTTCCTTATATTCTTGAGTCCCCATATCTTCTTTATTTCTTGTTTCCGAGCGATCAATCTGAGAAGGTGTTTAGTTTTTCAATTTATTTTCGTGCAAAAATAAATTGAGACAGAGGTGTTTTCTGGGCTGTTTTATCCTGGGGACGGCGTGGCAATTTGACGAACTGCTTGCACAATTTGGGCAGAGCCGCGAAACGTCTTAAAGAGAGCGAGACCCGCGACTCAACCCAAAGAAATTTTCACGGATTCTACTTCCCGGTAATATTGTTCTATACTCCCAACTTTAGTTTTAACAATTTTAAGACGCTTCTTCTGCCATGGATTCCGGTTCATTTTCCTCCAAGTCCCCTGACCTTAACAAGCCCTTTAAGTTTGAAGGCTTACATTTTAAAAGATGGAGACAAAAAATGCTTTTCTTTTTAACTACGAAAAAAGTCGCTTCTTTTACTACTTCGGAAAAACCTGTTGAACCCGAAAACCCCACTTTGGTTCAAATTCGAGCTGCTGAAACTTGGGTTGAAAATGATTTCCTTTGTAAAAATTATATTTTAAATGGGTTATCCGATGCTCTCTATGATTACTACTCTAGTAGTAAAACCGCCAAAGATCTTTGGGACGCTCTTCAAAAGAAATATGACACGGAGGAAGCCGGGGCAAAGAAATTTGCAATTAGTCGCTACTTAAAATTCCAAATGACGGATGACAAATCCGTTGAAGCACAATCCCACGAGCTTCAACAAATTGCTCATGATATTATCTCCGAAGGTATGAAATTAGATGATCAATTTCAAGTGGCCGTTATTATTGACAAGCTGCCCCCTAGTTGGAAGGATTTTAAAAATACACTTCGTCACAAGACTAAAGAATTTTCTTTAGAAAGTTTAATTACTCGCCTTCGAATTGAGGAAGAAGCAAGGAAAAATGATTTGAAAGAGGAGGTTCTAGTTGTTAACGATAACAAGAACACTCCAAATTTTAACAAAAATAAAACTTCTGTTGTTTTGAAACCAAATCGCAAAAATATGAAATTTCAAAACCGGAACCACAACCGAGCTCAGAATCGCAACAACAATATTGCTCAGAATCGCAACAACAATGTTCAGAATCAGATTCCTCAGCAATATCAGAATAGGAATTTACCCCCCTCAAGATATGACAGTTCTGGACGGATGATTTGCTTTGACTGTGGGAAACCTGGTCATATGTCCCGGAACTGCCGGAATAGGCGTCGTCCTGCTCCTCAGGCGAACCTAGCCGAAGAGCAATTAATTGCTATGATCTCTGAGATCAACATGATTGGTGGATCCGAGGGGTGGTGGGTAGACACTGGTGCTTCTCGCCATGTCTGCTATGATCGTTCTGTGTTCAAGACTTATTCTGAGGCTGAGGATAAGAGAGTGTTGTTGGGTGACTCCCACTCCACAGTTGTTGCTGGTACTGGTGAGGTAGAGCTAAAGTTTACCTCTGGAAGAACTGTCGTCCTTAGGGATGTGCTGCACACTCCAGAGATGAGAAAGAATTTGGTTTCCGGCTATCTCCTTAATAAGGCTGGGTTTACCCAAACTATAGGGGCAGATTTGTTTACCCTTACTAAAAATGGTATTTTTGTGGGCAAGGGTTATGCCACTGATGGAATGTTTAAGCTTAATGTTGAGATGAATAAAGTTTCTACTTCTGCTTATATGCTTTCTTCTTTTAATGTTTGGCATGGTCGTTTCTGTCATATTAACAAACGCTTGATTAAAAATATGAGTAGTTTAGGTTTTATTCCTGAATTATCTATGAGTGATTTTGATAAATGTGAATATTGTAGTCAAGCGAAAATTACTAAAACTCCACATAAGTCTGTCATTAGAAATTCAGAACCTCTAGATTTAATCCATTCCGATATATGTGAATTTGAGGGTACTTTAACCAGAAATGGTAACAGATATTTTATTACTTTTATTGATGATTGTTCAAATTATTCTTTTATTTATCTTATGAAAAATAAAAGTGAAGCGATTGATTTTTTCAAAGTTTTCATAACTGAAGTTGAAAATCAGTTTAATCGGAAGATTAAGAGGTTTCGTAGTGACAGAGGTAGTGAATATGACACTAATGAATTTATAGCATTATATGCGTCACATGGTATTATTCATGAGAAAACAGCGCCTTATTCTCCCGAAATGAATGGAAAAGCTGAAAGGAAAAATAGGACTTATACCGAACTAATAGTAGCAGTATTACTTAGTTCAGGTGCATCGTCATACTGGTGGGGGGAAATTCTTTTAACTGTTTGTTATGTTTTAAATAGAGTTCCTAATTCTAAAATTAAAATTTCCCCTTATGAACTTTGGAAGAATAAGAAACCGAATGTGTCTTATTTTCGTACTTGGGGCTGTTTAGCTTATGTGCGTATTCCAGACCCTAAAAGGTCTAAACTTGCTAGTAGAGCATATGAGTGTGTCTTTATCGGATATGCTATTAATAGTAAAGCCTATAGATTTTATGATTTGAAAAATCATGTTATAATAGAATCAATTGATGTTGATTTTTTCGAAAATAAATTTCCTTTTAAATTGAGAAATAGTGGGGGTTCAACATCTAGTAATGTGCCTAAACTTGTAGAGTCTAATGAGTATGAAATAGAGCCTAGAAAGAGTAAAAGGGCCCGAATCGCTAAAGACTATGGGCCTGATTTTTATACTTATAATGTTGAGGAGGATCCTAACACTCTCCAAGAAGCTTTATCATCTATAGATGCCGACCTTTGGCAAGAAGCCATAAATGATGAGATGGACTCCCTTGAGTCCAATGGTACTTGGCACCTAGTTGACTTACCACCTGGATGTAAACCAATTGGTTGTAAGTGGATTCTTAAGAAGAAATTGAAACCCGACGGTTCTATTGATAAATATAAGGCCCGCCTTGTGGCCAAGGGTTATAGGCAACGAGAGAATATAGATTTCTTTGATACTTATTCGCCTGTCACGAGAATAACTTCCATTAGAGTACTAGTTGCTTTAGCTTCTGTGCATAATTTAGTAGTACACCAAATGGATGTTAAAACTGCTTTCTTGAATGGTGATTTAGACGAAGAAATTTACATGGATCAACCCGAAGGGTTTATAGTCCCGGGTCAAGAAAATAAAGTTTGCAAGCTAGATAAGTCTCTTTATGGACTTAAGCAAGCTCCTAAACAATGGCACGAAAAATTTGACAACTTAGTCATTTCTAACGGGTTTAAGATTAATGAAAGTGACAAGTGTGTTTATTATAAAGTTGATAATAATATTTGCACTATCATATGCCTGTATGTTGATGACTTGCTTATTTTTGGCTCAAACATTCATGTGGTAAATGATGTTAAAACTTTTTTACGTGCAAACTTTGACATGAAAGATTTGGGTGAAGCTAGTGTAATCCTTGGAATAAAAATAACTAGAACTGAAAAGGGACTTTCTTTGGATCAGTCTCACTATATTGAGAAGATCCTTAAGAAATATAATTACTTTGATTGTAAACCTGCTTGTACTCCATATGATCCTAGTGTAAAGTTGTTCAAAAACACTGGTGACAGTGTTAGACAGACTGAGTATGCGAGCATCATTGGTAGCCTTCGATATGCTACTGATTGCACTAGACCTGACATAGCTTATGCTGTGGGAGTACTATGTAGGTTTACTAGCAGACCGGGTAGTGAGCATTGGCATGCTATTGAAAGAGTCATGCATTATCTTAAAAAGACCATTGATTATGGATTACATTATGAGAGGTTTCCCGCTGTCCTTGAAGGATATAGCGATGCTGATTGGAATACCCTTTCAGACGATTCCAAGGCCACCAGTGGATACGTTTTTAGTATTGCTGGGGGTGCAGTTTCATGGAAGTCTAAGAAACAGACTATTTTGGCTCAGTCCACTATGGAATCAGAGATGATAGCGCTAGCTACTGCTAGTGAGGAGGCAAGTTGGCTGAGAAGCCTTCTGTCAGATACCCCTTTATGGGAGAGACCGATACCAGCTGTTTTGATCCACTGCGATAGTACCGCGGCTATTGCAAAAGTAGAGAACCGATTTTATAACGGTAAGAGACGACAAATACGTCGTAAGCACAGCACGGTTAGAGAATTTCTCTCTACCGGGGCTGTAAGAGTGGATCATATACGGTCTGAGGATAATATAGCTGATCCTTTGACGAAAGGGTTAGCTCGTGAGAAGGTTTGGAAAACCTCGAAAGGGATGGGACTAAAGCCCATTGGTAGTTGAGTCACTTGTGATGGTAACCCAACCTATAGACTGGAGATCCCAAGAAATAGGTTCAAAGGGTAATAACAAGTCACAAAGTGATATGAGTTGAATCATGCTATTGTATATACACGGGGTTTACTCTCCGAGTCCATCCCTTAAGAAGCATGATATCCTGAAGCGGAACACGGATGAGTTATTTGTAACTCTTAATGAGATCTAAACTCTATGTTGAGTAGGATACCTAGCTACAGGAGTATCCTTGTTAGACTCACCTATGCGAATGTGGAAGTGGGGCCGCTTCCTATGGAATTTGGGGCAAATTCTCTAGAGCATTCGCTAAACTGGGATATAAGCACATGGCCATAAAAGTGCTGGCTTTAAACTACACCTTAGTAGGATCGTGTGTGGGGTGTTGTCAGAGATAGAGTTCAAAACTACGAGTTACTCTAGTATATTCTGGATCACCATCACTATGTAAAGGTTCAAGTTGAAAAACACCTTTACTTATGCACAATCTTATGTTCGATTGCTCGACGAACTTTAAATTTTCTTTTCCAAATACAAGTGGGGGATTGTTATGTATATTAATAAATATATATATATAAGAATGTATTTGGAAAAATAAGAGAAAGTTTTTATTTATTTTTTTAAATATTCATATATAAAAAAAAAAAAGATTGAAACAGCTTTTGCTTTAAAACCATTTTTTTCTTCACGTTTTTTATCTGCTACACGTGGTGGTTTATTGTCCAACAGTCAAAAGCATTTAAACTCTCAACGGGCTAGTGAGCCCAACGTTCATATTTTTTCCTTATATAAGGATGTGCATGCTTCTCATGAAATGATACAGTCAACTACAAGAAAAAATATCTTTACTTTCAAAAAGGAGCTAAGCTCCAAAATTAGTCACACCTTCATTCCTAGCTAGTACTTCGAGAGAAGAAAAAAAATCATTCAGTGTGTTATATTTTGATTAAGTGTTCCTTATATTCTTGAGTCCCCATATCTTCTTTATTTCTTGTTTCCGAGCGATCAATCTGAGAAGGTGTTTAGTTTTTCAATTTATTTTCGTGCAAAAATAAATTGAGACAGAGGTGTTTTCTGGGCTGTTTTATCCTGGGGACGGCGTGGCAATTTGACGAACTGCTTGCACAATTTGGGCAGAGCCGCGAAACGTCTTAAAGAGAGCGAGACCCGCGACTCAACCCAAAGAAATTTTCACGGATTCTACTTCCCGGTAATATTGTTCTATACTCCCAACTTTAGTTTTAACAGAGCTTCTCTCAACAAATCAATTATCATTACAAATTCACAAATATACATAATATACATAACAGATATATACGTATATAATTAGTGTGAATTGGTGTAGGAGTCATATTGGTTAGCTAGGAGGCAAGTTCAAGTGTTTGGCAATTGTAGCTTATGGCATAACAGTAATACACACACTAGTTGCATTGCCAAACAAGGCACAAGTAAGTTGTTTAGGAATTTCTTAAAGTGTTTGGGAAAACAACTTATGTCACAACACTAACACATAGAATAAAAGCATTCCCAAACAAGCCTAACCAATGATTGGTTGTTTTAATATGAACTTAAAGCAAATGTAAAATCGTAGATTCCAAAATCTATGGGAGCCCATTCGCTGCGCGGACAGTTTTTGTTTATAAACTGGTATTTTCAAGGTGCGATGATCACTACAAAAATACAGAAAATTTATATTAACGTAAGGAATAATTTTCCGGTGGTATAAAAATACAGTTTGAATTGCAAGTAAATATTTTCACTGTCTTGAAAATACAGTTTTGAAATTCAACACAAATATTTCTCAATTTATAAAAAGTATATGTTAGCCTTAAGGTTTATTAAGGCATATTTAATTATGTTTTGATGATGTCAAATATGCTATGATAATTACATGATTCATATTGATTCATTCTTTGTCATTATCATAGTCATTTTTATGCTCATATATAATCTCATGTATTAATGTTGTATCAATGTTTTAACATCTTTGTGTGCATGAGATTTAATTGATGTAGATCAAGATTACAAGGAGCTCAACAAGGATCAAGCTTGAAGACTTGAAGATATTTCATCCTTGGTTGAAGTCTAGGACCATCATTGTAAGGCATCTTGATCTCACACTCTTAGGGGCTCAAACAAATGCTAAAAGTTAAAGTTTTGGAAACAAATTTTAAATGGATCATCTTTAAAGCAATTCCCCAACCAATTGGAAAATAATTAATTGTTGAATCTTATATGGTTGGAAAGGTATTTGAATCTAGTTTCCAAAACATCAAACGGATCGAAAATCCGATTTTTGTAGAGGGAGTTATGGCCGTTTTAGTAAAGATATGTCAGGCTGTCAAACAGAGGGGCAGTCGACGGGGCAGTCGACTGGGCAGTCGACTGGGCAGTCGACCGAACTGAGCAGAATGCAAACAGAACCCTCTGTAAACACATTCCAGTCGACTCCTTTAAGGGGCAGTCGACTGCTTCAATGTTTCAGTCGACTGAATCGACCTGGAGAGGCATAACGGCTAGTTTTTAAAGTGGCTTTTATTTACCAAACTTGCCACCAACGGCTATAATCTTTCTTGGCCTATAAATACATGTTTTCCCACACCATTTTATGTTGATCAATCCATTGGAAAACATCTATTTAATCACACAACTCTTTGATTTCTAATCATTCACATTTGAGCCCCAAATTGTGTGAGTTCTCAATTTGCTCTAGCTTTCAAATTGTAATCTTTGAGAGAGTGAATTGTAGTGAGCTTTCAATTGTATTATCCACTCACTAAGGAGTTATAGTGTGAGCTATCATTGTATCATCTACTCTTAGAGAGAGTTATCATTTGTAATTCAAATCATTGTAAAGGTTGAGGGTTAGTAACCCTTGTGTGCAAAGAAGAGGTGTTCTTCTTTGGGAGAGATTGAAGGCTCTTGTAACGGTTTGGTGCACACCCGTAAGTGCTCCGGGAACGGTTTGGTCTACACCCGTGAAGTAGATCGGATTAAGGAATCCTCAAGAGGTGTTCTTGAGGGGTGGACGTAGGCCGCGGGGTGCGATTGCCGAACCACTTGAAAAATTGGTTTGTTTGTATCTCTTCCCTTAACTCTTTACATTATTGTTTGTGATTGTGTTTTAATTTGCAATTAAGTTTTTAAAAGGTTAATTTCCGCTAAAACCTTATTCACCCCCCCTCTAAGGTTTCCACTTTTGGGCCAACAATTGGTATCAAAGCCTCGGCTCGTCTTTTTCAAAAGGTTTTTGAAAAATTTGAGTTAAGATCCATGGAAACTACACTCTTTGATAATGGATATTGTATTTATACTCCTCCATCATTGAGTGATCATAAGTATGATCATTGGAAGAGGAGAATAGAAATTTATTTTCTTTCACTTGACTACAATCTTTGTAGTATTGTCAAAAATGGTTTTTCTCCTAAACCAAAGATTGAGTGGAATGAAAGTGATCAAAACAATTTTCTATTGAATCTTAGAGCTATGAAAATTCTATATGAAGCTTTAGATAATACCACATATAATAGAATTCGTTCATGCTCTAATGCTAATGAAATTTGGTTATGTTTAGAAAATATTCATAATGCTACTAACCAAATCCTTGAGTTGCAAATAGGAGTTGATGATGTTGTAGGAAATGTTGAAAACCTAACCCATCAACAAGAAGTACAAAAAGAGGATTTTGTACAAGAGAAAGAAGAAAGTTATAAATGCCTATTTGCCAATGAAAAAGATGAGGAGAATGAGAAAATGGTAAAAGGAGGCACTTGGAGTGATTCGGATAGTGATGCTTCCGAAGATGAGTCAAGTGACCAAGAGGCCGCTCATGAAAATAAGGTAAAAGAGGTAAACTCCAACTCATCCGCTAATTATGATGAACTTCAATGTGCATTTGAGGAGTTACATGAGGAGTTGGAGAATATGGGATCTAAATATATAACTCTTAAAAAGAATTTTTCTAAACTTTCAAATGAGTTAAATATTTTGAAATCCCAAAATGATGCTTTGAAGATTGAAAATGAAAAACTTGTATTAAGAGCACAATCTTCAAATAAGATTGAAAAAGAAAATTTGGAGTTGAAAAAGCAATTGGATGATTTAAAATCTCAAAATGAAATTTTGAGAAAAGAAAAGCTTGTTTCAACCAATCAATCTTCAAGTGAATTTATTGAAAAAGAAAAGGTTGAATTGAGAAAGGAAGTGGATGATTTGACAAAAACTTTGGCCAAGTTTACCCAAGGTGAACAAAATTTGAATATGCTTTTGGGAAAACAAAAATGTGTTTTTGATAAGGCCGGTTTGGGATTTAATCTCACATTCAAGGAAAAGAAGTACAAAAACTTCTTTGTAAAGTCCACATCCTCTACTTCAAATTTTCAAAATGCTCACAAGAATTTCTTTGCTAAAGCATCAATCTCAAATGAGACCCTTCCCCATGTAACTTGTCATTATTGTATGAAAAAGGGGCATGTTAATTTTAAATGTTCATTTCGAAATAAAATTAACATGGTTTGGGTTGTGAAGGGATCCTCTCCTACCTCCTTGGAAAATGGAGCATCCAAGAGGCACTTGGACAATGGTTAAATCTCTCACCTTAAGCCTAGTAGGAGTAGGTTAGATTAATTTGTTTCAAATCACTTTGATTTTGTTTTGATATGCATACTTGATTTTTTTTCATAAATCTTGTTTCATCCACTTGTGATTTGGATATGTCTTTACATATATCATCATGCTCTTGATATTACTTATTTGAAAAATGATGATATGCTTTTGTTTGATTAGACAAAGTTTTAATAATGGTTAGACAAAATGATGCTTTGTAAATCATTCAAATTTTTGCTGCTAAACTGTCATTTTTATGAACTGCTGAACAAAGCAGTCGACTGGTACCCCGACACAGTCGACTGATTTAGCTGTGAGGCTTTAAATTTTTTGATTCTGCATTGTTAAGTCGACTGAGGCGTCGACTGTTTTTGCACAACTTAATCCCTGCCCACTTCCGTCGACTGTGGCGTCGACTGACCCAACTGAATATTTGTTTTTTCATAGATTTTGAGTTCTCCAACTTTATAATTGGTATCTTTTGGGGAGAATATGCTCTCTATTCATATCTTTTGGTATATTTTATCATTGCACATGCTTAGGGGGAGCACTTTCATGTTTTATTTGCTCACATATGGTTATATTTGCTTATTTTTGATATCATTTTGGAGTTTTGATTTGTATGCCTATTGTGAGGGGGAGCTCTGTGTTTTATCCCCAAATCTTTTTGATAATGTCAAAGGGGGAGAAATATGAGAAGTATTGGGGAGAAGTTTTTGGGTAGTTATCATTCATGTTCTTCAACATTTGATATCCATTATGAATGATAATATGAGAATGACCAAATTGTGCTTATAGTGGCATATCTTTCATTGGTTGTTTGCCATCATCAAAAAGGGGGAGATTGTTAGCCTTAAGGTTTATTAAGGCATATTTAATTATGTTTTGATGATGTCAAATATGCTATGATAATTACATGATTCATATTGATTCATTCTTTGTCATTATCATAGTCATTTTTATGCTCATATATAATCTCATGTATTAATGTTGTATCAATGTTTTAACATCTTTGTGTGCATGAGATTTAATTGATGTAGATCAAGATTACAAGGAGCTCAACAAGGATCAAGCTTGAAGACTTGAAGATATTTCATCCTTGGTTGAAGTCTAGGACCATCATTGTAAGGCATCTTGATCTCACACTCTTAGGGGCTCAAACAAATGCTAAAAGTTAAAGTTTTGGAAACAAATTTTAAATGGATCATCTTTAAAGCAATTCCCCAACCAATTGGAAAATAATTAATTGTTGAATCTTATATGGTTGGAAAGGTATTTGAATCTAGTTTCCAAAACATCAAACGGATCGAAAATCCGATTTTTGTAGAGGGAGTTATGGCCGTTTTAGTAAAGATATGTCAGGCTGTCAAACAGAGGGGCAGTCGACGGGGCAGTCGACTGGGCAGTCGACTGGGCAGTCGACCGAACTGAGCAGAATGCAAACAGAACCCTCTGTAAACACATTCCAGTCGACTCCTTTAAGGGGCAGTCGACTGCTTCAATGTTTCAGTCGACTGAATCGACCTGGAGAGGCATAACGGCTAGTTTTTAAAGTGGCTTTTATTTACCAAACTTGCCACCAACGGCTATAATCTTTCTTGGCCTATAAATACATGTTTTCCCACACCATTTTATGTTGATCAATCCATTGGAAAACATCTATTTAATCACACAACTCTTTGATTTCTAATCATTCACATTTGAGCCCCAAATTGTGTGAGTTCTCAATTTGCTCTAGCTTTCAAATTGTAATCTTTGAGAGAGTGAATTGTAGTGAGCTTTCAATTGTATTATCCACTCACTAAGGAGTTATAGTGTGAGCTATCATTGTATCATCTACTCTTAGAGAGAGTTATCATTTGTAATTCAAATCATTGTAAAGGTTGAGGGTTAGTAACCCTTGTGTGCAAAGAAGAGGTGTTCTTCTTTGGGAGAGATTGAAGGCTCTTGTAACGGTTTGGTGCACACCCGTAAGTGCTCCGGGAACGGTTTGGTCTACACCCGTGAAGTAGATCGGATTAAGGAATCCTCAAGAGGTGTTCTTGAGGGGTGGACGTAGGCCGCGGGGTGCGATTGCCGAACCACTTGAAAAATTGGTTTGTTTGTATCTCTTCCCTTAACTCTTTACATTATTGTTTGTGATTGTGTTTTAATTTGCAATTAAGTTTTTAAAAGGTTAATTTCCGCTAAAACCTTATTCACCCCCCCTCTAAGGTTTCCACTTTTGGGCCAACAGTATAGTTTAACCCCAAACAAAGAATTTCTACTAAAGCAATTAAAACAAGTAATAGGGATAAAATATTGAAATTTATATTGGGATAATTAGCCGAAAGTGCATGCTGGAAGACTTTCTACTATTTGCTCCACGCGCCAAATCTTCTTAGTCAAAGATCTTTTTAATTTTTTTTTACCAAACTGCCCATCCACACAAAAAGTCACGCTTATTTTGATACAGCCAAGCCGTGCATTTTCCACCACCACGCACGAACCACCCTTTGCACAAGCCCATAAACCACGTGACCCATTCCCCAAGCAAAGCCTTCCTAACAGCCCTATTCTCATGACAGCACCAACCATTACGTGGCTCCCTCTCCTCAGTACATGTAATCACTATCCCATCCATGCCTCTAAATCTCATGGCCTAGTCTTTAGGGGATATACATATCAGCATATTAGATTAAAAGATATACATATTAGCATATGAAATTCTGGAAAAAAATAAAAAAAATTTAAAAAAATTTTGTGTAAAGCTTCACGCTGAAAAGTTGTGTGAAATTTCACTCCAAAAAACTTGTGTGAAATTTCACGCTGAAAAAATTATATGAAATTTCACTTTAAAATACTAGTGTGAAATTTGACATTGAAAATTTATGTGAAGTTCTATGCTGAAAAACTTATTTGAAATTTCATTGTAAAAAACTTGTGTGAAATTCCACGCTGAAAAGTTATGTGAAATTTCACGTAACTTTTAGAACATATGGAGTTTTCACTAAAAAGGTTTTGAAGAGTTGCTCCCAACGTTATTAGGAGTTCCAAAACGTCATATAAAATTTGAAGGCTTTTTAGTTTTACAAAAAAATTTGATTTTCGATTTTGATTTTGATTTTTTTTATTTCACATTAAAAAAGTATGTGAAATTCACAATCCAAGAAGTACCATTGTGGGTATGAAATTCTGATAAAAAAAAGTTAAAGCGAAATTTAACATAAAATAGTATGTGAAATTTCACAATCCAACAAGTACTGTTGTGGGTACGCAATTCTAAGCAAAAAGTTATGTGGAATTTCACATTAATTTTTTTTTCTCTATTTTAAGTCAATGCAAACTTCTAGGGGTATTTTATTCCAGAATTAGTAAATCAAGTCGTGTACGTGGTTAAGTTTTATGGTAAAGGAGTGTTAAACAAAATAAAAAACAGGATGGACTTTACTTGGAATTTGGGTCAGCCACTTTTTCACACAATGACAAAGTACAAAAATTCCTTTTAAACAAAGCCTATGACCTACTTAATTTGGTTTTCATAACGGTTATGTAAAATTTCACACAACTTTTTTAAATGTGAATTTTCACATAACTTTTTCCACATAACTAGTTTGGTAAAATTTCACATAACTTTCAAATTTCACAGACTCCCAAACAAGTTTCAATGCTTTACACCCAAAAAATGCCCCAAACTCTCTGAGTATAAAGACCAAACACCTAACATACAAGATATGTGAAATTTCACATTAATAAAATATTTGTGAAATATGATATATATTTCATAGCAAAAAATTGTTGAACTTCACATAATTAGTATTCAAAATTTCTACAATTATTTATACTTCAAATTGATCGATTAACTTTTATTGATGACTGAAATAACCAAACAAGCCATAGGGGTGCTAAAAGTCACTACTTAGACTCGACACTATTGGGCATCAACATATCATCATAGATTAAGAAGAAGGAAAAAGCAATGGAAAGTAAAGACCCTGTCAGTTAGGTGAAATTTTTTGAGCAACCTTCATTTTTCGTAGAATTTATTATGTGAAAATTTTGAATTTCACAACACTATACAAACATAGCTGTGTGAAAATATAGGTAAGTTTTGCAAAAACAGGCAAAACACAAAAATCTCTGCCAAGCAGAGCCTAAATTAACCCATTTTGGTTTTACACATAATGGTTATGTGAAATTTGTATTAAGTATCCATCTCCAAATTTTACATAACTAGTTACGTAAAATTAGTTCAAATTTCACATAACGAGACCAAGGAATGGACTAGTGGTAAGAGATTCCATCTCACCTACAGGTGTGCAGATTCGAGTCTCATGTACATGATCTACCCTCGTAGTGCATAATGAAAATCAAGTGGACCCACTATCACATGTATTATGTAACAACATTTGAGAAACAAATTTGAGAAGCATAGTATTACTCTTAATTTTGTGAAATTTTACATAAGTGCTTAAGTGAAATTTCGCACAACTAATTATATGAAATTTAAAAGTTAGGGAAAAAAGGAACCCCACAATACCCAAACAAGCTTCTAACCTCAACAAGCAAGACCACCCCTGTAAATGGAAAATAAGGTTATAGCACCTATTGTGTATGTCATGGACAAGTGTGTGCTAAAGGTAAGGATGAACAAGTGTCAACCGATTCACTCACTTTCTCACTCTACACCTTGCTTTTGGTTTGTGGTCAATTAGATGAATTGAAGTAAGGACATTGAGAGTCAACAAGCCCCCTTTTGGGGTTGCTCCTCTCTCTCTCTCACTAAATAGTTAAGTGAAATTTTACGTATTATGTAAAACAAAAGTGATTTAACTTAGGCTTCGCTTGAGAGAAATTTTTGTGCTTTACTTGTTGTGTGAAATTTCACACTGACAAAAAAAAAAAAAAAATGTTCGTGTAAAACGTACAAAAAATTGTGTGAAAATTTTACCTAATAATTATGAAGAAACGGTGAAATTACCACTCTCTCTTTCAAGAATGAAATTTCACGCTGAAAAAGTTATGTAAAATTTCACGATGAAAAAAGTTGTGTGAAATTTCACACTGTAAAAAGTAGTGTGAAATTTTTACCTAATAAAATCTGGAGAAACAGTGAGACTTCCACACACACACACACACACTCACTCTCCGACTCTCTTTCAAGAATGAAATTTCACGCTGAAAAAAGTTGTATGAAATTGTCTCCTAATAAATTCTGGAGAAACAGTTAGACTACCACAATTATATTTTTTTTCAATATGAAAATTTGTGAAAAAGAAAAAAATCATGTGTAATTCACTCAAGCATATGAAATTTCACACTAAAAAAGTTTATGTGAAATTTCACATAAGTTTACAGATTAACAAAAACCATTTTACACAACTCAAAATCATTTTTTTAACCTCAAAAGACACTAATTCCCTCATAATTAAGCATTTCAACAAATACTTGACCAGCAATCTAAATAAGCCCATAACAAACATAAGAATGAACCAAGCACAACTATACAAGCCTTTAACTGTTGACAAAAATTCCAAAAAGAAATCTCAGCCATTCATTCGTCTTCTAGACTCATCATATAAGTTATCTAACATTTTTCCTTCAACAACCACGTTCACCTTTGTTTCTACATGTGGATCTCCTCCTTGGTCTCCACCAATTGAACAAGACTTTCGTTGATGACAAATATCCTAAAAGAAATCCCAGCCATAGATGGAAGGGCTCGATCCAACTCTCCATCGCATCAAATCTCCACCATCACAAGCCGCTGACTCACCAGCTATCAACAGTCATCGTCGGTCGCTCGTCCTTCCTCTCCACCATCGCCAGCTGCTCGTCCCTCCTCTCTGGCCTGTCCATTCTCGGTAACGTATGTGTTGGTAGCGTATCATGTGTATAAAATCTGTACAGGGGTATTTTTGTCTTGATTTTATTTAGTTTGATTAGTCAAGTGATTTGATATGGTTAACTTTCATCAATTAGGGAGTTTATGCCAAAATAAAAAACGAGATGGTCTATATAGTTGGAAGGTATCAAATAAGGTATTTTTCACTAAATTTCTAATTTATATTTAACAATTAAAGTAAAAATACAGATTGTTAGATGTACCCTGTTATTTCCCCAAACTTTTGTTGAGATCCCTAAATATCAATTAAGATTAATGATATGCTTCCCAAATTTTTATTTCAAAAGTGTTTTTCAAATGATATAGTAGTGAAGTCAGGTCTAATACAGTGGTGTCAATTGAATTTTGATTGGAAGTTATTTACATCACTCTATTACTACGGTGCTGTTTGGCGTAACTTCTCACACAGAAGTCCATTTCCGGAATGGACTTTTGAATATGGAATTTTCAAAATGTACTTTTTTTTTAAGAAGAGTTTGTTTGGTGAATGAGTTATTTTAAATAAAAAGTGCATTTAAATGTGCAAATACGTTTGGTGGCAACTTTTTAAAAGTACAAACTTTTACCTACTTACTAATATTACCCTTAATCATGAATTTAAAACTAAATGGATATAACATATTCTAATATATAATTTTAGACTGCAAAATAGTTAGCTGAAATAAATTAAAAATATTTATCCATAACTACAATGTCAAATGAACTAAAATTGGGCACAAAAAAAAAAAGACAAAAAAGAAAAAAAAACCCTTTAATTGCAATGTTGGTTTAATGACTTATTTTCAATAGGATTTGTAAAACAATAGGAATTCGGCTAGGCTACGTAATTCATGTTTAGGGTTGGGATAAAGAGGACATTAATTATAAAACAAGGGATAAAAGTGTAATTCTGTGTATAAAGTTCCTGACTTCTAGGGAAGTGCAAAAATCACAATTTTGAGAAGTCAGGATTTTTGACTTCTTGAAATTGGCATTCTGGAGATGCACTTTTTGTCAAGAAGTCCATTCTCAAATCTCACCAAACGAATTTCAATTCTATAAATGGACTTCTTCTTCCAAAAGTCCATTCCCTTTGGTTTCCAAACACCCTCTACATCATTTGAGAAGCACTTGTAGAATAAAAATTTAATTTTGACGGAGAACTTGACCAGGTGATGTCACGAGGCTAAAGAGTATGTGGATTTTCCGGAAACGACTTGACGGGGAATACTCGACGGATAGAGACACGTGATGTCACGTGCCAAGGAGGTCTACCTTTAATATCCAATAATTTCGCCGTGGAGTTTACAAAACACAAAAACGCTCTGGTAGTCGACCGTTGGAATATTATTCGTGTTCAACTTCAACGGAGTATCACATTCGCCCCCTTTTGCTATACTTTCTGCAATTCGCTCTCTGAAAATCTCGAAAACCTTTACTTTCTTTCTACTAATATAATCAACGATGGGTACTCTCAAAGACTCTAAAATCTCTTCCGATCGTAAAAAATGGCAGAAAACTTTCAATAATCTCGCTCAACTGTTACGGACCCAATATACCCAGATCGAGTCTTTCTTAAAAGAAAGAAAACATCTCGAAGATCGAATTAAGCTTCAATACGATCAAATCTCTCAGGTATTTATACTTTCAATTATCTTCTCGTTAGGGTTATTTATTTATTTTATTTTATTTTTTTTTGGGTATTTAGGGCTTATGAGAAATTCTTAGTTTTTACAGTAAAATTTTTATTTATTTTTTAGATGAAGAGGGATTTTATTGTTGAAGAGGAGACACGAGTTGTTGAGGCGGCCAAGTCGGATCTGTTGATGAGTATGAAGCAGAGAGAGGCTTTTCTCTCCAAACTTAAATTAGGTTAAATTTCTCTCTTCTTGTGAATTATTATACTGTAGTTTCTTTTTCTACATACCGATGATTTTCTTTCTTCTTCCTCTTCTGTTTCATACGTTTTTCCAGGTATCATAAATTATTTTCCAGGTATCATAAAACTTTAAACCCAACAAAAAAAGAAAAATGAAGTCTTGGCAGGCAACAGAAAGAATTTCAAAAGCCCTCTCTCTCTCTCTCTCTCTCTCTCTCTCCTCTTCGTTCTCACAAGAGGGAATGTTATAGTGGGGAAGTTAAAATTTTTTCGTTTATTTATTTATTTATTCGGAGGTAGTGAATGAGGGCTTTATCATTTTGTTGTGCCCACGGTGTTTATGTTGTCCGTTGAATTGCCTTTCTTTAAAATTGCAGAAGATGCAAGTGCTGACTTGGAGGATTTTAAGCAATGGATCGACTGTTTATCTCATAAATGCTCCGAGCAAAATGTATGTTTGATTCCTTTATTTTGATGTTCTTTTTGGATTGTTTGATAGAATGAATGAAGTTATGAGTTTTCATTGGTTGCAGGATATATTGAAGCTCAGTAATAGTAAGGATGAAGGGCGGCGATGTAAGGCATTGGAAAGCGAAGTGAGGAGGCTAAAATCTGAAAATGAGAAGCTTGTTTCGAACAACAATTCTGAGGTTTCTGCTCTCTTGTCGGAGAAGAAATTTGTGTGGAACCAGTACAATAAGATGGAAAGAGAAAGGACCGAACAATTAATGACTAAATGCGCCGAAGTTGAACAGGCTAATGAGAAGATACAGAATCTTCTCACTGGTATGGAAAAGTTACAATCTTCGATCAATGAAAAGGACAATACTATTGTAAAACTAAAAAATAAAGTGGCTGAACTAGAAGCTGACTCGATCGGAAGGAGAGAAGAAACTGCCAGAGTATCTAGGGAATTGGGGTTGTTGAGAAAATCTACCAACGATTTGGTGACACCTGTATTACGAAGTTGCAAGTCCGAAAGAGCATCTCGCTCTGGAGTCAAGAACAGTGTCACTGTGAAGAAAGAGTCGCATCCCTCTCGAGTCCCTGAACTTGTGAAGGATACTGAGAAGGTACTTGATCTGAACTAGTTTCTATAATGCAGCTTATGATTTATGTTACTGAATCAGCTAGGTAGTTAATAGTTTTAGCCTACCACTGGAACTGTGGGGAATATTTTACTAGATGCATGCAATTGGCATTTGTGATAACCCAAATATTATACATACCTACATATTTTTATAATTAGATTTTAGGTACATATGGGTTTTTGTGTGTATATATTCATCACTTTGTGAGTGTTTTAATCACATTTTTTGAGAAGCACGTTTGGTATATATATGTGTAAATATATATACACACACACATCACTGTGTTAGTGCCATTATTCTTATGGTTTTCTAGGGATATAGTTGTAGTGATAATTCGATTAAAGCCCAATATGAGATCTATGGGCTTGTAGTTGTAGTAGACTTAAATCCGATTACCAGCTTGTTAGTTTGTATTGGAGGCAAGGATCAAAATTTCGTTTTGGTCCATTTTTCGGTTTGCCCAGAAATGGGAAGAAAACTTAAATGCAATGGTTATATATTGTAAAGTGGTATCCCAACCCAATAAAAACTCTTTGTGGATACATTAGGCTCCCTATTTCCAGGGGAATCTTTCCATGACTCAGCAAAAACTTCTTCCAACTCAGCAAAAATTTTAAACATGTGAGAGGGGATAAATTCCTACGTGGTAATACCTGTTATATCCAATATTTACTCCAGAAATGGAAACATTTCGGAAACATGTGGAAACACCAAAAAATTTGGAAACAATGAGAAACATGGGGAAACACAAGTTCAATCGTACTATATGCACGTATAAAGCTAATAATTTATTAATTGAACCATTGAGAGGCCTATATATGTAGTTACATTAAAAATCTGTAGTTCAAATTGAACTTACAAGAGGATTAAGTCGTCAATCTACTGTCAAATACTTCATAGAATACACAAATCACTTCATAGATTAAAAAAGTTACATATAAACACATAGTAAGCTAATAAACCATCTCCAAAATAAAATCATTGTTCATATGACAAATGCACAACCATAGGATTAGTCTGATGGAAACGATTTTGTTTTGGTGGAAGCAAATGAAACGATGTGGAATCATAGGTCTGTTTCATTGGAAATAATCATATGTTTCAATGGAAACAAACGAAACAAATTCGATGAAATCCATGGAATTTCGAGATTCCATAGCTGTTTTGTTTCTATGACCCAGGAAATAGAAAAGTTTCGACCGTTTCGATGGAAACAAAAGGAAATTTTGATCCGTGATTGGAGGTCCATGTATACTTCCCGTGAAGGTGTTTTAAGTGCAATGCAATGTTCGTCTGTTCATTGTTCCAGTCAGGGTGTTTGGTTAAAAGCAGCAAGATGAATGTTTTAACTAGGGGTGCAACTTGGAACGGAAATTCCGATTCCGGCCGATTCCGTTATGAAAATTTCTGATTTTGGAAACTAAAAATGCATTCTGAAATCTGAAATTCCGAGAATTCCGAAAAGAAAAAAAAATTCGGATCGGACTCGGAATTGTTTTGAGATTTTCGAAAATTCCGAAAATATATTTTCTGATCATTTCCAAATTTTTTCGAAATATTCCAAACTTACCTTGCATTTATCCCATATCGGCTAGATAGGAAGGTAAGATGATGAAGGTGAGTCTATAAATTAGACCCAAGCTAATATCACATTAGCCCCAAGCTAGTAGCTTGCGTTGAAAAATTCGGAAAAATTCGGAATTTCGAAATTTTGGAATCAGAAATGAAAATGAGATTTCCGAAATTCGGAATCGGAAAAAATTCCAAAATTTCGGAATTTTTTCCCTTCCGAAAAGGCTATTTCCAATCCGTTCCATCCGAAACATACCCCTAGTTTTAACTATCATTAGAGTTCAATTTCCCATTTCAACGAACTGTCTAACCGTGGAAATGTATAAATATTTATGATATAATCGTTTAAAATATTGGTGGACTCTCATATACTGCTTATTATTTATTGCTGAGTATGTTAAGGATGCATTTAGGTGCAGGAAGAGTAGATGCATTTGACATGTACCTAAAATTGTTTTTTGTCAAACTGTCGATGCATCATTAGAGTGGAAGTACAATCTACGTTGATGTTGTGTGTCTTTCAACAACTCGAGCGTTGGAATTTTTTACAAGTTTGAAGAGCCGAGTTTCACTAGCATATTAAATTTCAACTTCTATTTCTTACAGGGATCCACGAGTTCGAAGAGAAAAGCACTAACCTCCGGTCTCATTTCAGAGACACCAAAATTGTTCTCGTCAACTTTCAAGGTTCCCAAATTGAAGAATCCATCTCCTTGTGTAACTTGATTGCTCTCACCAAAAAGATGGCAGCAATTCATACGACGTACATAATGGTTAACTTTGAACATCAACTAGTCAGTGGGGCTGTATTCCAGTTTTTTATTCCCCTGTATTATCTTATTTATGCAGTTATTTTTTTTTATTTCTTATGTTTACATTAAAGAAACGTAGTTGGGGAGTGATTGATTCCTGTTAGTGTGAGGAGGATGGATGGTTTTGTAACTTCTGGATTCAAGAAAAGGGGTGACCTTTTTTTGGGGTGTACCGTGTATCTATTGGTTTGTCTCTCTATGAAGAAGTTCATGTTTATTTTTTGCTATGTTTTGATCCCTAAGGCTGCTGAATTTAAATTTGTGGACATCTACTGCAATGGTCATTTCATGACACTTCAAAATCTTCTCTCTTTCTTAAGCTTTGCAACGTAGTGCAATGGTCAATTTGTGATTATTCAAAATCTTCTCTCTCAAGCTTTGCAATGGTCATTTGAGCACTACTTCAAAATCTGTTCTTTTTTTTTTTTTTCATCAAGCCCTGCAACACAGTGCAATTGCCTTGCACACCCTCTCCTCTCTCAGTTTTTAAATTCTTGTTGAGTTGGGAGAAATTTTTTGTAGAGTTGAAGAAGAAAATCTCCTAAAAAATAGGAGGTTAGATGGATTCATACGGACTCTTTATTGACTTATTATACCATGCAAGATTATGCAACCGTGGTTATGAATATTTTTCCATAATGAAGAATATAGAAATTCGCTCTCCTCTATTTGATCATATATAATCTTCATCAATATATTTCAAGCCTTTTTCTATCTTATCATGGAACATTCTCCACCAGAAAATAAAGTTGGATAAAGTAGTCTGTCATTAATTAAAAAAAAAAAAAAAAAATGCATGTTTTGAGAAAGTCGAAAACTGAAACTAGTTTAATCTTGGTGTTGGTGTCATTTTTTCTCTGCTTCTTGCAAAAACTAAGGTAGTATTGATTTAACAAAAAATAAGTTTTAAAAAAATTAAAATATTTCACAGAGATTCTCACACAAAAAATTGTAACTCGCCACACACTTAGAATTGTAAAACGATCCAAATTGCTTAATTACCCAGAAGGCCTCTAAAGATCTTACTGTAATATATAAGTATCTTATTAAAAAAAAAAAAACAATACAATAGTAGTCAGATACTATACATACATACCTTGAACATATATAACTCTAAATTAAAGACTAAGGAAACTACGTACAGTAGTACTTTATGATAGTACAATACTTTTAACTAGTCTAATTAAAATCAAAACCAGCGGGAATAAGCAGATGGGTGATAAGAAACCAAAAGGAGAAGCAGAACCACCACCAAAGCCACAACCCAAAGCGAGGCATCCCCAGCCCCACGTAGGTTTTGTGCGCCAGTACTAACAAAGCTTTGGTTAGCCACGACGAAAATGGTGTGGGCGATGAGGCCTAACAACAAGGGCAAGAGTAAGATAAGTAGCTCAAGATTGAATATTGTTTTCTCAATATGTGCTCTTGTTGTGTTCCAGTAGCTATTATGCAAATACCATTGTAGTACCACTATGCCAAACAGGGCTAGTAGAGGCAATGGTGGTACTGATATTGATGCTACTGTTTTGTCCTTCCAACTAATTACCGGCTCAGGCTCACCCATCTCTCTCTCTCTCTCTCTCTCTCTCTCTCTCGGGATGAATGCGTGAAATTGGATTGATACATGCACACACAACCGCGCGATTGTGTTAATTTATAGTATAAATCTTATCACGTTACCTTAATTTCTGTGATATATATGTCAAACCAAAAGCGTCAGCTCCTCCTAGCTACTTTTTAATGGCTTTAATTTGGGGCCAAAAATCATATAATTCCAAGTGTTGCGAGACACATGGCATCCATGCAGGGATGAGCACAAAGAGTTTTACTTGTACAGATCGAACTTACATATTTCCATTTTCTAATTTTTCCTATTTAAATCTTAAATTTTATTTTATTTATTTTTTAAGTGTAAAGGTCTTTTCAATCCTTATCCATAGCTTACTTTCAAATTAAAATTGAGATAAAAGTCCTCAAATTGAAATAATATTTTTCACACACTAAAACTTTAATATGTGCTTGAGTAATTGAAATTACTTAATTTCAGAGAGCCTTTTTTAATATCTTTATTCAAAATTTTATTTGATTTGAATTTGAGTTAGGGCTGCATTTATTCAAATATTATATTTTATTTAGACGGAAAAAAAAAATATTATAGAAAAAAGTATATATTACTATTGAAGATACTCATATCAAAGGGATCGATCTTCTATGGCACATCTTATTGTACCAAACATTTCAATTTGGTGCCAAATTTAGTAATTAGGTTCTAAAATATAATAACTAAAAATTAAAGTGGTTTTCAAAATTACAATATATTGGGACCGAGTTATAATATTTTGGGACCTAAACTAGTAAAACATAGTATGATACATCCAAAATTACTAGGATATATTATAAGATTTTCTCATATTACAAAAAGCACCCTTGAAGTTTGACCTTTCTCTAATTGTAGTCTTTAAAATTATAGGGACTAAAATGAGATAACTACCAAATTTCAAGAGTATAACTACAAAATTCTGGAATCTCATACTAGGGGTGAAAGTTTTTGTTAATAAACCGAACCGACCGAAACCGAAGGTTTTGCTCGGTTTTACACTAAACCGGTCGGTGGTCGGGCTTAAAAACTCAAAAACCGAAGTATCGGTTCGGTGGTCGGTGTACTGTCTCGGAAAACCGAAAAAACCGAACCGACCGAAGGTATTTTTAGTAACCCTAAACCCTAGATATGAATAGTAAATACCACTTTTTCTTTTCAGACTCACACACCCTCATCTCATTTCAGATCTGGAGAGTGACGAGAGAGAGAGTCAGACGAAGAGGCGCCGCTCACCACCACTCATCGCCACTCCGATCGCCACTCATCACCACTCCGGTCGCCATCGCCACTCACCACTGCTCACAGTCGCTGCTCACCACCGCTCACGGTCTCCGCTCTCTCTCTCTGTATATATATATACTCTGTTCTCTCTCTCTCTCTCTCTCTCTCTCTCTCTCTCTCTCTCTCTCTCTATGTAATCTGTTTGTATGGGTTCTATGGGATGATGAATCATAAAACACATGTTCTTAGCTCTCTCTTTTTACCTTAATTTTTTATTTTCATATTCTTCTCATAACTTTGAATCCGATGAGTGATGAGTATGTCATTGTTTAGTGTTACGGTTTACCCAAAATCAAATGAAAAAAAATCAAAATTGTATTGAGATTATTTACTTCCTATAGTTGCGGTTGTGGTCCATCATCCACACTGACCTTCAGATTTTGTCGAAGTCACTATCAGATGTTGTGCCCCAAACAGGACCATTTGAACTTTAAGATTTTATTCACTGGGACTCATATGTAGCATATATACATAATGAATATACATACATTCAAAAGAATCAATGAAAAGATGCATGCAAGAGGACTACCTGGGTACTTTAGATTCAAATTATTGTAAAGGGGCATTGATGTGCAGTGATTGCAGTCCCTTGGTCTGTTCATATCCCTAAGGCTGTTATGAAGTTATTTTGTGTATAGTCAAGGTCTATGAGATTATTTAATATTTACTTCCTATTTGTTTTTTGTGTACTTGGATCTCTCGTTTTTATTTGTTTGTTTGTTTTTTTTGTTTTTTTTTTTTTGTTATTGCTTTTTGTTTTTTTTTTTTTTAACTTTTCTCTTGTGTATTCGATTCTTTGTATACTCAGATCTGCTGTATCTCAAGTTCCCATAATGGGTGATGCAACTGATGCCAATCCAACTATAGCGGAGGCCAATCCAAGACCTACACCGTCACCATCTGAGGCTGAGGTGAATAAAGATTCGAAATCTGCGGCGGAGGTGAGTAAAACTATGAAACCTCTTTTGAATCGGGGTAAGAAAAGGTCATTCGTTTGGGATCATTTTACTAAGCTCAAATGTGATGCCGAAGAAAAACCTCGGGCTTCTTGTAACTATTGTGGGATTGACTATGCTTGTGATACAAAGCTTAATGGGACTAAGTCCATGTTAACTCACCTTAATTTTCAATGCAAAAAATATCCGTTTAGAAAACAAGATAAGTCCCAAACTATCTTAGGTTTCAAACCGAAAGATGAACCCGGTGGGAGTGTTGGCCAACTTGTAGCGATGACTTTTAGTGCTGAAGCTTGTAGAAAAGCACTTGCTAAATTGATTGTTAAAAATGAGTTGCCTTTTAGATTTGTAGAGAGCGAGGGTTTCAAAGAATTTATGTTAGTGGTTCAACCAAAGTGGGTTAAGATACCATCCCGTATTACACTTGCAAAGGATGTTTTGACTCTTCACGCAAATGAGAAGAAATTGTTGAAGAGTATTGTTAGAGGTCAACGTATTTGTCTTACCACAAATACGTGGACCTTGGTTCAAAATTTAAACTACATGTGTCTTACTGGACATTTTATTGATGCTGAATGGAAACTTCACAAGAGAATCCTTAGTTTTAATTTAGTTTCTGATCACAAAGGTGATACACTTGGAAAGGCAATTGAGATGTGCTTATTGGATTGGGGAATTGATAAGTTTTTAACTATGACGGTTGATAATGCAAGCTCTAATAATGGTGTCATTAATTACTTGAAGAGAAAAACGAAAAGTAGGAAGGGGATTATACTAGAGCATGATTATTTGCACATGAGATGTTGCGCACACATTTTAAATTTGATAGTTTGTGAGGGGTTAAAGGAAATAGATGAATCAATTGTTAGGATGCGTAATGTTGTGAGGTATGTTAGGTCATCACCATCTAGGTTTGCTAAATTTAAGATATGTGCAGAAAAAGAATCCATTGAAACCAAAAATTCTGTCTGTCTAGATGTGCCAACTAGATGGAATTCGACTTACTTAATGTTGGAAAGGGCCGTAGTATTTGAGAAGGCATTTGAACGTTTAGCGGATGAGGATTTATCATTTTATGCTCACTTTAAAAGTGACGGAAATCGAAATGATGGTGTGGAAATGGATGATTGTGGGAGAGATGGTGGAAGGAAAATGTTAGAAGCTCCGGATAGTGTTGATTGGATGAGAGCTAGGTTGTTTTTAAAATTCCTAAAACTTTTTCACAAGGCAACCTTGCGATTTTCAGGCACTTTATTTGTCACTTCCACTGCCTTCTATGTGGAGATTGTTTTAATTCAAAATGCGATAAACAAGCTATGTACTAATGATGATTTAAATTTGAAATTGATGGCGGAAGGCATGAGACTCAAATTTGAGAAGTATTGGGGTAGTTTTGAAAAAATCAATTTTTTCTTGTTTGTTGCCATTGTGCTTGATCCACATCGTAAATTGCAGTATGTTGAATACTGTTTTAAGAAAGTGTATGAATTAAGTATGGTGAATGCACTTATGGATAAATTGAAAGCTAAGTTGACTATTTTATACGAGTGTTATGCTAAGAACGATCCGAATGCAAGTGTGAAGTTAAATGTGAATGAATTATCGGGGGTTATGGATGTTGATGAGGATGATGAAGAATCTAGGGCGTCTTTTGATTTAGACTTTCAGAGGCACTTGGAAAGTGAAAGTGATATGGGATCCAAGAATGAATTGGAAAGATACTTGAATGAAGGATATGAAGTTGATTCTCCTAATTTTGATATATTGAGTTGGTGGAAGACCAATTCCGACAAATACACCATTGTTAGTGAAATAGCTCGAGATGTACTAGCAATTCCTGTGTCTACTGTTGCCTCGGAGTCGGCATTTAGCACGGGAGGTCGTGTACTTGATCTCTTCCGTAGTTCATTGTCTCCGAACATGGTCGAGGCACTTATTTGCACACAAAATTGGTTGCGGTCTTCATCAGTTGATCTTCGTGAAGCTATGGATGTTATAGAGCAACTTGAAATGCTTGAATCAGGTAATTGTGTCTGTTAAAATGTTTGCTAGTATTTTTAATTACTTTAACATGTTTAAATATATATATATATATATATATTTTTTTTTAATTTTTGGTAGTTCATGTGGAGGGGACTTCATCAGAGTCTATAATCGTTGATGATTACGCATCTTATTTTGCTAAAACGAGAGGTAATTTAATTGTTGGCTTACTTATTTAAGCCTTTTTAATTGTGGACATTATTGAGTTGCTAAATTCAGTATTTCTTCTCCTCTTGATTGTCACACCCCAACCCGCCCCCGCGGCTAGGACACGTGTAACAAAGCCAAGGACCAAACAATGATTTTTTTTTAACGTTCAAAAAATATCATTTTTGGCTGAAATATCAGGGGTAAAATATCATTTTATCAAATAAAATGACCAAAAGAAATAAAATAAAGTTTTAAAACCATTGAATGGTACTTGAGCAAAGTTTCCCCTATTATAGCACCACTCACCTTGTTTTCAAAACATGAATATTTTAACCCCTACTGCACTTAGTTATTTAAATATTCTAAAACATACTTGTCACGACCCGTCCCACTACGCGTGGAAATAGGACACGTGGCACGCCACCAAGGCTCATCTAATAATACGCAGCGGAAAGAACTTCTATAAAACAACCCTGGGTATATTAAAACTTAGGAAACGTTCCCCTCTGTGTTGTAAAATACATTGAAATTAGAGTCATAAAAAGTTTTGGCTAAAGGAAAACACTTTCAAAAGAAAATAGTTTTGGAAACAGAGGTTCAGTCGACTGCCCCGTCGACTGCACTAGGGTCCAGTTGACTGCTCCGTCGACTGTGTTATACAGAATCAAAATTTAACATTATCAAAAGGGGTCCAGTCGACTGCTTCGAGAAACCAGTCGACTGCTTTTCAATCAAAGGAAGCAGTAGCTAAAATCAACAGTGTTCAGTCGACTGTCCAAGGGGTCCAGTCGACTTCTTTTCTTATAATATACTTTCAGTGTCTCAATCCCTCGAGGTCCAGTCGACTGATCAGGGGGTCCAGTCGACTGCTCCCCTGCTGGCAGCCCTGTGCTGAAATCTTAACAAGCCATGCTACTCAATACCAACAACAATCCAACCACAACTGATTTCAACATATTAAAACATAACTACAGACGTTCAATTACAAGATTACAATACTGCGAAACTAATCTATGGTTCCATTACAACATATTACCAATCCTTACCCAAGTTTAGGATTTAAAACAAAAACATATACAAGTGTTATCCCCGGCGTTCATCGGCCTCACTCCTCACGATTCTTCTTGTCTTTCTTCTTACCTGCAATGGAGTACATCTCCACTGCTCAGCTATATGCTGAGCGTACAATTCTAAATGTATGCTTATATGACAATTCATGGTTTAAGCATCTAAAACACATAGAAATAGTCTCTAGGGTGAGTGGTACGCATTCATCCGGTCGATGCCGTAGGAGGCCCACCTCTCCCACGCATCTCGTACACTGGTTGGGCCTTCCTCCATACCAGGTACCGTGTACTGGTTGGGCCCACCTCCAATCCAGACACAACCACAAATTCAAATTCCAACAAGATCACAATCCTCAAGATTCGAGGAGCTTACTCCGAATGAATTTGCACCAAACTCCCCTTTGACCCAAGTAGACACATAACATGCTCACATAAACAGTTATACGTGCTTTTATCATAATTTCACGTGCATAATTAACGGGCCTAACTAATACATGAATTTCGCCCGGATCCAAGAATATCAAAAGTGATGTCTAAAACATGAAAATCCATATATTCCATAGATCTAGAATTCATACCTCATGCGAATCTCTTCAAACTTTGAAGGATCGTCTAGGGGAATAAATAATCTTAGGATTCCGAATTATACGCAATTCCTACGAGTTTTACCTGATTTTTCCCAAAAGTCTAAAATTACTATTTTTACAAAAGTTAGCCAAACACGGCCTAAGTAGTATCAAAATGTAGATCTTACCTCCATGAGTTCAAATATGAAATTTGGAGAAAATCTGGCGGACGAAAAGTCGTCAAACGGCGTCACAAAGCCCGAAGAAAACAAATCCCCTTTCTCTCTCCTCTCTCTAGATATTTGTGTTTGGATTTGGATGAGATTTCAATCTCATCCTCATCTATATATAGGCAAACTTTGCGGAAATCACGTTTACCTCCCCGTAAGTTTCTCAAACTTCTAATTAACCCATGAAACGTCGCACACGTTCATTTTATAACTTTACGAGTGAAAATTATAAATTTCAAAAGTTTTCGACTAGGTTTCGTTTGGGTCCAAAATAACGTCCGGAAACTATATTCTGTGGAATCTCTACACAACCTACCTTTTTCAATTAATGTATCACTCACGTTCTCACCACAGTTCTCAAAATGATACTATCATATCCAAATTTACCAGAATTATACTACACAGATATAATTACTATTCACAGAAATACCAGATAAGGTCAAATAACATTTAAATCATATAAATGTCATTTAATCATGCCAATGCAACAGGTGTTACCAAATCCTCGTGTCTCCACTAGACACCTCACCGTTGACTCACGTCAATTCAACTCAAATTATTAATAACATTAATAATTTCACAATCTCAAATGATGCATGTTTTAAAACCATGATTTTCTGGAACGGGTGTGACAACTCTCCCCTCCAAAAAGGAAGTTTGTCCCCAAACTTTACCTCATGCGTTGAATAAGTACGGATACTCATTCCTCATGTCTTCCTCACTTTCCCACGTAGCCTCTTCCACCGTATGACTACGCCATAGTACTTTTACCATTGGAATCGTCTTAGTTCTTAAAACTTGTTCTTTGCGATCTAGAATCTCTACCGGTTGTTCCACATAAGTCAAGTCCCCCTGAATTTGCAACGGTTCAGGTACAATGATCTTACTGGTATCAATCATACAACGTCTCAACATAGACACGTGAAACACATTGTGCACATGTTCCAACTCGGATGACAAGGCCAAACGATAAGCTACTGGACCAACCTTCTCTAGGATCTCAAAAGGTCCTATGAATCTCGGATTGAGCTTTCCCCTCTTCCCAAATCGTACAATGCCCTTCGAAGGCGATACCCGCAAGTATACAAAATCTCCCACTTCAAAATTCATCGGTCGTCGTTTAGAGTCTGCATAACTCTTATATCGGCTCTAAGCTACCTTGAGTCGCTCTTGAATCAACTTCACTTTCTCAGTAGTCACCTGTATTAACTCAGGTCCTAACAACTTCCTTTCTCCAACCTCGGTCCAACAAACTGGTGATCGACATTTACGCCCATACAAAGCTTCATACGGTGCCATCCCGATACTTGACTGGAATCCATTATTATAAGCAAATTCAATTAACGGCAAGTGGTGTTCCCAATCGTTCCCAAAATCTAATACACAAAGTCTCAACATATCCTCTAGCGTCTGAATCATGCGTTCTGACTGCCCATCGGTCTGAGGATGAAATGCAGTACTGAAACTCAATTTCGTACCCATAGCCTTTTGCAGACTTCCCCAAAATCTTGACGTAAAACTACTATCGCGATCAGATATAATCACAGCTGGAACTCCATGTAGCCTTACAATCTCTTTCACATACAATTCCGCTAACTTGGACGGTTTAGTTGTCTTGATCGGTAGAAAATGAGCTGACTTTGTTAATCGATCAACTATAACCCAAATCTTATCATTCTTATTGATTGATCGTGGAAATCCTGAAACAAAATCCATCGTAACCTCATCCCATTTCCATTCCGACACTGGTAATGGTTGTAGTAACCCCGCGGGTACTTGTCTCTCTGCCTTGACCTGTTGACATGCCGAACATTTGGATACGAACTTGGCAACTTCACGCTTCATACCTTTCCACCAAAAGTTTTCCCTCAAATTTCTGTACATATTATTACTTCCCGGGTGCACTGAATATCTCGTACTATGAGCTTCTTCTAAAATTCTTTCTTTCAAGTCTTTCACATTCGGTACACATAACCGATTTCCCAGTTTCAACGTTCCTTGTTCCAATACAAAACCAGGTCGTTTTTCCAAAGATATCTCATCTCTCATTTTACACAAATAAACATCGTTAAATTGTTCCTTCTTGATCTCATCAATAATATCTGGGTGTGCTACAATCGCCATCATCAGGCCATCGTTGGTCCCTGGAATCACATCCAATTCTAAGCGTTCCATTTCTTTTACCAACTCTTTTTGTTGCGTTAGCTCGTCGGCTAAATTCCTCGGCGTCTTCCGGCTTAGTGCATCGGCTACTACATTCGCCTTCCCCGGATGGTACTAAAGCGAAAGATCGTAATCCTTCATCAATTCTAACCATCTTCGTTGTCTCATGTTCAAGTCCCGTTGGGTGAAAATATATTTCAAACTCTTGTGGTCCGTGAATATCTCACACTTTTCCCCGTATAAGTAGTGTCTCCAATACTTCAAAGCATGAATTACTGCAGCTAATTCAAGATCATGGGTCGGATAATTAATCTCATGTGTCTTTAACTGTCGAGAAGCATAAGCAATCACTTTACCACCTTGCATCAACACGCATCCCAACCCTTGATGCGACGCATCACTATAGATCACAAACCCCTCGGTTCCGGATGGTATTGTCAAAATAGGTGCTCTCGTCAACCTTGACTTCAACTCCTGAAAACTGTCTTCGCATTCCCGACTCCATTCAAATGTAACTCCCTTCCTCATTAACCTTGTCATTGGCAATGAAATCTTTGAGAAATGTTCGATAAAACGGCGGTAGTATCCCGCTAATCCCAAGAAACTTCGAATTTCGGATACGGAAGTCGGTCTTTGCCAATTTGATACAGCTTCTACTTTGTGAGGATCAACTGAAACTTCATTCTTATCAATCACGTGACCAAGAAAAGTAATACTAGATAACCAAAATTCACATTTCTTAAATTTCCCAAATAGCTGCTTTTCCCGTAGTCTCTGAAGTATCAATCTCAAATGATTCTCGTGTGTTATCTCACTTGGCGAATAAACAAGGATATCATCGATGAACACTATCACAAAATCATCTAAATAGTCCTTAATGACTCGGTTCATAAGATCCATGAACGCAGCTGGTGCATTAGTAACCCCAAATGGCATAACTAAGAACTCGTAGTGTCCATAACGCGTTCTGAAAGCTGTTTTCTCAACATCTTCGACCTTCACTTTCAACTGGTGATAACCCGATCTTAGGTCTATCTTGGAGAATACTTGTGCCCCACGAAGTTGATCAAATAAGTCATCAATTCGGGGTAGTGGATACTTGTTCTTGATTGTCAATTTGTTCAGTTCCCGGTAATCAACACACATACGCATGGAGCCATCCTTCTTCTTCACAAACAATACTGGAGCTCCCCACGGTGATACACTTGGTCGAATGAAACCCTTGTCAAGTAACTCTTGCAATTGAACTTTCAGTTCCTTCAATTCTACTGGTGCCATTCTATACGGTGCTTTGGATACCGACATTGAGTCTGGTATAACCTCAATAGTGAATTCCACTTCTCTCTCAATAAGAACATCTGGTAGATCATCGGGAAATACATCTGAATATTCTCGTACTATGGGAATGTCTTCTACTTTTAATTCGGTCGCTGAGACATCAGTCACTGAACATAGGAATCCTTGACATCCCTTTTTCAACAATTTTCCCGCTCGGATAGCTGAAATCAAATATGGCGGCGGTATAACCCCACTTCCTTGAAAACAAAAGTTCTTATGTACCGGTGATCGAAAATTAACCTCTTTCCGTTCACAGTCTATTGTGGCGTGGTTAAGAGCTAACCAATCCATTCCTAGTATCACATCGAAATGGTTCACTACAATCGGTATAAGGTCTACAGTCATCAACTTCTCGCCTAGTTTGATTGCACAGTTCTTATATATAGTAGATGTCACTACTGACTTACTAAGTGGCACAGCGATAGACAATTTATATCCTAGTGGCGCGGACTTAACATTCAAATGTTCAACAAAGTTATGAGATACAAACGAATGCGTAGATCCCGAATCAACGAGTATGCGTGCTAAGTGCGAACATACAAGCACCATACCTGAGACCACTGTATCAGTAGCAGCCACGTCTCCAGGGTTCATCTGAAATGATCTTCCCTGACGTTGCTCTGTCCTTTGTCCTCCGTCACTAAACTGCTTAGGCTTCGAACCACTAGAAGCCATAGAACTTGCCCCCTGTTGAGAACGCTTCTTTGGGCAATCCTTCGCTCAGTGTCCCAAGGTACCACAATCAAAGCACTTGAGTTGCGGGTAGGTCGCAGAACTCACACTATTTCTCCCTGTAGATCTATTCTGGAAGTTGGTCAGAAAACATCGACCGGTGTGTGGTCGGTTGCAAAGTGAACACAACGGTATGTTACTGGGTATCCTCTTGGAATTATTAAAATCAAAACTAGAGCCTCGTGAAAACGGCCTCTTAAAAGATCCACCCTGACTTCGGTCACCACCCTCATGACTTCGCTTTCCTTGGTATTTTGTCTCGATCTCTCTAATCCACTTTCGGCTACAAGCGCCGTCTACTGTATAGCTGCAACAGTCGAATGTTCGTAGGTTTCTACCCTCAAACGGATATTTTCCCTTAAGCCTTCTTCAAATTTCCTTGCCCTATCTTCCTCTCCTGGCACTGAACCTTTACCAAATCTCAACAATGCATTATACTTGGAAGTATACTCCGTCACAGTCATGTCTCCTTGCTTTAAGTTATCAAATTCTCTCTTCTTTGCATTGTAGGCGGCTCGCGGAAAGAACCGGCGATTGAATTCCGCCTTGAACCCTTCCCAAGTAATCGGTGCTCCCTGATCTAAAACGTTTACCCACCAGTTCTGGGCTTCACCCTTCAGTACATCACTGGCATTCTCAATTTTCTCTTTATCGGTCATCGGAATCGATCGAAAAACACTGCACCAAAACAACAGATTTGGCACTCTTAATTTCGCTATCTTTGTCACTGTCCCAAGCAGTGACAATTTTTTCACCGTCTACGACAGTGACAAATGAAATTGGTGACAAAAGGAATAGTTTGTCACTGCTATAAGCAGTGACAATGTTTATTTTAAAATTATCACCATCAAATATGCCCTAAACATATAACACTCCCAAACCACCCCCTTTTCCCCCCCCAAATATTTGGTTCCGCTAAATGTTTCCCCCCTTCACTCTCTGCAACCCCCCCCCCCCCAAAACATGAGACAGATATTATGAGAGAACCCTAAAGAGAAAGAGAACCCTAAAGAGAAAGAGGCATCGTGCCTGCTCCTCCTCCATCGGGTCTCCTCCACTTCTCTTCTTCCTCCTTCACATCGGCCTCCTCCCCCACCTCTCTTCCTCCTCCTCGTCCTCCTCCAGTCCCGCTATTCCGCCTCCTCCACTGCGAAAGTACCACAGCCCCCGCCGACCTCCTCTCTCTCATGTTCGTGACTTGTGAGTCTTTCTTCTCTCTCTATTTTTTCTCTGCATGTATATATATATATATATATATATATGTGGCCACATTTGATGAGTTTTTGTTTTGATGGTTTTGAGAGTTTGTCAATAATGTGAATTCAGCGACTCAGTTTGATTCCATGTCCATTTCTGGTCCATTTCTAGAGAATCAACAAAAGTTTTCTGGGTTTTGGCATTAAATCAAAGTTTTCTGGGTTTTGTAGAAGAAGACTTCAACGAAAGCTTGAAAGTGTTTATTGTGATGAATTGTGTAAATTCGTGGTAAGTTCTCTACACTTTCTAATGTTTTAGTTGTTGAATAAGGGTTTTTGATTCTCTTAATTTTTCCGAGTGCAATTAATTGAGCCATTAATTGAATTGGGGGTTTAATTGCTCTGTTTTGAAGTGCTATTTGATGGATTTTTTTTCAACATTTGGGAGAGATTACTTGTATATTTAAATGCTTATCTCATGTTGTAGATATATTATTAAATGAATGGATTGGGACTTTACTATTAGTTAATCACTCTACTAATTAATTAAAATTTGAGGGTTTATGAGAAGACAGTAGTATAAGCACAATGAATTATACAATACTTTGATTTTGGGCCCACCAAAGTTGATTTCTTTTATTTCAGCTGTTCTAAATCACATTCACATAACAAAAGTCAGCATGCAATAATATCATGTATCTGCTGCTGAGCTGCTGTGTACCAAAGATTAGTGCAATTCAGTTTTGTGATCATCTTTTTGGTAATTGACCAGATCATGGGGCGGACCCTGATCTTGAAAAGTAGAGAAGATACTTTGTGTTGTTGAATGTAACCACTGATTATGCAGTGATTCCTTCTGCTTTTTAACGGTGGACGGGCCCATAAACCTACTTGATTGTATATAATTGTCAATTTGTGTATAGAGTCACACACATACATAGGATTAGATGATTCAAATACTTAAGTTTATGTATGAATTTGGGATTTGTATGTTATCTAAGCCTATGTGTTGTTCTTTGACCAAAACGGTGCCTGATTTTAGAATATAAGATCTGTGATTATTATATCCTTATATTTTATTTAGGTGTTGTCATGTACGGCTTATACGTTATATAGTATTACAATTTGCAATGATAACACCAAATTAGCAATAAACAAGTATTAAGACCCGAACGGTAGTGTTTTGACCTAGGATGTTTCTTAAACAAAACCAATCTCGATGATAATGTCAACCAATATCTTTTTTCTTTGAGATTTTCAATATGAGTAATCTATTCTTATATCTAATAGCAGAGAGGTTGAAGTTGGGATGAATTCTGTGCTGACACGTGATCTTCCACTCAGCCTCTCTCCTCTCCTGAGAAATCACTTCTGAAACGTCTCTCTATTTTCCTGTTTTTTTTCCCATTGGAACGTCTCTCTATATTCAACTGCACCTCTCTGTGTTCTCTATCTCTACACATATTCTTTCCATAAACCCTATCAACACCGCCATTGATGAGTAGAAAGAAGAAATCACGCAAGAGTGAGCGGCGTTGGAAACAAAAGTAGAGAGGGACGTGTGGCAAAGGGTCAGGCTTGTTCTTGATATTACTCTCTAAAGTTACTCTCCGACTTTCATTGACAATATTATTTTGATTCTCTTCACCAGCGTTTCTGGATTTTCTTTCTTCATTGACAATTTGATGATGAACGATTTGGGATTCTAGATTTCCTTCTTTGTTCATACACAAATGACGATTCTGTTCTATATCTGCATAGGTTGTTTCTTTATGTTTTGACAACCTTTTCTGGGATTTAGGGCTTCTGTCTCCTATTTTTGATGGTGTATTTTGGGCATTAAATCACTCAGACATGTTGGAAGATCAGCCCTGTTTTCTTTCAAGGGGTTTTGTTTCCAAGCTAAGATACAATTGTTTCAACTCTGCAAATTCTTGAGTAGCCTTTTTGACTATTTGGCAAGTTGTTCAATTTCTTTGTGTTAATCGTTTTGGGTTTTCCAATTATGTATTGATATAAATACATACACAATATAGGTGTCTATATACATGGTCAATAAACTAACGTAATAATTGATACTTTTGAACAATCTCTGGTTATTTGATGAATTTTCAACTTCTTGTCTAATTCTGCTGGGTTTTGTACAAGTTTCATCATCTATGTGTGTGTACATATAATATACATTTCTATATTCGCAAAAGAACTCTACTTTGATCCAATTTACAGTTTGTTACTTTAGGATAGAGTTATAAAATCTAAGGTAATTAAGTTCATTTTCTAATTAAGGTGAACCATTTGGGGATTTTTTTTTTCCCCTTTCTATATAGTGTTCAAAATCTAATAGTAGATTTAGTTGATACTTCTCCGGAAAACATCATTTTCGACGGTTTACGGTTAGTAGACGACTTCTTCTAAATTATTTTTTTTTTGGGTTAATTCGTCTGGTATTTGATCTTCTATACAGTGTTCAAAATACTAAAAGTAGATTCAATTGATACTTTTCAGGATTCAAGAATATATCACTTTCAAATGATTTCTGGTTAGCAGATGACTTCTTCTAAATTTTTTTTGGTTAATTCGTCTGGGTTTCCGTATTAGATTCATCTTTTATGTATGTACACATAAAATTCATATACTTTGATCCAACTTACAGTATCCTTAAAGTTATTACTTTCGGAATGATATATAGTAGCTAAAGTTTGTTTATTTTCTGATTAGGGTGAAGCATTTTCATTTTTGATTTTCTATGTAGTGTTCAATCAAGAAACATAGATGCAATTGATACTTCTGTGGGAAATTTCATTTTTGAATAACATTTTGGATACTTGACGAGATATTCAAATTTCTCTTTTGGTTAATTCTTCTTTGTTTTCAAATGACTCCCATTATGAAGATTGGTATGCATGCCTAATGGAAATATAAATATATATATATATACATACATATATGTATATACTAGCGTTGGCCCATGCAATGCGTGGGTATCATTGAATTTATTATTATTATTTTTTTAAATTTACTCAGGAAGTCTGAAAAAAAAAATTTAATTAAAACGTGAAAAAATAAGATATATAGTGGGAGAGGCAGTCACAGTGAGTGTGACGAAAGTTACTACAAAAATGTAAGAGTGTACCAGTCATGTATTTTTATTTTTATTTATTTATTTATTTATTTTTTTACTTTTTGAATATTATTTATTTCAACATCTATATATATATATATATATACAATTGTGTGTCTATACTATACTATTGCGTAGTAATGCCTTGTGACATCCTAACAATATGGGAGTGCTACGTGCCACCTACATTGTTATTTGTAGACATATAGATAAGCCAAAGTTTAGTAATAAATTAAGGTGAAGCTTTGTTGAAATTGATGTTCAATGACTAATGGATTGCTCAAAAGCAATCTATCAGAGGAGATAATGAAGCCACTATTATCTCTGGTTTCAAATTGAGGGGATATAATTATGCAAAAACATTGAAAGTGGTGCACTTGAAGGGTGTTATGACTAATGAAGTTTATAAGAGCATCCACAATGGTAGGAGTGGTAGGAAAACTTAGGGAAAATTTAAGTTGGGAAGCTTGCAAAGGTGAGAAGCATTGGACAAAGTTAAGTTTTGTAGGATAGTGGAACTTAACTTTTTCATACGCTTAAGTTTCATTATTGTATGAGAAACATTTGAAGTTAAAACCATTTAATAGTCAAACAGTTTAAAGATTACCGTTGCAAAGTCAAACGATTTAGAGAACCAAACTTGGAATGACTAAGTTGTTTCACCTTTAAACGGTTTTCATTAAACAGTTTTCCATTTATACAGTTGGCAGTCAACCGTTTGGGGTATTTCAGCTTTAAATAGTTTTGTTTATGCTGTCTCCACAACTCCACCACTACGACCAGCTAAGTTCCCATACCCCTAATTAGATTAAACGTACCTAATTAGACCAGCTAAGTTCCCATGCCCCCAAATTTAGACTTAGGCAAACCTCTTTCCGAGGGTAGTGCCCTCGGGCACGGGCAATCACTAGTATTCAGTCATTTTGGAAGACCAATGAGCTTCTCGCTCCTCCAGAAATAAAGCAGGTTTGTTATGCTTAAATTGCTGTGACTTGCTAGTCAAATTTAAATGATAGTGCTGGGTAGAGAGATGTGCTTGGTTCCTTTCTTATGGTTTTTCTTTATAGTTTTCCCCTCTGGAACTTTTTGTCCAAACAGTGGTTGTAACCCTCTAGCTGACCAATATATAAAGCTATATAATATATGTAGAGGTGCATACACGTGTGTTTTTATACCCTAAACCAGGCTCTGTTTGGTTTGTAGATATAGGGAGGGAAAAGAAAAGAAAATATAGAGGGAGGAAATATTTTCCTATGCTTGGTTAATAAGGAAAAGGGTGAGGAAAATAGGAAGGAAACAAAGATATGGTCTGAAATGTTGTCTCTTTTCCATTTCCCTTGGAGATCTATTTATAATTTGGTTTTAAGGCCACATGCAGTGAAGTCAATTGGGAACATCTTCTCGTGTGGAATTTGAAATACTGGTTAATGATAGGAAGGATACAAAGATGCTGGTTAACGATGTGGAATTTTAAATGTTGCTCGTTGATACGAATCTGATGAGAATATATGTGACTGTTTCTAAATCAGTACTCACACATTCACATGTTTATATGTGATACACTTAATATAAACATACTACTGTATGGGAAATTAGCTTGTTGACCAATCGTCATCTTAAAAGTAAAACTAAGAAACAGAAAATACCCATCTTAATTTTTTTTTTTTTTTTAAGCATAGAAGCAGAAAGTAAATTAAGAATCCTTGATAGCAGCAGAAATTTTGATTTTTTTACTTTCATTGCTTGTGGTATCTAAATAATGTAATAGCTGAGATATAAGCCTAGTTCAAGCAGTACAAACTGAATCTGCTGGAATTGAGAAGTATATTTTAATCTGTAGGTGGCAAAGCTTGGAACTGGTATTGACTTGCCCTATAGAATGGCAGTCCACCCTGGAGCAATACCAAACGGACGCTTACTAGAATTTTGAACAAGACAAGCTACTTGCTGCTGGTTTGATTTTAGAAATACTAAAGAAGCCCTAAGCAAGCAAACCACCTGAATCTTTGATATTCTCTAAGATTAGGATTCCTTAATAGGTCATAGATTAGAGCTAAACAAGAACAGTTGACAGATACACCAGCCACCCTAACACAAGCTCTTGTGAAGGGTGAAAGTACATCTGATGAAGATACTATAGTCCTTTTTTGGCAAGAATCAATGGAACCAAGCACATCTCTCTCTCTCTTTGCACAGGTCTACACACACACTCAAACACACAAACTCTCTCGAATCCACATACTACACACTCTAATGCAACTCTTTTTAAGTCTCTCTCTCTCTCTCTCTCTCTCTCTCTCTCTCTCTCTCTCTTTGAACAGATAGCACACACACTCACACACACAAACTCTCTTGAATCCACATACTACACACTCTAATGCTACTCTTTTCAAGTCTCTCTCTCTCTCTCTCTCTCTCTCTCTCTCTCTTTCTCTCTCTCTTTGCACAGGTCTACACACACACTCAAACACACAAACTCTCTCGAATCCACATACTACACACTCTAATGCTACTCTTTTCAAGTCTCTCTCTCTCTCTCTCTCTCTCTTTGAACAGATAACACACACACTCACACACACAAACTCTCTTGAATCCACATACTACACACTCTAATGCTACTCTTTTCAAGTCTCTCTCTGTCTCTCTCTCTCTCTCTCTCTCTCTCTCTCTCTTTGCACAGATCTGCAGACACACTCACACACACACAAACTCTCTCAAATCCACATACTACACACTTTAATGCTACTCTTTTCAAGACACGACGCATAGAAATATGATGACATGCATAATGATGACATGCATAAAAGACGCACACACACTCCCTCTCTCTCTCTCTCTTCCTCTCTCTCTCTCTCTCTCGCTTTGTATAGAAATATGATGACATGCATAAAAGTGTATAAAAGACACACATACACACACACACACACACACACTCTCTCTCTCTCTCTCTCTCTCTCTCTCTTTGTATAGAAATATGATGAGATGCATAAAAGTGTATAAAAGACACCATCTCTATCACAAATTTGGTCACACACACACACACACTCTCTCTCTCTCTCTCTCTTTGTATAGAAATATGATGACATGCATAAAAGACACGAGGCATGATGTCAATAGCACCCAAAAAAACAAAGTGTTCAATTCAATAATGTCATCAATCTCATGGACACCACCCCCACCCCCTCTACCCCACGTGTTCACTAAAGTAATTTGAATGAGGTGACATTGGATTTTAAATATTCAGTTGAAAATGTAAATAATGCTTGCCCTAATATATATAGTCAGAAAATATGTTAGTAAAAAAAAATAATAATAATAGTAGGATAACATTACTACTTGGTTGGTCAAAATTAATCACCCGTACATGGTATTATAGTTACATACACACTAAAAGTGTATAAAAACTAATCGTCCATACATGTAACTCAAATTGATCATTGCACCATCCTCTAGCATATTTTAACACTATTGGAATTACTAGTGTTCTCAAATTCGTGGAGAAGCTATAACCTTGTGATGTAAATAGCTCTCTTTTTCTTTCAATTTTTTTCATTAATACCATTGTTAATCTATGATCCAAAACTATTTTTTTATATCTCAGTGCAGCAAATGGCAAATTCGAGTCAACATGAGGGTCAAACTTATACTTCTTCGTGTAGTACTCCTCAAACCAATGAATCTGGCACCGATCTACGGAAAGAGGTTACCTTTAATTTGACCGGTGGGATTATAGGTGGAAAAAATGCTTTGAAAAGTCGGTGCTTGTCTCTATTGAAAACCCAAGTTGGTCTTGCTTACGATGGTTGGAGTAATGTTGAAAAAACCAAAAAAGATGACTTATGGGCAACCCTCTTGCAAGAATTTAAGATATCGGTTGACCGAAAAGAGGATGTTCTTAAAGAGATGGGATTGCAGTTAAAGGCGTGGAGGAAGAACTTGCGTTTAAAATATTTTGAAGACCTAGATATTAATGGGATAAAGGCGTTGAAGGATAAGGTGCCAGAAAAAGAGCAAATCCCTCTTAATCATTGGAACGAGTTCATCAAACGTGAAGCAACAGAGTCCAAAATGAATCAAAGAGACAAAGGCAAATCCAATAGAGCTAAAAAGACTGATGTCCATTGTCTCGGTCGACATTCATATCATGAAAAGGCCGAGGAAATGGTATGCATATAACAATAATTTAACTGCATTTTCTTGATTCTTGTTTGTATATTTATGTTGACATGACTTTGTCCTTGGTGTTCATACTACTTATTTGGAGTATATAGCTCTCATATTGGTTATTAATTTGTAGATGCTCAAGGATCCACTTCATCAACCACCTGAGCGATCAGAGGTTTTCGTCGAATCCCGGAGGCAGAAGAAAACAGGAGAATTTCATCCTCAAACTGCTGAGGACATGGTTAGTTCACTTCTAAAGTTATATTGCTAAACATCATTCAATCTTAATCATTAAAAATATTAATATTTCTCATCATTATATATTGGCAGCAAAAACTGATTGAGTTGAGAAGTAGTCAAGATTCTTCAAGCCCAACTACGTTGGATGGTGATGCATTGACCACACTTTACGGGAAAGACAGTAGAGGGAGGACTCGTGGCGTGGGTGCAGTGTCCAAAACTAAATTGAAGTCCATACGTCCTATACGCTCAGAGATTGAGAAAGCAGTGAAACAGGGTAACATGAAGATGGAGCAAGATATGGATGATATAAAAAATTCCCTCAATCTTTTAGTAAGAGCTTATTCTGAAGGCCAAAAAATTCCTCCCCAACAATTTCCATCTCAACCTTTAAGCTCTTTTTCAAGTCCTTCACTCCAAGCAACTCAACTCCCTACACCGGCGTCATCATCAAGAAGTGATACTCAACTCCCTACACCCGCTTCGTCCTCAAGATGTGATATATATGCAGTGACAAACACAAAGAAGATTGCAACTGGAAAGATTATTTCAACGGCAACTCCTGGAACGGTGGTGCATGGTCATGTACTAATGGACTATGAACATAAAGTTGAAGTTATTGACGTTGTTCCGGGCGAGGAGGGGCAGATTTTGTATCTAGAAAGCCAAGGGTGTGCCACAACTATTAAGGATACTGAGGGTGGGTGGGTCTTTTGGCCTAAATGGTTGCTTCGCTGAACTTATGTGGTTAATTAAGTGCTACTTTGTTGGTTTCACTGTATTTTGTAGTAGTCTTTTTATTGAATTTATAGTAGTAGTTTGTGTTAACTAATCTTTCATCGAATTTATAGTAGTTTTGTGTGTTAACTTCTTTTTTTCCTTCGAATTTGAAAAAATGGTGTTTAGGCAACTTGTGTTATTTAGAGTTAATTAAATTGTCTTGTATTGCAAATGTACAGGTACCAACAGAAATAGGATTTAAAAAAAAAGTTTTCTCCAAACTTTGTCACTACAAATTTGTCACTGTTGAAAGCAGTGACAAAATTCAACTTATTGTCACTACTATATATATTGTCACCAAATTTGTCACCACTTCAAGCAGTGACAAAATTAAAATTATTGTCACTAACATTGTCACTGCTTATGGCAGTGACGAATATAAACTTATTGTCACTAGTATTGTCACTGCATAAAGCCGTGACAAAGCTATAATTATTGTCACTGCTCAGCGCAGTGACAATTATATAAATTATGGTCACTGCTTGTTGCGGTGACAAAGGGGAGGGAATTACCCTTTCAAGGGGTCCTCAAATGGGCAGTGACAAAGGCTATTTGTCACCTCCCCGAGCAGTGACAAATGGTTTTTGTCACCCCCTGAAAGGTCACGGTCTGGAGCAGTGACAAAGGCCCTTTGTCACCTCCCCGAGCAGTGACAAATCGGCCATTCTGGTGCAGTGAAATTCTCTCCATATCCATGATCCAATGTTCTGCGAGCGTTGGGTCGGGTGTCCCATGAAATTCCATCGGTTTCTTCCGGGCAAACTGTTCTGATATTGACCTCATACCCCTATTTTCAGGCGCATGTACTACAACTATCGGTTCGGGTTCCAATGGAGGTGTTGGAGGTAATTTGTCCGCTATATTTTGTATCATCTCTCCCATGTTCCCCATCATTTCAGCCATTTCATTCATTCGGCGAGTATGTTGCGATAATTCTCGTTCTTCGTCACTCATGATTATAGTCCTGTAGTTCTCAATGCATAAACACTATGCATGTACAACAATAACAATAGTATGTATGTAAAACAACATCCATATGCATCAAACATCTCTAAGATGCATGAATGCAATTGAAAACATGTGACAGTTCACTCAACACTCCACTCGTCGTCGAACGATCCCAAAGTTTTGTTACCTCTAGCTCTGATACCAATAAATGTCACGACCCATCCCACTATGCGTGGAAATAGGACACGTGGCACGACACCAAGGCTCATCTAATAATACGCAGCGGAAAGAACTTCTATAAAACAACCCTGGGTATATTAAAACTTAGGAAACGTTCCCCTCTGTGTTGTAAAATACATTGAAATTAGAGTCATAAAAAGTTTTGGCTAAAGGAAAACACTTTCAAAAGAAAATAGTTTTGGAAACAGAGGCTTAGTCGACTGCCCCGTCGACTGCACTAGGGTCCAGTCGACTGCTCCGTCGACTGTGTTATACAGAACCAAAATTTAACATTATCAAAAGGGGTCCAGTCGACTGCTTCGAGAAACCACTCGACTGCTTTTCAATCAAAGGAAGCAGTAGCTAAAATCAACAGTGTTCAGTCGACTGTCCAAGAGGTCCAGTCGACTTCTTTTCTTATAATATACTTTCAGTGTCTCAATCCCTCGAGGTCCAGTCGACTGATCAGGGGGTCCAGTCGACTGCTCCCCTGCTGGCAGCCCTGTGCTGAAATCTTAACAAGCCATGCTACTCAATACCAACAACAATCCAACCACAACTGATTTCAACATATTAAAACATAACTACAGACGTTCAATTACAAGATTACAATACTGCGAAACTAATCTATGGTTCCATTACAACATATTACCAATCTTTACCCAAGTTTAGGATTTAAAACAAAAACATATACAAGTGTTATCCCCGGCGTTCATCGGCCTCACTCCTCACGATTCTTCTTGTCTTTCTTCTTACCTGCAATGGAGTACATCTCCACTGCTCAGCTATATGCTGAGCGTACAATTCTAAATGTATGTTTATATGACAATTCATGGTTTAAGCATCTAAAACACATAGAAATAGTCTCTAGGGTGAGTGGTACGCATTCATCCGGTCGATGCCGTAGGAGGCCCACCTCTCCCACGCATCTCGTACACTAGTTGGGCCTTCCTCCATACCAGGTACCGTGTACTGGTTGGGCCCACCTCCAATCCAGACACAACCACAAATTCAAATTCCAACAAGATCACAATCCTCAAGATTCGAGGAGCTTACTCCGAATGAATTTGCACCAAACTCCCCTTTGACCCAAGTAGACACATAACATGCTCACATAAACAGTTATACGTGCTTTTATCATAATTTCACGTGCATAATTAACGGGCCTAACTAATACATGAATTTCGCCCGGATCCAAGAATATCAAAAGTGATGTCTAAAACATGAAAATCCATATATTCCATAGATCTAGAATTCATACCTCGTGCGAATCTCTTCAAACTTTGAAGGATCGTCTAGGGGAATAAATAATCTTGGGATTCCGAATTATACGCAATTCCTACGAGTTTTACCTGATTTTTCCCAAAAGTCTAAAATTACTATTTTTACAAAAGTTAGCCAAACACGGCCTAAGTAGTATCAAAATGTAGATCTTACCTCCACGAGTTCAAATATGAAATTTGGAGAAAATCTGGCGGACGAAAAGTCGTCAAACGGCGTCACAAAGCCCGAAGAAAACAAATCCCCTTTCTCTCTCCTCTCTCTAGATATTTGTGTTTGGATTTGGATGAGATTTCAATCTCATCCTCATCTATATATAGGCAAACTTTGCGGAAATCACGTTTACCTCTCCGTAAGTTTCTCAAACTTCTAATTAACCCATGAAACGTCGCACACGTTCATTTTATAACTTTACGAGTGAAAATTATAAATTTCAAAAGTTTTCGACTAGGTTTCGTTTGGGTCCAAAATAATGTCCGGAAACTATATTCTGTGGAATCTCTACACAACCTACCTTTTTCAATTAACGTATCACTCACGTTCTCACCACAGTTCTCAAAATGATACTATCATATCCAAATTTACCAGAATTATACTACACAGATATAATTACTATTCACAGAAATACCAGATAAGGTCAAATAACATTTAAATCATATAAATGTCATTTAATCATGCCAATGCAACAGGTGTTACCAAATTCTCGTGTCTCCACTAGACACCTCACCGTTGACTCACGTCAATTCAACTCAAATTATTAATAACATTAATAATTTCACAATCTCAAATGATGCATGTTTTAAAACCATGATTTTCTGGAACGGGTGTGACAATACTAAACGCCCAACTAAATATATAAATATTACAACCTCATTCTAACATTTATTTCTAAACATATTTAAAATCGTAAAGGCTTACAACAAGTCTATTTAAATTCTCACATGTAAACATACAATCAAGTTAGCCCCGTAGTCTCGATCATTTCTCACCGTGATGTTCATCTGAACCTGCGTGGTCATTAGCCACAAAAATCGAATAAGCTTTCGCTTAGTGAGTACGTGGTGCTAATCATGCAATTGGATTATTTAATGATTCATAACACCAATTAAACATTCACAACAATAAATGGTCGTAGGCGTGTCAAGTAATCAACCACCATCGTTCTGGACCCCTGATTCCAGGCCATTCTCACTTTTTCCGTCGCATATAGCGAAATCACTCTCATTCACTCCTGACCGTAGTCAATTCGCTGTGGTCGTCACCACTATCCCCTTTTCTCTGAGGATTTCATCATCATCATCCCCCTTTTCTCTGAGGAATGGGCGTCCCTTATATACGGGCTAAATAATGGTGATTATCAATTGACACCTTTGACCCAAATAAGCACATAAGCAACTCAACATGTCAACATGGTCATTTCAGCATTTTTGAATATGTTAAATAATAATTAATCACATGCTTTTCTACTTAATCACAATTAAGCAATTTAAGCATTCATTAACAAATAAACAACATTAAATATCCAATTTTGGGATTAGGACACTCACCTCACAAATAGGTCCCAAATAAGCCTAGAATTCCCAAATTCTTCGCAAAATTAGCTACTAATGATTCCAATGATGATCCTATACAATTTTGGTAAACTAAATATTACCAACTCATTTGGGGCACGAAAAATCTATCGATTAAATTGAAAATAAATTATATCATAAGGTTAGGCTTACCCCCACGAGTCCAAATATGACTTTGTATCGAGATTTGACCAACAAACGACGAAGTTGTGGCGTTGGGAAGGCTGAAACCCTACACTTTCTTTCTTCTCTCGCAGCTCTCTCACTCACTGTTCATCAGTGTTCTTTCTCGTTTTTTTTTTTTTTTTTTTAACTTATGATTAGATAAACTTATATATCTATATATAATAATAATAATAATAATAATATAATATATATACGACCGCCGCCGACTCACACCAACACACACCCCTCACGATTTTTCTCTCTTTTTTTTTTAAGAGCAAATGGAATATTCTAAAGAATATTCTCCAGCTTTGGTCTATTCTCTTTTACACCCCACATATTCTTAAGTTCTATTATAAGACCCAATCTAATTATATTACAATTCAATATCTAAGTGGGTCTATATGTATGTCACGTATGGGCCCCAAATGTAGTCCTAAATATTATATGAAGGCACTAATTAGCTTACTAATTATGCCACGTGTTCAATTACGCCCTCACAAGGGTACCCAAACTGGTCCATAAATAAACATGAACAACAATAGAATATTAAAGCACTTAACATTTTATCAATTAAATAATCATATGGCACCAACATGTATTATAATGCACACATTTACATTTACATGTCTACCATTTATTCAAATAAATGCAACTAAATGCAATTCATATTATCCAAACCTCTCTTGGGTCACACTTTCATATCTGTCCCACCTCTAGTACTGGAACTTTCAACTGTACTCTTTATCAAGCACTTTTCACATGGGGTAACTGAAACTTACCCAAATCATCACATGCAATTGTTTATATTAATTAATGTATGTAAAATAAATATTACTACCTTTTTCCAGGGTACGGGTATTACATTGATCCTTTCAGGTTTGTCCTCTTAATCAAGTTAATCAAAGCAGCAGCTGTCTGGAGTGGGAATTGAGTTTTTAGTTTTGGACTGTGTTTGTGGGACTTTTTAGTTTGTTTTATTATTGTCCGGACTCCGGACTTATGACTGTTTTTATTTACTAAGTTACTATGGACTATGAAGTATGGAGACAGGAGTATGCACTTGGACATTTTGTTTGTTAGTATTACTTATTATTGGTATTGAACAGTGGTGAACTAGTGGTGATGAATCTGATGATCTTAGACTATTGATTGACATTTTAGTTTAGTATTTTTTGGGACAATTATAGTTCAAAAGCATGTAATTTTTGGTTGGAGAATGGTTTTTTGTTTGGGCCATTTCATTGTTATTACTTATTAGTTGACATAAAATAATTGGCCCAAACCCTCAAACATGGCTTTAAATCACTGGCCCAAACCAAAAAATAAAAAAAATCAAACATTTAGGCCCAAAAAAGTTGGCCCAAACCAGTAGGCCATATTCTAGAAGCCCACCCCGAACCACCCCAACAACCCGACCGAAACCGAACAACCCCGACCCCGACCGAACCGAACACTCATCGGTCAGTTTCGGTCTCTAATTCTAGCACACCGATAACTTCGGTTCGGTGGAATATTATGGAAAAACCCCGACCGAACCGACCGAATTGCACCCTATCTCATACACACAGACACACACATATATATATATATATATATATATATATATATCTCTTTATATCTTCACTTGACAAAATTATTTCGCACACGCCACCCAGGTGTAGCCAAGTGGTTAACTACATACTGGGATGAGCCATATGACCCCGAACATCCTGTGTTTGAAATCCACAAGAAGAACTTGCGATTTAGATGATGTGTGTGGACAGTTGTGATTTTCAATACATTTGGAGTTTGACTTGCAAACTTGGGTCAAGTGACCAAACCTTTTGAAGAAAACCTCCCCCCCCCCCCCCAAAAAAAAAAAAAAAAAAAAAAAGTTAAAAGATAAATTTATTTTAGCAGCCACCACCCAAAACCACTTTATATTTCACCTTTTTTTTTTTAGTGTGCAGTCGTGCCATTGGCACTGAGAGGTGTCTTTGGATAGTAACTTGTATCATCAAAATCACCATTTTTTTTTTTTTTTTTGTAGAATTTCCTTGTTTGTAATTTTTTTAAAATTTATTATTATTATTTTTTTTGGTGCTAAAGGCTTGTTTGTAATTAAAAGCAATAGATTTTAGATGTAGAAGCGTGTTTCTAACTTTTCCTCAACAAAATTTATCTAGCGAACACCACTGGAGTAACCTAGTTGTTGACTAGACACTATAGTGAGTCGTATGTGTGGGATCCACACCATAATAGTCGATTTGTGCTTGGCCGATTGTGTGTGCATGGAGAGTTTGAAGTCCTCTTGGCTTCTTGCTTGATAAGCTACCTGTGGGATATATATGATAAGAATTCTTATCTATATGGTTAACTTAGTTGAGGTCAAACTGTAGACTAAGTTGGTAGTCATGTGTATATATTTATATATGTGCATGATATATACAGATTGAGATATAAACTCGGGTTGTGAGAGAGAGAAAAATATTGTGAGAGTTTTTTTTTTGGTATTGAGTGTGGGAGTACAAAGGGGGGTTGGGTTATGTGATTTAATTCAACAAGTAGTTTGTACCATTTTTATTCTCAAGGAAAATCTCTTGGGTGTGGACCTAGGTAGGGTTTTTCCGAACCACGTAGAATTCTCTTGTGTTACTTCTTTTCTTTTTCCTTTGTTATTTTTCCTTTTCATTGTGTGCTTATTTCATTCTGCTGCGTAAATCTCAACAAGTGGTATCAGAGCCAAGGTTCGGTATGCCAATCAATTTACCATGAAGGTGGTGATCAACTCATAATTTACGATGGAGCAGTTCAATGGAAAGGGCAGTTTTACTCTCTGGCAGGGAAGAGTAAAAGACATTCTTGTGCAACAAGGCTTTGAAGGGAAATGATGGAAAGCTGGAGGCCATGAAAGATGAAGAGTGGGAGGAGTTGGAGTTGCGGTGTGTTAACACGATCCGACTATGTATTGCTGATAACATTATCAACAATGTTATGGATAAAGATTCTGCGTCAGGCTTGTGGGAAAATTTTGAAAAACTCTATATAGCCAAGAGTTTGACTAACAAATTGCATCTGAAGAGACAGTTGTACCGGCTGAAGATGGAAGAAGGCGGGGATCTCATGGAACACTAAAGTCTGTCTAATGGGTATTTGGATCAACTGCGGAAAGTTGATGTCAAAATTGAGGAAGAAGATAAAGCTCTCCTACTTCTTACCTCTCTTCCAGATTCGTATGACTACCTCGTGACTGCATTGCTGTATGGTAAAGATACAGTGGTTTTGGAGCAGGTGGAGGCTTCACTAGTGTCCCACGACACTCAGAGAAAGACAACTAGTGAGGATGGACATGAAGCTACTTTGGCTGTAGCAAGTGGGAATCGGGTAAGGACGAAAGATAGATGGGAGATGATGGAGAAAAGTCCAATGTTATATGTGCAAAGAATTGGGTCACATTAAGAAATATTGTCCTCAACGTAAAGGGAAGGATGACGGTGGGAAAGATGGTAATGGTGAAAATTCTTTGGTTTTATTGGGAGATGATGGAGATATCCTCACAGTCTCCGAAGGTATGCACACTATTTCTCGTGATGATTGGATTTTGGATTCTGGTTATACAAACCACATATGCTTCAGGAGGGAATATTTTAATGAATTCCAAAAAGGTAATTTGGGGAAGGTGTCATTAGGTAACGGGTGCTCGTGCAAAATTATGGGTATTGGGACGGTTAGAATTAAAATGTTCGATGGAGTAGTTCGTACTTTGGGTGGTGTGAGATATGTCCCAAAGATGCGAAAAAATCTATTATCACTGAGCCAGTTGGATTCCATGGGGTGCAGGTATTCTGCTGCAGGTGGAGCCATGAAAACCACACGTGGCTGCATGGTTCTTATGAAGGGAGAAAAGTGTGGTGGGTTGTTTCATCTGATTGGAAGTACAATGAAGAAAACTCGATTGGTGTTTGGAAACGGAGTGCACAGGAAAAAGGGTACCCTAGAAGTGTTTCATTTGCGGTGGAGGCGAAGATACGGGTGACAGGTTTCCAAGGAGCAGACGATGGTGAGGGGAAAAATACTGCTAGTGGTGGAGGGGGTGGATCGAGACCCTACTCCGACATTAATGGGTAAAATTAATGGAAGACGGTTACACTTGTTCATTGGCCATGGTGAATCAAATTGGGACTATGTTGATTCGGTGTGTGTAACTGGATTTTTTAGGCCAATGATTTGGGCATCTTGACAAGTTGTTCAAGGTGGGATGTTTTTTTTCCTTATGGTATGAAAGTGAAGATTTGTGACATCCACACCATAACAGTCGATTTGTGCTTTGCCCATTTTGTGTGCATGGATAATTTGAAGTCCTCTTGGCTTCTTGCTTGATAAGCTACCTATGGGATATATATGATAAGAATTCTTATCTATATGGTAACTTAGTTGAGGTCAAATTCTAGACCAAATCATGCCTATATATTTATATATGTGCATGATATATACAGATTGAGTTATACACTCGGGTTGTGAGAGAGAGAAAAATACTGTCAGGTGTTTTTTTGGGTATTGAGTGTGAGAGTATATAGGGGGTTGGGTTATGTGATTAATTCAACAAGTATTTTGTACCATTTTTATTCTCAATAGTAAAGTAAAATCTCTTGAGTGTGGACGTAGACAGGGTTTTGCCGAACCACGTAGAATTCTCTTGTGTTATTTTTTTTTCTTTTTCCCTTATTATTTTTCTATTTCATTGTGTGCTTATTTAATTCTGCTGCGTAAATCTCAACAATATAAATCAAGATATCCCGTGTTCGAATCCCACTAGAAAGACTACACTTAATTTAAATAATATGCGTGGACAGTGGTGATTTACTTAGGGTCCGTTTGATAAAACTGAAAATTAAGTACTGAAAATTAAGTGCTGAATTTTAAGTAATAAAATTTTTAAGTGATTGAATTTGCAATACCGAAAACAATGTATCAAGTACTTAAATAGACTTCATTCAGTGATTACTTTCAGTAAGAAATTTTCACTTAAAGTTTTCAGTGGTTTTTTTCGCTACTTTTTCAATTAAGTGATATGTTATCAAACGCACTAAAAATAAATAAGTGCTGAAACTTTTCATTTTCAGCACTTAATTGGGTTATCAAACACACCCTTATATTCTGAGTTTATCCTACATCCAAGTAGTCAGTTTTCTTGGAGGGGATCTTTTTTTAAAAAAAAATTAAATTAAATCGATTGGGTAGGTATATGGTCCCTCAAAATGAAAATAACATATACTTCAACAAACTATTTTGCAATCATTAATTGTTCAAGAAATCTTATGGCTTTCTCGTTATCTCCATGGATATGCAGCATGCTTAAATCAGCTAATTTAATGATTGCACATCATGCCATAAAAGCAATTAAATATTGTCAATAATGCTACTCATGGTGAAAAGACAAACTTCATAGCTCCTCACTAACATTAATCATATATATATATATATATGAGTAATGCTAAGTATGTTTTAATGGGATACCTAAACTATCCACAAGTTGATGTTTCGTGGCAGTATTGAAATTACTTTGAACTTTGTTTAATAATTGATAAATAATTTTAGAAATACACATCAGTAGATGGATAGTTTAGGTGTCTCGTCTAGGTGTACCTAGCGTTGCTTTTTCTTTTTTATTTTATTTTATTTTATTTTTTTTATGAGTTAGAGCTATTGCGGTACCTTTTAAACAGGGTGTCAAGACTTATTTGCATTTTGTTCTATTTATTTCAGTTATGCTAACTAAAAATACTTCCAAAGTAATTCTACATGCAAAAGGGGAAGAGGAAAAAAAAAATAAATAAATAAAAATTCTCTCATTTTTCGGTGAGCAATGAAATTGGTATATAAATTGGCCAGAGCCTAATGGACGGCCCAAACCAAGAACGAGCCCAAGACTGAGGATGAGGCTAGTCTGATGACTCTGCTCACTTTCAAGAAGGGCTTGGGCTTACCCCTCTGCGGCGTAAGATGGGCTCGATATGCTGCCCAAACCCTGCACGACCTAGGCCCAACTATTTGCCTACACTTCAGCACAAGCACGGTTTGATAACTTGCCCAAGCCCGTCACAATCCGTCCGACTCTTGGGCTGACCACCTCCAAGCCCGAGTTAGGACATGGGCCTGGGCTATGGAGACCCATCCAAACATTATGCGTCTGAACCTGTCAAGAGTGGTCCAGGAGGACTTAAACGAGCAGGTATATGTGGTCATGGTCAACAAATTCAAAACAAAAAGGGTAATACTTGAGGCACAACCTTCATACAACTTTCATACAACCTCCCCAAAAGATGTGTCTATCTCTTTCCTGTGTCACTGTGGGGTCCAGTGACATCACAGGAGAGAGATAGACACATCTTTTGGGGAGGTTGTATGAAAGTTGTATGAAAGTTGTGTCCCAAATATTACTTGAACAAAAATAAGGAAAAAGTGAGAAACAAAATATGATTAGTTTCCAATTTCAGAGCAGGAAATTACCAAATAGGGACGGGCCTTTAAAAGCTACGCGCTGTAGATGGACGTGAGAGGCCTCAGATTTATTGCTAACGAAATCGATTCAGTTCACTCTCTCTTAAAAGCTGTACTTAACAGTCTTAACCCATTAACCAGGTAGAGAGAGAGAGAGAGAGAGCGCGCGCGTACAGCAGCACCATATCGAATAGCATAAACCCTAAGACCAACCCTTCATCTCTATTTCTTCGACACGTGGCAGAAGCCACATACTCTTCCTAGAATTTCCTTATTAGGGAACCCCCTCTTCTCCAAGCAACAACTCTCTCTCTCTCTCTCTCTCTCTCTCTCTCTCAATCCAATCTTTTACTGTTCTCTCTTTCTCTCTCTATAAGTTCTTTTCATCTGTAAATGGAGATTTGACTGAAATCAGAAAAATAGGTTTTTAGAGAGGAGACAGAGAGAGAGAGAGAGAGAGAAACAATGAAACAGAGCACAAGTAGTAGCAACTCCGACAAACAATACTCTCTCTCTACTTCCTTTAACGATGATGATATAGTGGTCTCACAAATCCTTGTCAATCTTCCAAATCTAATCGCGAAATCGGAGTCTGTCAATCGATTTCCATACTCATGGGGCTCCAAAAGAAGGAGATCTGCATTAGATTCAACCCCATCACCGCCTCCTAATTCTCATCTCACCCCATCTTCATCACCATCACCATCACCATCACCATGTCTTCAGAAAACTTTTGATAACGAGTGCGAGACAGAGAGAAGATCCAAAGTCAAAGTCGAGGCTTCGAGCCCTGCAACGCCTCTTCTGTTCTCGCCCAGTGAATCTGATGAGAAATCGAAGCATTCTCAGAGAAAGAGCTCAAAGAGAAGGGTAATTTCTTTGTTTCCCTCACCCTCTTCTTAGATTTTGTCTTTTGTAAATTACCCAATTCTATCCTCGATTTTCTTTCGTGTTCTTGTTAATGGGTTTCTTCTATTTTCTTTCTGTTTTTTTTTTGAGTCTGTTGACTACTGGGTTTTGTCTGCCTTCTAGTTTTACTACTCACTATAATTTATGTCCTGTTTTGGGGCACATATTATTATTATGTGTATAATATCTATCTATCTATATACAGCATGTAGAGATAGATGTACATTTTATGTGTGTTGTTGTTCTTCACTATCTTGCAGACGAAAGAGGATTGGTTGGAGATTGTAGACGAATTAACTCGGCGCAGAGACTTGCTAACAGGGGTGAGTTTGTCAATTTTGTTATTTGTCTTTTTCTTGATATTTTCCCCCTCTCTAGTTTCTCTGTCCTACATTATCTTCTATTTAATTTTTTTTTTTTATTTTTTTTTTCCTTTTACTTTTCTTAACTTCTGTAAGTAATTCTGTCAATTATTTCATTTGGTGTGGAAAATTCAAACAGGAGATAGAGACTGTGAAGCGTTACCACAACAAATTAAGAGCTATCAATTTGGAGTTGAAAGCAAAAAAACAAGAGGTATTTATTTATTTTTCTGATAAAATGATAAGTTCTACTCTTATTTTATTTATATATATATATATATATATATATATATTGGCCTTTTCTTTTAACTTTTCTGCGGTTGCGTCTAATATTTACTTATTCTTAATTTTCTTTTTTTTTTTTTTTTTTTTTTCACAGTTATGCCTCGGCATTGAGGAAGAAAGAAAATCCAATTTGGGAATAAGCAAAAGCTTAAATTTTGGGATAGAATTAGGCCAACCCACAACCAATCAGGGGCACAGTCAACTTCCTTCCATGATCCATCAACAACCGTTCATTGTTGATCAGACGGCCCATGGATCACAACTGGTCGAGAAAGTCCAATACCCAAATACCCTAATGGCTCCCTTGTGTGGGTCCAGATTAGGTGTGGTCAACCATACGGGCCCACTTGGCATCCCTGATCTTAACGTATCTGCTGAGGAGGCTTATGGGTCGGAGTGTTCACAATCGTTTGATCTGAACAGTAGTCCTGCAGAAAACAGGGCTAAAGCTGCGGAAGCAAGAAAGAGAAGAATGATAAGGATCAAAGAAATGAAGAGCTCAAGTGCGGCCATTAAACCAGCACGGTTCACATAAATTTTGCCCTTTTTTTCTTCCTGATTTTTTAAATAACTTTTTAAATGGTTTATGATTAATGGAGTTAGCAATTTAGCTCAGTGTACTGAATGGATATTTGAAATGTATATAAATTAGAGAAAGCTTTATACTTTATAGAGGGATAAATTTTGTATGGATTTTAGGTCTAATAATTTAGTTGGTGTTCTTTATTTTATTTCTTTTTTTTTTTTTTATCAGTTGAAGTGGTGGTGGTGGTTTTTTTTTTTTTTTTCAGTTGAAGTAGAAGCTGTAGAAATCTCTTGGAGTTCGTCATTTCCTCATAAAACATGTACTGATCCCAATTTATTTTTGGTACACAATAATCCCATTTCTGAAAATGATAAAAATAATCCTCCAATTTAGCAATTATACGAGGATAACTCTTGAAACACGTAAGAATAAGTCAAAAACAAGTTACATAAATTGTAATGTCCATCTCTCCTGGTGGGGTCTATTGACACTGTGGATCCTATAGTATTTGTGGGGTCTACAAAGGAGAGAGATAGACACATAAAATTTATGTATCTTGTTTTTGTGAGATTCGCTTCAGTGTCAGTGAATCTCATCAAGAGAGAGATACATTGTGATTTATATATCTTGTTTTGTGAGATTTTTATGTGCTCCAAAAATTATCCTTATACTAGCCTCCTAGGAAGGAACAAGGGATATTACCGTTTTACTACCCTGACCTTTTTGTATGAAGAGTAAGTCTTTGGGTATAAACACAATTCACAAACACTATAATATGTTTATCTCTCTTCTTTGTGACCTTATAATATTAATAGATTCCACTAAAAGAGAGAATGACACAATGTAATACTTGTGAATTGTGTTTGTAAAATTTATTTGTTACTAGAGACTTACTCTTGTATGAATTTTAATCTTAAAAAGTCAGCGGTGAGCATTGGTGGAATTTTTTTGATGTCTCAACTCTCGAGGGAGGTGGAAGGTCCTACAATTATTTATCTGTTTTTGTTAAGGCCAACTGGCCAAGGGAGTGGTGATGCTGGGTCTGATCTATTTTGGGGTTGGATGGACCCATAACCATTTGGAAAATGTGATGTTAATACTAATTAGTTGGAATTAGAGTAAACAAAGTGAAGGGTTTGGGTATTTGAAGCTGTATTCGGTGGGACCAAACGATTCACTGATTCAGTGGTCTTCCAGGGGTGGTAAAGAGGAATGAAACACTCAAGACTTTCATCCACATTTCTAATTATATTTAGCGCATTCTGACCTTTGATTGTCCTTAATTTTGGTGGATTCCACATGAGTTTTACATAAGACCTACTAAAATTAAGGGGCAAAATGTGCTGAACGTAATTGAGGGAGTGGGTTTATCATTATTAGAGTGTTAAATTGTGAGCTCAATTCACCGTGGGGAATAAAAGTTTGTTGCATTGGAGGTATAAGATGTTAATATTTTTAGAGTAGAGTTTTTCTTAAACAATAATGAGATACACACTCCAAACCACACTTCAAACCACACATTGCTTTAAATACATGTATCCTGTGTTGTGTAAGTGATGCACAGAAAAGTGTGAAAAATTCAAACAGCACAGAGTACATGCATTTAAAGCATATAATGTGGTTTGGGGTGTGATTTAGAATGTGTGCCTAGCACTTCTCTTTCTTAAATTTTGTTTTTTTCAAAATTGTGAACTCAATGTTATGTTTCTTAAAAGTAGTGGGTCCAATTAATTTTGATTGGTTGAAGTTGAAATGGTCCTACCATTAATGAAAAGAGCCCTAATACCACATATGTTAAAAAACACATTTTGAAAATAATTTTTTGGAGAATATAAAAAGTGATTGTGAATTCCGCAGCACCAATAAAGTGCTAATAACATCATAATTTTTTTTTTAAAACCAATAAAGTGCTACCAGCCTACCGAGAATACATGCCGAAGATCAATACATCATAAACCATTCGATCAGTCTCAAAAAGAAATGCCCCTACATTTAAGACCAATCCGGTAATCCCTAAATGAAGTAATTATATAAAGCGGCTACATGGGATCTGGATGCAGTAGCTAAATACAGGCTTGTATTGTATGAGATAACTTCTTGTGGAAACTAGACAGACTAGATAGTGGTTCTTGGCCATTTGTCAACTTTGGTGACAGTCCGGCGGCGTGGAGAAATTTCAAATTTTTGGGTACCGAAGGTACCACGTGACCAGGGGGGATCGAAGTGTACCCAGGGGTGGCAAAGGGCTTCTTTGAATTTTTGAAAATTATATAATTATATGTAATATTTTACAAATTTTATAAATAAGTCCTCTTAAAATTCTCACAGGCTCTTCTTGAACTTTTAAGAATTCTAGATTTACATACAATATTTTATAGAGTAAGCGGTTTAGGGCAGTCTAGTTTCGAGGTTTTAGATACAGGCCGCCCTGGACTTTTGAAAATTCTAAATTTATATGTTATATATTACAGGTATTAGAAATAGGCCCCCTAAAATTACATGATTTACCCCAAACTAGGGGTGTTAAACCAATTTTATAGTTTTACACATAATTGTGTATAAGTAGACCTTAAAAAATTTGCATCGGGGGCGCTGCCCCCGAACCTCAGTATAATTTAGGCCCCCCTGACCAAAAATTCTGGGTCCGCCCCTACACGTGGCATGCCACTTGATACCTCGTATCCAATAGATGCGCGTCATACTAATAATGAAATTCACTACAAAAATTTTAAATGGCCCAACAATCCTATGTGGCACTATCTCATTGGGTGTGGGACACCACATAGGCGCTACCTTCAGAGTATACAAAAACTTCTCGTCGTCGTGTAAGAATTGAACTTTTACTTGGGCTATAGGATGCACTTGGAAACATGAAGAGTCTCACGGCCCTCACGGGAGGATGCAGAAATATGGGGAATTTGGGGACGGAACCAGAAAGTTGCATATTGGGGTGGAAGGGTGTATGCAGATTTGGAGAAAGCATTTTCGATGTGATTTTTTCTATTTTGTTATTGATACATATATATATATATATATATATATTTTTATAATATAAGCTAACACTTTAAAAATTAGGGAGATTCAATGACTAGTCCATTATGTCATTTTTACTTTAGAGTCAATAACAATTAAGATTCAAAGCCCAAAGGTCATTTGTAATTGAATATTAAGTAAAATTTCATTCGACTGAGTATTAGTTAAATTTTCACTAGACTACTCGAAAATTGAGTGAAAATTTTCTTTTCAGGGACCTTTTATTAAACTAAGAATTAAATTGGATTTTAAACTCTTGACAATTACAACTAAAGATTCTTGCCTCAAATTTATATAAAAATTAAAACAAAAACTCAAAACTAATAAAACCGAATTAAAGGTCCCTATAGAAACTAGAAAAATCATCATATTATCAATCTAAATTGGTTGTGCCAGTGCAATTGAAAAACATCCAAGAAAATGTAAATAGATGCAACTTTTTTTTTTTTTTGGGTGATGTTATTGCCACTCCATCATTGAACTAAGGCACTCCATAGTACCACTCTTAAAGCATGTTGTACCATGCATGTTATGCATTACATACATGGTACCACATGCTCTAAGAGTTGTGTCATGGAGTGCTTAAGTTCAATGATGGAGTGGCAATAACAATTCCCTTTTTGTTTTATAGCAGAAGTTGGTGCTATGTCAACAATTACTACAGAATAACACACTGCTTGGGAGAAAATAAGAAAACAGTACAGATTTCACCCACATTCAAAGAAATCGAGCTCCGTTACTGGGATGAGAAATAGATTAATCTTGGAGAAGGGATGGATACTTTTGTAATAAAGCAAACACTATTTATCCAAAAAAAAAAAAAAGCAAACACTAGGAAGACAACAACAAGAACACCTCCACTGAAGATGTCACCACAAGTCTTGCCACATCATAAAATAAATCCACATTGACACTTTGATATCAGATATATCGCTAGTTGTGATGTGAAACTAAAATATAGCTCTATCATTTTGATTACAATTTTTCACCCAAAAATAAAATGTTCGATTACAATTGCAAGTCAACAATAAAATTACTTTAAAAACTTTTCAACCTCTAGAAAAATTAGTTTCAAGCATGAAATTTTTTTTTTTTTGGACGTCCACGCTTGAAATTAGGTAGAGAACATTTTTTGGACTTCAATTATTAGTTCAAATATCTAAAAAAAAAACAAACTGAATCGAATCATTAAACTACCTATAAGAGTAGACATGCACTTATGAATTTTGCACTTTAGAATTTCCGGATTGGAAACCATCCCTGCCCAAATAATGAGCAAAAATCATTCATCCAGTATGTGTGCATGTGATCCACAGGCATTATGATTTCCCAGATACAAACAATCGACTTTCAAATTACATGGAATCTCCATGGAATTGCCATGAACATTTGGTTCTTTTTTACACTTTCATAGGAAAGAAAAACTGCATTGAGATCAAGGAGCAGTTGTCACATTGAAGATTGAAGTACTTGAATGGAATTTTTTTTTTTTTTTTTTTGCAAAGAGAAGAAGTGGTAGTGTGGGGGAAGAAATGAACAAAAGAAAGAAGCTTCATACAAATATATTGTTGAAATGTCAATCCCTTATTCAAATATTTGAATAGAACAAACATCTTCATAATACGGAGCAGAGAAGAGCAGAGCAGAATTAACATTCAGTAAGAAACAAACAAGCTGAAAGTTCATCATGAAGGCAAAAAAAAAAAAAAAAAAGATTGAGCAAAAGGAAAGTACACACAGATCACCACGTAGTAGTAGATAAAAGAGTGATAAGAAGGTTGAGCAACTTTCAAACCTTACTTTCATTTCTGACCAACTTTCAAACCTTCAATTGATTTCCAACTTAACTGCCACTTCAGTTTGTTTCATTCCCTAAGCCTCATAGTTCTCTTCGACACCATCATCGTAGTCTTCCTCTTCCTCCGCTGTGGCGTCCTGGTATTGCTGGTACTCCGCCACCAAGTCATTCATGTTGCTCTCTGCCTCCGTGAACTCCATCTCGTCCATACCTTCCCCAGTGTACCAATGCAGAAAAGCTTTACGACGGAACATAGCTGTGAACTGCTCGCTCACTCTCCTGAACATCTCCTGGATCGAAGTGGAGTTTCCTATAAATGTTGATGCCATCTTCAGACCTGTTGGTGGAATATCGCACACGCTTGACTTCACATTGTTAGGGATCCACTCCACAAAGTACGATGAGTTCTTGTTCTGCACATTGATCATCTGTTCATCGACTTCTTTGGTGCTCATTTTCCCCCTGAACATGGCTGAGGCCGTCAGGTATCGTCCGTGTCGTGGGTCAGCCGCGCACATCATGTTCTTGGCGTCCCACATTTGCTGAGTCAGCTCCGGGACAGTGAGGGAGATGTACTGCTGGGACCCACGAGAGGTGAGCGGTGCAAACCCCACCATGAAGAAATGAAGACGGGGGAATGGGATCAGGTTCACAGCCAACTTCCGAAGATCAGAGTTCAGCTGGCCCGGAAATCTCAAGCAGCATGTCACCCCGCTCATGGTTGCAGAGATGAGGTGGTTCAAATCACCAACTGTGGAATCAAATTACAAGGAACCAAAATATATTAGTATTATAATGGTAATCTAATACTCAATGATATTTATTCAAATAGTAATCTAATACTCACAGCTTGGAGTGCTCAGCTTCAAAGTCCTGAAGCAAATGTCATAGAGTGCTTCGTTGTCAAGGACCATACATTCATCAGCATTCTCCACCAACTGGTGCACCGAAAGGGTCGCGTTGTAGGGTTCAACAACTGTGTCGGAGACCTTTGGTGATGGGAAAACAGAGAATGTGAGCATCATTCTGTCAGGGTATTCTTCCCTTATCTTGGATATCAAGAGGGTTCCCATGCCAGATCCAGTGCCTCCGCCAAGTGAATGGCACACCTGGAAACCTGGACCATAAAACATAGCAACATACGAGTTACATACATCAGCCAGTTTACCATAAAAAGGGTATATGGATCTTTTATTTTTCTTCCTGACCAACACTACTTAACATGATATCCTCCGTAACTGAGACCTAAAACGATAATTTGTTCAAGGACTTCCTTAATAATAAAGAACAATCTGCGTCAAATGTGGCAAACCAATTTATCTGGATATCATAATGAGCATTATCGACACAAAAAAAATGTGATCGCAGAATGATATAAAACAAAAATAAGCCAAAATTGCAGTGCATCTCCCTCTGACAAGCATCTTGCATTGAGCAAAGCCAAGTGATTAAAAAATAACATTGTCCTTTCGCTACACACTTAAGGATGGTCATCAGCGGCAATAACCAAAGGATTCACTGCGTAGGAAATCCACAATTACAGTAAAGTGTCATTAACTGCTGTTTCACAAATACACCACTTTAGCATTTATTGCACTCGTGCAAGTGCAGTCTACAAGTTGATGTTGCAGGACACTCAGTTAGATACAACTTGATTTTCTTAATATTACCTATTCACCGTATAATCTCAAGGATAGTTAAAAGTATTTTCAGTTGTGTCAATAATTTGACGTCGCATCAGAACTTGTGCAATAGAGCAGACGACACACCCTATTGACAAGGATCTCAATACCTCAAGAATAAACCAAAAACAATTGTCACAGCCATTGCATCTTATTTTTCTTTTTCATTCGTGATATACTGCCACAACTAAATATATCTGAAACCTCCTCTTCACCTCCAACTAAATTAGTTGAACTAATGTAGCAGCGGGTTCACCTCCAATTGTTGTTGGACTACCTGAATATTGATGTTCTGACCACATCGCTTTGATCCATAATAAGGGCACAAATTTGGAAATCATATTACTCTTGTGACCCTAAAAACCAGTTTCAGGATTTTCATTCAATTCCATAAATAAATAAGTACAAAACCTCATGTAGGATATGTGTATTGTTGTTTGCGTTTACTCATATCACATTGTCCACAGACATTGTGTCATATACACACAGAATTGTCTTCTGTCCGCTCTACAGAACATATTCCTTCGTTTAAGCCTTACTAAAGAAGCATATTTCGAAAGGACTTTCCTTAATTTTCAGATGCACAAAGAAAAACAAACAGATCCAAAAAGAAATTAAACCAAAAAAATCATATAGTACAATATAATTCTCTCTCAACAAATGCATGTGAAACTACTTAAAATGAAACAAAATAATAGAGGCATAAAATGATATCGTTATGAATAACTGCATTGCAACAATTAATAACTCAGAGAATCATTCCGATATGAGCTTAAAATTAAAAATTATATATATAGTTCACACCATTCAAAACTTAAGGCCACATAAACAAACCTAATCATATGGGTTCATGAATAAACTTGAGCATAAGCGCGCAAAAGCATATACAGATATGGATGTAAGTGTAGAAATGAGAATTAAAAAGCAAATTACCTTGCAAGCAATCACAATTCTCAGCCTCTTTGCGAACCACATCAAGAACAGCATCGATCAGCTCGGCTCCTTCGGTGTAGTGACCTTTCGCCCAATTGTTTCCGGCACCGGACTGTCCAAACACGAAGTTGTCAGGCCTGAAGATCTGACCGTACGGTCCCGATCTGATGCTATCCATGGTCCCTGGCTCGAGATCCATGAGGACAGCCCTCGGAACGTAGCGTCCACCGGAGGCTTCATTGAAATAGACGTTGATCCTCTCGAGTTGAAGATCGGACGATCCGTCGCCCTTGTACCTTCCGGTTGGATCAACGCCATGCTCGTCGCAGATCACTTCCCAAAACTTGGAACCGATTTGGTTCCCGCATTGGCCTCCTTGAACGTGCAAGATCTCTCTCATTGTTGCTGTTGAGATCTGGTTTATGTTAGATACAAACTGTGATATAAATCACAGAGAGAGAGAGAGAGTGAGGGAGGTGGGAAATTTAGAGAGGGAGAGAGAGAGTGCAGAGGGGGGAAGGAGGGAGATTTGGTATTATTTGAAGCGTCATATGATGGGTGACAGCGGGAGGAATACGGACAATGCAACCGCTATAGAGAGAGAGAGAGGGGGTGCACGTTAAGAAGTGAGCCCCATATGCGCACCGCTCTTTCAACCGCATTTAATTTTTTTTTTTTGCTAAGAGGGGCAACCGCATTTAATTTGTTACGTCAGTTAATAAATTTTAGGGTAAGTGTACGGTTAACAGCTTTTCATATGAATTACGAGTTTTAACCGTTAGATTTCGAAAATCGTATAGCTATAATTTCATCCAACAGTTAAAGTGTATTTTCTCATATAAGAAGCTATTCACAATAGACTTATCTTAAATTTTAGTACCTCCTTTGATTTCACGATTTGGGTTGGTTACTTGGTTGTCTTTGACACTTTGTCTACGGGACTACAACTGAAAACTGGACATGCGGGTCATGTGAACATCCGCCCAAAAAAACCGACTTACACTGGGTTGACCCGATCATCTATTGTTTTTTCTTTTCCGATAATAATTGGCAATGGCTCGCATGGTAATGTGTCACTAATGTCGTGGTTTTTTTTTTTTTATTTTTCAGCTTTTTGTTTTCATTTTTTGTATCCATGCATGCCTCTAATTCAATACAAAAAATAAAAACTAAAATTAAAAACCACAATCATACCATGCGAGCCAAGTTTTTCCGTGAAATTTTTTTTTTCCAAAATTTATTTATTATTTTTTTACTGACTAGGAACCTCTCCAAGACCTAGCCTCTTAATCCGACACAGGATGTTCGAGATATGGCTAATTTCTGTGTGTAATCAACTACTAAGCTACACTCTCAGCAAAAAAAAAAAAAAAAAAACTACTAAGCTACATCGGGGTAGTGTTATCGTTTTTAATACTAGTAGTTTATAAATTACACAATCTAGCACAAACTAATATATATTGACTTTTAAACACCATGCTAAATTAAATTGGTAACTCACTTACATTTGATAAATATGATGCAACTATATATAGGCACATGAATTAAAGATACAACAAAGATAAAAGTCCGCCTTGGCACCTTGTACATTGTTATCCAGGAAGAACATTAAGTTTGGTTGGCACTAACCTAAGTAGTTTAATTGAACAACTAAAATGAATGAAGTACAATCTGATTTACCTAGTTAAAGAGATAATTTATGATCATCTTTAGTAATTATTATCCAAAAATAAAGGCATATTTAAGGGGTAAAAGATATTTTGCAGCATGATTACTTCTTTATGACTTAACACCCAAATTTTTGGATATCCAGAAACATGAATACAATAATCTAAAATCGTGTGAATGACCCAAACCAAATGTAATGTGAATAGAATCAAGACTGATGGCACAAGTAAAAAAAAAAAATATTAAAAAAATTTATGGCTATGACCGAGCCGTCCAGATCATTTAGGCCAGCAGTGAAAGTGAATACATTCAATTTAATTAAATAGAAGGTGCACTTGCATGAGTCGTTTTCACTCTTAGACCCATCTGATATTCAGACAGCATTCATCAGGTATAGCATGTGCCATCACTCCATGTGTTGGCCAAGTTTTAGATCCAATTCAGTACAATAGATCAGGTTTTTGCATGTGGGGACAAAATATCTCATCTTCATGTGGTTGTCCAATTTTATTTTCCTCATTTTTTTTTCCCACGAAATCTGCTGTGCTTGGTCTGTCCATATTGCCGAGTAAAAGAAAATTATGGTTCTCAATATTAGTTTTATTTTTATTTTTTTTTTCAAATTAAACATTATCTTAAAATGCAGTTGCTTGCTTCCATTTTTACTTATGTTAAAATATTTGTACAGTACGGAAAATAAATTGAAAAAAACGTTCAAGAAAATTTTAAAATGTAGATAAATGCTCTCGCACGTCAATGAGACTCGGTGATCAAACCTTCTTGAGTGCACAAATGAATTTAGAGAATTGAACCTGAAAACATTACCATACAACACCAAAGTTTTCATCTTTGAAATCAAATGAATTTGATATTCAAACTAATCTAATAATAACTTGTAATAACTAATAACATGCTACATAAGGTCATAAAAACCTTCTAAAAACCTCGACATTAATTAGATTTACATGGATGAATTGACCCCAAATAGCTCTAAAAAAAAAAAAACTGTTGGGTCGAGTTATTGAAATCCAAAATAATACAAGAGCCCAAATTCTTGGCCATCTTCATTTGCCTTTGAAGACATAAATAAACACTACTGTAGATCTTGAGATCTTACCAAAAAAAAAAAACTGTAGATCTTGAGAAACAGATGCGAGGCAGATTCTATTAGCACTAGTTTAACATGGGCATGTGACTTTTACATAAATAAAATAAAAATTAATTAATTAATTAAAAAAATAATAATAATTTGTTCTAGCCTTACCATGCCCAAATCAGGAGAAGAAATGCATTGGATTCCCATTTTGCTTCGCTTTCAAAGGAGGATACCTCCTCATCAGCCTTTTTTCTTACCCATATATTTCACTGATACTTTTCTACTGCAACATGAAGTTTTTTTCTATTAGGGTTTGTTTAATTCGCAGAATTATTAAAGGAAAAGAAAAGGGAAAAAAGAAAACCAATTCCCTTGTATTTTCTTCCATGCTTAAATAACATTTAAAGCAAAAAAATCTTTATATTATTGGAAAAAAGAGAGGAGAAAAGTGTTAATTTGTTACTCTCTATAATTTCTCTTCCTTCCTATTTTTCCTCCTAAGTTCCCCAGTAACCAAACAAAGGAAAATGATTTCCTTTCTTTCCCTCACTAAATCGATGAACTAAACAAAGCCTTAAAGAAATTGAAATCCTGGACTCTACCAGCTTTTTTTTCCCCAATGGCATTTTCCCGGTTGAGAGAAGTTTGATGCTCAACATGCATTAGAAGCAGAAAATTACAACTTGATTTGTTTTTGCGATTTTCTTTCCCTATACAACATCCTCGGAACCACATCACACAATTTAGGCAGCAAGCTAGGTTCAAATGAAGAAATATGGCATTTTCCTATCGACATAGGTGAGCTCAAGCAACTTTTAAAGCGCCTTCCAATGGACTATCGTTGCAGCATTTGACTCTCATTGCAGTACTTTTTGAAATTCAAGCATTCCTCCACCAGAAAATCACTGCCAAAATGATTGGTATAACAAGTATCAGGTAAGGGAAATGATACGAGTTAGTAACGACCAGAAGAAATTGAGGGACTTACAAGATCCGGTCAGCCATTTCAGACGCTTCCCATCTGGGACTCCATGGAATGTCTGTCAAAGTTGGTGACTTAATAGGTGCACCATGAGTATTGAAGTGCTGCAAATAGAGAGAGAAAAAAGAGAGAATTCTCAGCAAATAAAATTTCATTTAAACCATTTAACCGGTAAGCAATTGATGACAATCTAGCAGTAACAATATTCAGTGAATGCAAAGCAAAGAACACTTGCATCAAACAGCACTTCCAATTACATTAACCAACAATCAGAACTTTAAAAAAAAAAAAAAAAAGAAGAGTGGATTCTGCACAATGGTTGGGGTACGAGTTCTTGGAAAACATCTACCAGAACACTACTGTGAGACGACCTGTACTATGGATTTTACCCTTTTTTTTCTTTTTTCTTGGTGGGGCAAACAATATATATATATACTGAAAAGCTCCTTTTGTTTCCCCTAAAACAATCAAAAAGGAAATTCTCCATAGAATGTTTTCACGCTGATCAAATTAAGATCATTAAGAGCTCCTGAATCAAAACAATCCAATACTCAGAGACAAGAAGATTCCAACCTCCAAAACAAACCATATAATCTTCCATTGTCTATTATCCTTGAATGGCAAATCCGCTTATTTTGTTAAAAAAAAAAAAAAAAAAACTTTTAATGATTATCAAGCGTTATAGAGTTCACAAATAGTATGTTCTTTGTTATATCCAAAATGTATTGCCAAAAGCGTTTTATTTCCTTATGTCTAAGAATAACAAGGACAAACCTGCTTCCAAATAGTTGATTTACAGTACTCAATGCATTTGATGAGCATCTGATCCAAATGGACAGCCCAAAAAAAAAAAAATTGTCATTTTCTTGGTAGAAGAATACAAGCTTAATATGTTCTTTCTTCATATATATTTGCTTTTCGGACGTACAATGGGTTTTGCATCCTGAGCATCTAGTCCATATTAGCAGTTTAGGAATAAGAATACTACCCAAAAGTTTAGTTAGAAAAGGAGGTTCTTTATCATCAGCATTTTTAACGCGTGATTGAATTCTGCTCCTTTACGTGATGTTGTATGTATGACACCCAAAGCTCAAGCAAATAGGATAGAAGACCAAATCATCAAACATTTTGATGATACACGGTACACCCACACTTGCAAAATGACACAAAACCAGTACCAATCATTAAAAAATTAGATTGGTTTAGAATTGTGATAGAGATTAGATGCGATGAGCTATGCCGTTAAGCTTCAAGGTTCGAATCAGTACTTTAAAACCGAATAGGATAAAAATATTTACCACTTGACACCCCACACATTCATGATTAATATACTGATCCACACTAAAGGAAAATATATATATATATATATATATGATTCACCTAAGGCGCATAAAGCAGGAACAAATTGCCCTTGCATGTCAATATGACTATATGGCTACCTAGATTTCTTATCCATGTATAAGATTCTCTCTAACAAATACACATCCAAGTAGACAAATTATGTAGCTAGGAAAGAAACAATATATCACTACCTGAGAACTTTGGAGAATCAGAGCTGGCTGTTGCTTTGGGAACTGAAGCGGAACGGAAACATGTACCTACAGTAACCAGGCACTTGTAAGATTATCAAATGCATTAACTTAAGGAAATAATCAACAGATTGCCTACAATGAAATATATTAAACACGAACTCCACATTTAAAAAAAAAGTTAAGCATTATAAGTCAATGATAATAAGAGCTGTTTGTATGACATAAATTACATAATGGCAGTCAAGTAAGGCTTCGTTTGGCCCCCACGTGGCTTTTTAAAAGGAGCTTATGAAATCTATTACTAAGTTCTTTGATAATTTTATACAAGTGACACACTACTCTTCAAAAAAAACATCATGAAACCAAAAAGCAACCTTGAGCTTTTAAAAGCTCCATTCTAGAGCTTTTAAAAGCTCCCTTTAAAAATGCCCTAAGTTCAATTTTTGCAAAGCTCATAAACTAGTTACCAAATAAATTAACATGAAATTGTGGTTTAAAAAAGGAGAAGCACCACGTGGGGGCCAAACTAAGCCTAATTCAAGACCAAAATGTTCTAAGAATCCTCAAACAGCTTATTATTCCCTATTATAAGCCAGAGCACAAATAAAATTCAAGTCAAATTAAAGAATAAAGCTGCTATATTCGCAACATTGATGGCACTGTTCGTTACCATGCCTAGACAAGCCCTACAACTTAAAATTCAGAAGTGAAAGTAAACTTGATATCATGCTTCTCAGATGCATTATATTATCTACATCATATCTGTCTCTTATGTTCCTCAGGTATGTTCTAATATTTGAAACACACAATATAGCTTCTTCCAATTGGAATACATCTAAAAGATCTTCGAAGGTGGAATAGTGTATTAACATGAGATGAAACAAGGGAACTTTTATTGGAATCTGCATAATTGGTAGAGACTAAAGATGCAACACCACATGGTCATAATCAAAATACTAACTCCTCCCCCTTCCCAAAAAAATTTGTAGTGACAAGAAAACAAATTAAGGAAGCACCAATAATTACTACAGAGGCATCTATGATCTACCTTCCCTGGAAAAAAAAAAACACAAACTAGCAAGCCATATTGATAGTAATATGCCAGATTGCAAGATTCCACCAAACAAATAAATGTGTCAGATCCAAGGATCAATTTTTCATTTCAGTGTATTGGTTTAACAGAAATACATTTTGGAGATTAGAATGGAAATACAGAAACAAACTTGAAATGACAGGAAAACGTCTTATTAACGAATATAGATAAGCCTGATAAGTAATTAGTTGACATGTTTGAGGTCTTAACATCCGATTTGCTGATTTACACTGTCCAAGTTTAGAATCAGAAAGTAAAGGCCAAGTAACAGCTTTGAAGCTAATTAATTGAAATCTTGGATTCATTTTTAATACACAACATTTAATTAGGTGCACTGAACTAGTAAAAGTTAAAATAGGCAAAAGAAACAAAAGAAAAAGCAAACGATCACCTATGATAATTATTTAAAAGAAAATCTAAAAAGAAGGTTGAAGAATAGTAGGTAACGAGCTAAATACAGTGACAAATCCAAAAACTTATGGTTGGGGGTGAAATATAGTATTTATTATTTGCTGGGGAATAAGAACTCATAGCTATTTTCCGAAAAAAAAAAAAAGAACTCATAGCCGTGTTACTTAGACATCCAATGGCATGATGTTTAGCTCAAATCTGAAAGCTAAATCACTTAATCTGAACACACACAAAAAAATGTCATCCTATGAATTTTAAGTGACAAACATCATATCCTACCAGAAAGGTAAACACCCCTGAGGCAGCCAGAAATGTCGCCTTCCTGCAAAAAACCTGCCAAAAAAGCAAGGAGAACTCACCAATCAGTTTGACTTTTACTATACCTGGGGAGTTACATAAATGTGAAAGACGCATACCGGATCAGCTTCTACTGGCCTTCCGAAAACAGGAGCTAATGCAATGATAAACTTCCTTCTAACTTCGATAAATGAAACAGCATCTACAATCTTAAAAAAAAAAAAAAAAAAAAAAAGGCAATTCTTCAACATTTTAAAGCGCCAACTATCAATATACAAGACATATTTGCATAAATGAATTGTTTGTAACGCCACAAGCCTGCTGGCCCAGCAACTTGAAGTAAAGGGGCCTAACAGTATGGCCCAAAATGCTTAAGCCCAAGTAACTAGGAGCAAGCTTGTGGTGTTCTTACAAGCCAATCACACTATCATTACCCAACCAATGCGGGATATCACTGGTCTGTTGCTAGATAAATTGATCTAGGTAATAGGATGCAGCTGACCTGTGACTCAAGCACCTCTTCTAAAGTGGGAAGATATTCAGCCATGCACCTTTTGGAAGAAGAAAGACAGTAATCAAAAACTCGTCACTATGACCAACATGTATATCTCCAAAAAGGATAATTGGAAGCAAAAAGATGACAAAATAACGGGCAAAACTTACATTCCATCCAACCATGGAGGAAGCCTGAAATCTTCAACAGAAAACAGGGCCTTCAACTCAGCAGAAGATACCAATTTTAGACGTGGGGCTGAAGGGGCAGACGAATATTTTCTGCCAACAGGAAATATAACCTACACCATAATGAAATCCGCTTTGAAGAATAGAAGTTAAGGAAGACAAAAAGAAAAGAATAGTAAGCAAAAGAGTGAATTAGTTTTAAGTTAGTAGGAAATATTGTAATTAAAAACAACTCCAAATATATGGTTTTGCACTCAATTTGAGATATTAATTCAGTGGCATTCACGGGTCAAATTCTGGCTCATATGTCTGTAATGACGGGAAAAAAAAAAACAAAGGAAACAATACAATACACATTAGTCACTTGCATTATTTGTATTTTTCTCCAGGGGTAGCCAACAAGCCCATGGCCCAATATCCTATTTTGGCCTTGTTTAATTGGTTTAACACCTGAGTTCTTCTTCACGACTTACCAATGTTACCATAGAAGAGGAGGAGCCTGTTTTCAGAGGGGAAGAAAAAAAGATCAATTTGTCCTTCTCATACAGTTCTCTCTCTAATGTTGCTTTTGTCACATAATTGTGTGCACACAAAATTTAGCCACATATATTCACACGACAAAGTTAGAGAAAAATATAACCTGCAAGTATATCTTCTGCTGAAGTCGCCATGTGCAGCCAACAACCAATTTATTTAAATCCTTTTCAACTACTGGCACTGCAAATTTCACCTCTTCAGGCTACGCTACAATTCAAAGGCACAAAACCACTAAGTTAAAGTACATAGAACAATGACTAAAAAAAGCTCATTAAAATCAACTTCTAAGTGAAAAAAAAAAAAATACCTTATCAACACCTGAACTCACATACATTTCGATTCCCTGCAGCATGATGATGATGAGGGTTTAAACAGCAATATACTTTCTCGACATGACAATAAGAACAATTTCTACAGAAATATGGATTTCAACGAGAGAGAGAGAGAGAGAGAGAGAGAGAGAGAGAGAGCTAATGTTCCGACATTATAAGGCAAATAAATCTTTGCCCAGTCAACTAAGTTGTTAATTTTTTCCCAAATAAGTCCAGAGAATGAATAGCAAAAGTAATTTTATGGTATAACCGTATAATAGTGTAAATAAGAACAACACAATTATCATACTATCTGGGTATATCAAGCCATTAAAAGATACGAGATAACAATACATGCTACTGATAAGTGATAGGTAGAGCAGACTATGGCATTTCAACTAAGTACTTCCAGAAAATCAGCAAAAAAGAACATTCACAGACAGCTAGACAGAAGTGATTGGCTGGGTGAGTAAATAGAAGGCGTGGAACATCCAATGATGAACCAAAATCCAAATTACTATTCTTCAATTAAGCATATGATACAAGATAAGAGTGGCTTTAGGATAAGAGTGGCTTCAGGACAATAAAATTTACCGTAAGTCTTAACATGACATCAGCTGGTGTAAATCATATAATACATAATTGACATGAAATGGACAAAACCCTTGTCTTAGGTATAAATTTAAGGGAAAATTCCACTTACACACCCTCTAGTTCACACAAACCCAAAGAATTTAGAAAATAGGCAAAAACACCTCCCTTGTCATCAACGGATGTTAATGGGTATTAATGGTAAAATGGCATTTCAAACATTAAGAAATGGCTGATGAAGATATTAACAAATAAAAAAAATGCATTTGAAGAGAAAAAAGATTCTTTACTCGTCAACTCTCTCTCTCCACAAAATTTGCAGGATGCCACTGATCTTCCCCTTCCCCTTCATTAAATGCCTCTCCAAAACCTCTCCCAAATACCACCAACTCAACAGAATTTGAACATTGTCGGTTTACCGTCCATGAGTGTTAAAGCCGCTGCTGACTATGGCTGATGCGCAAACTATATATCTTCATTCCCACGACTCTAATTCAACCATTTCATACAATCCGCATCACCACCCCAGAGGTATTATCAGTCAGGAATTCCATCACCGCCAAATCCCCATCCAACATATAAACAGTAAACACATCTGGCTATGTTTAACCCCTCTCCCTCCCTCCCTCCCTCCAAAGCGGTCCCTGTCCTTATGTTTTGTTTAGGCAGATGTTATCTTCTCTCTCTCTCTCTCTCTCTCTCTCTCTCTCTATAGCTTCTCGTCTAGAGGCATGCTTAACAGTTCAAAAATCAGGCACTCTATATGTGCTCTATCTTCTTTAAACAGCATGTACAACATATAATAGCACGCTCACAATGGCTCAAAATTACCTCTCTTGGAACAATGGTGCTAATTTCGAATTTCACTCTGTCATCATCAACTTCTCCCACCCGCTTTCTCTGGTAATTCAGGTACAAATTCCTAAAACAAAATAATAAAAAACTTCATTCTAGCTCCAAGCCAAATCTAGAATAACTAACGCCGCAAATGCAAATGTCATCCGAATAAAAAATAAAAAATAGTACCCAAAAAAAAAAAACTAACCTAAGTTGAAGAATTAGAGACAATAGACGAGTCTGGTCTTTGCTGTTCCAGTCAGATAAACTGTTCTTGGGCGACTTCGAATCGCCCTCTTCACCCACAGCTGGAAACGGATGAAAGCCTTCATCTTCTGGTCCAAAGATTATGTCCGGTGGAGCCAACGGATAGCTGGCATTGTATATAACATCCCCTGTAATTTAACCATCAAACCCTCAAAATGTCTGGGATAGTATATGTCATACACATATATGTGTCTCTGTGTGTGTGTGTGTGTGTATATCAAAAAAGAACTACTAACATTTAATATAGTCGAGGCAGAAGGGGATGAGCAAGGTGAAGCGATCAAGCAAGCCATGGAGCTTGGAACCAGACCACATCTGTTCAATCTGAAAACCCCAATGCGATGAATTAACTTCGAATTTCCAGATTTAGGGTTTTCAAAGTATAGATAGATACAGACGTGTATGTATCGAGCATAGAACCCTAATTTGAAGAGTGTGGTTGTGGCATTACCTTTATGGAGATAGGGGAGTGAGTGAGGAGGTAGTTGAGCTGTGCGCCGATGAGAGGAGGGACACTATCAATGGCCATGGTCGTTCCTTTTTACTGAAAAAATTCGCCCGATTTTTAACTCAGGAAGGAGGCGATACCTGTGTGTGTCCAGTCCCTTACGACACGACCGATCTTTGGGATCAAGCGAAAGTGAGTCAGAGCTCCGGAGACGAGCGACAAGAGCATCTACAAATGGTGTAATTAAGGCTGAGTTTGGCCCCCCTTTTTGAGGGGTGCTTTTGCTTTTTAAAAACATAAGCCCACCTTGTTTGTCAATCAGCTTATTGGACTTTTAAAAAGCCGAACTTGTGCTTTTTTATGGGCTTTTAAAAGCTGTAGATAGGGTCCTTTTAAAAGCCCAAAGGAGCTTTTTTTTTTTTACGGGAAACAAAATTCCCAATCGTGACCCCCTCTTTATCGATAGTCTTTCTCTTCTCTCTGCTACCTCTCTCTCCAGGCGACCCCCTCTCTCTCTCTTTCTCCGGCGACCCTCTATCTCTCGGCACAAGTGGAAGTTCACGGTACCCTATCTCTCCGGCGCTACTCCGTCACTCGCACTCAGATTGAAGACTCCACCAGATCTGATTTGTAGAACAAAGAGGTACCACAACTCTAACCCTAACCTTTAGATCTCTTATTCAGTGATTCAGTGATGATTTGGGTCCTAGTCACATTAATCTACATCTATTTTTTAACTATTTCTGATTCAGTGATGATTTGGGTTATTTTCCAATTTCTGCTAAGTTGTAGATCTGTAAAATCGATTCTATTTAAACAAAGTTTTCATTTTATATGGCATATGAAGTATGTTTGGTAGATCCATATATTGTTGATTCAGTGATTTATCCATTTTAATTACTTTCCTTTCCTCCTTTTTCATCACTGAACTAAGCCTTAATGAGCCTTAATTTATATGTTTCCTTTTTCGAGGCATTCAAACCCATTTCAATTGCTGTAGCTAACTTTTTTTTTTTTTTTTGGAGGTAACTATGAGCACAAGAAAAGTAATAAAGCAACTTTTTTTAACTTACTTGTCATGATCTGGACTGAAAGAAGACTCTAGTTTTCTTAGCATCTATTTGAGAGTCTACCCATCTTGACCATGTACCCAAAGCTTTCTCAAAGGCAGCCAACCGATTCATGTCTTTGTATATTACTTTCCCTTCTTCAATTTTACCACTTGTATTCTGCTGTTTAGCTTTAATTTCTCACTGCATGGGTGTGTGTTTGCTTTGCAAAAAAAAAAAAAAAACAATTCCATATATACATGTATTTATATTTTTTATCATATCTTTCAAAGAGAGAAGCCAAGTCCACTCACTTTTTACTTAAATTTGAAATAGAATTTGAGAAGAATGTTCTGGGTCTCTCACCTAGATAATTTAGACCAATGCAAATTTACTCTATAGTTTGCCCTTTATCATATCTATATCGTATGTTAACAATTCCATATATACATATATGTATTTTTATTTTTTTTTAATCATATCTTTCAAAGTCAGAAGCCAAGCCTACTCTATTTTTACTGAAGCCAAGTCCACTCACTTTTTAACATATGATTCATTGTCTCACCAGTTCTTATGACTCATTGTTTCCTTTATTTTACTTAGTTGTTTTTGGCTACTTTAAGAATTTGAGACTTGTATTGAAGTAATGGCACTCTTGATAATAATTGTTATAGTACATTTATAACACTTGGCTATTGTGTTTTTAATGTCATTGGTCCATATAAATGTTCTGTATGAATACACTTGGAGGACGTAATGTAAGCAAACAGAACATGAACCTTTCAGTCTAAGATTTTTAATTTCAATAAATAAACCCATATTTTTAATTACATAACCATTAATTTGAAAGATAAAAGGAGAGGTAACGGTTTTGATTTTAGTCTGAAAAATGGGCAACCATTAGATTTTTTTTTTCCCTTCATATATCGGCATTCACTATTAACATGTACAACTCTTCTTGCAAAGATGTGTTCAATTTGTACTCTACTAAGACACCATTTCTGCTGGAGCCTTGTGCACTTTTGCCCTTTTTGTGTGTCATTGAAACTAAAACTCTTATGTAGAGCCCAATACTCTGTTATGTGTCATTTATCTAGCATATATAAATGTTGATCACACATTTATGTAGAGTCCAATACTCTTATGTAGAGCCTTGTGCACTTTTGCCCTTTTTGATATATCGTATGTTAACAATAAGCTGATTGCCAAGTCCACTCACTTTTTATCATATCTTTAAAAGATAGAAGCCAAGTCCACTCACTTTTTACTGAAAGCTGAAATAGAATTTTGAGAACAATGTTTTATTTTTAATGTCTGTCCTTTCAGAGCATGTAAAGGTCTTCTAATTTTATGATAACTTTAGGTGAGATTCCTTTTTTCCTCTTATGATGTATGATAGGAACATATGACTCATTGTTAACTTAAGTGACTATAACCCAAGTTCAAAAGCTCAATACTAGTTTAATGCAGCATCAAATAATTGGTACATATATAAATGTTGATCACACATTTTTTTTAATGTAGTAGTGAGTTGTTTAATTACCATCTCAAAAATTGGAGCAAATATTTGGTATCATTGTGATACCATATAGGATTGTATCACCTCTCACAGATTTTAAATTTTTGTTGAGTTGGAGGAGGTTTCTTAGTGGTCAAATGGGTATCAAGGGGATAATGTGTTTATGTGAGCATAGGAAAGCTTGTGCAGTCTTATTGAGCTCAATTGATTATTATATAGGAAATTCTTGATAAATTTTTTTTTTATCATTGTCTAGATGGGTAAAAGCATTAAACTTAGCATGTCAGAGGAGTCATATGATAAGGCATTTTGGGAAAAAGAACAAGTTGATAGCTTTTGTGCATTGTGCATCAAGTTCATTGATGGAGGACACCTAAAACATACTCATTTTTCTGAAGATGGTTGGGATTTATTAATGACGGAGTTCCCAAAAGTTACTGGAAAGCGTTATTCTAGGAAACAATTGAAAAATAAATGGGACAGTCTTAAAATAGATTGGAAGTTATGGAAGCAATTAAAGGGGAAGGACACTGGTCTTGGGTGGGATCCAGTCAAGAAAACTGTTGATGCATCTCACGCTTGGTGGGCAGAGAGATTGGAGGTTACATATATGTAATTTTGATCACATTTTAAAAGTTTTTAATAGATTTTAATATTGAGAGTGTGCTTATATCTAATATGTTTTTTTTATCCATCGATTGATTTTAGGTAAATATTATTTGGTTGATTCGGGATACCCACAAATGGAGGGGTTTTTACGACCCTATAAAGGTTCATACCATTTGCCCGATTTTCATCGTGTTGGCGGGCCATCTGGAACACATGAAGTATTCAACCATGCACATTCTTCACTGAGGAGTATTATTGAGAGGACATTTGGAGTGTGGAAGAAGAGATGGAAGCTTTCAAAGAGTATGCCAAGTTTTAAGTATCAGAAGCAAATGAAGATAGCTGTTGCTTCTATGGCGTTACACAATTACATAAGGCGGTATGCGACACGTGATAAAAAATTCAGCAAATACTCGGACCCCAATGCGGTCATTCAAGACGAAGAAACTACAAATGAAGAAGAAGACTGTCTTGAAGCGGAAAATGCTAGTGGCGTAACAAATATGGATAAGGTTCGGAATATGATTGCAGCTACTCTCATGTCCGATAGTTGATGTCTTTTATTGTGTGGGAGTATATGTCTAACCTAGAACAACTTTAATACCAATTATTTTATTGTTTGGGTTGAAACTTCTTCTGTTTAGTATATCTAGTAAGACAAGGTTGTAATATAGTTATGCTTTCATGTCTTGTGGATTTGTGCTATGTATGTATGTGTCAAACAAGGCAATTTGATGTGAAAAGTTGTTTCTGTACATTGTGCATGTTATTTGATTCACTTACAATAGTGTTATTTTGTCATAATTCAGCGCTCAAAAACAAGTTTAAAAATATAGCAATATATATCTTTGTTGAATTTTGAATGAATATATCAAAGTTTCCAAGAGTTGAACCACAAAAAGCAAAAAAAAAAAAACACACACACACACACCCCTATTTGGTAATTTTTTCCAACTGTTTTGAATATAGAGTATAGTTGTTTCCAACTCTTAACTTAGGTTAAATTTCAATTTAGAGCATAGTTGTTTTGTATCTTTTAGAGACCAAAAGCTAAAACTTAGGGAGGGAAAAAAAATTGGTTCTTTAAAAGCTACACTAGGGGCGGTTTGGAACTGCATAACTATGCGGTCCGATGAAATTTCAATTGGCCCCAGTGCTACTTAATGTCTATTTTAGTCATTTAATACATTTTTGAAGCTTTTACAACTTTTTTACCAAACGCTCAAGATGAGCTTTTGCTTTTCATCAGGAGCTTTTGTATGTAGTTACCAAACACCTCATAGCTCCTTTTCATAAGGAGGTTTTTATAAGCAGCTTTTCATAAGGAGCTTTTAAAAAGCCACAGGGGGGCCAAACTAGCACTAAATGGATCGGTAAATTCAATAATTATCAAATTTGGTGACTCTAATCTCAAAATTCACATTTCAAAACAAAAATCAAAATATATATATATATATATATATATTTTTTAAAGTGGGCAGAGATCTCAGCCGTTAATTTTAGTGGATCTCATGTATATAGGTACGGACTGCACTGAAATAAATGGTCCAAATCTTTATATATACACTTTATATACACATAATATTACCCTTTATATATTAACAAACTTAGAAAGAGGGTAATCAAATTTTGAAGGGAACTTTTTCTTTATTTATATATATATATATATATATTTTAAAGTGGGCAGAGATCTCAGCCGTTAATTTTAGTGGATCTCATGTATATAGGTACGGACTGCACTGAAATAAATGGTCCAAATCTTTATATATACACTTTATATACACATAATATTACCCTTTATATATTAACAAACTTAGAAATAGGGTAATCAAATTTTGAAGGGAACTTTTTCTTTATTTTTTTTATTTTAATTATGCACTACTTAATACTGGGATGAAATCTTTTACCACTAAATCAACCCTTGATCCCAATTTTGGAGGAAGATTACAACTCACATAATTGCCATATGAAAAACATTTATAGCCATAGTTTTACCAACATATTTACAATATTAAAATGCTTACTCTATTTTATGATAACATTAAAATGCGTACTTATTTGACTATTAAAGAAGTAAAATATTATTTTAACTAGTGGAAAATATGTGCAAATGCACGGGCTTATTAACCAAATGAATTCTAATATGAGTTTTGTTAATATGTGCCCATAGGGTATATGTTAAGGTGCTAAAAGTGGAAATAAACAAGGAAGACACACACTGAATCCCACACCGGACACTGATACCCACGCTATATCCCTTGTTTAATTCCACTTTTGATACCTTAACATATACCCTAAGGGCACATATTAACAAAACCCTTCTAATATTCGCGGAGTTATTTCAAGCTAGAGATTTGAAGCATACTTAGAACACCAATAGTACTTGCTTGAAGAACAAAATGAATAACTTTTCTTTTTCCAAACAATGATAATTTTCATTATTGATCAGCACAAGTTACAAAGACGTGGAACAAAAAACAACAAAAACATTCCCATACAAACTAGGGCTGCACATGGGTCGGGTCGGGTCGGGTCTCTACAGAATCGGAACCGACCCGATTATGAGTGGTTCCATGTTTTGAGACCCAGACCCGAACCGATGAGGTTTGGACCCGGACCGACCCGACCCAATAACTTTGGTTCGGGTCGGGTCTGGGCCACAACCCAGCTTTTTTTTTTTTTTTTTTTTTAAAAAAATTTCTTATGTTTTATTTTATTATTATTTATATTTATATTCAGTAGTGAATACATATTCTTCTATGTATAATATATCCATTAAAAAGATTGATGAGGGTGGAGAGTCATAAAAATTAATTCCCACCATTAGAAAGTGGATATAATGTTTTATATATTCATGGATATAATGATGTGCAACCTATAAAAGTTCAAATTAATAAGGTGGTTATGTTTTATATACTCATGGATATAATGAAAAGAAAAATGAGTACTTTGTCACCAAAATAATTAATTAATTAGCAAAAACAGTTTGTCTATTAACCGGACCAGACCAGACCCGAACTGACCCAGACCCGACCCGAACCGGACCGAAATATTTATCTTCTGGACGGACTCGAACCAGACCCGACCCATTTCATTTCAGACCCGACCCAATCGGTTCGGGTCGGTTCGGGTCTTCGGGTAACGGGTTTTTTTGTGCAACCCTAATACAAACTACTGCCCAGAACAAACAGCCTCACTTGGGACTTTTACAAATAATTACTCCCTTCGTCCTATTTTGAGAGTCCTATATTTCATTTTAGGATGTTTCAAAATAGTGTCCATTTTCCTTAAATTGGTTACAATTTTTACTTACTTTCCAAAATTATCCCTCCTTGAAATCTAAACCAAGACAAAACTAAAAAAATTGTAATGATTTGGGACAATTGTGCTTCATTCACCATTTGCCTTTATTTCTATTTCCTGTTTTGGTTCAAATATAGCATTTTTTTTTTGTATTCTGTTTTGAGGTCTTATAATGTTCTTTTTGATTACCTATCATGAATGCTACCCCAGTGGCCTTTGGTTTGGTGAAGTTGTCCAACTTCATGGATCTCTTTTCTTTTCTCCTCTTTGAGGCTTTGAAGCTTAATCTGTAGAATTTTTATCATTGTCTCTATCCCTCTCTAATTTGTACTGAGCATAAGTGTCTTCTTCCGTAGGAAGGTGCCCTTTTAGAGGAGTTTTTGTGTGGGTTTTGAATTATAACCTGTAACACTCAAATTAATCAAAATAATAGAGGTAATTATTACTGCTGTCACAGGCCCCTGACTGTGGGTTAGTAGTTAGTAACTCACACACACCCAAAACGGGCCTGCGACGGCACTGCGGCCCCCAGGATTCGAACCCACAGTCAGAGGATTGGGGGTATGGATCCTGGCCATCTCAGCTGGGTGAGATGGTTATGAAGGTGCCCTTGTGGAGGAGATTTTGTGTAGGTTTTGACTTATAACCTGTACTTAATAAAAAGCTGGATCCGGACTGGATACACACATACCCCACTCACACACACACCCCACACACACGCACACACCCCAGCCCCAACTGAAGAATAAGTGGGGGGCAAGCAAATGAAATTAAGTTGTAGTTATCGTAAGTTTATGTGCCTTTTCGAGTTTTATTATTTCAAAAGCCTTCATGGACTTCTCCAAATGTTGTCTATTTTGTTATTTGATTTTTTCTTTCTCCTTTTGGGATGGTTCATTGCCTAAAGAATCATTGTCATTATACACCACCTTTGTGAGTTGTTCATTACAGTTTCTAAGGGCTAATATGGCATTTTATGGCAATTTAACACACTTCTTTTGATTTCTTCAAAACTTTTTGAAAACTCTCTTTTGTTTTTTTGAAAACAGTTCAAACCATTATGATTTTATTTTTTGTTTTTTAGTTTTATTGTTTTCTTAAAATCTTTATTTCTTGACCCTCTTTTGCATTTTACTTTCCTTTTTTCCTTTTTCATTTTCCTTTTCCTCTTTCTTTTTGTATTTCATATTTTGCTTAATTTGCTGGTTCATTTGGAAAATTGGTTCTTAGTTTTGATTTTTAGGTTTACGTTCTAACGTTTCTTTTTTTTTTTTTTGGATAGTGTGTTGTTGACCCTCTTTTGCATTTTACTTTTCTTTTTTCCTTTTTCATTTTCCTTTTCCTCTTTCTTTTTGTATTTCATATTTTCAGCTTCATTTGTAGGTTGACGTTCTAACGTTTTAGCTTAATTTGCTGGTTCATTTGGAAATTCGTTCTTAGTTTTGATTTTTAGGTTTACGTTCTAATGTTTATTTTTTTTAGAGAGTGTGTTTTATTCTTGGCCCTTTTATGATTTGATTATTGTCCACTTCAACGTATAAATGATCTTAAATTTATTACTACTAAGACCAACTGCTATGGTTTTGTAAAATGCAATGGATTTGTTCTTATTTTTTTAGTCTCAGTTCATCATTGTTGGAGCCATTTCGCAATCATTTGCTTCTCGCGATCATTTGCTTCTCGCGGTCATTTGTTGAAGGTTGGGTTTTCTTGAATCTCATTTTTTTTTTATTGGTTCATTTGATTTCTTTTAGAAACCCAGTCCAGTTGGGCATCAATGCACAAGTTGAATTGGCTACTGATTGCTACTCTTTCAGCTACTTCCAATCATCTTTTGCTTTCATTCCTTTTGTTGAAAGCATTTTAAGGCTTCTTTGCATAATTTTAAAGATTGTTTGGTATTAACCTGAACACGTAGCTCAATACTAAGTTTCACATACATTGTTTTTTTTTATATATATAAATAGTGCGGTTTGCAAAAAAACAGTTACAATTTTGCACTTTTAAGTTATTTTCAGTTCTAATGAAAACATTGCAGTCCCTCAATCTTCTTGGCCAAACATAGCTCAATCTCCTGTTCCTTCTATTGCATAGATTCATGTTTCAACTCTCAAGACGCCGTGGAAGTGGAACTTTTATTTATTTAATAGAACTTTTATTTTTTGCCATTCCTTTCTCTTTTCAATGCTAGAGAGTACGTAGAGATATTGGTCCTTAGGTATTTCAATCTATTTATTTGGCTGATGTGTTGTCTTTCCTTTTATCCTAACCATGTTTGTTTGGCTTGCTGCATTAATTTGTACAACTAAATATGCACCACTTTTGCAATCGACTATGAAAGCCTTTTTGAGACCTATCAAACACCTCCCTCATTTGAATCTCTAGCAAGATCCATTCTTTGTCTAAGCTTGAATCCAAAATCCTATGTGTTTCTTCAAGATATCTTATGGGAGTTCAATATATTACTTTTTATGGGTTTTGCCTTAAATTCTAACTTACTATATATGCTCATTTGGCCTGTTCCACATAAGGACGAACCAATGTATTAGAATTACAAACTGTACATTGGCAATAGTTTTTTCCTTAGATTTACAATGACCTGTCCAAGCTTATCTTTGTTTAAGAATCTCAAACTTATGCCCAAAGTCTTCAATTAGTGGGGTCTTCATTTGGAACGGTATAATGTGTGCTTATGGGTTCTGTTTTTTTAAAAGGAAATGTGTTGTCTCTTTTTTGTTATGTAATCGGTTTGGGTGTATATTTGATGTTGTGATTTTAGTTGTTGAGAATCTAATGGTTATCTTATGTGTGTTATCACAGTTGTGTTTTTGGGGGATTGGCAGTTTTTGGATGATTCACATGGTGTAGACTGAATCTCTCCTAATCTTTGGGTCTCTTAGGCATTTCAAAGCAAAGTTTTGTATTTGCTTTGTTATGTCCATGGAATGCATTTTTGTTCACCCCAAAATTGCTCACCCATTGGCTAATGGGGATTAATTAATGGTGTAAAGTCATGAGTCCCACTCCATTAGCCCATGGATGAGTTGGGTTAGCAATTTTGGGATGAGCAAAACTGCACTCTCTTCCAAATAAGAATATGTTTGGTGTCTTATCTGGCTATTTTGCTCTGGTTCAATCTGTTTTTGGAATATAGATATGCCATATGTTTGTTTATCCAGTACTCCCTAGGAAGCCAAGCAAGTCACCAAGACCAGTTTGAGACATCATTTAGAAAGAAATTATAGTTATATGGACCTTGAACAATTTGGCCATTCTTCCTTCTTGATTATGTATAAGTGTCACAAGATCTAATATGTGCAATGTATACTTGCTATGTTTTTTAATATGTACACCAACTATATATGCTTCCTCCATTGTATTGTCATTTGTCACTACTTACATACATTGAACAAGTTGAGGAAGAAAGAAGAATATCTTTGTTTCGTTTCTGATTTTGTTTGCCTTTGCAGAACTCGTGAAGCTATTCATGGAAATAAATATAGTCTCCAAGCCATGATTTTGTTTGGTATTGAAGAACTTGCAAAGGGCCCAAACATTGCTCAGCTCTTGCCTTCAGAACAGAGGCAGTCCCAACTTCGTTTTCCTCTATAGAAGAAGGTAATAGTGCTATTTTCACATTTGTATGTCCTAAAATGGTAAATGCGATAACTCATGCCAACCATTTCATGCTCTTAAGCTATTTGGATTGCTCTAAATTTGCCTCTTCATCACTGTACAAGCTTGGCTTTTAGATTAAATAGCTTTAGATTTTTAATTTATTTGTTTTTTTTCTGTCCTTGGTAAACAGATTTGTGCACTGTTTTAATGTACAAGGATTGAGTGTAGTTGGTGGGGCGTCAAAAGCTTCATTTATGCACTAGGAAACTTAATGGTATGTGTGGATGAATTGATTCTTTGTCTACCATCTATCCAAACAATTCTCATTCTTCAACATTTTAATTGTTTGCATTTGAATCTTATTCCAATCTCTTATTTTGAAATTAAAGTTTGGTGATTTTCTTTTTTTCTATTGACAGTGATCATTCCAAGAGAAGAGCCTACGAAGGAAAATTCTGTAGTAGCTTCAAAGCTTCTCATCATCATCATTTGGTAGGAATTTGAAAGGTTGATGGTGGGTTTAAAACCTTTCGTTGCAAAAATGACGGCAAAGTAGGGAAAAAAAATAAAAAGTACTTCAAAAGTGTGAGTGCTTTACAAAAATGGGATTTTGTTTTACCAGGTGAAGTGTAGTCATCTTTACATGGAGTCCTTTTTAATTAAGTGGCCTACATGTACATTTTTCATATTACATTTTCATTCTAAAGTAATTCATATTATGCTCCTATTATTGGCCTACAAGTGTGTTTTCGTTCTTAATGATTTTTATTTTCAAATTTTCTTTAGCCACTTTCAGTTACCCTACAAACTCATACCATTGCAGTTGGTCTTAAGAACCTATTGACCATCGGTTAATAGTTAATGAGGCTCGTATTGAAGCAGCAAGAGCTTCAAACTTTTTAATATCAATTTTGTATCTTTTAAATTCTTCTGCAATTTGACCTTTGTATCTTTAACAACTATAATTCCAACTCTAGGTAGAAGTGATTTTCGTCAGTAATCACACTCGACAAAATGAAAACATAAATGGAAAACAGACAAGTGGTTTTGAAAATATAAGAAAAGAAAGGACCATCCATATAGTGTCCATGGGTGCCACTTCAAGCATATGAGGAGTTTGAAAAGGAAGTTGTGGCTATCAAAGTGAGGCTGAGGATGATGAAGACCACCCATATATTGTCCATTTTAAAAATTCAGTAGGTGGAAATGCAACTTCAAAGAAAAGAAAAACCAAAAAAAAACTTTTGCAGCTTGGAGTATGTCTAATATTATGGGTTACTGAAAGACAATTTTTTTTTTTGACAATTTGCTATTAGTGTAACATAAGCACTTCCAATTTAATTTAGAAACAAAATAACTTGAATGATAGAGGTCAGAAGGTGCAATTTATCCACCTTACCCTGCACGTACCTACTCCCAGATTTTGAATTTCATCTCATCCCTATTGTGCACAAACCATACTAAGAACCGCCATCTGTTCAAATATCCCCTCTCTCTCAGCCCCTTGAACTCTCTCAATCTCTCTCTCTCTGTCTCTGTGCACACACACGATCACACATATATCTGAGTTTTTCTTGGCACACACACACTCTCTCTCTTAGAAGTGGGTCGTCTCCTGTTGCATCACCGACATCGTCGCCTCTCACCGCCAGTAGCTCTCTAATCTCCCCCCGTCCCCAAGATTAAAAAAAATGATGGAATTTTCACAAATTAGAAGTGGAATTTTCATATCTCAAGCAAATGCTAACACATTGATATAGTTGAATAGGAGTTTAGTAACATTAAAAAATAAATTCTTCAATTACCGCAGATTCATTTATCCTATTTTTTTGCTCCGTGCCCCATGGGCACGGGCACGTACTAGTATATATATATATTTTAAAGTGGGCAGAGATCTCAGCCATTAATTTTAGTGGATCTCATGTATATAGGCACGGACTGCACCGAAATGAATGGCTCAAATCTTTATATATACACTTTATATGCACATAATATTACCCTTTATATATTAACAAACTTAGAAAGAGGGTAATCAAATTTTGAAGGGAACTTTTTTTTTATTTTTTTTATTTTAATTATGCACTACTTAATACTGGGATGAAATCTTTTACCACTAAATCAACCCTTGATCCCAATTTTGGAGGAAGATTACAACTCACATAATTGCCATATGAAAAACATTTATAGCCATAGTTTTACCAACATATTTACAATATTAAAATGCTTACTCTATTTTATGATAACATTAAAATGCGTACTTATTTGACTATTAAAGAAGTAAAATACTATTTTAACTAGTGGAAAATATGTGCAAATGCACGGGCTTATTAACCAAATGAATTCTAATATGAGTTTTGTTAACATGTGCCCTTAGGGTATATGTTAAGGTGCTAAAAGTGGAAATAAACAAGGAAGACACACACTGAATCCCACACCGGACACTGATACCCACGCTATATCCCTTGTTTATTTCCACTTTTGACACCTTAACATATACCCTAAGGGCACATATTAACAAAACCCTTCTAATATTTGCGGAGTTATTTCAAGCTAGAGATTTGAAGCATACTTAGAACACCAATAGTACTTGCTTGAAGAACAAAATGAATAACTTTTCTTTTTCCAAACAATGATAATTTTCATTATTGATCAGCACAAGTTACAAAGACGTGGAACAAAAAACAACAAAAACATTCCCATACAAACTACTGCCCAGAACAAACAGCCTCACTTGGGACTTTTACAAATAATTACTCCCTTCGTCCTATTTTGAGAGTCCTATATTTCATTTTAGGATGTTTCAAAATAGTGTCCATTTTCCTTAAATTGGTTACAATTTTTACTTACTTTCCAAAATTATCCCTCCTTGAAATCTAAACCAAGACAAAACTAAAAAAATTGTAATGATTTGGGACAATTATGGAAAGTATCTGTAGATTCTTTTTGTCCCCTTAATAAATTGAGTTATTAAAGATGGACTTACAAAATGGGACGGAGTGAGTAAGATGCAATTCACCCAAAAGCATATAACATGACCCCTAGTAAAGAAAATTCCCAGAA